>OW964552.2:5000-2505000 GCA_943138885.2 Tholera decimalis | reverse complement strand
AAATGTACAAAGGTGGACTTAATGCCATAGGCATTCTCTACCAGTAACCATGGGTGGTGAAGAGATAACATGGCAGGTGCATAAAAAAATAAACTAAGTAGATATCGCCGCCCCCGGAGAACAAAATGATAACTACAAAAATGCAACTTTTCAGGAAAAATTAAAAACATGTTTTCGTTGATTACTCCTTAAATACTAGACGTAGACAGATGATTATCAGCTTTTAAAGAAGGTTATTTTTTGTTTGTTCTAAATGTTTTAGTGAAATACGCCTAAGTATTAAAATAGAGATATTATTTCAAAAATAAGAAGTTAGTCTAAATTAATCATCATCTAAGTTGTATAACGTCGATTATAATTTTATTCTCCGTACAGCCTGACCAGAATCAACTATTGTACTCTTCACTTATCATCAACCGACGACCAAAAGAGGAGGTTATCAATTCGACGCGTATATTTTTTATTTTTTATTTTTTTTTATGTATTTTATTATACGGGTTTTATGGAGCAAGTGATACTAATAATACTTTAATATCGTCTTAGTCTCGTAAATATTGTAAAAATGAATCTAAACTAAAAGGACTTTGAATTTGGCTTCCTAATTAAAAAATGACATGGTGACAGAATGACACATCTTATACAAAGCGACTGGGTGGTTTTGAACGAGAATAAAATGATAACTGCATTTATCATTATCTAGTCGAATATTTTTTTACGAGAAAATAATTCTATGACTATTTGTCATACTAACAAGTGGGAATAAATTTTGATAATATTATATTAACAATTTATTCTCGTAACTTAGGATTTGTTTTAAATCTTTGAATACTATTGTAATATTTTGTAACTTCGTAAATACCTGTATAAAAATTAAGAAAAAAATTGAGCGGATGTATTAGTACCCACAGATCCCAAAAATGACATACCAATAAAACTAAGATAATGTCTGTTATCATTTTATTCTCCGGGGACGGCGATATATTCAAAGTAAAAGTTTAATTACAAATGTACATATATAACTAGAATAAACTTACATACATATTTATTATAATAAATATCAAAAATATATTATTATATATTAATAAAAAGTCATAAAAAGGGGGTTATGAACACTCGGCTTCCACGACATATTTGTTAAGAAAATAATATTATAATTATGATAGTCAGGGCGTGATACTCCTACGCCGAAGCAAGTAAACCTTGCGTTTTTTTTTTTAAATAGTAACAAGTCAATCTTAGGACTACTAATAGAAGACTATGAGAATAAAAGGAAGGAGAGCGCACATGTTTGCGCTGAACTATAATATTTACGAGTATATCTCCTGCGTATTTAGATACCCCTGCTCGCAGTCCGCAAGCCCGTGCCTACAATGGCTGGAGATCGGTGTGCGATCCCCGACGACGACGCCCGGGGCGTCTTCCGCGGCGGCCGGGGCGTGAGGAAGAGAGTTGCCTCTCCCTCACGCGCTCGGCCTCCTCCTTCGCTAGCATGACTGCTTCGCAGAAAGAGGCACTGCATCCCATTACCTCTCAAGCACTTTTAATACAACAATTACATTTTAAGTTCTTATGATATAGTTAGTGATCACGACAGTTTAATTAACTTATATCTTACATGCTATACTAGTGTGTTAGTACTTATAACTGTTTTTAGCTTAACGTATTCCGATAGCCGCTATAGTCTTTGTATAGGACTAGCTTTTGCCCGCGACTTCGTCCGCGTGGAATAGTTACTTTGGGCTAACGTTAAATTTAAACCCGATTTTGAAGCATTCTTCATTGGCGCTCCGCTCCTATTGGTCTTAGCGTAATGAGATATAGCCTATAGCCTTTCTCTATAAATTGACTATTTAATTAAAAAATAATTTTTCAATTCGAACCAGTAGTTCCTGAGATTATTGCGTTCAAACAAACAAACAAACAAACTCTTCAGCCTTATATTATTAGCATAGGTAGCTGTTGCCCGCGACTTCATCCACGTTTCCGTCGTTTTTCGTAAAAAAAAAGTAGCCTATGTCCTTCCTCACGGTTCAGTGATTTTGATGTAACAGACAGATTAACTTTCGTAATTTAGTAGGGAAATATAATATGTCAATCTATAATACTGTTGAAAAATATCGCAATACCGAACCGCACAATATTATTGTTAATAGCTGTGCCCGCGACTCCGTCAGCGTGTAACTCCTTGTGTGTTATTAAGTTAATGTATCGGTAATATTGTTTAGATCACGTTCACATGAGGCTTAAGTACCTATAGAACGAAAATACTTCAGCGCAAAGCTTCCGGGTAAACTATGTTGAAAGTTGACTCGTCCGGCATGTGAACATAAACATTTCTAGAACTGCTAACCCGGGAAAGAGCGACGTACAACTGACCATGCGAGAAACAACTGACACCGAGATCTACTCCAGCAACACGAAAAGTCTACCCTTGAGCCTTATTAATTGTCATTGCATAACACACCGATACTGGGAATTGCGTTCTTTTAAATTGGAATGGAAAATTATTTGGTATTATGGGAATTCTGGGAATAAAGACGGTTTCTCCTGCACCGCAACCTGTTAAAATTTGAGCCTCGATTATATTTTGTTGCAACTGGGTTACTTTTAGCCGAGTTCCATTGCAAAGTTGTGGTGGTTTTAAATTTCTGAGCAGAATAATAATCAGAAAGCTTCGAACTGCTAAGCTATCGGCAGTTACACGTGTTATTGTGAGTCAACCATAAAAGATAGATATATGCTGTCGCGGGATATTTTTTATATAATTTTAAGGAGAACATTTCCGTCATAAATGATTTCTGTGTAGCTTTAACCATTAAGATTGCACTCGCGACGGAAGCTTAAAAAATGGAGTAACTTCTCCCGTTTTCCCAACATTTCCCTTCACTGCTCTGCTCCTATTGATTGTAGCGTGATGAAAAGTATACTATAACCAGCTCAGGAGTATGAAAAATAGTTGTACCAAGTTTCGTTAAAATCCGTCGGGTAGTTTTTGTTTCTATAACGGTTATACAGACAGACAGACAAAAATTTTACTGATTGCATTTTTGGCATCAGTATTGATCCCTAATCACCCCCTGATAGTTATTTTGTAAATATATTTCATGTACAGAATTGACCTCTCTACAGATTTATTATAAGTAGGTATAGATAGTCTGGTCCATAAGAAAATCTCTTATATAATCCGTACTTTAATATTATAAATGCGAAAGTAACTGTTTGTCTGTCTGTTACACTTTCACACTGATAGTTCTTATCAAATACAAAAGTATTTAAATTAGATTAAATTGCCTTTTTAACCGACTTCAAAAAAAGGAGGAAGTTCTAAGTACGAATGATTTTTTATGTATGTTACCTCATATCTCGAAGACGGCTGGACCGATTTGAAAAATTCTTTTTTAGTTTGAAAGAGTATACTTTCTAGTTAGTTCCATTGTCATCACGTTAGAATCTGATGATGGAATCATGGAGAAATCGAGGGAACTCTTTAAATATTATAGGCACACCTATAGAGCTTTGGGTATTTCTTATAGTAACTTGTGCAGTTGCTTTTGATAAGCACCACTAGGAGAAGTGGAACTGATGATGAAGACTACATATATAGCCGAAACTACTTAATATTAAGTATTTCGTGGATTGCGATTCGATTACTTGAATATGGATGTTAAACACTTGAAATGCTCGTCACAATACATATGGTGAAGTAGAGCTGATGGTGAAGTACCAGGAGAACTCCTCAAAAATTAACGGCTCTACATCGGGCAAAGAAATATTTTGTAAAAGATGATAAGTTGTACATTTTGGCTTTTGTAACTAGTTAAAAAAATTTGCAAAAAATAAAACCGACTTCCATATCAAAACACTATAAAGCCAAAAATAACTTTAACTTCGGAAGGCGGTGTGAAAAAAAATACAAAACCAATAACACCGACTACCAAAATTAAAGTTTATTTACGGCTTTGTAGTATTTTGATATGGAAGTCGGTTTTATTTTTTTTACAATTTAGTTTCAATAAACATCTTAGGAGATATCAGTTTCTTCAACAAAATAATGATTGGGGAGTGAATGCGGTATCAGTGTTCGAGGGTGTCTGCGAGCTATTGAAATGATCTGCCTCTTAACTTCAAAAGAATACAATTACATGTTTTAGTTTCAGGTATCATTTACCACAACAATTATTAAAGCACATGAGCTGGCAGCATTGATGGGCTCAATACTTAGGGACATTTCTTGTCAGGGTTACGGCAATGTTTTAATGAGATACCGCGGACTCAGAATGCAAGGGCAACTGAAGTATCAGGGCAGGATTTGAGTTGGTAGAAGTCTTGTACTCTTGCTTCACTCAGAACGGAAGAAGTAATTTGATAGTTTTGCCCTGAAAAAGTTCTGTGGTTTCTATCAAGTAAATTTTGTGTAATATCATACATAAGAGTTAATCTAAGGTTTAAATAAAAAATCTAAGCCTTATGTGAACAATTTGCTAATGCCTTCTTAGCTAAGAGGGCCAAGAGGCTCAATGGCAACGAGAGACTGGTTGGGACAAAGCAGCAGAGTCTTGAACATCGGTGACATATGGCAAGTCTGTCGGTTACATTTCAGTAAGTACTGATGATACCTATAACCTGGGGGTCTTTAAATCAAGAGCGAATTGGTTATTTCTAGGTAAGCATGCTTCATCTTCGACTACGTCATCACTTACCATCAGGTGAGATGGTGGCCAAACGCGAGGCTTTATCAATGAATAAATAATATTTAATTTTGAAACTGCCAGCTACTTTAATGAGTGAATATTTACAGAGGTGGAAACCATTGCTTGGTGACTAACAGAATTTTTTCATCGCTTAAGGGCAATCGACCGAGTGTATTCGACTGGCCAGTTGATATCCCACAGCGATCCATAGTTTTAACAATATTCAATCTACAAGCCGGAGAGTGCGAATAACAACACCTATACTCGAAAGGTTTAGGTAATTAAAAAAGGGTAAACAAATCGTAAAAAGGGTTGTTTATACTTGACACTTTCTAAGTTAAAAATACGGCTTGACAAAATTAAATTTATTTTCGATTGCACGATAGTTTTTTCTTTTGTTATAGGATTATGTTCAACTTTATCATTTATTCTTAAACTACTCTTCGTAGATTTAACTGCTTGAGCACAATTTTTTAGTTTGATTTATAAAATAATATAATATTTTGTATTCTGTCCATCATAAAGAGCCCAAAAAGACGGGTTCCCCAAACCTTTTAGAAAATACAACGAATTAGATAACGTTGCTAAATTAAAGAGCACAATAGTGACGTAGTCTGGCAACTGAAGTGGCAGGTATTACGTTTAGTCGGTTAACCAGACGCCATTGTTGACAAACGCTCTCGACATTTATCGTACGTGTTTTTGTTGAATTGTGATATTATTAGCTTGTTTCTTTGTTTTGTTTTTGTTATTTAGTTATTGTTAAGGTTTGTTATTAATTGTTATTCGTTTTTAAATTCGTATCGTGGAAAAATGAGTGAACCCGAGGCTGGTACTAGCCAGACCAACTTCGTACACACATTTCCATCACCAAAGAAGAAACGCTTCAAAACCGGACCTCTTTCATCATCTGAGAAACAGACATTGATAAATATATTTAAATATGTAGAAGAAACATGGCCCAAAGAGTATTTTCCGTCAAAAACAGACATAGTGCAAAAAACTGGTGAAATAATGGGTATCTCTTTACCAACTGTGTACAAGGTCATTAACCAGTACAAAACATCACATAGAGTGGAGTCTCCTCCTCCACCGGCAACAAAACCAAGCAAAATTGACAGTTTCGATGATATGGATTTAGCCGCAGTGAGGAGAAAAGTACATGTGTTTTTTTTTGCAAATGAAATGCCAACTATTGAAAGTGTCAATAATGATGACAGTCTACCTAATATAAAAAAAAAATGTAATGTATAAGTTGATGAAGAAATTAGGCTTTAAATACTCCAAACGCAGTCGCAAGAGTATGCTTATTGACAAACCAGACATTGCAGTATGGCGTGTAAAGTATTTAAATGAGATTGCAAAATATAGAAGAGACGGGAAGAAAATATATTATTTGGATGAAACATGGGTCAATGAAGGTATGATAACAACGTTAATATGTTTTTAAAATAAATATTGTGCACTGTTACCTTTGTAAATATCTTATAAACTCATAAATATTGTTTTTGCAAAACACACTAAATCTTCAACATGGCAAGACACTACCATAACATCCTGTAAGGAGGCTTACAGGCAGGGTTTGTCTACAGGATTAAAGAATCCCAGCGGGAAATGAAAACGCCTTATTTTAGGCCACGTTGGTAAGAATATTACTTAAATAGCCTTTAATAGAAATGCCAAGATGATAATTTTATTTTATAAGCTTGTGAAAAGCATCATATATAATAAACTTAATAAATCACTTCTTTGTTTCTCCGATGGGTTGGGCAGAGATGCACCTATAGTACACCCACATTTCACCAGTTATGATTAAGGTACACGTAATAGGGACGAGCCTATTGCCATTAACCGGGCACAACTCCCGAGTCGAGGCTGCTACTGAAAATTCCAGATAGAAAAACCCAGTAACACTAACTGATCTGGGAATCGAACTGTGAACTTCATGGTCAGCTATAGTGCTCGCGACCACTAGACCAATGAGGCAGTCAATATATAATAGATTCACAATTTAAGTCAAGTACATATGAGATGCTCATATTACAAGAAAACATAATTATTCATCAGTTGTTGAATTTATTTAAAACTATGTTTCAGGTTCATCAAGTGGTTTTGTTGAAGGAGGTGAATTAGTATTGCAAGCCACTAAGGGTGATGGTTATTACCATTCAGAAATGGATGCACATAATTTTGAGAAATGGATCACCACAATTTTCACCAAACTGGAAAAAGACTCAATTTTGGTGATGGATAATGCACCCTATCACAGCAGAAAAAAAGAAAAAGTGCCAACAACCACATCAAGAAAGGCTGATATTCAGAAGTGGTTAAATGAAAAAAATATTGCTTTTGAAGAAGCAGAATTAAAAGCACAATCCTACTAATCCTACTAATATTATAAATGCGAAAGTTTGTGAGGATGGATGGATGTTTGTTACTCTTTCACGCAAAAACTACTGTATGGATCTGAATGAAATTTGGTAAGTAGATAGTTGGCAGCCTGGAATAACACATAGGCTACTTTTTATCCCGAAATTCCCACAGGATCGGGATTTGCGCGGGAATACCTTCCCACGCGTACGAAGTCGCGGGTAGAAGCTAGTTATTAATAAAAGTTAAATATGAAAAACACAAATACCAATCCTATGTTGTGGATGAATTAGCTAAGGAAAATGGTGTTACAGTATTGCGCCTGCCGCCATATCACTGTGAGCTCAATCCAATTGAATTAATATGAGCTCAAGTTAAGGGGTTCGTAGCTGAGAAAAATAAAACTTTTAAAATGGCTGACCTAAAAATTCTTTTGCCAGAGGCTTTAGCTAGTGTAACTGCAGAGAATTGGAAACAATGTGAAGGCCATGTTATAAAAGAGGAACAGAAAATGTTTAAATTAGACAAAATAATGGATAATACCACTGATCGTTTTATTATTAATGTGACAGATAGTTCATCAGATTCAGAGTCAGAATAGAGGCTATTAATATGTGATTATAAATAATATGATTTTAATCTTTGAAATAAAAGGTTTTACATCTATGAGTTACGTGGTTTTTTTTGTTTACCTTTTTTTAACTACCTAAACCTATGAAGTATAATCAAACGTGCGAGCGATCTTCGCTGTGCAATGTGAAAGCAACCGTCGTGCAACGTAGGTAGGGTTGGAATTCGTAAAAGACAAAGTAGAGGTCGTGGAAAATATAAAACAATCAAATCACATCGAAAACATAAAAGGATTTATTAAAAACAAAAGCAATCGGCAACCGGCAAAAGGCAACTTGACAGTTACAGATTAAACAGAGTAGTGACTTTAATCGATATCAAACATTGAGGTAATATGTAATGATATCAAATCGATATTCATGTTTAGATTGGTTATTTCGTATTTAATTGATGTTTTTTAATATAAAATTGTAACCGTATGTTGTATTATTTGTGCATACATTTCATTGCGTACCTTTATTCAAATTTTAATATCTATTTAGTGCAAAGGTTTTCTTTCTGTAATCGTAAAATCGATTATTCAATCAATTAACAATCTCACATTTTTTTTTGTATTTCGCCGCTCCCAGTTTGAGAAATAAGCTGATTTT
Source organism: Tholera decimalis (assembly GCA_943138885.2). Classification (NCBI taxonomy): domain Eukaryota; kingdom Metazoa; phylum Arthropoda; class Insecta; order Lepidoptera; family Noctuidae; genus Tholera; species Tholera decimalis. The sequence continues at coordinate 2,496,719 of OW964552.2, read as the reverse complement.
GATATTTCTTCTTGAAAAATATGCCTGATTTTTTAAAACTTAATCTCAACTTATTTTGATCCACTATTATCCGTCTCTTTTGGGTAAGTACCTAATAAAGGCCCACCTCTGGTTATTTTTTGGGTATCACAGGCTTCATTATTGTATGTAGATACAAACTTCAACTCGAGATATAATACATATGTACTGAGATAAACTATATTTGCATATTGCTACTACATTGCAAGTATTACAATCTAGTTAGAATGTCACAAGCCTGTGGCCAGCCGATTGAGAACTAACTATAGCGACAGGTTGATTGTACAATATCGTGATATACTTATTTGAATATTATGTTGACGTTGCTATTAGTTAAACTCTTGTTCTTGTCTCGATGGTCTAGTAGTTTTATGCGCTATTGGTGAGCTTAAGGTACAGGGTTTAATTCCTAGGTTGAAGAGTGTTATAGGTTTTGTAGTAGCAGTTCAGACTTTGGTTTATCGACGTTGCGCCCTTCGTCATCCAAACTTACCTACCGTAAAGGCGGACCGACACCAGCTGCGCCTGCGGGACGCAAAGAGTATGTAAAGTGATCCCGCAACAACAATAAATACACATAATAATATAATTATGTAGTAAATATCTCGTTTTAAATTCCAATGATTACATACCTAAGTTCAAACTGTTACTAACTCATCACTAACAATACCTATGGATGATATGGATGGAGAGAATAATGGTATTTTTTACTACAGAAACTAAACTTAAGTCGGTAATCAGATCCGGGATAGGTACTAGTTCCGTATTATTTAAAACTCTATTGTGTTTCGTGGTACTCCGAATCCAAAATGTAAAGAATATAGTTCCATTCAGCTGTAGGAAACGGTATTTGTTTGTATAACTGGTTACGCAACATCCGATCCGAATTCGACTGGTCAATACTGAGCACGAATTTCTTCACTCGACACTACTGAACAGACGAGAAATGCAAGCGCTTTAGGTCTATAAACCGTTATTTGAGTAACTTTTTAACCGACTTCAAAAAAGGAGGTTCTGTATTCGACCAGTATGTATCTACGTTTGTATGTATGTAAGGGGGGCTCCCTTTATTTTAAATATATTTTTGTCTTTAAATCGGAAAGCAGTTCACAGAATACATCTACCTACCAAGTTTCACGTGTATAGTCCTAATAGTTTCGGATTAAAATGGTTGTGACAACTGGGCCTATTTGGCGCAGCCGTGAGTCACACAGTATTATTAATAGTCCTAGATGTGTTGAATTCTATTATTTTTTAATGTATAATTTCTTTTAATAATAATATGATGTTGTTTATTTTTTTTATTTTTTATACTGTGTGTACTTGTGGCATGTGTCAATAAAGGTTTTTTCTTTCTTTCTTTCTTTCAAACTAAAAGGGTTCCATTTTTGCCATTCAGCTACGGAACCCTAAAAACGGAATAGGTGCCTATAGCGGCAGTCAGCCAGATTTTCCTTTTGCTTATTACAACTTCTGCCCGCAGTTTAACTCGCGTGAATTATTTTTTTACAGCAAAATTAAAGTAGTTATGCTACTTGCACATTGTAGTTTCATATTGGTGAAAGAATTTTTGAAAACGGTTCACTAGTTTTTGAGTCTATCCTTAACAAACAAACACAAAAATCTGAACTTTCCTCTTCATTAAATTAGTGTAGATGTAGACAGCAAATTAGCAATTCCTCAGATAAAATTCAAGATCATTATCGAATACTTAATTAGATAGTATTATGTTTATTTTTTTAGAAACATTCTTGTTATGTAAATTGATGACTCCGACTGTCATTGTTCTATAGTGCTGCGCTTGCGCTTATTCGTATGACTGACGTCACGCTATAAATCGTGTCATTCGCTTCAAATTGTTTAATTTATATTATCTGAGTAAGTATTATCTGTATACGTGCGTGATTTATGTATGATACTTATTTATTCAAAACTAGCTGCTTGCCGCAACTTCGTAAGCGTGGGAGGTTTTCCCGCGTAAATCCCGATCCCGTGGGAATTCCGGGATAAACAGTAGCTTATGTGTTATTCCAGGATGTCAACTATCTACTTACCAAATTTCATTAAAATCCATCCAGTAGGTCCGGAGATTAGCGTGTACAAACAGACGGACTTTTTTAATTTTTTTGCCGTTTTACCGTTTCTTAACCCACCTCAATTACTATTTTTGTATAAAATTTAAATGTACACACACACTTTTTTACTTTTTTATGTATATAGTTGTATTATTGGTAATGGGATGGTTTTTAAAGTTCCGTAGTAAAATAACGGTTCCGTAGTTTTGTGTCCTGAGTAGGGTTGCCATACGTCCGGAATTGCGCTTGGTCGTGGAGTTGCGGATACCTGCCCGACATACGTATACATACGACCAGAATTTTCCGGATATGTCCAGTAATATAGGTCTTTGTCCGGAATGCGGAGGGAATCCTAAACCATCCGGAATTTCTACAATTGAATGAAAGAGTGAAACATAAAAAAAAAATGATTTTTTCAAATTAAGGAAAGTCAGGAATTTTCATCAAATGTCCAGAATTTACTCCGGATTTTCGATTTTTTGATCTGGCAACCCTAGTCCTGAGGAGCTCGTAGCTAAAATATAAAGGGTTATTTCGATTCGAAGAACTTTTTGTGAAATAATGACTTCAACTAGTGCAAACTGGGCTTAACAAAGTATTAGTAAAAGTCTAACAAGATAGTATAGTACTTAGGTATTAATAATAATATATTTTATTCTCTTACCACAAGATAAAGACATTTGATATCAATGACATATCATGACATAGCAACGAATATAATTATACTGTGGGAGACTGGTGCCTAAACTAGACTTACGTCTGTATTTCAGGACACCCAGGTCTCCGCCCCTTAGTTACATTTCAGTTGAAATGTGATAAGTACTCGCTTGCCACATGCAGTAAGCACTTTATATTAGTCGGTCACCTTATAAAATATAATTGCATAGGTGGTATGTCTAAAAACAATAAAATTTACTTAAAGCTTAGTGCATTTGTAACTTGGTCACTTTCATGTAAACTTGAATTATGTATGTTTTACGCGATGAATAAATACCGAACCCACCGTGCGTGGCCCGACAGTCGATACTAACCTGGCTGATTTTTTAAGTAATAACATTTTATTATTAAAACAATTCTTGTGTTTATATGTATATCACAAAAAAGGCTAAGCACAAGATAATAAAAACAAAAAATGTAGCTTGTACTATAATGAAAATTAAATGATAATTTATTTTTCAAAATGGTAAAAATTACACGTCATTTTTTTCCGTTTTAATCTGGGCGTTTTAAACTAGAAGCCTGAATTCTCAGTAACCAAACAGGCATTGTATAAACACGGCATATTTCAAATTTCATTCAATTCGAACCAGTAGTTTAAGAATTATAACGAGTCAAAGTTCCTTAATTTATTTACAAAATTTTGTCACTCACTGACTGACCGATCATCAAAAGTCTATGGCACTTCTAGCAGACATTGAAGCTTCAAATTTAGAATACAATTAGTGTTTAGTATATGAATCAAGGAAAAACTATAATATTTTTCAATTTCGTTCCAGTTTTCTAGATACATCAACTGCATAAATAACTTTGTAATCCCATAAAAATATATAGGATTACAAAGTTACATTTGCAGTTAATTAATCAGTATAATGAAATAATAGATGTAGATGGGTACTTTTTTTTTTCTTGGTGAAAAATATCATCTAATGACTTCTTCCGCTCGGGTGTATCAGAATTCTACTGACTAAAAACCCACCCTGTTCCTTCGGAAGCCCTAAAGTTCCGGGGCTGCGGTATCTCGATGGAACTTTCCCGCAAACCCCGACAGGCAATGGCCCTATGAGGCCCCGTCACTGGTATTAACAGCTGTTTGAGGCGCGCGTGGAACACAACGCGCCGCCGCCGGCCCGGGCCTGGTCCTTACCGGACGGTAAGCGACCCCTGCTCGCCATCCGCAGGCCCGCGCCTACGGTGGGCCGAAATCGACTCGCGATTCACGACGCCCGGGGCGTTTCCCCCGGCGGCTGGGGCGACAGAGGAAGAGAGTTGCCTCTCCCTCGCACGTTAGGCCTCCTCCTTCGCTAGCATGACTGCTTTGCAGCAGGAGGTGACTGCATCCCATTCCCTCTCGCTTCGCACCATGGTCTAAACCAGAGCAGGGCGCGAGAAGTCGCCGCCGCCGATCGCCTCTATGAGGATACGACGGTGCTCCACCCATGCAGGGCACACCTCGACCATATGCTCCACCTTGTCTTCCAGTGTAGATAGGTACCTAGATATAATAATTATGCTCAAAGGTAATTTGTTAAATGGTCAACGGAATAAAAAATCAAGAAGTATTAAGAGTATTGGGGAGTATTAATTAAGTAGAGTAAATTGCCCAAAATTGCATAATTACTTACTTATGGATTAACTTTAACCGAGACGTTTGACGAGTGCGGCATTAATTATTACTAACTAATGCAAAAGACGTACGTGCGTATTCATATGTGCGTATCAAAGCCTCCGAAAAAAACCCATAGAGACAGGGAGTGGGCTTTGAAAAAAACTTTAGCTGAAGTTCAAGAAGTAGTACCGGAAAATAAAAAAAAATTGGCCAAGTACGAGTCGGACTCGCCCATGAAGGGTTCCGTAATAACTATAATAAATATAATATACTTATTTATTTATTTTATTTATTATATACTTTATTGTACACCTTACAATACATTTAAAGATACAAATAATAAAACTAGTGTACAATGGGCGGTCTTATCGCACAGGGCAATCTCTTACAGACAACCTTTGGATGGACAGAAATGAAAGGAGACAGATTTAGGGCTGTCAGTGTACAACATCATACTAATCAAACATAATAATATAAAATACATACCATATATATGAATATAATATATACAAATACATATCAAAATCATAATAGAGAAAGGAGGGGAAAAATTAAATTATAGTGAGAGGTAATGCTCTTTCACCATTTTTAATATATTTATTTGAAAAAAAAAACAAAAAACCTTACAAATTTCTTAAAACATATTTACAATTTTTACAACTACGCCAAATAACTTTGTTTTTCATAGTATTTGTATGAATAACAAAGTTATATTTGCGGTTTTAGAAAATATACTGTATCTCAAAAACTGCTGACTCGATCTCGTTCAAACCAATTCTGGTTGAAAGTTTACATTAAGATCTACAATATATGGTTTTTTTAGATTTTTCACTTTATTATTATAGAAGTTAGAGGGGGGGACACACATTTTACCACTTTGGAAGCGTATATCTTTTAAACGATTAACTTTATGAAAAAGTCATTTTAGAAACCTTAATCTCATTTTTAAAGACCTGTCTATAAATACCACACAAGTATAGGTTTCATGAAAGAAAATATTTTCAGTTTCAGTTCCATGTATGGGGAGCCCCCTTTATTTTAAATATTTTTTAAATTTTCTCTTAAAATCGGAAAGCGGTTTACAGAATACATCTACTTACCAAGTTTTACATGTATAGTCCTAATCGTTTTGGAATAAAATGGCTGTGACATACGGACGGACGGACAGACAGACAGACGGACAGACATGTCGAAACTATAAGGGTTCCGTTTTTTGCCATTCGGCTACGGAACCCTAAAAAGGAAGGCTACCTACAAATATAAGAAAAGCTCATAAGACAGAGAGAGGGCTTTAAGAAAATTCGTTGTTGGTATACAAGAAGTAGAAGGTACCGGAAAGGAAAAAGTAGGACTTTCTACAAAAAGCAATGAGATCCCATAAAAAACAATACTTGTCAAAAAACCAAGTCTCGCAACTTAGTTATTCTACCGTTAAAAGTTGTGAGGTCCATGTAATACCAAGTCGGTTATTAATTTATTCAGTCCCTACTTAAGGGACCTTCTGTCTTAAGTTGTTACGTAATTATCTAACCTAACGACATCTTATAGTGACCATATCAATATTAAAAATCTTTACCGTTTTAAATAAATAGATTGACTTGGCAATCGCAATAAACAATTTAATTTATATATGTACTAGCTTCTGCCCGCGACTTCGTACGCGTGGGAAGGTTTTCCCGCGCAAATCCCGATCCCGTGGGAATTTCGGGATAAAAAGTAGCCTATGTGTTATTCCATAATGACAACTATCTATTTACAAAATTTCATTCAGATCCGATCAGTAGTTTTTGCGTCAAAGAGTAACAAACATACATCCATCCTCACAAACTTTCGCATTTATAATACTAGCTTTTGCCCGCAACTTCGTTCACGTGGGAGGTTTTTCCCGCGTATATCCCGATCCCGTTGGAATTCCGGGATAAAAAGTACCCTTTGTGTTATTCCAGGCAGTCAACTATCCACTCACCAAATTTCATTCAGATCCGTTCAGTAGTTTTTGCGTGAAAGAGTAACAAACATCCATCCATCCTCACAAACTTTCGCATTTATAATACTAGCATTTGCAAGCAACTTCGTTCGCGTGGGAGGTTTTTCCCGCGTATATCCCGATCCCGTGGGAATTCCGGGATAAAAAGTACCCTATGTGTTATTCCAGGCAGTCAACTATCCATTCACCAAATTTCATTCAGATCCGTTCAGTAGTTTTTGCGTGAAAGAGTAACAAACATCCATCCATCCTCACAAACTTTCGCATTTATAATATTAGTAGGATAGGATAGTAGGAAGTAGGAAAAAGTAGGATAGTAGGATTACTTGTGAGATATATTGTGTTTTCATGCGATGGCCGAGTCAATCTATTTATTTAAAACGGTAAAGATTTTTAATATTGATATGGTCACTATAAGATGTCGTTAGGTTAGATAATTACGTAACAACTTAAGACAGAAGGTCCCTTAAGTAGGGACTGAATAAATTAATAACCGACTTGATATTACATGGATCTCACAACATTTAACGGTAGAATAACTAGGTTGCGAGACTTGGTTTTTTGACAAGTATTGTTTTTTATGGGATTTAAACTACACACATCAAAAGTGTCTAGGGATCAACATATATTTTTGCAATAACTTTTCTCCTGATTGATATTAATTAAAATTTTCTTTAAGGATTCATCAAATAAAGTGTTTTCGTTTGTCACAGTAACGATAAACCAAGTCACCTTTGCATTAATAAAGAAATTTGCCATTTTCCTAATAATGGGATTTTTGACATTTGAACCACTAACATTAAAGTTCGAAAAAAAGACTGAAATAACAGTTTTCTTTAAAATTTTATTGGCTAACTTAAATAATTAATAATCCGTGTTTCTACCGCGAACACTAACAACACAAGAACATCGGTTTGGCATACTCAAAATGAGTTCATCCAAATCACGCTGTGGAATGGCCGCCCATGTTCGTTGCAACAACAAAAAAAGGTCTTCTTGCGACTGGATACCCTCCATATTCGGCAGAGCTCTTCTCTGTAGCATATCCCATGCATGCTCAATCGGGTTCAAGTCTGGCGACTGAGCAGGCCAGAGCAGGACATTGATGTTAGCTGCGGCGAGAGTCTGTCTTACAACTCTTGCGGTGTGCGGTCGTGCATTATCATGCATTAACTGAAATAAGGGACCGATTTGCACTTGTAGAGGAACGATGACGTCAGATACAATCGTCTCAGCATAAATTTGAGCGTTGAGGTTGCCTCTGATCCAAATCAACTCAGTTCTTCCGCCGATCCAAATACCCGCCCATACCATGATGGTTCCACCACTATAAGGATGGACTTCCTGGCAGGATTTTAATCGCTGTTGGCGTCCAGGGGTTCTCCAGTGTCGTATACGTCTTGTATCCGGTCTCATACCAAAACGAGACTCATCAGAAAAGCACACGAAACGCCATTGTTCTTCTGCCCAATTTCTGTGTTCAAGAGCCCATTGATATCGAATCCTACGATTGTGCATTGCTATAGGTGGTACCCGTAGCGGTCTTCGGGAATGAAGGTTCACTTCATGCAAGCGGTTTCTGACTCTTTGGTCGCTAATTAAGTTCCCTGAAGAGTGATGAAGCCTCACGGCTAACATCATGGCGGTTATTGTTGGAGCTCTTCGAGTTAAGATTTGAATGTATCGGTCTTGTCTCCGTGTGGTGCAGCGATACCGTCCTCCATGGCGCTCAGCCACGGTACCAGTGCTTCGGTAACGTGTCCAAAGTCGACTGATAACACTCTGACTTGTATTCAGAGCTAAAGCCACAGTACGTTGCCGGGTACCAGCTTCTATCTGCTTTGAATTAAATTGCCATACATTGGAGAGGCCAGCTTACCGTGGTGGATAATAAATTTGTACTAAATAGTTGATCGGTGACCATTTTAGTGACCATTTTTAAGACCGCCTAGTAGTTGCATTGTGCAACAGAACGCCATGCTACGCCGCACCCCGCCTCTTGCACCCGCTCCAACACCCGGAGCGCCACAACAAACATATGACTCAGATACACCTTCTGAGCGGAGTGGTAGTAGCAATATTGCCGTGCGACATAAGCGCAGACGCGAACTGGACGATGGTCATAGGGAACTTAAAGCCGAAATGTCGAGCTTATTCACATCACTATCAGCGACTGTTGAACAGCATTTTACAGAACTGAAGCAGCAAAATACTGAACTAAAAACAAGTTTGCAATTTATGTCTGATAAGTACGACTCTGTCCTCAAATCTCTTGCAAACCTAGAAGAGGACAGGGCAAAAGACAGAAAGCTGATTCTGAAGTTGGAGGAGAAAATAGAGTTGATGGAACGCAAAGCCAAGTCTACAGGAATAGAAATACGCAACGTGCCTGCAGTCTTACATGGTAATACAAAAACAGAAACGAAGGAAGATGTATGCAAGTTGGTAAAGTCGTTGGCCGAAGCCGTGAATGTACAGTTACAAGATTCCGATATCAAAAATACATACAGAATAATGACAAATAAGGAGAACATTAAACCGATTATGGTTGAATTAAATAGTGTCTTAAAAAGGGATAAAATACTACAAGGAGTCAGGAATCTAAATAAGGCGAAAACGAATGAGGATAGATTAAATACTGGACATCTTAAGATGGCTGGACCTACTAGACCTGTGTACATATCAGAGGCTTTAACATCCAGGGCCCAAAAGATTTATTATCTGGCCAGACAATTTGCTCGGGAGAATAGCTACGCATATTATTGGACCTCAAGAGGTTTGGTATATCTACGCAAAGTTGAGGGTGAGCTACCAGTCCGGATTGAAAATGAAGCAGATCTCACTAAACTTACTATAAAAATATGACTATTTTATATTATTCTTTGTGGTGTTATGGTTTTGAGGCCAAACATCCCTTTCAATGTTAACTTAGAAAAACATATTTATGGTGTATTAAGTATATCGCTACTAGTAAACTTAAGCATTCCACACAAAAATGAATACTTGCATTACACAAATCACATTACTCTTCACTTTATACTGTCACTCACACTCGTACACACCATTAATATCGCTAATTCATCACAACAACACTATTGCCTACGTAATTTACTGTTAAAAACTAATTACTTTATAATTACTATATACAAGAAGCCCTTAAAAACAACTAAATCTAAGCTAAAAATTAAAAATTTGGCTACTAATCCGATCAATTACTACATATATAACAAAATTCGATAAGATAGACAATTATTTAAATAATATAGACGACCTTAGAATTTCTGATTCTCGTAGATGCGAGCCTGAAGATTGTAAAAGTATGGTCACCTTGGAGTCCCTAAAGATTCTAACCCAAAATATTCGGAGTATTTCAGCAAATATACCTAGCCTACTAATATTATTGTCCAGAATGGCTATCTCACATGATATACTTATTCTTACAGAGTGCTGGCTATCATGCAACCCAAATATACCTTCATTAAACGGATTTAATTCATATTATACTTCAAAAAGACTGAACAAAAATGATGGAGTTGTAGTCTACATTCGAAGTAGTATTAGTAATATAAAAATAATCGAACCAAATTTTATAGATGCAAACTGCATCGAAATAAGAAGGAAGGTCAAGATACCTGTATCTTTGCAGTTTATAGACCACCATCATTTAAAGACATTTCTAACTTTCTGTTCTCCATGGACCAGGTACTAACCACAAATTCTTCATTTAGTAATATAATTATCACTGGTGATATCAATATGGATATTGCAGAAGGTAATACAGATGCCAGAACTCCGGATTATCTTACTCTAGCAGCTAGTCATGGACTTCTGCCAGCACACACTCTCGTTACGCACGGGAAAACTTCCCTTGATCATGTATTACTTAAAACTAAACTTAAAGCTACAACCATAGTTATTGATTCTGTGGTCACTGACCATAATGCTGTATTACTTACATTAGACAAAATTAAAGTGGACAACCCTCTAACCAGGAAAGCCAAAATTGACTATGATATATTAGAAACTCAGCTCAAAAACATGAACTTCAATTATATTTATGAATATACAAATGCAAATTTAGCCATGGAGTACTTCATAAATTCACTAACCAGAGCCTTAAAAGTAAGTTCCAAGTGTGTTACTGTGCCACATCGCTCGAGAATTATTAAACCATGGATTACTCCAGGCATCTTAAGATGCATGAGAAATAGGGACCGCATGTATGTACAAATGAAAAGTGACAATAATAACGAAATAATCAGGACTACTTTTAAAAGATACCGCAACTATTGCAATACTATTCTAAAAACTCTTAAAAGACAATATGAGAAAGACGAACTAAACAAAGCTAGGTCTAATCCAAAAAAGATGTGGAACGTTATAAAACAGATCACCCATACTACTAAATCTAAATCATGCGCTTCTGCGTTACTTACAGTTAAAGGAACTGCTGACGAGTCTATTAATAAAGTCAATACATTTTTCACAAATATCGGAAAGGAGCTCGCAGACAAAGTTGTAAATACAAATTTAAAAAGTCCACACACAGAACCTCAGACTACAACTTTGCCGAATTCGTTTGTATTATTAGAAACCGATGAGCAAGAAGTTGAGCAAATGATACTATCCCTGCGTTCCGATTGTGCGGTTGGTATTGATAGTATTTCCTCTAACCTGCTAAAGCAATTTAAGCATATTTTAGTTCCTCCATTAACATACATAATTAATTTGTGTATAAATAATGGAATCTTTCCGGACTTGCTAAAGAGAGCTCTGATTCATCCTGTTTATAAGTCTGGGGATGCAGATCGTGTCAATAACTATAGGCCCATATCCGTCTTGCCTTCTATGTCAAAGATATTGGAGAGGATCATGAACAATCGTCTATACAAATACCTCGAAGATCATAATATTATTTCGAACAATCAATATGGTTTCAGGAAAAATACATCTACAAATGACGCAGTTCATGATCTCTCTGATCGTATTGTTAAGGCCTTGGATAGGAGTTATAAATGTTTGGCAATATTTCTAGATTTGGTTAAGGCTTTTGATACGGTCTCCATCCCCAAACTGATATTAAAATTAGAGAAGATTGGTATCAGAGATAAACAGTTGAAACTGTTTCAAAGTTATTTGACTGGTCGAACCCAGTGCGTAAAAATCGGTGAGCATACAAGTAGAGATCTACCCATAGGACACGGTGTCCCTCAAGGGAGCATTCTTGGTCCTACGCTCTTTTTAGTGTTCGTAAATGAAATTTGCAAATTAGACATCACAAACGGCAAACTTCTGGCTTTCGCAGATGATGCAGTGATTATTTTTACAGGGGCAACTTGGGAGCAAGTTTTTAACGCAGCTCAAGTAGGATTTAATAAAATAACTGATTGGCTATTTTCTAATACCCTGTCACTTAATGTTGATAAAACAAAATACATTGTGTTCAGTATAAAAAAACCAATAAAATTCGACAAAAGTAAATTTTACATAATTGCTCATAATCACACAACAAATATTTCAGACATGTGCAAGTGCCCTCAACTACAAAATGCAGCTACTATCAAATATTTGGGAGTGATTTTAGACGAAAGATTAAGTTTTGTACCTCATATTAAGCTATTGACAGGGAGAATTCGGAAACTGATATATATTTTCAAACACCTAAGATATGCCGCGGACCCCAAGATTTTAAAGTCGGTTTACTATGCCTTGTGCCAATCTTTGATTACTTATTGTATTTCCACCTGGGGCGGGGCCTGTAAAACCTATTTGCTAGTTCTTGAACGCGCGCAGAGAGCAGTATTAAAGCTTTAAACCTTTTCGTTACCCAACCAAGGAACTCTATGAATACTGTGAGGTTTTAACAGTCCGTCAATTGTTTATTCTACGGATTATTCTAAGGCAACATTCATTAAACACAAATGGCGAACAAGTTTCTATTAACTCCCAAAATCGGGCTACTCGTAGGCTTAAACTTCCCCTAGTCGATACCCTCAGGACTTCTTTTAACCAGAGATTCTTCTGTTTCCTCGGACGTTTTTTGTATGCCAAGGCCAACAAATTATTAAGTATTAATGCTCAAAGTAAACATAGCTGTAAAAAAAATGTAATTGATTGGCTTCTAAAACTTACCTATGATGAAACAGAGAATCTCCTTCATCCAGTTAAATAATATAGTATCACTAATTCACAACTCATAGGCAATCATTACAATTTACACACGCACACACATACTTATACACACACACATAAACTTATAATACTTACACGTAAATAACCACACCCCTACTTAAACATAGTTTACTAGTTCAAGTTTTGATTTTAAGATTTTTTTTTCTCGTATTATTAATTAAATGTATTTTTGTTATCTCTGTAACTTCATCTAACATGTCTGTATAGCTATTTTATGTCATGAATTGCTTTCAATGTGTCACTTGAAGGTTGCTGGTACTTATAGCTCAGGGTTTCCTTTTTTAAGTACCAGCAGTACAATATCTGTTAATTCTTGCACATAAATTTGTACTAAGCATGTATTACCCTATTTAATTTGTGAAACAATAAATGAATTGAATTGAATTGAATAATAACGTTGGTTTTAATCAGTAGTAGGGAAACAGTAGCACTAATAATGTCTTCAATGCGTTGTATGTTTTTATAGGGAAAATATTGACAGCTGATTTTCATCTTTTACTCGAATTTGATTAACAGTTCCTGTTTCAAATTATGAAATGCACCAAAAAGGATCCATATAAATTTATAAAATCATAAATTTATTACAAAGCCACATCTCAATCTCAAGAAATCCGCATAAAAATGCTTGATCCCTAGACACTTTTGATGTGTGTAGATGAGGCCGCTGACACGAATGAGTCATCAATACACAGCTAGCTATAAGTGCTGACGCATATTCTTATTCAATATTATCGTTTATTTACGTAATTAATTTCCTCGGTACTTTCACGTCATTCAATATCCCCCAAACTCATTCAAATGTCCAAGGATTACTTATTACTTTCATTTTGTGCAATTGGTCCAAACCTTTCTGTTTTTGGGGTTCCGTATCCAAAGGGTAAAAACGGAACCCTATTGCTAAGACTCCGCTGTCTGTCTATCTGTCACCAAGTATCTCATGATCCGTGATGGCTAGACATTTGAAATTTCCACAGATGATGTATTTCTGTTGCTGCCTTAACAACAAATACTAAAAACAGAAAATGTAAATATTTAAACGCTCACATACACCAAAAGTGATTTTTTTGCCGTTTTTAACCGACTTCAAAAAAAGAAGGTTTACAATTCGTCTTGAACTTTTTTTTTTTTATGTATGTTACCTCATAACTCGGAGACGGCTGGACCGATTTGAAAAATTCTTTTTGCTTTTGAATAGGTATAGTTTCTAGTTGGTCCCATTGTTACGAAATCAGGATCTGATGATGGGATCCTGGAGAAATCGAGGGAACTCTTCAAATATTATAGGCACACCTATAGCGTTTTGGGTATTTCTTATAGTACCTTGAGCAGTTGCTTCCGAAAAGTACCATTTGGCGAAGTTGAACTGATGATGAAGACCACAGATGGCCACTGAAACTCCTCAATAATAAGTATTTCGTGGATTGCGATTCCATTACTTGAGTACGGATGTTAAACACTTTATGCTCGTCACAATACATATGGTGATGTAGAGTTGATGGTCAAGTACCAGGAGAACTCCTCAAAAATTAACGGCTATGCATCGGGAAAAGCAATATTTTATAAAAGGTGATAAGTTGTTGACATTATGGCTTTTGTAACTAGATAAATTACAAAACCGACCCACTAAAAAGCGTGAAAAAAAAATTTTTAGCAAAAAATAGAACCGACTTCCATATCAAAACACTACAAAGGCAAAAATAACTTTAATTTTGGAAGGCGGTGTCTTTAGTTTTGTATATATTTTCGTTTTTGACACCAAAAACGAAAATATTATTATAGTGTTTTGATATGGAAGTCGGTTCTATTTTTTGCAAAATTTTTTTTTTTTTATAGATAGGTACCCTTCGTGCGCGAGTTCAAATCCCACTTAGCCGGTTTTTCAAAATCATTTCAATACTCAATACTCAATACTCAATACTTTTATTGCATTCCATATGTAGGTTCCATTTTGCAAACTGTTAGCATATTTTTACTACCTATTATATCAGACAACGATATACAACGCCGAACAACAAAACGTTTAGACAAAAGAATTAACACTGAAGTTCCGCTGCCACAAAAAGCAGTTGCTTGCAGGAGCTGTATGCTGTGGCCACGAAAGCAGCGATGAAGCGTGTACAAGCGGGGCGTGTACGACCAACCGGAGGCATCACGCGGCGGTAAGCTACCATTATCTGCCTAGTCGGATCAGATACAGTTTAATACAAGTATCTGTTGTATCAAACTTGGTAACGCGATAGCTTTTTTTCTCGACATGGATATCCTCATGTATGTCATCCGCTCTGTGGACGGGGGCGGGTGAAGGACTCTGCAGACTGAAAAAAATCATAGTTATGCTGGGGGCTGCGGGAGTATTTAAATACTCTTCAACGCTAATTATCCGCCTGTCAAAGATCGCTTCTTTGTCACAAAAAGTCGATTTACCAAATAGGTATACTTACTGCTCTCAAATCTGTGTTGCACTTTTTTCAAAACACCTTCTAAATTGTATCTTGTTTCTATCACAGTAAGCCACATGACAGTTGTATCAAAAACCCGTACAATTTACGATATTGCACTGACCAGTAACCGTTAGCCGTTACCGTCCGAATCAGCCTCTAATCGCTGGCTTCGTGGCCCAATGCTAACAATTATGGTGATTTCTCACGAGCATTGTGTTTGGTTCAGTGACACGAGGTCGGAACACAATGGCGTTGCGTTACCGCCTCAACCTAGAATAAATCGAGCGATTTAAAAGAAGCTTTCGAACCCTGGAACAGGTTGTCCTGTTTTTGTTGGGCTTCTTTAACCGGATGAGTAGAGTTGGTGGTTTTATCGCTAGTTTAGTGGCTCTAAGTTGCTGGGTTTATGGGTCGTAATGGTTTTGTGTAATATATGTAATGTAATATGGTGTAATATTCATGTCATAAATATTCAATGTTTAGGTTATAATTATATGCCCCAAAACAGTAATTAGAACAGGGCTTTCAGATTTTGAGCCGACAGACCGTTTGCTAGATGTATTATGGTTTTTTAGTAAGTAGTGTAGGTAGATATTGTGGTATTACACAAAAAGTCATTCGGTATCAATATGATACAAGTTATATATTTTTTTTATTGATAATAGGTTCGCGCTTGACCACCATCTCACCTGATGGCAAGTGATGATGTGTTCGAAGATGGAGCACGGTTACCTAGAAGTAACCTAATCACTCTAGACTTGAAGACACCTAGGTTATAGCTATCGGGAAACACAGACTCTAGCAGGGAATTCCATACCTTAGCCGTACGCGCAATGAAAGTATTCATAGATATACTACAATAATAATGAAGAAATAAAGTTACAGTTACCAAAGTACCTTTGAACTAGAACTGCTAGGAATTTGTGGCTAAATAATGACGGTCGCACGGTTCGATCTTTAAGAGGAGGCTCCCTAAATTATATGTAACTTTGCATTAATATTCTGAAACAATCATGCATACAATTAAAATGGAACTTTAGTATATGATTTTTTGGATCTTTTTCTTTACATGTCTAGACAAGTTTCGTAATTGGAACATTTTTGCTCGATTAATTTTTTAATTGAAAATCATGTCTTTTTTAAGATTATTCAAAATTTAATCAAGATTACTCGGCTTTTATGTCTAAAATTAGTATTGACAGTAAGAAAATATAGTTTATTATCCAAATATAGGACATTTTTCTCTAGATCAATTATTACATTAGTTATAAACGAAATAAGAATTGAGACTAACAATATTTAGTTTCGAAACAGAATATGGTAAAAGAGCGCACGTGATATTCGACTTTATTACTGCTGTGTTAGCGTTTAGCACACGACGACAGTTTCGAAACCGAACATGTTGAAAGAGCGCACGTGATATTTAACTTTATTACTGCTGCGTTAGCGTATACAACGGCCTACCCGGGCTGCATGGGGGCGGAGCTTGCGTGAAAATTATTTTGGACTGCCTGGTCTTAAGTTTAAGCAACGCTTGCCTATGTAGGTCCGTGTATTGATGACCATCTCAATATATATCGATCGTCCTTATCTTGGAAATCACTTAAAGTTGTTAGTCCCGGTTGCCATTTGTACAGATTTGGCAGTCGTTACAGTTGGTCGGAAGTCAGATAATCTTGATTGTTATAGGCAGTTCCTCTATGTAAAAAATTAGCCAAGGGCGAGTCAGACTCGCCCATGAAGGGTTCCGTAGTAACTACGCCAAATAAAATTGTTTTTCATAGTATTTGTATGAATTACAAAGTTATATTTGCGGTTTTATAAAATATGCTATATCTAGAAAACTGCTGGCCCGATCTCATTCAAACTAATTTTCTTTGAAAGGTTATATTAAGGTCTACAGCATATATTTTTTTTCTCCTCCATTATTTTAGAAATTAGAGGTAGGGGGGGGGCACATTTTACCAATTTGGAAGCGTATATCTTTTAAACGATACACTTTATGAAAAAGTGGTTTTAGAAACCTCAATGTCATTTTTAAAGACCTTTCCAAACACGCATAGGTTTCATGAAAAAAAAATTTCAGTTTCACTTTTTTTTTTTTTAAATCGTTAAGCGGTTCACAGAATACATCAACCTACCAAGTTTCATGTGTATAGTCTCAATAGTTTCAGACATATGAACGGACGGACGGACAGACAGACATGACGAAACTATAAGTGTTCCGTTTCTTGCCATTCGGCTACGGAACCCTAAAAACTGTTACTTAGCTACATTCGATTAGACTAGAAACCAAACCCGACATTGTTGAGAAAAGGCTTAGCATGATATATGATGACACTACCTGCCACTTACGGCTCCGACGGCGTGATATAAAACTTCCTCCCATTAATTCATACGCCTTATAAATATAATACTCTTACACTTGGTTGATAAACCGTCTTGTCGTACCAAGCGCTTCTCCTCAACATTTATTGTGCGCACGGCCAAGCTGTGGAATTCTCTGCCGGCTTCTGTGTTCCCTGCCACTTATGACCTTTCAGCCTTTAAAGCACGAGTAAATAGGTATCTTCTGGGCTCGCTCGTCACATCGTAGACCTCATCTATCGCTTACCATCAGGGGAGATCGAGGTCAAGAGTGGGCTCATCCGTAATTAAAAAATAAATTGTGACTAGCACTTTGCCTGCGACTTCATCCACGTGGATTCGAGATAATTTGCTTTTGCACTCACCATTAATGCACCTTACTACCAATGTCAATTTTTTTAGAGTTTCATTTTAGTTCCGGAGATTATCTCCTACGTACAAACTTTCAAACAAATTTTACCCCTTTATAATACTAGCATAGATAACTTAGAAGCTACAAATAGGATAGGATAACATCACACTTAAGCAGACCATTGTCAAACCACGTCCATACCGTGCATTAAGTATTGCATAATAATTTGAAGACAGATCAGCCATAATTTTGTAAGTGCATGGGAACATGTTTGAGCAACATCCCAGCATGTCTTACCAAAGCGTGAGCAACTACAGCTTGTTCGCTCATCGAGTTAAGTAACTCATTTTCTGCGCTAACTATTGGTTACACGGAAATCTAATACATAATCACTGTATTTTCTCACATACTTAGATCTTATCATTGTTTTTACGTCTTCATTAAAAATGTAAAATGTCGTATGCTGTCATTCCGGGAACAGTAGGATGTTTTGTAATAGCTTTTTACCGTTATTTTATTCTCTAAAAGACGGTGAGGCAAGAATATGACCGGAAGATGGGTTACAAAAATGACGTGTAAAAGTGTTATTTAATAACCAACTTGCAGAATAAAGATCATTAAGCATTTATTATGATTTAATCTAAATGATCTTTATTCTCCAGTGAATCTATTCGAAAAAAGTGTATTGATTTCTGGCTGATGGTTGACGGGTCTTACTCGTTCCTTTAGAGCAAATAAACCAAGATCTGGTAATCTTGGTTTTGTTTACTCTAAATGGACTGAACTTCTTGATAGTTATAATGAATAGTGTTTAAGTTGAGAGTAATAGGCGGTGTAGAAACTCTGACACTAGGGTGTCTGGGGTCGTTAGACCTTACAACCCACATGATAAGAAGAAGACCATCTACTCTTTCCATCAGATGATATTGTGTTTAAAACGCCAGCTTATCCATAGGATCCACAAGATTATCATATAATAAATAGGAAAGTCCGTTGAACAGAATTTCCTGGATTTTGGCGTAAAGATGTAAAAGACTAAAGGGTCAAATTATGTATATTCATATTTACTTGTTTTTTTTTAACATTATTTAAGGAGCTCTTCTACTACTGAACTAATACATCTGAAGGGATGTAGGCGGTTACAAATATGGCTCCCATGGCCCACAAAAGGTAAGTATTAGTAAGGAAACCAAACACCAAACAGATAGGAGACAAATTATAGTTCCTACATAATTGTGTTTGTATATGAATTTTAATTCTGTACAACAAACAAATATGACCACACTTGCAGTCAGTTGTGGGATGGCTCAGCGAAATACCAGCTAGCTGCACTTGACTCGATCGAACGCAGAGCTAAAAGGCTCATAGGTGACGAGGTTCTGGCAGGCAAGCTCCACAGCCTGGCTCACCGGCGAAACGTCGCTTGCCTGTCTATCTTCTACAGATTGTACTTCGGAGAGTGTGCGCAGAAGCTCCACGACCTAATCCCTTCATCCGCCTTTTACTACCGGTCTACCAGACGTACCACAGGATACCATCCACACTTGGTCGATATACCGTCGCTTTTCTTCAACATTCATTGTGCGCACAGCCAAGGTGTGGATCTCTCTACCGGCTTCTGTGTTCCCTGCCACATATGACCCGTCAGCCTTTAAAGCAATAGTGAATAGGCATTTTCTGGGCTCGCTCGTTCGATCGTAGACCTCATCTTACACTTACCATCAGGTGTGATCGAGGTCAAGAAAAAAGCACAAGCCGACTATGTCTTAAACTAACTATTGTATGTATATTGTACATACCAATTACCGGTTCAACAATATAATTCCGTATTTACGGAATATGTATGTATATCTTCACACTTTCATTTCCTTACTCGGGAGATCACTTTTGATGTGGGCGTGGGGCCGTGAGCACTCTAGCTTATTTAGTCGAAGTTCATAACTTGAACTTTAAAAATAATGTTTGAGGCACATAGGCGGCTCATATTAAGTAATCATTGTTTTACTGTATTGGTGTCTGGATTATTATTCAAACATATTGTATGTCCTTTTATAAATCTACGCTATGTGTGTAATAATTAATCCTTACATACATATAAAAAAGCTGTCTCCCACTGCGTCTGTCTGTCTGCTTGCGGTGAAGTCAAAAACTACTTTTTATGCAGTTTTGACCAACATTGATTTATGAGGATGGTTTTATTTTGTGTATTCTTTATTATAAATAATTCAATAAGATTTGGTTTATGAACTGAAATTTCGTAGTTAGAGTGTTAAACCCTATTATAATATCAAAGTTTAATAAGTTTAGAGGCTAGAGTAGAATAAATAAATAACCTGTTTCATCATTGGACTACAAGAAAAAGGCGATGTGCCATCGTTACATGGTGGAAATCCCACCCTTACCCACAAATTGTTTTGGGAATACATTCATTGTGCGTACAGCTAAGGAGTCCAATTCCCTGCCAGAGTCTGTGTTTCCTGATAGCTATAACCTGGGGGTGTTTAAGTCATGAGTGAATAGTTTACTTCTAGGTAAGCGGTGGTCAAACGCGAACCTATTATCAATAAAAAAAAAACAAATCCTAGACTTCAAATTCTTAATTTAAATTTGTCATTACAAACCAAGTTACAAACAGCTGAATTCAGATCACAGCATTAAAAATGTTGCAAATGCAATGCCCGAAATATTGCGTTCAAAATACGAACGTAAAATGTCATTGTTCTTAGCATATCCCATTCAAGGTCGGTTTAAAACTAGAATGGAAGATATGATCTTTACAAAATGTGTTATGAACTGGGTGTGCTGCAAAACCGGTGAATATCCAATGTCTGTTTCCTTGATTAGGTACATAATACTGATAGTGTTAGCCTGCATTATCCCACTGCTCGGCAAAGACATGATTTTCAGGTGGTTCTGTCCACGGTCAAAGTAAACCATTATTCGTTAGTTTGATCCAGCTCGTCTCGCCATCTTCTACGAGGTCTGCCGCGACGCCTTCTGGCTGTGTCAAGGCTCCAGAAAGTGGTGATTTTGGCGCACAATTCATTGGGCATGTGGCAGACGTGACTAACACTTCAGCTTAGCGGCCTCTTTAGCAACGTCAGCAATCGCGTCTTGGAAAAAACTTTTTCGAATTGATGTTAAGGCATTTTTTTAGTTCTGTGTTATCTTGTTCATATCCTAATTTAAAGTCAATAATATTATTGATTAGTACCTATAGGAGAAGTTTTTAGCTAGCCATAATATATGTTTCGATCTTTAAGGGTTAGCAGCGTTTGCCGAGGGGGATATGGGATGGGTGGCCGTCAATTACGTACCGAGACTCATTGTCTCAGAAATAACGTTAATTTGTTGTGATTCATAGATATTTGGCGCGTCTCGTCACGCATTGTTAGAAGCCTAGTTATCCATTTACTGTGTTCTGGAGATCAGTTAGGCATAGAATATAGTCAGGCATTACTGCTGCTTGCAACTTCGATCGTGAGGAAATATTTCTCGGGATAAGAAGTTGTAAATAATGTGATTTTCAAAAAAAAATGTGCTTAATAAACGCAATTTTGTATGTAGGGTCAGCTAATAACCAATATAATATAGGTAGGACCCCTTATTCAGCTTCTAATTTCGGCGAGCAAAAATGGCGTACAGAATTACATGCTGTTCAAACAAATGTCATAAACCTCTAAACAGCTCTTTGCTATCTAACAATCCGTAGCATATATGCAATAGCAAAAAGGTTCTCGTGCTATATTGACATACCGCGAGAGTCAGTAATGTCATCATTCCGAATATCTCCGCGCCACTGACATACAAATTGTACCGTTTGGAACTTGTTCCCAAATTCGTTAAGACAGAATTCCATCGATTCGATTGAACGAAGAGCTGTGTCGATGTCTCTTTGGCTATGTACAAATGAGTTATATAGGTACGTAGGTATCTATTTGGTCACTTTTGTCTTCCCGAGTACCTGTACTTAGGTATACGATACTTAAAAGTTAACATATTAGGTAATGTAGTAGAGTGTTTTTTAATTGACTTTCTGTATTTTTGTTGTAGTTCCATTTCTATTTATGTATCTAAGTATATGAAATACAAAACATCATCCTAAAATAAAATCACGAACTTTTGAAACACCCCGTGTAAGCCCGTAAGACGGTGATAAGATTCTTCTTGAAATTCGTTTCTGAAACTCTAACATTATGAAATTATGCTGAGTCAAATGATTTTATAAGGACTGAATACTGACTACAACCATAGCCAATTTTTTTTAGGAGAAGTGAACTTATAAATCCCACCTATAAGACTTCTAAAATACGAAACATTTAGAAGGTTTCATTTACAAGAACAATATACCCGGAAGCGAAGGCACTAAAATATTACGTGGTTTGTACTTATGTAGTTATTTTTGTACAAACTTGGAAACTGCTGTGCCGATATAAATTTTTATTGTTAAGTTTTAAATGACATGATATCATCATTTTTCTGTATGCCAAAGAACACAATACAAGTCATCGATTTTTATTACGTTTGTGAAATTTATAAATCTATCCGTTTCATAAAGGTCAGGATACACGAGATATTTTATGACCTTGATGACTAACTGACATGTTATGCAAAGAAAGTCCAGTGTGTTTACACCTTATTGCAAAATTTATAACAATTAATCACGTACCTTAATCAAAGTAATTCCAAGAAACACAAGATACTTCACAAATCACACAATATTACATATTTTTATTTATAAATAATAAATAACACTAACGAAACTAAATACACTATACACCAACCCAACAACTCTGCTAACTTTGAAACGTACTGTCAAAAACTTGCACCACCGGTCTACGGTACCGAATCAACATTCTTTCTTGCCCTTTCTAACCTACTAACTAAAGTTCCACGCGAGAATGAGACGGCAATACCTCGTCAGCACTGTCTTTTTTCCTCCGCAGATAGAGCCTTTTTGCACAGGTAAAAGTAACGGGGTTTTTCTTAAGATGCGTGATGTGAGATAGGAGATATGAGGTCAATGTTGTTAGAGGGAGAGAGAAGGTGTACTAGGTCACGTTCTAAAGGGGTCCGTAAGTCCGTTGCATTCAGAGAAATGTTTTGGTACTAAGGGAACTTAGTGCACAGTACTATTGTCTTGCAATAAAGGCCATTTTACCTTTTTTGGGTCAATTCGGAGTTGCCGTTTGGTACGTGAAGGAGTGTCGTTTTTTGACGGTGCATTGTCAAAGCTGGTCATTATATCTGTACTAATAGGAATGCTGCGCATGAACAGTTGGCGGCTGCATGGCATAAATAGTTATCGAACTTTGCAGATAAACAACTGTTGTACGGTTACACATCTAAAAGTTTTTAAATAACGTGGTGGAGTAAAATGGTAAAAAGTGTCTATTTTTCAACCGACGACAAAAAGAGGAGGTTATCAATTCGACGCGTATATATATATTTTATTTATGTATGATCACCGATTACTCGAAGACGGCTGAACCGATTTGGAAAATTCTTTGATTGAAAGGGTATACTTCGACATTGGTCCCATTTTCATAAACGTCAGGATCTGATGATGGGATCTTGGAGAAATCGAGGGAATTCTTCAAATATTATAGGCACACCTATGACGTTTTGGGTATTTATTATAGTAACTTGTGTAGTTGCTCTCAAAAAGTACCATTTGAGGAAGTGGAACTGATGATGAAGACCACAGATGGCCGCCGAAACTACTCTATAATAAGTATTGAGTGGATTGCGATTCGATTACTTGAATATGGATGTTAAGCACTTTATGCTCGTCACAATGCATATGGTGATGTAAAGCTGATGGTGAAGTACTCCCGACTCCAAAAAAAAACACTGCAAAGTGAAAAATAACTTTAATTTCGGAACTCGGTGCCAAAAACGAAAATACAAAACTAAAGACACCGACTACCGAAATTAAAGTTATTTTTCACTTTGCAGGGTTTTTTGGGAGTCGGTTTAATTTATTTGTAAAAAGTTTTTTCGATCTATGTATCTTTGTGGCTCTTTTAACCAAACCACCTACCATCAAGAGATTGCTCGTCACAATGCATATGTGATGTAGAGCTGATGGTGAAGTACCATGAGGACTACTCAACAATTAGCGGACCAGCATTGCGAAAAGCAATATTTAATAAAAGGTTATAAGTAGTTGACATTTAGGTTTTTGTAACTAGGTAAATTAAAAATAGACCAACTAAAAAGAGTGATATAAAAATTTTTACCAAAAAATTAAACCGACTCCCAAAAAACACTGCAAAGTGAAAAATAACTTTAATTTCGGTAGCCGGTGTCTATAGTTTTGTATTTTCGTTTTTGGCACCGACTTCCGAAATTAAAGTTATTTTTCACTTTACAGTGTTTTTCGGGAGTCGGTTTAATTTTTTGGTAAAAATTTTTATATCACTCTTTTATCATATCACTCTTTCTCTCTGTAAAAAGTTTTTAGAAGTCAATGTCAAATGATTTATTTAAGCGTCAATAGCCCAATGGTTAAGGCGTTGGACTTGTGACTGAGAGGTCGGGGGTTCGAACCCACCCATTATGCTATTGCCATGAACTCACTGCAGACACAAGCATTTTATCTACTCGCATTGCTAGTTATCTTTAAAAAAATTAGACCATTAAAAGCTACTTTTGAACCTCAATATTCTTTTAAAATATATTTAAAACTAGATTGTGCCCTCGGCTTCTTTCGCAAAAAAGGAAGAGATCCCTCTAAAAAGCCTATATCCTTCTCCAAAGTCCAGTACCAAATCTCATCAAAATCGGTTAAGGAATTTAGACGTGAAAGTGTAACAGACAGACAAAGTTACTTTCGCATTTATAATATAAGTAGGGATTAGAAAATTAGATTCTAGTGATTTAAAAACACTTACCCGATCGAGTATATGAATCCTAAATCTCATGCTTAGCAACTATTGCAACCACCCGACAGTCTTAAATGTATCACAAAAGTTTGTTTTCACACGTTCCCACGACCGAAACAAGACATCGTAATTTTTATACAATCATAGCCGAAATCTCTAAGAACGAAGTATTTAATAAAATGTGTAACTTGCGACCATTATAACAGTAGATAAGTTACAACATGGTGCCAAGGTCTATCCATATCTCAAATACACTAGCGCGTTTCCATTTGTCTGTTAACAACCTGTTTCTCATAGCTGAGTAGTCTATGGCACAAATAAACATAAAAACCGATTATTATATTTCTTTCCACATGGTACCTACATCCACATATAATAAGCGTCAATAGTCTATTGACTAATGTGTCGACCTTGTAATCGAGAGGGCGTGGTTTCGAAACCCATCCATTAACAACTCCACTTTCGTGAGTGTGTCCTTTTTTAGGGTTCCGTAGCCGAATGGCAAAAAACGGAACCCTTATAGTTTCGTCATGTCTCTCCGTCTGTTTGTCTGTATGTCTGTCCGTCCGTCCGTCCGTATGTCAAAGCCATTTTATTCCGAAACTATTAGGACTATACATGTGAAACTTGGTAGGTAGATACTAGTATTCTGTGAACCGAATTCCGATTTTAAGAAAAAAAAAATATGTAAAATAAAGGGGGTCCCATACATGGGACTAAAACTAAAAATATGTTTTTTCATGAAATCTATGCATGTGTGGTATCTATAGACAGGTCTTTACAAACGACATCGGGGTTTCTAAAACCACTTTTTCATAAAGTCAATCGTGTAAAAGATATAAGCTTCCAAATTGGTAAAATGTGTGTCTCCCCTCTAACTTCTATAATAATGGAGTGAAAAATCTAAAAAAATATATGTCTGTAGATTTTAATGTAAATTTTCAACCAAAATTAGTTTGAACGAAATCATTTCAGCAGTTTTTGAGATACAGCATGTTTTCTAAAACCGCAAATATAACTTTGTAATTCATACAAACACTATGAAAAACAAAGTTATTTGGCGTAGTTGTAAAAAATGTAAATAAGCTAGTTTTAAGAAATTTGTAGGGTTTTTTTTTCGTCAAATAAATATACATAATTATTATATTATATTATTATACACACATCAAAAGTGTCTAGGGATCAACATATATTTTTGCAATGACTTTTCTCCTGATTGATATTAATTAAAATTTTCTTTAAGTATTCATCAAATAAAGTGTTTTCGTTTGTCACAGTAACGATAAACCAAGTCACCTTTGCATTAATGAAGAAATTTGCCATTTTCCTAATAAAGGGATTTTTGACATTTGAACCACTAACATTAAAGTTCGAAAAAAAGACTGAAATAACAGTTTTCTTTAAAATTTTATTGGGTAACTTAAACAATTAATAATCCGTGTTTCTACCGCGAACACTAACAACACAAGAGCATCGGTTTGGCATACTCAAAATGAGTTCATCCAAATCACGCTGTGGGATGGCCGCCCATGTTCGTTGCAACAACTCTTGCGGTGTGCGGTCGTGCATTATCATGCATTAACTGAAATAAGGGACCGATTTGCACTTGTAGAGAAACGATGACGTCAGATACAATCGTCTCATCATAAATTTGAGCGTTGAGGTTGCCTCTGATCCAAATCAACTCAGTTCTTCCGCCGATCCAAATACCCGCCCATACCATGATGGTTCCACCACTATAAGGATGGACTTCCTGGCAGGATTTTAATCGCTGTTGGCGTCCAGGGGTTCTCCAGTGTCGTATACGTCTTGTATCCGGTCTCATACCAAAACGAGACTCATCAGAAAAGCACACGAAACGCCATTGTTCTTCTGCCCAATTTCTGTGTTCAAGAGCCCATTGATATCGAATCCTACGATTGTGCATTGCTATAGGTGGTACCCGTAGCGGTCTTCGGGAATGAAGGTTCACTTCATGCAAGCGGTTTCTGACTGTTTGGTCGCTAATTAAGTTCCCTGAAGAGTGATGAAGCCTCACGGCTAACATCATGGCGGTTATTTATTGTTGGAGCTCTTCGAGTTAAGATTTGAATGTATCGGTCTTGTCTCCATGTGGTGCAGCGATACCGTCCTCCATGGCGCTCAGCCACGGTACCAGTGCTTCGGTAACGTGTCCAAAGTCGACTGATAACACTCTGACTTGTATTCAGAGCTAAAGCCACAGTACGTTGCCGGGAACCAGCTTCTATCATTCCCACGGCTCTGAGCATTTCTTCCCTGCTTAAATGACGTCGCCGCTCCATAATAACGTTGGTTTTAATCAGTAGTAGGGAAACAGTAGCACTAATAATGTCTTCAATGCGTTGTATGTTTTTATAGGGAAAATATTGACAGCTGATTTTCATCTTTTACTCGAATTTGATTAACAGTTCCTGTTTCAAATTATGAGATGCACCAAAAAGGATCCATATAAATTTATAAAATCATAAATTTATTACAAAGCCACATCTCAATCTCAAGAAATCCGCATAAAAATGCTTGATCCCTAGACACTTTTGATGTGTGTAGTTACTAAGGAACCCTTCATAGGTGAGTCTGACTCGCACTTGGCCAATTTTTTTTTCCCTATGGTAATCCATCCGTCTTGACAGATTTTCTTTTCAACCGACGACCAAAAGAGGAGGTTATCAATTCGACGCGTATATTTTTTTTTTTTTTTTTTTTTATGTATGATCATCGAGTACTCGAAGACGGCTGAACCGATTTGGAAAATTCTTTTTTTGTTCGAATGGGTATACTTCGAAATTGGTACCATTATCACCAAAGTCAGGATCTGATGATGGGATCTTGGAGAAATCGAGGGAACTCTTCAAATATTATAGGCACACCTATGGCGTTTTGGGTATTTCTTATAGTAACTTGTGCAGTTGCTCTCAAAAAGTACCATTTGGGGAAGTGGAACTGATGATGAAGACCACAGATGGCCGCCGAAACTACTCAATAATAAGTATTGAATGGATTGCGATTCGATTACTTGAATATGGATGTTAAGCACTTTATGCTCGTCACAATGCATATGGTGATGTAGAGCTGATGGTGAAGTACCAGGAGAACTCCTCAACAATTAACGGCCCAGCATTGGGAAAAGCAATATTTTGTAAAAGCTTATAAGTAGTTGACATTTAGGCTCTTGTAACTAGGTAAATTAAAAATCATCCAACTAAAAAGAGTGAAATAAAAACTTTTTACCAAAAAATTAAACCGACTCCCAAAAACACTGCAAAGTGAAAAATAACTTTAATTTCGGAAGTCGGTGCCAAAAACTAAAAAACAAAACTAAAGACACCGACTACCGAAATTAAAGTTATTTTTCACTTTGTAGTGTTTTTGGGAGTCGGTTTAATTTTTTGGTAAAAAGTTTTTATTGATTCATTTTATTATTAGTTTATACTTCATAATTGAAGTCTAATGTTGTCGCTTCTCAAGTTTATTTTAATATAATTAAAAGCTTTTTTGTGAATGTGAGAACACTGAAGACTCTTAGATTTGTTTAACAATTTTTTATTTATAATTCCATTGTGCTGTATTAACTGGTCTATACTGTCCTCTCATACCTAATTAATGGATATATTGTAAGAATGTTATTTTAAAAGAGTAACTGTGGAGTTTCTTGCCGGTTCTTCTCCATAGAAAACGACCAATTTCGAACCGTGCCCTAAAACATGTGAAATAAAACATTTTGAGTTTGAGTTGAACTACACTACTGCTGTGAATCCACTCCAGACATAAGCTTATTTAGCTCAGTCGGGGGAGCGGCAGCGCGTCGTGTTCCACGCGCGCCTCATAGAGTCGTCAGCACTAGTCACGGGGTCCTATTGGACCATTGCCCGCCGGGTTTACGGGAATGTTCTGAAGGAACAGAGTGGGTTTTTAGTCAGTAGAAGTCTGACACTCCCTTCCGCTTAACCCAAAGCGGGAGAAGTCATTAGATGATTTTTCCCACGCGGAAAAAAGCAAAGCTCCAGAACCTTGAACATCGGCGGCGTGTTGCAAGCCTGTCAGTTTTCTATCGGTTACATTTCGGGGAGTGTGCGATGGAATTGCATAATTTAATTCCGCCAAGCCCGTTCCATCATCGGACTACAAGACAAACGGCAATGCGCCATCGTTACATGGTGGACATCTCACCCATACGCACAAAACATTTTGGAAATACTTTCATCGTGCGTACAGCTAAGGAGTGGAATTCCCTGCCGGAGTCTGTGTTTCCTGATAGCTATAACCTGGGAGTCTTTGAGTCAAGAGTGAATAGGTTACTTCTAGGCAAGCGTGCTCCATCTTCGACCGCATCCTCGCTTAACATCAGCTGAGATGGTGGTCAAACGTAAGCCAATCAATTATAAAAAAACACTCAATCAATAAATAAGCATATTTTGCTTAGTTGCAGGGGTATATCAAAAGATTGCAAGAAATGGAATTCTACCTACATTTCTATTTCACTTTAAACAAAACAAAGAATATAGTTAGCTATAAATAAAATTTAAGTTTTGTCAGTCATTTTGAACTAACTGTGTTCTCTCAAATAAGTACTTATCGATACTAAAAGCAATTTTTTGTGTCTGTCTGTTTTTCTGTTTGTCCAGACTTTAAGGCGGACGAGTTAAATTCACCAATGTCACAGACGGAAGGCAAAGTGTTGCCACAGTTTTCTTTACAATTTACATTTTAATGTTGGTGTTGCAATGCTTTAGTTAAAATATTCAACAGTATTGTCATACATTCATCAACGTAGATACGTCCAGCATGAATTGAAATCTACAAACCACAATCAGTTTCAACTCGTAAACAAAGCAACTATCAATCGAATGCCAATAGCCTTGTGATTGAGAAGTTGCAGGTTTGAACTACACCCAATACACTTTTGCCACGAACTCACTCCAGACACAAGCATATTTAGCTTAGTTGGAGGGGTTAACAGGATGGCTAGTAACGTGAATAGTTGCTAGTTCTATTTATAAACTCGCAACGTCGTGTTCAAAGTACCAAATAATCTAACTAACGTAATAGTTAGCTTTTGCTTTTGCAAGAGCACGTAGACTTTAGCAACAAATGACTGTGAACCTATTGTCTTCCAATATTGTGAACTTAAACGGTTCCTGTTACTGATTTATGCAACGCTAAGCTGGTTTTTTAGGGTTCCGTAGCCGAATCGCAAAAAACGGAAGCCTTATAGTTTCGATATGTCTGTCCGTCTGTCTGTCTGTCTGTCTGTCCGTCCGTCCGTATGTCACAGCCATTTTATTCCGAAACTATTAAGACTGTACATGTGAAACTTAGTAGGTAGATGTATTCTGTGAACCGCATTCCGATTATAAGAAAAAAATTAAAATAAAGGGGGGTCCCCATACATGGAATTAGAACTGAAAATATTTTTTTTCATGAAACCTATGCGTGTGTGGTATCTATAGACAGATCTCTAAAAATGATATAAGGGTTTCTAAAACCACTTTTTCATAAAGTCAATCGTTTAAAAGATATAAGCTTCCAAAGTGGTAAAATGTGTCCCCCTCTAACTTCTATAATAATGGAGTGAAAAACCTAAAAAAATATATGTCTTAATATAAACTTTCAAACAAAATTGGTTTGAACGAAATCGGGTCAGGAGTTTTTGAGATACAGCATATTTTCTAAAACCGCAAATATAACTTTGTAATTTATACAAACACTATGAAAAACAAAGTTATTTAGCGTAGTTGTAAAAATGTAAAAAAGCTAGTTTTAA
The DNA here is from genome assembly GCA_943138885.2 of Tholera decimalis. Classification (NCBI taxonomy): domain Eukaryota; kingdom Metazoa; phylum Arthropoda; class Insecta; order Lepidoptera; family Noctuidae; genus Tholera; species Tholera decimalis. The sequence goes on along the minus strand of OW964552.2, from coordinate 2,466,292 downwards.
GAAATTTTTAAGGTTTTTTTTTATATACGTATTATATTATATTATTATAGTTACTACGGAACCATTCATGGGCGAGTCTGACTCGCACTTTTTTTTTTATCGTGGCGAAATTATCAAATAAGTCCTTCCACCCCGGGCAGAGACGGAGGGACTGTCAGACTTTTACTGACTAAAATCCACGGTGTTCCTTCAATAACCCTTTACGTTCCGGGGTCACGGTAATGGGATAAGTCCCACGACCCCGGCAGGCTTCGGCCCTCTACAGGGGGGGGCTCGTCATATTGCTGACGCTGTTTGAGGCGCGCGTGGAACACAACGCGCCGTCGACCCGGGCATGGTCCATGGTCGGACAGCGAGTTGCCCTTTACTCGCTGTCCGCATGCCCGCGCCTAAGGTGGCCGGAGATCGTCGGCCGACGTCCGACGCCCAGGGCGTCTACCACTGCGGCTGGGCTGGAGGGAGGACGCCATCCTCTCCCTCACACGGCCCGCCTCCTCCTTCGGTAGCATGACTGCTTCGCAGAAGGAGGCGACCGCTTCCCACTCCCTCTCGCCCCGCAGCATGGCCTCGACCAATGCCCGGCGCGAGAGGTCTCCGCCTATCGCCGCCGTGAGGACACGTCGGTGCTCTGCCCAAGCGGGGCAGTCTTGCACCGTATGCTCTACTGTGTCCTCAGGGCGATCCTCGCAGTGGTGACACCCAGGCGATTCTTCCTTCCCCATCAGACACAGGTACCTCCCGAAACTTCCGTGTCCGGTGAGGACCTGTGTCATGCGGTAGGTCAGGACGCCGTGACGCCGATCAAGCCACTACTCAAAGAGGGGTCTTACCGCCGCAATAGCGGCGTGCCCGGCCGTCGGTTGCGACAGTCGTCCCCTCCATACTGCCCTGAGATCGCGCCGGACCTCTTCCCGCCGCGCCTCGACTTCTCGAGGCAGCGGGGATACGCCCCGGCGCTGCGCCTCCACGCGCCATTCATAGACGCGCTGGAGGGCAGTCGCCTCCAGATCCCAGGGCAGCAATCCGGCAAGGAGGTTGGCCGATTCGCCGGCGATCGTGCGGTATCCCCGGATCATCCGGATAAGTCTGACTCGCACTTGGCCAATTTTTTTACATTATTTTAAGTATTCACAGTCGCCATGTCGAGGCATAATTTCAGCTTTCGGCTCCAATTCTGCCATTTGATTGAAAAGACAAAGTATAAGTTTCAACAATATGTTTTATTTCTCTGGACAAAACGAACATAGCTTCAGATAAGGTAAGCTTAAACTTTACAACGAAAGAAGGAATTAAGAAACAGTAGATATTTATTGCCACAGTGACATGCATACAAAATTAACATCAAAAACTTATGATAAAACCTTAAGAATAGTATTAGTAAGGTTTTAATAAGGTGAGGACAAAGATTTAGAAATTAACATTATGACATAAGAAGGAAAAAAAATTGGCCAAGTGCGAGTCAGACTCGCCCATGAAGGGTTCCGTAGTAACTATAATAATCTATACTAATATTATAAAGCTGAAGAGTTTGTTTGTTTGTTTGTTTGTTTGTTTGTTTGTTTGCTTGAACGCGCTAATCTCAGGAACTACGGTTCTGATTTGAAAAATTCTTTCAGTGTTAGATAGCCCATTTATCGAGGAAGGCTATAGGCTATATATCATCACGCTAAGACCAATAGGAGCGGAGCACTAATGAAGAATGTTTCAAAATCGGGGGATTTTTTTTCCACGCGGACGAAGTCGTGGGCGGAAGCTAGTATAATATAATATGTATATTTATTTGACGAATAAAAAAAAACCTTAAAAAATTCTTAAAACTAGCTTATTTAAATTTTTACAACTACACTAAATAACTTTGTTTTTCATAGTGTTTGTATGAATTACAAAGTTATATTTGCGGTTTTAGAAAATATGCTGTATCTCAAAAACTGCTGACCCGATTTCATTCAAACTAATTTTGATTGAAAGTTTGCATGAAGATCTACAGACATATATTTTTTTAGATTTTTCAATCTATTATTATAGAAGTTAGAGGGGGTGGGACACATTTTACCACTTTGGAAGCTTATATCTTTTAAACGATTGACTTTATGAAAAAGTGGTTTCAGAAACCTTTATATCATTTTTAAAGACCTGTCTATAGATACCATACACGCATAGTATTCATGAAAAAAAAAAATATTTTCAGTTCTAGTTCCATGTATCCACATACCCCCCTTTATTTTAAATATTTTTTTTTATTTTTTTCTTAAAATCGGAATGCGGTTCACAGAATACATCTACCTACTAAGTTTCACATGTATAGTCTTAATAATAAATAATAATAAATAATAAATAATGTTTTATTGACATAAAAATAATGATGTTACATTTTTATTTGAAGCCCTGACTCCTGAGCTAGGTAATAACCTGTGTTACAGGAGTCAGTGTCTTCACCCGCTTGTTGAACAATATTTGCATTATTATGCCACTAACATAAATTTAAACATAAAAACAATAATTAAAAAATAATAATAATAATTAAAAGTTAACAGTAGGTATCGCATGCTTGCTTTTTACAAAGTGTCGGTCTGTATCACATTAATGTGCTTTAAGGTGGTGTGCTTTTATTGAGGTGGTTTACGTGTATGTGTGTGTGCGTGTGTGTGTGTATGTGTGAGTGGGTGTGTGTGTGTGTGTGTGTGTGTGTGTGTGTGTGTGTGTGTGTGTGTGTAAATTAAGTGTTACTGTTCTTTCAATAGGCTTTCAGTTTGTGTGTAGTCCAACGTTTGAAGCCATGTAGTAGTTTTTTTCTTCATTTCCTTTTTTGTTAGTGGGTTGATGTGAAGTGTCTTGTTTATTTTGTTATACATATATACAGATAGGTACAAGTGTTGTCGTCTGGCTGCCGCAGTCCTGCATCTTATTGGTCTGCATATATTGGTGATAGTTCTCCTTTCTTTGGATGCGTGGTTTACGGGTGTGATTCGATGTTGCCTAATTGTGAGATTAAGAAAGTAAAGTTGTCTTACTGTAAGAACTCTGCAAATTTCATATAGGGTTACTGTAGGAAAATCATACCGTTTAAAAATCATTACTTTGAGCAAAGATCTTTGTGCTCTTTCCAGCTGAATCGTATGGGTTTTGCATGCACCTCCCCATGTCGTTATACAATATCCTATAATAGACTGTGCCAGTGCAAGATATACTGAGCGGAGTAGCTCGAAGTTGGCAACGGGTCGAAGTTTCTTAAAGGACCATATAAGTTTCCTGACACGAGAAGTGGTCAGTTCAATGTGAGGTTTCCAGCTGAGTTTTTCATCAACAATTAATAGTTTCGGAATAAAATGGCTGTGACATACGGAGGGACGGACAGACAGACAGACAGACGGACAGACATATCGAAACTATAAGGGTTCCGTTTTTGCCATTCGGCTACGGAACCCTAAAAACGAGGTAAATGCTCGTCGTGGCCGTGGTAAAAAGACTTTTTCTATCAATGAAACCAGACCAATAAGACAAAATACTTATTTGGAATCTTAGTTTAGACGCTGCCAAAGAACTTATCGAATTTAAAATACTGTAAACTTAATGTCACTTAAGATCCTAAGAATAATGTTTGGGTTAACAAACCTATGGTATGCGGATATCTGATGGAAAGTGGTCCTTGCCGCTTTTGGACACCTGCCCATGGTTTGCTGACCTTACCTAGTTGAGAAGTAAGCGAAGGCGAATTTATTCCAGATTACAGCAATGCTGCCAGTGTAACCGTGTGTCTATTTTTAGTTATCTAGAAAGGAAAGGATTGATTTCTTGATAAGCTTTGCAATTGGCCCACGACACGGTTGGCGCATTTGGCGCAGTAGTTGAGCGATTGGCTGCTGCGTTGCGTGTGGCTAGTTCAATTTCCGCCCCAAAAAAATGGTTAGTATGGCCTACAGACATATGTTCTGAGTTTAGGTGTTTGTGCAAGTGATTGAATGTTTGTAAACGCACCCACAATACGGCAGAAAATTCAAAGCAAAATTTTTTTATTGAAAAAATTATGTCTATCCTACATCCTGTCCCACAGCTGGGCGAAAACCTTCTATTTTTCTTACCTGACCTCTCTTACGGCAAACATGACCAAAGGTTTCTTAAACCTCTGGTCATCTTTGTCCCGAAACGTAACTTGAACAGGTTGTTATTTTCAATGCTCTCGACCTTTTGACGTTCTAGCTCAGCAGAGCTAGTACGTTTCGATTGTGCATAAATAGAAAATTATGCACAATTTCTACGTTTCCTTTTCCTTTATTTCAATCCTGATCCTCTTTAAATCTGGAAGTTTTTATCTCGAGTTGTAAATCCCCATGGGACGTAAAGGTCTGTCGGACTCTAACTGACTTAAACTACTCTGTGTTCCCTCGCACACTTGTGCCATGGAAGTGCAGGATCTCTTCAATACTCCTCAACGCGGCCCCCAAAATCTGACACTCACCGCAACCCTGGCCTTGAACACATCCGTCTCAATATTTCATGGCTTACCTGATCAATTAAGACGTTAACGAAATCTGTGTCAAGAAGACATTGATCCGGTAACAGTAAGCCGTGTAATTCTGATTTGTCATTGACTTACACCGGTGCGATTATCTTGGCATCTATTCTTTTTTCCTGACAGATGATTTGAATTTAACATGGAAGTACCTTCATTCAATGAGAAATCTTCGACAATCCTAAATTATATTGTTTAGAATACCGCGTAACTTATGTTATAAATAGGAGCTAATTTGAATTGAATTAACATTACAAAACAAGCCTAAATGAAGTTTTATTTACGCGGTATTGCACTATCACCGTCGATATTATAAATGCAAAGGTAACTGTGTTTGTCTCTCTAAATTTCAGATCCGTCCAGTAGTTTTTGCGTAAAAGAGTGCTATACATACATCCATCCTATCCTATGGCCTTCTCAGGGTCCTAAACTATTCCCATGACAAATTTCATCTAAATCGGTTCAGCGGTCTAAGTGTATTATGTGTGTGGGGAAGGTGGGGACATTATTGATTCCCTATACAAAATTCCAACACCCTTTACATATATACTACTACTATACATCCTTGAGGGACGATTTCCAGGGTAAAAGCTATCTTAATGTCCTTCCCAGGGTTCTAAACTGTCCCCATGCCAAAGTTCATCTAAATCGGTTCAGCGGTTTAGGCATGAAAAGGTAACAGACAGACAGACAGAGTTACTTTCGCATTTATAATATTAGTATGGACTAGTAGTTGCTCGCGACGTCGTTCGCGTGGGAAGTTTTTCCCGTGTATATCCCGATCCCGTGGGAATTTCGCAAAATCCCTAATATTTGTACGATTTCGATGAGATGAGATTTCGTAATTAATCAGTGAGTGATATTTCGCTTTTATATACAACGTGTAATGGAAACCCCATATCTATCCAAAAGGGCTGAAGATAACATCTGGTATGGAGTCTCTATGCACAGTTTCAGCACAAAATAACTGACTCAAAGAATTGATACCGAATTATTGGTTTCATATATTTCTTGAATACCAATCATAACAAACGTGTCAAAGCACTACGAGGGTCAATAAATTTCCACGTCACTTGCCAATAACACGATAATTCTTTTCGTTCTTCTTAATTTGAAAAATTCGGTCTCTAGTATCAGTGTATTGGTATTTGTAATAAGTTCTACACACGTAGACTTAGGATTACAAAACCCTTGCCATATCGTCTGTTATCATCCAAAGAAGCCATGCACTTGGTATGTATATACCCTTTAAATTACACTTTGTATATAGATTAGTAAGATAATAAGACAATACCTTTTAAAGTAATTTCGAAAATCCTGATTGACACTTCCCGGCATCCATCGTGCATCGGTTGGCTAAGGGCACATTACCAGCGGACTGCGTTGTGGACGATTTTTTTATCAATAGAAATACGTTATATAGGAGTTAACAATAAATAAGCAACGCAATAGCCAAGGTTTGTCAATGAATGGGTGAACATTATAACATATCGAGATTCTGCTGTACCTTGTTAAGAGGAGGCTCCCTAAATTGTATGTAACTTTGCATTGATATTCTGAAACAATCACAATAATTGTAACATTTTCGCTCGATTCATTTTTTAATCGAAAATTGTGTGTTTTTTAAAGATTATTCAAAATTTAATCAAGATTACTCGGTTTTTATGTCTAAAATTAGTATTGACAGTAAGAAAATATAGCTTATTATCCAAATATAGGACATTTTTTCTCTAGATCAATTATTATTTTAGTTATAAACGAAATAAGAATTGAGAATTTAGGTTTTATTTAATTTCGAACATTTAGTTTCGAACCCGAACATGGTAAAAGAGCGCACGCGATATTCACCTTTATTACTACTGCGTTAGTGTTTAGCATACAACGGCCTAACCGGGGTGCATGGGGGCGGAGCTTGCGTGAAAATTATTTTAGAGTGCCTGGTCTTAAGCTGTTTGTCCTATCTGACCCAGCTTCTGGGTTGTGGAAGTCAAAAAGGCAGTCGCTTTATGTAAACCCTATATTCAGGAAAGGGCTAATCAAATGAAGATGAAATCTTATACATGAAATAAAATGTCATATTAAAAACCTCTTCAATATTTTTTTTTTTATTTTCGGCTTTTTAGTATTTAATTCTATTTTAAAACGTTATATTTCCTTAACAGTTACTTAAAATTAAAATTGGTTAAAGAAATCTCACTATCATTTTTAAAGATCTATTTAATGATACCCCACATGACATAGTTTGTTGATTTATTTATTTTTTTAATAAAAAAAAATGGCGTCTTGTTGTTGTGGTGATTTATTTTAATGTTGATGTTTTTGATAACACTCGCGCCATCAAGACAAAACCAATGACGTATCATTGACGTGTCTTGATACATAACAAAAGAACGGACATACATACATACGCGCTAAAAATATAACCCTCCTCCTTGCTTCGCCGCAGTCAGGTAAAAAAACTGTCTAGACAATTAATCTAATAAAACTTACTATAGTGTATTCACGGAGACGAGTTAGTAGAGCGCTATCTCACTCACACAATTTTTTAACTGCAATTGGTCAGTGATAAACGCTAAGGCGGTGTACACAGTACGAGTACTTTTTAGTCTACGCATATTTCCCATACTGTGCAGACGTGCTGTGGACAGAAATGTGGAAGCAATAACTGAAAGATTCATAATAAATGTAGGAAACGACGACAGTAGTGATAGTACGGAGAGTGAAGCCACAGTAATAAACTAAGCGAACTTTTAAGAAGCGCAGTGTGAACGCACATTTACATTTCTAAGGTATTGTTAACGCCCACTGACCCTAAAAAAGTTTTTTTTGTCTTTGTCATTTGTATGATAATGTGCGACAGAGAAGGCGCTATACTAACTCGTCTCCGTGAATACACTACAATAATTAACAGTTGTGAGTTTAAAGGAACCTAAAGTATCCTGGTTTCTGACAAATATAATAATAATATAATATAATATTCCACAACTTTCACACAACGCCATCTAGTCCCAAACTAAGCAGAGCTTGTGCTATGAGTACTAGACAACTGATAAACATACATATATATTTCTAAATACATACATATTATAGATAAATTACACCCAGACAAAGAACAAATGATCGTGCTCATCACACAAACATTTATCCTGGGTGGGAATCGAACCCACGACCTTGAGCATAGCAGTCAGGGCCACTGACCACTAGACCAACAGGCCTAAATAGCAGGCTCCTGGGTCCTGTCCGTCATACGATAGGCCCGGGTCAACGGCGCGTCGTGTTCCATGCGCGCCTCAAAGAGTCGTCAGCACTAGAAACGGTGCCATTGCCTGTCGCCGGGTTGTGGGAATGTTCTGAAGAGATACCGTGGCCCCGGAACTTAAGGAAAGCTGCAGGAACAGTGTGGGTTTTTAGTCAGTAGAAGTCTGACACTGCTTTTCGCTAAACCCAGAGCGGGAGAAGTTATTCGAATATTTTCCTACCCGGAAACAAAGAAAAAAACAGTATAGAAAGACGCAGTATTCCAATTTTTTTCTATGCCAGGGTTCATTTTGTACGGTGGCAAATATTTTTGACCGATTGTAAAAAGTAGTAGATACAAAAGTAAAAGTAAAGTAAAACGTAGTACATAAAAGGTATCAAGAAACGTGTTACGTAAAACGTAGTAAATAAAAGGTATCAAGAAACTACTTTCTTTACAAGTCAATATTTATCTTTAATGAGGTTGATACGGTTTGACGATTACTTGCCAACATTTGACATATATTTTTCTAGTATGAGAAAGCTTGATTACTGATTTCAGGCGCATTCTGGTTCGTGTGTTTTTGCCAAATTTTGTCAGTACTACGCTTCTCTACAACTGCGTAAATCATTTTACGATAATTATTTCATTTTACTAGAGTATTCCAATTTCAGATCAAGAGTGAATGTACCATAATGATTAGCACCGCTTTTGACCAAATAGTCCTTTGGAAATGCAGCATATTTAAAGAGTGAACGTAGAGCTTCTTGCTTAGAAAAAAATAAATGCAAATTCAAAAAACCCCCTACGCAAAAAAATCTTATAAGTAGTTTAAGAAACATCCCTTGAAAAAAAATAGTCACGGTGGGGTATCGCTATGTAACAAACTTTAAATATCGATTCTGACTGGAATGGACAGTTTTTTTAATGCCGGCTCTTCACGTTGGCCAACATAGTGGCGAATGTAGTGGCCAATGCCTATTGGCCAACGTGTAAATAGGGTGCAATACAACCCAAGATGCATAAACACCCCTTCTACACGTTGGCCAATAGGCATCGGCCACTACATTCGCCACTGTGTTGGCCAACGTGAAGACGCGTCGTTCCCTTTCAATTGATACGCTACTTGGGTATATTTGACAATAGGTATTCAATTATTCTTCCCCACTTTCACTCCCCATATCTAGTAAATGGCTAAACTGATTTTTATAACACATGTTTGATTGTAATATTTATGTTGTGTTCTTTCATTTGATACCCCACTTGATTATATTTGAAAACATTCGATGAATCATGCCAACTTTCGCCGCCTATATCTAGTAAATAGCTGAACCAATTTAGACAAAACATGTCTAAAAACTATTGCCGGAAAACCTGTTTTCGAACAAAAAAAAACCACATCGAAATCGGTTCACCCGATTAGAAGCTACGGTGCCACAGACAGATACACAGATACACACGTTAAACTTTTAACACCCCTCTGTTACCGTCGGGGGTTAAAAAGGGTAATCGTTAAGTTTCTTGCCAGTTCCTCTCCATAGGAAACGACCAATTCAAATCGTGCTTTAATTCAATTCAATTTATTTTATTTCAAGTATCATAGACTTATAACAATTATAAAATGCACATTAATACCAAAAAAAAAACAATAAAATATAATCAAAACAAAAAAAAATTATTGGTGGTATTTGCTTCACTCCCCTGCGTGAAACGTGTAACCTACAGCAGTGAGTGATGTACGCACAATCGAGCCTTACCACGAGCGCGGCCAGCATGCTGTTTGCGCTCTCCCGCACTCGTTGCACAAGCAATGACTTCGAACTTGGTCCCAAAGTGGTCTTCCCTTTGTCGAAGTTAACTAGAACGTGATCGGCTATCTTCGGGAGCGGTCGTAAGTTTTACAAGCAAAAATGCCGAGTTGTGTCGTGAAGGGTTGACTGAAATACGTCAAAAAGTACAATAAAAGATAATGATAGCATTTCATATCACCGGTAAGTTAAAAATATCTCATTAAATCATCTTCTAACATTATTTAAAACAATTTTCTTTCTTATTTGTCTCAAAACCTTTGGCCAAGACGACGCGAAGCTGCATGAAAGTGCAACATAACTTTGCAGCGGCGCGCGTTATAGCCGATGAAATGAAAAGATTTAATAATATTACTATAAGATTAAATTATGTACAAAATTAATTTTCATGTCAAATGTTGCCATACGGCTCGCACTGGCAAAAGGACCCGCTTCTTATTCTCGTTCTAATATCTTTTTTATTCTCTAGTTATCAGATCTCATGTAGAATTAAGCTTCTAACTCTATACGTTGTAACTCTACAAGCCCTAACTTCACAAACACTATACTTTTGCAAAATATATAAGTGACTTTGACGTTTCGTACTACAAGAACTATTTCATAACAGAAAAGTAAAGAACAATAAATACACTTTTTTGACGTGACAACGTCTTATAATTCGATGAAGCTGGCTGCACGCACGAAAATACATGACTCATGCGGCGTTACCTCGCTGTGAGGCGTTCCATCGCTCTGAGGCGTTCTAAAGCAAATCAAATTGGATCTACAAGTTGACATTTATGTATGACTCAACGAGTCAAGTACTAGGCTATCATAAAACGGTAAGAGATGACGTCACTGTGTAGGGATTCATTGACATTTATGTATGACTCAACGAGTCAAGTACTAGGTTATCATAAAACGATAAGAGATGACGTCACTGTGTAGGGATTCTTCCATTGTACGTCCATACGTAGTTTAAGATGTAATTTGCCTGGGTTATTACCCATTCTTGTACAAACGGGAGTTAGCTGGGACTGCATTGTTTTGACTGAATGCTGGCTACCATCCACCCATTGTCTTCCTTCTCTTGAAGGATATGATAGCTTTGCATCAACGAACAATCGAACGCAAAATGAAGGTGTAGTAATGTATTTTAAGCAAAACTTAATCATATCCGTTGAAGAACTCACAATATCGGATGCAAATTGTTTACTTTGCGTATTAAATAACGACACGATAGCTATAGCGGTTTATAGACCTCCCGGGTACAAAGACACGAGTAACTTTTTTCAGTCCCTCAACAATACCTTATTAAATTATTCAACAAAGAAAAATGTCATACTGTTGGGTGATATTAATATTAATATAGCCGAAAATAGTACAGATTCAAATTTGACTAACTATTTAGATATTCTGGCATTTCATGGAATGATGCTTGCGTACATAACTCCGACTCATAATAAAACATGTCTAGATCATGTAATGCTAAAGACAAAATTAATGGCTCGCTGTCTTATTCTACAAACCTCTCTTACTAACCACAATAGTGTTGTCTTGTATATTACCACGACTTCTATACCCAAACCTGCAAAAATAATTAAGTATATAAACCATGAGCTTTTAAAAGATGAATTAAACAACATTGACTTCAGCTATTTGTAAACGAAGCTGCTGCTTTCCTTAACAATATTCTTCAGAATGCAATTATAGCAAACTCCAAAGACGTAAAAATCTCTAGGCGGAAGAAAATCTTAAAACCCTGGATTACCCCAGGTATCTTGAAATGCATCAAAAACCGTGATAACTTATATAAGAAATTGAAAAAAGATCCAAACAATGAAACATTGAAAACTACCTATAAACGATATAGAAATTTTTGTTCAACGCTATTAAAAAAACTTAAATCAAACGAGGAGAGACATAAACTTGAAAATGCAGGAAGAGATAAAAAAAAGCTTTGGCACGCCGTTAAAGAAATTGCTTATGCAAGCAAACCAAAAGAGGTTCCGCTTGAATTAATATCCACAAACCATCCACAAAATTCGGCAAATAGTGTAAATGATTATTTCGCAAATGTGGGCAGAACTTTAGCGGAAACCTTATGCAAAAGTGATATCTCAAAAGAATCTCATACACTAAAATCAAGTTGCCATTCCTTTACACTTCTGCCTTCCGATGAGGATGAGATTGGGACACTAATAACAGGACTAAGGAGTGGTTGTGCGGCAGGGTTGGATATGATATCAAGTGAAATCTTAAAGGCAAATAAAGATATCTTAACGTCTCCGATATTGTATGTTTGCAACCTGTCACTTTCAACTGGAGTTTTCCCTCGGGTATACAAAAAGTCGCGAATTCATCCAATTTATAAGAATGGAGACAGAGGCTGTGTCAACAACTACAGACCAATTTCTATTCTCCCTGCTCTTTCAAAAATTTTGGAACGAATTATTAATAACAGACTGGTTAAATATCTGGAAACTAAAAAGTTACTTTCACAAGCACAATTTGGCTTTAGGGCAAATCGATCTACTTCAGATGCTGTACTTGAACTAACAAATTACATAGTTAAAAATATAGACGATAAAAAGAAGATAATAGGTATATTTTTGGATTTAGCAAAGGCATTTGACACAGTCTCTGTCCCGATTTTAATTAGGAAACTAGAAAATCCATCCATTAGAAGATCATCCATTTGAGTATGCCATAAGAGTACATCAATACTGGCATGACCCAACCATTGAAGGCACGCACCTTGTTTCCGCCTGATAGAAGACTATTCAGTACTTTATTCAGGCGGCCAAAGAAGCGTTCCTTCAATAACTGTTTAACATAAGCAACATTGATGCCTAGTGCCTCTGACATGCCCAAATACTTGTAGGATTCAGTTGAGCCGAGGGATCTTAGGTGTATGGAATTCGAGAGTTGAGTTCCCACGGATTCCATAATCTCCCCTCGCTTTACATGCATGACCGCACATTTGTCCACCCCAAATTCCATCCTGATGGCGCTACTGAAGGTTTCCGTTACCTTCAGTAGCTCCATGAGTTGCAAGTTGTTGGGGGCAAAAAGTTTCAAATCATCCATGTAAAGCAAGTGAGATATGACCTGACCACCTCTTCTCAACTGGTAGCCTAGCCCCGAACCCTCCAGCAATGTACTGAGAGGGTTGAGAGCCAGACAAAACCACAGTGGGCTCAGACTGTCGCCCTGAAAAATACCACGCTCAATCCTAATCGGTTCGCTGTTTTCCTAGATTTGTCGACATCCTGGGTAGCAGAGGACCGTCTTCCATTGCCCCATACATGACTCAAGGAAAGTGCGGAGTATTGGATTTATTTTGTACAACTCCAACACTTTCAACAGCCATGTATGTGGAACCGAGTCATAGGCCTTCTTATAATCTATCCAGCATGTCGACAGATTCCTTCGGGAACGACGAACCTGTTGGTTTATGGCAATATCGATGAGGAGAAGCTCCTTAGTACCGCGGGACCCATTCCTACATCCATTCTGAGAAGCAGACATGATTGAATTTGTATCAATGTGATTATTAATTTTGGCTCTCAGAATGGATGTAAGAACTTTATAGACCGTCGGTAAGCACGTGATCGGTCTATAATTTTTAGGTTCCGAAGTACTGCCTGATTTATGGAGCAGGTGGGTTATTCCTGTAGTTAGGAATTGAGGTAGCGATCCTAGCTCTAAGGCAGACTGAAACTGAGCGGCCAAGCGAGCGTGCGAGCTTAGAAACCATTTTATCCAGAAATTGTGCAACCCGTCCGGCCCTGGTGATTTCCAGTTGGATAACGGACGGACTGCACGGGTTACATCTTGGGGGCTGATCGTGATTGCCCCCATTTCTGGTATAAGATCGCACGTGCGCTTGATCTCCCTCATCCAGTCGCCCTCAGTGTGAGTGACAGGCACCGACCAGATGCTGCGCCAGAACGAACACATGGCGTCATCATCCGGTAGGCGAGTATCAATCACACCTTGGTCTGGTCGCTCCCAAGCCCTATAAACCCACCGTTCATTACTTTGAAATGTGCGATTCTGAGTGTATCGCTCCACCCGCCGCTTTTATCTGCGAATCCTATTTGCCCACGCATAGACTTTCTGCTTCAGGAAGTCGATACGCTCTGTGACTCGGGTCAGATAATCTCGAGGACTAACATCAGTCCCCGCGAACACCCGCCTCACAAAGCGCATCACTCGAGGACGAGTGTTGCCCTGCCTGAAGCAGATAAGTTTACCAATGAGTGCTCTAGCCTCAGCAATACGACGCTCGATCCTGCACTGGCAAGCTGGTACAGCTGGTCGTATAACTCTGTCAGTCTTCGGGAACTTGACATGAGCTACCCGACAAGCCGCTACAGCTCCACAGTATAGGATCGAATGAGTATCGGTGAGGTCTTCACTATTGTCAAAATAATTTGACAGCAGTGAATCTAGAGAACACACTAGCACCCTATTTTTCTTATGCATGGGCAAACGAGGCAGACGAGGTTTAAGCTCAGGCTGTGTGGAGCGATACTCCCGTAATGCACATTCCAAAGCACTCCTCAATCGTTCACTGCACTGGGTACTCACGGTTATAGCCTCGTCATCATCATCTTCACCGACGTGGTCGGGTCGCGGTGAGACATTGGGTTGTAGTTGCACCGCGGCCACTGGTGAAGCAGATGAGACAAGGCTGCACCGTGATTCAAGGCGTAGTCTATCAAGTACGGCGTCATCCAACATACGGTTACGCTGGATTACCCGCACCTGATCCGATAATCGTTGAGAGAGCATCCGACCACGGTACGCAGTCAGGTTAGTTCCCCCCTCTGTAGCCCCAAAGTATGAGCGCATGACATTTTCATTGATGGAATGTGTCCATCGCATGCGCTGCACACTTCCACCGGCAGCGGGGACCCCATCGGAGGCCGGAGGGCCTCGAAGTCCTAAGCCGACCGGAGGGCGGCCTCTTCCTCGCCGACGCGCAGGTGGTGGTGTCGTCGGCGGCGAGAAGTATTCGTCGCTCGAGCTCGACGCAGCTGCAGCGGCCGGAGTCTCTTCACTCACGGCTGGAGCAGGTCCCGGCGGCTGCGAGGCGGAGCTGAGCGACGATTCCGCAGGCGTTGGGCGTGTGAATTGTAGTAATCGAGCCCGGCGTCTAGTTAACATTTTATCTTCGTCTTGGTTTCGTATTCGTGTCAGTTCGTTTTGGGTTTTTCTTAACAAGATACGTTAAGTTCTTCATTTCTGTATGCTTCTTTGGTTTTTTTTTAAAGGACTTGTTTGGGTTGAACATGATGTATTAACTTTTATTTTATTAAATATTTATTTTAAAAGAATCAAGAAGAAAATTTTTGACAAGTCGGTTGACAGCCGGGCCACAGATTATTATTATTATTATTATTGTCATGAGAAGTGCAGTAATAGTGATGTAAAATTAAAATTTTCTTTTGAAAAATGCAACCATTCCATCAGTATTTTCTTATGACGTTGTCACGTTCAACTATCGTCAGTAAACCGACTTTACAGACAACCGATTTTTTACTTTACTCATTTTGACTATGACGTAGAGTTTGTCAAGTTGACTTTATAAGTTGTCTAAGTTGGCTTTACTGAGGTAAAAGCTTGGCAAACCGTAAAAAATAACGAAGTATGAAATGAAATAAAGAAAAAGTTGAGCTTTGGACTGTTTTTCGCACCAATATGTTTATCTTGTGCAAACTAGATGTAAATACCTGACTATGGACACCTTATCTGCGCCTAACACTGGTTTTTCGGTTATGTACATAGCCAGCCAGGAAAGAAGTCCACAATCTTGAATAACTCATAATCACTGGCAAGGTTGGTGGCAAACGACCTAGAGGTAGTAGCCCAGCAAGGTGGGTTGATCAGGTCCTTTCCACCCTGGATGTCCTATTACGCCACCCTGGATGCCAAGAACTAGAAGGGAGAAACTATTTTCACGGGGGCATCACGACCCTCAGCATTAAGGAACTCGATGTGAGGAGGACGTGAAAAAAATAGAGTTTCAATAATAAATTCAATTTATTTTACTAATTATTTTCATAATAGTTACACAATACACATTATATCACGCTAGAGAGGGCATGGCAGTATCATGCCGTTTGCGGTCAACTCTCAAGGCATGCTAGTTGGTTTTACTCCAAAGGTCTAAAAAAAACTATAATTTAAAGATTGACATTCAATTGTGTTTTAATTTTACTTAAGTCTGGAGTACCTACCGTGAATTGCGTCAATAATTATTTAAAAAACAAATTACAAAATTCTACCTATGATATAAATTCAAGTAAGGTAAGTATAATAATATGTTATCAATTTACTGAAATATGAACACTAAAAGTATTTAACACACATACTTATGGCGCCCACTGGTGGCTGTGTACGGAAATAAAATTGTACATCAGCGCCATCTATCAATGGTATATTATAACAGTTTTAAACTAGAAGTGGTGCATCTATATCAGTATTAGAGTATATAATCTATAAGTATGCCACCCTCATAATTATGACGGCGAGCTACCCCTGTTCACCGTCCGCAGGACCGCGTCTACGGTCACCGGCCACAGTAAACTCCTTAGTAATGCCTAAATTAACAAACTTAGATACGGCTCTGGCGCCGCGTTTGACAGAGGAAATGCCAGACTAATATACGTTGTAAATCCCCTTCTTTTTTATTCCTTCGTACCTACCAACTTAATATAGACGTGTAAATATAAAGCTTGTATTAAGCAGGTGTTATCATAAATAGAGCCTGGCAAGATGGATGGTTGGATGGATGGGCACACAATGTTGTATCACGAATTATTGATAACACACTGTTGAACCTTAGACCATTCAGTTGTATTACTCTGACTTAATAGGTGATTTATCTTGTGCACAAGCTCAATCTTAAAAATCTAATATGTGACAATTTGTCACATGAAGTACGAATTTAAGCTACTGAAAGTACAATAAATCATAGATTGCTTTAATTTTATATGAACTAATAGTGCCGCTATCTATCTAACGAGCTAATAACTACGAACGGTGTAAGTACCGTTGCGTGTGAGTATGCCTAATGTAAATGATGTGTTGTTAGTTCCTCTTTTGCCCACTACACGGTTGGCGCTAACAGAGTGTGTTCATTTTGTTTTATATTTATCTATTAGAAGATAATTTTACCAACATTATTAAAAAACGAGGTAATGCTAGATTGATTATAGGTTCCTTAATATGTAAGAGAACCCAGGGGGAAGATATTGAGAGGAGGCACATTATTCACAGAAGTGGAGGGAATGGGGAGAGGCTTTTGTAAGGACAAACTAAAAATTAAAAAAAAAAACGTAAGGGTCTTGTTACTTTTGCCAATAATTATAAAGCTCATATACACATTATTATGGGGCTGATCCACAATATGTCTCCACAGAATACTGCAGTACTTTGGCCATATAGCACGTCGAAGTTCAGACAACCTGGAAAAGCTCATTGTTACAGGCAACGTAGATGGTAAACGACCAAGAGGACGCAGTCCCAGACGATGGGCTAACCATGGCGTCCGAAGTACTGCAGATGCCGATATCCCAGGCTCTCCATCAAGCTGAAGACCGTAGTAGATGGAGGAGCCTGTTGGAACCTGTTGTTTCCGTCGTAGGTACGATCCTCAGCACTGAGGGATTGACTTAAGGAGGAGGATGGGGCTGATATATGTATTATTATAGGGCAAGGTCACTCAAATAAAACAACCACAACTTGCGTTTTTTTTTATATTATTTACAAACGTTCCCACAAAGTTGAAATCAGCACAAGGCACATTAATGGGTAGCAAGTAAAGTCGGTGGGACACAGAAAATAAATATTTATATAATTTACAATGACTTCCTAGATTATAGAAAAGCTCTACTTATCCACATAACAGGTTTAGTTTACAATCACAATAACACATCATAAATTTTTATCATTATTATCATTTTCATTAAGATCGTCTTCTCTGCTAAACGTTTGAGTATGATTCCGTTTAATTTCTACATACATTGGACCGTAAGTATGAAAACCTGACACAGACTGCTCTAAACGTTTTTTCCTATTAATCTCTGGACTTGCATCTAACCTGACATTGACATTCTTTGAATTTTGATTAATGCTTCTATAATGACCATTTATTTGAGGTACATATGTCCACACTGTTGTGGTTTCGTCAACTTTCTCTGTACTTTTATAAACCTCAGTGGCTTCTGTTGTAGTTTTTATAAATTCGTTTTTAAGCTTAACAATAAGCGTACTAGGTTCCTCTTGTATTTCCACTTTGTTGCCAGAATTTCTTCTACTAATCTCTATATTTTGAAAGTTATTTGTATTTGTTCTTCTATCTATATACTGATTTGGTACTTTCGCATCTTCAGCATTAAATTGGAATACTTCCGTAGGAGCCGGCCATGGATACTCTGTTGTCATTTCAAAGAAAGGTTGCATGATTGTTACTTTCGGCAGGGAAGGTGTTTCAGATCTTACTTCTACAGGTATGTAACCTGAGCTCCCTATGTGATGATCTTCTATTTGTGCTGTTGATAGCTCTATGGGAGCTTTCGACGTGTATGGGTTCGTTTGTGTTGACGGCATCGTAGGACGTGAGTTCTTCGTTTCGTTTTTTATATCAGTTTTTTCGTCAGGACTGTACACTTTAACGTGTACAATCATTTGTGTACCGGTTTCTGTTTTTATATCGTCTTTGTTTTGGTTCTCTTTGACTTTCGAGACTTTGGTTTGTTTGTTTATTAGATTAGTTAAATATCTGGGCCTTTTATATGGAGTATATATGCGTCGGATTGCTGCATTGGATTTTCTCTTAAATTGTATCAAAGGCCGTGACGTTGTAAGATAAATATTATCTAATGATGTTGCAGTTGTCATTGGTTCTTTGTTGACAGGAAATAAATTGAGCATAACACTGAATGATTTCGTGGTGCTTGTGGTTGACGCTTCACTCTGTGTAACACTACTGGAACTCGTAAGTATTTTATGGCTGGCATTGTCACATTTGTTACCTAGACAATTCCTTTTGTGGAATGGAATCTGTCGGAACATTGGATACTTGTTAGAACTATCTAAAAGACTAGGAGTGGGAACTGGTGCAAATCGCAAAAAATCGTCAGCCAATAGATTCACATCTCCAGGATTTTCTGGTTTGAAATTGAAGAGTGGATCAGCTAAATGATTAGATTTAAACGTTTTAATATTTTCTGAACTTTCTTGTTGTAAATCTGACTTAGAATCAGTATCTAGCCCCTTGTTTTCTAACATAGGTTCTATATAGAGACCAGTGAAAGCAATTTGTGTACTTGGAGCTTTAGCCTGCATGTCTCCTGATTTAGCATTGATTGTTGTTTCTAAATACTTGATGATTTGTCGTATATTTTTTAATCTTTCTTCATTTCGATACCTTTCTATCCAACTCCTAGACCTGTATGTTTTGCTGAATGGCAGTGGGGTAGCACTTCTGTATTCAAAGTAAAAGGGTCGTGGACTGGTTCTTCGAACTGCATTTGGTTTCAAAGTTGGTCTTAATGTTGTCGGTTTAATTATGGTCATGTTATATCTTCTTCTTTTAGTGAAAGGTCCTGATGTTTCTAGAGTTGGATCAAAATAGCTACTTTCCTGCAAAGCATTTATGAGTAATGGCATACGTTCGTAATAGTCTTGGTCGAGTCCGAAGTAGCTTCGGTCGAGTCTATCGGCAAATGGTTGGTCGCCATCGGTTCGGTTCGGGCCCTTCTTGTTTTGTACTAAACTCCATTCTACAGCAATCGCGTATTCGTAGATCAGTAGAATTACCTGAAAATACAAATTTTGTTATTAATATGTATAATCTTCAATAAACAGAAAAACAGTAATAACTACAGATATTTAAGAATTGTTAGACACTATTTGTTTTGTTTTAATTAATCTTGAGGGTAAATTAATGCAGCGGCGGTTATGATACCTAATATTAATTAATTAACTGTGTATCCGGTTGTATGTAAGAGATCGCTTTTAGCGATAAGACCGCCCATTGTATCATCCTTTTTAGTTATTAAGTCCTTATTTGTTTTTCTGTTATGGGGTCTATCTATCTCATACTGTACCTAAATTATTTCAATGAATACTTTAAAAGATACGATCTGTGAAATCTTCTAAAGTAAGTGAATGTTAAGTAAAATTAAAAACGCATGGAAAAATACGCAACTTGGTACAAAGCATGATCATTGAACGTCTATCGCGTAAAAGTTTCTGATATTGAAACATCGCCTACGCTTCTATAGCTCGGGATGCAAAAACATCAAATCTGCAAATTAAACCTAACACCGTAGGTTCATAACTTTTACTCATGCAAAGCAGGGTCCAGTTTCATTATAAAGAATTAGAGCAGTGTCCTGGAAACCTGTTTCGGTGTCTTTGGACTACCAAGACTTTGGCACGGTGTTTGTGTGCGTGCGACTAGACGTATGCGTGTAAACTAGCTGCTAACTGCTCATAACTGAGTCCACGAGTGAGTTCGAGCCCGCGACTAGTTGAACCATACAACTGTACTTGTTTTCTTATCGGTCACCACGCTCAAAAAGTGTAACTTGAATAAAAATAAAAGAAAAAAAAATACTGCATAAATAAAATAAATTAATAATTATAATTGCATAAGTTGATAAAAAATGCTATGCAATAGCTTTACCGCGGCAGTCCCCGAATGCCATACTCATGATTTTTATTAATAGATTAATTACGCCAAGTGCGGATAGAGGTACCTAAACTCTCTTAGAGACGTACCTAAACTCGTTTAAATCTGCCTATTGCACCATTTGTGACCAATATAAATGAGGTCCATTCTCATACTTCAGTTAATTATTATACATATCCTTACATATTACAAAACAAAGGTTCGCGTCGCTTCTGTCTGTTTGTTAGCGATAAACTCAACAACTACTGAATAGTTTATAGTGTAATGTAGTAATTTCATGAGGTATTCACATAGATAGAGGAAGGTTTTAGTGTGTTTATTTATTAAGGGTTTGTATGAATTAGCAGGGTGAGAGCGTGAGCGTGAGGGCTGGGTTGCTAGTATTTGAAATTCTTATAAATTAGGGAAATTAAACTAAAAACACAAGTTTGGTGCAGTTGTGAGACACATTTTTCCGCACGACTAGGTCAAAAAGCATAGCTTATGTTCTACTGAATTACGAATGCAGAAACGGTTTTCTTTATTTAGGTCGATATACCGTCTTGTCGTACTAAGCGCTTTTCTTCAACATTCATTGTGCGCACAGCCAAGGTGTGGAACTCTCTGCCGGCTTCTGTGTTCCCTGCCACATATAACCCGTCAGCCTTTAAAGCAAGAGTGAATAGGCATTTTCTGGGCTCGCTCGTTCGATCTTAGACCTCATCTTACACTTACTATCAGGTGTGATCGAGGTCAAGAGCGGGCTCATCTATACTAATATTATAAAGCGGAAAAGTTCGTTTGTTTGCTTGAACGCGCTAATCTTCGAAAGTACTGAGTGGATTTGGATGCAATTTGGTATGGAAGTAGCTTGAAGCTTGAGGAAGGTTATAGGGTACTTTTTACGCGACTGCAAAAAAGGAGAGTTATGTTTTTACCATGATAGAATCCACGGGAGCGAAGCCCCGCGTGAGTACTAGTTCGTAATAAAAAAAAAAAAAGATAGCTATGTAAATCTATGAAAAATAAATGAAATAATTTTATTAGTCACGAGATTGGAGAAAGTTACATAAACTTAGTACAAAAGTTTGAATGCTCCTCACCGGAATTGTGGAATATCCAAATGGTCAATAATCAAGCTAAATATAGAACTGAAACAGAATTTACGATGAATTAAACTATATTATGTTAATGTAATTTAACTATAAATCAACGAATTTAGCGCTCCAATACAAGTTTGTATATTTTCTACATTAACAACTTTGATCCATGTTTTCACAAATAGAATCCACACCAAATTACACCATCCTGTGACTGATCATAACAATAACACGATAAACACTGAAGTATAACCAGAAATAATGAAAAATGACTAAGTAATTCTTATTTTGCTTATACATAGTTCAAGATGCAGTACTCCACTACTCAATATTTGGCAAATCAAACATATTATTGATATTATAAAGATCGTAGTCGCTTTGTTCATCCTGTCGCCAATCATTGTTTCGTTGAATTTCCAAATATATCGGTCGCAAAGCAGGCAACATTGAGTTAACAGATTCTATCGTTTTCTCTTCTGTTTTTACTGACGTCCATGGATTAGCGTTTTGTATGGCAATCGATTCATCAGTGTCAATTGATTTTGAAGAATTAAAATATTTATTAGAAGCCACGGTACTCTCAGTCGGTCTACTAAGTTCATCTTGAAAGTCATCATCGCCTACATTTTCACTGGTCATTGGTTCAGTATTGAATAAATGTGGTGTTACTTCCAAAGCAGAATTAGATAAATGAATATTTTTTAAAGAACTGGAAATTATGTTACTTATCGTAGAATCAGAAGTACTTTCTATTGAATTTGGAGCTTCAGAATTAGTTTGCAATCCTGATTGTTTGTATTTTTTATGAGATGGCGAAGGAAGTTCAGGTTCTATGGTATATTTCCACACTTTGGCGATTTTCTCTTGAGGAAGATATATCATATCGGCTAATTTCCGCATCGAAGTTAAGTCTAAGTCCTGTTGTGTAGAAGCTGGATTATTATTTATTTTATTGACGCTACCTCCTACACCTAACGTTTTTAATGATTCCGTACTTTGAACGTCTATGTTATCAAATTCAGTTCGTTTATTTGGTTTATTGTTAAAGTAATCGTCATATTCTTCTTCTTTGTATACTGGTAGGTCCAAACGCTTGTACGGCAGGTCTAAAGCATACGCTTGCAACCATTTATCAGTGCTTGATTTGGAAATAAATCTGATAGGTTCGATTGCTTCTGTTGTTCGATGTTTCACTTTTGGGCTTCTAGTAGTATAAATATATGGCGACTCAGTGGGAGTAATAAGTGAAGTGGTGTAGCGTGCGCTTGTTTTTTCTAGTGTTTCATCTTCTGGTATTTTATTGTTTCCTTTTATTGACTCTTGTATTAAACTAACTCCAAAGGGTTTAATTTCAAATTCGTTACGGGCCGTTGCTTGTTTCGATATTTCAGCGTTTGTGGTTGTAGCAATGGGAGTGGTAATTGCAATAGTACTCGTAGATGTGCTGGTAGTAGTACTCGAAGAAGGACTTTTATTACAACATTTCCCGGTTGCTTTTGTGTCTTTTAAACTTTTCTTCATAGACTTTTGCATAGGTCTCATAGCAAGCGTAGAAAGGTTATTTATTAGATGTTTCGTTGGGCGCACTGTTTGAGTTGTCGTTAGTTTTCTTAAAACGTCAATATTTTTTGTTTTATTTTTACACATGTTAAGACCAACTTTATCACCAATTACTTGTGGAATGAAATCTTGTAGAGCTGACACCAATTTACTTAACAGCAGTCCCAGTTTTTTGGGACAACTACAATCAACTACACCAGACCCTTCAGATTTAGTTTCTTTTCTATTTAAACCTCTTTGATAAGACAATTGCTGAATCTCTCTGAATTTTTTATCTTTTTTCATGGATACAGTTTCAGCTGTCAAAGGATTTTCCGTATAATCAAATTCTCTTTTTAATCCGACTTTATCATTAATCATTTTGTCAAAATAATTTAACATTCTTTGGTAGTCTCTTATCTTTCTGATTTTTGTGAGATATTCTAAGCGTTTTGTCGGTGTTTTCCACTGCATCAACGGAGATGTTTTATAATCGGTCGAGTAAAGCCTAGTGGTTGGTAATTTTAACCAATATTTTGAATCAGAAAAAATGTTTCTCGTAAAAGTAGCTTCAGTCGAGTCCTTGTCTACATAAGGGGCACTGGAACTCGAGTACTCTTCTAGAATTTTCTCTAAGTATCGGTTTTTGTTGAGTGCCTTCAATAATATTGGCAGCAGTTTCAGTGTTGTTTTGTCGAAGTTTATTTTCTTATTAAACTTAGAACTAATTGATGTAATATCACTGTCATTGATAAGTCCAATCCAGTTGTGTTTTATAGAGTTTTTTTTATTAGGATTATTATTAGTCCCTGAGTGGATACTATATTCGTAGACCAGTACGACACTCTGAAAAAAAATAAAAAAAATAACAGTTAAATATTGAAAGAAAACTTGATTGATTTTATTTTGATTGAAAAAAAAATGTTAAATACAAACAGTGCAAGTTTTAGTATGATTAATAACAATACTAGTACATTATTAACTTACCAATTGTTGTTTGTGTCAATTATTTATTAGCTGCCACAAAAATATAGGTTTTATTTTCACAGTGTGTGGTATAGTGCTAAGTACAACGTTAAAAGTTGTTATTGCTATGTAGTGCAGATTTAAATACAGAAGCAAAGAAGTACGATATTTAATAGGATCGATAGTTTGTATTTTTTTAATATTGACTCTAACAAAGTGATAGGTAACAAAGTGATAGGTAGGGACTTTGATAAGTAACATAGTCTATAAAATGAACACCAGGCTGTTTTCCATCACACGAATTCAATGTGAGTTGGTTGATTGCGTATGACAAACCGGTTTCATCAGTATGTTTTCCTAAACCATTTTAGAGCAGTGGTAATGATGTAAAATTTACAAAGTAATAAGCCTACCTGGGTTCACACCCACTTAGTCGTGCCTGTATGTACTGGGTTACGACTGGTCATGTAATATGTAATTGTGCAAATTATGAGATTTTTTTTTCACTAATATATAGTTCAAAGTCATTAAAAATAGGTATCTAATATTACAACGGTCATAATGTTGTTTATTAGCTCATCAAACTGTATCTTAATGACAATATGTGCGATTTTGAATTGTGTATAATATCGTAATGTGAGTTATGCTACATTGTAATACATATGTTATTTGGTATAAAAGAATTAGAAAAAGAAGTTTATATTCTACGCTCTATATGTAAAATTGTGTTATTATTTCATATCAAGTAGTATACCAAATTTATTATATCTAGGTCAAC
The DNA here is from genome assembly GCA_943138885.2 of Tholera decimalis. Taxonomy (NCBI): domain Eukaryota; kingdom Metazoa; phylum Arthropoda; class Insecta; order Lepidoptera; family Noctuidae; genus Tholera; species Tholera decimalis. The sequence goes on along the minus strand of OW964552.2, from coordinate 2,441,684 downwards.
GGGAAGTTCCCTATAGGTTATGATTCCCTTTCGAAATCGCAAAATATGCGAAATAAACGATCATAATTGTCTTTTGGGTTTAAATATTTTACTAGCTTCCGCCCGCGACTTCTTTCGGGTGGGGGGGGCGGGGGTTTCCCGCGTAAATCTCGACCTCACGGGAATTCCGGGATAAATTTAGCGTGAAAACGGAACACACATACATACACACTTTCGCATTTATAATATTAGTAATGATTTACTCTATAAGACTGATCACGTTGACCAACAAGTTTGATTGTGTTCCAAAATTGACTGGACGACGCTTCCTTGGATTTTTGACGGAACTGTTATACCCTACTGTGACTCAGTAAAAGACCTTGGTATTTATATTGATAAAGATTTGTCTTGGGGTCCCCAGTTGCAAGAAGTGAGCCGCAAACTGTTCGCCTCTGCGGGGTCTTTACGCAGATTGCGCAATTTCCTGTCGACTGCTACTAAAACTGCGCTTGCCCAATCTCTTCTTCTCCTTGACGATGCTGATGCAAGTTATCCAGATCTAACTGAAGTGCAGCTAGATAAGCTCAAGCTTATCTGAATCTAAATCTGAATCACGCTCAAGCGACTCCAAAATTTTTGTATCAGATTCATATTTGGTTTGCGCAACAATGATCATGTTTCTGAGTTTTGCACTAAACTCACGTGGCTGCCTATCCGCCTTCGCCGGAATGCACATATTTTTATCATTACTCTACAGTATTCTTTTCAATCCAACGACTCCCTTTTACCTTAAAGAACGTTTTAAGTTCCTTCATGACACACATGTTAGAGATTTGAGATCATACCATCAGAGAATTTGAGACTTTTGATGCCTACGCATTCCACAAAATTTTACGACCAGTCGTTTACGGTGCAGTCTATTCGGTTGTGGAATGGATTGCCGGTGTCAGTAAGACAAGCTCAGTCACTCGCTGTTTTTAAAAGCTCGGTTGCCAATCATTTTATTTCAAACTTATGATTAATCCTTTGCTTTCTACACGCGATGTTAAAGAACACATTATATATTTATTTATTTTATGTACTTATGTATTGTATTTATATATATATATTTGTATATTTTTATTAGTTTTTCCGTTATTGATGAATATTTGTACAGTAGTACACTAATATAGCCCTCCCCATTTAAATTCAAGCACGTAAAATCCTTCCAAAGGTTGTCTCGGCGATAACCTCGTCCTGTCCAAGCAAATTAGAACCTGTTTGGTAATTCTGCCCACTGTTCTCTTCAAAGTACAAAATCTTACAAGTGTTTCCTGCCCAGAATAATAAGAACAAAAAAAAGGTCATCCATAAGATATATTGAAGTGAAAACTTCTTTAGCGGCGCTGAGCTCTTTTTGTATGGGTAAAAACTGTTAAACTCGCGTCAGGGTCACGTGACCAATCGAAAAGCGTAAGACTTTTTTTTAAGTGAAAACTTCTTTAGCATCGTTGTGATTTGAAAGTTAATGAAACGAGAAAGCGACAGTATCTATCTGCTGGGACCTAGGAGTTAGGTCGCAGGGGTTGAGGTATCCCTGAGAGGGTGCGGGGGGGGGGGAGGTTCCGTGGGGTGTTCAGGGAGGTGAGGGGTAAGAGGGGTCCCGTGTGGTGTCGGGGTGGGGGGAGGGAGATCTCGTCGTGTGTTGAGGGGGGAGTAGAGGGGGAGTTGAGGGGAGAGTTGAGGGGGAGTTGAGGGGGAGTTGAGGGGGGAGTTGAGGGAGTAGTTGAGGGGTGAATTGAGGGGTGAGTTGAGGGGTGAGTTGAGGGGTGAGTTGAGGGGTGAGTTGAGGGGTGAGTTGAGGGGTGAGTTGAGGAGTGACTTGAGGGGTTGAGTTGAGTGGGGAGTTGAGGGAGGAGTTGAGGGGTGAGTTGAGGGGTGAGTTGAGGGGTGAGTTGAGGGGTGAGTTGAGGGGTGAGTTGAGGGGGGAGTTGAGGGAGGATTTGAGGGGTGAGTTTAAGGGTGAGTTGAGGGGTGAGTTGAGGGGGACTTGAGGGGTGAGTTGAGGGGTGAGTTGAGGGGGCAGTTGAGGGGTGAGTTGAGGGGTGAGTTGGGTGAGTTGTGGGGGGAGTTGAGGGAGGAGTTGAGGGGTGAGTTGAGGGGTGAGTTGATGCATGAGTTGAGGGGTGAGTTTAGGGGTGAGTTGAGGGGTGAGTTGAGGGGTGAGTTGACGGGTGAGTTGAGGGAGGAGTTGAGGGGTGAGTTGAGGGGTGAGTTGAGGGGGGAGTTGAGGGAGGAGCTGAGGGGTGAGTTGAGGGGTGAGTTGAGGGGTGAGTTGAGGGGTGAGTTGAGGGGTGAGTTTAGGGGTGAGTTTAGGGGTGAGTTTAATGGTGAGTTGAGGGGTGAGTTTAGGGTTGAGTTTAGGGGTGAGTTGTGGGGTGAGTTGAGGGGGGAGTTGATGGAGGAGATGAGGGGTGTGTTTAGGGGTGAGTTGAGGGGTGAGTTGAGGGGGACATAAGGGAGGAGTTGAGGGGTGAGTTGAGGGGGGAGTTGAGGGAGGAGTTGAGGGGTGAGTTGAGGGGTGAGTTGAGGGGTGAGTTGAGGGGTGAGTTGAGGGGTGAGTTTAGGGGTGAGTTGAGGGGTGAGTTTAGGGATGGGTTGCGGGATGAGTTGCGGGATGAGGTGCTGTATGAGTTGCGGGATGAGTTGAGTGATGAGTAGAGGGATGAGTTGAGGGATGAGTTGAGGGATGAGTTGAGGGATGAGTTGAGGGGTGAGTTGAGGGGTGAGTTGAGAGGTGATTTGAGGGGCGAGTAGAGGGATGAGTTGCGGGATGAGTTGAGGGATGAGATTAGGGATGAGTTGAGGGATGAGTTGAGGGATGAGATGCGGGATGAGGTGCGGGATGAGTTGAGGGGTGAGTTGAGGGATGAGTTGAGGGGTGAGTTGAGGGGCGAGTTGAGGGGTGATTTGAGGGGGATTTTTTATCCAGGATTAAACTTCTTAGGGCTATTAGCCCCAAATTTAGGGTAAAATAAAGCTTATTGGGATTTTTTGGGCCCAAAAATAAGTAGGGCTATTTTTAGGGGCATACATAAATTTACAAGCATCACATATATGCCCGCGGGGCGCGCGGCCGTCAGCGGCCTAGTACTACTACATTACAGATTATCTATATACTAGTACTAGGAAGTAGTATATCTATGTAGGTACTAGTACTAGGCAGTATTCAGAAGTATTTGATGATTGTGACGCTAGTAGGCATTTAATAAGCGTCTTGAAAATATTTCCAAACTTGCACTTGCATTTATGACTGTACCATTTTAAAATTGAACGCGCTTTTTCGATATATCATATGCTGAAAAACAAATTACGACACCGATTATCCCTTGAAATGCTGTTAAGTTTGATGATGACACGAAAAGTGATGATGGATCTTGCGTTACGTTTACTAAATCTGTCTCCATCTCCAAAAATGTTACAATTATATAATGTAAACATGTATGACTTTAAGAATTCCGAAATTTCAAATGAAACGCAAGTCGGGATTTAAGCAATTTATTTAAAATAATTGATAATGTGGATTGTTAATTAAGTAAATTCTATTACAAAAGTAATTAAAATTAAGTTATATTTTATTTACCTTAATAAAACGAGAAGCTCATTTAAATATTAGCCTTGAATTGCAGCAAGAAACAGGGTTTTTTGAAGTGAAAACTTCTTTAGCGTCTTTGTGATTTGAAATTTTATGAAACGAAAAAGCAACAGTAAAAAGAGACAGACATATAAATTCATAAGATTTAACGTGGGAGAAAATGAGATAGGGAGCATTATACAGTGTTTCTTATGTCGTGGAAATTTTATATGGGTAAACCAGGGCAAACGTATACCTTTGAAATTTCGTAAATTTTTGAAGGATTTTTTTGAAGTGAACCTTCTTTAGCGGCGTTGTGCACTTTTTTTGTAAGGGTAAAAAATGTTAAACTCGCGTCAAGACACGTGACCTGATCGAAAATTCCTAAGACGGACGGAGAGTAGACAGCCGGCGCGGCGTAGGAGAGGAAGTATCCCCCTCTCATTCTACGGCGCGGCGAAAATGTATGCCTGCGCCTGCTGTTTTGTTTAGGCGGCGCAGGACGCTTGCGCGAATGTTCGTGTGTGTTAACATGAAAGTTGATTTTTCTAAGAGATAAACTTTTTAATGTAATATAAATTGTCATGTTTGTGTACGATAGCGCAATAAATAAATATTGTATTCTACCACATAAATGATAGTACTTTTATACTGATAATTAAAGCAAATCGTGCAAAATTATTCCCTAACCATTCCAAAATATCAAAAATGCACAACGTTAATATTCAAGTTTTCACTTCTGCCGGCACTCCCGGAGTGCAACCCGGATTTTTTTTTTTATATTTTTTATGGCAGTCTATTTACTGATCATAATGAAACGATTCACGCTATTTTTAAAATCATACATTTTGTTCTTTTTACAGTACACTGGGCAGAATTACCAAAATCAGCTGTATTTTATTTGTCCTTCATAAAAGACACTGGGTACAATGGGGTAAATGAAACAAAAGTAACTTTTCAACCGACGACAAAAAGAGGAGAGTATTATGTTATTTATTATGTATTCTTAATCAATCTTAAATTTTCATCTCTTTTTTTTTTCTTTTATTTTCTCTCTTTAGTCAATCTTGGAAAAATGTTCTGAATCTGGCAGATATGATGGTTCTGTTAGAAAACGTTGAATCGGGGAAAATTCTTGCTGAGACCAGTCCTCGTATGTAGTTGACGGTATATTATTGTCTATTCTGCTGCCAGTGCTGTTACGTGTACGCCCCCCCGGCGAAACTCCCCGCGTACCTCGCCTAGTCCTTCCGCGAGCTTGTATAAATGATGTACTTACATCAGGTCTATCACTTTCTTCCTCCGTAGAACTAATACTGGTTTCTGGTAGTACGAATTCTGGATCGTCGTAATCATCATCGGAAGGTATGAAGTCCCCAATATCGGAATCTTCTAACAAATTGCCGATGGCTCCATCGTCCAATTCCGCGAAAAAAAATCACAATTGACAAAAATGTTCTGCCCAATGTGATTTTTGCATCACATAATATTATTTATGTTTACTAAAAATACAATTATTAACGAAAATCAAAAATAGTTACAAAAGTCAAAGTATTGGTTATTTAACTTTAATCCTGATTATTTTTAATAAAGAAAAGCCACCAATTTAAATGATAGTAATGGCGCAATTTCATTAGTCGATAGGGCCCGCATTCCGAGTGCGAGAGATTTCTGGAACGCGTGCCACAAAGCCCGCATTCGGGGAACCGTTTTCATTAGTCGATAGGGCCCGCATGCCAGGTGCGAGAGATTTCTGGAATCCGTGCCACAGGGCCCGCATTCGGGGAACCGTTTTCATTAGTCGATAGGGTCCGCGTGCGGGGTGTAGGAGAACCTCCACGTTCGTCGCCAGTTATTAACAAGAGTGGCACTGAAACAGACGTTCTTGCCATGGATCAACAATTAATCTTATATGGAGCAATGTTGACTGTCTGTGTCTTATTGAAGAAGAAACTATTAGCCTCACTGAAGAAAAAGAAAAAGATTTTGGGTGTGAACTTTACTAAAAAAATAGAAAGAGGCATGGCACGCCAGAAACATTGTGTAAAGAGTTACAATTGGATTTGGAGTGTGATGTAGAAGATCATGATAATTTTTTCAGATTATCTTAGACTTATTTGAAGATTTATTGAATAAAATAGAAACACGAATTCAGAAAAAAGACTCCATTTCGTGAGGCATTATCTCCAACATTAAAACTTGAGGTCACATTACATGCATCGGCAGTTGTAAACCACGAAACCTTTGGTTTTATATACGGAATCCTGGCTAGAACCTGATCGACTACTTGCTTCGATCCTTTTTAATTCTTGATAGTAGGATGATCTGAGTTTTTTTTTTTTTGGTAGATCTTTATTTGATATGCCTGTAATATTTAGCCTTTCCGCAATTTGTTTGTACGCACTTTCTCTTGCATCTGGGTTTCTATACAACGTACTAGTCACATTCCATAAACAATCGTAATCTTTATAGATTTCCATGCGTTTTAACATTTGCGAATCCGTAAAGCGATCAGACATTTTGCGCAGCGTCTTTCTAATCCAACAAGCACTCACGAATGAAGTTGAAAAATGAAAAGTATTTGACTCACGACCCGCAAGCTGTATATCTGTCGCAGGTTTTTCATAAAATTAGGTTTTTGATCAAAAACCTAGGTTTTTGATGAAAAACCGGAAGATGACACACATTTTAAACTCAATTTCATCATAAACCTGTAACAATCCAGATTTTTGATCAAAAACCTGAACTAATTTGGGTTTATGATAAAGTTCTTGTCAAAATCACGGGTTTGCTTTCTTTTATGAGAAATAAATCGATTTAAATAAAATAAATAAAACAATCCATCATCATTTGCAACTTAGTGGAAAGAAAACAATTGTTTATTTATCAAAATTTTACATCTATGATCCAATCAATATTCTCCTCCTTCAATCCAATTATCAAATGAAATGTTTCAATTTCACGTACCTATATTAATCTGATTTTGATAAGCCGCGAAAATGAAGTTTCGTAAGTATTAAATACGACTAAACTGAGTCAAAATTAAATAAGAATAAAAATGTAATAAAGGAACGTTTACCACGTGCTTGCTTTTTTATAAATCTGCTAGTATGCTTTATTTAATATGACAGTTTTTGACTTGTGACATCTAGAGTTGCATAAAACATTATTTTTTCTTGCATGCACATCGATTTGTCTTGCAGCGCGCATTTCTTAAAACCTTGGCCTCCAAATAAAGACATTTTTGAAGCAATTTCACGCAAACTCAGTTCATTTGTCGATACAGGTTCGTTAAAGGCAGTAGTTGATATTTGAATAGATGTTTCGAGGCAGCCAGTCTTTTAGAACCCCAGCTGAAGTACCAATTTTGAATAAATCGTTCTTCTTATCAGTTACATTTCCTATAATGTTACTTGCATCCAGTGGCCCTCTATCTATTTTCAGCACATCAACTAAAATTGTAGCACCAATATCGATTTCTCCAAATTTATCCGAAGAAGCTGCTTTAATTTTTTTCTGCTGATATTTTTAAATTTTCAAAGGCATGTTCTCTTTCGATAAGTATGTTTTGTTCTTTTTGACATAAATCACACAGAATCTTTGATCCATACCCTTCAACAACCAGTTCATCAAATTTGCAGGAAGATATTATCAGAAGAAAATAAAGGGTGTGGAGTATAGGCCTCAGCATAGCGGGATCGTTGGTGGAGGGCAGCAAAGGATCAGGCTAGGTCATATTATTATTAATGTGGTTATTTATTGCTACTGGCTCAGCATCGCGGGCTGGCTCGTTTGGCAATGGTCGGGGAGGGTTGACGTTAGAAGTACGCGGACGTCGCGATGGGCCTCGTCGGCGAGGCCGGAATACGGAACGCGTTTTGTTTATGTATTTCTTTAGAGTGCTAGTTTCCCTACTGCTCTCTTGTCGGATTGTGGTGGGATCGTCGGGTTCGTCTAGGACGAGGCGCGGCCCGTCGGTTCCCATTCCCAGGTTCGTCAACCAGGGAAATTTTTGTGGGTGTGTATCGGGCGGCTGATACAATCAGGGGGTTTGTGTGTTTTTCAGCAGAGGCGAAGTAACGCACTGAATGGCGTTTCAACACTTGCTTTATAGTCGGGATTTTGAGGTCTACGTGGAGATCCTCGTTCCTCAAGTACCAGGGCGCGCCCTTGGCCTTTCGGAGAAATCGGTTTTGGATAACTTGCATCCTATGGATCTGAGCCGGACCTACCGAGAGCGAAAGCGGCTCGCAAGCGAATCGACTTTATATGCTCTTTTAAATTGATTTATTTGTCATAAAACAAAGCAAACCCGTGATTTTGACAAGAACTTTATCATAAACCCAAACTAGTTCAGGTTTTTGATAATAAATCTGGATTGTTACAGGTTTATGATGAAATTGAGTTTAAAAAGTGTCATCTTCCGGTTTTTCATCAAAAACCTAGGTTTTTGATCAAAAACCTAATTTTGTGAAAAACCTGCGACATATCGACCGATGAATTTCATTGGTCGATATCACGATCGGTATAAAGCAAGCGGGGAATCCTTGCAGACGGTGTAACGAACACGTATCGACTTGTAACTTTCATTGGTTGTTATCTCGCCTGCAGGGACTCCCCGTATGCTGTATACCGAATGAGTTAACGACCAATGAAATTGCGCCATAAGAGATTAAACATACCTCTTATCCGACGTGACTCCATTTATAACACGTGAATGGCTTCTGACGTTAATTTGTTGTTTATTACTCGAATAGATTTAAGGTTCACTTATTGGTTATAACCTAACCAATCTCAGGAAACTTCAAAAACGACAGCTGAGTAAAAAATACAAATTCTAGGCGCGAAATTAGAATATGTGATTTTTTAAGGACAGTGGGCAGAATTTAGAATTTTACAATATTTTAGCTGGGCAGGAACCGTGAAGTATGTTTTGTGCTTTTGAAATCACAATGGGCAAGACGAGGAGACCACCATTGTAACCAATTTTATTTACAATATTGTTATTTACGTGTGATTCAATTATTGGTGTACAATAAAGTATATTCTATCAATCTATCTATCTATCTACGCAGCAGTGGGAACATTATAAACCTTATTATAAGTTCACATGAACTAAAATGGGCACTTTAAACATTAGAACCTAGTCACGATTCGGATTGGTCGTGTAATCATGTCCTAGAGAGACGAACCGATAAGAAACTCCATGTTTATTCATTACTAGCAGTGGCGCCGGGCTTTGCTCCCGTGATTTATCACGGTAAAAACATAACCTCCTTCTTTTGTAGTCGTGTAAATAGTAGCCTATAGCTTACCTTCCTCAAGCTTCAAACTACTTCCACACGAAATTTCATCCAACTCCACCCAGTACTTTCGAAGATTAGCGCTTTTAAACAAACAAACAAAGAAAAATTTTCGACTTATGATATTAGTATAGTGGGGAGTTCTGAGGGCTCCGGGCGCAACAGGTTAGAAGGAGGAGACAACGCGGAGGCCAATAAGGTCAATCAATTCTTCCGCAAGCGCCCCCGTAGTGAGGAAAGCCAAGGGCCATCCTCAGGCGATGACGCTGCCTCGGCTCGCAAGATCCCGACCAGCAAGCGGGGTAAGGGCCGAGACAAAACCAGAGGTAGGGGGCTCACTGCGCTGAACCCGGACATGATTAACAGAAGGGTGGCCGGCTCCGGGTCCCCCTCGATTAGCGAGCCGGAGAACACAAACGCCGAGAATGAGGCGCTAAGCAAGTTGAAGGAGGCCGTGACCGTGGCATTTAAGAAGGTGGCCCTGAAGAAGCTTAGGACTTCGAAAGACAGGGCCATATCAGATGCCACGGCCTCCGTACTGGCGGCAGCAAGGGCCGCCGGCTTCGCCCCCACCCCACTGGCTTCGGACGAAATGTCAAAGCTGCGGGCGGAGGTTGCCCGAATGGCAGGTGCCATGGAGCTTCTCCAACAGTAGAACGAGAAGCTCCGTGCAGACCTGGTGGCACTCCGATGTGGCGTTGTGGTTTAGGTGGTGAAATAATAAAAACAGAGACCACAGGTTTACAGCATTTATTTGAAATAAGGGGGGGTGGGTTCGGTTCACACTGGGTTCCCTCACTGGTCGAAGGTATAGAATGGTACTGCCCTGGGCTCAGGCCGCGACGCACGCAGACCGGCGGGCAGATCCCGTAGCGGGCAGCTCGCGCGCAGACGGGCTCAGAGGTTATGCGGGCAGGCCACACAATAGCGCGCCGACAGTCACAGAGGCAGCGTGACACCCGTCGAGCGGCGGACGTAGAGGTGGTTGATAGTAGAAATCCAAGGCAGTAGAAACGAAGGAGAAGGAAAGAAAAAAACCCTGGAATCCAAAAAGGGTGCTTCCGTAAGCGTGGTGCAGGAATCGTGAGCGCCAGCGATGCGTGCGTCTCCCAGCCGTAAGCCCCACGGAACAGTACCCGGGAAAATGGATGGGAAACTCACCATCGCGGCGGTTCACAAAGGTTAAATAGAGATAAGCGTGCGCATACCGCGTGCAACTATATAAAAAGTAACCGCGTGCAAGGCGTTTAAGCTCGTAGCTGCTATGGCACAGCGGGAAAACAATGCTGCGGCTTGCGTACGCTTCACAAATTTAGAACACTAGTGGAAAGCAGATGACAATGAAATATCACAGTTATGTTCCAGCAGGAAGCCATCTTGACAACCGGGCAATTATATAAACTTACAAACGCTGCAGATTATGGCGAAATAAAAGGATTACAATTTGGCAAGATGGAGAGAAAATGGCAGACACAATGAGCACTTACCCTTGGCACAGAGGGGTTTCTATATAAGTTACTTGCAACAGTAGGCGGCGAGAAAAGAAGCTTCGCGCACTAGAGATTAGAATTTATAGCTGGCCACTACTGCATAAGTGTTGTCACTCCGTGAAACCATAGACATTAGAGATTAGTGTGGTAGTCGACTTCTAGTTTAATCGACTACAACGCTACAGTACCCCGCCTGTTAGCGAAGGATTTTCCCTAGGATAAATCCGCTAGAAGGCCTAAACCACTATTACTGACTACCTATACGTTCATACATCCCATTCATGTGCTTCCATACTATTAAACATTCATCCATCCATTCTAAGTCCATCCCTGACTTGGAAGTAGTCCTAAGTCAGTGACGTACAATCACATACGAGAGGTAAGCTAATTATAGAGTAGTTTAACTCGAGACAGTCAGTAGGAAAAACAGCAAGATAAAGCAAGTGTATCTCCATAGGGTTAGGTAACCTTGGTGGACTGTTGCAGGCTATAGGTAATGTTAGGTTTCAAAGCAAGAAGTAAGTTCATCGTTGAATATTAAATCATCAAAGTTCCAACAACAATTTAATAATAAGTTAAGGTTCTATTTTATGTTTAGGTTTAAAATTAAATTTTGTTAAAGTTCAAAGCTAAGAGTATTTAAAAAAAAAATAAATAAAATTTTTTTTTTTTTGAAAAGGTAAAAAAAATTTTTTGTTAAAGTTAAATAAAAAAAAATTTTTTTTTTTTTGGTGATGGTCCATGTATATGTTCAAATTGGTTTAAGTTTCTTTACTGGAATACGCATCATATGTAGAAGTCCATTCGAGTGAGTTTCCGAACGTGAGTGTAATTTATAAAAAATAAATCAAGTCCATATTCATACTGTTGCGAGAATATCCGCACGTTATAGACGAAATTCTAAAAGACAAGTATCCAAGGTTGGCAACTACGTCGAGATGTCAAAGTCAGTACGTAAACGTCAAAAATATAATATGTCAATGATCTTAAATTAAATAGGTTATGTTATGAATCACGCGGAAATATTTTTTAAGAGAATTAATTAATTTAATTAGGGCAGGTTGAATCTAAGTAATATTCAGGATAGGTTTGTTCAATACTAAAAGGTGTTATGAAGTTAAAGTTAGGTTTCTAGTTTAGTGTTTAGGTAAAAGAAATTAGATAAGTTTGTAGACTAAATGTTGTTAGAATATTTCATGTAGATTCTATTATTAAACGATTGATGATGTGCCAGTTAGGTTCGGGTTTAGTGCTTAGATTAAGGTTAGATTTGTTACTAGGGTAGACTGGAATATAGTTTAACTGTGGGGCAGATCACCAACAGTTTACTTGAATCAGAAAAACAATACAATGGACTATGCTATATATTGTTTTATGAATAGTTTTAAGGTTAGTAGTGAGAAAGATTTTCAGTTATAATTAGACTATAAAGTTATAGACTACTATGTAAGTAGTTAATAGGTAGGTACGGTATTTTATAGAGATTTACCGGCTTGAAGTTGTTTTCAGAACAGTAGGTTAGGAATTAATGTAAATTAACTAGTGTGCGGACACCCATGTTTCAGGGGGCCGTCTTTAAGATATCCATGAGGACATAATAACATAAATAAAAGTTAAAGGTAGTGTACTATGGAGACTACTCTGCCATGATACTAAAGAATCGCCCTGAAGGCCCACTATGTAGTTTCTCATAGTCACGCCGTAAAGAGAAAATAATCAAAGAGATTAGTTGTGTAGTGTATGTGTGTGTTCAGCAGAAAGGTGGTAATGGAACTGAAGTTATGTTGGCTTATAGCCATGCAGTCAAGGTATTTAGTTATGTTAAAAGATAACTAATTATAGTTAATTTTAGAATAATAGTTTGTTAACTTTAGTCAGTAGGTTTTAATTAGGATTACCACACTTTAGGTGGGTGTGAAATATGATACTAGGATAGCTATAACCAGAGTTATAGTTAACTTAGGTAGTTAGGTACAAGTCGACCCTCCACGACCAGTATGTTAGGCGGTCGTGGGTGTGTGTTCCCTTGGCATCGTGTGACCCTGTATGGGGTCAAACACTAGTAGTTAGCTAGGCCTACGGGAGTTAGGGTGGGCTGTTTCGCCTTAAATCCTTAGCGTGCCACTCACCCAAAGGCTTTCCTTGCAGGTCTACCAACTCATAAACTATAGGGGAGAGTTTGGCAGATACTTTACATTTAGTAAATTTAGGAGCTAATTTTTTACTGAAATGAAATGTAAACCGAGGAGCCTGCCCTAAGGAGGCGCCCGAAAAGGGGCAAGACCAGCTCATATCGGTGGAGAACCAAGATCTCCACCTGATCCGGAAGGAGCTGGCCGCCTTCCAGCAGCGGTTCTCCGTATTGGAGAGCCGCGTGCTGCGACCCCCGCTGGCGGCGCCTTCGTACGCGGCTGCGGCCACGTCCAAGCCTCCCCGGACGGCGACGAGGCTGCCTCAGGCGGAGACGGCCACTGGGCAGACGGCCCCAGCAACGGCGGCTCCTGCGAGGGCAAAGACGGCCCCGGCCAAGCCTAGTCAGGCGAAACCGGGCCCATCAAAGCCGCCTCCGACCCCGACACCTGCGGGGCCGAAACAGGCGGCCAAAAAGAAAAAGGCCCAGGCCGGGAACCAGCCGTCCCAGCAGCCTCCTCCAAAGACTCCTCCGGCCGGCGCCGACTGACAAGTGGCCGGGGAGAAGAGGAAGGCGGCGGCGAGACGCCGCGGCGCGATTGCGCGCCCCCAAGACCGCGGCTGTAGTAATCACACTGCAGCTGGACGCGGTGAAGACGGGCGTGTCGTACCGCGACGTGCTCGCGAAGGCGCGGGAGGCGATTGACATAACGGAGCTCGGCATCACCGGCGGCCTCCGTCACCGGGTCACTGCAACGGGGGCTCGGATGTTGGAGATCCCCGGCGCGGCCAGTGGCCCTACCGCTGACGCTCTGGCCGAACGGCTCAGAGCGTCCTTAAACGCGGAGGAGGCCCGAGTCACCAGACCCACCAAGCGCGCAGACGTGCGCATATTGGATCTGGATGACTCCGTGACGGCCGAGGAAGTGGTGGCCGCCGTTGCTAGGACTGGGGAGTGTCCGGCCGATCAGGTGAGGGCGGGCGCCCTGCGTCCTGGCTTCACGGGGTTGCAAACCATTACGGTTAGCTGCCCCGTCCCGGCGAAGGCTCCTGGTTGGTTGGGTGTCTGCGCAGGTGAAAGTCCTGGACCCCAGACCCCTGAGGTGCTTCCGCTGTCAAGTGGGCAACCATGCGGCATGCGTGTGCACCTCGGAGGTAGACCGCAGCGATAGGTGCTTCCGCTGCGGTCAGCCCGGTCACAAGGCCGGCTCGTGCTCCGCCCCGCCTCACTGCTTCGCATGTGAGGTGGTTGGCAAGCCGGCCGATCACCGGGCTGGGGGCAAGTCCTGCGCCCCACCCACCAAAGCCAGGCGCAGAGGTAGGCCCTCTGCCGCCGCCGTCACCGCCACCGCCGCCGCTGCCACCGCCGTCGCTACTGCCGCCGCCGTCGCCGTCGTGGCTGAACCCCCGCGAGGGGCCCTGGAGGAGGCTGCAATGGATCTCGATTAATGGCCCCATTGCGCTTCCTCCAGGCGAACATCAACCACTGCGCCGCTGCTCAAGAACTTTTGCTCCAGAGCATGGCGCAGTGGTTGATCAACGTCCCCGTGGTCGCCGAGCCGTATTTTGTCCTGCCCAGGAACGACTGGGTGGCGGACTTGGACGGCTCGGTGACCCTCGTTTCGTCGGCCGCCGCCGGTACCCCGCCCCTCGATCGCGTCAAGAGAGGGCGTGGGATCGTCGCAGCACGGTTCGGGGAGATCGCTGTGGTAGGTGTTTATTTTTCCCCGAACCGAACTCTCGCCGAGTTCCAGAACTCCCTAACGGAGCTGGGAGACGTCGTCGTCGCCCTCGGTTCCCTCCCCGCCCTCGTCCTCGGGGACTTCAACGCCAAAAGTCCGGCTTGGGGTTCCCGGTCCATGGACCGTGGGCGGGGCAGGATGCTCGAGCACTGGGCCCGTGCGCAGGGCCTGGTGATCGAGAACCGGGGTTCTGTCCCCACGTGCGTGCGGTTTACGGGCGAGTCGGTGGTGGACGTTACGTTCGCCACCCCCAGCCTGTCACCGCGCGTCACCGACTGGCGCGTTGTGGAGGAGGTGGAGACCTATTCCGACCACCGGTATATCCAGTTCGACGTCTCCGCCCAGACCCCAGACGCGCCGGTCCGACGGGACCTGAGTGGTCCGCGATGGGCGCTGAAGCAGATGGACCGGGAGCTATTCCTGGAAGCCTCGATCGTGCAGGCCTGGGGGTCACCCCCGGACAGGCCTGCCGACATAAACGACGAGGCGGAGTGGTTCCGGGAGGCCATGTCGGAGATCTGCGACGTGGCCATGCCCCGGGTCCGGCAAGGACGCGCCCGGCGTCAGCTGTACTGGTGGTCGAGCGAGCTAGCAGCGCTGCGCGAATCGTGCGTTGCGGCGCGACGCCGGTACACCAGGTTCCGCAGGCGCCGCACCCGACCTTCGGATGCGGTGACTGTAGAGGCGGAGCTGTACGAGGGCTACAGGGCAGCGAAGGCCGTCCTCCGAGACGAGATCTGGCAGGCCAAGGAACTGGCCCGGGAGGAGATGCTGGTGACTCTGGACGGGGACCCATGGGGCTGCCCCTACAAGTGGGTGCGAGAGAGGCTCCGCCTCTGGGCTCCCCCGTTGACGCAGAGTCTCCAGCCTCAGTTCTTGGAGGACGTGGTGAGCGCCCTGTTCCCATCGCGAGGGGAGCATGCTGCCCCGCCCATGGCTCCGTCTCCGACGGAACCTGAAGCTGGCGCAAACGCGGACCACAGCGACGACGACGTCTACGACGCTCCAGAGGTGACCGAGGTAGACTTGAGAGTGGCGGTACAACGGCTCAAGGCCAAAAATACCGCCCAGGACCCGACGGCTTGCCAGGGAAAGCTTGGGTCCTGGCCTCGGAGACTCTCGGGCCTCGACTAGGGGGGCTCTTTAGCGCATGCCTGGAGAGGGGCCAGTTTCCGCTTCGCTGGAAGACGGGAAAGCTGGTCCTGATCCAGAAAGCCGGGCGCCCTACGGACTCTCCGTCCGCATTCCGGCCCATCGTGCTGCTTGACGAGGTGGGCAAGCTCTTGGAAAGAGTGATTGCAGACCGCCTCTTCGGGCACCTGAATCGGGTGGGCCCGGATCTTGCGGAGTGCCACTTTGGCTTCCGCAGGGGGCGCTCGACGGTGGATGCCATCATGCGCGTGAGAGCCCTCACGACGGGGGACGCGGTATCCCGGGGCAGGGTCGTCTTGGCGGTGTCTTTGGACATCTCCAACGCCTTTAACACCCTGCCCTGGAGTTGCATCAGGGAGGCACTCCGGTATCACCGGGTGCCGACCTACCTCCGTCGCATAGTCGAGGACTACCTGACGGACAGAGCCGTCATCTACCCCGGTCACCGGGGAGAGTGGAACCGGCGAGAGATGTCGTGCGGTGTCCCACAGGGATCGGTCTTGGGACCGCCCCTGTGGAACATCGGATACGACTGGGTGCTGCGCGGCGACCTCCCTGACGGCGTCAGTGTAATATGTTACGCTGACGACACGCTCGTCCTGGCGCAGGGAGAGTCGCACCAGGCGGTGGCCGACCTGGCGACGCAAGCGGTTGCGACAGTCGTTCGTAGGATCCGGCAGTTGGGACTCGACGTGGCGCTGCACAAGACAGAGGCCATGTGCTTCCATGGCGGTCGGAACGCACCACGGTCCGAGTCCCACATAACGGTGGAGGGGGTTCGCATCGGCATCGGGAGGACGATGAAGTACCTGGGACTCGTCCTCGACAGCCGGTGGAACTTCAGGGAGCATTTCCTGAGTTTGGCCTTCAGGCGACTCCTGCCTAATCTCAGCGGGCCAAACGCCTCCTGCCGAAGGCTGTACGCCGGTGTCGTGCGGTCCATGGCCCTCTACGGGTCCCCAGTGTGGGCCCTGTGCATCCGGACGCGACCACTAAAGTTGGTCGCATGCCAGAGGGTCATGGCTATCCGAATGATCCGGGGATACCGCACGATCGCCGGCGAATCGGCCAACCTCCTTGCCGGATTGCTGCCCTGGGATCTGGAGGCGACTGCCCTCCAGCGCGTCTATGAATGGCGCGTGGAGACGCAGCGCCGGGGCGTATCCCCGCTGCCTCGAGAAGTCGAGGCACGGCGGGAAGAGCTCCGGCGCGATCTCAGGGCAGTATGGAGGGAACGACTGTTGCAACCGACGGCCGGGCACGCCGCAATTGCGGCGGTAAGACCCCTCTTTGAGGAGTGGCTAGATCGGCGTCACGGCGTCCTGACCTACCGCATGACGCAGGTCCTCACCGGACACGGAAGTTTCGGGCGGTACCTGTGTCTGATGGGAAAGGAGGAAACGCCTGGGTGTCACCACTGCGAGGGTCCCCTGAGCACACCGTAGAGCACACGGTGCAAGACTGTCCCGCCTGGGCAGAGCACCGACGTGTCCTCACGGCGGCGATAGGCGGACACCTCTCGCGCCCGGCATTGGTCGAGGCCATGCTGCGGGGCGAGAGGGAGTGGGAAGCGGTCGCCTCCTTCTGCGAAGCAATCATGCTATCGAAGGAGGAGGCGGGCCGCGTGAGGGAGAGGATGGCGTCCTCCCTCCAGCCCAGCCGCAGTGGTAGACGCCCACGGCGTCGGACGTCGGCCGACGATCTCCGGCCACCGTAGGCGCGGGCATGCGGACAGCGAGTAAAGGGCAACTCGCTGTCCGACCATGGACCATGCCCGGGTCGACGGCGCGTTGTGTTCCACGCGCGCCTCAAAGAGCGTCAGCAACATGACGAGGCCCCCTCTGCAGAGGGCCGAAGCCTGCCGGGGTCGTGGGACTTATCCCATTACTGTGACCCCGGTACGTAAAGGGTTATTGAAGGAACACCGTGGATTTTAGTCAGTAAAAGTCTGACAGTCCCTCTCGCCCTGCCCGGGGTGGGAGGACTTATTTGATGATTTTACCACGTTAAAAAAAAAAAAAAATGTTATTAGTATAGATTCTGATACTTTATTGATTTTTGTATGTGAGATGCCAGCATACACCGTGCAATGGATCATTAATTACTTATTATCTTATAAAACCTTTCACTACAACACTTAGACAATCTGAGTCATCTGACGTCACGCCATGCGCGCCCCTGCGACGATGAAGAAAGCAGAAACTATGCACATTACGCTCAATATGTTAACTACACAGCATTGTTCAGCTTGTTCATTTGCATTTTTATGTTATTTCCATAAAGTGGTATATGTTTACTCACCACGCAAGGAAGAGTGAATTTCTTAGAGCTGTGAAGATATACATTACATATTTATGTTGAAATGAAATGAAATATTAATTTTGTAAATTGGTTATAAATAACACTTTTACACGTCATGTTTTTTTTGCGTGTTAAGTTTAGCTAGAGGCCGGTGTTTCCTAACTGAATACTCTGAGAAGAAACACCGAAACAAACTCAGAGGTCAACGTCTCTTTTAAAGTCCATACAATTTTTCTTGGTCCAATCATATGAAAAACATGTAGGTTCATGTCTGTGGTACTATTTGAGGAAATAACCACACAGATTTAAGCGGATCTGTCCAGACAGTGCAAGCATTTGTCAGTTAACGTGTAGCTCAACTTAGAACTTAAGGAGCTCAACGATCTGACGAACAATACCAAAGTAAGGACATTTGGGTAGGCCACACAAGTACTCAAACTGCTTGACATCATTAAATAAATTATAGTGAAAGTAACACAATGAAGAAACAATAACCTACATAGTCCTCACATTTACAATAACATAAAAAAAAACAAAACCAAATAAATAGGTAACATATATCACCCGTCTACCTTTAAGCGAGAGTGCACACAAGCATCTACAGGGATCGCTCGTTCGATCGCTCACCCACCACCTCACCATATTTATCGCTTACTATCAGGCGTGTTCGAGGCCAAGAGGGGGCTCATCATGATTTCTAAGTTAATGAATCAAGACATCGATCGTAACAACAGGAAAGAAAGGAGCAGGGTGGGTTTTAACAAAGTAGGAGTTTGACAATCCAAACAACAAGACAAACGGCGATGCGCCATCGTTACATGATGGACATCCCACCCATACGCACAAAACAATAGTTTTGGAAATACTTTTATCGTGCGTACAGCTAAGGAGTAGAATTCCCTGCCGGAGTCTGTGTTTCTTGATAGCTATAACCTGGGAGTCTTTAAGTCAAGAGTGAATAGGTTACTTCTAGGTCAGTGAACTTCATCAATTACCACCAGGTGAGATGGTGGTCAAACGCAAGCCTATTAATAAAAAAGTCCCACTAACCACATCCGAACTCATTTGATGATTTTCTCAAAAGAAAGGGTTACAGGGAAGCAACTGCTACCAAGGATGATCTGAAATGTATTTCGCTTAGACATTCTATTGACTGCGTTTATTTATAACTGGGGAATGAGAATAAAATAAATGGTGTATTGAGGAAGATCCAGAACCAATTGAATGTATAATTAAAAACACTTTTTTGAAATTAAAGAAATATGCGCAGTAACTACCAATTGGAAAGTAGCGGTAGGTATGTGACTTGCAAAACAGCGTCTTAAGTCTCTCGTGCCTATATGTATTTATACCAGCGATATTGCCCTTCAAACTGGATCATAGAAATGCTACTAGTCTTTCTACTATATCTAGGATTCTTACTAAAGAAGTTCAGATTATTTATTTATAACCAAGAAAGCTAACTGAACATAGGTCTTAATGGTCATGTTACTAATACTAAAATATGATATGAAATTTCACACAAAACAAAAGTGTTCCATGTTTTTTTTATTGATAATAGGTTCGCATTTGACCACCATCTCACCGAATGGTAAGTGATGATGTGGTCGAAGATGGAGCACGCTTACCTAGAAGTAACCTATACGCTCTTGACTTGAAGACCCCCAGGTTATAGCTATCGGGAATCACAGGCTCTGGCAGGGAATTCCAAAAATCAGCAAATGATGCAGCTGAGTATAGTAGTTAAACACTATACTCAGCTGCATCGGACTACCTATCTGATCTACAAGTTTAGTAGCTTGCTAACACGATACCCCTAGGCAAGATCAGTGTCAGACTTTCTGGCTTCTGACCCGTAACAGCTGTTAAAGATGTACAAATGACAGCCGGGGTCAACGGGGGTTTCACAACGCCAACTTCCTAACTCCAGGTTAGTTCTGAAAAATCTCTTAAAGTAAAATCCACGCATTTTTTCCCGACCCGAGCAGACGCGCAGCAGACGCGCTTGCAGCCGACCAATGAGGTAATCAGACAACTGATAGAAAATGTCTAAAGCATTAAAGTCAGCCTTGCACTTATGTGCTGCATGAATTTATTTATTTATTTATTTATAGTTAATTAAAACGGTACAACACGAATTATATTAATTAACATAGAAATAGAAATACATTTAAGATAAGAATAGTAATAATTGTGATTGAAAATTGAAATTATATAAGATAAAATAAAATTAAAATTAACATGGAACAGTAGACACTCTTGCATACTTCCTCTCACAGTAGACCAGACATGCACGTATAATTTTACTCCATTCGTCAGCAAACATGTCACATTCAGGAGTCAGGAGGGCATTGAGCATCCTTAGAGTGCGACATACTGGGGATTCAGCTCTGTATTAACAAGTAAAACGCTAGACAAAAGTTCGGTAAAGTCCAATTTCTATGAGCATCGCTAAAAAATGGCGCGTGCTAATAAAAGGAAGCGAATAACTAATCATTGTATAATAAGTGTTTACAAAATAAAAAGTAGAGGAAAAAGCAACAACCGCAGTTATGTACACAAACGACGAGGAATCGTGTTTCTAAGAATGTCAGTAAAATATTACATAGTTCTGAAGGATGTGTATCCTCCACGCCTCTGAAATATTTATTTTGTAAATTTGTTATAAATAACACTTTTACATGTCAATACCATTCCAAATTTAGCAAGATGAAGCCAGTATTCTCTAACTGCCTACTCTGAGAAGAAACACTGCAACAAACACTGAAGACAATGTCTTTTTAAATAAGTTTGTTAGGAGCGTGTCGTCAGAGTATCTGAATGTAAGAATAACTAATAATCCAACATTTTGAATTGACTTGATCTAGTGCGAGTAGTAATACCCATAAATCACTAATACTTTATAATAATAGTACCTAGACATGCAACATACAATTTGTATTTCGAATTTCCATTTGGTCTCATCTAGCTAAACATAAAACGGCAAAAAAAATATCTGTAAAATTGTTATTTATTAACCAATTTACAAAATATTTTTTTCATTTAATTTTATCGATCTATCAAATAAATGCATTCATTGATTTCTGAGAACTGAACTATATATCTCACGTCTATCTTTTACGGCTAAAACTCAGAACTTATTTTGATGAAATTTTAGTTGTTAAGTTGAATATCTAGAATAGATATAAATAGATATTAATTAATTTAGCACATAAAATAGGAGAAGAGAAGAAAATATGTTGAACTAGCTTCTTTTAAAATAACAGAAAAGTGTAAAGACGATGATGACATGATTGAAGTAAATATATAATCTAACATCGGTCATGTTACTATGTTGGAAGAAAATCATTTAACAAACAATGCTATTAATTTATCGAACAATGCTATTTTATAATTCTGACAATGTATTTGTTTATAAACACATATTGTTCATAATGATTGGTGTTATTGCCACTGCGGTCAATAGCGCTTCCTTAAATCAATGTAAACCTGTCGCTAAGGCTGTTTCCTATGTATAATTTATTAGACACATCCATTCGAGACATATTACTTTTTTCTACGAATATGGCATTGTGTTGAACACAAAAATGCAGTTAGTCTTTTTCATTATTCCCCAAACTTGGTGCAAATGGAAATTTTAACCGACTTCAAAAAAGGAGGAGGTTCTCAATTCAACTGTATTTTCTTATGTTAGTTTCTTATAACTTCTTACTGGGTGTACCGAAATGTTTGACACCTGTTGAGTTGTTTTTGAGTTATCCTTAATAATGCGTATATTTTACGTTGATGATGTTCTTATTTTATGTATGTTCACCAATTTCTCCAATTGTAGACTGATTTTCAACATTCTTTTTTTGTCCTAAAGACTATATTCTTGAAGTGGTTGCATTGTTACCAAGTCAAAATCTGATGGTGGGATCACGGGAAAATCTGGGGTAACCATCAAAATTATGTTATAGGCACACATATTGTTTTAAACGGACTTCAAAAAAGAGGAGTTTGTGGGGATGTATTGGAAAAGCAGTACGTTGTAAAAGGTGATAAGTAGTTGACATTTAGGCTTTTGTAACTAGATAATATACGAATCGACCCACTAAAAGCGAGAAATAACAAAAAACGTTTTAACAAAAAATAAAACAAAAAACATCGCAAAGTGAAAAATAACTTTAATTTCGGAAGTCGCTGTCAAAAAACGAAAATGAAGAACCAACGACACTTTTTTTTAGAAATCAGATTTAATTTTTTAAAACCGTAGTATATTGAAAAAAGACGCTACAGTTATAGATAGCAAAATCCTTATAACATAATAATGACTTTGATAATTCATATTTTATTTTAATGAAAGTGTTGACCAAATCAGAGGCTACATTGATAATATTGAAACTTTAGATTATGAATTACCACATTAATCTGTGCTAGTAAGTCACACTTAAACACACATATTTTATTAAAACCACAACATACACAATTTGTGCACACCGTGTGAGTTTTACGCACAAACGAAAACATTAACACCCACGACACATAAACTAACTAAATGCTCTCAAAGTATTCATTAATCGAGAAAAAAGAACACAAAAAAGTAACACTTACAACAACAACGGTAACTGTGATCGCCGTAGATATAGCAGCGCAGGCGCATCCTTGTCTTATCTGCCTCTTCCTCGAAGATCTCAGAAACTCTTCGGTCCTTGCATCAATAGTCCTGTACAACCCAAACTGTCGGATCTGGGATCCGCTAGACGTCACAGAACCCTCACTAGACATGTTACCGACACATCACTACTGTAAGAATGGCTTGTTTGCTGCGCGCGCGCCGATCGCGTCCGCACTAGAAAATGTGACGGATTCTTCGCGCAACGATAATGTTTTCCTTTGAGATTGTAGGGTTGGGATAGAAGTGGTGACGTCGATAGTTTAGCTATGTAGCTTTATTATTTTCTGTAAATTCATCCAAATAATTGAACGCAGCAAAAACAAAAATATATGTATTATACAATTTAATTCTGTAATATATATGCCTATAAAATATACTTTGAAATAAATAAACATTCGATTTTACTATATGTATCTAACTCTTTGCTTCTTAGCTTGAGGATTGGAATGCTGCTATTTCTTGCTGCCCCCTGCTCTTTTTGACCTCATTTTAAAAATTACGGTTGTTATTAAGTTTATTAAAAATGGTTGTATATCTTGTTTCTTTCTTTTAAATTTCCTCATCTTATTGATTATACTGTTTGCTATTATTAACATTTTGCTGTACAGTGGTGAAACTTAGTTTATAGTGAAGTGGTACTAAAGAAAGAGCGCTGATGTCTGAAATACAGATATTCCTTATCTAGTTCAGACACAGATGTTCCTCATTCTGATCCTAGTCTAAGCTTTCATTATGTGTATTATATTTTTAGCTGTATGTACCAAATTTTAATGAATAAATTATTGTATTGTATATTGTTATTATCTTCACCGTCAGAATTAATTGAGATTTTCTGCTATCTATAGATTTTCAACAACACCAGGCTTGACAATAAAACTCATCAATTTAAATAACAGACACTGGTCTTTTTTAGCATAAATTTAACATTAATTAATTTGGACATTGCATCACTTTATGCATATGTATGTACCAACAACCAGATACCACATTGTCAAAAAGAAAAAAAAAACGAAAAACTATATCAAATGGGGTATCGTTAAATAAGTGAATGATTTTGGTTATGTTTATTTTACAATTTTTCATTTTAAGCCACTGTTTAGGATAATAATGTATAACGTTTTCCTGTAATTGGCGACTGTATAAGAGTAAGGCTGTTTGTTACTTATACCCACGAAATGCTATATACAGAAGCAGAGTAGCTATTGGATGACCTTAATAATAAATATAAATAAAAATAACGATTTAACAGATATGGATTTCAAACCCATTGAGTGGGATATCAACATAAAGGGCTTTGCGACGGGATCACAAATAAATATGCCACAAAACATAAAATAAAAACATGTATTAATAACTCAGCACATACGCGAGAGTGTATCTAGCGACTATGGTGACCGGACCAGCAGCGATACAGCGTGTGAAAACAGTAAGTCGTACTTCTCCATCAAGAAATCAAATATTTTTTGGAATAAGCACATCAATCTCTTTTAACCCAACGGTTGACTTGTAGAGCATGCCTTGTTGCACTAAGTCCGCCCATGCACAACTATTGTACACAAAGTTTTAATAAATAATATCCCACTTGAACGCTTTGACTTGGAAGCTTCAATTCTAAATTTCGACGCCCTATAAGTCAATATTTTTATGATTTAATTATAAATGTATAGTTTTCAGATTTTTCCTTAAACTTTTACATATATGTATAACGATGATACATAAAAACCAAAAAAATCTCTGTATTATATTAGTATAGATAGAAGATAAATAGGTAAGTGTCCACTCATTTTCATCGATAATTAAGCATCTCCCATCACTAGCCAACACGATGCGCGTACGCAAGTCAACGGAGCGTACCGGCCACCGCTCCCACACGACCAAATATATTCGTAACACCAGTGAAAATCACAATTATGTGTAATATATTCACATCGCTACTAAGTTACATTATAAGGTTATTAAACAAGCAATTTTTGTATATTTTATGTGTACTTAGCTCATAAATTGCTCGGCTTTTGTCTCTAATAGACTAGAGAGTGTCGTATTCCGTCAATTGCTCTGACGTTAACTTATTACATCATTCGGCCGGACTTCCACCGTTTTTAGTAGACAAATTGCTGCATTTGTACAACAATTATCCAAGAAATTGCAGTTTGAATGTATCTTTAAGTGTAAAATAAAACTAAGGAGGCAAATTAAATAGTTTTTTATTGTTTAGAAGAGTTTCTTAGAGATCTTTGCTATTATTATCATCTACAATCCAATACTGCTACTATACTTTGCCCACAGCTGGGCTCAGCTTCACATCTCCAGGTCATACTCACTCTGGAGCAGACCCGGGTCCAGTTCCGTTGTGTTCCATGCACATTTTAAAGAGTTGTTGGCTCTAGTGTTGGGGTTCCATACGGCCATTGCCTGCTCGGGTTGCAGGAAAGGTCTAACGCGATACAGGTGCATCCCTTCCAATCCAAAAGAGTCTTGATAATATTGTCCCTCGAAAATAAAGACCTTCTTAATTATGTATTTAAGCATACCTGTTTGAGACACGCACGTGGTACACAATCATTAACATAAAATGTGTCTGAAGAAAATTATAGTCCCATACGTTATTGAAAGATCCTGTCTGTCATTTTTTTTACAGATTGCATTCGACTTGTCTTATGTTTCTGCCAGTGTCTCGTAGATGTAGGATGCGTTAAGGTGAGAATAATTCTTACTGCATTGTAACTTTACAAGACATCTAAAGAGCTGCTTTTCGTTATTATTTCTTACTATTTTGTGTCAAAGCATGGGGGTATTTCCCGAGACTTGCGGGAATGTTTTAACAAGATTTCACGCGTTACCAGCAGTTAGTAACATAAAGAAAAAAGAAACACGCGTTTGTATTACGTTTCACAAGCGGTCAATTCATCCTCCGACTTGCTCTTATAGATAATAATCATCAAATGACTCTTCACACTTTGAGTGGAGTGGAAGGGATTGTTTTCAGTTGCCCTTGCGATCTAGGGCCGCGGAATTTCGTTCGAATATTACCACAACCCCGGAAAAGTTTTGCTGCATATCTGGCTCGAACTCACGGTTAATTAATACAGCCTATTTTGCCAAAAATCTTCAACAATTCTGTCTTTTTACTTCCAGACCTCAATGTGTTTCCAGACCCGAGTGGGTGGCGCGTCGTGTTCAAAGAGGAGCCAGCAGCATTGACGGGGCCTGATAAGGCCATTGCCACAAGATACCGTGGCCTCGGAACATAAAGGACAAATGACGGAACACGGATGGGTAAAAGTGTGACATACCCTCCCGCTTTGCCCAGATCGGGAGGCAGTCATTACCCATTACCCATTATTAAAATAAAACCCTCAAGTGTGGCAGCTCTAACAAACCGTGCTAAGATAATAATCTTTATTTAGCTCGATGATACCGAATGAGCTCCACTTACCGCGCTTGAGTGTCGTGCTATCAGTTTTAATTACCAACCGCAATATGTTATTATCGAGTTTCATTTAGTTTTACGCTCTTTACTTGCGGGGACTACATGGTTTTCTAGGGTTATTGTCGAAATCAGTATAACCTTGTGGCTATATAATAAAGCTTCCAGGTTAAGCAACGCCTGCAAAAGTTGGTTCGTAGATGGGTTACCTCTTAATATATCGACTGTCTAATTATCAGAGTTCGTAACTCCATTTGAGTAAATTTTACAGGAGCAAGAAAAAACTGTTTTATTTATTAATTTATTGCAATATTTCAAGTTGTGATTTAAGGGTAGAATTGAATTATACGCGGCTGAAACCACGCACAGCTAGGAACTAAATAATAAAATTGAATTTGTAAGGTCACTAATGTTAATTTCTTACATCGAATTCCAAAATTTACAACAATAAATAATAATAATATTTTACATTAATCTTAGTAGTACCACGGGCAGTTTTTTTTGCCCGTAGTACTACTAGACTGCTTGGGCTTGGCTACGGGAAATTTTTATTACCCGTGGTACTACTGGTAGTACCACCGGCAGTACCACGGGCAACAAACGAAAATTAATTATACACTTTTTTCAAATATTGCTTTGTATTTGTGAGAAAATTTACTTAAATACGAACTTTTCTAGCCACGGTGTTTTGAGTTAGGAAGTGTGAATGCAGTACAACTTTTTATTTTTATAGATTAATAAATGTACATATCTCATCGTATAATCGTTTTTGGGAAATAAGAAGTATTCCATTGTATAGATTATAAAATACTGCACGAGATGGCATTAAAAGTCCATTTTCGTTTTTTTTTTTGGAATTACGTATTTTGATAATTAGACCGATGTTATCGAAATTTCTCCGTGCTTGGGAAGCACGTTAAGTCGTGAGTCTCGGATGTCATTTGTACTTTGACATTAGTTACGGGAAGTCAGAGGGCAGAGAATCTGATACCAGTCTTGCCAAGGAGTATCGTGTTGCTCAGCTTCTGGGTTGTGGAAGTCAGATAGGCAGTCACCATGTAAAATACTAGTGCTTAGGTGTACCTGGTTAGACTGGAAGCTGACCCCGACATACAAAGTTAGGAATAGGCTAAGTTGATGTCGAAGCAGCTCTTGCGTTTTTCTGTTCAATCGTATGCACTGTAGTAACGTACTGACGACACGGTTGGCGTGTTGGCTGAGTGATCGACTGCTGCACAGCATGTCGCGGGTTCGTTCCCCGCACGGAACAAATATTTGTATGATCTGCAAGTAATTGTGCCGGGTCTGGGTTTTTGTGTTTGTACGTTTCTGTGTTTTAAAACGCACCCACGATACAGGAAGAAATTCCTAGTGTGGCGCAGTTTCTTTAAAAAAAAGAAAACAAAAATAATGTTTTTAATATAATTTTCCAAAAACGATACTATCCACACATATGTGAAGTTTAGGCCAGTGTTTTTGTATCATAGTGTTACAGCTCTCCCAATTACGGTCACCTATACATTCTTACATCAGTTTGGTATATCTTCTTACTCTTCTTAATCTTATTTCTTACTAATATTATACAACGTGTAATTTAAAGGGTATATACATACCAAGTGCACGACTTCTTTGAATGATAACAAACGATATAGCAAGGGTTTTGTAATCCTATGTCTACATGTGTGGAACTTATTAGAAATTTCAATACATTGATACCAGAGACCGATTTTTTCAAATTAAGAAGAACGAAGAGAATTATTTATTGGCAAGAGACGTGGAAAGTGATGACCCTCATAGTGCTGTGACACGTTTTTTATTATTGGTATTCAAGAAACATACGTAACCAAAAATTTGGGTTCAATTCTGTGAGTCACTTATTTTGAGCTGAAACTTTGCATAGAGAATCCATACCAGATGTTGTCTTCAGTTCTTTTGGATAGATATGGGGTTTCCGTTACACGTTGTAGATGCGTAAGTTTGTGAGAATTTATGTATAGATGTTTCTTACACTCTCACGCAAAAACTACTGAACGTATTTGATTGAAATCTGGTAAGTGGATAGTTGACATCCTGGAATAACACATAGGATACTTTTCATCCCGAAATTCCCACAGGATCGGTATACTTTCAATACCAGAAATGGAAAGTCAACCGTTTTCGTAGACCGCTACCTCTCTTTAAATACCTCAGGCCTTAGGGGGCCGTTGCCTGCCGGGGTTGCGGAAATGTTCGAAAGAGTTACCGCGGCCTCGGAATGCGAAGGGTATATGATGGAACATGGATGGGTTTTAGTCAGTAGAAGTCTGACATACCCTCCCGCTTCCCCCAGATCGTAGGATGATAGGAAGTTTTCCAAAACTTAAAAAAAGGCCTTATCCAATATCCTACCAGTACTGACGACACAGCTGGTGGTGAAGTTTTCGACTCCTGCGCTGCGTGTCGTGGGTGTAATTCCTGCACCGAAAGAATTGTCTGTATGCCTACAAATAATTGTCTGTAAAAGATCACATTTAGCAATAAGATCACCAATTGTAAAACCCTTTTTATTTGTCAAGTCCTTATTTAATCAATAAAGAGTAGGTATATCTATTTACTTATCTATCATTCATATTTCGTGGAGAAGTACGGCTATTAAATTTTAAATAAGAAGCATCAATAGCCTAATGGCTAAGACTATTAATTTGTGATCGAGAGATTGCGGGTTCGAATCTTTGCACTATTTCCATGAATCCACTTCAGACACAAGCACACAGCAAGCTTAGTTGGAGGAGTTAACAAGATTGCTAGTAATGTGAATTCTACGGCTCATTGTCGGTCCCTCATATATGAGGATCTGAGGGTTGCATCTGGAACGGATGATCTGCCTCCACCGCGCACCGGTGCAATGCAATTTGGACGACGGAGACGGCGAGACTTTCACTTGATCCGTTCACCTTATTGGTGAACAACCACTCACTTCTCACATTACCAGTTCTTTTTAAAAGAAACTTTTGGTCTTCAAAAAAGCTTTTGAAATTTGAGTTTGTTTCAGTAAATTCCAGCCTCATCTTGTTTAAATTCATTTAAAAAATTAACGTTTGAAAGTGTTTAACAATCAATTTGCAAAATAAATGTCATCTACCGTTTAAAATCTAGCTGCACAAAAAAAGGTCTTAAATTATAATTTCATGCATTTATTTATCACTTAGCGTCGTGGACACTTTTTGTACATGCTCATATATCATTTTTATTACATCAATTGTTTAGCATTTTAGTTAGGCAGTTAGACTAGCTAACAGCATGCAAACAATAGAGGTGCAATCATTACAATGACACGGTTTTGTTGCAATTCAAAACATTGTCAAAGAAGTCTAATATGTTCGGAGGACTGTTATACTACAAAAGATCATTATCCCGTGTATGAGTACGACGTATCCTACTACTTTTTAACCCATTCATTGCTACCAATGCTCCATTTCCATTTGCGTTGGGTGACCTGTTGACGTTTTTTTTCGCATTACTTAAAAAAAGTAGAAAATTAAATTTTTTGACAACATTTACAGTCAGAAATAATTATTAAAT
Organism: Tholera decimalis; assembly: GCA_943138885.2. Lineage (NCBI taxonomy): Eukaryota > Metazoa > Arthropoda > Insecta > Lepidoptera > Noctuidae > Tholera > Tholera decimalis. The sequence continues at coordinate 2,412,329 of OW964552.2, read as the reverse complement.
GCGGAATTACTGATGGTTTTTGTTTTGTCCTATCAGTCTTGTTTTAGTAATGAAAAGCGGTTGGTTTACATATTCAATTACACCTTTCCTATTGTAAGCGACAAAATTAAAAAGAAGCACCCAGGTGATGTTTGTAAAATTTAAGTAGCAATGAATGGGTTATGATTATGGAGCGACCATAAAGATACAATTCAATTCAATTCATTTATTGCAAGTACCAAAACTCAATTGGTTAGTAACAACATTCCTTAATCCTATGTTAGTACTTAATCTAAATTACAAGGTTGGTTCGCGAATAGAAGCTACACGCGAACCCAACTTACATATATTTTATGTTTAAGTACACATTTTTAGACAAATCTCAATATATTATCACGAAACATAGTCCGAGATTGCTCAAGAGAGAGGTTTGGGTTTGGTCTTTACTCACCAGTAGGCCACAAAAATTGTGTTGTATTGTATTGTACAAAAATCATTACATAATAGCCATTGAATAGACGCCCAAACATAAACACAATTTTAATCAACTTTCCAATCCATACTGGCGTTGAGGCGTCAATAACGTGGAAATATTGAGTAGTAACTAAAAGCAAGTGAATTCGATTTATTACGACGGACGATGATACATTGTTTCATTGTACTCTCTTTGAGGAAACTTGTGTTACGTATATACGCACTTGTAAACAAACAAAACAGCGCATTGCTTTCTATTGTATTGTAACCATAGGTCAAGCAATATTGTGAAACAGGTATGTTTAAACTATTGGTGTACAATAAGGAATATTCTATTTACACCCTTTTAGCTGTCATTTAGTTATCTTTGACAGTCATTACGAATTCAGCCAGAATTCATTTATAGCTATTGGGTTGTGGAAAACAGATACTGCCTAGTTCATCAAGTTAATCTGAAAGCCGACTCTGACAAAGTTGGAAAAAGGTGTTGTGCAGATGGTGACATAAATAACTAAATAAATATTCTTCTTATACTCGATCTTTATTGTCTTTTTAGGGTTCTGTAGCCGAATGGCAAAAAACGGAACTCTTATAGTTTCGTCATGTCTGCTGTCTGTACGTCCGTCCGTATGTCACAGCCATTTTATTCCAAAACTATTAAGACTATAGATGTGAAACTTAGTAAGTAGATGTATTCTGCGAACAGCTTTCCGGTTTTAAGAAAGAAATAAAAAAAAAATAAGGGGTGCTCTCCATACATGGTACTGAAACTGAAAATATTTTTTTTCATGAATCCTATGCGTGTGTGGTATCTATAGACAGGTCTTTAAAAATGACATCGAGGTTTCTAAAACCACTTTTTCAGAAAGTCAATCCTTTAAAAGATATACGTTTCCAAAGTGGAAAATAGGTGTCCCCATCCTCTAACTTCTATAATTATAGAGTGAAAATCTAAAAAAATTATACGCTGTAGATCTTAATGTCAACAAAAATTGGTTTGAACGAGATCAGATCCGCGGTTTTTGAGATATAGCATATTTTCTAAAACCGTAAATATAATTTTGTAATTCAAACAAACGCTATAAAAAACAAAATTATTTTGCGTAGTTACCACGGAACCCTTCATTGGCGAGTCTGACTCGCACTTGGACAATTTTTTTTATTGTTAAAAGCTGCAATTATAAATTCGTAGTGTGGAAGGAAATAATTTGGCGTACATTTTGTTTGTAATTGTATGTGCCTAATTGGATATTTATGAATCTGCTATATGTAAAGTACTATAGTAGTTTGACGCCACGGTGAGTGCAGTGGTTGAGCGATAGAGTGTTGTCGAAGGTTCGATTCCCGTACCGAACAAAATGTATGGATGGCCTACAAATAGTTGTTCAGAGTCTGGGTGTTTATAAAAATGCACTCACGACACAGGAAAAAATATCACTGTAGGGCAATGTTTTTGGAAAAGTGTAAGTACTTATCTATGTCCAATTTTATATGGCGTATAAAATCAACTTGCGAAAAATGTTTTTATTTTTATTTTTTTATTGATAATAGGTAACATTGCATATTAATCTCGAATTTAGATCGATGCTTCTGATTCCCTGATTAATCTTTTCATAATAGTCTCTATACATCAAACTGTCAGCATTTCTTTGAGTATTTTCTCCTAGGAACACTGTGAAATTCCAAAGTCAAAGCGCAGTCATTAAAACGATGATAAATTAATTGTGCGTCGGTGAGCTTCGCGCTTCAACGGTCTTGGTTGATTTATAAGAAAAAAAATGCACAAATGCGAGCTGGACTCGCCCATAAAGAGTTCCGTAGATAGTAGCTATGCAAAATAACTATGTTTTTATTAATATTTGCTGTTTTTTAAAATGTGTTATATCTCAAAAACTACTGACTTATATCTTGTTCAAACCAATTTTCGTTGCAAGTTTTCATTTAGATCTACAGCATAGTTTTGTTTAGATTTTACTCTTTTGTTTAAAAAATTAAAGGGGGAAAGATACACTTTGTGTCCTTCTTTCAAACGATTAACTTTAAGAAAAAATGGTTAAACTAAATGTTTTTAAAGAAGTGTCTACAATAAATGTTAAGGTTTGATGATATTTTGCACAGAATACTGAACACCTACCAAGTTTCAACTGTGTAGTTAATAGTTTTAGAATAAAATAGCTGTGACATACGGACAGACAGACAGACAGATAGATGGACGAACAGACATAACGAATCTATAAAGGTTATTTTTTGCCATTCGGCTACGGAACCCTAACAAAAATGTTAGTAAAATGAAACATAGTTTTCGGTTGAATATTTTTATGATCTTGTACTTTCACTGTGATCTATTAAGCAGTTTTAAAGTAAAATAAAGTAAAATTTATTTCATCAAACTATGAATTTTACAATGCCCATGTTAGGGGAAAAAACCTTTTAAGCTATAATTGGCTTGTGATAGGTAATACCGCTCTTCCAGTTATCGTTAACAATTTTAATTCGAAAAGTAAACAGTAAATAGAACAAGGGAAAAATAAAATAAAATAAAAAATATAAGTAAACTAAACTAAATACATATAAAACAAAGAAAAATGGAAAGTTATTATAATAACAAAATTGATTAGTTGCTTATTTTAATTTTGACATCAGAGTTGATTATAACAAAATAATTCAGCCTAGTAAGTTCCGACAGTAATCAACCACGCGTGTACGGGTTGGTGAATCTCACATGTCTTCGAATTTTTCTAAAACATTTCCTCAGTATGTTTCCCTTCACCGTTTAATTATATACATATCACTAGTTACTAATATAGATATAAACAAAAATTATTAACAAGATATTATTATTAATAATTTTTATTTTTAATTGTTAATAATTATATTTTTCTGAAGTATTATAATGTTTCATTTTATATTGATTTTTTTATGTTTGGTTGAGTTTCTTTCGTAAATATAGATGAACTACCAAAGTAACTCCCTCCCGCAATAGGGGGTCCTATTGGGTATGGTGGCTGGGTGACCGAAGGAATGTAAGGCTTTCTGGTGGTCGTGGGATAAGTGAACGGTACTGGTGGAGTTGGGTAGGTGTAGCCTGTGGTTCTGAAGTATTCATATATTGTTGTTGAGCGTTTAGTCGTTATTGGTGGGGGCGTGAAAGAAATGCTTGGTTTCGGGTAGAAGTATCCATCTTCATTATAGTTTTGTGGCAAGCCAAACTGGATGGCTCGTGTCTCTCTCTCTGCTTTGCAGGTGTGGTACACTGCAAGGAGCACTACTGCCACGTGCAGTGATAGCCTCTGCAACAAGACGAAATTTTTGAATTAATTAGAAACTAATCAAATATAATATGGTATTATATTATATATTCTCCTTGTAAATTTTTGTTCGACATCGCTTACTTATAATTAATATTACAGTCACCTGATAATATTAACGTTACAAATGCAGAAAGAATAATTAATATATAAATAAAACCAGTACTAGTCGCTCCACCGCGGAGCCATTTTTATACGATTCGGATAAAAAAAAAAATTAGCATCAGCACGAGCTCTTCATAAGCTATTTATTTATTAAAAATTTTAAAAACACTATCTTTAATAATAACAAAGAAAAAGGTATTCTCTACCTAACAACCACAAGTTGTGATAAAACAACATGGAAGGTATGTATGGCAGGTTTTATATACATAAATACACTAAGTAGAAAATATTCATGTAAATGACTCATAACAAAAACCAACTTCAGTGACTTAGACCTTCTACTGAAAAACCACAACATCACTTGTATATTAATCATGAAAAAATGGATTAAAAACTTAAAAAACATGTAAGTAGTTGACCGATAGTATAGTGCTTAACATCACTGCACTAGATACAGATTTTTTGTAATAAAATATTGAAAAGGGTAAAGAGATAGTTAGACTCACATGAATTAATCGAAGCAAGATGTAGCCCCCAATTATTATAAAAAAAACAATAAAGCATGTTACTCACTCTTGTTAACCCAAAATACGGTAAAATGATCTTTTTGAATCGTTCGGTTCAGTTGATCTTACTAAACGCCTTTGACATATTTTCTCTCCTCCTCCTAATACACAACCTCTAAACGCCTGGGTGAGTAAACGTAACAAGTAAACTTTTGAATTGTAACTGGAGTTATCGAGGGTCTGTTTGGTCCTGGTGGTGGAGGTGGCGTTCCTGGAGAGCTGGGAGGGGGAGGAGGTCTGGTTGGGGATGGGAACGGTATGCGTGGAGATGTGCTCTTCAAATGAAACTTAATTATGTATTTAGACTTTGAAGAACACTAAAATTCAAAAGCGGAATTAATGCTCTAGGCATTCTCTACCCTGCCGGGGTTGAGGGAATATTCTAATGAGTGCGTGGCCCCCAAACGCAAGGGCAGCTGAAGGAATAGGGTAGGTTTTTAGTGAGTAGAATTCTGACACTCTACGGCTCCATCCAGAGCAGGAAAAACCATTTGATGATTTTTCCACCCCAAAGAAAAATGGCATTCTCTACCACCGGGTTAATATAAGAATTGTTTTTATTCGAACGAAAATACATTTAAAAAAAATTATTGTGTACAAAAATAGCCACAAGAGTTAATATATACTATGTTCAGTTGTTCACGCCCACCTCCAAGAGGGAGATGACAGCGTTCCAGTTAATTATTGTTTGGAAGGATTTTTTTTATTTTGTTTATTGAAAACAAACTATAAACTAAAATCAAATTTAAAGTAATAATAAGAATGAATAAAACAATGTGAGTGTAATATTATGGTGCATGTGGGAGTGATATTATTATGTCTCATTTAGGTTTTTTTTAAATGTGTGATATCTCAAAAACTACTTAATGAAATGAAATGAAATATTTATTTTGTAAATTGGTCATGTTTTTTCCGTTTATCTAGATAGGCCAGTATTTCCTAACTGACTACACTGAGAAGAAACACAGAAACAAACTCAGAGGTGAACGTCCCTTTTAAAATTCATACAATTCGCATCGGTCCAATTAAGCATGTAGGTTTATGTCTGTGGTGCTTTTTTGAGTAAAGAAGCACACAAATTTGAACGGACCTGTCCAGACAGTGCACGCGTTTGTCAGTAATCGTGTAGCTCAACTTAGAACTTAAGGAGCTCAACGATTTTTACAATAACAAAGTAAGGACATTTGGGTAGGCCACGCAAGTACTCAAACTGCCTGACATCATTCAAAAAATTATAATGAAATAACACAATGAAGAAACAATAACCTACATAGTCCTCAAATTCACAATTAATGAAATATAAAAAAAAAACAAAAGGAAGGTAAAGTATAATATATATTATAATACATTAGAAAGCAGATATTTAAGTCAGTAAAAAAACTCAGCAAGCATAATTTATTAAAAAAAAGGCGCATTTTTAGCTTAATTGTTGAGGAGTTCTCTTGGTATTTCACCATAGGCTTCACTTCACCATATGCATTGTGACGAGGATATTGTTCTTAATAACCATGTTCAAGTAATCGAATCAGAACCCATGAAATATTTATTATTGAGCAGTTCCGGTGGCCATCTGTGATCTTCATCATCAATTCCACTTTACCAAATGTTTCTTTTCGAAAGCAACTGCACAGGTTACTATAACAAATACTGGCATCGCTATAAGTGCGCCTATAATATTTGAAGAGTTCCCTCGATTTCTCCAGGATTCCATCATCAGATTCTAACTTGATGACAATGGGACCACCTCTAAAGTATACACTTTCAAACAAAAAAAAAATGTTTGAATGAAAAATGAGTTTATTAGAAGTCGGTTAATTAAACCACCAGTTAACATCTCCTATTATTACGTGAATAGTCCTCACATATTTACACAGTTTGGCGAGAATACATATGTACCTGTATACCATTTGTGAAATATAATTAATGTAACGTCATACTCTCTTATTAACCGACTTCAAAAAAAGGAGGTTCTCAATTCGTCTTGAACTTTTTTTTTTGTATTTTACGTCATAACTCGGAGATGGCTGAACCGATTTGGAAAATTCTTTTTGCGTTTGAAAGGGTATACTTTTTAGTTGGTCCCATCATTACAAAATCGGGATCTGATGATGGGATCCTGGAGAAATCAAGGGAACTCTTCAAATATTATAGGCACACCTACAGCGTTTTGAGTATTTCTTATAGTAACTTGTGCAGTAATTGCTCTCGATAAGCATCATTTGAAGAAGTGGAACTGATGATGAAGACCCCAGATGGCCACCGAAACTACTCAATAATAGGTATTTCATGGATTGCGATTAGATTAATTGAATATGGATGTTAAGCACTTTATGCTCATCACAATGCATGTGGTGAAGTAGAACTGATGGTGATACCAGGAGAACTCCTCAAAAATTAACGGCTCTGCACCGGGAAAAGCAATATTTTGTAAAAGGTGATAAGTAGTTGACATTTTGGCTCTGGTAATTAGATAAATTACAAACTGAACCACTAAAAAGCGTGAAAAATTTTTTTTTGCAAAAAATAGAACCGTCTTCCATATCAAAACACTACAAAGCCAAAAATAACTTTTTCGGAAGGCGGTGTCAAAAAAAAAGAAAATACAAAACAAATGACACCGACTACCGAAATAAAAGTTATTTTTGGCTTTGCAGTGTTTTGATATGGAAGTCGGTTATATTTATTGCAATTTTTTTTTACTTTTATGTTATTTAAATAACATTACATAACATGGAAATAAAATAGAGTAGTGTGCTGATGTATGTTTTTATAATGCTGATGTAGTTTAATGGTTTACAATATGTCATAAGAAATGTATATTATACTAGCTTTTGTCCGCAATTTCGTTCGCGTGGGAGGTTATTCCCGCGTGAATCCCGATCCCGTGGGAATTTCGGGATAAAAAGTATCCTATGTCCGTCTCCTGGTTCTAAGCTACCCCCCTACCATATTTTTTTGCCAAATCGGTTCAGCCGTTCTTGAGTTATAAATAGTGTAACTAACACGACTTTCTTTTATACATATAAACTAGTTTTCAGCCAAATCGGTTCAGCCGTTCTTAAGTTATAAATGGTGTAACTAACACGACTTTCTTTTATACATATAGACTAGTTTTCAGCCAAATCGGTTCAGCCGTTCTTGAGTTATAAATAGTGTAACTAACACGACTTTCTTTTATACATATAGACTAGTTTTCAGCCAAATCGGTTCAGCCGTTTTTGAGTTATAAATAGTGCAACTAACACGACTTTCTTTTATATATATAAAATAAAGTCGGTAAAACGGTTTTGTGGGGCACTGGTTTATTTTTAAGATGCTAATGCAGCGGTTGGCAATCTTTTGGCGGGCAAGGGCCACAAGGTGGCAAAATAAACTAAAGGCGGGCCGCATTTGTGATATTAATCCTAGATTCTACCTGATGCCTTTTTTTTCTGGATGGGAAAATCATCGAATGACTTCTCCCGCTCTGGGTTAAGCGGAAGGGGGTGTCAGACTTCTACTGACTAAAAACCCACCCTGTTCCTTCAGCGCGGCCCCGGAAGTTAAGGGAAGTTCCGTAAGGGAAGGCCACGATATCTTGTTAGAACATTCCCGCAACCCCAGCGGGCAATGGCCTTATAAGGCCCCGTCACTAGTGCTGACAGCTCTTTGAGGCGCGCGTGGAATACGACGTGACACCGACCCGGGCCTGGTCCTTACCGGACGGTGAGCTACCCCTGCTCGCCGTCCTTATCCCACGCCTACGGTGGCCAGAGATCGGCTCGCGATCCCCGACACCCGGGGCGTCTCCCGCGACGGCTAGGGCGTGAGGAAGAGAGTTGCCTCTCCCTGGCGCGTTTGGCCTCCTCCTTCGCTAGCAAGACTGCTTCGCAGAAGGAGGCGACTGCATCCCATTCCCTCTCGCTCCGCAATATGGTCTGAACCATGGCCGGGCGCGAGAGAGGAAGCCGCGCCTCCAGGAGGACAAGGCGGTGCTCCGCCCGAGCATGGCACACCTCCACTGTATGCTCTACCGTGTCCTATGGATGGTCTTCACAATGACGAAACCCACCGAAAAATAGAAATAAAAACCATTGAGTTTCTGTCAGCTTTGGAATAGATTTGCCCTTTTAATTTTTTCATAGAAGCGTTGATTTCTTTTCTGAAATCTAACAATCTTTCAGTACTGCATCTCCAATTAACTATCTTATTTCAGAATAACAAACAACATCTCGATGATCTGCTTCCGTACCTGACTGAAACTGCTGGAATTGACGATAAGTCAATCCGTTTTTTCTCATGCAGTTTACAGTCGATACCACGATATTCATTACTTCATTCCATGATACAAGTTTGGAACTAAACACTTCTTGGTGGATAATTTAATTAATGTAGGTAATAAAAATAATGGGATATCACATCCCATCTCTGCCAGTTTCGTTTTAATTCTACCTACCAAAACCTTATTTTGTTCCCTCATGTTCCTGCCTCCGTCAGTTGTTAGATTTAACTATTTTTCGGATTGTAATTGCATTGATACTAGCGCTTGTTCTAAGTTACAAAACGAATCTCCCTCTGTAGTCGTTCCCTTTAAATTACATATCTGTAAAAGCTTCTCATAGACATTAAAGTTCTTATCAATTCCGCGAACAAATTAAAAGCTGGGCAGCATCTGAAACGTCATTACTTTCGCGCGTCGCTCATTTGTTCGTTCGCGGGCAGAGTGAGGCGCGTTCTTAAGGCTGGATCCACACTATACCGTCGATCACGGTTCGTTCGTGAATTTATTTTGATACTTATCACTTATTTACAAAATAGTCATGGGCCGCAAGTAAGACGTTCGCGGGCCGCACATAATCGGATGCAGCTGGGTAAGAGTGTTTTACATGGAGTGACTGCCTATCTGACCTCCACAACCCAGTAGCTGGGTAACACGGTACCTCTTGGCCAGACCAGTGTCAGACTTTCTGGCTTCTGACTACCCGTAACTACAGCGACAGATGTAGAGGCACAAAGGAAACTTGATGTGCTGAAATGGTCACCGATGCACAGATCAAACGGCAAGACAAAACAAAAAATTATCAACAAAAATTGCTTGTGATGTTCAACCTAGCCGATTTCAGCTACGGTGACTGTATTATGGCGATTTTCTTTATTTTAAGTCAAGAGTGAATAGGTTACTTCTAGGCAAGCGTGCTCCATCTTCGACCACATCATCACTTACCATCAGGTGAGATGGTGGTCAAACGCGAACCTATTATCAATAAAAAAATTATTAAATACTAGCTAAACATGTTCCAGAGGGTCATAGCCACAGAAATCTTAATAATAAGGCAATAGAAGTCGCATAGACGCGTGACCTTGTCGCCGCGCATGTGACACGTAGGCCACAAATGCGCGTGGAGCGTTTGTTGCGGTTACTTGTGTTGTATGGGACGCGGAGAGGTAAACATGGTGTTTTGCAGCATAATCAACTGCAGAAACTCTTCCAAAATTTGTAACTTTACAAATAAAGGGATAACATTTCATATGTAAGTACTTAATTTAAAAAACAATGTCGTTTTTTTAAAATATAATCAAATCAAATATTTTCGCCACCATTACTACGATTATCAAATAAAACGTTTTTTTTTTCTCAATTCAATTACCATTAATACTTAAGCTTGTTCATGCCTACTATTACAACTACTAAAAGCAGCAATGAAATATTATAGTCATGCGCAATAAACAATATCGTCGTTTACGTACATTCCAGGAACACGCCGCACGAGTTGGAAGCGAATTAGTGACGTACCGCTACTATGATATTTAAAAAAATAACAAAAGATATGTGATATTTTTTATTTGTTATACAGAATAAATTTTATTTCCGTATTTTTACGTGTCGATAACTTACTATTCGCAAGCGGCCGATTATTTACCGGTACATTTAATGCACATTTAACTGAAAAACCAATGTATATCAACTCAATTTTGCAAGTGAATTATAAGTTTTCTTAAAACATCATGGCGTCATTGTAATGCAGTCATAACCTGCAGTTTTAGCTCTAATAACTCCCTTTTGAGAATCATAGCGCTAATTTTCACCCTTCTAACGCTTCCAGTGATTTTTGTTACCCTAGTGCAACTCACAGCCACAAAAAGCTCCTATTTTCCTGTTTTTGAGGTTATAAGATCTAGTTACGTACTTATTCGTTTAGCATCCATTTTTATTAAATGTTTTATAATAGTTACAAAAACGGCTGTAAAATGGCGAATGGATTGAGCCTGCAAGGAATGAATATTGCTACTAAAGGCCTTAGTTACACTGATGATTTTTTTGTAACTATAGTATGCATAAGAGTTTCTATTATTTCTATAATGAAACTTATAGTAGTATAATAGTGGTTACTATAACTATAACCTATAAAAGTTACAATGGAAACCACTGTGCAGCTGTGAGTGGCAGAATGACCTTCGTAACTCTCATATAAAGGTGTGAGTGGTAATTGAGTTCTACCGTGGACTACTGTGAAGGCTAGGGTAGTATTTGATTCAGCTTATAGCACCTTAAGTAACTTTTATAGCTATAGACGTTTACGGATGCAGATATGCAACCTTGAACTGCTTTTTGAACCCTTAAACCGCTATTTTACAACCCAAAGTAACAAAATAGGCTGCTATTTCCATTAATGTGCTCGTTGGGAAGTAGTATGGGAACAGAAACTGTCGAAAGCCTTTTACATATCAAGAAACTCACCTATAACCTTCTTTTTGGCATCAAGGTTACGTGCGATAACCTACATAGTCCTCACATTCACAATAATGAAACATATAAAAAATAAACAAAATAAATCAATATATATAGAACGCTTCCGTTACTGACTGACTGACAGCACGCGCAGCCGAAACTATATGTTCCTTAGGGTCGGACCCACGGAATCAGGATTTACACGGGAAAAACCTCCAACGCGAACGAAGTCGCAGGCAACTGCTAGTGGGTATATACAATACTTTTAATAGCATATATTAAAGTCAGTAAAAAAAGTCAAAACAATCAAAAATGCGCCCACGTATATCACTGGAGCAGCTCATTTCCAAACCATTTTGTCCTCAATATAATCTATGACCGTGTAAAAAGCTTTCTGACATAGCTTACGTTTTATTAACAATTTGAATTTCTTAATACTTAGTTCTTGAATGTGGCTAGGAATTTTATCTATACTTATAATAAATCTGTAGAGAAGTCAATTCTGTACATGAAATATATTTACAAAATAACTATCAGGGGGTGATTAGGGATCAATACTGATGCCAAAAATGCAATCAGTAAAATTTTTGTCTGTCTGTCTGTCTGTCTCTATAACCGTTATAGAAACAAAAACTACTCGACGGATTTTAACGAAACTTGGTACAATTATTTTTCATACTCCTGAGCTGGTTATAGTATAATTTTCATCACGCTACAATCAATAGGAGCAGAGCAGTGAAGGGAAATGTTGGGAAAACGGTAGAAGTTACTCCATTTTTTAAGCAAAGTAAAATGATTATTTTAATTTAATTTTATATGGGTCATGGACCTGCAATAAATGAATTTTATTTTATTTATTATTTATTTTAAGCTTCCGTCGCGAGTGCAACCTTAATGGTTAAAGCTACACAGAAATCATTTATGACGGAAATGTTCTCCTTAAAATTATATAAAAAATATCCCACGACAGCATATATCTATCTTTTATGGTTGACTCACAATAGCACGTGTAACTCCCGATAGCTTAGCAGTTCGAAGCTTTCTGATTATTATTCTGCTCCGAAATTTAAAACCACCACAACTTTGCAATGGAACTCGGCTAAAAGTAACCCAGTTGCAACAAAATATAATCGTGGCTCAAATTTTAACAGGTTGCGGTGCAGGAGAAACCGTATTTATTCCCAGAATTCCCATAATACCAAATAATTTTCCATTCCAATTTAAAAGAACGCAATTCCCAGTATCGGTGTGTTATGCAATGACAATTAATAAGGCTCAAGGGCAGACTTAGCGTGTTGCTGGAGTAGATCTCGGTGTCAGTTGTTTCTCGCATGGTCAGTTGTACGTCGCTCTTTCCCGGGTTAGCAGTTCTAGAAATCTTTATGTTCACGTGCCGGACGGGTCAACTTTCAACATAGTTTACCCGGAAGCTTTGCGCTGAAATATTTTCGTTCTATAGGTACTTAAGCCTCATGTGAACGTGATCTAAACAATATTACCGATACATTAACTTAATAACACACAAGGAGTTACACGCTGACGGAGTCGCGGGCACAGCTATTAACAATAATATTGTGCGGTTCGGTATTGCGATATTTTTCAACAGTATTATAGATTGACATATTATATTTCCCTACTAAATTACGAAAGTTAATCTGTCTGTTACATCAAAATCACTGAACCGCGAGGAAGGACATAGGCTACTTTTTTTACGAAAACGACGGAAACGTGGACGAAGTCGCGGGCAACAGCTACCTATACTAATAATATAAGGCTGAAGAGTTTGTTTGTTTGTTTGAACGCGATAATCTCAGAAACTACTGGTTCGAATTGATAAATTATTTTTTAATTAAATAGTCAATTTATAGAGAAAGGCTATAGGCTGTATATCATTACGCTAAGGCCAATAGGAGCGGAGCGCCAATGAAGAATGCTTCAAAATCGGGGTTAAATTTAACGTTAGCCCAAAGTAACTATTCCACGCGGATGAAGTCGCGGGCAAAAGCTAGTTATATAATAAAAACGTATACATTGGCATCTAAACGAACCACCTATCTTTTAACCTTGTTTTAGGAATGGCATACTTGTATTTGTTCCTTGTATTTACATTATGGATATCACTATAATTTTTAAACAGATTAATAATATGTTTGTGAGCATACAAGAGATTCTCATAAATATACTTAGATGCCATAGTCATAATATTAATCTCTTTAAATTTGTCCCTTAAGGAGTGTTTAGGACTTCAATCTTGTATGCACAAAGAATTGCAAAAATATTTTAAACAATTTGGTAAATGTATGCTAGGATCTTTTATAATTCCAAGTCATTTAATTCAAAGAATCCTTTAAATACATTATTGAATCTACAATGCCTTACAAAAAAAAAGACATCGCTGTCGTCCGAAAATATACCCAGAAGACTGGCAGCATTGTCACGTTGTATGGCAATACCTATTCTTTGGGAAAAGGATGAGCCAGCCCTCTGGTCATGCAAGGAATCGATCAGCCAGCGAGACAATTTCTTTAAAAAAAGACGCTTATTCGGGCTCCATGTGGCCCAAGCGTTTCGACCCCTAACGGCTCGCACTCCTTGAAATTGTATTATGGCTGTGACCTCGCTTGTATCCTAAAATCAAGTTTCATCATTGTTCTAGTCCTATTTATGAATCTTGATTTTATATGTATTTAATTATTCGTTTACTCTCGCAATTGGACGCCTTGAAGCAAATACACCATTAAGATTAAATATCTCCAAGATTTTCTGCTTTTCACTTCACATCTTGTCGGATATAGCCCCATTGTATTGCAATACTTTTATGTTAGTTGTCAGCTCAGTGGACATTCTCTTTCTAGACATATGGACAGTGGAAATTTAAATTCCCATGGCTGCCATTGTGATGGATTTTACAAAAACGTCGTTTAAAATTTCTTTTTTGTTAAAGCCCATATCTCGTTTTCTACTTGTAGAATATGGATAAAATAAAATGTAAGTGAAAATTACTAATGGTCCTTTTATTTAATAAAATGTGTTGTCCTTATTTTATTAATAAGATGTAGGTTAAGCGATATGAAATTTAAAAAGATCGACTATCGTCTATATATACCGGGTGCTTCAAAAAATGTACACACACTTTAAACTATCTTAGTTTTCCCGCTCTACAAGGCTAATGTTATATTTCTTCGCCAGGTGGCAGCATAATCGTCCCTCTATATTATATTGTCAGTTGGAAATTGTAATATCAACATGGCGGACGTACGTTTGAGTTTTGAAGAACGTAAGCAGGTTATTAAGTGGTACTGGAAGTTTGAGAATGTAAATGAAGTTCAAAGACAGTGGAGAAGGGAGTATGATACAGAACCATCTTCAAGATTAACAATTACACGCATACGAGACAAATTCGAAGTTCATGGAACAGTGTGTGATATGCATAAAGGTCGTTCAGGTCGACCTCGAACAGCTACAAGTGATGAGTCATCAACGGCAGTCTTGGAACTGTTTCAACGCTCTCCTAACAAATCTTCAATGCAAGGGGCACGTGAAAGTGATGTAAGTGCTAGCAGCGTGCTAAGCATTCTGAAGAGACGCAAGTTTCGTGTTTACATTCCAAGGCTGGTGCAACAGCTAAGTGACGACGATCCAGATCGAAGGATGCAATTTTGTGAATGGGTTCAGGAGATGGTGATACGTGAACCGGGATTTATGGGTAGCATCATTTGGTCGGATGAAGCCCAATTCAAACTTAATGGAACTGTCAATAGGCACAATTGTGTTTACTGGTGTGAAGAAAATCCTCACATTAAAATTGAAAAAGCTGTTAATTTGCCTGGTGTAAATGTGTGGTGCGGTTTGTCTTCAAGGGGACTCATTGAACCTTTTCGATTTGAAGGCACTGTAACTACCTAACAATGCTTGATGATTCCGTATTTCCTGCCATTCGTGCATTATACGGTAATGATATGTTTTATTTTCAACAAGATGGTGCCCCGCCGCACTATCACAGGGACGTACGAGCTTACCTGGATCAAAATTTGCCGGGCCAGTGGATAGGACGCAGGGGGCCAATCGAGTTTCCAGCACGCTCTCCAGACCTTACACCACTGGATTTCTTCTTATGGGGCACAGTAAAAAATGAGGTGTACAAACGTAAACCACGTAACCTAGATATTCTTTGGAATGAGATTCAAGCCGTGTGTAGAGAAATCTCATTGCACGTTTTGATACGATGTACAGAATCAGTGGTGACTCGTACTCAGAATTGTATTGATGCTGGTCACCAATTTGAACAGTATTAACATTTGTTATTTATGTTTCATTTACATTTACATTTGACAGGCCCGTTGGAATAGTGGTCAGTGGTCCTGACTGCTATGCGCAAGGTCGTGGGTTCGATTCCCACCTAGGACAAATGTTTGTGGGATGAGCACGGTCATTTGTTCTTTGTCTGGGTGTAATTTATCTATCTATACTTATAATAAATCTGTAGAGAGGTCAATTCTGTACATGAAATATATTTCCAAAATAACTATCAGGGGGTGATTAAGGATCGATACTCATGCCAAAAATGCAATCAGTTAAATTTTTGTCTGTCTGTCTGTCTGTCTGTCTGTCTGTCTGTCTGTCTGTATAACCGTTATAGAAACAAAAACTACTCGACGGATTTTAACGAAACTTGGTACAATTATTTTTCATACTCCTGAGCGGGTTATAGTATACTTTTCATCACGCTACAATCAATAGGAGCAGAGCAGTGAAGGGAAATGTTGGGAAAACGGGAGAAGTTACTCCATTTTTTAAGCTTCCGTCGCGTGTGCAACCTTAATGGTTAAAGCTACACAAATCATTTCATGACGGAAATGTTCTCCTTAAAATTATATAAAAAATATCCCACGACAGCATATGTCTAACTTTTATGGTTGACTCACAATAACACGTGTAACTCCCGATAGCTTAGCAGTTCGAAGCTTTCTGATTATAATATTTGTCTACTCTTACGTTTATAACACTCTCAGTCACCCCTAATTGAAAAAGTTAACATTATTAACTATTCCATAAAAAAATTGGCCAAGTGCGAGTCAGACTCGCCCATGAAGGGTTCCGTAGTAATAACTATAATATAATATGCAAATTTATTTAACGAAAAAAAAACCTTACAAATTTCTTAAAACTAGCTTATTTACATTTTTTACAACTGCGCCAAATAAATTTGTTTTGAAAAAAAAACCTTACAAATTTCTTAAAACTGGCTTTTTTACATTTTTTACAACTGCGCCGAATAAATTTGTTTTTCATAGTGTTTGTATGAATTACAAAGTTATATTTGCGGTTTTAGAAAATATGCTGTATCTCAAAAACTGCTGAACTGATTTCGTTCAAACTAATTTTGGTTGAAAGTTTATATTAAGATCTACAGACATATATTTTTTTTAGATTTTTCACTCCATTATTATAGAAGTTAGAGGTTGTGTCCGCCACACACACATTTTACCACTTTGGAAGCTTATATCTTTTAAATGATTGACTTTATGGAAAAGTGGTTTTAGAAACCCCGATGTCGTTTTTAAAGAACTGTCTATAGATACCACACATGCATCGATTTCATGAAAAAAATAATTTCAGGTTTAGTTCCATGTATGGGGAGCTCCCCTTTATTTTAAACTAGCTTTTGCCCGCAACTTCGTTCGCGTGGGAGGTTTTTCCCACGTAAATCCCGATCCCATGGGAATTCCGGGATAAAAATATCCTATGTCCGTTTCCTGGTCTAAGCTAGGTCTAAGCTACCTCCCTACCAATTTTGAGCTAAATCGGTTCAGCCGTTCTTGAGTTATAAATAGTATAACTAACACGACTTTCTTTTATATATACAACGTGTAACGGAAACCCCATATCTATCCAAAGGGACTGAAGACAACATCTGGTATGGAGTCTCTATGCAAAGTTTCAGCTCAAAATAAGTGACACAAAGAATTGATACAAAATTATCGGTTTCATATGTTTCTTCAATACCAGTAATAACAAACGTGTCACAGCACTATGAGGGTCATCACTTTCCACGTCACTTGCCAATCACACGATAATTCTCTTCGTTCTTCTTAATTTTAAAAATTCGGTCTCTGGTATCAATGTATTGAAATTTCTAATAAGCTCCACACATGTAGACATAGGATTAGAAAACCCTAGCCATATCGTTTGTTATCAGCCAAAGAAGCCGTACACTTGGTATGTATATACCCTTTAAATTACACGTTGTATAGATTTGTGTGTTTATTTTTTGTTTATGTGTAACTTTGGTCTGAAAATAAAGTATTTTATGTATGGTAATCGGACGGGGTAGCTGAAGAAGCTCGCGCTCGGACGCCCCGCCTTTTTATACCTTCGAGCGCGGCGACCGATACTCAAAAATAATCCTTATAGCATGATTCAGTATTCACGCGCGATGGCTTATTATTAGCGTATTTCATGAATAACTTTGGTGTTTCTATACCGATTTATATGATTCTTTTTTATGGAATAGTTAATAATGTTAACTTTTTCAATTAGGGGTGACTGAGAGTGTTATAGACGTAAGAGTAGACAAATATTATAATCAGAAAGCTTCGAACTGCCAAGCTATCGGGAGTTACACGTGTTATTGTGAGTCAACCATAAAAGATAGACATATGCTGTCGTGGGATATTTTTTATATAATTTTAAGGAGAATATTCGTCATGAAATGATTTTTGTGTAGCTTTAATCATTAAGGTTGCACACGCGACGGAAGCTTAAAAAATGGAGTAACTTCTACCGTTTTCTCAACATTTCCCTTCACTGCTCTGCTCCTATTGATTGTAGCGTGATGAACAGTATACTATAACCAGCTCAGGAGTATGAAAAATAATTGTACCGAGTTTCGTTAAAATCCGTCAAGTAGTTTTTGTTTCTATAACGGTTATACAGACAGACAGACAGACAGACAGACAAAAAATTTACTGATTGCATTTTTGGCATCAGTATCGATCCCTAATCACCCCCTGATAGTTATTTTGGAAATATATTTCATGTACAGAATTGACCTCTCTACAGATTTATTATAAGTATAGAAGAAGATATTTTTTAATTTTTTTCTCAAAATCGGAAAGCGGTTCACAGAATACATCTACCTATCAAGTTTCACATGTATAGTCCTAATAGTTTCGGAATAAAATTGCTGTGACAGACGGACGGACGGACAGACAGACAGACAGACAGACGGACAGACATGTCGAAACTATAAAGATTCCGTTTTTTGCCATTTGGCTACGAAACCGTAAAAAGAATCATATAAATCGGTATAGAAACACCAAAGTTATACATGAAATACGCTTATAATAATAAGCCATCGCGCGTGAATACTGAATCATGCTATAAGGATTATTTTTGAGAATTGGTCGCCGCGCTCGACGCGTCTTGCGGTCGAAGCGTTCTCTAGGTACTTAAGCCTCATGTGAACGTGATCTAAACAATATTACCAATACATTAACTTACGCTGACGGAGTCGCAGGCACAGCTATATTGTATCATTACGCTAAGGCCAATAGGAGCGGAGCGCCAATGAAGAATGCTTCAAAATCGGGGTTAAATTTAACGTTAGCCCAAAGTAACTATTCCACGCGGACGAAGTCGCGGGCAAAAGCTAGTCTATAATGTATATGTATTTAGAAATATATATGTATGTTTATCAGTTGTCTAGTATCCATATCACAAGCTCTGCTTAGTTTGGGACTAGATGGCGTTGTGTGAAAAAGTTGTGGAATATATTATATTATATTGGACTTTCAGCTTTCTAATTTCCTGAAATATAACTTTGTAGAACGGTAAATAAATTTTCTATGGACGTTCAAAGTGTGTATACATTTTTTTGAAGCACCCTGTATATACAATATCGAATAGAAAAAAATCTGAGTCTCGTGATAAGTTATTTTTGACCAAAATGACGATTTAGCGATTTATTTAAGGCTACTAAACATTAACCTTTCTGTCACTATCTAATGTGTATTACTGTCGATATCATCTTCTTCACTGTCACTTCTTACTTTAAGTGCTTAAAATGGGACACAGTTTCCTAATAAATTGAAAGGTATGGTGTTATATTCATAACATCATACCTTTTCATTGTATAAAGTTATCCATGATCATATTTGAAGGTATTCTGGGGCGAGTATTAAAATAAAAAATGCACGTTTTATTCGATTTTTATTTTGTAAAAAATTTACAATCTTAAACGTAGAATTAGTTAAAGGCAGTGATTTCGCGTTTCGTTTTTGAGTATTACCGTTTCATATATTAATCACATACATGTCACTAGTTACTAATATACATATTAACAAACATTATTAACAAGATATTATAATTATATTATTGCGACTGTAAGTACGTTGTACTCGTTTGATATCACAATTTTATGGCAACTTATTTTACACATGATTGCACCAAAATTATTAAACTTTCGACAGTACGTCACTGGGCTAAATCAAAGTATACATAAATTATTAATTGATTAAATTCACAATTATTTCCAAACAAGATCTAATCAGGTATAAATTGAATATCCATGATAATTTAATTTACTTGCTTTTTATTACTAAATAGTTGGATCCTTTTGATTTTTTGGCCAATAATAATTAGTTATTGAAGATCTACAAATATACTATTCGAACTTCAGACTATAGTAGGAGAACCTTCCTGTGAGACAAATTCAATAACACTTTACCCCAGTTGGAATCTCATAACTAATCACACATCGTTATTTTTCAGGCTTAAGCTTTATTACAATTTTTAATTTAATATTGGTGCATCAAATTTATAGTAAAATTAAAATTAGAACACAAATGGTACCAATGGTTTATCGTAGAAGTAGCCCTTATCTTCAATGAAAGGCGGTCGAGTTGTGTAGGGTATCCTAGTGGTCGGGGGAGGAGTGTACACTGGGGGATAGGTGAACTTTATAGTAGGTGGGGGATAGTTGTAACCTGTTGTCGTTGGGGGGGGTGGAGGCCTAGTAGGAGGAGGTGTAGGAGGGGGTGGAGGCCTAGTCGGAGGAGGTGTTGGCCGTGTTGGTGGTCTAGTCGGAGGAGGTGTTGGTGGTGGTGGTGGCAGGTATGTAGCGGGGGTCCTGAAAGGAGGTGGGGTGGGTGGAGGCCTAGTTGGAGGAGGTGTTGGTGGCCTTGTTGGTGGTGGTGGTGGCAGGTATGTAGCGGGGGTCCTGAAGGGAGGTGGGGTGGGTGGAGGCCTAGTCGGAGGTGGTGTTGGTGGCCTTGTTGGTGGTCTAGTTGGAGGAGGTGTTGGTGGCCTAGTTGGTGGTCTAGTAGGAGGAGGTGTTGGTGGTGGTGGGGGCAGGTATGTAGCGGGGGTCCTGAAGGGAGGTGGGGTGGGTGGAGGCCTAGTTGGAGGAGGTGTTGGTGGCCTTGTTGGTGGTGGTGGTGGTAGATATGTAGCGGGGGTCCTGAAGGGAGGTGGGGTGGGTGGAGGCCTAGTCGGAGGTGGTGTTGGTGGCCTTGTTGGTGGTCTAGTTGGAGGAGGTGTTGGTGGCCTAGTTGGTGGTCTAGTAGGAAAAGGTGTTGGTGGTGGTGGGGGCAGGTATGTAGCGGGGGTCCTGAAGGGAGGTGGGGTGGGTGGAGGCCTAGTTGGAGGAGGTGTTGGTGGCCTTGTTGGTGGTGGTGGTGGTAGGTATGTAGCAGGGGTCCTGAAGGGAGGTGGGGTGGGTGGGGGCCTAGTCGGAGGTGGTGTTGGTGGCCTTGTTGGTGGTCTAGTTGGAGGAGGTGTTGGTGGCCTCGTTGGTGGTCTAGTAGGCGGAGGTGTTGGTGGCCTTGTTGGTGGTCTAGTTGGAGGAGGTGTTGGTGGTGGTGGCGGCAGGTATGTAGCGGGGGTCCTGAAGGGAGGTAGGGTTGGGAAAGTGAACGGTATTGATGGAGTTGGGTAGGTGTAGCCTGTCGTTAATGGCGGTCTAGTTGGCGGTGGTGTTGGTGGCCTTGTTGGTGGTCTAGTTGGAGGAGGTGTAGGTGGCCTCGTTGGTGGTCTAGTAGGAGGAGGTGTTGGTGGCCTTGTTGGTGGTCTAGTTGGAGGAGGTGTTGGTGGCCTCGTTGGTGGTCTAGTAGGAGGAGGTGTTGGTGGCCTTGTTGGTGGTGGTGGTGGCAGGTATGTAGCGGGGGTCCTGAAGGGAGGTAGGGTTGGGAAAGTGAACGGTATTGATGGAGTTGGGTAGGTGTAGCCTGTGGTTAATGGTGGTCTAGTTGGCGGTGGTGTTGGTGGCCTTGTTGGTGGTCTAGTTGGAGGAGGTGTAGGTGGCCTCGTTGGTGGTCTAGTAGGAGGAGGTGTTGGTGGCCTTGTTGGTGGTCTAGTTGGAGGAGGTGTTGGTGGCCTCGTTGGTGGTCTAGTAGGAGGAGGTGTTGGTGGTCGTGTTGGTGGTGGTGGTGGCAGATATGTAGCGGGGGTCCTGAAGGGAGGTAGGGTTGGGAAAGTGAACGGTATTGATGGAGTTGGGTAGGTGTAGCCTGTGGTTAATGGTGGTCTAGTTGGAGGTGGTGTTGGTGGCCTTGTTGGTGGTCTAGTTGGAGGAGGTGTAGGTGGCCTCGTTGGTGGTCTAGTAGGAGGCGGTGTTGGTGGCCTTGTTGGTGGTCTAGTTGGAGGAGGTGTTGGTGGCCTCGTTGGTGGTCTAGTAGGAGGAGGCGTTGGTGGCCTTGTTGGTGGTGGTGGTGGCAGGTATGTAGCTGGGGTCCTGAAGGGAGGTAGGGTTGGGAAAGTGAACGGTATTGATGGAGTTGGGTAGGTGTAGCCTGTGGTTAATGGTGGTCTAGTAGGAGGTGGTGTTGGTGGCCTTGTTGGTGGTCTAGTTGGAGGAGGTGTAGGTGGCCTCGTTGGTGGTCTAGTAGGAGGAGGTGTTGGTGGCCTTGTTGGTGGTCTAGTGGGAGGTGGTGTTGGTGGTCTTGTAGGAGGAGGCGTTCGAGGTGTAGGCTTTCTGGTGGTCGTTGGAAAAGTGAACGGTATTAATGGAGTTGGGTAGGTGTAGCCTGTGGTTAATGGTGGTCTAGTTGGAGGTGGTGTTGGTGGCCTTGTTGGTGGTCTAGTTGGAGGTGGTGTTGGTGGTCTTGTAGGAGGAGGCGTTCGAGGTGTAGGCTTTATGGTGGTCGTTGGAAAAGTGAACGGTATTGATGGAGTTGGGTAGGTGTAGCCTGTGGTTAAAGGTGGTCTAGTAGAAGGAGGTGGCGGTGGTCTAGTAGGAGGAGGTGGTGGCGGTCTAGTAGGAGGAGGTGGCGGTGGTCTAGTAGGAGGAGGTGGCGGTGGTGTAGGCCTTCTGGTTGTCGTTGGATAAGTGAACGGTACCGATGGAGTTGGGTAGGTGTAGCCTGTGGTTAATGGTGGTCTAGTAGGAGGTGGTCTAGTAGTAGGTGGTGTTGGTGGTCTTGTAGGAGGAGGCGTTGGAGGTGTAGGCTTTCTGGTGGTCGTTGGATAAGTGAACGGTACCGATGGAGTCGGGTATGTATATCCTGTGGTTCTGAAGTATTCATATATTGTTGTAGGGCGCTTAGTCGTTGGCGGTGGAGGCGGGAAAGGAATTTTCGGCTTCGGGTAGAAGTATCCATCTTCATCAAGGGTCGCGGAGATGGGCGAGCCGATTACCGCATAGTTTTGTGGTGAGCCAAACTGGATGGCACGTGTCTCTCTCTCTGCTTTGCATGTGTGGTACACTGCAAGGAGCACCACTGCCACGTGCAGTGACAACCTCTGCAATAAGATGAAAATTTTTAATTAAAAATTAATCAAATATCATGAACATTATATTATATGGTGTCTATTCGAAATTTTTTATTGCTGACTTGTTCTTAACTTATCCTAACATTTTTTTGGACATCAGATTTAGATAATATAATTTGTATCACAGTCACCTGAAAATATTAGCATTTCAAATGCCAAAAGAATAATGAATATAATAACCTCCTCTTTTTGTCGTCCGTTGAAAATAAAACCAGTACTAATCGCTCCACCGTGGAGCAATTTTTATTACCTTTGAGGCGTGTAATAATGTGTGCGAATTATAATGTACGCATCATGATATTCATAAGCTATGTACTTACTTAGGCAAAATGAAACACAGGGGATATCAAGTACAAAGGGGATATGAATGCCCTAGGCATTCTCTACCACCTGCCGGGGTTTAAGGTCGAGATCTAACTAGGACGTCAAAAACTATATTGTTAATACTAATACTTAGTTAATTAAAAATATAACAAGACTGTTCATTCAAATTATTATTTCTTGCTTAACGATTACATTAAACTAAAATAATCATACATTATATTTATCTATGTTTTTAATTTTATAATAACTATGTCTGTGAACACCATAGTAATAAACTTATAGTACCGCCAGTACATTATAATATAGAAAAAAAAAAGTATTTTTAAACATGTTAAGTCAGATAGTTAGCTTAAATATATACTAAAACTTAATTTAGAGAATTACGAAAAAAATTAAGTGTAGAAGTGTTATATACAAGGTGTAAAAGATTAAGCGCAATACCTCAGACACCCCAATTAGAATATAAATTATAAGTCTAAAACAACATCCGTAACTCTAAATAAATTGAAACCAAACCTGGACATTTTTTTTATAAAATAGTTATCCTGACTAAACGCAAAATGTATGTGCGTCATACAATATCCTTACGCAGACGCATACACTCAGGCAATGTTAGTGGCTGACACGCACAAGCGCATTTCCTTGAATTAAGGATTGTATCCATTTTCAACCGTCAAAATGTAACAGCCATTTCTTATGACGGAAATCGATTCATAAGCCGATTCTGAACCAACTACTTTCAGGAACTGCGTTTATTCTGTTACACGTTGTATAATAACCAATTTGCAAAATGACTATAATTTACGAATTACGGAAAGGGTGATACAATAACATGACGACGACACGGACGCGAGCGCGAGCGAACGGACGTGTGATCGGTTGAACGTATTCAGTAGCAGAAAAAGTATATTTCTTTAAAATATAAATGGGTACAAAATGTAACGGCTGCGATGCCGTGATAGCCGACATTTCGTACATGGAATGTGCAAGAGATGAATGCAGAAAATTGTACCATATTAAGTGTTTGGCTATGACGAAGGATAAATTTGAAGCATTAACCGAAGAATACAAGTGTAATTGGAGTTGCCCGGAATGTGTTTGCAGTGCACCGAAGCGGGATAATTCGGACACTCCAGTTCGAGGTAATCATAATATAATAGATGCAACCTTTACGCCTTGCTATGTGAATACAGACCAAGGAAATAGGAGGATCCAAAAAGAAGTGATAGAAGTGGATTTTAGCAGTAAAATACTGCGAGAATTGCAAGAATTTCGGTCTGAGATGAACCTTAGAGTTGATGAGCAAATAAGGGAGTATAATTTGCTCAAGGGCAGATTTGACGACACAGAAAAACAACTACATGCATTGCGAGATATGATGAAGGTAGTACAGAAAAAGGCGAGTAAAGTCGACGAGTTAGAAGCGCAGATTAAAACATTGGAGAAAAAAAATGAGCAATTACAGGATTCTCTGAAAAAAAAGCAGCCCGCAGAAGAGAGAAATGAGACAGTGAAGGAAAGCAGAAAGGCTCCTTTATCCTTTGCAAATGTGCTCACACAAAACGAAAAGCGGGTAGTTAGTAAAAATCAATCAGCAAACAAAGATAAGACTGTTGTGGCGTGTGGCCACGAAACCGCCCTGTATTGTAGGAACCGATACGGATTGTTTTGATAAACAGCAATTATCGGCGGATAATACAGAACTACATATGGAAACTGGCAAAAGGGAGGAATCATGGACTACTGTACAGAAAAAGAAAAAATTTCCCGGCAAGCAAGTCATCAAAGGAGGAAATACTAGCGTAGTAAATATTCAAGGTACTGAAAGGAAAAAGTTTTTGCATGTCTGGCGTTTAAAAAAGGATACCATAGTAGAAAATTTAGAAATACATGTTAAGAACATATGTGGAAAAGAGACAGCAATAACAGTGGACAAAATTAAACATAAAACGGAAAGAGACTATGCGTCGTTTATAATAGGAGTTCCAGAAAGTTCATACGAGATACTCTGTAAACCAGAATGCTGGGCAGTTAACATAGAATTTTGTGAATGGGTGTGGTTTCGTAAACCACCCAACAACTAATAAAAAAACACTAAATTCTGTGGAGATATACTATCAGAACGTGAGAGGATTGAGAACAAAATTACACGATTTTTATGTGGGAATATCTTCCCATAGTTACGACCTTTTTGCAATAACAGAAACAGGATGCAACGAGTCTATCTATGATTCAGAACTAATCCCACCTGGATACAAGATACTTCGGTGTGATCGTGCAGACGGGCGCAAGCATGGTGGCGCGTGTTTAGTGGCCGCACCGCGGTACGAGCTACGGCAACTAACTACACCGAACGATGTACGTATTCAAGATCAAGCGTTCGAACTGGTTAGTGCTGCGGTTTATTTACATAATAAGTTCATGTTAGTTTTGTGTGTAGTATACATTCCCCCGAGTTGTAGTGATACTGAATATATGTGCTTGTTTAGTATAATAGAAAATTATCATGATAACTACAATAACTTAATAGTGATAGGCGATTTTAATTTATACTCTAGCTCAACAAATGTGCGAAATTATTTCGAGTACTTTAGTACATATTGTGAATTCACCCAGTACAACAAAATAGGAAATTGCAATGAACGCCAATTAGATATTGTATTGAGCACGCGTTCAGTGGGAGACGGTGTGGAGGTGCGCGCGGCTGAGCCGATCGTACCGCCCGATCCACATCACCCGCCGCTTGCTACTTTAGTGCCGCAGCGGGGGCGACCGCGCCGCGGCGAGCGGCCCGCGGCCTCACCGCCGCCGCTAGCTGAGTTTGAAGAGAGCGCCCAGACGCACACTGGATGGAACTTTTACAAAGCAAACTTTCCGTTAATGTATTATTTAATAGCGGTTATAGACTGGACGCCAATGTATAGGTTAGATGTAAATAGTAGTTTAGATTATTTTTATGAGGTTTTAAACAGTGTTATGGATGACTGCGTTCCAAGAAAAAAGCGAAGACGTGTAAACTCGGAGTACAGTTATCCTGAGTGGTACACGATAGACATTATTCGCAACATACAATTAAAGGCTAGGCTTCACAGGCAATTTAAGGTTAGTAAATCAGGGCCGGATTATGAAGCGTTTACAAAATGTAGGGCGAAGG
Organism: Tholera decimalis; assembly: GCA_943138885.2. NCBI lineage: Eukaryota > Metazoa > Arthropoda > Insecta > Lepidoptera > Noctuidae > Tholera > Tholera decimalis. Next base: position 2,385,941 of record OW964552.2, on the reverse strand, counting down.
TAAAATGTTTAATAAACACTGCATATAAAAATTATAAAAACCGGATGCAGAGTGAGTTCCAGGAAAATCCAAAGGCCTTTTGGGATTACGTAAACTCTAAAAAATGCAGTAGGAGTCCACCCAAAATTTTAAAAGGTGATAAGGTACTTACGGAGGAGCAATGTGCTTCTGAGTTTGCGCAGTATTTTTATTCAATTTTTAGCCCTAAGATACCCAAACTGGACGTGGAGGCGGCGGTGAAACAGGCGGGTGGTGAGAATGGGGCGGCTAGGGTACACTTAGATCAGCTAGGGCTTGATGAAGTACTTTACGCTCTACAAAAACTCAAACCAAAAAAATCAACGGGACCTGATGGTATACCGCCATACATTGTCAAAGACTGCCGGCTAGTAATTTGTAGACCGCTTCTTTATATCTTTAATCAGTGCCTGGCGGAGGCCATATTTCCGGAAAGATGGAAAACAACAAAGGTTGTCCCGGTACCCAAAGGAAAGTCAGCATCTAACGTGGACCAATACAGGCCGATAGCCGTGCTTTCGACACCAGCTAAAGTACTGGAGGCTGCAGTACACAAGAGTATTCTCTCACAGGTTAATGTGCAGCTTTCAGATGAGCAGCACGGTTTTAGACCCGGCAGAAGCACCACCAGTAACCTAATTAACTACATGAGTTATATTGTACCTGAAGTGGATGCTGGAGGACAGGTAGACGTAGCTTTCTTTGATTACAAAAAGCTTTCGACCTAGTGGATAATGACATACTGCTCACAAAAATGGCAGGTGTAGGGTTTACACCCCATTTACTAACCTTTTTTGCTAGTTACATGCGGGACAGACAGCAGTATGTAGAATATGCGGGGTGCAGGTCAGAAAATTATTTTACTAGGTCCGGAGTAAGTCAGGGCAGCAACGTCGGTCCGTTAGAATTCGTACTAATGATTAATGACCTACCGACGGTTGTCAAAGATGCTCATTGCACTCTATTTGCAGATGATCTGAAACTGTATCTTGCTGTTAGGAACAGAGAAGATTGCCAAAAGTTACAACAAGATATAGATAGGGTGGTAGCCTGGAGCGAACATAATTATTTGCAATTTAATATTTCGAAGTGCATGTCTATGACTTTTAGCCGAGCGCACTCTCCGGTTACGTACCAGTACCAAATTAACGGGGTACCAATAGTAAAAGTGTCGGAAGTCAGAGATCTAGGTGTCCACTTTGACTCTAAACTTGAATTTAGAGATTATGTAATCAAAATCTGTAGAAAGCCTACAGAAATTTAGGATTCGTGCTTCGAGTAGTTAGGGACTTTACGAATATTAAGGCGATTATTACATTGTATAACTCTTTAGTGAGGAGTCAATTAGAGTTTAATGCAGTCATCTGGTCCCCACATGAAGCTAAATATAGTATCATGTTGGAGAGAGTGCAAAATAAATTTATTAGAAATTTGTATAAGAAATTTTATGGAGTATATCCATTTTACCCAAATAAGTATCCTACCTTATTCATCTTAGGTATGGTAGGATACAATGAGTTAAAAGTTAGAAGGAGTTTAGCGCTAGTCTCATATATCTTTAAGGTAATGAGGGGAAAGATTCACAATCCGGGCGTATTACAACAAGTGCGCATGTGTGTTCCGGACAGATACGTGTGGCGGCGGCGGCGGCCGCGGTTGCTTGCTGTGCCGCGCGGCCGCACTAAGCTGGTGAATGAGGCGCCGTTTACGCGCGCAATCCGTATCCTCAACAATATAGCAGAAGGCATAGACTTATTTTGTTGTACTCTGGGTGGGTTCATAGTGAAAGCTCTCTATGAGATATGTTACGGTCCTGTTGTGATGTAGACATGGAGAATGTACTTAGTAACAAAAGTACAAGGAACGAAAGCTGTTACTTTTGCATTATATTAATAATAATATAGTAATAATAATTGTTTAGCTGTACCTAGTTCTTAAATATATATAAAAGTTGACTACATTATCGCATTAGGTGATAAGCCTGTAATGACAATTGTATGATGATGAATAAATAAATAAATAAAAACATAAATAATATCGCGAAAAGAGATCACCTGATCACCATTTTTGCATTGATCATCGCAGTGATCATCTACGCAGCCTTTCCTAATCATGTAGCGATCGGCTTCCAGTCTAATTGGATGCAGCAGTACCACAAAGCGACTGCGTCTCTGACCTCCACAACACATAATGGCAGAGTTAAGCGATACCCCTTTCTTCTTCTTCTTTGGTCTGGTTTCCGCACTTAGTCTCTGCACGAGACCATTGTGCGTGAGCCGTGTCAGCCGTCATTCCATCCAGCCAACCTCCCTCCAGAAGCAGATCAGGTCTCTCGGTCTATTCAGGATGTCTGTAAGGGAATTTAATGACCAGAGGTTTTGTTTCCGTATGTCGATGATTTCCGTGCACTTTAGGAGCACGTGTTCCACCGTTTCCTCCGTCTCCATGCATGCCCTGCACAGGGGATTGTCCGTTATACCTATTGTGTGGTAGTGTTTGTTCTGTGAGCAGTGTCCGGTGATGGTCCCCGCCACCATTCGTACATTCTTTTGTCCATGTGGACTTGATTTGGCATCGCCTCCTTGGACTGCCTGCAGCCTGGTGCCGAGGACCACCATTTCTGGGCTTGATCATGTGTGTGTTCTTTTTTCAATATTCCTTTGTAAGACTAGTATCTATCATGTTTTTTGGATTCTTACCCGTAACGGCTTATATGCTTTTTGAGGCACGTTGGAATTTTGATATGTTGAGATGGTCTCCCGTCTACTGGTTGACCTCGACAAGTGTTGCTTAACCTTGCAGATCGACCTGCGTGGCTGTGGCTTCGCGCCGACTCTTTTAAACTGATTTAATTTAATTACGGTTATTCTTCTCCTCTAATCGTACTTCGTTTCAATCTTCGTGTCAGGGCCAATATTTTGTAACGCCAGCTTTGGAAACACTTGACCCGTAGATGGTCATCGTGTGACATCGTTCAAATCATAAGGAAAAAAGTCATTAATCTATACTAATATTATAAAGCGGAAAAGTTTGTTAGTTTGTTTGTTTGTTTGTTTGTTTGTTTGCTTGAACGCGCTAATCTTCGAAAGTACTGGGTGGATTTGGATGAAATTTGGTATGGAAGTAGCTTGAAGCTTGAGGAAGGTTATAGGCTACTTTTTACCCGACTGCAAAAAAGGAGAGTTATGTTTTTACCGTGATAGAATCCACGGGAGCGAAGCCCCGCGTGAGTACTAGTATTTAATAGTATAAAGAGGTAAAATTTGTTTGTAAGTTTGTTTGTATAGGAGGATCTTCGGAACTACTGACCCGAATTGACCCGATTCAAAAAAATATTCTTTGGTAGTAAGCTGCATTATTGGGGAGTGCAACACTGTATTTTTAAGTTATTTGTCCATTTTGTAATAAGTTTCACTTTCTATTTATAAAAATCTATACTAATATTATAAAGCGAAAAAGTTTGTTTGAACGCGCTAATCTTCGAAAATACTGGGTGGATTTGGATGAAATTTGGTTTGAATAGCTTGAAGCTTGAGGAAGGTTAAAGGCTGTGCTTTGCTTTTAACCCTATTGCAATAGAAGAAAGTTATCTTTTTATCGTAATAAAGTCCACGGGAGCGAAGCCCCGCGCGACTACTAGTATTTTAATATCCATTAATTATGCACAGAACTTACATAATTTTCTAAAAATGTCACTTACGCTTTGTTTTTTTTCGCCCGTGACTTCGTATGAGTTGATTTCGAAATAATTTATAATATCCTGTAGCAATCACCAATAATGTACCTTACTATCAATGTAAAAAAATTTAGATGTGGCTAATTCGTTCTGAAGATTACCCCCTACATACAATCATACCAACTTCCAAACAAATTTTACCTCTTTATAATATCGCACGCTTAATTCAATACTGTCACAACCTAAATTTTTGCCAAAACTACTTTTTAATGCCATCGGTTGGGAAACGTGGAACTACGCGTAATCGCGCTTACACTAGTATAAAAGTAATAGAAATAACCGCTATATGGCAGTAGTCTGCTTCGTCACTAAACAAAAATATTCCCCACTACTCAGAGCAACTCTGACCTTCAACGAAAAAGTACGTTCCTGCGTGGAGTATTGCAGCCACTTTGGGATGGCTCTGCAAAATACCAACCTGCTGCACTGGACTAGATCGAGCGCAGAGCTAAAAGGCTTATAGGCGACGAGGTGTTGGTGGACAAGCTTCATAGCCTGGCTCATCGGCGAACCGTTGCTTGCCTGTCGGTTTTCTACAGATTGTACTTCGGGGAGTGTGCGCAGGAGCTCCATGACCTGATTCCTCCATCTCTCTTTCACTACCGGACTACCAGACGCACGGCTGAGTACCATCCACACTTGTTTGGCTTCTGTGTTCCCTGCCACTTACGACCTTTCAGCCTGTAAAGCAATAGTGAATAGGCACCTTCTGGGCTCGCTCGTTCCATCGTAGACCTCATCTATCGCTTACCATCAGGCGAGATTGAGGTCAAGAGTGGGCTCATCCGTAATAAAAAAAACGTGTCGTCAAGGACAAAATTGACGATTTTTGAGTGCAAAAGTGTAATTTTAGTGATTAAACCGGTTTACTAGTCATATTTTAGGTAAGATATGCATTATTTTAATTGAAATAGTGACATTTTATCTTTAGGTTAACATTTGCACATTTTTTTCGTCGTATTTAGATCATTGGCTTGACGCCAGTGACATTTTTTCTTTAGTGTCTCGTTTGCATTAAAGTTAACAAATTATTAGTTTCATAATTTCTCGTCATAATGACACTTTTTACTTTGGTGTCAGTTTGGCTTTAAAACAATGAAAGTGAAAGTGACTCTTTAATATAAATAACGATAAAATGTAAATATATACCTACATATAAATTACTATTTTTTTCGTTTTTCAAATTGGACATAAGTACATAATTTACCCATAATTTCTATATCAAAGAATAACTAAATTGTGCATAGATTTTTGCCTCTCCTGAAAACATAACTTTTTGGATAGTGATAGTGTTGGTTTAAGCGTGCGATATGGTCCAAGGGTAAAATTAACTTTAACTTTAGGTAACTCTTGTGTAGGTTTTATGGAGGAGCCACTATAATTTCGCCAATAACAAACCAACAACAATACAATGATGACGGTGTACAATGTTCATCACGGAAACCGTCACCATCAAACGCAGGGGTATAATTCTGTCAATCGCGCTGTGAAACGACTGATAGTTACGTCAAACACCATAAGATGACACTAAAAATTTATATTGTCAAAAGCGCTACAGCACAAAAGTTAATATATGGTCGATTACTTCGCTAGTGTCTTAATTTTTGTTTCATAAGAACATTCTCCTAACAAACAAAACAAAATAATAATGGTCGAAATCGTTTTAAGCTGTTTCGTGTGATGCCGTGACCAAATAAATAATATTTTTTTTTTATGTAAAACAATAGTGTTGTCAACAATTTAACTTATGTCTACGTTAAAAAACCGAATAATAATAAAATATGAATTGAATTTCACCCATCACAAACCACATATGTTAGCAATATACAGCAGCAAGTTCAGTAGAAAGGTACAAAATGAAAATCAAAAATATTTTCAGTTCACATAGATCTAGGCCTATGTGAAATTAAAATATTTTTGATTTTGAAACTTTCTGCACTTAAAAAACGTCAGAATCAAGGTTCGAAATTGATCGTTTCCTATGGAGAAGAACTGGCAAGAAACTCCACGGTAACTCTTAAAAATGTAATCGCATCATCATCGAAGTAACGTTTTTATTTTGATAAAGATTAATACCATGTCTATAAAAAGACCTTCGCAAATAATGCATGTGGACGTTTTCAGAACTGTTTAAGACAAACAATCCCACGGTACATTATCTTCGTGTAACTCCAACAGGCAACGTATGCCAAGATTGCTCTCAGATGACAGGAACTTTTCACATGTAATCTATTTTTATATAAAGTTTCAACTAAATCTGTTCAGTAGTTTTTGCGTGAAAGAGTAACAAACATTCATATATCGGTATACATACATCCTTATATACTGTCGTATTTACAAGACAGTATGAATGCGACATAATATGTGCAATAAATGAAAACATTTGCAATACTCATCATGATGAACCACTTTTTGTATCGAATCGACCATGAATCAATCCTGATATTGTGAAAAAGAAAATATACGGGGCAATCGGTTTTTAAGCGATTTCAGGGTTGTTCCCATACAAAAAGTTGTTCTTAATTATTTGTAATGCCAGTATTATCCACCATTCAGTGTTATTGGTTGCCAGCTGCCTGATATTTCACATTTTCAAGCTCAATTCTAAGCATCTACTTACTGAAATTGGGTCAAGGTCAAGTTTTATCTAAATTATATCAAAGTATTCTTATTTCCATTCCAAAGTTATAAAATCGAATTAAAAAATATTTCTCTAGTGAATCGTGTGTGCACACAAAATGCAGATTATTCAATAGCTCCTAACGGAAAAGTTATATCAATGATTTGCAATTATGTGTTTTGAAGCAAACAAGAAATTAGCTTTGTGTTGATTAATGTTTATTATTATTTGATATCTGAATCTTCACAGAATTGTCTCAAAAAACTTAGCTGATTATAAAAACAAGACATAATCAGCCTTCAAAGTTCCTACTGTTGGGACACAGACAGGGCCGCGCTGACCTAAGACAGCGCATGTGTGCAAAAGCGCTTATGATTTTTTCCACAGGCGTGACTATTGTCTTGGGATCCCCCAAGACAATACTCACGCCTGTGGTTTTGTACCTACTCAATTACAAAGAATAATATGATGTAGTTTTACAAACATAATTTTATTTCAATAATTAATGCTGGTATTACATCCGGCGCCCCTTCTGCCTTGGCGCCTCGCCTGTGTGCGCCGCACACTTCGCACATAGGGACGGCTCGGCCCTGGACACAGGTCTCCTTTGAGAAGGAATGCGCCGTAATTCATTATCCAAGCCTGCATAAAGTAATGTGCCCGCTTAGTTTCGAAACCACGACCTACATACAATATAAAAACAAGAATAACAAACAAATTACAAAGAAAAATATATAAATTTCTCGCTGATGATTTATCATCTTAAAACAAAAAACGTTTTTATGTACCTATACATTTTATCCGGGGTTGCGGGAATGCTCTAACGAGATAACGTGGACCCGGAACGGAACAGGGTGGGTTTTTAGTCAGTAGAAGTCTGACACTCCCTTCCACTCCACCCAGAGCGGGAGAAACTATTCGATAATTTTCCCACCAATAAATAAATATATAACAAACAAAATGTAAAAAAAAAAACAGTTTTTTTTTACATTTTATTTTTTATATATTTATTTACTATATATTTATGTATATGTATATATTTATTATGTATTTATATGACATGCCTAAAATCTACAAGTTACGACTGTTCGCATATAATTTGCGTCACTGAAGCACATTTTGTTGAAGAAGCTCAAGGCGTTCTGGTTAGCACTGGTAGAATTCTACTTGTACAGCGCATGGTCCAAGGCAAGAGCTTTTGTCCACTGCCGTAAAATTTTATTAATGGATTTATTACCCAATTTTGTTTTAAATTAATCGATTTATTATGGGTTTCTTCGGAATTGGGTAATTAAGTAGGCTTCTTTCTGTTTATGCTTTAAAATGGTGTAGTAAAAGGTAAAAACCACTCTTTTTAATAACATTTAACTAATTAATGAATATGGGAATATTATAGAAATAACTAGCCGTTTCCAGCGAAATCAATCGCACAATTTTTATACATTTGGAATTTTCGTACGTGGTGCAAGGTCGTAGGCAATAATTGCGTTTGGTTTTTATGTTAAAGAGTTCATTAAATGTTCTACAAGTTTAATGTTAAAAATCTTAAAATAAAATTTTAGATATGTTAAAATGTTACGTTAAAATGTTATATGTTAATATTGTGAATGCACCCGATCCGTATGGTCTATGGTAATGCACTGAAGTGTAGCAGTTTACGACAATTATCACTAAGATACAATTGTTGGAAACTGCTGCGTTAGCAAGTGTTCGGTTACTTAGACCGAACAATTTCAGCCTTATATGGATACATTTGTTTTTGATTGATACCGGATTTTCCTACATTCTAAATTTCATTAAAATTGGATCAGTGGTTTGGCCGTGAAAGCTTAACATATAAGCTGACAGACATACCTTCGTTTTTATAATATAAGTATTTTATACAATTTGTCATTTTCTTTTATATGTAGGTGAATAGGATTTGCATATTGTGAAAAACATAAAACAGAAGATAGAATTTTTATGTCACGTGATATTATTATCTATTTTTTTAATTGTAATTTATCCACACAATCGTAAATCTTCAATTCTATAAATACCTACATTTCAATAATTAATCAGAATAATTAAGGATATGTTGGCAACACCGAGTGAAGCTAGCGCGAGTGGTGCTGTGGCGGGAAACGAAGCGGTTACACCGGTCGACATGGCGCGATCACCGGCTCTCTTTGGGTTGAGCTCTCGACGTGTACGGTTGTGTTGTGCTTAGTTTTGCGTTATTAAAGTTGAGATTGTCTGTATTGTCTATATTTGTGAATATAGAAGTTATTCCTCACTTTTGTCTTGTTTATAAATCCCTAATCAGCAGTACCAGTAAAAATAGTTAACAGATATATTTTACGAACACATCATGAGTTACATCTCTTTATTTTAGTTTAACTATGTTATTGTTATTGTTCATTAACATTATTATATATAAAAAAAATTGTGTGAATTTATATATTATTACCAATTATTTTAACCAGGCATGAAACAGTGTGATTTTTATGTACTCAAATAGAAAATATTAGTCAGTAAGAAGTGGCGAGATAACTTAAACGTGTAACATGAATAGAGCTCATGGAAGGAATTAAGGAGGCTTTTGCTCAGCAGTCGGAAAGTATACGCTAGTTTTTTCCCCAGATAAAAAAGACCTCTACTATAACTCAGACGATTAATTATTTAGTCGCAACAACCTTGTAACTTGGGCCACACGATGACATTGATAAAGTATTTTGTCACTAACAATGATTTAATTAAGTCAACACAGTCGTCTTCAACTGTTTTTGTTGGTTGATTACTTATTATGTGTAATGATGAATTGTCCTTCATTTTATTCAATTTAAATCATTACCTACTTGTAATTGCAATCACAGTATTGCAATTTATTTTAAACAATTTGATAAAGGTATGCATGCCTACATCGGACGCTTTTTAGCACCAAGTTATTTAATTCAATGAAACCTTTTAAATTGTATTAAAGTATTCATTTGCATTTTTATAGTTCAGCCCACGATTTGTTATTATGGTAGCTCACAAAACCGCGTAGGTGACCCGGTTTTACCCAGTTACATCTCGATCCCATGGGGATAAAAGCCGTCCTAGAGTTTAGCCTTTTTTTCGGTGGGAAAATCATTAAATAAATCTTCCTACTCAAGGTAAAGCGAAAGAGAGTGTCAGATTTTACTGACTAAGAACGGAGCCAAATGGAAAACAGACAAAGAGACAATATTTTATTGAAAAGGTTAAGTGTTTTAGTGTCGTGCTCGCGAGCTCTTGAGAAAACAGTTATTTTTGTATATTTCTTTTGTACACACAGTATAATTATTATTTTTTTATTTCAATTATCGAAATTTTGTTAGCTTAGTTAAAATTTTATCGTACATGCTGTGGTCTCTTATAAGTGAAAGAGTACACCTAGAAAACACTATATTTATAAACTGTGTATATCTTTTGTTACAGATTCCAAATATAATAAAGAAACTCACAATAAAGCTTATATAAAAGCTCCAAAAATTATTATAGGAATAAAAATAAATATATATTTACTGTAGTAGTTTGTGTTTCATTGTTGCCATTGCCAAAGTTATACATTTATTTTGGCAGTAGGAGCAAGCATATTATTTATTATTGGTTAGGAACAATTAGAACGCGTGAGCGATGGTGGGATTTAATTACTTGTTATAAACAATGGTTTTGAATGAACAGATTTAATATTATTTCAATTTGATGATAGGAATAAGAAACATTATCGATTTTGTACAGATTGAGAACTTTGATTCACGACAATAATATGACTATTTGAGAAAATTATTGGTAATGATAAGTTTGATAAGTACCTACTTAGACGTACTACATGTATATACAATACTTAATATTGGCATATAGTAAAAAACATAACAAAATAAGAAAAGGAAGTGGATTTACTTTCTTAACTAATTTTTCTAATCAATTTTTCAGTAACTTGTTAAATGATATACTGATATAAGTATTTGTTTTTATTGTATATGTATTTTTATATTCTAAATTCTAAGATTTTCCTCTTTTTTTCTAAATAAAGTTTTAAGCACGTTACGTCTTTGTGCCTTTTTGTGTCATGTATCTCTAATATATAAAATTCTTGTGTCACAATGTTAGTTACCTTACTCCTCCGAAACGGCTTTACTGATTTTTACCAAATTTTATATGCATATTCAGTAGGTCTGAGAATCGGCTACTATCTACTTTTTATCCCGGAATTCCCACGGGATCGGGATTTACGCGGGAAATCCTCCCACGCGAACGAAGTTGCGGGCAGCAGCTAGTAAATAAATAAAAGTAATTAAAACTACTTGATAGTTGATATTCTTATAAATATCATCAATTGAAGGTCAGATTTCAAGAATATACACAAAAACTAGGCTTGGAGTGAATTGCGGGAATGTTCTAACGAGATGCCGCAGCCCCGGAACGCAAGGGCAACTGAAGGAACAGAATGGGTTTTTAGTCAATAGAAGTCTAACACAGGGAATGTTAGACTTCGCCCCAACTAGAGCGGAAGAAGTCATTCGATGATTTTCCCACCCCGAAAAAAAAAAGGCTTAAAACGAAAAAGAAAGATAATTTCGGGTTCTGTTTTAAATTGAAGAATTTATATCTTAAAAGTAACAAAGGCTTCAAAATAAACCGTACATACATCGGCCGACATTATTATACAAACGTGTGCCACATAACAAATCTTCTTTGTTCATTGACGGAAATTATAATGAGTTCTATACACGTGGTGTCTGTATAATATACAACTACATATATGTAAGTAGGTTACAAACTTACAACTAGTACCGTCAAGCGCTGTGTTTTTGTTATCTTTTGTTTTTACTTATATCTTGAGGTTAATGAGTGTATGAATTACGTTACGACTGTCAGAACGGTTTTTAGAACGACCTTGAAGATGTGACTCTGTTCACCATCTTCCTGCTCTTATCCCATTTACTTCAGGTCGGCAAAACACGTTTTCTTCTTCCATTATCTCCCAGCCAACGTCCCATCATCATTTTCTCCGTTTTCTTTTGCATTATTGAAAGATGTGTGTCATTAGTTGCTTATACAATTCAAAAGTATAAAAAGTGTGAACTCATTTAAAATAAAAATAAAAAATTAACGATTTTATTTTACCACTTTGTCAGAGTGATTAATAATATGCATATCTATGCTAAATAACGTTCTATTTAGTGCCAATAGTTTCTGAGCTAAGCCGCAGACAGTGAACATGACGAAACTATAAGGGTTCTTTATCGATTACAAACCGTAAAAATGGTAATACTATGGGAGGTATTATCACTAAAAGTGGTCTTTTACGAACAACCTTTGGATAAGTAATACTCTGAGAACGCAGAACTACCAAAAATGTAATGGTACATAAACATGGTAATGTAAACGAAATCAGTAAATAAAATGAAGGCAACATAGCTGATACAAACATGGAACGATCAGCTCGTAGGTCACATACATTAGCAGATGACACACAAAAATTAACAAATGGCACGAAGGTCGCACGACATCGTCTAAGTCATTATTTACTTAAGATATATAAAAGCCAGCGTTGACCCCAGGTTGCGACAGCTCGCAAACAACGAGAGCTGCTACTGATGAATTAAATACTAATAGGTGGTGACGGGATTTCTTGATTTCTAAACAGTCAGTACTAGCAAAGTCTCTTTTACTCCCAATCCTTGACTACGCTGATGTCAGTTATCTTGATCTTACGGAGGCACAATTTGATAAACTTGAGCGACTCCAAAATTTTTGTATTAGATTTATATTTGGCTTGCACAAATATGATCACGTATCCAAATTTCGTACGAAACTCAAGTGGCTTCCAATACGTCTTCGCCGGAACTTACACATCTCGTCTCCGCCTTAGTGTTCTGTTTAATCCTACAACCCCCACTTATCTTAAAGAACAATTCAAGTTCCTTCATGACACACATGTAAAATCTCTGAGATCATCAGAAAACATAAGGGTACCGAGTCACGCCACCAATTACTATGGTAAGTCGTTCACAGCTCAAAGAGTACGGCTGTGGAATAATCTACCAGTATCAGTAAGACAAGCACAAACCCTATAGCTTTCAAAAATTTGGTAAAGGATCTTTATATATTTTTTTTATTAAAAAATAGGTTCGCGTTTGACCACCATCTCACCTGATAGTAAGTGATGATGTGGACGAAGATGGAGCACGAATACCTAAAAGTAACCTATTTACTCTTAACTTAAAGACTCCTAGGTCATAACTAGCTAGTTTATATCTCTTCCTAAATTGTTGTTATTATTTATGTCTTTGTTTCTTTTTTATATTTATATGTATATATGTCTTTAGAATGTTATTTATTGTTTTTTATATTTTATAAAGATAAATAGTACACCGTGGACTACCCGCGTATTTATTTTCTCCTATGTGTCAAATACATCCAAAGGTTGTCTGTAAAAGTTCGCTTTTATCGATAAGACCGCCCATTGTATCACCCTTTTTAGTAGAAAAGTCCTTATTGTTTTACTGTTACGGTGTACAATAAAGAATATATCTATCTATCTATCGACCAAGAAGTTTAATATAATAGTAATCTCGAAATGCTAGGTCATCCATCAACAGAATAACCTCGGGAAGCATTGTTTAAACTTCAAAATTTGTTTCTCTATAAGTGGCATAAATACCCTTACGTAACCACCCTTACCCTTACGTATACCAATAACATTATGGTATTAAAAAAACCAAGAAATCTTAATTTCAACTTCAACTACAGCTCGTTCAGTTACAACAGTAATTGTGCCAGTTCCAGCCTTTGTTTGGGGATTGACTTGTCCCATTAAGATAAAAGGACAGATTTTAAACGTAGCGAATCGATTGGAAACAGCTTTCAATATATTGGTAAAGTGGTTTAGAAAAATTAGTATCATAGAAACTTTGTCACACCCTTTTTGTAACGCGAATTTAAACATGTTTCCATTGTAGTGTAACCATGGTAAGGTGACCACTTTGTCAATATTAGTTTTCATTTTGCAACCTGACAATGAAATGGTAGCCTAATTGGAAACATAATGTATGTAAATAAAAATTTACTCAACATTGCCTGCTTTTACAGGAATTATATGGGATACTTTCTTTCTAATATTACGATAAGTCTTATCTTTGAAAACATCAAGGCAAAGCAAAGGAACCCTTTATCATATGACACAAAACAGATGCAACTAAATCAATCGTGTTAAAAATCACACGCAAAAACCAAACAATAGTGGCGTGGCCTGTAATGATACTTATAGGCTTTATAAGCTACGCCACTTAACTCATAGAACGTTAAGCCGATGAGATAATTAATTCCAAGTCAACAGAACGAATAGTCAATACCAAGGCAAGTTTAAAGTAAACTACACATAACGTAGTGAGATGATGCAAAGTTAGCTTATGCAAGCTAGGAGAGTTTCTTAATTCTAAGATACCTATATACATTACTTAATCATTATCAAATTCAATAATTTATAATTTACGTTTCTGTAAAGGCTGGTTTCAGTTAAACTATTTAGTATCTAGTATTATAGTTACTTGCCTTTTTGTATTTGGTCCGTTTCAAAAATACCTTCTACGTACAAAAATCCAACTAATTCAATTTACAATCTTAATCGAATGATTAAACTCTTAAACGGCCCCGGAACGAATGGGCAATTGAAAGAACAGGGTAAATTTTTAGTCTGTAGAAGTCTGACTCTTCTTTTTGCTCGACCCTCACCAGGAGGCGTCATTCCATGATTATCTCAGTGAAAACAGGCAGAGGACATCCATGAGGATTTTCACATGAGAAAAGGTAAGTGTGACCTAGCTAGGCCACCAGGTCCACTTAAAGTTGTTATTTTTCGTCAGCGATCCTCAACTAATAATATACTTACACTAATATAATTAAAATTCTTGAATTGTATACAGTTTATGATACAAGTATTTGATATTACTAAAGTAACATGCAGACGGATCGGTGTCAAGAGGCCCTTATATCACTGTTAAACTGATCAAAAGATAATGAAGAATCCATTGTTTGCTTCAGATTTCTTAATGTTAATAAATTAGACGTTGTCAATAATAAATTAAAGGGAGCCATGATGGATGAGTTGTGCTTCGACGAAGTTTTGTTTTCAGATGATAGAATTTTGGAAGTACATGTGTTATATTGTGTAAAGTTAGTTTTGTAATAGGTGAAAGGGAGGATGAGTTAAAATTTTGATTTGATTGTAATATGGTCATGAATTATTAATGTTTAGTATTAATGATAATAATACTTTTTGTTTGTTACAAGTAATCCAGTGCTGCTCATGTTCATGGGAATCTATACCAAATACACGAGGTAATATAAGCTATTGCTGATGTTTAATGTCTTAAACAGTTTTTTTTTTCTTTTTTTACATTATTATTCCCTAGAAAAGCTAAAATAAAAGATCATGAAATCGTTGCCTAATCCATGATAATTTTGCAATCATCACCATTTTCATGTTAATATTTATCATTTTTATTATATACATAGTATGATGACCGCGACCACCTTCAGATAAACAAACTTTAAGACCACTTAAAGTTTGTAACTAACGACCACGTTACATTATTCCTCCTGAATATCAATAGTTTTTAAGTATATTATTAGCATAAACTCGTTGATCGGTTATTAGATCATTTTTCATTGCATTTGTTTTAATCGACATTCCAATATCTTGTAGACCGTCTTTTCCGCATAAAGTGATACATCTCAATTGGTTAGTAATTGGCTAATATTTAACAATCTGTCATCATAACGCCTTAGGGTTTCACGCTAATTATACACCTAACATCGATGTTGATCAACGACCGTGACCTTTGCGTTTACCGGAATCATATTATCAGCAATACTCGTTTTGCCTCCAGGGATCTTTTAGCAAGCTTTCAACTTTTTGAGGTGTTGCTCGTAATTGTTTATTAAATCTATTATAACGATGACTTTGCCTCTCAAGTCTTTATCTATCTAATTAGTTTGATTTTTGTTATCTTATGAGTCAAAGCAAAGGTTTAAGCATTTGCTTTTATATTTACATATTCATAAATACTTTTGTATTTTTTTAAATCTGGTATAATATTACAAGGAGGCAAAGTTTGTAGGAAGTAATCTCTGCATCTACAGGACCAATTTTTAAAATTCAATGAGCAATAGAATGCTTCGTTATCACTGAGTGATGATATATTACATACAGCTACACAGACTGCGAACTGAAGTCGACCGTAGTAATGATAATCTCTACAGATAGGGATTTATAGATGGCTTAGATCTCAAATGTATGTGCGGCGTGACCCCACAGATACTAACCCACCTTCTTTCTTGTACCGCATGCCCAGTTAAATGTACTCTTGACAATCTTATGTCTGCATCAGAAAAGGGAGTTCACGTAGGTGAGTTTTAGGGTAATTTTATATAAAATATTCTTGCCATCAACACGCTAAGAAAATGTTTTCCTTCACTATTTTGAAAGTAGTGGTGAGGATGAAAATCATAAAAGGTACTTTCCTTTCCTTGGTCTGAACACAAGCTATAATAATTCTTAAGTCATGTCTATTACCACTAGGCCAATACTGCTCACAATTATTATAATTAAAATACATATCTATTGTAAGCTATTCTGATTCATACTTTTTAATAAAGCGGAAGATTTTGTTTGTTTATTTGTTTAAAAGCGCGAATCTTCGAAAATACTGGGTGGATTTGGATGAAATTTAAGTACCTTGAATGGTATTTATATAGTTTTTACTCGACTGCAAAAGAAGTAGGATTATGTTTTTATCATGACAAAGTCCACGAGAGCGCCCATGCGACGGCTAGTCAAATACTAAAAATAAGGTTGTATGTAATTTTTACCTGCTATATCAAAAACGTTTGGACTTACTTGGCTCTCATAATATGAGGAGACTAGTAACGATTGTATGGACTTCAAAAGAAAGTCAAGAAACAATCTAGCTAACATTTACGATAAGAAAACATCTGAAAAAAGTTATTTAATATACAATTTGCAAAGTAAACAGCATTTATTTATTATAAAGATGATAGAATGATGTCCACAAGTTTATTCTCAACTGAAAAGTTAGACACAATAAGGATGCGTGAGGGAGAGACAACTGTTTTCTTCACGCCTCTCAGCCGAGGCGGGAGACGCCCTGGGCTTCGGGGATCGCGAGCTGATCTCCGGCCACCGTAAGTGCGGGACTCTGGATGGTGAGGAGGGGTAGCTCACCGTCCGGTAAGGACCAGGCCTAGGTAAGAGCAGTCAGCAGCATTGATAGAGCCTGACAGGACCATGGCCTGCCGGGGTAGCGGAAATGTTCTAACGAGATACCGCAGCCTCGGCTTTCAAGGTCAAATAAAGGAACAAGTTGGGTTTTTAGTCAGTAGAGGTCTGACACTCTGCCGCTACACCCAGGGCGTGAGAAGTCATTTGATGACTTTCCCACCGAAAAAAAGCACAATAAGAGTCGTTATTATTTCTTACTAGCACTTACTAAGTCAACCAGTTTGACAAGTAACTGGAGAAAAATTACATGGACTTCCAAGGTTTGACTTAAACGACCATTAAGATGTATTAACTGCTTTATAATGTATGTACACCACACTCAAGATAACTATGATTTTAATGGTTTGAGGAATATTGTAATAAGTTGAGCAACGCGATATTTGCCAAATGCTTGCACTGTTTGGACGGGCCTGCTCAAATCTGTGTGATTCTGTCCTGTAAAGGGCGCCACAGACATTAACCTATATAGCTCTCATATGATTTGATCACTACAGATTGTATGGACTTTAAAAGAGACGTTGACCTCTGAGTTTGTTTCAGTGTTTCTTCTGAGAGTAGTCAGTTAGGAAACACTGGTCTCATCTAGTTTACATTTACGAAAAACGACGTGTGAAAGTGTTATTTATAGCCTATTTGCAAAATAAACATCATTATTTCATTGGTGACTGTAAGTCAAATGATATTTATGAGATTAATCTGCAAGCATACTGATGTTTACATTAAACCACAGCATTGCCAAATCAAATGAAAATATTCTTATATCATTCTTATATTTCAAATATTCTTCCAGTTTTCTTAATAAGACACGAAGCCAAAATAGAAAAATGTTTTTATATCATTCTTATATATTTCAAATATTCTCATATTTTACTTTTTTAGCTTTATTTAAAATTGATAGTAGTAACACCGGTGTTGGTTCAACATACTTGATATTAGCTGTTATTCTGCTTATTGCACTACGCTGGCATGGTCAATATTACCTTAATTTGATCATAAAACAAATGGGGCGGCACTGATTAGCTAAGATGTGACGTAAATTTAGATTCCGTAGAAATTCCGGGATAGAAGGTAGCCTATTTTTTTGCCCTATAACCTCCTGTATCTTTTAGTGAAAATCCCTTTGGCATCGGTTCAACCGTTTTAGAGATTAACCTAGACAAATAGAATGACAGACCGAAAAAGTATTCAAATCACAGCAAATACTTCCATTTTAATTATTATGTATGTATGAATACATAGTTGTATGGGTGTAAAGTAGTATGATTACTTCACTTCATTGATATAATGAGAACTAGTACCTAATGTGGGGAAAAAACATTACTCGCATCCTTATGAACCCCTCCAACTAAGCTAAATATGTTTATGTCTTCTAGACTGGGACATGGCAATTGTGTAAGTGACCTCTCGAACACAAGTCTGACAACATAGCTAGTAGACTATTTTTTCATTTCATTCTTTTCGATTTCTTGTTTCTTAATATTTCTGCCAGTCTAATGGAACACCTTTATGAGTTATACGGAATGAGTCTTGATCTACGTCCATTATAACATCCAAAGCATCTATTAAAAATGTAGCTAGCTATAAATAATCAAATTCAAACAAACCAACACACCTTGGCCCTATTCCGTCCCTTCAAAACGCTAAAATCATTCAAACATCTCAACAAAATTCAATCGAAACCAATTTTATTGTCTTTTGGTGTCATTGCCCCATACATGGCTTGTCCAGTTGGTTCTCTTTCGTAATTTCAAGTAACGCAAGCTTTTGTAGGATAGTAATGAGGACCTCGTGAACGGTAATTATTTTTAAGATGACAGTTATTTTAAATTGCATTTTGTGTTCAGTATATCCTTTATGTTTTATGTTGTTTATGGGTTAACCTAGGGCAGTAAATTGTGTCCAGTGACTGCGCAGAAAATTCTCTCTTTGAGAGTGAAATAATCGTTTTAAAGTACATTAAATAGATATATTTGACTTTTGACACAATCATATCTGGCAAATTCAGTTTTAGAATAGTTACGAGAACCCTGACGTAATATTTCTTCATAATGAGAATATCATCAAATGACTTCTTCCGCTATGGGTGGAGCAGACGAAAATGTTAGACTGCTATCGACTAAAAGCACATTTTGTTCCTTCAATTGCCTTCCGGGTCGTGGTATCAATCAATCATTTATTTTTGTGAACTTAATTACAAATGGATGGTAAAATATTTGACATTAGAAACTATTTATGTTCTACCGTAAAAGCATAGGTACAAAATTTTTAATTAGATTATATAAAATTAAATTAAATTACATTATATTAAATTAAATCATATTATATTAAATAAGATACTTAGAGATACTTTAAGTAATCCTTTGTGAAAGTAATGATTTGTGTATAGTTTTTATTAATGGTCCTTCTAAATATTTTTCATTGTAGCACTGGATGGTGTTGAGAATTGATTGAGTTTGAGTTTGCCATTAATTAATTAATTATCCATTTAAGGTAAAGGGATACCTGTATCTGAATGAGGACTCAGTTAAACTGTAAAATATTACAATTAATTATTGGAATACACAAGTTGATGATGAAGAAGGTCGCAAGAGATTAAGTGGCTATCAAACTAACGCAATATTTTGATTTAATGCGAAATAAACTAATATGGTACATAGTTGTACATCTTCGTTACATGTTTTTGTTAATAGCTTTGACTAAAATGTTATTAAACATACAATATTAACAGAGAGGTGTGCAAATAGCATGGGAGACGATGTATGAAACAAATGAACGAAAATATAGATTGTTCTACAAAAGATTTTTAACCCACTTAACTTTTTTTCAAAAGTGTTTAAGAGTTCTCATGAACTTAAATTGTAGATAAGCCAGTGGATATTAAGATACTGGAAGTGTAAATTATTCATGAATAAGAAAAGTTTAAGTTTCCCAACAACAGAACAGGAATTTTGCTTTGCGACTTATCAATAAACTACAAAATACATAATGATGATGAAATACCTCAAAGCGTGAGCTATAATATTTAATAACCGCACAAAAAAAAATCACAATAACAATCGCGTTCACTTTGCTAAAGCATCTATCATAAATCAAGCAATCAAAAGAACAAGTTTCGATCAATTTTATTAATATACATTGGACCATATACGTCACATAGAGTTGATACCAAATCACAATGAAATATGATTCCTGGATATTTCTAACTTCGGTCGTAAATCAAATTAGATGGGCCATTTTGGGGCCTTGACATTTGGGCGATATGTTTGTATGAGAATCTGTCCTTGCTCCGGTATCTGTCCGGATGGTTTTCTGAGATCCGGGTCAGGTGATGAAACGAACGGTGCATCTTCTAAAGAACTAGCAATATGGGTAGAATTCACATTACTAACAATCTTGTTAAACCCCTCCAACTAAGCTAAATATGATGGTGTCTGGAACGGATTTACGGCGTAGTGTCATGAGTGGGGTTCGAACCCGCGTCTACTCGAGTACAAGGCCGACACCTTAGCCGTTAAGCTATTGCCGTTTTATTTTTGTATTGGATAAACAGTTAGCTGATTGTCTGAGGTCATTGTTTCGAACCTTGGCAGATATATAATAATATTCCACGACTTTCATACAACGGCATCTAGTCCCAAACTAAGCAGAGCTTGTGCTATGAGTACTAGACAACTGATAAACATACATATATATTTCTAAATACATACATATTATAGATAAATTACACCCAGACAAAGAACAAATTATCGTGCTCATCACACAAAGATTTGTCCTGGGTGGGAATCGAACCCAGTTAGGGCCACTGACCACTAGACCAACAGGCCAACCAACCAACAATATATTACTCTGTGTAATTTTCAGTATCACCACCATACTCTCAAAATGATGAAAGAAAACATCGTGACGAATCTGAAATGTCTAAGGACCGAAAAATGTAAAAACTGGGCCACATTCAAACTTGGCCCGCGTAGTGTGGGTTACAGCCCATTTTCACTCATAGAGACAGAGTCTGTGTCGTTATTGGCTAATTATGTTCATATGACTAACTCTTCTTGTATTTTTTAGGGTTCCGTAGCCGAATGGCAAAAAACGGAACCCTTATAGTTTCATCATATCTGTCTGTCTGTCTGTCCATCCGTTCGTATGTCACAGCCATTTTATTCCGAAACTATCAAGACTATACGTGTGAAACTTGGTAAGTAGATGTATTCCCCATAAATGGAACTGAATCTGAAAATATTTTATATTTCATGAAACCTATGCGTATGTGGTATCTATAGACAGGTCTTTAAAAATGACATTGAACTTTCTAAAACCACTTTTTCATAACGTTAATCATTTAAAAGATATACGCTTCAAAAGTGGTAAAATGTGTCCCTCCCCCTCTAACTTTTATAATAATGGAGTGATAAATTTAAAAAAATATATATATGCTGTAGATCTTAATTTATAAACTTTTAACCAAAATTAGTTTGAACGAGATCGGTTCAACAGTTTTTGAGATACAGCATATTTTCTAAAACCACAAAAACTTTGTAATTCATAAAAACACTATGAAACACAAAGTTATTTGGAGTAGTTACTACGGAACCCTTCATGGGCGAGTCTGAATCACACTTAGCCAATTTTTATTTATGTTGAGTATATATAAAAGGACGATCGTTTCTTTGTTTGTGTATTATGTACGAACTTTATGTTTAGGTTTATGCAACTTTATCTAACTTTATTGCGTTACTATTGCTTATGTTTTAGTTTCGACTCTTACGTTAACTTTGTGTTTTTTTTTAGTGTTCTTCATCATCTGCCTTTCCCCAACACTGTTGAGGTCAGCTTTTGGATTCATTTGCATTGAGTGACAGCCTATCTAACCCCCACAACCCCCATTGCCAAGGGGCATCGTGTTACCCCCGTCTCAGTAACGATATACATGAAGCTACCCGAAACTGTAAAATTTTCCCAATCAACCTTGAACCTAATTTCTTTGCCAATAAAGTTGAAAATCTATTAAAGAAATTTGACAGATTGTTGTAGCTTGATGTGCTGGCGTCTGTACAAATGTCTGCTGCAAGTAATGGTTTAACTTGATTTTCGAGGCACGAGGTTACGTTACATAAGGATCTCACCATCCCACCAGACCCATCTAAGTACTGACCTCAGCCAGCGTTTCTTCACATTGAAGATAAGAACATGTAACTGTTTAATTTGGTGACCCATAATACACACTGGTATTTATGAGCCTCTCACTGTGACCGCCTTAACAAATGATCCGAAGGTTTAACAAAATATATGCGCATATTTGGAGAGTCCAATGCTCTTTTCCTATTCATGGCTTACGTAAATACTTTGTGTTTCGGATTTTCCATTATCTACAGGATATTATCAAAACCTAATAATGGTTTCACAGAAGTCAATGCTTAACCTTCAAAACTGACCCCAGTTGGCTGTTATTATTTAACGGATAAATATAACATAGAAAAGAATAATAAAACATACCTATAATTCTCAAAAGATGACATTGTGAGAAGGGAGATAATGTTCTTTGACTATTTTGAATGTATTTGATGTCACATTTTTTTTATAAATGCAAGCTATCTCACATTCTATGTTTTTACATTATGTCTAGAAAAATAAAATATATTATATCTAGGTCATTAATAACCTGATTTTAATCTCATAATTAATATGAAGAATCCTGTTCTATATAGTTTCATGAAGTTAAACAAGTTTCGTGAATGCCAATTCAGAAAAACATCTTTTAGCTATAATTATACTATCAGGGCTCGCGAGCCGATCTCCGTCCAACGTTAACATGGGCTTCTAGATGGCAAGCAGTAGTAGCTAGCTTACCGTCCGGTAAGGACTAGATCCGGGTGGGCGTCGTGTTTCACACGCTTTTCAAAGAAAAGCTTTTTTAATCAGTAAGATCTAACGACCCCATACACCCTAGTATCAGAGTTTCTAGACCATCTCAAGGGCCTCTGACGTGCTCTATTTTGACAACCGCAATTTGGTGACCGGAACCACCGGCTTGTACGTGTCTTCCGAAGCACGGAATTAAATTTATAATCTTTCGAATTCTGGACAAGTTTGAAGTCATAGCATTTATTTGTTATATCATAAACATAAAATAGATACCATCTTGACTTCCAAACAATCGGTCATATTACACGCAACAATAGTACAATTCCGTTTTTATTTGCATTTGGCATTGAGTACGAAATGTAAGTCACTGTAGACAAAGGAGTTGAATTCCTATCATTACCGTAGTGTGTGTGGTTGGAAATACCTATTGTATTTTACTAGTCAATCGTTAAACATGCAAAGTTGGGTAAAAAGTGTAAGGCTTAATTGCTAGCTATTAATTACTGATTGCTACTTTCTTCATTTGTGTCAAGTGTAAATTAAACGGTGTTTTTAAATACCATCTTTATAGGGAATTGCAAAAACGATGTGAGCGTAGTATTAGGCAAGACTACCGGCGCGACTACAATACACTTCGTCACATTCTTGTGTTGCATCTGCAGAAGTCTATAATTATGTGTAAATTAAAAGCTACACTGTGGTAGTATTTTCAAAACAAATATATTTCAAAAGTATCTAGAACAATATGTAGTGTTGATTCCATCAAGAACTAATGATCAATCTTGCTTGCAGTATACAGTACCGTTCTCCCATCTACAATATATTGTTTTAGTTAAACGTTGCGAACAGCAATGACAGTTATATCATTACATTATCAGTTTAGAACGTTTCTATTGCTGGGACACAGATCTTCCTGTCTATGAGCGGGAATGAGCCGAAATTCACCTCGTGGGATCGATACGGGTTGGCCTTCGGATTGTTCAGTCATAAGACATTCCGGTTACCACACGATGTATTTCTCCATCGTTTCGAGAGAAGTGGTGATGATGTTATCATCAGCATGCATCGGACGCGCATACCTGGTCATCACCCTCAGCCTCTTCAGCAACCTTGGCACAGCACCCTGCACTTCGGCCGGTCAGCAAGCAGAAACACAATCAGAACGACAAGAAGAGGCAGAACAGTAAGATTACCTAATTGTTATCGCGCGTAGTCACGGTCTCGTCAGGGGAGCACTGTAACGGCCTAATTCGCTTATAAACATTGAGACCTCTGACGGAAATCACGTCGGGGTCACCAGTTTGGGGTAGGCGAAACAGGGTGTAAAGTCCCGCTATCTCATTGAAAAGAGAGGATCCTTCGACCAGACAGATGTTTTGTCTGGTGGGCAACTGCCCGATGTTTGTGATTGGGAGATTTATATGTATGCTAGTTGTGCGGTAATCTCTGATTGCGTGATACAGGATTTATATAGTTTAGTTTGTATGTCGCAAGATAGATGTCGCTACAACACAAAATAATGTAAAATCAATTAAGTATAGGTTCTTCATACGCAATTAGGCAATTTTTTACTACTTGAACTATAATAGTGCAAATATATGTCTGGAGAGATGGCGCTTTCTTACTTCATAACATGACACCTTAGTTCAATAGATCAAGGTTCTATAAAGAACGGTGAATGAATCTAATACATAGGGCACCTACACTTGGTGGTCCTCTCATCTGAGAACCATATGAGGACGGTTGAATAACGATCCTCCTACGCATAGATCCGGTTTTCCAATGTCAACTCGATGTCATCTAATTCTATTCATGCTTTTCGTGTCATAAGATTTTTAATCTCATTAATTTTTATTGAATGGAATTTTTATAGTTGCTAATTTTGTCACTCGTTTTAATATAGCCAAAACCTGTTGTTTTTAATTAAAATAAAAGTATACTCCGACTTTTTTTTATAATTTAAGATATTCTCGCGTTTGATCACCATCTCACCTCATGGTAAGTGATAATGTGGTCGGAGATGAAGCACGCTTGCCTAGAAGTACCCTATTTAGTCTTGACTTAAAGCTCCCCAGGTTATAGCTATCGGGAAACACAGACTCCGGTAGGGTATTCTCCTCCTTATCTGTACTTCTATGTTTGTAAATGATAATTTCTAGGTTCACGGTATTTAATTTGATCGTAGTGAGATTAGATAGACAGTCGTTCCGTGTATGTTACTTGTATTAGGCTGAATCTGGTTACGTTGGTGGTATGAACATAGAGTGGTTTGAGTCAGTTACAGTCTGACAAATCCCTTTGCTTGCCCCAGGGATAAGCCTACATTTCCACCTCGAATTAAAAATGGCTGAATCCGGTAATACTAGAAGCCGACCTAAACATTTTTGGAAGAAAGCGTGACAGATTTTTCATAAATGTATTTTAAAATAATTTTCTTCATGATCATTTTTTTTTCTGTAATATTACGTATTTTTGCAATGACACAAATACTTTGAAGGTCCATTGACTTCCAAAAAAAATATCTTTTAATTTGTCTTTGGAGTCACCAAGGTGAAAATTAATAGCCATAATTAGTCCCACAGGTGGCAAAGCTGTTACTGATTAAACATTTATGGATGAATCGGAACGTGTTTTTATAATAGTTTCATCTGTCTCGTTGTGTCACGACGAAAAGTGAGGTCAGTGGAGATATTGCATATTTTAGGGTTCCGTACCTTTAAAACTTCGTTATTCGTCCAGTCCATGTGTTTATTACCTTTTTAGTTAGGACCGCATGGAACTTAAAACGTGTAAATGTGTATTTATTTATTGTTTCGAATTTCTGATATTTCTGCACTGTTGCAAGCGCTATGATCATGGATGGAGCTCTAATGATAGTGTTAATCACCATATTAGCCAAAAACTTATAATTAGGAATGCATAGATTTTATCAAATTATATTAAATATTTGGCCGTACGGTATCTTT
Source organism: Tholera decimalis (assembly GCA_943138885.2). Classification (NCBI taxonomy): domain Eukaryota; kingdom Metazoa; phylum Arthropoda; class Insecta; order Lepidoptera; family Noctuidae; genus Tholera; species Tholera decimalis. Next base: position 2,360,427 of record OW964552.2, on the reverse strand, counting down.
CTATGCTGTGAAATCAAACTTGTAAGACATTGCGATTAAAAGATACGACAATTTTTGTCACATATTTTGCGATTTCACAAGGAAATAAAGCCTATAATAGGGCCTGCCTATGCTTATGGGTCCTGTTGATCTAGAATCATGAAATTTTGAAAGAAGCTACACCTTACAACCTTAAAACCGTAGTTTAGTTAGTTCGATGCTACTGAACTAAGACACTTTTATTTTCGTTGGGAAAAATCATCAAATCAAACTCTGAGTGGAGCGGAAGGTGTCAGATTAAAAACCCATCTTGTTCCTTTAGTTACCCTTGAGATACGGGGTGGCTGTATCTCGTTAGAAAATTCCCGTAACCACAACGGGGAACTTGGGCACTTAAGTTTGTTGTGAATTGGAGTTTGAGTTGAGTTGATGTCTCGTCTTGGCGGGTTTTTTAAAAGATAATTTAATAAACTTACGAAGAAGCTTAAGTTACTTGTAAAACAAGAAGTAAGTACGCATTATGTAATCAGAAGAAAAGTAACTATACTTGAGCGACTGCAAGTAATCTCTTCAACCAGAAAGTTTTATAAATTACGATATAGAAATTACGATATAGATATAGAAATATTGATATAATGTACTGTGTTTCTGAATCGTCTGTATTTAAAGAAGTTTTATTCAGGAAAACAAACAATTGTACATTTTGTCTTATATGTATCGTTTTTAAGTTCATAATAAAGTAGGTTAATGTTCCTACATATTACTGAAAGTATTATTTACCTAATTAAGAGTAGTGTTGATGAAAGTTGAGACTAATTTTAATATCATACAAAATTATTGGGTGTATGAATTTTTTTTTTTTTAATACGTTATGAGTCGTTGCGCTCTTTAAAGTTGTATGTTGAGCTATAAGTTTTAGAGAGCAGAGGCCCACTCAAATCTGTGCGCATCTTTCCTCAAAAGATTGCCTTAGACAATAACCTAAAAGATTCTCATATGATTTGACCAGTACATATTGTACGGACTTAAAAAATAGACTTTTACCTCTGAGTTTGTTTCGGTGTTCCTTCTCAGGGTAGTCATTTAGAAAACACCGGCCCCATCTAGTTTAATTTTTACGGAAAAAATTACGTGTAAAAGTGCTATTTAACAACCCTTACAAAATAAAGAAGTGTTAACGTAACGTGAAGTTAACGTAAATAAGCATTTTAATAAAATGTTTGTTGTAGGTGTCTCTATGAAATTCCAGTTTATACATAATATTATTAAATGATCCAACGAATGAAAGAGACAGTGTGGAAAACATCAATTTATTAGTAGATGACCTTGGTAAACTGACAAGTTAATAAAGAAAATGTTTTATTTCTACTATCATTTGAATTAATTGAAATTATAATATCCGAAATGAATAATTTAAAGTGTTTTTGTGAAGACATTTAAAAGCAAATTCTGTCCTTTACTCGAAGAATTCGTCGTAAATTAATTGATGAAGAAAAACAACTATCACTTTTTAAATTAAATTAGTTATTTTGGAATAAAACCTGTTAGCTAACACGAAACATGTATTGTTCACAACGATTAGAATTAATTAAATTTTTCTAGTTTATAAACAAGTTGAAAGAAAATGTGGTTGATATCTTGCTAGAAATAAATTATTTTTGGTGAAGAATTAATCATTGTGTTTTTTTTTAAATATTGTAAGCACATGTTTGCCCATAATCTTAAATAATATACGGAAAATTCGGCACGATGACACCATCTAAATTATTATTTTGCCAAAAGTCTATCTCCATGCCAAGTTTCAACAAAACCGTTAAGCAGTTTAGTCGTGACACACCGACATACAGACAGATTTTCGAATTTACAATATACAAAATTTTGCCAGCAACTTCGCTCGCGTGAGAGATTTTTCCCGCACAAAATCAGATCTTAAGAGAATTCTGGGATAAAACTTTTCCGGGCCTTTTTGTCATTTTAGCTATCTTCATAACAAGTTTTATTTAGGTACGTTTAGTAGTTTTTCTGTGAAAGAGTCATCCATCCTAAAATACTTTCGCAATTATAATATTATTTTTTTTATTATTGATTCCCGTTTGACCACCATCTCACCTGATGGTAAATGAAGATGTGGTCGAAGATGGAGCACGCTTACCTAAAAATAACCTATTCACTCTTGACTTAAAGACCCCTAGGTTATATCTATCGGGAAACACAGACTCCGGCAGGGAATTCCACTCCTTACGTTTTGTGCGTGTGGGTGGGATTTCAACCATGTAACGATGGCGCATCGCCGTTTGTCTTGTAGTCCGATGATGGAACGGACTTGGCGCAATTAGATTGTGTAATTCCATCGCACACTCTCCGAAATGTATCCGATAGAAAACCTCTGGAGCTTTGACTCCATCAGTACATCGTTGCCATTGGCCTGTTTCTCAATGGATTCAAGCGCGTCCAGTTGGTATTTGGCAGATCTATCTCAAAGATGAGAGCAGTACTCCATACACGACCGAACCTGGGCTTGATACAGATTGAGCAGCTGTTTCGGTGTGAAGTACCGTCTCACCTTTGCCAAAATTCCCAACTTTTTTGATGCTAATTGAGCCTTAGCCTCGATAAACGGACCAAAATTGAGGGGAAGTTATTGTTACCCCAAGATGCTCAATACGATCGGTCATCGGCACGGTTACACCACAGAAAGTAGGAGCCGGTTCAAATTGGCTCTTTTTTGCGGAGAAAATAATTAGATTAAGTAGGACTGGTAGAAAATGTCTACGGTATTAAGTCCGCCTTTGTACCTATATGCAACAAGTATAAATAAATAAATAAATATAGCGTCACCCTTTTTGTTGCTATTGTATCAACACAGTAAACAAAGGCTAAAATTGTGCAACACAAAGTTATGCGTAACCACGCCAGTAATTTTACCTTCAGTATCGTTGATTCGCAAACTTGACCACTATGACCCTCAGATGACCGTAAAACATTATATTAAAGTATTATGTGTACAGTACACCGTACAGCCATTACAGATGTTCTTGCAGTAAAAGCACAAGTCTCGAAGGAAAATAACCGGACGATATGTTTGGTACAGTTGATAAGCGATTGTCAGTCGCAGCGTTCGAAAGTTCGATTCCAGCAAGGAATAAAATATTTTAAAATTTAAATTATGCGTACAACTAGGAATGGAATTCCCTGCCAAAGTCTGTATTTCTTGACATCTATAGGTAACCTACGCGTCTAGTGAATAGGTTACTTTTAGGTAAGCGTGCTTCATCTTCGACCACATCATCACTTACGAGATATTGGTCCAATGGTAATAAATAGGTCTTAAATTCATCCACATGAGATTGTGGAGAAATATGAAGAAAGAAATAAATTTTTAATATGCGAGTATGAACTTAGATTTACGCTCGCCAATCGCGTAGATAATATATTTTGAGAAACCGGTAATAAATGTGTTTTATGATCTGAAATATCCTTAAAAAAATCCTATAATTAAGATAAAGACGACTTTATAAAGTGCCTCTATGACAATTATTTTTGAGCCACTACAACATATATATAAATGAAATGTGTAGATTCTCTTTGTTAAACAAAAATCAAATGCTTACAAATTATTGTATGATATATACATACGCTAATATCTTTAGGTACTCTGCTAGATTTTTAGAACCAACGATTAATTCCAAAAAATTGGCCAAGTGTGAGTCAGACTCGCCCATGAAGGGTTCCGTAGTAACTACGCCAAATAACTTTATTTTTCATAGTGTTTGTATGAATTAGAAAGTTATATCTGCGGTTTTATAAAATATGCTGTGCTCTCAAAAACTGCTGACCCGATCTCGTTCAAACCAATTTCTGTTAAAAGTTTACATTAAGATCTACAGCAAATATATCTTTTTTTAATTTTTCACGCCATTATTATAGAAGTTAGAGGGGGCGGGACACATTTTACCACTTTAGAAGCGTATATCTTTTAAACGATTAACTTTATGAAAAAGTGGTTTTAAAAATTTCAATGTCATTTTTAAAGACCTGTCTATAAATACCACACACGCATAGATTTAATAAAAAAAATATTTTCAGTTTCAGTTCCATGCATGGGGAGCCCCCCCTTTATTTTTAATATGTTTTTTTTTTTATTGTTTTCTTAAAATCGGAAATCGGTTTACAGAATAAATCTACCTACCAAGTTTCACATGTATAGTCTTAATAGTTTTGGAATAAAATAGCTATGACATACGGACGGACGGACAGACAGACAAACAGACAGACATGACGAAACTATAAGGGTTCCGTTTTTTGCCATTCGGCTACGGAACTCTAAAAACCTACCACCACTTACCACATTGTGGTCTTTTTAACCCAAAGGTTGTCTGGTAGAGAATGCCTTGTTGCATTTATTCTGACTATGTACCACTATAGTACATACAGTTTAAATAAATAGATAAACGCATTTCAAACTAATGAAGTGGTGAAATACTGACCAATATTAAAAAAATCAGTAAGGAACAGCTTCATTAATTTAAAAATTTAAAATAAATTTAAAAACATTTAAACCCTCTTCAATGGTTACGAAAATAATATATACAAATCATTCATTACTTTTTGTAGTCTCTTTTATATTTATAAATGGTATTTATCCAAAGACGTTTTATTAACCTCTTTTTAATTATTTTTTATCTGATTGGCATTATAAATAAAAAAGACAAGAGTCTTCTTATTTTAATTGCACCTTCATCAAGATCATAAAAATATATAATTTAAAAGTGCCATTTAGTTAATGATTAGTCTTAATATAACATTCATAAAGGTCAAAACCTCTTCATAAACATCGTTTTGCAATGGGAATAGTTTAGTCTGAATAAAAATTGTTAAAGAAACATACAATTGTAACTTATATAATTGTAAATTGTAACCTGTGGAAACGAAGTGGATTGTACTTTAATCTAGTTAACCCCCGACGCAAAAAGAGGGGTGTTATAAGTTTGACCATTATGTGTGTCTGTCTGTGGCACCGTAGCTCCTAAGCGGGAGAATCGATTTCGATGCAGTTTTTTTTTATTAGAATGCAGATTTCCCGGCGATGGTAGTGTAGACATTTTGTCAAAATCAGTTGAGCCATTTACTAGATATGGGGGATGAAAGTGGGGATAAATAATCGAATGTTGTCAAATAAACCCAGGTGGGGTATCAAATGAAAGGGCACGACGTGTATATTACTATAAAAAATGTTTTTTTTTAAATATGTATTTAGATGTAAGACACTATGTACAATTGTTGATTTTCCAAAATAAAATAAAACTAAATTAAAAATAAAATTATATACGTAACTAGGCACAAAAGTTAACAAAAGGCCCATCTTATGGCTGTTTTTAACAAAAGCATAAATTATTTACAACATAATACATTGTGCAGTTACCTACATCATGTTAGCCACTTGTATCCGGCGGCGTGGGAGGGTTGGTAATCGAATCTACCGAATAAGTGTTATAATTGTCGTTTATGGAACATTATTAACCGACTACGTTAATCGAAAAGTGCTTTAGTTTAATAATTTAATTATTTCTTTAAGAATTTCCAGGAACGCAAGGGCAGTTGAAAGAACAGCGTGGGTTTTTGGTCAGTAGAAGGCTGACACTCCTTTGTGATCCACTATCCAGTTCGATGATTTTTCCACCCGGAATAAAAAGGTAGATTAGAGATATAGTGTTCCAAATTTTAAAAAAATAATGTTTTATATACACTTTCTACCTCCTCAGAAAGGAACTGCAAAAGAGTTCGATTTTTAAAATAAAACTTGAATCAAAAATAAACTCGAAATTAGTTTACAATTTTCCGCATCAGCTCAATAAAATTAAATTAAAGGATTTCCCAAAGGAGGTTATAATTCATGCATAATTAAAATTTACGACTCACTTGATACAATTTAAGCTGCTAGTATTTATGAACCTGTACGAACTAGTATCAAATACCTAAATAATGAAAGTTCAAGGTCTATCTACATCAATATTCAAAACTTTAATTTCTCGCAAACTTAAGTTCCTGACGTAAGAAAAGTAAGTAAGTGAACACGAACCTAAATTATCTAAGCATAAAGTTCTTTTTAGCTTGCACATAAGCTTGTATTTCCGCGAAGACGACACTCCGTGCCACCTTTGACATATTTGCTCAATAATTGACATTGAAAATTCAAGTTTATTTGCATTTTTTTTTTCAATTATAGACTCTATGTCATAAGCATTAAGAGCGTTTATATTTCTGATAAGTTAAGCGGTGGTAAGTGTTTTATCAATTAAAGTACAATATCAAGTAGGATGTCCTGGTTGGACCAATTATCTACCTACATTATAAATTCATAATATAGAAGAATCCTATTTTAAAAACCCGTATCCGTGTCCATACAAGGAATTTAAAAATTAATAACTAATCAACATTTTGTAAAACTGGATACAGAATTTCTTGCTAAATTACTGTCCATCATCACAGAAACAATTAATTTTTAGGTATTCATTACAATTATCCGCTGTAAAATATCCTGTCTATCCATCTATCTATCTAAATCATACAATCAGCTACAAAAATATAAGAGAAAAACGTTTTATTGATTAAAAATAAACAAATTTATTGAAAAATTTAATACATTTTTGTAAAGACTACTTTTATGTTTAACTTAGTGTGCCGTATAATTAACGGCCAAAAAACGGTTTTAGTTTCTTTTGTGTTTTATTTGGTGGACATTCCATACGCACAAAACGTTTCGGAAATACTTTCATTATGCTTACGGCTAAGGACTGGAATTTCCTGCTGGAGTCTGTGTTTTCCGATAGCTATAACCTTTTCTGTGTCATTAAGTTAACAGTGAACAGGCTACTTCTAGGTAAGCGTGCTCCATCTTCGACCACATCATCACATACCATCAGGTGAGATGGTGATCAAACGCAAGACTATTATTAATAAATAAAAATAAAAAAGTAATTTGTGAATAAAGCATATCCTTTTAAAAGCTATCCTTAGCCTCATAGATTAAGGATAGCTTTTAAAAGGGTATATTAACTGGCTGAATATATAAATAAAAATATGACATATATCCATCTTTATTTTCAGGGCCAAAAACTCGAAGATTTGTGACAGACACCAACGCACTGAGCCCAAGTGGTGGATTATGGACCATTACCACTAATGGAGAGAATTATTTATTCATTACAAAAAAATATAGCTTTGGATTTTGGCATCATCAGAATTACGAGGAAAAAGAAAGCCATACTGACCTGTCCAAGCCGTCAGTTATGCGCGTAACCCGAACGGTTTTGCAATGATTCGATAATAAGGGTTACATAATGTTAAGTCGCCTGATGAGGGTCAGAAGTGGTACAATCCAAAAATAAACGTACGTCATTTATTTTGTCCTGATGTGAAATGTACGAGCCTTTTTCTGAGTTTGGTAAGTGAATAACCCTCGCTTTGTAAGAGCCCAGTTTCAGTCTTCCCCAGTTCCTAAACTGGGGAAGACTGAAACTGGGTTTGAATTTCAGCTTGGGACATTTAAACCCAAGTCTGATTTATTTACAGATGTACTGAAATGGAACCACCAAATGAAAATTTAGTTAGAAGTATTTTATAACGCTCATTTTTAATGTAAACGCGAGAACACTATAGACTCTTAGATTTATTTTTGAGACACATTGAACTATGTCAATTGGTTTATATTGTCCAGTTTCTCATCATAATTCTGTAACAGGTTTATAGAAAAAAAAAAAACAGGACACAAATCCTACTTAATATTATTAATGCGAAAGTTTGTGAAGATGTGTGTATGTTTGATGCGCTTTCACGCAAAAACTACTGAACGGATCTGAATGAAATTTAGTAAGTAAATAGTTGACATCCTAGAATAACACACACGCTCCTTTTTATCCCGCAGTTTTCACGGGATCGGGATTTACATGGGAAAATTCTCCCACGCGAATGAAGTCCAAAGTTAGTACTTACTAGTCTAATATTAAAAAAAAGAACAGGATTGCTAAGACGGTTACATAATTTCTGCTAAATTTCAATTATGTTTAGACCTAAAGTAACTGCCGTTACAAAATCTATCATATTATTATGAGATGATGAATGGAAATGGAAGGGAGGACATTTAGTCGACCTTTAAAACAAAGATGTAACTCTCATGTCCCTGTGATTTCAGCAGAGCAACCTATTCAAAATGTGCGAAATTACGTATTACCAAATACGCATCTGACCTATCAGGTATTCGTAGTGTTACGAAAGGACGCTCACAAATAATGGGAGGTAGCCAATATTATGTACTTCGCGAACACAATCAAGTAATCAATTTTCCGAAGAAGAAACTCAAAACCCAATTATAAAAATAAATGGTCATTATGTACATCACTACATTAATTAAATTTATTGCAAACGCTATACATATCAAATACGAAAAGTTGTGCACGCCGCAATTGCGGCGGTAAGACCCCTCTTTGAGGAGTGGCTAGATCGGCGTCACGGCGTCCTGACCTACCGCATGACGCAGGTCCTCACCGGTCACGGAAGTTTCGGGAGGTACTGTGTCTGATGGGAAAGGAACAAACGCCTCGGTGTCACCACTGCGAGGGTCGCCCTGAGGACACAGTAGAGCATACGGTGCAAAACTGCCCCGCCTGGGCAGAGCACCGACGTGTCCTCACGGCGGCGATAGGCGGTGACCTCTCGCGCCCGGCATTGGTCGAGGCCATGCTGCGGGGCGAGAGGGAGTGGGAAGCGGTCGCCTCCTTCTGCGAAGCAGTCATGCTTCCGAAGGAGGAGGCGGGCCGCGTGAGGGAGAGGATGGCGTCCTCCCTCCAGCCCAGCCGCAGTGGTAGACGCCCACGGCGTCGGACATCGGCCGACGATCTCCGGCCACCGTAGGCGCAGGCATGCGGACAGCGAGTAAAGGGCAACTCGCTGTCCGACCATGGACCATGCCCGGGTCGACGGCACGTTGTGTTCCACGCGCGCCTCCAAGAGCGTCAGCAATATGACGAGGCCCCCCGGGGGTCATGGGACTTATCCCATTACCGTGACCCCGGTACGTAAAGGGTTATTGAAGGAACACTGTGGATTTTAGTCAGTAAAAGTCTGACAGTCCCTCCCACCCTGCTCGGGGTGTGAGGACTTATCAACCGACGACAAAAAGAGGAGGTTATCAATTCGACGCGTATATATTTTTTTTAATGTATGATCATCGATTACTCGAAGACGGCTGGACCGATTTGGAAAATTCTTTTTTTGATTGAAAGGGATCTTTCTTTGATTGACGTCAGGATCTGATGATGGGATCCTGGAGAAATCGAGGGAAATCTTCAAATATTATAGGCACACCTATGACGTTTTGGGTATTTTTTATAGTAACTTGTGCAGTTGCTCTCAAAAAGTACCATTTGAGGAACTGGAACTGATGATGAAGACCACAGATTGCCACCGAAACAACTCAATAATAAGTATTTCGTGGATTGCGATTCGATTACTTGAATATGGATGTTAAGCACTTTATGCTCGTCATAATGCATATGGTGATGTAGAGCTGATGGTGAAGTACCAGGAGAACTCCTCAACAATTAACAGCCCAGCATTGGGAAAAGCAATATTTTGTAAAAGGTTATAAGTAGTTGACATTTAGGCTCTTGTAATTAGGTAAATTAAAAATAGACCAACTAAAAAGAGTGAAATAAAAACTTTTTACCAAAAAATTAAACCGACTGCCAAAAAACACTGCAAAGTGAAAAATAACTTTAATTTCGGAAGTCGATGCAAAAAACGAAAATACAAAACTAAAGACACCGACTACCGAAATTAAAGTTATTTTTCACTTTGCAGTGTTTTTTGGCAGTCGGTTTAATTTTTTGGTAAAAAGTTTTTATTTGATAATTTTGCCAAGCTAAAAAAAAGTACAGATACAAACGTTTTTAAATAAAAAATAGTTAACTGTATTTAGTATTCCTAATTTTCCTTTTCTCTGTATAATCAATTAATTAACTAATTACGACTCGCCAGCACACAGATAAGCCCCAAGAGGCTAATGTGTATTGGATAAGATAAATAAAATAAATAAAAATAATAAAATAAAATAAATAAATAATATATATTATTATCATCATCTGCTTAGTCTTTTTCTGAACAATGTTGGGATCTGGGGGTTTGCAGCTTACTGGAAGCAGCTGAGCTGCCTATCTGACCTCTACCACCCATTAGCTGGATACCCCTTGGAAAGGCTGGTGTTAGATTTTTTAGCTTCCGTAATTACCACCAATGAAAGCCGGGTTCTACAGCATAAAATGCTTTCCGAAGTATGGAGTAATTTCAATGTGTGGTCGACTTTGAAGATCCACACGTGCGATTTTTAAGGTTCCGTACCCAAAGTGTAAAACGGAACCCTATTACCAAGACTTCGCTGTCTGTCCGTCCGTCTGTCTGTCACCAGGTTGTATCTCAAGAACCGCGATAGCCAGACAGATAAAATTTTCACAAATTATGTATTTCTGTTGCCGCTATAACAAAAAATACTAAAAACAAAATAAAATAGGTAAATATTCAAGGGGGCTCCCATACAACAGGGATGATTTTTTGTCGTTTTTATATAAAATAGTACGGAACCCTTCATGGGCGAGTCTTTGGGGCTTAAGGCGAGCAGTTGTCCATCTTTATATATCGATATTTCTCCATGCCTCGGAAAGAATGATAAGCCGTTGGTTCCGATTGACATTTGTACATCTCTGACAGTGATTTCATGTAGTCAAAAGCCATAAAATTTTACACCAGTCTTGCGAAGGGATATGGTGTTACCCAACTACTGTCTTGCAGCGTTCATATTAGTCGCGGTTTGTGAAAGACGAGACAAAGTAAGCCGTTGGTCTCAGCTGGCATTTGTACCTCTCTGTCAGTCGTTAATCCGCGAGTTGACAGTATGTTTAAAAATTTAAAATAACAATTTAATTATGTAAATCTATTGATATGAAGCACAAAATAGTACAAATGAAGAAAAGATTATTAATTATTAATTTTATTTTCCCTTGAGAAAAATGAGACTTTTTATCTGTGAGTCACGTGATTAGAAACACCAATCAGAAAACGAGACGTCATCGTTCAATATTTTGAAAGCTGACTGGTAATCTTTAGTTGGTGCGTAAGACAAAATAAGAAATAACTAACTAACTGCTTGCACTGTCTGGACAGGTCCGCTCAAATTTACGTGGTTATTTCCTCAAAAGAATACCAAAGACATGAACCTACATGCTTCTCATATACAAATACAAATTGTTTGGACTTTAAAAGAGACGTTGACGACAAACTCAGAGGGAGTTTGTTTCGGTGTTTCTTCTCAGAGTAGTCAGTTAGGAAATATTGGCCTTATCTAGCTAAACTAAACACGCAAAAATTCATGACGTGTAAAAGTGTTATTTATAACCAATTTACAAATAAATATTTCATTTCATTTCATAACTAACTCTCTCTTCTGGTTCATTTGTCTTATCGTCCTGTAATAGTTGTTCCATGAGTTCCTTTTTTTGTCTTCTTAAAAAAGCAGATAGATAGATATATTATTTATTGTACACCATAACAGTAAAACAAATATGGACTTAACAACTAAAAAGGGTAATACAATGGGCGGTCTTATCGCTAAAAGCGATCTTTTACAGACACCCTTTGGATGGATTTGACACAGAAGTTCTAACCACTTCTTGCGAATATCTCTTTTGAATAAATAGTTTCGTTGGCGTTTTTATAGTAGTATTCCCACAACAAGGTACTGCACAGCAATGATAATAATTTTTCACGTCCATAATAGAATAAAATATCATAAAATACCCGAAGTACATTTATGTGCCAAATGCCAGGAAAGTTGTTTTTTGAACGATGACGTCATACATAGTCACGTGACCATAATGCCACGATTTAGGCCATAGTTTTTTAATAAATTAAAAAATTACTTATATTTTAATTGAAAGGTTAAGTGATGGATAAAATATTATTTTACGAGTACACGTAAAGCGCTTTGAAGCGTTTCAAACAATTTTCACCCGACTACGGCAAAGCCAAAGGAGGGTTAGCTCCAAAGCTGCTTATCGGAACTCGACAAATGAGGTATCGTTAGAACCGTCTTGATTGTCCGCTGAACATAGGCTACGTGACGTGTCACAAAACCCAATGTGGCGCCCTCTAGGGCCCAAAAAGTGTTGTGTTAAAAAATAAAAATACGATAAACACATCGTGTTTGATATCATTTGAAAGGGCGTCACATGCACATTTCCAAAATATTGCTTAAATTTAAAGTGGCGCCCTCTAGTGGACAAAATATCATGTGTAAGAAAATAAAAATAAGATAGATACACCGTGTTTGGTATCATTTGAAAGGGCTTCACTTGTACTTATCAAAAATATTGCTTAAATTAAACGTGCCGCCCTCTAGCGGTCAAAAAGTCATGTGTAAAAATAAAAGTAAGATAGATATACCGTGTTTGGTATCATTTGAAAGGGCTTCACTTGAACTTATAAAAAATAAAGTAAATAGTATAGAAGCACAGTGATTTAACACCAAAATAGTATAAATAATAAAAAGTAAAAAAACTAAAACCCGACTACGACAAAAAAATCGATGCTAAAAAGGATGAAACAAGATTTTCAGGATGCTGAAATAAACAAGGTTACTGGAAAAGCAAGAACAGAACAAAAATAAAAGCCGTAGTCACACGTTATATAGGATATCAACCGTAACAAAACAATTAATAACGTGACGTGTGACTATGGCTTTTATTTTTGTTCTGTTCTTGCTTTTCCAGTAACCTTGTTTATTTCAGCATCCTGAAAATCTTGTTTCATCCTTTTTAGCATCGATTTTTTTGTCGTAGTCGGGTTTTAGTTTTTTTACTTTTTACAAAGTTGTCAACTCGCGGATTGTCTTGCCAATCGCAGATGATTGTCCTTACAATGGAAGCGAAGAATTTTTACGTTCCCTTCGACTATTTTTTATTTTTTTATTTCGCTTTTGTTCACCATCTCACCTGATGGTAAGTGATGATGTGATGTGGTCGAAGATGAAGGACGCTTACCTAGAAGTAACCTATTCACGCTTGACTTAAAGACCCCCCAGTTTATACCTCAGCTTAGGAAACACAGACTCCGGCAGGGAATTCCACTCCTTAGCGGTACGCACAATGAAAGTATTCCCAAAACGTTTTGTGCGTATGGGTGGTATGTCCACCATCTACAATATAACCTGGAAGATTAGATACTGTGTAATATTTCAGGTTACCAAACCATCATAATGTTTGGCGCAGACATTGTCTTGTCAGATAATTAATATAAATAAACATTTTAAAATAAGCAACAAATTGATTTTACGCATACTTTAAAAAACAATTGTCTTAATTAAAAAAATTAGCCTATGTAAGATTTTTTTAAATGAATCTATTTTCTTATTAGAAGGAAGAACTTTAAACTTTATTTAAATGTTATCGCAATTGTTAATCTGTTAGCAGTGGCGATAATTTTATAGTAAGTTATTCTTTAACCTACCTCAAATTTATTTTGACACAACAGTAATAAATTATATTGTTCAAGATTTATAATCAGCAGTAAAATATCTAAGTTGAGTCTAAAAAGACGATTTATAGTGTGTTATGCACAAACACGTAGTATTTTTATTGGGAAATATTATATATTAAAGTTAATTAAGATGTTAAAAATATATAAAATTATTTGTGAAGAATTTTAATTACAGCCTCTGCGTGCTTTTAATTTTATTTTGTAAACAATAGATTTTAGAAGCAAATAGTGTTGGAATATTGCTTTTTAGGGCGTTTTACCCAAAGTGTAAAACGGAACCCTATTACTAAGACTCCGTTGTCCGTCCGTCTGTCAGTCTGTCCGTCTGTCACCAGGCTGTATCTCATGAACCGTGATAGTTAGACAGTTGAAATTTTCGCAGATGATATATTTCTGTTACCGCTATAAAAACAAATACTAAAAAACAGAATAAAAGATACAACTGACATGATTTTTTTTCCGTTTTATAGATAATGGTACTGAACCCTTCGTGCGCGACGACTCGCACTTGGCCGGTTTTTTTTAGTTGTTAATTCCTTAATTGTTTTCTGTTATGGTGTACAATAAAGAGTATAACTATCTATCTATATCACTTGAAGTTAAATTCCTTTATTTGAAACATGAATTGAAGAAAGACTATGTAACGTAACTTGTCGAGCTTACCACTTCTGTGCACAACTGTCAATCAGACTTTCATAACAAGTTTGTATTAATACCATTTGGTGCTGCCATCAACTGTTGTTTGGCAACTGTTCATCACCTTTTGTTTGTACTCAAGGTATGGTTGGCTCATGTGTTTTGAAGTTATTTGTGTGTGAAACTGTACTTTCCTGTGCTTAATAGATTATTGTAAACCTTTTACCTCTGTCATATTATTATACAATCGAGAATACTGTTTAAATATTTTGGCTCATTACTTAATTTTCTTCGCCCATTTTATTTGTTTATTTTTCGATTATCAGAATGTGCGTGGTCTGCGTACGAAAACGAACGATATATTTCATAAAATATATCTTAGTGCATATTATTATGATGTAGTTGTATTCAGTGAGACGTGGCTTGCTGATGATATATTTAATGCTGAGATATTTGATAGTCGCTATTTGGTGTGGAGGCGTAATCGCGATTACTCTAAAACCTCTAAGAAGCGAGGCGGTGGCGTTTTGATAGGGGTTAGAAGTGAGCTTACTGTTGTAGAACGACATGATTGGCACAGCTGGGCCGAAGACATTTGGGTCTCACTTATCTTAAAAAGATCTAGGCCAGCGGTAAATTATAATTTACACATTTGTGCTTTATATCTTGTAAAAAAAACGCATACCATAATCAATTACATAATTTTAGTAGGTATTCATACTAACAATCTGATCTTAACCCACCCTTTAGACACATTCATTATTATGGGTGATTTTAATTTTGATAATAATGTAGAATGGATAAATTCTGAAGGTACCTAATGAACTAATTCCGCAAAATGTATCATGTCATTACTTGAGACTTAGTTTTTTGTAACGATTCTATCAATGTTAATGAATGTCACGACCCTTTAGCATTACCTGAAGACCCGTATCATAACCCATTATTGATTACTGCCGATTTTGTTGAGATTCACAAATTAAGCGACTATTTGTCGCTACGAAATACGTATTTTCTAGGGGTGACTACGCGGCTATTAAATCTGAACTAGACCAAATCAGTTTTTTTTTTATTGAAAGTAGGTTCGCGTTTGACCACTATCTCACCTGATGGTAAGTGATGATGTGGTCGAAGATAGAGCACGCTTACCTAAAAGTAACCCATTCACTCTTGACTTAAAGACTCCGACTCAGTTGGAATGAATTTTTAATTCATGAATCGTTAGATAGTGCTGTGGAACTTTTTATAATAAATTGTATGAGCTTAGAGGTAAATATATCCCAATTAAATCAGTTAGACGGTCATCGTATCCGCCTTGGTACGATTCGGAGTTGGTTATAAAAGAAAAATATAAATACCACTGCAAGTACGAAACTTACAGCAATATGTCAGACTTTCACTCTTTTTCTATTTTACGTAATAGAACAGCGAACTTGGAGAAAACATGTTTCAATAGATATATGGATAGAATTGAGTCTTCGATCATTGAGAACCCGAAATCCTTTTGTTCGTATGTTAAGATTAAAAGAAACTCTGGTACTTTTCCAAAAGTAATGCATTATGGTGATAAGACAGCGAGCACAGGTGAGGAGATCAGCAATTTATTCGCAGACCATTTTCATTCAACTTTCGAGAAACGGAATCCCGTGCCCGCGTCTACTTCCAGTGGCATTAGCGTTGAACATGATTTGACATGTATCGGCTCAATTGGTGTCTCATTCTCAAGTTCTAAAGTTATTAAAGACCTTGGACCTATCCAATATTTATTGTAAATTGTACCGACAGCTTAGTTGTACCACTTTGTATTTTATTCAGGCGGTCACTGTCGGAATGCATAGTTCCAAAAAATTGGAAATCTGCGTTCGTTACTACAGTATTCAAAAAGGTAATAAGTCGGATATCTCTAATTACCGACTGATATCTAAGATATGTCTGTTCTCAAAAATCTTAGAACTTATTGTGTTTAGGTACTGACGTATACAATGCTTTGAAGTGTAACTTTGGTGATGAGGAGCACAGCTTTCTCAGGAAGCGCTCCACTACATCTAACTTAATCTTATCCCATGAATTCATATCCGAGGGTATAGGAAACCGTGCAAGTTGACGTCATTTATACTAATTATAGTAAATGTTTTGATCGTATTGACCACGCACTGCTCATGGAGAAGCTATTTAAGGCCGGAATACATGGAGATTTATATCGTTGGTTTTCCTCGTATATTGATGACAGAACGCAAGCTGTAGTGCTTCAGAGGTACACCTCTGGATGGTTTTCTGTCCCCTCGGGAGTTCCCCAGGGTTCCATATTAGGGTCGCTATTATTTACTATTTTTATTGCTGATGTGAAACATTGTTTCGAAAATTGTTATATTTTATTTTATGCCGACGATATGAAGATTTATAAAACTATCCGAAATATAGCTGATACGCACCTGTTACAAGCTGATTGGAATAGATTTGATGAATACTGTAGACGTAACAGGCACGAATTGAATGTAATAAAATGTTTTCACATGACTTTTACGTGACAGAAGTCGATAATTGATTCGTCATACACACTATGCAATATCGGTATAGGAAGGTCAATACTATTAGGGATCTTGGGATTATACAAGACAGTAAGCTGCTCTTCGGTAAACATATTGATGAGATAGTAAAAAAAGCATCGAGAGCGCTTGGTTTCATTATGAGAACCTTGGCTTCTTTCCGATCGCTAAAACCGATCAAAGTTTTGTATTGTTGCACTTGAATTGAACTGCATACCTGAACATAAATTAATTATTTTAGTTAACTTGTGTAATCGAACAGAACGCATCTGTCTATTTTATATTATGCTAGTTTAGTTTAAACATAGTCTTTTTTATATAAATTTGTATTTATCTGTGAGGGCTTGTAATTAGCAACTTAGTTTTAACATATTATTGTTATAATGTTATTAGTCGGTAAGCCTTCCGAAAATAAAATAAATTAATAAATGTCAAAGACGCTGCGTGTTGCGCCACTTATGGGTACAGTCACGAACGATAGTGTCTCACTGTCTTTAATTTTTTTTACATGCGCACAAATTATACCAAGTATTAAAAACACGAGGCGGAGTGGTTCCGGGAGGCCATGTCGGAGATCTGCGACGTGGCCATGCCCCGGGTCCGGCAAGGACGCGCCCGGCGTCAGCTGTACTGGTGGTCGAGCGAGCTAGCAGCGCTGCGCGAAGCGTGCGTTGCGGCGCGACGCCGGTACACCAGGTTCCGCAGGCGCCGCACCCGACCTCCGGATGCGGCGACTGTAGAGGCGGAGCTGTACGAGGGTTACAGGGCAGCGAAGGCCGTCCTCCGAGACGAGATCTGGCGGGCCAAGGAACTGGCCCGGGAGGAGATGCTGGCGACTCTGGACGGGGACCCATGGGGCCGCCCCTACAAGTGGGTGCGAGAAAAGCTCCGCCCCTGGGCTCCCCCGTTGACGCAGAGTCTCCAGCCTCAGTTCTTGGAGGACGTGGTGAGCGCCCTGTTCCCATCGCGAGGGGAGCACGCTCCCCCGCCCATGGCTCCGTCTCCGACGGAACCTGAAGCTGGCGCAAACGCGGACCACAGCGACGACGACGTCTACGACGCTCCAGAGGTGACCGAGGTAGACTTGAGAGTGGCGGTACAACGGCTCAAGGCCAAAAATACCGCCCCAGGACCCGACGGCTTGCCAGGGAAAGCGTGGGTCCTGGCCTCGGAGACTCTCGGGCCTCGACTAGGGGGGCTCTTTAGCGCATGCCTGGAGAGGGGCCAGTTTCCGCTTCGCTGGAAGACGGGAAAGCTGGTCCTGATCCAGAAAGCCGGGCGCCCTGCGGACTCTCCGTCCGCATTCCGGCCCATCGTGCTGCTCGACGAGGTGGGCAAGCTCTTGGAAAGAGTGATTGCAGACCGCCTCTTCGGGCACCTGAATCGGGTGGGCCCGGATCTTGCGGAGTGCCAGTTTGGCTTCCGCAGGGGGCGCTCGACGGTGGATGCTGTCATGCGCGTGAGAGCCCTCACGACGGGGGACGCGGTATCCCGGGGCAGGGTCGTCTTGGCGGTGTCTTTGGACATCACCAACGCCTTCAACACCCTGCCCTGGAGTTGCATCAGGGAGGCACTCCGGTATCACCGGGTGCCGACCTACCTCCGTCGCATAGTCGAGGACTACCTGACGGACAGAGCCGTCATCTACCCCGGTCACCGGGGAGAGTGGAACCGGCGAGAGATGTCGTGCGGTGTCCCACAGGGTTCGGTCTTGGGGCCGCCCCTGTGGAACATCGGATACGACTGGGTGCTGCGCGGCGACCTCCCTGACGGCGTCAGCGTAGTATGTTACGCTGACGACACGCTCGTCCTGGCGCAGGGAGAGTCGCACCAGGCGGCGGCCGACCTGGCGACGCAAGCGGTTGCGACAGTCGTTCGTAGGATCCGGCAGTTGGGACTCGACGTGGCGCTGCACAAGACCGAGGCCATGTGCTTCCATGGCGGTCGGAACGCGCCACGGTCCGAGTCCCACACAACGGTGGAGGGGGTTCGCATCGGCGTCGGGAGGACGATGAAGTACCTGGGACTCGTCCTCGACAGCCGGTGGAACTTCAGGGAGCACTTCCTGAGTTTGGCCCCAAAGCTGAACCGGGCAGCAGCCGCCTTCAGGCGACTCCTGCCTAATCTCAGCGGGCCAAACGCCTCCTGCCGAAGGCTGTACGCCGGCGTCGTGCGGTCCATGGCCCTCTACGGGTCCCCAGTGTGGGCCCTGTGCATCCGGACGCGACCACTAAAGTTGGTCGCATGCCAGAGGGTCATGGCTATCCGAATGATCCGGGGATACCGCACGATCGCCGGCGAATCGGCCAACCTCCTTGCCGGATTGCTGCCCTGGGATCTGGAGGCGACTGCCCTCCAGCGCGTCTATGAATGGCGCGTGGAGGCGCAGCGCCGGGGCGTATCCCCGCTGCCTCGAGAAGTCGAGGCGCGGCGGGAAGAGCTCCGGCGCGATCTCAGGGCGGTATGGAGGGAACGACTGTCGCAACCGACGGCCGGGCACGCCGCAATTGCGGCGGTAAGACCCCTCTTTGAGGAGTGGCTAGATCGGCGTCACGGCGTCCTGACCTACCGCATGACGCAGGTCCTCACCGGACACGGAAGTTTCGGGAGGTACCTGTGTCTGATGGGTAAGGAAGAGACGCCTGGGTGTCACCACTGCGAGGGTCGCCCTGAGGACACAGTCGAGCACACGGTGCAGGACTGCCCAGCTTGGGCATAGCACCGACGTGTCCTCACGGCGACAATAGGCGGAGACCTCTCGCGCCCGGCCTTGGTCGAGGCCATGCTGCGGGGCGAGAGGGAGTGGGAAGCGGTCGCCTCCTTCTGCGAAGCAGTCATGCTTGCGAAGGAGGAGGCGGGCCGCGTGAGGGAGAGGATGGCGTCCTCCCTCCAGCCCAGCCGCAGTGGTAGACGCCCACGGCGTCGGACGTCGGCCGACGATCTCCGGCCACCGTAGGCGCGGGCATGCGGACAGCGAGTAAAGGGCAACTCGCTGTCCGACCATGGACCATGCCCGGGTCGACGGCGCGTCGTGTTCCACGCGCGCCTCAAAGAGCGTCAGCAACATGACGAGGCCCCCTCTGCAGAGGGCCGAAGCCCGCCGGGGTCGTGGGACTCATCCCGTTACCGTGGCCCCGGTATGTAAAGGGTTATTGAAGGAACACCGTGGATTTTAGTCAGTAAAAGTCTGACAGTCCCTCCCACCCTGCCCGGAGTGGGAGGACTTATTTGATAATTTTACCACGCTAAAAAAAAAAAAAAAAAAAGTATTAAAAACAATCAGATTTATTATTATCTTTTGTGTAGATAATAACTGAAATAAAGAATTTTAATTACAATATGAGTAAATTAAAACAGAAAAAATTGGCGCGTGACATGAATTCATTTAAGAATGATAAGACTATATGCATTACCTGCAGTGAACAAGTTTAATGTGATAAAGCTTAGTAATCATTTAAAAAATCCTAATGCTAAACCGAATTATTTTTTATAAGCCCGATAAAACAACACAACAATGGTATTTCACGACAAAAAATAGGAAGAAGTATATCTTACTAAAAGCGTTGCAAATTAAAAGGTCTAGGTCCTACAACAAGCCTTTGTATCTTAAAAGATCAGTATGGTAAAAAAGTTTTGTTGTTGAGTCTCTAAAACACAACTGCAATGGCTGAGTTTTATAATACCTTTTTACAAAAAAAAAACAGGCTTAAAGGCTTTATTGTACCTAACAACTAGCAAAACTTAAAAAAAACTTACGTACCCAATTAATCTATGATAATCTTTCCATGCTGTTTTCAGCTATGGCGATCGTTTCATCACCCACCTATTGGCTCTCATGCGGCTAGAAACACCACCTTTGTTTACAAAAAAAACATACAGACGAATTGAGAACCTCCTCCTTTTTGAAGTCAATTAAAATTTTTTGAACAGACAAGTGAGAGCACCATTAGAGTAATGTTAATTGATTGCCGCTGATGGTCGGGCAAATAATCTATGAATTTTAAAGACTATTAGTGCGGAATGGATTATCAGAATTCTACTGACTAGAAATCCATCTTCAATCAATCAATCAATGTATTTATTTTCATAAGGTTGTTACAGTCTGTTACATAATATAATTTACAATTAAATGAGGAACAATTATAAATAAGTAACAATTATAAGTGGCTCCAGTGGCCTAGCTAGGTTACGTAGTAGCCTGTATTAAGGTCCACCAGTCCCTAATTCCCACAATAAACAATATTATAGGGACGGCATTTTATTTAACACTTATGATGTCTACATTTCTATTTTCAACCGACGACAAAAAAAGGAGGAGGTTATCAATTCGACGCGTATATTTTTTTTATTTTTTTTTTATGTATGGTCATCGAGTACTCGAAGACGGCTGAACCGATTTGGAAATTTATTTTTCTGTTTGATAGGGCATACTTCGAAATTGGTACCATTTGTCACCAAGTCAGGATCTGATGATGGGATCCTGGAGAAATCGAGGGAACTCTTCAAATATTATAGGCACACCTATGGCGTTTTGGGTATTTCTTATAGTAACTTGTGCAGTTGCTCTCAAAAAGTACTATTTGGGGAAGTGGAACTGATGATGAAGACCACAGATGGCCGCCGAAACTACTCAATAATAAGTACTAATTCGTGTATTGCGATTCGATTACTTGAATATGGATATTAAGCACTTTATGCTCGTCACAATGCATATGGTGATGTATAGCTGATGGTGAAGTACCAGGAGAACTCCTCAAAAATTAACGGCCCAGCATTGGGAAAAGCAATATTTTATAAAATATTATAAGTAGTTGACATTTAGGCTCTTGTAACTAGGTAAATTAAAAATCAACCAACTAAAAAGAGTAAAATAAAAACTCTTTACCAAAAAATTAAACCGACTCCCAAAAAACACTGCAAAGTGAAAAATAACTTTAATTTCGGATGTCGGTGCCAAAAACGAAAATACAAAACTAAAGACACCGACTACCGAAATTAAAGTTATTTTTCACTTTGCAGTGTTTTCTGGGAGTCGGTTTAATTTTTTGGTAAAAAGTTTTTATTATGTTACCTAATCTACTTTATAATTAAAATGTGAAGTGTGATATGTATGTATGTTTATATTATGAAGTGTGATGTATGTAGTAGTGAATGTGAAGTATGATTGGGCGTTAGCTGAACTATAGTATGTTACCGGAGCGGAAAGAGTAATAAATGTCACTAAGAAAGTGATACAAGGAGAGATTCGGTGTCATCATAATTTTTATTTAACAGAAAGAATGTTATTTCCTTTTTGCATATCTTTTTCCTTCAGTTTTCCTTACGTTCCGCTATCTCACCAAAACGTTCCTTTTTTTCTGGGTGGGATCTCATCAAATGACCGTTGTGGGTGGAACGGAAGGGATTGCCAGACTCCTACGGCCTAAAAAACCCACCCTGCTCCCACCCTGGTCCTTAAATTCTGGGGTCACGGTATCTCGCTAGAAAATTCCCGCGAGTAATAGAGATAATGGCCCTATCGAACTCCGTAATACTAATGCCAAACTAAATATTTCTGTATCATTAGAACTGATCATGGATGGTCTATGAATACCGGAGTTTCCGATATTTCGGCACTGTTGCAAGCGCCATGATCATGGACATACTGATCATCCGTGATCATGGTACTTACGAAACAATAATTACACATGGCAAATATCCCGTTTCAAGTTCTAATGATACTGTTAGTGACCATGTTAGCTTAAACACTTAAATATTTCCGATCACTTGTTGTAGCGAGTATATGTACACTGTTGGTAGGTTGTCAGGTGGCTAAACAAAGTGAACAACACAAAACTATCTGACGTTGCATCTAGTACAGTAGGACGCGCTGTGCGTACATAACTTGGGCTCGGGTTGAAGTCATAAGCGACAGCGAGTTGGGAATTTAGTCCGACATGGAAGCGATGGATTAAAATGCATATAATGTAGGCTGACTCTAATTTTTTTAATTTTTTGTCATTTTTTTTTTATTTTTTTGTTTGTTATTGTTATGTGTGGATGGTGTTTAATTTACTAACATAGTTTTAAGCTTCTTTTTCGATTTAAAACTAACACTTTATGGACTAAATAAGTCTGATATAAATGTATTGAATTGAATTAAACCGTTTTATGTGTCATGTAGGTTGTGCTACGTTATTTTTCTTAAACTAGCAGCCACGCTGGGCTTCGCTCTTGTGGACTTTATCACGATAAAATCATATCCTCCTTCTTTTACAGCCGAATAAAAAGTTGCCTATAACCTTTCCCAAGCTTCATGTTACTTCCGTACCAAATTTGATCCAAATCCACCCAGTACTTTCAAATATTAGCGCTTTCAAACAAACAAACTTTTCCGCTTTTATAATATAGGTATACATAGATAACCTTTTAAAAGCTAATACTACTGAAAAAATAAACTTTTTTTTATTCACGATGGGCTCACGTTTGACAACTATTGTTAATTCCGCCGAAAACAATCTTGCATGCAGTATGCAATACCACCCTCCTACCCGCGAATATAGGCATGCAGAAGGGATGCAATATAAATACAGCATGTAAGCATACCACATTCGACACGGTTCGAATGAACAAAATGAACATGCATGCTTTATAGAACCACAGTTTTTATAACCTCAAAACTTTAGTATCAGGTGTTTAAACTTAATCCGGTTATCTGTTTTGTAGCCCATTGGTGATCGCATACTAGTAGTTAACTGCAAAATTTTTGATATTCTTGCCTTTAATAATCCAACTCCAGGGAAATAATCAAATGTCTCCTCCTGCTCTAAATGGAGTGTCTTATTTATTTATTTATTTATTATACACTTTATTGTACACCTTACAATATTTCTATCGATACAAAAAAAATAAACAAGACGTGTACAATACATGGTCTGAACCAGATCCGGGCATATAATTATGTAGTGTAATGTAGCTCCTACTGAGTTAAAACCCACCCCGTTTCTTCAGTTGCCCTTACGTTTCAAAGTGGCGATAGCTTATAAAAAAAATCCGTAACCGCGGCAGATGCTTACTTATATTATAACTCAAGCTTTAATAATATTTACTAAAACATTATTCAATGCGGCGCCAAAGCATTGTGTAATCAAAACAAACCTTCGACTACAAATAGACTAATAACTAATTCACATTTTGTTCTTAAAATACTATTTAGTTAAGATTAATTATGTTGTAAACACAAGATATTGCCGTAAAACTATTTATTTATTAATATTATCACGCTATGACCTTTTAACCAGTGTTTTTAGTAGTGTTAACATGATTTGTATTAATACTCACGTCATTTGTCTTGTGTTAATGCACGTAGGCTTCTCTAAGGTCATGGATATTATTTAGAGATTATGCAGGAGTATGATTCGATTATGATTTCTAATTTGCTTTGACTGGTATTCATTCAAATAATAGGCAGTTACAAATCATTGTTTTACATTTAATTATTGTAATGTGTGTATATTTGCGTGGGCAAGATGTCACTTAGCCCGTATAAACATACTATCAACCTACATACCTAACTTTTTCTGCGGATTTGCTTCTGCGGAAACCCAGACACACAGTAAATTCCTAGTTCTCTTTGTTATTAGTACAAATAAAAATAATAAAAAATATTTGTTGTTTTTTTTTTAATATTATTATCATTATCAACAATAAACTAAAATACTAATAATTTAAGGCAGCTCAATGTCTAGAATATATAGTGTGTATGAAAACCACGATGAAAAAATGTATTACTCCATACACCTGTATCTTCTATGAACGGAATTTTAAATTATAATTTGGGAAATAATTTGCTAACACATCATTGTAATTGATTAATTTAGTAATTCATTTTGTTAAACAGAGCTGCAGTGCTCTTTTCTAAGTGATGTGGCACTTAAACCTAGATTAAGATGTAAAGTTGTGTATGTAATCGCTTTTCCTTAGTTGAAAAGCCAAATAAAGTGACGTTTGGTTACGAAAAGTATATTGAGTTATTATACCTTACAAAATAGCCTTACAAACAAATAAATACCTACTATAACTTATAAACTCGGAAACTATTCCTAAATCGCTATTAACTAATCACTTGGACCCAAACAGTAGTACCATAGAGAAGTAACAAACGTACGCAACATTCCTCTAGTTCTATTGTTTATGAAAATATTTGCAAAAAAAAAGTACTGTTTTGTTTCTCAAAGAATGAAGGATTGTAGCGTATTTAGATTACGAGTCTTTGTTTATTATGCAATTGGTTTCAGTAGCGCCTTTGTTAATAAGTTAAATTCCACGAAGGGAGTATGACAAAGAATAGTGAGTGACAAGTTGTATATATTTCAGTACAATGTCCTGATCCCGATTTAAATTCCAAATTAGGAACTAAAATCAGGGTATTTTATTTTATCTATTGTTTCGAGTTTCTTATAATTCGGCACTGTTGCAAACGCATAAGATCGGGATGAACTTAAATTATCGCAGATAACTGAAGTTTTTGGTAAATATCCCATTTAAAGTTCTACTGGTACTGTTAGTGAACATGACAGTTTAAAAACGTATAATTTCCAATACAATATTGATGTCTTGGTATTTTATACTAGAAAGCTTCATTATTTAAAGTCTTAGTGTATAGTCAGATACACGTTGATGCGCTATCATTACATGGTGGACATCCCAGCCATACACACGAAACTTGAGGAGTGAAATTCTCTACCAGAGTGTGTGTTTCCTGACAGCTATAACCTGGGGGTCTTTAGGTCAAGAGTAAAAAGGTTACTTCTATTCTAGGCAAGCGTGCTTTATATTAGACCACATTATCACTTACTATCAGGTGAGATGGTGGTCAAACGCGAACCAATCCATATTAAAAAAAATTGTACCCATTTTATTAGAGAATCCACATTACTAGCAATCCTGTTAACCCCTCCAACTAAGCTAAATATGCTTGTGTCTGGAGTGGGTTCACGGCAATAGTGTAATGGGTGGGGTTAGAACCTGCGACCTCTTGATCACAAGTCCGACACCTCAACCATTAGGCTGTTGACGCTTTATTTGATACTAGCTTGTGTCAGCGGATTCGCCCGCGCGGGAAGTTTTCCCGTGTAAATCCCGATCCCGTGGGAATTTCTCAAAATCCTTTCTTAGCGGATGTCTACGTCATAACATCTACCTGCATGCCAAATTTCAGCCCAATCCGCCGAGTGGTTTGGGCTGTGCGTTGATAGATCACTATGTCAGTCAGTCAGTCAGTCACCTTTGAGTTATATATATTTAGATTGCATGTTTACTATTCTGTCTTGTCAGTTTTGAACACATCACAGTCTAAAACTTCAATACTTTAAGACGAGTTACTTTTAAATTCAATTTAACGCTTGACATATTACAATAATATTTTGTAAGGTGGGGTCAAAGATCTGGTCATCAAAATTTGATGTGTTCTACCAGACGTTATTTTGATAGTGATTTTGTTACAACAGATCATAGAATAAAAGAAGATTCTATGTTATTATTGCAACTAATGAAGTAATCTGATAAATCTGTGTGATGATAAATGATTTTTATTTTGCAAATTGGTTATTAAATAACACTTTTACACGTAATTTTTTTGTTTTTTGTAAGTTTAAACTAGATGAGGCCGGTGTTTCCTAACTGACTATCTTGAGAAGATACACCGAAACAAACTCAGGAGTTTTTTTAAAGTCCATAGATATACTGGTTAAAAATATATGGGAACTTTGTAGGTTACCATCTGAGGCGATCTTTCAAGTAATCATATGCATAGTAAGATTCTTTAACGCATGAGTAGGTATCTAAACTAATATAATAAACAGAAAAGTTTGTTTGATTGCGTTAATCTTGGAAAGTACTGGGTAGATTTAGATAAAATTTGGTATGAATGTAGCTTGATTCTTGAGAAATGTTATAGGCTTTTAAGCAACTGTAAAAGTTTATGTTTTTATCGTGACAAAGTCCACCAGTTAATAAATACCCATGCTTTAAAGCTAGGTCAAGTGGGGCGAGGCTACATTTTTTGCCGACTTAAAAAAAAGAAGTAGTAAGCTTTTAAAATATGTATGTATGTGTGCAAGTATGCAAGCATATAAATCTTTACATACTATCTTCGCTCCCGCTCTGTACACTTAGATCTTTTAAACTACACAACGGATTTTAGTACAGGCAGCAATAGATATAATTACGAAGAATAGAGTAGAATTAGAGGAAGGCTTATATGAATACTATATGCATATTATAGTGGAGAAAAACTGGACCCAGTTGTGCCAAAATGTTCCAACCCACAAATTTGACAATATTAAGTTATACCAGCCTACAAAAATATTAGCCTTATTTTCATTTTGCAAGTCACTTTGGTATGTCCCTAAGAAATATTACCTATGTAAAAAAATCCGAATATGGTAAAATAACGTTTAAATGTGTAATGTTTAACTATGAACTTAAATAACTCAAAATAATTATGTTCACAGTGGGTTGGAACATTTTGGCAGCACAACTGGGTCCAACTGAGAAATTCAAAGATTTGTAATTGTACCTCTACGAAGCCGGGGCGGGTCGTTAATAGATAAATAAAAACTATCAATCAAACAATCAAAATCAAATCAATATATCTATTTTTAGTAGAAACAATAAAGAAAACGGTTAAGGTTGACTGAAACTCATCTTTTCGGTTGTTAGCCAATCGAATTTCATTGCTATGTGGTTTTTCTAGAGCCTATAGTGTATAGAGCTTCGTGTCTTAGATACTTATACATCTCGTCGAACATTTAATTCCTTTACTATGATTGGATAAAAATTATGTTCTGATTATTATTGTTTTTTTGTTAAATACTAAATCATTAAAAGGAATTAGCAATGTGGGTAGAATTAACATTCCACCACACCACAACCACTCCAACTAAGTTAAATTTGCTTGTATCCAAACTCCAGATACAAGCAAATTTAACTTAGTTAGAGTGGTTTACAAGTATTCTAATAATGTGTATATAGCCACATGACCCACATAGCTAGTTCCTTTTAGAAATAACAGGATACAACTACGTTAGAAGAAGGTAAAATAAAATACAACAAAGATTAACAAATAGGTAACAATAATAAATTAAACCTTTTAATCTTTCATATTAGCCTCTAATGCTACCAGTATGCCAAACGCGCGCTAATAAGCGGTGCCATCTTAATTGCTAACCGCTGTTAATCCAATAATTACAACTTATTCACCGCAAGTCATAACAAGAAAAAATATAATAAAACCATTTATAGCTACATCATTACTTAAATATGTTTTAATTAATACATTCTTGAGTGACCAATGACGCGTTTACGTAATATAACCTTGGCTGTGGTTTGATATTTAAATATACAAATATCTTTTGCCTTCTTATAATTGTGGAAAATTCGTCGTTGCTACGTATTTAGAAGTCGTTTAGAAGCTAATATTGATCATAACGAAAATATTTAAAACTCGCTTCTGCCGTGGTTTTGCTGTTATTTTGGATGTAAAATAAAGTAATCTATGTCCTTCTTTAAGGTCTAATTTATCTCTGTACCAAATTTCGTATATATTTATTTACTCTTCAAGCACATAGGTACAAAGGCGGACTTAACGCCGTAGGCATTCTCTGCCAGTCAATCAACGTGAAAAGATAGTGTGGGAATATTGGTTTAGGGGTTTAGACGTGAAAGTGTACCAGATAGACAGAGCTCGCATTT
Organism: Tholera decimalis; assembly: GCA_943138885.2. Classification (NCBI taxonomy): domain Eukaryota; kingdom Metazoa; phylum Arthropoda; class Insecta; order Lepidoptera; family Noctuidae; genus Tholera; species Tholera decimalis. The sequence goes on along the minus strand of OW964552.2, from coordinate 2,331,949 downwards.
GTAATATCATAAATAGGTATATATTTCTCATATAAACAGACTTCTTCGGGCATATATTTAGATTTTCAAGCAATAAAATTCAATTAACAACTAATTTTTTTTCGCGGTTGTTTTACTGTAAGTAACAGTAAACGAGCATTCTTCTGGGTTCTCAGCAACAGAGTAACATTCAACAAGAACCTACCAGTAATAATAGTTGGTTCAGTACACATATTAGCAAAAACAAACCAAAATACCCCTAATAAAAATAGTTTCAACCTAACCCGTTTATGGTTTTGAATTTAACACATTCAGTTTTATTTTTTAGCTGTGTTTCATCTATATTTGAACTAATAAATTATTAATTATAACATTGAATTTGACCTTTAAACAACCAGTAAAGTGTCACGAGCAAAGTGTCATTTGATTTCGTAACAAATGCAGAAGAGACTAACTTGACTCGCATTGCAATGAGACAAATATAATATTATGTAAAATATCCATTTTTTTTTAAATCACGGGAGCGGTATATTTATGCAAAATAATTCTGTAGTTACGTTTTTATAAGGAGTGACCAATAACGAACGCATCGTTTACGTAACATGGAACCTTGGAATGTTATATTTAAATATTTAAAAATACAAATATTGAGCGTGATGTTTCTCGATCGATTTAAACTTTTAAAGACTCCTTTATCCAAACAATGGATTCATTTGGCCTGATAATATTTTAAAACCAGTTTATTTGAATATTAATACAATATATCATTGGCATGTAAGATTTCTGCTTTGTTTGAAAAGAATAAGATGCCTCAATATGAAATATTACGAAGACATTATGGTCTATGACCATGAAAAAATATGGAACAGATGTGTCACTTAGTTGGTGTTTTTTTTATTAAGTAATGTGCAACGGTTATTTTAACATTATCTGAATCTGCCAAGGGAAGGACGAAGAACATCATTTAGATACTAATGAGTACAATCAAATTCAAAATTGCAGGTCAATGCATTAATAGTCTGGTTGAATAAAACGATTTAGGTTTGGGGCTACAAGCGTTCCAACTGTTATGGTAAAGGTAAAAGATAGACTAAAACTTAATCTAAATTAAATTGAAGAGAGCTGTGTCTTTTTTTTTCATTTAAGAAAAAATCAGTGGTCTCCATGACATCTGCTATTTTTTAAATGCAATTCAATCAAGGGAGATACGAGTATGAATAATTGTATCTCTTATTCTTTTTATAATCTAGGTTTAGTTAAGTTTTTGTTAAGTTACTTAAAATTAAATACTTTAAACACTTAAATAAAAACCCTAAACTACATAAATATAAACAAATAAAACTAAACTAAAATTAGGCTTCCAGAAATTCGTGCGCATCGCTGTCCACTGGTAACGTGCCCAAAAGACTGGCGGCATTGCCACGTTGTATGATTGCCTTAACCTCTGTCCAAGGTAAGAGCCAGCCCTTGGGTCACGCGAAGTGTCAACTAGGCGTCTGGATAGATATATCTATCTATTTAAATTAGTTTAATTACTCCTGTCTGTAACTTATTCTTGCATAAATCTGTATTTTTTAAGATAACAATGTGGTTAGAATTCACATTATCTACTAGTAATCTTGTTAACCCCTCCAAATTTGCTTAGCCTTTTGACTTTTTGGGGTTAGCTTCCAGTCTAACTTGATGCAGCAACTGCCTATCTGACCTCTACAACCCAGTAACTGGGTAACACGATAACCCTAAGTTAAATATACTTGCTTTTATTTTCTGAATTATATATTTATCATTAAATTAAATGAAATATTTATTTTGTAAATTGATTATAACAAACACTTTTACACGTCATGTTTTTTTACGTGTTAAGTTTAGTTTGGCTAGATGAGGCCGGTATTTCCTAACTGATTACTCTGAGAAGAAAAACCGAAACAAACTCAGAGGTCATAGTCTCTTTTATAGTCCATACAATTTGTATTTGTATATGAGAAGTATGTAGGTTCATTTCTGTGATGTTCTTTTGAGGAAATAACCACGCAAATTTGAGCGGACCTGTCCAACAATTTGACGAATAATACCAAAGTAAGGGCATTTGGGTAGGCCACACAAGTACTCAAACTGCTTGACATCATTAAATAAATTTTAGTAAAAGTAAAAACAACGAAGAAATAATAACCTACATAGTCCTCACATTTACAATAATGAAATATTAATAAAGGTATATACAATACTTAACAAAGCAAATATTTATTCAATAAATCAAAGTGTTTAATTTCCGTGAACCAATAAGTTTCAAAAATCAAATAAAGATGTAGCAGCGAGAAAAGTCTCATTGACAGCTGCGATTTAATCTAACAAGCCGATCTTAGCACATCTCCCTCTCAATACAAAATGTCGGCAACATTTGAAGTTACATTCGGTAAACTTTACATGTTACGAATCGGGTTAAAGATCACCGCACAAGTCATGACATACCGCTGACGTATCGATTTAAGAATCGCTTAAGTAATATTTTCTTTGTACGTTTATTTAGGTTTAACTAAAGTAACTTTGGGCTGGCCGGGTTTATGACAAGACCCCTATATCGCAAAACTGAAATTCTCGTGGATGTCTTACACCCCGCGGCGGGTAAGGGGTTTGTTAGACTCTAACTGACTAAAACCACCCCGTGTTTCCTCCCCCACTTACATCGAGGGCTATAAAGCGGTAATAGCCATGGGTGTCGGGCTTATGATCGAGATGTCGCTGGTTTGAATCACACAAGGAGGGATTAACAAGATTGCTAGAAATGTGAAGTCTACCCACATTAGTTCTAGTTCTCTTTTAAACAAATAAAAACCCCAAAATACTCTTCGGCGTCTACGAAAAAAAAAACGTAAATACTCTTCAATGCGGCTTATAACTGGTCTGCCTCTATAGACCTAAGACTGACACAAGTAGATAGGGTCATCGTAGATTGAGAAGAAGATAGAGGGAAGTCCCGGATAGCTTCTTAATGAATTGGTGTGAAGAAACCCGAAAAAGGGAGAAAGAAGAAATGGGGGCGAATGCTCAAGATTTGCTTTATTTTTGTTTGGTTGAATGTTTTTTTAATAGAACTAGCAATATTTGTAAAAGTAATCTTTTTAACTCCACCAACCACGCTAAATATATTTGTGTCTGGAGTGGATTCATGGCAATAGTCTAATCCAATAAATAAATAGGCCCTAGAACCATAGCCATTATACTATAGACATAGACGCTTCACAAAACAAAAAAAAAACTCTAGAACTGCAAACGTTTACTGTTGATATTTTTTAAATCAATAATGATTAATTTGTTTTAACAAACTCTTGACAGTAACATAGCTACAGTTGTTGAAATATACGCATGTTTAAACAAGCCACCGCTTCAAAGTCACGTCTGCCGGAACTTGTACTTAGAACGATAGTAGTAATAAGTCTCTGTCATATCAATCTTTTATTTTATTGACTGAAATAAATTCCGAAGCTATAATACAATATTTCAAGTATAAGAATAATAAGCCTTATCTTCAAACTCTCAAGGTTACCGAAGTCATAAACCGATAAGCCAAAAAGAACTCATAATCGCTAGACAAATGTGATCATATTCTATTTTAAATTGAAAAGCGCTTTAAATGCTTATATTCCAGTTAATGGCGGTTGAATCTGTCGCTCGGTGGGTATGACCTTTGTGCGGCGGCCTTCTGGCTTACGTAACTTTGTCCTCCGGCGCAAGCGCATCTTTGCGGCTTCACTATTTAACTTGTTACAACGTTGCACCCTAATCACTAGGTACCGTTATTCAATTACCCGTGATTTAGTGGACTTCTTGCTTTTGCTATCAAGTTTTCTTAAAGTTAAAATAATCATTATTATTCGCACCATTAGAATCAAATATCACATTGTTAAAAAAAATTACAAGTTGTATATTTTACTGAATAAGCAGATAACAGCGTCCTTTAGTATTACCTAAGTTAAGAGTATTGAGTAATGAAAATGACTTGGTTTTATCAGTAAACCCAAATAAGAAAAGATGTGGTAAACATATTTGAAGAACCTACTTTCGTGTTAGTAAATTGGGTTTATGACTAACAATATATGCATTCCTCAGGTAAACAACTATGCAAATTTTACATAATAATAAATCAATTATTATGACTTCGCGAACACTACTATTGTCGAATATTATGACACTGATTAGGAATGTATTATAGTTACGAAATATGACATAAGACGACTCAAATGCTAATTAGGTATTTTCATAAAAGGAAAATTACGAAAGTGTGATTGGTTCGAAGTCATCGATTTTAAAATGTAGGTAAAAATTGCGTAAATTTAAATGGAATATTATTTACTGGCATTGAAAATATTGTAATAGTAAATACTAGATATTAATGAGATGAAAAGCTGAAAGATGTTCGATTAATTAAATGAAGTTTTTCTGTGAAAAAAAGAAGTTTTGTTTTCTAAATATGAAATCACGAAGTATCAGTTCCCGTTAATTTAAAATAAATAAATAATGAAAAAGTGTAAAATGCGGCCAAATGAAAAAAAAAATCTTGTAAAAAACTTAGTTTTATAACGACCGTTTTCCACCAAATGCTCAAAGAAAATCTAAACTGAAATGTATTTTTTTTTTCGCAATAAAATTTCGTATAGAACACCATAAACATAAAATTCTTATTCTAGTAAAAAAAATCCGAAAAAGCACGAAACTCACCATTTTTCCTTTGATTGACTAGCACATACACTGCATATTATTGATCTATAGATCACACTACACCAAACGCGACCCACTCTGCGCGTGCGCGAATACGTTTGAGCTTAACTCGAGACGAACGTATATAATATATACCACCTACCAACATATAGGTATATAAAGAGCCTGAAACTTTGACTGACATTGATAAACTGAATAATTAAAAGTGCTGTTAATACTAGTACTGTCTTTCAGTTTCTAATAAGTAAGATGACTTGTTATCAACACCTTAATTGTATAAGGGAGGGGAGAATCGATTTGCACTTGATTAATTTAAAAAAAAAACTAGTTCCAAATCTGTGCAAGGAGTTTTTGAATATTTTTATGTATGAGAGCAAAAAATTAATTATTGTTCAAATTTTGCCAATGATATCTGCCCGGTATATCCATCTACTTTTACGAAAAAATTAGTTTTAAGTAGTGTTGCCCAAACGAGAGTCTCACAAGAGTCTTGCGAGACTCTCGTTTGGGCAACACTAGTTTTAAGCTAAGTTTAAGGGTTATAGTACTTTGTTTTGGGATGTATATTATGGTTAAGATTATCTAATTAATTAATAGTAACTTACTACATTAATGCATTTATTTCATGATTTACTTTTCTTTTCCCACCTACATCAGGGTTTTTATTTAATTTTTATTATGGATGAGCCCAATCTTAACCTCGAACTAGCCTGATGGTAAGCGATAGATGAGGTCTACGATGAAATGAGCGAGCCCAGAAGATGCCTATTTACTCTTGCTTAAGAGGCTGAAAGGTCATAAGTGGCAGGGAACACAGAAGCCGACACTGAGTTCCACAGCTTGGCTGTACGCTTTATAAATGTGAAGGAGAAGCGCTTGGTATGACAAGACGGTTTATCAACCAAGTGTGGAAGTACCCGGCAGTGCTTCTGGTAGACCGGTAGTGAAGTGGAGGGATCAGGTCATGGAGCTCCTGCGTTCCTGCGTTCTCCTCGTTGCTACCAGTCTAACCTCATTTAGCTGAGTAGGTACAAGTAATTTAAAAGTAATAATTGGTGTACAATAACGAGTATTCTATATATCTATCCTATGCCTATTTGACCTCCAAAACTAAGTAGCTAGGATGTTATAGAGAAGACATAAATTGATTGTCCTTTCAATAAAGTGATTTATAATTTATTTTAATATGTATTTTCTTTTGTTTTCACTAAGGCTCAATTTACACCGCCGCGGAATGGAATGGAAGCGACTTTTTGCAACAAAATTGTACATAGCATAATGAACTTTATGTCAATTGTATAACATGCAAACTAAATAGGAGCCAAAAATTCTCGAGAATGCGCGAGGATTCTTCGGAAGCCGCGCGACCTTTTTTGTTACATAATTGACATAAAGTTCATTATGCTATGTACAATTAAAGTCGCTTCCATTCCTGCATTCCGCCGCGGTGTAAATTGAGCCTAACCCTAGCCTAAACCTCGACTAACACAATTATGGAATATCAGTAAGAAAATCAGAAATAAAAAAAATGAGTTGAATTAGAATTGATACCCCTGTGCAAGACATGTTTAAGGCTATCTGGCTTCTGAGTAACAATTGACAAAAATGTACAAATGGCAGCCGGGACCAACTCGGGAGTCACAGGGTGAATTCGGGAGTCACAGGGTGACTCCCAGCCACCGTAGGCGCGGGCCTGCGGGCTGCGAGCAATGGGTAGCTCGCCACCCGACTGAAACAAGGCCCGTGTAGACATCGTGTCGTGTTCCACGCGCGCCTCAAAGGAAAGAGTGTCAGCAAAATTGTCGGAGCTCATAAGGGGGCCGTTGTCTGCCGGGGTTGCAGAATTGCTCGAAAGAGTTACCGCGGCCTCGGTACACGAAGGGCATATGATGGAACACAGATGGGTTTTAGTCAGTAAAAGTCTGACACACCCTCCCGCTTCACAGAGATCGGGAGGCAGTCATTAGATGATATCCCCTCCGTAAATAAAAAAGCCGTCACGATATGTTGAACCATCTTTCAACCCAACCAAAGACCGCCCTTCGAAAGCGTTGCGTAACCTTGAAAATCAACCTTAGTGGCTATTATTAATAAGCCACAAGATTAAAAATCAGACCAATTACGGAAATTTTCTGAGTGTTAATTCTTTGGTATTTTTATTAAATGCAGGAGCTCACGTTTGACACACGAAACGCTTAAGGTCACACCGCACTCCACCGGTTACATGAACGGGTGGCAATCATCTCGCATCCGCGATCAACTGATAATAAACGCGGAAATGTTAACATTGTTTCTCAATACTATTGCTTATCAATATTATTGGCAGGTGTTCTCGGGACCGGAGCTTTTGTGGAACAAAAGGGTGGTATATACAACGTGTAACAGAACAAACGCAATTCCTGAAAGTAGTTGGTTCAAAATCGGCTACTGAAACGATTTCCGTCATCTATACTATACTATATAATCTATATTATAAAGCGGAAAAGTTTGTTTGTTTGTTTGTTTGCTTGAACGCGCTAATCTTCGAAAGTACCGGGTGGATTTGGATGCAATTTGGTATGGAAGTAGCTTGAAGCTTGAGGAAGGTTATAGGCTACTTTTTAGGCGACTGCAAAAAAGGAGAGTTATGTTTTTACCGTGATAGAATCCACGGGAGCGAAGCCCCGCGTGAGTATTTGTAAAACATATGTGTAAATTTTGACTGAAAAATCTTTCATTTATCATTAGAACTTAAAACGGGATATTTGCCATGTGTATTTTTTATTTTGAGTTTCTGATATTTCGGCACTGTTGCAAGCGCCATGATCACGGGTGAACTGAAGTAATTGTGGGTGGAAGTTTATGAGCAGAAAAATCGGTCTACCCTCTTTCTCGTTCGTTTTCTATTAGCGACACCGCTACTACTGTCGCATGTATCACTAAACACTCGATTCTGTTCCCGACACACAAAACTCACCGTGTGGACTCGCGAACTTTCTACGGAACTTTTCCGGTTTTTACACATTTGAACCACTGGATTCCAGGCCCTCGACAGTTGAAACCCATCCTCCCGGTTGAAATTGTCATATTTGGTAATCTCAATCGCTTCCCTTACCAGTCTTGGTATATAGTGGCGTGCTGTCGAGATAACTTGAGGGTTAGGTAACTCAATCCAATGGTTCGATCCTGCGTTTAAAAGATGATGTGCTGTTACCGATTTTTGAAAATCATTATTTTTCACCACCCTAATGTGTTCATTTAACTTAAAATGGAAACACAGTTGTCTTTAGATCTTCAATCATACGCCGAATTTCTTGACATGAACTTTATTATTGCAGTTTACACACGTACGTACAATTCAATATTCAACCATTTTTTTAATTCTTGGGTTTTGTGTCGACTCGTCGTTACGAATATACGAACAAGTCACAGCCTAGTAATATGGCGGATAGATGACCACAGAGTACATTATAATCTCTCAAAACAAACTAGCGCCCTTTGCGCGCATTGGTGACATTAGGGTCGCATCGTTCGAACTATTTAGAACAACAGTATCATGACAAATTAATACAATCCTTAATTTAAGGAAATGCGCTCGTGTGTGTGTCGGCCGCTAACATTGCATGAGTGTATGCGTCTGCGTAAGGATATTGTACGACGCACATACGTTTTGCGTTAAGTAAGGATAACAATTTTTTTTTTAAATGTCTAGATTTGTTTTCAATTTATTTACTTACGGCTTTTTAATATAGAAAGCTTGTCACATTCACCTCTCTGTCAGAGCTTTTACTGTTGGTATTTGTATTGGTGCTACTTTACTTACACTGAACAACTTACACCTGACCAATTTCTTTCAGGGCGGCCAATCTCAGCGTAGTTTAGCCATCTGCACCAGTATGTGCAGAGGTACAGGTGAACTCTCTTTTCTTTTACTCTTATAACTCGATGGGATGAAAATCCGACATGACTGGAGCGAGATCAGGAGTAGGACCAACAGCTTAACGTTCATACCGAAGCACGAAGGTATCACTCCGCCAACTTTTTTTTATTTTTTATTTTTTTTTATTTAGTTCGTTGACAGAATATAATTTACATGCCACAGGTTTACACAGCGGGTCCCAAACTAGGCACAGCCTGTATTTTGGTGACCCATACAACTCTTTTAGTCTTTATCTGACACTGTTCTGCTAGCGCACTAAAAACTAAAACTAATACAGTTATAAACAGAAAATATACTTTCAAACTCAGGGCTACTACTGACCTCGTGGAGGCGGTCGGATGCGGTGACCTCTCGCGCCCGGCTCTGGTTCAGACCATGGTGCGGAGCGAGAAGGAATGGGATGCAGTCGCCTCCTTCTGCGAAGCAGTCATGCTAGCGAAGGAGGAGGCCGAACGCGCGAGGGAGAGGCATCTCTGTTCCTCACGCCCCAGTCGGAGATCGCGTGCAGATCTCCGGCCACCGTAGGCGCGGGCTTGCGTACGGCGAGCAGGCGTAGCTCACCGTCCGGTAAGGACCTGGCCCGGGTCAGCGGTGCGTTGTGTTCCACGCGCGCCTCAAAGAGCTGTCAGCAATAGTGACGGGGTCCCATAGGGCCATTGCCTGCCGGGGTTGCGGGAATGTTCTAAAGAGATACCGCGGCCCCGGAGTCATTCGATGATTTTCCAAACCAGAGAAAAAAAAAAGTGCTACTGTTGAATAATTTGTATCCGAAAAACCCAATAACACTTCTGCCCGACCCAGGAATCGACACTCGTATAGAAGCATGATTTTGAATTATGTAGCAATAAGATGATATAACTGGTTATACATATACATATTATGTAGGATAGGGTGAATAATTTTGAAGTCTCACTTAAATTTATAACTTGGGCAATTTGTACATCCTGGTTATAACGAAAAATGAATGTTGCAACGTTAAAATATGTCATTCCGATATAATAGCAGCTGTATATGTTAAAGGCTGTCTCATCTCAAAACACAATGGAATAAAACAAATAACAATGTTGATATATTAAGAATTCATTTAATGAACGCCGTGCCTTATTTTACGAGCTATCCGCCCACTAAACTACAAATAGTCAACCTTAAACATAGATATCTATTGAGAAACTAAATTCTTGTAGCAATTTGTTGTTTTAACTAAGATTGCATAAATCATACGGAAGCGATTATACGAAATAAAACGGCTTCACGCTTTGAGAAGAGTAAGGGACAGTCGTAACAGCATCCTGAGAACGGTGAGTGAGAGTATGTCCTCTCCTATTATGAAGCAGTTTGTGCGGAGGGTGATGGGTACTAAATAATAAGCTATATTAGGTTACTAACATTTTATGGATTTGTGGTCTGAAATAAAAATATTGAATTGAACAAATGCACGTATCATCCTCTTCCTCAAGTCGATTCTTCAATATTTCACAAAATTCCCAAGGCCCTATGTGAAATAAAATATATTTCATTGGAATTGATTGGCACGATTCAGTCGAAAATCGATTTGAATACGAAATTGGAACCCAAAAACAAATGTAACATACATATCCAGAGAGGCTGTAGTAATGGTATCCTTAATATGATTGTTTCCTGTACATTCCAACCGATCCAATACATGTTAATGTGTATAAATAGTACCAGACAAGACAGTCATATTATTTTATTTTTAATTACGTAATTTATGATAAGACGTTGACATTTAAATTTATGGATTAAACATTCATTAATATATTTTGACCTAATTTATTTCTATTTCAATCTATTTTTTTTTTTCTATTTCGGATGTTATTTAAATTTTACTATTGTGTTATTATGATTAGTTTGTAATGCTATATGTGTATCTGAAATAAACGTATTAAATTCATACTAAATATCCGAAATTGTGTTTGTTCTTTGCTCTTCTAACACGACAAAACGTTGATATTTACCACTGATTTGAAAACCACTTGATCGCACATACGTTGCCCCGACGCACGAAAACTATGCGAGTTTTTGCTCTTATATATTGGCTACGATACACGAACCATTTTAGTTGTGACCAAGTATTAGGCCTGTGTGCATGCTAAACAATTACAAATTTTAAATTTTTGTATCCAATTTATAACGCATAATAATGCTTTCATGAGCGTTGAAATGGTGTGGAAAACATTCATGAAATGACATAACTATTCATCAGTAATGAAATAATATGAAATTTATCATTTAATCAAATTATAAGCTACCGCAGAGGTCCATTTGAAGTGGTGGTTTGGGTGGTCAAGGACAAAATTATGTTGCGCGTTGATGTCTTTTGGAAATGTCTCTTTCTTACATGAAGAAATTCTAATTCTTTTATCCCTCTCTTTTCTTTCGTATTTTTATCGTAAAAATCTGTGCTGTTACCTATAACGGCTGAATACGATATCGATAATTATGAAATTAAACTTATTTTTTAATTCAATTCAGATAGTTGTCATAAAATACCTATCTACATTAACCGACTTTAAAAAAAGGAGAAAGTTCTGATATTTTTTCTTCTGTGTCACATGCATGTTTTCATTTTAGATTTCCCAAGATTCCAGATTAAAAAGAAAAGTGGATGGATAAGGTTACTAGGGAATATTGGTTTCTAGTTTGGTTTTTATTGATATAATGTTGAGGAAAGTCAAAATAAGATAAGATACCTAATTGCCTGGTCCTTAAATTTACTAACATGTTTGCAATTATCGCTATATATCGATCTCCCTTGTACAGAGACGTGACCCCTTTTCTTTGTAGCATGGATGGTCTACTTCGTGAGCTTGCAACATACAACACAATAGCACTAATTGCAGACATAAATATAAATATTGTGCCGAGCAGTCTCGACTCAAATGGGGATGACTATTTAAATACTGCAGCAGCACACGCAATGCTTCCGGCACATACCTTTCCCACCAGGCTTGCAAATTGTCTCGACCACGTATTGCTGAAATCTACCTGCCCAGCCACTACCCTGGTACTTAACTGCCCTATAACAGATCATTTCCCTGTACTTCTTTTCTGCAACCCAAACATGACAGTTTACACCCAAAAAATCATTCTCAAAAATTGACATCCCTGAGGTTATAAATGATATGAAAAATGCTGATTTTTCTCCTATCCTTCAATGCAATAACCCAAACTTAGCAGCTGAACTTTTCGTCTCTCTTCTGTCTACTTCCATAAAATCGCACACCCACTTTTCAGTAGTCCCTAGCAGACTGCGTATGAAAAAACCATGGATTACTCCTAGCCTATTGAGATGTATACGACATAGGGATAAACTATCTAAGACTTTTCTGAAAAACCCTGAAAATGATTCACACAAACTAGTCTTTCATCGCTATCGAAACTATTGTAACAATTTACTCAAAAAATAAAAAAAAACTATGAAACATCCGAGTTCCAAAAGGCCAGGTATAATCCAAAAGCGACATGGCGACTTATTACACAAGTAGCGAACCTGAATCAGGGTAACAAGGAACCTGCCTTAGAATTGCTGAAATGCTGTGATGATCCCAACAACTCCATTAACGAGTTTAACCATTACTTCGCTAGTGTCGGTAGTAATCTAGACTCTAAAATCCAGCAACCCACTCCAGCTACAGTCAATATAGATACTCAACCTCAACCCATAAGGCTGAACTGTGTCAAGCCGACCCCATCCTACTCCATGGTTCTGTATGACGTGGATGGTGATGAATTAGACAAAATTATCCAAAATCTAAAAGACAAGTGTGCTGTTGGTTATGACTCTATCATCCCCACTCTTGTTCATATTTTTAATCTGTGCTTTTCTTCGGGTTTCTTTCCGGATATTTTTAAAATCGCGATAGTTCATCCCATATTCAAAACCAGGGACAGGAACGGTGTTTCTAACTATAGACCTTTATCTGTCCTTACTACGTTGTCAAAAATTTTTGAAAAAGTTATTAATATAAGACTTGTGAATTTTCTTACAAAAAATAACATTTTGGCTCCCAATCAGTTCGGCTTCCGAGCTGGAAAATCTACGGATGATGCAGTTTTGGAGCTCACAGATACGATAATTGGCCATCTGAATCATAAACAAAAAACTGTGGGAATCTTCCTAGACTTATCCAAAGCTTTTGACACATTGGAATTCGTGGTATTGTTAACGATATTTTTCGCAGCTACCTGACAGACCGCCAGCAGGTAGTAAAAAATTTGACCAGCAAAAAGGAGATAGTTACATTTGGTGTACCCCAAGGCAGTGTCCTTGGACCGACTCTCTTCCTTATTTATATAAATGAACTCTGCAACCTATCTCCTCTAAAATTATCACATATACCGACGACACAGTGCTTATAATTCATGGCAAGGACTGGGCTGATACCTTCAATAAAGCAGAGATGGCGCTCAGCGCGGTCATGTACTGGTTAAACACCAACCTTCCGACGTTAAATATCAGCAAAAGTAAATTCATACCCTTTACCCCAGGCATTTTAAGTCAGCCTTCCCATTCCCTCAAAATCAGAGCTCACGCTTGCACGTGTACTGAATTTTCTACGTGCAACTGTCTACTTATTGAACGAATGGACAACATTAAATATCTTGGAGTAGTCATCGACAATTTTCTAAAATGGAAAAAGCATATCGACTGTACAGTGGCACGTGTGCGAAGATTAATCTATGTATTTAAAAAACTCAGGGGGGCTGCTGACTTCAAATGTTTGATAACCGTCTACCTTGCTCTGGCACAATCAGTTCTTGGGTATTGCATGACCGCGTGGGGTGGAGCGCACAAAACTTCTATGCTTCGTATAGAAAGGGCACAGAGGGCTGTACTAAAGGTCCTATCAAAGAACCCAATCCGCTTTCCGACGTCCGACCTCTATTTAACCGACATCAAAAAAAGGAGGTTTACAATTCGTCTTGAACTTTTTTTTTTATGTATGTTACCTCGTAACTCGGAGACGGCTGGACCGTTTTGAAAAATTCGTTTTGCGTTTGAATGGGTATAGTTTCTAGTTGGTCCCATTTTTACGAAATCAGGATCTGATGATGGGATCCTGGAGAAATCGAGGGAACTCTTCAAATATTATAGGCACACCTATAGCGTTTTGGGTATTTCTTGTAGTACCTTGAGCAGTTGCTTCTGAAAAGTACCATTTGGGGAAGTTGAACTGATGATGAAGACCCCAGATGGCCACTGAAACTCCTCAATAATAAGTATTTCGTGGATTGCGATTCGATTACTTGAGTACGGATGTTAAACACTTTATGCTCGTCACAATACATATGGTGATGTAGAGCTGATGGTCAAATACCAGGAAAACTCCTCAAAAATTAACGGCTATGCACAGGGAAAAGCAATATTTTGTAAAAGGTGATAAGTTGTTGACATTATGGCTTTTGTAACTAGATAAATTACAAACCAACCCACTAAAAAGCGTGAAAAAAAAATTTAGCAAAAAAATAGAACCGACTTCCATATTAAAACACTACAAAGGCAAAAATAACTTTAATTTCTGAGGGCGGTGTCTTTAGTTTTGAATATATTTTCATTTTTGACACCGCCTTTCGAAATTATCGAAGTCGGTTCTATTTTTGCTAATTTTTTTTTTAATTTGCAAGGTCCTCACAGTTAGGCAGCTCTTTGTACTACAGACCACACTTAGAAAACACAGGCAGATACACTACGACCCAAATTATAGCACTGTAAAACGCCTCGCTGACAGAGTTTGCAAAAATGTACCATGCGGAACAGCGGTAGCGAGAAGACACTTCATGTATATCGGCTCCAAGCTGTTCAATAAAATAAACAAAATACTAAATATTTATCATGTATCCCATACCCTGTTGAGGAGGAAGCTGACTGATTGGCTGAAATCACTGTCATATGACGAAACTGAAAAAATTGTGGATACTTAAATATCACAAAAACTCACACACACACCCAAACTCTCACTCACATACATTCCCTACATTTCATACAATGGCCAAACATACTCACACTCCACTCCCTCATACTCATCTACACACACACATTCACACAGACACATACGGTCATTTTTATTTTTAATTTTTAATTTTAATTTATTGTATTTTTAATTTTTATTTTAATTACTTGTAGTTTTAGTCTGGAAAATTGTCCTCTTTTTTTTGTATGGGCGCTGATAGCTGCGACACAGTTCTAAACTTTTGTAGCTATCATCGTTTTCTTTGTAATGTAATCAACTGTCTATGTTTCCAAATAAAGACTTTTTACAAATAAAGACTTTACTTTACTTTACTTTACTTATATCCAATCTTTCTAGGCTTCAAATAGTATGACGGAGTCTAATATTAATTAACTTGGACCTTTGCATTACAATATCGCCCTCGTAAGTTACTTTGGTTCCAGGGTTGCGGTAATGTTCTAATGAGATACGGCGGCCCCGGAACTTAAGGGCAGCTGAAGGAACAGGGTGGGTGTTTAGTCAGCAGAAGTCTGACACTCTCTTCCACTTTACCCAGAGCGGGAGAAGTCATTCGATGATTTTCCCACCCGGGAAAAAAAAACAGGTTACTTTGTATCGATGTCGAGTCCACGCGTTAAGTGTATGTAGGAGGGAGGAGTCATTAGATAAATCATCTAATGACTCACCACCAAAAAATAATTATTACCGAGTGCTTGCTGAAGCTACAGTTGTTGACACAACTGATTTTAATGAAAATATATTTATTATAGAATATAAAATAAATATAAAAAAATAAAATATAAAAATAATATATGGCCGGCTACATTGTCCATGCTCTGATAAAGCAAATAAAATGCCTAACTTGTATTGGAACGTTGATTGGTGTTACAAATCAAAACGCCTTACAATTTAAAAAAGACACTAAAAACAAGTTATTGTGCGGATCCACCACAGTAATAGAAATTTGTCGTCGTTGTGAAATTTATATTAAAAGGGCGATCAACGAGAGTGGTTCGAAAGTGCTGTCTCAGAAATATAATTCCAATTATTTTATGAGATCGGTTTTAAAATCACTGATTGGGTATAATTTATTCCCGGATATTAATTTTCATCAATATGAAATAGAAACTACCAATCATTTGATTGAATTAGCAAGATGCATAATTCAGAAATATATAGACGCTCGGTTAACATTTTTTAGCAAAAACAATTAGGACCCTAAAACTTTAATTCGAAAAACATTTACTAAATTAATTCATTTTAAAAATCAATAATAACAGCATACTTGTTTTTCTTTTTGTAATTGAGACTGATAATGATTAAATATTATTATGTGATTTTATTGAGTATTTTTTATAATGTTAAATTTCATTTTATCGATATCGATAACTTTCCCTCAGTCAAGTAGAGCAATCCCTAACTCGGCATATCTATGAAGCTTGACCTTGAACTGACCAATTGCAGTAGCGCATTTTTTCTTCGCCGTCCAACCCATATTGGTGAGTTGTGTTCTTCAAAGAAATCGGCCTATAAGCTCTCTAGGTTAAATACTCTCTGATATTTACTGACATATTTTTAATTGCTAGATAGTGATTTAAGTTGCAATTGGCGGAAGTTATCTCATTGCACAAGAAAACACGAAACAGATAAAAATCACCATCCATGGAGTCGATGATTTTTGTCTTTTTTTATTTATTTTTCTCCGAAACTGTTCTGTTGGGAAAGCAAGTAGTATTTTCTTTTAAATTACAGAGAACGCTATTAGAAATCTATGATTTTTAAATAAATATGCTTAAAATATGATTGGTGTCGCAGTTGGGTATAAATGTCTTTAGAACATTCTCGCAAATCCGGCAGATAGCTCAAGACTTGGCATCAAATATATATTGAAGACGTAAAAATCAATCACAAAGGGAGACGGAAGTTTGTACAAATAAAAAACTGGCAAACAAAGTCGCGTTTAACAGTTAGTTTGGATATAAAATGCATCGCTTTAAATGTCATACCAATTTATATCTATTGGCATCACATGCAGTCTATGCATGCATAAATTATCATATTAATCTTCCTTTAAATGCTGCATTATTAGAATCAGATGTATTTGTAAACGAAATGTATCAATTTATCTCATTAATATTAATGAATTTCATTTATTTAATAAATTATTGTCTCCTTTAATAAACACCTCTTTTAATAGGAATCACAGACAGCCCACTTTGCAGAGCCTGCATGGAGGTGGATTAAACAGCAGCACACCTGCTACTGAGCTGCCCTGTAGTCGCGGACTACAGGACTAAATACTTCGGCAACCCAGGTACCCCCCGAGAAATGGTAAGCAAAACGATGGCGTTGTTCGCCTTCCTGGAGGAACTGGCATGGATTGAGTGAAAAGAAATCCTTACCCTTACGCAAAATACGCGCTTGGTCGTGGAGTTGCGGATACCTGCCCTACATACATACAAAACATAAAAACCACTACTTAAGGGGATGCTATTCTTAGTTTGGTCTTCGTCATAATTATTATGAGCTCTCTTAATCAGAAAGCATATTATAAAGCACCGTATTTATTAGTTTGTCATTTTAGCATATATGTGTATTTTATTAGTATTATTATATATTAGTATTATATTTATTAGTATTAAATATATTATTTCATTCCATTTTCTCGTACACCTACCACAATGTGTTTTTTTTAATCCGAAAGTTGACTGGTAGAGAATGCCTTGCAGCATTAAGTCCGCTCATGTAACACAATTGTACATAAAGTTTAAATAAATAAATCCTTACTAATATTATAAATGCGAAAGAAACTCTGTCTGTCTGTGTGTTACGCAATCACGCTTAAACTACTGAACCGATCTTAATTAAATTTGGTACGGACATAGTCTAGAGCCTGAGAAAGGACATAGGCTGCTTTTTAATGCGAAAAAAGGGCTGTAAAGGGTTGAAAAGGGGGATGAAAGTTTGTATGGAAATTACGTCATTTTTAATGCTAGAAGCTTGAAATTTATTTTTTAGACTTTTGATTAGATATTAATAAATACGACATTCTAATTATGTATGAGTTTTATTTTCAAAATAATTAGCCTAAAAAATTAAAAATGCTGCCGAAAGTCGCTATTCCGCGCGGACAAAGTCGCGGGCACAGCTAGTAAGAAATAAATACATACATAAATTATTGTCTCGTTGGTCTAGTGGTCACAAACGCGACAGTTGAGCATGAGGTCTTGGGTTCAATTCCCGGGTCGGGCAGAAAGTATTATTGGGTTTTCCTGTAAGGACTTTTTTAGTAGTAGCCTGGAGTTTGGAGGCACGTTAAGCCGCTGCTCCTGGCTGTCACTTGGACATCTTTGGCAGTCATTACAGGTAGTCAGACGCCAGAAAATCTGACACTGATCTGGGCAAAGGGTATCGTAAATAAATAAATAAATATATTTTTTTTATTACTAATGAGCCCGATCACACCTGATGGTAAGTGTAAGATGAGGTCTACGATCGAACGAGAGAGCCCAGAAAATGCCTATTCACTCCTGTTTTAAAGGCTGACGGGTCATATGTGGCAGGGAACACAGAAGCCGGCAGAGAGTTCCACACCTTGGCTGTGCGCATAATGAATGTTGAAGAAAAGCGCTTAGTACGACAAGACGGTATAATAATCTTTATTAGCATCAAAATGATTTTACAGATATGGTGAATCCCTGACTCCTGAGCTAGGTATATTACTTGTGTTATAGGAGCCAGTGTCTTCTACCAGTTGCATTATCTTATGATTAAAATTAAATTAAATAAGCAATTATGGTTAAAATGAAATAAACAATAAGTACATGAGAAAAAAAAAATTAGAGTAAAATACACTTATTAAGTTATTTAAATATATACACCTAAAAATAAACTAAAATATTGCATCCAGAAATTCGTGCGCATCGCTGTCCACTGGCAATGTGCCCAAAAGACTGGCGGCATTGCCACGTTGTATGGCAATGCTTAACCTCTGTCCAAGGTAAAAGCCAGCCCTTGGGTCACGCGAAGTGTCAACTAGGCGTCTGGACAGATCTTTAAATAACTTGTGAGCACTCGGACCCCACGACCCCAAGGTTTCAACCCCAAACGGCTCGAAAATATAACTACCAACAAGGTTATTATATTTCCGCCGCTTGAGGTTCTCAGCAGCCGCAGCGGCAGTGCCAGCGCAACAAGATGAGCTAGGAAGATGGGATGGCGCAAGAGTATCGACACAAGTTGCGTTCCACACTAAAGGCCTACCCATCTTCCAAGGAAATAAAGACATACCGTCCGGTCTTTTGCCATCGTCGCGTGCCAGGCCATTTGGTTCTAAAACAGCTGGAACGCCGACAGTGACAAGAGCTCGTCGGATAATGTCGTTAATATTCGCGTGCCATGCTATGCGACCCGCGCTGCGGCCGCATGAAAGGCCGTGGTGACCGAGGCTGTTGACAACTTCGCCACAGTGACAGCGATGAGCAGAACAGCAGGGAGCACCTAATCGAAGGGAAGCAGCGAGGCGGAAAGTAGTATCATCGAACAAGGTGCCTATGTTCGATGACGGAAGTGCATGGAGCCAGAGACCCGACTCCCATTCACCCACAGCCAGCAGGCGCGCACGCTCTGCAGCCGAAGCAGATGTGGCAATAAGGTCACTCTGAACTGCTCTACAGAGCGGCTCATCCCACCGCCTCTGAGATGATGGATTGTCGGGTGGATTTAGGTTCGGGCAAGCGAGTCTCCAGGTATCTATAGCCTCGGTGAAATACGGCACATTGAAATCAACCAGTGATGAAGCTAGGATATTCCTGATTAATTTCTCAGTGCCGCGTACCGAGGATACAAAAGCCGGTAGACTGATACTAGTAATTTTGCGGACGCCGAGACCACCCATACGAATGGGAAGAGTAGCTTGTGCCCAAGCTCGGTCGTCCATAGCCACATTTAAAATTCCTGTCAGAGTTTGACGAATAATTTGGTCCATTTTTTCCAAAAGGTGAGGATGTTGCCATAGATGTGAAGAACGAAGAAAATACATTAATTTGGGTCCAAAACAACAGTAACGAATTAAGGTGATGGCCGAATGCATATTAATTTGGTATATCCTGTCCAAGATGTCATTAAAATTTTGTATTTTGATGACATCGAAACCGATGCGCACGAATTGGACTGGATGCAATATTTTAGTTTATTTTTAGGTGTGTATATGTAGTTTAGGGTTTTTATTTAAATTAAAATTGTATTCTTTCTCAAATAAATTAATAACATTTATTGCAATAATAAAATTTTAAATATAGATTTTGTCTTCACGCCTGTATGTCGTATGTAGATGTTTTTTTTAAATTGATAATAGGCTCGCGTTTGACCACCATCTCACCTGATGGTAAGTGATGATGTGGTCGAAGATGGAGCACGCTTGCCTAGAAGTAATCTATTCACTCTTGACTTAAAGACCCCTAGATTATAGCTATCGGGAAACACAATCTCCGGCAGGGAAACCACTCCTTAGCCGTACGCACAATGAAAGTATTCCCAAAACGTTTTGTGCGTTGGTGGGATGTCCACCATGTAACGATGGCGCATCGTCGTTTGTCTTGTAGTCCGATGATGGAACGGGCTTGGTGGAATTAGATTGTGTAAGTGTAATGTGTAATATGTCTGGTGTGCGGATGTGTTGTTTTGTGTATATGCGACGTATGTATATGTATTTCGTGTTACCCAGTTACTGGGTTGTGGAAGTCAGACAGGCAGTCACTCCCAGTAAAACACTAATACTCAGCTGCATCTAGTTAGACTGAAAGCAGACCCCAAATTAGTCGTGAAAAGGCTGAGCCGAAAATGATAGATCTGTTTCTTTAGTGGATTTTGTGAACGACGAAGTTGTTTTGTAATATTGACTTTCGTGCGGTTTTCTGTGTTGTAAACGGAGTTAACGCATGAATCTTAGCGAGGTATGTCTAACACGATGCCGACATGAGACGCAATAACCTTCTTAACTTATTACTACACCTTTGAATTTGAATTTAACATAAGTATTTGGTACAACCCTTTGGTAATTTTTTTAGTGATAATAGGTTCGCGTTTGACCGCCATCTCACCTGATGGTAAGTGATGATGTGGTCGAAGATGGAGCACGCTTACCTAAAAGTAACCTATTCACTCTTGACTTAAAGACTCCTAGGTTATAGCTATCGGGAAACACAGACTCCGGCAGGGAATTCCACTCCTTAGCCTTACGCACAATGAAAGTATTCCCAAAACGTTTAGTGCGTATGGGTGGGATAGATAATGCAGATTCTTTCTTTATTTTTCACTAGCTTCGGCCTGCGGCTTGGCTCGCGTATCCAACACATGTTCCAGTTTCCGAAATCATTATAACTTATATCTTGCCCAAATTTAATAGACGTATAAAAAAATTTCACAGTTGTATAGACAGATATTTTTTGTAAATTCCGCGATTATTATATATATATATTTTTTGTAAGTACATTCGATGTACAGACACTTTTTTATTGTTGTAATATGTTTATTTTTGTTACTGTTTACATTTATCCAGAGCTGCGATACAATTGTTGATCGAAACTGCGGTTACAAACAATAATCATTACCTATGTGAAATAAATACTAGAAATAACATAAAATACAAACATTATGACTGTCATTATTAGGCATTCGAATCCTAAGATTGATCAGTAAAAAACAAGTTTAAATAAAAAGTTTTTACCAAAAAATTAAACCGACTCCCAAAAAACACTGCAAAGTGAAAAATAACTTTAATTTCGGTAGTCGGTGTCTTTAGTTTTGTATTTTCGTTTTTGGCACCGACTTAGTCTATTTTGAATTTACCTAGTTATAAGAGCCTAAATGTTAACTACTTATAACCTTTTACAAAATATTGCTTTTCCCAATGCTGGGCCGCTAATTGTTGAGGAGTTCTCCTGGTACTTCACCATCAGCTCTACATCACCATATGCATTGTGACGAGCATAAAGTGCTTAACATCCATATTCAAGTAATCGAATCGCAATCCACTCAATACTTATTATTGAGTAGTTTCGGCGACCATCTGTGGTCTTCATCATCAGTTCCACTTCCTCAAATGGTGCTTTTTGAGATCAACTGCACAAGTTACTATAAGAAATACCCAAAACGTCATAGGTGTGCCTATAATATTTGAAGAGTTCCCTCGATTTCTCCAGGATCCCATCATCAGATCCTGACGTTTATGAAAATGGGACCAATTTCAAAGTATACCCTTTCAATCAAAAAAAGAATTTTCCAAATCGGTTCAGCCGTCTTCGAGTAATCGATGATCATACATTAAAAAATATATATATATACGCGTCGAATTGATAACCTCCTCTTTTGGTCGTCGGTTGAAAAATATATTACGGCCATAATATCACATGCATAAACGTTTATCATAAAAAAAACTTTTTAACAAAAAATTAAACCGACTCCCAAAAAACACTGCAAAGTGAAAAAAAACTTTAATTTCGGTAGTCGGTGTCTTTAGTTTTGTTTTTTCGTTTTTGGCACCGACTTCCGAAATTAAAGTTATTTTTCACTTTGCAGTGTTTTTTGGGAGTCGGTTTAATTTTTTGTTAAAAAGTTTTTTTTTTCACTCTTTTTAGTTGGATGATTTTTAATTTACCTAGTTACAAGAGCCTAAATGTCAACTACTTATAACCTTTTACAAAATATTGCTTTTCCCAATGCTGGGCCGTTAATTGTTGAGGAGTTCTCCTGGTACTTCACCATCAGCTCTACATCACCATATGCATTGTGACGAGCATAAAGTGCTTAACATCCATATTCAAGTAATCGAATCGCAATCCACTTAATACTTATTATTGAGTAGTTTCGGCGGCCATCTGTGGTCTTCATCATCAGTTCCACTTCCCCAAATGGTACTTTTTGAGAGCAACTGCACAAGTTACTATAAGAAATACCCAAAACGCCATAGGTGTGCCTATAATATTTGAAGAGTTCCCTCGATTTCTCCAGGATCCCATCATCAGATCCTGACTTTGGTGATAGTGGTACCAATTTCGAAGTATACCCATTCGAACAAAAAAAGAATTTTCCAAATCGGTTCAGCCGTCTTCGAGTACTCGATGATCATAAATAAAAAAATAAAAAATAAATAAAAAAAATATACGCGTCGAATTGATAACCTCCTCTTTTTGTCGTCGGTTGAAAATATGCATAAATCATTAAAATTTTCGCAACGCTGTCATTTCGTGAATCAAAGTCGTTTTTTGTTTTTAACTATTAAGTTTTAGTATGTTTGTCACAAGATTGTTTACGAGAAATATGACGTCTGTCCAAATCCAACTCAATTCTAAATTATTATTGATTTATTCAAGCTTTGCTTCGAAATGAAGATTAATTATGATGATAAATTGTGTGATCCTGTAACGTTTCTTCCAAATCATTTATCATGATCATTCAAGAGCAATAACTCATGTTAATCCTTGGTTCAATTCGATATTGGTTCACCGATTAATATTATTTATTTTTCCTTTACTTCCAATATGAACACATAAATTACATTTTTAAATATTCTCT
Source organism: Tholera decimalis (assembly GCA_943138885.2). NCBI lineage: Eukaryota > Metazoa > Arthropoda > Insecta > Lepidoptera > Noctuidae > Tholera > Tholera decimalis. The sequence continues at coordinate 2,308,789 of OW964552.2, read as the reverse complement.
AAAAAAAACATTTAAAAATATAAAAAATAGTAGCCCACCGGTATCGGGAACAAGGTCCAAGCTACGGGCGGTCAGGGCTCCATAGAGAGGAACCTCCTGACGATACGCGCCGTGTCGAGGAGTACTGCTTTTTGAAGCAAGCCCTTGATCCAACCGCCTAACGAGAGCGTCCTGAGGTGTTGGTCGAGGCTCTTGGCTATTAAGCCATTGGCTGAGATGACTATCGGTACAATGATTGCCGAGTTCACATCCCTACATGTCGACAATCTCGTGTGCCAAGTCAAGATACTTGCTTTGCTTATCTTTCTCAGCTTTTACGAGGTCCTCGTCATGCGGGATGGTTATGGTTATTTATTTAATTATTAAAAACACTACACTAACTGTTTCGTTGGTCTAATGGTTGCAAGTGTGACTACAGAGAATAGGCTCTCTAATGATACTGCCGTACTTACATGATACGAAACCACGACCTACAACTCGTAAATCGTGCCTGTAACCACTGAGTTCAAAGCAACATACTATGCTATTAACCTATATTACTATTCCTATTTTACCTTTTATTGATATTTTACATACAGGTGGTATTGGAAATCATAACTTGAGCGGTCATCTGTTACTCCCAGCTCAGCTTCAATGAACCCGTGGGGTCAAGGCACGCAGGACCAGACGTGGTACGGCCATGATTTTGATGGCTGTAACGCAATACCTTCCTACCTCAAAACTCTGGTCCGAAAGGTCCCATAAAACTCAAATTAAACAAGTCGTATCATAAATTAGTAATAAGATTAACAAGATTTTTTAACCATCTCCATTCTCAATACATGTCATCGGTTTAAATTTTAAGATTCAACCCATCGTGGCAAGGACAGCAACATAAGTAGGTATACTCGTACGTATATTTTACGATACTTCACGAACTCTATTGTTCTTTTGTTAATCTGTCAATACGCTTGTAAGATATCTAAATTGACTTTGTAATCCAGGTGTAGATCAGATGCAAGCATTATCTGATATTGCGGTTTCAGATCTAAGCGTGCTTAACAGATGTGTAACAATGATATTCAATAATCAGTTAACACACAAATACTCCGTTGCATCTGCTTAGACTGAATGTTCGACCCCGCACCCAGCGCAACGAAACTGGTTTGTCGAACTGTCCACGATTACGTGGAGCCCTAAATTACGTTGCTCATAAAAATAGTTAAACTTATAGATTTCAATCAATAACACACTTACCCAGCTAAGACGACAAGCGACGACCTGTTCTCAGATCACGTCCGTGGTGTATGTGTGTCAGTGTGTTTGGGTGTGTAATGGTGTCAAGTGGTGTCACGGCGGTCACACAAGACGCAAGTTTCACAGCGTGGTCCAGGCAGGGGGTGTAGCACAAACTTCGCACCAGATTGAAGCAGCTGTTTCACCAATTCACGGGCCGGTTCAATCTAACCTCAATTCGACGTTATTGTTCAAAATATCCCAGGTTTTCACTCAAATCGGGATTCTAGATTTCAAGATTTATTAGGTTACGACCAACTTGTCGATAGCAACTAAGATTCAAGCGGATTCACAATTACAAACAATAAAAATCAATGTCCCAAACGCGCGGTTAGTTCTTGCAAGAAAAAGTTATGTCAAGTGTCAAAATCAATAGACCATAGATAATTGCCATACCAAAAGTTGCGTTCGGAAATACACGTATGGGACGGAACACTGAAAGTTTTTTCTTTTTCAATAAGAGAACTGGCAATGTAGATAGAGTTGACATTACTAACAATTTTGTTAGCTTTATTGAAAAAAAAAAAAGACTCAAGCATTATTGGACCCTCAATAAAGCTACATATGGTTGTGTCCTTTTTTTTTCTCCGGGTAGGAAAATCATGGAATGACTTCTCCCCCTCTGGGCAGAGCGGAAGGGAGTGTCAGACTACTACTGACTAAAAACCCACCCTGTTCCTTCAGATGGAAGATGGTTCACGGTTGTGTAATGGGTGGGTTTCGAACCCGCGACGTTTCGTTACTGATACCTTAGTTATTTGGCTATGGACACTTTAACGAGTTGGGAAAAGGCTAAAACAAGCATTATGTATACTAAAAAAAAAAAATTAGGCTATAAAACATTTGTTCTTGGTGCAGGAATCTACGTAAGATAGATTGAATACAGTATGTTAACTAACAGAGGGCGTTCCCGTTAGGCACACGCACACGCACACGCGGCCCGCCATTCATAAACAAATTGCGACGTTACCGTCCTTCAAGTACGCGTGTACAGAGTGTTTCTTTTACGTATCAATTTAACATTTTTAGTGAATATGTTAATATAAAAAAAAAACATTTTGTTTTCGAATGATAATATTTTTTAGCATGTATAGATATTTGATAATTTTACCACGATAAAAAAAAAAAAAAAAAAAGCATGTATAGATGCTATACTATTGCGGGTTAACGGGAACGCCCTCTGTTAGTTAACATACTGTATAATTTATTGTACACCAAAATTTAGACACACCCATTATATCCTTGTCATCACCTGCTTAACCTTTTCACAACTATGATGGGGTCGGTTAACCAGTCTGATCGGATGCAGCTGAGTATTAGTATTTTACATGGTGCTCTGCCTATCTGACCAATACAACCCAGAAGCAAGGTAACACGCTACCTCTTGGTCAGACCAGTGTCAAATTTTCTAGCTTTTTGACTACCTGTAGCGACTGTCAAAGATTGTCAAATAACAGACCGGACGAACGGCTTAGCGTGCTTTGCAAGTCTTTCTTTTTTTGAAAATTGTTTATTAAATAACACTTTTACACGTAAATTTAAACTGAATGAGGCCGGTGTTTCCTGACTACACTGAGAAGAAACACCGAAACAAACTCAGGGGCTCCGTGTCTTCTAAAGTCCATACAATCTATATTAGTTAAAAATATATGGGAACCCTGTAGGTTTCAGTCTGAGGCGATTTTTTGAGGAAAGATGCTCACAAATTTGAGTGAGCCTGTCCCATACACTGCAAGCATTTGTCAGATGACGTGTAGAAGCTTAACGATTTGATGAACAATCCCAGGGTAAGGATGTTTGGGTAGGCCGCAAAAAGCACTCAAACTGCCAGACAACGAATAAAACAACGTATATAGTCACGGGCGAAACTTGTTATGTTAAAATGGTTAACCATAGATCGACCAAGTGTTGCTTGAACTTGAAGAAGACCTGTATGTCTGTCAGCCACGAGCTCTTATTTAATCAAATAGAGTACTTATTAGATAAAGCGGGCAGATGCTGAACGTTTCATACCGAGCGAGCCCGCAAGCTTACACATAAAATACCTTTCAAAACCGGATACTGACAAATGAACCAGTGAGTTTAAACTTTGACCTGATTGTATACTATGCGTTGTACGCGTCGGTGCAATGTTTCAAGATATTTATTTTAAATCAACCTTTACGTCGCCGCGTCGTCCATAAATAATGCGCTGATTGTCAACGCTTGCGTATTAACGAAATTAATGAGAACTTAATGTGCATGTTATTTGGTTATGTTACAGTGGAAGAATATATGGGGAATACTGTACTTAATCATAGCAGATTTTCGACATTCGATCGATTCGATCTACAGTGTGGCTATCAGTTATATTTACTTAAAACTAAATTATAGTAAAAAAAATATACAAGATAAACAACATTAAATTAAAAAACACATTCCTTAACTATATGTTACTACATTTAACAGAATCTTTGCGAATTCACTCATATTGCATGTAAATATATCAATCCTTTCATGAAGTTCGTTCACTACTCGGATCGTTCTGGTCAGTGATGTTTTCGCCAGTAGATTGGTCCTGGCTACTGGCACGGCTAGCAGTGGCGGGCGCCGCACGGTGGGCTGAAAAACGGCTTTCATAGACTTAGGCATTTTATTTTGCAAGTGCCAGTTTTTGTGCCGGATATCACTTCTATTTGTTATAACAATATACAAAAATGACACCAGAATTGATTCTGCACAAAAACGAAGGAATTATAATTTTTTTACGAAAATTTTGTATGGAGCTAGTATGAAAAATCGAAATATCTCTGAAACGGCAGCGATAACCGTAATATCCTTATAGGAGGTTTTAGTACTAATTATTTATGATTTTTTGACATACGTTACATAATGGTTGTAGATGCCTTTTTTTTTTTTAAATCGTCAAAATATTTTTATTTATTTTTACATATTAAACGTTCCTTTTAGTGTTTAAGTTGAAGAATTCAGAGCTTTAACAACTCTTAACATAAAATAGCATCACCCCTATAGACCTGAAGGACTAGACAGAGGTGTGTAGTATCTTGTTGATCTTGTAAGATTTCCAACAATACCAAATAGTTGAATATCAGTGTCAAAGTGCCCATGCTGTCGCTTCTTTTAGAAAGATAGGGGAATGAAATTGTTAATTGATCATACCCTAAAAGTATGATTACAACATAACCGGACACATAATAATATCGACACAAAAGGAATTTTAAAACCTTGCATACGTTCAAAATACAAAATAACATATTGTGTAGTCATCTAATGAGTCTGATGACAAGTAATTAAGTAATTAGAATGATGGTTGTAGTCTTCTGATTCTAATGAGCCTATTAAGTGATTAAATGATTTGAAATATCTCGCAACAATACCAACTAAGAACTGCATTCACCTTTTTATAATTAGTGAGCTAATGTGATTTGCTAATGTTGATTAGTTCTACTATGAGTTCTACGAAATGTTTTTGACGATTATAAATTTTTATTATCATATCTTTTATAACTTTAATGAGGGTAGTTAACTAATTATTGACTTTATACAATAAAAGGGCTATAATTTTGTTCCATAATTTAGATTGTTCACAACCGTGTAACTGCTAACACTAAAACTATTTGCTTTGCGACTACAAAATCTTAGAATGGAAAGTTTAATCACCAACTTAGATTTGTTTGTTCTTCTAAAAAGTGAGTGTCCTTCATTTAATCATGAAGTATTGTTTAGTGCAATTGTGTCCCGCATAGGCGATTGCCTTTCTGCCGAAGATCAAGTAACTCTCAAAGAATTTTGCCGGAGATTCACGCGAGCTGCTTTAAACAGGTGGCAGAAATCTAAACGATTCTTTGATAAGTTTAGAAATACGTACGGAGAGTGGTTGCAAGCAAATATTGATTGGCCGAGTTGCGTGCAAACTTTAATAAATCAAGAACCAACTGTTGATGAGATACCAAGAGCACGCTCAGTCTCTCCAGAACCTTCGACATCATCGACTGTTGGAACAATGACAAAAAGGTCCCGAAAACCATTCAAAGATCTGGGAAGCAAACAGAAAAAGAGAAGATCTAGTGAGCACATAGGCGAGGATTCCTGTGAATTGGCATATGCAGCTGCAGCACGTTTAAAAGAAGAAGGTTATGAAGATATCGCATCTGTAATCAATTATATGATCAAAAATCCAGAAGCTGCCGTTAAAATCAAGGAAAGCATTAAGAAAACAGTAATATTTACACCAGAGAAAGCACTTGGATTGCTTCTTTCACTTAAGCTTTCAAAGTGGCAATATATTACGTTGTGAGAGACTGCCATTCGGGAAGGTGCTAAGGATATTTACCCATCCTACTATAAACTGCAACAAACTAAGCTTGCATGCTACCCTCCTAATCAATCAGTATCAGTTACGGATTCATCAGCTAGAATTACACTTCAAGCTTTACTTGACATCACGGTGAAGCGGATTCTTCAAAGTCTTTCTGATAATGTGGAAAATAAGCAGTTAAAGCTGATATCGAAGTGGGGATTTGATGGTGCTTCCAATCAAAGCCGATACAAGCAGAAAATGGACGGCGAGCATGATGATTCAAGCATTTTCATGACCTCCTTGGTGCCACTGAAACTGACAGATGGAGATAATACTATATGGACAAACCCGAAACCATGCTCAACTTTTTATTGTCGTCCGGTTCAGTTCACTTTTGTAAAAGAAAGCCATGCAGTTGTCATTGATAACAAAAGAAAAATGGATGAGGAAATTGAGGCCCTTAACCCCACAGAGTGCATTAATAGTAACAGGGTGACTCATAAACTAATGATGACAATGATCGACGCAAAAGTCTGCACGTACCTTTCTGAAGCTAGATCAAATGCATCATGCTACCTGTGCTTAGCAAAACCAACAGAAATGAACCACTTAGATGCTGTAACATCAAAAACTGTGTGTTCTGACATATATGAATTTGGCCTATCATACCTACATGCCCGTATAAATTGCATGGAATGTCTGTTACACATTGCGTACAGACTTGACTTCAAACAGTGGGCAGCAAGAAGTAATGAGCATAAAGATATGTTACAAAACAGAAAAAAAAAAACATTCAAAATAAATTTAAAGAGGAGCTCAATCTGTTAATTGATATAGTAAAACAAGGCTCGGGAACTACCAATGACGGGAATACCGCAAGGAAGTTTTTCGAGTTTCCCAATAAAACTGCAGCTATTACTGGGTTGGATCAAAACCTGATAAAAAGATTTGCTGTTATTTTGCAAGCAATAACATCTGGTGAGAAGATCGATGTCATCAAATTTAAAGATTTTGCTCGCAAAACAGCAGAAAAGTACGTGGAATTATACGACTGGTACTACATGTCATCAACCGTACATAAACTATTAATACACGGAGCTGACATAATCGAAAAAAATGATATTGTCCCGATTGGGACTCTCTCGGAAGAAGCCTCAGAGTCTCGAAACAAAGATTTTAGGAGGTTCCGGGAACATCATTCGCGGAAAAGAAGCAGGCAAGATTCTAATCAAGATATCCTAAATATGCTTGTTGTTTCTTCGGATCCTTTTCTAAGTGCACAAAGGCCGAAGTTAGATGCCAAAAGGAAGACAACCTTTTTTGCTGAAACTCTCGACCTAATACAGTTTCCGGAAACTGAGTTCGAGTTTGTAGGTATATCCGATCTGGATTCTGACTCGGAATTGGAGTCCGACAACGAAAGTTGTAAAGAAAATTTGTAAAATTTAATTATTTTTCTTTATGTTCTTTTGTTATTTATGTTAGTTTATTGTACCAATATGTTTAGTTAATAATTTCATAAATTATAGTTTCAAATATGTATTTTGTATAATTGAATTTATTAGATATTATTTTTGTTACTTCTGTTTTATTTAAATTACCTATCAATAAAAAGTTTATATACAGTCTTTTTTTTTCACATATTCTTAATATTTGGGGAAAAAGCATGCTTCCTAACGATGTTCTTAACTTTGACACAGTTCATGGATCGTTTTGAACAGTTTCATATGTTAAAATAAATAATGTTAGTACTATAATCCCCTATAAGGATATTATTATTATTATGTGTCCGGTTATGTTGTAATCATACTTTTAGGGTATGATCAATTAACAAATTCATTCCCCTATCTTTCAAAAAGAAGCGACAGCATGGGCACTTTGACACTGATATTCAACTATTTGGTATTGTTGGAAATCTTACAAGATCAACAAGACACTACACACCTCTGTCTAGTCCTTCAGGTCTATAGGGGTGATGCTATTTTATGATAAGAGTTGTTAAAGCTCTGAATTCTTCAACTTAAACACTAAAAGGAACGTTTAAATATGTAAAAATAAATAAAAATATTTTGACGATTTAAAAAAAAAGGCATCTACAACCATTATGTAACGTATGTCAAAAAATCATAAATAATTAGTACTATAACCCCCTATAAGGATATTACGGTTATCGCTGCCGTTTTAGAGATATTTCGATTTTTCATACTAGCTCCATACAAAATTTTCGTAAAAAAATTATAATTCCTTCGTTTCTGTGCAGAATCAATTCTGGTGTCATTTTTGTATATTGTTATAACTAATAGAAGTGATATCCGGCAAAAAAACTCGCACTTGCAAAATAAAATGCCTAAGTCTATGAAAGCCGATTTTCAGCCCACCGTGCGCCGCTGCCTTCACACGTGTAGGTCAGGCACGCACAGTTTCAGGTGACGCAGCACACTCGGGTCGTTGTGTGTATCTACATCCGAATCAATGTTTTTCAATTCAATTCAATTCGATCTATCACTTAACAGCAGGCGTGATAGAGGCTAAGAGTGCTCTTAACCGTTATCAAAAAATAAAATAACTGGATCGAAGCATTGCTGCGCTTTGGTTAGAGGTGCGCTTGAGTTCAGTTCAGAAGTTTTTTTTTTATGGAGAATTAATGAATCCTAAGTAACAGACGCCTACACCTAGTTTAGGGGTCAGAGTTTTTGAATATTGATTGTAAAACATCTCTGTTTTGCAATAAAGAATTTATTATTGTAATATGTATAGATCCACATACACAAAACGTTTTGGGAATACTTTCATTGTGCGTACTTACAGCTTAAGAAGTGGAATTTCCTGCCAGTCTGTGTTACCTGATATATATAAAGTATGTACTTTACAAATATAATTATGTAAGAAAAACTTTACCTCGTATTAGCCAACCCGTGCGGCCTGCCTAGTTTACTATCGAGCTTCTCGTGTGTAAAGAACCTGCTAAGAACCATAACAGTACAATGCGTTGAAGTCTTTCCATCTAAACTAATAGTATAAAGCGGAAACTTATTCGTTTATTTAAACGTGCTAATCTTCGAAATTACTAAGTAGATAGATAGAGTATAATAAGAAAAAAATAAAAAAAATATTTAAAATAAAGGAGGGTACCCCATACATGGAACTGACACCGAAAATATTTGTCCGCTCCTCTAACTTCTATAATAATGGAGTGAAAAATAAAAAAATATATATGTTATAGATCTTAATGTTAACTTAAAAAAAAATTGGTTTGAACGAGATCGGGTCAGCAGTTTCTGAGATACAGCATATTTTTTCATACAAACACTATGAAAAACAAAGTTATTTGGCGTAGTTATTACGGAACCCTTCATGGGCGAGTCTGACTCGCACTTGGCTAATTTTTTTAAAAGCGTTTCATAGCGCATTCATGTCGCAGAAGGAACTTGTCCAAAAAACCACTCACATCCCTGTTTTTGACAAGTATTTGATATTGATTGTTACTGACGTGATATTGAAAGTAGAATTCGAAAATTTTTAGCATCAAAATTGGCCCTTCCCTTCCCTTGGCCTTTAAATTATTTATATGGATTTACAAAGCAGCGCGGCGGCAGCGCTGCAGCAAGAAAAACGTTACGAACATTAAAAAAATATCGGGCACAGGGTCCAAGCTACCGGTGGTCAGGGCTCTCGAGAGAGGAACCTCCAAACAATTCACGCCGTGTCCAGGAGTACTGCTTTCTGGATCAAGTCCTTGATCCATCTACCCAACGAGAGCCTCCTAAGATGTTGGTCAAGGCTCTTGGCTATTATACCATTGGCTGAGACGACTATCGGTATAATGATTGCTGTATCCACATCCCACGTGTTAACAACCTCGCGAGCCAAGTCAAGATACTTAATTTGCTTATCTTTCTCGGCTTTCATCAGGTTCTCGTCATGAGGGACCGCTATATCAACAATCATTGTGCGACGCTCTAATCGGTCTATTACCACTATGTCAGGCATTGGCAACAATATTCCTGTTATTGATAATAGACCGATCCCAGTACAGTGTATTATTACTATTTTTAAGAACTGAGTCGGGCACATACTTATTGTATGGTACTTCTGATTCCACAAGATTGTATTTAAGAGCAAGTTGCTGGTGAATAATCCTGGCTACGAGGTTGTGTTTATGCAAATATTCTCCGTTAGCCAGACGAGAACAACCGGAGATAATGTGACGAATGGATTCTCCCGGTTTGTGACATGCCCGACATATGTCTACCGTACCATCCTTCACAATATATTTCCGATAGTTATTCGTCATCATAACTTCGTCCATAATCGCACAGACAAAACCTTTGGTTTTCCCGAAGAGGTCATCAAAACGTAGCCAGGCTACGGATGCTAATAATAAGACGCTAATACGCTAATTTTATTATTATTATTTATAAATTATACTAACACTATTTTGAAACAGAGTAGCCACGACCTTCGTCTCCCAAACTATGGATCTCATTGAGCAGTATTTAATAAAGCGAAATCCTTCAATTTATGAATATGTAAATTAACAACAAACGAAGACTTGGCAAAGTATTAGGTATTTCAATTGTATTTCTAATTATAATTGTTTTACTGTTTGTCAAACCGAGTCAAATGTAATCATTTTTCAAGAAAATTCATGTTCGTTGCGTAAAATATTATGCCGTCGCAATGAGTGTGCAGTTGCGATAATTTTCTAACGAGATACTGCGGCGTTGAAACGCAAGGGCAAAATAAGGAACAGAGTGGGTGTTAAGTCAGTACGAGCCTGGTACTCCCTTACACTCCACCTAGAGTGGAAGGAGCCTGGTTAGAGCATGATTAAAATACCAAAACAAGTGTGCACTATCCATTAGTTATGGTGCTGTTTCGTAAACGATGGCCTGTCCTGTCCCGTGTGTTGCTGCAGACATTTTTGGACGATCCCGACGTTCCCAGACTCGTTTCCCAGTACTGGGCCGAGGAAGAAAGAAGATTAGTATATTAATCTTTATCTCTTTTTATTTATCTTTATTTAAGTATCGTGATTTCAAACTTTCGGCCAAAGAATCATTCGTCGTTTAATTTTTTTGGGATTTCTTCCATAGGTATTTTAAAATACGGTCTTTTAAATTTCGGTATTGTAATACGTATCATAGTTGAAGGGGTAACAAGATTGCTTGTAATATGAATTCTACCCAAAATGCTAGTTGTGTTTAAAAACAAACAAATGCCTTTCTACCTTGTTTGGAGGGAAAACCATCTAATGACTCCTTTCACTCTGGGTGGAGTGGAAAGGAGTGTCAGACTTCTATTGACTAAAAACTCACCCTCTTCCTTCAATTGTCCATACATTCCAGGGCCGCGGTATTTAGTTAGAACATTCCCGTAACCCTGGACATCTCACTCAGAAAACAGTAATCGACTTCACCTAATTCAAAGCCAAAGTCGAAATACAATTTTTATAATCCCAGGTATTTTATATCACTACAAAGTTACGCTTACCAAATGACGACATTGTTTATATTTAAATAGAATGTTCGCATCGGAATGTTCGCCTTATAATATCGTTCTTGACCTATTCATAACTATATCATTATTTTCTTGTTATTTGTTTTATTATCAGACTCACTTTTATCAATAGAACCGTCGTCTATAAAAAGCTGTTTCTTTTGTCATAATTACCTTGATTTTATTAATTAAGTCAGTTTAATAAATATTTATAAATAACTAGCTGTGTCCGCGATTTCGTTTGTATGAATATTTTGCACCTTTTTCGGGATCGAAAGTAATCTATTGTGTTATTCCAGATTATGAACTGTACGTGTACTCAGTTTATTAATTTATTTATTTAGGTTAACCTACAATTATTTACACTAATCATAATTTATTTAATTTACAACGTGTAACGAAAACCCCATATCTATCCAAAAGGACTGAAAACATCATCTGGTATGGAGTCTCTATGCAAAGTTTCAGCTCTAAATAAGTGACTCACAGAATTGACCCCAAATTGTTGATTTGGTATGTTTCTTGTATACCAATAATAACAAACTTGACACATCACTATGAGGGTCATCAATTTCCACGTCACTTGCCAATAAAACGATAATTCTCTTCGTTCTTCTTAATTTGAAAAATTCGGTCTCTGGTATTAATGTATTGAAATTTCTAATAAGTTCCACACATGTAGACATAGGATTAGAAAACCCTTGCCATATCGTTTGTTATTTTCTAAAGAAGCCGTGCACTTGGTATGTATATACCCTTTAAATTACACGTTGTATACTTTATTGTACACCTTAAAATATTTCATTGGATACAATTGTTTTTCATTTGTATGAAACAGTCATGTTTACATGATATTATATAAGTACAACAATTAATTATAGGCTAACACCACATGCACTACCAACATTTTTGCATCCCGTTGCGTTCAAATCAATTCAGCCTTTATATTACCACCGTTTTTGTTTCTGGGTGGGAAAATCATCGAATAATTTCTCCCGCTCTGGGTTAAGTGGAAGGGAGTGTCAGACTTCTACTGACTAAAAACCCACCCTGTCCCTTCAGCTGCCCGTAAGTTCCGGGGCCGCGGTATCTTGTTAGTACATTTCCGCAACCCCGGCGGGTTATATTACCACCTAGCTTCTGCTCGCGACTTTGTTCTCGTGGAAGGGTCTTTCCCGCATAAATCCCAATCCCGTGCGAATTCCAGGTTAAAAAGTAGGTTATGTGTTATTCCAGGATGTCAATAGTCTACTTACTTAATTTCATTCAGATGAGTAACGAACATCCATACAAATAATTGAAGTTCCAGCTTCGTATAGACATATCACAAGAAAGGCTTATTATAAATTGAATATCCTGCCCTGTCAGAGATTTTATTTTTATTTTATTTTATTTTATAATTTGTGTCCAGGTTGTTGGCTGTATCAGGCAGGGATTTGTTGCTGTCTCAACACATTAGTTACTTACCTACTAGCAGCAATAATCGAAATAAGCGAGAGTTTGTTTTTTGAGTTCGACCTAGTTTGTTAATTTTTCTTCTGACGCATGCGTTATCTCAAACTTTAGTTTTTAAGTTATAGTATTTAAATTATTTAGATTTCCTGTAACTAAACATAATATTATTTTTTCCATTATGAAGTCGTTACATATTGTTTAAAAGAAAACTGTTTACTTTATAAATTGTAATGTTTGTTATAGCTCCGTAATGTTTGTGATACAGGATTAATTCTAGTACTAAGAGCTCCGGCCCTGGCAAAAAGCAGTCAGCAGCGTTGACGAGGTCTGACAGGGCCATTTTCTGTCGGAGTTGCGGGAATGTCTTTTATTTATTATTTATTAAAAACCTCCTTAACACTATCTTTACAGATTTAAACCTAATACGATAGTGCGGTAATTCACTTAAAAATTTTATTATACTAAAACAATATAAGTTTAACAATTAAAAACACATTCGTTAATTTCGTCACTACGTTTAAGAGAGTCTTTGCGAAGTCACTCAAATTGCACATAAATATATCAGCCCTTTCATGAACTTCGTTCACTACTCGGATTGTTCTGTTCAGTGACGTTTTGGCTAGTAGATTGGTCCTGGCTACTGGCACGGCTAGCAGTGGCGCCGCAGGCGCACTAATTTTGCTAAATACGCGGTGAGTGTCCTAAAGTCCTGTCCCGTCTCATTATACCCAACCATGCCCAGCACAGCAGTGTAGGGTACATTAATGGGTATAATGGATAAACCCCGAACATTTTTAAATACAAGTGCCTTGTAAATTTATTTTGAACACGTTCCAAATTTATGGTGTATTTCGCTTCGTGTGGAGCCCATATGACTGCACTATGTTTAAGATGACTCCTAACATGTACTAGCATCATCAAGCACCTTGAATGTTGTTATATTTGTGAACCTCTGTGACTATCACAGTTCTTAACCTAAGTCTGAAACAACGACCATGGTGACATTGAGAAGGAGCGTAGAGCACTGGCGTCAGGGGTAATATGTTGGCTCGAAGATTTGCTCGGTGTGTTGACCAAGTTAAAATCACTCTTTTTAAAGCATATTGTCAGAGTTTTTACAACGGCAATCTTTAGGTCAACTACTAAAAAATATTGCTAGATGTTCTACGTGTCCAATATAACAACGCTTTTAGGATGTTGTTGCGACTTCTTCGCTTCTGTAGCGCCTCAGAAATGTTCGCGGTAACCCATACTAATGGGTTTCATGGAATCCTCCGCATAAAGATGCGGAGGATCCGCACAAAGACGGACTACTGAGAACAATAAGACGAAGGTCCAATGGTATCCTGAATGCTATTGCGGGTGATAGTTCCTCCACTAAGTTGATGCAGTTTGTACGGAGACTAATACTTACCTAGTTCCATGCATTAGCACCTATTTAGTTATAATTACTATATTTGTATAGGTTTAAGTTACTAACAATAGAATTTTAAGTTAAAGTCTGTAACTAACAAAATGTAGATCTTATACTTATCCGAAATAAAACGATTGAATTGAATTGAATTGACTATCTTAATTATTGTTCCCAAAACGTTAAGTACGGAGTAAGATAGACCCCTAGATCACGTACTTGTGTGACTCTTTCCATCGATGTAGCTTCTACCTTGTACTCGAGTTTATTATTATGGTTCCACTGTACCACTCTGTTTATTTCATCCTATAAGCATTTACAATCTGACTTATCCTTAACCTCGAGCAGCAGTTTGTGGTCATCTGCAAACAATAAATACGAGCTATGCCTGACAACCTCTGGTAAGTTTTTTATCATTATAATAAATTCGAGAGGCCCTATATTGCTGCCCTGGCTTACGCCAGACCTGGTACCATTTTGTTTTGACAAGTAGGCTTTGCTCCCATTGTAGTTAACATACTGCCGTCGATTTTTCACGTAGCTGCCAAAGAACTGTAACAGGTGTGGTGTGCAACCAATTTCCGCAAACTTCCTTAATAAGATATCATTGTCGACGGTGTCGAACACCTTTTTAAAATCAAACTACGCAGCGTCTACTTGCACGCCAGCATTGACTGCTGCCTGTGCATAAAGTTGAGAAGATTGGTGGCAGTACTGCGCCCCGAGAGGAATCCATGTTGGGTATCCGAGAACTGCTCGCGTATTGGACCTGCATGCAACGCTGGATAGCAGATTCGAACACTTTCGCTGGTATCGACAGCACTGCCACAGGTCTATAGCCCCTGATATCTGAACCTGGCTGACCCTTGGGAACCGGAATTACACGCGTGATCTTTCACAGAGCCGGAAACGTTGCTTGCTTTAAACTGATGTTAAAGATATGATGAAGTGGTTCTGCTAGTACTCTGCTACAATCTCTAAAAATAAACGCTAGAATGCCGTCCACCCCCGATGAACGTTTAGGCTTGAGAATTACAAGTGCTTCCTTTACATCCTGAAGATGTTTGTTTTAAAAATATACCACGGCCCCGGAAAGTAAGGGCAGTTGAAGGAACAGGGGCATTTAGGCCTAGCTTATTTAATGTTGTAATTTATTTTAATAAATTTTATTTTTCTATTCGGTATTGTAATTTTGTTGTATATTAATTTAACCTTTTGACATTAACTGAATGTTATCGTGATTTCTTTAATTTATTGTCTGTACAAGTGCTGTGAACACCTTTACGTTACAAGATTCATCGCAAACTATTCTTTTTTGTACCAAATTTTTAATATGTATTAAATCTAGGGAATAATTCGTCAGTGTGTTAATAAATAAATATCTGATTTCAAACAATGAAATTTGTATAAAGCAACGTAAACACTAAATACTTACGAATGCTGTTCTTGACCCGAGCTTTCAACAAACTTAGCGCATGTATCTCACGTAGGTACCCCCCGTGATCTGTCAGATGTCAATGGAATTTGATGTCAATGTGATGTTTAGCATACTTTCAAGAATTTACTTGTTTTTGTATTCCTCTGTCTCGTGATAGGTTACACTTGAATTATATAAGGTATTTAGAATAATACAACTAGTTACAATTTCGCATTATTTTGCTTTGGTTTCAATAAAAAATCGATGAATTGAAGAAAATCATGTTGTTTTTGAAGTGAAAACTTCTTTAGCGACGTTGTGCACTTTTTTTGTAATGGGTAAAAAATGTTAAACTCGCGTCAGGACACGTGACCTGATCGAAAATTCGTAAGACGGACGGAGAGTAGACAGCCGGCGCGGCGTAGGAGAGGAAGTATCCCCCTCTCTTTCTACGGCGCGGCGAAAATGTATGCCTGCGCAAACTTTTTAATGTAATATAAATTGTCATGTTTGTGTACGATAGCGCAATAAATAAATATTGTATTCTACCATATAAATGATAGTACTTTTATACTGATAATTAAAGCAATTCGTGCAAAATTATTCCCTAACCATTCCAAAATATCAAAAATGCACAACGTCAATATTCAAGTTTTCACTTCTGCCGGCACTCCCGGAGTGCAACCCGTCGTTTTTTTTTATCGATCATCGTTTGACCTCCATCTCACCTGATGATAAGCGAGTATGTGGTTGAAAATGAAGCACGCTTACCTAGGAGTAACTTGCTCACTCTTGACATAAAGTCAATCCAGTCAGTTATAGCTATCAGGATTCAAGAAATACAGTGTCTGGTGGGCATTCCACTCCCTAGCCGTCCGCATTATCAATTTTTCCAAAACGTTTTCTGCGTATGGGTGGGATTTCCACCATATAACGATGGCGCATCGCCGTTTGTGTAGTCCGATGATGGAACGGGCTTGGTGGAATTAGTGTGTGAAATTGCATCGTACGCTCCCCGAAATGTAACCGACAGAAAACGGATAGACTTTCAATGTCTATGTCCAAGAATCTGGGGCTTTGTCTCGAACAGTCTCTCGTTGCCAATGAGCCTTTTGAGACTTATTTAAGAACAGTTTTCAGTTTACATTAGGAAGAACTAGAAAAAGAACTAGGGAGATTTTACATCTATAGAAATAAACACTTCAATATTTATTTATCCAAAGCAGTCAACTTAAGGCCTAATAGAAAACGTGCAGCATTTGTTGATAGAGTGTGCTCGGAACGGAGTAAAACGCGAGTTATTTTCAATTCAATTAATATTTGTAAATTCGAATCACAATTTACAAATATTAATTTGATTCTGTAATCACTGATCCAATAGGCATGTAATAAGTTCTGGAAAAAGACTTTATAACTCCACTGAAAAGTTAATTGTCCTGAGTTTAAACTATGTATTACTTCTAAATATTTTGCATAAATCTAAGATACGCTATAACTAGATACGTACATATTATAAAGGTCTTATTAAAGTTATTATAATAATATAATATTTATTGGAACAAGAACTTTTATGTTAAAATGTCACAATTACATGCTGAACCGATCTAGTACACTTATCAATGTTTGAGACATCGTACCTTTGAAAATCAACAGTATATTCGAAAATATTGAGAGAAAAAAATGTTATTATATATAACATAATGAGTATAGATTGTTTTAATGCATGATAAAATACTACTATAATAATATTATGACAGGCATGACATCCTTTAGATGATTTCCACTCGTTCAGACTGGACTCATCCAGTACAGCGGATGTGATTAAATACAGGAAAAGACTGACATAATTAATATTTAATTTTTAATTAAGTAATTTATGACAAGATGTTGACATTTTCAACTCATGGATTGACAATCATGATATTATTTTGAGTTATTGATTTCTATTTTATTTTTTTTACTGTGTTATTTTATGTTTATATAGCTGACTATTTAATGACTGTCTTCGCTATGGATGTTTATAAATATTTTTTTTATTTATTAACACTTTAAAACATAACACAACTATTCTATAAAATATCCACGGCTGGTATAAAGAACGCCTGTCTTCTCTATGAGAAGGATTACTATAACCAATGATATATCCTTTTTTCTACACCATCAACTATTTGCCTTTTATTCCTTGTTTGATAGCAAAAAGGGAACTGGACGTTATATTCCGAGCTTGCACTATCTGTTTTTGACCTCATTGCTTTTAAAATAATGGTAAAGTATACAGAAAATGCTCAATAAAATCTTCAAACCAAACGAAAACCCAAATTATGTCACGTGAAATGATGCAAAAAAATATTGACTAATTTCTGACCGCTCAAAAGTACTATAACTTGAAATCAACGAACCTTTGCTTAACAACAAAGTCTGCTTACAAAACTATTTTCTTAACAAACTATTATTACTTAATGAAAATCAAATATTTCACTACCCAGCCTCTAACACAATATTATGTAATGTGACATACGCACGCTAATACTACTCTTACGAGAAACCCAAATTAGTTTTTAATATCTTTTATGAACTTGACTTTATAAATGTGCTGCAGGGTACTATCAACGACTTGGCCCATATATCGTCTTGTCGTACCAAACGCTTCTCTTCCTTCATTGTGTGCGCAGCCAAGGTGTGGAACTCATTGCTGGTTTCTGTTTTCCCTACCACATATAGCTCGTCAGCCTTTAATACGAGTGACATCTTCTGGGTTCACTTGTTCCATCATAGGCTTCATCTATCGCATACCATCAAGTTAGGAGGCAGAGGTATACCGAAGGAGATTAATAGTATCTTTCGGTATTGTTATGCTAACCAGTCTAAAAGGGTTAAATGGGCAATCGCTCTCTCTGAGCTATATGGGCTGGAGTGTGGAGTGAGACAGGGAGGTTTGACGTCTCTCAAACTCTTTAGCCTATATCTGAACGATCTCATACTCGAGCTGGGTAGCATGCGTGTTGGCCGCCGGGTGGACGGTGGTAGTATTAATAACTTCAGCTACGGACGACATGGTACTGCTCGATCTGACCTCGAATCTCGCTTGAAGGTATGAAGCGAGAACGAGGTCAAGACCAGGCTAACCAAAAAAGTCATCATTGTGACATTAATGTAGGAATATGCTTAATTAGTGGTCATTTAGTTGCTGTGGTTTTAAATTTAAGTTAATTTAAAGAAGTTACTAAACATTTTTTTTTTGTTTACCGTAAATTCGTTGAGTAAAATAATGTGTTTTAAACATGGATTTTTTTTTTTCTCAAAATATTACTAGCAATGTGGGAAAAATTTACATTACTATCAATGTTGTGAACCCCTCCAACTAAGCTAAATATGCTTGTGTCTGGAGTGGGTTCACGTTAATAGTGTAATGGGTGGGGTTCGAACCTGCGACCTTTCTATCAGAAGGGCTATTGACGCTAATTGTGCGGAATTGTACGACAGTTATTAATTTTAATAAGCTTAGTTTTAGCTCAAGCTCAGCTTATCAATAAATAAGTTAAGTAAATATATTTTTCATCCCCCCATCTCGGAAAGAGTATTTTTGCTCTTCGATATCTGAGTACAAAAGCCGTTTTTATCCGCTAGAGGATAAAGTAAATTTAATTCAAAACATCATTAGCCCTATTCACTTCTACCTCCATGGGGCCGAATTTATCATACAACTTTTTTTAATTTGTTAAAAACTCAGACTCTGGAACCTTCTTGGTGTACTTACTTTTTTTTTAATTTGCTTTGCGCGCCATTTTTTTTTTTTTTTGCATTTAGCCATTTCCTCGCTGAGATGGGATGAAAAGTTACGTGTTGCACTCGAGTGCAAAGATTTTTCACCTCGTGCTCTTTTGATTCCCTCGCTAACGCTCAGGATTCTAATTTTTGAATCACTCGCTGCACTCGTGATTCAATTTTAGAATCCTTCGCTTGCTCGGTCATCAAAATTGAGCACGCGGTTAAAAAGCAACTTTGCAATCTTGTATAACAAATAACTATTATTTTTCTTTGGTACTAGGTTTGATGGATGTTTTTTTGTTAGATTATAAAAGAAAGAAAATCACAGCTATAACTTTTTTTACGATGGGAACATATTGGATAACTTCTGTCCCGCTCTGGGTAGAGCAAAAGGGAGTGTACGACATCTACTGACTAAAAACCCACCCAGTTCCTTCAGTTTCCTTTATGTTCCGGGGCCGCGGTATCTCGTTAGAATATTCCCGCTACCCCGGCAGGCAAGCTCAGTAGTGGCTTTAGACAATGTATAGACTACTTTTGATCCAAGAGTGCCTATAAATTCGGGATTTAAGCGGAAAAACCGCGTAAGTTATATAAACACATCTAGAAAATATGTCTGTCTGTATTATTATGCATGTTCGATTACAGTTAAAAAAATGCAATAATTCATTTATTGTTTTCATAGATACCATGTACAATACTATTTTTTCTATTGATTGTTCCAAGCAGTTTCTATGTTCAATAACCCCACTTTTCTCAGTCAACAGTCAATCATTCAACCATCTCAGACCATGACTCACAAGACAGTAGCACAAATCAAGGCATAATTTTAATAACTACTGATGGCTCTGTACTTAATTAGAATATTTATTTTGCTCACATTAAGCACGTAAGGTTAATTGGGGTCGCATTCATGATTCATATTTACATATGTCTTGTACTAAGATAAGCTCGTGGCTAATTAATAACAGTCGCATGAGTTGATCTTCCAAGTTAAGCAACGCTTGTCGAGGTCAGCCTATGGATGGGTGATGAACTTATCGAGATTTGGCTTAGAAAGCACATTAAGCCGTTATAATGAAATAATGAAAAAAAATGTTTATATTGCAAATCCATATCCATACTAATATTATAAATGCGAAAGTAACTCTGCCTCTCTGTCTGTTACCTTTTCACGCCTAAACCGCTGGACCGATTTGGATGAAATTTGGCATGGGAATAGTTTAGGACTCCGGGAAGGACATAGGATAGTTTTATTTTGCAAATCTATACTCTATACTAATATTATAAATGCGAAAGTAACTCTGTCTGTCTGTTACCTTTTCACGCCTAAACCGCTGGACCGATTTGGATGAAATTTGGCATTGGAATAGTTTAGGACTCCGGGAAGGACATAGGTTAGTTTTATTTTGCAAATCTATACTCTATACTATAATATTATAAATGCGAAAGTAACTCTGCCTCTCTGTCTGTTACCTTTTCACGCCTAAACCACTGAACCGATTTCAATGAAATTTGGCATTGGAATAGTTTAGGACTCCGGGAAGGACATAGGTTAGTTTTATTTTGCAAATCTATACTCTATACTATAATATTATAAATGCGAAAGTAACTCTGCCTCTCTGTCTGTTACCTTTTCACGCCTAAACCACTGAACCGATTTCGATGAAATTTGACATGGGAATAGTTTAGGACTCCGGGAAGGACATATGATAGATTTTATCCCGGAATTCCCACGGGATCGGGAATTACGTGGGAAAAACCTGCCACGCGAACGAAGTCGCAAGCAAAAGCTAGTAGGTTGTAAATAAACACTGTAATATAAACAGTGCATAGTAATTTAAAATATTGACTCTTCTTCATTATAATCTCTTTCTCACGAACATATTTATCTTTGTTTTTTTCAGTCGATTTATAAAAAGAACTAGCTTACGACATAACAAGGTTTATCAGCAAATTAATTAGTCTATGTTACTCACTGATGGTGTAATTTTTATTATTACGGATGAGCCCGCTCTCGACCTCGATCCCGCCTGATGGTAAGCGATAGATGAGGTCTACGATGGGACGAGCGAGCCCAGAAGATGCCTGTTTACTCGTGCTTTAAAGGCTAAAAGGTCATAAGTGTCAGGGAACACAGAAGCCGGCAGAGAGTTCCACAGCTTGGCTGTGCGCACAATAAAAGTGGAGGAGAAGCGCTTGATACGACAAGACGGTATATCAACCAAGTGTGGGTGGTACCCAGCCGTGCGTCTGGTAGACCGGTAGTGAAAGGGAGATGGAGGAATCAGGTCATGGAGCTCCTGCGCACACTCCCCGAAGTACAATCTATAGAAAACCGACAGGCAAGCAATGGTTCGCCGATGAGCCAGTATTACAAAAAAGTTGGCCAAGTGCGAGTCAGACTCGCCCATGAAGGGTTCCGTAGTACCTATAATAATATAATATAATAAGCATATTTATTTGATGAATAAAAAAAAACCTTAAAACTTTCTTAAAACTAGCTTATTTACATTTTTACAACTACGCTAAATAACTTTGTTTTTCATAGTGTTTGTATGAATTACAAAGTCATATTGCGGTTTTAGAAAATATGCTGTATCTCATAAACTGCTGGCCCGATTTCGTTCAAACTAATTTTGGTTGCAAGTTTACAGTAAGATCTACAGACATATATTTTTTTTTTAGATTTTTCACTCCATTATTATAGAAGTTAGAGGGGGGGCACACATTTTACCACTTTGGAAGCTTATATCTTTTAAACGATTGACTTTGTAAAAAGTGGTTTTAGAAACCCTTATATTATTTTTAAAATCCTATCTATAAATACCACACACGCATAGGTTTCATGAAAAAAATATTTTCAGTTCTAGTTCCATGTATGGGGACCCCCCTTTATTTTAAATATGTTTTAATTTTTTTCTTAAAATCGGAAAGCGGTTCACAGAATACATCTACCTACTAAGTTTCACATGTATAGTCTTAATAGTTTCGGAATAAATGGCTGTGACATACGGACGGACGGACAGACAGACAGACGGACAGACATATCGAAACTATAAGGGTTCCGTTTTTTGCTATTCGGCTACGGAACCCTAAAAACAAAATTCAAAACTTTTCGCTTTATAATATTAAAATAGTGTAGACAATCAAACTATGAAATCAAATAAATTCCACGTTCACTCGCAAATTGTCACGTTGTAAATTAGAAACTTAAAGAATAAAATGTATTTTATTGACCAATAAAATTAATCAATAAACTAAACATAAATCTTGTCAAACAAAATCCGACCCAAACCGTGTCACCACTTAAGACAATAGGCGTTGCTCTTTCACAAAGCCTACATTTGATTTATGCGTTAAAGTTAATTAATTATAACCCACACATATTTGTTAATAATTATTACATCAAAGTTTATCAAGAAGAGTTTGACATAGGTCAAACATGGCGTTTAGTAATTGACGTTGAAATATTGGGATGACTTTTTATTTGATAACCTACGGTGTTTACGTTTTTAAGCTAACATGGTCACTAACGGTATCATTAGAACTTGAATCGGGGTATTTACAATGTGTGTTCATCCGTGATCATGGCGCTTGTAACAGTGCCGAAATATCGGAAACTCGAAACAATAAATATACATGCTAAATATCCCGTTTTAAGTTCTAATGATACTATGGTTTTTATTAGGGTTCCGTAGCCGTTTGGCAAAACACGGAACCCTTATGGTTTCGTCATTTCTGTGTCTCTGTCCGTCCGTCCGTATGTCACAGCCATTTTATTCCGAAACTATTAGGTCTATACATGTGAAACTTGGTAGGTAGATGTATTCTGTGAATCGCTTTAAAATATTTAAAATGAAGGGGGCGCCCCGTACATGGAACTGAAACTGAAAATATGTTTTTTCATGAAACCTATGCGTGTGTGGTATCTATAGACAGGTCTTTAAAAATGACAGTGAGGTTTATAAAACCACTTTTTCTTAAAGTCAATCATTTAAAAGATATACGCTTCCAAAGTGGTCAAATGTGTTCCCCCCCTCTAACTTCTATAATAATAGAGTGAAGAATCTAAAACAAATATATGCTGTAGATATTAATAAAAACTTTCAACCAACATTGGTTTGAATAATATCGGGTCAGCAGTTTTTGAGATACAGCATATTTTCTAAAACCGCAAATATAAGTTTGTTTTTTGAACGGCCCGTTGAGCCCAAGAGTATTCTTGTGGTTTTTCTTTTAAAAAAATCTCAGTAGCAGCCTGGAGTTAGGCTGTTGGTGTTGTGATACCCCCGTGCCTCGGAAATGAAGTTAAGCCGTTAATAACGTTTATCATTTGGACATCTATGACCATTTTCGTTACGGGTAGTCGGAAACCAGAGAATCTGACACTCTTCTTCTTTTTCTTTGATCTATGGTACTCAATCTTACACACAACACTACATAACAAGTTCTTAAATTAGAGAATAATGAATTGACAGTTGTAATAACTTGTAATATATTGATATTCATTAGAACGCCCTCCAAACTAGACTTGAATATGGCCCTTAGTACTAAGAAACTATTGTTCATTTTCCCATGCCACTTTCATCACAGCAGGAAATTATTCTTACTCATTTTCAACCGACGACCAAAAGAGGAGGTTATCAATTCGACGCGTATATTTTTTTTTCTCTTTTTTTTTTTATGTATGATCATCGATTACTCGAAGACGGCTGAACCGATTTGGAAAATTCTTTTTTTGTTTGAAAGGGTATACTTCGAAATTGGTACCATTTATCACCAAGTCAGGATCTGATGATGGGATCCTGGAGAAATCGAGGGAACTCTTCAAATATTATAGGCACACCTATGGCGTTTTGGGTATTTCTTATAGTAACTTGTGCAGTTGCTCTCAAAAAATACCATTTGGAGAAGTGGAACTGATGATGAAGACCACAGATGGCCGCCGAACCCAGTCAATAATAAGTATTTCGTGGATTGCGATTCGAATACTTGAATATGGATGTTAAGCACTTTATGTTCGTCACAATGCATATGGTGATGTAGAGCTGATGGTGAAGTACCAGGAGAACTCCTCAAAAATTAACGGCCCAGCATTGGGAAAAGCAATATTTTGTAAAAGGTTATAAGTAGTTGACATTTAGGCTCTTTTAACTAGGTAAATTAAAAATCGACCAACTAAAAAGAGTGAAATAAAAACTTTTTACCAAAAAATTAAACCGACTCCCAAAAACACTGCAAAGTGAAAAATAACTTTGATTTCGGAAGTCGGTGCCAAAAACGAAAATACAAAACTAAAGACACCGACTACCGAAATTAAAGTTATTTTTCACTTTGCAGTGTTTTTGGGAGTCGGTTTAATTTTTTGGTAAAAAGTTTTTATTACGATGAGTATTGACATAAACATTTCATCAACGTGTTAGGTTGACGGGTCGCTTGTCTGAATGTCCGTCACCTAGTACCACTATTAGAACCGGTCTTGATTTGACCCAGTGTAGGAAATCATTTAATTAACGTAACGTTAAGTTTTCTTAATGAGTTATGTAGTATTATGGGCTGAGAAAAGGTTTCACAAATACAGTATTATCGTAGAAAGGAGATCTCTAGGATATCTAGATTATGATCTAGGTTTTAATTTGTTCAAATTTTAGAATGCATGAAATAAGAAAATACAATTTTTGATAATTTTATTGTCTATGCCCGTGTCCACCAGAGCCCAAAGCGTAGAGAACCTGGAGTCCGCGGAGTCAGTGGAGGTTCCGGAGACGCCAATAGCAGTTGTCGTCGCGGGCGTACATACATACACCCGCACGTGGTTTAAAGTTGTGCTCCAAGGTAAACCCTGGGTATAAAAGATACGACACGTCTGACGGACATCTGATCTGCGTCTCCGAAAGAAACAGCAGAGCAGGTTTATCAGTCTCGAGGTGGTGGTGGACTGCGACGAGATTTGACAGCAGACCTCGGATGTTACTGAGGTGCACTATTTTTTTTTTTATAGGTTCGCCTTTGACCACCATCTCACCTGATGGTAAGTGATTACCTAAAAGTAACCTATTCACTCTTGACTTAAAGACTCCTAGGTTATAGCTATCGGGAAACACAGACTCTGGCAGGGAATTCCACTCCTTAGCCGTACGCACAATGAAAGTATTCCCAAAACATTTTGTGCGTATGGGTGGGATGTCCACCATGTAACGATGGCGCATCGCCGTTTATCTCGTAGTCCGATGATGGAACGGGCTTGGTGGAATTAGATTGTGTAATTCCATCGCACACTCCCCGAAATGTAACCGATAGAAAACCGATAGACTTGCAACTCGTCGTCGATGTTCAAGGCTCTGGAGCTTTGACTCGACCAGCGCATCGTTGCCAATGAGTCTCTCGGCCCACTTCTCGATAGACTCAAGCGCGTCCAGTTGGTATTTAGCAGATCCAACTCAAAGATGAGGAGTGCAGCCGCTGTTTAACTATGCTCTGTTTTTTCCGTTTCATAATTTTGAGAGTGAAGAGGAGAGGAGAAGAAGTGAGGCTGCACGCTGTTAACCCCCAGACCCGCACTAGACGGATGGTATCGATTGGGAGACTAGTCTGGAGACTGCGGGGACGGCCGAGGCCCCCTGGGAATGTCCATCGGGCCCTCTCATCTGGTCGTCAACCAGCATGATGGTGCATTCCGGGATTTTTCAACAGTTGGCTGGGCAGCCTTTCATGCGTGGCTGGCACACTACTTGGGCCCCCAACTACCTGCGGTCGGCCAGCGGTGCACCGTGCCTCGGATCCCGCTACCCTCCACGACTAGTCTCCCGATACGTCCACACTAGTGCGAGCCAGATTGGTCTTTCAGCAGTGAAGCAACTACTTCGACCCAACTCCTTGAAAGGCTACACAAGGCATCATACCGGAACATGGCTAGGCCGTTTGGCAGTACGTCTTTGTGTAGTGGGTGGTCACAAGCCTGCGGTTTTAACCTACCACCAGTTTAATGTCACCTGATTAGCACCACCCGGGGACCACGAGTAGGGATTTTCAAAGGGGTATTCTCCTACGGACGCGGGTGACTCGGCCCCCAAAAAGATAAGACAAATAAAACAAAGATAACTAACATATAATTTTTATTAGTAATAAATTCACAATACAAATTATTAATAGTCTTAAGCAAATTCTCATACTTATACTTCGCCTTTTTCTAAATCGTGTAAAAGTAAATAACTTTTATTTAGAAATCACGGGATTTTTCTGCTCTTCAAAATGAATCCCGGGAATTTGGGGCATATCCACTTTATTCTTTCGTTGTATGAAATCAGTGGAAGTACACAAATAACTCTACCTAATTCCGACCTCTGGTAATCACACACGTGTTTATATAAAAGTTAAGCTTAAATTTTCGTCACCAAAACACCGGGTTGCTGCTACGTCTCAACATATTATATGGATAACTGGATATAATCCTTTACCAACCCATTATCTAGATTAAGACACAATTAATGCCTGTGATGCCTGAAATGTAACCTAGCCTAAGTTTCACAATAAATCTTAATTTAGTTATAATCTTTTATGTACACCAAAACTAATTACAGTAAATGGTTATACAATCACAGAGTAACAATGGGCGGTATTATCATTAAACACGATCTTTTGCACAAACTTTGGATGAATTTGACCCAGAAAGATGGAAAAAGTAGTCTGTGTCGTATATTACTTATTTACTTAACTTAAATATAAAAACCAATTGCTGTTCGTTAGTCTCGCTAAAACTCGAGAACGTCTTTACCAAAGTCATTAATTATTTTTGTATTATGTTGGGGAGAAGATTTAAAAGGCGAGAAAAAATGGATAGTAAAAAAAATAGCGGTACGAAGTTCGGCAGGTCAGCTATTATACAATAAATAAATAATACGCGTGGGTTGATCTTCGAGATTAAGCAATGCTTGCGAAGGTCAGTTTGTAGATGGGTGAACATTTTAACGTAATTATTAAGATTCCCCCATGCCTAGTAAAGCACGTTAAGCCTTTGGTTCCAGCCGTGATACTAGAACACAGCCTAATTTTTTTTTTCAGTATCTTTTTCTGTTTGTCCAGGCTAATGTTGGAACGGTTGCACCGATTTTGATGAGAGTTTCAGTAGAATAGTTATTTATGTATACAACATGTAACGGAAACAACATCTGGTATGGAGTCTCTATGCACAGCTTCTGCTAAAAATAAGTGACTCAAAGAATTGATACCAAATTATCGGTTCCATATGTTTCTTGAATACCAATCATAATAAACGTGTCACAGCACTACAAGGCTCAATAACTTTCACGTCACTTGCCAATAACATTATAATTCTGTTCGTTCTTCTTAATTTGAAAATTTCGGTCACTGGTATCAATGTATTGAAATTTCTAATAAGTTCCACACGTGTTGACATAGGATTACAAAACCCTGGCCATATCGTTTGTTATCATCCAAAGAAGCCATGTACTTGGTATGTATATACCCTTTAAATTACACGTTGTATATATATTTAAGACTTTTACTTTGAATAATATACTTAGGTTTTTTATGCACCTGCCATGTTATCTCTTCACCGCCCATGGTTGACTGGTAGAGAATGCCTATGGCATTAAGTCCACCTTTGTACATTTTGTGTTGCATAAAGTTTTAATAAATAAATTAATAAGATGATAAGGAAGGATATATAGCTAACATAACAATCTACTATGAATTTATGACGGAATTTCCACGGCTAGTTAATAAATAAGTATACTAGACACGCTAGGTACTACTTCGTAGTCCACAACCTGTTCAACGAATAATATTAGTTTAGCCTTCTACCATTTGCGTGGAAAGTGTAGATGACAAAGTCAAACTTTATTTAAATTATTATTCAATTCTACACTAAAACAAGATGAAATCGCAGGAATGAATCCGTTATCCAATTCGGATGCATATTATATTGTATTGTTAAATAAACACAATTTTTTATGGCATGTGATAAACGCGTGACTGTGTGTAATAATATAGTCATTTTATGAATATTCATTAAATATATAAATTTTTAGAGTTCCGTACATTTTTTTTCTGGGTGTGAAAATCATCAAATTACTCCTCCTGCTGTGGGTGTGTGAGTGGAGCGGGAGTGTCAGACTTCTACTGACTAAAAACCCACACTGCTCCTTTAGTTGCCTATGCTTTCCGGGGCTGCGGTATATCGTTATAGCATTCCCGCAACCCCATAAGTCAGTGGCCCTATCAGGCCCCGTCAAAGCTGCTGACAGCTCTTTAAGGCACGCGTGGAATACGGCGCACCGCCGACTCGGGCCTGGTCCATAGTGGCCGGTGAGCTACCCCTGCTCGCCGTCCGCAGACCCGCGTCGGCGTTGGCCGGAGATCAGCTCGTGATCCCCGACGTCCGGGGCGTCTCCCACAGCAGAGTTCCGTACCTCAAAGTAAAAGAAACGGGACCCTCATAGGATCTCTTTGTTGTCCGTCTGTCTGACTAGTTGTCAAGACCCTTTATTTCGGGAATGCGAGGGGATATCAAGTTGAAAGTCAAACCTACACTCCTTTTAAGCTCTGAAAAAATAAAACTTCTCAATTAACGTACTTGGGTAATTCCAGCGAAATTCAGAAATTAGAGTTTAAAAAATTTGTGAGAAATATTTTCAATATTTAAGATTTCTTTTGTATGAATTTTATAGTACTTGTTTAACTTATTATCAATTATATAGTGGTCCCCAAAATAAGTAAGTTTTCATGAGATAAAGAGGGTAGTTAAAACATAAGAGAGTGAGGGAATGATGCATTAGGTGAGGGAATGAGCGTTAACATATTTACGACAATTCAACAATAAAAGACACGTTTAATGACATTAGAAATCTTGTATTATAGTTTAAATAACAAAAATAAAGTAACATTTTTACTAATTATTTCTACAAATCTAAATAATATAAATTTTTGTACTTTAAATTATTGAAAATTAATCACAGTGTTTCAAGTATTGCGAATGGCATTGCAGATCTATTTAAAGTTACTTAAAAACTAGTTAAAGAAACAAAGAATGAAAACCATCTATTTATTATAAATTTCAACATAAGACAACATGAGAGAGAACAATAAAACGTTAAATCTAAATATGAGGCATCGTTCTTTGATCAACTCAGCTAATCACTATTGTCCATTTCTATTACGAAATAGCAGCCTCTTTTGATTAATTTTGGAAGTTGAATCTTGTGTAATACATCATCCAAATTATACAGCTGCTCATTTCTTATAGTCGGCCATTTCCAAGCTTTAGAGCCTCTAGTCATGCAGTTTACTGAAGCGCCTTACACAACAGACTTTTGTTGAATACAAATCGCATGTTATCATTGAAAGAAATCTTGTTATATCGCAGCTAGGCAAAACTTTATTTTCGTACAGTTTTAGGATCATTAACTGAACATTTGCGTGTATCACACATTTGCAAGTATCACGGTCTTTGACTGATGCCCAGGTTATACCAAAAGGTCTGAACTTACAAAATGTTGCCAAGCTCACTTTGTATTCAACTGTCGTTAAAAACTTGCAAGTTTTTCATGGTAACACACAATAAGCGTTTTTGTTTTACTTGTCCTTTGTGCTTCATAAAATCTTTCTTACTCGGACACATCCTAGAATTCTTATCCTTTTTTAAAAAATCAGTTACGTTTTTTTTTATCTCGATCTCGCCTTATGGTAAGCGATAGATGAAGTGTACGATGTGACGAGCGAACCCAGAAGATGCCTATTTACTCTTGCTTTAAAGGCAGAAAGGTCATAAGTGGCAGGGAATACAGAAGCCGGCAGAGAATTCCACAACTTGGCCGTGCGCACAATAAATGTGGAGGAGAAGCGCTTGGTACGACAAGACGGTATATCAACCAAGTGTGGATGGTACCCAGCCGTGCGTCTGGTAGACCGGTAGTGAAAGGGAGATGGAGGAATCAGTTCATGGAGCTCCTGCGCATACTCCCCGAAGTACAATCTATAGAAAACCGACAGGCAAGCAACTGTTGCCTATTGCCGATGAGCCAGGCTATGAAGCTTGTCCACTAGCGCCTCGTCACTTGTAAGCCTTTTAGCTCTGCGCTCGATCGAGTCCAATGCAGCAAGTTGGTATTTTGCAGAGCCATCCCACAAGTGGCTGCAATACTCCACGCAGGAACGGACCTGTGCTTTATATAGATTCAGAAGCTGTCCAGGCTCTAGACTCTATGGTTGAGCCGAAGTTGAGGTCTGATGTCAACTCCATGCTCAAAAGCCGGTAACTGGCACAGATGTACTTCGGAAAGTAGGGGATAGTTGGAATGGGCTCCTTTTAGCGCTGAAAAGACAAGCCTGTGTTTTCAAAGCGTTGAATTTGACCAGATTGTCGTCACCCCATTTGGAAACGCTTTAGTACCTATTTAATTTTCTGGACCCAGCTCTTTTGTACGTTTCATGTTTGAATAACGGTTTTGCTAACTTGAGCAATTTACTCTTCTTTTAAAATGTTTGGTTTCATTACTTTAAGAAATTTCCTCTTCTCACTAAGTTTATTTTGATCTTTGTAGTAAGTCTGTAAGCTGTCTAGTAATAACTTCCGAAAAAATAAGCCTCTTCTTCACGGTTTCAGGTACTTGTACATTTTGCAATTGTTCTGAAACTTTAGCTTCAGGAGAAGTCTGAAACTTTTTAGCCAGTCTTTGATATCTCTTGCGAAACTTCTCACCCTTTCTTTTTGCCTCGTCGACTACTTTCTATAATTTGGATATTTTAGCATAAAGCTTTGCTCTATGTCGTCTTAGTTGCCTTCTCCTTTGAGCATTACCAACAGTCTTCGTTACTCCTCCTCATTTTGATTAATGTTTTCAAAAGAAGGCCCTGGGCTTGGAGGTGGCATTATATCTAATACTCTTGCCAAATTCTTTGCAGCATATATTTTTGTCGCTGTAGGTTTGACTATTTTTTTCCAATTCTTTCGCTTCAGTTTTTACCTGACCTTTTTCCTTTTTCTTAACATATTTCAGTCTTTCTTTTTCGCGAAGTCTTTCTAAACTGTCAGGATCACTCTTCATTTTTTCTCTACGTTTCCGATCATATTCTTTCCTTTTCAATTTAAGTTGTGCCTCAGTTAGTCTCTTAGGTTTGCCATTTTTAGGTTAATAAAGCCTTCAAAAAGAAAGCCAAGATCAATTAGCATTAGTGCAACAAGAGCACAAAAAGAAAACCATGCGCACGGTTAAAATAATCATTTCCTCACCTATCATCATTCCCTCACTACAAATAAATATGAGGGAATGACGGTGAGGGAATGACGAAATCAAACATAACCGCCAAAAACGCACAACATAAGCTTTCTTTCGTACTACATTTTCCGGTCACGTTATGATTCATCAAAACCAACGTCAACGCGTAATCACTATTTAGTTAAAGTTAATTACCTTATTTTTATAAGATGTGATGTAATGACGGCCAAAAATGTAACTTTGCAAATTATGGTCAAACCTTTTTTTTAACAGAAACGACATGCACGTATAAAATGAATTTGCCATAATATATTATTGGCAGTACTGTCAACTGTCATAAACAAATGGGTACGTTCATGTAATATAAATAACACGTTCAAAAATGGACTGTGAACAAAGGTGTGAGGGAATGATTATTTTTCTTGGGACAGACTAAAAACAATACATATATTTAAATAATCTTTTATTTTTTTCTGTAATTATGAATATTTTAAGAAAACCATTTTATTTTGTATAAATCAGTAAAACTATTACAGTAAATTTTGCAAAATGGGTCAATTTAGCAACCGTAGAGTGTTTTAATCTGGAGTTTGGGACATAGTGAGGGAGTGATTTTCGGATGTTATCATAAGCAAAAGAAATATTAGATATCAAGTTTATTAGAAACTCGTATAGTTATTATATATCCACCATAGCATACTTATTAATAAAATCATAATCATTACTTAAATTCGTAACTACTTAGAAAATAACAACAAGGACATGAATTTCGGAATTTCGCTAGAATTACCCACTTAATTAAAGATAAGGGCATGCCGCATGGAACGCGTATTTCAAGTGATGTACATAAAGGGCTTGATGAGATTATTCCTAAATTTTATTTATTTTTTACGATGCAAAATGGGATGAGAGATGGCGCTGCGCGAAGCTTGACGTAAAATAAAACGCATTGTTCTAAAATATCTTAAAAATACTTTTAGTGTGTGTATGTGAATATAATTAAGTGAACGTCTAAAACATTAACTAATAACCTAGTGACAGTGTTATCCATAAGTTTTGGAACCATTGTGTTGAAAAAATTGCCAAAAAGTGACGACTTAGCGTATGTTTACAAAAGCAACAATAAAGTAACAAGTGATACAAAAAGACAATGACTGAACCAATGTCATCTCAACTAAGTTTGTTACAATAAACAACGTACTAAATAAGTTATAAAAATGCTTATATGCTAAATTGCACCTATTGTGAACGTTAATTTTTTAAATAAAAACAATAACATTGCCGTCATTGGTCAACCCATGGGCGCGTTCCAGTCATAAACTTGACATAGTGTCACATAATTAACATTCGTACATAATCTACCGCCACCTAGCTGTGAGTAGCGGAACTTGACAGAAACATTCCAGGTCAACAGAGAATACAATTTTACGCATTGAAAACTATATAGTGTTGCAAGACTGGATTTTTTTTCCACCAAAGTGGGAACTTTAAAATAATTTTAGATTTGAATAAAATAATAACATTAACATTTTATAATGGATTCTTACAACAACATAACACAAAGAAAGAGGGTTACTGCTAATCTACAGCAATCCAAATCATTGACTGATTTATCTAATTCTCACATATTTGACTCAACAATGATAAGTCTTCCAAGCACATCCCTGGATATAAGCCACTCATGTTGTGAAGTGCTCAAAGCACAAATCAATCAACTGGCAGGCGAACTACAGTCTGCTAATAACGAAATTGATGCATTACATGAAGAAAATAGTAAATTAAAATGCGAATTGTTAAATTGCCAGAGAATTATAAATGTTTACAAAAAACTAGACTTCATAGATAATTCCCCAAAAACCTCGAGTAGGAAAAATAAAAGAAATAAATTACATGACAGTAACAGAGAAAGCGCATGCCTACAGTATATGACCCCACAAAAACGCAATCAACTACCTATTGGAGAAATAACATGCACACCGCTAGTGGAGAATTCTGGTGAGAAGATGAAGAAAGACCAAAACTCACCAACTGGAGATAACATGTGCACACAGGTGAAGAATAAATTGGAGGAAGCACAAGCAACGAATAACAATAACAAAGTGGTTACTAAAAATCAGATATCAAATGAAGCTATGTCGCCCAGTGATATAAAATTGACGCCGCCAATGAAAAATTCAACACCGGATAAGAAAACTGCAAGAACGAGCACACTCAAGGAAGCCAAACATAGGAAACTGTGTGTATTAAGTAATAGCACACAAAGAGGTATACTGCAAGCTGTTGAGGAAAATTTCTCTAAAGAATTTAAATTTTGTAGTTATTCATTACCAAACTCTAAGTTAAAACAACTATTAGCTAATTTAAAATCGAAATTAAGAGATTTCACTATGAATGATTATTGTATAATTTTTATTGGAGACACTGACATTAAATATAGCAATAATTTTATTGACTTAATAAAAGTTATTAACCAAAGCTTAGCGCAGATAACCCATACAAATATTATAGTTTGCACTCCTTTGTATGTACGAGGAGCGCCTATATATAACTATAAGGTTGAGACGTTTAATTACCTACTTTATATGAACCTCCAATATCATGACTGTGCATACTATTTCGACACTAATTATGACCTAACATTTGAATTTGACATGTTTTCACATAAATCGGGTATATTAAATAAAGCTGGAATACAATTCATATTTAAAAATATAATGAATAGGATCAAAATTGACTTAGAGTTATTCCCTATAATAACTGACCCCATTAAGAACTTAGAGGCAAATGTTAAAGAGTTGTTTTTTCTCGAATAAATATATTAATATCTTACATCAAAATATAGCAAGTTTGTTAAAAAAATCGGATGATTTGTCAGTATGTCTAGATCAACTAGCTGATAAACAAATATGTATTGATATAATATGCATCACTGAACATTTCATTATGGAAGGCTACGAGAGCCAGTTGTATGTACCGAATTACAGTTTAGCGTCGTCTTATTGCAGAAAAGGGAAAAAAAGAGGGGGAGCATGTATTCTTGTGAAAAATGGCCACAAATGGAAAGAACTGCCTAATATTCCTAAATTATCAACTTCTGGTATTTTTGAATGTTGCGCCATTGAGCTTATAAGCTATAAGATAATTGTCGTCTCTATTTATAGGGTACCGAATGTAAATAATTATAATGATTGCTTGAATAAGCTTGAGAGACTTTTGCAAATGATATCAAAGACAACGGGGAAAAAGATTGTTATAGCAGGAGACTTTAACATAGATTTACTAAAGTCTAATAGACTTTCTGCTACATTTGAGTGTCTACTATTAAGTTACAATTTACAACTAGTATTTAAGGAGCCGACTCGCATGGCCAGCCAGACATGCATAGACAATTTTGCGCACAATTTTAGTAAAACATGTAAAAGCGAAGTAATAGAGTTTGCATTATCAGATCACACAGCACAGCTACTTCAATGTCCCGTTACAAAGGCGTGTGCCATAAACTATTGGTATAGTACAAGAAGAGATTACAGTAAAGAAAACATAGTTAAATTCAATCACTGCATGCAAAATATTTCTTTCTCAGAGATATACGATACGAACGATCCTGATATAGCTTATAATGCATTTATAGATACTTTAAAGCTATTTTATGACTTGTGTTTTCCGCTTATTCGAGTCAAAATAAACGTAATAAATAAACCTAAATGGGTGTCAAAAGGTGTTAAATTGTGTAGCAGAAGGAAAAGAAAACTTCTATGGCAATTGAGATTAAATCCCAGTCGAGACAATAAAATAAAGTTCGTCAACTATTCTAAGTTATATAAAAAAATTATAAATCTAACACAAAAGGCACAAAACAACTACAGAATAGAAAAAGCCACAAACAAGGCAAAAACTACGTGGCAAATAATAAACCGAAAGAAATTCAATACTCCCAAACATCAAATTGATAAAATTAAAATTAATAATAATAATATATTAGATCCTAAGGAAATTTCTGATACGTTCAACAACTATTTTGTTGACAAAATACAGCCCATAATTAATGACGGTAGCCAGCGTAATCCACAACGTAAGATATCCACAAGATGTAAGTCGATGTTCATGGCACCAAGTGTACCAGATGATATATTTAAAATAATAATGTCACTGAAAAACACAAAGAGCGTAGGTTACGACGGCATCTCCACGAAAGTGATTAAATCTGTAGCTAAAAAATTATGTGTCCATTTAAGTTATATACTTAATCTCTGTATAGCTGCTGGCGTATACCCAGATGCTTTGAAAATTGCCATTGTTAAACCTCTATTTAAAAAGGAAAACAGAGAGTTAGTGGAAAATTATAGGCCAGTCGCACTGATTTCTATTATTTCAAAAATATTTGAAAAATATATCCACAAAGAGCTACATAAATATCTTGACAAATATAATATTCTGTGTGAGCAATAAAAAGGATTTAGACCGAGAAAATCAATAAATATGGCGATTTATGATTTTATATATAATGTTATAAATAATGTGGATAAACGAAACCCAGTCTGCGCCATTTTTTGCGATATGACGCAGGCATTTGACTATGTCCACCATCCGACATTGCTAAAAAAACTGGAAGCTTATGGTATAAGGGGTAATGTTTTAGAACTATTTCAATCTTATTTACAAAATAGACGACAAATGACCGAAATCAGCAGGATAAATGTAATTAATAAACATGACGAGATATTTAGATCAGAAATGCGAAAAGTTAGTTATGGGGTACCGCAGGGTAGTGTGCTGGGTCCCTTGTTATTTATAGTATACATTAATGACTTACCGGAATGGATCGAACAACCATTGACTCTATTCGCAGATGACAGTACCGTGACAATACCTTCGAAAAGCGTTGATACATGGGCCATTATTTTTTTGGGGGGCCCATAATCGGTCTCTCAAGAACAGAACCTAATACATTAAAAAAAGCTATGATTACTAAAATAAAATCGCTATTGGTAGAAACGTAATAATAATACCCTTCTAAGAAGACATAAACATTAGTGAAAAATGTTATAATTTGACGTACATTACGGTAACTCAGTCGCTTTTCTCGGTAACTCAGTCGTATCTCATACAAAATCCGGCTGTCCCAGCAAGCAACTCGCTTCAAATACATTGACATTACATTAAAACTCTTTACGGCACTATTAAATTAAAATATCTACGAAAATTAAGAGAAGTATAAACTTTATTAACAGGCTAATAAGTTTATCTTTCCTTTAACCGTGTATTATTTACGAAATATTTCTTATCTTGTCCCTGTTGAAGAAAAAAAACGTAAGTACTCTATGTTACCAAGCAAAAGTGAGATTTAAATTCGGCTTTTTTAGTATATTTTCGACTAAGTTAGTTTGATTTAATGTGAATTGCTGGCGGGGTGCGGCGGGTGTTCGTGGCCTTGACGCTGGCCGCATCAGTCGAGCGCGAGTCGACCGGAGAGGCGCGTGTGTTTATTGTGCGGCCGCTGAGTTACCGACGACAAACGGTGAGTTTTTAAGATATTTGATTGTTTTTTTATTGCGTTTTGTAATAGATTAAGTAAATATTTGCCTGTCATCAAAAATGATTAGGTATTTATTATCATATGACCCAAATGTTAGAATACACGTTATTTTTACAACTGCGTTACCACCACACTGCGTTACCACGAGAAATAACGCAGTTGGAAAGTAAACAGTTTTCTAAGTGTATTTATCTAATTTACCGTTCACTTAATTAATTATTGGGTTATTTTGTTACAGTATGTTATTTTCAATATAATGGCGTTAACACCGTCAGAAAAACAACGGCGTTATAGGGAAAAATTGAAACAGGACCCTGTAAAAATGCTGAGACTAAAAGAAAACATCTTGAGAGATATCTTGCTACTAAAAACCTTGTAAAGGATATGACAGAGAGAGAACATAGATCAGCAAAGCGTAAATGGAAGATGGCAAACAAGAAACTTCGAGAACGTCAGAAAAGAGAGCAAGTTATTCTAGATTATACACCGGCTTCAACACCACGATCAGGAACTCCGGTTTCTCCAAGGTCAAAAGGAAGAAGACAAGTAAGACGAGACATCTGCATTATATAGACAAAATAAGAAGTCGGAGGAAGAAAACGAGAAATTGTAAAGAAAATGTAACAAGTACAAGAAAAGATACCAAAGACAAAAAGGAAAAAAGTCGGAGGACGGAGACAAAAAATACATAGCTTTGTCTAACGCTATTAAAAACTATTACTCCAGAATAAAGAAACTTAAAGACCGTTTAGCTATCAGGCGCATTTTTGGCGAACATGTCATAAAAAATTCCAGTCTGAAAACCTCCATTATTCAAGAAACTCTCGGTATCAATTAAAAACTATTACTCCAGAATAAAGAAACTTAAAGACCGTTTAGCTATCAGGCGCTTTTTTGGCGAACATGTCATAAAAAATTCCAGGCTGAAAACCTCCATTATTCAAGAAACTCTCGGTATCAATAAAACCCTAAAATATTTAAGAAAATTTGATGTTCAATTAAATATATTTGAGAAATAAGACTGATGAGACAAAGATTTACGTTTATAAATGTTAATTTAAGAGGATTTTGTTTTGTTTTTTTTTTTAAGGAGAAGTTTTTTTAATTTAAAATACTTTATTATTGTTTTTAGAGCGTTTCTATTAGTTAAAGCGAAAAAAAAACCAAGTGCTGTGATAAGATCACCACTGTTTTACTTATCCAACTACTGCCTTACTTTTCTGTCCCTCTTTTCCTGAATACGTTAAGAGCTATAAAGCTTAAATATAATTTTCAATCATCACAAATTTTATATTTATTTGTTTATCTACCATATTTCAACCTATACTAAAAAGATTGAGCTTAAATTGCTATTATTAAGGCATATTTTGAGAAATTACAGTAGCTTAAATTAAAATAACGTAACGCATTGGTAAACTTAATAAAAAAATAAGGTATTAGACTGAGATGATTGTGATTTTACATTATAGGATTATTGTAATTCTTGTCTAAGTTTATGTCTGATAGGTTTTTAAAATTGATGTAAAAGTTCCTACCAATAAAACTGATTATTCTAAGTAAGTAACACAGTTGTTGTTTTTCTACTCCTTTCCTTTTATTAACATCAAACAAAACAATAAATTGTAAAAAAACGTCGCCGCTGATGACTGTACTGTTTACTTGAAATATTGATAAAACTAAATTAACCTAAAAATTAAAAATAAACGAATATGCTTTAAAATTATTTTTTACGACATAGTTAGTCAATTTGGGCCCTGGAAAAAAATAATGGCCCACATACCAAAGTGACATTAATAATTCGTTAAAATTGATTATAAAATGGTTAGAGGAAAATAACTTAAGAATAAATTTAAATAAAACAAAAATAATCCAATTTAACCAACGCATGACAGATATGGACAATCTCAAGGTGCAATATAACGCTGATAAAATTAACGAGGTAGATAGTACTAAATTTCTTGGGCTAGAAATAGATAAAAAACTTAGCTGGAAACAACACATTGAGTTACTTTGCAAGAAACTAAGCTCATCTGCATATGCTCTATATACCTTAGCGGCAATTGTAAATCTAGACGCATGCCTTACTGCGTACTATGGTATAGTTGAATGCCATCTGCGATACGGAGTTATCTTTTGGGGTAACTCAACAGACAAAGAAACTGCATTTAAGGCACAAAAAAGATGCATAAGGTCTATTTTTAAATTGAAAAGTACTGATAGCTGCGTGCCATATTTTAAACAATATAAATTATTAACCCTACCATGTTTGTACATTTTAGAAATGGCAGTGTTCGTAAAATTAAACCCGGATCGCTTCGCACGAATGGCTGACGTATTTCCACGGAATAGGCGTGACAATAGTAGTCTATGTATCCCTAGAGCTAGAACAACTCTGATGCGCAAGAGCATCTGCTGCATGGCACCGGTAATATACAACAAAATACCAAGTTGTTGGAAGGACTATAATTTGACATTATTCAAAAAAAGACTTAGGAACTTTTTAGTGGACAAAGTTTATTATAGGGTTGAGGATTTTTTATTGGAGAAAGAAATTGTTTGACTATTTTATATAATGTATTTAAATAACTATTAGAAATTGTGACATTAGTTATATTATTGAGTGATGAATCAGTATTATTTTATGTTTTGAATGAATCGAATAGTTGAATATTGATAGTTATTATTGAATGATGAATTAGAATTATATAATGTAATGGAATAGTATAATATTTTAAATGTAAACTCTGTACTTTTGCATGCCTTGTAATTGGCAAAATATGGCTGTTTCTGTATTTATACTATGTACCACCATGACTTGTACCCGTATTTGCAAAATAAAATATCTTTATCTTTATCTTTAAAAATTCTTATTTATAATGAAAAATATCTAAAAATAAAACAGTCCCCGCCTCGGTACGGAACTCTCGGTTGGCGAGTCTGACTCGCACTTGTCTGGTTTTTTTTTTATCAATGACTTTTAAGGTGAGAGAAGAATGCTGTTTCGATGACATTTAAAGTTTGTCACTGGGTCAATAGTTTTAGTTTCAGTCGTCTGAACAAATGAAATGCCTAAATAAGAATCGATGGCCCAGCGGCTTCAGACACGACTTTCAACAAGACATTCGAGTAAGTGTAGGCAGGCACGGTCAGTACTACTAGTAATTTTTATCATCAAAACGGTGAAGGAGAGCATCTTGAGGTGACAAACCGGCTTGTCCTTTTTTTTTCTGGGTGGGAAAATCATCAAATTACTCCTTCTGCTGTGGGTGGAGTGGAAGAGAGTGTCAGACTTCTACTGACTAAAAACCCATCCTGTCCCTTCAGTTGCTCTTGCATATCGGGGCCACTAACTGTTGTTATAGACACATGTAAAATCTCTGATATCATCAGAAAACTTAAGGCTTGCAGTACCGAGTCACGCCACCAATTACTATGGTAAGTCGTTCGCAGCTCAAGCAGTGCGGCTGTGGAATGCTCTACCCGTGTCAGTAAGACAAGCACAATCCCTATCGTTTATAATTATTGTTATTATGTATGTCTGTTTCTTTTTTATATTTATACGTATATATTATGTGTTTTGAGAATATTTTTTATTGTTTTTATGTTTTATATAGATAAATAGTACACCGTGGACTACCCACGTATTTATTTTCTCCTATGTGTCATATCCATCCAAAGGTTGTCTGTAAAAGATCGCTTTTAGCGATAAGACCGCCCATTGTATCAGCCTTTTTAGTTGTAAAGTCCTTATTGTTATACTGTTATGGTGTACAATAAAGAATATATCTATCTATCTATATATATAGATACATTTCATTGTGCGTACGGCTAAGGAGTGGAATTCCCTGCCGGAGTCTGTGTTTCCTGATCGTTATAACCTGGGTTCTTTAAGTCAAGAGTGAATAGGTTACTTCTAGGCAAGCGTGC
Organism: Tholera decimalis; assembly: GCA_943138885.2. NCBI lineage: Eukaryota > Metazoa > Arthropoda > Insecta > Lepidoptera > Noctuidae > Tholera > Tholera decimalis. The sequence goes on along the minus strand of OW964552.2, from coordinate 2,267,962 downwards.
TCCATATTCGACCACATTATCACTTACCATCAGGTGAGATAGTGTTCAAACGCGAACCTATTATTAAATAAAAGTGTTTTTCTTTTTCCGGATAGTCGATAGCGTTGTAGGTACAGTTAATGTCAAACTCAACGCCTACATGGGCACTTACAAAACGTCAAAAGTTAGTGCACGCTTCGAAATTAGTCGTTTTATACGGAAAAGAACCGGCAAGAAACTCAACAGTTACTCTTTTACCACACTCCACAGTTTCTCTTTAATGTAAACATTGGATTCTGCAATGTCTCAAGAAATCTTAGAACTCGTGGTGAAAGAGTAATAGCCGCACGAGTTAAGGTCGTAGCACACATATTAACTCGAGCCGTTCAGTATTATTTATATAAAACTCCCTACTGCAACGCACACTAATCGGAATCGTAACGTAATCGCCTCGCCTCGGGACAAGCTCACGAACCTCGGTGCGGTGCGTGGTCAACTTGCAATTCCCGCGCTTACGGTTTTCCGTAGCCCAGCTTACGGCTCTCCGTATCCTAGCTTACATCTCTTCTCCCACGCCCCTCCCTCGGTCTGCATTGCCGAATGGGCTTTCATCGGCTGTCATTCTAAGGCAGCTTCCAGTAGTGTTGCGCGCGTGTTTGATCGAATTGTTAGGTTCGATTTTAACAAAAAATAACGATTAATAGGGAGAAACTCATAGTTAACACACTTAACGTTCGGATTTAAAATGATTGAACTAGTGCCACCTAGCCGTCAACCAGCGGTTGGCGAGCCGTAAGCGCGGCGCACGGTGGGCTGAAAATCGGCTTTCATAGACTTAGGCATTTTATTTTGCAAGTGCGAGTTTTTTTGCCGGATATCACTTCTATTAGTTATAACAATATACAAAAATGACACCAGAATTGATTCTGCACAGAAACGAAGGAATTATAATTTTTTTACGAAAATTTTGTATGGAGCTAGTATGAAAAATCGAAATATCTCTAAAACGGCAGCGATAACCGTAATATCCTTATAGGGGGTTATAGTACTAATTATTTATGATTTTTTGACATACGTTACATAATGGTTGTAGATGCCTTTTTTTTTTAAAAATCGTCAAAATATTTTTATTTATTTTTACATATTTAAACGTTCCTTTTAGTGTTTAAGTTGAAGAATTCAGAGCTTTAACAACTCTTATCATAAAATAGCATCACCCCTATAGACCTGAAGGACTATACAGAGGTGTGTAGTGTCTTGTTGATCTTGTAAGATTTCCAACAATACCAAATAGTTGAATATCAGTGTCAAAGTGCCCATGCTGTCGCTTCTTTTTGAAAGATAGGGGAATGAAATTGTTAATTGATCATACCCTAAAAGTATGATTACAACATAACCGGACACATAATAATAATAATATCCTTATAGGGGATTATAGTACTAACATTATTTATTTTAACATATGAAACTGTTCAAAACGATCCATGAACTGTGTCAAAGTTAAGAACATCGTTAGGAAGCATGCTTTTTCCCCAAATATTAAGAATATGTGAAAAAAAAAAGACTGTATATAAACTTTTTATTGATAGGTAATTTAAATAAAACAGAAGTAACAAAAATAATATCTAATAAATTCAATTATACAAAATACATATTTGAAACTATAATTTATGAAATTATTAACTAAACATATTGGTACAATAAACTAACATAAATAACAAAAGAACATAAAGAAAAATAATTAAATTTTACAAATTTTCTTTACAACTTTCGTTGTCGGACTCCAATTCCGAGTCAGAATCCAGATCGGATATACCTACAAACTCGAACTCAGTTTCCGGAAACTGTATTAGGTCGAGAGTTTCAGCAAAAAAGGTTGTCTGTCTTTTGGCATCTAACTTCGGCCTTTGTGCACTTAGAAAAGGATCCGAAGAAACAACAAGCATATTTAGGATATCTTGATTAGAATCTTGCCTGCTTCTTTTCCGCGAATGATGTTCCCGGAACCTCCTAAAATCTTTGTTTCGAGACTCTGAGGCTTCTTCCGAGAGAGTCCCAATCGGGACAATATCATTTTTTTCGATTATGTCAGCTCCGTGTATTAATAGTTTATGTACGGTTGATGACATGTAGTACCAGTCGTATAATTCCACGTACTTTTCTGCTGTTTTGCGAGCAAAATCTTTAAATTTGATGACATCGATCTTCTCACCAGATGTTATTGCTTGCAAAATAACAGCAAATCTTTTTATCAGGTTTTGATCCAACCCAGTAATAGCTGCAGTTTTATTGGGAAACTCGAAAAACTTCCTTGCGGTATTCCCGTCATTGGTAGTTCCCGAGCCTTGTTTTACTATATCAATTAACAGATTGAGCTCCTCTTTAAATTTATTTTGAATGTTTTTTTTTCTGTTTTGTAACATATCTTTATGCTCATTACTTCTTGCTGCCCACTGTTTGAAGTCAAGTCTGTACGCAATGTGTAACAGACATTCCATGCAATTTATACGGGCATGTAGGGATGATAGGCCAAATTCATATATGTCAGAACACACAGTTTTTGATGTTACAGCATCTAAGTGGTTCATTTCTGTTGGTTTTGCTAAGCACAGGTAGCATGATGCATTTGATCTAGCTTCAGAAAGGTACGTGCTGACTTTTGCGTCGATCATTGTCATCATTAGTTTATGAGTCACCCTGTTACTATTAAGGCACTCTGTGGGGTTAAGGGCCTCAATTTCCTCATCCATTTTTCTTTTGTTATCAATGACAACTGCATGGCTTTCTTTTACAAAAGTGAACTGAACCGGACGACAATAAAAAGTTGAGCATGGTTTCGGGTTTGTCCATATAGTATTATCTCCATCTGTCAGTTTCAGTGGCACCAAGGAGGTCATGAAAATGCTTGAATCATCATGCTCGCCGTCCATTTTCTGCTTGTATCGGCTTTGATTGGAAGCACCATCAAATCCCCACTTCGATATCAGCTTTAACTGCTTATTTTCCACATTATCAGAAAGACTTTGAAGAATCCGCTTCACCGTGATGTCAAGTAAAGCTTGAAGTGTAATTCTAGCTGATGAATCCGTAACTGATACTGATTGATTAGGAGGGTAGCATGCAAGCTTAGTTTGTTGCAGTTTATAGTAGGATGGGTAAATATCCTAAGCACCTTCCTGAATGGCAGTCTCTCGCAACGTAATATATTGCCACTTTGAAAGCTTAAGTGAAAGAAGCAATCCAAGTGCTTCCTCTGGTGTAAATATTACTGTTTTCTTAATGCTTTCCTTGATTTTAACGGCAGCTTCTGGATTTTTGATCATATAATTGATTACAGATGCGATATCTTCATAACCTTCTTCTTTTAAACGTGCTGCAGCTGCATATGCCAATTCACAGGAATCCTCGCCTATGTGCTCACTAGATCTTCTCTTTTTCTGTTTGCTTCCCAGATCTTTGAATGGTTTTCGGGACCTTTTTGTCATTGTTCCAACAGTCGATGATGTCGAAGGTTCTGGAGAGACTGAGCGTGCTCTTGGTATCTCATCAACAGTTGGTTCTTGATTTATTAAAGTTTGCACGCAACTCGGCCAATCAATATTTGCTTGCAACCACTCTCCGTACGTATTTCTAAACTTATCAAAGAATCGTTTAGATTTCTGCCACCTGTTTAAAGCAGCTCGCGTGAATCTCCGGCAAAATTCTTTGAGAGTTACTTGATCTTCGGCAGAAAGGCAATCGCCTATGCGGGACACAATTGCACTAAACAATACTTCATGATTAAATGAAGGACACTCACTTTTTAGAAGAACAAACAAATCTAAGTTGGTGATTAAACTTTCCATTCTAAGATTTTGTAGTCGCAAAGCAAATAGTTTTAGTGTTAGCAGTTACACGGTTGTGAACAATCTAAATTATGGAACAAAATTATAGCCCTTTTATTGTATAAAGTCAATAATTCGTTAACTACCCTCATTAAAGTTATAAAAGATATGATAATAAAAATTTATAATCGTCAAAAATATTTCGTAGAACTCATAGTAGAACTAATCAACATTAGCAAATCACATTAGCTCACTAATTATAAAAAGGTGAATGCAGTTCTTAGTTGGTATTGTTGCGAGATATTTCAAATCATTTAATCACTTAATAGGCTCATTAGAATCAGAAGACTACAACCATCATTACTACATTACTTGTCATCAGACTCATTAGATGACTACACAATATGTTATTTTGTATTTTGAACGTATGCAAGGTTTTAAAATTCCTTTTGTGTCGATATTATTATGTGTCCGGTTATGTTGTAATCATACTTTTAGGGTATGATCAATTAACAATTTCATTCCCCTATCTTTCTAAAAGAAGCGACAGCATGGGCACTTTGACACTGATATTCAACTATTTGGTATTGTTGGAAATCTTACAAGATCAACAAGATACTACACACCTCTGTCTAGTCTTTCAGGTCTATAGGGGTGATGCTATTTTATGTTAAGAACTCTTAACATAAAATAGCATCACCCCTATAGACCTGAAGGACTAGACAGAAATTAGAATTCAAATATTCAGAAATTAGAATTAGAATTCAGAGCTTTAACAACTGTTAAAGCTCTGAATTCTTCAACTTAAACACTAAAAGGAACGTTTAATATGTAAAAATAAATAAAAATATTTTGACGATTTAAAAAAAAAAAAGGCATCTACAACCATTATGTAACGTATGTCAAAAAATCATAAATAATTAGTACTAAAACCTCCTATAAGGATATTACGGTTATCGCTGCCGTTTCAGAGATATTTCGATTTTTCATACTAGCTCCATACAAAATTTTCGTAAAAAAATTATAATTCCTTCGTTTTTGTGCAGAATCAATTCTGGTGTCATTTTTGTATATTGTTATAACAAATAGAAGTGATATCCGGCACAAAAACTGGCACTTGCAAAATAAAATGCCTAAGTCTATGAAAGCCGTTTTTCAGCCCACCGTGCGGCGTCGCCTAACTGTACCGGATTCGACGTGCCGGAGCTTCTGATCCGCTTACGTTACGTAGTTACGTTACGTGGACGCCAGTTTGACGCCAAGGGAAAAGGCGAGGCGGTGACGATCCGCTCCTGAGTTGATATGTGTGCTGTGATCCTTAGTCTGGAAGGTTAAGTAAACGTTTGCCAAAGTCCGTCTATAGTATATATAAATCTGTATCGTGATCCTGTCATGCCTTGTTAATCCCGCTAAGTCGTGGTACACGCTGTCCTTCGTGCATCTTTCAAAGTTGTTACGGGTAAACTGGAAAATTTTACACCAGTCTTACCAAGTGGTTTTGTGTTACCCAGCCACTGAGTTGTAGAGGTCTAATTGCTGCATCCAGTATCCATTTTGAGGCCATAATAGTTAAAAAAAGCTAAACAAATGATAATAATTCTGCAATGTCTATTTAAAACACGTTTCTATTCGATTTAATGCATTTAATGTATTTATGAAAATGAAAAGAGTTGCAGCTGCAAGGTTTAATTAATAAAAACGTTCATAAATAGACTAATGTTGTAGTTTGACATTTGTGAACCCACCGCCTTCACATCTTTATTTGTTTTAATTAATATTTACGGTTATCGATTTCAAAACTTTTCTAAGTAGACGACACGACATTCTTTTAGCATAAATAAAAAGTTTGACCGATCTTAAGACCCTATTGAAAAATAATAAATTAATAGTTTAAAATACTAAAAACACGCTTAATCATAAGTCCTCGTCAACAGGAGAAATGGACAGAATATTTTAAGACGATCTAATGAACCCAAACTCGATATGTTTATAATTAGGCAATCCAAGGTTCCATGAGTCACTTTCCAATTCCATCATCAAACCAGCTCAGTGGTACCACAATATTGTATTGTCATTAATCTACACATAATGCCAAGTTTCATGATGATACAACAATCAGAAATGCGTGTAATTCAGGTTTTTATTACGTAGTTTGTTACAGCTCGACCTCATAAAACCATGTGAATAAAATGAATAATAAAAGGACTTTCAAAAATTATTGCGCTAAACTCATAAAGGAATATCGAACATCGCAAGAACACAAAACGTCAAGTCAAATTGATGGTATTAGTGCAAATTGACTAGTTAAATAAAATGGCAATTTCATACGTAAAGATCATAGGATCTTGATAGTTGCAAATATGGGCAATAAATGTCACATTGCTAGTGATTTACCTTTCTTGTTATATAAATCATATTCATAATAGAATAAGATTTTCTACTGCTGTAAATAGTTCTTTCATACCCGGTTCTGTGCGTCTGTCCACCAGGTATTTTTTACAACATTAGGGACATCGAACTTTTCTTGGTAAATACACAAAAATTCTTAAACAAATTATTATTGCAACTTAATGTTTATAACTGAACAATGTATCTTTCCACAGTTGGCAAAGTGTTCACAGTAATATTAGACAAGAAAGGGATACATTAAAATATTAACAGATGGGTTCCACTTTAAATAGCAAACGGACATAATATTGTAATAGTTTATAATGCATTTCAATATCATACAATCAATCCCATCTTCCCGCTATCACGTTCAGGATGCTGTGCATCAGAGAAGCACACTTATTTCTCATTGTTCCGTAGAGGCAGTCTATATGGGCGTTGCGAAAATTGCAGATACGTTACAGAAGCGATGCAGAACCACCAGCACCCTAAACGCGTTATTGTATTGAACACGAAGTGCGTTGTACAATATTTTCGTAAATCAACGTATGTATATAAAATATATAAGTTGTGGGACTCTCTGATGGCTTCTGTGTTCCCTGCTACTTATAACCTTTCAGCCTTTGAAGTAAGATTAATCAGGCATGTTCTGGGTCCGCTCTTTTCATCGTATACCTCATCTAGCGCTTACCATCAGGCTAGATCGAGATAAAAAGTGAGCTCATATGAAATCAAAACAAAATGAAGTCCATAGGCTGAACGAATGAAAGGTAGTGCAATGGGCTTTAAAGAATGTGATTTTAACATAAGTGATTAGCGAATAAATTTAATATTTTTTTCTGACAAGTCTGCTACTGTATTCCAAACCACTGCAATCTGAAGCTAAAAAGCTAGAATGAGCAGTTGCTGAGTCATAAAGCTTGCTGCGACTCCGTAATGCTGGAAATCGCAATTCACATTAAAGAGGTCCGTAAAGCCCTTTGTTGTTTGTACGGAATACCTGCCAGAGTCCTAAAAAGTTGTGCTCCAGAGTTGTCACTTGTATTGACTTGCCTGTATCGCCTTTCCCTCAAAACTGGAGTGGTGCCAGTGTCCTGGAAGCTTACTAATGTGCAAACAGTACCCAAAATGGGTAGCCGCACCGATCCTGCCTATTATAGACTAATCACCTTAACCTCCATACTGTGTAAAGTAATGGAAAGGGTACTCAATAACAAGTTGTTGGAGTACCTTGAAGACAATGAGCTTCTCAGTGACCGACAGTATGGCTTCCGCCGTGGTCAGTCCACCGGAGATTATCTTGTGTATGTCACGCACTGTTAAACCCTTGCGGTATCCCTCGACATCTCAAAGACCTTTGATATGGTCTGGCAAACTAGTCTGCTGAGCAAGCTTCCCGCATTCGGTGTTGCAACTGGATTTCCAACTTCTTGAGTGAGCGGTTGATCCGAGTGGTCATCGATGGCTGTTCTTCGGATCGAATGACAATTAATGCCGGTGTTCCTCAAGGATCTGTCCTTTTTGTGACTCTTTTTCTGCTGCATATCAATGACCTACTTCAGCTGGGAGCAGTTGGGTACGCGGATGACAGCACAGTCTCAGAAAGATACTTATCCAGTTCTAGAGCTGACAGGGACGAAATTGTCACTCTCAGAATGGCCATGGTAGAGCGTATGAATTTGACCTTAAATCTTGTGTCCCACTGGGCTGACGACAATCTGGTCTGTGTGTGTGTGGTGTGTGTTTTCAGAGCGTAAATTCAACGCTCTGAAAACACAGGCTTATCTTTTTAGTGCTAAAAAGAGCCCATTTCAAGTATCTCCTATTTTCTGAAGTACATCTATGCTAGTTATCAACCACCTGGAGCTTTTGGGCATGGAGTTGACTTTGGCTCAACCATCGAGTCCAGAGCTCAGATTGCAGGAAAAAAGTTGGAAATTCTACACAAGGTAAGGCAGTACTTCACGCCTGGACAGCTTCTGAATCTGTATAAAGCACAGGTCCGTTCCTGCGTAGAGTATTGCAGCCACTTGTGAGATGACTCTACAAAATACCAACTTGCTGCACTGGACTCGATCGAGCGCAGAGCTAAAAGACTTATAGGCGACGAGGCGCTAGTGGACAAGCTTCATAGCCTGGCTCATCGGCGAACCGTTGCTTGCCTGTTGGTTTTCTACAGATTGTACTTCGGGGTTCTTGTCGTACCAAGCACTTCTCCTCAGTATTTATTATGCGCACAGCCAAGCTTCTTCGTGGAATTCTCTGCCGGTTTCTGTGTTCCCTGCCACTTATGACCTTTCAGCCTTTAAGTACAGTTTTTTTATAATCTTAATAACTTGGAAATAACCTAACTAAAGTAGGTAACAGTTTAGTTTCTGACGAATCCACGGATACTCGTTAGTTCACTAGTCCATCTGGAGCTCGTAGCTCAAAATTAAGCAAAGTTTGCCGAAGTCGGTTGGGTAAATAGATAGATAGATAGAATATACTTCATTGTACATCAAAATTTAAACACAGCTATTTAAGAGGAAACAAAAGAATAATTATAAATTTGAAAGAAAATTATTAGCAACCGAGCTCTTAAAAGTAGCGAGTGACTGAGCTTGTCTTACTGACACCGGCAATACATTCCACAAACGAACAGCTTGCACCGTAAACGATGAGCCATAGAATTTAGTGGAATGTGCAGGCAATGAAAGTCTCAAATTCTCCGATGATTCTAACATATCAAGATTTCTTCGTACCTCAGAAACCACATCAGCCATTTAATCCTGGCTGCTGACATGACAGTCGTTAAGTCAGATAATCTGACATTCGTTTAGACAAGGGGTATCGTGTTAGCCAGCTACTGTGTTGTGGAGGTCAGATAGACAGTTGTTCCGTATAAAGCATTAGAACTGTGTTGCATCTAGTTAGACTGGAAGCCAACCTGACATAAAAAAAGGATAAGCAGACAGCGATATTTAATACACTTATCTTCACACTTATCTTCCTTTTCATTGCACAGAAAATTAGAAAAATTCTCAACAATGAATATTTTGGTGACACTCATGATTAGATGTAATTTGTTTATTATTTTCTAGTTTTATGTTGCATGATTTGATCATCTTCTTAGTAGTTACATTTTTAGCTTTAATTCTTAGTTTGTAGCCTTAGTGATAAGTATATTATCTATTGTGTTTGGTTAAATGTCAACGAATTTTAGATGTAGGCAACTTGATAGCATATATGTGGAAGCTTGTAATTAGCAAATTTCCCCATCCACGAATGTATTTTATCTTTGTTATTAGTCTGTAAGTTTTCTGTAAAATAAAATAACTACATAAAATATTAATGCTGCTCGTAGGTACTGATTTACTAGTTTCTATATCACACTAGGTTTGCTTACCATTTAATTCTCTATTTCATACATTTCCCATCGTCTCGTTTGGTTTAAAAGTCTCCATATTCTCACACCTATGCATATCTGTGGTTTATTTTAAATTCAGGGCCGTCCACTGCTATAAAGTTTTGAATGATAATTAGCATGATCAGAGCGCATCATTTTCATATTATGTTTGTTGAGTCCATTGCGATAGGAAATAGATTAAAGTAGTTTTTGTTACTATTTCCTTGACCTTTTGTATTGTCATTGATGTTAATATAATATAGATCACAGGTTTTTTTAACAATCTGATTATGTTAATTATAATATGTTTTACGCACTATAACATTTTATAGGCCAGAAAAATTATGAATAATTTTGTTTTATGTATTGAGATTTCTGCATACCATATTATTAACACACAGTACCGTTGGTTCTCGGTTCGCTGTATTTTTAGATATTTGTTAGTTATTATGGATTGTCAGATGTCAAGAAATCTTATACCAATCTTACCAAGAAGTACCCAGTTAATGAGTTGTAAAGGTCAGTGAGGCAATCGCTTGATATAAAATACTGGCATTTAACTGCATACATTTTAACTAGAAATGGCCCAAATATAGTTACGACAAGGCTAGATATTATTTTATTTTCATAGAAAAATTTGGTTGTTCTCAATAAAACAACGGAAATATTTCTCCCTCATAGTCATTGCCTTGCTTTTACATCAATTCTTCGGTCGGCGCACCATGTTCTCATCTACCATATTATTTCTGTTTGACCTAATTTCTTTTGCTACTGCTTTTCTAGATATTACAATATTACACAGACCATTCACCATTTAATGAGTCTAGCTGCCTTATTCGTACTATCCTCATAGCATTATCTATACTTTCACACTAACCTCTGTTACGGAAACAGACTTGAGCTCTTTGAGGCGTGTGTGGAACACGACGCGCCGCTGACCCGGGCCAGGTCCTTACCTTACGGTGAGCTACTGCTGCTCGCCGTCCGCAAGCCCGCGCCTATGGTGGCCGGAGATCGGCTCGCGATCCCCGACTCCGTCGTCTCCCACGTCGGCGGCTGGAACGTGAGGAAGAGAGTTGCCTCACCCTCGCGCGTTCGGCCTCCTCCTTCGCTACCATGACTGCTTCGCAGACTAAATTATTATTTACTTCTATAGGTAAAATAATAACCGAGTTTTTACCTCACTACACCTTAGCATTCTAGGTCTTTATGGAACCTCGTGGACGAGCGTTTAGTTAAAATAACATACCTACTATTTAAGGATAGATTTGAACATTTGACATTTGTGTAGAGTCGTTTTCTAGGTGTGTGATAATTAAGATGGTGTAACGAATTTGGTATTTTTATTTATTTAAGTATCGACATCGGATAAATGCCATATCCTGCTGGGCAGGTCGTTCTAATACTTACTATCAGTCTTTGTTTCTCGCCAAAACAATTTACCTGCCTTTTTGGTCTATACTAATGTTCAAATTTAGATTGCGATTTTTATTTATTTTAAATTTCGTATCCATAAATGCTCATAAATTATGTATTATAACAAATACGACGAATTTTTGGGCTCGCTTTGGTTTCTCCCTCCAAAAGACTTGTCACCTAACCTTGTAAAGAAACCATTATATCTACGAATAGAGTTTGCTTATTTTTGCCTCATCGTGAAGCAACTACTGGTTACGCCCACGTTAACCAGCAGACAACCCATTATCATAATAACGAGCAAATCAATTATTATAATTTTTCCAATAAATTACTTTTAAAGCGTTAATCTATCATCTCGTCCTTGTTTACCGTTCTGGTAGCAATCAATCACAAAATTATATCAATGATTGCGTTTTTATTACGTGTGAATAATATTGCACATGTCATAAAAATGCGGTTGGTTTGGTCGAAGTATTAATTCTGTCATCTTTAAGGTCAAGCAAGCACGTTTGATTCATCATCTACAGCCTGACTTAACCCACTGCTGAGTATAGGCCTCACTTCACTTGTTCCAAGCTCCACGATCCTGTGCCAGTCTCATCCAAGGTATACCCGCGTTGACAACAATGTCGTCCGCCCATCTCGCAGGTGGACAACCAACGCTCTTTTAACCAGTCCTTGGACATCAAAGTGCATATGCTTAATGTTCCTAGGCGTAGAATTAAACTGTATTCAAATAATGTATACTGCATGTCCATTACTGCTTACAACAAATTACCTGATGACTTTAATACTCTTAACCTCAGAACATTTAAACTTAAATAATTTAACTTTCGTTTGAGTAAATGTTATTACTCGACTGACGACTACATGAATGAAAAATTTACCAAAATATTTGACATTGATGCCTATTAAATCTGACTTGTATAATTTTATTATCATTAACAATTGTTGCACCATTAATTGTATGTATTTGTAAACTCCATTCTAATTTTATTTAATTAAATTGTAATTTAATTATTTAAACCATAATTTTACATATTTTCACAACGGAAACGGTAGAATATTTTGATCTTAATTATTAATGCACTTAACAACTTGTTACAATATTCTGACAAATAAATGCATTCTATTCTATCCTTCTATCACTCGGTCAGACCTTTACTCCACCTGCCAACACCGCATTTTTTAAACCCACGCTATATTAAAATCCGTGTAATATAACAAATATAATGATTAGTAAATCTATCTGTCTGTTATGATAAATGATCTTTATTTTGCAAATTGGTTATTAAATAACACTTTTACACGTCATTTTTTTCCGTAAATATTAACTAGATGAGGCCGGTGTTTCCTAACTGACTACCCTGAGAAGAAACACCGAAACAAACTCAGGGGTCCGTCTCTTTTAAAGTCCATACAATCTACACTGAATTAATTATATGGGAACCTTGCAGTGGCGTGCCTAGGGTTTCAAAATAACGCAAGCCCAATAAAATTTTAACCGATTTCAAAAAAAGAAAGTTCTGTTTTCGACTGAGTATGTAGGTACCTACGTATGTATCATCGCAATTTTCTCATAAACTACTGGTTAGGTACAATAAATTAAAAGTGAATTCATCCATCTTCTTCTTTCCTCTTCTTTCTTCAATTTCACTCTTGCTTGTCGTGCGCGGTGAATGAGGTAACCAAAGCACACTGAAGGCATGCTAGTGCTAGATTGAATATAATAAACATATCAGCAATTGCATACCTCCGGTGGCTTTGAAAAAAGCCGTTTGGTTTGGTTTGCTTCATTGCTTGAGGGAACAAAGTTATGGTAAGTAGTTGCTTCCTTCGTAACAGAACCCAGGTTACAGACAAAAAAAAAAAAAAACAAAACAAAAAGTTACAAAACGAAAGTTAAAAAATAGCCAGATAGAATGTAATAAGGAATTTAAATAAATTATTTATATTCTAATTGGAATCGTCTATCTTTCTTAAGAAATGATTTAATTACATCAGAGTAAAATGTTGGTGATCGTTTTAATTCTACCAACAACTGTTTTTCAATAGCTATCATTGATAATTCGGAAAGACGCTCTTGACCTTGTGTATTTCTCAGATAGGTATGGATACGTTTAAGAGACGAAAAAGCACGTTCCGCGGAAGAACTTGTAGCCGGAATAATTACAACAAGATACGCTAACTTTAACAGCTCGGGAAAGGCATCTTCGTGGTTATTTATTCTCATGAATGAAATCAATTAATTCGAAAACATTACGATCTTTCAGATCAGGACTAGAATACAAGCAAATCAATTGGCTTTTTAATATTTGTTTGTCGAAATAGTTTGCATAAATGTCAAATAATGAATCTAATTCCTCTGTAGGAAAATGTGAGTGATAATTGTCAAATTTTTTGTTGTTGAGCAGTTGGAAGATCTTTAATTTATAAATTTCAGAATATCGGTCAGTAATTTCGGTATTAATGTTATCAATTACTTCTACAAAAAGTCGTCTGTATTCCGTTTTTGCACAGCGTACGTTGCGTCTCAAACGAGGAGCCGAGTTATTTTACAACGTGTTACAACTAGTTTTATACACTGATCTATTAAATTTTCGTTTATGCGATTTACTAGTCTGAGAAATACACAGATTAGGCGTCGGTTTTAATGAAGAAATTAACTGTTTTTTCTGAGCAAAGTTTAAAGATTTTACCTTATCTTCGCCAATCAAAACTTGAACGCATTTTAAATCCTCACAAGGTACAATTACCTCCATTGTTGTAGGTAAATCACCAAAACAATTGTATCACTGAGAAAATCTTAGAAAACACAGAAAACTTTAACAGCTTTTTTCTTTAACTCAATCAAATGAAACTGAAGTGAAGTTAGTTGCACTCTAAGATGTCGGGAAGTACTCAAGTGTTGTCATTTAGGCAAAAAAAGTCGCCAGGTATATGAAAAATCTACCTAATTTTTTTTTATTTTTAAGATATTGCTTGAATACAGTCAAAATCTGTTATAACAACATCCAAGGGACCACTCATATTTGGTTGTAAAAACCGATAGTCGTAATAACCGGTGATGTTTTCAAGGTACAAAGTATTTTGTACCTATGATTTTGGTCTATATAACCGGTATGTTGTTCTAAATGATGTTGTTGTAAACGGTTTTGACTGTATTTAATTTCGTTATTTTAAAAGTCGCTAGTTTTTATTGTTGATAAATGTTAAAAATGTTTCCAAACACGTTAAAAATCTCCAAGATCTTTCAACGTGTGGCTAAAACGGCAACACTGCAGAGTTGGCAAGCTGACAAGGTCACGCATACGCATGCAACTTCATACGAATGCCCTGCTTATATCTGCCATAGTGATTGATTTGTTCTATGCCTAAGGCCTAACTCGTTATACGGCACATCGCTATAAGTGCGAAAGTGACAGATATAGTATTTGAAAGCCCGGTAAAAGCCGGTGCGTGTAAGCGAGATAGCAATATGTAGATCATTAGATGCTACAAATGCGAAACTCTGCGCGCGAACAATCGCGATGCGTAGTAGTTTAGTAGATTCATTGTGTTATTTTGATAAGAATTAAGCGCGCGAACTTTTAAATAGTTCGGGTTTGACATTGATTCTCTATCGAGCATTTTTTAGTAAGGCATGCCGGCTTTTGGGCTTATATGAAGGTACCGCCACTGGAACCTTGTAGGTTTCAGTCTGATTGACAGATGACAGTGCAAGCATTTGTCAAATGACGTATAGCTCAACTTAGAACAAGGAGCTTAACGATTTGACGAACAATACCAAGGTAAGGACCTTTAGGTAGGCCGCAAAAAGCACTCAAACTGCCAGACAAATTATTATGTTTAACTCGATAAAAAAAAAAAAAAACCTACATAGTGCACATATTCACAATCGTTTATAAGGATTATGTAGATTTGTCTGAAATGGCCTTTTGAGGAAAGACCAAACAGATTTGTTACACTTTCATGAATAAGAGCAGGAAAGGACCAGGCCTGGGACGACAGCGAGTCATGTTCCACATGCGTTCCAAATATCATTCAGCAGTGGTTGCTGAAATTGCTAACAAGATACCGCAGACCCGGAAAGCAAAAGCAACTGAAGGAACCCGGGGATTGTTTAGAGTGGGATTTGATAATTTCCCTCGAAGAAAAAAGTGAATCAAAGTTGCGAAAACCACAATGTTATTATTGATTTAAATTATTATAAATATCAACTAACAGTTGCTCGCGACTTCATTCGCGTGGGAAGTTTTTCCTGTGTAAATCCCGATCCCGTGGGAATTTCGCAAAATCCCGTCTTAGCGAGCATCTACGTACTAAAAGGAACCCTCATGCAAAATTTGAGAGCCCTACTTGTAGTTTCTGAGATTTCGTGATTAATCAGTGAGTGATATTTCGCTTTTATATATATAGATTATGACTTTTATTATTAATTAATTCATTCTGTAGTAGGTATAGCTACATAAAAGCATAATTACAATACGAAACTTGTTATTCTGTGCATCTACATACTAATATTTTCAAGTCCGTCATTTGTACTATTCAAGTACCTACACTTAACGGGCTTGAAAATATTAATGGGCGTTTAATGAAATAATGATGTTTATTTTTAAAATTGGTTACTAAATTACACTTTTACCCGTCATTTTTTAGTAAATTTAAACTGGATCAGGCCAGTTTTTCCTAACTGACTACTCTGAGAAGAAACACCGAAACTAACTCAGGGGTCCGTCTCTCTTAATGTCCATACAATCTATACTGGTTAAAAATATATGAGAACCTTGTAGGTTACTATTTGAGGCGATCTTTTGAGGAAAGATGCTCACAGATTTGAATGGGCCTGTCCATACAGTGCAAGCATTTGTCAGATGACGTATAACTCAACTAAGAACAAGGAGCTTAACGATTTGACGAACAATACCAAGGTACGGACGTTTGGGTAGGCCGTAAAAAGCACTCAAACTGCCAGACAATCATGTTTAACTCGAATAAAACAACCTACATAGTTCACATATTCACAATAGTTTATGAGGATTATGTAGATTGGTCTGAAATGGCCTTTTGAAGAAAGAACCATACAGATTTGAGTAGACCCGTCCTGTCAGTGCAAGCCTTTGTCAGTTAGTCTGTAAGCTCAACTTTGGACTACTAAGGAGCTTAACGACCTGACGAACAATGCCAAAGAAGAGACATTTGAGAAGGTCACGAAAGTACTCAAACTGCCAGACATCGTCGTAAGAGAAAGAGAGAGAAAAAAAGTAGTTAAGTTACTTATAAGTACTTGCATATTTCAAAGCCATTTCATATTGTGAGTATTTCTGGAGGAACTTTGGCTCCTAGCTTAGGAGACAGTAGTTTGCCTTTGAATCTGACATTAATGTACAATAGTTCAATTGAATTTAGTACTTAGGTTATGCATGTACAATAAATAAATAAATTGAATTGAATAGACACATATGAAGTGGATGGT
This sequence comes from Tholera decimalis, assembly GCA_943138885.2. Taxonomy (NCBI): domain Eukaryota; kingdom Metazoa; phylum Arthropoda; class Insecta; order Lepidoptera; family Noctuidae; genus Tholera; species Tholera decimalis. The sequence goes on along the minus strand of OW964552.2, from coordinate 2,251,488 downwards.
GTGACTTCATTTGATTCGCACCTGACGTGAACAACTCATTATATTTATTGTAGGAAGGGTAAAATATTTGACACCTGTTTGTTAACTACACAATTCAAGGAGGTCACCTTAATAATATCAGCGTGAATCATTTAAGAATTCATCATGCAGTTGTAATATTTTTATTACATGTATTATTTTGTTGTTGTGGTCGATTGATGAAATCTTCGATAAATTGATCTGCGTCTTTAGGCGAATTTTAGCCGTGCACATGGGAACAGGATAGGAAATAAGGTACTCACAGGTCTTCGTCGGCGACTTGAATCCCATAGCCACTCTACTACACTGTTCTGGGGCGCCCCTTTAAGTGCCACTTATCACTAACGTAGATTGATAAAGTAATAGTCTGTGTAGGTAGAAGTATGTTTGATAAAATGGGTTGATTATTAGAGCCGATAAAACAACCGCGACATTTTGTTGACTGTATATTACTTTACTCTTTGCAGACTGATTTATGGTGAAGGTTTTGGATTGTAAGGAAGTGAATGAATTAGGGATGGTAATAGATTAGAATGAGGAAATGTAACTGTGCATAGACAATTTATTATCTATTTATTTGTTTTCTTTTTGGTACTTTAACAAATTTAATCTTATCAAAACCTAGCTTCTGTCTGTGACTTCGTTCGCATACCATTTGCGTATATCCTTTATTAGTAAGATATAGCATTAAAAATATTCGCCCTCAGGGTTCTTAGCTCGTTATAATTATGCGGAAGAGATGATTTATTTATTATATACTTTATTGAACACCTGACAATGTTTCTATTGAAATAAAAAGTAAAACTAGTGTACAATGGGCGGTCTTATCGCAGGATGGACAGAACTTAAAGGATACAGATTTAGGGCTGCAGTGTAAAAACATTATAAATAATATTAATTGAATAAAAGTGTTCAAAAAAGTTTCGACACGGTGAGTTTTGTGTGTCGGGAGTTTTGAGTGACACATGTGACAGTGGTAGCGGTGGCGATCACAAAAAACGAACGAGAAAGAGGGTAGACCGATTCGTCTGCTCATAAACTTCCACCCGCAATTACTTCAGTTCATCCGTGATCATGGCGTTTGCAACAGTGCCGAAATATCGGAAACTCAAAACAAAAAACACATAGTAAATATCCAGTTTTAAGTTCTAAAATTACATACTTACAATATCAATAACGTATACTACTGAGATAGATAGAATTCGAAGCTCTTATCTTCAATAATCTTAAGTATTTATATATTTATTTGTATGAATAACTGTAATTACTATTTCATTCTTTCATGTTTCTATGCTTTTAATTTATCATCTCACTTTTAATTTTATTTTTTTCTTTGTTACCTACTTTTGGTCGCCTCCTTTTTTTCTGGGTGAGAAAATCATCAAATCACTCCTCCTGCAGTGGGTGGAGTGGACGGGAGACGGGGACTAAAAACCCACCTTGCTCCTTCAGTTGCCCTTGCGTTCCGGGGCCGCGGTATCTCGTAAGAACATTCCCGCAACCCCGGCAGGCGCGTGGAACACGACGAATAATAAAATTGGCCTTTATATTTTGGCGTACTTACAAATATAGTAAAATAAAAGTCAAAGTCCACACTCCCTTCCATTCCACCCTAAGAAGGAGTCTAATTTTTCCACAAAAAAAAAGAAAGAATAGAAAAAACCTTTTCATTTCACTCTTTTTAGTTCGTCGATTTTTAATGTACCTCAACTACTAATAACCTTTTACAAAATATTGCTTTTCCCAATGCTGGGCCGTTAATTGTTGAGGAGTTCTACTGGTACTTCACCATTAGCTTAACTTCACCATATGCATTGTGACGAGCATATTGTGCTTAATAACCATATTCAAGTAATCGAAGCGGAACCCATGAAATACTTATTATTCCTACCTACTTATATATTGAGTAGTTCCAGTGGCCATCTGTGGTCTTCATCATCAGGTCCACTTCACAAATGATGCTTTTCGAATGCAACTACACCAGTTAATATAAAAATACTCAAATCACTATAGGTGTGCCTATAATATTTAAAGAGTTCCCTCGATTTCTCCAGGATCCCATCATCAGATCCTGACTTGGTGACAATGGGACAAACTTCGAAGTATACCCTTTCAAACAAAAAAAGATTTTTCGAGTAATCGGTGATTATACAAAAATACAAAAAATATACGCGTCGACTTGATAACCTCCTCCGTTTTTTTTTCGTCGGTTAATAAGCACAAACCTACGGCTACACAAACATGAAAATTGATTCAGTATTTACATCGTGACCGCATCGCGAACTCATAAATTGTCATTCAGTGCTACCTTAGTTTATTTCATTTGTAATGTATGTATGTGTGCATTACCAAATAATTTCACGTCCAAATGGTTGAATGCTATTCGGTCTGTCGTCATGTACGAAACAATAAATAAAGCGTAATATACAAATAATAGTACGGTGGCTTAAATATACGTAATAAAACTAATATTAGATTACACACACTATTATATTACTGTGTTAGTTAACCGCTATATAAACAATCAAATATATCTCATGCTAATACAAAATGTCTGAAGTCACAATTATATTTAATGGAAAATATACTTAATCTCGTCTGCTGTTAAAGTTCAAGTTGTTAATAAATATGCTATTTTCTTAAAGCTGGAATCGCAAAAATGGTCTTAAATAAACAATAATTACATTACAAGAGGCTGTGTTTTGACGAAGATCAATATTGCTCTCGGAATTGTAATCATTGACATAACATTAACCTTAGAATTTCGTTAAAACACGATTAAATATTTTTTTATGAAAATGCAGTTTAGCTACTTCATACAGGATTGAAAAAAAAAACACAACTTTGAAGGGTAATTTCAATTTATTTATATTTGTATATAACGCATATGTAATAAACTACATACTCAATACATGCCACACCACAAACCACATCTCAAAGCCATCAGCCAGCTGTATCCTACCGACCGACTTCAATATCCAAGCTTCAGAACGTACAGAAAAATAATAAAGACGAGGGTACGCGGGGCTCCTATTTCTGTATCAAGGGACAAAATAACCTAACCGAAGGAGATATCAGGGACTTATTTAATCCGTTTCACTCACTCCCTATGCTCCCTTCGTCTCCTTCAAACCTAAGCTATCCACTTCGGTGGCCCCAAATTACTGTCCCAGTATTTGTTATATTCCAAGAAAATTTATGAGCATTTATTTATTTTGGTAGCATTTTAATTAAATGGAGCGACTATACATCTCATTTTCACAACCGCAGATAACATAATGTCTTTTCCTGGTTGTACTTTTCATTAGTGAAGGCCGTGTCTTATACGTAGTCCTTCGCAGCTCTCTGCGATAGCACCCTCCATTTCGTGCGGCACTCTGCTTCTTTCAAGGTGGATTTTCAGATAACATATAATATAAAATATATGTACATACTTCTTTTGCCAACACTGGTCTCAGATTTGTTGGCTTCTGACTACCGTGACGATGTCAATGATCCTAATGACGGCTCAAGCCAAAGGTTTAGCACGGCTTCTGAAGCACAATAGAGACTCCGCGTAGTTTCCTTCACAGACCGAACTTAGCAAGCGTTGCTTAACTTTGATTTAAATCGACCCATTTGACTGGTCAGTCTAGCACACATCTAATAACCTTACAAGAACTACATACACATATTTTCCGAGAATGTCATAACATAACGACAACCATTACTGCTATAATGATTATACATTATAGCAGTAATTTTCATTGCTCATTACACTCAACATGCGTCCACATAATACTAATACTAACTTAACCTAAATTTGATAACTTTGCTTTTAAGGTTATATCAGCCATCACCTTACACAAAAAGTTTTGGGAATACTTTAGGTTACTTCAAGGTAAGCTTGCTTCATCTTCGACCCCATCATCGCTTACCATCAGATAAAGTGGTGATCAAACGCATTGATGAATTTTTAAAAAGCTGTGAGTATTATTTTTCAGTTGTATTTGTAGTACACTAATATAGCCCTCCCATTTTAATTAAAGCTCGTAAAGTCCTTCCAAAGTTTGTCTGGAAGATATTTTTATATTGTTATTTAAGTGAGTTTCAATTATTGGCGTACAATAAAGTATATTATATCTACGTAAAACACTTAAATGATATTCATTTCCCAAATTGGTCACAAATAACAATTTTTCCCGCAATTATCTTTCGGACTGTTTCTCGCCATTTAGATTTGTCTTTGGCAGAATGAAAAGTGACGTAAAGTTTGGTGTCCAGAGTTGCAGGGAGCGGGTCTACGATAAGGACTCTATGACTAGGCACTGATGCAGCTGAAGACCTTGCGAGTAGGGGCCTCCTACACCTGGACAGAAGGAGGCTGCGAATGGTGCTCACTGAACAAAAAACTTTACAATAGGTATAATGGATAGTCCTTTGTGCAGGGCATGCATGGAGACGAAGAACACGGTGAGACACGTGCTCGTAAAGTGAACAGGAGTCACCGACATATGGAAACAAACCTTCGGGTCATTGAATTCCCTTACAGACATCCTGAAAAGACCGAAAGACCTGATCAGCTTCTGGATAGAGATTGGCTTGATGGAGCGACGGCCGACATGGCCCACGCACAATGGGCCATGCGAGGACTAACTGCGGAAACCAAACCACAAAGAAGAAGAAAAAGAAAAAAGACTGCACCTCCTTGGCCTATTGCCATCTTGCCCGTAACCGTTGGTTATTCAAGGTGCCCGAAATATTCGAGCATTCTTTGCAGACTAATAGCATACTATCAGCAAGTATTATGAAATCACTAAAGACTTTTTTAACCAGACTAAACCGACGTTTTAGCCTTCAACGCTACGCTCTCCATAAAAATATGTTAATCCATTTATAATACAGACCACATTCTTGGGCAGTCGAAATCAAGCGGTGAATTATGTCTTCTACCTTGATTCGCGCGATGACTACATTATTTAGATTATGTATGAAGAATGTTCAGTTATTTGATACTTAAGATTATTTATATAAGATAGTAGCTACGCCCGCAGTTTCACCGGCGTTAATTTAGGGAAAAATGTAGATAAATGTATTAAAAAATACAAAAAAAAATTGTTGAATTTCTGCATCAGTGCTCGGACGCCAAACAATCACACACTGATCTTGTCAAGGAATATAGTGTTACCCAGTTCCTGGATTTTCGAGATCAGATAGGTGGATACTGATTTATTTAGTTTTTAACCGACTTCAAAAAAGGAGGTTCTGTTCGACCAGTATGTACTCGTATGTATGTATGTATGTATGTATGTATATCCGCGATTTTCTCAGAAGCTACTGATCCGATTTTGATTGTGTTTTCCTTGTTTGAAAGCATATTTTACAAAGAAGGTTTTAGTATATAATGCATATAATGCATCAGGTTCTGATGAACATCTTCGAAGACAAGTGATGGAACTCTTCAACTAAGGACAGCAAATCTCCCACGATTGCTGCCCTCGTACATCTATGTACTGTTTAGCATTATCAGCCTTCTGGATGAATGTGGCATACTCAGTCTATCAAACTATTCATTGGCTTGGCACCGACTGCATTTTGAATGGAATTATACACTCAACGAAACAATCTTTAAGATTATTTCTCGCTTTGTAGTGCAGTAGTTTTTTGGAAATTTTGAAATCAGTTCAATTTATTGTAAAAACGTTTTTTTTTTTATTTAGTCATTTATTATTAGGTTACAAAGACCCATAGATATAACCTTAACCTAAAGTATACATAATATTATAACAATTATGTTAGTAAACTGCACTAGGTCTTTGTGCGTTCGGGTGGCACTTGTCCGCGAAAATAGCGGAATACCGCATCCTATGGCCAAAAGCTTTCTTCCATCACCTGAGGCAGGAAACATGTTAGTACGCGCACCACAAATGCCCTGAAGTTGACATTGCGATGTGATTCCAGCAGCTGCACTCTCGGTGCGTATTTCGGCCTTTGGCTCACATACGTAACGATGTCTTCCGCGTCAGTGGTGTAGTAAAGACGGGAAATGTACACCGGGGTATTCGGCTTCGCGGCACGCAGTTTCACAACACACACGCACACGCACACCGTAGAACACACTCACACCCACACTCTTTCCTATTATTAAAAGTTATATATTAATACTCGTCACATCTGTTCCGTGTAAATTCAGGCTGAATTTGAATATCTAAGAGGAATCACTGAATTGGAAGATACAGGGCTTGCCTAGTTTCTGAGCCAGAGTTTCAATCCCTGTATTTGCTAAATGACAATGAGCTCCTCAGTGACCACCAGTATGGCTTTCGCCGTGGTTGGTCCACCGGAGATCTTCTTGTGTATGTCACGCACTGTTGGGGCGAGGCCATTGAGAAACACGGTGAAGCCCTTGCGGTATCCCTCGACATCTCAAATGCCTTTGACAGGGTCTGGCACGCTAGTCTGCTGAGCAAACTTCCAGCATTCGGTGTCCCTGCTGGCTTATGCAACTAGATTTCCGACTTCTTGAGTGAGCGGTTGATCCGAGTGGTCATCGATGGCTGCTCATCGGATCTTATGGCAATTAATGCCGGTGTTCCTCAAGGATCTGTTCTTTCTGCGACTCTTTTTCTGCATATCAATGACCTACTTCAGCTGGGAGCAGTTGGGTACGCGGATGATAGCACAGTCTCAGAGAGATACTTATCCAGTTCTAGAGCTGACAGGGACGAAATTGCCACTCTCAGAAAGGCCATGGTAGAGCGCATGAATTTGACCTTTGGTCTCGTTTCCCAATGGGGTGACGACAATTTGGTCAAATTCAACGCTCTGAAAACACAGGCTTTTCTTTTCAGCGCTAAAAGGAGCCCTTTTGAATTGACCCCTACTTTCCGAAGTGCATCTGTGCCAGTTACCAATCGCCTGGAGCTTTTGGGCATGGAGTTGATGTCAGACCTCAACTTCGGCTCAACCATCGAGTCCAGAGCTCAGACTACAGCAAAAAAGCTTGGAGTCCTACACCAGGTGAGGCGGTACTTCACGCGTAGACTGCTTGCCTGACAGCTTCTAAATCTGTATAAAGCACAGGCTCGTTCCTGCGTGGAGTATTGCAGCTACTTGTGGGATGGCTCTGCAACTTGCTGCATTGGACTCGATCGAGCGCAGAGCTAAATAAAAGGCTTATAGGCGACGAGGTGTTGGTGGACAAGCTTCGTAGCCTGGCTCATTGGCGAACCGTTGCTTGCCTGTCGGTTTTCTACAGATTGTACTTCGGGGAGTGTGCGCAGGAGCTCCATGACCTGATTCCTCCATCTCCCTTTCACTACCGGTCTACCAGACGCATGGCTGGGTACCACCCAAACTTGGTTGATATACCGTCTTGTCGTACCAAGCGCTTCTCCTCCACATTTATTGTGCGCACAGCCAAGCTGTGGAATTCTCTGCCGGCTTCTGTGTTCCCTGCCACTTATGACCTTTCAGTCTTTAAAACACAAGTAAATAGGCATCTTCTGAGCTAACTCGTCCTATCTTAGACCTCATCTATTGCTTACCATCAGGCGAGATCGAGGTCAAGAGTGGGACCATCAGTAATAAAAATAATAAAAAATTACTGCTAACCCCAGATCAATGTATACCTACCAGAAATGTGACCTCTATATCCATTGTATATGTACTTAATTGAAACTTAATATTTAAAACGTAATGTAACAAAACTGTTGTTGTGCAATAGGGTTATTTTAATGAATTGTATTATTGTATTAAAAAAAAAAAACAAAAAAATGTTTCTCGTTAGGCTCCGTAGGAGCTTTGCCGCAGCGGTTCTTACAGCTAGTCTGACACAATAATCTGTTACATCTGTTTAGACTGGAAACTGACCCCAATATTATTGGAAAAGTCTAAGCAGATGATGATTTTGTGTATTTGTGTAACCTAAGTTTAAGTTTTATTCCATAAAATTTTTCACTTAAATGTCTTTCGGAGTCTGTGTTTTCTGATAGCTATAACCTGGGAGTTTTTAAGTCAATAGTGAATAGGTTACTTCTAGGCAAGCGTGCTCCATCTTCGACCACATCATCGCTTAATATCAGATGAGATTATGCTCAAACGCGAGTCTATTAACAAAAAAAAAAACATTAGAGATAATAAGTTTTCAATTCGAATCAATATTTCTTAAGATTATGAAACAAAAACAAACTCTTCAGCTTTTTAAAATTAATATAGATTGTGATCTGCCAGTCACCATTGGCCATTTTCAAAGTATAAAATACATTTATCAAATAATAATACATTATTCATTTCAACAAGACGTTAGATCGATGAGTAAATAAAACATTGAAATTGAATTACTTTTTTCTTCATATAGGCATTTGAATAGATTCACTAAATTGATTTGATTCAGTATTTAATAAATATAACTTACTAAAATTCTGCTCTGCGACTTCAAACACGTGTGAGATTTTCCCGCGTAAATCCCAATCCCGTGCTAATTCCGGGATAAAAAGTAATCTATGTGTTATTCCAGGATATCAAATATCTGCGTAACAAATTAGATAACAATCCGTGCAGTAAAAGAGTGACAAACGTCCATCCAATCCAACCTCACAAACTTTCGCATTTATAACATTATACAACGTGTAATTTAAAGAGTATATACATACCAAGTGCACGGCTTCTTTGGATGATAATAAACGATATAGCAAGGGTTTTTTAATACTATGTGTACATGTGTGGAGCATATTAGAAATTTCAATACTTTGATACCAGAGACCCAATTTTTCAAATTAAGAAGAAAGACGAGAATTATCGTTTTATTGGCAAGTGACGTGGTAATTGATGACCCTCATAGCGCTGTGACACGTTTGTTATTACTGGTATTCAAGAAACATATGAAACCAATAATTTCGGGTTAATTCTGTGAGTCACTTATTTTGAGCTGAAACTTTGCATAGAGACTCCATACCAGATGTTGTCTTCAGTCCTTTTGGATAGATATGGGGTTTCCGTTACACGTTGTATACATACCAAGTCCACGGCTTCTTTGGATGGTAATAAACGATATGGCAAGGGTTTGGCAATCCTATGTGTACATGTGTGGAACTTATTAGAAATTTGAATACATTGATACCAGAGACCGAATTTTTCAAATTAAGAAGAACAAAGAGAATTATCGTTTTATTGGCAAGTGATGTGGAAAGTGATGACCCTCATAGTGATGTGACACGTTTGTTATTATTATTGGTATTCAAGAAACATAGGAAATCAACAATTTGGGGTCAATTCTGTGAGTCACTTATTTTGAGCTGAAACTTTGCATAGAGACTCCATACCAGATGTTGTCTTCAGTCCTTTTGGATAGATATGGGGTTTCCGTTACACGTTGTATATTGAAAATAGGTTCGCGTTTGACCACCATCTCACCTGATGGTAAGTGATGATGTGGTCGAAGATGGAGCACGCTTACCTAAAAGTAACCTATTCACTCTAGACTCCTAGGTTAAAGCTATCGGGAAACACAGACTCCGGCAGGGAATTCCACTCCTTAGTCGTACGCACAATGAAGGTATTATTTTACTTTTGAAAGTCCAGTTATACCAGCGAGGCATTAGCCACCACCATTGGACTTATCGGGCCCAGTCATTACTGCTGAATGCTCATTGAGGCATGCGTGGAACAAGACGCGCCGTCGATCCGGGCCTGGTCCTTACCGGACGGTGAGCTACTCCTGCTCGCCGTCCGCAAGTCCGCGCCTACGGTAATCGGAGATCGACTCACGGTCGTTGGGGACGACCCCGACTCCCGTCGCGGCTAGAAAGAGCAAAGGGAGAGTTGAGAGTTGAGCGGCACTTAATGCTCAAATCCAGAGAGTATATGAACACTTGAGAGCGTATAGGCCGATTTCTTTGAAGAACACAACTCACTACTGCGGGCCGGGGGACGACAGACAAATGCAGAGCTGCAATTGGTCAGTTCAAGGTCAAATTGCGCAGATATGCCTGGTTAGAGATTGGTCTACTTGATTACTATGAAAAGTAGTCGATATTTTTGCAATGTAAATTGATTTTTACATTGTAAAAATGCTGAGTAAAATTCCATATTAAAAATATTTTCATTAAAATTAGAATCAGCAGGCACTCTGTAATAATTATATTTTCGGTGGTGAGTCATTAGATGATTTATCTAATGACTCCTCCCTCCTACATACACTTAACCCGTGGACTCGACATCGAAACAAAGTAACCTGTTTTTTTTCCTGGGTGGGAAAATCATAGAGTCACTTCTCCCGCTCTGTGTGGAGCGGAAGGGAGTGTCAGACTTCTACTGACTAAAAATCCACCCTGTTCCTTCAGCTGCCTTTAAGTTCCGGGGCCGCGGTATCTCATTAGAACATTACCGCAACCCCGGAACCAAAGTAACTTACGAGGACGATATTGTAATGCAAAGGGCCAAGTTAATTAGTATTAGAGTCCGTCATACAATTTGAAGCCTAGAAAGATTGAATATAGGTATCTCATATTGACGATTTGACTTTTCTTAACATTAATATAAATAAAAACAAAACTAGAAACCAATATTCCCTAGTAATAATCCATCATCTTTTCTTTTTAATCTGGAATCTTCGGAAAACTAAAATGAAAACATGCATGTCACACAGAAGAAAAAATATTAAAACTTCCTCCTTTTTTAAAGTCGGTTAATCTAGATAGGTATTTTATGACAACTATCTGAATTGAATAAAAAAAAGTTTATTTTTATAATTATGGATATCATAGCAGCACAGATTTTTACGATAAAAATACAAAGGGAAAGAAAGGGATATGATAAGATCACATTTCATTTCTTACTCTGACATATTTCATTTAATTATTGACTACCAAATACTTCTTGACATTGAAAATTATAATGACATTAAATAATTGTGTACTATTTATTGATATCGAGCATGTTACTCTATTTTTATTGTAATTTAATTCTAGACTGTAATTCATTGATTTGTCAAAATTTTGCATGCCCATATGGCAGGCAGAGCATGGAGAACACAAAAAAAAACATGTAAAATAACTATCGCCTACCCATGTTGGCAAAGAAATAAAGAATTTGAATTTGATATAAGAATTAGAATTTATTCATAAAAGAAAGAGACTTTTCCAAAAGACATCAACGCGCGACTCAATTGACCTCTGCGGTGGCTTATAATCTGATTAAATGATAAATAATTTTCGTATCATTTCATTACTGATGAATAGTTATGTCATCCATTTAGTATCTAGATGTCTGGGAATGATTTCCACACCACTTCAACGCGCATGAAAGCATTGTTATGCGTTATAAATTGGATACAAAAATTAAAATTTGTAATTGTTTAGCATGCACAAAAGTCTAATACTTGGTCACAACTAAAATGGTTCGTTTTTTTTTTTTTTTTTGTGTGGCATCTCGCAGGTCAACCTCTGAGGTTGTCGGCTGCTTAACCGGGCTTGCCTGTGGTTGCTTTAATTAATAAATTAATTAAAGCCTCCAGCCAGGGCTTATTAAAATACTTACAAACTATGCGACTACACGCTAAGGGCACCCCCTGTGGGGTACGGACCTCGGCTTAGGGCGTCGCAGGGGGAGTGCAGCTAGGGACAAGCTGGATCATATCATTATTATTATTAATAAGGGAATTTAAAGCTACTGGCTCAGCGTCGCGGGCTGGCTCTGGCAAGGGTCGGGGTGGACTATTACGGGGACGTCGCGGCGGGCCTCGGCGGCGAGGACGGAAGGACGGTCGGTTTTTGTGTTTGTGTGCCACTGTACTTGTTTCCCTACGGCTCTCTTGGAGCAGGGTGATTGCGTCATCGGGAGTGACTAGAGTATGCCTTGGTCGGCGAATCTTAGAGATACGCGAGGGTTCGTATTGGGCGGCCGATACGATAAGGGGATTCCTATGTTGGATTGAAGTTTCAAAGAAACGCTTGGAGACGCGTTTCATGAACTGCTGGATGGTGGGCATCTTGAGGTCTACGTGAAGAAGCTCATTTCGAACATAAAAGGGGGCTCCCGTGACTCTACGGAGGAATCGGTTTTGGAGGGTCTGCATCTTGTGGAGGAGGTAGGGCTTTGCGTGTGCGAAAACAGCGCAGGCGTAGGTCATGATGGGACGGATGACCGCGGTGAAAATACGCAGCTTGCACCTGAGTGATAACTTGCTGCGAGAGCTAAGAATAAAGTGGAGCCTACCTAGAGCGAAAGCGGCGCGTGAACGTGCCTGCTTTATGTGCTCAGCGAAGGAGAGGTGTCTATCGAGGACCACGCCTAAGTATTTGGCTTGCTTTTCCCAAGGGATCGGCTTGCCGTACATGGTAATCGGACGGGGGGAGGCTGGGTTTATCCGCGGTTTAGAAAAGAGGACTGCCTGGCTTTTGTCTGGATTGACTTCGATTCTCCATTTCCGGAACCACTTGGCCAGAGTGTTTGCGGAAGTTTGGAGAGTGCGAGCGATGGCATCAGGTTTAAGACCGGTATAATAGATAGCCGTATCGTCGGCGAATAGGGCTAGTTGGGTATTTTTATGCTTGGGAATATCACTAGTGAATAGCGTGAAAACGAGGGGGGATAGTACGGAGCCTTGAGGAACTCCTGCGCGAATGGGATGGGGGGAGGAAAGCTCCCCCTCAATTCGATAACGAAAGGTGCGATTCGATAAAAAGTCCCGTAGGATGAGCACGAGACGGTCAGGCACGCCGAGTTGGTATAGCTTATAGATTAAGCCATTGTGCCAGACTTTGTCGAACGCTTTCGCTATGTCGAAGAATAAGGCTCCCGTTATTGCGCCCCGTTGGAAGCCGGCGCTGACGTGTTCTATGATGCGGTGGACTTGTTGGATACATGAGTGTTCGGTTCTAAATCCAAACTGCTCATTGGGTATAAGACTCTTTGCTTCGGCAAAATCTTTGAGCCGCTTATATATAAGCCTTTCATAGATTTTACCGAGGACGTTGAGTAAGCTAATGGGACGGTAGCTAGACGGGTCAGACTTGGGCTTGCCTGGTTTGGGAATACCTATGACGGTGGCCTGTTTCCAGGTTGCGGGGAACATATTATTGCTCAATGCGCCATTGAAGATGGCAGTCATTAGCACTATAAGCTGGGCGGGGAAAAGTTTGAAAACCCTATTGGTGATGCCGTCGGAGCCAGGGGCTTTTCGCGGTTGGAGACTTTTAATGATATCCTGGACCTCATCAGGAGTGATGGGGGCCAGTGGATTATCGGGATCTTCGACGGGCGGAAGGGAAGTTCTACGTTCGACTTCGGCGTTCACCATATCGAGGTGGGCTTGGTCTACTGGTTGAGAGCTGGGAGAACACTGGGACTCTAGGCTGTCGGCTAGGCATTCTGCTTTTTCAGAGTTATCGAAGGCGACACTCTTATCGGGACGAATGAGAGGAGGCATTGTGGCCTCTTCAGTGGATCGTAACTTCCTCTGAAGCTGCCAGAAGGCAAGATGGGTGGGCTCAAGTTCGCTCAGCATCTTGTCCCAGCTCGCATTACGCTGCTCGGCAATGCGTTTCCTTACAGCACGCTGTAAGTTGCGCATGTGAGCTTTGTTTGCGGCGCAGGGAAAAGCGCTGTACGCACGGATGGCTGCGTTCTTCTCGGTTATCAGATTCCGTACATCGTCCGGGAGTTTCCAGCGGTGGTCTTCCGCTACTGGAACTTCCCTTGAACAATCGTTCAGGACGGATTGTACGTGATCTGTAAGCGAGTCGATCGCCGCCGTCGTGTCAGCGACTGAGACTATGTGGTCAGGAATGGTGTCCAAGTGAGGCGACGTGGTGGATTTCAGTTTTTCACTTACTTTCCTCCAGTCGGTGATCAATTGGGTCGGAGGAGATTGGGTAGGATCATGGTTACCTGAGCGGGAACCTAGGTGTAGGATAACGGGACGGTGATCCGAGTTGAGCTCGTGAAGCGCTTCTATGGAGTGCAAATGGAGGTTTACATTCTTTAGGAGCGCCACATCGAGGACATCGGGCCTATGGTTGGGGTCGTGTGGGTAGTGGGTAGGAGTCATCGGAGCGATGACGTCATAGTTTAGGGTCGCGCCTAGGTTATACCCGATTCTGCCTCTGGCATTTGTCGTGTTGCTGTTCCAAGCGGGGTGTTTGGCGTTGAGATCGCCCGCTAGTAAGACGGAGTCACTCAGGCCAAAGAGAGTCGTGAGATCGCTGGTGAGCGCGATAGGATCGTCTGAAGCAAGAGACGCGACCGATGGTGGAGGATGGTAGGCAGAGATGATGGTTATCGGAGGATGACCAGTCATGCCTAGTCGACAGGCAGAGTACTCTAGGTGAGAGAGAGGCGCGGGTGGGCTGAGAGGGATGCAGTATAACTCCTTCCTATAATAAATAAGGGTACCGCCGCCGTGGCAGCGTGTTCTGTCATTGCGAACTAGACGGTAATTCGCAATTTTGGGGTCAGCGCGGTGGGGTTTCAAAAGGGTCTCCTGTATAAGGAGGACGTCTAATTGGTGGTCGCGGAGGAATTTAGTTATTTCGGCGCGTTGGTTGAAAATGCCATTGGCGTTGAAAAAACCTAATTTAAGCGATCGAGGCCTAGTGTGGTTTGTGCGTTGGGAATCCATTGGATCAGTCCATCGCATCCATCTGGTCGAGGCCTAGCACGACATCACTGTGTGTGCTGAATATTTGGCTGTACATTTCCGTAGTAATTTTGCCGTTGTTCTGCTGTTCGGCAGCCAGAAGGGCATCGCGGAGAGACCTGGCTTGGCGGGTCATAAATATTTTATAGTGGCGCAGTAGAGTCTGGGCGCAAGACTCGCCGTTCCCGACGGGTGAGGGTTTGGGCGGTTGTTTGGCTGCAGGAGCAGCAGTGGTTTGAGGCGCGGGTTTGGGACTGGTTGTGGCCTCTGGAGCCACGGCTATAGGCAGGATCTGCGCTGCGATGGGTATATCCATCAGTGCCTGCAAAGGTTTGGCAGGAGCCAAGGAGGGAAAGGCTTTTTCGTCGTTTAGCCTGGTCCACGGGGATGGTCTCTGAAGAGCGAGACGTTGGGGAATTTGAGAGGAAGGTGCCTCTCTTTGTAGGCGGGCGTTGGCGCGCTTCGCTAATTTAGGAGCGAGTTTGGGGGCTTTGGGACAGCCGCGGTAGTTTGCCGGGTGACCGGTCTGGCCGCAGAGAACGCAGCTGGGTGGTTCCAAACAGAGGGTTCGGTCTTTGGGCCGAGGGCAGTCCGCAGTGCTGTGCTCGCCCAGACACTTGACGCATCTGGGAGTCGCATAGCAGTTGCTCTGCGCATGGCCATACAGTTGGCAACGGTGGCATTGTCCCACTGTTGCGGTTTTATAGGACTTTTCAATTAAGATACCGGATAGGGAGCAAATGGACTTAATCTTGAAAATCGGGTGATGACCTTCGGTTGGTTCACAAATGACAAGAACCATGTCGTACAATTCACCACCTCTCGCTTTATGTAAGCGATGGACGGCGATCACTGGTATACCTTGATCGGCAAGGTCGTCTTTAATATCCTGTACTAGGATTTCTTTAGGTACACGTTTAATAACTACACGAGTGGGCGTGTCCTCGGGGAAGGAGAAAGTGTGAAAGGAAATATTCCTTTCACGGAGGGTGCGATATAGTTCCCTATAGTCGTTCGACGTAGGGACGGTGACTTTAATGCCATTTTGGTAGGCACGGGCGTTTGTGTAGTTGATCTTTCGATCAACACACATCTTGGACACATCAGTCCATTTCCCCTTGTCTTGGATGTAAATGGGGGGCGGAGGGCGTTGCTTCCTTTGGGCTGAGGAAGTTTGGGCTATTGGGCTGGGGGGACGACTATCCTGCGCGCGAGTAGAGGTAGTTGGGACGAGGCTAGCGGGTCGTACGGGCGTTTGAGTTGGGGACGGGGGCAACGCGGTGGTCTTTTTGGCCTTGCTGGCCTGGGAGGCATTTTTCCCTTTCTTTCTCTTGCCGCCGGTGACGACTTGAAAGTCGTCTTCCGAGGACGAGGGGCATGATGACAAATCATTGTCGGAGTTGTTATTGGACACAGGTTCAGTGGTGTCCATTTCATGGAATTCAGGTGCAGCGCATACCTGCGCGGCGTCCATTGTTCTATGAACAATAGGATTAGTAGGTGGGCCGGAAACAATGGGTGATTTCGGGAATCGGGAGATCGGCACGATATTGTCGGCGGGCGGGGGCAATAAAGGGCTATCTACCTGGAAGTCGTTCGTTGTTTGACGAACAATGGGATCGGAGTTAATAAATACTTCCGTGAATTGACCAACCGGGATGCCTTGATTGGCAAGCGGGGGAGATAATGGGCTGTCAAGCGCGTCACTAAAATCAGCGACGTTGGCTTCGGTAGCCGGGGGACAATTCGCGATTTCACGTTGGATTTTTCCGCCATGTTTGGCGGAAATAGCAGGGTTTTCCCTAAGGATTTCTAATAATATCTCCAAAATATTGGGGTTCGCCATGATTGGCGAATGGATCAAAAATTTAACGGGGAAATTTGGGAGATTGCTCTCCCGCGGGGGGCCTATTTAAAGCCTAACTGGCCTAACTCCCCGGATGGATGGGTCCGGGGATGTGTAACCCTCCCAGTCGGGTAGAGACTGGGAGGTGAGTACCTAATGGTGAGCCCTAAGCTTGTAACCGGTCGCCAGTCTTATTGTGCGAACCGGGCCCTATTGGGTCTAGTGCGAAGGGGTAGACACACCCAACCGACACTAGGTGAGTAGCTGAAAGGGAAACTCAGTAACTAGGTTTGACTAGGAGATCCCCCAAGGCCAAAACCTAGCACTCGACTCCAATTAACTGCTTCACCCTGAAGGGGATCAGCGGGTGTGTCGGGTCAACACCCCCTTGGTTTCGTTGACACCGTGAGGTTTCCAACCAAGGACCACGAAACTGTGGTTTTTCCCTGAAGGGGCAAATTTTTATGGTTATAGAAACAAAATATCCTTCACTGCCTTGAAAAAGGCGGTTCCGGATCGGGAGTTGTAGTCGGCGACTACGAATGACGTCACGGCGAGCGCGACGAAGCGATGACACAGACACAGAACGATCGGGAGCGCAGAGCGGCACGACCGTCTCGGGCGAGTAAAATGGTTCGTGTATCGATATGCCAATATATAAGAGCAAAAAGACTCATAGTTTTCTTCGCGTCGGGGCTTTGATTGCGCGGTCAAGTGGTTTGCTCAAATCCAACTAAAATGTTGGGTAAACGATCTAAAGTGCGACGTGTGTCAGGTCACGTCCACCTAGAATATAGACTTTAACCTTCAAGCGGGCGTGCGGTAGTTTGTAACGGCCGCGGTAGCGGCCGCGCGTTACCTAAACGACCTATGGAATAAATCAATAAAATTTTCAAATTCTTCGACTTCTAGTTTTTGGGTAAATATGATACTATCAGGTACTAAAATAATAAAAAACAATACTATTAAAAACTTAATTCGATATAATTTGATGATATTTCAAAACATAATATCTCGCGTTAAGCGTCGCGCGCGCGTAACTTTTTCGACGACGAGCGCGTGCGCCATAACTGAAATAAATACGATCTACACGGTGCGGGAGACGCAAAGAGCGGGTTTAATTTGTTTATACTATGCTGAAACAATGACACGCTACTAGGGATAGGAAACATATACATCAAGAAATAACGATATTAGGTACGAAAATATACTGAGTGCGGTGGACTCGACTCCGCACGTCATTGCATTGCGTTTATTTCCGAGAGTCAAAGTTTAAGAGTCTCTTCTTCTGTTATTGAACCGGTATAGCAACATTCTTCAGTTATTTTATCGGTTAATAATATAATATTTTCTTTAACATCCTCGTTGGTTGAGGGGTCGCAAGTGTGACTGCTGAGCAAGAGGACTCGGGTTCGATTCCAGGGTCGTGCAAAAGTGCTATTGGGTGTTTGTATAAGAATTTTCTCAGTAGTAGCCCAAAGTTTGGAACGCACGTTAAGCTATTGTTTCCGACTGCCATATGTACAGACGCCAGCACACCAAGCTACAACAATCTGTCAAATTTCTTTAATAGATTTTCAACTTTATTGTTAAAGAAATTAGGTTCAAGGTTGATTGGGAAAATTTGACAGTTTCGGGTAGCTTCATGTGCTGGCGTTTTTACATCCTTGACAGTCGTTGCGGGTAGTCAGAGGCCATAACATCTGACACTCGTCTAGCCAAGGGTTGTCGTTTTACCCAGTTACTGGGTTGTGGAGGTAAGATAGTCACTCCATGTAAAACAGTAGTACTCAGCTTCATCTGGTTAGTCCGTCAGCCAGGCTTAACATGCTTTATAAGTAGAGGTCGGAATTAGGTAGAGTTATGTGTGTATCAGAGATGGACAAAAACCGTAACATTTATGGCATGGATCTCTGGGCAAACATCATAAAGGTTGACCCCATGTGCGCTGGGAGGACGACATCAGGAAAATAGCTGCACCACAATGGCAACAAATAATACAGGACCGAAAAATGTGGCAATCTTTGGGAGGGGTCTTCACCTGAGAGGGGTTCCTAATATAATAACAAACAAATATTTCAGTGAAATTGTAACCTTAATTTTAGGAAATAAAAGGCTTTTTTATTATTATTTGTATACTTACTTGCATCGAAATGTTGATATTAATATGGATCTTCTCGGGATTTTTAATAGACAATCCCGTGTGACTAATATTCCAAATAAATAATAATAAAAACCTAGAAATAGATAAGATAAATAAACAAAGATAATTAACATAAAAATATTATTAGTAGGTACAATACAAATTATTAATAATCTTAAGCAAATTCTTAACTTCGCCTTTTTAGGGTTCCGTAGCCGAATGGCAAAACGGAACCCTTATAGTTTCGATATGTCTGTCCGTCTGTCTGTCTGTCCGTCCGTCCGTATGTCACAGCCATTTTATTCCGAAACTATTAAGATTATACATGTGAAACTTAGTAGATAGATGTATACTGTGAACCGCTTTCTGTTACTAAGAAAAAAAAAATATTTAAAATAAAGGGGGGTCCCCATACATGGAACTAGAACTGAATTTTTTTTTTCATGAAACCTATGAGTGTGTGGTATCTACAGACAGGTCTTTGAAATTGATATAAGGGTTTCTAAAACCACTTTTTAATAAAGTCAATCGTTTAAAAGATATAAGCTTCCAAAGTGGTAAAATGTGTGTCCACCCCCTCTAATTTCTATAATAATGGAGTGAAAAATCTAAAAAGATATATCTCTGTAGATATTAATATAAACTTTTAATCAAAATTAGTTTGAATGAAATCGGGTCAGCAGTTTTTGAGATACAGCATATTTTCTAAAACCGCAAATATAACTTTGTAATTCATACAAACACTATCAAAAACAGTTATTTTGCGTAGTTGTAATAAAAACTTTTTTGCAAAAAATAAAACCGACTTCCATATCAAAACACTACAAAGCCAAAAATAATTTTAATTTCGGTAGTCGGTGTTATTGGTTTTGTATTTTCTTTTTTTTTTTTCACACCGCCTTCCGAAATTAAAATTATTTTTGGCTTCGTAGTGTTTTGATATGGAAGTCGGTTTTATTTTTTGCAAAAAGTTTTTATTTTCGTGCTTTTTAGTGGGTCAGTGAATTTTCCAAATCGGTTCGTAAATGACGGAGTTATGCGCGAACAAAAAACGCAATGCAGAGTAAACGAAAAGATCATCAACGTCAATATTTTTTTTTAGACTTTTGTTGATTTTTCAGAAACGGATTGTCCGATTTCGATAAAATTTTCATGGGACTATTTGGAAAGTATACCCTTTCTAACAACATAAGAATTTTTCAGATTGGTTGGCAAGCGACGGAGTTATGCGCGGACAAACATTAAAAAAAAAATACAAACATCCGAATTGAGAACCTCCTCCTTTTTTAGAAGTCGGTTAAAAACGTAAATAAACTAGTTTTAAGAAATTTTTAAGGATTTTTTTTATTCGTCAAATAAATATACATATTATATTATATTATTAGAATTACTACGGAACCCTTCATGGCGAGTCTGACTCGCACTTGGCCAATTTTTTATAAATTGTGATTGTACATTTTTCCTGAAATAGTAAAAATATAGAACTAAATAATTAAATTTGACAGATTTGTATCCAATAAAACTTGCGGTCAAGGGACCTGTAATAAATCAATTAAACAAGTCTGGTATTTTTTATTTATGCTTGTGCAAACGCATACTGTGTTACGTACTTTACGCCGTCATTGTTATTAACCATACGTAAGTTACAATTATTGCAAAGGGAAAACTGGAAAAATCGCTAATAAAATCTCTTTTGTTTAAAGCTTGTAGTTATCTTTTTATATTATACTATTTTGGTAAATGAAAAGAATGACAAATTACGGTTTTTAAAATCAATCTGATGAAATTAATTAGGGTTACAGGTTCAAAAAAAATATATTTCCATTAATAAATCTGAGTTCTGCATTCCAACATTCATCATTGACATTAATTTTTGACGTTTGTTTGTTGCTGTCCTGGTGACGTCTTTAGGCAGTCCGACTGTTGGCGATTAAACGACTATCGGCGATTTAAAGCTCGCTCAAGAAACGCTCAAAGAAATATACATTCCGTGTAAACGAAAGAGATGCATATATTAATAGTTGCTCTCTGACTGTTCAAGTGTTCACACTGCCGGCGACTACTCGCTTCACTAGTTCTGTCGCTGAGCGACAAGAGCTGTCAAAGATAATACTCGCTCAGCGATCACTTGGAGGTCAGAACTCACGCTGAGAGACTAATCAGATGACAGCTCAGCGACTAAACTATCGGAACAACACACTCGCTGCTCGCCAACTCGTTTTCAGATGCTAGCTATACTCGCTACTCGGACAACTAACTTTGCCGTACTATTGGATTCCGTACCCGACTCCAAGACTTGGCTTGTAAATGGATTCCGTAAATACTTTTTTCAGTTTGGGAAAATCATCAAATGACTCTCTGTCCCGGTCTAGAAGGAACAAGAGGATGTGTCAGAATTCTTCTGGCTAAAAACGCACACTGTTCCTTCCCTGGCAGGCAAGGGCCCTCGTAGTTAGGCCACGTCAATGCTGCTGACTGCTCTTTGAGGCCGCGTGGACCACCTGACCTGGGCCTGGTCCTTACTGGACTTATTTATGGAAACCACTTTAAAAGATGGCTATGGGGATATCTCTGTGTCAACTGTGGCGTGGATGTAACAGGAAGACATCATTTCCCTGTACGGTCGAAGTCAATAGGCTGTTGTTCCTAAATAAATACTTTTCCTAATAAATGACAATGCATAAAAAAAACAAGACTTTACACGTTTGTTTTATTTCTGCTTCTGCTAGGTTTTTTTCAGCGAAACTAAAGTTCTCTATGCCACTTTTTACCTTTTCTACTAATTAAATCTATGCATTGCTCTGTTTTGACGTAAAAGTAAGACGAATAAATAAATGCACTTACGCATTTATAATAATAACATACCTATTATACCGATAGTCATCTCAGCCAATAGCTTAATAGCCAAAAGCCTTGACCAACACCTCAGGTGGCTCTCGTTAGGCGGTTGGATCAAGGGCTTGCTTCAGAAAACGGTACTCCTGGACATGGCGCGTGTCGTCAGGAGGTTCCTCTCTATGGAGCCCTGACCGTCAGTAGCTTGGACCCTGTTCCCGATACCGGTGGGCTACTATTTTTTATATTTTGAAATGTTATTTTAAGAGAATATTTAAAAATGTAATCTATATGTATGTATTGGAAATAAAGGATAGAATATATTAGTAATAATATGGATTTTCTTTTAAATATACGCAAAGCATTTTAACATTATTGTCAAAGATTTTATGAATAAATCTCAGTAATAGTACTTTCATAATATGAGTATGCGTTGTTGTCGATACTAATGCACCTAAAAAGTACATAGGTACACTTCTCCAAACTAAGCGAGCCACTAAGCGTGCTTGTATATATTTATAACAGAAGAATCAAATTGATTATCACATTATATTCAAAGTCATTTTACGTAACTGTTATCAATTTGTGTGTATACGTGAAAACAGTGTCAATGTTTTATTTTGGTTGAAAAATAAACATTAGGTAGTCAAGTACAGTTTGTACTCATATAAATTAACATATGACCCTACTAAATTACAATTTAGTAGCTTTTGTTATTAACACTTACATAGTAAATACTTGATGCTTTAAATACTTTAGTATCAGAGTTTTTAGGGTTCCGTAGCCGAATGGCAAATACAAATTTAAATAACATTTATAGATTCGTCATCTCTGCCCGTCTGTATGTCATAGCATTTTAATCGGAAAATATTAGGACCACAAAGTTGAAACTTGGTAAGTAGATGTATTCTGTTAAACGCGTTACTATTCATTTTTTAAAAACCCCTTTTTATTTTATTTTTAGGGGCTCCTCATACGTGGAACCAGAACTAAAAAACTACGCATTTTTTTTGTTTTTTTCATAAGACCTATAAATACTTGTGCGGTGTTTATAAATAAATATTTAAAATTCACACTGGGGTTTCTATAACCTAGTCACCCGTTTGAAAGATAGACTCATCCAAAGTGATAAAACTTTTGAATTAATTCTTAGAGTGAATTTTTTTTTAATAAACATACTGTAGACTCAAAGAAACCTTTAAATGAAAATTGGTTTGAATGAGATATATAAAGAAGTTTTTGAAGTGTAACATACCTATTTTATTATAAAAATCCACAAATATAACTTTTTCGTTTATACATACACGTCATTAACTATGAAAAACAAAGTTATTTTGCGTAGCTACTACGGAACCCTTCATGGGCGAATCCAACTCGCATTTGACCAATTTTTTTAAAATAAGTAACATAAATCATTGCGTAAGAATATTATCCATATTTGTAAACCCAGTTTATTCTAAACACTGAATCTAAAAACCAAGAACATTTATAATTATATGCGAATCACTGGCACACGCCTACCATAAGGTGGACGGCTTGCAGCAGTGATTCGAATAAACAGTCAAGTCTGCTCGCCACACAGCATAGCGTAAGGTTAGGATCCGCACGTAGTGCACCAGGGAAGTGCAATGGTCAATATTTATTCACGTCACCATAGGTGCTAGCCTTTTACAATGTACAATAGATATACTTTCTATGTAAACAAAAGCGATGCATATAATAATAGTCGATCACTGACTGTTCACACTTCCGGTGAGGACTCGCTTCACTGGCTTTTCGCTGAACGATAAGAGCTATCAAAGATATACTTGCTTAGCAATGCTCGCTTGGCGATCAGAACTCACGATAAGGCTGCGTTTCCACCAGAGATGTGCGAGGATGCGTAGCGAGGGATGTGTTTGTAAAGAACCAATAGAATCGCTTCATTTACCTCGCCTCGGTCAGCACAGCTCTGGTGGAAACGGCTCAGTGGAGCTAGATTTTTGCGCACACAAAACAAGGGAGGGATATGTGCGAGGGATGTGTGTGAGAGATGTGTTGCGAGGGATGTGTTGCGAGGAATGTGTGTTGAGAACATTGATATACTAAAAACCCAAGATGCACAGTCTCGAAGAAAAGTGACGCTCAAAACTGTCGCCAAACACTCACCACCTACGTAGTAATAGTAATGCTATAAGTATAAAATATGTTTTTGCAAATTCCATCTTATGAAAAGTGTTTAAAGTTGTTTTTACAAAGCAGTCTGCGAAAGACAATCAAATTTTACGACTGACGTTGCTCGATAGGACAAGGCCTTGAGTGGAGACTTACACCTTATACTAAATTTTTTTATAAGACATCTTTGTTAGTATTATAAGTTTATTAAATTTTGTTCTAAAGACGTAATTATAGCGTAAATGCTTTTGGGTAGAACATGTGTATATCAATGAAACAAATATTAACTGTTAAAATAGTTTTTTTTTTTTTAATTCAATAAAGCTTTACCTTTTGCCGTGATATAGGTACATATCTTCATCTAAAAAATTTGCCATAAAAAATCTCTCTCTTTTAAATGTTGTCTGACGATTGATGTCCGTTCTCCGCATCGTATTTGGTCACGAGAAAAACTAAAGAATAAAAATAAGAAGTTTTTAATGAGATTGGTGTTGCGCCAAAGCAACACTCTCACACACTTTTATCATTAGCATATCGCATGTCGTGAACCCATAAGTTATCCCATGATGAATCGATATACTTAAAATATATTTTTATTCTATTATTAAATCATTTAAATTATTACAGTATGGGGAGGGATGTTTAAAATTGTAATACTAAGAGCGGAAGGCGCACAATGGGCAATATTTAAAGTGATGTCGTTCAAAAAACGAATTTGTCCCACTGGACTGCTATACTCGGAAGCTCAAGTACTTACAGTTCCCAATATATATCCTCCGTACCATACTACGTAGACACAGATTGTTACAAGTAAGCCCAGATTTAATAAGCAAACGCACTGGGTTTCCCGTTTTGTAAAGTTCCCAAATGTCACACTAAACTTACGTCTAGATATTTTAAGGCAATAAGTTCTAGGATCTACAATAGATCAAATAAAACTATCCCAATTAAGAAGCTTATGTGACATAAGGTCAAACAAATTTTAAAATCATGGCTTCAGTCTTTGAGCTATGACGATATTAAAAAAATCATTTCGTCAGTACAGTAAATTAAGCTATTCAAAACACACACTCATGTTAACGCACACGCGTCCAGAGTTCCAGACACACACACACTCACACACACACGCAATTACGCACATACACTCAAACTTACACACACATACACGTTTTGCTTCTATTTCTTTTGTTCTCAATACCTTCTAATGTTACTTTTTGTTTGTAATTTATTACATAAAAATTGAAATGTGTTTTAATGTATAGTGTAGGACACTGATTCCTGTAACACAGGCTCGCTTAGCATAGGAGTCAGGGGCTTCACTTGAAAGATGTAATATTTTTATGTTCAATATATTATTTATTTATTTTATTTATGAACATTAAAAAACCGTAAAATTGACGACCTCTTCTCCTTCAGTATATTATATAACGTATACATATTTGCCAAAAACTAAATTAGTTTTAATGATTGTAAAATAGATGTGTTTAAGTTTTGGTGTACAATAAAGTTTATTTTAATCTATTCTAAATACTAGCTTTTGCCCGTGACTTCGTTCGCGTAGAGGTTTTTCCTGCGTAAATCCTGATCGCGTGGGAATTTCGGGATAAAAACTATCCTATGTCATTCCCACGGTCCTAAACTATTCCCATGCCAAAGGAGAATGCCAAGGCTTCCTTCAAGACTCGGCCAGAACCGACAAAGATGAACTATATATCATAAAAAAGGGAAATAATTATATCATTTGACTGTATAGTTAGTTTTCTATAAGAAGTACACCAAATAAACTTATAGTTCTTTGAAGTTGACCACTTAATACTTCTAATTTTAACGATAACATGAAATAAACTATAAAATTATTGAATAATGACTATTGAATTCATTTTCAACAGCCAAGGTGGTCGTTAGTAATACAGAAATCGGAGTCCGGTAACAAAACAATAAACAACACAAAACTCAAAAAACACATAAGACACTTCGTCGCTCGTCATAAAATGCGGGAGAAGTAAAACTTTTGACAATTATCAGTGACAATGACAACTACAAGATTAAGTGTTACCAGCACTAAATAACTATTCTAAACTGTATCGATAATTAAATTGAATTACTTTTAATTATTATAAGATATTAAAAAATATAACTAAACATTATTAATTATTATAATAATTACGAGTTATGGCTTTAGTAACTAATAAATTCACTTACGTAGGTTCATAATGATATTAATGTAATCGATTTGCAAGTGCAATTTCGTATCAATATTATTTTATTTTGGTATTGGCAAGATTTCTAATTGAAATTGTAGATAGAAAACGTGTTGATAAATTGAATAACTATTTAAAATGACTTTTAAACGGTGTACTTCTACAGATTTTATTTATACTGTATAATTCTTACAGTTTTATATAATGAATTATCATTAATTTAGAAAGTCTGTCTGACATTACATGATTCGAGTCGAAACTTGGCATTCACCTTAATCTAAATCGGTTCAGCGGTTTAGGCGTGAAAAGGTAACACACAGACAAACAGAGTTACTTTCGCATTTATAATATTAGTATGGACAATATGGACAATAAAGTATAAAATAATTAATAAAAAAAATACAACAAGTAAAAATCGACTCTATTATTTGTTCAACAGGGTAATTTTTATTATGCGACTAAAATAAAAAAGATGCCATAATACATTGTTTTGACACTGAAAACGCGGCCATTGAAATGTGACGCGATTACTATTTGAAATGAGCGCATCATTTAGAATTAAGCACTCATTTTATGCGGACGGTTTTGAGGCGTTGAGTGTGCATCTTGGGTTTTTAGTATATTTAGTATATAGAAGGATGTATTGCGAGGTTTGCGCATCCTCGCACCATACATTAATGCGCATTTTCACAGCTCCTCTAGGTTTTCCTTTAAAACCTACGATTCTACAGAAATTCTACAGAAATTTGACCTTAAATTCTTCAGAAAATCTCAGAAAAAGAATGGACCACATAAAGGAATGGACCGATTATATTATGGCTTATTTCAAAGCTGTCGTGTTTGGAATGGTTCTTAGCTGCAATAAACGTAGATCTGTTCAGACGAGTCAAGGTCATAATGCCCTGTATTTTGTGTACGTATAAACTATGTATTTTCTTTCAGAGGCGGCACAGCAATACTTAAGTGTTCCTGGAGCCCCCAGCGAAATTGTCTGAGGGAATACGGGGTGGTTTTAGTCAGTTAGAGTCTGACAGACTCTTCACCCGCCCTAGGTCGGAGGTTATCCATGAGAAATTCCATATCATCATCTTTCTGTCCATATCTTATTTCATTGTAATCGGCGCCTCACGTTTTCTTCTTCTAATCTCCCCTGTCAGACGATCATTCCTCA
Organism: Tholera decimalis; assembly: GCA_943138885.2. Lineage (NCBI taxonomy): Eukaryota > Metazoa > Arthropoda > Insecta > Lepidoptera > Noctuidae > Tholera > Tholera decimalis. The sequence continues at coordinate 2,224,503 of OW964552.2, read as the reverse complement.
CACAATCCAACTATCTTTTCTTTGGCCTTCCTCTACTATTCTATATACCCTTTTAGTGACCTACATGCGTATCATTCCACATCGACAAAATGAAAAATAAAAATTAGATGACATGCATATTTATTATTAGAACTTGAAACAAGATATTTACCTTGTGCATTTTGCGTTTATATCTAACTACACATGGTAAATATCTCGTTTTAAGTTCTAATAATAATGTTAGTAAAAATGTCAATTTAAAAACTTACATGAGTATTTATCTCAACCTGCACCCACTCGCAAAATATTCTCTCTTAGAAGCCACTGCTGCAGCGATTATGAAGAAGTGGCAATAACCTCCTCAAGACAGTCGCGGCGCGATTTGAATGCCCTTTATAGGGTCTTCTTTTTACAACGTTTAATGGAAACCCCATATCTATCCAAAAGGACTGAAAAAAAACATCTGGTATGGAGTCTCTATGCAAAGTTTCAGCTCAAAATAAGTGACTCACAGAATTGACCTCAAATTATTGGTTTCATATGTTTCTTGAATACCAGTAATAACAAACGTGTCACAGCACTATGAGAGTCATCACTTTCAACGTCACTTGCCAATAAAACGATAATTCTCTTCATTCTTCTTAATTTGAAGAATTCGGTCTCTGGTATCAATGTATTGAAATTTCTAATAAGCTCCACACATGTAGACATAGGATTACAAAACCCTTGCCATATCGTTTGTTATCATCCAAAGAAGCCGTGCACTTGGTATGTATATACCCTTTAAATTACACGTTGTATATATGTTTTGTACCAACATAACATAAGGTTGGATTGTTACTAACACACTATGTAGTGAGTCTGAAAATAAAAGATTACTTATTTATTTTATTTAACGCATATTTTGTGTCGAATTGCAGGCACCAACTCGACTTACACACATAAGTATACTTACAAAATGTCTTAAACAGTAATATAGTATTAGACATACACGTATTAGAAATACAGTATGACAAATATTTGTTCATATCATCACGGATTTAGTACTTAACAAAGCACTTGATAAATGAACTTTAAAAATCACTTATACAAACAAAATGCTTCTTGAACTTCCAATCTGCGACCAGGAAATTGACTGTGAAGCTATAAGAAACTTGACATGAATAGAATGTGCGTCTTTTACAAAAAAAGTTTACATTAAAATAGCAAGTGGAAGGTATTACGGAATGTAAATAAGTATGCGAGATGGAATATAAAATATTATTATTTGGTATTTATTTATAAAACTAAAGAGAATAGTTTACGTTACTTATTAAAGATAAATATTATGATTAGATTATTTATTTATATTATTATATTATATTATTATTATTATGATATTATTATTATTATATTATATTATTTTATTATTATATTATTTATTTTTATTATTGCTTTGAGTATTTTATACATCCAAATGTTTTATTACGGTTATTGGGTTATTGTTCGTGTATTTTTTTATTCCGGTTGAGCCCACTCTTGACCTCGATCTCGCCTGATGGTACGCGATGGATGAGGTCTACGATGGAACGAGTGAGCCTAGATGATGCCGTTCACTCTTTCTTTATAGGCTGAGAGTTTATAAAACAATCGTTAAAATACAAGATTTAGAAAAATAGCTGCACTGTTCGGACGGGTCCACTCTCAAATCTGTGTGTTTCTTGCCTCAAAATAGCATCACAGGCAAAAACCTAAACATCGTTTTCATGTGGTTTAACCACTAGGTACTAAGTTTGTTTCGGTGTGTCCTCTCAAGGTAGTCAGCGGGAAACACCGGCCTCATCTAGTTAAATAAAAATAGCTGTAAAAATATTATTTATGACTAACTTGCAATTATAATTAATATAATTATTTAACAAATCAACCACCTTACCATTATCCTGCGTTGTGTGAAAAGCAGACCCGACTGTCTCTCGCTGCTACAAGCTGTCCACCTCAGTGTTAGGCATGTACCAGCCACCTACTAGCTACCAGTCATGATTTTAGGTTAAGTGATTAGATTAGGGAAAATTTACACAGGGTTAGGAAATATCCAGGGCTGCTGAAATATTTTTACGAGTCACTGCGGCCCCGTTTTAGTCAGTAGAAGTTTGACACTCTCTCCTTAGTCGTTTGATGATTGCCACCCAGAAAAAAAAATGTTAGCAATATTTACTTACACAATATATTGTCATGTCATGTTAGGTTACTCGAAGTAAAGGTGTATAGTAGGTAACTGCCACTCCATCATTCACAACTGATCGACAATAATATAGACTAACTCAAGTGTCACAAAAATACGGTCACTTACGCCTTGAAATCGCTAAATGGATGTCATCACCTGGGGTCGAGTACTAACAAAAATAATTTTGATAGTAACAAAGGTCACCATCGCAACCTTTGGAAAGCCAAGGCCGCCTTTATTAAGCAAGGAGCCCGATAAAATTATAGTCTAAAAGTAAGGGTAAAGTATGGTTAGATCGATTCATATGTCAATGACAGTCTGATTTAAGTGCACTGAAGAATGTAATACGTCACTGTTTGTTGGCTCTTTGTTGAGTGTTTGAGTTCACAGCGGCTGTTTTGATCATTCACTTACATCACTACTTATCTAAGTTATTTGATGAATTACCTACTGCCATTTAAATTAACCGCCCATATTAGATTGAAAGTGTAATTGTGTAACTGTCAACGAAGTGTTCGTCCGTTCTTCTTTTGGAGATACGGAACCATAAAATTATGCAGTATTTATAGGTACAACAGTAAGCGGGTACAATAATAAAAATATTATTTATTCTAGATCGCAAAATAATTCATACAATTGTTAGTAGATTAACATTAACTTACAAATGAATGTTAGTAAGTATTTAAATAAAATAAATTAAACAATCTGGATCTGGACGTCATACAAAAACGCGTGTGATGCACCATCGTTACATGGTGGACATCCCACCCATACGGACAAAAGCTTTTGGGAGTTCATTCCTTTGGTAAGGGATAATTTGTTTTTAGTTCAAATCAGAAAATATACACTTCAATAAAAACCCTAAACTATATTTAAAGACCTTTCCAGTTGCCTAGTCGACACTTCACGTGAGTTAAGGGCTGGCTTTTACCTTGGACAGAGGATAAGCATTGCCATACAACGTGGCAATGCAGCCAGTCTTTTGGGCACATTACCAGTGGACAGCGATGCTCACGAATTTCTGGACGCTATATTTTAGATTATTTTTAGATATATATATATCTATATAGTAAGTAGTTCAGTTTATTCATTGTGCGTACAGTTAAGGAGTGAAATTCCTTGCCGGAGTCTGTATGTCCTGATAGCTATAACCTGGGGGTCTTTAAGTCAAGATTAAAAGGTTGCTTCAAAGCAAGTGTGCTTTATCTTCGACCACATCATCGCTTACCATCAGGTGATCAGTGAGGTCAAACGCGAGCTTAATCAATAAAAAAACTTAGTGTATACTCTGAGACGCTTGAAGTCCTACCCTGTGCTTTTACATTGAAGAGTCCCACCTGCGCACAATACGCTCAACATACTGTGTACGTGTTCGGTGCAAGCTCGAGGTGTACCGTTTCCAGATGATAGCATGAAAGCCATCAAAAAATAATTAAAAAATGGTTTTTATGGCCAATATAAATATAGAAGTTCAGAATCTAAGTGTTTGTGCATGCGAGTTAAAATACTCGGTAACCCTGGGTGGGTTATACATGAGATTTTCCTTGTGTGGGAAACAGTTAAAATAAATCTATAAATTTATTTTTTAGAAAAATTTGACACATTTTATTGTCCTTGAACTTTAAAAAGTAACCAAATATCATAGATTAATTTACGCAATATAACGTAACATATACTTTTGCTTTTGTTTTAATAAACTATTTAGTTATTCGATTCTGCAACCGAATAATAACAGTGCATCATTTTAACAAACATTAAATAGTTCTTGTTATTTAACAAGACTCTTAATATATATTATTAAAAGTCACTGGAACTATTTACAAAGATTTAATTAATTATAAAACTTGAAAGATGTATCATTAATTTGTATCTTCTTTTTTCACCGGGAAAACTAGGTATTATTTTTAATCTATGCATAAATATAAATAAAAATGAAGTGTGTCTGAGTCTGTTTCACGTGCTTATCAAAACACCCAAATGCACCGCATACATGATACTAAAAGGTAAACAAACGTATTTCAAAGTTTTGTCAGTATGACAGACTGTCTGTCTTTCTCTTTATCAGAGATAATCTCTGGAATGGCTCAACGGATTTTAATTAGATTTTTACTAATAGATAGAAGAGATAATAGAGCAACATGTCGGCTAATTTTATCTCGAAATTTCTACAGGATCGGGATTTTGGCGTTGAAAACCTCTTACGCGAAAATATTCGTATAAACAATAGCTATTAATATTAAGTCTTTACCTATGAAATTGTCGTTTTTCATTATTTCTATTAATCAAACTAATCACCCATACAATCAATGCATCTTTGCCAATGCAGTGGTAGATTATTCAATTCAATTTATTTACAAGTTACTATGAATCATTTGTTAGTAGCACTTATCCTATGTTAGTAATAATATAATAATAATTTAATCTTAAACTGAAATACACTAAAATTAATTTTAAGAACTATATACAACGTGTAATTTAAAGGTTATATACAAAATATACATACCGAGTGCACGGCTTCTTTGGATGATAACAAACGATATGGCCAGGGTTTTGTAATCCTATGTCTACATGTGTGAAGCATATTAGAAATTTCAATACATTGATACCAGAGGCCGAATTTTTCAAATTAAGAAGAACGAAGAGAATTATCGTTTTATTGGCAAGTGACGTGGAAAGTGATGACCCTCATAGTGCTGTGACACGTTTGTTATTACTGGTATTCAAGAAACATATGAAACCAATAATTTGGGGTCAATTCTGTGAGTCACTTATTTTGAGCTGAAACTTTGCATAGAGACTCCATACCGGATGTTGTCTTCAGTCCTTTTGGATAGATATGGGGTTTCCGTTACACGTTGTATAGAGGCCGGACTGTACGACGTTTTACCGCGGCAACACCATTCCATGGGAAATGGCAGAGCAGTGATACACATACTAACAGTCTAGCCTGCTCGCGATTAGGGACAGGATCCTGTTGTTACTGCCCCGCACCCTACACACCAGGGATGCACAGCGTTTACGCATTGTGGCAAAGAAACAATCTACATGTGCGTCCGCGAACATTCCTGACGCGCTGCAGTAGCGGGGCAGTCGCAACAGAACCCTGAATGTCCTTAATCGTCCTTCAGGTCAGGGGTAAGTACATGGCCTAGATATTTAAACTTGTATGCCCTCTTTAATGGCATACCATTAAGGTAAACTGGTGGTACATAAATGATTGTCACCATCATTGGGGATTCCACCCGGGCATATCAGTTAGTTGTGTAAGATTATTAATAATTAAGTTAGTAGTAGTAATAATTTATATTTAATTAATTTAATTTATTATGTTTTAACTAAAGTTTTTTTTTGTATTCGATGTATTTTTATTATTATTGAATTATGTTGTTAAGAATAGAATTAATGTAAATATTATTAGCTTTTATATGGGCCTGCGTGCCTGCAATAAATGAATTTTATTTATTATTATTATAAACAGGATACCTACCCCTGGCCTCAAAGACCGTGAGCTCACTTTTCTAACAGTTGTAAACTAGACCATGTGAGCTAGCATACTCCTCACAGATCTGCAGTAATTATCACTATTCCAGGGGTTAGTTTTCGTTGAAGGAATTGTTTAGGTGCTGAACCAGGATCCAACCAACTTGCTGATCGCTTGATATTGTCGAACAGAATCCACTTTTCGCCGCAGGTAACAATGCGGTTCAAAATTATTTCATTTGTGTACCTGTTAAGCAGTGCAAGGCACGTGGCGACGCGTACTTCAACCTGGAGAACATTGAGTTGGTGGGGCATCCATTTGTCAAGATTTTTACCGAATATGCAAATGAACCAATATTGTTTTGATGCTAACGTCGAAAGCTGTTGCCAATTTAGCCGTCGATTGAGTATTCAGCTTCCACAATCGTTTTTAATCCGTTATTATCGACCAAAGTGTTCAGACTGCCACGGGGTTCATTTTTCAGGTCGAAATTTCCAGAACGAAAGCGACAAACCAATAACGGGTGGTGCGTTCGTTTGTTGTGTTCGTTCCGTAAAAGTGAAAACGGTAGTTGAGATCTCAGAACAATGTATTACATTGTTCTGAGATCTCAACTACCGTTTAATAAATAGCAATAGGATAATCGCTAATTGCAAGACTCTTGCGAGACTCTCGTTTGGGCAACACAAGTAAACATTGTCGATATTGCGTGTCGCTTGTGCCGCGTTTCTGTCACGACGGTAGTCATATTCCATAATTACTCGAATTTTTAAGTATCAATGATGACGAAAAATGAAATGAAAACAGAAAGCTAACCATTAAACAAATGACAAATTTTGAAAAAAAAAAATCCATGTATTTAAAATAAAATTGATTTGATGAATTTTAGTCAAAAAATAATATGTTAATTTGAAATGGCCAGTCAGTACGGCGAAACGGCAATTTCGTAGCGAATGACTTGTTATATTTGTAACTATTAATTGGAATATTTTAGGTATCAAAATCCAGCATCGCACATGTGAGACAGCACGTCATTTCTACCCGGAAGCTTATTTTTGAAGCTTTTTATATATAAATTTGAGTATTTTGTAGGTAACCTATATTTTTTATTTCTTTTTTATTGTTTCTTGTTTTTTTATTACAATATTGGCTGCTAATAATCACGTGCCATTAACATTGAATTTAAATAATAATCAACTGAAATGAATCGTGATAGCCAGTTGCATTTAATTAAAGTTTTTTTTTTCCTTTTCTAATTTTAATTTAGAGTCTAGCATAGGATTTAGTTTTCTGACTCATGAGATAGATTATAATCGTCCTCAACGTTGTCGGCTGGTAATATACTCAAAAGACCGGCGGCATTATCAAAGCGATAGCCAGTCCTTGGGACACATCTGTTGGGACAGGCCCGCTCAAATCTGTGTGCTTCTTTTCTCGAAGCAGCTCCACGGACATAAACTTACGCTTATAAAATATGTTTGAATACTTTATGCGGCTTACCCCAACTATTTATTTATTTATTATTATTTCAGACCACTATCCAGAAACTGTAACTTTTACCTAATAGCTTATTATCTAGTGTTAGTACCCATCACCCTGCGCACAAACTGCTTCATAATAAGAGAGGACACACTCTTACTCACTGTTCTTAAGATGCTGTTATGACTGCCACTCACTCTTCAAAACAATGAAGCGGTTTTCTTACGTATAATCGCAAACGAAACGCGTCCGTACGAGCTTGTGCAAACATTTCTAAGGCACTACAGTAACGAGGCAGTCGCAAGAGCATCCTGAAAGTATAATTGTATTGGACGCTGAACACATTGACGATTTTTGGTGTAACTGACCTATAGATTGACTTCACATAATATATTTCAAAATATTTTGCCATACACGAAAGCTTCTTAGGCCTTTGCTATTTTTTTGAAAGCGGTAGAGCTGCGCGATTGACACATGCTTTCATTGTTTGGACATTCAAATCTGTGTGCTTCATTCCTCAAAAGAGCACCATAGGCGTAAACCTACATGCGTCTCATATGATTTGATAAGTACGAATTGCCTTTGACTTTAAAAGAAACATTGCCCTCTGAGTTTGTTTTGACGTTTCTTCTCAGAGTAATCAGTTAGGAAAAACCGGCCTCATCTAGCTAAACTTAAACAGTAGAAAATGACGCCTAAAATTGTTATTTATAAATATGTCATTTCAATATAGCAAATAATCACGCCTCCTTTTTTTCCGGGTGGGAAAATCATCGAATGATTTCTCCCGCTCTGGGTGGAGCGGAAGGGAGCGTCAGACTTCTACTGACTAAAAACCCGCCCTGTTCCTTCAGCTGCCCTTAAGTTCCGGGGCCGCGGTATCTCGTTAGAACATTCCCGCAACCCCGGCAAGCATAAGCCCTATGGGGCTCCATCACTAGTGCTGACGACTCTATGAGGCGCGCGTGGAACACGACGCGCCGCTGACCCGGGCCTGGTCCTTACTGGACGGAGAGCTACCCCTGCTCGTCGTCCGCAAGCCCGCGCCTACAGTGGCCGGAGATCGGCTCGCGATCCCCGACGCCCGGGGCGTCTCCCACGGCGGTTGGGGCGCGAGGAAGAGAGTTGCCTCTCCCTCGCGCGTTCAGCCTCCTCCGTCGCTGGCATGACTATGACCTGGGCCAAGAGTTTCGACTCTAATTGTCATGAAAATATAGTTACTAGTCTGTTATTATATTTACGCCGCTTCAGCTTTGTTGCAGCCGCAGCGATAGTGCCAGTACAGCATGACGAGCTGAGAATGATGTTTTTTTTTTTTATCTCTCTTCGTTTGATATATTTTATTTAACGGTACTGTTTTGTTTTACACAATTTCTACACAATGTATATTGTTCTGAAATAAATGACTTATGACTTATGAATAAATTACATTTGAAAATGAAGACTAAAATTCAACCAAAAACAAGTCTTAAATTCGTGTTTGTCAGGATTGCAACTAACTTACTGAATTACTGTGTCACCACGGATTAGTTTTACGTATATCGTGTGTTATTTTACATCATTACCACTGCTTTCAAATCGTTGAAGCAAAATATTGTGAAGAGACGTTTCAAGACTGAAAATTCGAGGACAAGCGATATCCACTGACTTTCCCTGAGCCCTTGTGGTGGGTATGGCTCATTCCATTTTCTCAACAACAGTATTATTTTCATTTTTGGCCTTCGAAAATATGATCACATTTCTTCCTTCCGTTCTCAGCTTAAATGGTTGCCTATCCGTCAAAGGAGATCCCTCAGATCCCTCTGTGTGCTCTTCACTATCATGAACGATTCTTGTGCTCCTGTTTACTTAAAACAAAATTTTAAATTATTGGGCAGTTCTCATAGTCTTAAACTTCGCGCATCCTAAAACGTACTTCTTCACATTCCTTCTCACCGCACCGGATTTCTATCTAATTCTTACGCTATTTCTACAATTAAACTCCGGCATTTGCTACCCCTTGATATCAAGAAGGCTAAGCCAAAATTTTCTTTTTAGCGTAAAATTAAAAACCACTACTTAAGGGGCTGTTACTCTTAGTTTGGTCTTTGTCATAATTATTATGAGCTCTCTGAATCAGAAGGATTATTATAAAACACCGTATTTATTCGTTTATTAATTCAGCATTTATGTGTATTTTATGAGTATTATATATTTATATATTTAATACTAAAAATATATTATTTCATTCCATTTTCTCGTACATCTACCACATTGTGTTTTTTTTTACCCAAAGGTTGACTGGTAGAGATTGCCTTGCTGCATTAAGTCCGCCCATGTAAGACTACCAACAACCATAGTGTTACATGGGCGGACTTATTGCCTATTGGCTGATGTTGATGACCGTGTTCACCTACAGCTTCAAGGATTTCGAATACATTGTTCGAAAACTACCATGTAATTTTAACAAACTGCTATACTAGCTTTAATTGGGCTGAAGATACATCTGGCGCAATTGTGGAGACATATTGACAAAGCTCAATAAGATCTCCCACATGGCATTGTGTGAAAAACCGAGATACTGATATGAGCTAACGTCCTTCCCGAGTAGTTAGTGCGTCGAGTTCCGCGCGTGTTTCAAAATGCAGTCGGTAGTAATAACATATGTAGCTTGATAGGACCAATGACTCATACCTAATTAACATGTATTATGGATACATTGTAAGAATGATATTTTAAAAGAGTAACTGTGGAGTTTCTTGCCGGTTGGTCTCCATAGAAAATGCCCAATTTCGAACCGTGCCCTAACTGCTGACGTTTTGTAAGTGTTCATGTAGACCTATGTGAAATGAAACATTTTGAGTTGAGTTGACTTCCGGGGTAGCTAGAATGGTCTAACGAGATAAGTACTTACCCCGGCCACAGAACAACAAGAAAGAAAGAGGCAGGGTGGGTTCTTCGTCGGCTAGAGTCTGACACTCCCTTCCGCTCCACCTAAAGCGGGGAGAGGAGTTATTTTATAATTTCTTCCCTGAAAAAATTGCTAATCTCTTTCGATAAGACCAAGTTGTAATTATCCCAGATGAAGAAAAATAGAAGGAAAGGAGCCATTTGACCTACTACCATTTTTTTTTCGTATTATCCCATTTCTTTTTCTTTCAATTAATATAAAACAAAACATTAGTCCCTCTCGTTAAAATTCAAACCTCAATTGATCTTTAAGTAATACCAAGATTTGATGAGTTTACTGCAAGCATGAATGCACATTAAGAAATCCTATATTCACTTGCGAACAAAAACAAATAGTTCGTTAAACTTATGATGAGATATTTTGTAAGCAAACTTATTCACATACCTACATATATATTACGTAAAACAGAGCTTTGTAGCCATTTGAAGATTTTGCCAAGTCATAATAAAGGATATGTTTGGCATAAGTATGACAATTTGAAAGCTGTTATTAAGCTATTTATTGTAAAAGTCTGCTTTCAAATGTCGTAAATCACATATTCAGTAAGCTAAATGTGCTTGTGTCTGGAGTGGGTTCACGGCAATAGTGTAATGGGTGGAATTCGAACTTGCGACCTCTCGATCACAAGTCTGACACCTTAACCACTAGGCTATTGATGCTTATGTTCTCTCGAATATTATTAGTTTCTCTCGAATTTTTATTGAGTTAATTTTTAAATGCAAAGTTTATAAATTTGTTTATAGTGTAGAATTTATTCAAACGCAGGCGTTTCGTTTCGAACATAATTAGCCCATAACATACCCACTTCTTCCTCTCTATGAGAAATAATGGGCCCATAATCCAACACCCGGGCCCAGTGCATGTTGGTTGATGTCACATATGTATATTCGCCTCACTATTTATTTATTAACACTATGCACTTAGGTGCAAAGTAGGGAATGCAGAACCGGTGCTGTTTGAAAGAACCGGGATTTTTGGGACCTCCTGGATTAAGAACCGGGATTCCCGGTATTATTGATACTTTTGATACTTTAATAAGTCTTTGTAAGAGAGTTGAAAGCGTTGAAACGGAGAAAGTAAAAAAAAAAGACGAAATCACAGGGCAAAGTAAAAACATTTTAATCAAATCAAATAAAACGTTTTATTTCTTGTTTTATAGAGACTAAATCAGCCTTATTTAGTATAATTTTACTGGTAATTACGCATATTATGCCAGCAACATTTTTTAACATTAAATGTTTTTTATACCTGATTCCTACATAATATATAACAGAAACATTTATTCATCTTCACTTTACCAAACAAATTAACATGACTCTTATTGTAATTCTGCATAACCAAATTATAATTTAAAACTTACGTAACTATGGAATGCGTAGCATTAATCAGTCTCAATATTTATTGATTAGATAATCTTAACAAACATTTTTTAAATTTTTAATCTTATATAATATTTCAACAATAGTTAACTTCATTCGACAAATTCATTAAATCAACTTGACTCTAATTTTACATTAAAAAAAATATGTATATATAACTTTAAACTTAAATATTTTTGCAAAACTTAAACATAAATAAAAATACCCAACCTATAAAATTATAAAAATTTGGAATACTTGCTCAGACCAATATTACATTGGTCTGATTCTTATAGTTACAATGGGGGCACTCAATAACCTAGGTACCTGTTTATTTATTTTTTAGAGTATTTCTCTCCTGCCTATATAATGATCTTAAAAATATAAGAGCGCCCAAACTCTTATCACTTAAACGTGATCTTATTTTATTACAAAGGTACCCAGCGGAAGAAAAAACTCTTTCCGGCTCTACACTAGTCGGTGGAATTGATAAAAGAAAGTCGAAAGCCTGTGACAAATAACGTCCACGATCCCCTCCATTCTCAAAAAGAGCCATTTCGATCTTCACATTCGTATTAAGATCTTCACTGTGAGTCATTCTTGTTCTTTTACAAGCAGTAGCTTTTTTAAGCACTGCATTAAGCTCCTCTTTTTTTGATTGAGTTTCACTTTCTATGTCTTCATCTGTATCTGACGGCAATTGAGCTGTTTCCAAAAAAGAATCTCCTAAAGTACGCCTTAGCAGTTCCACTTTCTTCCTGGATATTTCGTCACTACTTGGCCGAGTAAACACTGACAAATCTTCATCATATGCGTTGGAGAAGTACATTTCAGGATTTTGCAAATATGTTAATATTGATGTTTCCGGCAATCGACGTTGCCTGTATCTGTTTTTCAGCATCGTCAACATTTTTGCGGCTATACTGTTTTTTATGTGTTATTTATGTGCAGAGGTTGAGGGCCAAATTTTCTTGTGTGTTTATAGACCACCAGCATCAAACTTTTCATCATTCTTAATAATAATGGAAGAAATTCTAACTAACCTTATAAGAGATAATAAATTAGTTTTTGTTTGTGGTGACCTTAATATTGATTTGTTAGTTAATTCGCCTGAAAAATGCTAGCTTATTTCATTGTTTAGTTCTTTCAATTTAAAATGTATATTCAATGAAGCAACGAGAATAACAGCAACATCAGCTTCATGCATTGATAATATTTTTACCAATTGTACTACTGTCAAAGAATCTTCCCTGGTTAGTGGTGTTAGGTCTGACCATACAGGTCAACTTGTATCTTTTGAGTTGATTAAAAAGTTAAATTAAAATAAAACTATTGATTTTAGGCCTCTTACTAAAAACAAATTAAAAGCTTTTAATGATAACATTCTCAGTAATCTCTCAACAGCCAATTTTGACTCCCAAAACCCCAATGTAAATTATAGTACCTTATTTTCTACACTTTGCCTTGAATTTAACAAGGCTTGTCCAGTTAAGAGAGTTCAAGTTAATAATAAATCTAAATTTAATGAATGGGCCACTGCTGGAATTAGAATAAGCAGAGATAATTTATACAAATTATATCATGAAAAATCGTTGACTTCTAATGAATCCTTCCATAATTATGTAAGAAATTATTCAAAAATATTTAAAAGAGTCTGCGCCCATGCTAAATCAAAATCTATTAGTAATAAAATTTGCACTTCTGCGAACAAAATAAAAACTGTGTGGAAGGTGATAAACAAAGAAACTGGAAACACAAATCAACGAGATCGGAATGAATTGATTTTGAACATTGATGATAATATCATCACAGATAAGTCAAAAGTGGCTGAGACGCTGGAAAATTACTTCACCAACATTCCAATAGAGGTTACAAAACCATTGCAATCTTCTCCAATATTAGCAGAATCTTTTCTGAAAGAAAACTTTATGAAGGATATACCAACATTTGCATTTAAGCGTATCTCTATTGATGTAATTAAAAAAACATTCGCAAGTCTTAACATTAAAAATACTGAAGACTTATGGGGTATATCTGTTAGGGTTCTTAGAGATATCATAGACTCAATTGCTCCCGTCTTAACAGGCATTTTTAACCAATGTATAGTCAGCGGTACTTTCCCAGACTTAATGAAACATAGTAAAGTAGTACCTATTTTCAAGTCGGGCTGTAAGAGTGATCCCTCTAATTATAGACCGATATCTGTGCTTCCAGCATTGAGTAAAATTTACTAAAAAATCATGCTGGACCAGATGCTGTCACATTTTAATTCAAATGGAATGCTACATAGTCAGCAGTTTGGTTTCACGAAAGGTAGGTCAACAACTGAAGCAGGAGTAGCACTCATCCGTCACATTTTGGAATCTTGGGAGAAATCCCATGATGCAATTGGCATATTCTGTGACCTCTCCAAAGCTTTTGACTGCGTTGACCACGAAACACTAATATGTAAATTACACCATTACGGAATTCGTGGACTAGCTGCTGATCTGGTTTTTTCCTATTTATCAGACAGACAACAAAAAGTTAATGTAAACGGAGCGATATCTTCAGGATCCTTAGTGAAGATGGGCGTGCCACAAGGTTCAATTCTAGGTCCTTTCCTTTTCCTTGTATACATTAATGACCTACCTCTCATGATGTCCAAGTTATGTAATATAATTCTTTTCGCCGATGATACTTCACTCATTTTTAAAATAGCTAGAAGAGATACAGATGTTTTACAAATCAATGAAAGTCTGGCTGTTCTCTCGAAATGGTTCTCAGCTAATAATCTCAAACTTAATGCGAATAAGACAAAATGTCTCAAGTTTTCACTACCTAATGTACCACAAGCTGGACTCAGTTTGATACTTGACGGCAAACAAATTGATCTTATTACTGAAAATGTATTTTTGGGTGTAGTTACACCCAAAAATACATTTTCAACAGTTGTTCACTCAAAGTTGCAATGGGGCCCTCACATTAGGACTCTTTCAGGTAAATTAAGCTCAGCTGCATATGCAGTAAGAAAAATTAGGCACTTGACTGATATAGCGACAGCTCGGTTAGTTTATTTCGCTTATTTCCACAGTATTATGTCTTATTGTATACTACTGTGGGGATCCGCAGCTGACGTAGATTCAATCTTCATATTACAAAAGAGGGCAATCCGGGCAATTTATAAAATGGGTCCCCGCGAATCCCTTAGAAATGTATTTAAAGAAGTAAATATACTGACTCTGCCTTCTCTTTATATATTAGAAAGCATATTGTATGTACGCAAAAATATAGGACTTTTTAAGATTAGAAGCGATTTCCATACAATAAACACGCGCAATAAACATGAAATTGTTATACCCAAATAGAGATTAGCCAAGACAAACAAGTCATTCCTTATAAACAGCATACGCTTTTATAACAAGTTGCCAAAGTATGTGACAGATCTTAGCGAGGGAAAATTTAAAACCCATATTAAACGTGTCCTTTTGAAAAAAGCATATTATAAGATTAAGGACTACGTTGAAGATAAGACTGCTTGGCAATAATTCCTTCTGCACATGTGGCTTCCCTGGCTTATTGTGACTGCGTTATTGTATAAAGGTCTATTAACAACCCCACTTTTTTTTTGTGTTTGTTATTATTTGTTTTTTTTTTGTTGTTATTTTTATTTAATTTACTTGTATATAATTTTTATTTTTATGTCATTTGCTTTAGTTTATTTGCAGTTTAGTAAAGTTAATTTTTAATGTAAATGTGTGAACACTATAGACTGAGATTCATTTCTGTTTAGTTATATTACATTTTTTTATGTCAATTAGTCTATACTGTCCTCTCATACCAAAAAAATAAATAAAAATTGTATCTGTTATGCAAAGATTGTGAAAATCAAGAATTTTTTAAAAAGAGTAACCGTGGAGTTTCTTGCCGGTTCTTCTCCATAGGAAACGACCAATTTCGAACCGTGCACTAACTTCTGACGTTTTATGAGTGCCCATTTAGGCCTATGTAAAATAAAAACAATTTTGATTTTGATTTTGATTTATGGTGGACAATTTCTTTAATGCGAATTTTACAGCTGTATCTGCAGTTAATAGTGTCGCATCTCGCTGGCATAACGCTTCCAAAATTGTTCCGATAATGTCAAGTACCTCGTAAAGTTCTGTCATATTCTGCCAGTCTTCTTCTGTAAAACATATATCTGACTTCACATAAATTAGTGCCTTCACTATGCACGTTCGAAGTTTCCCATCTGAACTGCCCCATCGCGTTTTCGAGTCACTTGTCAGTGCAAATTCTTTATTAAAATCAGCGATGACATATTTTTGTAGTATGTCGTCGTTTTTAGTTGGTGATTTCCTGAATAACTTGACAACGGTTTTTACCTTTGAAATTAGATCGTGATATGCCAACTCTCGTTCGTTGAGCGATGAATTATTTGATTCCACAACCTCCACGGCATCCGAGTCGTCGTCAGAACCGTTGTCAGAAGCGACATATTCATTGGTGCTATTTTTCCGAGCTAATTCCCACAAAGGAACGTTGTCGTCGTCATCACTTGATTCAGCGTCAGCAATACTGATTATCGGTTCCATTGGTTCTTCAGGTATTGCATTACTTTTCTTGTAAAATACATCAACGATCGCAAGTTGAAGGGCATGGGCAACACAAGTTTCGTGGTAGGATGTCAGAAATTTTCCAAACTTAATCCTCATACTGCATCCGTCTGTTGTTTGAGCTACGATATCTTTTTCTAGAGTCACTCCAGACTCTGTTAATTTCAACTTTATTTCTTCGATGCATCTTTTTGCAGATAATGAACCATGCACTCATATTAGTCCTAGATTTTTGAAATTTTCGGGAAAACGCTTTGAGTGCAGATACAGGCTAATATATCTTCTGTTGCGAATGGACGTCCACTCGTCAAAAGATATAGAAAATTTATGTCCTTCTGTTAATAGTTTCTGGATTTCGCCGATTAGTTGTTGTTTTCTTTTGTCTGCTTGTTTTATTACAATATTTTGAATTGAATTTGCAGCCTTCGGCAATTTATGTCCGGATTTTTGAAACAGCATTCGCAGATCTTCAGACTCCACAAATGTTCGGAAAGGATATCCATCCATAGCTGACATTCGGGAAACCATAAGTTCCATGGAAGGATTTGCGTCAGATTCGTAGTAATCAGTAAATTTTGCTTTTTTCTTTGGTATTATTTCAGTATTTGTCGATGTTGAAGGAGATTCGACACTTTGAGGAACTTGACTATCTGCTGTGTTCATGCTTATCTGATGCACATTTTTCAAATGCTTTTGGAGACCACTCGTACTACCTCCAGTACACTTCAAAATTCTTTTACACGTTTTGCATTGCGCGTTACTTTTGTCTTTAGATCTAAGGCAATAATGCCATACTGACGTTTTATCGTTGGCTTTATTAAGGACTGCCTCAAAATCCATCGTCTGTAACAAAATATAGAGTAATTATTGAAATACAAAGTTAAACGATAAACGTTGGGACCGACTAAATTACTTGATGTTTAATCAATACAGTGCACTGTAGTTTTAAGGTAAAGTATGTAACATTAAAAAAAAGCTTATTAAAAATATCATTAGAACAGCTAATATTATTCGTCTACGAATAAAATAAGCTTCCCAATCCCACTTAGGTTGGTAAACAAGTGGGATTGGGGGAGTCATGCTTTCGAAGGAGGAGGCGGGCCGCGTGAGGGAGAGGATGGCGTCCTCCCTCCAGCCCAGCCGCAGTGGTAGACGCCCACGGCGTCGGACGTCGGCCGACGATCTCCGGCCACCGTAGGCGCGGGCATGCGGACAGCGAGTAAAGGGCAACTCGCTGTCCGACCATGGACCATGCCCGGGTCGACGGCGCGTCGTGTTCCACGCGCGCCTCAAAGAGCGTCAGCAATATGACGAGGCCCCCCCATAGAGGGCCGAAGCCTGCCGGGGTCGTGGGACTCATCCCGTTACCGTGACCCCGGTACGTAAAGGGTTATTGAAGGAACACCGTGGATTTTAGTCAGTAAAAGTCTGACAGTCCCTCCCACCCTGCCCGGAGTGGGAGGACTTATTTGATAATTTTACCACGATAAAAAAAAAAAAAAAAAAAAAGGTTGGTAAACAAACAGCTAGTCGTACCTAAACTACTTCTTGCTTAATTAATACAGTGCATTGTAGTTTTATTGTGCCGTAAGTAACATTAAAAATAAACAGAATATGTAAATAAACTTCCCAATCCCATGTCGGTTGGTGAACAATCAGCTGCTCGTATTTTGTGTTCAAAATGAGGATGAAGAATGAGAATGGTGGCTACAATAACTAAATAATTATATAAAGCCGCTCATGTTTCATTAATTTTGTTTTAAAAAAATAAATACTCACTTTCCAAAAGAAGTAGTCTTTGAGTAGTTTTTGCAAACCACTGTACACCGAAATCCCACTAGCACAACATTCCGAAGACGCGATCACAATCTAACTAAGCGGGACGCGCGTCTACAAGATAGCCGCCACCCGCACTTCCGCACCCTCGCGCATCATGCTCTTGTATTACTAGGTAGCAACGGTGGTAGCTAGCGTACTATAGTAACAGTGCAGCGGTCGGATTTTAGGCAATAAAATTAGAAAATTTCTAAACGCGAAGTATCTTTTGCCGAAAGTACCGAAAGAACCGGGATTTGGTTTTGGAAATTCCGGTTCCTAAAACGACGCAATTTTACGGGATTTCCCGGCACTTTCGGTTCCGGGATTTCCCGGGACTATTCACTAGTGCAAAGGCGGACTTAATGCCGTAGGCATTCTCTACCAGTCAACCATGAGTGGTGAAGAGATAGTGTGGCAGGTGCATGCAATATGTACTACGTGAAAATGATATTGGAAAAATAATAATGGTGATAACACAAAAATCTTGTATCATAAAATAGAAATCTACATAAATAATATATATGAATAAATACTTATATAAATACATTTATACTTAAGAAGCAAATAAAAATTAAATGTTGAAATTCTGCTTATTGGTGTAGAAAATGGATCCGCAATTTCTTTATAAATGCATAGCGATTGTTAGCCGTCCTGATCTCGAGAGGAAGTGCATTCTAGAGGAGAATCGACTAGATATGAAAAGAAGAATGAACAAAGCCAAAAGTAAGAGAAGATTATTGGATGAACGTAGATTCTTTCACTATGTGATATGTATAATTCCCTTAACCATTTTGACAACAGTAATGATGTTGAAAAATACACGGTTATTCAATTAACACGTACTAAATACCTAAAACATATTTCCAGTTACATTGAAGTACTACAAGAGCCAAAAAAGGGCTTTAGTGGTGATGAGCGAAGCCATTACAAAAAATTGGCCAATTGAGCTCACCTCCCTTAATGTTTTATTTTTGTATAAAAAGTGGTTCACAGAATACATCTATGAGTAGTTACCTACCAAGTTTCAGTTCTGTAGTCGTAATAGTTTCGAAATAAAATGGCTGTGACATACGGATGGACAGACAGATATGACGAAATTATAAGGGTCCCGTTATTTACCACCCGGCTACTGAACCCTTAAAACTAGTCTGACATACAAACTACACATAAAATAGGCAACAGACTATATTTATCCTAAATATTACAGAAACTTGCTCACCTTTGTTATGATTTATTCGTCTGCCCATCACCTACAAATATTTAACTATTAAGTAATTAATATACTACGAAAAGTAATAAAATATTTTAAATGCATATTACCTACTTTTTACATATTTTTATAGCTATCAAGATTTTAAAAACAAAATAAGTTGATAATTATGTAGTTTTCGGTGTCGTTTTGTGCTAATATTTTGACATCATATTCATAACCAGTCTATGCCCGCGAATTCGTTCGCGTGGGAGGTTTTTCCATCCAAAGAAAATCGTCCCATAGAAAATCGGGTTAAAAAATCTATACTAATATTACGCGCTAATCTTTGAAAATACTGGGTGGGTTTGGATGAAATGATTTTGTTTTTATCCGACTACAAAAGAAGTTTAAGTTTTTATAGTGATAATGAAGGCCACGGGGGCGAAGCCCCGCGAGATCGCTAGTAATCTATAATTACGTTGCTGATGACATTGTTCTGACTGTTGGGAGTGTCTGATCTTAGTCCAGAGCAGGTTCGAGGTGTGTTGGTAAACACTGGAGAACGTGGACCTGAAACTAAGCAGGACGGAAACAGAATACCTGTTTTGTGACTGCGGCGGTTGCTCCAGTCATGTGCCCATTACTTTTACCGGAACGCTGATCTGTTCCGACTTTCGGTACATTGAGTCGCTTAAGCAAGGAGATGGCGATGTAGATCAGGATGTAACATACTAGATCAACTCAGGATGGAAGAAGTGGCAACAGATCACTGGAACAACTTGCGACCCAAGGATGCAAAAGAGCAAAATATACAAGTCTGTCCTTAGACCTGTCGTGTAACATGGATTGGAATGTTATGCTCTGAAAAAATGGGTAAAAAACGATTGCATGTAGCAGAGATGCGAATGTTTAGATAGATGTGCGGAATGACAAGAATGAATACAGTTAGAAATGAGTATATACGAGGAAGTTTGAAAGTGGCGCCTATTACAGAAAAATTTAAAGGAAGTCGCCTCTCTTGGTATGGACATGTGATGAGAAGGGATAACTAAAAACGTGATAGGCTTGCATGTTGATAGACGGAGAGGTAGAGGAAGGCCAAAGAAAATCTGGATGGATTGTGTGAGGAATGATATGAAAAAAAAACCGGTGAAGTGCATGTCGGGCGATGCGCAGTGTAGGGTTCCGTATATTACTACAACGCCACGTACGAGTCGGATTATCTGACTGAGAGTTCCTTGTCATGGTCTAATAAAAACGAACTACTCTGTTTTACATTAATAAGAATGTAATTTAAATATTTTTAAACAGAATTTGTACTAAATAGAGTAAAATACTGTTAGTCCACTTTTGCTCGTAAAGTGAAGCCAACTTAGGTCTGATAAATTTTCTTTTAACTTCTTTTTATGTAAGTACTGCTACTGTGACGTTTGTATTCATACCTACAACCACTTAGTTGGTAGAGGGGGGACACTTGACTCAAACGAAAATTAGCACTATAAAGCTTAATATTTCGCAAACGGATTACTGAATTAAAAAAACTTTTTTGCAAAAAATAAAATCGACTTCCATATCAAAACACTACAAAGCCAAAAATAATTTAAATTTCGGAAGGCGGTGTGGAAAAAAAAATAAACAAAACCAATAACACCGACTACCGACATTTAAATTATTATTGGCTTTGTAGTGTTTTGATATGGAAGTCGGTTTTACTTTTTTTTTTGCAAAAAAGTTTTTGTATTTTCTTTTTTTTTCACACCGCCTTCCGAAATTAAAATTATTTTTGGCTTGTAGTGTTTTCCACAATAATATTCCACAATATTCCACAACTTTTTCACACAACGCCATCTAGTCCCAAACTAAGCAGAGCTTGTGGTATGGGTACTAGACAACTGATAAACATATATATATATATTTCTAAATACATACATATTATAGATAAATTACACCCAGACAAAGAACAAATGACCGTGCTCATCACACAAACATTTGTCCTAGGTGGGAATCGAACCCACGACCTTGCGCATAGCAGTCAGGGCCACTGACCACTATACCAACGGGCCTGTCAAAGTTTTGATATGGAAGTCGGTTTTATTTTTTGCAAAAAAGTTTTTATTTTCGCGCGTTTTAGTGGGTCAGTTTGTAATTAATCTAGTTACAAGAGCCAAAATGTCAACTACTTATCACCTTATCCAGCAGAGTAAACGAAAAGGTCGTCAATGTAATTATTTTTTCAGACTTTTGTCTATTTTCAACCGACGACCAAAAGAGGAGGTTATCAATTCGACGCGTATTTTTTTTTTTTTAATGTATGGTCACCGATTACTCGCAGACGGCTGAACCGATTTGGAAAATTCTTTTTTGTTTGATAGGGTATACTTCGAAATTGGTACCATTTGTCACCAAGTCAAGATCTAATAATGGGATCCTGGAGAAATCGAGGGAACTCTTCAAATATTATAGGCACACCTATGGCGTTTTCGGTATTTCTTATAGTAACTTGTGCAGTTGCTCTCAAAAAGTACCATTTGGGGAAGTGGAACTGATGATGAAGACCACAGATGGCCACCGAAACTACTCAATAATAAGTATTTCGTGGATTGCGATTCGATTACTTGAATATGGATGTTAAGCACTTTATGCTCGTCACAATGCATATGGTGATGTATATCTGATGGTGAAGTACCAGGAGAACTCCTCAAAAATTAACGGCCCAGCATTTGGAAAAGCAATATTTTGTAAAATGTTATAAGTAGTTGACATTAGGCTTTTGTAACTAGGTAAATTAAAAATAGACCAACTAAAAAGAGTAAAATAAAAACTTTTTACCAAAAAATTAAACCGACTCCCAAAAAACACTGCAAAGTGAAAAATAACTTTAATTTCGGAAGTCGGTGTCAAAAACGAATATACAAAACTAAAGACACCGACTACCGAAATTAAAGTTATTTTTCACTTTGCAGTGTTTTTTGGGAGTCGGTTTAATTTTTTGGTAAAAAGTTTTTATTCAGAAACGGCTTGTCCGATTTCGATAAAATTTTCATGGAACCATTTGGAAAGTATACCTTTTCCAACAAAAAAATAATTTTTCAAATCGGTTTGCAAGCGACGGAGCTGTGCCCGAACAAACATAAAAAAAAAAAAACAAACAAGCATCCGAATGGAGAACCTCCTCCTTTATTAGAAGTCGGTTAAAAATCGGTCTTCCCACATTCCCATTTGTTTTGAACGACTTATCCAACGATATCTCACACAATGAGACAGACGAGATAAAAAAATATCACCTGTTTTCATGATTTTATTTACCGCTTTGTCGGCATGATTAATATGTTTATTCATGCCAAATTTCAGCGTTCTAGTACCAATAGCGAGCTAAGCCGCGGACAGACGGACGGACAGACAGATTGACAGACGGACATGACAAAATTATAAGGGATCGTTGTAATTTTTTTTTTTTTGTTTTTTTGTCTACGGAACCCTAAAAATGAGTAAATGATGCTGTAATGTCTGATAGGAGACAATGGAAGAAGAAAACTTGTTGCGCTGAACCGAACTGACTAAAATAAAGGCAGGAAGATGGTGACGTTGCCCTCCTCTATATTCCAGATAAAGTCCCTTAAAATCTGTTCCGCCGTTCCAGAGATTAACCCAAACCAACAGAAAAGCAAACACTCGAAAATTAAAAGAGTTTTGTGGTTAAGTGTCGTGTACATAATTTATAAATATACTTGAGAAAAAACTTTAATACAAAACGATTTATTCACTATGTTAAAAATATTGTATGTCGTGACCAAAGAAAAAACAAATCTTATTCTTATTTAATTCTTTATATCAAGAAATATAAACTGAACTATTAACGCCCTCTGTAATTAATTTGCAACTCAAACGCAATGATCTTTCACCTCCAATACGTTTCATTGCCATAACAAGTTGCGCACGCGCAAGCCTAGTTCTACACGTCGACACGAGATGGCAGTGTAAGCAAATGTGATTTCTGAACTTGTCTTCTATAGAAAAGACATCAACGATACCACCATTTAGATTGCGTTGAAGTCTTTTTCACACAAATATTAGATACAAGAGTTAAAACATCCTGTTATTAACCAACTTCTCAATTCGTCTTAAACTTTTTTTTATGTATACCTCATAACTCATGGAATCATGGAGAAATCGAGGGAACTCTTCAAATATTATAGGCACACCTATAACGTTTTGGGTATTTCTTATAGTACCTTGTGCAGTTGCTCTCGAAAAGCACCATTTGAAGAAGTGGAACTGATGATGAAGACCACAGATGGCCACCGAAACTACTCAATAATAAGTATTTCGTGGATTGCGATTAGGTTACTTGATATGGATGTTAAGCACTTTATGCTCGTCATAATGCATATATGGTGATGTAGAGCTGATGGTGATGTACCAGGAGAACTCCTCAAAAATTAACGGCTCTGCACCAGGAAAAGCAATATTTTGTAAAAGGTGGTAAGTCGTTTGTAATTTATCTAATTACTTAAATTAGATAAATTACAAACCGGCCCACTAAAAATAGTGAAAAAGACTTTTTAGCAAAAAATAGTATCGACTTCCATATAAAAACACTACAACAAAAAGCAAAAACTAACTTTTTGATACATTTATAAGCGACAATAGCCTTGTGGCTAAGGTGTCTGATCTGTGATCGAGAGGTAGCGGGTTCGAACCCTACATTACACTATTGCTGTGAACCCACTCCAGACATAAGCATATTTAGCTTAGTTAGAGCGGCTAATAATAATACTAGGATTGTGAATTCTGGAAATTGTGTGAAAAACAGATTGCTAGTTCTCTTTATAATAAATTGGCCAAGTGCGAGTCAGACTCGCCCATGAAGGGTTCCGTAGTAACTGTGATAATATAATAAAATATGTACAAGTATTCGAAAAAAAAAAACTTTACAAATTTAAAACTAGCTTATTTACATTTCTCACAACTACGCCAAATAACTTTGTTTCTCATAGTGTTTGTATGAATTACAAAGTTATATTTGCGGTTTTAGAAAATATGCTGTATCTCAAAAACTGCTGACCTGATTTCATTCAAACCAATTTTGTTTGAAAGTATACATTAAGATCTACAGATATATATTTATTTTAGATTTTTCACTCTATTATTATAGAAGTTAGAGGAGGACACATTTTACTACTTTGGAAGCGTATATCTTTTAAACGTTTAACTTTAAAAAAAGTGGTTTTAGAGACCTCAATGTCATTTTTAAAGACCTGTCTATAGATAGCACTGCACTCACAACTTTTTTCAGAAATTATGATAAGGCTAATTCACAATTCCCATGGCCCAAGAGCTGGCTTATTCTCTGACCATCTATACTTTGGTTACCAGTCTTATGAAGACAAGTATGCGACACTTTATTTCAGAATTTCAAGCTAATTTAGTTTCTCAATCATCCCTACAACATAGTTTGAGTTTTGACAATATGAAACTACGACGCAAGCGTTAACGCTTCTATAAAATACATGAATTTGCTCTCAGATCGTTATGTCACAAAATAAGCTTTGTAAGTAATAAATCATATCCAGTTATTAAATATCATTCGAAATTGTGAATACGAAGAAAATAAAGTCTTCAAAAATCATTATCTACGTCTATATGGGAAATCCCATGTCTTGGGTTTCTCCCATAAAATCCAACAATGCTATAATCTACAAAGTCACGATTGTCTGTATTTAATCATGTGCATACCAAACAGTGACCAGTTCATCATATTTCTTTTTGACTTTAGGGATATATTTGTTAATGTTAAACCTTACCATTTTTTAGACTCTCAGATGGGTTTAATAGGATACAAACAACCCGTCTTTCTTCACCAGAGATGGAGAATGCGATTATAAGGAGACCTGACCTCTAAAGCCCAATTTACACCACCGCGGAATGGAATGGAAGTGACTTTTTGCAACGAAATTGTACATAGCATAATTGTACACACCCGAACAGCTGCTCAACCTCTATCAAGCCCAGGTTCGGTCGTGTATGGAGTACTGCTCTCATCTTTGGGATGGATCTACCATGTGCCAGCTGGATGCGCTTGAATCTATTGAGAAACGGGCCAAAAAACTCATTGGCAACGATGCACTGGTCGAATCAAAGCTCCAGAGCCTTGAACATCGACGACGAGTTGCTAGTCTATCGGTTTTCTATCGGTTACATTTCGGGGAGTGTGCGATGGAATTACACAATCTAATTTCGCCAAGCCCGTTCCATCATCGGACTACAAGATAAACGGCGATGCGCCATCGTTACGTAGTGGACATCCCACCTATACGCACTAAACGTTTTAGGAATACCTTCATTGTGCGTACGGCTAAGGAGTGGAATTCCCTGCCGGAGTCTGTGTTTCCCGATAGCTATAACCTAGGGCTCTTTAAGTCAAGAGTGAATAGGTTACTTTTAGGTAAGCGTGCTCCATCTTCGACCACATCATCACTTACCAGGTGAGATGGTGGTCAAACGCGAGCCTATTATCAATAAAAACAAAAAAACTTTATGTCAATTGTATAACATGGAGTATGTTATACAATTGACATAAAGTTCATTATGCTATGTACAATTTCGTTACAAAAAGTTGCTTCCATTTCATTCCGCGGTGGTGTAAATTGAGCCTAATGTTCGCATATGAAGATGTTGGAAATGAGTATATAAAAATACAACATTGTTCATTCAATCACAATTTAATAAATATATTGTATATTTTATTGCTATTTATACATTATACATTACATTTTGCGGCAGTGATATAATACTCTTACATAAAATCCTAGGACACACTAGCAAATTTTACCTTCACACATTTTCATGATAAACAATATTCGGTACATGACCAAAGTATAGAAACATTGGTATGTACAGAAATAAAAGTCGTTACAATTTGCAAACAATATGTCATGTCCAAAATGTTATACGGTAAATATTAAAACATTGTAGTTGCCATACCAACAGTCCTTAAACACCATCGGAATATCCAAATACGGTAACTGTTATACAAGTGAACCTTTGTATGCATATGTAACTGTAGAATTTTGTATAGGTTTAGTATCGTCACGCATTCATAAGTATCGATTAAAGATTTCCCATGGCAAATTCAGGATTATTACACCCATAAGAACCGTATTTTAGTTATTTACCGTTAAAAGTACATTAAGAGTTCAAGTTGAAGACTTAGGAATTATATGAAAGTAAAATTCACATAGCTATCAATAAAACTTAATTTAAACTAAGCTTAATATAATATCATACATTTTTACCGGCAAGTAATGAGATTGCCCACACACGATATAAAAAAATAGTCGATGTTTCAAACCAACATAGATTCAATGAATAAAAAAAGACAAAAAAATACTCAAAAAAAAAATAGTGTCGAGAAATATCGCTGTGGGAATGATATTACAAATACAATTCAGATTAACTATATTGCCTATATCATTTGAAGTAGATTTGCCTACCAATCTCTTAAACTTTAATTACTCGCATTTCGAACGGTAGACCATACTGGCATTCGAATCGTACCCTATAGGGTCCTACCACCATCCGTACCCGCCGTAACCACCATACCCATGGCCGTAGTATCCACCGTAGGGCCAGTATCCGTAGCTATAACTGGGGTAGCCCCAACCATATCCATAACTGGGGTAGCCCCATCCATAGCCGTGCCCGCCGTAGTGGCCGCCGTATCCGCCCCAATGGCCGCCCCAGTGCGTTGCTGAAGTCTTTAGGTCATCTTTATCAGCTGTTTCTAGATCATTCTTGTCTGCTTCTACTTTCAAGGTCTCAACTGGTTTTTCTTCGGCGGGTGCAGCGTGACATGACAACGCGAGCAACAAGAAGACGGCGACGGTGAAGAAGGCGATCTGTAATGAGAAAGTAATTTAGTCTAATCCATACTAATATTATAAATGCGAAAGTAACTCTGTCTGTATGTTACCTTTTCATACCTAAACCGCTCAACCGATTTAGGAATACGAATAGTTTAGGCCCTGGAAAGGACATAGGATAATTTTTATCCCGGAATTCCCACGGGATCGGGATTTACGCGGGAAAACCTTCTCATGCGAATGAAGTCGCGGTCAGAAGCTAGTCTATACATATAAATAAAATTGAAGCATCTGTCTATTATTTTTTGCATTTTGCGTCGTTATACGACTCACACACAAACTTTTTTTAATGTTTGTATATGTGTCTTTCGGGCTTATCTCTAAAGCCGCTGCACTGATTTTTGTGGGACTACAGCATAAATGTGTAGTCTACACTTCTCTTTCCTTTTGTGGATTGATTTACCAAATACATAATAATAAGTTTATATCATAGTGGTGGTAGACCGAATCGAGAGGCGTGCCATGATTGTCGGCATAACCATCCCGCATGACGAGAACCTCGTAAAAGCCGAGAAAGATAAGCAAATCAAGTATCTTGACTTGGCACACGAGATTGTCGACATGTGGGATGTGAACTCGGCAATCATTGTACCGATAGTCATCTCAGCTAATGGCTTAATAGCCAAGAGCCTCGACGAACACCTCAGGAGGCTCTCGTTAGGTGGTTGAATCAAGGGCTTGCTTCAGAAAGCGGTACTCCTGGACACGGCGCGTATCGTCAGGAGGTTCCTCTCTATGGAGTCCTGACCGGTAGCTTGGACCCTGTTCCCGATACCGGCGGGCTACTATTTTTAATATTTTTAAATATTTATTTTTTGTATAGAGAATGTAATTTATATGTATGTATTGGAAATAAAGATAGTTTATATCACATAATTTTATTCACTCTTTATCATCAAAACCTGGGACATTTAAAACAGTAAGCGATACTGTTCCACCAAGATACCGTAGCCGCGGAACGCAAAGGCAATTGAAGGAACCGAGTAGATTTTTTGTCAGTACAAGTCTGACTGGGACGAGTGATTCGATGATTTTCACCGCGAATCCAAAAAGTTTAAAGAGTAAATAAAACCTTTTCGTTCAGTGGTCGCTTCAGTATAATTAAGTAGTCGAATAAAATACACAAACGTGTTCTCACTAGGTCAAGTAGGGTTGCATACAACGTGTAATTTAAAGGGTATATACATACCAAGTGCACGGCTTCTTTGGATGATAACAAACGATATGGCAAGGGTTTTGTAATCCTATGTCAACACGTGTGGAACTTATTAGAAATTTGAATACATTGATACCAGAGACCGAAATTTTCAAATTAAGAAGAACGAACAGAATTATCATGTTATTGGCAAGTGACGTGAAAGTTATTGACCCTTGTAGTGCTGTCACACGTTTGTTATGATTGGTATTCAAGAAACATAATTATGAAACCGATAATTTGGTATCAATTCTTTGAGTCACTTCTTTTTAGCTGAAACTGTGCATAGAGACTCCATACCAGATGTTGTCTTCAGCCCTTTTGGATAGATATGGGGTTTCCGTTACACGTTGTATAATACAATAGATACTGCTAAAAGAAGAATAACATTCTATAACAATACGAGAGGAATGTTTCAATTACCTAAGTATATACATACTAAGAGGTAGATAATACATATGTCCCTTTGACAATGCACAAACAAACATATCTCACGATCTTTTCTATAGACTTCCCACGGATATGTACTGAACGGCTAATTAGAGGATTATGCTAATTGTTTCATTATGAAATACTTCAACCTAATTATTTTAGTGATGAAAAATCGACAAAGGATTTCAGATATTCAGAATTCGTTATTGAAATAATTGAAGATAATAAAACAAAACTATAGTGAAGAACTTCCTGAATTTCCTGAAAATAGTTTATTGGTAAATGTTAAAATCAAATTATTTATTGTTATGTACACCACTAAACCTAACTATGTACTCATAAAAAATAAACTTAAGTGTCAAATACTATATCGCTGTCGTAATGATTAAATAAAAAATTAGTTAACAAAAATCCTTAAAATAAAACAAAAGTATTGTTAGGTATGTGGTTGTCAGTTGTAACTAAACATAAAAGTGCAAGAAAATACTAAATTACTGAAAGAATATTATCAATTGGTTTGTATGATGTATACATTTATCTTTCCGAAGCAATTTTTGAGTATAAAAAAACGAGGTCAAGTTGAAAACCAGCGTTGACTAATTATTTTAGTTTTTTTTTCTGAATTTTTCATATTTGGCCGTCTCTATTTTTATAATTATTTTATTGTATGCCTACCTGTAATCTCAAATACATTTATTTTTATCAAAAGTTCCAATTATATGTACACAATATTTTTTTAATAGTGCATAACTATGACAATCTTAGCAATAAGTATACAAAATGTGTTTGATAAACTGATATTTATTTTGCGAATTCGTTATTAATAACACTTTTGTACGTCATTATCGAAATAATTTACAGCTTATAGCACTCACAAATAATGCACCTTACTACCAAATAATATTTTTTTAGAATTGGTTCATTAATTCTAGAGATTACGCCCTACATACAAACATACAAACAAACTTTACCTCTTCATAATATTAGTATAGACTAGCACTTTGCCCGCGACTTGGTGCACGTTTTTATCGAAATAAATTATAGCCTTTAGCACTCGCAAATAATGCACGTTATTTTGAATATAAGTATAGAAAAACAATAATAAACTTTATAACTTATATTGAGAGTCATATATGAGGCTAATTACTTCTGTGTATACGGCTGTCAATATTAATGCTAATTAGCTAATTTAATAGATCTGACATTTTGTTTTATTTGTTTGTAATTTTTTAATATGATTTTAATGAGAATGACATTATTGAATTGAACTTAATTGAATGGAATTTTATAGTTGAATTGCTTTGAAATTCTTTTTTTATTTCTTTTGTATTTCTTTATGTTTATTTTTATATAGGCCAGCGTGCCTGTAATAAAGGAATTTTATTTATTTTATTTTTGATTTATTAACAGCTAAAAATCATTACAATAGTCAATTAGTACATAACTGACTATACATAACACTCCCTAAAACTTATCTAAACACCAAATATCTAAAGCCACTTACTTTGCAAGCCATGATGCCTGGATGATGTTGCTTCAACACTGACAGAAGCCGCCCTACGCACCGTTTTATATCGCCAGTCTGTCCTAGCTACACGGATGGCCGGCCACTATGCGCCATTGTGCTGCCAATGACCTTAGCTTTGGGATTTGAGGTAACTGTCTGGGTGATTTGGCCTATATTGTTGGGCTGGGGAAGAAAATAGATAGGTATCTTAGTCAGAAAATTATGGCTTGGGGACTAGTGCAAGGTTGTGTACCTATATTGTGAACTAAATAAAAATCTTATACTCCTAATGCTTAAATGTAAAATACTAGTACTAAAAATGATTTTTTGGGTTGTATTTTTTGATATACCCACAGAACAATGTGCATAAGACGCAAGCGCGTGTCTTCTCTGTCAGGCAGAGTACGAGGTATCAGCAATGACATCTTGAAGATGATATCTACAAAATTTCAGTGTCCCATACACTCGCTCTGGGTTCAAATTGTGGTTGGTGCTGTGAAGTAAGTTAAGATTTTTTTGTAGATTTTTTGTATTTACCAATTAACATAGATTATAAGTATTCACTGTTACTAACCATTATGGATCTTGATATCTGATAAATAAATAAATTGAAATAGTTCTGTGGGTCACGTCTTCCTGATATTATGGCAATAAAATATGACTAGAAAAACTAAGAATCAATCTTTTGTTTGGTGGTACCCAATATCTAAATTATATATTAGTTTAGTAACATACATAAATAAGTCAAATAAATTGTTACTAACACTTTGAGTTATGTTACGTGAATAGATAATTAAATCATTAGTTATTACTAGAGGTCGCCCAATAGTCGAAAATTCGACCCTATTTTAATTATTTTAAATGCATTATTATATGAAAATATTAGTTCTTTGCACTTTTTTGCTATATAAACGTTAACTGTTTTAAATTTTATATTCATTTCATCATTCATTTCAGTTTTGTAATTGTTGTGAGTCTGTGATAATATCGTGAAATGAATTTGATTGAGTTGAAAAGCAGGATGGCTGGTGTGGAGGTGGCATTAAGTATGTTAAGGATCCCATTAGGTTTTAAAAATCAACTAACTAAAAACTGTGATTATTTATAACCTAGTTAGAATATGTCATTGAAACATAATATATGTGCATAAATTTGTGCATATGCACAGAAGTGCAACTTTTATTTTGTATTCAATAATATCAGGACAAAATTTGTATAAAAGAAGCTTTAAAAAAGATTTGATTACTAGAATTACGACTTTCATCCAAAAATATTAAAACAACTCATCTGTGCAATTTTCGGGCTACACTAAATTTTTACTTCATGTCAATATTTTCAATATCCAAGCTGGTGCTAAAATTATAACATCCATACGGCTCAGTATTCTAGGTTAAGCAACGCTAGCCTAGATCCATCCGTGAATAGTAACCATCTTTCATATTGAGATTGCCCCATACCTCAGATAGACAGGTTCCATCTATCATTTCTACGTCTTTCGCAGTCGTTACGGGTACCCAAAAGCCAGGAAATCTGACACCAGTACTGCTAAGAGGTATCGTGCTACCCAGTAACTGGGTTTTGGAGGTCAAATAGGTATTCACTCCATGTAAAGTACTAGTACTTAGTTGCATCCAGTAAGACTGAAGCCGACTCCCACATAATTAGGAAATGGTTACGCGGACGATTGAAGTTGATATTTTTTTTTTAATTCTTTATTTATTTAGGGGTTTTTTTCATAAATGAATATTTCACCCCCATTATTGAAAACAAAAATTTCACTTAATATTTAACTTAAATAAACCTACAAAAACTAAGAAACAAGAAAACACTACTCTGGCCTTAACTTTAAACCTACCATCACCATCCTAACCAGCATTTTGGCTGCATCTGACAACGGTGAAGCCAAAATACTATTAAAGAAACCCTACATTGCAGTACCTATTATTAAACATAGATCGCCTTTGACGCTCAAGCCATATATAAAGTACGAAAAACATTTTTATAAGTTACGTTCGATTACGTTCGGTTACGCCCGTTGGTATAGTGGTCAGTGGTCCTGACTGCTATGCGCAAGGTCGTGGGTTCGATTCCCACCTAGGACAAATGTTTGTGTGATGAGCACGGTCATTTGTTCTTTGTCTGGGTGTAATTTATCTATAATATGTATGTATTTAGAAATATATATGTATGTTTATCAGTTGTCTAGTATCCATATCACAAGCTCTGCTTAGTTTGGGACTAGATGGCGTTATGTGAAAAGTTGTTATTATTATTATTATATTGGAAAAAAAAAGCTATTTGGGAAGATAGCGGACGTTTTATACCCCACTAAAAGTAAATATATGGGCCTGGTCGCAGATGCACCGCTAACTTCAAGAACTCGAATTTTAATTTCGCAAATAGCATCAACTGCAGTGCGTATTGTGGATGAACAACTAATTAGCAAGATATAGCGAGTCCAGAACAGGTCGGACCCGTTAATTTATCTTGATATTCTTTAAATAACCTTTATTTCTTTACCTAGCCGACTGCTAGTACTCATGATTACTCAGATTTAGATAATAATGCAGTCCTTAGGTGGTTTTTTATTGATGAAAGGCTCGCTTTTGACCACCATCTCACCTGATGATAAGCGATAATGTGGTCGGAGATGAAGCACGCTTATCTAGAGGTAACCTATTCACTCTTGACATAAAAACCTCCAGGTTATAGCTATCAGGAAGCACAGGCTTCGATAGGGAATTCTACTCCTATAGTTCAATTGGCAGAGAATATCCATGAGAATACTTAATACTTTCTAGGTCATATCTTTTGTTTACACTAAACTAGAAAGCACGTTCTTTTCTCTTTGATTGAGAAAACAATTAGTACTTTTATTTAGAACTTGCTTCTGTAGGCGACAACGTTCACGTAGGAGGGTTTTGCCGCGTAAATCCTGATCCTGTGGGATATTCCAGGATAAAAAGTGGGGTATGTGTTATTCCAGGATGTCAACAATATACTTAGAATGAAATTCTAATGAATAAAATTTGACGCGCGGGACTTTGCTCTCGTAGATTTTAACACAGTAAAAACATAACTCTCCTTTTTTGCAGTTGGCTAAAAAGTAACCTATGATCTTCCTTAAGATTCGAGCTACTCCAATACCAAAATTCATCAGTATTCTCAAAGATTAGCGCGTTTTAATAAACAAACAAACTTTTCCGTTTTATACATAGATAGTATATATAAGCAGCGTTTTTGAGGGAAGAACCTATACTGAATCACTCAAAACATAAGTGAAGTAGAGGTCATTGAGCTGAGACTCCAGGTAAAGTGTAATTTTATCAGTTCGTTACATTTCAAGAGCATATGTCGATACTTTATATTTTTGACACTTGTCACTTGTCGAAACACTCGGTTAGAAACATTTTCTACTTACTCTGTTTATAAATTTAAACCCATAAACAGGAAATTTTACACATTTTTCAAGGTAAAAATGTCCAAGCCATTTCAAACTATAGTCAACGTCTCTTTGCGGAATTTTATTCAAATCTGTCCAGCCGCTTTAACGTGATTGAGTCACAAACATCCAAACATCCCAACTAGCACAAATGGGCTGCATAAGGGCTTTGGAGCGTATCCGATTATTACTTATGGTAATAGACGTAAGCGCTAGAGCGTCTACTACAGACTTAAAGCAGCCGCTTTAGCGCTATTTGGGCGCCATTTTATGCAACCTAAAGTTCCATTTAACCTGCACAACGGTTGCATAAAGGTTCCTTAATAGCTATAACGATTTATTAACGTTATACTAAAGCTCTCGTAGCGCTACTTTTGAATGATTTTGAACTACTTTGAACGAATGAATTGATTATAGTTCTTTATTGTATGACTTCAGTTGACATTACTTGTAATATTTTGGTAAAGTGTTTTCGTCGCCATCATGAAAATAAAACAAAAAGAAGTGAAAGTTTATATTCTGTATTAGCAAGATACATAAAGATACTTAAAACGCTGTCCAGTTTACTGTAGATATGTAAGATAATTTTCGAGTAAATTTAACACGCTTTTATGATATTTCAAAAATTAACAAAAGATATGTGATATTTTTTATTTGTTATACAGAATAAATTTTATTTCCGTATTTTTACGTTTCGATAACTTCCTATTTGCAAGTGGCCGATTGTTTACTGGTACATTTAATGCACATTTAACTGAAAAACCAATGTATATCAACTCAATTTTGCAAGTGAATTATAAGTTTTCTTAAAAAATCATGGCGTCATTGTAATGTAGTCATAACCTGCAGTTTTAGCTCTAATAACTCCCTTTTGAGAATCATAGCGCTAATTTTCACCCTTCTAACGCTTCCGGTGATTTTTGTTCCCCTAATGCAACTCACAGCCACAAAAAGCTCCTATTTTCTTGTTTTTGAGGTTATAAGATGTAGTTACGTACTTATTCGTTTAGTATCTATTTTTATTGTTTAGTGTTTAGTGTTTTTAAATGTTTTATGATAGTTACAAAAGCGGCTGTAAAATGGCGAATGGATTGAGCCTGCAAGGAATGACTATTGCTACTAAAGGCCTTAGCTACACTGATGATTTTTTTGTAACTATAGTATGCATAAGAGTTTCTATTATTTCTATAATGCAACTTATAGTAGTATAATAGTGGTTACTATAACTATAACCTATAAAAGTTACAATGGAAACCACTGTGCAGCTGTGAGTGGCAGAATGACCTTCGTAACTCTCATATAAAGGTGTAAGTGGTAAATGAGTTCTACCGTGGACTACTGTGAAGGCTAGGGTAGTATTTGATTCAGCTTATAGCACCTTAAGTAACTTTTATAGCTATAGACGTTTACGGATGCAGATATGCAACTTTGAACTGCTTTTTGAACCCTTAAAGCGCTATTTTACAGCCGAAAGTAACAAAATAGGCTGCAATTTCCACTAATATGCTCGTTGGGATTTATCTTCCCATTCTACATCAAAACTTTCGCATTTATAATATTAACATAGGTTTTTCTAATTCTAAACTGGAATAGAAAAGTGTGATTCATCTTCTTCTTCTTCTTCTTCTTCTCGGTTTGGTTTCCGCACTTAGTCTCTGCACGAGACCATTGTGCGTGAGCCGTGTCGGCCGTCACTCCATCCAGCCAACCTCCTTCCAGAAGCAGATCAGGTCTCTCGGTCTGTTCAGGATGTCTGTAAGGGAATTCAAAGACCCGAGGGTTTTCTTTCGTATGTCAGTGATTTCCGTGCACTCTAGGAGCACGTGTGCCACCGTTTCCTCCGTCCCCATGCAGGCCCTGCATAAGGGACTGTCCGTTACACCTATTGTGTGGTAGTTTGTTCAGTGAGCAATTCCCGGTGATGGTCCCCGCCACCATTCGCA
Source organism: Tholera decimalis (assembly GCA_943138885.2). Classification (NCBI taxonomy): domain Eukaryota; kingdom Metazoa; phylum Arthropoda; class Insecta; order Lepidoptera; family Noctuidae; genus Tholera; species Tholera decimalis. The sequence continues at coordinate 2,189,007 of OW964552.2, read as the reverse complement.
GGCTTTTCCTGTCCATGTGTAGGAGGCGCCTGCTTAGTTTTTTGTCTAGGTTTGGCATCGCCTCCTTGGACTGCCTGCAGCCTGGTGCCGAGGACCAACATTTCTGGGCTTGAACGTGTGTGTGTTCTTTTAACCATGTGCGCAGCTGGGTGGGGGGGAGCGGCACGATGGGCTCTGGTCCGAAAACCGTCGTGTTGGACCCCCTCCTGGCCAGTTCATCCGCCGCATCATTGCCGATTGATCCGCTGTGCCCCTTTATCCATTGTAGTGTCACAGTGTTGCGGTTCTCGACCGCCGAGCGTTGCAGCGCATTGTGACATTCTAGTATGAGTTTAGATGTGATATAGTTTTTCCCTAGGGATTGTAGTACTGAGGCACTGTCGGAAAGTATACGGATGTGGCTATCCGTAACTCTCCTGGCTTCCAAGGCATGGATCGCTTGGATAATACCCACACATTCCGCCTGGTATACGGTGTTGAGCTTGCCTAGCGGTCTGGATATCTTTATGTTGAGATCGTTGGAGAAGACTCCAACTCCAGTTCCAGTGTCTGTCTTTGAGCCGTCAGTGTAGATTCTAAGCTCCTTGGGTCCTGAGTTGTCCTCTGGCTCCGGCATGAGCTGTATTTGGTAATTTTTTTGGAAGTGGTGTGTCTTTGTAATCTTATCATAGGGTGCAGTCATCAGAGGTTGTCGTTTGACAGAGTCCTCCATGATGCGTGTGTGCTTGATCCTGGAGTCCCTCAAGAGTGCTCCGGATATGGCGAGTCTGAAGGCTGCCAGGGCAGCCTCTTCTCGTACTATGAGATGCAATGGTGGTAGTCCCAGCATGGCCTGTAGAGCGGCAGTGGGTGCAGTTCTCATGCTGCTGGTGATCGCCACACATGCGAGTCGTTGCAGCTTCTCGAGGTCTTTTTGTGCTGTACCTAAGTCTGTTCTGGGCCACCAGACAAGGGAGCCGTACGTGATGATTGGTCTTATAACTGTTGTGTATAGCCAGTGGGTTGTTCTGGGGCTGATGCCCCAGTTCCTGTTCAGCATACGTTTGCACTGCCACATGCAGATGCTAGCTTTCTTGGTGGTGTGTTCAATGTGTTTTGCTCAATTCAGTTGCTTATCCAAGAAGATGCCCAAATATTTGGTGTCAGCTGAGAGGCTTAAGGTGGTGCCAAAGAAACTTGGCAGCTCCAGCTCCGCTAGCTTCCTCTTTTTGGTAAAGAGTATTAGTTCGGTTTTTGTGGGGTTCAATGAGAGTTGATGCTCTCGGCACCAGTCCTCTACTATCCTTAGGGCCTGGCGCATGAGGTTGCATATGGTGTTCTCATGGCTTCCATTTAATATTATGGTTATGTCATCAGCATAGCCAACGGTAAGGTATCCTCTATCATTTAGTCTCCTGATGAGGCTGTCTGCGACCAGGTTCCATTGCAGTGGCGAGAGGACACCCCCTTGGGGGCAGCCTTTCGCCACAATGGCCCTCGTTGTGCTATTTATTGTGACTTGTACTGCTCTTTGCTTGAGCATGTTGGTGATCCAGCCACTCAGGGTTTGGTCTACACCGTGCCTGCTGAGTGCTGTATTCATACTCTGGAACGTAGTCTTGTCAAAAGCACCTTCGATATCTATGAAGACAGCTATCGAAGAGCATTTGTGGTGTATCGCGCATTCAATTTTTTGATATTACGCTGTGTAGGGCAGATTCTGTTGACTTCCCCGTTGAGTAGGCGTGCTGTTGTCCGTGGAGTGGATTCTTCCAGAGAGGTCCGTCCCGAATGTGTCTGTCGCAAAGCCTCTCAAGGGTTTTCAGTAAGAAGGATGTGAGACTTATCGGCCTGTATGCTTTGGGCTGTGTGTAGTCAAATAAATGATAAATGATAAATGATCTTTATTTTGCAAATTGGTTATTAAATAACTCTTTTACACGTCATTTTTTCCTTAAATATTAACTAGATGAGGCCGGTGTTTCCTAACTGACTACCCTGAGAAGAAACACCGAAACAAACTCAGGGGTCCGTCTCTTTTAAAGTCCATACAATCTACACTGAATTAATTATATGGGAACCTTGTAGGTTTCAGTCTGAGGCGGTCTTTTGAAGAAAGATGCTCACAGATTTGAGTGGGCCTGTCCATACAGTGCAAGCATTTGTCAAATGACGTATAGCTCAACTTAGAACAAGGAGCTTAACGATTTGACGAACAATACCAAGGTAAGGACCTTTAGGTAGGCCGCAAAAAGCACTCAAACTGCCAGACAATTTATTATGTTTAACTCGAATAAATAAATAAAAAAAAAACCTACATAGTGCACATATTCACAATCGTTTATGAGGATTATGTAGATTAGTCCGAAATGGCCTTTTGAGGAAAGACCAAACAGATTTGAGTAGACCCGTCCCGTCAGTGCAAGCCTTTGTCAGTTAGTCTGTAAGCTCAACTTTGGACTACTAAGGAGCTCAACGACCTGACGAACAATGCCAAAGACGGTACATTTGAGTAGGTCACTAAAATACTCAAACTGTCAGACAACGTCGTAATAAAGAGAGAGAAAAAAAAATGTAAATGGAAATTAAAAAAAAAATAATACCACATAATCCTCGCATTTAAGTACATAATTAAGTAAATATTCAAAAAAAAATACATATATTATACTTTACAAAGTAAATATTCATGTCAAAATAAAATAAAATATTATACTTTAAAAAGTAAATATCCATGTCAAAATAAATATTAAAAAACAAAAAAAAAATGTCAATTTGTATAAAAAATAAAATAAAATACAAGAAATTGTGATTGTAAACAACACTAGTGCTCCCTGTATATCATTGGAGCAGCTCAATCCCAAGCCTTTTTATCCTCAACATAGTCTTTAACTGTGTAAAAAGCCTTCTGGCAAAGCTTGCGTCTTATGACTAATTTAAATTTGTTGAGGCTCAGTTCTTGCAAATGGCAAGGTAGTTTATTATAAAAACGTATGCACTGGCATTTAAAAGAACCACCTATTTTCTTGAGCCTTGTTTTTGGAATGACAAAGTTGTGTTTATTTCTAGTATTTACGTTATGGATATCACTGTGTTTTTTAAAGAGATTAATATTTTTATGTGCATACAAGAGATTCTCATAAATATACTGAGAAGGCACAGTCATTATATTAATCTCTTTAAATTTATCTCTGAGGGAGTGCCGTGGACTTAATTTATAAATAGCACGAATGGCTCTTTTTTGTAACACAAATATTGTATTTATATCGGCGGCATTCCCCCATAGTAAAATGCCGTATGACATTACACTATGAAAATAACTAAAATACACTAAACGGACCGTCTCTAAATCAGTTAGGCCACGAATTTTTCGAACGGCAAATGCTGCAGAGCTAAGTTTTTTGGACAATTTATCTATATGGGGGCCCCACTGAAGCTTCGCATCTAAAGTAATGCCTAAGAACACTGTGGTGTCTTCGGGTTTTAAGCTTTCGCCCTTTATTGACACACTTGTGTTTACTTGTTTCACATGCGGTAATGTAAACTTTATGCACTTAGTTTTTTTCTCGTTAAGCATAAGATTATTGACATTAAACCAATTCACTACCGTTGCGAGGGCACTATTAACATCGTCAGTAACCATCTGCTGACGTTTGAATTTAAATAAAAGTGAAGTATCATCAGCAAACAACACTATATCATGATTATCCTTTATGAGGAATGGCAAGTCATTAATATAAATAAGAAATAGAAAAGGACCTAAAATTGAGCCCTGGGGGACCCCCATTTTGACTATAGATCCGGGAGATGTTTTACCGTTCACATCAACTCTTTGAATCCTATCACTTAAATATGAAGTAAGAAGATCCAGAGAGGTATCCCGGATTCCGTAGTAGTGTAGTTTCCTGATCAATGTTTCATGGAGAACACAATCGAACGCCTTCGACAAATCACAAAATATGCCCAAAGCATCGCACTTATCTTCCCATGCACTATAAATATGACTTAAAAGTTCAACACCGGCATCAGTTGTTGAACGACCCCTAGTAAAACCAAATTGTTTGTGATGCAGTAACTTGTGCTTATTAAAATACCTCTGCATTTGATTTAAGATAATTTTTTCAAAAATTTTACTAAAAGTAGGTAGCACTGATATAGGTCTATAATTTGTGGGGTCTGAAGTGCTACCTGATTTAAATAATGGTAGTATTTTACTATATTTCATTAGATCAGGAAACTCACCATGATCAATACATTTATTAAAAATAACAGCTAATGTAGGTGCTACAATGTTTATAATAGACTTGGTAACATCAACTGAATTACCCCATAGGTCTGCAGTCTTTTTAACATTCAGAGATTTAAAAGTTTTTATTATATCATTATAAGTTACATATTGAAATTGAAATTCAGAGCCACAAACTGGCACATTTTCTTTGAGTAAAGTTTCTGCAGCAATGGGTGACGCATTCAGAGATCTGGTTGTCAATATGGGAATCTCAGCAAAGAACGATTCAAAAGCCACGGCAACTTGCGAATCTAATTTAATTATTTTATCATCAATAGCAAGGCTGTAATCGTTATTTCGTTTGCAAGACCTGCCCGTTTCACTATTAATAATATTCCAAGTCATTTTTATTACATTACTACTATTTTTAATTTTTGAACTCAAGTAACGTGATTTGGCAATATAGCACACTTTTTTAAATAATTTTGAATAATTCTTAACATATAAATTAAATTCTACTGTGTTGATATAAGTCCGTTCCTCATACAGTTCATAAAGCCGTTTTCTACTTTTATGGATACCAACGGTGGCCCAGTCGCTAAAGGAAGTGTTATTATTTACTGATAAAGACCTGGGAATAAATGTGGTATCAAATTGTTTACAGTACATGTTAAAAAAATCATTATAATGTTTGTTCGGGTCACCATTAGTTGACAAATATGGCATTTTGTTTAAAAGTTTAGTTTTAAATGTTTCCATGCGATATTTTGATTTAGGGTTTACAGTGATATCTTTTTTTGTCTTCATCCTACCCACATTTGATAGAGTAATTAGTTGCCCACAGTGATCAGAATCTAATAAGTTTATTATTTTTTTGTGGGTAGGTAAAACATCTGTATAAATATTGTCTAGGCAAGTGGCACTAGTGGGGGTTATTCTAGTAGGCTCCATAAACAGGTTAACAAGATTGTATGACTGGAACAAACTCAAAATTTTAGTACTCAAGCCAGAATTTTCTAATAAATTAACATTAAAGTCACCACAAATAATGATAGACTTGTTCAAATTACAAATTTTATTCAAAACTTTATCCATTACTGACTCAAAACAGTCATACAATCCTGAAGGTGGTCTGTACACACTTAATATAATAAACTGCTCCAATTCAATACAGGCTATTTCAATTATCCGCTCAACAGAGAGACCCACAATATCCGTACGATCCCTGAATTTTAGTTGATTACTTATTAATATCAAAGAGCCACCATGTATGGCTGATACTCTGCTGAACGAACTACCAACCTGGTGATTTTTAAAATTGAAACTAAATTGATGGTTTTTTAACCAATGTTCTGTTACACATAGAATATCAATACTATTAATATTAAGAAATAATTCTACTTCTAACTCCTTACTTAAGAATCCTTGAATATTTTGATGTACCAGGTTAATAGTAGTTGTTGATTTTAAAACTACATTTGTTTTATTCTGATTATTTACAATAATGCTAGAGTTTGTATCTGTTGTCTTAATTTTTAATTTAAATCACAATTCATAATGTCAATATTTGATGCCAAGTGATTGGCAGAATATTCCAACATGTCATGGCATTGCTCAACAGGAGCAACTTGTTTAGCCAAGTTCTTGGCTGTAATATTAAAGTAATATGATAGCGACACAGCTATCTGTCTTTTACAATACATAGAAAGATAGTACCTATCAACAAGATATCTATCTTTTTTCAAACAAAAAGTATGTCCAACATAAGTGTTGGTATCAATTAAATGAAATAAATTATTATTTATTGTCACATTGTGCAAAGACATGTTAATATTAAATCTAAAAAGGTTTTCTTCCTGTGGCAAACTTTGACTATATGGATATGTGAACATAACAATTTTTTTTACTTGTAAGTTACTCAGAATCCTATAGTATTGGAGCAGCTCTCCCTTGTTCAGCGTCCCCCTACTACCAACAAAAATGACAAGTGTAGTTTCTTGACAAACTTTACAATTTATTATTTTTTTCATTATATCAGATAATGAACAGCCAGGCATGCAATTGTTTATTATTGAATGCCCTGGATATTCATTGGTTAAAAGTTGGCCTAAACTTTTCCCAATCTCATCACAAAAAATAACAATATCTTTATTTACACTCTTTTGTGACAAACCATCAGAATTATTTGAATTTTCTACCGGCAAACTGACACAAGACTGCAGTAAAGTGCTATCATGCATTGACAATAAATGGTCTGGTGTAGATATAACAGATTGACAATGCTCACAGTTGCTGTTTTGGGAGCTTATCAGATCATTTATTGCCAACATATATTCCCTCACTTGGTTTTCAGAGGCAGAATATTTGATTGACACGGAGTTAAGTTTTTGCTGTAACCGATTTAATTCACTCTGTAAGTCTTTGGTGTCAGTTTGGTATTGTTTAGTACAATTTTCTAAATTCGAAGAATACATATCTAACAGTTTTAATAAATGTAACCTTTCCCTGTTTAATTTAACATTTTTAATAAAGAATTTTTGTTTTTTGACCATTTTTCTTGTTTTATGTATTTTTTCTTGTATTTATTTATTTTTATGTACTTTTTTAATTTATTTTTACTATTGATAACTCTCATAGGTTTAATTGATTTACAGTCATCCTCATTCGTTAAATCTATTATATGAGATGGGTTAATTTGCGAAACCATTGATGGGTCAACAGGTAATAACTCATTAAATAAACTTTGATTTAGTGAGGCGGTGATGTTTAAGTTTGCAGTCTCAAGTTCAGATATATGAGTCTGAGCCTCTTGCAGTTGTTGTTGCAACAAATATTTGTGATCCAAGGCTTGCTCATATTCTGTGCTACATTGGCTAAATCTATCTACAACAAGTTGGAGCCTATCCCGGTCTTCCATAACTTCAGTGTATTGAATGTACAACTGAGACATATCATTTTTTAACTTCCTATTCTTTTCATGGGCTTCTACTAGAACTCTTTCATTGTCATCCATTTCCTTTATTAGTTGATCACAGTACTCCTTGGACGCCTTTAATTCGCTCAAAGCCAGATTGAGCTTAGACGCTTCTTGGCGAGCATAGACACTGCGAGTGACAGGCATGATTAAAAGAAATAGAAAGTAGCTTGAAAGAGACTAAGTGTTTAGAACGATGCTTAAAAGATAATAAAAATGAAGGAAAAATGAAATTAAAATACAAAGGCAAGAAGTTCTGTCATCAAACTAAACAAGGTTATGTTTAGGTATGTCAGGTCAATTTTATCAACACGTAGCCGTATGGAAATAAAGTATAATATAACTAAAAGTAAAAATTATACTACGTAAACAACATAAAAACCAGTTAAATATAAAAACACAGGTACCTGATATCAAGATGACAATGCAAAAATTCACTTTAGCCGGTAACCTCAAACCTGTCACCGATTCACTACAATAAAACTTTAACTATTTTGCACTTAATATATCAATTTATCACAAAATACACCTGAATATCCTATTTACTCAGTGAATGATTGGAAGTAGACCTCACAAATAAAGTAAATTAATTTTTAAAGTTAAAATAAGAGAGCGCTACAATAAATCAGCTGTTAGCTGTAGTGTTGCCACAGGAAAAGAAGAAAAGAGTCAGTTTTGCCTGGTTTAGGTATGAAGATGACCTTCACCTCACGCCATGCTAGTGGAACGTATCTGAGTGCTATGCAGGCTTGGTATATTTCCGACAGCCAGGGTGTCAGAATATACTCACCCCATTGCAGAAGGGCTGGAAAAATGCCATCTAGTCCTGCAGCTTTGTATGGCTGGAACGTTTTAATGGCCCATGCTATGCGGTCCTCAGTGATTATATCGCGGGCACTAGACCAGTCTGTTATACTTGGGGTCTGTCTGGGTTCGCTTTCCCACGTGATGTCCTCGGAGATGCGGCAGTCCGGGAAGTGTGTCTGTGTGTGATTCATCATTTATTGCAAGATTTCACAGTAGATCATCAGAAAATGCATGAAAAACCGTCAACGTTATATGGTGGTAGGATTGTTATAACCTAGGGGTCTTTAATTCAAGAGTGAATAGGTTGCTTCTAGGTAAGTGTACTTCATCTTCGACCACATCATGTGAAATAGTCGTCAAAAGCAAGCCTATAATCCGATTACCACCATATAACGTAGACGGGGACGTAACGTAACGTATTATGACCATATAACCTAGACGGCTTTTCATGCATTTTCTGATGATCTACTCTGAAATCTACTTTTTTTTTCGGTTACTACTCCATTACTCCGTAGTAACCGAAAAAAAAAAGTATTTTCATAATCTGGGGGCGCGGCAGTGCCCCCGCCAAGTCGAGCAAAAAAGCGGCACGGCCGTACCATCCTTTTCTCGAGGCAGTTCAGGCCATTTTTGACCCCTTATAACTTCATTATGGATAAAACTAGAAGCCTGAACTAAGCAAGCAGGCATTGTATAAACACGGTATATTTCAAATTTCATTCAATTTGAATCAGTAGTTTAAGAATTATAACGAGTCAAAGTTTCTTAATTTTATCATTCACTGACTGACTGACCGATCATCAAAAGTGTACGGCACTTCTATCAGACATAGAAGCTTCAAATTAAGAATACAATTAGTGTTTAGTACATGAATCAAGGAAAAAGTAAAATATTTTTCAATGTCGGTTTTTTTAAACTAAAATATTTTTCAATTTCTGTTTTTATTTAATGATAATAGGCTCGCGTTTGACCACCATCTCACCTGATGGTAAGTGATGATGTGGTCGAAGATGGAGCACGCTTGCCTTGAAGCAGAACTATCTACAAAAAGAAATGAGATCCCATAAAAAACAATACTTGTCAAAAAAACCAAGTCTCGCAACTCAATTCTTCTACCGTAAAAAGTTGTGAGATCCATGTAATACCAAGTCGGCTATTAATTTATTCAGTCCCTACTTAAGGGTCCTTCTGTCTTAAGTTGTTACGTAATTATCTAACCTAACAACATCTTACAGTGACCATATCAACATTAAAAATCTTTAACGTTTTAAATAAACAGATTGACTTGGCAATCGCAATAAACAATTTAATTTATATATGTATGACTTGTGAGATATATTGTGTTTTCATGCGATGGCCGAGTCAATCTATTCACTTAAAACGCTAAAGATTTTTAATATTGATATGGTCACTATAAGATGTCGTTAGGTTAGATAATTACGTAACAACTTAAGACAGAAGGTCCCTTAAGTAGGGACTGAATAAATTAATAACCGACTTGGTATTACATGGATCTCACAACTTTTTACGGTAGAAGAACTGAGTTGTATAATTATGTATGAATGACTTGTGAGATATATTGTGTTTTCATGCGATGGCCGAGTCAATCTTTTTTTTCTAATATTTTAATGAGATGCCGCGGCTCCGGAACTTAAGGGCAACAGAAGGAACAGGGTGGGTTTTTAGTCAGTAGAAGCCTGACACAGTCTTCCACATAACCCAGAGTGAGAGTAGTCATTCGATGATTTTCACACCAGGCAAAAAAGAAGCCTGTTCCATCATCAGACTACAAGACAATCGGCAATATGCCATAGTTACATGGTGGATATCCCACCCATACACACAAAACGTTTCGGGAATACTTTCATTGTACGTACAGCCAAAGAGTGTAATTCCCTGCCAGAGTCTGTGTTTTCTGATCGCTATAACCTGGGGGTCTTTAAGTCATCTTCGACCTCATCATTGCTTACCATCAGGTGAAACGGTGGTCAAACGCGAGCTTACGAATTATAAAAAGTATAAGTAAATTAAGTTTAAATACTTATTACTTCGCGCCGTTATAGTCAATGAGTCCACTTGAGCAGAAAAATAAATAATTAATCTTTAAATGATTAAATCAACTAGCTACTTGTTTACGTTTAGGCGTACCTTGTGTTGCTCCACATCGGTGTCACTGCGGTACAGCTGTTGACAGCCTCGGGCACCATGGTCTGTCCTGTTACAAGAGTGCAGGGCGCATAACTCGGCACGCCAGCATTAATGACATTATTCGTCGAGCTCTTGCCACCGCCAGTACACCTGCGATATTAGAACCAAGCGGCTTAGTACGTGACGATGGGAAGAGACCAGATGGTATGACGTTGGTGCCTTGGAAGATGGGTAGGCCTCTAGTGTGGGACGCAACTTGTGTCGACACTCTTGCACCATCTCATATTCCAAGTACGGCGAGCTGTGCTGGTGCAGCAGCCGCGACTGCTGAGGCCCTCAAACGGCGCAAATACTGTAACCTTTCTAGTAATTACAGTTTCGTGCCGTTTGGGGTCGAAACGCTTGGGTCATGGGGCCCGAGTGCGCGTCTCCTTTATAAGGAATTATCTCACCGGCTGATCGATTCCTTGCGTGACCGGAGGGCCGGCTCATTCTTTGCCCAAAGAATAAGCATTGCCATACAACGTGGCAATGCTGCCAGTCTTCTGGGTACGTTTCCGGACGACAGCGATGAGGAGGAGTACTTTGACGCCTAAGCTTGTTTCTTTTTTATTTTATTTCTTTATTTTATTTTTTTATGTACATAGTTAGGTTTAGTACATTTTCTCTTAATATTACTCAATAAACTAGCTACATAAAACGATTACCTACGTCTACGCCAAAATAATATTTTTTAGGGGCACATTTCATACAGTAAGCATAAATCCTGAGAGACTGGTGCCTAAACAAAGTTATTAATTATATTTCAAGACATATTATCTCATCATCCTACGAAAGGTACTTTATTATTGAGGTAACTCGACAAAAGCTGCTAAATTGTTTTATTTATAACCAATAAGTATTAAAAGTATATATTTCCGGATTTAAAAAATTCCAGTTTTTTAAACATTGTCTCAGTCTAGGAATTATTTCTGTATCGTGGGTGCACTTTTACCAACACCGAGGCCCAGAAACACTATTTGTAGGCTATACAAACATTTGTTTGGGAATCGAAGCCGAGACACACAGCACAATTGCCAAACGCTCAATCACTGCAGGAGAACTGCAGTGGTTGAGTGGTTTATGCGTTTGCCTTGTGACGCACTGGTCGTGGGTTCTATTCCCGCGGGAAGCATACTTTGTAAAGTGGTTTCCAGTTTGGCTAGGACATTGCAGGCCTGAATCACCTGATTGTCTGATAAAAAGATGGTTCCGTGCTTCGGAAGGCACGTATAATCCGGTGGTCTTGGTCACCAAATGGCGGTCGTCAAAATAGACCACGTCAGAGGCCCTTGAGGTGGTATAGAAAACTCTGACGCTAGGGTGTATGGGGTCACTAGACCCTACTACCCACACGATAAGAAGATAAGATAAGATTTTTATTTTTTTATTTGATTTATTTTGCAAATATGGGTAGTACAAAAACATAGTGACAAATGTATAAATAATTAAATTCACAGAGGTAATTTAATTATAAATTAAATTATTTAATTAAATAACAGGAATTACAAATTAAAACACATGTCAAAATCTACTTGTCAAAATTAAAACAAAAACTAAACAATAATTACCTATATAAAAAAACAAATGTCTAAGTCATAGCATTAAATTAAATATAAAAAAGTCAAAATATAATGTCAAAATTAATGTCTTGTCTGCTAATAAGTTTTGCAATTTATTTTTAAACAATTTCATATTTAAATCTTTCCAGGCCTTGGGTAATTTATTATTAAGAAGAAGTTAAATTCAAATCATAAGCATTTATGTAAGAGGGATATTGATGGCTAAGTAATCTAAAAATACAGTTTTCTGCAAGACTACCAAATCACACTAAAGTATCAGCAAAAAGCGATTAATTTTAAAATGTCATGATTGTCTAATGAAACGCAAAGGGCGTTAAATTGCTATTTATAGAGATGTACCTTTAGTACAGAAAAAATAAATACAAGGAAATTGAATTATACGCTAATCGCTAAGTGTTAAATCACTCAATCAACTCGGCTACTTCAAGAAATAGAATTTTTTCATGTACGTAACATAATCAGCTATAAAGGTTGTCTATAAAAGATTGCTTTTAGCGATAAGATCGACCATTGTAACATCCTTTTTAGTTGTTAAGTCCTTATTTGTTTCTGTTATGGTATATAATGGGGGTACGTATTAATATCCCGAAATTTCATAATAACTATGACTGAAATACCAGCGTCCAAAAGAACGAAATTCAAAGCCAATGAAAAATGCCGATAGCCGTTATATCGAAACATAAAATACTGATGTCCAAATGCCCGAAAGGATGAAACCACGAATGGACGAAATCCCGAATGGACGAAATACCTAAAAAGTGATATTGAAAGACCTAAATATCGAAGTACAGAGTATCGAATGTCCAAGGTTAGGTTAGAACAGTGTAAATTAACGTGACAGCGGCCGCCGAGCGCCACATCCCCTCTATTGTTGGTGAATCATTTGGCTTAGATGAGGTCAAACTCCACCAAATTATCGGCTATTTCAAGAGTTTAAAGGAACCTAACCAAACCGAACCTATTAGTGCCCCTGACGTCGGCCGTGTAGGGTTAGGATTTAGGGTACTAAAGCTATTTAGAACTGTCATTTTGGGTATTAATGTTACCATTTCAGGTGGTTAACTTAATATTAAGAAAATAATAAATCTGATTAACATTGATTATGATTACGAATTTCGGGATTTTTAACTTCGGGTTATGGATCTTCGGGATTTTAACTTTTCGGGCAAATGAACTTTGAGATTTAAAACTTTCGGCCAAACAATCACTCAGCGTTGAATTTTTCGGGATTTCTTATATAGGTATTTTAACATCCTATCTATAAAGTAGCCTCCTATGAGGGGGAGAAATAGAAAAGATTTTTTCATGTAAATAAATTACATGTAAATAAAATACCTAAAAGAACTCGAAGCCCAGTGACTGTCTCTATTTTGCCAACTGAAAATTCTGAAATACTTCGGCCACATTGCTCGCAGGAGCGATACCAGTCTTGAACGACTGATGGTGATGCGTAAAGTAAAGGATGAAAGACCGAGAGGCCGTAGCCCGAAGAGATGTTAGGTCCAAATATCGGTGCTGTTGAGTCTACGGAGTCACGACCAATCACGGAGTCAGTGAGAGAATCTCGAATCCACCATCGTTACATGGTGGACATCTGACCCATACACACGAAACGGTTTGGGAACATTCATGTGACTAAGGAGTGGAATTCCCTGCCGAAGTCTGTGTTTCCCGATAGCTATAACCACGGGGACTATAAGTCAAGAGTGAATAGGTTACGCGTGCTCCACCTTCGACCACATCATCACTTACCATCAGGTGGTATGGTAGTCAAACGCGAGTCTATTATCAATTTAAAAAATGTAATCCTTGTGAATATCGTTTACGGGAAAATACACTTTTAATATGTTGAAGATAATAATATTATTAATAGATAAGATAGAAAATGTTAAAAGGTTCTCTAAGTCTTTTTGTTCGTGAATATTCTTCCCGTTTTGTATCAAAACAGAGTCCACTACGGGCCAAACAGTTATTCATAATGTTGACATAGTCACTAATTACAACCTTGCAGATAAGACTGAGAAATATAAAACAAAAGAAAATGAAAAACATTCCGGTTTTTAGATATCTCTTAGTTTGGGAAATGCTTTAGAAATACATGAAACGCGTTTATAATAATACTCTATTCTGCACGAGGCTTCGCTCAAAAGATTTTTTAAATTTTCAGTGAAATAAAAAGAAGATCAAATTTCGTGTTGAAAATTTTGTTTCCTTGTTTAAACCAGCTAATCTTCGAAAGCAGTGAATAGATTTGGGTGAATTTTTTTAAGCTTGTTAAGTATCTTGAAGCTTGAGGAAGGTTATATACTATTAACCCAACTCCAAAAGAACGAGGTAATATTTTTATCGTGATAAAGTGCACGGAAGCGAAGCCCCACTAACCTAACTGCTGGTAATCTTATAATAGAGATAAACTTGTATTACGTTATTTCATTTGGTCGGTTCCATTTGACTGTAATATATTTAATCAATAAGTGTAATTGGCACTACGTGAACATAAATGCCAATAACGGATCTTATCGTATTTTGGCCACACAGTGCGTAGAGGCGACGATCCTGGTTAGGAAAACCAAAGGCTAAAGAGCACGCGGTCGTTCACCAACAACGTGGGCAGATCAAGCGAAAGGCTCGTCATCCTTAAAATTTTACACAGTCGTCATACATACTGGAACCGGAGGAGGCAGATCCTCCATTCGAGAAGCAACATGATCCTCAGATATGAGGGACTGAGGAGAGAGAGAGAGTAATGTAGTGACTTATTTGTCCGCAATCCGATCAGCCACACTCGAATAAAGAAACTAAGAATCATTAAAAGTGCCTAAAAATTTGTAGTGGAAAGTATCTAATGTTCTCATCTGAACTAATATTATAAAGAAGAAAGATTTGTTTGTTTGTTTGTTTGTAATGAATAAACACAAAAAAGCTGGACCGATTTTAAAAACTCTTTCACCAATAGAAAGGTACAGTAACTGCGGATGACATAGGCTATGTATGTACCGCAGACAAAGCCGGGGTGAGCCATTAGTGTTATATATGTTACAGAGTACTCATTTTCATCAAGGACGTCAGTATTCGAATGTAGATCACAATTTAACACGAAAATGGAAGACCTTGCTAAATTACATAAGTAATAATATCCTGTGATATTCGCATTGTCGTGCCAGTAATGAGACGGTAGGAAATACAGCAATTAGTTTGAAGTAGGCCTGCCATAAAGCAGTATTTCGACATGTGAGGAAAATTGCGGGATCAAGTTATAAGATGTAGCGAGTAGGAACTATTTTTTTAAATCCAAATGATTAATTTTCCTACTAGACCCTGTAGCAATTAACGAGTTATTACTTTATAACGTTAAACAGAAACCCCATATCTATCCAAAAGGGCATGGAGTCTCTATGCACAGTTTCAGCTCAAAATAACTGACTCAAAGAATTGATACCAAATTATCGGTTTCATATATTTCTTGAATACCAATCATAACAAACGTGTCACAGCTATAAAGAATAACTTTCCACGTCACTTGCCATTAACACGATAATTCTCTTCGTACCTCTTAATTTGAAAAATTCGGTCTCTGGTATCAGTGTATTGGTATTTGTAATAAGTTCTACACACGTGGACTTAGGATTAAAAAACCCTTGCCATATCGTTTGTTATCATCCAAAGAAGCCATGCACTTGGTATGTATATACCCTTTAAATTACACGTTGTATAAATTTCATCATCACCACTGTTTCTTGAAACGGTGAAGGAAAACATGGTGAGCAATTTGACATATCCTGTGACCGAAAAATCATACGATATGTGACATACATACATACACCAACCAGCTCTGGACCTGCATAGTGTATAACGGCCCATTACCCCTCATAGCGAGAAAACTTTGTCACAGCAGTAGGAAAGTTATAAGATGATTATGGTATTTATGGACCCGAACTAAGTGATAAAGAAATTATTATAATAAATTTCAAAGCATTTCAATTACTTTACTGTTAATAAATAACTGTTTCACTCACTTTTGAAAATATCTGGATAGATTGTATCGTGTTAATCGTATGTTATCGTGTAACTGATTTCATTTTATTGTAGGTAATATTTAGCACTCCATGGAACAATTTGTTGTTCAGTTACACCTGAATAACAAATTGTTCCATGGAGTGCTAGAAGTAGTAGAAGGCAAGCGGTCATGTGGTCGGTCCCCTACGCGTTGGACAGACCTAATTAAAGCGATAACAGAGACGAGCTTAGTCCAAAGCTCCCGAGACGCTGAAGACCGCAGGAAGTGGAAGCGCATCCTAAGAGCTGCTCTATCCAGAGAAAAGGCATTATCATCAACCACAACCGTTCTGTCAAGAATGCACGACTGTGGAGAATTTTTTAGCACCCCGCTATGGCAAATTATAATCCTTAAATCTTTTCAGCGTAAAAAAGTATTTAATTATAAAAATATCCAAATTATCATAAGATAAGCATGCTATTACAACGGCCATTAGTTTTTTGGCTTACCCGCTTCCGTCTGTATCTCTGACCACACTACCAAACGGACATAGTCACCATCAAGTAGCCCCGTCTTTCCTTCCGCAGCCAGAGGTCACCGCCATCATTACATCTATCTGTCACTGAAACCTTGACCACTTATATAAAATCTACGTACTCACAATACAATACTTATTTAGGGAATCTCTTGATGGTAGGAATCATAGATCGAAAAAAACTTTTTACAAATAAATTAAACCGACTCCCAAAAAACACTGCAAAGTGAAAAATAACTTTAATTTCGGTAGTCGGTGTCTTTAGTTTTGTATTTTCGTTTTTGGCACCGACTTCCGAAATTAAAGTTATTTTTCACTGTGCAGTGTTTTTTTGGGAGTCGGGAGTACTTCACCATCAGCTCTACATCACCATATGCATTGTGACGAGCATAAAGTGCTTAACATCCATATTCAAGTAATCGAATCGCAATCTACGAAATATTTATTATTGAGTAGTTTCGGCGGCCATCTGTGGTCTTCATCATCAGTTCCACTTCCCCAAATGGTATTTTTTGAGAGCAACTGCACAAGTTATTATAAGAAATACCCAAAACGCCACAGGTATGCCTATAATATTCGAATTCCATCGAGTTCTCCAGGATCCCATCATCAGATCCTGACACTTGATGACAATGGGACCAATTTCAAAGTATACTCTTTCAAACAAAAAAAGAATTTTCTAAATCGGTTCAGCCGTCTTCGAGTAATCGGTGATCATACATAAAAAATATATATATATACGCGTCGAATTGATAACCTCCTCCTTTTTTGTCGTCGGTTGAAAATAATAAAGTAATTTTCGATTAAAATTTGTGGTTAAATAATAAGGTTAAGGTTAAGTTAACATTAACTTATTACGTAATCTTCTAGGTTAAGCGTCACTAGCTGAGGTTACTCTGTAGATGGGTTACCACTTCAAGATTTCTCCACTTTTCGGAAAATACGTTAAGCCGAGAAGCCGTTAAGCCGGGACCAACCGGCTGTCATTTCTACATCTTTATACATATACAGAGTTGATAAGACAGAGGGGCATTAAATTACACTACGTATACTATACGTATTTAGTGTTAATTCGATACAGTTAAAAAATAAAACCAACAAAAAATTTTTTTTTCAAACAAACTAAATAGCTTACAAATTAGAGTAAAACGCATCCACCCCTTGTAAATAAATGTGACTGACCTTAAATACCTAGGTAACAAAGTGGCAACGGCGCTCTAGAGCATGAAATATCGGAAACTTTTCCCAATACCGGTTTTGTTTCGATATTAAATTTTTTTGATATCGGTATTCCGGTATTTCGATATTTTTCCGATATTATGGAAATATAATGATCAAATTCGTTTTAACGTTGTAAGGGTCCAAATATTAGAATTAAGAGACTGTAGGTATCAAAGTGTGCTATGGATACATAAAATCACCGTCATTTATTATTAAAAATATTTCATTGCAATCTTATATCAATTCGAATTTAAAAGTATGATACACAAAAAATATCAATTTCTTAACATACTCTGTTATTTCATTATAAAAAAATCAACACAAGTTAAAATAAGTAGTTGAGTAACATAGTATACAACGTGTAACAGAATAAACGCAATTCCTGAAAATAGTTGGTTCAGAATCGGCTTCTGAATCGATTCCGTCATAAAAAATAGGACAGAGAGAGATATATCTCAAAGACCTTTGACAGGGTCTGGCACGCTAGTCTACTGAGCAAGCTTCCTCTATTTGGCATCCCTGCTGGCTTCTGCAACTGGATTTCTGACTTCTTAAGTGAGCGGTCAATCCGAGCGGTCATCGATGGCTGCTCATCGGATCTTATGGCTGTCAATGTCAATGCGGTATTCTTAAGAGGTCTATTCTCTTTGCGACTCTTTTTTGCTGCATATAAAGGACCTGCTCCAGCTCTTGGGCACACGGATGACAGCACAGACTTAAAGGTATATTTATCCAGTGCTAGAGATAACAGGGACGAAACAGTCTGTCTTAGAAAGGCCATGTTGGAGCGAATGAATTTGACACGACAATCTGGTCAAATTCAATGCTTTGAATATACAGGTTTATCTCTTAACTGTTAAAAGGAGCCAATTTAAATTGTCTCCTACTTTCCGAGGTGCATCTATACCTATCAGTTACCGACCGCCTGAAGCTCTTGGGCATGGAGTTGTCGTCTAACTTAAACTTCGGCTCAACCATTGAGTCAAAAGCTTTGTCTGCAGCCAAAAAATCTGGAAATCCTTCACAAGGTGAGGCGATACTCCACACCTGTACAGCTTCTGAATTTGTATAAAGCACCAGTCTGTTCTTGTATGGAGTACTGCATTCACTTGTAGGATGCCTCAGCAAAATACCAGCTTGCTGCACTTGACTCGGATAACGCAGAGCTAAAAGACTCATAGGCGATGCAGTGTCGGCAGACAAGCTTCACAGCCTGGCTCATCGGCGAAACGTTGTTTGCCTGTCGGTCTTCCACAGACTGTACTTCGGAGAGTGTGCGCAGGAACTCCACGATCCGATTCCTCTACTTCTACCTTATACTAACGATCTACCAGACGTACTGCATGGTACCGTTCTCACTTATTCAATATACCGTCTTGTCGTACTAAGCGATTCTCCTCTAAAATTATGCGCACGGCCAAAGTTTGGAACTCTCTGCAGGCTGCTGTGTTCCCTTCTACATATGACCCGTCTGCCTTCAAAGCAAAAGTGAACGGGCAAATTCTGGGCTCATCAGTAATAAAAAATATTTTAAAAAATAGCAGAGGGCATTCAAGGTATTGTCTTTGAGATAGGTCTTATTTTGTTGCACATATGTACAGACGCCAGCACATTAAGCTACAACAATCTGTCAAATTTCTTTAATAGATTTTCAACTTTATTGTTAAAGAAATTAGGTTAAAGGTTGATTGGGGAAATTTGACAGTTTCGGGTAGCTTCATGTGCTGGCTTCTGTACGTAATGCCGGGCGCCGGCCCAAGTGTTGTATACTTTTATATGGAAATAATCATTTATAAATGACACTGCAGCATACATATTATTATAATTAACCGATAGGTATCGTTTACATTAATTAAATTCAATGAAATTAGTAAGAAAGATTCTATTGCGTCTGGTCTTTTGTTTCATATAAAATATCGAAAAACCGATATTTGAAATCCAATATCGCTTTTTCAATATCGGATTTATGGTCCGATATTCCGGTTTTTCGATATTATCGAAAACCGGTATCCATGCTCTAAGCGCGGCGTGTGTTATCTCTTGTCTTGGTCAGATTTATCGCTTTAAGGTGCATCTCATCAAGATCATTTGCGACTAAACTACTTCTCCTATTTAATTGATTTTTTGTATAGAGCTTGAAACTGGTACCTAGTATACGCAGTTTAAAGGAAAGCCCCTCGGTCGTATCAACTCTGTCGTATAACAATGGATGCTCTAGTAGTTAAACACAGTAAAGGGGATTTTCGCGGCTTCTGGAGGAGTACAAATAAGGCGAATGTACGCCCCGGCCTTCCTGTGAGCGTCGATGGTGTTAATGAGTCAAAAGAGATTGCAAATCTTTTTAAGAACCATTTTTCTGTGAAATCTCCGTTAGGTACGGCGGCGGAGGTGCTCAATGCTGATATGAACAATCAAGACGGAGTAACTGCCTTCCTCGCGAGGGATATAACGAAAGCCATAAGGCTTATATCGAGGGGTAAGTCCCCGGGCCATGATGGACTCAGCATCGAGCACCTGCAGCACGCCGGGCCTCATATCGCTAGAGTCTTGGCTATGTTTTACTCGCTGTGCGTGAGCCATTCCTACTTGCCAGACGACTTTATGAAGACAGTGGTAGTGCCTGTAGTGAAAAATAAAACTGGTGACCTTTCCGATAAGAGTAACTACAGGCCTATTTCTCTTGCCACTGTTATTGCTAAAGTGTTTGACGGTCTGCTTAACGCGCAGTTGAATAGATACGTAACACTGCACGATAATCAGTTCGGGTTTCGTCCCCGGCTGTCCACTGAAAGTGCTATCCTGTGTGTGAAGCATACCGTTAAATATTACACAGATCGTAGGACACCCGTGTATGCATGCTTCCTTGACTTATCCAGGGCCTTTGACCTTGTAGCCTATGACCTGTTATGGAGCAAGCTGAGGAGTGTGGATTTGCCGCAGGAACTAATTAATATGTTCAAGTACTGGTATGCGCATCAGTCCAATAGCGTCAGGTGGGCGGGGGCAATGTCGGATCCATATCAGCTCGTGTGCGGAGTTAGGCAGGGTGGCTTAACATCTCCTACCCTGTTCAATTTGTACATGAACGGGTTAATCGTGACGCTCAGCAGTCAGCATGTCGGCTGTCACATTGACGGGGTATGTGTCAATAATATCAGTTACGCTGATGACATGGTGCTGCTGAGCGCCTCGGTTTGTGGCTTGAGGAAGCTGCTGAAGACGTGTGAGGAATATGATTGTGGCCACGGTTTATTGTATAACGTGCAGAAGAGTCAGTACATGGTCTTTGAGACCGTCAGAGCAAAGTGTCCCAGCGACTTACCACCAGTTAGACTCAATGGTGATAATTTAAAAAGGGTTGAACAATTTAAATACCTTGGGCATCTTTTAACTGTAGACATAGAACGGGAGTGGAGGGCGTTGTCTGTTAGAGCGAATATGGTCGCGCGCAGGTTTGCGAGGTGCTCTAGAGAGGTAAAGATTACACTTTTTAGATCATACTGTACGTCGCTCTACTCATGCAGCCTGTGGGCGCATTATTCTGCTAGAGCTTATAACGCCATCCGTGCCCAGTATAATAACGCTTTCAGGGCGGTGATGGGGCTGCCCCGATACTGTAGCGCCTCGGGTATGTTCGCAGAAGCGTGCACTGACTGTTTTCAGGCGACTATGCGTAAGCGTGCCGCGTCCACGGTACGCAGAGTGCGGGCCAGCTCCAACACCGTTCTAGCGATGATCGGGGAAAGGTTGGACTGCCCTTACCTCCGGCATTGTTCGAGCAGACATGTCGCCGTACCAATGCCGGGTAGAAGATTGTAATTTATAATATCTGTAGGGATTTTTATGTTAGTATTGTATTTCTTGTTTTGATTATGTATTTTAATTTGTATTTTATTTTAATTTTGTGTTTATTATTATTATGGCTTTATTTCATTTTATTTTATGTTACTTTTGTTTTGATTTTAATTGTATTTGTAATTTGATTAATTAATGGCAATGGGTGTAATTTACCTGAATAAATGAATTTATGAAATTAAATATCTAATGTTATAATTAATATTAATCAAACTTAATGATATTGTAATAATTTAGTGTTATTTATTGAAATCTGACTCACTGAAATTCCAATGCTATCTTTACTTCATTTCAATGCAACTTAGCTCAAGATTTTAATGTTATCTTAATTTTTAATTTAATTTAATATACTGTTTATACAAGTGCTGTGCACACCTATAAGTGACGAATTCACCACAAACTATTTCATTCGTGTCTTTTTTTATTTGTTTAATAACTAGTGAATAAGTCGTTGGTGTGTTAATAAATAAATAAATAAATCTTTGACAGTCGTAGTCTGAAGCCAGAAAATATGACACCCGTCTTGCTAAGAGGTATTGTTTTACCCAGCTAATGGGTTGTGGATAGGGTTGCCAGACCAAAAAAATCAAAAATCCGGAGTAAATTCCGGACATTTGATGAAAATTCCTGAGTTTCTTTAATTTGAAATAAAAACATTATACTTTTTTATGTTTCACTCTTTCATTCAATTGTAGAAATTCCGGACGGTTTAGGATTCCCTCCACATTCCGGACAAAGACCTATATTACCGGACAAGTCCGGAAAATTCCGGTCGTATGGCAACCCTAGTTATGTAGAACAGAGTCGCTTCATGTTGATTACAGTCACTGAGCTGCATCCAGTTAGACTAGAAGCAGGTTCCGACAAAGTTAGGCTAAGCACTTGATCATGAAGCGTAGTTCTTTACTGGTTTTCTTAAAAGAGTTCAATGACCTGCTCAATAGAAGATGATTCAATAGAAAACTGCATTATGTTTGCTTATTTATTCATATAAATTTGTACTTTTTTCAAACAGAGTGTACACTGACAGCCCTTAATCTGTCTCCTTTAATTTTGTCCATGCAAAGGTTGTCTATAAGAGATCGCCCTGTGCGATAAGACCGCCCATTATACACTTTTTTTTTTTTTAACCTTGTAAAATTATCAAATAAGTCCTCCCACCCCGGGCAGGGTGGGAGGGACTGTCAGACTTTTACTGACTAAAATCCACGGTGTTCCTTCAATAACCCTTTACGTACCAGGATCACGGTAATGGGATAAGTCCCACGACCCCGGCAGGCTTCGGCCCTCTGCAGGGGGGGCCTCGTCATGTTGCTGACGCTATTTGAGGCGCGCGTGGAACACAACGCGCCGTCGACCCGGGCATGGTCCATGTTCGGACAGCGAGTTGCCCTTTACTCGCTGTCCGCATGCCCGCGCCTACGGTGGCCGGAGATCGTCGGCCGACGTCCGACGCCGTGGGCGTCTACCACTGCGGCTGAGCTGGAGGGAGGACGCCATCCTCTCCCTCACGCGGCCCGCCTCCTCCTTCGGAAGCATGACTGCTTCGCAGAAGGAGGCGACCGCTTCCCACTCCCTCTCGCCCCACAGCATGGCCTCGACCAAAGCCGGGCGCGAGAGGTCTCCGCCTATCGCCGCTGTGAGGACACGTCGGTGCTCTACCCAGGCGGGGCAGTCTTGCACCGTGTGCTCTACGGTGTCCTCAGGGCGACCCTCGCAGTGGTGACACCCAGGCGTTTCCTCCTTTCCCGTCAGACACAGGTACCTCCCGAAACTTCCGTGTCCGGTGAGGACCTGCGTCATGCGGTAGGTCAGGACGCCGTGACGCCGATCTAGCCACTCCTCAAAGAGGGGTCTTACCGCCGCAATTGCGGCGTGCCCGGCCCATTATATACTAGTTTAAATTTTTGTAGCCATAGAAATGTTGTGAAGTGTATAAGTATATAAGTGATTATCCAATTTAGGCATATTAGGCAAAGCCCTTATTTCAGCACTCAACGCCCATTTACCTGAATTATAAATTTTATCTTATTTTTGAATGTTCGCTCCATATTTATACAACACTAGTACTCACGCGGGGCTTCGTTCCCGTGGATTCTATCACGGTATAAACATAACTCTCCTTTTTTCAGTCGCGTAAAGCATATAACCTTCCTCAAGCTTCAAGCTACTTCCATACCAAATTGCATCCAAATCCACCCAGTACTTTCGAAGATTAGCGCGTTCAAGCAAACAAACAAACAAACTTTTCCGCTTTATAATATTAGTATAGATGAAACATAATTAATGCATAGTTCGAAATTAGTTCGTTCAGAATCGTTTACTGAATCGATTTTAACGATAATATTACCTACATATTCTATTTTTAATATAGGTAATTTTTTATCCAAAAATCTACGTTTAAAAAAAAAATTATAATTACACTATTGCTGTACAGTCAATACAAACCGTTACGTAAATCAAAGTCATCGTTTCTAAATACTGTTTTACAAATAAAATTTAGTTCAAGTAAATTAGTCTTAAAAATAAACTGTTTATATAATTAATACTAAATTCAAGTTTTTCTATCCGAAATTTCTCAGTACTACTGAGAAACTTAGAATATTCTACACTACCCCTAACACAACACACGCCCTCTCACTCAAACACCACAATTACTATTTCTTTTCTTTTTATTTTGCATGATTGATCATCATAATAAAATTGTTTGTTATCTTTATAAAACCTTGTTACCGGTGGAAACTAATTTTTGATCTACTAAGATTATATTGGCATCACTGGTCCCCAAGACACAGGCTATAAACCTAGTTTGGGAGCCAGTATATAATTTATACATATTATGTGTACATTGTACTAGCCATCTTTGTAAACATATTAATGTAAATAAATATATTATTATTAAAAAAACTTTCGGCCGGGAATTTCGAGTTTCGAATTTGGAAGTTGGTTGGTAGACCCGGCTGTGATTTGGATACTTATCTTTGACAGCCGTTACAGGTAGTTAGAAGCCAGAAAATCTGACCTAGTCTGGCCAAGGAATATCGTGTTACTCAGTTACTGGGTTGTGGAGGTCAGATAGGCAGTCGCTCCCAGTAAAACACTAATACTCAGCTATATTCATAGTTGGAAAAAGGCTACGTAGATGTTGACTTTTCAGTCGGGTAAAAGCAGCCTTCCTCAACCTTCCTCAAACTTCAAGCTGCTTACATACAAAGTTTTATCCAAATCCAACCAGTACTATCGAAGATTAGCGCATTTAAATAAACAAGGCAGTGCGGCAAGCCCAGGTTCGGTCGTGTATGGACTACTGCTCTCATCTTTGGGATGGATCTACCAAATACCAACTGCACGCGCTTGAGTCTATCTAGAAACGGGCCAAGAGACTCATTGGCAACGATTCACTGGTCGAATCAAAGCTCCAGAGCCTTGAACATCGATGACGAGTTGCTAGTCTATCGGTTTCCTATTGGTTACATTTCGGGGAGTGTGCGATGGAATTACACAATCTAATTCCGCCAAGCCCGTTCCATTATCGGACTACAAGACAAACGGCGATGCGCCATCGTTACATGGTGGACATCCCACCCATACGCATAAAACGTTTTGGGAATACTTTCATTGTGCGTACGGCTAAGGAGTGGAATTCCCTGCCAGAGTCTGTGTTTCCTGATCGCTATAACCTGGGAGTCTTTAAGTCAAAAGTGAATAGGTTACTTCTCGGCAAGCGTGCTTCATCTTTGACCACATCATCACTTACCTTCAGGTGAGATGGTGGTCAAACGCGAGCCTATTATCATTAAAAAAAAAACTTTAAGCTTTGTAATATTAATATAGATTAGTAAAATAAATAAATCGTCGGTACATAAATAAACATTTACTGTAGCACATGGCAACAGAGTAGCATAAGGTCATATCCGCGTTCAAGTTCACCGCTGTTACATATGAGAACGATCCAAGTTTGTCTTACGTATAGCCGCGTGCGATTACTAAGACAGTCGGTGCCAATACTTCGCTTGCTCACGGAATATACGATGAGATGACGCACAAAATGTATGGTAAATAGCTGCAGGTGGAAAGTATTTTGCATTATCCTGCTTTTTTTAAACAAACATTGCCCAATGAGAAATATTTTGCATCGGTCTCATTTGTCTGGCAATAAACGTTTTTTCTTTCTTCCTTTCATCTTGTAGGAGATGAACTCCGGCTCCTCTCCTAGGAGGAACTTAAAGGCAGCTGAAGAAACAGGGTAGGTTTTAATCGGTAGAAGTCTAACACTCCTTCCACTCCGCCCAGAGCGTGAGAAGTCATTCGATGATTTTTCTATCCGGATATAAAAGGAGATGAACTCCAGTCAAAGTTGCATCATCCTTGTTTAGAAATTTTTGTGTCTAACCCATGTTGTCTTGGTTCTAGTAACTTGCTTTACTATAATGAGGTACTCGTGGTGAAATTATAATATCCGCACGGGACGATCAAACATTCACGGGTAAGCTGAGGTCGGATAGTACCTAGATGCGAGGCTACAATAATATCGAGATTCCTTCGTACCTATATTAGAATTAGCACCTTTTGTGAAGAAAAATATAAAAATATTTAATATTGATAAAAACGAGCGTCGCAAAAATAAGTTGATAGACTACAAATATATAATAAATTAATAGTTTAAAAATCACTAGTAAAACACGCTTTTATAAATGCACGGAAAAAGAAAAAAATTGTTCGCACTTTTCCTTTTTTTTTGTAGTCTCCGTTTTCTCTGTGTTGCTGTTTCCTTTTTTTTTAGTTTTTGCCATATTATTCCCACGAGTAGTGAACAATTAAACGGTAGATCACCCCAGAGGATTTGAAAGTGACATCTATAAAAAAATAATCTATGGATTACGCGGTAATTCAAAAACGTTAAGAAAACCGGGAACGGATTTTCTTTAGGTTTGTTATAACCTAGAAACCTGATAGTGTTCAAAGTCCATTACGTGGTTTTCTCACAAGTGCAAACACGACTATGATACGATATTCCATCACGAAATGCCAGTGCCTATTTTCCGGCTTCGTCATCAGACTATGAAACCTAATGGTGGTCAAAGTTCATTACAAAACTTTTCTAAGAAATCCAAAACAGCTATGATACGATTTTCCATCATGAAGTTCCAGTTCATATCTTCCGGCTCCATCATTAGATCTTAGCTTAGCTTTCCAATTTTAAGAAAAAAAAACGACGGGTTGTACTCCGGGAGTCCGGCAGAAGTTAAAACTTGAATATTAACGTTGTGCATTTTTGATATTTTGGAACAGTTAGGGAATAATTTTGCACGAATTGCTTTAATTATCAGTATAAAAATAAAAGTACTATTATTTATGTGGTAGAATACAATATTTATTTATTGCGCTATCGTACACAAACATGACAATTCATATTACATTAAAATTTACGCAGGCATACATTTTCGCCGCGCCGTAGAAAGAGAGGGGGATACTTCCTCTCCTACGCCGCGCCGGCTGTCTACTCTCCGTCCGTCTTACGAATTTTCGATCAGGTCACGTGTCCTGACGCGAGTTTAAAATTTACCCATTTATACCCATTACAAAAAAGTGCACAACGCCATTAAAGAAGTTTTCACTTCAAAAATTGAAAACAAAAAAATAATTAAGGGGCTCTCCATAGGTACATGGAACTGAAACTGATTTTTTTTCATGAAACCTATGCATATGTGGTATCTATAGAAACGTCTTTAAAAATGATATTGAGGTTTCTGAAACCACCATGAGATATAGCATATTTTCTAAAACCGTAAACATAACTTTGTAATTCATACAAACACTATGAAAACAAAGTTATTTTACGTAGTCACTACGGAACCCTTCATGGGCGAGTCTGACTCGCCCTTGGCCAATTTTTTATACTCTGTGTTGTGTGCTTTGTGGCATGTGCCGAATAAAGTTTTTTTTCTTTTCTTTCTTTCTTTACTCACACAATCAATGGTACTTTTAACAATGGGCAAACCATTGAAATTCTATTACTAATCTAGACAATCACAATTTAGCATTAATCCGTCATTTTAAAACCTAAAGCGTCCATTGTATTGCCGTTTTAGGTTACCACAATTTCCTCTAAATCTATTTCAAATAAAAAAATCCTTTTGTTTTGAAAATGTAACGGGAACGAATCAAACTGCATTGATAATAAGTATCCGTGTTTTAAGTCGATTCTCAGAAACAAAGTTGTTTGATAAAGCATTCGCCAAATACGTCACTGAGGCTCAAAATACCTAGTGAAATGTTAGTTGAATACAAAATGAGTTACAACGCTTTTAATTCGGTAAAAACCAGTGCTTTGAAGTCCGCGAAGTGGGTTGAAAAGAGGATTTCGTGATGTGGGACATGTAATTATTGGTAGAGTCATTTAGAACCGGATCTAAAATTATAATTAATTCGTTAGTAAATGGGAGTATCGTGAGGTGAGGTTTTCCTTTCACCGTCTTACTTCTCAATGATAAAATCGGTACAGATGGAAGGGGTCTGTTCAACTCTAGGTGACTTATACCACGTGTTCGCACACTTGCACTGGTGGCTGCATGAACACTTAAATATTCTTCAATGCAGCCACGAAACTCTACATCATCCCAACTCCTCGATCTCAGGGC
This sequence comes from Tholera decimalis, assembly GCA_943138885.2. Lineage (NCBI taxonomy): Eukaryota > Metazoa > Arthropoda > Insecta > Lepidoptera > Noctuidae > Tholera > Tholera decimalis. Next base: position 2,161,003 of record OW964552.2, on the reverse strand, counting down.
AACGTAGGCGCGGGCTTACGGACCATAAAAAGGGTAGCTTACCGTCCAGAAAGGACTAGGCTCTGGTCAGCGATGTTTCGTGATCCAAGAGTGTCTCAAAGAACATAGCAACAGTAGCAGGAATCTTCCAACGAGATACCGTGGGTTCTATAGCGCCAATGCCTGCACCGGAAAAACAGAAAAAGTCTTTTTTATATTAAAAAAATCTAGCAATATGGGTAGAATTCACATTACTAGCAATCTTGTCTGTCCCTACTACTAAGCTAAATATGCTTGTGTCTGGAGTGGGTTCTTCACCACAATAGTGTAATCGGTGGGATTCAAATCCTCGACCTCTCGATAACCTTATTTATAGGATATAGCATTAGTCTGACACAACGTTCCGCAAAAAAAGAATATCGTAGTTAAATATTTAATGACCTGAGAATTATAACAAATCAGTTATCACAAATCCCCGACTACACTATTTAAAACAACCTCAGCCATCTTCACTATAATCTAAGATAATCATCGACCCAATTGTCACTTCATATATTCAAGTCACCATCGCATAAAAATTGTACACAATACAATGCTATGACGTCAGTTTTGAGAGACATTCATTGATGCTAAAGATGTTAACATTTATATCACGCACCGTTCTTTATAGAATGCCATTTTTATTGTGAGAAGACAGTCTTTATGCCATCGTTCGGCGGATATGTGTTCTATAAAAGGTGTTGGTGTGCTTGATAGGGTCTTGTTTTGACACCTGTGCAGAAATAACGGGATTTTTTTCGTTGAAATATGCCCGTTTAATAAATAAATAACTCAAGGTCTCTCTTCAACGCATATAGTCATGTAGAATATCTTGAAACACTTTTTAGTTGAGTATTCCAACCTTTTATGGGATAACACGTTGATCTTGTGGGCGCAAGCGCGACTGTTGTGCATGCGGTTTCAGGTTCGATATCCGGGTCGAGAAAAAACTGCTTTTTCAGCAAAAAGGGATTTTCTATAAGTAAGCATGCTAAGCCGTTGCCCCCGCCCTCAGGCTCCTGCATGAGGAGCGCGTGGAGGCGCTTCGTCGGGGCGAAACTCTGCTGCCGCGACTTGTTGCGGCACGGCAGACAGAGCACCGGCGCGAGATCATGGCGGCATGGGAAGAGCGACTATCGCAACCCAGCGCTGAGCACACCCCAATAGCAGCGGTAAGTCCCCTCTTTGAGGAGCGGCTAATGAGGCGTCATGGCGTCCTCACCTTCCGCCTGACGCAGGTGCTCACCGGACACGGTTGTTTCGGGAGCTACTTGTGTCCGATTCGGCGGGAGGAAACACCCGGGTGTCACCACTGCGAGGGTCGTCTTGAGGACGCGGTGGAACATACAGTGGAGTTTTGCCACGCGTGGGCAGAGCTCTACCGTGTCCTCGTAGGGGCGATAGGCGGTGATCTCTCGCTCCTGGCCCTGGTTCAACCCATGATCCAGAGTGAGGAGGCATGGGAAGCAGTCACCTCTTTCTGCGAAGCAATTATGCAAGCGAAGGAGGTGGCGGGACGCGCGATGGAGAGGCGAGTCCCAAGGCCCTCACAGCCCTTGCGCTCCAGCCGCCGTAGGAGACGCTCCGGGAGTCGCAGGGTGACTGCCAGCCACCTCCGGGCGGGCCTGCGGGCTGCGAGCAATGGGGAACTCGCCGCCCGATTGAAATCAGGCCCGTATAGACGGCGCGTCGTGTTCCACGCGCGCCTCAAAGAGTATCAGCCAAATTGTCGAGGCCCACAAGGGGGCCATTGCCTGCCGGGGTCTTGGAATTGTCCGAAAGAGTTACCGCGGCCTCGGAACACGAAGCGCATATGATGGAACACGGATGGGTTTTAGTCAGTAAAAATCTGACATACCCTCAGTCAGTACAATCAGTCATTGGATGATTTCCCATCCTTAAAAAAAAATCCGTTGGGTCCCGGCTGACAGAAACTGGAAAAACTGAATGTAGTCTGGCCAAGGGGTATCATGTCATTCAGCTACTGGGTTGAGAAGGTCAGTAACTCCATGCACTAATATCCAGTTGCATTCAGTGAGACTAGAAGCTCACTCTTCGAAAGTACTGGTTCGATTTGAATGAAATTTCGTATGTAAGTAGGAAAGTTATAAGCTTTTTACTCAACTGTAAAAAAAGGAGGACTATTTTTTTATCTTGATAAATATCACGGGAGCGAAGCGCTGCAAGACTTAGTTAGATAGATAGATAGATAAAACTTTTATTGTTCAACAGAAGACACAACACACAAAAGCACATGAACATAATTATAACACATAAATTACAGAAAAAAGAACAGAACAAACGTATACAACCAAAAATATAATAAATGAGAAAAAAAATGAAAACATACTTAAAAATTAACACGAAACATTGGTGTGGTGTGTGTCTCTGAATTGCACCAAATGGGAGTTCAGCTCAGCATGTGCCAAGGCAAATATGCCTGAAGCTGGTATTCTGCTGGATCCCAGTAGCCGTACCTCCCAGTAGTAGTCCCAGTAATATCCCAGTAGTAATTCCTCATAATACCACAAATACCACGCACAGCAGGTGACTGGTTGATTGCCAACCTAATCAGTACTCAGTCAGATGCTCCGCCATCCATCTTTTTGTCAATTAGCGACTTAAATGGTGCAAAAAACGAAGAATACTAGTGCGAGTTATATGCCTGCTTAGAATTCTGTTTTGTTTTTACAATGTGTTTATTACGTAGTCGGTTTTATTTGACTAAGAAGTTACGTTTGTAAGATAGTTTTGAATGGCATAGTTGTTGTTATCGAAAGAAAGCACTTCACTGGACTATTTTGGCATAATCTTTAATAGTTTTAACCTGAGATATATATAATATCATGTAATTTATAATCACCATTTCCATGACATATTTACTTATCATTACTGTATATTACCTACATATGCTTGCATATGCATATACAACTTCGATAACTAGTCTGATGCAGGATCGGCGCCGGGATTGCGGAAATGCCTTAAAGAGGTACCGTGGCCCCACAACGAAAGGGTAACTGAGGGAACAGGGTGGGTTTTGATCAGTCTCACACTTCTTTCTTCTCCTCCCATGTGTGAGGAATCATTTAATTAATTATCTATTTGTTGTTTCCTTTTTCTTCGTAAATTGACAATATCTAAGTCTTTGTCCTTAATTACTAACATAATTATAAGTACCAATTACTAACTCTAGTCTAAGGAACTAAATAAGTTTTTAATATTGTTAGCATGTCATTTGTCTGTTGGCAATAAATACTTTTTCTTTCTTTTCTTTCTTTCTTCTTCTTTTAAAAAAAGCAAAATACAGGATTGTTTCTGGAAACCTGATTAGTAATGTGATCTTTGCTGCTGTTGTAAGAAGACCATAATTGCAGCCAATTAAATCACAGTTCTCAGTTTATACTCATAAAGATCTCCTAATTGCCCTATAACAGTGACCATTATAAAAACGTCCTTTATAAACAGTACACACAATCAATGGATGACCATGTCGGATCATGAATCAATCCCGTCCGTCATCGTCAATTGTTTAGCGACGGCCGCGTAATCTGTTATGTCACACTGTCTGTCCGGGTAAGTAGTTAATTTAAAAGGTAAATCGTAATGATTACACTGTTCTGGTATAGAATATAGAATATATATTTTAGAATATTTTTTTTATATTTTAGAATGTTCATACAAAACTCCAATTTCATAGGATATTGAAAAAGGATACAATATTTATTTATTTATTTCATAAACAGGTACTTACACATTGCATTTTGTACATTCGACATTACATAATTTACAATTTGTCACACTAGCACATAATATGAATAGGTAGGTATACATATACTTCCGTTAGTTTTGGACTGGGATGGTGCTGATACTACAAAACGCCATCTACTACGATACTTATAATTATACCTACCTACATATTAATACATCATATTTAATTCATTAATAATAATATAGCTAAATTACAGAGTGCGTGCGTAGGTTTATATATCAGCATTGCTGGGCGGCAGACATAAAGCGCTGATTCTTATGGCTCCTCACAGTGACATTTTTAGAATTTAGAATTCTGACGTCCTATTTAGATTACAGAGTAATCTGTGTTAAGGACCGTCAGCCTATTTTTACTATGAGAGAGAAAAAAAAAAAAGAAGATTGCAAAATCCGTAGGTGCTGCTAAGAAAATAAATATAAACTAAACAATCTTAAAAATAAAAATAGTGAGCAATTACAATCTAAAACTAAAATTAAACTGAAAAATAAAGAAATATATAGAATAATACTCAAGCACGATTTTTGTACTTTCACGCGTGTGTATGCGTGAGTGTGTGTGTCTGTTTGTGTATATGTGTGTGCGCGCGCGTGTGTGTGTGTATGTGTATGTGTGCATGAGTGTGCGTGTTTTAGTGTGTGAACGAGAGTGTGATGAGTTTTAAGGTATATGCAAAACATACAGTAGGAGTTAAAACAAGTTTAAATAAAAGATTTAAGTAATTTTTCGGTGTCATCGTAGTTTCTTTGCAGTAGAAATTGTGTTGTCTGTTTTTTACAAATAGCATTAGAAGATCTGTAGATAGGGAGTAATTTGTTTATTTTATTGTATAGGGAGGGTGCAAGGTAGTAAGAAAAGCGTTTTGTGAAAGCGAAGTGAGAATGAGGCACTTCACATAGCGTTTGACGACGTTTGTGAGTGACTTTATCAGGTGAGAATGGGGTAATGGAGTGTTGAAGCATTATGGTGTGGAGTATGTAGAGTTGACGAACCGTGAGGACATTGCATTTCTGATACAAGTCAGTGGTTGGGTAAAGTATAGGACGGAATGTAACTACTTTAAGTATGGCCCTTTGTGCTACTTCAAGAGGTTTAAGGACCGTCTTGGCAGCACCACCCCAACTTGTGATACAGTACGAGATGACCGATTGACCCATGGCAAAGTACACGGAGCGGATCAAATGAACATTGGCAATGTTTCTTAAAGTTTTAAAAAGATATATTAATTTACGGACTCTTCCACTTAACTGGTCAATGTGGGCTTTAAAGTTCAGGTGTTTATCCAGTACAATGCCTAGATATTTTATGGTGTCTGTGGATAAAATTGAGGGACAGTTACAGTTTGGTGATTGTAGTTGACAGATGTGAGCTTTTAGTGTAATAGGGCTAGTTGGTTGTGAAGTTATTTTTAGGGAAAATGTGATGATTTTTGTTTTGGAAGAGTTTAGGGTAAGGGAGTGAGAGATAAGCCAATTGAGAACACGGTTGAGGCCTTGTTGTGCTACAGCTTGAAGAGAAGTCCAAGAGTCACTAAAAAATGTGATGGCTGTGTCGTCGGCAAAAGATGTAATGTTACCAGATGAGACATTAATGTTGCAGAGGTCGTTGATGAAGATAAGAAAAAGAGTAGGGCCAAGGACGCTACCTTGGGGGACGCCATACGAGATGGGCAGTTCGTCGCTCAGGTAGTTTTCGACTTTTACTCTTTGAGTTCTACCAGTGAGATAGGATCGAAAAAGATTAAGTTGTGTACCTCTGACACCCAGGCGTTCGAGCTTGTGTATTAGGAGAGGGAGAGGAACTGTGTCAAAGGCCTTGGCAAGATCGAGAAATACTGTAAGACACTTTTTGCGTTGATTCAGTCTATGAACGATACCACTGACAAGTTACAAAGCCGCATCAGAGGTCGACATCTTCTTCCTGAATCCAAACTGATTTTGTGATATAAAGTTGTTGGTCTCTAAAAACTTAATGAGCCTATTATTTAGCAAACGTTCTAGGATCTTAGAAAGCGCAGTTAAAACTGCTATAGGGCGGTAATTGTTGACATCAGTCCGATCTCCCCCTTTAAAAATGGGATGGATAATAGCCTTTTTGAAGGAAGAAGGAAAAACGCCACTGTTAAAGCAAAGGTTGAAAATATGGCACAATATGGGTGTCAGTAGTGAAGAGTATCGTTGTATTATGGTGGTGGATATGCCGTCGGAACCAACGGCTGCAGTTGGTTTAAGAGACCTTATTATGGCGGCTATCTCCTCGGGGTTTGTTTCCAACAACACAAAAGAACCAGAGTTGATAGAGGTATTAGGGATCTGAAACCTCTACCTCTACCCTCTCTGAAATATAAACATATTTATTCAAGTACAGACATACAACAAGTACAAGAAAGTGAACGGGTGAAGCGAACTAAGCATTTGCTGGGCGAGTGATGCCCAGCGCAGGTTTTCAGATTGGTAAGCCCGAAATTAATTATATATGATATATGTATTATATTGCATCTGGTTAAACTGAATGCCGTGCCTAATTTAATTGAGAAAAACGTAAGTCAACTCAACTAACCTAAGTCGACATTCATGCTGAGCTGAAAATCGGCACATATTTAAAGGTATTGAAAGTCGCGTGAAGATGCCAAAAAACACTGCAAAGTGAAAAACAACTTTAATTTCGATTCTTCAATTTTATTTTATTTTATTTCATTCTTTTTAGTTGGTCGATTTTTAATTTACCTAGTTACAAAAACCTAAATGTCAACTACTTATATATAACTTTTGCAAAATATGGCTTTTCCTAATGCTGGGCCGTTAATTGTTGAGGAGTTCTCCTGGTACTTCACCATCGGCTTCACTTCACCATATGCATTATGAGGAGCATATTGTGCTTAGTAACCATATTCAAATAATCGAAGCGGAACCCATGAAATACTTATTATTCCTACTTATATATTGAGTAGTTTCAGTGGTCATCTGTGGTCTTCATCATCAGGTCAACTTCACAATGGTGCTTTTCGAATGCAACTACACAAGTTATTATAAAATATCCTCAAATCACTATGGGTGTGCCTATAATATTTGAAGAGTTCCCTCGATTTCTCCAAGATCCCATCATCTCATCTGACTTGGTGAAAATGGGACCAACTTCAAAGTATACCCTTTCAAACAAAAATAGAATTTTCCAAATCGGTTCAGCCATCTTCGAGTAATCGGTGATCATACATAAAACAAAAAATATATATATACGCGTCGACTTGATAACCTCCTCCTTTTTTGTCGTCGGTTGAAAACCCAACTAAAATGTTATTTCAAAATCATTTCTAAGACATCATACCTGCCACATTCTCTCGATTCCTCTCTGGATAGTGAATTAAGTTCAAAAAGGATACGGCTGGACTTAGAGCTCGCCCAAATATCGTAACACGTAACATTCGGACAGGGTCTGTAAAACTTGACTGTTTGTCAGTCGACTTCTCCACGCTAATACTGACTAAATGATGGAATATCACTGGCCTAGAGCCACAGGTCATCTACTAGCATCTATCACAAGGCCTTCTTGCCCTGCCTCTGCGGATTCCATTCCAACTTTTGGTCCGCAGTCAGCAGCATTAACGGAGCCCGAACAAGCCTATGCCCGCCGGGTTTTCCAAAAGTTTCTCATGAGATACCACGGCATCAAAGCAAGGCCAACTGAAGGAATATGTGGGTTTTTAGTCAGTAGAAGTTTGACACTCCCTTCCGCTTCTTCCAGAGCGCGAGAAGTCATTTGTTATTTTTTTACACCTCCAAAATTCAATCAATCAATTCAATTCAGGTCAATTTCAGAAACGAGATAACAATGTAACACAGTAGCTACTATACATCGAAATGAAGCATTGGGAACCCTTTACACTGTAGACAAGTACGCTGATACAAGCCCTAAAAATTAAAGAGTAAAATGTTAAAGTAAATTGTACGAAGCAATTTCTCAGTATCAATTCTAAAAATACATTGGAGTGTTGCCAGTATTAGGTTCCCACAATTGTGGTTTTAGTGAATGTCCTGCCACCATAATATTGGATGTAAATTATATATCGTCTATAATGTGATGACCATAAATAAAAGATCGTATTGCAGTCACTTTTGTTCTTACACCTGACAGGAATATTGAGTTGAGCCTAGCATACAAGATCGGCATTTGTTTTATTTAATAGTTATCGAACTTCAATGTTGAAAACACACTGCGTAAGAGTAAGCAGTTCTTTGTTTTAATAGATGCAGATTCTAAACCTACCAGAAGAGGAAAGAGGAAGGGCCAACCGCTTTTTATCCTATGTTCCAACATAAAGAACCTCAACCTGAAGAACTCCCAAATGTCTGATGTGACAACCCAGAATAGAATAACCTGGCATAGACTAGTGAGGAAACAAAATCCTAAATAATGGGACCTGGGATGGACAAAAAAGAAGAATGTTTGGATTTAGAATCTACTAATCAGTATTTTTTTTTTATATTTTTATATACGGTGTATGCCTCAGTCAAAACAGGTAAGTATTAATGTTTTATTTTTTTTACTCTTCGCTCCGTCCGTGTGTAATTAAGTAGTATATTCATCCTATATAAATACGAATGAACGACGTTACGTAGGAAAGTATATTTCTATAAATACTGTTGTTGGACCCCGTGCAACGACATGTAATTCTTTTGCTTTGCTTCCCACGGATGAAGCTGAGATTGAGTCCCTTATTTTAGGCCTGAGAGATAGTTGTGCAGTAGGAATAGACCTTATATCAGGTAAACTTATTAAGCGATACGTGCGCATACTTACGCCCTTGATAACACATTTATGCAACCTTGCTCTGAGTACCGGAACCTTTCCCAAGGCCTTTAAAGCCGCTTTGATCAAACCAATTCACAAGGGGGGTGACAGAGACTGTGTCAACAATTACCGACCGATTTCTATACTACCGTCATTATCAAAAATCCTTGAGCGTCTGATGAATAACCGCTTGACAAAATACTTGGAAGCAAACAATCTCCTTTCGGAATCCCAATTTGGATTTCGATCGGGTAAATCAACGGATGATGCGGTACATGACCTTATTAATGCCATAGTATCAAATATAGACGCGAAAAAGAAATGTGTCACGGTGTTCCTAGATCTAGCTAAAGCTTTTGACACGGTCTCTGTCCCTCACTTGCTGGAAAAATTGGAGAGAATTGGAGTTAGAGGCCTTCCTTTGCAACTATTTAGGGACTATCTCTCCAATAGAACACAGCGAGTCAAAATAGATAGCTGGATAAGTGATGAGGTGTTCATCAGCTACGGCGTCCCACAGGGTAGCATTCTTGGTCCGACACTGTTTCTGGTTTATATTAATGACCTGTGTCAGCTTAAGCTTCTAAACGGGCAAATTTTTTCCTTCGCTGACGACACAGCTCTTTTCTTCAGAGGTGAAAGTTGGAAACATGTCTTTGAAAGTGCACAAACTGGATTTAACGAGGTCTGTAGGTGGTTGAGGAGTAATGTGCTAACGCTTAATGTCTCTAAAACTAAATACATGGCCTTCGCACATAGAAAAGATCTACTTCCGCCTGCAGTTCTTTCAATTACTGCCCATTCTTGTCCTCATTCTGTAACATCCGCTTGCCAGTGTCCGTTGCTGCAGGGTGTTGAAACCATTAAATACCTCGGCGTTATAGTAGATCAAACGCTCTGTTTTAAGCCGCACCTTGACGCACTTGTGGCCAGATTGCGTAAATTGATATACATATTTAAAACCTTGAGACACATTGCTGATCGAAGAATAACAAAGATGGTTTATTGCGCTCTCTGCCAATCCCTTATTAATTACTGCATCACTACATGGGGAGGAGCAGCTAAAACCCATATTATAGAAGTGGAGAGAGCGCAAAGAGTGGTTTTAAAAGTTGGTGCTGGACTCCCATTCCGTTTTTCAACAACGGAGTTATACAGTAAATGGGATGTATTAACGGTGACACAAACCTTTGTATTAAATATTGTGCTAAAAAAACACTCTAATTTAGCTTATGATCCTGACTTAGCAAGAGACAGTAGAAGGAAGGGAAGAATATGTCAGGCACAAAAACTCAACACCCAACTGTCTCATAGGTTCTACTGTTTTCTGGGCAGTTACCTGTATAATATTGCTAATTCTTCACTTGACATTTACTCGCAGTTAAAATTTGGCTGTAAAGCATCAGTTACCAAGTGGTTAAAAAAATTAGACTATAATGCAACTGAAAAGTTGTTACACCCAATGAAATAACATGAAACTCGCACTCTTCCTTCGCATACACAGCAACATACAGACACAATCACAAACAGGCACACACTAGAAAACAAGGAAACACACGCACACACACACACACACACACACACACACACACACCCACACACACACTCACACACATAAATTAACATGCCTATTTTGTTTTATTTATATTTTACTTTATATCCTTTGAATTTCTCTTATTTAATTGTAATTGTATTTAATTGTTCAGATTGATTATCTTATCATTCACAATATGCTTTCCAAGTTTTGTCAGCGGAGTGGGGACCTGGTGACCTGTAATACAGGTATTGATATACCTACCATGGGCACCAGTCTCTTACAAATTTGTTAACATAGCATTGTATTAACAGCGTATGTACTTACTTTATAAGTTTGTAGAGAAAATAAATAAATGTATTGATAAATGTTATTTTCACACAGTATTGATGTAAAGTTTAGTCAAAGATTTTTGCGTTATTTTTTCGTTACACATAACATTAATATACCTAGTAGAAAGTAGGATACTGGTAAACGTAATGAAGACTGCTCCATTTAATTTTTGACCTGAAGCCATCAAGATTTGTAATATTATTGATTATATTGTATTGGTTATAAATAACACTTTTACACATCAAGTTTTTGCCGTTTTAAGTTTATCTAGATGAGGACCGTGTTCAAACCTATTCATTTTGGCTTGTCACCGATTACTTCCTCCTCCTTTTTGAAGTCGGGTAAAAAACGAGAATGGAATATCGCCAGAATTACAAAATATTGAATAAGTACTCAAAGGCACAATCCTCACCCATTCTGTCTTTACGCCACCATTGCACTCACCTTCGCCGCTAACCCTATTGTAGTAATAAGCACGTTACCTAATAACCGCATGTAGATATACGAGACTAATCTAATGGTATAGTGTGGTGCTGTGACGCGTGGAGACTGACCCACTGGATTCATGTCACGCGTGTTGACATACAGACCTTGGGGTTGGGGATGTAGGGGCAATTGGTGCTTATAAATGACTTGCGATGGTTTTAACAGAGAACAGAGGCGTTTTCTTGTGAAGAGTTTAATATACAGATCTTGGACTTTTATAAAAGTGGTAGACTTAGCCAATATAATCTTTAACATTATAATTGCTGGAACACAGGTCTTCTATCATCTTCTATTTCTTCTTCTTCATTTATAGCACATATTCGCTCACTGTTGAGACACACCTCTCCAAATACTTCGTTATTACTGTATATGTATCCTTTTAGCTATCAACAAAATCTACGCAGCTGCAAGATACATAGGAACTAGTTATCAGCCGTTGACAAAAACAGACAATGGCCATTATTCGTGGGAAGTAAGGTAAAACAATAATGTCTAGTAATTTACTTGTAGTACCTAATGAGACAATGTTGGTGTCATACGGGATTATAATGACGTCACATGGGGAGTATTGTATTTAGTTCAATATATGTTACAACGCCTATCGTGGAAATGGAAATGTCATGAGGAGGGAGGACGCGCATATAAGCAAAAAGTGATGAGTTTGAATCTTGATTAGTATAGAGAATATAGAGTGTAAAGGGTATAGAGTTGTTTTAGAAACCTCAATGTCATTTTTAGAGTCCTAACCATAGATATCACTGTAATTTTTAAAGACCTGTCTATAGATACCACACACGTATAGGTTTTATGAAAGAAAATATTTTCAGTTTCAGTTCCATGTATGGAGCCCCCCTTTATTTTAAATATTTTTTAATGTTTTTCTTAAAATCGGAAAGTGGTTCACAGAATACATCTACCTACCAAGTTTCACATGTATAGTCCTAACAGTTTCGGAATAAAATGGCTGTGACATACGGACGGACGGACAGACAGACGGACAGACATGTCGAAACTATAAGGGTTCCGTTTTTTGCCATTCGGCTACGGAACCCTAATAAAAAAGAGGACCTGATACACAAAAGTATCTTTTGTACAGCTTCACATATTTATAATATTATTCTATGGCCGATTAGAATAATTCCGGAAATGAGAAAATTTAAAAAGAATCTCCATGATCTGTTAGTAAACAAGTGCTAGTACTCTATAAAAGACTACCTGTTAGACAAATTACTGCTCCGGTACAGTCTCCCATCGCCCGGTTAAGTAGTAACCAGCCTTAGCGAGCTGAACTACGAGTGACCCTATACAAAAAAAAAACAGTCTCCTTCGGTTTTGATGCGTTCAGTGACAGATTTTTTTTTTTTGTTTTATTTTATATTTCTCACTAGTACTCTCGCGGGGCTTCGCTCCCGTGGATTCTATCACGGTAAAAACATAACTCTCCTTTTTTGCAGTCGGTTAAAAAGTAGCCTATAACCTTCCTCAAGCTTCAAGCTACTTCTATACCAAATTTCATCCAAATCCACCCAGTACTTTCGAAGATTAGCGCGTTCAAGCAAACAAACAAACAAACAAACAAACAAACTAACAAACTTTTCCGCTTTATAATATTAGTATAGATAATGTAATTCTTATTAATAAGCGATTTGAAGTAATAATACTTTAATGTAATTTAATTTGTTTTATAACTATTGTGTGCCCTAAGGGCGGGACATAGCTGATCTGTATTAATATGTACCATGATCCTATGATCCACAATAAAAATATTTGATTGATTGATTGAGGAAATGAGATGGGCAGTCTACTAGAACCTACTCAGCTGCACTTAGTTAAACTGGAAGCCGACGATATTGTTCTAGCATATAATGTAAGTACCCGAGGGTAATCTGTAGAAAGCCTGAATGATTTCTGTTTGAAAGATAAGCAAATAATAATAAAAGAAATAAATATATAAATAAAAATAAAAATAAAAATAAAAAAATAATAAAAAAATGAAATATATAAATATAAAGAATAGAAGATAATGCAAACTGAAATTAAAATAAAATAAATTGTAGAATAGCATTATTTTTGGGTAAATTAACATAACCGCTGCTCTCAAAATGGTAAAGGATAACATCGTAATGCATTTTTTTAAGACTCTTAGATAATTAGACTAGAAATAAAACTCGATTATAAACTTATATAAAATAAATTAATGGCATTTAATTAATCTATAAAGTGACTACATTATTTTTGCATACTTATGAGTCGGAATACGAGGTATTTCTATTATAATATGGCAATTGGTAAACTAGAAATTAAGAATGAAATTGAAACCACAAGAGATAGCCTGTTTTCGTAGAAAACCAGATTTTTATAATTTATCTTACCTAAGACCTAGTCATAATCTATTATATCAGGACCACATTTAATCACATTTTAATAAATCTTAATTTTAATACATTATTTGTACAGCGGAAAATTATATTACAGTAACGACATCTATCTTAAGTACTGCTCAATCGGTGCGTAATCGACACTGTTGCCGCGAGGACCGGAGAGATACACGGACCGGCCGCCAGATGTCGCTTGTTTTCTGAAGAATTCTGCTACGTTTCCACTCATACTGCCATACGGGATACCGCCTGAGACATGCATACAAGCTCTATTATTAATTAATTAATTTAATTATTAATTGATTAATCTATCGGACTACAAGACAAACGGCGATGCGCCATCTTTACATGGTGGACATCCCACCAGGGGCGTGCATAGGATTATGACATGCGGCGGAGTAAAAACACAAAAACTTCTTCTTTTATAGATTTTTAGCATAGCCACAGCCACGCATCGTAGCATGGTGGCGATGCGTGGCTGTGGCTATGCTAAAAATCTATAAAAGAAGAAGTTTTTGTGTGTTTTTACTCCGCCGCATGCCCTGTCATAATCCTATGCACGCGCCTGCATCCCACCCATACGCACGAAACGTTTTGGGAATACTTTCATTGTGCGTACGGCTAAGGAGTGGAATTCCCTGCCGGAGTCTGTGTTTCCTGATAGTTATAACCCGGGAGTCTTTAAGTCAAGAGTGAATAGGTTACTTCTAGGCAAGCATCTTCGACCACATCATCGCTTAACATCAGATAAGATTATGTTCAAACGCAAGCCTATCAACAATAAAAAAAAATTACATACCTACATAATATTTTTCACTGTTCCACAATTGTAAATTGTGTTTATATTCACTGTGTACAATATATTATCTGTAGATCTAGCGATTGTAAGATTATACTGCATAAAAGATTGCTTGAGCTCTGCGACATATGTCAAACTGACATTCCTAGGTTTGTCTGGACATAAAAAGTTGTCGAAAGGAATTATCGACGTTTCTTACTATTATTGATGCTAATGTAAAATATTTATACTCTTATAAGTACCTATAGGTACTGTCTGTCGCTTGGACATAAGGGCGGATCCGGGGGGGGGGGGGTCATGGGGTCCTGGCCCCCCCTGGGCTGGGTCCAGGACCTAGGTGGACCACTAATTAAAATTTTAAACAATGTTGCTAGATAATACCATGATAATACTCCAGTTTCTGTCGTTGTAAATGAATATCGGCAGTGGATGGCCAAGTGGCAGCGGAGTCAGGAAATACAAATTATAACTTCTTGTGACTTGACCACGATTATGTGACCCCCCCTGGCACCAAAGCTGGATCCGCCCTTGCTTGGACAGTTTGACTTCGTTTTAACCCTTCAAAACGAAGTCCAAACGACAGATAGAACACTGCCTCCTAAGACACAGAATATCCTAGTCTAGGAGGCAAGGTCGAAAAATGGGGTTATTCACCAACTGGACACAAGATACCGGACACACGTGTGTCCAGTTGGTGAAAATCAGAATTAGTACAATTATTATTTCGTCATCTGGACATGCCAAAATTTTTACGCGTGTCCACATAGTGAAACTTAAATTAAATCAGTTTTATGTTTTCGTCAACTGGACACACCCAGTTTTGTTGCAAAAAAGGGTACAGTCAGGTTAATAATCGCCTTGATTTCATGAAAAAGCTGCCTCACTTTTTTACTTGAAAAACCTTATTAGCTTTTATTTAAGACAAATCTATACTAATATTATAAAGCGGAAAAGCTTTTTTTTTGTTTGTTTGTTTGCTTGAACTCGCTAATCTTCGAAAGTACTGGGTGGATTTGGATGCAATTTGGTATGGAAGTAGCTTGAAGCTTGAGGAAGGTTATAGGCTAGGCTACAGATACTTTTTACGCGAATGAAAAAAAGGCGAGTTATGTTTTTACCGTGATAGAATCCACGGGAGCTAAGCCCCGCGTGAGTACTAGTTTTCAAATAAAACGTTTAGTGTTAGTTTAGTTATGAACGTTTAGTGGCCGATGATGAATGTGACACAAAACATTAATGTGGTTGACTGTACTTTATCTTGAATTTGGGTAAAATGCGAACATGTGTCCAGTTGGCGAAAACATAAAAGTAATTTAATTTAAGTTTCACTATGTGGACACGAATAAAAATCTTGGCGTGTCTAGATGACGAAATAATAAGTAATACTAATTTTGAGTTTCACCAACTGGACACACGTGTGTCCGGTCTCTTGTGTCGAGTTGGTGAATAACCCGAAAAATGTATGTATGCCTTCTACGAATTATAAATAAGCTAAGTTTTAAAAAATTTGTAAGGTTTTTGTCCAATAAATATATTATGTTATATTATATAATTATTTTTTTATACAAACATCTCAACCTCACTGTGGGCTTAGTATGAGTTTGAAATACTTTTGTCGCAAACTCATATTAAACCCACTGGACAAGAGGTTTTGATTGAAATCCCAAGCGCGCAGTTTGAATTGGTATCGGGTTTATGTCAACTCTCATTATATTTCAGCCACTCAGTGCGCAGAGAGACCAACTTTGGAGAAGCCGATTCTGGTTGGAACTCCGAAGGCAAAAAAGGTTCGTCGTCTTCAAAATTTTACAAGGTCATAGTGACACGCTAAGTGGATAGGAGTCGTTGAAGGCAGATCATTCGTTCCAGATGCGGACCTGATGCTGGCCAAGATTATCAGATTTTATGGACCGAGAGAGAGACCCTTAAACTCGGTAAAACAAAAATGCCTATCTACGTTTGTATCTACAATCATTAATGAAGCAGTGCTAGTTTTACCTACGGTTACTTATTTATCTACTTAAATATGTTGCAATTTCCTTGAATATCGTTCAAATTGTGATTATATAGTAAGTATCTAAAACAACTTAACGCGCATGGTACTTAAAAGTGTAAATTATGGAACAACTTAATGGAAGTAAGTACTTCAATACTTACTTATGCATTCGGTTTTCCCAATGGCCACTAAGTTGTTCCATAATTTAATGTTATTTACTGTTACTTTAATGTTCTTTTCAAGGTTCAACATTATTTTATTCTAAACTAGCTGTACGCGCGACTTCGTATGCACCACAGGTTATTGCTGTTTGAATAAAAGGCCTATTTGTTGACTTATTACCTTCTCTACCTTCCAGTAAAAGTCCCATTAAAAACGGTTCAGACATTCCAGAGATTACCCCAACCAAACAGAAAGACAGACAAAATTGTAAAAAAAGTTTGTTTGTATTTTAGTATCGTGAGTTTTTCGTAGGCAGACGACATTGTTGCCATCGTGTTCGTGGTGTTCGCGGAGCTTGGCACAAGTGAAGGGACGCCTATAACCAGCAGAGGGCAGAAGTCAGGCTGTGGATAATGATGAGTTTTTTTAAAGAAAGTTAGCAATGTGGGTAGAGTCCACATTACAAACAATCTTGATAACCCCTCCAAATAAGCCTTCATCGAATGACTTCTCCCGCTCTGGGCAAAACGGAAGGGGGTGTTAGACTTATACTGACTAAAAATCCACGCTGTTCCTTCAGCTGCCCTTAAGTTCCGGGGCCGCGGCATCTCATTAGAACATTACCGCAACCCCGACAGGCCATTGCCTGTCATTGCCTTATGGGGCCCCGTCACTGGTGCTGACAGCTCTTTGAGGCGCGCGTGGAACACGACGCGCCGCCGACCCGGGCCTGGCCCTTACCGGACGGTCAGCTACCCCTGCTCGCCGTCCGCAATATGCTTGTGCCTGGAGTTAGTACACGGGAATAGTGAACCGTTTAACTATTAGCACTTGAGAAAACACATTCAGCTATTTTGAAATCAAAGACACTTCAATTTTCTACACATATGCATATGTATACAAATATAATATTTTCTTGATTGTGAAACCTTACGTATATTTTGACAAAGTAATCAGCTTATGAACCACGTTGTGTAACTAGAGGTCAACATTGAACTGAAAGGAAACTATAAGTTCAATGCACTTGTACAATGTTAAAATAAATCAATTTAAATTATAGCAAATTCCTCCTAAGTGCTTTTTTATCGCCGCATTAGTTTCAGAAGTAGAAAAAGGTCTGAGAAAACAGTTTTTTGTTGTGGTGATGATTACATTGTAGTAGATAAGCAGTGCTTCATTAAAATTGTGAAAATTCTGCTAATTCGGAACCATGCGTAAGCAGAATTTTAATAATTATGCTTTAAAGAAAAATTGTAATAAATCATCGCGTTTTCTCTTTTAATATATTTTTCAATTTTTCCATAATATTACAGCTACTACGATAACTACATGCAACAGGAAGAAATGTTCGAAATTATTTAGTCATGAGCAACCTTTTAAATGTTAGTATTAATAAAAAGTCGATAAAGAAGAGGAATAATTAAATATTTTATTTCTTGAACCATTTAAATATTTTCAGGGCGAGACGCAAACTCAAAATATTTTATTTCATAGAGTCCTATATGGTTCGAAATTGGTCGTTTTCTTTGAAGAAGAACCGATAAGATACTCTGCAGTTTCTCTTTTCAAAATATCATTCATTTTTACAATGTATCCATAATACCATTGCATAATACAGTTACTTCATTACGGTGGGGTTGCCCACAGTAATGCTGCAAATTATGCCATCTTTTGCAAGTTACAAAAAAAAGGTTAACAACACTAAATATCGGACTACAAGACAAACGGCGATGCGCCATCGTTACACGATGGACATCCCACCCATACGCACAAAACGTTTTGGGAACACTTTCATTGTGCGTACGGCTAAGGAGTGGAATTCTCTGCCGGAGTCTGTGTTTCCTGATCGCTATAACCTGGAAGTCTTTAAGTCAAGAATGGAACAGGTTACTTCTAGGCAAGCGTGCTCCATTTTCAACCACATCATCACTGACCATCAGGTGAGATGGTGGTCAAACGCGAGCCTATTATCATTAAAAAAAAACAGCTTATTATAAATATAGTATAGACTAGTGAACAAACTACCAAGACCAACATTCTATGCCTTGCGTATAATGCTTATAGACTCCGTCAATGATGAGGCCTGCATTTTGAAAGCGAGTAGACTGTACTAACCGTATGAGAGTCCTGGTCCAGGAACAGTGACACTCTCTCCATCATCAGGCTTGGCTGCAGATAGAGCCACCAGCGCCAACACAGCGCATACCAAGAAACATACCTGGAACGTGACGTATAAGTGTTATTACCATGTGGAATACCTGGGTTGTGTCAATCCCGGGTTTTGGGAATGTTCTCACGAGAGAGAGATAGCAAGGTCCTCTGAAGGAACAGAGTAGGTTTTCAGGTAGAAAGAGTCTAACACTTCACACACGAGTCATTTGATGATTTTTCCATCACCATCTTAACTCATCGAGATACCTCCGTGCCTAGAAAAGCACGTTTAACCGCTGTTCTTTGTACCTAAATGTTTGACCATCGTTACGGGCAGACAAACTGACACCATGTCTCCCTAAGAAGCCTCGTGTTACCGAGCAACATTAGTACTCAGCTGAATCAAGTTAGACTGCATGCCAACCCCGATATTGTTGGGAAAAGGCTAAGCAAATGATGTACTAATAGTAGTATTAGTTCATTATCCTGTACTACTACTAGTACAGGATATAGTCTCTGTACTAGTAGTAGGGTCTATACAACGTGTAATAATCGGCTTCTGAACCTATTTCCGTCATAAACAATATGTGTTTTTTGACGGAAAAATCTGATAATCTATATATAAATATATAAAAGAAAGTCGTGTTAGTTACACTATTTATAACTCAAGAACGGCTGAACCGATTTGACTGAAAATTGGTAGAGAGGTAGCTCAGAACCAGGAAACGGACATGGAATACTTTTTATCCCGAAATTTTTACGGGATCGGGATTCCTTCTCCTCCCACGCGAACGAAGTTGCGGGCAAAAGCTAGTTAATGATAAATACAAATACAAATATTTTGAACTTAATAAATGAACTTTATTTTGCAAATTGATTATTAAATAACACTTTTACACGTCATTTTTTTGTAAGATGAGGCCGATATTTCCTAACTGACTACCTTGAGAAGAAAAACTGAAACAAACTCAGGGGTCCGTCTCTTTTTCATTTAACTTAAAATGGAAACACAGTATCATGAAAAATGTATACAATCCTTAATTCAAGGAAATACGCTCGTGTGCGTGTTGGCCGCTAATATTGCATGAGTGTATGCGTCTGCGTAAGAATATTGTATGACGCACATACATTTTGCGTTTAGAAAGGATAACTATTTTATAAAAAATGACTTGGTTTGGTTTCAATTTATTTAGTTACGGATGTTGTTTTAGACTTATAATTTAATATTCTAATTGGGGTGTCTGAGGTATTGCGCTTAATCTGTTACACCTTGTGGTTGCGCTGATATACGATTCTTTTCGTTTATATTTTTAATTATTGGCAACACGCATAATCGCTAATTGGTTAGACATTCCCCTTCCGCATATTATCCTTTCTCCCTTGCACTAGACCTTCGTCTATTCGAGAGTGAGGGAGAGAGACTATACCGCTCTAGAAAAATCGATCGCGTCTGGATCTTCCGATGGACGATCGGACCTTCAATGGCTGTCGAGTCGCGTTAGAGCACACACGCATCGAATCGCATTCGAACGGTCGCGTCGTTTTGTGCGACCAATTCGTAGCAGAAGAACGGTTATACTGTGGTGGTGAACTGTGATCAGAGTGCTGGCAGTCCTGAATATCCTGGATTATCAAGGTTAGTGCTGCCTTTCCTATACGACGCTGGACTCTTATCTTTTGTTCCAACCAGCGCCGGTTCCCGTCAATTGTGTAACCGAAAACTTCTAAGTCGCATACGTTGCATTACCGCCCATCCATTTGATGGTCCTTCCCGAGTCGGATAATAATCAGCACAGCCATTCCCTAGAATTCGCTAGGTATATCGTAGTTTCGTATTCGTATTTCGTAGTCAACCCCGCATAGATACTTATTTGCCAACGCGTGGCAAGTAAGTACATCGTAATTCATTACGTCGTTTTCGTGTCTTCCTAGCTAATAATCGATTAGTAAGGAATTTCGCAACCCCGCTTAGTAGTTAATTATCGTTACTTGTAAAGTAAATACCAATCGGTCGAGTCAAGGTTACTCGAGACCGCGTCGCGCACCCGGCCGTTATTTCGCAAAACGGTGGGTAGTTACTAAATATTTCTTATAATAATTAGTTTGATATTCATAGCTCATAAATATGGCACCGACCGATATTACTCTTAAAAGATTGATAGCAAAGAGAGATCGTATCTTTGCTCGCATGCAGAGTATTGCAGATAAAATAAAACACATTCATTCGGATGAAAGCGTTAAGGAATCATTTTTGTGCGACATCTCGTTAGTACAATCACTACGTGTGGATTTTGAAAGTGCTTTGGATGAAATTGTTATTCACGAGCTAAAATTAAACCCTGAATATGTTGTAGATTATCAATCGCTTTCTGCGTTCGAAGACCTTTTAGGGCGCATTTTACGGGCTGAGAAGAACCTGACGGCTCACTCTCATAGTGAGGTCCAAAGGTCACCTCGATTGCCGCCAATTGAAATACCCGAATTCAACGGAGATATTAAGAATTGGCCATTATTCGTCGCTAGTTATCGTAATGTCGTGCATAATAATGTTTCTCTAACAGACTGTGAGAAATTATATTATTTATTAGGTAAATTAACACATAAAGCTCGTACAATTTTCGCTGGTATTACCCCGTCTGCGGATAATTACCCACTCATTTTCGATTTGCTTTGTAAAAAATATGAAGATAGTCGACAATCGGCAACTTCATACTTAACTCAAATATTTGAATTTAAATCTATTACATCAGGTACCCCTAGTAGTTTAGAATCATTTATTGATAAGTTCGCTTCGTCGGTAGTTGCTTTAAAACATACAAAAGTCAGTGACCTGGCTGATTTTATATTATTGCATGTCGCGCTTAAAAAACTGGACCCAGACACCGTTCGTACGTTCGAATCCAATTATCAATTAAAGTCGAATGGATCCGAAATCCCATTGTTTTCCGATTTAGTTAATTTCGTTAGTGATCATATAAAGGTTTTAGAACGAACTTCGATACCTGTTGCTCGAGTCAATACTAATAAAAGGCCTTTAGATCGTAAATCAACTAACGCATATGTGTCCAGTTCTCAACCAGTCGCTTGTAGTTTGTGTAAGGAAAACCATGACTACATTTATAAGTGTACGGTTTTTAAGAGTTATAACCCCGATCAACGTTTTAAATTCGTTAAGTCAAACAACTTGTGTATAAATTGCTTAAGTAGTGGTCATCGCGTGTCTGCGTGTGAGTCGACGTCTACATGTAAAAAATGTAGGTACAAACATCATACATTGCTATGTTTTGGAAATAGGCCTGCGTCAAATATGTCGCCGTCACGCTCAGTCGAAGAGCCGAGCGCGGGTTCGATTCCCGCGAATTCGGATGTAGCATTATGCTCAAGTGCAGTCGGCCCTTATAAAGGCTCTAGAACTGTGTTGTTGGGTACCGCACGTATCGTTATTCTAGATTCTCGTGGTCACGAACATTGCGTTCGTGCATTGTTGGACAGCGCGTCTCAGAGTAGCTTTATTACTCGCGATTGCTGTCAACGTTTAGGATTAAACATAAATAATAGACCTACTTGTTCCACTGTTAGGGGTATAGGAGGTTCGAGTAAACCCATTCAAGGTTCCGTACAATTTAAAATTCATTCTCGTTTCGATCATAATATAACTTATGATATTGAGTCGTTGGTAATAGATAGGATTACCGAACGTCTGCCAACCGCGACCGTCGACACTTCGCGACTGTCTAACTTCGAAGACTTACCGTTGGCA
The DNA here is from genome assembly GCA_943138885.2 of Tholera decimalis. Lineage (NCBI taxonomy): Eukaryota > Metazoa > Arthropoda > Insecta > Lepidoptera > Noctuidae > Tholera > Tholera decimalis. The sequence continues at coordinate 2,138,832 of OW964552.2, read as the reverse complement.
GACGATACATATTATTCATCAGGCCCGATTCACGTATTGATCGGCGCTTCGATTTTTCCGCACCTGCTTTTGTCGAACAGAGTTCAAGGATCGACTTCGAATTTATCGCCGCTCGCATTAGAAACGGTCCTTGGCTATGTGATCGTAGGTGACGCACCAGCATGTACTGACGGTAATTCGACCGTATCGCATTGCTGTATCGCGGACACATTAGACTCTGCTGTCCGGAAATTCTGGGAATTAGAGGAAGTGAGTGTTCCCCCGGTATTCAGCCCGGACGACCAATTGTGTGAGGAATTTTACACCCGCACTACCACTCGGGATAGTGAGGGACGTTACGTAGTAGCTTTGCCTTTCAAGGCTGATGTCGAATCCCTTGGCAATTCGCGCCAAGCAAGTGAACGGCGGTTTTACTGCTTGGAAAGGAAGATGCAAGCTTCTCCACAATTAAGGGTCGCGTATGACAGTGTCATCCGGGAATATTTAGAAAAGGGCTACATTTCATCTACGAATCCTGATTCGGCGGGAAGTTCGTATTTTATTCCGCATCATGGTGTGATCCGAGATGATAAGGTCACAACCAAACTTCGTGTCGTTCTCGATGGTAGTTGTAAAACTACTACCCGCATCTCGCTTAATGATCTCTTGTATGGTGGACAGAACCTACAAGGGAACTTGTTCAATATTATTATTGGTTTTCGTTTGTTTTCGATAGCGCTTTCCGCAGACATTCGTCAGATGTTTCTCAGCATTGGAGTCCGAGAATCTGATCGGCGTTTCCAACGCATTTTGTATCGCTTTTCCCCGCAAGAACCTTTACAGGTTTATGAATTTAATCGTGTCGTTTTTGGGCTTAAGTCTAGCCCCTTTCATGCACTTCGAACTATTAAGCAGTTGGCTGAGGATGAGGGTGACTCCTACCCTCAGGCCAAAGATATTGTCGCTGCGGGGTTGTATATGGACGACTACGTCCATTCCGTTCGCACGGAAGACGAGGGCATTTCCACCGCTTCGGAAATGATAGGTCTCATGAAGGCTGGTCAATTTGAGCTAGTTAAGTGGACCAGTAATTCCCAAGTCGTATTAGATTCGATCCCACCCTCGCACCGCCTGCCAGTTGTCAAGGAATTCGATGAGTCCGACCAACATAAAGTACTGGGCTTGTGTTGGTCACCTACGTCGGACAACTTCGGCATGAAAATTAATACTCCCGCTCAGATTTGTACTAAGCGTACAATATTGTCGTGTGTCGCTAAAATATGGGACGTCATGGGATTTGTCGCACCTGTTGTCCTGTACGCTAAACTTCTAATCAAGCAGCTTTGGCTGTCTGATTGTGACTGGGATGATACTCCACCTGAAGATATAGTCAGGCTGTGGATTCGCTTCAAAGAAGAGCTTCCCTTGCTCTGTAATATAAGGATCCCACGTCACGTTGGTATCGTCGGCGATAGTGTGGTTACTATATTGGCTTTCGCGGACGCCAGTGAGAAAGCATACGGGGGGGTTATTTACTTCCACGTTCAAAATAGTGATGGCAATATCGTTAGGTTGTTGACCGCTAAGTCGAAGGTCTCCCCTAAAAAGGTCGTTTCTCTTGCTCGTCTGGAGCTGTGCGCTATTCTTGTGCTAGCTCAACTCATAAAAAATGTCGTAGTCGCTTGTCAAAACCGCATTATATTTCGCAACATATTCGCATTTTCGGATTCAACAGTCGCTCTCTGTTGGGTACATTCGTCGCCCCATCGGTGGAACACCTTCGTGGCCAACAGAGTCTCGAAAATACAGGACGACTTATCGCCACAAAACCTGTATCACGTGTCCGGTACGGACAATCCCGCAGATTGTCTGTCACGTGGGCTCACACCTTCCCAAATCATTGATCATCCGCTTTGGTTCAGTGGTCCTCCGTGGGCCAGCTTAGACGTTTCGAAGTGGCCTGTCGTCCCCTTCAATCCCTCTTCGGTATGCGAAGTGCCCGAAGAGAAGAAACATTCGTTGCTCTCCGCTACACCAACCGAAAGATCTACTATTCTTTCTTTGGTCGATCGTATCTCGTCTTGGAGTAAATTACTTCGAGTAGTAATTTACATTTGTCGTTTCGCTAAACTGTTGCCTATTGGTTACCGCATGGCGGCAGCGGATTACAACTTCGCTGAATTGCTCATACTTCGCGAGCTTCAACGCTTTTATTTCTCCACTGAGTTGGTTAAACTCAGGAAAGGCAAACATTGTAGTCCTGCTTTTCGACACTTAAAACCGTTTCTCGAAGACGGACTCATTAGAGTCGGAGGCCGTTTAAGAAACTCGGATTTAAGTTATGATGGGAAACATCCCATTCTGCTTCCAAGCAAGGATCTCGTTTTGAATTTGTTAGTCGATTATCATCATAAATTGAACTGTCACGCAGGTCCCGACCTGCTAATGTCGCTCTTGCGTCAGAAGTATTGGATCCTTTCTGCGCGCAATTTAATTAGGAATAGGATCCATAAGTGCCTTCCCTGCTTTCGGCTGCGCCCTAAGCAGAGCTTTCCTGAGATGGCCGATCATCGCTCTTGTCGTATCGTTCAAACCGCTAAGCCATTCGTCCACACGGGCACGGACTACGCCGGTCCGTTTAAGGTTACGATGTCTCGCGGTCGAGGTGTTCGCTCCACCAAGGCCTACGTGTGTCTGTTCGTCTGCATGACTACACGCGCGGTGCACATAGAGCTCGCTGGGGATCTTAGCACAGCTAGTTTTATGGGCGCCTTTAAACGGTTCCTGTCAAGGCGTGGCCCGGTTAGTAGAATTTATTCCGATAACGGGACTAATTACATAGGCGCTAAACGGAAACTCTCGGAACTTCACGCATTTCTTTGTTCGAAGTACCATAATTCGGAATATGGTCATACATTAGCTATAAATCGAATAGATTGGTCACTCAATGTCCCGACGGCTAGTCACTTTGGCGGCAATTGGGAAGCTAATATTAAAAGTTTAAAGTCACACCTATATCGGGTCATAGGCGATACTATTCTGTCGTTTGAAGAATTAAGTACCGTTCTTATTCAAATAGAATCGGTAATGAACACTAGACCTCTTTGTAGGACACTCTCTAGTGATCCTTCAGAGCCGCTCGCATTGACTCCAGCGCACTTTTTGAATCTCACGCCTCTGAAATACTTGCCTGCCGAGGAAATAGACGAGAGAACTCTTACTGCTAGACACGAGCTACTAGATAAGTTAGTACAGTCGTTTTGGAAGCGCTGGAGAACTGGATATCTCCATACTTTGCAATCTCGCCGCAAATGGAACACGCCGGTCGATCCGGTCTCTGTCGGCACGGTCGTGATTCTTATATCCGACAACTCGCCCCCACTACACTGGCCTTTGGGTGTCGTGGAGGAAATTTTCCCTGACTCAACCGGAGTCACTCGTATCGTTCGGGTTAAGACAACCACTGGATCCTACTTGCGTCCCGTGGTGCGTCTTTGCCCATTGCCTAACCAGTAGTTTATTTAATTCGTCTTTAAGGTTAGGTTAATATTAGTTATTAGGTATTTAGTTTCGTAGTTATAGGATAGTAATTATCGAATAGATTCGTTTTCTTGTGGTTTGCCTCACTCTTGAAGGCATCCCTTCAAGCCCGGGGGAATGGTTGCGCTGATATACGATTCTTTTCGTTTATATTTTTAATTATTGGCAACACGCATAATCGCTAATTGGTTAGACATTCCCCTTCCGCATATTATCCTTTCTCCCTTGCACTAGACCTTCGTCTATTCGAGAGTGAGGGAGAGAGACTATACCGCTCTAGAAAAATCGATCGCGTCTGGATCTTCCGATGGACGATCGGACCTTCAATGGCTGTCGAGTCGCGTTAGAGCACACACGCATCGAATCGCATTCGAACGGTCGCGTCGTTTTGTGCGACCAATTCGTAGCAGAAGAACGGTTATACTGTGGTGGTGAACTGTGATCAGAGTGCTGGCAGTCCTGAATATCCTGGATTATCAAGGTTAGTGCTGCCTTTCCTATACGACGCTGGACTCTTATCTTTTGTTCCAACCAGCGCCGGTTCCCGTCAATTGTGTAACCGAAAACTTCTAAGTCGCATACGTTGCATTACCGCCCATCCACCTTGTATACTACATCGTTCAGAGGTGTTTATAATTAAGAATATCGCTGCCCCGGAATGCATGGGAAAATGAAGGGTGGGTTTTATAGTCTGTAGAAGTTTGACACTCGGGAGGAGTCATTTGATGATATTATCCCCTAGAAAAAAGTCAAGCAATATCTACATAACCTGTACAAAATCATTAGAGTTTTAATAGCGTCAATGGCCATGACCATGTTAGAGCACAAGAGCCTTCAACTTGGCAAAGGTCCTGACTATGTAATAGTCATTACATAGAGTAACAGAAAGTAGCTTATTATATCCGCATAGTAGAAAATTGTTGATTATATTTATAGTAGCAGTTCCCGTGACTTCTTTCGTGAGAGACTTGCCGTTTAAATTCTAATCTAGTGCGAATTCTGGTAAAAAAATAGTAATGTTGCCCTAAAGGTAACTTGTGCTTACGCTTACCTACCAAGCGAACTAATTTGCGTGTAGTTTTTCTCGCATAATTCTGATCCAGTGGGAATTCCGGGATACAAAATAGGCCCATATTTTTTCCTATAACCAGAGGAGGTTCTTCAAATGAAAGTCTTATTAAGTCACTCCAGGGACTAGCTCGGCCAAATGACAGACATTACAATATTTTTTTTAAAGTTGTTGGTGTTTCAGTACCTATCATGTAAATAGCTATAAGCACTTGAGAAAACCGAGTAAATAAATTAAAATCACAGGCACACACTCCAATTTGCTTTATATATATCAATGTATTGTTGCCCAGAACTTTAAATGTTGTATCAAACAGTGACAAGCAAAACAAATATGTCAACTATTTTTACCCGACTACGGCAAAGCCAAAGGAGGATTATGATTTTGACAGGCTATCATGTATGTATGTATGTTTGTTCATCTGTTCCCTCATAGCTCCAAAGCTGCTTATCGGAACTCGACAAATGAGGTATCGTTAGAACCGTCTTGATTGTCCGCTAAACATAGGCTACGTGACGTGCCACAAAACCCAATGTGGCGCCCTCTAGGGCCCAAAAAGTGTTATGTTAAAAAATAAAAATAAGATAAACACATCGTGTTTGATATCATTTGAAAGGGCGTCACATGCACATTTCCAAAACATTGCTTAAATTTAAAGTGGCGCCCTCTAGTGGACAAAAAATCATGTGTAAAAAAACTAAAAATAAGATAGATACACCGTGTTTGGTACCATTTGAAAGGGCTTCACTTGAACTTATAAAAAATAAAGTAAATAGTATAGAAGCACAGTGATTTAACACCAAAATAGTTTAAATAATAAAAAGTAAAAAAACTAAAACACGACTATGACAAAAAATCGATGCTAAAAAGGATGAAACAAGATTTTCAGGATGCTGAAATAAACAAGGTTACTGGAAAAACAAGAACAGACCAAAAATAAAAGCCGTAGTCACACGTTAAGTATATAGGATCCCATAAAAAACAATACTTGTCAAAAACCCAAGTCTCGCAACTTAGTTGTTCTACCGTAAAAAGTTGTGAGATCCATGAAATACCAAGTCGGTTATTAATTTATTCAGTCCCTACTTAAGGGACCTTCTGTCTTAAGTTGTTACGTAAATATCTAATCAGCCCAAAGCATATTATGTGTATTTGTTATAACAAGTGGATTGTAACCTGTTGTAATTGCCTTGAGAATAAATAAATAAATAACGACATCTTATAGTGACCATATCAATATTAAATATCTTTACCGTTTTAAATAAATAGATTGACTCGGCCATCGCATGAAAACACAATATATCTCACAAGTAATACATATATAAATTAAATTGTTTATTGCGATTGCCAAGTCAATCCATTTATTTAAAACGGTAAATATTTTTAATATTGATATGGTCACTATAAGATGTCGTTAGGTTAGATAATTACGTAACAACTTAAGACAGAAGGTCCCTTAAGTAGGGACTGAATAAATTAATAACCGACTTGGTATTACATGGATCTTACAACTTTTTACGGTAGAACAACTAAGTTGCGAGACTTGGGTTTTTGACAAGTATTGTTTTTTATGGGATCTCATTGCTTTTTGTAGAAAGTCCTACTTTTTTCCTTTCCGGTACCTTCTACTTCTTGTATACCAACAACGAGTTTTCTTAAAGGCCTCTCTCTGTCTTATGAGCTTTTCTTATTTTTGTAGGTAGCCTTCCTTTTTTTATTTTCCGGTACTACTTCTTGAACTTCAGCTAAAGTTTTTTTCAAAGCCCACTCCCTGTCTCTATGCGTTTTTTTCGGAGGCTTTGATACGCACATATGAATACACACGTACGTCTCTTGCATTAGTTAGTAATAATTAATGCCGCACTCGTCAAACGTCTCGGTTAAAGTTAATCCATAAGTAAGTAATTATGCAATTTCGGGCAATTTACTCTACTTAATACTCCCCAATACTCGTAATACTTCTTGCTTTTTTATTCCGTTGACCATTTAACAAGTTACCTTTGAGCATAATTATTATATCTAGGTACCTATCTACACTGGAAGACACGGTGGAGCATATGGTCGAGGTGTGCCCTGCATGGGTGGAGCACCGTCGTATCCTCATAGAGGCGATCAGCGGCGGCGACTTCTCGCGCCCTGCTCTGGTTTAGACCATGGTGCGAAGCGAGAGGGAATGGGATGCAGTCACCTTCTGCTGCGAAGCAGTCATGCTAGCGAAGGAGGAGGCCTAACGTGCGAGGGAGAGGCAATTCTCTTCCTCGCGCCCCAGCCGCCGGGGGAGACGCCCCGGGCGTCGTGGATCGCGAGTCGATTTCGGGCCACCGTAGACGCGGGCCTGCGGATGGCGAGCAGGGGTCGCTCACCATCCGGTAAGGACCAGGCCCGGGTCGGCGGCGCGCTGTGTTCCGCGCGCGCCTCAAAAAGCTGTTAATACCAATGACGGGGCCTCATAGGGCCATTGCCTGTCGGGGTTTACGGTAAAGTTCCATCGAGATACCGCGGCCCCGGAACTTTAGGGCTTACGAAGGAACAGGGTGGGTTTTTAGTCAGTAGAATTCTGATACACCCGAGTGGAAGAAGTCATTCGATGATATTTTTCACCAAAAAAAAAAGTACCCATCTACATCTATTATTTCATTATATTATACAGGTACACTGATTAATTAACTGCAAATGTAACTTTGTAATCCTATATATTTATATGGGATTACAAAGTTATTTATGCAGTTGATGTATCTAGAAAACTGGAACGAAATTGAAAAATATTATAGTTTTTCCTTGATTCATATACTAAACACTAATTGTCTTCTAAATTTGAAGCTTCTATGTCTGCTAGAAGTGCTTTAGACTTTTGATGATCGGTCAGTCAGTAAGTGACAAAATTTACAAAATTAAGGAACTTTGACTCGTTATAATTCTTAAACTAGTGATTCAAATTGAATGAAATTTGAAATATACCGTGTTTATATAATGCCTGTTTGGGTACTGAAAATTCAGGCTTCTAGTTTTATCCACAACGAAGTTATAGGGGGTCGAAAATGGCCTGAATTGCTTCGAGAAAAGAATGGTACGGCCGTGCCGCTTTTTTGCTCGACTTGGCGGGGGCACTGCCGTGCCCCCAGATATCAACCGTAACAAAACAATTAATAACGTGAAGTGTGACTACGGCTTTTATTTTTGTTCTGTTCTTGTTTTTCCAGTAACCTTGTTTATTTCAGCATCCTGAAAATCTTGTTTCATCCTTTTTAGCATCGATTTTTTGTCGTAGTCGGGTTTTAGTCTTTTTTACTTTTTATTAAAACTGTGCTTGTAATAACTGCCAATTGAGTACTGCATTTGATAAAGCTATTTTGTATGGTGGATTGTTATTTCGAAACTTTTAAGATTTTTAAACAGATAAAAATATTTGAAGATTTTTTCTACAGGTAATCAACATGGTACTCGTACCAATATAAAAGTTTTTGCATCGATGTCCAATTTAAAAATAATAATCATTTTACTCTCTTCATTTACATTCCAAGCTGCTATCAATCAAACAATTTAGAAAATTGAATAATAAACTTGAACTTTGCAGTTTTTGTTGTTTTATATTACCAAATATCGAAGTGTTCCTTTTTTAACCTACTTCAAAAGAAGGAGGAGGTTCTCAATTCGTCTCGAACTTTTTTATGTATGGAAAATTCTTTTTTCGTTTAAAAGACTATAATTTCTAGTTGGTCCCATTGTCATCACGTTATGATCTGATGATGGAATCATGGAGAAATCAAGGGAACTCTTCAAATATAACACATACACAGTGTGCTCCGGCTCAACTACGTCTTGTGACCATCTCAACAACTTTATGTCTCTTCTAAGTGCCTCTCAGTATAACGGAACACTTAACTATAAGAGCAAAATATTAGACCTCTTAATATCAAACTCTCCCTGCTGTGTGCAACAAGAGAAATCTACCCTACTACCTGCTGACGTTTATCACCCTCCTTTTGTTTGTGATATTGATATTAAAGTTAAAAGTCCTCCCTTAGACAGGCGTTCGCTGCATAAGTATAATTTCTACAAAGCTGACTATGAAAAAATAAATGACATGATACAGAGAACCGATTGGCCGGAACTTCTTACACATATAAAAGCTGAAGATGCTTTATCGCTGTTCTATGACAAACTAGACCAGATTATCAAGCAACATACTCCTCTAACGTGTTCTAGATCCACCAATTATCCAGTCTGGTTCTCATGCTCTTTGATCAAAACATTTAAAAAGAAACAGACAGCCTGGATAAAATGGAAGAAGTACGGAAACATATCGGATTATGAAACATTCACAATGCATAGAGCCAGCTTTAGAGAAATGTGCGCAAAATGTCATTCGTCTTATATAAGTTCGGTAGAAGATAGCCTACACACAAATGTTAAACACTTTTGGACATATGTTACAAACCGAAAAGATAAACCTTGCATCCCAGCAAAAGTACACTACAAGGACACTCAATCCAGTGAACCAGAAGTAATTTGTGATTTGTTTTCAAATTTCTTCCACTCTGTATACGAACCAGCGTCACCACTCTTGTCACAATGGCAACCGCCCACGGAAACTTCCTCAGCTTGTGATATTATTACTAGCTTACACTTTGACGAAAACAAGATCCTAAGAGAACTCAGGTCCCTGGATCCAGCCAAAGGACCAGGACCCGACGGTATACCTGCTTATTTTCTACGCAACACTGCTGCTCACATCTGTAAACCGTTAGTTATAATTTATAATAAGTGCATAACTGAGGGGGTATTTCCAAAAGAGTGGAAACGCGCTAACATCACACCTGTACACAAAAGTGGTTCGAAGGGTAATGTGGAGAATTACCGTCCAATCTCGATTCTCTCCACTTTGTCAAAGGTCTTTGAGAGACTCGTCCATAATGAAATATATCCCTCATTACACAACGTCATTATACAACAACAGCATGGCTTCGTTAAACAGCGATCTACCACTACAAACCTCTTGTCCTTCTCTAGTTTCTTATTTGATAGTTTTGATAATGGCGTGCAGGTAGACGCTGTATATACAGATTTTTGCAAGGCCTTTGACAAGGTGGACCACGAGCTGCTGCTTAGTAAAATCGCCTTCAATGGCATTCGCGGTAATTTGCTGCGGTGGTTTGTATCGTATATTTCAAACCGCTGTCAAGGAGTAGTAATCAACGGATACAGATAAAAAATTATCGAAGTTACATCTGGCGTCCCACAAGGCTCTATCCTCGGACCATTATTATTTAACATATTTATTAATGACATAGGTAACTGCTTTCGCAACACTAAGTTTCTATTGTACGCCGATGATCTGAAGGTCTACAAATCCATCAAAACAGTAAATGATTGCATATTACTACAACAAGACCTTGACAGACTAACAGACTACTGCCACAGTAATAAATTAAAGCTAAGTTTGCCGAAGTGCAGCTACCTTACTTTTACCAAAAACAAGCATCTTATTAAGTTTAACTACACTCTTTGCCACGTGCCCCTATCTCAATTAAACTCAATTTGATCTCGGTGTTATACTAGATTCCAAACTATGCCTAGACTCGCACATCAGTAAAATAGTCAGCAAAGCTTTCCGTCTATTTGGTTTCATTATGCGGTCCACCCTTGATTTCAAGAAGACCTAGTCATATTTGTGCTTATATAAAGCCCTTGTTCGTTCTCAGCTAGAGTATGCAGTGTCAGTCTGGAACCCATTCTACAAAAAATATGCTGAAATGGTTGAAATCGTACAGTACAAATTCTTGCGTGCTATGCACTATAGATGCCATAAATACCACCTATCGTATTCACAACTACTCAAAAAGTACAACCTTCTCTCCCTTAGTTCTCGAAAGAAGTACCTCGAAGCCACAGTGCTATTCAAAATTGTCAGAAACAAATTTAACTGTACAAATCTCAATAACATGATTTGCTATGCTGTACCTAGAACCATTCACAGGCGGCGGGTACGCGCAGGTACTCTTTTCGCACTGAGTGCTTGTCGAAATAATTCAGGCCTGCGCTCGCCTATCCGCCGTATGGTTGACACATACAACAGTAACTTTGTCGAAATTGATATCTTTAATTGCACAATAAGTGAGTTTAAAAGACTCATTCGTTGTACTCTATTGAACACAATTAGTGATAATAACTGATGTTATATTGTAGATACTATTTTATAATTTTATCTTGTATAACTACCTAAGTACTTTATAAATTGTCTTATTTTTTTTTATGTTCATTATAGTTTGTTACATTTATATAAATATTTGACTAATTGTTACAAATTGATATAAACGTTGCACTTAACGCTACCTAGCGATTAGATATTCTCTATCACTAAACTCTAATGTTTATCTGTGGACAGCGTAGTGGGTTCCATTATAGTCAAAACTTCATTTTTTGTTAAACTAGTTGTAAGTTTTTATAATGTAACTGTTTGTTGTTCCATGTAATAAAAATAAAAATAAAATAAAATAAAATATCATAGGCATACCTATAGTGGTTTGGATATTTTTTATAGTACCTTGTGCAGTTGCTCTCGAAAAGCACCATTTGGGGAAGTGGAACTGATGATGTAGAACACAGATGGCCACTGAAACGACTCAATAATAAGTATTTCGTGGATTAGGATTCGATTACTTGAATATGGATGTTAAACACTTTATGCTCGTCACAATGCATATGGTGATGTAGAGCTGATGGTGAAGTACCAGGAGAACTCCTCAAAACTTAACGGCTCTGCATCGGGAAAGCAATATTTTGTAAAAGGTGATAAGTTGTTCACATTTTTGCTTTTGTAACTAGATTAATTACAAACCAACCCACTAATAACCATGAAAAAAAACTTTTTAGCAAAAAATAAAACCGACTTTCATATCAAAACACTACAAAGCCTAACTTTAATTTCGGGAGGTGGTGTCAAAAAATAAGAAAATACAAAACCAATAACACCGACTACCGAAATTAATATTATTTTTGGCTTTGTAGTGTTTTGATATGGAAGTCGGTTTTAAATTTTGCTTAATTTTTTTTTAGTCCTTATTGTTTTACTGTTATGGTGTACAATAAAGAATATATCTATCTATCTATCTGATGCAGCTGAGTACCTGATCTCCACAACCACCATCCACTACCCATTTCTGAAGCTAGGTAACCCGCTTCCTTTTATACCCCTTTGCTAGATAAGAGTCAGATCATTATTTCATTGGCATCGTTACCCTATTACCCTAAAAGGCACTGGGACTCCCAAGCACCAGCGAAAAACAGTACACTGCTTGACATAGAGCCAGGCAGGCGTGAGCCCTACCACTGCGAAAGAAGAATTGAACAGTCACATCAGGTCATGGGTGTGACTGTCCGGGATGCGCCGAGCGCTCGATTCAGAGACTAACGGAACAGGTTTCGTTAAACGAGGAGCCTTTTTCATGCTCCCAAAAAAATCAGAACAGATTTTTTGAAAGCACGTTAGTTCTCATCCCTAAAAGTCACCCTTCATTGGAAAATCGTTAGTCGGGGAAATGAGTAATTCAGTTTTTAAACTCGGTGTCCGTCTTATTTATAGGTAAGTCTTTTATTCATATAAATAAAATGAAGTATCTGTCTGTGATCAAAATTACTGCGTTTTTCAGTGCTATCTATAGTTATTTACATGATAATAAAACACAAACAAACTTTTTTGTTTATTTTATCTGCCAGTTGGTCTGTTTGTCCGTGCTCATCTCTAGAACGGCTGAACCGATTGTAATGGCACTTTCTCTGGAAGATAGAAGATTTTATCCCAAAGATCCCGCAAGATCCGGAATAACGCGGGAAAACCGCGTTGGTAATATCGACTTTCAAACGAACGAAATCGCAAACAGAGCTACATAAGTACAGAGTCACATAATAAGGTTGGTGTAATCACAAACCTACGTAGAACGGACTAAGTAACCTGACTGCATTGATATAATGTAACTGGCATTTAATGTTTAAAACCTTGGACATTATCACGTCGATAAATGCATGCTTTCATTTGTTTTATACTTTTACTTTTGTTTTAAAGCAGAATATTGCATTTTGTCTTCCTCAATCTGGAGTAAGGAATCTGATGTTTTGTCACTACTGAAAGAAAACTACAGTATAACGATTGTGAAATATTATAATTTAGCTTGAGCTAGACTCATTTGTACCGATTTATTTAGCTTAATACTACTCGACAGCCAGAAGAGATAGATTGACTATCCTAACCTCACTTTTTTATTTCTGACACCTCCGTCCCGCGTTACCCAAAAAGAAGTAGTGGAGAGCGCGCGAATTTTAAGTCTATATGTCTATAGATGGACGTTCACAGATTATAAAAATGTGACCACAAATATTTATCCATAAACATTTTGTTAACATTTTAAATAAATGTTAGAGTATTATTTTGAAATGATATTTTAACAAATTATCAAGATTTAATAGTACCCAATTTCGGATAATAACAGCCAAGTTGCGAACTTTAAATTCATGTTTTTACCTTCATTCACGTTTAAATATATAATTGCTTACACTACATACAGAGGAGAAATTAAATACCAATTTATTGCCTGTTTTTACTAAGCTGTTGTTGTCCAGTGTTAATAATCCTTTTGATAATACTTTGATAACTTTATATTTCACTGAAGCGTACGCTCTGCACTCTCAACCTCATTTCATCTGATTTGGATTTACTTTGTTGTTCAAATCAAAATTAATGTTTAGAGTAAATACATTATCGAATTAGCTTACCCTATAAGGTTAGCTGTAAAGTGGATAAATAAATCAAATCAAATCATTTATTCAAATTTTCTTACAACTAGATGTATACTCAAGGTCATGCTTAGCTTAAGGTAATTAAATACATGTGCTTGAACTAGGTAAACCTGTGTTTCAGGCGATATGTGCCAATATTATCTTAAATATTCACCTTATAATAATACATTAATCTCTAATTGCGTGTAACGTTAAACATAAAATATAATTATAAATAAAACATAACACTGGCTATAACTATAAAACAATTAGATAACTAGGTACATAATTATGAAGTCTAATAATTACATGATTATAATAAAATTCTTAATAGCTATTTTAGCACAATTAATAACTTTTCTGTATCTTCGTAGGACAAACTTTGGAGGGCAGACTTTACAGCTTTCTTACATTTATTATATTCAAGTGGATATATGTTCGAAATTGCATTTAGTCTATTGTAGAGAAGCGGTCCCAGATACACAAAAAATTTCGATGTAAAAGCACACTTTATGCTCGTTTTTTCCATGCAAGCGATATCTTTCCGTCTTTTATTACAAATTTCACTATTATAGGGAAGGGCTGCGTGCTGTTTTAGTACTGTGCTCATTATGAATAGCTGTCGAACCGTTAGTACAAATAAAAACTATTTTAAAGATAGTTTATGTTTAAATGCTTTATTTTTTTAATCTTCTGTATTTAGCTTAGGGTGTATTCATTCTATTTCTAATTCTTAAACTTTCATTTAATTTATATACACTGGTCTGTTATTCTTTTCGCATGATGTGTTTCCCAATAATGTAATTGAAGAAACCCAAGGTGTACTAACTGATTAAGATATTTTATTATGTAAGTTTATTATATCTTGGGAAACCTCAATAAATGGATGACTTGCATAAATATGAACGTTCATAGATGAACTTTGTGTAAACTATTTCAACAGCAAAACAGAAATCGAAGTAGCATCCACCAAATTGTACTGGTGCCTGGCATTGAATTGACACAGGGGACTACTCTGAATAGGTTAACCTACTGTTACGCCAGTCGCTTAGTGAAGTACGTTGAGAAACTTCGACAGAAATCTAGAATGTTCGAGACACTGACGCCATCTAGCGGAAAAATAGCGGTACTGTGTATCTCAAGTAGCTCTGGAATATTCTTAGCAGTATAAACAGTGAGTCGATTTTACAGGAATATTCTGGAACTCATAGACCGGGGTATAAATAGATCGCAAAGGGGCGCAGAGAGTCAGACTTATTACGAGGCGAAGACGCGATATAATCGAAGCTTTACTAGTGAATTTCAGTGTGATTTAAGCGTTAAGTGACAAGTGTTGTGGTGCGAATAATTGTGTTAAATTTTTCTTCTGTGTTTAATTAATTACAGTGTTAATTTTGGTTTAATTGGCGTTAATTATTTCTATCCCGAACTCCAGCTCGTAATACTACCATAAGTGAGTTTATAGGCTCACTTGGTATAAGCTAATATTAAAACGCAATGATAAACAGACACTTTAATTTTACTATCTCAGTATGACTGAAACTTTGAGGGATGTATTTTTATTGTGCTCGCATAGAAAACGTTTCAGCAAAGGGAACGGGATGGCTACCTACACTCCAAGCCTGGGCCCAATACACCTCCCCACCATGTAGATGTATTGGGCCCAGACTTGGAGTGTAATAGTACTTTAAAATGGTGTATATTTGGGTATTTGGAGTATTACTGGTCCATGTAACACACCGTATAAAGGATATTTTATACACGAAGTTACAGTAGAACACTGACTCCTAAGCCCTAGTTTAGGAGGCAGGGTTTTTCACTATTTATGCAGCCTTTTTTTCCCAAAATTCAATGTTGCGTTTGGTAATAGCTTTGTAAACTCATGTTATTGTGTTAATAAACGTATTTTATTTATTAATTTTATTTTATAAGTCATAAAGTTGCGTAGTTTTATAGATAAGTCACCTTATCTTTGAAATTTGGCTAGCCACAAAAATGGAATTGCGTCAATATGTGACACTAAATATACGTAGAGAGGAGCTGCTATTGATCCTATTTTGTGGTTTGGTAGTCTCGTCTAAATTGGATTGCAAATTGGATACTAAAGGTCAACTACCACAATTGTGTATGGTATATTATTGTTTATGCAGTATCAAGCCATCTCAATTAACTTAATCATGAGCTACTTAGACATCCCACGCAGAACTGTTAAGTTTAACATATACAACGTGTAATTTAAAGGGTATATACATACCAAGTGCATGGCTTCTTTGGATGATAACAAACGATATAGCAAGGGTTTCTAATCTTATGTCTACATGTGTGGAACTTATTAGAAATTTCAATACATTGATACCAGAGACCGAATTTTTCAAATTAAGAAGAACAAAGAGAATTATCGTTTTATTGGCTAATGACGTGGAAAGTGATGACCCTCATAGTGCTGTGACACGTTTGTTATTACTGGTATTCAAGAAACATATGAAACCAATAATTTGGGGTCAATTCTGTGAGTCACTAATTTTGAGCTGAAGCTTTGCATAGAGACTCTATACCAGATGTTGTGTTCAGTCCTTTTGGATAGATATGGGGTTTCCGTTACACGTTGTATATAACTGATGAGATCATAGAGTCGCCCGCAATTTCGTTTGCCTGAGTCACAATTTATTTTGTGGGAATTCTAGGCTAAACAGTAGTCTCTATGAGTATTATTTTATTTTTATTAAAGTCATCAAACGACTGCTCCCGCTGTGGGTGGAGTGGAAAAGAGTGTCAAACTTCTACTGACTTAAAACCCACCCTGCTCCTTCAGTTACCCTTATTCTTGTTCCAAGTCCCATTAAAATAGGTTCAGCCGTTCCAGAGAATTAGCCCGGACAAACAGACAGACAGACACAAACAAGCGTCAATAGCCATTAGGCTAAGATATCGGAATTGTGATCGAAAGGTCACGGGTTCGAACCCCACCCATTACACTATTGCCATGAACCCACTCCAGACACAAGCATATGTAGCTTAGTTTGAGGGGTTAACAAGATTGCTAGTAATGTGAATTTTACCCGCATTACTAGTTCTATTTAAAAAAGAAGTTTGTTTGCATTTTAGTATCTTTTAGTATTTCTGAATTTCGTACTAAGTTCAAATGGCTTCTTATTAGGTTTCGCCGGAATGTTCATTTACTTTCTCTGCTTTATAATGTGCTATTTAAATCTTTTACTCCTTTTTATCTTAAAGACCGCTTTCGGTTTCTCTGTGACACACATTCAAGGTCCTTGAGATCCTCGGAAAATTTAGAGTTAAGTATTCGTATGCATTCCACTTCAAATACGGTATGCATTTTATATTACCTATTATGTTTAATTAGTATTATGTATGATGTTGTACACTGACAGCCCTAAATCTATCTCCTTTAATTTCTGTCCATCCAAAGGTTGTCTGTAAGAGATTGCCCTGTGTGATAAGACCGCTCATTGTACACTAGTTTTATTATTTGTATCCTTAAGGTGCACAATAAAGTATATAATAATAATAAATATACCTGAGGACTTGAAAGGACACAGATATTTCGAAATCACAGACAGACACTTAAATTTCCTTTATATGTATATATTTAAAAACTGGCGCAAGGAACTATGTACTTACAATAATTTAAAACAGCCTCCAAAGCCGCGCACACTGCATGGCATGATACATTAAATACACGATATATCAAGAGTGTTACGTTAGCAAGCAGTTTGAACTTGATCTTGATATGTAAGTATGTCGTTTCACCTTCATTAAAGGTCTTAGCAGACAGGTGAGTTAGTTACTACGTCGGCTAAATTATAAAATCTAGTCAAAGTAACTTGACTAGACTTCCTGCTTAAATCAAGCAGGAAATATATTGAGCGGGATTTAGAGATTTAAATTTTTGAGGTCAAATCGATAATAACTTGTCAATTGCTAAGTTATTTCCGTGGCTTAACCACAGTTTCTGGCAAAATATAAGAAACAAAATATTCATTAAATAAAATAAAAAAACATAAAATAACACACGGTTATCTACTTACTAACCGTTCAATTTACGTGCACTAGTTTTTCCTTTAAATACTATGAGATGTACAATAAAATACCTATGGAATAATAATTAATATCTATCCATTAACAATCTACTACTAATCTCTTTTTTCCGGAGGTAAAATCATCTATTGACTCCTTCCACTTTGGTTGAAATGGAAGGGAGTGTCAGACCTCTACTGACTAAGAACCCACCATGTGCCATTAGTTGCCCTCGCGCTCTCGGGCCTCGGTATCTCGTTAGATCATTCCCGCAACACTGGACATTCCCACAGCCCCGGACTACTATTCCCTACTGTTGTAATTTTTTACAGATGTACAAAGTTGTCGTAATATTTAGAGATAAGGCGAGACCATGACATAGGTTTTACTTAATATGGACTCTTATCTCCCAACATCAAATGATTCCTCATAATTCTAGTGTACTTTTTGTGGGTTAAAATAAATAAATGATTGATTGATTGAATAAACTATTTATTGGTGTAGTTTCGTTTTTTTTTTTAAAGTTTTGTTAAGGCACGATCAAACGATTAGTCGACTCTACAAGTGACCAGAGGGCTGGCCTTTTCCTTGGACTGCATTGACATTCAACGTGGCAATGCGGTCAGTGTTCTGGGCACTTTTCCCATTGATAACGATGTTGACAAATTTTTCGATGCCCTATAATTTCTTTTTATTGTCACCTGCATATACTATGTTTAATTTTTAGACCTTTTTAAAGACTTGTTAATAAAATCAAGTAGTATAAGGCAAGTCTGGAGCTACGATTGGATGTTAAAACTCATTTCTTTTATCACGAATGAGCCCGCTGTTGACCTCGATCACACCTGATGGTAAGTGTAAGATGAGGTCTACGATCGAACGAGCGAGCCCAGAAAATGCCTGTTCACTGTTGCTTGCACTCTTTCAAACAAACAACTATGTAGATGATTGTGAATTTGTCATAATAATTTTCGTACGGGGAGTACGTAAATTTCGTGGGGGCACACACATTTTACCACTTTGGAAGCTTACATCTTACTAGTACTCACGCGGGGCTTCGCTCCCGTGGATTCTATCACGGTAAAAACATAACTCTCCTTTTTTGCAGTCACGTAAAAAGTAGCCTATAACCTTCCTCAGGCTTCAAGCTACTTCCATACCAAATTGCATCCAAGTCCACCCAGTACTTTCGAAGATGGGGAGCCTCCCTTAACTTTAAATATTTTTTTTTATTTATTTATTTATTTATTTAAACTTTATGTACAATAGTGTTACATGGGCGGACTTAATGCAGCAAGGCATTCTCTACCAGTCAACCTTTGGGTTAAAAAAAACACACTGTGGTAGGTGTACGAGAAAATGGAATGAAATAATATTTAATACTAATAAATATAATACTCATATATAATAATACTAATAAAATACACATATATGCTAAAATGACAAACTAATAGATACGGTGCTTTATAATATTCTTTCTGAATAAGAGAGCTCAAAATAATTATGACAAAGACCAAACTAAGGATAACAACCCCTTAAGTAGTGGTTTTTAATTTTACGCTTAAAAGAAAATTTTGACTCAGCCTTCTTGATGTCAAGGGGTAGCAAATTCCAGAGTTTAATAGTAGAAATAGCGTAAGAATTAGATAGAAACCCGGTGCGGTGAGAAGGAATGTGAAGAAGTAAGTTTTTGGATGCGCGAAGGTTAAGATCATGAGAACTGCCCAACAATTTAAAATTTTGTTTTAAATAAACAGGAGCACAAGGATCGTTCATAATAGTGAAGAGCATACAGAGGGATCTGAGGGATCTCCTTTGACGGATAGGCAACCATTTAAGCTGAGAACGGAAGGAAGAAATGTGATCATATTTTCGAAGACCAAAAATGAAACGAATACAGTTGTTGAGAAGTCGATCCAGTTTGTTAAGAAGTTCTTGGGAAAGATCAGAATAGCAAACATCAGCATAATCAATGATTTTTTTTTAAATCGGAAAGCAGTCCACAGAATACGTCAACCTACCAATTTTCACATGTATAATCCTAATAGTTTCAGAATAAAATGGCTGTGACATACGGACGGACGGACAGACAGACATGACGAAACTATAAGGGTTCCGTTTTTTGCCATTCGGCTACGGAACCCTAAAAAACTACGCTTTTTAAATAAAATCATCAATATCCAATAAAACTGACCAATTTTACGTGAAACGTAATAATAGCCTTACATAACCTCACTCATAACTCTGATAGGCATATTACAAGAACAAAAACAAAAACATACACACGTCGAAATATTTAATGTTACATCACTTTCATATTTGGAATATCAGCGAAAGCAGTGCTATTAACAAGTCTACTCAATTTCCGTACCGTCTCCCATCCGCTTTCGTAATTTTCAAGAGTTAAGACGAATAGTAGGAGTTTTTGTAACTTTGTAGAAGTAAGTACTCAGATACTTGAAATGTAAATCATATGATTTACATTTCAAGTATACTATTTACTTTACTATTTCTAGTACTTCATTATGCACATATGTGCATAATGAAGTACAATAAATAACGTCTTTATTTTAATTATTGTTAATGTAAATAAAAGAAAAATAATTTGACATTTTCTATTATAGCTGTAGTTTGGTAGCTGTAATGTGACTTTTAATTTGGAATTTAATTTGACATTTAATTTGTATTTAATTTGATAATTTGACATGTTTTTTTTTTATTTTTTTATTCATTATTATTAACTTAATTGACTTTTAATATATCTTTGAATCTTTTTGTATGTAAATTTCTCCCTTTGTATTTTAAATTAGGAAGCCGAGCAATTGTTTTAATTTGTGTATTTTTATTTTATTTTTTATATTAGTAGTCATCATCATTATCCGTTTAACCTAAATCCAAACTTTGTTGGAATCGGTTACCAGTGTAAAAGGATGCAACTGAGTGCTTCTGTTTTACAAGGAGCAATTGAATATCTGTCCTCTTTCTAGGTGGGTAATACGGTGGCTATTTGACCTCTACAACCCAGTGGCTGGAAAGCACAGTTTCAGTTGTATCAAATGAAAATAGAATCTTTTTTCAACGTTATCATGGGAAAGGTCTTGCTGAAGAATAAGCTAAAGAAATTTTATAAGTCTATAGTGCCCTTATACCTACTTAATTTTCTGTTGAGGTGAACGACTTTGCCTTCATTCCCAGTAGAAGGCCATAAAAAATTTCCTTGGGAATACTTTCGTTTCATGGAGGTGTTATTGGCTTTTATCAAGCTTGAGTAGCCCTTATTGTTTTGTAGCCAAACTACTCATCATTATAACATACAACAAATGTAATATTTAACTTAATCTAATCTTTTATCACCCTAGTGAAGGCCATTACATAATCAGATGCAAATGTATGTCATTATAAAGTTTGACATAAGTATGAGTTTTGTTTTAAATTCGGGATAGGGATTGGTCTCTGCCTGATTACAGTTTAAATTGCCTTAGAAATGGAGTGCAATACACTAGGTGTTAAATTAATGGGCCGTGTCCGAAACACAATACTGCAATCCAAAACGAATATTCAAATGGGACCGGGCAGGATATGTCTGTTGCATCAACTTTGGACGAATATTGTACAAAACTGGTGTCCTGGGACAGGGAGGTGTGGTCTCGACAGGCCACGAAAGAGTTGGCGAGACGAACTGGATAGGTTCCGTCTGAGCTGGAGGGAGAACGTGTGGGTGTTCGCTAGAAGTGGAGGGGGGGTTAGCCCAGAAGTGGGAAAAAGGAAGCCAATAAGCCGATAAATCATATCTTCCAATATAACATCGTTAGTCCTACTATATATACATAACACTCCTTCTTTTACAGTCGAGTAAAAAGTAAACTTCCACAAGCATCAAGATACTTCCATACCAAATACTTTCGAAGACATTTAAACAAACAAACAAACCTTTCGGCTTTATAATATTAGTAAGTAAATATTAATTAATTAAGTAAACACTCCACTCACCCGAGACATGATGATGGGCACACAGTACACTCGAGCTCTTTAGTGAGGCGCGCGGCGTTACAGACGCCATTTATATAGCCAACAGTGACCGTCAAAACACAGGTATGTGAGCTTTGTCTGATTAATATCAATGTACGTGAACGTGTTTACTACTGAACTTTAATGTATTTGTGAACAGAGTATATTGTTTCCTGAAAAGCTTACTTTTCTCGTGTACAAGGGAGGTATTCTTCGAAGCGCTACCATTTTGAAGCGCACCTAATGAAGCGCTCCTTTTTTATTCCTCGTAGCGCTCCTTTTAGTAGCGCTCCCGATAACATGGTATCGGGAGCGCTACTAAAAGGAGCGCTCCCGATAACATCCATAGCGCTCCGAGGAATAAAAAAGGAGCGCTTCATTAGGTGCGCTTCAAAATGATAGCGCTTCGAGGAATACCTTGTAAAAGGTACTTAAATTAAATTCAAATTTGGGCCTCATATCTCTGCTTAGCCTCTTCCCAGCTTTTTTTTTATTGAAAATAGGTTCGTGTTTGACCACCATCTCACCTGATGGTAAGTGATGATGTGGTCGAAGATGGAGCACGTTTACCTAAAAGTAACCTATTCACTCTGGCCTTAGACTCATACCTGTATTGGAGTCGGCTTTCAGTCTAACCTGTACAGCTGAGTTACCTCCACAACCCTCTATCTGGGTAACGCAAGATCAGTATCAGATTTTCAAGCTTCTTACTATCCGTAACGACTGTCGAAGATGTGACATGACAGCCGAGACTAACGAGTATTAAAGTTAGACATGCAGCTGGTTTTATTAAGCCTAAGGGCGCTTACGCACTATCCAGTGTTGTTATTGATACGGCAATTGCCGTATTATGAGGTAATCAACGGTTTTTTTTTTCAGATTATACGGCATACGGCAGCCTTCTCATGCCGTATCACAAAATACGGCAATTGGCTATAGGTGAAGCGAAACGTTTTTTGTTCCTAGCGTAATGAATGAAACGAAACGTACATAAACGAGTACTACCATAGATAAAATAAATAAGTAGATATTATGGTCAACAAACGAAATTATATCGGAACCGTGTGTCTACAGTTAGGCGCTGGGCGGGGCAACAACTACACATGCAGTTTAATAAAATCAATAGATACGCACTCGCACACACACCCGCATTTCTTAAATCAGAACGTACTATACAATCAATAATAAACATTATTCCATCAAACACAGCGTGTATTTACCATGCACCGTAGAACTTACCCACACAAAAACATCGGTCGCTATCGTTGAGCTGTGCAACTGCAATTTATTTTACATATACGCTAGTGATTGACTAAATCGGAAAGTTATCGATTCTTCCATTTATTATTGCACATTTTTTTGGGCTCCTGAAAATTAAAAAGGCATGTCCAGAAAATATTATAATAAAAATAAACATATTATTAAGAACATAACATAACCTAATTATAATTAAGTACTCTTTAACTTTAACTTTACTCACTGACCTGTGAAGTGGAGGTATTTGTATAGCACTTGACGCTTTGATATTACTGGGGTGGCATTTTTTGTCAAATAGTGTTATCTTATATTTTTCCATGACTGTTTTGGTAAGAAATATTATGTGATTATTCATCGGGGACTGTTCAAACTGGTGAAACTTAATATTATTAAAGACATCTAATCCTATGAAATGTGGCAAAGCCTTTGCCATGATTTCCTGTTTGACATTTTTACTTTTAATTGTAAATTTATCATCCGTGAGACAAACTGTTTTCATGGCTATTTCCATTCTTTTACAAATAGTTTAGTAGGTTATAAAAGGTTTTTGTTATAAGAAAAAATTTAAATTAGTGAAGAAATTTTTAAATATAATGAAAACAAACACACACCTATGCATAACAAATAAATAGCATGAATGTATTGACTTATTTTAAGCTAAATTCACTAATATATTTTCTGAACCATGCCGATTATTATAACGCATTCGAAGCTTCAACGGAAGTAAAATACGAAATCCATAAAAAATAAAGAAACAGCACGAGGATAAGGCATAACATACGATAATTCTAAACCTTAAAACACCACCGATTATTAACCTAAAATTTAAGTAACTTAGGTACTTTACGAACATTGTTTACGCATTTCTCTACTACGCTGTAAAATAATCAAAATAAGCAAAAAAACATCATTTACGTCGATTTTCCAACTAGGTTGAAACGGTTGACAGATTGAAAAATAAACTATTGTAGCAACAGCGACGTCGGAACTCCTTACGCATGCTGCGGGCGTAAAATATTCTTTTTATTATTTTTTACTTTTTTGTACACTTGACTTTTCAACGTATTTTTCTTTCTGTCATCTAAAACCCCTAAACTATAATAGCAATATTTCATTCGTCAATTGACATTGTTGTCGATAGCCTACGTTACTGGATCTGCACAAGTACATCACTAACTCGTCGCAAGAATCGGCGGCCCCACTACACGATGAATCCGCGTAATACAGTATCATTTGTTATTTATACATTGCTTGTCCAGTTACTTAGTAACAAACTCAGGTAGTGGTTAAGGAGCAATGTATTTTTAGCAAAAGTAGTACAGTCGCTTTGATATTTGAAAGCAAAAATAACATAGTAAAAGCAAGAAATATTTTACGATTTATTGTTTTTCATGATTTTAAAGACAAATATTGTAAAATACTTGTACTTACATAATTATGGTAAGTGATTCCATGATTCACAAAGTATTGGTTTTGGCTTCGGTGTTTACAAGATACCACTGAACAACTCGGTATTCTTATAAGTTATCACGGTCGCTGTCGAAAGCGCACTAGTTCGCGGAAACGGTTACCTGTGTACCCTGCCTGTGACATGAGCCCTGTGGCCATGTCGTGCAGACACCGATACGCCCCCTTACCACTTCTCCTGTATTTTATATTTCTATGAGTACTACCTACTTTTAGAACCAAAGTCGGGGAAATCCCAGCTATCAACATTCAGATGTAACGCCGTATCTTGTCATCTCTTTCGCCCTGGTTAAAAATGAATGAAACGGTTGCTAATGTACTCCTACTAACATAAATTGTTTATGTTTAATCTAATAGTCGAGTATGAAGTATGAGAATTATGCGAGTAGCGCTCATTCGTAATTATTACGGTCGCGAGTGAAATAGTTCTTTAACTAGTTTTTAATTTAAATTTGTTTGTGATTAATAATCGATAAAATGAGTGAATGTGACTCTGAAGGCCCTTTTTCGCCAAAAAAGACTAAAACGGGTAAACATATAAAACAAAAATATCGACAACAGTGGAAAAGTGACGATTTATATAAAAACTGGATTGCTCCTGTTGATAATGATCCGTATAGAGCAAAGTGTACCGTGTGTGAACTCTCAAATTTGCGACGACATGTGCCATAACCAACACAAAAGACATTTGCTGCATCGTCTACAAAATCGGTTAGTGTTTATTTTAAACCGCGTGAAAAGGACACGAACACCCTTGTTACCGAAGCCGAAATAAAACTCGTTGCATTTGTGGCTGAGCATAACATATCTTTCCTGGCAATGGATCATTTATCGGAAGTCCTTAAATCTTG
Source organism: Tholera decimalis (assembly GCA_943138885.2). Taxonomy (NCBI): domain Eukaryota; kingdom Metazoa; phylum Arthropoda; class Insecta; order Lepidoptera; family Noctuidae; genus Tholera; species Tholera decimalis. The sequence continues at coordinate 2,113,851 of OW964552.2, read as the reverse complement.
TTTCCCAGAAACAAAAACAGCAGCTGATTTGGCGATAAAAAGAGGCAACTGTAAAAAATGTAATAGGAGAAAGTCAGAAAGAATACCTCGAAAATATTTTAAAACACCAAAAATTCAGCGTACTTGCTGATGAATCTACTGACATAGCCACTACTAAGACAATATGTAGCCTTGTCAGATATCATGATAAAAATTGCAAAATAATTATAGCTTGTCTATGGCAATTGGAGCCTTTGCACGAGAAAGGTGAAGGGACGTCATTTTCACGAGGTTGTACAGCTGAAGCGCTTTATACAACGATTATAGAAACGTTTACTCAACGTGGTGTGCTGTTAGACAATATAATCGGCTTTGCATTGGATGGCTGCTATGTCATGATGGGTCCTCACAACTCGGTTGCCAGTCGTTTGCGCTCCGAATTGCCAGGTATACAAATATTAATACTCCATGCATTTATGTGCTAATGAAGCTTGCAAAAAACTACCAAGACGTTGTGAGGATTTAGCAAGAAACGTGTATGCATTTTTCAAACATAGTGCCAAAAGACAAGCGGAATACATTGAATTTCAAGAATTTATGAATTCAAAAATTCACAAATTACTACACCCCTCGCAAACTAGATGGCTATCGCTGTTTTCTGTAATAAATAGGCTGCTAGAGCAATGGGAGAGTCTAAAATTATTTTTCCAGTGGCTAGAAGAACGCAGCGTCGCTGCTGAGCTGATTCATCGTGAGTTAAACGACGATTTTGTGAAACTCTATATCCTATTTTTACAGTGGATATTACCTAAATTTGTGAAGATGAACGAGTATTTCCGGGGAATGGATTCCAGACTATTAGAACTGGATGATAGGATGAAACTGCTATATAAAGATCTCTTGAATTGTTACATGACCAGAGACTACGTTAACCAAACAGAAATATGCTCTATTAACCCAGAAAATTCAAAATATTTCCTACCCCAAATGTATTTGGGCGTTAAAATCATGTGTGAAACTCAAAAACCCAATATCTTAAGCAAGAAAGAGCTCCTGGCAGAATTTTATACTCTTTGCCGCGACTTTCTAGTTACAAGCTGCAAGGAAATTCGGAAGCGTTATGATTTTTCCGATGAAATACTTCCGCTTCTCAAATATCTGTTATCTGTAGAGGCTGTGCGCCACAGTAATAGAGAGAATTTTCCGTCAATGTTGCCACCAACTCAGAATCTACCACGAATTGTCAAAACCGACAATGACCTCCAAAAAATTGATGACTAGTGGAGACTTATACCAGATGTCAACAAATTTTCGACTTCAGACATCGGCACCCGGAAAGCTCACGAATTTTGGGAAAACATCCATGATACAACAGACTGCAAAACTCTAGCAAAGTTTACTATAGATGTTCTATGTCTTCCACATGGTAACGCAGACTGTGAAAGGATATTCAGTCAAGTTAACAACATGAAGACCAAAATGCGAAATAAATTAATAACTTCGACTGTAAATAAGACTCTATTAGCAAGGCAACTGATTCAAAATCAAGGAAACTGTACGAAGTTTAAAGTGTCACGTGACATGTGCGACAAAATGAAAAGTAAGGACAAGTATGCACTAGATAAACAAGAATCTGAAGTGATAGAGACTTTAAGAAATCTTTATAGAGAAGAAACAAATGAGGACGAGACATTTTTTTTTTAAATAAATAATTCAATACGACAATTCAGTATTTTTTCCCTTAAAATACGGTAAACCAGACTGTGACATATGGCAGCTCAAATTTTTACGATAACAACACTGGCACTAGCGGTTAACCGCGGGGGCGGCTAACCGCGCGGCTAGCCGCTTTTCCAGTTTAATATGCAACCGCTTATGATTGTACGCACTCAGAGAGTATTTAACCTAGAGAGCTTATAGGCCGATTTCTTTGAAGAACACAAGTCACCAATATGGGTTGGGAGGCGAAGAAAAAATGCGCTACTGCAATTGGTCAGTTCAAGGTCAAGCTTCATAAATATGCCGAGTTAGGGATTGCTCTACTTGATTGAGGGAAGTTATCGATATCGATAAAATGAAGTTTAAGTTTATTATAAAAAATACTCAATAAAATCACATAATAGAGAGAGAGAGTAGAGTCACTTATATTACAGTTAAATAATGACAGTGCTGTTGGCTGGGATGGAATACCACCCTTACTGTTGAAGAACTGTAAAAACGTCCTAGTTCCTCATTTAACTTACCTTTTTAATTGCTGTTTACAAAAGGGTGTCTTTCCAGAAGCTCTAAAAAAAGCTATTGTGTACCCGATACATAAGGCAGGAGACAGAAACTGTGTCAATAATTACAGACCCATTTCAGTGCTACCAGTGCTCTCTAAAATACTTGAACGGATACTCAACAACCGCCTCAAAGCTTTCTTGCAAAGATACAAAATAATCGCTGAGAATCAGTATGGCTTCCGGCAAGGAGTTTCTACAGAAGACGCGGTACTTGATTTAACGCAACATGTAGCGAAGAACTTGGATAGCAAAACTAAATGCATAGGCATATTTTTAGACCTATCCAAGGCCTTTGACACAGTTTCTGTTCCCTTACTTATCTCTAAGCTAGAATTGCTTGGCGTGCGCGGAATTCCCTTAGAAATATTTAAAGACTACTTAAGGAATCGCACTCAACGTGTTAAAATTGATACTCACCTCAGTGGCGAAGAACTTGTGCCCTTCGGCGTCCCGCAGGGAAGCATCCTGGGGCCTAGTTTATTCCAAATCTATATAAATAACCTATGCAATTTAAAGCTTCCAAAATGCAGAATCTTTACATACGCAGACGACACGGTAATAATTGTAAATGGATCTACATGGGAAAGTGTCAAAACTGCAGCAGTCTGCATTAAATATTATAATGGCATGGCTAAACTCTAACCTGCTAACACTCAACTTATCTAAATCCAGCTATATTCCATTTGCTTTAAGACGTAATAACTCTGCCCCAGACTCTTTTTCAATTTCTGCTCACTCATGCGTGGCTTCGTCTACTTCGCCCACGTTGTGTTCCTGTCCTACTCTCACCAGAACAGTTAGCGTGAAATATCTAGGTGTGCAAATAGATGATGAATTAAAATGGGATAACCAAATAGATGCTCTTACCACCAGAACCCTCCGCCTCTTACACATCTTCAGGTCCTTGAGGAAATCAGCCAACCTCGATACTCTAAAGATGGTTTACTATGGCTTGTGTCAATCTGTACTTGGATATTGCATTACGGTGTGGGGTGGGGTGAGCAAAACTATCCTTCTCAAACTAGAGAGAGCACAGAGAGCTATACTCAAAGTGATGACTAAAAAACCCTGCAGGTACCCAACAACCCAACTGTACGCCGACTGCAAAGTTCTCACAGTACGTCAGCTCTTTGTGCTCTATTCAGTCCTTAAAAATCATTCCACCATACCCCCCGCCCACCCAAAAAAGCGCACCTATATCCCTCCTAGTACTCCTCACAGAACAACCTTTGCTAAACATCAGTATTTTATACTGAGCTCTTTCATTTACAGGAAAATTCATAAACACCTTAACATACTCGATCTGACAAAATGGAACCTTAAACGTAAACTTACAGAGTGGCTACTTCAACAAGATTATATTCACACAGAATCCTTATTAACATTCGTAACCTAACATATGCACAGATACACACACTTACGGCATTCACTAATACAAATATTTTCAGCCACACACAACCCTCATATATACACACACACACACACACACACACACACACACATTCATATTAGAATTATTCAGCTTCTTTCTTTACTTATTAATTTTTAGTTTTATTTGAGTTTAAGTTAACTTACCTTTCTTTTTACAAATTGTGTAATTGTGAGTAGATCGACAGAGTCCATACAAGACAAAAAAATATAAAACCCTATGGCCGTTCACTGTCTCTTAGAATACAGGTATACCCTAGTTTAAGAGGCAGCGTTCGTATATTGTCAACAGATGTATATAACACCTCTTAGCATAATAATTGTAGTAAATAAGTTTGCATATGGCATTTTAGTTTCTAGCTTAAGATCTGTATTCTACTTTCATCTGTACTGGGATTCAATAAATTATTCTTATTCTTATTATTATTATAATAATATTTAATCATTACCAGTCTCAATTAGAAAAAGAAAAACAAGTATGCTGTTATTATTGATTTTTAAAATGAATTAATTTAGTAAATGTTTTTCGAATTAAAGTTTTAGGGTCCTGATTGTTTTTGCTAAAAAATGATAACCGAGCGTCTATATATATCTGAATTATGCATCTTGCTAATTCAATCAAATGATTGGTAGTTTCTATTTCATATTGATGAAAATTAATATCCGGGAATAAATTATACCCAATCAGTAATTTTAAAACCGATCTCATAAAATAATTGTAATTATATTTCTGAGACAGCACTTTCGAACCACTCTCGTTGATCGCCCTTTTAATATAAATTTCACAACGACGACAAATTTCTATTACTGTGGTGGATCCGCACAATAACTTGTTTTTAGTGTCGTTTTGAAATTGTAAGGCGTTTTGATCTGTAACACCAATCAACGCTCCAATACAAGTTAGGCATTTTATTTGCTTTATCAGAGCATGGACAATGTAGCCGGCCATATATTATTTTTATATTATATTTTTTTATATTTATTTTATATTCCATAATAAATATATTTTCATTAAAATCAGTTGTGTCAACAACTGTAGCTTCAGCAGGCACTCGGTAATAATTATTTTTTTGGTGGTGAGTCATTAGATGATTTATCTAATGACTCCTCCCTCCTACATACACTTAACCCGTGGACTCGACAAAGTAACCTGTTTTTTTTTTCCTGGGTGGGAAAATCATCGAATGACTTCTCCCGCTCTGAGTAGAGTGGAAGGGAGTGTCAGACTTCTACTGACTAAAAACGCACCCTGTTCCTTCAGCTGCCCTTAAGTTCCGGGGCCGCGGTATCTCATTAGAACATTACCGCAACCCCGGAACCAAAGTAACTTACGAGGGCGATATTGTAATGCAAAGGTCCAAGTTAATTAATATTAGACTCCGTCATACTATTTGAAACCTAGAAAGATTTTTTTTTACTTTTCTATTTAAAATTATTTTGACTTTTCTCAACATTATATCAATAAAAACCAAACTAGAAACCAATATTCCCTAGTAACCTTATCCATCCACTTTCCTTTTTAATCTGGAATTTTGGGAAATCTAAAATGAAAACATGCATGTCACACAAAAGAAAAAATATCCGAACTTTCTCCTTTTTTTAAAGTCGGTTAATAGGTATTTTATGTCAACTATCTGAATTGAATTAAAAAAAAATAAGTTTAATTTTATAATTATCGATATCGTATTCAGCCGTTATACGTAACAGCACAGATTTTTACGATAAAAATACGAAAGAAAAGACAGGGATAAAAGAATTAGAATTTCTTCATGTAAGAAAGAGACATTTCCAAAAGACATCAACGCGCGACACAGTGTTGTCCTTGACCACCCAAACCACCACTTTAAATGGAACTCTGCGGTAACTTATAATCTGATTAAATGATAAATAATTTTCATATTATTTCATTACTGTTGAATAGTTATGTCATCCATTTGGTATCTAGATGTCTGTTGCAGGAATGTTTTCCACACCATTCCAAAACGCATGAAAGCATTATTATGCGTTATAAATTGGATACAAAAATTTAAAATTTGTAATTGTTTAGCATGCACACAGGCCTAATACTTGGTCACAACTAAAATGGTTCGTGTATCGTAGCCAATATATAAGAGCAAAAACTCTCATAGTTTTCGTGCGTCGGGGCAACGTATGTGCGATCAAGTGGTTTTCAAATCAGTGTACGCACTAAACCGCCACAAAATTTCAACCGCGGCGGTTGAATGGAGGGCCGCGGCCCGCTTCGCGGCTAGCCGTCATCTTGTTTGTACGCACTGGCGCACAGTGGTCCGGATTTTCAAAATGATGGACTTTCGATCGAAGGTGGTTATTTCACTAAACAAAAAATGGTATCGCATAGTATATATAACGCTGATCAATATTTATTATTACAATTTTACGATAAAATTGCTCCTTCAAGTCAAAAAAAAATACTGAAAAAAATAATGTATGGGAGAAAATGTATTTTATTTTTTTTCTCCGGCTAGTATCAAAGTATAGCAACCAAACTTTATATTCTAGTAAGTACTTGTTGCCCTTAATACGACGACATATAATTTGCTTGCGTATCCTTGCGGCCTTGGCGCCTACGATGATTCAAAGTTTCAAATGTTTTAAGTCGATTTTTCTTAATGTTTTTGACGATTCATCTTAAAAGAAACGGTTAGAAATGGATAAAGCCCTGAAGAGGGCTATTTTTAGAAGTTCTGAAAAGGACTTTTTCAGGTAGTCCTGAAAAGGACTATTTTAATACAACGACTTATCTTACTAACTCAATTCAAACAATAATAATATCACTAAATCTGTCACGCTATTACGCTAATGGATCGTATGCAGCTCCTGTAGTTCCATATTTTCAGTTTCTTTTGTTGTTACCTCAGGCAAAGTTTCAAGTTCTTCGGAAAGAATACCAATTGGTAGGAAGCCAAAGTGTTCGCTAATGTCTGCACCATATATGAGCAGCTTATGCGCACTTGCGGCCATATAAAACCACGGGTATAGATGAACAAACATCTGTGCTTCGAAATTTTTCAATATCTATGGCACATCCAGATGAAATTGTTTGAAGAATAACCGCGAAATGCTTTAGTAGGTCTTTATCAATATTGGTAATTTGGGCAGATTTCTCATAATCTCTAAAAAACCTTCTGGCTGTATTTCCGTCGTTTGTGGTTCCAAAGCCTTGCTTAACAAAATCTACAAGAATACCCATTTATTGCTTGAATTCTTCTTGTGTCAGTTGTTTTTTCGCAGCTTTTAGTTCCTTGTTAGCACCTCGTGCAGCTCACATTTTAAAGTCCATGTTGTATGATATATGTAGAATACACTCCATACAACGGATCCACATATGAAGAGTAGAAAGTCCATATTTATAAACATTTTCTCGTACAGGTCTTGAAAATACTTCTGATAGCTTGTTCATCTCAGTCGGCTAAGGCAAGGCAAATATTGCAGACAGATGCAGATGAAGTATCAGTTATAATAGTGGCCACTTTTCCGTCGATCATTGTCATATGAAGGTCGTGATTAATCTCCAGCCCGGCACACTTTGTAGGACCAATATTATCTATTTCTTCTTTCAATGAAGCTTCTTCTTGCTTGATATATTCTGCTGTCTCTTTACAAAATTCAAACTCAATAGGCCTACAATAATGGGTTCAAGAAGGTGTTCGGTTTTCCCATATGGTGATATTATTAGAAACTAATTTAAGAGGGACAAGACTTGACATAAATACCGATGAATCACTGAAGTTTACATCTTCACTTCTTTGCTTGTAGGTGCTTTGTGAAGAAGCTCCATCGAAACGCCATTTACTGATTAATTTCAATCCTTTATTTCACGAATCAACTTGGGTACCAGTAATCTGAAGAATATTCTAGACTGTCAGATTCAGCAGGGCTTGAATCTTCACTTTAGCTCCTCTCTCAGTAATTTCTAAATCGCTTGGATAGCATTTTTTCTTAGCTTCAAGGAGTTTGTGATACGATGGTAAAATTGGAACTTCACAATCTATCAGCACTTTCCTGAAACACATTTCCACTTTGACAGGTTCAAAGATGTATAAAGACCTAGAGCGTGATCTTCGTCTAACGATTTTTCGCTTACTTTCTTTTTAAACAAAGTGGTTTGAACAATCGCAACACTATCAGGGTTTTTCGTTATGTGATCAATAATATTAGCTAAGTCATTCTTCTTTTCTGTCTGAAGTCTTGTGACTAATGCGAAAGTGAGTTCTTTCGGTAAGTATTCCAGAAGAGACCCTGAACGTCTTTTCTTCTGTTTGTTGCCAAGGTCAACAAACGGTTTCCTAATCTGAACTAAAGCCGTAGATGTGCCCACAGTTGATGTGGACGGAATCACAGCTGCTACAGTATTGATATCAACGGAAGTACTCGTAATGTCTGACGATATGTTTTCGATAACTTCATCTTGAGCTAGAAAAATTTCTGATAAATTCACTGTTGTGCAATTTGGCCAATTAATATTTGATTGTAACCACTCAGCATGTCTGTTCATGAATATCTTCTGATTTCTGAAAGCACTTGCCCATCTGCGACTCATATTGCTAATATAATTTTTTAAAAAGGTCTTAATTATTTCTGAATCTTCTGAATATATTTCAACTGGGATGCGCACAATAATAGCTTCATAGAGTCGTGTCCAATTTTTCAACATGAAGGAACATAAAAATATCTGAATTCGTAACAAATGCAGCCATAACGAATCTCACAAAACTTTCACACACCACGGATAATGATGTTACTTCCTCAAGGGTTGAGAAACAAGTGCCCTTAATTTAACAATTAAATAAATAACAATTAAATATGTGGGCAGGTAACCCTGCCCACATATTTACAACAAACACAAGTTCGCAAGTAGTGACTGACATAATTAGTACCGCTGCGTTCAACAACCAATCAGCGTCGTCGATATTACCCCTACCACCCTTTGGTGGTGGGGGTTAATTATTATTTGATCAAAGTAATAGTTTTAGTCATTTAGGTATAGATAGTCAACGTCAGCACATGACTATCTTTAATTACATGCATCAAATTGAAATTTTATTAAAAAAATATGTAATTTTATTATTGTCTTGTAAATGAAATACCTACTAAATGCCTAAATTTATATTTTTTAATTCTTCTTGTATTGAAAAAAATTTTTTTGGTTCTGCTTAATTGTAAAACTCGTTAATAGCCATTAGAAAATACAACATAAAAATTTGAAACTTTGAATCATCGTAGGCGCCAAGGCCGCAGGGATACGCAAGCAAATTATATGTCGTCGTATTAAGGGCAACAAGTACTTACTAGAATATAAGGTTTGGTTGCTATACTTTGATATTATCTGGAGAAAAAAAATAAAATACATTTTCTCCCATACATTATTTTCTTCAATATTTTTTTTTTTTGACTTGAAGGAGCAATTTTATCGAAAAGTTGTAGTAATAAATATTGATCAGCGTTATATATACTATTCGATACTATTTTTTGTTTAGTGATATAACCATCTTCGATCGAAAGTCCATCATTTTGAAAATCCGGACCACTGTGTGGTGGTCAGTTTGCGGCGAGCCGTCAGTGAAGGATACAATCACAGTTCTTGAAAACGACTTGCGAACTGGCCAAATTCGTTGCGTGTTTCTTGTAAAGGATGAATCCAGTATCTTTTTTTATTTTTAGAGTAAAAATAAATAACACAAGCTATCTCGATGGCATCCATTTTGTTTATGGGCCACGCGCCTTCGAGCTTGGCGGTTCCTTAGAGCGGTCCAACCGCTTAACCGCTCAAACGAACCGCCTAGCGGGCAACCGCTAGTGCGTAAGGACCCTCAAGCTCAACGTACGGGCCTCATATAAGAGGCCCATATTCCAATTTATTCCATTACCGACGTAGACATGTGCAATAAATAAAACACTGGGAATGCTCATCATAATAAAAGGACTCTGAAATCGCGAAATATAATCGACAAAGTGGACAAAATAGACTGAATAGCAGTTTTTTAGTATCATAGTATTTTACATAGAGTGCATACCTATCAAAACACCACAACCGCCCGGTTAAGGCAGTTGTCCGACTGCCGGCGAGTAAACGACTAACTATCGGTGATTTACTGGCGCAAGAAACGTACAATGAAATATACATTTCGTGTAAACGAAAGAGATGCATATATTAATAGTTGCTCTCTGACTGTTCACACTGCCGGCGACGACTCGCTTCACTAGTTTTAAAAGATAATACTCGCTCAGCGATCACTTGGCGGTCAGAACTCACGCTGAGAGACCAACCAGATGATAGCTCAGCGACTAAACTATCGGAACAACACGCTCGCTGCTCGCCAACTCGTTTTCAGATGCTAGCTCTACTCGCTACTCGACGATGAACGCGTCGGCGCGCGGCGGTTGAGACAACTGCCTAAACCAGAAGCTAGCGTGTTACCCAGCTACTGAGCTTAGCAATACACTAACCCTTCGGCTAGACACTTCAGATCAATATGTAACTCCCAGCACAGCTCTGATATTGACCTCATTTAAATCCGGCAAGGTACAAGTGACCGTGCACAAAGGGCATGATAAGAGGTGGGCATGCTATACTGCCGTGATTCTTTAAAAGGCAGTCATCTGACAATTTACCGATTTTGAGTTAAACATTGAGCGACATCAGGAAAAAACGGTGCGTCGATCTACCTAACCCCATTTTCTGAAACTTGTTTAGCTTTTGAGATATTTTTTTCATAAAAAAAAAAAAAAAAAAAAAAAAAAAAAAAAAAAAAAAAAAAAAGCTGTGAAATGGTTTTGAGACCAGTGCCCTTTTTTTCCTGATGTAGCTCAATGTTTAACTCAAAATCGGTAAATTGTCAGATGACTACCTTTTAAAGAATCACGACAGTATATTGATTGCCTGTCTATATAGCATGCCCACCTCTTATCATTTTTCATATTTACTGGGGCCAATCTGGGCCCATAATCGGTTAAGTGATTTCCAAATTCAAATTTAATTTATTTGCTAATATGGATTATGGGTATAAAAAAAAACATTTATTTTCAGATACATTCCATAGATTAGATTGTTAAGTGTGTATAAAGTTGTTAAAAGAAATAGAGCACAGTTCGACCATATTACGCCTTGCGGCATCCAAATCTCAAGAAATTACAACATAATTACACTAATACGATAATTATTCATTATAAAACATTAGAAAGTAATAAAAAACAATAATAGTTATAATGTCACTTAAAGAATTTAAATGTCATACAATATTAAACGAGAATGTCAAGACATAATTGTGTCTTATTTGTAAATAAATATTAAAGTACCTTTTTTTTTTTTTTTTTTTAGCGTGGTAAAATTATCAAATAAGTCCTCCCACTCCGGGCAGGGTGGGAGGGACTGTCAGACTTTTACTGACTAAAATCCACGGTGTTCCTTCAATAACCCTTTACATACCGGGGCCACGGTAACGGGATGAGTCCCACGACCCCGGCGGGCTTCGGCCCTCTGCAGAGGGGGCCTCGTCATGTTGCTGACGCTCTTTGAGGCGCGCGTGGAACACGACGCGCCGTCGACCCGGGCATGGTCCATGGTCGGACAGCGAGTTGCCCTTTACTCGCTGTCCGCATGCCCGCGCCTACGGTGGCCGGAGATCGTCGGCCGACGTCCGACGCCGTGGGCGTCTACCACTGCGGCTGGGCTGGAGGGAGGACGCCATCCTCTCCCTCACGCGGCCCGCCTCCTCCTTCGCAAGCATGACTGCTTCGCAGAAGGAGGCGACCGCTTCCCACTCCCTCTCGCCCCGCAGCATGGCCTCGACCAAGGCCGGGCGCGAGAGGTCTCCGCCTATTGTCGCCGTGAGGACACGTCGGTGCTCTGCCCAAGCTGGGCAGTCCTGCACCGTGTGCTCGACTGTGTCCTCAGGGCGACCCTCGCAGTGGTGACACCCAGGCGTCTCTTCCCTACCCATCAGACACAGGTACCTCCCGAAACTTCCGTGTCCGGTGAGGACCTGCGTCATGCGGTAGGTCAGGACGCCGTGACGCCGATCTAGCCACTCCTCAAAGAGGGGTCTTACCGCCGCAATTGCGGCGTGCCCGATATTAAAGTACCTAATATATAATATGTCAATATTTATATTTATGCAATATTATCATATCACGCCAACAGCATTATTTATGGAATTATCATAAGTATCACATCCTCTCTTAAGTAGTCCTGACTAGTATAAAAACTTTTATAAAGCAAGAATCTCTTTTATTTCTGTTTGAACACATCGATGAATGGAGTTTCTATTATAGACTTCGGTAAGTGGTTGTAAATACGCGGTGCCATACTGAAAATACTTTTAGCATACAAAGCCGTCGGTTTTAGGTTTGCCCCAAATTTTATCAATATGTCGCTTACTTCTATACTTATTAAATAGATGTTTATTATTTCTTGCAAAGACTCTCATAAATGTAGACACAAGGCAGAGTTAATATATTGTGCTTGATAAAATATGGTCTGCAGCTATTCGATCTGGTGGATGTTAAACATACCCCTAATACACCAGATGGACCAAACAGTCTACTCCCCACTCCATAGTCCACATATCTCTTGTGTTGCACCGTACATCAAGGATATTGTATGTCTCAAAAAGTTTTGACGACTCTTCAGGCATGGAGGATATTGGTGCCCATACTTTTTATTTATGTACACACGACAAGAACCAATAAAGACAGTGGAGGACAAAGGTGCTGTTTATGACAAAGTAGAAGGATAATTGGACAGTGGTAGATTTACACTATGTGTAAATAGATTAGGATTGTAAAATAAAATACCTTTACCATTTTTTAAATAATGAATCACAATTAATCTTAACTTTTTGATATGAATCTTGTCTTGACAATTATTTATTTATCAGAAGCACAAAATGCTATCAGATTTTGAACAAATTAGATTTGTAATTAATATTCTTAAGGTTACAACTGTTAAGCAAAAATATTTAGGGCTCGCTCGTTATTCAGAAATGAAGTAAGAAGTAAGATAAAATCTTAACAAACTGCTTGATAAAATTTCGAGATAAGAGTAGAAAAATTCAAGACATTTTGTAATAGTTAGTGTGTTAAATTGATTACTGATTTAGCTTCTGTAAAGACTGTATTTGGTAACTTGTAAGAACCATAAAAAACCTTATAAAAACCATTTTTGGGAATTTTCATATTACCAACAATTTTTCGACTGAAAATCTTGGGATTTCCTACTACGATTACATCTAACACACCTGAGAAAACAATTAACCTACACGTAACAAAAGAATGGTGAAATTATTGATTAAAACTATTCTTATTGATAGTTTCTTAGTACCAGTTTATCCTAATAGCCTGCCTAAGTGCCTGGCAGAGTAAGCTTGCAATATTTTTTATCTACATAGATACCTTGTTCACTCCACAATGAGCACGCGCATGCGCAGGCATGCCCAATTCTTAACTCGAGCTGTTGAACCAATAACAGTTTCAAACAACAGCGGTAGATGGCGTTGACCTAAAAATATAGAACTATAAATTACGTACCTATGTATGGTTTTTTAATACCTATGTTTAAGGGCGTCAAGCTGAAGTTACACCTTGACCGATAATTAAACTATTAAAAGAATTGTCTGTCGACTCTAAGGTCAAACTTTCTGTGGGTGCCTTCTCTTTTTCTGGTGGGCTTGGGCTTTCCCAAAGCCGCCAGCTAATCTTTCGGACTTAGTGCGTCCCCTTGAATGGCACTAAGCCCGAAAAGGTTACAAAATATGGGGGGGGGGGGGGGTGATACAGCGATGGTTGATTTCGGACAAATATTATTATGACTCGTTGTATTGCAACTCCTATTAGAAATGCACTTATTTGACTACTCTTAAATTCGAAATACCTGTAATATTATTTTACATTATATTTTTTTTATTATTATTTTTATAAATAATTGCTCACCAAACGGTATCCCGCGTCGACGGCTTTTTGGGGCTTCTATTTCTGTGTATAGGGTCACCAGTAACCTAATCAAAGGATATGACGGGGCTAAGGAAGCAAGCGAATGAAGGCCCCGTCCATTTTGTTTGGGGACCACCGGAAATTTGTATAAAAATCTAAAAATGGTCTCAATATATTCTATTCTATTCTAACTATTATTGCAGTAAAAAACATATTAGATGCTAGAGCACAACTGGTTCAATGATTTACCGGAGGAAGTAAAGAAACATTTTTATATTTATAACGTCACTAAAACACTCAGTGTCTCATGTTTAGTCAACTGTTATTTAAGTTCCAATAGTCAATTGGTCATGTATTGAGAACCGATTAGAAAGCTAGTGTCATTTGAAAAATCAATAAACCTAAAAGTGATCTCAATTCATTTTCAAATTAGACACGTTTTACAAAACGGAGCTTATAAAAAACGATTTCCTTGACTCGATAGTTTCCAATCTTAGTCAACAGTCACCTGGAGTTACTAAATTCAAATCAAGCCATATTGTTTTGTGCGCAAAAAATAACAAACTCTCTACTAGTCCTGAGTATTTTAGCATCAGTCACGGATTGCTTAAGATGCATGTTAAAATAATCTACATTTATAAATATAAATTAAATTAAAGTGTCCGTATGTGGTTTCCGAATAACTGTGTTACACACAAAACTCAGAAAACTATTTTCAAATGTCTGGCTGTCAGTGTTTCTGATTGTCCAAGTTAATCTGTGGCACGACTGAACTCATTTTAATGAGGCTAGGAAGATAGAGGACGTTATAGGGCAACATATTATTATAGGTTACTATTTATCCCAGAATTCCAATGGGTTCGGGATTTAGTTGGTAAAAACCTTTCACATGAACGAAGACGCGATAAGTTAAGGTTAAGCGACGCTTACCAAGGTCGGCCTGTGGATTCAAGTATTTATTTGCAATCCATAATGTACACATACAGGTGGAATAAAATTATAAGAAACAATTATGGACCCTGTCGGGCACAGCAAGATTTAAAATAGATAGGAGAGAGGAAGAGCGCTTCGTTTGTTGTTCCACAATTGAATATTTTTATTTAAAATTAGTTATTGTTGCGTATAATTGTAAATATTATTATTTTCCATTTTATTCATAAATTATTATACGTAATTATTATTATCATTTATTTATTTTTATTGTAACATCTAATTTTGGTTTAATTATACATTGATGGTAATATTGCATGTTCCATAATATTTTTAAATTTTTAATATATAAGTTAATGGATTATAAGTCAAAAGTTATGTCATACATATTTATTATTGAATTGAGTATTTATTTATTTTATTTTTTATGAATTTAATATGCAATATATGATGTTCATAGGCGGACCTAAGTCAGTTTGGTATTCTTCCAGTCAAATTAGAATGACAGTCTATAGACTGTCATTCTAATTATATATTACATATTGTCTCTACTGTCCTCGATGCCTCGGAAAGCACTGTGAGCCGTTGGTACTCGTGTAACATAGTATAAGTTTTGGTTTCCTGATAGCTATAACCTGGGAGTCTTTAAGTCAAGAGTGAATAGGTTACTTCTAGGCAAGCGTGCTCCATCTTCGACCACATCGTCACTTACCATCAGGTGAGATGGAGGTCAAACGCGAGCCTATTATCAATTTAAAAAAAATGAATTAGTTTATTTACATTTATTTTAATAGATTGTATTTTAATTGTATGAGCCAAGTTGCCTGAAATATATAAAATTCTATTCTGTTCTATTCAATAGCTAGTCAGAAGCCGGAAAATCTGAGACTGGTCTTGCCATGGTGTGTCATTTTTCCATGTTAGCAAAAGACTAAGCAGAAGACGATGTGAATGAAGACGCGGGCATAGCTATGTAGTAAAAAATATATAGTTATGGTATTAAGGCACTGCCTTATTTCCAATTCACACGCAATTTTTATATGTTATGGTTCGTTTACGATGAAAAGTGTACCTATGTTATTTTATAACTTTAATAAAACCCATAAAGCTTAAACATAAAACACAAAATGAAAAATAATTTCAAAATGGTTATTTTTACCAACTTCCAAAATGGTTTTTATATATATATATATATGATAGGCTTGCGTTTGACCATAATCTCACCTGATGTTAACCCTAGAAAGATAATCTACGTCCGCGAGAGGTATCGTGAAATTAAATTTCATTGTAGTTTTTTTATTATTAATCGCAGCGCGCTAGTTGCGTGTGTCAACTCAGTCGGCGGCCGGAGCTCGCGCTAAGCAGCAGTAGCGACAAGGTAAGTACGTTCAAATAAGAGATATACCTATGTCGTACGTCCGCGAGACGTATGATTATCTTCAATGCAACTTTTGCAATCATTTGAACTGATTGTTTATTGTTATTTACACTCATTTTTTATTATTATTTTCAGGTATTAATTATTATTATATTATAATGGCAAACCGAAGGGTGTTGGATAGTTCTCAAATTGAGAACTTTTTATATCAAAATGAAGAGGAATCGTCATCAGAATCTGAATGCGAAGATAATCTCTTAGAAGACGATGTGCAGAGTGACACTGAAGACGAATTCATCGATGAAGCTGTGGATATGCCCGAAGTTTCTGCTGAAGACCATTCAGAGTCTACTGCTGACCAAGCTACGCTATCTGATAGCCCATAATTATTACTTCTCAGCGCACACTCAGAGGTTTATGGCACACTACTTCATTTTCAACATAGCCTTTGTAAATTCTTATGTGTTATATTATTCTAATATTATACCAAAGAACGAAAAGCCTCTAAGCCGTAAGAACTTTATGAAGAAACTTAGTACAGATCTCAGTTCACCTTGGATGGAAAAAAGGTTACAGATGCCAACTCTGAAAAGAACTGTGCGGCAAAATATAGAGGAATTGTTGCCCAATCCTAATGCAAACAATGGCCAGGCTCAGCAAGAAGGGCCGTCTGTAAAAAAAAGAGATATTGTTCGTACTATCCATCTAAACTCCGTAGGATGTCAAAATTATCATGCGTGAAGTGCAAAAAACCCGTGTGTGGAGAACACAACAGAATTGTGTGCCATAAGTGCATTTAATAACCGAAATTAAAAGACTGATTATTGTAGTAGGTATTGTTTACGTTAATTTAAGTGTAAAAGTACAAAATATGAAAATATAAAGACTGAAAGTAATTTTAAATGTTCCTATAGAAGATAAGTTAAGTTTTTGTTAATTTGTAAAGAAGTTTACGATTTTTGTTTGTAATTTGTCAATGAAACTTTATTATTGCTATTTTATCGTTTCATTTCCTTAAATAGAATACAAACAATTATTTCAACATATAAGGCATGATAATACTTCCGTGCACTTACTAAACAATCTTAATTAAATAAGGTACGTCTGACAGACGTATGATTATCTTTTACGCTAGTTGCTATATGATTATCTTTCTAGGGTTAAGCGATGATGTGGTCGAAGATGAAGCACGCTTGCCTAGAAGTAACCTATACACTCTTGACTTAAAGACTTCCAGGTTATAAATATCAGGAAACACAGACTCCGGCAGGGAATTCCACTCCTTAGCCGTACGCACAATGAAAGTATTCCCAAAACGTTTTGTGCATGTGGGTGGGATGTCCACCATGTAACGATGGCGCATCGCCGTTTGTTTTGTAGTTCGATGATGAACGGGCTTGTTGGAATTAGACTGTGCAATTCCATCGCACACTCCCCGAAATGTAACCGATAGAAAACTGACAGGCTTCAACACGTCGCCGATTTTCTAGGCTCTGGAGCCTTGTCTCGACCAGTTTCTCGTTGCCGATGAGCCTTTTGGCCCGTTTCTCTATAGACTCAAGTTCATCAGGCTGGTATTTAGAGTATGTTTGCCGATTTCTCCGCCAATTTTGGACCAATTTTTATTTTTTCGAAAGCCGTATAGGCTCTGGTGATTTCTTTGTCACCAAGTTTAAATCTGATGATGGGATCCCAGGAAAATCAAAGGAAATGCTCAAATTTTATAGGCACATCCATGGTTTTTTATATATTTTCTAATACGTAATCATCGTCTCATGTTGCTGAGCTTATCATGGAAGGTGTGAGTTTGGATCTGATTATGGAATCCTATCTCCAAAATCAAGGGAAACCCTACAACTTTTACGTATAGGTACTATCTGAAGCAATATTTAGATATTTATGTCTGATATTTATCATCTTATGGCGCTGAACTGATGATGAAAATATCAACAACTGAAAGTTTCTAAAATAGTTATCTCAAAATTATTAATCCGATATAGATGGAGTTTTCGATATTGGAATTATTATTTTGGTGGCACCGTTTATTAGTCTGCCCATTGTGATGCTTAAATTGATAATAACAGTATTATCTAATTAGGTATCCTAAAAATAAACTTTCAACCGACTTCAAAACAAACAAAAACACTACTGCCCTTTATATCGAAATATAATCATGAAGACCGTCTCATTGAATCTCTTATTTCTTTTACAATAAGGGCTTAATAACTCATTTTAAATTAATATAAGAATAATGAATACAAAATACGTTTGCTGCGTGGCATGTGTATGGTGATATCCTGCACGTGATTTTGAAAGCGAGCAACGTATCCAGGCAGCGGATGATCCCGCCTACATTTACATACCTACATGTTTTGGCATTTGTTAGTCTCAATCATTGGTACAATAATACTTTGTTCATAGACTCTTATTCTAAAAAAAGGTTTGAGTTACTCAAATATTAGTAAATGCTAGCATGCTGTAGGTATCCTTAAAAGTGCATGGTTCCAAGTATTATAGTATTAGACCACGAGCGTGAAGAAGTAGGTTTTCAATACCTATACGCCAAGGTAATTGTTTTCGCTCTTCGGCCAGACAACAAACCCGCCACAGTACAGGGCCGGATTTTGGGGAGAACAGGCCCCTATGTGAAGGGTCCCACAATTATAGAAATAAATACAAGTATAGATAAAAGCCTTACTGCTCGACTGAAATATAAGAAACAAGCACATTTTCTTTTCAAAAAATGACAAACTGATGGGACCTGTCCCATTTTTATAATTATTAATATGTTCAATAGGCTTTTTAGTTTAAATACTAGGTAATGAGCGATTTTTCAGTTGTTTTATACGCTTTTATATTTCTACTAGCTGATGCCCGTGACTTCGTCCGCGCGAAAAAATCAAGAGGAAAGCCGATTTTTTATGAATTACCTACTTATTATACTTATGTATATTTACTGTATGCATAGTAGATACTCTAATGCTTCTTTTTAAAAGATGTTGGGCGTAAGATTCGAGGTATCACTTACCTACCCGTGAACATGCTTGATGATGACATGATGTACCATGGAAAAAGCAACCTTCTATACCAGTTTTTAAAATGTCTTTGGCATTTATTATTTGTAATTGAGAAACTAAGAGTTATGGGGAATCGCAATAATTTAGGTTGTAACGGATAATTTCTATGAATACTGGAAATTCAGGGGATAAATACAGTTTCGCCTTTGCCACAACCTGTTATAATTACAGACTCAACGTATTTTTTGTAAAAAAAAAACTTCTCGTAATTTGGTGCCATTATAAAGCTTTGGTGGATATAAATTACAATGCAGCATAACAGAAAACCAGCAGCTCAGTGATCTCTGAATATTTTTCCTCCCTAATATCTAGAAGAATTTTACAGAACTCTAAATCGCCTGATGCTGCTCTAATTTTTGGTTTTAAATTAAGTTAAGTACGTCGATTCTGTAAAATTCGAACAACAACTCGCATCTCACATAGCTATTCAGTGTCACTTCGCTTATGGTTCAAAGTGACCTTGATTTTGCATTCTGTAAACAGCGTCGAAGTGACGGAGGAATTACCTCACCGAATGCCACTTCTCACGTCATCTCATACTTTATCTGTCAAAATCTTTAGTTCAACTCGCTGACACGCTCGCAAGGGTAGCGCTAGTGTAAATTTGAATTAACAACCGAGTTTTTAGAATGCCAATCAATAAACTCACAGCGGATTCAGATTCGAAGTTTAGAATGAGGTCTTACAGAATAACACAGAAGTACGGGTATAATATAAGTTTGTGAAATAAAATTTTAACGCCATCCATTGTTGACTATTGCTTCTTAAATCTCGCAATGTTCTGTCTTTACTGTTTTTCAGTACCCCTATTTAGTATTAAAAAAAATTAACAGAGTAAATCTAAGATAGAAGACTCCACTTAAAAAAATGTAAGTAACTTTACCTAAGAAGAACTAACTTATTCCTAATTCTATGAAATGACACTAACACAACAAAAAATGGCCAAGTGCAAGTCGTACTCGCCCATGAATGGTTCCATAGTAGCAAGCATAGATTAGCGAAACATAACTTTGTTTAACATAGTGTTTGTATGTTACATTTGCAGTTTTTAAAAATGTGCTTTATCTCAAAAACTGCTGACCATATCTCTTTCGTTCCAATTTTCGTTGAGAGTTTTAATTATTACCTACAAGATATATATATATATATATTAGATTTTTTACTTTGTTAATTTTATAAGTTAGAGTGAAGGGACACCCACATTTTGCCACTTTGGAAGTGTCTATCTCTCAACTGACTTAGAAAAATTTGGTTACATGTGTAGATTTGATAAAAAGAAGTTTCAAGTCTGAAGGCCTAATAGTTTCGGAATAAAGAAACTATGATATGCGGATGGACAAACACACACACAATCATGACGAAAGGTTTAATTTTTTGCTATTAGGCTATGGAACCCTAAAAATGGTAAGCCTTCTTTAACAAAAAGACAAATCTTGAAATGATAAAAAACTCAGAGGATTCAAATCAATAATACTGAAACTTCTTAGTTTGAAACTAAAGAAAAGTAACGAGCGAACTTTTATCGGTCAGTTTATACCAGATGCACATTTGACTTCTCTTAATTGTTACATAACTCCAGTACAATCAAATTGCAATCCTTTATTTTGTAATGTCTACTCAATGAATGCGATTTAGTTAATAGTAATAGTGTTCCTACTATTACCTATATAGATATGGAATTAAATATGGGCGAACATAAAATAACTGGCTGGATGTAATAAACCCCTGTCTAAGCTTCAGAACAATATAATGTATTTTCACAAATTGAGAACCTTCTCCTTTTATTGAACTTTATTGAGTCGGTTAAAGCTTTTGTAATTCAGCGCCATCTCACGGGAAGAACTTTTCAACCATAAACTATTTTCTATATTTTCTTATTTTTTATGCGGAACCCCAAGTGTTACTGAAACTAAAAGTAGCCTAAAATATAGTCTGATAAGTCCTGAATCTGCCAATGAACCGAAGCTATCTATCAGCCAAATAACGAGCAAATTTTGGCTAATTTCAATGGTTTTTCAATTTCTACGCGGGAACCTTAAATATTTCCAGAATCAAAGTACTCTATTTGAAGCCCCAAAAGTCTTGATTCTTTCAGTGAAAGTCACGTCAAAATCAGTTCAGCCATTTTGGAGATTAGCCTGGAGAAACAGACAGACAGACAGACAAATCCGTTTTAAAACGTTATATATCCTAAACGGTTACTCAAAATGAAAAATGGTAAAAGAAACCTGTAAATCATTTGAAAGACCCATGCAATAATATCCCATTTGATACCGTTTGTCGATTATTTATTTTAACAATTTGACAATATGGCGGCTGGTTACTGTTGTAGTGAATTTAGATAACTGTTATGTCCTTAATGATACTTGTAAGGTTAATACGAATTGATTGACATAAGAATTATTAAAATCAGGCCCCGCGTTTGGTCTCTACAACGCCACTTAGTTACAAACATACATATACTAAGTTCCATTTGTGAACGGGGTAATAATAATTTGTTTTTGTTTTTAACTAATTACTGTAGATATTCTTTGTTGTAATCATTTTATATATTGAAAAAACGGGTCTGAAAAATGTTCCTTTTATTCGGAAAATAATTAAGGACCTCCGCTTCTTCGCTGCCCCGGGGACCCAGAACATCCAAATCTGGCCCTGCACAGCCGTGACGAATAGTAAGTTGAGGGCAACACCGTAACTATGACCGATCAAATACCATCGCTTTCATTTTGTTTTCTTTTTCATCACTCTATAATATAATGCTCGTATTGTTATAGTCAGTGGCCAGTAACGGGACAAATATGGATTCAATTTGGATTTTTTGCGTTGTTTATTTTTGTTAGTATTTGGCGCCATAGACGTAGGGACTTATTGTTGGTTTTTTTATTTTGTTTCAAGTAATAGTTTGCTAACCATAGATAAATATTTTTGATTTCTGTGTTGCTAACTAACTACGGTATACCAATCATTTTAAAACACACTACATTGAGACCTATTGTTTGACTTATTCCTCTACGAATTAATTGTTTAAGATTGAAGACTCGTCGAGTATAGGTACGTCTCCTGGGGATGCTCTGTAGTGTAGCGAAACACGTTACAAGTATAGATATGGGTTGCATGTGGCTTTACAATGTACACCTGCATGAGCATATATTTGCGGTTGAAAGGGCGGTGCTGCAAATCAATCTTGCAAACAAGACAGATTTTATTTTAACTTTCACACAACGCCATTTAATCCCAAACCAAGCAGAGCTTGTGGTATGAGTACTAGACAACTGATAAACATACATATATATTTCTAAACTAAATACATAAATATCTTAATCTTATCTTCTTAATCTTAATAACATAGTAAAAAGCAAAGTCGCTTCCCTGTGTCTGTCCCTATGTATGCTTAAATCTTTAAAACTACGCAACGGATTTTGATGCAGTTTCTTTCAATAGAAAGAGTGATTCAATAGGAAGGTTTGTAAATATATAGCATGCATAATATAGTAGAGGAACACTGATAATTTTTGAAGTTTCCAATGTGATGTCGCAAATAAACACATTTTTTGCGCTTGCTTTGCAAACGCTGGCTGAACTCTACGAGATAGATCAAAATAATGTACTACAGTATTGTACACCTCAAAAAGGTCAACAAAAAGTCCTCGATGGCATCTGTCTATCTCTTATAGATAACCCACAACAACCATTTTTTATCCTTTACTTTTTACGAGAAATACGAGCATATTTTACGAAGCGATTTTAAGCAATACAGCATTAATCCTTATCCAATTAAGTACCATAAATACATTGTGCATTTAATATAAATCAATATTGCCCTTTACAGAATATAATTTAAATAAATAGTTTCAAAGATATTACAGATTTAAAATGTTTTTAAAAGAAATGTTTTTTAAACGTTTCGGAGGAGTAAGGTAACTAATATTGTGACACGAGAATTTTATATATTAGATTTAGTATAAACATTACTTAATATAAGCAAACACCCGTGCGAAGCCGGGGCGGGTCGCTAGTTATAGATAAATTACACCCAGACAAAGAACAAATGATCGTGCTCATCACACAAACATATTTTGTCCTGGGTAGGAATCGAACCCACGACCTTGCGCATAGCAGTCAGGGCCACTGACCATTATACCAACAGGCAGACAGATAAATATACTCTTTATTGTACACCATAACAGAATTAAATGAGGACTTAAAAACTATAAATGGTGTTACAATGGGCGGTCTTATCGCTAAAAGCGATCTTTTGCAAACCATCTTAGGATGGGTTTGACACAGCAGGAGAAAATAAATACGCGGGTAGTCCATAGTGTACTATTCACTTATATACAATACATAAGTAATAACCTACATACACAAAACACATATATATACATAAAAAAGCTGGGATATATAAAAAATAATAACAAATTAAAGAGAGAGATAGAGATCTTCTAACACGTTTTTGAAAGAAGGAAGTGTTTGTGCTTGTCTTACTGACACGGGAAGAGTATCCCACAGTCGTACTGCTTGAACTGCGAACGACTTACCAAAGAAATTGGTCGAGTGACTCGGTACCTCTAGCCTCAAGTTCTTAACTACTAGTTCTTAGCTGAATTCATAATCTATACTAATATTATAAAGCTGAAGAGTTTGTTTGTTTGTTTGTTTGAACGCGCTAATCTCAGGAACTACGGTTCTGATTTGAAAAATTCTTTCAGTGTTAGATAGCCCATTTATCGAGGAAGGCTATAGGCATATCATATATCATCACGCTAAGACCAACAGGAGCGGAGCACTAATGAAGAATGTTTCAAAATCGGGGGATTTTTTTTCCACGCGGACGAAGTCGCGGGCGGAAGCTAGTCTAATCATAATAAGACTAAAACGTTTCCACTGGTGGGACACAGACATCCCCTTTATGAGAGGGAATGGGTCGTAATCACGCGAGCCTAGTGTGGGTTGATAGATGTCAGATATCTTCGAGCTCTTAGTCCTAGGACCTAGGCTAGGTCATTCTGGTTTTCTTACGATGTTTTCTTTCACCGTTTTGAGATCAGTAGTGATGACTTAATTACCCAAAGTAATGTGTCTGATTGGGTTCGAACTCACGACCTTCTTCTCTTATTGTTTTTTTTTTTTTTGTTTATTACGGATGAGCCCCCTCTTGACCTCGGTCTCGCTGATGGTAAGCGATAGATGAGGTCTACGATGTGACGAGCGAGCCCAGAAGATGCCTATTTACTCGTGCTTTAAAGGCTCAAAGGTCATAAGTGGCAGGGCTCTTTAGCTGAATTTGTCACTTAATTATTTCCAACAAATATTTAATATTTCCAATTTCTCTTTTCGTAACACGAATCAGTGAATAGCAATTACAACTAGATTGCTGCAAACTATTTTACAATTAAAATACTAACAATAATTATTACAATTTGCCAATAATTAAGCAATCTAACCTCAGGCCTAGAAGACCTGACCTAGACCCTAGGTTACTAACACTGACAGACAATACTGTCGACTGAACAATTGACCAATAACAGGCTGTTTAGAAATGCCTAGATTGAAGTGGTACCACTTCCTTTTAGGTCCCATAATAGTTCTGAATATTATATTTTACGCTTGAAGTATGCAGAAGCGTTAATTATTATTACAATTGTAATGAATGTAAAACTTAGTTATACAGCAAAATAAAATTCAAACAGCACAAAATACATAACCAATTTTTGTATTATATTTTTATATACGCACCTTATCTGAATGCCTTGTTTTATTTAGAAGTTAAACCAAAAATATATTAAAAACAAATGAAAAAACCGGCCAAGTGCAAGTCGGACTCGCGCACGAAGGGTTCCGTACAGAACCCTTACCGTACGGAATTTTTATTTATATTATATATTCCTACAGTACCTATAGCCTAAAAAGTTAATAAAGGTATACTCACAAATATCTTTATCTCTCTTCTTAAATTGTTGTTATTATATATGTCTTTGTTTCTTTTTTTATGTTAATTTAATATAAATACCCACCACTCTGTCCCCAGCTGTCAAACATTCGACGTCAATCAAAGCAAAACAAAGGCGCGTTAGGATTATCTTTGTGATGCCTTCAATTTTATTAGAGGTTGAATGTCATTAATGAAAATAATATAACGAGTTCCCTCACAAAACATTTATTTCAGACTTACGTCCATAAATTGTTATTATTACATTAAAGGAAATTAAAACTATGTTAGTAAATTACACACATACACGTAACAAAAGAAACAAAATGAAAATGTGATATAATAAGAGTCAGCCTACCTAACATGAACTTTCATCCATTGCCTCCAAATCGGACTATGGATGTTTTCAGTAATTACCTTCAGGTAGCTGTTGGGAATGTCCCTCAACCTTCGCATCAGCGATGCTACTCTTTTACGAATAATGGCGTGAAAGCCGTCCACTTGAGCTTCCGCAAACATCGCTGACGCACTACAGTAACGAGGCGATCCCATCAGCAACCTGAAAGCATTGTTATATTGGACCCTCAGAGCACCGACGGCTCGCTGTGTGTATTTAGTCCACAAACTACATGTATAAAAAGACTGGCAGTATGCCCGAAATAACGTTGTCTTTACTGTCTTAGTTTATAGTCATTTTTATTTTGTAAAAAAGTGAATTATTTTACTAAATGATGATCAGTAATCGTGAATAATATTGAGGAAAATAAGTGATAACAACATTAGCTTTGGTGCAGTAATTTGAAAGGAAAGAGGCTGCATGGAATTAAATTATCACTACGTTAGATATTTATAAAGTACACACATCAAAAGTGTCTAGGGATCAAGCATTTTTATGCGGATTTCTTGAGATTGAGATGTGGCTTTGTAATAAATTTATGATTTTATAAATTTATATGGATCCTTTTTGGTGCATTTCATAATTTGAAACAGGAACTGTTAATCAAATTCGAGTAAAAGATGAAAATCAGCTGTCAATATTTTCCCTATAAAAACATACAACGCATTGAAGACATTATTAGTGCTACTGTTTCCCTATTACTGATTAAAACCAACGTTATTATGGAGCGGCGACGTCATTTAAGCAGGGAAGAAATGCTCAGAGCCGTGGGAATGATAGAAGCTGGTTCCCGGCAACGTACTGTGGCTTTAGCTCTGAATACAAGTCAGAGTGTTATCAGTCGACTTTGGACACGTTACCGAAGCACTGGTACCGTGGCTGAGCGCCATGGAGGACGGTATCGCTGCACCACACGGAGACAAGACCGATACATTCAAATCTTAACTCGAAGAGCTCCAACAATAACCGCCATGATGTTAGCCGTGAGGCTTCATCACTCTTCAGGGAACTTAATTAGCGACCAAACAGTCAGAAACCGCTTGCATGAAGTGAACCTTCATTCCCGAAGACCGCTACGGGTACCACCTATAGCAATGCACAATCGTAGGATTCGATATCAATGGGCTCTTGAACACAGAAATTGGGCAGAAGAACAATGGCGTTTCGTGTGCTTTTCTGATGAGTCTCGTTTTGGTATGAGACCGGATACAAGACGTATACGACACTGGAGAACCCCTGGACGCCAACAGCGATTAAAATCCTGCCAGGAAGTCCATCCTTATAGTGGTGGAACCATCATGGTATGGGCGGGTATTTGGATCGGCGGAAGAACTGAGTTGATTTGGATCAGAGGCAACCTCAACGCTTAAATTTATGCTGAGACGATTGTATCTGACGTCATCGTTCCTCTACAAGTGCAAATCGGTCCCTTATTTCAGTTAATGCATGATAATGCACGACCGCACACCGCAAGAGTTGTAAGACAGACTCTCGCCGCAGCTAACATCAATGTCCTGCTCTGGCCTGCTCAGTCGCCAGACTTGAACCCGATTGAGCATGCATGAGATATGCTACAGAGAAGAGCTCTGCCGAATATGGAGGGTATCCAGTCGTAAGATGACCTTTTTTTATTGTTGCAACGAACATGGGCGGCCATTCCACAGCGTGATTTGGATGAACTCATTTTGAGTATGCCAAACCGATGTTCTTGTGTTGTTAGTGTTCGTGGTAGAAACACGGATTATTAATTGTTTAAGTTACCCAATAAAATTTTAAAGAAAACTGTTATTTCAGTCTTTTTTTCGAACTTTAATGTTAGTGGTTCAAATGTGAAAAATCCCTTTATTAGGAAAATGGCAAATTTCTTTATTAATGCAAAGGTGACTTGGTTTATCGTTACTGTGACAAACGAAAACACTTTATTTGATGAATCCTTAAAGAAAATTTTAATTAATATCAATCAGGAGAAAAGTTATTGCAAAAATATATGTTGATCCCTAGACACTTTTAATGTGTGTATTTCAATGTTATTTTATTTCTATTAGACTGCGACAGGCCAATCACTTTTGATAGAACGAAATCTGTCGAGGCAGCTATTAACATAAAAAAAAAACAATAAATTACTTTGTTTTAGAGAAATAAGGCAGAACAAGATCTGCCGGGACAGATAGTATTTTATATAGATAAATAGTACACCGTGGACTACCCACCAAATCCATCCAAAGGCTGTCTGTAAAAGATCGCTTTTAGCGATAAGACCGCCCATAGTATCACCCTTTTTATTTGTAAATTCCATATTGTTTTACTATTATGGTGTACAATAAAGAATATATTTATCCATCTATATCTATCCACAGATTGATATCACTGGCTGGATTTCTTCAGAACAGTTTTAAGTTTAAAGTTTCTGTGGTTCACTAAAAACGTACCCAACATTACATCAACACTAACCAAATGCCCCGTTTACTGATTGCAGACCTCATTACATAAATGAATTCCCCTCGAAACATTTCACAAACCTACCATTGAATTGTTACAGACGTTGCGTGGTTCACAAACCACTCCAATAGCCACCGATTTGATACGATTGAGAATAACTAATCGTTATCAGGGTTGCTTCATTAGTTGACCGTGGTGCACGAGTTTTTAAATGAGGTATTTCTTTTTTAGAATACTCGCGAAGTTTTTATTTACTTCGCTGTTTGCTGGCCGTTTTTGCAATTCTGAAATCAAAACTTAGGGAAAAATAAATCATTATTGCACTTTACATCTAAATCGATGATGGAATACGATAGAAAAAAGTTCATACTAAATACAAATAGGGCCTTATCCTGCAACTTCTTTAGATGTGAGTCATTGCAGCATTCAATCCACCTCGGTGTTAGGCGTGTGTCAGTGATTCACATAATTATATTCTTGTAGTGATTAGACTAGGATTACTAACAGGGTTAAGAAATATTTTTACGAATAAGATGAGTCAGTAACAACATGTCACTTTGAAATAAAGATATTATATTATTAAATATTATATAGAGATATGTATTATAAAAGATATTATATTTATTTATTATGCAGGGAAAATAACATTGCCTCACACAAGGAATTTGACCTGTATCGTAGGCAAATTTTTACACACACCAAGACCCGAACAAATATTTGCAGAGTATACAAGTATTTATCCTGGTGCGGGAATCGAAGCCGCAACACGCAGCGCAGGAGTCAATCGATTAACCACTGCGTCAACCATGTCGTCATGGGTGTTCTTTATAATACAAGCGTTTATTTTTTTTAATAATTATTCCTTCATTAATCGTGATTGGAGTCTTCTTTTAGCATTCTCCTTTTCATTTCTCATTAAAAATTAGATATACTTGTTGATCTTGTAGTTATCTATTTCTTTTTCTTTTTAAAAGATAACTATCAATGTGAGTAGAATTCATATTACTAGCAATCTTATTAACCCATCCAACTAAGCTAAATAAGGCTGACACCTTAGCCGTTAGGCTGTTGCTGCTTATTTTATTTATAGACTCCATTGCACCTTGCATTAGGCGTCGAGCTTGCACAATAATATCAAGATTTAGCGTTAAAACATTACTGGAAACGTTAGTACCGTAAAGATACAATATGTAGTATTAACAGTTGTTACGATATATCAACGCAGTGGAC
This sequence comes from Tholera decimalis, assembly GCA_943138885.2. Classification (NCBI taxonomy): domain Eukaryota; kingdom Metazoa; phylum Arthropoda; class Insecta; order Lepidoptera; family Noctuidae; genus Tholera; species Tholera decimalis. The sequence continues at coordinate 2,084,834 of OW964552.2, read as the reverse complement.
AGGTCAGCCTTTCGCCGGCTTAGCTGATACAAGCGGGCCGCTCCCATCTGTCGACATTGTGGAGTCGTGGGCAGACTTATAGTGGTACAGGTTATTAAATGTATTAGGAATGTCTGTTTGTTGATAGACTAAATATATACACACAGAACTCTAACTGTCACGTTCCTATCGTATCGTTTGTTCACATTTATTCAAAATCTTTCCGTCGTAAAATGTATAAAAAGAACTGGGAGATCATGATAAAAAAAAAATCCCATTCAAATTCAATAGGATTTAGGTCGCAGTGGTAAGGGGCAAGCTTTTTCGTAGTAATCCCGCGTAATTTATTAAAATACACACATCAAAAGTGTCTAGGGATCAACATATATTTTTGCAATAACTTTTCTCCTGATTGATATTAATTAAAATTTTCTTTAAGGATTCATCAAATAAAGTGTTTTCGTTTGTCACAGTAACGATAAACCAAGTCACCTTTGCATTAATAAAGAAATTTGCCATTTTCCTAATAAAGGGATTTTTGACATTTGAACCACTAACATTAAAGTTCGAAAAAAAGACTGAAATAACAGTTTTCTTTAAAATTTTATTGGGTAACTTAAACAATTAATAATCCGTGTTTCTACCGCGAACACTAACAACACAAGAACATCGGTTTGGCATACTCAAAATGAGTTCATCCAAATCACGCTGTGGAATGGCCGCCCATGTTCGTTGCAACAACAAAAAAAGGTCTTCTTGCGACTGGATACCCTCCATATTCGGCAGAGCTCTTCTCTGTAGCATATCCCATGCATGCTCAATCGGGTTCAAGTCTGGCGACTGAGCAGGCCAGAGCAGGACATTGATGTTAGCTGCGGCGAGAGTCTGTCTTACAACTCTTGCGGTGTGCGGTCGTGCATTATCATGCATTAACTGAAATAAGGGACCGATTTGCACTTGTAGAGGAACGATGACGTCAGATACAATCGTCTCAGCATAAATTTGAGCGTTGAGGTTGCCTCTGATCCAAATCAACTCAGTTCTTCCGCCGATCCAAATACCCGCCCATACCATGATGGTTCCACCACTATAAGGATGGACTTTCTGGCAGGATTTTAATCGCTGTTGGCGTCCAGGGGTTCTCCAGTGTCGTATACGTCTTGTATCCGGTCTCATACCAAAACGAGACTCATCAGAAAAGCACACGAAACGCCATTGTTCTTCTGCCCAATTTCTGTGTTCAAGAGCCCATTGATATCGAATCCTACGATTGTGCATTGCTATAGGTGGTACCCGTAGCAGTCTTCGGGAATGAAGGTTCACTTCATGCAAGCGGTTTCTGACTGTTTGGTCGCTAATTAAGTTCCCTGAAGAGTGATGAAGCCTCACGGCTAACATCATGGCGGTTATTGTTGGAACTCTTCGAGTTAAGATTTGAATGTATCGGTCTTGTCTCCGTGTGGTGCAGCGATACCGTCCTCCATGGCGCTCAGCCAGGGTACCATTGCTTCGGTAACGTGTCCAAAGTCGACTGATAACACTCTGACTTGTATTCAGAGCTAAAGCCACAGTACGTTGCCGGGAACCAGCTTCTATCATTCCCACGGCTGTGAGCATTTCTTCCCTGCTTAAATGACGTCGCCGCTCCATAATAACGTTGGTTTTAATCAGTAGTAGGGAAACAGTAGCACTAATAATGTCTTCAATGCGTTGTATGTTTTTATAGGGAAAATATTGACAGCTGATTTTCATCTTTTACTCGAATTTGATTAACAGTTCCTGTTTCAAATTATGAAATGCACCAAAAAGGATCCATATAAATTTATAAAATCATAAATTTATTACAAAGCCACATCTCAATCTCAAGAAATCCGCATAAAAATGCTTGATCCCTAGACACTTTTGATGTGTGTATTAATTATGTAAGACAATTTACAAAAGATTGACTTTTGCCATGGTTTTTTTTTATTGATAATCGCGTTTGTTTTGATAAGCGATGATGTGGTCGAAGATAAAGCACGCTGACATAGAAGTAACCTAATTACACTTAACATAAAAACCTCAAGGTTATAGCTATCAGGAAACACAAACTCCGCCAGGGAATCCCACTCTTTAGCTGTATCTACGCGCAATGAAAGTCTTAATAAAACGTTTTGTGCGTATGGGATGTCCACCATGTAACGATGGGGCATCGACGATTGTGACTTACATGAGTTACATGAGTTACTATACTCCATATTACACTGAAAGGCACTTTTAGTTCCAGTACCTTTTAGGCTGATTGCCCAGCTACCAAGCCTTTACAAAGCACAGTAAACTACTTGACGTCAAATTCCGGTGGGAGGGTGGCCGCAAGCTAGGCAGGGGTGAAACCTACCACCGCACTGTGGAAAATCGTAGAACAACTGCTGATTAAAAATGGTTTTTGTCAATGTCGCTACTGCCATGCTTTTTTTTATTTTAATCAATAGTTTAAGGACCAAACTAGACTATAATATCAAAAAATTATACATATTCTATGAAATGATTTTTTTTACAACACCACAAACTTTATAGTTTTGACGGACGTCCATGTTAAGCCCGTTCACTTCATCACTTTCAAATTGATTTTATTGTTATACGTTACAGGAAAAGGTATAATGTATTATATATTTCTGGAAACCTCGTCTTTTGAAGAATATGAAACAACTAATATGTATTTAATATTATGTTAACATTTACCTTAAAATAATTGCAAAATAATATATGGTGGAAAAAAAAGTTTTTTTTTTAAGTTCATCGAGACTTTTGACAGTTGCCCACGTTTACTCCTGCTTTACATTTAATGTTGATTTGTAGCCTAGCTATCCATAAATATAACCAAATAAAAAAAATCTGCGGAAATTTGCGGTTTTCGGAGTAATTAGTAAAAATGTGATAAAAGTCAGAAAACGGAAAACCGCTCGCTATCTATTGCGGTTTGAAATGTTGGTGTTTACATCAATAGTTTGCGATAAGTTTTGTAATTTATCATTGATATTAGGGCGTTTATCTTTTTTTGCACTCATTTTGCGTGTGAAAATATTAATCAACAAGATGCACACTACCCTCATATTTCATACTAGCTTTCGCCAGCGACTTCGTCCGCGTGGAAAAAAATTCCCCCGATTTTGAAACATTCTTCATTAGTGCTCCGCTTCTATTGGTCTTAGCGTGATGATATATAGCCTATAGCCTTCCTCGATAAATGGGCTATCTAACACTGAAAGAATTTTTGAAATCAGACCCGTAGTTCCTGAGATTAGCGCGTTCAAGCAAACAAACAAACAAACAAACAAACAAACAAACAAACAAACTCTTCAGCTTTATAATATTAGTATAGTATAGTATATAAACTGTTGTTTCATTTCATTGTAAATAACAGAATAGTGGTGAATTAACAGAAGTGTAATTGTTACGAATACAATATAACTAACTACGTGTTTTGTTGACTCTTCAAAATGTCTACTTTTAAGTGTTCTAAACGTAAAATAATACTTTCGTATATCGAAGGAGGAAAATCAGTAGAGGCATTATCAACAGTTTTAAAAGAAAATTATCATGTATCTGAAGACAACTTATGTTTCATCCTCAGTGATTTTCAAAGACATATTATTCCCGCTTTTAATAAACGATAGACAGAAGCTTCACGGAAAAAGGATAGTTTTTTAATGAAAAACAGTAATTAGTTAGAATCAGAATATTCAGTAACTTTACCGAACACTGAAGACGTTACAACCGTCTCCACACCATCTACTTCTTCTGGAAAACGTGGTAGACCGTGCGTATCTTATCCAGACTTGTCAGAATCCAGTAAAAGAAGAAAAATTACAATGTTACTTAATGAATATGGATTTGAACACGTCTTTAATGCATATCTTCAAGGGTTACGTTCGATAGGAGAAGGAACAGAAGCTAAACTTGTGGAAACATTAAGGTTTGCTGAAACTGAAAATAAGACCTTATTCTCGATTCTCATAGAAGAAGCAAGGCAGACAAAAATGTTAACGGATGAAGAGGCATTGAGAGTATTTATTGACTTGGATTTAACGAAAGCACAGTATTTGTACTTGAGAAATTTAACGAACGAACGAAAATGTTTTGTGTTTCCACCATATTACAAAGTGCAAGAAGTTAAAACTACTTGCTATCCACCATCTTCAGCTATAGAAATTACAGACACAAGTGCAAAAATATGTGACTTCAAGATTTATTAGATCACACTGCAGCTAGAATATTGAAAATAGATTCAGTGTATAGGAATGGATTGAATAACTTACTTCTATACAGTAAATGGGGCTGTGATGGCTCATCCGGTCAAAGCCAGTACCAACAGAAACTGCCTAAAGAGTCTGAACTAATTTCTGATGCAAATTTATTTATCACTTCTTTGGTGCCTATTAAGTTAATTAACGAGCTAACAGGTGATGTTGTCTGGCAAAATCCGGTACCGTCATCTGTTCGTTTTTGCCGGCCTATATTAATAGAATTTTGCAAAGAAACTCCCGAGAAAACTAAAGCTGTTGTGGATGAAATAAAAGGTCAAATAAATTCTTTGGGTCCATCATTAATTAACAAAGAAGGTGAGGGAGTGCAAGTGAAGCATGATCTCTTTCTTACAATGATAGATGGCAAAGTAGCTCAGGTATTAACAGATACGCCTTCGGGTTCCACATGTACAATATGTGGAGCTACTCCACGCCAAATGAACGATTTGACTAAAGTGACTGCTAGGCCTGAAAATGAAGATTCTTATCAATACGGACTGTCTACTTTGCACGCCTGGATTCGTTGTATGGAAATGATTTTACATATTTCCTATAATCTGTCTTTCCAAACATGGTCAGCCACAAGCGAAGAAATGAAACGACTAAAGCAAGAGAAGAAAACCCTGGTACAAAGGCGTTTCCGTGAAGAGCTAGGATTAATCGTCGACAAACCAATACAAGTAAGTGGTAATTCTAATGACGGTAATACTGCCAGAAGATTTTTTCACAATGCAAGCTGCTCTGCTGAAATTATAGGAGTGGATATAAATTTGATTAAACGACTTCACATAATTCTGCAAGCTCTTTCATCGGGTGTAATGATAAATGCTGAAAAATTTGGCAGTTATGCTCTGGAGACTGCCAGGATCTATGTGAGCAATTATGACTGGTACTACATGCCATCTTCAGTTCACAAAATTTTGATTCATGGAGAAAGTGTCATAAAGTATTTTGCAATACTTCCTATTGGTCAACTTTCGGAATTTGCACAAGAATCTCGTAATAAGGATTATAAAAAATTTCGTCTACATCATGCTAGAAAATGCCCAAGATCCGCTACAAACGAGGATGTATTTCATACTCTTCTTTATACTTCAGATCCTTACATAACCAGCATTAGAAAACCATATACTAAAAACGTGAAGGAACTTGATGAAGACACCTTAGATCTTTAGAAAGTGAACGAATTAATTTTAGATCCCGAAGTTCATCAACTATAAATAACATAAAATTTAGTAAACATTACAATTAATTAATAATTAATCTGTGTTCGATTTTAACCATTTTTATTTAAATTGATTTTATTATTTAAATTGATTTGTATTTTGATGTACTATATGATATTTGGTTTTTGTAAACATTAAAATAATAGTATTCATTGTTAAAAAATAAATATTGGACATTTTTGATAATTTTGAATTTGTTTTATTTTTTAATGTATGGTTTCAAATCCAGTCATAAAAAATTACATTCGATTTGAAGCCATATACACTATTCTATATTTGTGCAAAATTTTAGAACATAATATTCAGAAATAAAAAAGTTATTGATTTTTAATCAGAAACAGACCTTTATTTTCCATAGTGCACCGCAAAGGAAAATTTTATCAGTCACTTATCTCCTGAGAGATCTTATCTCCTAGGAGAGTGTGACTGTCCGGGATGCGGCGAGCGTTTGGTTTGATTCAGAGACTAATGGATCAGGTTCATTTACCCGAAGAGACATTGTCATTCACCCAATAAAAAGCGAATTAGTTTTTAAGTCCATATGCTTTTGCGTATGCTGCGAAAACTGAAACTCTGCTGGAGAGTTAGAAGCAGTAGATAGAGGCTTTAAAGATGTGGTGCTTGAAGAGAATGCATGGAGAGTCTTGGACGGAACTTCTTACAAATGCTTCAGTACTTTAGAAACTTGGCATCAACGACCGCCTGTAGAACGTTCTAATGTTCTTTGGACTCGTATCGAAAAGATATGCGCCTGATCGTGCAGGATCGAGTTGAGGGCACGACGACCCGCCAACCCGACCCAACCCGTCGACCCGGGTTAATGAGATGGACAGATCAGATAAGAGCTGCTCTCGGTGACCCGTGCATGAATTTGCCAGAAAGTCTGTTGCTAGAGACAAGTGGCGGCGAATTGTTAAACGGGTCATACAAAGAAAATGACGTATACTCTTACAAGAGTGAAATGACGAGAAAGAAGCACATACACCTAGACGCGGAACAAGTTTCGGCTACTTTACGGTACTGCAGCCGATACCTCAACCACTGCACCAACCGTGATTATGACTTACCCAGTTTATTAAATTTATTTGAAATAGTGAGGCTATCCTCCTATATCTTTAACGTAAGCCGTCTGTAACGTCCATCATAGTAATACTTTAAAGAAATTAATCAAATCCCTTATAAAATATATATATACATATATTGTATAATAATAATAGTATTTTCTTTTAATTACGGCCTGATAAATATATTAATCCTGTTCTCCTTTTGTGCTACAAAAAGAAACTTAAAGTGCTACCATGGACATGCTGTTGAATGTACAATATTGAGATTGCTTTCATAACTGATATAACAAGAAAGTGCTTCAAAAACAAAAATTGGCAATTCATAATACTTTGGAAGCCTGTAATGTTTTCATAGCAATAAATATATTTACTAGCGACCCGCCGTGCTTCGCATGGTAGTATTGTACTAATTCACTAAAAAACTTAATTAAGTTTACACTAAAATCTTCTTCATTAATCAATTTATCCATTGGTGAAAACATACCGACAGACAGATGCAACAAGAATTTTATAATATATTAAATACTTTGAAATAATTATCTACAGCAATCAGATTTTTACTATATGATTATAAGCAATATAAAAATAAGCACGACATAGCAACTATGCATTCGGTCAACGACTTTGACTCAGTTAAAATCAAACCAATAATTTCGTAGCACGCACCGAGTATATTTCGCCATACACAAGTTGGGAATAATTTACTAGTTGGACGGATAGGCAAGGCTGATGCTAATCATGGGGAATCGTAAGGTTTAAACTATGTATATCAAGCAACATTCACTGGCTAGACAAATGTACATATAGACTCTGAGATTCATTTGTGATTAGTTATATTATATTGTATTATGTCAATTGGTATATATGTCGCAGGTTTTTCATAAAATTAGGTTTTTGATCAAAAACCTAGGTTTTTGATGAAAAACCGGAAAATGACACATTTTAAACTCAATTTCATCATAAACCTGTAACAATCCAGATTTTTTATCAAAAACCTGAACTAGTTTGTGTTTATGATTAAGGTCTTGTCAAATTTATGACAAATAAATCAATTTAAAAGAGCATATAAAGTAGGTTACCCTGCATGCTGAATGCACACAGAAAACTCTCCCTAAAATGTAAACTACGCATTTTTACCACGTGCATTCTAACATACGCCTGTCCGATGTTTGCTTATGCTAGTCCGGCTCAGATACATAGGATGCAAGTTATCCAAAACCGATTTCTCCGAAAGGCCATGGGCGAGCTCTGGTACTTGAGGAACGAGGATCTCCACGTAGACCTCAAAATCCCGACTATAAAGCAAGTGTTGAAACGCCATTCAGTGCATTCCCAACGAGCACATTAGTGGAAATAGCAGCCTATTTTGTTACTTTGGGCTGTAAAATAGCGCTTTAAGGGTTCAAAAAGCAGTTCAGAGTTGCATATCTGCATCCGTAAACGTCTATAGTTATAAAAGTTACTTAAGGTGCTATAAGCTGAATCAAATACTACCCTAGCCTTCACAGTAGTCCACGGTAGAACTCATTTACCACTTACACCTTTATATGAGAGTTACGAAGGTCATTCTGCTACTCACAGCTGCATAGTAGTTTCCATTGTAACTTGTATAGGTTATAGTTATAGTAACCACTATTATACTACTATAAGTTTCATTATAGAAATAATAGAAACTCTTATGCATACTATAGTTACAAAAAAATCATCAGTGTAACTAAGGCCTTTAGTAGCAATAGTCATTCCTTGCAGGCTCAATCCATTCGCCATTTTACAGCCGCTTTTGTAACTATTATAAAACATTTAATAAAATGGATGCTAAACGAATAAGTACGTAACTAGATCTTATTTATTTATTATATACTTTATTGTACACCTTACAATACACTTAAGGATACAAATAATTAATCTTGTTCGGTCCGACGTGAAACAGAACGCACCTTTTGGCCGGCAACATTAATTATCTGTGGACTTGACATAACCTCTCTGACTTGACGGATTGACTTTGCTTGCTTGGAAAAAATGCCGGTCATCGGGACCCTGTTGAGTTAATTATTTGGTAAAATATTGTTGGATTCGCCTGTCGAGACCGATAATTGGGTCGCGAATTATCTAATTGTTGAAGTGTATTCCCCATTTGCCGAAAAACCCCGGGATATTGTTGAATCGTACGCCGCCTTGTCGTCGGTTGGCCTGGCACGCGGAATTGTTGTAAATCGAATTGGATCTCGCGAGATATGAACAGATTAATTGTGTTCAGTGATTGATTGAACCTTGTAATCTCGGATTAACAAGAATCCAGTGATATTTCTCGGAACACATCGCCTTATTGTCTACCACGCGTAGCGCGCGCTTGCTGGAAACGAGTTGGGTGTGATGCTGGTCGGGACGGCGCCATCTGAAGATCGACGCCTTGTGACCGTCCTAGAACCCGTAACTTACATCACACGTTACAATTACTCACCTCATATCACATACAAACCACACTTAGGGCGTGACCTTTGAAGGTCGAACTTGGCGTCCCCAGCACTCAGGTTAGTGGTACATTTTGTTTTTATTGTTGTAGGCCGAAGCCTAGTAGAGGCAGGCCATTGTGTAACCCTGTTTATAGTATTGAAAACAACGGTAGTCTCCACGTATCGTGGAAAAGTTCCGGACACGTCCAGTTACCGTTGGCTGGCCTATTGCAGTCCTGAACAAATCTTATAACCTCAAAAACAGGAAAATAGGAGCTTTTTGTGGCTGTGAGTTGCACTAGGGGAACAAAAATCACTGGAAGCGTTAGAAGGGTGAAAATTAGCGCTATGATTCTCAAAAGGGAGTTATTAGAGCTCAAACTGCAGGTTATGACTACAGTACAAAGACGCCATGATGTTTTAAGAAAACTTATAATTCACTTGCAAAATTGAGTTGATATGCATTGGTTTTTCAGTTAAATGTGCATTAAATGCACCGGTAAACAATCGGCCACTTGCAAATAGTAAGTTATCGACACGTAAAAATACGGAAATAAAATTTATTCTGTATAACAATTAAAAAATATCACATATCTTTTGTTAATTTTTTAAATATCATAAAAGTGCGTTAAAATTACTCGAAAATTATCTTATATATCTACAGTAAACTGGACAGCGTTTTAAGTATCTTTATATATCTTGCTAATACAGAATACAAACATTTACTTCTTTTTGTTTTATTTTCATGATGGCGACGAAAACACTTTACCAAAATATTACAAACAATGTCAACTGAAGATATACAATAAAGAACTATAATCAATTCATTCGTTCAAAGTAGTTCAAAATCATTCAAAAGTAGCGCTATGAGAGCTTTAGTATAGCGTTAATAAATCGTTATAGCTATTAAGGAACCTTTATGCAACCGTTGTGCAGGTTAAATGGAACTTTAGGTTGCATAAAATGGCGCCCAAATAGCGCTAAAGCGGCTGCTTTAAGTCTGCAGTAGACGCTCTAGCGCTTACGTCTATTACCATAAGTAATAATCGGATACGCTCCAAAGCTCTAATGCAGCCCATTTGTGCTAGTTGGGTTACTTTGCCGCTGCTGGAAAACACACAAACCCCTCGATTGTATCGGCCGCCCGATACACACCCTCAAAAATTTCCCGGGTTCGTCGTCCGCGTCTCGTCCTAGACGAATCCGACAATCCCAGCACAATCCGACAAGAGAGCAGTAGGGAAACTGGCACTCTAAAGAAATACATAAACAAAACGTGTTCCGTATTCCGGCCTCGCCGACGAGGCCCATCGCGACGTCCGCGTACTTGTAACGATCATCCTCCCCGACCTTTGTCAAACGAGCCAACCTGCGATGCTGAGCCAGTAGCAATAAATAACCCCATTAATAATAATATGACCCAGCCTGATCCTTTGCTACTCTCCACCAACGACCCCGCTATGCCGTGGCCCGTACTCCACACCCTTCATTTTCTTCTGAAAATATCTACCTGTAAATTTGATGAAGTGGGTTGTTGCAGGGTATGGATTCTGTGTGATTTATGTCAAAAAGAACAAAACATACTTATCGAAAGGGAACACGTCGTTGAAAATTTAAAAAAGTCAGCAAAAAAAAATTAAAGCAGCTTCTTCGGAAAAATTGGAGAAATCGATATTGGTGCTACAATTTTAGTTGATGTGTCGAAAATAGATAGAAGGCCACTGGATGCAAGTAACATGAAAAGAAAGTTGATAAGAAGAATGATTTATTCAAAATTGGTACTTCAGCTGAGGTTCTAAAAGACTGGCTGCCTCAAAACATCTATTCAAATATCAACTACTGCCTTTAACGAACCTGTATCAACAAATGAACTGAGTTTGCGTGAAATTGCTTCAAAGATGTCTTCATTTGGAGCCCAAGGTTTTAAGAAATGCTCGTGCGAAAAATCTAAAGTGCGCTGCAAGACAAATCGATGTGCTTGCAAAAAAATAATGTTTTATGCAACTATAGATGTCACAAGTCAACAAACTGTCATAATAAATAAAGCATACTAGCAGAATTATAAAAAAGCAAGCACGTGGTAAAAAATCTTTATTACATTTTTATTATTTATTTTTTTTAATTTTGACTCTGTTTAGTCGTATTTAATAGTAACGGAATTTCATTTTCGCGGTTTATCAAAATCAGATTAATATAGGTACGTGAAATTGAAACATTTCATTTCATACTTGGATTGATGGAGGAAAATATTGATTGGATCATGGATGTAAAATTTTGATAAATAAATAAGTGTTTTCTTTCTACTAAGTTGCAAATGATGATTAATTGTTTTATTTATTTCATTTAAATTTATTTATTTGTCATACAACAAGGCAAACCCGTGATTTTGACAAGAACTTTATCATAAACCCAGACTAGTTCAGGTTTTTGATAAAAAAATCTGGATTGTTACAGGTTTATGATGAAATTGAGTTTAAAATGTGTCATCGTCCGGTTTTTCATCAAAAACCTAGGTTTTTGATCAAAAACCTAATTTTATGAAAAACCTGCGACATATATACTGTCCTCTCATACCAATTTTTTTTATCTATTATGCAAAGATTGTGATTTTTAGGGTTCCGTAGCCGAATGGCAAAAAACGGAACCCTTATAGTTTCGTCATGTCTGTCCGTCTGTCTGTCCATCCGTCCGTCCGTATGTCACAGCCATTTTATTCAGAAACTATTAAGACCATACATGTGAAACTTGGTAGGTAGATGTGTTCTGTAAAAAGCATTCCGATTTTTTTTTAAATATTTCAAATAAAGGGGGGCTCCCCATACATGGAACTAAAACTGAAAATACTTTCTTTTTTCATGAAACCTATGCGTGTGTGGTCTATACACACGTCTTTACAAATGACATTGATGTTTCTAAAACTACTTGTTCATAAAGTGAATCGTTTCAAAGATATTCGCCTCCAAAGTGGTAAAATGTGTCGTCGTCGTCGTCGTCGTCGTCCCGTCCCCCCTTTAACTTTTATAATGGAGTGAAAAATCTAATAAAAATATAAATGTCTGTAGATCTTAATGTAAACTTTCAATTTTATAAAACCGCAAATATAACTTTGTGATTCATACAAACACTATGAAAAACAAAGTTATTTGGTGTAGTTGTAAAAAATGTAAATAAGCTAGTTTTAAGAAATTTGTAACTTTTTTTGTCAAATAAAAATACATATCTAATATATAAAATTCTCGTGTCACAGTTTTCGTTGCCATACTCCTCCGAAACGGCTTGACCGATTTTGATGAAATTTTATATGCATATTCAGTAGGTCTGAGAATCGGCCAACATCTATTTTTTAGGGTAGGGGTAGGGTAGGGTAGGGGTAGGGTAGGGGTAGGGTAGGGGTAGGGTAAGGGTAGGGTAGGGGTAGGGTAGGGGTAGGGTAGGGGTAGGGTAGGGGTAGGGTAGGGGTAGGGTAGGGGTAGGGTAGGGGTAGGGTAGGGGTAGGGTAGGGGTAGGGTAGGGGTAGGGTAGGGGTAGGGTAGGGGTAGGGTAGGGGTAGGGTAGGGGTAGGGTAGGGGTTGGGTAGGGGTAGGGTAGGGGTAGGGTAGGGGTAGGGTAGGGGTAGGGTAGGGGTAGGGTAGGGGTAGGGTAGGGGTAGGGTAGGGGTAGGGTAGGGGTAGGGTAGGGGTAGGGTAGGGCTAGGGGTAGGGTAGGGGTAGGGTAGGGGTAGGGTAGGGGTAGGGTAGGGGTAGGGTAGGGGTAGGGTAGGGTAGGGGTAGGGTAGGGGTAGGGTAGGGGTAGGGTAGGGGTAGGGTAGGGGTAGGGTAGGGGTAGGGTAGGGGTAGGGATGGGGTAGGGTAGGGGTAGGGAAGGGGTAGGGTAGGGGTAGGGTAGGGGTAGGGTAGGGGTAGGGTAGGGGTAGGGTAGGGGTAGGGATGGGGTAGGGTAGGGGTAGGGTAGGGGTAGGGTAGGGGTAGGGTAGGGGTAGGGTAGGGGTAGGGTAGGGGTAGGGTAGGGGTAGGGTAGGGGTAGGGTAGGGGTAGGGTAGGGGTAGGGTAGGGGTAGGGTAGGGGTAGGGTAGGGGTAGGGTAGGGGTAGGGTAGGGGTAGGGTAGGGGTAGGGTAGGGGTAGGGTAGGGGTAGGGTAGGGGTAGGGTAGGGTTAGTTTAGGGGTAGGGTAGGGGTAGGGTAGGGGTAGGGTAGGGGTAGGGTAGGGGTAGGGTAGGGGTAGGGGTAGGGTAAGGTTAGGGTAGGGGTAGGGTAGGGGTAGGGTAGGGGTAGGGTAGGGGTAGGGTAGTGGTAGGGTAGGGGTAGGGTAGGGGTAGGGTAGGTGTAGGGTAGGGGTAGGGCAGTGGTAGGGTAGGTGTAGGGTAGGGTAGGGGAAGGGTAGGGGTAGGGGTAGGGTAGGTGTAGGGTAGGGGTAGGGTAGGTGTAGGGTAGGGATAGGGTAGGGGTAGGGTAGGGGTAGGGTACGGTTAGGGTAGGGGTAGGGTAGGGTAGGGGTAGGGTAGGGGTAGGGTAGGGGTAGGGTAGGGGTAGGGTAGGGGTAGGGTAGGGGTAGGGTAGGGGTAGGGTAGGGGTAGGTAGGGGTAGGGTAGGGGTAGGGTAGGGGTAGGGTAGGGGTAGGGTAGGGGTAGGGTAGGGGTAGGGTAGGGTAGGGTAGGGGTAGGGTAGGGTAGGGTTAGGGTAGGGTAGGGTAGGGGTAGGGTAGGTGTAGGGTAGGGGTAGGGTAGGGTAGGGTTAGGGTAGGGGTAGGGGTAGGGTATCGGATACAACGCGAACGAAGTCGTGGCGGGTCAGCTAGTTATATTATATTATTATAGTTACTACGGAACCCTTCATGGGCGAGTCTGACTCGCACTTGGCCAATTTTTTTTAAAAGAGTAACCGTGGCGTATCTTGCCGGTTCTTCTCCATAGTAAACGACCAATTTCGAACCGTCCACTAACGTAATTTGACGTTTTATGAGTGCCCTGTGGCCTGTGTGAAATCAAATATATTTTTTTTATGCATTAAAACCTCTAATGCCGTATTCAAAAACCTTTTCAACTACTTATTACGATTCTTTGTATACTTTTTTAGGACCAAAATTAAATGTTTTGGCAATTGGTCTATCACAATTCGTAACATATTCTAATAATAAAATTAAAAGAAGCATTATGTTAAAAAAATTGGTAAGCCAATAATTTCATACAAATTTTAATTTAATGAGACGCGGCACTAATCTATGATTACTTTTATCAAATCGAATCTACCTCCTACCGTTAGCAATGATTGGTCTTTGTCTAAATCTAATCCGGCTAGTAATCTAAAATTATGCAAGTGCTCTCTAAAATAATCCGTAATTTGCTCAAATCATTAGGTATCGGAAAAAAGTCTCATGAAACAATTCCTAAGGACTCAGACTTCAACTTACTTAATAGTCATTTTTCTACTTCGCCTGTATTAGATAGGGCCACTAAAGCTGCTACTCTAAATTATCTTTCAAACCTTCCGGTATCTGATTACTCTCCTTTTGTCATAAGTCAATTTCACTGCTTGTGATGTTAAAAAGAGTATTGTGTCTATTACGTCCGATGCTGTTGGTAGTGACTGTGCCAGTCGTAAGATGATCATTCCTATCCTTGACAACATTCTTTCGGCCATCCTTTATATCCTTAACTTCTCCATTTCTAGTAGTATCTTTCCACAAGCCTGGAAAGACGCTCAAGTTATCCCGTTACCAAAGAAATCGCATCCTTTTCTGACTACCGACCCATTTCCATTCTCCCTTTTCTATCCAAAGTCCTTGAAAAACTTGTCCATCAACAACTCAGTGCATTCCTTTCTAAACATAATCTTTTAAATCCCTTCCAATCCGGTTTTCGACCTGGTCACAGCACTACCTCAGCTCTCGTTCATATTACAGATGATATAAGGTCAGGCATGGAGATGGGGAAGTTAACTGTACTCGCACTACTTGACTTCAGCAATGCTTTTAATACAGTTGACTTCGACATTTTGCTTGGCATTCTATGCTCTTTTAACATATCCCCTTCGGTAATCGACTGGTTTCGTAGTTACCTGTTTGGTCGCCGGCAGCGTATTTGCACTGAAGATTCTTTCTCTTCTTGGTGTGACACCTCTGCCGGTGTGCCGCAGGGTGGCGTTTTATCTCCTTTACTTTTCGTACTTTTTATTAATGCGATCACTCAACGACTTTCTTCCTTCTACCACTTGTATGCTGATGATTTGCAAATTTACACGCAAGCCCCCCTCGTAGATTTACCTGATGCCATTGGGACAATCAATGTGGACCTCGCTCGAATTAGTGATTGGAGCACTGAGTTCGGACTGAAAATCAATCCTGCCAAAACCCAAGTCATTATTGTTGGTAGTTCCCGGACTATCTCTAAGATCGATTGGTCGGCACTTCCCCAAGTTTCCTTTAATAACACCGTTATTCCGTTCAGTCACGCCGTGAAAAACTTGGGGATATACATTGACAAAACTCTGTCTTGGACGAAGCAACTGCAGGAAGTCAGTCGTAAACTGTTTGCCTCTGCAGGCTCCCTGATACGCCTGTAATTGCACAATCTCTTCTTCTTCCTATCTTGGACTATGCTGATGCCAGCTATCTTGATTTGACCCAAGACCAATTCGATAAGCTAGAGCGACTTCAAAATCTCTGTATTAGATTTATATTTGGCTTGCGCAAATATGACCATGTTTCTGAATTTCGTACTAAGCTCAAATGGCTTCCTATTAGGTTTCGCCGGAATGTTCATTTACTTTCTCTGCTTTATAATGTGCTATTTAATCCTTTCACTTCTTTTTATCTTAAAGATCGTTTTCGGTTTCTCTGTGACACACATTCAAGGTCCTTGAGATCATCGGAAAATTTAGAGTTAAGTATCCGTATGCATTCCACTTCTTTCTTCGATAAATCTTTCACTATACAAGCGGCCCGCTTGTGGAATGCATTACCCATAGATGTGAGGCGTGCTCAAACATTATCTACGTTCAAAAGAATGGTGAAGGAGCATTACCTCTCACTATAATTTTTTCACCTTTTTTCTCTATTATGAATTTGATATGTATTAATATATATTTATATATTATATTTTGTGGTATGTATTTTATATTATGATGTTTGGTTAGTATTATGTATGATGTTGTACACTGACAGCCCTAAATCTATCTCCTATAATTTCTGTCCATCCAAAGGTTGTCTGTAAGAGATTGCCCTGTGCGATAAGACCGCCCATTGTACACTAGTTTTTATGATTTTTATCCTTAAGTGTATTGTAAGGTGTACAATAAAGTATATAATAAATAATAATAAATAAAAAGCAAGAGTTACAAATAAACATAAATAATAAATTAATAGTTTAAAAAACCAAAAACACGCTTTTAAGACTAATGTAATCAGCAGAAATTAGAAATGTTTACTAGTAGGCAGTCCATCAGCCACCTTCCAATTCCATCGTCAAACTAGCTCGATGGTACAATAATATTGTATTGTCGTCTAGTCTACGCATAATTGCCAAGTTTCATGATGATACAACAATTAGAAGTACGTTTAATTCAGATTCTTAGATTTTATTGCACATTTAGTTCGTTACAGATCGACCTAATAATAAATCTATGGATTACGCGGTAATTCAAAAAGGTTAAGAAAACCGATTACGGATTTTATTTAGGTTTATTATAACCTTGAAACCTGATCGTGTTCAAAGTCCATTACGTGGTCTTTCTCACAAGTGCAAACACGACTATGATATGATATTCCATCATGGAATGCCAGTGCCTATCTTCCGGCTTTATCATCAAACCTTGAAACCTAATTGTGGTCAAAGTTCATTACAAGACTTTTCTGAGAAATCCAAAACAACTATGGTACAATTTTCCATCATGAAGTTCCAGTTCATATCTTCTGGCTTCATCATCAGATCAGTTTGACAGTAACATATTATTGTATTGTCATCAGAACTACATACAGCTGCCAATTTTCATTACGCTACGACCCTTGGAAGATGGTTAAATTAGTTACCTTAGATTTCATTACATAGTTAGTTACATACAGGTCGACCTAATTAAAGCGTGTTAAAAAGCTATCTTTTCAGACACCAAACATTGGCAAAGCACACTACTCCTCCTACTGAACAAAAATCAATCCTGTTCCTTCAGTTACCCTTGCGTTACGGGAGTATCCCGTTAAAACATTCCAGCAACCCCGATAACACACCAGAAACTGTCTTCCTTCGAAAGGCAAGGCAGAGATGGACTAACACTAGATAATAATTTCGCGCCAGTTATGTTGAACTCCATTACACCTTAAACCTAATCCTCTGGATTTCACCTCCTAGTGATACACCACTAGACCAGGTCACTAGACCAGGGATGGCGAACCAATGGCACGCGTGTTAATGATGTAGGGTTGCCATCACCAAATTTGCCGGCCCCAGACAAAGACTTATAAAGCCCGGACATTTGGATAAAATCACAGTTTTTCCCCGGACATCGTAGAAAAATACATTTTTGAACTTGAAACTAAAAACAACGATGTTTAATTATGATTTTTATTTAGTGATAAAGTGATAACATTGTAGAGCTTTACATTTTTTTTAATAACAGTCCTCTTCCTTTTCATTTAATCAACGTAATATAAACAATGAGATGAAATACCATAGGAAAATAATAATAGAGATCGTGCTTTTTGGTACCCGTAAGACCAATGTGTGTCCGGGTTTTACCCGGACGCTTATTGGGAAAATCCCCCCGGACGCCCCCGGACGCTCTCCAAACTAGGACAAATCCGGGAAAACCCGGACAGATGGCAACCCTACACTGATGGCATGCGACATAATATTTTTGGCACGTCACCGATCGCGAAATTCATTAGGCACTAAGAGAAAAGTCTGAAGTAGGTATTTTATGACGAGCGAACGCGAGTGACCCTACGTTACAGAGTATTTGAAGAGAAATATTGCAAAATGAACATTTTTTGTAGTAAATAAAGGGTTTTGAGTTGATACTATTATTGTTATTTTCCAATAATCACAAAGTCAAAATTATTCGACGGCACGTCTATAATTTCATAAATCATTTCTTAACAGAAAATGGCACATTGATACATAAAGGTTCGCCTTACCTGCACTAGACTGTTGCAGTTGACTCCCGGGGATTGCGAGCTGATGTCTAGCCACCATAGACGCGGGCTTGCGGGCGGCGAGCAGGTGAAAGCGTGACGTATTTCACGCTCGCCTCAAAGAGCAGGCCATTGCCTGTTGGGGTTGCTTGGGAAATGATTTAACGAGATACCGCGGCCTCGGAACTTTAGGGCAGCCGAAGGAACAGGGTGGGTTTTTAGTCAGTAGAAGTCTGACACTCCCGTCCGCTCCACCCACTGCGGAAGGAGACGTTAGATGATTTTGAATCAAATCGATCGGAAAAAGTATATTGGCAGTTATAACTCGTTCATCATTACTGTTATCGAAAGTAACTCAATAAATAACGGGTCACTTGAGCCCTTTATAAATCTAAGTTTATAAAAGGCTCAAGTGGCCATCCATTGTTTTTGCTAAAACCATGCAGTCTCAGAATAGTATTATCTCCTATGGCTTCATACCATAGGGTCAATGAAGTAATCATGAAGATATTTCATGAAATGGCGTCAGGTCGGAGAGAATAAATATAAATATTTATATACGTGTATCACAACCTTTGTAGGATAAAATAAAAAGCAATCATATTTTTATTTATGTTTGATATCATTAGTACTGCTAACAATCAACGAATGGAAAACCTATTCAACTATCGTACAAATGCTATATCGATATAACTAGGCAACTGGTTATTATAAAGAACAGGAAAGTTTTGCAATTCTTATTGAGTAACTATTTAGTCTCTTGTACTAATTTGAAACTAGCAACCCGCCTCGGCTTTGAAAGCTTGGTTTACATACCGCGCGTAAAACTGCGTTTAAAATCTCGCTTCCCGATCGGCCGACCACCGTCATATTTTTGTTACATGTAATTTTCAATCTGTAATATGTATATTCGTAACTATTTGTTGGTATGATGATACCAGTGTGGTACCGCACTGGCTGGACCCAACTTCCTGCTGCGTGCAGCTGTACCAACGACGCAGCTCTACGTGTACAGGCTGCACTACGCTACGAAGGATGAGGAGATCATCGAGTACGTGCGAGCTAAGACCAACTGGACTTTGTGGGTCGAGGAGTTGAAGTCGCGTCATGAAATGAATTTTAAATCGTCTGTAATGCGGGTTCAAATTTTGAACCCGGGCGGGCTTTTTTTTTAAATATAATAAATTCAAATAATAAAAATTTACACTCATGAAATACAGAACTCTGTCAACGTCCATCTTGCTTCATTCAAATAAAATAACGCCGTTTTTATCGCCAAAGATGGGCATTCACATTGACATTTCAAGTGTAGCCACCAACTTTAGCGCGTTAAAAATTATCGCAATAATTATCGTGGTAGTGGGCATTGACGTTAGCCGGTAGTGTGGCCCCAGCATTAGCCAGACCAGTGTCACATTTTCTGGCGTCTGACTACCGTACCGTACCGTAATGACTGTCAAAGATGTTAACGTGTTTTCTGAGCTACGGGGCTGCTTCCAATCTCCGGGCTGCTACTGAGATTTTTTTATAGAAAATCCAAATAACACTATTTATCCGAGCCAGGTATCGAACCCGAGATCTCGAGCTCATCAGTAGTCGCTCTTGCGACCACTAGAATTTATACTAAAGGAAGAAATTGAAGAAGAGATTTATGCTAAAAATTTTAGTGTGTAATTTATGAAGGTTTATTTGTTTAGTCGCAGAATAAGATCCTGGTTGCTAGTAGATATGAAATAATATCCACGCACAACTATCTTAATATACAGCAGTGGGCTTTTTACTGCATCATAATTTCAATGTATTTATTTTCTTAATTAGAATTGTGTCTTCTATCTTCTTTATATAAGAAAAAATCTGATACTGTTCGGTTCTGTATGAAAATATGGGGGAAAATATGTATAGACGTACGAAGTTTATCGAGTCACCTAGTATTAATATATAATACTAGCTGACCCGCCACGACTTCGTTCGCGTGGTATCCTACCCCTACCCAACCGACACCACTACCCCTATCCTACCGATACCCTAGCTATACTTTACTCTACCCCTACCCTACCCTACTCTATCAATAACCTACCCCTACCCTACCCTTACCCTTGAGACCTTTCCTTTTTTTTTTCATAAGACCCTTCTCCTGACAAAACCAAACAACAAAAAAAGAATCATCCAAATCGGTCCAGCCGTTTTCGTGTTTTGCAATTAGCAACACATTTAGCGATTCATTTTTATTATATAGATTAATTAGTGCACTTATACACAGATTATGAACATTTCTCACGAAAGTATAGTGCAGTCAGTTATAGGCTAACCTAAATTTAAAAAAAAAGTCTGTACCTTTAAACGCCCTTCTTATTCCACATGCCGCAGTTTACGCAAGCCACCGAAACTGTGCGAGACAGATTTTCAATGTGTGACAAAACACTTGACCGTTGCAAGGAGGAAGTGGACCGCACTGACCCTTTCTCCTCCAACGAATACTGCACTCCTTTACACAATATAATTATTATACAACACAAACGTGGTCCAAAGAACTGAAATTGCAAACAAATAATTAATCATGTGTTTTCACGTAACACCTTGTAAGGTATCTACATCCGGCTGCCTTGGTCCAGGCGTTAGTCATTTATCTGTTTCGTTATCTCTCATGTACCTTTTTTCTTAATTTCTCCGTCGTACAAATTTTTGGTGCAAGTTATATGAGGCTGCAGTATTTCTTTAGCTGTTTTATCGTATGTATCGAATAAGTAATCATTGATATTCAGATAAATTATATGGAATTTATTAGGAGGTTTTATATTTCTAAGAAAGAATAAGGAACTAATGATGCCGGACGTCTGACAGGGATGAATGGAACAAGAAAATATAATACACTGAACTCGAGTAAATGGGATAAGAGCAGGAAGGTGATGATATTGGTAATAATTTTTATTTTGATCCTTCTCTAAATATTATTTATCTTAACAGGACGGGTCAGCTACATCAAATGATTACTTAATAAATTTAGTTTTTAAACTGTTTCAGAACAAAATTCTGTGTAAATACCTATATAAAAAGGCATACTGATGTTATTTCCACTAAATTTCAACTCAATTTAACTAAAACTAAATATAAATTGGTAAAGTTTCGTGTGTGATAAAATATAATAAGTCTTGCATGAATTCTTTAGAAAAGTTAATTATGAGTTCACAAATGAAATGAACGAAATTAAATAATGGCGAATTGTTATTGTAAGACCCGACTCCGTCAATGTCTTGCACCACGCGCAATAAACAAAGCGGCCGGCTGACAAGCAATCGGTCCGCGACGAACGACCGAGGAGATAAAAACCGTTCGGCTGCCCATCGACCTGGTTCAGTCAAACGCCAACCACCGCCGCGATCCGTGATGTGAACAATGCACATGAACAAAGTCCCCAGTCTATTCTTAGTGCTATCGTTTTGTAAACTGTGTTCATCTATCAAGGTCCCGGTCACATGGAACGACAGTGCGCGTAGTGAAGTGAAAAATGAACCGAATAAGGAATTACCCGTTGAGCTTATCCAGCCTCAAAATGTGCACAGTCAGCCACCTAACCAACAACCGGTGCCGATCGAATACTTTGTGTACACCGCAGAGAAACCCAGGTTTGCCGCTGAAATAGCTGAGTTCCATGGAGTGCAGAACCCAGAACAACATTATAAATCGTATCCTATCACACCACATACGGGTCAACCGAAACCTACGTTGGGCATTCATCACATTCTGGATCACAGTAAGGAGATTTATCAACCGTTTCAAAAGTATGTACAGCAAAGTTCTGAATTAAACAGGTTTGTGAAACCAACGGAAAACAATTATGAAGTATTTCATCCATACAAAGCAGAGGAGCCAGCATTACAAAGAATTTATAAAGACCCTGTGCTCGGAAAAATAAGAAGTGATATACAAGATAGTAAAGATAGGTTGCAAGCATATGAAAAAGAAGCTGGTGAACCTAATATTTCTAAAGATGAGTACTTAGAGAGTCCAGAAAAAACTGATAGTAAACTTTTTCCGCATAAAAATACACCAGCTCAATACGAGATTCACAGTCCTGAAAGGCGACCCATTTATTACAAAGTTCCACCTAGAGATGACAGCAGAGATAATTACCTTAATAAAAAATTTAAACATCCTTGGAATCAAAACGCAAAGATTCGGCCAGTGCACTACCGTCCATTGCAGCATCATATTCATAATTTAAGACAACAACATGGTACAAAATACGATGACGAAAGTAATGAATATCCTCAATTGCCGACGCCAGAAAATTTATCCGAACCCCAAGAAGGACACGACATATACGAAAAGGGTAAAGAAAAATTCCAAAAACTGAGAAATAACCTTGATGAATCTGTAAACAATATTGTGCATCATAATCGACCACCAACCTTCCAAAAACTAGAACTTCAAAATAATGAACCTGAAGAAGAAGATGACGAAGATGAGTTTATTCCTGTTAAAAATTATGCTCAAGTCAGAAAAACGGAAACGTATAAGCATTTGCCCAAAAAGGCTGCCTTTGATGATGCAGAAACCTACGAAGAGATACTGAATGCACCTAGACTAAGAGAAGCAGTAAAAAGCACAAAAGCCCAGACAGTATACAGTGAAGAAGGTTATGAAGATTCTGCTTACGATCACGCTGGAGAACAAAAACATGCTTCAGATCATGAAGGTCATGGTGGATTTCTTAAGGAGCATCAAAATAGTGCTGGTTTATACAAAATCCCTACGTTTAGTGAAAGTTATCAAGATGGTAAAGGATCAGTGTACAGAGACAACAAGGAACACGGAAAGAAATGGAAACACAGTAAGAAAGACGACGAGGAAGAAACAGAAAACGAAGAATATTCTGAAGACGAGCATGAAGATGATGTTGATGGTCATTTACAACAAAATAATTATCCAGAAATTGATAATCAAAATCGAAGAAAAGATTTTTCCACAGATTATGATGACGATAGTGAGAATAATCCTGCGAGTAGCAATATTCACAGTGATGTCAGTGAAAATGATAGTGACAATAATGAAAGAAGACATAAAAGAGAAGATAACCGGGATAACGTATCTAACGAACATGAAGTTGGTAAGAGAGAAGTTAATTTTCAAGTACCAGAAATAGACATAAATTCAACATTGTCATTTAAAATCAAAGATTTACAACTCCCACAATTAATCTCAACACCAAAAAAAAATGACATACAAGAAAAATACCCATACTACTTTAAACATTTGAAAGGTGTAAACAAAAATTCACCCCTTAAATATGCGGAAAATCTTAAATTAATACCTAAAAAATCAAACGGTGGAACTGAATTTTATGATTCTCGGTCTCACCTAGAATGCTCCGAAGTTGACGAAGAAGTAGATCCGATACCTGAAAAATTGAAAAGTGGTAAAAACCCCGATGAAAACGAAGATTATGAAAATGACGATGAATCTGAATCTGAAGGAAACAAAAGTTTTGACACTGCGAAGAAACAACCTCGTCTCAGAGGCTTTGGAGATAAAATTGATTGTTTCAAGACCAAATATTTTGGTGAAAATCCTTTGGATAGCCCATTCTTTAAAGAAGAAATAATAATAAATCCAGAGCCTATTTCTGTACCAAAAATATCTACATTCAAGCTCAATAATGTCACAGAAGAAATAACTCCCGAACACAAAGTAAAGAATGTCATAGATTCATCTAATCAATTGCAAGAGGCAGCCCAAACAAACATCTTTGTGTTACTGGATAAATTGAGGAGTGATCAGCAGGATTTGAAAGATTCTTTGAATAAATCACATAAAGAATTAAAAACTTCGTTGTACACACCACAGGGTTCATTATTAGTAGCTAATGATAGCCAACAAACTAATGTGTATACAGACATTTTAAATAATATTAAAACAACGGTTAATCCATCTTTAATCACTGATGTACCAGCGAGTTTATTAACCAATGTCAGAGATAACTCCAATACATCATACCAATTCTTCCAAAACAAAGAAGAAGTTACAAAGTTACCTCCTAAAATAAGAAAGAAACGAGCAACACCGTTTGTTTATGAACCTTACAAAATTATAAGGGATAGTCAAGTTCAAGACTCAAAGAAAACAACGACTACCAGTAATATTAGCCCACTGATAAAGCAATTGCAATCGAGCAGAGTAGCAGAACGTGTTTCAAGATCAAACAAAGATGACAAACAAAAGACTAATAGCCGCGCGTATGTTGCTATTGGCAGAAAAGAAAGATCCAAACCTAATAGAAATGACAATGAAAATGCTGATGCAACTATTGTTGATGTTAGTGTAGATCAACGTAGAGGTGAACCTAGGTATGAAATTAGACCTGCAAATCACAAATCAGAATATACTCCCGTCGAAAATAAACGGGCAATGTCAGTGGATGCATATAAATCGCACACAACTACTCACAAAAATTTGGAAACATCAACTCAAAAAACTCATCGCGGCAGAAAACGTTTTGGATCAACTCAGATTACCACAAGACCGTTTCATGATTTATCTCAATTCATTCCGAAAACTATCGAAACTCAAAATGTAGCTGCTTCGAATTCTATTAAAAATACCGTAACTGGATCTGATTCTGATAATACTACCGCAAAACGTTATGAGAAACAGTCTGAAGAAAATTCTAATGACTCCAGCAGTAGCGAAGAATATGAGAAAGAAGAACGTGATGAAATAAAATCTACAACAACAACAACAACTCCCAAACCATCATTTAGAAGAAGAATCAAACCAGAGAGGAGTACTCAACAAACAACAACTGAACAAGAACCCGATCAAACTACAGAAAAACAATTATTAAAGTTGGTAACTAGATTCCGTAACTATAAACCCAATCAAAATACTGAAATGATAGAAGAAATTACGCTTCGGCCTGTCAACAATAAACATATGGAAGATGATGTACCAATTCCCAAATATAGAACAAAGAAGAAAAAAACACATACAAGCACGTTAGTAACAGATACTCAGCAGTATGGCGATCAAGACGATGATGAAATGAAAAAGGAAGAAGTTGATGCTTTGATTGGGGTCAAAACTAACATGGATGATTATATGCCAACGTATGAAAAAGAGCAGCAAGATAGTGAAAGTGGCGAGATTGATGATGACGAAGATGACGAAGATGACGACGATGACGATGATGACGATAATGATGATGATGACAGTGAAGGTGATGATGACGAAGACGAAGAAGAAGTAGAAGAAGATTCAGTCAAAAATAAAACTCGTGAAACACTTGAACTTGAAATGACCACCCCGGAACCGACAAAACGCACACTGATCCAAACTACAGATGCCCCACCAACAACTGAAGCAACTCACATTCGCACTACTACACCTACTATGGTTTCTCGAAATAATAGGCCAATTATCACCAGAAAAAGAACAGAAATACACAAAGAGTTACCAGCAAACAAGTCGGCTCCACACGTTACGCAATTTAAACAAGATATTAAGGAAGTTGAAGTTATTAAAGAAATACCAGTAATACCTAAAAAGAAGCTGCAAAAAAATGTCTCAGCTTTAGATTTATATAAAGATGAAGAGTTAGCAAAAGCCATTAATAATTTAGGAGATGTTGAAATATTCGGGGAACATATAGACCTAGATAAGGGTCCAAAACATGGTGGAAACTATCGAAAAGCTACAAAGGAAGATCTAAGACTGCTTAAGCCTCCAGAAAGCGCATCTAAGCCTCTTAGAGACGCTGAAACCTCTCAGAGTAAGAGAACAAAACATATTGAACTAGATAAGTATACTCCCAAACAATTGCATGGAGGTAATTTAAAATCATTAAGTGATTTAAATCGCTCCAGAAATAGTGGCCGAAGTTCTAAATTAATTGAACTCAGTGAGCCACCAGTGCGAGGAATGCATGGCGGTAACCTTAAGCATGACTTCAGGAGACGTGGTGGAAAAAGAAACGAGAAACTGATTGATTTAGATGAAAACACTGACGACGATCATTCAACAAAACAGGACGACGATTACAAGTCTCGAAGTTCTGGTCATGAACGAATGCATGGTGGAAATTACAGGAGCGCAAAAATAGTTGCACCAGCACCAAAAGATGAATCTGACGATATTCAAGTAAAAACTGCGCCAAAAAATACACGAAGGAATGCCGCTGTTCTCCTAAACAGTTTTGCTCAAGCCGTGCCCATATTGACCAGCACGCCAGGTTACATTCTTGATCCTAGCAAACGAATGTACTATTATGTCGACTGAGCGATAAAAATTGTCAGTCTGTCTATAGTATTAACAAAGACGATAGGTTTTCAAATTGTCGCGAGACTATTTCGAACCATGATGAAATATTAGGAAAAACTTAGTATTTAAGTAACTCCGGCAGTTCCAGTATTAAATTGCTATATTTAAAAGCTGTTTATTTTTATTTGAATATCGTAGTCATTTTACTCCATATTTACTGGTCACTGGTACGTAAATGTATGATGTAATTTTTTATGTAACTTAAATTACTTAATGGGTTGGAGGAAATTGAATTGTCGTATAATCAAATTGTAATTACGAGTTACGAGTTGCCGACCATTGATTGATCGCAATCTACTAATATAAATAGGTACCTATCTATTGAGTACTCCTTTTTTCTTACAACATAAATACAATTGCTTTATTGTTACATATTAGATACACATTGCAATGTTTGTAGGTATTGATTGCTCTAGATCTACACCTGTTTATGTTTTTCTATAGTTTTGATTTTTTTTTATTAATTTCTACATTGTGAAACATGCTACAAAACGAATTTAATTAGTATTTTATTCTACACATAATTTTATTATGGTATTTAATAGGTATTAATTTTAAAGTCTAAGAATATACCAGAAAGGCGGATAAAATATATAAGCAAAACTAAATTATTGTTATAGTTTCGTAAGTTGGCGATGGATATTTTCGAAAGTAATTAGTCTATTGTTATAGAAAGTGCCACATTACGTATCGCGGAACTCTTGAAAGCGATCGATTGAGTTATCAAAATCTATATAAATAAATAATATTCGCTATTGTTAACTGTACTGTGATAGAGGTTATTGTTAATGTGTTTTGCAACGAAGACTTATTTATAAATTTGTTATTTTTATAAATAAAGTGTGCTCCAATTATATGAATCTAATTGTAAAATAATTGTTTCCTTTTATACCTTATAATTTTGAAACTAACTGGTTCTTCATGTACTTTATCAGAAACATTAATTGACGCATTCCGAATGGTTGCACTGAACACTAGTTCGCATTATTACTAAACCGAGTCTATGTCAAACATAAGCCAGTTAGAACTATTACTAAACTCACGGAATCAATTTCCGCGGCCGTTTTAGAACATTTGTAACGGCTACCTGACCAATGAACTACATAAAACAGTTGAGTGTACGAGACTAATTTTCTAACATGACAAATTGCACAATAAACAATAATACATTGCTACAGGTTGTATTAAATTGTGTTATCACACAATGAGTTGTCTCAGTGAACATCTAGGTTACATGCTAGTGTCCCAACACACTTTTTGTCAAACTGTTACAGTATCTGTCGAGATTGAACAAATGAGAGATATCTTCACGTAGTGCGTTCAACTGTGGTGCAGCGGCTTTCACTTTTGACGCTATTTAACTGGACCGGCAGTACTTTGTTAAATAAATTTGTGAACTTGAAAGTGTGTCTTTAAGAAAAGGAATTCAAAGATTATTGTCGAATTTAAGTTTTTTATCTCGCAACGTGTCATCAAATTAAGATCAAATGGATTAAGGATTAAGATCAAAATTCATAAAAAATCAATGAAAAAAAAAATTTATTTAAAATCTTTTTTATTTCAGAGGCAAGTCTTTCGATCATCTACTTTAAACGTACACTTACATTAAACTTAGCTAACATAATTTAAATAAATTACAACATAATATTTTAACAATAAATAAATAACATTGTAACTTTTGTTTGGTTTTGGTCTATAATGAAAGTTTACAATATTGCGGAACTTACAGCTAGTTTTACCACTATTGGAGAATATAGATAAGCAATCAAGACAGATAACGTATAGAATAGCTGATGCAATCTTGAAACCCGTTATGCCTTAAGGGACTGAAATGTAATCGGTAGCGGAACATTATGAAAGCACGAAACGAATTCACTTATATACTAAACAAAACATTTGAATAGCAAACTAGGAAGTTCTTGATTAATATCAATATGTAATCAGTATTTTAAATAACTAATAAAAGGTATATTCGTATAATTAGATAGGCGTGTAGTACCAAATATTACATCAGCAAAAACATCGTCTCAATCGCTCATTTTCATTATTCCAATTGATATTAAACATAACTAATTAATTAAAACATAAATAATTAATGTATTATTGACACTCATTTCAACTATCCACGATACTGATAACGGCACCGTAATTAATATTTTATTTCTAACGGTTCATATTATTTATGTTTCTTTCTACCAACACTGTTTGTTGGGCTATCTCTAGAAGTAGGATGGTTAATTGGTTTCCATTCTGATTCTACGCTGGGAACATAGGTTGGTTCAACGTCTTCTCTGTCTATTGATTCATCAGTTTCCATTTCTTTCTCTTCATCAAAGAAATCTATAATTGGGTGATAGTTGTAATTAATTCGCTTTCCATTAGAAATATAATGTTCATTGTTATTGCTAGGTTCTCTTGATTTTTGTGGTGGCGTCAATTTTTCTGTGGTTAACTGTTGTAGTTTTGGAGCTATGGTGACTCTTGGCTTTTGCGTGTTTATTGATGTAGCTTGGCCAATATCAGGCTCCTCGTAATCATTAACTTCTTCTAGGGTATCACTGCTGCTGTTCGGAAAAGATTCAACGGTTTGTGATCCTGATGATACAAGATCATCTGACCCACCAGAAGTTTTCTTTCTGATCGGTCTTCGTCCTGGTGGGTTTGGTCTTGTGGTTCTTTTAAACTGACTACCGGGCATTTTGAATTTCGGTGGATTATCTTTGATGAAGTTAAATGATTGACCAGCTACAGGTGTTGGTGGTTCCAAGTAACTTGGCAAAGTCACATCATCAAAGTTTGATGTTAAAGGAGGGTTTCTGGCTGAAGGTGGGCGTTTCACATGCCTTATTGAGCTGGCCTGGTTAAACGAGTCCGGGAAATATGCGTTTCCATAAGAATCTATTGGATTTTGTGGCAAGGAGTCATCGTTATCGTTATTATGTTTGCTAAAAGGACTACCAGATATTAAATTCTGATTATCCGTAAATGGTGGGAAGGATTCAATTGGTTTCTTGTGAGTAAACGGTGGTGATTTAAGTTTTGGCTTTTGAATAGTAGATTGGACGTTTTCGAAAGCATGGTTTCCTGTTTCTGAGGACAAATCTTCTCCGGGGAAGTGTTCCGAAGAGGTTTCTTGGACTCGGTGACCTAGTGGTGGGAAGGACACGCTGTAACCTTCGATGTGGCAAGAACAGCACGTAGGCACCTGGAAAAAATTGTAGTGCTTTTAATGTAATAATAAGTATTTGTTTCACGTCATAATAACAACATAATCAGCCTATAATGCTCCCACAGCGTGAAGACAGGTCTCTTCACTATGACAGGGAAAGGTGATGACTTATTTGGTCATCAAAATGCAAGACATCCTGCAGGGTGTGAAAATCCCGGGGTTGCGGGAATTTTCTAACAAGACACCAAGGCCCCGGAACGCAAGGAGAGCTGAAGGAATAGGGTGGGTTTTTAGACAGTAGAAGTCTGACACTCTCGCTCCACCCAGAGCGGGAGAAGAAATAAGACGACTTTCCCACCAAAAAAAAATGTGAAAGTCACACCCTCCATTTTCATTACCGACATTTCAGGTTTTGCCAACTTTTTTTTACAGTTGGACATTTAAATATACTTTTAATTAATTTTTTACGGAGTTAAATAATCGTTATATTTATTTCAGGAAGAAAAACATCGAATATTTTACCTTGAATATGTCCATATGGAGACCATTTTGTTGATCCCAGGTCAGTAGTCGGTGGTAGTTGTATACTTGAACGCATTTCGATTTGAAGTTATCCGTCAAATAAGTGCATGATTCCTTTGGCTTTCTGAAAATAAAATAAATAAAATTAGAAATCTTACTGATATGAAGCAGTTACACAAAAACTCATGTTAGATACAATTTTACAAAAGCCATACACATTATTTTATTGAGTATGAGGCTAGTGTTTTCTTGCTGACTCCCCTGAGAAGCACCGAAACAAACTCAGAGGTCAACGTCTCCTTTAAAGTCTTT
This sequence comes from Tholera decimalis, assembly GCA_943138885.2. Taxonomy (NCBI): domain Eukaryota; kingdom Metazoa; phylum Arthropoda; class Insecta; order Lepidoptera; family Noctuidae; genus Tholera; species Tholera decimalis. The sequence goes on along the minus strand of OW964552.2, from coordinate 2,054,390 downwards.
ACAATCCGTAGTGATCAAATCATATAAAAACCATTTAGGGTTATGTCTGGAAGTGCTGTTTTGAAGAAAACAAACTAAAGATTCGACCGGACCTGTCCAAATAGTTCAAAGATTCGTCAGTTATAGCGTAGATAATTAAGAACTGTCAGGAGCACGAACAATTAGACGAAGAATATTCGAAATAATTTCCCGATCAACACCTACCATATTATCAACTTTGCCAAGAATAATTGCCTATTAAATATGGCTGTTATACCTCAAATGATTGCAATCTTGTACGCGAGAAAATACTAATATTATTACTGTAACGTCTAATGTCGTCATTTTGCTGAAATAACAAATATCCAGCAATGTTAATTTATAGTTGAGTAAGAGTAATTTCATAACAGTTTTTAATCATAATATTTTGTAATTAGATATTAGCTTTTGTCATATTTTATGAAATACACTTCCAATTACGTAGGTCCCACTGTACCACTAGTGACAATGAGTGTCACAAAATGTAGTGATTTTTTTTTATTGATAATAGGCTCACGTTTGACCTCCATCTCACCTGATGGTAAGTAATGATGTGGTCGAAGATGGAGCACGCTTGCCTAGAAGTAACCCGTTGCGTTTGTAATGCGGGTTCCAACTCATCTATTAGAAATATTCCTGAAGCACAAATTTTCTACACCTCGCAGCGCAACACGACGCCGTCTATTCGTATTCATTAGTTTTTGTTTTTAAATGCTTAAAATTTGTTATGTATTAATTTATTTACAAGATTTTGTATTTGTTTATTGTTTTGTATGGGCCTAGTTGTCTGAAATAAAGGATATATTATTATGAGAAACGATCTTTATTTTGCAAATTGGTTATTAAATAACATTTTAACACGTCATTTTTTTCGGAAATATTAAACTAGATGAGGCCGGTGTTTCCTAACTGACTACCCTGAGAACAAACACCGAAACTCAGAGTCTCTTTTAAAGTCCATACAATCTGTACTTGTCAAATCATATGAGAATCTTTTGAGGAAAAATTTTGAGGAAAGATGTACGCAGATTTGAGTGGGCCTGTCTAGACAGTGCAAGCATTTGTCAGAAAACGTATAGCTCAACTTAGAACTTTAAGGAGCTCAACGATTTTTTTTTTAATTTCAGATGCTCCCAATCTTGACCTCGATCTCGCTTGATAGTAAGCGATGATGATCGATATGACGAACAATATAAAGACGGTAAGGACGTTTGGGTATTCCTCCATCTCCCCTTCACTACCGGTCTACCAGACGCACGGCTGGGTACCACCCACACTTGGTTGATATACCGTCTTGTCGTACCAAGCGCTTCTCCTCCACATTTATGTGGGCACAGCCAAGCTGTGGAATTCTCTGCCGGCTTCTGTGTTCCCTGCCACTTATGACCTTTCAGCCTTTAAAGCACGAGTAAATAGGCATCTTCTGGGCTCGCTCATACCATCGTAGACCTCATCTATCACTTACCATCAGGCGAGATCGAGGTCAAGGGTGGGCCCAACAGTACTCATGATTACTTACAAGCACTTCTCCAGCCTCAGGGTCTGCGTATGTTCTCCAGTGTTCACGATGTACTTCCACTGGCCCGAGGTAGCTCTCGCTCGCTGCGGCCTCGCGTACTTCACAGTGCTGGGACACATGAAGCCCGCTTCACCAGCACTGGCAAAGTCTCGGTTGGCTGTGTCTCCTCGCCTGAAAATAACATTAGCAACATTTATAAATAGTGGAATACTTCTAGGCAAGCGTTCTTCATCTTCCACATCATCGTTTAAGATCAGGGGAGATGGTGGTCAAAGGCAAGTCTATTAACAATAAAAAAAGATGGATGCATAAATTGTCAGATCTTACAAATTGATGAATCAAATTTACAGATTTTCAATTGAATGATTTTGAGTTGGATTTTTCTATTCTCTTTATCTTTGATAGGTCTATTATTATTAAAATAAAAGATTTTAGAAATGTGATGGATATGCTCAGAGTACTTCTTCAATTAATCCATTACACTTATATTATGATAACAATCACATTTCGAAGCACGAAAACAGAAATTATCGCATTTTGATGCGTTGACATCAATATTCTCTTTTTATTGGTGGTCCAAGTCTTTGCGTTCCAAGCATCAGGCGCATTCTAGCACCACAAAACATTAGATGACAGCGCTTTGTATCGCTCTAATATAACTAGACCAATTGAAATTGCCTTTTAGTTCCGTATTACACGTGTGTTACTTTGAGTTGATTAGATTTGGGATTATTTGTCGATGATGGAACTGTAAGTATACAACTAAGTAGAAGTTCTTTATTTACAAAAAAAAATCACTTTCTCGTGACAGGGACTTTACATGTTTGTGTGTGAAAAGAAAAATTGTTGTAAAGATGGATAAATCGTTTATATTTTTCATGTTATAATTAAGGCGTAATGTAGCTAAAATATGTAAGAAAATAACTATTACTATTAATAAATAGACTTACCTATTGGACACAAGATAATGTTGCTCATTGTATTTAGCCTCCTGAGCTGCAGTGACTCCATCAATGGTCCCTTCTCCTGGATCCTTGTAGTCAGCCAGCAGAGCTGCTGCAGCTGCCTTGTTGCGTCTTATTGACTGCACGATTGCTTCACTGGAAAAGACGAACAGATTTACTTTACATAACATCTGTATACGAAACACTTCACAGAAAGCAGTACAGAAAAAAAAGAAAGAAATACTTATTTGGTAATACATCAGACACACACATAAAAAATGCAAATAAATGAACAGTAAGAAAAGAAAAAGACTGTACGTGTCTCATGGCTATCCAAAACAGGTCCATTTCAGCAGAACGGGCAAGGTGGATGATAGAAAGAAGGCTACTAGCCTGAAATGGAATTGGGTGGGTCACGTCAGCTACATGCACAAAGACCACTGGGTGAAAATCTCCACACAATGGATGCAGGAAGGGTAAGAGAAACGACCTGGACGTGTACCACGAGGGCTATACAAATCGTTGCGTGGAAATAGTCCATGGAAGGAATTTGGGAAGGCCATTGCCAAGCTTCAAGACAGCGTACGCACAATTTTTAGGGTTCCGTAGCCGAATGGCAAAAAACGGAACCCTTATAGTTTCATCATGTCTGTCTATCCGTCCGTCCGTATGTCACAGCCATTTTATTCCAAAACTATTAACACTATACACATGAAACTTGGTAGGTAGATGTATTTTAACCGCTTTCCGATTTTAAGAAAAATATGAAAATATATTTAAAATTAAGGGGGGCTCCTCTTACATGGAACTGAAACAGATTTTTTTTTTCATGTCACCTTTGCGTGTGTGGTATCTATAGAAAGGTCTTTAAAAATGACACTGAGGTTTCTATAACCACTTTTTCATAAAGTCAATCGTTTAAAAGATATACGCTTCCAAACTGGTAAAATGTATGTGTCCCCCTCTAACTTCTATAATAATGAAGGGGAAAATCTTAAAAAATATATTTATACTGTAGATCTTAATATTAGCTTTCAAAAAAAAATTGTTTGAACGAGATCAGTAAGCAGCATTTGAGATATAGCATATTTTCTAAAACCGCAAATATTACTTTGTAATTCATACAAATACTATGAAAAACAAAGTTATTTGGCGTAGTCACTATGTTTCATATAAAACTTTCTGACATTTAAAACCTTAAATGCTCGTTTCATTTACCAGTATGATAATTTAGTCCTAGACTGTATTTTTTATTCAGACGTAGCCAAAACATGACATAAGAACCGAAAGAATGATATACTTTTCAATACGCAAATAGATCTGATGAGCATCAAATTGTGGGTTGATTCAATCGAAGTAACGCTTGCCCCTTTTAAAATCAAATAAGTATATCACACAACCAGGGTTTCGGGAACGTTCTAACGTGATAAGGCCCCGAAAGGCAAGAGCAACTGAAGAAACATGTTCCATGTCGTTTCCTATAGCAATAAATACTTTGTCTCTATTTCTGTTTTGGATATTTTGTTTCGAAATATTTCTCCTTTTTAAACGTTACATTAAAGTTAATTTATTTTGTTACTAATATAGTTGTATAAGTATTTCTGTTGTTTATCTACTAATACATAAGTAACAACTACTAATACATTATGGATATTCCATATCCGAAATAAAGTATATATTATTATTATTAAAGAAATTGGCTAAGTGCGAGTCAGACCGGGCACGCCGCAATTGCGGCGGTAAGACCCCTCTTTGAGGAGTGGCTAGATTGGCGTCACGGCGTCCTGACCTACCGCATGACGCAGGTCCTCACAGGACAAGAAGTTTCGGGAGGTACCTGTGTCTGATGGGAAAGGAGGAAACGCCTGGGTGTCACCACTGCGAGGGTCGCCCTGAGGACACCGTAGAGCACACGGTGCAAGACTGCCCCGCCTGGGCAGAGCACCGACGTGTCCTCACGGCGGCGATAGGCGGAGACCTCTCGCGCCCGGCATTGGTCGAGGCCATGCTGCGGGGCGAGAGGGAGTGGGAAGCGGTCGCCTCCTTCTGCGAAGCAGTCATGCTTCCGAAGGAGGAGGCGGGCCGCGTGAGGGAGAGGATGGCGTCCTCCCTCCAGCCCAGCCGCAGTGGTAGACGCCCACGGCGTCGGACGTCGGCCAACGATCTCCGGCCACCGTAGGCGCGGGCATGCGGACAGCGAGTAAAGGGCAACTCGCTGTCCGACCATGGACCATGCCCGGGTCGACGGCGCAACGTGTTCCACGCGCGCCTCAAAGAGCGTCAGCAACATGACGAGGCAACTGTAGAGGGCCGAAGCCTGCCGGCGTCGTGGGACTTATCCCATTACCGTGACCCCGGTATGTAAAGGGTTATTGAGGGAATACCGTGGATTTTAGTCAGTACAAGTCTGACAGTCCCTCCGGCCCTGCCCGGGGTGGGAGAACCTATTTGATAATTTTACCAGGTTAAAAAAAAAAAAAAGTGCGTGTCAGACTCGCCCATGAAGGTTTCCGTAATAACTACGCCAAATAACTTTGTTTTTCATAGTGTTTTAAGATCTAAAGCATATTTTTTTTACTTTTTAACTCCATTATTATCGAAGTTAGAGGGGGACACACATTTACCACTTTGAAAGCGTATATCTTTTAAACGATTAAACTTATGAAAAAGTGGCTTTAGAAACCTCAATGTCACTTTACCTATCTATAGATACTACACACGCCTAGGTTTCATGAAAAATAAAAATATTTTCATTTTCAGTTCCACGTATGGGGGAGCCCCCTTTTATTTTAATTTATTTATTATTATTTTTTTCTTAAAATCGGAAAGCGGTTCACAGAATACATGTACTTACCAAGTTTTACATGTATAGTCTTAATGGTTTCGGAATAAAATGGTTGTGACATACGGACGGACGGATGGACAGATAGACATGACGAAACTATAAGGGTTCCGTTTTTTGCCCTTCGGCTACGAAACTCTAAAAACATCCAAGAAATTAATCTTAAGTCTGTTATAATTGTCGCTTTAAGCATGTTCCTTAATATTATGTTTCGCACAATAGCTGTGGAGAACGTCGATACACTTTCTTGAGAAAACCGGAACCAACAAATTTGCATTGAAGAAATAATGAAAAATAAAACAAGAATGACCGTACTTAATCCATCATTAGGTGGCTACTGTAGAAATCTGCATTACTGATTTTTCCTCAAGGTTAATTCGTTACGTTTCGATAAATAATGAGTCATGACCGCGGACTTAATTGGATATTACAACAAAAACAAAGGAGACATCTTGATTACGGTTATGTAAAATGAACTCATTAAGAATTATCATAAACGTCTGTCTCAATAGCAACGTTATAAGATGGATTATTATTATTTTGATGGAGACAATGAAGACATTAAAATAACATCAGCGTCGTACTCTAAATGTAAGACCAGTTACCCAATTGGAACACACGAAGTGACTTGCACAATATAATTAATACTATACGAACTTGTTTAACTCTTAATTTCTAAGTGTTTAAGTTCTAAGTTGAGCTACACGATAACTGGCAAATGCCAAGATTTGACTAAGACGAATTATAAAAGACGTTGACCTCTGAAGTTGTTTCAGTGTTTCTTCTCAGAGTAATCAATCAGAAATCACCGGTCTCATCTAGCTAAACTTATACCGGCGAAAAGTAGAGGTGTAAAATTTTTATTTATAACCAATTTTCAAAATAAATATTTCATTTTATTTCATAATATACATAGCTATATTATTAGAGTAATCATCTGCAGAGCCTTTACTAATCGAGAGGTCACAGATTCGAACCCCATCCATTACACTATTGCCGTAAACCCACTCCATACACAAGCTTATCTGGGGGCACGGTAGTGCCCCGCCAGGTCGAGCGCGAATGGGATGCGGTCGCCTCCTTCTGCGAAGCAGTCATGCTAGCGAAGGAGGAGGCCGAACGCGCGAGGGAGAGGCAACTCTCTTTCTCGCGCCCCAGCCGCCGCGGGAGACGCCCCGGGCGTCGGGGATCGCGAGCCGATTTCCGGCCACCGTAGGCGCGGGCCTGCGGACGGCGAGCAGGGGTCGCTCACCGTCCGGTAAGGACCAGGCCCGTGTCGGCGGCGCGTCGTGTTCCACGCGCGCCTCAAAGAGCTGTCAACACCAGCGACGGGGCCTCATAGGGCCATTGCCTGCCGGGGTTTTGCGGGAAAGTTCTGCCGAGTTACCGCGGCCCCGGAAATTTAGGGCAGCCGAAGGAACAGGGTGGGTTTTTAGTCAGTAGAAATCTGACACACCCTTCCGCTTGACCCAGAGCGGAAGAAGTCATTCGATGATTTTCCCACCCAAAAAAAAAAAAAAAAAGGTCGAGCGCGAAGTTAACACTGCCGTACCATCCTTTTCTGGAATCATGTCGGCATATTTTTATGCCCTTATTTGAGGACCTCGGGATAAATTTAGAACGCTGAAATTATCTTCATTTGGTAAACTATGAGCACGCATTTAAAGCACAAAACTTCATGTTTGTAGCTTATTTATTTCCTAAGTTATGCAAAATCAAAGTTGTGCTAATTCGACACTCACTGACTCACTGATTCACTGACTCACTGATCATCAAAACAGAACTAGTACTTCCCATAAAACTATAAAACAAATTTTACTAAAATGTGCCCAGTGCCCATATAACGGGAAAACTATCTAAACTAGGATTATGGAAGATCTGGAGTACCTGATGACCCTGAGGAGAAACCGTAACAGACCAGCCAAACTATTAAACTTATCTACATGCTTTTTTCACAAAATTTAGTAAACGTAGTATATTTTGTGAGCTATATTAATGAAGAGAGCTGCTTGTTTATTTATAAAAAGTAATGAAAACTTTAAGCAAAGCCAAGACCATCGAGAATTGGCTAGTTTGTTACAGGATGTTTTTGGTGGGATTGAGTCGGAGGGGTTAATGAGAATGCTAAAGACGAAAATTCTACCGACATGGATAGTAATCTTAAAAGAAAAACAATCCATCATCATAATTCCATTTCATATAATGTATCATGCATCCAATTGCAAGGCAGTAATAATCGTAATAACAGTTGAAGATAATGCAACGTAATCAAATGGCCATAAGAACACAAAAGCGGCAGACCTCACACTCTCGAACCCACGCTACCGCATAATAATAACGGTCACGCATACCGTTTCGCGAAAATGTCATGACATTCGCAAACCACGCGACACCAACAGAATCACTTTCGCTGACACATTACTCTTGCTTTCTTTACAGTCATGGTTACGCAATGAAATATCAATGCAGAAAACCCGTTTTGGGAAACCATTTAAAAGAGTAACAAGCTGCCAGATTGGTTGAGATTTTGAGAATACCGTTTATAGAAGTACTGCTTGTGACCTCAATTGGGAGGATTTTCCCGCGTAAATCCTGACCCCTTGGGAATTCCGGGATAAAAAGTAGCCAAACTAGAACTTACCAAATTTCATTCAGATCCATTCAGTGGTTTTTGCATAAAATAGCAACAAACATTCATACATCCTCACAAACATTCGCATTTATAATATTATTTTTTTTAATGATAATAGGCTCGCGTTTGACCACCATCTCACCTGATGGTAAGTGATGATGTGGTCGAAGATGAAGCACGCTTACCTAAAAGTAACCTATTAACTCTTGACTTAAAGACCCCTAGGTTATAGCTATCGGGACTACCTAGATTATTACTAGCTCTTACCCGCGACTTCGTTCGCATGGGTGGTTTTTCCTGCGTAAATCCCGTTCACGTGGGAATTATCCTATATCCTTCCCAGGGTCCTAAACTATTCCCATGCCAAATTTCATCTAAATCAGACAGACTGACAGTTACTTTCGCATTTATAATATTAAAGTATTGATTATAGTAGGATTTATTCATATTTGAATAATTATTCAGATTTTCGAAGCTTTATTATTAATTTACTAGTACTCACGCGGGGCTTCGCTCCCGTGGATTCTATCACGGTAAAAACATAACTCTCCTTTTTTGAAGTCGCGTAAAAAGCAGCCTATAACCTCAAGCTACTTCCATACCAAATTGCATCCAAATCCACCCAGTACTTTTGAAGATTAGCGCGTTCAAGCAAACAAACAAACTTTTCCGCTTTATATAAATAGTATAAATATGTATATTATATACGGTATATTTAGTATAGATTTTTACGTCTAGGACACACCAGCTACCTTGAATATTTGCGTATTATATTCATGTATTCTAAATAAGTAGAGCTCGTAGTTAAATAATAACAGCCGCACGGTTCGATCTTCCTGGTTAAGCAACGGTTGGTGAGGTCAGCTCATGGATGGGTGAACAACATATTGACGGTTAAAAGGAAATAGGGTATAAGCGACAAAAAAAGAAATGTTCAAGAGAGCCGTTCAAAGTTTAGAATTATTGAAAAACTGATGTATTTTTTTTTTTTTATTAAATCATTGTGAAAACTAAAACAGTTTTTTGTACTATATTGATTAGTATTCTCCTTTAAATTTAATTAAGAATTTTTTTGTGAAGCTTTTGTTCGGAATGATGGGGTTGGCGTATCCATTGAGACAAAAACCCCAAATCAACTTAATAAAGATTTAAAAAAAAAAACAGTTTTTAATTTTCCGATCGGGAAATATGACAAAATAAAAGATAGTAGAACACAAGAAACAGTCGGCTTTCAAAACAATACTAGTCCAAAATGACGCTTATACCCTATTTCCTTTTAACCGTCGATATCATATCGAGTTTCCTCATTGGTTCCGGCACGGTAATATAATGTATACAGTATTCCAACTTCATAGAAACGGACGAAGCACGAGCTACACCTACGCGCCTCGATGTCGGTGTGCGCTCGGTGTGTAGACAGTCGCGACCGGCGCCTGTGCCGCAGTGAACGGATCGACGAACGGATGGTGTGTTGTTTTTTTAACAATAACCGCACGATTTTTCGCTATACATAAGTTCAAGTATATATTTAATATGACGAGTAGGATATATTGTGCTGTTTTTGGTTGCATGAATTCGTCAATAACGCATCCAGAGATAACTTTTTTTTAGATTACCTGGAAACTCTGAAAGGTACCGAAGACTAAAATAATTTTACTTACTAGTAGGTATGTACATAATGTGTTTTTTTTTAATGGATAAGTATTTACCTTTATCTCCAGAAAAAAAAAAAATGTCTGGATTAATAAATAAAGTGAATAGAGTAAAGGAAAGTTCATGAATCATGATACGGTAGGTACGCTTGTGTTAAAACCTCGGGGCATGTGTGTTTTGTTTTGTTAGGTAGTTTGTATAATTCAAAGTAAAGACGTGGTATTTTATTATTAATAATAGTTGTTTATTGTACTGTGTATATGAATAATACTAGAAAAAATATAAACATGTTTTTTTAATAATTAAATCTACCAATCAAAAAACAACACGCATTTTTATTGAACACTTCCTATTTAATTCACAAACTATTTTATTTGTTTATATGAAAAAGTATATTTACAATCACAAAAATAAATGGAAACGCAAAGTAGGCAAATGTAATTAATATGCTGGAGGCGGGCAGCCCTATCGCATGTTTACGTCCCGCGCGGCTGTAGGCATTTATTTCTAAGATACGGCCGAGTTACAATACTGTATACATAATATTACCGTGGTTCCGGCTATTATTTTTACATCTTTGACATACGTTGAGGGTAGTCAGAAGTCAGAAAATATGACATCAGTCATTTCAAGGGGTATCGTGTTACCCAGATACTGGGTCAGAAGGAAAGGAAGTCAGGTAGGCAGTCACTGTAAGCCGATATTGATAAACATAAAACCTAATAAAGGATGACAGGTGATAGCGGTGTGAAATTGATTTATATGCTATTTATTTTAATGTATGCTAAAATATATAATTATTTGATTTAATTACGCATCTCATTTGCTTAATAAATATACAGCAACAGGTCTTAGTCTTATATTGGAAACTAATTACTAAGCAGCCTTTTTTCAGACATTTTCAAACTTAAGAGCCCTTTACTAATTGTACTAACAATATTAACATTGATTAAATTCAACCAAATATTATCTTAATTTCATTAAAAATCATTTTTTTTTTAAATTGATTCTAGCATTTCGCCCCGACATCGTCCGCGTTCATTTTGAAATAATTTATAAGCTATAACACTCACATATAATGCACCAGACAACCAACAAAAAAAATTGAATCCTTAGTTCCGGAGATTACCCTATATACAAACTTTCAAACAAATTTTACCTCTTTATAACAATAGTATCTTGGGAGGATAAAAAAGACCACTTTTGACTTCGATCACGCCTGAGTAAGGTAAGGGATAAATGAGGTCTACGATAGAACGAGCGAGCCCCGAAGATCCCTGTTCACTAATTGTTGTTAATTATCTTTATCTAAATATTATATTTAACATGTAGGAATTCTTCAACAGAATAATATTGAATAAGATATTATTTTAGTTTATTATTAAATGATGCGAGTTTGGTTTAATTTTTATGGCATGTGGCAACAAATTAGAAATCCTAATTGCCATGTATTGTGGGCTTTCATTGAGCACTTTGATTCGTGCGAGTGGTAAATATAACCGATTTTCATTGCGGGTATTATGTAGTTTTGTAAAAGTGTGGAAGTAGATATTATATCGTGGTATATTGTTTAGAAATCTATATTTTATAAAATATTTTTTGCAACTTTCGGTGTTTTAGGTATAACCTAATATTTATGTGCAAGTAGAACCTTATGGAACATGTAAGCTACAAGTTGTAGCATATAAAGGTCAAATTTAAAATTCTTATTGAATATGATCAAATTTTAAGAGCTCGGTTGCTAATCATTTTCTTTCAAATTTATGACTATTCCTCTGTTTTCTCTCAACATGATGTTAAAGAACACATTATATTTGTAATTTGTCTATGTATATGGATCTTTGGACATCTGAATATTTTTTTATTTATGCATAATTACTTATGTATTGTATTGTATTTATACATTTGTATATGTATTATTTTTTGTTTTATGAGTATATTTATGTGGTACACTAATTTAGCCCTACCCACTTTAATTAAAGTTTTGAAAGTCCTTCCAAAAGTTGTCTGGTAGATATCGCTTTTAGTGATAAGACCGCCATTGTAACCATTTAATTATGTTAAATAGGTGTGTTTAAATTTTGGTGTAAAATAAAGTATATTCTATGTATCTATCTATCAAACTCTACTTACGTAGGATAATCTTCGGAGTGCAGACACAGAGTATTCGTGAACAGCTCACACTTGTTAGGGTCAGCCGCTGATGTGGGCAGCTTCCTAGCAGGAATAGGTCTCCTCTTAGGAATTGGTGGTGATGGCGCAGGCTCAGGAGTGGTGCGGCGAATTAAAGATGGTGGCTTCGGTTGGTAGGTACCACGACGGAAGGATGATCCTGAAATAGTTACATAGTAAAGTTAAGTATACATTTTAGGTATTTCAGTTGTTACATTTTTTAAACATATTCACTCTTGACTTAAAGACCCCCAAGTTATAGCTATCAGAAGATAACAGGCTCTGGCAGGGAATTCCACTCCACTCCTTAGCTGTACGCACAATGAAAGTATTACGAAAACGTTTTGTGCGTATGGGTGTGATATCCATGATGTAACGATGGCGCTCCGCAATTCATAATAATTCATTTATTTGTCGGATTGTTATCGTATTATGAAACGGGCTTGGTGGAATTAGATTGTGTAATTCCATCGCACTCTCCCGGAAATGTAATTGATAGAAAACCGATAGACTTGCAACACGTCGCCACTGTTCAACGCTCTGGAAGCTTTGACTCGAACAGCTCCTTGTTGCCAAAGACTATAAAACCACTTGACCGCGCATACAGTGCCCCGACGCGACGCACGAAAACTAAGAGTCTTTTTGCTCTTATATACAGGCTTATACACAAACCATTTTAGTTGTGACCAAGTATTAGACCTGTGTGCCTGCTAAACAATTACAAAATTTTCGTATCCACTTTATAAAGCATAATAATGCTTTCATGCACGTTGAATTGGTGTGGAAAACATACCCAGACATCTAGATAACAAATGGATGACATAACTATTCATCAGTAATGAAATAATACGAAAATTATTTATCATTTAATCAGATTATAAGCCACCGCTTATCGGTCTATTTAAAGTGGTGGTTTGGGTGGTCAAGGACAAAATTGTGTCGTACGTTGACGTCTTTTGGAAAAGTCTCTTTCTTTCATGAAGAAATTCTAATTCTTCTAAACCTTTAACAGCTGAATACGATATCGATAATTATAAAATTCAACTTATTTCTTTTTTTAATTCAATTTAGATAGTTGTCATAAAATACCTATCTACATTAACCGACTTTAAAAAAGAAGAAAGTCCTGATATTTTTTCTAATGTGTGACATGCATGTTTGTCCAGATTAAAAAGAAAAGTGGATGGGTAAGGTTACTAGGGAATATTGGTTTCTAGTTTTGTTTTTATTGATTATAATGTTGAGAAAAGTCAAAATAATATAAGATACCTATATCCAATCATTCTAGGCTTCAAATAGTATGACGGATTTTAATATTAATTAACTTGGACCTTTGTATTACAATATCGCCCTCATAAGTTACTTTGGTTCCAGGGTTTTGGTAATGTTTTAATGAGATACCGCGGCCCCAGAACTTAAGGGCAGCTGAAGGAACAGGGTGGGTTTTTAGTCAGTAGAAGTCTGACACTCCCTTCCACTTTACCTGGGTAAAGTCATGGGTGGGAAAAAAACAGGTTACTTTGTTTCGATATCGAGTCCACGGGTTAAGTGTGTGTAGGAGGGAGGAGTCAATAAATCATCTAATGACTCACCACCAAAAAAATAATGATTACCGAGTGCCTGCTGAAGCTACAGTTGTTGACACAACTGATTTTAATGAAAATATATTTATTATGGAATTATTACTCAGCATTTTTACGATGTAAAAATCAATTTTATCGATATCAACTACTTTCCCTTAATCAAGTAGACCAATCCCTAACCAGGCATATCTACGCAACTTGACCTTGAACTGACCAATTGCAGCTCTGCATTTCTCTGTCCCCCCCAGCCCGGAGTAGTGAGTCGTGTTCTTCAAAGAAATCGGCCCATACGCTCTCAAGTGATTATATACTCTCTGCTTGTTGCCAATGAACCTTTTGAACCGTTTCTCGATACTCAAGTGCTGCCGTTTATCGTTAGACTCAAACTGGTATTTGGCATATCCGACCCACAGATGGGAGCAGTACTCCATACACGACCGATCTTGCGCTTGGTATAGGTACAGTAAAAGGCGAAACTGATCGAGTTGAGGTTTGGGTTGCACGTTGCATCATATAATTTGGTGCATTGCCGGTAAGGTACTGCTGCTTATTACATTCAAGCTCGCCTATCTAGTTCCGGGACGAAGAAAACAAAATAAAAAGATAATAATGTTTAGGGATTGTGAACTGATGAATCAGATTTCGAAATTCTTTCGCTACTTTCTTTTTATGGTGTCAAAAATATATGTCAATACAATGAGTGTTTATATAAGAACAACTCTCCATGCTGTTGTAACTAAGGGTTAAAAGTTCAGACAGATTTTCTTGCAACTCACGATTTGGCATAACACGTTGACGTTGATGAAAAGTTTTGTTTTCTTTTATATTACACTAGCACTCTCGTGTACTTTATCAAGATAAAAACATAATCTTCTTTTTTGCAGTCGGGTAAAAAGTAACCTATAACCTTTCTCAAGCTTCAAGCTACTCCCATACCAAAATTTATTCGAATCCACCCAGTACTTTCAAAGATTAGCGTGCTTAAACTAACAAAAAACAGACTTTTCCGCTTTACGTAGATAATCAAAGACTTTTTACTCGCGAGGTTCAGGGTACCTTAGTTAGACTTCCCTCGCAAATGCTTGTTGATAGGTGAGTTTCAGTACCTAGTACTTAGTTACTGCTTCCAAGTTTCGATTGCGAAAGATAATCCTTTCATGTTATAAAACAAAGTCTCCCACGAAGTCTGTTTGTCTGTTCGCGATAGCCTCAAAAACCATTGAACAGATTTTCATGTGGTATTAATCAATGAATGGAATGATTCATGAGGTGATTCAATCATTCATAGGAATGTTAATAGTGTCGGAAAAAATCATGCTGACTGGGTCCTTTACTACGTGCCACCTAAATCAATAGACATTTATTGCAAAGAAACCTTCTAGAAAATTGTAGATCTTAAATAGGCCTACATAAAAACGGCAACAGCACTTCCCCATCTCTGAAAGTTTACTCACAATTAACACAAAAAAAAACGATACGTTATTTGCTAAATTAATTCTCCAATATGTTATGTTACGTTATGTGTATTAAATACAGTATTGACTTTGTGCATTCAATTATAGACTTGCGATTTACACTATATCATTGAAAGATATATTTTAGAAGATATACTGATTAAAATTACGTGCAACCAAAAAATGCCCAAATATGTTCTGCTTATCGGGGATCAAGACAATGTACCTACTGCGTGTAAATTGTGCTTGCGTAATAAGCTGGGATGGGTTATTTATTAAGCCTCGTGTTCATGGTAAACATTTGTTTAGCAAAATGATTGCATAAACATGTTGCCGAGTTGCTGTCAACATATTGCGGGCAGCACTTGTGTTGCGGAGTTGACGCCCGGCGAGCGAAAACATCAGTTTATCAACAAATGTTAACGTGTGTAGACGTGTTTGCAACTTTTTATAAAGATGGCGGTAGTGTGGAGCAACGATAATAGATCACTCATCAAATTTTCTCTTTGCAGGAGATAGTTTCGCACCCACCATCTTTTATCTTTTTTTATTAGAAATCTTATTCATCAGATACAGAGAACACATCACTACTTCCTCGGGCAACATTTTAATATTGGTTTAAACAAAGTTTCCAGTAGCATTCTCGCCGTTCATCAACAACATTGATCAATTGTTGCTAAACAAATGTTTACCATGAATACGAGGCTTAAAAAGTATCGGATTGCCGTCCCATTTGATAATGAGAGTAAAAAACAGAGATTGCACCTGTATTTGCGCAGCTGGCTAAACAATGATGAGACTGGCCAGCGTGGCTGAAATCGATTAGGAGAACTACATTCCACAAGTTTCATCTCACCTTTCCTGTCAGTGTATCTATTCAAAGCTCTCAACTTCTCTGCTACCGGAATATCTTGTGCCAGCGTTTGGTTGGAAGATTCAGCCATCAGGTCCAAGGTACCATTGTCTGACCTCGACACACTGGACGTCACTGTTCTGCTGATGGTCATCGGAGTTGTAGGCCCTGGCGCTGTTGTTGATGGAGTGGTGGAGTTCTGCTGAAAAATGTATGAAGAACAAATATTAAAATCTTCTATCGAAGCAACCATAAGTTAGATAGGTTCTGCTAAACGCAACTTATAAGCAGTGAATTGAACTTTCATTGTTTGACACAATATACTCAAAGAGTCTACTACCTATAATTCCACTAAAGTATTTTTGTCATCTGTACCAGTATTTGATCAACATCAGAATTTATAAAATTGTATATGTCATCTCTTCTTTATAGAAATCAATGATATAGTTTCATACGAAACAGATCCAAAAATTTATAGATAGCAAAAGATAAATGAATAATGAAAACTAATCGAATAAACCGCTCTGGATCCTTTCTGGCACAATCACATCTATTACCAACTATAAATCTTTGCTATAAAATTATAATACTTCACACCCGAATAGCTGCTCAATCTCTATCAAGCCCAGATTTGGTCGTGTATGGAGTACTGCTCTCATCTTTGGGATGGATCTGCCAAGTACCAACTGGACGCGCTTGGATCTATTGAGTAACGGGCCAAAAGACTCATTGGCAACGAAGCACTGGTCGAATCAAAGCTCCAGAGCCTCGAACATCGACGACGAGTTGCTAGTCTATTGGTTTTCTATCGGTTACATTTCGGGGAGTGTGCGATGGAATAACACAACGATGCGCCATCGTTACATAGTGGACATCCCACCTATACGCACTAAACGTTTTGGGAATACCTTCATTATGCATACGGCAAAAGAGTGGAATTCCCTGCCGGAGTCTGAAGTCAAGAGTGAACAGGTTACTTTTAGGTAAGCGTGCTACATTTTCGACAACATCATCACTTACCATCAGGTGAGATGGTGGTCAAACGCGAGCCTATTATCAATAAAAATAAGAAGTTAATAAGCTAAATCGCTTACTTACTACAAGACAACTACAACTGTACGAAAATCATCATCATATTTACTTACATTATCTTTACTATTCGTAACGTTTTTGATTTCTTTATTTATGATGTTTTGTACTTTGTCTCCAGTGTGAGTCTTGTTAGTGTAATTCCTTGGAAATATTCTACGGTTGCGTGTGACAGGTGGCAAAGGTTCTACTCCCATGTCAAATGGTTCATCGTCTAACCCTGTGTCCTCCGTAAAGGATCGTCTGAGTAATTGTGGTGGTGCTGGTTCGTATGGTTGTTTCACCTCCCTTGGTTCCTTCCCTGACCTGACGGCTCTGCGTATCAAATTGGCCATGTCTAACAGTATGGGTAGCATTAAGTCTGTAGTGTTGTCACTGTTACCAAACATTGATCTCACCTGGAATCAGCAAAATGTTTTATGTATTCTCTGTGGTTTGTTTGATATTGGATGAAAGTAATGGAAAAGAAAGTGAGAAACAATGCTGACAACGTGATTTAAGTGTGTAGAGTGACAAATAGAAAAGACGGAAGGAAGACTTCTCCATGGAAGGAACCAAGTGAGAAGATAGACGGAAACTAGAGTTTGAATAAATATTATAATGATGATTATACCAATATTTTTATCCTGTATATTACCGTAAATGAATGTAGTTTTTGGACTGAGTATATTGATGGTAATAGTAACGATGTTTGTATGCTTAAGTATAGGATATTTAAATGGTAAGAATAATCACAATCATTCTGTTGCTTCGTCGTAGTCAGCTAAAAACATTCTTAGATAATACTTTATGCATGCTGTTATACACTTAAATATTCCCACATTAACATAAAAATAAATGGATCGACATTGCAGCTGTTAAGTTTTATGACTAATTGTTTAGATCTTGTTTATACTTGTTACAATACAAACCTTACAATGACTATTTCACGGCCGTGAGAAGGCCTAGTTCCATTTTGGTGAAGTGTCCATTCTTTCGAGATTGTATCGTGTGCACTATTGCTTTTAAGATCGGAAGATAGTGATTATAGCGTATGTCGTTGGCCTTATTTTTGGACATGATTGTGTTTTTGTTATGATACATTTCTATGTTGTAGTTTCGATGTGTGTTGTTCCACAAAATATTGTAATTATTTTATATTTAAGTTTAGTACTATTTTAAACCATTGTTAAGATATTATAGAAAATGAAAAAGGGATAAAAGCTACTATAACTTTAAATAGTTGAAACATATCTGTGAAATAATAGGTACGTGAAGAAAAAAACTTTGAACACTTTTTACGAAAATTAAGCAGACGACAATGAAAGCGAGAACGACTGAACGAGGCGAGAAGTATTAAATTTAGCTTAGTTAAAGTTTATATGAAAAAGTAGTAAAGATTAATATTTTGATCAGATAATACATCAGAAGTTATTTTAATTCTAGACGATTTTCGACTACTGGGCGATCAGAGTAGTTATCATAGTTAATGCGAATGTGTGTTGGTTTCACGTCAAAACGGAGCAACGGATTCATTTGATTTTTGGTATGGAGATACAAAATAATATAGGCCACTTATGTTTTTGCAAAAATATTTAAAAATTCGTGAAGGAAACTCGGATCAGAAGTTAGTACATGTGCGTGCTAGTAAGTATGTGTTGTAAGTTTTTATAAGAAATACTTAACTCGTTTATGACGAATTGTTTACTTACGTAAATGTTAACGATTCTTTAAATCTGGACGCACTCGGTATGTAATCGCAGCCTTTTATCGCCAATTAAAGCCACTTTCCCTAGAAATAACAACTTAATCGCAATTTTACTCTATTAACTTGCTTATGGAAATTGATTCGCGAACAACTTTTCGAAGTGAATAATTTACGGTTCATTTAATTTATACTTGTTTAATAATATCTTTATCAATAATAAGTTATGATATTTTTATAAGTTTGGTTTTATATTTATACAAAATTTCGTTTATACAACATGGCTGTCGTGTAAGGAACGTCAGATATCTTACTAAAAGACTCTGGCTTAGTGCGCCTAAGTTCAAGGGTTTTAACGTGGTTTTAACTCTAAATCCATTTATTTTCTCCTGCTGTATCAAATCCATCCAAAGATTGTCTGTAAAAGATTGCTTTTAGTGATAAGACCGCCCATTGTAACACCCTTTGTAGTTTTTAAGTCCTCATTTAATTCTGTTGGCATATACAACTGATATTAAATAAATGCGAAAGCGTGTAAGTATGTTCTTCCTTCCCTTTCAAAACGGAGCAATGTATCAATATTATGATATTTCATGAGGAGATAATTAATGAGCTGAGATTATTTATTTATTTGCGTTCTTCACAATCAAAATAATTCCCACAAAACCGTGCTACAAAATCGATTTGAATGTCGAATCATGGTTGCTATAGGCTCCTTTTTTCATTGAAAAAGACATTATCTATACGCGGGCAAAGCTGCAGGCAGAAGCCAGTTTCAAATTAAGCATAAACCATGAACATTAAATGAACCAGGTCAAATCAATACGAGCCCGTCTCGCTGGAGTCATTCAACAAATCATCTCTGCCTTGAAGCCATTGACGTAATGTTTCTAAGAAATGGCGGAGATGTAACACCATAGAGCGAAAGTTTGACGTTAGGTGAACGAAAATGAAAGTAATCGGAAGCTCTATGGCCGGCTTGTGAGTCAACGCTCTTAGTACTAACGGGTGTTACTTAATTTAAGGAATGTTGTGATTTTCTATATCATGTGACATGTGACTTGTGAGGATCTTATGGGCAGTGTTGGGCATTAATCAATTACTTTGTCAATTATCTTGTTAATTGACTAAAAAAGTAATTGCAATTAAATTAATTGCAAATTTTAGCTACAAAACTGAAAAATAAATGGGACAATAATCAAGACTGATTATAGCAATACCATGCAAACTAACAGATGTCATTGTATTACCTAATCAGGTATAGTTCAATCTAACAATAGAATATGTCAAAATCGTTGACCCGTTACTTGTTTAACACCGGTTTCAGCAGCCTTGACATAGAGGCTGGCCACTTTCCGACAGGAACTCCCACAAGACATGCAAACAAAAAAACACACGATTTCCTGACAATATGACGCACACGACCGTGGTTCCGTCACGCATGTCTTTATGATAATCGCGAGAATGTATGCAAATCTCTAAGTTAAGTATGCAAATGTATTGGGTCAAAGACATTCTTGATGTGAGGTTTATCCTAACCAATTTAGTCAGTATATCAATATTATAGAAAATGCTTAAACCAAACGAAATTCTAATCTAAATTTGGATCAGCCGTATTTGTCACACATATTTGTTTTAATTGTCACTTTTTTATGTTTCAGATACCTAATAATTTAAGAAGTGTGGACTACTGTTATTTTTTTTTTTTTTTTTACTAAAATACCTGTCTAGATATTAATTTAATTTGCACGCCAATTCTATCATAGCTCAAAGGGCTGGTTTCATAAAACGAAAATTCTGTAGATAAAAGCGTAGTAAGAAAACACATACCTACATAATGAAGCAACATACCAAAGAATCTGGCTCAAACCGGTAAGTGATATGAAAAATGTAGTTGTATCTGTTGTGAAATATGTTTTTTTCTTTCCACAATTATATTAGTTTACGTTCTGAAATTTAGGTTATGCCTAGTACGGCCTCAAATTCTTTTAAATACAGATTCCTGAATGAATGTCATAAACATTATTATTATTTAGAGAAATTATATGCCAAAAAATGGAAACCTACTGTTAAAGTCAACTAATTTACTCGAACGACCCTTTCGTTCGATTCACCGATTAAACAAAATATCGATTCGTCTAGAAATTTTTGTTGCGTCACTACTCAACGGAAAGGTCAATAAACAAAGAGATGTGATAAAAGAGGCTTGATATCAACGATATAATTTATTATTAGAAGACCACATTTAGTGAGCCGCATTGCAGCTATGGACATATAATATGTAACCGTGTAAGTATGTTTTACCACTGTATGGGTATTACAGCTAAATATTTCCTGTGAAATTATGCGGGTAGAACAGAAATATTTTTTTAGTCTTTGAGCACGGATGCACCGACTGCGTCTAGAAGCGTTCCTTTATAAATGAGGTCGACACAAAAAGGATTTATTCTATTTAGTATCCTTTTCTACATAGAGATAAAAGTTTGTATTGATGATTTTTTCTTATGTTTAGCAAAGAATACTACTTAGGTACTCCATGTAATACTTTTCTTTTTTTTCAGATGGAAAACCATCAAAGATGCCTTGCGTTGCCACAGCCCGGCTGGAGCCAAATTGCGTAGTTGTATCATTTGTTGGGTCAGGCTTTTACTGACTAAGAGCCCATCCTGTTTCTTCAGTCACGCGCGTTCCGGGGTCGCGGTATCTCGAGAAAATTCCCGCAACCCTGGAGGTGAAGACTACAAACATAATTTTGGGCATATGGAGCTGAAATATTATGGATAGGCGACTGCTTACTGAAAGAAGACTCACAAGGTTGGTCGTCAACGTCGTGAAGAATGCAGGATACGAAATGTCACACTGATTTCACTGTTCACAAAAACAACTTCGAAGCCAAAATATCACGATCAATACCACAATATCACTTCAGTTGCAAAAGTGAAAACCACAATTAGAGCCCGCATGCCTCATCACATATTCAACGCGTTCCTGTACGAATATTTTATAAATTCAGTCAAATCAGTTGTTTCCTATCTCATTGTGTGTAGTAAGAGTGACTCAAAAAATGCCTAATGTATTTCATTTGTTATAAACTTATATCGTTGTTACGGAAGGAGTATGAAGTTTGGCACAAATATTAAATATAGAAAATATTACTTTTTGCAACACAACACTTATTCACGTCACTTATTTCGTAAATTAAAACTAGATGAGGCCAGTCGGAGTACAGAAAGCTAATATTTTTATTATAATACGTTCGAAATTCGAACACTGGGCGCGCGCTTTCTGGTAACACTGTTTATTTTTATTATAAAGCTTATTCATTAAAGGAAACTAGCGATATGATTAGTTAAAATGCCGTTTGAGTGTTCTTAATTCAAATTCTTTACATACTATTTGAATAATCTTCTAATAAGTATTAATTTGGTTCACAACAAAATTATTATTAATAAGCTTGTAGGTTTATTAGTTAGGTACCTATATTTTAAAATATAAAAAGATGTATCGTTATGTTAGTGAATTTCTCGTGTTTTTTCAAATCTTACTAATATTATAATTGTGGTGTGTGAGGATGGATGGATGGATAAATGGTAAATATTCAACTCGCATTTCTTTTAGAATCAAAGAGAAAGGAATTCTCGCGTCGAAAACAAACAATACTATACAACCCGCTAAATCAATTGGAAACATTAGAGTAAACTCATCTGCCGAGCCTTTTACCAATTACGTATACCGGATGCGACTGCGGACGATAGGACTACTTGGCAAGACTGGTTGATTAATAGTTGACATCTTGGAATAACGTTGAAAGTTTTTAAAGTCCTTCCAAAGGTTTTCTGGAAGATATCGCTTTTAGCGATAAGACTGCCATTGTAACTGTTAGAACTAGTATAAACCAAACAATGTAAATTGTCATAGTTAATGCTACTGTCTATGCCTTGATTATCTCAAAAACCTTCCTGGTCGTATAATGCTCTCTCTTGTGTCGACTGTCTTTCTGTGCTAACTTGACTCTAATTAAATCTCAGTTTACCAGTTTAATCTATTATTATTTTCGCCCAATCCCATCAGGTTATGGGGCCCAGAATACGCGATAAATAAGTGTGCGTAATAATTTATATTCTAAAAATCGTAACATTCAAGAAAGACAAGTGAAAGCAATGTCGCGTGGGGACGAGGTGCCAGTGCCGGCGCCATTATCTTCAACAGCAACAAGTTCCGGAATTACAATCAATTTCGAAAAGCTTAGTGGAATATCTAACTACGGAAACTGGAAGTTTATGATGCGGATGTATTTAGTCCATGAAGATTTATGGGATTGCATCGAAGAATCTAAGCCGGGTGTTCCCAAGGTCAATGAAAACCGCAAACAACTACGGGCACTCGCAAAGATATGTTTGATGGTTCAACCCTCGTCTTTTTCCCACGTTAGAAATTCTGCCACTGGTTACGAGGCATGGAACAACCTAAAGACAGCCTATGAAGACAGGGGGCTGTGTCGTCGTCTTGGACTCTTACGCACGTTATTTGGATTAAAATTGGAACAATTTAGTGATATGGAAGCGTATATCTTGAGAATCACGGACTTGGATCAACAATTACGAGACATAAACGCTCCATTAGAAGATGATTTTCTGTCAGTGTTAATGCTAAGCGGTTTACCCCCAGACTATGATCCGCTTATCATGGCTTTAGAAAATTCGAACATTAAATTGTGCAGTGAAACAGTGAAAAGTAAATTATTACAAGAAAATTTACGTAGAGACTTCGACAAGAGTGAAGGTGCGATGTTTACAAACAAGTCTTCCACAAAAAGTGTCAAAAAACAACCAAAGTGCTTCATTTGCAAGAAACCAAATCACTTTGCTAAAAACTGTCCAACTAAAACGAATAATAAAAATATTAATAAACGGGGTGAAGGTGAAAAGTGTGAGAAAGCGTGGAACGGAACATTATTGACAGCACTAGCTGTGAACATTGACTCGAATGCCTGGTATGTCGACTCCGGCGCTACTTGTCACATGACAAACAACAAAAATCTATTGAAAAATTATGTTGTGGACACTCCGCGGTTAGTTACAGTTGCTAATAATCAGAAAATGCATAGTGAAGGTCATGGTGAAGTGGAATTATTGTTGAAAGGACAATCTCAAGTTACAAAATTAAATGAGGTTATTTTTGTGCCAGGATTGTCAACAAACCTTATTTCCGTAGGCAAAATAGCTTCTAAGGGACTTGAAGTTCATTTTGACATTGAAAAGTGTAATGTTTATTGCGGAAAAATGCCAGTTGCAAGTGCTACAAAAGTGAATGGTGTCTATGAACTGGACACAGTGAGTCAACAATCAACAAATGGTCATGAGCTGGCTGCGACATGTCAAACAGTGGCGTTGGTGGAGCCACAGATCCAGTCCATGGATGGGAAATGCGCAGAAGCTGTGAATTTGTGTGAAGCGAATCAATCACAGGAGATTTGGCATCGGAGACTCGGACACCTGAACAAGCGAAGTATGGATTTACTGAAACAAGGCATGGCAAGTGGAATTAATTATACTTATAGCAAAAATAATCCCTGTGTGGCATGTATTGAAGGGAAGCAGAGTAGAATACCATTCCCAAAACAATCCTATAGTCGAGCCACTGAGAAATTAGGTCTCATACATTCTGATTTATGTGGGCCTATGTCAGTTTCCTCATTTAGTGGTGCCAAGTATTTATTAACGTTTATAGATGACTATACTAGGATGACCTTTGGTTATTTTATTAAAAGTAAAGATGAAGTTCTGTCTGTATTCAAGGTCTTTAAAAATGTTGTAGAAAATCAAACTAATTTGAAAATAAAGATGATAAGAACAGACAATGGTCGTGAATATGTGAATAAACATTTCCAGACATTCCTTCAAGAGCATGGCATCGTGCACCAGACGACTGTACCCTACTCTCCACAACAGAACGGAGTTGCGGAAAGGGCAAATCGCACGATTATGGAGGCCGGACGTTGTATGCTACAAGATGCAGGTATGGACCAAAGATTCTGGGCTGAGGCTTTGAATACAGCAATCTTTATCAAGAATAAATCACCAAGTAAAGCGGTAAGAGGAACAACACCAGAAGAAAAATGGTCTGGTTGTAAAGTTGATTTGTCAATTTTGAGAATATTTGGCTGTGTTGCTTATGCAATGATCCCTGATGAGAAGCGTAAGAAACTAGATGCAAAGAGTAAACAATACATTTTTGTAGGATATTGTAATGAGTCAAAAGGATACAGACTAATTGATCCTCAAAATCTCTCCAAATGCATTAAATCTAGAGATGTGTGCTTCTTAGAAGGAATGATGTATAAAGACTTAAAAATAAATCAGAATAACACTACTACTGATTGTCAAATAAATTTTAATGATGGAATAGAAAATGTTGTGAGAACAAATGATGATAACAATGTTGATCCCTCGCCTACTATAGAGTTATCTGACTCGATCACAACTAATTCAACTGTTTCTGATTCCAGCTCTGTGGATGACCCCAATGATGTCACATGGAATCCAGACATAACTCAAGATCAGGATTCTAGTTATTATGAAGACATAGATGAAAGTATGAATGCTGTAATAGCAATGACAGCAACAACTCATGACGGAGAACCACAGACAATTGAGGAAGCATTATCAGGACCTGAAAAGGAACACTGGAGGGAAGCTATTGAAGATGAATATAAATCATTTGAGAAAAATAAGGCTTGGAGTTTGACATTACTACCTGAAGGAAAGAAGGCTGTGCGCTGTAAGTGGGTTTTCAAGAAGAAGCTAGGACCAGAAGGTCAGTTACTTCGGTATAAAGCACGCCTTGTAGCAAAAGGTTATACCCAGGAATACGGGATTGACTACAAGGAAACCTACTCACCTGTGGTACGATATTCTACTATACGTACACTGATTGCCCTGGCAGTAAATCTAAACTTACACATTGATCACATGGATGTAAAGACAGCATTCTTAAACGGTGAATTGCAAGAGACTGTTTACATGGAGCAGCCAAATGGATACAAGATAAATGGTAAAGAAAACCATGTATTTAAACTCCATAAAGCTATATATGGGCTTAAGCAAGCCTCAAAGGCATGGTATGACAAGATAGATAATGCCTTGACAGATCTTCAGTTTAGAAAAACACTTGGTGAGCCTTGTGTCTACATTAAATCAGACAACTCAGGAAATATAATTATATTAGCTTTGTATGTTGATGACATTTTAATTATAAGTAAAGATACACCAGAAAAGAAAGCACTCAAGGAGAAACTGATGAAAAAATTTGAAACAAAAGATCTTGGCCGAGCTACACATGTATTAGGAATGAGATTAAATCAAAGACAAAATCAAATTACATTGGATCAGAAAAACTATATACAGAAGGTATTAGATCAATTTAATATGACTGATTGTAAGCCTGTAAGTACACCTCTGGAATGTGGCATAAAGCTTGAGAAAGGAGACCAAACTGATATGGATTCCAAGTATAGAAGTCTAGTGGGATGTATTATGTACATAGCCGTTTGTACTAGACCAGATATTATGCATGCAGCAAGCCTACTCAGCCAATTTAATAATTGTCATTCTGATATACACTGGAAATCAGCCAAACGTGTAATGCGATATTTAAAAGGGACTATTAATTATAACATAGTATATGAAAAATCCTCATTAAGTGTTACAGGATATGTAGATGCGGATTGGGCTTCTAATCAGCTAGACCGTCGCTCATATACTGGTTATGTATTTAAATTGGGAAATTCAGCAGTGTCATGGGAAAGTCGAAAACAAAGAACTGTGGCCCTATCAAGCACCGAAGCTGAATATATGGCATTGTGTGAAGGAGCAAAGGAGGCTAAATTTCTTAGAAGCTTTCTTTATGAATGTTTAGGTAAACATTTATCAGTAACTTTGTTCAATGACAGTCAGTCAGCACAAAACATTTGTAAAAGTCATGTTAATCATAGCCGTAGTAAACACATTGATATTAAACATCATTTTGTACGACAAATTGTGGAAGATAAAATTATAATGTTAAAATACTTATCTACTGAAAATATGCCAGCAGATGTCCTAACTAAATGTTTGAGTAAAGATAAACATTTTAATTGTGTAATAAATCTTGGATTACAGATTGTTTAGTTTAAGGGCAGGTGTTAGAACTAGTATAAACCAAACAATGTAAATTGTCATAGTTAATGCTACTGTCTATGCCTTGATTATGTCAAAAACCTTCCTGGTCGTATAATGCTCTCTCTTGTGTCGACTGTCTTTCTGTGCTAACTTGACTCTAATTAAATCTCAGTTTACCAGTTTAATCTATTATTATTTTCGCCCAATCCCATCAGTAACCATAGAATAAGCAATATTGTTAAATAGGTGTGTTTAAATTTTGGTGTACAATAAAGTATATTCTATCTATCTATCTATAGGCAACTTTTTATCTCGGAATTCCCACGGGATCGAGATTTA
Source organism: Tholera decimalis (assembly GCA_943138885.2). NCBI lineage: Eukaryota > Metazoa > Arthropoda > Insecta > Lepidoptera > Noctuidae > Tholera > Tholera decimalis. Next base: position 2,027,449 of record OW964552.2, on the reverse strand, counting down.
TGCGGGAAAATCCTCCCACGCGAAAGAATTCACGGGCAAAAGCTAGTCCTAAATAAGACAACTGCCATTTCTAACCTATTTATTTGGAAAACTTGTGTTATATGAAAAGCCTGATAAAATCCTTGGTTCCTTGAGATTTCAATAACACTAGTTATTTTATTCCTTTTATCTCTTATACATACTATTAATTACATTTTTAAATATTCCTAAAATTGTCCAAGTGCGAGTCAGACTCGCCCATGAAGGGTTCCGTAGTAACTACGCCAAATAACTTTGTTTTTCATAGTGTTTGTATGAATTACAAAGTTATATTTTGTGTTTTTAGAAAATATGCTGTATCTCAAAAACTGCTGTCCTGATCACGTTCGAACTAATTTTTTCGTTGAAAATTTACATTAAGATTTACAGCATATATTTTTTTTAGATTTTTCACTCCATTATTATAGAAGTTAGAGGGGGGACGGGGACGACGACGACACATTTTACCACTTTGGAAGCGTATATCTTTTAAACGAAACTTTATGAAAAAGTGGTTTTAGAAACCTCAATATCATTTTTAAAGACCTGTCTATAAATACCACACACGCATAGGTTTCTTGAAAAGAAATATTTTCAGTATCAGTTCCATGTATTTTCTTAAAATTGGAAAGCGGTTTACAGAATACATCTACCTACCAAGTTTCACATGTATAGTCCCAATAGTTTCGGAATAAAATGGCTGTGACATTCGGACGGACGGACAGACTGACAGACAGACCGATATGACGAAACTATAAGTGTTCGGTCCGATATGCGTTTCCGAACGCACCCTTTTGACATAAAGAAATTTGATCTTGACATTACTCTGACTTGACAGATAGACTTTGCTTCCCCGTTGAAAAATGTCGGTCATGGGACCCTGTTGAGATAATTATAATTGGAAAAATATCGTTTGGAATCGCCTTTTGAAACCGATAATTGGGTCGCGAATTATCTATTGTTTGAAGTTGTAATCCCCATTTGATGAAAAACCCGGGATATTTTGGGATTCCTCGCCGGTTGGTTGCCATCGCGTGGCACGCGCTTTTGCTGGAAACGAGTTGTGCTGTGATTGCTGTTGGAACCGCGCCATCTGGAGACTGGCGCCTTGTGAACGTCCACACACTTGATTAACATCACACTTTCACTTACTCACCTCATATTACATACATACCACACTTGGGGCGTGGCCTTGGGAAGGTCGAAGTTGGCGAACCCAGCACAGAAGGTTAGTGGTTAGACCTGTTATTTGTATTCATAAAGCCTCAGAGGCTATAGGTTGTCGTAAGGCCTTTTGTTTATTGTTGTTTGTAAGCAACGTTTATAGCTCCACGTACCGTGGACAGTTTTGGACACCCAGTTAGCGTTGCACTGGCCTATTGTAGTTCTGAACAATAAGGGTTCCGTTGTTTGCCATTTGGCAACGGAACTCTAATGGTTTACAGAATAGGAGCCCACCGGTATCGGGAACAGTGTCCAAGCTACCGGTGGTCAGGGCTCCAAAGAGAGGAACCTCCTAACAATACGCGCCGTTTCCAGGAGTACCGCTTTATTTTTATAATTCTTGTAAGATATTATTCTGATGTCCTCAATATTTTCTACGTGTGCCCCACAAAGATGCTGTTTCTGCTACATATTCATAGCGTAATGGTGGAATAGTTGTGAGCCACTGAAGTGCATCGGATCGGATGCCGCTGCACCGACGCCAATATGAAAGCGTTTGCTACACTCTTTTTGATAAATTAGACAGTTCTTGATAGAATTAGAGTTGTTACTGGAGAATTTTATCGATGATCTATTGTTTTCAGCAGCGCGATAGTGATACTCACGATTCAGCTTCGCTAACTTTCAGTAGATCGTTCGGATGCCTACGGATATAGGCAAGAAAACTTAAACTGTGTTGCGAGAATACTGAAGACTCTTAGATTTGTTTTTAATAAGTGATGATGTGGTCTAAGATGGAGTACGCTTACCTAACGCTTACCTCCTATTAACTTTTGACTTAAAGACCGCCAGGATATAGGTATCTAGGAAACACAGACTCCGGCAGAGAATTCCACTCCTAGCCGTACGCACAACGAAAATATTCGGGTGGGATATCCACCATGTAACGATGAAGCATCGCCTCATCTTGTAGTCCGATGATGATGGAACGGAATGAACGTGAAATTAGATTGTGTAATTCCCTCGCACACTCCCCGAAATATAACCTATAAGAAAAACGATAGACTTGCAACTCGTCGTCGATGTTCAAGACTCTTGAGCTTTGACTCGACCAGTGCATCGCTGCTAGTGAGTCTCTTGGCCCGTTTCTTCAATTTAATGTGACGTCACATATCCTATAACCAGAGGTCGATCAAGACGCTTCTAACGATACGTCATTTGTCATATTATGATAAGTACCTAGTTAAAAAGTTGTAAGGGAACAGGTAAACATACATACCGGTCAAAATCTCCTTTTTGCTTCGCCGTAGTCAGGTAAAAATAGTAAACTCAACGACTACACAAATTTTTTATGCAACATTAGGCTCGGTGAAAGTCTTCGCTTAGTAACAAAATCAATTATTTACGTTTGTTTTTGATTATCGTCAGATACCGTTCACATTATATTATTAAATTATCTAATAATATAAACATAGCTCGTTTGCCTTTCTATTTTGTATTACAATTTGCCCCGAGGTAATTTTGTTTTATCTTCAAACGGTCAATGTCGTTTTTAGGCTTAGAAATTACCTTATAAAATGGAATTTATAATTGGATTCGCTCATTTCACACTGTGTGTATGTCTGTCTCTTTAATGTACTCCGAATCGACTGGACAGATTCAATTGACCCAAACACGGGTACCTAACGAAAATTAACTACATACAACGTGTAACAAAATAAACGCAATTCCTGAAAGTAGTTTGTTCAGAGTCGGCTTCTGAGTCGATATCTGTCATAAAAATAGGTGTTCAATTTTGACGGAAAAATCTTTCATTTAACTTAAAATGGAAACACAGTATCATGACAAATTAATACAATCGTTAATTCAAGGTAATGCGCTCGAGTGCGTGTCGGCCGCTAACATTGCATGAGTGTATGCGTCTGCGTAAGGATATTGTGTGACGCACAGGATAATTATTTTATAAAAAATGTCTAGGTTGGTTTCAATTCATTTAGTAGCAGACGTTGTTTTAGACTTATAATTTAATATTCTAATTGGGGTGTCTGAGATATTGCGCTTAATCTGTTACACTTAATTAAGTATTTTTAGTGCTACGTCACGTTTGACATTCAAATTAGAAAATTGTAGAATAATATCTTTCAAACTAAGCCTAGAATTTGTTGGTAAGTATCTAATTGTATTTAAACAATTTTAAGTAGATATCTAAATAATGTTAAAATTATTAAGTATATTGTGTGCCTAGCTTGGGCGGAGCACCGCGGGCAGTGTCCTCGTGGAGACAATCGGCGATGGCGACCTCTCGCGCTCGGCCCTGGTTCAGTTCATGGTGCGGGGCAAGGGGGAATTTAAGCAGTCCCTCCTCCGCAGCAGTTCAATAACAACGAGAGTGGAAACTGAACACGTGAGGGTGAGACAACTCTCTTCCTCACGCCCAGACGCCATTAAATCACCTGAGTAAGTAAGAAAATTATAAATATAACGGACCAATAAATAACAGAAGCCAGAGAAGTCTTCCATCTTATTTCTGCTATCATACCTATTCACAAACACCTAACTGCTTTAAAATCTGGTGTAATCAAAACCATGGCATCAGCTATGCGAACGCCATCAACACGTTCGCTGACAGTGAGCACTTACCCTAACACCACATTACTACAGTAGAATTTTCCACGACGTACTCTTAAAAATAAGTGGCCCGTCCCTCGACGTACTGTCATAACCAGTGATCGGAGTAGGTAGATTGATTTTTGGTACTTGTATCATAAATGCACACAGAAAGAATAACATGGATAAGCCATTTTCCCGGAAAGTAATTCCGGTATTTCCGGATTCAATTAAACATTGTTAATGTTGGTAGTGATATTATTCCTACTCCATTCAAAATTTAAAGGAAGGTATAAAAACTAAATTAATTCATTATTTATCTGTTGAATAATAAAAACAATCTAATTCCGATCGAAGCTTTAATTTTTATTTTTTTATTTTTTTTATTGCTACCTTTTTTTTGAGGATGGCAAATCATCAAATGACTCCTTCCACTCTGGCAGAATAAAATTCCTACATAAGTTCCGGTTTTTTTTAATAATCCACCAATTCCGGAGGAATGTCCATATTAATATATACGTTTCGGATCAATGACCCCATTTCAATCTACCTACTCTGATCACTGGTCATAACGCACTATTTTAATTTCCCGCCTAACGACGTACTGTCAGCGAACGTGTTAAACCGAAAGCTACACATCCCTATATCATATCAACCATCACAACAAAATCATAAAATTGGAATATCCTTCACCAGAAATTGGCATTGACATACTCTAGTTTGGATAACAAACGAATCTGTTATTTTATAAGTTTTGTTTAGCAATTAATCGGTACAAGGGCATCATTATAATATAAAGAGTTTTGAAAGAGTTAGTTGTCTATTGAATTTTACCTAAACCATATATTTTTCGACCTTCCTCGTTAATATATAACTTCAAAATCATTTATTTAGAAATACATTGACCTTTATTCAGTACCTATAGAACAGTGTTTTTTTTTTCAATTACATAAAAATAATTATTGCACCATTTGTTATTTGTAGGCTGACAATCGATTTTAGGGTTCCGTTCGACTAAAAAACAGAAAACCTTATAGGATAATTTAGTTGTCTGTCTGTCAAGACCCCTTATCTCAGTAACGGTATTGAAAACGACAGAGATATCGAACTGAAATAGAACTGAAAAACTTTTAAGTCAAGCCGATCAGAATATATGACCGTTTTTGTCGCATAATTTGCGATCACAAGGAAATCAATAGGGGTTTTCCTGTTGACTTAGAATCATAAAATTTTGCAAGAAGCAATATCTTACAGTACATTTAAAGTAGAAAAGAACTGAAAACCGTCAATATGTTCGATACAATTGAACTTATATACTAAGATAAGTTAGTGCGGAACCCTCAATGAATGAGTCCAATTTTTATGTATCTTTAGTATCCTACAAGTAGATGCTTCGAAGTATGGGTCATGAAGGCCTTCGCTCAGATTCGGGTAGGATAGCATGAAAATCTATCCTACATTCGAGCGAAAACCTTTCATAAATGCATACTTTTTTAAGTATCTTTATGTGATATGTATGTGTTAAGCCCGTCCTATCATCGGACTACAAGACAAACGGCAAAGCGCCATCGTTACATGGCGGACAGCTAAAGTGGAGCGTCAATAGCCTAATGGATAAGGTGTCGGACTTGTGATCGAGAGGTCGCAGGTTCGAACCCAACCCACTACACTATTGTCGTGAACTCACTCCAGACACAAGCATATTTAACTTAGTTGGGGTGGTTAACAGGATTACTAGTAATGTGAATTCTTACCCACATTGCTAGTTATCTTTTTAAAAAATGAAGAAAAAAAAATTGGTGAAGTGCGAGTCAGACTCGCCCATGAAGAGTTCCGTAGTAACTACGCCAAATAACTTTGTTTTTCATAGTGTTTATATGAAAAAATATTTTCAGTTTCAGTTCCATGTATGGGGAGCCCCGGAATCGGAAATTGGAAAGCGGTTCACAGAATACATCTACATACCAAGTTTCACATGTATAGTCCTAATAGTTTCGGAATAAAATGGCTGTGATGTATAGTATCGTATGTAGATAATATATGTATAATAGAATGGCGGACGGACGGACAGACAGACAGACAGACAGATATGACGAAACTATAAGGGTTCCGTTTTTTGCCATTAGGCTACGGAACCCTAAAAAGGGGGGGAGCCTTAAGAGTAAATAGGTTACTTCTACATCATTGTTTGCTATCAAGTGAGATGGTGGCCAAAAGTGAGCTTAAACAATATGCTAACATCTGAGTGTTTAACAATTGGTCACAATAACCTTCATTCTGGGCTTTAACTATCATTAAACTCATGAGCTCAGCCACGATTAATAACTAAAAAAACAGTAACTAACGAAACCCATACCATAACATCGATCCCACCAAAACCATAAATGTGAAATAGGAGCCAAGTTCAATTATCGATTTCGCCGACAAAAGACTTGAGATCTAAATGTGTGCCAAGTCCTGTAGACAATCCTGAAATTTATTTATAATAACGTAAATTCTTAAGTAAACTTAAAACACATTTTTTTTTCTGCGAGAACAATGCTTATTTAAAAATATGTCATTTTCAATTTGAGTAGTTGAATTATTTACAGAAAGCAAATAACTTATGATCTATATGTGTTTAAGTGTGTAACTAATTTGGTGTGTTTAAGTTGAATAGTTTTTGAGCTATGAAGGGGTCAAAAGTGGCTCCAAATGGTTCGTGTAATAAACACACGGCCATTGCTCGCCAGTTCTCTTTGCTTGAACTTGGCTTGACACGCTGCTGCGTGTCTAGATACCATGATGTTTATTATCTACAACAACTTCGCTGCAATATTATCGATTTTTTATAACGAGTTAACAGATCATTCCGGCCACGACACTTTACGGTACAATTGAATTCATCAAAAGAAAATAGCAACAACATTTACAACATCCGCCGTTTGATAATTGTGTGGAAAATTGATTCGATGATTACATTAAGTGGTATGAAAAAATACCTGTTTAGTGAAATAGCATCTAGTACGTGACTAGGATCTTAGGCAAAATATACAAACAAAAAACAATCTGCCTAGCTTTTTCCTAAACTATATCGGGGACATCCATCAAACGACGGATTACGGCCCTCCCTCCCACTTATGTTCTATCGGGGTCGGGTGCCAGTCTATGCGGATGCAGTCGAGTACCTGCAGTATTTTACAAGGAGAACCTTACTGTCTATCAAAAACCACAGCCCATAAATTGGGTGCCACGGTGGATATACACGAATGATGAACGTTGTGGGTATCTATCTATAAGTGATGTATTTGGACAATAATTAAAATCTGTGATTCCTTGTCTTTGTTACAATTGTAAATATACCGTTGGTGGGCCTTACTTTATAAATAAACTAGCAGCCGCTCGGGCCTTCGTAGCCGTGGATTTTAACACGTTAAAAGCATAATCTTCCTTTTTTTTGCAGTCAAATAAAAAGTATTCTATAACCTTTCTCAAGCTTCCAGCTACTTCAATTCCAATTTTCATCCAAATTCACCCAGTATTTTCGAAGATTAGCGTTCAAACAAACAAACAATCTATTCCGCTTTATAATATTTGAATAGATAAAAGTTTACTTATGGCCATCAGGCCCAAATGTTAGTAAAAATGTTCCTATAAACTATATTAGTAGAAAATACAAAAAAAAATAGAAATAGAGACAAGTATTATTAACACACCATAGACTCGAGGGTGTATCTATCGTCTATGGTATACGGACCAGCGGCGACATAGCGTAAGACAATCAGGGTCATTCTTATTTGCCCGCCAACATACTCAACAACAAATTATCCCTAAGTAGGAATTTAGTAGTAACCGCCCATAGGCTCAGATCTGGACACATTCCATGCAATAAGTTTACATTCCTTATGAGAAAAATAAACTCGCCTAATTGTGTGGTATGTGGAGTGGTGGAAGGTCTACATCACCTGTTGATGGAATGTGTTAGATTTGAGTCCTACAGAAATAATCTCTTTGAAGCCTTGAACTTGAACAGACTCGATCTAGGTTCATTCCACAGACTTATGTCTCAAACATATAGTGATAATGCGAAGAGTCTGTTCAAGTTCTTGGCAAAATATAAGACTTCGATTAACGTAGATGTATGTGTATAAATAGATTTAGGGTATAGTGGGGCTGTCATACGCAGTGCTTAAAAGTCCCCAACATAATAAAGAAAAAGAAAACTTAAAAGTACAGAAACCATCAAAAGTACCTTCGTGCCGTAATTAATTAGAACAAAGAAAGTATTATACAAACAAAAACTACGTAAAACAAATCCCATACAATATAGAGAAGCGTGAAAATTACACGTTGGGACAAAAAAATTGACCCAGTTCTATGATATTGGAGATCGTATGAATTCTCTTTAGTAAGCGATTAATATACTTGAGAACAATGAATGGTTTGTTTGTCGCTAATCATTCACCAATCGAAAAAAAGTTAGCAAGTGAAATGTATTGTTCCTACTGTTGTGTTTTCTATACTATCATTCTTACAGCGTGTGCTGTCTTTTAATTACGTGTCAATCATTGAAAGGATTGATTGAGGTAGATAGTTGTCGCTATTGTGAAATAAACTACCTCTATTTTTTATTGGAATGTAATAAAATGTTACTTATGTAATTTAAATACAGATTGCAGAAACGGCATAGTTTAGTAGGACATTTTAAGAAATTTATTTTGAAGATACTTGTATAATTTATTCGGTTTTTGTAAAATTAAATCGACATAAGCAGAAATTTGTAAGAGCTCTACAAATAAGAAGCTAAAACTATGTGATTCCTAAACAAGAATTTTTCTGCGTCTTTGTCAAATTGCAAATAACTTGATCCACTAAAACCGCAAGCTTAGGTATGAGAATATTTATTTGCTTACGTTTAGTAAGCGAAAATGGTTTTATGGAATTTCTGATTTGTTTGGCAATAGAAAATAAAGAGATAATCTTTTACTTTTTCATCACAGTTTTTAGAATGTAGAAACATTAAGATACTGAGCGAGTGCCAATAATTTAACGGTAAACCCAGACTAGTAACAGTCTAATATAACAGCAGGCTATAACCATACTGAGAAACTTAAATGTGTAAAAAATATGTATACTATTGTAAGGTAGGTAAATGGAATCATTGTTAATGGAGGAAAAATCAATCATGAAAATATACAGAAACGAATTTCCGCAAAGAAACAGCTATTTAATGCAGTATTTCTATACAATTACTTTATACATTACGTTGGTTCACATGAGTAATTACAACGCGCTTGCACCAGAGAAACGGAAAAGTAAAAACTGTATAATAGTTGTGCGAACCAATTCTCTCACCATAATATTGTGTCGTAAAATATAATGTGGTGCATTTTTTTGGACGTAAGTGTATAGTCGGGGAAACGGCGCGAGCGCTTGAATAGATATTAAATAACAACGTATGTTAAACAATGGTGTAACGTTAGTAATAAAAAGTAGCTTTTTAATTAAGTACAGTACTGCTTCCATACGTTCCATATCAGGTTTATCTTTGTGATCAACTGATCATGGCGTTTACTTGTGAGAGCTTGAAGTATCCTAGTTTAACAAGCCTTTTATTTATCGTTGGGAAAATCGTCTAATAGCTCCTCCCGCTCTCGGTGGAGCGGTAGGGAGTATCAAACTTCTACAGACTTAAACCCCACCCTGTTCCTTCACTGCCCTTACGTTCCAGGGCCGTGGTACCTCATTCCGTATTTCCGTAGCCCCGTTCCTGTCCCTGCAGCTCCTCCCCGCAGCGATGCCCGACCGACTACAAAATCTGACCCGTTGGTCACTGTGAGCAACCCATCTGCTCCCCCCGCAAAGCCCGAGCCTATAAAAGAAGTGGATCGGGCTGATAACGGCTTCGTGATGGTGCAGAGGAGGAAGCGCGATCAGATTAGCTGTAAGAACCGCTGCGGCAAGGCTCCTACGGAGCCCAACGAGAAACTGCGTGCCGCGAAGCCGAATACTTCGGTGTACATTTCCCGTCTTCACTACACCATTCACGCGGTAGCCATCGTTACGTACGTGCGCCAAAGGCTGAAATATGCACCGAGAGTGCAGCTGCTGGAGTCGCATCGCAATGTCAACTTCAAGGCATTTGTGGTGCGCATACCAACATGGTTCCTGCCTCAGGTGATGGAAGAAAGCTTTTGGCCGCAGGATGTGGTATTCCGCCGGTTTCGCGGACAAGTGCCACCGGAACGCACAAAGACCTAGTGCAATTTAGTGATACTAAAATAGTATTAAGTTTTATTTACTAACACTATTGTTATTATATTATGTATACTTTAGGTTAAGGTATATATCTATGATTCTTTGTAACCTGAAAATAAACGATTAAATAAATAAATAAAAAGTAAATAAATTAGTAGTAGTACCCGGTAGTTTAACAAGCTTACATGCTAGTACAGCCCACAACTTTCCTCCTCCTCAAATCAGTCCCTCAGTGCTGACAGCCTACAACTTTCCTCCTCTTCTAATCAGTCCCTCAGTGCTGAGGATCGTGGCTACGACGGAAACGTTACAACAGGTTCCTCCATCTTCTAAGGTGGAGCTTGATGGAGAGCCTGGGACATCGGCATCTGCAGTACTTGGGACACCTGGTCAGCCCATCGTTTGGGACTACAGCCTACAACTACAATACAAATATCTCATGATCTGATCAGTATTTCCACAAATACGTTGGGGTCAGGTCAGCTTCCAATGTAGTCGGATGCAGCTTAGAGTAAGTGTTTTACATGGAGCGGCTGTTTTTTTTTTTATTGAAAATAGGCTCGCGTTTGACCACCATCTCACCTGATGGTATGTGACGATGTGGTCGAGGGTGGAGCACGCCTAGAAGTAACCTATTCACTCTTGACTTAAAGACACCCAGACTATAGCGATCAGGAAACACAGACGCCGGCAGGGAATTCCACTCCTTAGTTAGCCGTACGCACAATGAAAGTATTCCCAAAATGTTTCGTGCGTATGGGTGGGATGTCCACCATGTAACGATGGCGCATCGCCGTTTGTCTTGTAGTCCGATGATGGAACGGGCTTGGCGATATTAGATTGTGTAATTCCATCGCACACTCCCCGAAATGTAACCGATAAAAAACCGATAGACTAGCAACTTATCGTCGATGGTCAAGGCTCTGGAGCTTTGACCCGACCAGTGAATCGTTGCCAATGAGTCTCTTGGCCCGTTTCTCGAAAGACTCAAGTGCATCCAGTTGGTATTTGGCAGATCCATCCCAAAGATGAGAGCAGTATTCCATACACGACCGAACCTGGGCTTGATAAAGATTGAGCAACTGTTCTGGTGTTAAGAGGAGGCTCCCTAAATTGTATGTAATTTTGTATTGATATTCTGAAACAATCACGCATACAATCAAAATGGAACTTTAGTATATGATTTATCGGATCTTTTTCTTTACATGTCTGGACCAGTAATTTCGTAATTGGAACATTTTCGCTCGATTCATTTCATGTCTTTTTAAAGATTATTCAAAATTTAATCAAGATTACTCGGCTTTTATGTCTAAAATTAGTATTGACAGTAAGAAAATACAGTTTATTCTCTAGATCAATTATTACAATAGTTATAAACGAAATAAAAATTGAGACTTACGACATTTAGTTTCGATCCCGAATATGGTAAAAGAACGCATGCGATATTCAACTTTATTACTGCTGCGTTAGCGTTTAGCACACAACGGCAGTTTTGAAACCGAACATGGTGAAAGAGCGCACGCGATATTCAACTTTATTACTGCTGCGTTAGCGTTTAGTATACAACGGCCTAACCGGGGTGGATGGGGGTGGAGCTTGCGTAAAAATTATTTTGGACTGCCTGGTCTTAAGTACCGTCTCACCTTTGCTAGGATTCCCAACTTTTTTAAACTATCTATATGTAACTATCTATGTCTATCTATGTATATTAACTGCTTATCTGACCTCCAAAACCCAGTAGCTGGGTAACACGATACCCCTTGGTAAGACCAATGTCAGATTTTCTGGCTTCTGACTACTCGTAATGACTGTCAAAGATGTACAAAAGACAGAATGATGACGGAGGAAAAGCATGGTCAACCCATCCACAGGCTGACCTCGGTAAGTGTTGCTTAACACTGAAGAACAACCCGTAAAGGTGTTATTATTTAGTCACGACTCCTTTTTTTTATAGATTTCACATTACTAGCAATGTAGTTAACCCCTCCAACTAAGCTAAATATGCTTGTGTCTGGAGTTGGTTCATAGAAATAGTGCAATGGGTGCCGTGAACCCACTCCAGATACAAGCATATTTAGCTTAGTTGGAGGGGTTAAAAAGATTGCTAGTAATCTTTACCATGTAATGTCTATCGACAGGTTATTTATATATTTAGTTGTCTGTAATGTTACAGTAAAGAGAATAGGAAAAATGTTTTTGGGTTTTTTAACTAGTCTCAGTTACCATGACAACCGATATAGCTGAAATTCAGGGTCTGTTCCATAAGACAGTTCGGGAAAGGCAGACTGTACAGACGCAAATCTTTCTGTTTTTCAAATCCAACAATAATTAGAATAGCTTTTAGAGTTTAATAAAATTAATTTTTAAGTATTTATTATTATACTATGTAGTTTCTTCCTGCAGTTTTACTTGCGTGAAAAGTTTGGTGCAGTCTGGTTTTCTGTGGAGTCTTATGTGCTTACAGTTATTTACACATCACTAACACAGAGCCTTATTAAAAAAATTATTGTCTGTCTGTCTGTTTGTCTTTTTGTAAGTCTGGACTAATCTCTGGAATAGGTGCACCGATTTTAATGAGACTTACTCTGGAAGATAGAGAAAGTTATAGTACAAAGACTTGTGATCGAGAGGTCACGAGTTCGAACCCCACCCATTACACTATGCCGTGAACCCACTCCAGATACAAGCATATTTAGCTTAGTTGGAGGGATTAACAAGATTGCTAGTAATGTGAATTCTACTGATATTCTAAATTAAAATTAAAAAAATTAGCCGAATGCGAGTCAGACTCGTCCATGAAGGGTTGCGTAGTAATTACGCCCAATAACATTGTTTTTTTTTTTTATAGTGTTTGTATGTAATACAAAGTTATATTTGCGGTTTTAGAAAATGTGCTATATCTCAAAAACTGCTGACACGATCTCGTTCACACTAATTTTCATTAAGATCTACGGCATATATTTTTTTTAGATTTTTCACTCGATTATTATAGAAGTTAGAAGGGGGGACACATTTTACCACTTTGCAAGCGTATATCTTTTAAACAACTGACTTTAAGAAAAAGTGGTTTTAGAAACCTCAGTGTCCTTTTTAAAAACCTGTCTATAAATACCACACACGTATTGGTTTGATAAAAACCTTGTAGTCCTAATAGTTTCGGAATAACATGACATGACGAAACATAAGGGTTCCGTTTTTGGCCATTTGGCTATGGAACCCTAAAAAGTATATGTTTTTATTTCAATTAAGAGAAGTAGCAATATCAGTAGCAATATTAATTCATTCCATTCCATTCATCTCGTGGGATGCGAACGAAGTCACAGGCACAACTATGTAGTTTGTACTAGAATAAGAAACGTCAGTCAATAAGAACGGAAACAACTTTTATTCATACGATTTCTCACAATCAAATTTTGACAGTAATGCGGTCGCATGTGTTCTAAATCTCGAAACTTAGTTGTCTAGCAGTGACAATGACAGAATAAGCGATAAGCAAACTAAATGCGGTGTCGCGTGTCACTACAGATTATGTGGCCACTTTCTTTCAAGTATGTGTGTAAATGTTAGTTTTAGAAGCTTACTTTGTGTAAGATTTGCTGAGTTATGATCGTTGATTGTTTGAGTTCTTAAAAAGTATGTTAAAGTCGACAATCATAAAATATATTTATGCAGATGCATTTTTTTAGGCAAATTTAAACTAGATGAGGCTGCTGTTTACCTTGATAAGAAACACTGAAACTAACTCAGAGGTCAAAGTCACGTTTGAAGGCCATACAATCCGTAGTTATCAAATTACAATTATGAGAACCACGTAGGTTAATGTCTCTTTTGTTTTACAGCACCATGAAAGATAGTTAGTAGAAGTAGCTCGCAATCCTGGAATCCTGAAGGTCATCACAGTTATTTTTGTGACTTAAAAATCCCCTAAAATATCACAAATAGTAAATAATTCGCAGTTTATTTTCGATCCACAACAAATTTGCCTTATTTGTATGCAACACATTATATCATTCAACTTGTTGCCCAGTTCTGGGCAAACTTAATTTAGACCTCGCCATCAAACGTAAAAGTTTGGCGAGTTAAGATTTAAGTGATACCTCTGTATATAAATAAATTAACTAAATAAATAAAAAAAAAAAAGTAATTTGCCATCAACACGTTAAGAAGCAGAAGAAATTCATTTAGAAAACTCATCTACGAAAATTTATCAAAAACAGCAAAATATTTTACAGTATAACTTTTAAGTAACGTATCCTGTCAGCAAGCTGAATAATAAAAATAGAAGTGCGAGTCAGACTCGCCCATGAAGGGGTCCGTAGTAACTACGCCAAATAACTTTGTTTTTTATAGTGTTTGTATGAAATACAAAATTCAAACCAATTTTCGTTGAAAGTTTTCATTAAGATCTACAGCATATTATATTGTTTTTAGTTTTTCACTCTATTATTATAAAAGTTAGAGGACACACATTTTTGGACCACTTTGGAAGAGTATATCTTTTAAACTATTGACTAAGAAAAACTAGTTTGAGAAACCACAATGTCATTTTTAAAGACCTGTCTATAAATACTACACACGTATTACGGTTTGATGAATAAAATATTTTCAGTTTCAGTTCCACATATGGGGAGCACCCCTAATTTTTTATTTATTTATTTATTTATGTACACACATGACACTTATAAAGGAAAAAAATAAATACAGACAAAAGAGCACAAAGGTGCTGCTTATTTCCTAAGAAATTTCTTCCAGCAGACCTGCGATAGGAGGGTTGAAGAGGAGATGATAGACACAGTGTGTATAAATAATAATTACGATATAAAACATACTTAGCTGTAAAATTAAACTAAAATGATATATTTAATAAATATATACATACATAGAATTAAAATACATATTTATATTAATACTATAAAAATATATACCTATAATATATATATAAAATTACGGGATGTTAGATAGGTAATGATCTTTGACCTGCTTTTTGAAAATACTAATGGATTCTATGGATGTCTATAAATCGTAAATCGGTTCACAGCGGTTTCCTGATAGCTATAACCTGGGAATCTTTAAGTCAAGAAAGAATAGGTTATTTCTAGGCATGCGCGCTTCATCTTCGACCACATCATCGCTTAACATCAGGTGAGATGGTGGTCTAAGTTTCATACGTGTAGTCTTAATAGTTTCGGAAAAAATGGCTGTGATATACGGACAGACAGACAGACATGACGAAACTATAAGGGTTCCGTTTCTTGCTATTCGTCTACGGAACCCTAAAAATGGGACTTCATACATAAAGCTTCAGTATTATAACCATGAGCTGTTTGATGGAAATAACTTTAGAAAAGTTTCTATTAGGCCAGGAATCAAACCACGAACCTAATGTACTGATCTACAAGTTTCATTATCTTCAAATACCTTTCCTCAACTATGTCAGGGTCAGCTATCGGTCTAAACGCAGGCAACTACTCGTGTTTTACATAGAAACACACCGGAACAGCTGCTCAATATCTATCAAGCCCAGGTTCGGTTGTGTATGGAGTACTGCTCTCATCTTTGGGACGGATCTGCCAAGTACCTACCTCTGGACGCACTAGAGTCAATCGAGAAACGGGCCAAAAGACTCATTGGCAATGATGCACTGGTCGAGTTTTGACTGGACCAGTGCATAATTGCCAATGCGCCTTGACCTTCGATGAAGAGTTGCTAGTCTATCGGTTTTCTATCGGTTACATTTCGGAGAGAGTGCGATGGAATTACACAATCTAATTCCACCAAGCCCGTTCCATCATCGTACTACAAGACAAACGACGATGCGCCATCGTTACATGGTGGACATCCCACACATACGCACAAAACGTTTTGGGAATACTTTCATTGTGCGTACGGCTAATGAGTGGAATTCTCTGCCAGAGTCTGTATTTTCCGATAGCTATAACCTAGGGGTCTTCAAGTCAAGAGTGAATAGGTTACTTCTAGGTAAGCGTGCTCCATCTTCAACCACATCATCACTTACCATCAGGTGAGATGGTGGTCAAACGCGAACCTATTATCAATAAAAAAAAAAACAAAATAAAAAAGCTAAATGACCTCTATAGCCCAGTAACTGGGTAAAACGATACACCCTGGCAAGACTGGTGTCAGAGTATCTGGCTTGTGACTACCCTAAACGACTGTCAAATATGTACAAATGACAGCCGGGACTTTTCCCTCCCCTCTTTGTTTTGTTCTTAAAGTCCATCCAAAGGTTGTCTGAAAGATATCTCGATCAGCGATAAGACCGCCATTGTAACCGTATTTTGCAGTGTTTTAAATCAAGTGTGTGTTTAAATTATTGGTGTACAATAAAAGTATTCTATTTATCTATCTACCAATACCTTTACGTGGTTTCTATGGAGGAATCTAAAAATGTGAAGATGGTTATTCATTCATGGACTGGCGGACCTCAGAAACATTGCTTAACCTTGAAAGTTTACCCGTAGGGTTATTCTTCTTCTTATCATGTGGGTAGTAAGGTCTAACGACCCCATACACCCTAGTGTCAGAGTTTCTAGACGGCCTCAAGGGCCTCTGACGTGGTCTATTTGCGTGGCCATTTGGCGACCAGGACCACTGGCTTATACGTGCCTTCCGAAGCACGGAACCATATTTTTATCAGACAATTAGGTAGGTGATTCAGGCCTATAATGTCCTAGCCAAACTGGAAACAACTCAACAAAGTATGTTATATTATGTTTTTATTCAGCCACAAGCTCCTTTATCTGCTGGTCTATAAGCTTACTGGTTACAATAAAAGATTTTGATACAAATCTTATCCAGTACGCTTTATGCTGGTGGGATCCCATTTATTGTCCTATACAACGTTAAATAATGCAAAGATTTTCTCAAATGATAGATTTGTATTATTATTTGGTCAATGACACGAAACAACTGGCTTCACCTCTAAATTACGGTTAGATAATGATTACGATTGTTACGTTTTGACTAATGATTGAAATAATGTTAATTGAACTTTACTTGAAATATTTTTGAGGAATATTTGCATACGAAAATTGAATTTCTTGATTGATTAATTGATTTCAAACTATGCAAAAAACAGTTTCGATTCTGAGGTTAGTGAGTGGCAGTCTAAACAGCATCCTGAGAACAGCAGGTGAGAGTTTCAGCTCTCCAATTATAAAATAAAACCGAAATAACTTGATATTACTTTTGTGGATGTTTGGTTCCGAGATAAAGTTTATTCATTATATGGTAGCATGTGCGGACGTTTAACTGATGATGCACCAAGATAATTTGTAAAAAGCAGAGAGTTTGAAAAGTAAAATTAAAATGAAGCTATTGAAACTTATAATATCAGTTTTAAAGAGAAAATTATTAACATGAGAAAATGATTGAAAAATAAAAATAAATACTGTAAGTTGCTGATACAGATATTATACAGATTCTTACCTGCGCAAGATTCAATGGCGCTCTTCCAGGTGGGGTGCTTACTTGGCTGGACACAAGCGATGCAAGTGCAACCCTCTGGTTGCCCGACATCGCCCGTATGATGGGCAGGATCTGCGCAAACTTGCCCACGTGGTCTTTCCGCTCCAGCGCCCTTATCACAGCATCCTTTATCACCCCTTCCTTAGCCCGTATCTTATGAGAAGACTTATAGTTTTTTACCAGCGTCCTTCTTGGTGAAGGATCATATAAATCTTCTAACGTGTCTTGCCTGTCTTCAAAAGAATCCAAATTGTATTGTGGTCTATGGGAGTTTGTAACTCCGGTTGGCTTCACTATCCTGACAGGTGGTTTGACAACAGTCTGGTATTGTCTAGACTCCTGCGCAATCATCACTTCGTCGGGATCACTGAATTCAAAGTCTTTGAGTTCATCTTCTGCTTTTAGAAGCACTACGAATGCCGCTACGAGAAAAACTCTATATAAACGCGCCATTTTTTTATAATCTATAAATTATTCAATTAAAATTCCATGTCATGAAACAGTTTAATCATATTAACACTTTGCACGAACACATTTTAATTCTACAATAAAATAAAAAATATTTGAATAACGCGCGTTTTAGTTTTTCGCAGCGATGCGCGCACGCAGTTCTCCGCGTTTCGACGTCAAATGGGCGCATGAGCGTCCCCCACACATACACACACAAACATACTCTCTCATCTCGTACACAGGTGACGGATAATACCGGAACTGACGACTTTCACCATGATGCCGAGCTCATCTCGGGTCATCTGATAACAGCTCTTATCATTTGACAATAGATGCTTACATTTAGGTGTAAAAGATAATAGTGCTGTCAAAATTTACTGTTACATGGATGATGTGTTATGTAAATGTGAAAAATAATGTATAGGCATAATGTCAGAAATCATGAGGAAGCAATTATTTGTTGTTTTATAAGGTTTGAAGCTTTCACAGTTTAGAAGTTATTGTTACGAAATATCATCGATACATTGTTATCGGAAGTCTTGGCTACTAGTGTGAATAGTTTGTGCCAACGTAATTACAACTCTATACAAATACTTCAAGGGTTGGATTTAACTTGTTCGCCTAATAAAGTTGTCTAAAAATTAGATAATAGTTCAAATATTCATCGAGAGATATTCAATACACATATAACTAAAGTAATAGGAATGATGTCAAGTTATTGTATTACGTTGAGTCATATTATCTTTGTAGCGGTGAAAGCGTTTTTATATACGTAATTTAAAGTTGTATTTTTTTTCGCATTGAATAAGATGGACTGAAATTATTCTGCTATGCCTTATTATGCCTTTTATAGCTTAAGATATTGCTGATTAGGAATTATGAGTAATATAATTATGTGTAAGATATTTTATGATAATATAAATACTGAATGTACCTATAGATATTTTTTCTTTTTTATATTTATGGACGTAGACTATAGGCGAATAAGAGGCGCATGATTATTTTTTAAGAAAACTACACTCGAGAGCAATAAAATCGCACACCCCTTGTTCATGAGTTTTGTTCTCAATTTTTGACTAAAATTCTATGGTATTTAGTAAAAAAAAATATGTGAAGTAAAAATACACAGTCGTAGGTTACTAATGTAATGTAATAAGAAAATCATTTACCTGAAATTAAACGCACAAACATCAAAACAACAAAATTCCGCGAATTAACTAGTTTCAAAGCACTACTTGCACCCATTCCCACATGTATAAAAGGGTTAATTAAAGGATTTTTGCAGCTCGCATTCCTGGTCTCAACCTAATCGGGCATGTTCGGGACGAACTCAAAAGATGGATATTCTTTTAATAAAGTCTAGTTCTTACACACCTCCAAATGCTGCAATCAGCCATCAAAGAGGAGTGGAACGCTATACCACAGGAATTCATCGTAAAATTAATACAGTCGATGAAAAACAGATTAAGAGCTGTAATTAGAGCTAGAGTATGTAATACTCCCCCTTAATACAGATTTTATCCATAATTTCCTGATTCCTTTCAATTCAACGTCTTGTTCTCTAAATGCAATAGTCGCAATTTTACTTGTAAGTTTCATTTTATCTCTTAAAAGATATTTATGAATACTTTATATACGGTTAAGTGGTATCATTGAAAAGGTAATTTTTAACATTGCAACTTTTGTCAATTTTATTAAGAAAATATAGCTTTTTTTGAAAATATCTGGGGTGTGCGATTTTATTGCTCTCAAGTGTATTAATAGGAACTAAAAAAAGACAAAAGTATGGTGAGTCAGCTTGCCGATGCTTATCTGAATACATAAATATAAATAAAATTGAACTGTCCGTCAGCTAATTCAAAAACTATGTTTGTTCAAGTGCTTATAGTTATTCACACGATACTAAAACACAAACCAACTTTCTTACATTTTTGTCTGTCTGCCTTTCTATATGTCACGACTGATCCTTAGAACGGCTGAACTGATTTTAATGGGAATTTACTGAAAGATATACTAAAAGAGATGCTTTTATCCCGGTATTCGCGTAGTTTTAAAATATAATCAAGAATTACTTTAAGACTTTTCTATAGCATATTAATAATATTAATAGTCCTGCTAACCAATTTCGGTCACGGCAACCAATCTCATAATTGATTATCCATCTGCGCAGGAGACATTATAGTGCACAAGTATGTGCAGGTACAGGAGCACTCTCTGTTCCTTTACTCTCATAGTACGATGGGGCGCAACCCGACACCACCGGAGACAGATCAGGTGCAGGACCAACGACTTAACGTGCGCACCGAGTCACGGGGGTTATCAAACCACCAACTTCCAAACTCCGGGCTATCACTGAGAAATTTCTGACAGAAAAAACTCAATAGTACTTTTTACCCGACCTGCGAATCGAACTTGATACCTCCTGTTCAACAGTCGCACCGAGGCAGATAGCATCTTACCACTGTTCTAAAACCCTGCAGTATCCTCACATTTTCTTTACCTCTCCGTCTGTTTTTTACGAAGCCGCACATTAAAGAAACATGTTTCTCATCTATGAAAACAACTGCTATACGGTGTACCACCGTTACGATAATATCAACAGAACTAGAGATAAGTTACGTACAAAAAAGGGAGTTATGTGTATTGTTACGCTCTGGTTGTCGCGCGTAGATCGTAGTATACTGAGACAATTATCATTGCCTCGTTACTTGTATACACCTGTACACAAGAGAACAACTGTTTACTGAACTAATTGGAAGATTGGTCAAGTGTACATAACAATGTACAGAATAAAGGCTTCGCATAAATTGTCAGTTCGATATGTAAGTGATATAAATTAACTTTTTCAGAATAATTCTTAGGTATCTGACGCTGTGCTGCATGAACATAGAATCGACTGACATAGCTTCGGATATTTACTTATTATATTTTTTTTTATCTATAAGATACTATACATATTATTGTACACCTTTGTAAATATTTCTGTCTAAAGAAAATACTGCATTAAAAATATTAAAATCGGTTCATAAATGACGGAGAAATCACTGGACAAACATAATATATAGGCGTAAAACATAGAATCTGCTTCTTTTTTTAAGTCGGATAAAAGAGATGAATTATTATCTGAAGATAAAGATGAGTATAACCATATATGATGTTTTTATTATCAAAAGTTATACTTGCCACTATATCAAATGAATAGGTGCTAACTTTCTTTTTATATATATTTTTTTTTAAACCAGCTAATTCTTCTCAAAAGTCTTCACATTGGTGATTTATTAATTGCTATAATATATACAATTATTGCACTAAAAATACTACAATTGTTTTGAAAGCACGTTTTGCGCAGCGGTTTAGTAATTAACAGCTGCGCTGCGTGTCACAGGATCGATTTCCGCAGAAATATTAGTGTGGCCTACGGATAGTTGTTCCAGTACTGGCTGTTCGTATATGTAAGTTTACAATATGATTGTAAATGTATTGTGTGTAAGTGCCCATGTTGGCCTATGTGAAACACCATATTTCTTACATGTGACTTTATTCCTAGTGCGTTGTAGGGCCATGTTAAGATAACAGAAACGCAGGATATTAAACGACCCTGTCTGGGTAGCGGGAAAATTCTAAAGCCTGCAATACATGTTGGCCGACCGTTTATTTATTTATTTATTTAATTACAACGGTTATGTTTACAACCAATGACAGTAACTAAAATTAAAGAGACAATTATAACACATTCTAAAATATACAAAATAAACAAAGTAAAAAGTAGGTTAACGTTTTAACAACACTTTCATGAATTTTTCCCACAGTATCCGTTGTCGAGTGAAGGCCAATACCAACATGTAGACGGTATATTTGCCTTGTCTTGCTATCCCTCGGTGTCACTTGCCTAGTTGGCCGAGTGGAAGCTAGCGCCAACGTGTATAGAGCTCATTTGGTGCAACTTGTCTTCGCTCGCCGTTGCTCGTACCGGTGTCGGCTTTTGGTCACAAAACAAAGGCGCTCGCCTGCGCTCGGCCAACGTGTGGGCAGCTCTACAGACCCTCTTCTACATTGGTCGTCTGCATTGGCGTTCGACGAACTTGTCGAACGTGTGGACATTATTTCTTGCCTTGTACCTATTTGCCATCGCTCACATTGGCCTACGCTCGGCCAACATGTATTGCTGGCTTAACGAAATACCGCAGTCTCGGAACACAAAGGCAACTGCAGGAACAGAGTGGGATTTTAGTCAGTAGGACTCCACTCAGAACGGGGGTAGTTGATGTTTTTCCAATTGAAAAAAAGAACTATGTGAAACAAAATACTAACTATTACGGTGTGAGGCCATGTTACAAACAGAAACGCAGATGGACCCTTTTGAAGCACGGAGTTCGGAAGATGGTGGTGTGATAACCCCGTGTCTCGGAAAGTTCATTAGTCGTTGTTCCTGCGCCTGTACTGTCTCCGGTCGTGTCGGGTTGCCATTACATCCGACAATGACAGTAAAGGAACAGACAGTGCTCCTGTACCTGTTATTAGCGTAGGAGATATTATAGCGCACATACTTGTGGTAACTAATCTCAGCTAAGATTGACTAATTATTACACAAGTATCTAACACTTATTTTATCATGAAAATGTCTGAGGTATTTGACAACAAAACAAAAAGATATTTTCCTCCACAGCTACATTGTCTCGGCAGTTTGTAATCGAAAGAAGGAAACAATTTAAATATTAGAAGCGTGCGGTTTGTCGATACCTGTAGATATACAAAGATACTTTCTTTGTGATTGAAGCTTTGTTGTACCGGCTGTGCGTAACTGTCGAGATGGACTATACAGAGTGGGCTGATACTGTTAACAATGTTTTCATATAAATATATCTCCTATTCATTCAAATAGTTTTAAGCGTCAATAGCCTAAAGGAGTTTTGGACTTGTGATCGAGTGGTCGGGGGTTCGAACCCACCCATTACACTATTGCCGTGAACCCACTCCAGACACAAGCATATTTAGCTTAGTTGGTGCATATTTATTTTAACAAGATTGCTAGTAATGTGAACTCTACCCATATTGCAAATTCTCTGTATAAAAAAAAATACTTATAACTAATTGCATTTATAACTTTGCAATACTTAGTTATTGTGAAATGCTATAATTTTTTATGCGTGGTCCGACATACACCGCTCTTGTTGATCTTCCTTTTCCTTGTCGTACGAATTCTATTGATAAATCTTAAGCTCGATAAGCATAGACCATACCGTAACATATTTTATATTATTTATATGCAATGGTAGAGATCTATATTGTAAGGTCTATGCTTACTAGTTTCGCTCGCCCAAAAAGTATTTTTCAGCAAAATATTATAATATCCTTCTCCAAAGTCTAATCTCAGTACCAAATATAATGAAATTCGGTTAGGTAATTGATTTAGACGTGAAAGTGTGACAGACAGACAGAGTTCGTAGGTATTGACCGCAGATTATATCGCACGCTTAATCCAATACTGTCACTATCCAAAATTTTGTCAAATCGACTTTTTAATGCCTGTCTTGGGAAACGTAGAACTACGCGTAATCGCGCTTACACTAGTCTAAAAGTAACAGAAATAACCGCTATACGGCAGTAGTCCGCTTCGTCACTAAACAAAAGTATTCCCATACCCATTCAATTTTTTGCCTCTCCTGAAAAGTTGACTTTTTGGGATAGTGACAGTATTGGTTTGAGCGTGCGATATGTTTATTTACTTGTATTATATTACTGATAAATATAGGTATTTAATGGACGCCTACAATTCAAACTGTGTTTATAACGCCTAGAAATGAAATGTGCGTTAAAAAATAAAGCAGGCGCTTTTGGCATTTAAATAAAGAAAATACGCTGGTATTGCTCCCATCTTTGGGACGGGTCCAAATATTAATGCACTTGAGTCAATCGAGAAACGGGCCAAGATTCTCATTGGTAACGAGAGACTGGTCGAGACAAACCTCCCGAGCCTTGTAAAAAACATGACGTGTAAAAGTGTTATTTATAACCAATTGACAAAATAAATATTTCATTTCATTTCATGTAGGTACGCACAATGAAAGTATACCCGAAACGTTTTGTGCGTTTGGGTGTCATCATTACGTTACGATGGCGCATCGCCGTTCGCCTGGTAGTCGGATGATGGAACGGGCTTGGCGGAATTAGACTTTGTAATTCCATCGCACACTCCCCGTAATATAACCGATAGAAAACCGATAGACTTGCAACTCGTCGTCGATGTTCAAGGCTCTGAAGCTTTGAATCGACCAGTGCATCGTTGCCAATGAGTCTCTTGGCCCACTTCGCGATAGACTCAAGCGCGTCCAGTTGGTATTTAGCAGATCCATCCCAAAGATATCAGTACTCCATACACGAAAACCAGTAGTGGTGAATAAAATTACACAAACTAATTTGCCTGCCTGAGTTTGAACCCGCGATAGGAAGAAGTATGTTATGCCTATAGCCACTGAAACTAGAGTCGATAGAGATAGAGTGGAATTTGAAGAATAACTAAACAAATACCAAAGACCTATTTATTCCCTTTTTATAAAATAACGCAAAAAATGTGTGTTTGCAGCTGTGCCAAATGTTATTGCACTCACGTCTATTGCTTGCTAATTAATTCTGATGTTTTTAACAGTGTTTTAATGAACAGGCCAATTGGCAGCAGTTGACTTCCCTACCGGACGTGATTAACGCAGTATTGAGGTGCCAACTGTACAGTTTCATAGTCGGAAGAATATAAAGCATGCACAAAATAAATTCTTGGTTTATATTCTGGTAAGTATCTACAAACTGGCACTGGACTCGCGTGAATTACGGCCGATTCCTTCTCAAGATGCCAGTGTCACAGCAGCGGAAATTTCATAAGCTGGTTATCTTGTAGTATATATTATGACTCGCAATTCCACATCCAGCTTTGGATAACAAAATAGTTATCAGAAATTCGACGGTCTAAATATCAGAGTTTGTAACTCCATTTGAGTAAATTTATTGCAATATTTCAACTTGTAGTTAAGTAGGGTAGAATTGATAGAGAAAATTATTTATATATATATTTTTTTTTTAAATATTGCTTTGTATTTGTGAGAAAATTGACTTAAGTACGAACTTTTCTAGCCACGGTGTTTGGAGTTAGGAACTGTAAATGCATTACGACTTTTTATTTTTATAGATTGATAAATATACATACCTCATCGTATAATTGTTTTTAGGAAACAAGAAGTATTCCATTGTATAGATTATAAAATACTGCACGAGATGGCATTAAAAGTATATTTTGTATTTTTTGGAGTTACGCATTTTGATAATTAGACCAACGAATTGTTATCTAGAAAACGCACTTCCAAGGTCAAATGTCGAGACCCTATGGCCTTTTCCATGTTAGGCGACTGGTGTGCCCAGTTTTATCATCAGCCTTAGCAGTTTAGATATGAGAGATATACGGGTACTAGCATTTCACCCTGGACTTCGACTGCGTGCACCTGCATTACCTGGGAGTCTTTAGGTCAAGAGTGAATAGGTTACTTCAAGGTAAGCGTGCTTCATCTTCAACCACATCATCGCTTAACATCAGGTGAGATGATGGTCAAAGACGAATCAGAAACAATTGTAAAAAAACTTGAAATAAAGTAGGTAGATACATAAAGAATAAGGTAGTTTTTCAAACACGCTGTATACCAAAGGACATCAAACAAACGCGTTAAACAACGGCACACAGACTGCGGTTGAACGAAAGTACACTACGATTACACTGGCGTGCACTATCATTACTGCACGAGAGACAAACGCTCAGCTATCTGTGTTGCACGATGATGGCACCAAATGTAAACTTGCGGTATTTCACTGTTGGGTAAGCTGGGTCTTTAAAATTTGTAGGAGTGTACTTTCCCTTTAGGATTGATTTGGAATGGTTTGGTGTCAGTAGCTTTTGCTAAAGAGTACGCACTTTCCAGGATTGCTTTCCAAACGGTTACGGGAGCTCGTGGTTAATTAATATAACCACATGGATCTATCTTAAAGGTTAAGCATCGCTCGTCGAGGTCAATCCATGGATGAGTCAGCATCCTAACGTATCGTAATTCCTACGTTCTAAAGACAACAAACTTATAAAAGCACTCAATATATTACTAAACAAATAATTATATATATGTTATTACATACAATTGATTATTGTAATGGAACATAAAATGGATTATTCCTCCATCTCCCTTTCACTACCGGTCTACCAGACGCACGGCTGGGTACCACCCACACTTGGTTGATATACCGTCTTGTCGTACCAAGCGCTTCTCGTCCACATTTACTGTGCGCTCAGCCAAGCTGTGGAATTCTCTGCCGGCTTCTGTGTTCCCTGCCACTTATGACCTTTCAGCCTTTAAAGCACGAGTAAATAGGCATCTGCTGTGCTCGCTCGTCCCATCGTAGACCTCATCTATCGCTTACCATCAGGCGAGATCGAGGTCAAGAGTGGGCCCATCAGTAATAAAAAAAATAAAAAATATTGTTAATATCCTGAAGGTTAAAATAATTTATAATGTAAGTACTTGTATAAACATTTATTTGGAGCAAAATATGTTTGTATAATAATAGCTTTGTTTTCTTTTTTTTGCTGTATGTAATTCTATTTTGTAATAACATAGTAGTAGTATTTATCATATTTTATGAGGATAATGTAGGTAGTGGGCTGCAATATTGTTCATATCATGTATTATTTTTTCTCTGTTTCAAGACATATTGAAGCTGTTTATTATCCCTAAATAAATAAAATAAAATAAGTAAGTAGTTGTTTGGCTTACTAAAAAGTTGTCTCAATGTTTACGCAATAAAGATTATTTATTATTATTATTTATTACGTGTTTCAGTAAGCATGTTACGCCATTGGCTCCGGCTATTATTTTTACATCTTTGGTAGTCGTTATGAAATCTCAGAAGCCAGAAAATCTGACAGCAGTCTTCCCAAGGGGTGCTGCCCGATTACTGGGTTATAGAGGTCAGATAGGATGATGATGGTGTCAGCGGCTACATCTTAATGAATATACTGTTTTCAGTACATTTAATATTCGCTGACATTAAACACCGGGTCATAAGCGTCTTACAGATAGATTTTACATTGTATCTGATGACCATAGAATGCCAAAACATCTTTGACAAGGACTTTTGCGAGCATTTGCGTAGCGCTGCAGAAGCGCGAAAGCCAAATTAGCATCTTACATCCATTATTCGCTCCTGTGTACTTTATTACAATAAAAACATAGCCCTCCTTTTTTGCAGTCAGGTAACCGTAGACGTATAACCTTCCATAAGCTTCAAGCTACTTCTATACCAAATTTCATCCGAATCCATCCAGTACTTTCGAAGATTAGCGCGTTCAAACAAACAAACTTTTCTGCTTTATAATATAAGAGATACGCAGAGCATTATCTGCGTAAAGTTATACTAATTGTATTTATAACTCGATGTTATTAGTACTATTCTCATTTATCATTTTTATGCAGTCTGCGTCCAAGGCCATAGGAAATAAGACTTGCACTGTCTCTTACTCTCTACAAGGTGTAACAGATTACGCGCAATACCTCAGACACTCCAATTAGAATATTAAATTATAAGTCTAAAACAACATCCGTAACTTAATAAATTGAAACCAAACTTAGACATTTTTTATAAAATAGTATCCTTACAAAACACAAAACGTATGTTCGTCATATAATATCCGTACGCAGACGCATACACTCATGCAATATTAGCGGCCGATACGCACACAAGCGTATTTCCTTGAATTAAGGATTGTATTCATTTGTCATGATACTGTTTTTCCATTTTAAGTTAAATGAAAGTTTTTCCGTCAAAATTTAACACCCATTTTTTATGACGGAAATCGATTCAGAAGCCGATTCTGAACTAACTACTTTCAGGAATTTCGTTTATTTTGTTATACGTTGTATATCCAGTAAACCAAATGCGACACCAAGGTTGGCACAAAGGTTGAGCTGGTGCGTTGTGGGTCTTATAGTAACTTGTGCAGTTGCTCTCAAAAAGTACCATTTGAGGAAATGGAACTGATGATGAAGACCACAGATGGCCGCCGAAACTACTCAATAATAAGTATTGAGTGGATTCCGATTCGATTACTTGAATATGGATGTTAAGCACTTTATGCTCGTCACAATGCATATGGTGATGTAGAACTGATGGTGAAGTACCAGGAGAACTCCTCAACAATTAACGGCCCAGCATTGGGAAAAGCAATATTTTGTAAAAGGTTATAAGTATTTGACATTTAGGCTCTTGTAACTAGGTAAATTAAAAATAGACCAACTAAAAAGAGTGAAATAAAAACTTTTTACCAAAAAATTAAACCGACTCCCAAAAAACACTGCAAAGTGAAAAATAACTGTAATTTCGGAAGTCGGTGCCAAAAACGAAAATACAAAACTAAAGACACCGACTACCGAAATTAAAGTTATTTTTCACTTTGCAGTGTTTTTTGGGAGTCGGTTTAATTTTTTGGTAAAGTTTTTTTGTCCTTCAGATACTTAAGTTTCTGGTCTGGCAGTTTGTATATGTGTATTTTTATGTTTGTACATGCACCCACTATACAGGAGTATTTTCAAGTGTGGATCAAAAGTACGTTAAATTAAATATACCCTAAGCTAAGTATGTCGATTTGAATTAGACAGAGTTAAGGCTGAATCACGTTAATGACTTAGCATTTGTATAAATTCATAGAGAAGAATCAAGTATGTATCAGCTTATCGCTTTACTGTCACGTCTAAGCTTAGATTATTACAAATGTGCATTGAAAGTATTACAAAAGTGCCACGTTGATATGATGGTGATGTTTATAATACAGGATCTCTAAAATGCATCTCTCATAACCAATTTCTCACAACCTTTTGATTAATCACTTCTCAAATGATCAACGTTTTTGTACCTACATGAATATGTTATCGATCGAAATTCCTTAATTTGAAAAAATCTAATGTTTTCTCACACCTGATTTTTCTTAAATGCTGTGATTTTTATATGTTTTCACCAGACAGAAATACATCTAAATAAAACAAAGAACTTAATTTTTCAATACATTTTTAATATTTATTTAAAATAAAATAATTCTTTTTAAACTTAAAATAAAATCAGATCTTACTATAACCAATACTATCATACAATCATACAATTTTTGAGACTAGACAGCGATATCTGGAATAGAGAAACAAAAGATAAACCTGTGATTAGATAACATAAAATATTGTTATATTACACTCAGAGTAATATAACATTTGATATTTACAGAACGTTCATAATATATTGTATAGCACCATTATGATCCAACTTTTGCATACATTCGATACTTGAAATTTAAAGTGAAGTAAATTCCAATAACTTGACTTTAAATTTCTATCAGAAATGTCAATTAAACAATTTCTTTAATTTTAATTGTTTTTAACGTAAAAACGGAACCCTTAGAGTGTGTTACGCAAAACACAGTCATAATTTAATATTAATAAGGCTTGTATCAAATGCGGGGTATGCATAAACCTATCCACCCATAACACATATACATTATCAACATACATAACAGTTCTTTATTTACAAAATTTTCATATGAAAACCACGGCATACATTAATATAAAAATACTGTTATAAATTAACAAAATATTTACAATTATAAACATAGTTGCCAAGTTATAAAATTTCATTGAGTATGAAATTCAAA
This sequence comes from Tholera decimalis, assembly GCA_943138885.2. Classification (NCBI taxonomy): domain Eukaryota; kingdom Metazoa; phylum Arthropoda; class Insecta; order Lepidoptera; family Noctuidae; genus Tholera; species Tholera decimalis. The sequence continues at coordinate 1,997,763 of OW964552.2, read as the reverse complement.
CTTGTAATGTCATGTTTCCACACACTAGTGCAAAATTATAGTGTTTTGTCAAATCAGTGCTAGTGTTTGGCGGATAATGCCTAAATATAAACACACTAATTAATTAAATTTCAGTCATGATTCGCTGAATTTATAGGAATGTGACATATTGAGATTCGTCAGGCATAACTTAGTCTTTTCTTTGATTGCACTACATCAAACATGTCTACATATTCCATTCCAAATTCTAGAAAAAATAAAGCTAAGGTCCTCTTCAACTCCAAGTTCTTCTGCCTTAATTTACAACCGCAATTCGCATACTATATCCATATACTTTATCAAACGGTTATTATCACTCACTTTAGCATTTCTACCAACTAAATAACAAGGCTAAGTTATGCCCACATCTTCACGATATTGCTTTAAATTCAAATGGCAGAGTTGGCACTATTGTGGAGTGTTCCACATTTGAACCAATTCCGCCATCTTAGTGCCGCGCTTAAATGTCACATTCAAATTCTGGTACCCTCTTATTCCTGCCGTCAGGTGTCATTTGGAAATGATTGTCTCTATCCCTAGTCCCTACTCTGGGAAACCCATTAAAGCTGTTCCTACTGACCAAAGGGTTTTCTCTCTCCCGTTCCCTCTCTCGATGAAAACTGGAAGTCGAGAGTTTCCCATCTTTGCGTTCGGTAAAATTCGTATCACTGAAGTTTTCTTTCGGGAAATTCCGTTCGTTGAATTCCCCGTCGGAGAAGTTTCTGTCGTTGAAGGGGACGTCCCGAATGCCGAAGCCTCCCATCCGTGGCGTGCCGATACCGAACTTGTTCCGCAACTCTTCGTCACGGAAGGTAAACGCTCGGTTCTCGAATTTGGCAGGACCGGTGGTGAGCCTAGGAAATGAAATCAATTATATATTGTGTCGATTGTTTGAAGCCAAGATAAAGGACTTATGGGACTTTTGATTTCAAAATTACAATCAGAATACAAAAGATGTTTTTGAAAACTATGCTCGCGTTGTAAAGAGAATCTTCCTAAGATGGATCAATTAGTATTTGGAATTAAAACGATTAACAAAGTACAGGTGGTGCGAGTTAATGATGTTGTTACTAGTTTCGAACATTTCCATGTTGGCGATGAGAAGCAACCAAATTTAACGTGACTCTCTGTATCATCAACATCATTAACCCCCACCACCGCAACTACTCACTCTCTAAAGCACCGTCTCTCCCTGTCATACTCCGCCGAAAGACCCTCATCATCATTGATAATGGCCGACGGATCGCTATACACAGAAGACTCCTGATAAAAGGAGTCCAGATCCACGTAGTTTCCTTCCGACGGCTCATTGTCCAAGAGCTCTGCAAGCTGGGACTTCAGTTCTGCGAAAGAGGGTCGCTGGGAAGGATCTGCGTGCCAGCAGGAGTGCATGGCGCGGTACAGTTGAGGCTTGCAGTGAGGAGGACGCTCCAGTCGATAGCCTTCGGTCACTGCTGCTAATACTTCGCGGCCTGACATCGCTGCGTACGGCGTTGAACCTGGAAAAATTATGAGAGGCATTAGGCACGGTATACAATGAATTTTTAATTATGTAAATCTACCAAACTTGAACATACTAGACCAAGGATAAGAATAGGTGGCAAATAATTATTTATAGTCTTACTTTAAATTCCATGCAGTTTTAGAAGATCTTCTGTAAGTATATTCAGCACCTAGACAACAACATACTCGTAAGGAAGATAGCAATCGGCAGCCAATTTCATTTGTTAAGTATTTTATGATATTTCCTGTGTGTAATAGGTATTTACCACAATAGTGTTGTCTTTTATATAGTTTGGACTGCACTATATTGAAGAATTCTGCAGCAGTCAACAGCAATGACGGGGCCTGAGACCCAGCGACTGCCGAGATCGCGCTAATGGTCTAACGAGATACCGCGCCTCCAGAACAACGGGAAAGGAGGGAACAGGGTAGATTTTAAGTCGGAAGAAGTCTAACATTCCTTTCCGTCTACCCAGTGTGGAAGAAGACGGATTTCCTCTTGGAAAAATGGAGGCGTTGGGTACAGTTGAAGCGTCAGTGTCGGACTTGTGATCGAGAGATCACGGATTTTAACGCCACCCATTACACTATCGCCGTGAACCCACTCCAGACACTAGCATATTTAGCTTAGTTGGAGGTGTTAACAAGATTGCTAGTAATGTGAAGATCTTCTGTAAGTATATTCAGCACCTAGACAACAACATACTCGTAAGGAAGATAGCAATCGGCAGCCAATTTCATTTGTTAAGTATTTTATGATATTTCCTGTGTGTAATAGGTATTTACCACAATAGTGTTGTCTTTTATATAGTTTGGACTGCTCTATATTGAAGAATTCTGCAGCAGTCAGCAGCAATGACGGGGCCTGAGACCCAACGACTGCCGAGATTGCGCTAATGGTCTAACGAGATACCGCGCCTCCAGAACAACGGGAAAGGAGGGAACAGGGTAGATTTTAAGTCGGAAGAAGTCTAACATTCCTTTCCGTCTACCCAGTGTGGAAGAAGACGGATTTCCTCTTGGAAAAATGGAGGCGTTGGGGTAAGTTGAAGCGTCAGTGTCGGACTTGTGATCGAGAGATCACGGGTTTGATTCACTCCAGACACAAGCATATTTATTTTAGTTGGTGCATATTTATTTTAACAAGATTGTTAGTTATGTGAATTCTACCCACATTACTGGTTCTTCTTAAAAAACACTTACCTAGCGTGACGATCTCCCAGAGCAGGATCCCGAAGGCCCAGACGTCGGTGTGGTGGCTGCAGGCGCTGTACAGCAGCGCTTCGGGCGCCATCCAGCGCACCGGCAGCGCGCCGCGCGCCTCCCGCACCCCGCGCGTCCCCGACCCCCCGCCGCCGCCCGCCGCGCGCGACATGCCGAAGTCCGCGATCTTACACAGCTTGTTGTGATCCACTAGCACGTTACGCGCCGCTAGGTCGCGGTGGACGATCTAGAAATTAAAAATGTAAAAATGGTTCGTTTAACAATGTTGAGGTTGAATTCTCCTTATATGTGTGAAAATACCTGTGCCAGGAAAAGCCGTACTCCTTTATCTGGATTACATAATTATACAGGTGTCCCGAAACTCAACGTTAAGTGGGTACGGTGTGATAGGCTAGGTTGTACCAGTTCTAGCAAAAATAAAAATAAACCATGTGACTTGATTAAGTGATAATAGATATAATTTTGACAATGTTGAAAACCCGTGCCCGCTTGACGTTGAGTTTCGGGACACCTGTATACAATATCTAAACATAGCTTAAATGAAACCTATTTTACAACATGTGTGTATACGCACCAGTCATCGTGCGTATAAATAAATAATTGTATAAATACATAATGAATATAAGTCCCTATAATTTTGTTCATCAAGTCCATATGCGAAAACTAAGTAAGTATCTACTCAACCATGAAAAGCCAATTTATTTTTCACCAGAGACATCAAGTCATATTTAATTTTATCTTCACAGATAATAAGTGTTTGCTAATTAATGATTTTCAATTCAAAGTTGTTAGACATTGCCTCGCTACGTATATGCTATGTACTTGTGGTGCACAGAAAGACCTGTACTGCATAATATTATTAAGATTAAATAAACAAATTACGCTTTTTAACAACATTACATATAAATCTACGAAATTGTGAAAATCCGTAACGAAATGCCACATAGAATTAATGTATTTGTTTATTTAACATGTATGGAGGACTAACAGGTATTATACACAGGATGATAATAGAGTAGCCAATTATAAGTCCTCACGTTTAGAAGCAGGTAACTCATATAGTAACTTAATGATTATATTCAAAAATACTTAAGGGATATATATAACAAGTACAGTTATTATTCTTTTTTGAAAAAGTCAAGGCTTAGGCGTCTTCTGGCTCAAACTCAAAATGTTTTATCTCACATAGGCCTACATGGCTGCAACCAAATTAGTTGTAAAAGGGTCAAAATCATGCTGCTTCTACTGGCTATTAAAGGTTCTTCTTGCACGCACAGTAAATGAATTTTCGCTACACCCGTATAGGTAGACACTAACTTACCCCCTTAGACGCAATATAGTCCATCCCCCTAGCGACACAGTACGCGAACACGGTCAGATCTCTGGACGTGAGCGCACCGCTGCCGCTGAACCGGTCGGGCCGAGAGCGGCGCTCGCGCAGGTACGTGAGCAACTTGCCGCACATCACGTACTCCATTATCAGGAGATAGGGTTCTGAAAAAGAGTAAAACTAGATTAAAATATTTATATTTCTTTTTATTACGGATGAGCCCGCTTTTGACCTCGATCTCGCCTGATGGTAAGCGATAGATGAGGTCTACGATGTGATGAGCGAGACCAGAAGATGCCTATTTACTCTTGCTTTAAACGCAGAAAGGTCATAAGTGGCAGGGAACACAGAAGCCGGCAGATAATTCCACAGCTTGGCTGTGCGCACAATAAATGTGGAGAAGCGCTTGGTAAGACAAAACGGTATATCAATCAAGTGTGGGTGGTACCCAGCCGTGCGTCTGGTAGACCGGTTGTGAAAGGGAGATGGAGGAATCCGGTCATGGCGCTCCTGCGCACACTCCCCGAAATACAATCTATAGAAAACCGACAGGCAAGCAACGGTAACAATACGGCAATATATGTACATACGACGATTTAGAAAATATATATAATTGCGTATCAAGTTGTAAATTATTGTCATACATAGCGTAAAAATTCAATGTCCGGGATAGCAAGAACATTTTAACGAGATACCGCCGCCCCGGATCACAAGCGCAACCGAAAGAACAAGATTGGTTTTTAGTCAGTAGAAGTCTGCCAGTCCCTTCCGCTCCACCCAGAATGGTCATTTGAGGATTTTCCACAAGAAAAAAAGGGCAAAAATTCAATGCAATACATTGATCGTCTGTCCTATTAATTATCTTGTATACATATAATATTATTATTAACTAGCTGAATATAAGAATTACTTTCAAAATAACTGACTTTTCTCAAGAGCTTATAATTATGTAGTTATTTACACGATACTAAAATACAAGCACACTTTTTCCGGGCAAATCGCTGCAATAACCAAATTGATTTTAATGGGATTTTCACTGGAAGTTAGAGGACTTTCCACGGGGTGGGGAAAAACCGCGTAGATAATATAGACTATTGGAAACGAAGTCACTCAGTAGTCGCACTGCTAGAATGAATGAAGTAGCCATAATCAGCTTATATCGTTTCCACAGCTAGGAAAGCTCTGAGAAGGTATGGTCAATGTTCACATAGGCCTAGTGTGGGTTGGTAAGTCATGTCTTCGAACTTTTTAGTCATAGGACAATGGACATATCGGTTTCCTCCCAATTTTATTCCTTGTATGAAAAATGTTTAAAGTTACAGTGTACGCGACGCCTTACTTACCTTGTTCAGTGCAACAGGCAAGTAACGTGACAACATTGGGATGTGTTCCTATCTTCTGCATGACGTAGATCTCGTGGAGCAGTTCCTGCTTTTCCTTCTGCGAGGCTGTCTCCTTGATGCTCTTGACTGCTACCAGCCTCGTCAGTCCATCGTGACCGTTTAGATCGTCGGCTTCTGCTTTCCATACCTACAATGTTTGGATCACGTGAGTGATTGCAGACAAGATTAAAAATTAAATTCAAAAATATATAAAAAAAATGTTTATTTAACACAGAATAAAATACATATACTATTTCACATTCCTGCGCTTAGATAATTTAAAATTATACTGTATACCATAAAAAATTACAATTTATTTGATATATAACGGCCAAAATACAGAGGCCATAGATACTGTAGTAATTTCTTCACAAACATGGTTGTAATTTGTTATCTATGTCAACTATCTTAAAGAAAAGGCAATCTTGCCGCGATATTTGAAAAGGCGCTAACAATGTTGAATGTATGAAATTTGAATATTTTCTCCCGACAGAAATAGATTTAGAAAGGACATTTTCTTTGTCTAATTGCTGTCGAGTTCTGTAAAATTGAAATTGTTGGGTGTAAATATAATTTATGGAAAATTAGGTTGTTTAAGTACTTATTCAATTACATATTCATAAGTAGGCAGTAATTATTTATTGCCAAAAATAATTGTCCTTACTGAGATTGTTATATTTAAATTACTCGAATTGTTTGAGTTAAGCACTATACAAAATTAGTTCCGTTATGATAGCGTGTGATAACATCAAGCTTAACTTAGCATTCAAATTTAGCCGCAAGAGCCGCAACGCTGATCATACTGTAAAGGTTTAAATGCCTCAAAGACACGCTACCAGCAATGCAGTCATTACAAACCGCATTAGTAATGAACATTGATATTATTATAAATATGCCACACTCAAGTTTTGAAAGGCATTAAAAAAGCATAAACTCACCTGTCCAAAGTTTCCCTGCCCTAACAACGTCTGTAGCCTCAATTTATTTCTCGGAAACTCCCATTTTTGGTCAGGTTTCGTTGGTGTCGGCAGCGGGGGTCTAGCTACCGGTGTGATAGGAGACTCCTTCTTAATATCTCCATCTTCGAAGTACCCCTCATACTCCATATCAATCTCTTTGGTTTTCTTATTTAATACACTCCTTAAAACAAAAGCTATTATAGCTGCAACAGGCAGGAATCCTAGTCCAGCCAAAACGTATGACGCTGTATACGTCTTTTCAGCCTCAATTACCACCTCTTCATTCTGTGATGCAGGCTCCTCGATATCCTCACCATCAGTTCTGTTTAAGGTTTTATCGGTTTTGGATGTGGTACTTGCAACAAAAACTGGTTTTGAGCTTGATTCGGATGATGTTCTGGAAGTCACCACGAAGGGTTTAAAAGCTGCAGTTGTGGTTGGAGGTAAAGATGTTGTGAGATAGCTAGAAAAGACATTTGTAGCCTGTGTAGTTAATAGAGGAGATTCTGATGCTCTGTTCGTAGATGCCAAAGTAGGTTCTGTAGTCGTAGTTGTGGTGGAAGTCGTTGTTGGTCGTCTTCTTCTGGGCTTATTGGGTCTAGTCGAATTAGTCGCATTTTCGATGTTTCTTTGTCGGAATAAATTCGCTAATTTATCTGATATCTTCAATTCAGTTTCATTTCTGATCAGCGCTGTATTCCTCGTTGACAATTCACTGGCTATAGGAGACGCTGTGTTAGGACTTGAATTTGGATTTTCTGTTGTTGTAGTTCTTATTCGGATTATATGTTTAGGTTTGTAAATTGAAGGCGAAATGGTAGTAATTTCTGTTTCATTTATAATGATTGCTTTAGGTATTGTACTATTATTAGTTTCAGAATCGGATAGTTTACTATTATCATCTTCTGTCAGACCACCATCAGTTTTATTATTCCCTTTCATCGACGAAGTTATGGAAACTGATGTGACTACTGCTGTATAAACTGACGTCGCTGCTTTTTCAGTTGTGGTTGCATTAATTATAACAGTGGTTAGCACAGGAGTATTTTCAGTGCTTGCAGCGGTTACTCTGAGAGGCCGTCTTCTTATGTTTGAATAATTTCTAGTGAAGTTTCTTGGGGATGTGGAAAACACATTGGTTTTATTATTTAGTGAACTTTCTCGGGCTGTGTTAGTAACAGTAGGCTTAGATGTTACTTCTTTATTACTTGCGGTACTGTTTGTTCTAGTACTATTTTTACTTTTATCAATAATGCTGGGCAACGAATAGGGAACTATTGGCTGTGTTATATTTAACTGAGCAATATTTTGTGGCTTTGTAGTTGGCGGGACAGTGGTTGAAAATTTTCTATACTGGTTAACTAATCCCACGTGACGTGCCGGAGCAGGCCCTTTTACTGTATTTCTGATTTTATTTTTCTCAATGACATTTTTAACAACTGATACGTCCATATCTTCATTAATTTCTTCTTCATCTACGCTTGTATTCTTATATTTTTCTGTGGCAGAATATCTTGAATTAAACTTTCTTTTCTCTAGGGGTGCTACAATAAAATTAACTGATTTGGTAGAAGCTGATAATGTCGGTGAATTTGTAAGATTATCGCTTATAGATGGCCCACCTATCTTTTGACCGAAATATTTGAAAGGTGCCATTTCTTCGACGGGTAATTCGGTTTCGAGTGGTCTAAAATGATTGTAAATCTCGTCAGTCATGAAAAGAGTACGATTTTCTTTTTCACTATCGATTTTTACTAGTTTTGTGTTTTTACTATCAGTACTGTTGGCTATGATGTTAGATTCTGCTTTGTCTTCAGATTCCTTAGCGATTGTTTTTTCAGACGTTACTTCTTTGGAAATATCGCTAGATAGTGTCGTATTTTCAATAGCAGTATCGTTATCTTTAGTTTCAGTTACTGTGGTATTTATATTAGTGTTTTGTGTAACATTTTCAGTATCAGAATAGTTGAGAAGATATAAGCCGTGATTCGATTCATCTACTTGGAATTCTTCTTCGGGATCCAACTCGACATCTTTATCAAGGTTTTCAAATTTTTCAGGTGGGACATAAACTATACTACTTTCAGTTATTTCACTGCGTTCAGGTATCGTTACAGCCTTGTTTATTGCCTCTCTTCTTCTGTTATTCATAAACCCCGCTCTGCTTTTGTTGTCTTGGTAGACCCTAGGAACGAAGAGATGTCGTATTTCATGAGGTTTTATATCTTTATGGATTTCCTTTGATCCGTCGGCGGTAATAAACCTAAGTGTAGTCGCTGGCTCATTGCCTGAGTTATCAAACGTTATCCTCTTCACTGTAGAGTCACTTGAATCCCTTACTTCTAACTGGGCGTATGTTGTGTTCGTTCTGAAAATGAGATGAACATGTATTTAATTATTTGCTCATTTGTGCAGAGGTAAATAAATTCATGATTTCGTTATATTTTTCCATTTTTTTAATTGTAGCAGTAGTGAATTTTGTAAATTTATCCGATTACATCATTTGCACTGTTTGTGTACTCCACATACATTGATCAATCTACTATTCAGCTTCTAGCCTTATAAAGACTAAACTAGCTCAGTTCACTATCCCTTCACCTCGGAACAATACATACTTGTTAGCCTTATGTGCTAATGACGCTAGTGTATTGATATGCGTCGCCAGTCTTTCGCTGAGAAGCTGTCGCCTGCGCGCGGCGAGCAGAGAGAGGAGCTGCGAGTCCCTTGTCGCATTCGTGCTGCTCTGTGTCGTCGTCCGCCTTCCACCGCCTGCAATGTATAATAAAATAGGGATTAGAGTCGTGTTGCAGTTTGAAGGGAGGGTTTTGGTTGTGGGCTGAAGTACATAAAAGTAGGTTGATTTTAAATAGTTAGCTTAGTAAAACAAGGTCATGTTTTACTTTGATTATGCGTACTGCTAAGGAGTGGAATTCACTGCCAAAGTGTGTGTGTTCAGGTAGCTATAACCTGGGGGTCTTTAAGTAGGCGTCATCTTCCACCACATCATCGTTTACCATCATGTGAGATGGTGGTTAAACGCGAACCTTATAATCAATGAAAAACATGTATTTAATAAAATCTTTTTATTTGTCTTCTGAAATATTACATTACTTATTTTTATTTTATGTTTTATTCCGGATGAGCCCACTCTTGACCTCGATCGACCTAATGGTAAACGATAGATGAGGTCTACGACGGAACAGCGATCCCAGAAAATGGCTGTTCACTCTGAATTTCGGATACATGATCGATTAGTCGATCGATAAGTGTAAAATCAAAAACTACAGAAACCTTCACAGCGACACTTTGTTTATGTACTAATATCAATTTATTTCATATTTTCATCAATTCCATACCCAACGATTTACAAGAAAATAATCGTAAGCATGTATATTGAAATAACTCATCAAGACTGACTGTCACCGTCATTGTCAACAGTAATATCCTAAAACCTTCAAAGCTATTTGATTACATCAACAGAGGACAAAGCCACTCGAGCACAATTACCGCTGACCATAAACGATAGATGGCATGATGACCACAAGAGAGATAATTGCACGGTATCTAGTAGCTTCATCGGGAGCCTTCACCTACAATGAATGTGCAACGTGGAGGAAGATGACGATTTGATGGGCTTGGAAATAACATGTCGATGATACGTTATGGACGGAAACTGTTGGATGTAAAATATTTAAGATTAGGAATTATTTATGAAGGTTTCCTTACATGCAAACAATAAAAAAAATGTTTTTGGTATCTACTGTAATTTACACACAAAAAAAAAAACATAGCTGAGATATAAAGCCTAATCAATTATGTAGTAGTAGGTATAAAAGCTTCTGCTTCCTCACGTCCCAGCCGCCGCGGAATACTCCCCGGGCGACGGGGATCGCGAGCCGATCTCCGGCCACCGTAGGCGCGGGCTTGCGGACGGCGAGCAGGGGTCGCTCACCGTCCGGTAAGGACCAGGCCCAGGTCGGCGGCGCGTCGTGTTCCACGCGCGCCTCAAAGAGCTGTCAGCACCAGTGACGGGGCCTCATAAGGCCATTGCCCGCCAGGGTTGCGGAAATATTGTAACAAGATACCGCGGCCCCGGAACTTAAGGGCAGGTTAAGGAACAGGGTGGGTTTTTAACCCAGAGCGGGAGAAGTTATTCGATGATTTTCCCACCCAGAAAAAACAAAAACTGGTATAAAAGTCAGGCCAACTTAACAATTTCATAAAAGAGCCATTAGAAACAATTAGGTACTTAAATAGTTTCAATAACTCTTCCAGACTTTGATTGTTTTGTCTGATTTAAGATTCATAATGTTGGAAAAAGGTGTATCAGATGGATAAGCCTTTTCAGACTATGTTAGGCTTAGCTTCCAGTCTAACCGGGCACAGCTGAATACCAGTGTCTTATAACCAGCGAATACCTATCTGATCCCAACAACTCTTCAAACTTAGCAAGACTGGTAGGTATAAGATTTAATACTATACCTGCTCAGAAAGTGCCTTATTGCTTTTTAAAAAGTTTGACAGAAAGGACGTCATTACTGTAGTACAAATGTGCGGGTCGCAAAAGTTTATGAGAATTCATTACTAACGTGCTGGAGACACTGGGGAAGTGTATGAAAATCCATTACTAACGCGCTTTTTTTTATTTAGACCAATTCAGTAGCTAACTTAAAAGTAAGCGCCGTTAGATTCGCTGTAAGAACCGCTGTGGCAAGGCTCCTACGGAGCCCAGCGAGAAACTGCGTGCCGCGAAGCCGAATACTCCGGTGTACATTTCCCGTCTTCACTACACCACTGACGCGGAAGACATCGTTACGTACGTCGTACGTGCGCCAAAGGCTAAAATACGCGCCGAGAGTGCAGCTGCTGGAGTCGCATCGCAATGTCAACTTCAAGGCATTTGTGGTGCGCATACCAACATGTTTCCTGCCTCAGGTGATGGAAGAAAGCTTTTGGCTGCAGGATGTGGTATTTCGACAGTTTCGCGGACAAGTGCCACCCGAACGCACAAAGATCTAGTGCAATTTAGTGATACTAACATAGTATTAAGTTTTATTTACTAACACTGTTGTTATTATATTATGTATACTTTAGGTTAATCTATAGGTCTTGTAACCTGAAAATAAATGATTAAATAAAATAAAATAAATAAATGCCAAAAGACAAGAGACAGATTATTATAATTATTATTCTCTTATTTTCCTCGTAGGTACGTATAAAGCACTATGTATCACTCGGAAGAAAGTGCGATTCCCAACTCGTGTGTATTAAGTACTCAAACTACACCCTCGTTGGTAATCGGTCACTCTCTCCCCTCGATGAACAATGTACTATTCTGACTTCTGACTACCCGCAAAGATGTACAAATGACAGCCGGAACGCCAACTGCGTTCTTCTCGAAGCACGTAAGAAGTTCGATATTATGTTAAGATGGTGACACATCCTCAGGCCGACCTTGGCAAACGTTACTTAACCTAGAATATCTTCCTGAGTAGCTGTTACTCTTGTAATCCTACTAATCCTATCCTATCCTACTTCCTACTAATATTATAAATGCGAAAGTTTGTGAGGATGGATGGATGTTTGTTACTCTTTCACGCAAAATCTACTGAATGGATCTGAATGAAAATGGTAAGTAGATAGTTGGCAGCCTGGAATAACACATAGGATACTTTTTATCCCGAAATTCCCACGGGATCGCGATTTGAGCGGGAAAATCTTCCCACGCGTACGAAGTCGCGGGTAGAAGCTAGTATAACATAAATTAAATAATAATAAAATCTATACTAATATTATAAAGCGGAAAAGTTTGTTTGTTTGTTTGCTTGAACGCGCTAATCTTCGAAAGTACTGGGTGGATTTGGATGCAATTTGGTATGGAAGTAGCTTGAAGCTTGAGGAAAGCTACTTTTTACGCGACTGCAAAAAAGGAGAGTTATGTTTTTACCGTGATCTATCATCCACGGGATCCACGGGAGCGAAGCCCCGCGTGAGTACTAGTAATATATATACAGAGTCGATACAACAGAGGGGCATTAAATGACACTACGTATACTATACGTGTTTAGTGTTAATTTGATACAGTTACAAAATAAAAAGAGCCAAAAAACATTTTTTTTTTCAAGCAAACTAAATAGCTTACAAATCAGAGTAAAACGCAACCACCCTTTGTAAATAAATGTGACTGACCTTAAATACCTAGGTAGCAAAGTGGCAACGTAGCGCGGCGTGTGTTATCTCTTGTCTTGGTCAGATTTATCGCTTTAAGCTTCATCTCATCAAAATCATTTGCGACTAAACTACTTCTCCTATTTAATTGATTTTTGGTACAAAGCTTGAAAATGGTACCTAGTATACGCAGTTTAAAGGAAAGCCCCTCAGTCGTATCAACTCTGTATATATATAACATTATATATAATAATATATAACAATAATAACATAATATAATATATTAATATTAATCAAAAAATTATATATAAAAATAACATATATAATAACATAAATTCTTATCAACTAAGAGTAATTAACTGTTACGTCTCAACTAGAACAATTTCGACTAATCACTTTGAATATTTGGTTTCAAGCCTCTTTGAGCCTCTCACTAAACAAATATTCATTGTGTTTCTCAATACAAATACCCTACCCACTCACTCAAAAGCTTGTGCGTACTCCTATTCAAAAAGCCTCCCATTGTGAGCTAAGTACACATACGGCTCAATGTCATCACTAACATTAAAGCCTACTCTCACGGCTCGCCGATTAAAACAATAAGTGTAACTTTACACATCAGGCCTTGACACGGCGGCGGTGCAGAGAAATTGTCGTGTGTAATCCGCTTAATGGTGACTCTTTTGTTTGTATTTTACACGCACAGAGACATTTCGGAGTATTCTGGAGTATATAGAGTTTATAATGGCGATGATATAAATCGGATCAAGAGAACCTATATTTATGTCGATAGAAAATAATCATGAAATGGACATATTCATTAATTCTTGCTTTTTTTTCGTGGGAGATACATCAAATGAGTCCTCCCGCTGAGCAGAAGGGAAGGGGAGTGTCAGACTCCTACTGACTTAAAAACCATTCTGTCCCTTTCTGTCTTGTTTTTCCGAGGCCGCGGTATCTTATTAGAACATTTCCGCAACCCCGGCAGGCATTGGTCTTTTCATTAGCCCTTAATTTTAAGTTTTGACTCATATAAATAGACATGGCTTTCCTATAGCATACATAATATGTACTACATTCATAAATAGTCATCCAAAGGTTGTCTAGAAGATATAACTATCAGCGATAAGACCGCCATTGTAACTATAGGTTAAGCAATATTGTGAAACAGGTTTCTTTAATATATGTTTTTAAGCTAACATGTTCACTAACAGTATCATTAGAATTTAAAACGCTCAAGTCATCTCGACAGAACGCCACTATATACCAAGACTGGTAAGGGAAGCGATTGAGATTACCAAATACGACAATTTCAACCGGGAGGATGGGTTTCAACTGTCGAGGGCCTGGAATCCAGTGGTCCAAATGTGTAAAAACCGAATAAGTTCCGTAGAAAGTTCGCGAGTCGACACGGTGAGTTTTGTGTGTCGGGAACAGAATCGAGTGTTTAGTGATACATGTGACAGTGGTAGCGGTGTCAATCACAACAAACGAACGAGAAAGAGGGTAGACCGATTAGTCTGCTCCTAAACTTCCACCCGCAATTACTTCAGTTCATCCGTGATCATGGCGCTTGCAACAGTGCCGAAATATCGGAAACTCAAAACAATAAATACACATGGTGAATATCCCGTTTTAAGTTCTAAGGTTTCTTTAAATTATTGATGTACAATAAAGAATATTCTATTTATCTATACTATTTAGAAGAACTGCTATCTGGATTCTGTAACCCTGTTACTGGGTAACGCGATATTCCTTGGGGCATAGCACCTTATCTAATCAATGTAAACAACAGGTGTACAAACTACCGATTACGAATACAAAAATATCCCTTGGTGATCTTCCCTAAGTTTTACATCGACGAAAATTTCTAATTTCGTTTTTCTACTGATATAAAAAGCTGCGCATGACTGTGGACGAGTTTCACCGGCCACACGCTAGAGAAACTATGTCGGACGAGTAATTACAAATCGATCATTACTGATATAACCATTCATACAAGTTTTGATGTTAAAGTAGAAGGCACCGAATCAGAATCCGATTGATTATATTATTTTCCCCGTAAAGTTATTTAATATCATAACAAAACCGTGGTTTTTATTTTCCAATCAGTAACAGCTCATAAACTCTGAATTCGTCTTTCAAAACATAATTCAAGCCTAATGGCTTAGGAATCGGACTTGTCATCGAGAGGTCGCAGGTTTGAATCGCACTATAGCCGTGAACCCACTCTAGACAAGCATATTTAGAAGAGTTGGAGAGGTTAACAACCCCGGCAGGATTCCTGATACCCTAAAATAAATTTAGTGTTAAGCCTCGTATTCATGGTAAACATTTGTTTAGCAACAGTTGATCAATGTTGTTGATGAACGGGGAGAATGTTGCTGGAAACTTTGTTTAAATCAATATGGGTTATCCACACACGCCAGTTTGCGTTAAAATGTTGCCCGAGAAAGTAGTGTTGTTGTGTTTTCTGTATCTGATGTATAAGATTTCTAATAAAAAAAGATAAAAAGATGGTGGGTGTGAAACCATCTCCTGCAAAAAGAAAATGTTATGAGTGACGTCAGAATGACAGATGGATCATTTAGTAACTTTATTCCATGTTTAAAAACAGTTGCAAACACGTCCAGACACGTCAACATTTGTTGATAAACTGATGTTTTCGCTCGCCGGGCGTCAACTCTGGAACATGGCGTGATCAACTCCGCAACACAAGTGTTGCCCGCAATATGTTGACAGCAACTCAGCAACATGTTTATGCAACCATGTTGCTAAACAAAATGTTTACCATGAATACGAGGCTTTACCATCAGGTGAGATGGCGATCAAATGCGAGCCTATCTCTACATTCTCTACTCGTATTTGTCTTTCCATATACAATTAAACGTGATGATAAGCAATTATTTGTAAGTAAGTTAACCTCGATGCCTACTGTCACCTATAGCACAGGGAATCCTATTTTAGGTGACAGTGTGTTTATATTGTATTGTTTACCATGGTGAAATAATAAACGTATTTGTATTGTATTGTATTTGTAAGCAAAATACCCATTTATCATCTAGGCGTCATTCTCTGGCTACCCCTCATTATCATACGCTTAAACTATTCAATATTCCTTGGCAAGATCAGTGTCACATTTGCTGACTTCTGACTGTCAACGACTGTATAAGATATACAAATGACAGCTGAGACCGTATATACAGTATGTTAACTAACAGAGGGCATTCCCGTTAACCCGCAATAGTATAGCATCCATACATGCTTAAAAAAATATTACCATTCGAAAACAAAATGTTTTTATTCTTTTTTTAATATTAAAATATTCACTAAAAATGTTAAATTGATATGTAACAGAAACACTCGGTACACGCGTACTCGAAGGACGGCAACATCGCAATTTATTTATGTATGCGTACGCGTGTACAGGGTGTTTCTTTTACGTATCAATTTAACATTTTTAGTGAATATTCTAATGCTAAAAAAAATAAAAACATTTTGTTTTCGAATGATAATATTTTTTTAGCATGTATGGATGCTATACTATTGTGGGTTAACGGGAACGCCCTCTGTTAGTTAACATACTGTATGTTAAGATGGTAACCCATCTCTGGACCAACCTCCACAAGCGATGCTTATCTTTGAACATTGACCCGAGTAGCTAATATTATTTAGCTACAAGATTCTCTACCTACCCCTCTGTAAAAGAAAGGCGTGATGTTATATCTAGATATTTTAATGGATGGCGCCTCGATTATGTACATTGTATACAAAACGTTATGCAAACCGTTAGTAACACTACATTTAATTCTTTGTCTATCTAAACATTTAACAATCTTAAATGTTCCAGCTATTATGTATGTATTACGTCTATTCCATAGTTACGTATCTTCAGTAAAACTAAAATAAAGAGACCGTAAAACAAAATAAAAAACACAATTTACTGAATTGCTCAGAACGCGATAAAATGCTTTTATTTAACGTGTAACATTCAGTTTATTTACATATGCCTTGCATAAGGTTATGTAAACACTGTTTCGTGCGAAATACTCGGATTTGTTCGTAATCTCACGTTTTTTCAGGTACTTGTTCTTTACTAGTTCGTGTCACGATTCTGTGTGGTGCAAGTCGTGAGCATTTAGCGTCTAAAATGACTGGTTACCTAATTCTGATTTAACGCAAAATTATTGCTGGGTCTTTATTTACCTCGCTTTTTACCAATTAAGATAGGGTCTGCTTCCAGTTATAATTGTTATACCACCCATAATAATTATTGCTTTGCAGTTTCGAACATTGCAATCCCACTGTGAAATAAATACCATTACTACTATTACTAATCATTTCTTCTGTCTTTAAGAAAAGAGTGAATATGTTACTTCTAGGTAGGCCTGCTTCATCTTTGACAACATCATCGCTTACCATCTGGGAGGGTAGTAAAAAAAAAGAATTAAACTATTAATACTTTAGGTATGCAGAAGAAATAGAACTAATTAAGTTATTAATGTAAATCTAAAATAATAGTAATTTATTTTATTTTATTGAATATAATTTTATTTCATTTAGTTTTTTCTAATCATCATTTTCATTTAATTTATTCGTTTAAAATAATTTTTGGTGCTTTTTAAATTATTTAAATGTTACGAGTCCAAGTTACTCGAAATAAATAAAATGCATTTACATTTTATTTATTTACTTCTCCGGTCTTGCACCACAACCTCATAGGATAACGGTGCGTCTGTTCAAACCGTTGTATTAACCAGTTCCCGGTTGCGGTCACAACAACCGTTCGACTATCAGTTGCGCAACCGTCGCGTAACCAGAGAGGATGTGGTGAATGAAAGGTAAGTATAGAGTAGGCAGATATTTTTAGAAGTCTTAATAACAGTATAACTAGTAGGTAACATAATTTTATTTAAAGGCAAGAGGATTCAGGGTTGCGGGAATGTTTTAATGAGATACCACGGCCCGGAACGTAATTGCAACTAAAGAATCAGGCTGAGTAAAAACCTGTCTCTAACTCCGCCAAAAGCGAAAAAAGTATTTAACAATAAACTTCTATTCTCGTTTCATTTGATTCACTACCTATCATAATTACATCTATGAAAAATAAACAAAAGGTATCCAAGTGGCAATGACCTGTAATAAAAAAAAAAACAAAACACACTCGACAATTTAATAATAACGCCATAAACTTACTACCAAAGAAAGTGTTACAATTTAAAAATAATTACGCCTTCACTAAGACAGCTGTTCATTAAAAATAGTAATTACAATCAGAAACACCTATTGATTATAACGTAATCAAACAATTATTTAATGGCTGAGCGATGCCATGAACATTACATGTCAAGGCTTTTTAATGGAAATAATTGGTAAGATATTTTTAATTTAAAGTAGGTTTGAATACAAAGACGTTTTAATTATGACGGTGATTTTATAGCAGTAGTTAATTAATAGTTGATCTATTGTCTTGTCTATTATTTATAATTCATTCAATACTTCAGTTCAGCTGCATTAAACATGAAATACAAAAAAAAAATAGATTGACTGTCATAGAACTAATAGCCATTTCTCAAATTGTATAATTAATGAGATAGATAACTAAATGATAACAATGAAAGAAAACTGTTGTCTTCATAGACAGGTACATAAAAGAATAATCCTTTTCATCCAAGGCTTACAAGTAACAAAATATAAATCTTACTGTTTTGCACTGATAACTCAACTCAAAATATTTTATCTCACAAAACGTCAGAAGTTAGTGCACGGTTCGAAATTAGTCGTTTTCTATGGAGAAGGACCGATAAGAAACTGCACTGTTAGTCGTTTCAAAATATCATTAATTTTTACAATGTATCCATAATACAGGTTCAATACGTATAAGAGGATAGTTATAGACTTATTAACACAGCACAATATAATTACAAATAAAAAAATGAAAAACGAATCTAAGAGTCTACAGTGTTCTCCGTGTTAGACTGGAAGTGACCTCTTTTTTGTCACTTCTAGGGATAGTGATTAGATGATCTAAGTGGGTGGATTGAAGGAAATTTCAAACTCCTACTGATTTAATACTGTATACTGATTTAATGCCCTTGCATTCCAGTGTTGCGGTAACTCGTTAGAAAATTCCCTCCACCTCGGCAGGCAATGGTCCTGTTGGGCCCCCTACACACAACTTTTTGGGATAAAAAAAAAAAATGTAGCAATGGGGGTAGAAATCACATTACTAACAATCTTGTTAACGCCTCCAACTAAGCTAAATATGCTTCTGTCTGGAGGGATATACTAAAGAAATAATTTAATTATGCATATTGCTAAGCAGTCAAATTCAGTGTCGAGGTCTATGTCTCCTGAAGTTACAACCTTAGCTTTACCTCAGTCAAAAATGAATAGGTTTCTTTTACGCAGAGTACGCCACTGTCGATCACATCATCACTTTCACCGGATAAGTTTATGGTCAAACGGGAGTCATTCACAAAGGAAACGTTTTTTCATCGGAAAAAATAATTAGAAATTAGAAATTATTTATTCATTTGTTAACATAGGTAAACAATACAGATCTTATTTTAATAAACAGAGCGCTATGTTATGCCAGGAGGCGTACAAATGTGGTGTGCATATCCTTGCGAGTATTATAAATGAAAGAAAACATTGTACAAAATCATGCATTATTATAGTATTATATTAAAATAAATTAAACAATCACTAAGTAATAATTCTGTCACACCTAAATAAGGAATTATTTATGTCTCAGAAAAAATATATATGTCAAAATAATTAAAGTGCCAATAATTAGAATGTCAAATAATTAAAATGTCAAATAATTAAAACGTAAAATAATTAAAAGTCAAACAAATTAACATGTCAAATAATTCAAATGCCAAAACTAATAATTGTGGTATTAAATTAATTCGTCATTTAAGTATTCGTCAATGGTATAATAGCATTTATTGGTTAATAATAATTGCATTTTTTTCTTAAATTGTTTCAAATTTAATTCTTTTATAGAATCTGGTATTTTATTATAAATGCGTGGTGCCATACCCAGGACACTTTTCCTTACTAATGCAGTTTTGCATTTAAAATTATTTAAAGAATTTTTGTATTGATTACGAATTGGAACATTTCGTACAGTTTTCATTATTTCAAAAAGGTTGGGATTCGATTTCACGAAGATACTGGTTTCTAATATGTACATCGCCGGTAACGTAAGTATCTTTAATGATTTAAAATATGGTACACAACTGTCATCTGTTTTCAGACCACACATAGCTCTAATGCACCTTTTTTGGGCCTTAAATATTAGTTCCTTATCTGGGGAATTACCCCAAAAAATTATTCCGTACCTGAGAAGTGAGGCTACTAGACCATGGTAAGAAACCAGTAACGCGTCTATATTCACTTTTCTACCCAATTGAAAAAGTGCATATGCAGATTTATTTATTCTTTTACATAGTTGTTCTATGTGAGCTTTCCAATTAAGATTATTGTCAATGTGTAAACCTAAAAACACACTTAATTTTGTATCTTCTATCTCAGTGTCATTGTAGCTAATACAAATTTTTGGTGCTTCAATTCTCTGGTGGAAGTGCATTACTTTAGTTTTCTTGAGGTTTATTATCAAATTATTCATATGAAGCCAATTAATTATGTCAGTTAGTGTATTATTAATGTCAAGTTGGTAGGTATTTAAGTCCTTACATTTTACTATAGCAGTGCTATCGTCTGCAAACAAAATCATTTGTTGTTGTGTCACTTTTGGTAAATCATTAATGTAAATGAGGAATAAGGGGGGCCCAAGCACACCACCTTGAGGAACTCCATATTTTATATTCCTGAACCTCGACATATACGTTCGTTCCGTTTTGGTTTTTGCGCACACTCTAGTGATTTCTGTACATTGCAACCTATTACTTAAATATGATTCTAGTAATTTCAAAATGTTCCCTCTGATGCCATAGCAATGTAATTTCTCAAGAAGGACTTTGTGATCAACATAATCAAATGCCTTAGTCATATCTGTGTAAATAGCGCACACGGGTATTTTTTTATCAACAGCAGACATAACATTATTTAAAAGGTCAAAAATCGCCATATTAATAGTTTTATTTTTCCGGAACCCGTTTTGCTCTTTGCATAAAATATTATATTTGTGAAGATATTGATATATCGAGTTATATATAACTTTTTCAAAGATTTTAGAAAAAACAGGAATTTTGGCAATGGGTCGGTAATTTTTTATATGCGTCTTGTCTTCCTTTTTATGGAGCGGTTTTATTATGACTTTTTTTAAGGCTTCCGGATAGATGCCCTCGGTAATACCTAAATTAATAATATGTGCTAAGACAGGTGCTACAAGCTCAATTACATATTTAATTACTTTTGTAGATATACCGTCAACACCTACAGTACTAGTATTTTTAAGTGTCTTAGTTGCTAAAATGATATCGGACTTTAGAACGGGCTGCATAAACATTGATTGCATTGTCAAATTATCTAAATTATGATTTATTCTAATGTCATCTATTATGTTACTCTCAATGTCATCTATAAAATAGTCATTAAATGCATTAGCTATGTCATTCGGGTTTGTATAGGTCAAATTTCCAGTTTTTATTGTGAGTATCTGTTCTTTAGGCACGTTAGTTTTGGATCCATTTACTATCTGCCATGTGGCTTTTGATTTGTTTTGCGAGTTGTTTATAAAGTAATTATTTTGTGCTTTCTGAGTCAATTTTACGATTTTTTTATAACGCATAGTGTATTTTTTCAACTCGTTTTTAGCTTTTTTTGTTGGGTGTAGTCTGTAAGCCCACAATAATGCTCTCTTTTTTTTACTACATTTTTTTATGCCGCGGGAAATCCATTTAACCTTTTTGTTAGTGTTTATGGTTATTATTTTCTCTGGAAAACACAGATTGTAAAACAATGAGAAAATATCAAGAAAGGTATTATAGGATATATTTACATCATTACTTGCGTAAACTTCTTTGAAAGATATTTGTTCTATGCATGATTTAAATTTGTCAAGATTCTCTTTGGAGTAATCTTTTTTGACCGATTTCCAAAATTTTAAGCGACACGTTTTATGTACAGGTATTTTAAGTATTAATCTATGTCCTTTCTCAAGATCTAATCTATCTCTGCACCAATTTTCATCAAAATCGTTTTAATGGCTTACATAAAGTGTAACAGAAAGAGAGACTTTCGAATTTATAAATATAAGTAGGGATGTCAACAGACCAGTCATAACAATTACCATAGCATTGGCTAAATCCCATTCGTTCTAACAGTTTCACAATACTAAGAGTTCACAGACAGTACCTAGGTACCTACTTACTCATAGGGACCGAAGGCTGGGAAAATTTACCTTTCGTAACGTACCACTAAAATGCTGCTGCGAGCTGAAATGTACGTGAAATAAGTTTCGTATCGCAAAAAGATGAAGGCTGTCTTGGTTGAGTTTAATAATTGGTAAAATCACGCAGAATAAAGAAACTGTGCGCTCATTAGCAACTGAACAGGCACATGTGATTTGTTTTATCGATACTAATATTATAAAGGAGTAATCTCCGGAACTAATGAACCAATTCTAAAAATGTTTTCATTGGTTATAAGATGCATTATTTGTGAGTGCGCCGGCGATGTGCTTATCTTATAAACTCTTTTCAGCCGAAGAAAGATTTAAAAAGCACGTCCAAATGTTGAAAATTGACGAGTTGTAAATTATCGACTGGTAACTACAAGAATCGAAGAAAACAAGCTTGAAAATAATTGTTCTATACACTGATTTAGCTTTAGCTTTGATTGCATACTGCTTTTTTACCTCTAAAATTTTCACTTTATTGATTATCACCTTTTTGGACACCTCATAATGTGTACAGAATAATATTAAATTTACAAAAACTGGAAAGTTTTATCAACAAGGCAATCTCTTACAGACAACCTTTAGATGGATAGAATTAAAAAAGATAGATATTGCGTTGTCAGTGCACAAACATCATTAATAATCTTAATTTACATAAAAAAAAAAACAATATAATATATACCTACACATAGACTACCTAAATTATCCTACTAATACATATCTGTATATTTTAAGTTTGTATATTTAGTTATCAATCACGCAAAAATGGCTTAAGGAAATTTATTTAATACTTCACATTATTAAAAACTTTAATAACACATAGGCTAATTTTGCACATACACAAAGTCTGGCCAACACCTAGTAGTTACAACAAGATAAGATAATTATTTTGTAAACATGGATAGTAAAGTGACATGATTATTTAGTTTAAGGTTACAATAATATATCAAGAAGATAGATATATAAAGCTTTTATTGGACAACAGAAGACACAACACACATAATAATAGTAACACATAATTTAAAACATAAATTACAGAAAAAAATAACAAGTAATTCATTGAAATAATTCATTAGTAAGTAGTAGTCATTAAAAATCAAATTCTCTCAGCGATGAGACCGCCATTGTAACCAAAGTTTTAGCAATATTGTTATTTAAGTGTGATTCAATTTTTGGTGTACAATAAAGTATATTCTATCTATCTATGGAACGTTAACTGTCGCAATGCCAAAATGAGTAAAGCAACATTTTAGCGCTCCAAATGTAGTGGTCACTTAGATCGTCTCAGGTAGAATCTGAGCAATGTACCTTTCGCCAGTCGCTGAACCAATCTAGTTTACCTACAGTTTGACTTACGTATGCTGTGGTACACAATCTTATTACATGTTTTACCAATTCCTGCAATGATACATGAATGAATCGCCTATATTTTCGCAAATAAACCCCATTTTTGCGGAGAAAATCATCAAAGGACTCGTCCCGCTGTTAATGGATCGAGAGTGTCAGACTTCTACTGACTTAACCCCCACCCTATTCCTTCAGTTTACCTTGCGTTCCGTGGCAGCGGAATCTCATTGAAAATTAGAAACAGTCAGCAGTAATGGCCTTCGTTGCTGCGGACAGCTCTCTGAGGCGCGCGTGGAACACGCTGGCTCGGGTAAATGATACAAGGATGAAAGATATTGTAAAATATCAAAAAAGTCATATGAAGTCATTTATGAGTTCCTAAAACCAGTTAGTCTATAGTTTCATAAGTACGTGCACTTAAGATATTGACAGATGCCATTCATATAAAATACACCTTTTATTTCTCTTGCAACCTTTCTTCCTTCTCCTCCTCGCGTCATTTTCCTAAATACTGAGGGTCGGGATTCCATATTTGCGGAAACATTTTCTGCTGGACGTTATCTCGCCATTTGTTCCTTGTCCTTGGCAGAATCGAGAGAGATTCTCTGACCAATGAAACACGAAAAAACTGTAACCCTACAGTAAAGTAAATGTGAAAAATGTTAACTGTGTGAAGTTTGCAAAGGAAGTAATGAATTTTACGTTTTATGGACTGTTTTATGTACGTCGTAAACTTCAAAGAGATTAGCCATGTTTAGGAGGTTTTATGTGAACGAGAAAAAAGTTTCTTAATATGGTCATGTGAAATGGAAATGTCGCACACTAACAGTCATCGACAATGCGCAGGATTTTATGACAACATATTATAAGCTTTTACCTAAATACTAACATATTATGTTATAAGTTTTTAAGCCAACATGGTCACTAAAAGTATTATTAGAACTTTAAACGAGATACAATATTTACCATGTGTACTTTGTGTTTTGAGTTTCCGATATTTCGGCACTGTTGCAAGCGCCATGATCACGGATAAACTGAAGTAATTGCGGGTGGACGTTTATGAGCAGACGAATCGGTCTACCCTCTTTCTCGTTCGTTTTTTGTGATCGACACCGCTACCAAAGAGGGTAGACCACTTTAAAGGTTGAAAGGTCATAAGTGGCAGGTCGTAATAAATAATCTCGTTATCTATAACCTGAGGGTCTTTAAGTCAAGAGTGAATAGGTTACTTCTAGACAAGTATGCTTCATCTTCGACCACATCATCACTTACCATCAGGTGAGATGGTGGTCAAACGCGAACCTATCTATAGGTACTAATATTATTTAGCGGAAAACTTTGTTTGTTTGTTTGAAAGCGCTAATCTTCGAAAGTACTGGGTGGATTTCGATGATATTTAGTATGAAAGTAACTTGAAGAAGGTTATGCTTTTTAACTGACTGCAAAAAAGGAGGATTCTGTTTTTATCGTGATAAAATCTACGGGAGTGAAGCGCCGCACGATTTCTAATCATGAATAAAATCTATACTAATATTATAAAGCGGAAAAGTTTGTTAGTTTGTTTGTTTGTTTGTTTGTTTGTTTGCTTGAATGCGCTAATCTTCGAAAGTACTGGGTGGATTTGGAGCTTGAAGCTTGAGGAAGGTTATAGGCTACTTTTTACCCGACTGCAAAAAAGGAGAGTTATGTTTTTACCGTGATAGAATCCACGGGAGCGAAGCCCCGCGAGAGTACTAGTATCTTATAAATCTTATCTCGTTTTGTTTTGTTATGTATGTTGAAATACTGGGTGGGGTTTCCTTAGCTAACATAATGGAACCAAATACGCAATATTGGTCCAACCGTGCACCTGCCAGCTGACATATTCCCAGCATAATTGTCCGCCAGTTCTCACAGATACATTCGTAACACCGTATTGCATTCCTTTTTCCGCAATTTGGCAAAAAAAAAACCTCGCAATATATACCATTGCACATAATACGCATTGTATACACAAAGGCACGTATTACAAATATTACAATTAAGATTGTTAATCTCTGCTATGCCTTAATTGTGATCATTGTGATTGAATTAATTCTTCAGTGTTAGTTTTTTTGTTATATTTTGAAAACTGTTCGGAGAAATTGTGGGAACAATGAGAGAAAAGATGACAGTTCGCAGAAAGTGTCATTTTTAAAATAACGACGCATTCAAAGCTATTTTTATTACTTGAAATGTGCATGCATCGATGAGGTAACTGAAGCAGTCAACAACAGTCGGCAAATTCACGTAGATACCTAAAAACAATTTAAAAGTTTTCTCCTCGATCACGCCTGATGGTAAGGGATCCATGAAGTCCACGATGGAAAGAGCGCGCCCAGAAGGTAGTCGTACACTCTTGCTTTTAAGGCTCACGAATCATATGTGGTAGGGAACAAAGAATGTTCATGTCGGCATTACTAAATGACACAAAACATAACACAATGTTTGAGGCTTTTCATGTAATAAGACTGAGATTTAAGTTATTAAGCTAACATGGTCACTAACAGTATTATTAGAAAGAGAAAAGAGGGAAGACCGATTTGTCTGCTCATAAACGTCCACCCGCAATTACTTCAGTTCATCCGTGATCATGGCGCTCGCAACAGTGCCGAAATATCGGAAACTCGAAACAAAAAGTACACATGGTAAATATCCCGTTTTACGTTCTAATAAGACTGATAAAATAGCAATGAAATTACCCCACATGTAAAATTAACAAAACAACGTCCTCCCTTTCAATTCGAGGAGACAATCATCGAATGATTCCTACCGCTCTAGGTTGAGTGGAAAAATCTAACACGCCCTGTGTTAGATTTTTCCTGACTGAAAACCCACCCTGTTACTTTAGTTTTCCTTGCGTTCCAGTCTCGATTCAACATTCCCGCAATCCCGAAAACATCAACGCCCTCCCAGGGACTCAACTGCTGTCAGTATTCAATTCAACAAAGTTGTGAGAAATAAATTACTGTAAAGACCAGTTTCGTAATACTAGCACTTAACAAATAGTAGTTTCCAGCTACAGGTCCGAAGGTAGTAAATACACCAATGCACATACAGACAGTAACACATTTTAGTATCTATAGTGCATCTAGTCGACTATAATAGAGAGGTACTTAAGCTTACAATCGCATGGTAGTAGGCCTGTTCGCACCGCTACTGTAGAGAAGCTACGAGAATAACGATAATGTATCGATATTTTACAAAATTTATATAAGTCATGAGGTTTTAGACCCTGGTATTAGTAATATGACATCTTACATATGTCCAAGCAATAAAGTTGTCTAACGGAGGGTAAGCCTAGTGATATAGGTTTTATCTACAACAGACACCTGTTATGTTCCCTTGATAATAAATAAAAATAAATTATTAAAAACAGAAACCTAATATAGTTTCATTAAGTAAAAAAAAAATACAATTAAAACAAAATCGATATTAAAGGTGCTCTAGAACCGTCGAACTCGTGGTAATCTCCAAAACAAATGATCCAATTCTAAAAATGAAAGTCATTGGTAGGATGGTGCATTATTTTTTAGTACTATAACCTATAAAATATATTTATCCACACGGACGAAGCCGCGGAGCAAAGTGCTAGTAATTAATATTAAAAAATATATATATATATAATAATATATATATATTTTCGATTTATCGATAAGATCTACGCACTTCCCTAGCAACACCTGCAGCTACCCGCGTGCAGTGACCGGCAATGAGGTCGCCTGTGCACCGCGACGCGTCACCCTGCGCCTGCGCACGCATATGTGCAAACATTACTCTCACTAATAGTTGGCTGTCATAGATTTAGTTCAGCCACATAAAAACACATAAAATATAACAAAGAAAATCACAAGCATAATCATTAATCACAAAGGTTTTTAAATTAAAATTTAGACTGTGTTTTAAATATATTTCTGTTAAAACTTCACCCTCTCAAACATACCTAAAAAGGAAAAATTATGAATTTTCAAGAGTAGCAAAATAAATTGAATATTGGCAACACCGACTGTTTCCGTATGAAGAATGTTATTCGTGCACTTTCTATTTAAACAAAACAAATATTCTTCTTCTAAATTTCCAAAAGAAAATGCTCTTATAACTTATTCCTTTTACATAGGTACTGATAAAACTTTACTGATTTTATCCGGTAAAATGTGGGTGTTTTAATAAATTGCAATTTCAAATACGAGTATCAGGGTGAGCTGTTAGTCAATAGAATTTTGATTCTCCCTTCACCTCCACCTAGAGCGAGCGCGAGGAGTCATTTGATGGTTTCCGTCCCGAAAAGAAAAAGAAAAATACGTATTCTAGTCGTCATCTTTTCGAAGCCTCCAACCTTATCACATTTATAATAATAATCATGTAGCTATTAAAAAAATTAACAATCTTAATCTAATCTCACAGAAACCAGACACCAATTTTATAAGTCTGCAAACAGGACGCCATTATTCATTGCAACACAAATCTTAGCTAAACCAGTCAGCATGAAATTAAAAATACACAAAAGGCCACTCGGACTTACCTGGAAACTCACCCTAATTGCTGAGCCTAATTCACAATAGTATTGCGACATTTATTTGAAAAGGAATGGCGAATTATTATTTCCTTTGAATAAGAAATCTTGTCAGCCGCACGGATAGATCTTTAAGCAACGTTTAGGGCCATTCCCTTCTGGGGTTGCGGGAACGTTATAACGAGATACCGCGGCCCCGGACCACAAGGGCAACCGAAGCAATAGGGTGAGTTTTTAGTCAGTAGAAGTCTGACTCCATGCCGCCATCACCATCATCACATCATATTGAGATTCCCGCGTGCATTGAAAAATACATTAACACGTTGAACGCCAACGCGGTCAGTGCTGACCGACAGTGAGCTTTCCCTTTAGGCCAAGCAAAAATCACAGTTCTATCCAAATTTAGACCAAATGTTTTTTTAATTGTAGTTGCGTTCAACGTGTTAAGAATTCTTGCATAGTGCCTCAAGATACAACAAAACAACAAACCGTTTATACGACATAACTTTTTGGGAATACCTTCATTGTGCTTACGGCTAAGGAGTGGAAGGAATTCCCTGCCGGAGTCTGTGTTTCCCGATAGCTATAACCTAGGGGTCTTTCAATCAGGAGTAAATAGGTTACTTCTAGGTAAGCGTGCTCCATCTTCGACCACATCATCGCTTACCATCAATGACATGGAAGTTAAACGCGAGCTGAATTAAAAAAAAAGATGCCTGATTATTTTATGTACCTACCAAAGTCCTTTGCAGGTAATAAATCCAAATAGATACTATCGTCTGCATATATTTCTCAATAGCATAAAGCACTAATTTCATCATGATTTCACCGGAACGTGTTTAAATAATATTAGCTGCAAGGTTAAGTCCTCGAAGTTTAGCAGCGCTTGACGAGGTACATGGATGGCTGACCATCGATAACATACCTCGGAATGCGTATTATAGCTATTTAGCGTTATCGCCCACATATGAGAAACATAGTTACACAGATGGAAGAGAATGAGATTTGACACAGGTAAATTTTATGTGGAAAAAGGAGTGCATAATTATCGTATCTTCTTTATCCGTGTTATACAGGGCTACTGGTAACTCGACGTATTCCTTGCAGGACGTCATAGCAGGGTTAAAATGCCACTAATTAAGCCACTAAATGTTCTACCAAAATTCTATTTTTTTTTTGTATTAGACAACAATTTATATGAAGTAATAACAAAAATTACAAAAAAATAAATGTATGGTTAGTGATATTTGCCAAAGTTTAAGACTTTTTTGAACTATTAATTATTAACAAAAATCTGCTACATCATCAACTATAATAATAACTTAAATTTCAGTACAGTCGCACCGTAAATCATTTTTAAATTGGTTTCAAATGATTTAATCTGGGATTTTTCATTAAAAAACGAAAAGTCTAACTAACTCAAAAACTACTGAATTTCGGTAGAACATTTGGCGGCTTAATTTGTTGCATTTCAACCCTGCTATGACATCCTGCAAGGAATACGTCGAGTTACCAGTAGCCCCGTATATTAGTCGTTTGTAAGCTTTCTGTAAAATAAAATCCCATAAAAAACAATACTTGTCAAAAACCCAAGTCTCGCAACTTAGTTGTTCTACCGTAACAAGTTGTGAGATCCATGTAATACCAAGTCGGTTATTAATTTATTCAGTCCCTACTTAAGGGACCTTCTGTCTTAAGTTGTTACGTAATTATCTAACCTAACGACATCTTATAGTGACCATATCAATATTAAAAATCGTTACCGTTTTAAATAAATAGATTGACTCGGCCATCGCATGAAAACACAATATATCTCACAAGTAATACATATATAAATTAAATTGTTTATTGCGATTGCCAAGTCAATCTATTTATTTAAAACGGTAAAGATTTTTTTTCTAGTTTTATCCACGAAGTTATAGGGAGTCGAAAATGGCCTGAATTGCTTCGAGAAAAGAATGGTACGGCCGTGCCGCTTTTTTGCTTGACTTGGCGGGGGCACTGCCGTGCCCCCAGATAAATAAATAAATTATCTTACTTCTTCTTACTTAATATTATAAATGCGAAAGTTTGTGAGGATGGATGTAAAGATGTATAGATATATGTTTGTTACTTTTTCACCCAAAAACTACTAAACAGATCTGAATGATATTTGGTAAGCAGCTTGTTGAAAGTTTCTATCCCGAAATTTCCGCGGGATTGAGATTACGAGATTTCCTCGTGAATCTCGTGGGCAGAAATATTAGTAGTTACTAATATTTTATATTTATGAAAGAATGAAAGAAAATTGCGTTTATTGTCACATAAATAAAATACAAACAGATTATGTACAACATTGAAATTTGAAAAAAAATGAATTTTATAATACAAATAGAGATACCAATTATATACAAGTAATATAGCCTATCGATTAACCTAGAATCTCTAACATGAAATTGAGAATGAATCTTGTTAAATATAACAGTAGGTATACCTACGTAACTTCCCAAATTGATTGACCAAATACAATAAAATCCTTTTAAAGTTGTTCATAAAAATGGATAGGCGCGACTAATACTCTATTTCAATTACAGTCCTTTCTTAGATAAATTCTTTATTACCCTCATTTCTATTGACTTGAATAAAGCAAATTATTGAATTCTCCTGATCACTGGTTAGTGTTATGCAGTTCCGCTACCACAATAGTCATTATATCAGCCTTTGTATAGTTCACAAAGGTTCTGTCTGATTACAAGAGAAAGTCTAGCCTAGATTCTTTTTATAGCCTAGATATGAGACGTGTACATACATAAGTGTTTTAAAGGCACACAATATGAAACTAACTGATAAATAATATCTTCAAGTTTTAGCAACGTTTGTCGAGGTCAGTGTGTAGATGGGTATACATTTTTTTTAATGAAGGTTAATGTGAGTAGAATTCATATTACTAGCAATCTTGTTAACCCCTCCAACTAAGCTAAATATGTTTGTATCTGGAGTGGGTTCACAGCAATAGTGTAATGGGTGGGGTTCGAACTTGTGACCTCTCGATCACAAGTCCAACATCTTAGCCATTGAGCCATTGCCACGTTGAACGGTATTTCTTATTTTTGGGGCAAAGAACGAGTTAGCCCTTTTTAGGGTGCCGTAGTCAAATGGCAAAAAACGGAACCCTGACAGTTTCGTCATGTCTGTCTGTCTGTCTGTCTGTCCGTCTGTCCTTATGTGACAGCCATTTTATTACGAAATTATCAGGACTATACATGTGAAACTCGGTAGGTAGATGTTTCTGTGAACTGCTTTCCGATTTTAAGAAAAAAAGTAAAAAATATTTAAAATTACGTGTGGCTCCCCATACATGAAACTGAAACAGAAAATATTTTTTTCCATGAAACCTATGCGTGTGTGGTATCTATAGACAGGTACTTTGGTAAAATGTGTCCCCCCTCCCCCCTCTAACTTCTATAATAATGGAGTGAAAAGTCTAAAAAAATATATGCTGTAGATCTTAAAATAAAATTTCAAAGAAAATTAGTTTGAACGAGATCGGGTCAGCAGTTTTTGAGATACAGCATATTTTCTAAAACCGCAAATATAACTTTGTAATTCATACATGTAAACACTATGAAAAACAAAGTTATTTGGCGTAGTTACTACGGAACTCTTCATGGGCGAGTCTGACTGCACTTGGCCAATTTTTTTCAAACTAATATTGTACTTGTAAAAAAAAGTAAGAAAAACTCTCCTCTGCTTATCCCCGTTGTGGTTAAGTTAAATAATTATAATTAAGTTTAACTGCACGAGTCTGAGGAAACTGGCGTAAAACGCACTGAGGCGGTCAGTAGCGAAAGTCGTGTAATTAATCATTCTTGTAGATTTAATCCTCAGTAATTAGATTTAGTTTAGTTTTTTTTAGGTAGGGCCACTCGTAGTTCAGCACATAAGGCTGGTCACTACTTAACCGGGCGCTAAATAGCTTTAGCGCCGCAGTTTAGTGTGACTATTTTTGTGTACTATGTAAATAGTGAAATTATAATGTAAACTTATGTAATCTATTCTTCTTCTTATCTAACGACCCCATACACCCTAGTGTCAGAGTTTCTAGACCGCCTCAAGGGCCTCTGACGTGCTCTATTTTGACGACCGCCATTTGGCGACCGGGACCACCGGCTTATACGTGCCTTCCGAAGCACGGAACCATCTTTTTATCAGACAAACAGGTGATTCAGGCCTGCAATGTCCTAGCCAAACTGGAAACAACTTTACAAAGTATACTTCCCGTGGAACTAGAACCTACGACCACCGGGTCACAAGCAAACGCCTAAACCACTCGACCACGGAAGCAGTTATGTAATCTATTAAACCTCAAAGACATATTTAGTTTTTTCAAGTAACATATCGTTAGGTAAAAGTTATTTTGATGACATGATTGGCGTAGTGGTTGTACGATTGGCTGCTGTGCAGCGTTTCGCAGGTTCGATTCCCCGGTTCGTTTCGCAGGCCTACAGATACATAGTTTTCCTGGGTCTTTTTAGATGCATAGGAAGCGTATTTAAATGTTTGTTAACATACGCATGACACTTACAGATTAGTAGGAGAACGTTTAAAAAAAACATTATAGAAGAGGTTTTTTCAACTGAGCACAAACGAAGACCAGCTTCAGTTAAAATTGGTATGTAAAACGCACCTTAATCTTGTACTTAATATACATATCTATCTTACCAATTTGAATAGAATCCGAACCTAAGACGTCACGGTCGGCTGTAAGCCTGTAAAATGGCTTCCACTAAACCTGTGAATTCGGATATCGAATCTCTTCCAGAATAATAAGATCGTGATATCTTTTTGAGTCGATATTTAATAAACAGAGTGGAATCAGGCGTAAAATTTTCCGGAAATCTATACCAAGACAACTACAAAAAAATATCTTGCGTTAATTCCTCTAAAACTCGTTATACAATCTTCAACAAATTACAACTTTATTCATAAATACTACAATAACATAGCGTTCTATGTTGTAATACATAATGTTTATAG
The DNA here is from genome assembly GCA_943138885.2 of Tholera decimalis. NCBI lineage: Eukaryota > Metazoa > Arthropoda > Insecta > Lepidoptera > Noctuidae > Tholera > Tholera decimalis. Next base: position 1,964,915 of record OW964552.2, on the reverse strand, counting down.
ATTGTATACCATAGGGCTTATTCTCAAGCCTACAAACGACCTATTGAAGCGTGCGCGCGCGACGCATAACAATACAATAACATTATAATCTAGTGTAGGGAAAATGGACGGTTCGTAGAATTACAGGCGATATTCATAAACGTTTCTCATTTTCCTTATTTTGAAGTACGTATAGAGTTTTGTGTTCAAACCAAATACTCTGCAAGACGAACGATGATGCGTCATCGTGGACATCATAATTGATATCCCACCCATATACACAAACCTAGGGATCTTTAAGTCAAGAAATAGTAGGTTACTTCTAGGTAAGCGTGCTTCATTTTCGACCAATTCTAAAATGACGAACCGTGCAGTAGCTTCAGACATTTTTAAGTGGCCATTTGGCCTACATGGGCACTTAAACGTCTGATGCTATATGCGTGTGAAATGCATTCCTTATAATATGTGAACTAAAATCATCACCGCTTACCATCAGGTGAAATAATGGCCAAACGCGAGCCTATTATCAGTATTATTTTTTAGATTCGCGTTTAACCACCATCGTTATCACGAAATAGAGAAAATATTAAATTGGCAACGAATTGAGAAGAAAAACCTATTACTCGTAATTAGGAAATACCTTTTAATAAGCATAAATACTTATGCAAATGAAATATGAAATAGTTATTGACTTTTGTAAAAAGTCTGTAAGAGATACAGGTAAAAGATTTTGAAGTCATACAACTTACTTATAATTTTTTATGTTCATTTAGTCCATCCTAAGATTGTCTGGAAAATATCGCTATCAGCGATAAGACCGCCTTTTTAACTATAGATTATACAATATTGTGTAACAGGTTACTTCTAGGCAAGCGTGCTCCATCTTCGACCACATCATCACTTACCATCAGGTGAGATGGTGGTCAAACGGCCTATTATCAATAAAAAAACAGGTGTGTTTAAATTATTGGTGTATAGTAAAGAATATTCTATCTATCCATCGTGTTAGCACGTTTAATAATGTCCACGTAAATCTGATATTGGAGCTCGCATGCATTTCTGCAGTGACCTCAACTAATAGATATTTACAGATATTGAACGACCCAGCGAGCACGGCGTGCCATAAATACAGGTGAAGGAATTCGAAGAAACAGTTTGAGCTGTGACAAAATTGATTGTTCGGTCCATGATGTCAGGCTCAGATATGAGAATAGTTTGATTGTGATGTCATTTGATTAACAAAAGACACAGTTTAAGGACATGCTGTGAGATAAACAATGTAAAGAGATGTGTAAAATAGAGGGGAATAGTGCACCATCTTGGTTTTCAGTCACATCTAGTAAAGATCGTTTTGCAATCTTTTTTAAGAAATATATTCTGAAGCAAACAATAGGTTTGTCTATCCAAAGGCTTTCTGTTAGAGATTTAAGCCAAAATTAACCAACAAGAACATACATATAAACTGACGCAGTTTTTTTTATTCCGGATGAGCCACCATACACCTCGATCTCGCCTGATAGTAAGCAAAATATGAAATCTACGATGGAACGAACGAGCCCAGACGATGCCTCTTCACTCTTGCTTTAAAATCTGAAAAGTCATAAGTGGCAGGGAACACAGAGCCGGCCGAGAGATCCATAAGTTGGCTGTGCACATAATAAATGTGGAGGAGAAAGCGCTTATCGCAGACGGAGTATCAACCAAGTGTAGGTGGTACCCAGCAGTGCATCTGGTAGACCGGTAGTGAAAGGGAGATGGAGGGATCAGGTCATACCTATTAATTTATATCCAAAGTTAAACAGTTATTTATCACTACTTAAGACGTGAAAGTCTATTGCGTGAAAGGGTAACTCGGTACCTAAGCACAAACTCGACGGACCATAAATTTACCACGCAACTAGGCACAACGTTATCAACCTTTGATCCGATAACTCCAATCGTAATTCCAATTCATCGACGATAAGTTCCATGCCACTTGCTACATAAATTAACTTAATGTAACAAATAAGTTAGGAGCTAGACAATTAAATTGCTAGAACACAATCGCTACTTGGATTCGTGTCTTATCGGCATTTCGTTCACCTGTTGGTTCTACGCCTACAGGTATCGTATCCAATGGAATTTATACTATACTCAATACTCAAATATTTATTGCATTCAACAATGTGTATTTCTATACTACAAACCTGTTATGTAAGATGTTATTTCAGTCCATATTTTATGGGCAAGTATTTATTGAAATCCTCCAAGAGTTGTCCTCATTTTTCGGGAGATAATCATTAAATGACTCGCATTCTGGGTGGAGCGGAAGAGAGTCAAAAACTAACCCAATCTGGTCCTTCACTATCCTTGTGATCCGGGGTTGCGGTATCTCGTTACAACATTCCCACAACCACAACCCCAGCAGGACTGGGTTGCCCCTGGTCCTGGAGTCGCAGCATAATTTACATACATACAAACCTAACTGAGATGTCAGATACATAATCAAAATTAGACTGACATACAATCAAATGTGTGTAAGATGCAGAGATCTTTTGAGAGTTAAAAATCGTAAAAAGTAGTATTTATCTTAGCTTCAATTAAATCAAATTACTTAGTCAATAAAGAAATCAATAAACTAAACAGATCACACCATCTGCCGATTTTAACTCCAAATAATAATTTGAAAAATGATCTTTATTTTGTAAGTAGTTTTAAAATAATACCTTTTCACGCCAATCTTTGTGTTCACTTTAATCTAGATGAGGCTGGTGTCTTACCTGACTACCCTGAGAAGAAATACCAAAACAAACTCAGAGGTCAGCCTCTTTTAAAGTCCATACAATTTATGCGAGATATCATAAATCACAACCCTATGCTTTAGAGGAAAGCACCACAAAGATTTTGGGTTTAAATTCAATGTATTTTAATGTATTTATTTTCATAAGGTTGTCACAGTCTCTTACATAACAAAATTTACAATTATATAAGGAACAATTATAAATAAGTAACAATGATAAGTGGCTCCGGCGGCCTAGTTAGGTTACGTAGTAACCTGTATTAAGGTCCATCAGTCCCTAATTCCTACAATGAATAATATTATAGAGACTTCATTTTACTTAAAGACTTGAGATGTCTACATTTCCTTTTTTATATTACCAAATATTAAAATGAGAAGTGTGCTATGTGTGTATGTTCACCGTATGAAGTGTGATGTATGTTCTGAGCGTGAATTCTTCCAACAAACCTGGTATTTGTGAAAAATAATTTCAAAATATCCATTCATCCATGATTGAAGATTGCAAATTTTGACGAGCCTACACTGAAAAAAATGCAAGCCAATCAAGTGACTTTTTAGCTTGATTGACGATATCTTGTTTAGATTAATTAAAATCTTAGTTAAGTTGATCATCACGACATGATTGCAGCAATACTAGTTCAAATGATTGAACGCTCAAACATGACATCATTGTAGAAAAAGACAAGTTAAAAAAATGATAATTGTAACAGAGTAAGTTAGTTGTGTCAATCAAGCATTTTGTTCACTACAATAAAGATCATTGAAACTTTATTAAGTTGACTTGATAGCATCTACCATTGCAATTAATTGTATTAATCATACAACTTGATCAAATCTTGCGCTAAATAAGTTCCTTGATTGTGTTTATTAAATACATAATAATCTTGGTTGGAGCAACTATGTTTAGACTTGATTGCTGCAAATAGGTTTTGTGTTAACTCCAATCAAGATCCCTCAATCAAATAAAATTGTAAGCTGTGATCATTGTGCTTGATAGGCTCAGATACAAACAAGTTACATGATCAATCTAAACAAAATCATGATTGTAGTAACTGTTTCTTTTTCAGTGTATTACGATGAGACCGACTGCAAAACCCGACACGTACCTGAAACAAGAGAAATTAACATAAATACACAAAACATAGCAGCCGGAGAAAGTTTATAACATTAGCTAATACTTTTTTGGATGTCATAACGATAGTCAAAAGCAGATTCGTATAAATGAATGAGCGACGACGCACTTTCCACGCGAAAGTTGTCGCACGCAGAACATTCACTAAACTGTGGTGTGGTAACTGTGAAGTAATGCTTGTATTTGGTAATATGGTTATGAGGCTTGAGTAGTTGGGGATCATTTTCATTAATTACCACATGGTTACTTGGGTAATGCACTTAGTGACTTCACATGAAGGATTATACAAGATTTCCTAGGCGTTACCTAAGCGTGTTATCGGCTTCCAATCGGCATCAGGCATCCAATGTTTCTTTTCATTCTATATTTATTTCTTTTTTTATAAATAGAACTATAAATTTGGCTAGATATCAATGTTCTACAAGGATCAATACTTCTAAGCTTCACAACTTAGTTACTGGTTCATACGATATTGTTACGAGCTGGGGTTCGGGATATAAATAATTAGCGCCAATTAGACCAAAATTAACACTTTAAGTAAACACAAAATAGAAATTAACACAGTTATTCTCACTTCAATACTTGTCACTTAAATCGCACTGAAATTCATTTGTAGAGCTTCGATTATATCGCGTATTCGCCTCGTAATAAGACTGCCGTCTGCGTTCCTCTGTGTTCTATTTATACTCCGGCCTTTGAGTTCTAGAACATTCTTGTAAAATCGACTCACCACCTACACTGCCAAGAATATTCCAGAAGCTACTCGAGATACTCAGTACTGCTACTCACCGCTAGATGGCGTTAGTGTCTCGACTCGATATACTCAGTACTGCTACTCGCCGCTAGACGGCGTTAGTGTCTCGAACATTCTAGATTTCTGTCGAAGTTTCTCGACGTACTTTCAATAAGCGACTGGCGTAACAATATTAATTGTTAAGACTGGATGATTATCAGTTACTAACAAATATACATACTAGATTGAAAAGCTTTAGTTAGGTGTTTCAATTTTTGGTGTACAACAAAGTGTATTGTATCTATCTATTACGTAGCTTTATACAGGTGAAAAATATTTTTAAATCGGTTCTCTTATTCTTCAGTTTATCTATTACAAAAAAAAAACAAGTTAAACCTCCTCTGTATAATTGATTTGATGTTTTATTTTATTTATCTTACGCGTGCAATAAATGAATTTTATTTTTTTATAATCATATTAATGTAGACTAAACAAACCCGTACACAGAAACTAAGTAGGTACTATGAAAGATCCACAAGTGAAGTGCCGAAATGAACGCTACGCTCTTACCGAGAACAAATCCACATAAATGCAATAGAAAGTGTTACCCTCATAAAACAAAAGGGAAGCTAGAACCTATCATACAAATTCTCACCTTTGCCCTCAACACACCTTTACATACAATCTATTTATCAGATATTACCAATAGTGTTGGTAGGACGTGACATTTAGCTCCCAAGCCGGGCACGCCTCCACAATAATTAACGATTACTAATATTGATATTGCACGTCTAATAATTATTTAATTAAGATTTTGGAGAAGATAAAACTAAATGTTAAACAATGAGAGGTGTTCTTTGCAAATGGCACTTAATGTTTTTATGGTTGAGTGTTGCGTATAATCATTTAACCTTTATAAAGCATCAACATTGTTTAAAGAGAGTTTGATGGGTCTCTAAAACCATATTCTGAGCTTAAAGTATCATGAACGTATCTTAACATAATCAGCCTATATCTCTATCAGACGGAATAGGTCGTAATACATGCTGGTTACAGATGCGACATTTTAAATATTATGTAGTGACAATTAGAGGTTGGTCCATAGACGGGGGGTGACCATTTTTTTATTTTTATTTATTGCAACATATTGTGCTTATATCATTTTACATTTGTACAGCATAATAGTCATTAAATATAAACATTCATTAAAGCACAGAATTTAGATAATAATAAAAATAAAGTGAGCAACTGCGCCTGAGCTAGGCCGAGCCAGTATATCAGGTCGCAGTTTACAATACGAATGAACAATCAGTTACAATTACAATATCATTATTATGTACATCATTATAAAGTGTTTTAGTGTAGTGTGACTTGCAAGTATACAGAAAGTATGGTATAGTGCAGGGATGGCGAACCAATGGCACGCGTGTCACTGATGGCACGCGACATAATATTTTTGGTACGTCACCGATCACGAAATTCATAAGGCATAAGAGAAAAAGTCTGAAGTAGGGAAGTAGGTATTTTATGAAGAGAAATATTGCAAAATTAACATTTTTGTAGTAAATAAAGGGTTTTGAGTTAATACTATTATTATTATTTTCCAATAATCACAAAGTCAAAATAATTCAACGGCACGTCTATGATCTCATTAAACATTTCTTTACAGAAAATGGCGCATAGATACATAAAGGTTCGCCTACCCTGGTATAGTGTATAGTAAGTTGTAATGTAGTTGTTTTGTATAATGTAGTAGTGTTTTTGTATTTTGTATTGTGTGCTTTTGTGTGACTGTAGATGGTCTTCATCTTAAAACTTTAAGTAAATTTTCTGTAGAAAAAGTAGAAAGCGCGTGTAGCCGCGTGTAGCGTGTAGTCCGGGCCGTCATTTGTACATGTTTGGCAGTCATAACGGGTCGTTAGAAGACAGAAATTTTACACTAGTCTTACCGAAGAAGTATCGTGCTACTCAGCTACTGCAATCTGGTGGTCAGATGGGCAGTCGTTTTATGTAAAGCAATAGTACTCTGCTGCATTCTGTTAGAATGGAAGCCGGCCACAACAAAATTGGGAAAAGACTAAGCGGATGATGACGAATAAATCCAACCACAATTTACTTAAATACTTACGTTTGGTGATATTCGGAACAGGGTGTTACGTCCCGCATTCCCATTGAAAAGGGAGGATCCTCCGACCAGATAGGTGTTTTGTCTAGTGGGCAGGTGCCCGATGTTTGTGATCGGGTGATTTGTATGTAGGCTAGTTGAGCGGTAAACTTTGCTTGCGCGATACAGGATTTCTATCGTTTAGTTTGTATGTTGCGAGATAGATGTCGCTACATACGTATAAAGTTTAAAAGGCGTTAAGTTCATAAAACGACACATTTCTAGCAAATTTAATTTCGATATTATGCGTGAACTTTAAAGAATGGTTTCCGGCTATCGACATTCGGATTCGTTCCCAATTGAGTTAGAAAAGTAAATCACAGGAAGACAATTATTTGGAGCTCGCTTTTCTGACTTGTACTCATTACGAGTTCTTATCCGTTTATAAGATAAAGGTCAAACAGATCTATGTTCTAACGATTATTTAAGGCTAATGCTTTAAGATCCTGAATACCCTAGCCCTATATTCTTGCGACCCCGTTTCATTAACGGTCATAATACTATCTAACTAGTAACTTTGGAAACAAAGAAAAAAATACATAACGGCTTTTAAACTAGCATGGTCACTAACATTAATTATCATTAGAATTTGAAGCAATTTATTTACCACGTTTAAGAATTGTTACAAGTTTCCAATATTTTGACACTGTTGCGAGCATCATGATTACGGATTAACTAAATATATAACAACTCGAAACAATTCCTATACCTACATGGTAAAATCTCGTTTCAAGTTCTAATGATAAAACATATTTCAGTAACACAAACATGTAAACATAATTTATGAACAAAATAGCTCAAAAAGTGTGTGCCACGCGGGTGCGCCAAACATGTCCAGTTCATCAAAACGTCACACAACTAGAAGAAGTCGGACACTGGTTTTCTGTGCATCCATCTATTTACTATCTATTGTCATAGCGAGAAGATAAACATTTCGATAAACATACCCATTCCCTTATTGAGAAGCTCATGGTTAAACAATAACAGCCCAAGGGTCGATATTCAAATGTAACATTAAGGCTCAATTTACACCGCCGCGGAATGGAATGGAAGCGACTTCAACCGACGACAAAAAGAGGAGGTTATTATAATTCGACGCGTATATTTTTTTTTATATATGATCACCGATTACTCGAAGACGGCTGAACCGATTTGGAAAATTCTTTTTTTGTTTGAAAGAGTATACTTCGTAATTGGTCCCATTTTCATAAAAGTCAGGATCTGATGATGGGATCCTGGAGAAATCGAGGGAACTCATCAAATATTATAGGCACACCTATGACGTTTTGGGTATTTATTATAGTAACTTGTGCAGTTGCTCTCAAAAAGTACCATTTGAGGAAGAGGAACTGATGATGAAGACCACAGATGGCCGCCGAAACTACTCAATAATAAGTATTGAGTGGATTGCGATTCGATTACTTGAATATGGATGATAAGCACTTTATGCTCGTCACAATACATATGGTGATGTAGAGCTGATGGTGAAGTGCCAGGAAAACTCCTCAACAATTAACGGCCCAGCATTGGGAAAAGCAATATTTTGTAAAAGGTTATAAGTAGTTGACATTTAGGCTCTTGTAACTAGGTAAATTAAAAATAGACCAACTAAAAAGAGTGAAATAAAAACTTTTTACCAAAAAATTAAACCGACACCCAAAAAACACTGCAAAGTGAAAAATAACTTTAATTTCGGAAGTCGGTGCCAAAAACGAAAATACAAAACTAAAGACACCGACTACCGAAATTAAAGTAATTTTTCACTATGCAGTGTTTTTTGGGAGTCGGTTTAATTTTTTGGTAAAAAGTATTTTTGAAACGAAATTGTACATAGCATAATGAACTTTATGCCGATTGTATAACATAAAAACTAACTAAGAGTCAAAAATTCTCGAGAATGCGCAAGGATTCCGCGGAAGACGCGCGACCTTTTTAACCGACTTCTAAAAAAGGAGGAGGTTCTCAATTCGGATGTTTGTTTGTCTTTTTTTTATTTTTGTTCGGGCATAGCTCCGTCGCTTTCGAACCGATTTGAAAAATTATTTTTTTGTTGGAAAGTGTATTATTTCCAAATGGTCTCATGAAAATTTTAACAAAATTGGACAAGCCGTTTCTGAAAAATAGACAAAAGTCTGAAAAAAATATTTACATTGACGACCTTTTCGTTTACTCTGCTGGTGAAGATGATAAGTAGTTGGCATTTTGGCTTTTGTAACTAGATTAATTACAAACTGACCCACTAAAAAGCTCGAAAATAAAAACTTTTTTGCAAAAAATAAAACCGACTTCCATATCAAAACACTACAAAGCCAAAAATAATTTTAATTTCGGAAGGCGGTGTGAAAAAAAAAGAAAATACAAAACCAATAACACCGACTACCGAAATTAAAATTATTTTTGGCTTTGTAGTGTTTTGATATGGAAGTCGGTTTTATTTTTTGCAAAAAAGTTTTTTTGGCTCCTATTTAGTTTGTCCGTTATACAATTGACATAAAGTTAATTATGCTATGTACAATTTCGTTCGCTTCCGGGTGGTGTAAATTGAGTCTAACATTTAAGTTTAGTTTAAGCAACGTTTGTTCGATTCATGAATGGTTAAATATCTTTATATATGGAGATTCCTCCATGTCGCGGGACGCCCAAAGTCTTGGCTGTCATATTTAAATCTTTAACAGTCGGTCCGGGTGTCAGAAGTCTGAAAATCTGTCAATAGTCTTACCAACGGGTATCGTGTTACCCAGCTACTGGGTTGTATCCTGTTAGACTGGAAGCCGGCATAGTTGGAAAAGGCTAAGTCGATAATGATAAAGGTGATTACCATTTCCTTAGTCTACCTCAGTAATCATGCTGTTAATACTTAAATGACACGCGCATTAGATCGCATTTATGTTCAAGGTATAAGTCATTAAGAAATCAAAATGAGCATTGATAATTGGAAACCGACAGATAATAATTATGACTTATGTGCTATGTGTGTGGGAATTATTGGAAAGCAGGATTTGAGATACAAATTCATTCCTAGTCGACAACGCGTCGTGTTCCGCGCGCCTCAATTAAAAGTCAGCAGTAATGGTCCTATCATAGGACCATTTGGGTTTTAGTTAGTAGAAGTTTGAGACTCCCCTCCACTTCACCCACAACAGGAACAGACATTAGATATGATTTTCCAACCCAGAATAAAAAAATTGGCCAAGTGCGAGTCAGACTCGCCCATGAAGGGTTCCGTAGTAACTATAATAATAATTATAATATGTAAGTATACCTATTTATTTGACGAAAAAAACCCTACATATTTCTTAAAACTAAACTAAACTAAAAACTAATTACATTTTTTACCACTACGCCAATTAACTTTGTTTTTCATAGTGTTTGTATGAATTACAAAGTTATATGTATTTACGGTTTTAGAAAATATGCTATAATTATCTCAAAAACTGCTGATCCGATCTCGTTCAAACTAATTTTGGTTGAAAGTTTACATTAAGATCTATAGCATATTTTTTTTTTTTATTATTCATATTACAGAACCCCAATGTCATTTTTAAAGACCTTTCTATAAATACCACATACTGTAGCGTAAAACCGCTACGGTTAAAACTTCCTCCAATTCTAATCCAAACTTTTCAATAAAATTTTTTCTTCATAGCTGTTATTCACATTTGAACAAGGAATCGTGAAAAATATCCTCGGATGTTTTGCCTTTTGACGGCGTCATTACATTTTTGGGACCCGATATGTGATGGTCGACCTTATTTTTTGATTCATACCGAAATTATGAAGTGAAAGTTTTTTTCTGTTGGTGTAAAGCCAATAAAAAATATAAAGTGTCCTAGCAAAAGGATAGTCTGTGGGTGATTTTCTGGTTAATTTGGTATGTTTTGTCGCCTTTTTTCTTTTCGATCCATTTCGCACTAGTTTCATAATTAATCAAAGATTCAGCTTGCATCGGTGGTCTGAAGTTTCTTTTTTGTTTAGATCCCGTTACAAGCCAATTTTTGGCTCCACCCTACGGGCAAGCGACGTCGGTTATCGACGACGGAGGTCGGGGCGCTCTCGCCCGGTATCCGAGCACATCCTGTGCCTGAGACGTCCATCTCAAAGGCCTGAAGAGGGTACGAGGTAGATGCGGACCCCGCAGCGCAGTGGCTCCGTGATTTCTACGTTACTTCCCACAGTCGTGTCCAGCCGTCCAGGAATTACCGAGTTTTCGCAGCAGGAGTTTTATTTTAAATAGTGCACCTAATTTGTATATTTCTAATCTAAAAATTCTCACGTCAAAAACTCTTTCTAACCTAAGGCCTATCAAGACGCGTTGGATGCTCTTAGTGTTTTTGTAATTAAAATTACTAATATTGCGTATTCGCCTAGCTATAACCGATTGCAATCGATTTTTTTGTTAGGTAAGTTAAAAATATTTGCATAATACTTTCGATAACATTTTGTTCTTTCCGCTAAGTTAACCCACGCCATCACTGAAAGGTTCCCAATAATAACTAATATTTAATTTTTTTATATTTTTTAATTAAGTACTTGTTTTCTATCTTTTTCCTTTTAATCAAAATTAAACGTGTAAAGTAGCGGTTTGTGTTTTACTGCGCACTTAATTTTATTTACGCTACAATATGGCGCCCGAATTAAAGTAAGTTTGCATATTAATTATTACTAAAATACCTTTTTTTTTGTTATCTCGTGTGTGGTTGCTCTTGAGAGCAATCTTTAATTTTCATCTTTCTTGTTGTGAGTTTCAGGTTTTAGAATTGGTCAGATACCCGTATGGAAGTTAAAAGGATTACCTGTCTTGAATGTTTTCCCGATTCATACGACTGGACTATGGAATTGCTAACTGAATTTATGTTCTTTGCTAAATTGTGTGATGTTTGTGAAATTCAATTTTAAAGATTAACTTTGTAACTATACCCAATCTCCAATTCTTTTATTTTCTCCCAAAATATACGTATCTATCCCGAGTTTTATTTTATCCCAGTAGGTAGCGGTAGTTAGTTTCCCGTAGAGTGTGTTTGATGTGTGGATGGTTAGGCATCGTGACCAAAGGTAAGCTTTTTGAATGGTCGTGTGCTAGTGTCTACCTTTTTTATTTTTTAGCCCGTCTGTTTGCTTTTCTGCTATTTGCTAGTATCTGTTTTTGTTGGATTCTTAGCCCAGCCGATTCCTTTGACGTTCATGTTGTCGTCTTCTTCCCGCATCGATATTACGGCACGATATCTAACGATTTCCTGCTAAGTCCCGCTCTTTCATTTAACCTATTTCTATTTTGTGTTTAAAAATGTCCGAAGAAGGTTCTATCGTTGAGACTCCTTTACACGGAAGTATTATTATTTCTAGACCTCCTCCCATTCCGCCTAGGCCCACTCCGGGTACTAGTCGTTCTAACTTACCTTCTCCGATGAAATCCGAGGACTGTCCCGGTTACTTTCTAAAACGATTTTCGCTAAGAAAATGGAACATAAATTATACTGGAGATACCAGTGTTCGAGATTTTTTTACCAGTATCGAAGAAGAGAAGGATGCAGACGACATAACTGACAGTTATCTGCTTAAACGCTTCCACGAAGTGTTATCCGGTCGCGCCTTGAATTATTATAGGTCAATCCGTCGACCTGATATGACTTACCCCGAATTAAAAGAAAAATTCTTCAAAACATTCGGAGAAATTGATTTCGAATTTAAAACCGGTCAACAAGTTAGAAATACAAAACAGAAATCAGATCAACCTGTTTTACATTTTGTGCATCAGATTTCTCAATTGAATGATACATTACGTAAACCGGTCGATAAATCTGAACTATTAGAAATTATCACTCACAACATGCATCCTAGATATTTTCCATGCTTATCGATACATAAATTTACTGACTTAGATGCGCTCATTGACACTGCATCGCATTTTGAAAGTTTTTTGCCCAAATCTACAAAATTAGTTTCAAGTGCAACAAATCAATCACAAATCTGTCCAAAATGCAATAAAACGGGACACCCCTATCGTACTTGCCCTGATTTCCCTGGTATGCTATGTTTTAAATGCCGCACACCTGGTTTTATAACTCGTGATTGCCCAAAATGCAATCCAAAAAATGTTTAGCCCACCGGCGACACGCATTACTCCGTACAGTGTCACCGGTGATAGCGTCCGATTCATCTGATAACCGTCCTTTCATCGAGATCATATTGTGTAACCGGGTCGTTAAAGCCCTTCTTGACTCTGGTGCACAAATGTCCCTTATTAGTGATTGTTTAACCCAACAACTGGGTATTTCTTTAAAATCAAACGTTCAGTGCCCACGTGTTATTTCCGCTAATAACTCTCCTATTGATATTTTAGGAACTATCTTTCTCCCAGTTAAGTTTAATGGTACGACTTTTATCCACGAATTTTTAGTAGCACGTTCTATGTCTTCTTCAGTTATTTTAGGTATCGAATTTTGGAATAAGTTCGGTTTGACTTCAGTTTTTAGTCAAGCTTTTAACAAAAATATCAAAGGTAATATGTACCTTCCTCCCGACTCTAATTCCCTACCTCCTGACCCACATACCCTTCCTTCTGACTCTCAATCCCTTCCTCAGATTAATTGCATTAGCGAGGTTCGATACATTCACCCTCGTAACGTTTTATTACCAGACCAAGAGCTAAAGTTGCAACGGGTCATTGAGGAATTCGATGTCATTTCATCCGATAAAGTTGGCCTTGGTAAGACTACTTGGCTATCACACAAAATAAACACTACTGGACCACCAATTAGACAACGGTTTTACCCTCTTTCACCTGTTAAGTTAAAGTTGCTCAATGAGGAAATCGATAAGATGCTGGAGATGGGTGTCATTCGTCCCTCACGTTCTCCATGGGCCAGTCCTGTTGTGATGGTTACCAAAAAGGACGGTTCTGTACGTTTTTGCGTTGATAGTAGGAAATTGAATAGCGTTACTACTAGAGATTCTTATCCGCTCCCCCGTATTCACGATATTCTTGACAACCTTCGAGGTGCAAGGTATATAAGTTCTCTTGATTTTAGGAGTGCATTTTGGCAGATTCCTCTCGCTGATGATGAGAGTTGTGAAAGAACCGCGTTCATAGTTCCACAACGAGGTTTATTTGAGTTCGTCAGAATGCCATTTGGTCTCACGAATGCAGCTTCCGAGATGCAGCGCCTTACTGATATGATCGTTAATTTTGAATTCACTTCGACCAGTGATAATTGCGTTTTCGGTTACGTCGATGATCTAATCATAATATCAAAAGACTTTGATAGTCACCTCTCGCTCCTTAGAAAAGTACTAGACCGTCTCAAGGAGGCCGGTTTAACTATTAACCTAAAAAAATGCGAGTTCTGTAAAAGCGAATTGAAATATTTGGGTTATATCCTCAACGAAAAGGGTTTACAAACTGATCCCAGCAAGCTCGATGCTATTAGGGATTATCCCGTTCCTACTACAGCTAAGTCACTACGTGGTTTTATTGGGTTATGCTCATATTATAGGCGTTTTGTTGATGGTTTTTCTTCTATAATAGCTCCACTCACTGCCCTTATAGGAAAAAAGAAGGGTCGTGACCCTATAAGTTGGGATGATACCGCCGATCAAGCATTCCTAAAATTAAAGGATGCGCTCATCAATACTCCCGTTATGGCTTGTCCAGATTTCTCGAAGCCCTTCATTTTGCAATGTGATGCGTCAGCTGTCGGTCTTGGTTCAGTTCTTTCTCAAAAGTTCGATGGTGTTGAACATCCTATCGCTTATTATTCACGCTTATTCTCAAAAGCAGAACGCAATTATAGTACAACCGAACGTGAACTTTTATCCGTTCTTGATTCCATTAAGCATTTTCGCTGTTATTTAGATGGAATGAAGTTTTCTGTTATAACCGATCATATGGCCTTGAAATGGCTCCTCACACTAAGTAATCCCTCAGGGCGTTTGGCGCGATGGGCTACTGTGATTTCCCAATACACGTTTGATATCATTCATCGCAAAGGGTCGCAACACGTCGTTCCAGACGCTTTATCTAGAATGTACGCGAGTCCGGTTACATTCGATCAAGGACCTGACCATACCAATGATAGATGGTATAAAAAGGTGTATTTAGGGGCTCGTGACTCCCCTCAAACGTTTCCAGCTTACGCCATTCGGAACGGTGTTCTGTTAAGACGCATGCCAATCACTAACCCATTGTGCTCTGATCCTTGGCGCATAGTTTTACCCGTTGAAAAGGTTAAATCCGCTATATGGGAAGCTCATAATAATCCTCTCTCTATTCATCCTGGAGTTTCAAAGACTTATTTTAAGCTCAAGGATAACTTTTACTGGCCAAATATGTTTCGAGATGTTTCTGAGACTTTAAGGCAATGTGAGGTTTGTAAAGCTTATAAGATCGCGAATTCCCAACCACGTGGTCATATGTGTTATCCAAAGGAAGTTTCTTTACCTTTACAAATGATTTCTATCGACGTTATTGGACCGCTTCCAATCGCTTATTATGGGTTCAAATACATTTTATCTATGGTCGATGTTTTTTCTAAATATGTTTGGTTAGTCCCCCTTAAAAGGATTGACGCCAATTCAGTTATAAAAGCTTTGGAATCTGAAATATTTTTTAACTTCGGAGTTCCACGGTCTATTCTCTGTGATAATGCTACCGTTTTTCGTAGTAATCAGTTTTTAAACTTTCTTAGATCGTTTCGCATTGAATCCCCTACGTATACCCCTTATTACACTCCACAAGCAAACACGGTAGAACGTTATAACCAAAGTGTCGTTACTTGTTTGAGCATATTGGTTGGCGAGAACCAAAGGAATTGGGCTAAATTGTTACCCAAGGTCAAACTTTACCTCAATTCATGTATTAATTTAGCCACAGGGTTTACGCCAAACTTTCTCATATTCGGTAGAGAAGTCTGTATGGATTCATCGCGTGCGAATATCCAGACTCTAAGCACTAATTTAGCTGAAAGTCGGGAACAACACGCGAGTAATCTGACTTCGCTCGCCGAGATTTACGCAAAAGTAGCGGACAATCTTTCTTCTGCTTTTCTCCGTAATTCACGAAATTACAATACGAACCGCACGGCTATTACACTCAATGCCGGCGACATTGTATGGAGGCGTAATTTTTCAAAATCGTCAGCTGCTGAATACTTTACAGGAAAGCTTGCTCCTCGTTTCATTAAATGTCGTGTGATCAGAGTCATCTCCATGACTACATATGTCCTACAAGACTGTGATTCTCATCATATTGGACAATATCATATAAAAGACATACTTAAATGAATTAATTTGTTCCATATTCTTAACTTGATCAGCATTACTTATGTTAGGCCATTAGTTTTCAATTAACGACACCTCTTTTATTATTTCGACCCTCATTCCTCCCTGGAGTTAATATTTATTCATAACCATTTCCTCTCATTAAGCGTCGTATTTTTGATTTTGATTTAAGGTCCACCCTCTATAACTTAAGCTCTTGACTTTGAGTCGTGTTAGACTTTGAGTCGTGTTTCACTTTGAGTCGTGTTTGACTTTGAGTCGTGTTTGACTTTGAGTCGTGTTGGACTTTGTGTCGTGTCTCACTTCGAGTTATTATCTGACTTCGAGCTTTTGTGTTCGACTTCGAGTTTTTGTTTGACTTCCTTTGAAGTTATTTTTAGGTTATTTCTTAATCTCAACTCTTATTTGTTTCGTCTTGAATATTGTTCTTTGTTCCTATATATTTAAGAATATTATTCTAGTTCTATCGTTTGTTTTTCTATTCTAATGTAGGTTTAGGAGACGCATCTGAAGCTCGCACTGTTAACGTCTAAACTGGAGGCCGGCTTTCAATTTTATTCAGTATCAGCTGCACTTCGATGTCGTTGATTTGATGTATTTAGTTTAAAGTTAGTTAGGCTAGTTTATTTAATTTGTATATATTATGGTTTTCACTCTTGGTTGATGCTATCCCTTTTGTGTTGTCAATCTGTTATTGTGTTTTCAATCTGTTATTGTGTTTTCAATCTGTTGTTGTGTTTTCAATCTGTTGTTGTGATGTCAATCTGTTATAGCGTTGTCACCCTCTCACTGGGTTGATACATTCACTTGGGTTGATCTCTCACCTTTCTTTTAGGGTTGTCGACCACCTTTCTTTTAGGGTTGTCAACCACCTTTCTTTTAGGGTTGTCAACCACCTTTCTTTTAGGGTTGTCAACCACCTTTTTTTTAGGGTTGTCAACCACCTTTCTTTTAGGGTTGTCACTCACCTTTCCTTTAGGGTTGCCACTCACCTTTAGGGTTGCTACTCTCATTTTTTTTTTTTACTGGAAATGGGGTACTGTAGCGTAAAACCGCTACGGTTAAAACTTCCTCCAATTCTAATCCAAACTTTTCAATAAAATTTTTTCTTCATAGCTGTTATTCACATTTGAACAAGGAATCGTGAAAAATATCCTCGGATGTTTTGCCTTTTGACGGCGTCATTACATTTTTGGGACCCGATATGTGATGGTCGACCTTATTTTTTGATTCATACCGAAATTATGAAGTGAAAGTTTTTTTCTGTTGGTGTAAAGCCAATAAAAAATATAAAGTGTCCTAGCAAAAGGATAGTCTGTGGGTGATTTTCTGGTTAATTTGGTATGTTTTGTCGCCTTTTTTCTTTTCGATCCATTTCGCACTAGTTTCATAATTAATCAAAGATTCAGCTTGCATCGGTGGTCTGAAGTTTCTTTTTTGTTTAGATCCCGTTACAAGCCAATTTTTGGCTCCACCCTACGGGCAAGCGACGTCGGTTATCGACGACGGAGGTCGGGGCGCTCTCGCCCGGTATCCGAGCACATCCTGTGCCTGAGACGTCCATCTCAAAGGCCTGAAGAGGGTACGAGGTAGATGCGGACCCCGCAGCGCAGTGGCTCCGTGATTTCTACGTTACTTCCCACAGTCGTGTCCAGCCGTCCAGGAATTACCGAGTTTTCGCAGCAGGAGTTTTATTTTAAATAGTGCACCTAATTTGTATATTTCTAATCTAAAAATTCTCACGTCAAAAACTCTTTCTAACCTAAGGCCTATCAAGACGCGTTGGATGCTCTTAGTGTTTTTGTAATTAAAATTACTAATATTGCGTATTCGCCTAGCTATAACCGATTGCAATCGATTTTTTTGTTAGGTAAGTTAAAAATATTTGCATAATACTTTCGATAACATTTTGTTCTTTCCGCTAAGTTAACCCACGCCATCACTGAAAGGTTCCCAATAATAACTAATATTTAATTTTTTTATATTTTTTAATTAAGTACTTGTTTTCTATCTTTTTCCTTTTAATCAAAATTAAACGTGTAAAGTAGCGGTTTGTGTTTTACTGTGCACTTAATCTTATTTACGCTACAATACGCATAGGTTTCATGAAAAAAAATATCTTCAGTTTCAGTTCCATGTATCGAGAGCCCCCCTTAATTTTTAATATTTTATCATTTTTTTTTCTTAAAATCGGAGAGCGGTTCACAGAATACATCTACCTACCAAGTTTCACATGTATAGTCCTAATAGTTTCTGAATAAAATGGCTGTGACATACGGACGGACGGACAGACAGACAGATAGACATGACGTAACTATAAAGGTTCCGTTTTTTGCCATTCGGCTACGGAACCCTAAAAAGGGTCGCAGGAATGTTCCATTGCGATACTGCGGCTTCGGAAAGCAAGGGCAACTGTTTTTTTTTTTTTGTTTGGCATCTCGCAGGTCAACCTCTGAGGTTGTCGGCTGCTTAACCGGGCTTGCCTGTGTTTGCCTTAATTAATAAATTAATTAAAGCCTCCAGCCAGGGCTTATTAAAAAACTTACAAACTAGGCGACTACACGCTAAGGGCACCCCCTGTGGGGTACGGACCTCGGCTTAGGGCGTCGCAGGGGAGAGCAGCTAGGGACAGGCTGGATCATATCATTATTATTATTAATAAGGGAATTTAAAGCTACTGGCTCAGCGTCGCGGGCTGGCTCTGGCAAGGGTCGGGGTGGACTATTACGGGGACGTCGCGGCGGGCCTCGGCGGCGAGGACGGAAGGACGGTCGGTTTTTGTGTTTGTGTGCCACTATACTTGTTTCCCTTCGGCTCTCTTGGAGCAGGGTGATTGCGTCATCGGGATTGACTAGGGTATGCCTTGGTCGGCGAATCTTAGAGATACGCGAGGGTTCGTATTGGGCGGCCGATACGATAAGGGGATTCCTATGTTGGATTGAAGTTTCAAAGAAACGCTTGGAGACGCGTTTCATGAACTGCTGGATGGTTGGCATCTTGAAGTCTACGTGAAGAAGCTCATTTCGAACATAAAAGGGGGCTCCCGTGACTCTACGGAGGAATCGGTTTGGAGGGTCTGCATCTTGTGCAGGAGGTAGGGCTTTGCATGTGCGAAAACAACGCAGGCGTAGGTCATGATGGGACGGATGACCGCGGTGAAAATACGCAGCTTGCACCTGAGTGATAACTTGCTGCGAGAGCTAAGAATGAAGTGGAGCCTACCTAGAGCGAAAGCGGCGCGCGAACGTGCCTGCTTTATGTGCTCAGCGAAGGAGAGGTGTCTATCGAGGACCACGCCTAAGTATTTGGCTTGCTTTTCCCAAGGGATCGGCTTGCCGTACATGGTAATCGGACGGGGGGAGGGTGGGTTTATCCGCGGTTTAGAAAAGAGGACTGCCTGGCTTTTGTCTGGATTGACTTCAATTCTCCATTTCCGGAACCACTTGGCCAGAGTGTTTGCGGAAGTTTGGAGAGTGCGAGCGATGGCATCGGGTTGCAAGGGCAACTGGAGGATGAGGTTAGATATATAGACAGAAGAAGTCTGAAATTCCCCTACGCTTCACCCAGCGAACATAGGTGGATTTTTTTAATGAATTTCCTCCGATAAAAAATAGCAGTAAGTACAACTAGAAAACCAATACAGATGATGACGTCTTTGTGTTGTATAAACTTCTATATGGAGCCTTAAATCAATAAATTCATACACACTTGTGCTTACATAATTAGAACCTAATAAACATCACCGACACTGTAATAACTTCATTGCCTGAAGGTACATCTGTAAGTAACTCAGAACTACTTAGAAGTTCCTCAATGTTAAGAAACATTAAGGAATTGATCTATTAACTGAGATAGATCATTAATTGATTTCAAACAAGTCATTAGCTATGGGCTATCGTAACATGATCTACAAACATGTGAATTAAGGTCGAGTTTAAATGTTTTGCACGCATACTTATACGTAGTTAGATATAGAAACTGATAGTGCCCCGTTGTGAATAGCATTACTTAGTAGCATTACGGACATTTATTATTGTTTCTTCTCAGGGTAGTTAGCTAGGAAACACCAGCCTCATCTTTACCAATATTATAAAGAGGCACAATGAGTTTGTAAGTTTGTATGTAAAGGGTAATCTTCGGGAGTAATGACCAAATTCTAAAAAAATATTAATTGCTAGTAAGTTTCATTATATGTGATAGCAATCTATACTAATAATAAGTAGTGAAAAGGTTTGTATGTCAGTTTAAATGAAATTATTTGAATGTATGAAAGTAGCTTGAAACTTGAGGTAATATATATTTTTTTTTAAATCCTTGTGTTAGGCCCTTTTGTATATATAGTACATTTTGATACAAGTGGAGGAAGTTTGTTATTGCATCGGGTTTTTTAGTTTTTTTTTTTTTTTTAAATAAGGATTATCCATACTAATATTATAAATGCGAAACTAACTATGTCTGTCTGTCTGTCCGTCTGACCTTTTCACGCGTAAACCGCTGAACCGATTTATGTATACTATGTGAAACAATATTCCATAAACTTTCAATTTGCAATGTCAAATTAATATTGACAGTAATTAATTATAATGCTTTCTCTTTAGCAATTCACAAAGCCACTGTCATTATAAATTACCCAATTGCCGCTACAAAGTCACGCCAAAAATTAATTCGTTCGTCTTTTTCTCATGAGTGTCAAAATCAATTAGGCAGTAATATCCTTGCAGGCTTGTCATTTGTAAAAAAGAAACTAGTTAGTCTTAAAAAAAAATTTTTGTATAGTAATTTGAGCTCTATTGACAGTTTGTATTTACGGTTAGAATTGATTTATTTCTAAAGATTACAAATCACTTATAAACAAATAAATACTTAATATTACTTTTTTTTTAAACATTTGCGTTGTCTGGGAGTAGTAAGAGCTAATTGTGAGTAATTTCGACAATATACAAAAAATTTCATTAATAATTCATTTGTAATCAACAAAGAGCTCGTAGCTAAATAATATGAGCAGCTGCACAGATCCAACTCTAAGGTGCAACGTTTGCCAAGATCGCTAAAATTCTGAGGTCATCGGAAAACGTGAGGCTAGAGCAGAGAATAGTGGTTTTCAAATCAGTGGGCTAGAGGTACTGAGTCACTCCACCAATTTCTTTGGTAAGTCGTTCGCAGCTCAAGCAGTACGACCGTGGAACACTCTCCCTATGTCAGTAACACAAAGACAAACCCTTCCTTCTTTCAAAAACATGGTAAAAGATCTCTGTCTCTCTCTTTAATTTGTTACTATTTTTTATATATATCAGCTTTTTTTATGTATAATATGTGTGTGTGTATTGTATATGTAGGCAATTACTTATTTATTGTATATAAGTGTACACCATGGACTACCCGCATATTTATTTTCTCCTGCTGTGTCAAATCCATCCAAAGGTGTTTGTAAAAGATCGCTTTTAGCGATAAGGCCGCCCATTGTAACACCCTTTGTTCCAAGACCCAACCCAAGACTCTTGTGAGACTCTCGTTTGGGCAACACTAACCCTTTGTAGTTTTTAGTCCTCATTTAATTCTGTTATGGTGTACAATAAAGAGTATATCTATCTATCTATCTATGTAAAACACTAGTACTCAGCTGCATCAGAGTTGCAAAAAGGCTAAGCAGATAATGATGAACTCTGCCTGCATGTCATTAGTAAAAAAAAATACTTTTTAACAAAAAATACAACCGACTTCGGTCCAGCCGTCTTCGAGTAATCTGGGTGCATACATTTAAAAAAGATTCCGACGAACTGGGAACCTCCTTCTTTTTTGAAGTCGGTTAAACAGAAAATATTTTGTATACCTATTATTTTAAGCTCTATTGACAGTTAGAATTTATGATCAATAATTCATTTAGAAGCAATTAACAGCGTTATTAAATCCCTCACACGTCCCTATTATAATACAAATCATATATCTTAGTCCGAAGCATATCATGTCCTGCGGCGACAGGCAATACGCAAAGATAATGCTATAAATCTTACATCGCGATTCATTCCGGCAGTTCACGAACATTGGCAAAATATACGAGCAATAAACTTGAACACAATTGGTAATCTGTAAGTTATAATCTCTTAAGTGATTTAAATGGCCTCGCTGTATGGTTTACATCTCTTTTAACTTGATTCCGACAACGAATCGACAAGATGAGGAACGGGACAAGGTTATGGAATCACTTTGACAGTGATTTGGGCCCATGGCTCTATACAAATAAATAAAATTGAATTGTCTGTCTGTGGTTTCAAAATAACCGTGTTTTGTCAAGTCTTTAGTTATTAACACGACATTAAAACACAAATATTTTTTTTAATTTGTCTGTCTGTTTGTTTGTTCAGGCTTATCTTGGGAATAGCTTTTAACCCAAAGGTTAAAGGGTGCATTAAGTCCGCCCATGTTACACAATTGTACATAAAGTTTAAATAAATAAATAAACAGCTCAATCTATTTCACTGAAGGTTATAAGGCAACATATAGGCGACTCTTAATCCTAGAATTTATGCTGTATTAGTACTTACGTGGGAAAATCCACTCACGCGGGCGAACTCTCTCCGCCCGACGCTGAGCCAGTAGCTTTAAATTCCCTTATTAATAATAATACTGATATGATCCAGCCTGCCCTAGCTGCCCTCCCCCTGCGACGCCCTAAGCCGAGATCCGTACCCCACAGGGGGTGCCCTTAGCGTGTAGTCGCCTAGTTTGTAAGTTTTGTAATAAGCCCTGGCTGGAGGCTTTAATTAATTTATTGATTAAGGCAACCACAGGCAAGCCTGGTTAAGCAGCCGACAACCTCAGAGGTTGACCTGCAAGATGCCACACAGTAAAAAACAAAAATAAATCGCGCGGGCGAAGTCGCGGGCACAGCCAGTCAATATTTATATACAAAAGCTATGTGCAGTTGATGTTGAAGCGGAATATTAAAGATCTCATAAAACTGTCAGCCTAGAACGACGCCACTGATAGAACACATGCTCCCTCTTTATGAGAAGGACGAAAATATGCTTCTATTAAAGTTTAATAAAAGTTTCTACTCGCAATTAATTGAAAAAAGTTATTATAAAAAATTGAAGATTTTACAATGTAATTTTTTAAGTATTTTTAAGACATCGCTGTCTTATTTTTAAGTTTTCTTTCTTAGGTATAGAGTTGATTGAGATTTTAAGTTAAATTTAAATTAAGATTTTTCCTTCGAGTCATATGACAGTCCAAATAAATTAAATATATTTTCTTTCCTTATTTTTGATCAAAACACTTTCTATGACGTAAATTCTTTGTATTATTATTAACTTTAACAAAGACATAATAACAGACTAGATTATTAAAACAATTAAGTTCTAAACTTAGCTCACAAGGCAGCAACGTAACGTGTTCAGTAATTTTTCAACGTACTGAGTTTATCCGGTGTTCATGCACACGATGATCATGACAATTGTCACGCCATGCCAAGGCTGCTGCAATTTTAGCACAGCGTCGGCTCCTTTTGTTGTTATGACAAATTATAAAGTATTGTGGTTATTAAAACGGCTGTAAACCGGAGGAAGAGGGGGTAATTAAGTTGTTTGTATTATCTTTTAAGGTAGTTCTAATCAAATAAATTTGGTTGTTTTTGGTATATACGAAAGGACGATGTCATCATTATTTGTGGCTTTCCTGCATGAAAGTTAGAAAAAAAAATGTGCCCTGACTAAACGCAAGGTATTGAAGTTTAAATGGTAACCAGTATCCGATTAGACGACTCTTCAAATGACCTGAGGCCTTTTCTTCGGTTAAAGAATTAACATTGCCATTTAAAGGATAATGTGTACCTACTGAAAACTTTATCCAGTGATAGTCCTGTTTTAACTTTGAGCAGACCCAATTCCTGCCTGCGGCATTTCCGTCCTTTACCAAGGTCTAATATATCTCTGTACCAAATTTCATCAAAATTGATTACGTAGTTTCAAGATTCAGGACAAACAGACTTACTTTCGCAATTATAATATTAGTTGGAATGCTAGGGATTATTATTAATAAAAGGTTCGATATAATAAAGCAGTTCCGCTTGCTACTCAGTCATTAAATCATCACAGCCATCCATCACTGAGGTATCACTGTCCATAATCAACGTCACAATATACACTGGAAATAATAATCATAATTATTATTTATTATTACGTTATTGTTCCCACACTATTGTGATCTACGGATGTGAACGATTTGGTCACGCGATACACATTCTGTTATATTTCCGATGTTTTGTCGTGTTTGCTGGTAATAGAGATGTCACATAAGCCCTGGACTCAATGGAGTTCATAGCTGAGTAACTTATTCATAACTTCATTGGCGTGAAAAGATTACTCATGCGGCAATGGGCTTTTTAATAAGCGCTTCACCCTGTTTCATCAAAGTTTCATCAAAATAATTATGATCAATAGAATAAGACAGTGCAGGACAAACATTTATTTGTATTTCTATAAATGATCTTTATTTTGCAAATTGGTTATTAAATAACACTTCTACACATCATTTTTTTTGTAAATTTAAACTAGACGAGGCCGGTGTTTCCTAACTGACTACCCTGAGAAGAAACACCGAAACAAACTCAGGGGTCCGTCTCTTTTAAAGTCTATACAATCTATACTGGTTAAAAATATATGGGAACCTTGTAGGTTACCGTCTGAGGCGATCTTTTGAGGAAAGATGCTCACAGATTTGAGTGGGCCTGTCTATACAGTGCAAGTATTTGTCAGATAACGTATAGCTCAACTTAGAACAAGGAGCTTAACGATTTGACGAACAATACCAAGGTAAGGACGTTTGGGTAGACTGTAAAACGCACTAAAACTCGAATAAAACAACTTACATAGTTCACATATTCACAATAGTTTATGAGGATTATGTAGATTGGTCTGAAATGGCCTTTTGAAGAAAGAACCACACAGATTTGAGTAGATCCGTCCTGTCAGTGCAAGCCTTTGTCAGTTAGTCTGTATAGATAGATGTCACTGTATAGATAGATGATATTTATTTTTAGTTCATATACAATGTATTTCACAAGAAGTTATTGGTGCGTAGTTTTATTTGTATTTCAAAAACAAATTACGTAAGAGAATCGCCTTCAAAATAGAAAGCAGAAATCAAACATATATTTATTATATGTTATGTTTAATAAAAGTAATAACAGATTAAAATTACAATAAACATTATAATAACACTAAAGATTATAATAAACAAATTACAGTGTACGTATGACTGCCAGATCATTGTAACCATGTATTTATCTAGAACAGTTATTATGTACAGAAGTGTTAAATTATACACCAAAGCAGTTACTCCGACCTTTTGGTTAAAGTTTGGTAACAGTTAACCAGCGAATGGTATGAAATGGTTAATTTAATATTGGAATGTGAAATTACAGTTATCTGAGAATCATACGTGTCAGATAATTGGCATAAATTCGCCTAGACCTTGGCAACTGGATAAGTAAATGTAGCAAGGCTCGGAGGCTGATCCGACCCGTCCATCTTTTGTAATCCCCAGTTGCTGGAATGTTCTTACGAGATACCACGAGAGTAATTAAACAGGATGGGTTTTTAGTGAGTAGAAGTCTGAAACTCCGTTCCGCTCTAACCCATGCAAGAAGAGGAATTTGATTTTCCTCCCGAAAGTCACACGTAAGCCCGATAACAATTTTGTTTCCATACCTACTGCCAGTAATCTGTTTTTGGGCTCAAACCACCTCTTTAACCTAACCTAACTAATATTATGATTGCGAGAGTGAGATCGTTTGTTTTTTGCGCTTTTACGCCTAAATCGCTGCATCGAGTTTGATGAATATTTGTACGCATGTAGAATGATGCAACTTTGGAGACGGTTATGTGCTACTTTAATGCGAGTGAAGTCACGGGCACATGCTTTTTTTCGTAGAATACTACGGAAAAAGCACGTGCGAATTACGATCTGATACGCAGATAAATAAATTTTTCAACGTTGCCATGCCTTGCGGTTACTTAGAAAACGGATCAACTTATTTATGTTTGCATGTAATAGATATACATAAAAACCATGATTTGCCTCATTCATTGGGCAATTCTAACACTATCACAGCCATTTTAGGTCGTAAGTGTAAAATATTTCTCACACACACTATATTCAGTATCAGGCATCAGTGTCCATAGCACAATGGTGGACCTAACTTAATGACTTCGTTGGTGTATGAGAACCGATAGAGGATAAAGCTGTTGTGTTCATTGTGTGATGTTGCTGAAGGTAACGGAGCTGAAGAATTTATGTTATACATAATAATTAGGATTATGGAAATGTTAACTAATATTTGATTGTAACACCACTATTATTCACTACCACTAATATTCATTCAATCAATCAATCAAAATATTTATTTACAATAAATAAAGTACCTAAAGTAAATAACACTTTAACTCGTCTATTTGTTTCGTTTTAAGTTTAAACTAGGTGGGATCGGTGTCTCTTATCTGACTACCTTGATTTAGGTTGATATCTGTGGTGCTCTTTTGAGGAAAAAAGCACGGATACGAGTGGATCTGTCCACATTGTCAGTTATTGTTAAGCTCAACCTAGAGCTTTCGTAGCTCAACGATTTAACAAACAATTAAGAAGCAATCGTTTAGCATCAATTAATTTATTTCTAAAAAGCTACTATGTATATCTATAATATTGAATGCTTCGTACATTATACACTATGCTTTTATAATCCCGAAAGGTAAGGGCAGTGAAAGAACAGTGTGGGTTTTAGTCAGTAGAAGTCTGACACTCCCTTCCACTCCACCCAGAGCGGGAGAAATCAAAATATAATTTTTCCACCGAAAAAAAAATGCTATTATAATGACATAACTTTTATCTAAACTGGTCGAGACAAGGCTCCAGAGCCTAGAACATCGACGACGTGTTGCAAGCCTGTCAGTTTACTATCGGTTACATTTCGGGGAGTGTGCGATGGAATTGCACAGTCTTATTCCGCCAAGCCCGTTCCATCATCGGACTACAAGACAAACGGCGATGCGCCATCGTTACATGGTGGACATCCCACCCATATGCACGAAACGTTTTGGGAATACTTTCATTGTGCGTACGGCTAAGGAGTGGAATTCCCTGCCGGAGTCTGTGTTTCCTGATAGTTATAACATCAAGAGTGAATAGGTTACTTCTAGGCAAGCGTGCTTCATCTTCGACCACATCATTGCTTAACATCAGGTGAGATTATGGTCAAACGCAAGCCTATCAACTATAAAAAAAAATCTGAAGATTATACAATACAAAAATAGCATAACCCGAAAAATATGCCCTTGAAAGTATTACTTTTATGAATATAAAATGAAAGTTGCGTACTAACCAGACATTAAGAATTGGTCCCCTCTTCAATGCTCTCACAACACCTTGACAATGCACTAAAGAGAATGTACTCGTTCCAACCAAAAACTCCACAGAAAAGCGATAAGAATCTCAATCAAGAACAGTGCGTAAGTTACTCAACAAACTCCTAAAACAATACTAACTTATACATATCTAATCAGATATCAGTTAAAACAAAACATCGGCGACCTCACCTCGACCTGGTCTAACAATACTAAGTGAACCCGGGCCAGTGTCACCTCTCAGAGGTGTAAACCAAGTTGTATAAGTTATACAAGAGTTAACATAATAGATATAATAAGATGAATGTCAGATCTTGGGACCTTCTTCAAAGATTTGTAAGACAAAACAGATGAATAACCGATTCAGTGTTCGTCAACTTGAGCGTAGGTATTTACGAATTATACATAATATATGTCTTGATTTTTAATGTTTTAATTATACGAATTATTTTTGGGCTCACTCGTTCCATCGTAGATCATCGTAGTCGCTTACCATCAGGTGAGATCAAGGTCAAGAGTTGGCTGATCCTAAATAAAAGAAAAAATATATTATTGCAAAAAAAATAATTGGCCAAGTGCGAGTCAGACTCGCCCATGAAGGGTTCCGCAGTAACTATAATAATATAATATGTATATTTATTAAAAAAAAACAAATCCTTACAAATGTCTTAAAACCAGATTATTTACATTTTTTTACAACTACGCCCGATAACTTTGTTTTTCATAGTGTTTGTATGAATTACAAAGTTATTTTTGCGGTTTTATAAAATATGCTGTATCTCAAAAACTGCTGACCCGATCTCATTCAAACCAATTTTGGTTGAAAGGTTCCATTAAGATCTACAGATATACATTTTTTTTTCAGATTTTTCACTCCATTAGTATAGAAGTTAGAGGGGGGACACATTTTACCACTTTGGAAGCGTATATCTTTTAAACGATTACTTTTATGAAAAGGTGGTCTTAGAAACCTCAATGTCATTTTTAAAGACCTGTCTATAAATATCACACACGCATAGGTTTCATGAAAAA
Source organism: Tholera decimalis (assembly GCA_943138885.2). NCBI lineage: Eukaryota > Metazoa > Arthropoda > Insecta > Lepidoptera > Noctuidae > Tholera > Tholera decimalis. The sequence goes on along the minus strand of OW964552.2, from coordinate 1,936,424 downwards.
AAAAATATTTTCAGTTTTAGTTCCATGCATGGGGAGCCCCCCTTTATTTTAAATACTAGCTTTTGCCCGCGACTTCGTCCGCGTGGAATAGTTACTTTGGGCTAACGTTAAATTTAACCCCGATTTTGAAGCATTCTTCATTGGCGCTCCGCTCCTATTGGTCTTAGCGTAATGATACAATATAGCTGTGCCCGCGACTCCGTCAGCGTAAGTTAATGTATTGGTAATATTGTTTAGATCACGTTCACATGAGGCTTAAGTACCTAGAGAACGCTTCGACCGCGAGACGCGTCGAGCGCGGCGACCGATTCTCAAAAATAATCCTTATAGCATGATTCAGTATTCACGCGCGATGGCTTATTATTATAAGCGTATTTCATGTATAACTTTGGTGTTTCTATACCGATTTATATGATTCTTTTTACGGTTTCGTAGCCGAATGGCAAAAAACGGAATCTTTATAGGTTCGACATGTCTGTCCGTCTGTCTGTCTGTCTGTCTGTCCGTCCGTCCGTCTGTCACAGCAATTTTATTCCGAAACTATTAGGACTATACATGTGAAACTTGATAGGTAGATGTATTCTGTGAACCGCTTTCCGATTTTGAGAAAAAAATTAAAAAATATTTAAAATAAAGGGGGGCTCCCCATACATGGAACTAAACCTGAAAATATTTTTTTTCATGAAATCGATGCATATGTGTGGTATCTATAGACAGTTCTTTAAAAACGACATCGGGGTTTCTAAAACCACTTTTCGATAAAGTCAATCGTTTAAAAGATATAAGCTTCCAAAGTGGTAAAATGTGTGTGTGGCGGATACAACCCTCTAACTTCTATAATAATGGAGTGAAAAATATAAAAAAATATATGTCTGTAGATCTTAATATAAACTTTCAACCAAAATTAGTTTGAACGAAATCAGTTCAGCAGTTTTTGAGATACAGCATATTTTCTAAAACCGCAAATATAACTTTGTAATTCATACAAACACTATGAAAAACAAATTTATTCGGCGCAGTTGTAAAAAATGTAAAAAAGCCAGTTTTAAGAAATTTGTAAGGTTTTTTTTTTCAAAACAAATTTATTTGGCGCAGTTGTAAAAAATGTAAATAAGCTAGTTTTAAGAAATTTGTAAGGTTTTTTTTTCGTCAAATAAATTTGCATATTATATTATAGTTACTACGGAACCCTTCATGGGCGAGTCTGACTCGCACTTGGCCAATTTTTTTATGGAATAGTTAATAATGTTAACTTTTTCAATTAGGGGTGACTGAGAGTGTTATAAACGTAAGAGTAGACAAATATTATAATCAGAAAGCTTCGAACTGCTAAGCTATCGGGAGTTACACGTGTTATTGTGAGTCAACCATAAAAGATATACATATGCTGTCGTGGGATATTTTTTATATAATTTTAAGGAGAATATTCGTCATGAAATGATTTCTGTGTAGCTTTAATCATTAAGGTTGCACACGCGACGGAAGCTTAAAAAATGGAGTAACTTCTCCCGTTTTCCCAACATTTCCCTTCACTGCTCTGCTCCTATTGATTGTAGCGTGATGAAAAGTATACTATAACCCGCTCAGGAGTATGAAAAATAATTGTACCAAGTTTCGTTAAAATCCGTCGAGTAGTTTTTGTTTCTATAACGGTTATACAGTCAGACAGACAGACAGACAGACAGACAGAAAAAAATTTAACTGATTGCATTTTTGGCATGAGTATCGATCCTTAATCACCCCCTGATAGTTATTTTGGAAATATATTTCATGTACAGAATTGACCTCTCTACAGATTTATTATAAGTATAGATTTTTTAATTGTTTTCATAAAATCAGAAAGCGGTTCACAGAATACATCTATCTACCAAGTTTCACGTGTATAATCCTAATAGTTTCGGAATAAAATGGCTGTGACATACGGACGGACGGACAGACAGACGAAACTATAAGGGTTCCGTTTTTTGCCATTTGGCTACGGAACCCTAAAAAAATCTAAAAATGTAAATACAATGTGAAAACGAATATCCCTTGTTTTCGGGAGAAAATAACATCAAATGAGTTCTCGCGCTCTGGGTGGAGCTAAGGAGATTATTAGTCTAAATACACACCCTATTCTTTCAATTGCCCTTGCGTTTCCGGGCCGCGGTATCTAAATAGAACGTTGCCACAACCCCGGCTGGCAATAGCTCTATCGAGCCGTCACTATTGCTGATTTCCTTTTGAGGCGCGCGTGGAACAAGACGAGTCGACTCAGAAAGGTAAAATTCCCCAAAAACAAATGACTACAAATAACTCCTAATGCTTTATAAACCATTAAAAACATTTAAGATCTATAATATCTGTAACACATCTTAACCATAACAATGGCGAAATATGGTACTAATTTTATAATGAAACTAAACCATATCATAGGTTTAAGATAACAAACGTAGTCTCGGTTTCACCCGGTTTAATATCGGACAAAGAAGCAATTCATAACCTTGAGTTACTAACTATCAAAGCTATGAATATATAAACATGTTGAACATGCAACCGCCTTTACGAGTATTTACATACTGCACAGGCCAAATGAAAGAGTATTATATAGCAGGGATAAGGAGATTTTACACTTGAGGGCGGGATCGCTGCGTTGTTTTAAAATGCCTAGCAATGGTTAGCGACGGAGTACGAGCAAAGCTTTGTTATAAGTTTTTTAGGATAATAAAAACTAATATAACAATCAAGTTAGAAACTTTGAGTAATACGAAATACCAGTGGTCGCCCATTGGTCGAAGGCTACCGTAATAGAAATTATTTCAAATGTTTTTTTTTTTATTCTTTTATTACGAATGAGCCCGCTCTTGACCTCGGTCACACCTGTTGGTAAGTGTAAGATGAGGTCTACGATCGAACGAGCGAGCCCAGAAAATGCCTGTTCACTCTTGCTTTAAAGGCTGACAGGTCATATATTATGTGGCAGGGAACACACAAGCCGGCAGAGAGTTCCACACCTTGGCTGTGCGCACAATAAATATAAAGGAAAAGCACTTAGTTATACGAAAATAATAGTTTCTGCACGTCTACATATAAACTTTACCTCGGTCTGCATGATATTTGTCAAAACGGTTGCAAAATTTTTGTTTCACGTACATATATAAATTTCCTATTTGTGTAATTTCCATACGAAGTAAAATGTCCAATGCAACGGCTTAACCAATGAATGAGGATACTTAAAAAAAATCACATCTTTTGCCACAACTATTGAATGAGAAGTTAAAAAGTGTATTTGCGGAGAAAGTTGCCTACCTTTTTTTAAAGAGTTTTCTTCTGGTTTAGCGATCAAAACAACATTTAGGTTAAATTCCCATAAAAAAAGTATTTCAAAATTTTGAATGGCAATTACCACAAAGAGATTTTATTTATTTCAACTACACCTGATAAAACGAAATAATAGACCTATTAATATCAATGTAAGTACATTATTTTTCACACGTGAAATACTTAGCGTTAGGAAAGACTAATGTGCAATCTCCTTTAGTATAGAGGCTTAGTGAGAAAAGTGTTCTGTCACATACAGATTGAAATGTCGATTACAGACCGGACGGCATTGAGCGTGAACATACGAGGATTGATTGATACGACGATTTGTGAGAACAACCATTATGTGCTAATTTATCAGACTGCCTCTTTGGTAAAGTGGTTGCAAGCACAACTGCTCAGTGTGAGGTCTCTAGTTCGATTTTAAGGTCGGACATAAAGTTCTAATGGATTTTTCTTTAAGTTGGCAGTGTGGTTAAGCCGTTGTTCCTGTGCTTGATTTCACTCTAGTGGCTGAAATCGGTCAGAATTGATGGCAGAAGTTTGTAATCAAAGCTCTGGTATATTTGAGGAGCTTATGTCTCAATAATAAAAGCCACTAGCTGATTGTTCCACGTCCTATGTACTCCACAATATATGGTTGAAGAGAACCTGAACAAATAACCGCAAACCGTTAAAGTGGGGGAAAAACTATTATATGTAACTACATGTAACAGTTTTTCCCCCTATAGTAACCTATTAACCTATTCACTTTTGAACTCAAGAGTGAATAGGTTACTTTTAGGTAAGCGTGCTCCATCTTTGACCACATCATCGCTTACCATCAGGTGAGATGGTAGTCAAACGCGAGCCTATTATCTATAAAAAAAACATTAAAAAAAAACATTTAAAAAATTAACCAGTAAGAAAATACCCAAGATATCATTTTTCCTGTATGGTTTCATTAAACTTACGCAAACAACGAGACCCGAAACCACTATCAGCTGTAGGTCACACAAACATTTGTTCGATGCAGGAATCGAACCCGCGATACATACCGCAGCAGCTAATTCTACAACCACTGCACCTATTGTATTGCCAAATTAATAGAACAAAAAATCGTTTTTTTAGTTATATAAGAATCCTATTACCAACCCTAAGCCCGTACATTCAGTTTATTATTATACAGATTATTAAACAAGTCTCCCGCGTCTATGTCTCTCTGTATGTTCGCGATAAACTCAAAGGCTACTGAAAAATTTTTCATGCAGTTTTCACCAATACATACACCTTTTCATGAGCAAGGTTCCAGTGTATAAATTATTAAGATTTTGTGGCTAGTACATTAATAATATAGACATTTACGAGCAAATAATACTATGATTAATAGATTATTGAAATCGCTTAACCCGTAAAAGGTAATCAGATGTTATGTAAGTTGTAGCAATAGATGTGGATTACGATATTCAAATATAAGTTGTTTGACAACTTGTGAACACTATTATATGGTAATTTAACATGTTGGTGCAATAGGAAATCGATAGTGTGATATTTTAGGGAGGAGCTCTATGAAAGGTTGATGACGTGCCATGATGATAATTCTCTTTGTATGCACATAACTTAATAACGTCAGTACTTATCTTGATATCAACATGGTAATAATTAATAATAAAATGTATTTATTTACCAAAGAAACAACACACAGACAAACACAGTTTCAACATGGTTTCATTACAATTAAAAATGAAGTATTTAAATATAACTAAGTAGAACATAGATGGCTGTTGCAGAAAATAAAAGTTTTACAGAATGTGTACGCATACAAAGGATGTATTTATTTACCAAAGAAACAACACACAGCCAAACACAGTTTCAACATGGTTTAATTACAATTAAAAATTAAGTATTTAAATATAACTAAGTAGAACATAGAAGTAAGTTAGTAGAACATAGAACTAAGTAGAACATCTCTTAAACTAGGCCTACCCACAGGCGTATTTTATCTGGCCGATCAATGTCTCTTCATATCTTTATTGGACAAAAACCCCAAATTAAAAAATTAAAGATATAATTTTAATTTCGGTAGTCGGTGTTATTGGTTTTGTATTTTCTTTTTTTTTCACACCGCCGTCCGAAATTAAAATTATTTTTGGCTTTGTAGTGTTTTGATATGGAAGTCGGTTTTATTTTTTGCAAAAAAGTTTTTATTTTTTGCGTTTTTTAGAGGGTCAGTGAATTTTCCAAATCGGTTCGTAAATGACGGAGTAATGCGCGAACAAAAAACGCAATGCAGAGTAAACGAAAAGATCATCAACGTAAATATTTTTTTTAGACTTTTGTTGATTTTTCAGAAACGGCTTGTCCGATTTCGATAAAATTTTCATGGGACCATTTGGGAAGTATACCCTTTTCAACAAAAAAAGATTTTTTAAATTCGGTTCGCAAGCGACGGAGCTATGCCCGAACAAACATTAAAAAAAAAACAAACATCTGAATTGAGAACCTCCTCCTTTTTTAGAAGTCGGTTAAAAAAGACATGGATATTAAGAGACAGTGATCGGTCAGAAAAATATTTAAGATATTTGACAGCGTGACAGTGTGTCGAAGAGCCATGGTATGTCTAAAACGTTTCCAAATGGCAGTGAGGGGTCGGCTTCCAGTCTAACAAGATACAGCTGAGTACTGGAATTCTTCATGGAACGACTGTCATATAATACTTACATGCAACGGTGGTGTCAGATTCTCTAGTTTCTGAATACCAGTAATGACTGACAAAGATGTACAAATGACAGCTCTGCCGTGCCAATCCAAAATAATGTAAGTCGACAACAACAATGTACAATAATGTAAGTCGACTACAACAATGTAAGTCGACGACAACAATCCAAAATAGTGTTTTTGCTTAACATCTTTATATAAGTTCCTTGAAGTCTGTTTAACATTGACTTACATTTTTTTCATTACAATGTATATTCTGCAAGATAAGGCAAGCTAAAAAAACACGTATCATTTTCAAATTAAATAAATTAAAAACCTATATCGTTAAATATCTCAAATGTGGTTTTCGAAAGTTACAGTGTTTTGGATTGGCAGGGCAGAGCAGCTGGGATCAATAGTTTTACGAGCTTTTCGACGCACGGAGGGATTCCAATAATGTGTTGAGTCGGTGACCCACCTATCAGCCGACCTCGACAAGCCTTGCTCAAGCTTGAAGATTGACCCGTTTAACCACGAACTCCAGTTACTTAGTTTTTACACTGTTCACTACTGTAGTTTTTAATTGAGTGGCAGTGCTTGCGTAATGTACCAACGGAAATGTGAGAAAGTACATTTCGGTTTTCAACCGACGATAAAAATAGGAGGTTATCAATTCGACTCGTATATTTTTTTTTAATGTATGATCACCGATTACTCGAAGACGGCTGAACCGATTTGGAAAATTCTTTTTTGTTTGATAGGGTATACTTCGAAATTGGTCCCATTGTCACCAGGTCAGGATCTGATGATGGGATCCTGGAGAAATCGGGGGAACTCTTCAAATATTATAGGCACACCTATGGCGTTTTGGGTATTTCTCATAGTAACTTGTGCAGTTGCTCTCAAAAAATACCATTTGGGGAAGTGGAACTGATGAAGACCACAGATGGCCGCTGAACCTACTCAATAATAAGTATTTCGTGGATGCGATTCGATTACTTGAATATGGATGTGAAGCACTTTATGTTCGTCACAATGCATATAGTGATATAGAGCTGATGGTGAAGTAGTTGACATTTAGGCTCTTTTATCTAGGTAAATTAAAAATCGACCAACTAAAAAGAGTGAAATAAAAATTTTTTACCAAAAAATTAAACCGACTCCCAAAAACACTGCAAAGTAAAAAATAACTTTAATTTCGGAAGTCGTTGCCAAAAACGAAAATACAAAACTAAAGACACCGTTTCACTTTGCAGTGTTTTTGGGAGTCGGTTTAATTTTTTGGTAAAAAGTTTTTTCGGTACATATTTCTAAACGTAAAGTTTGAAAAGAAATTCGGAATACAAGTATTACTTTCTGCCATCGCTTATTTTATTGCTTCCGTTACTTTGTGAAAAGTTTCCTTCATTTTCAACAAATTACAACAAATAAAAAGCGTGATTAATGATTATTAAAATGATGATAGTTTGCAAATTGGTTTTTAAACAACAATTTTACACGTCAATTTTCGTAAATTGAAACTAGATGAGGCCGTATGTAAATGAGAGTATCTAAAATAAAAATAATTAATTAATATGACTTACATGTTGCATACAAAACATACGTATGTATGTCGCCATTAAAATTAATGATCCTTAACTTCTTATAGTCTTACAACAATATCGTAAATATGTCAACACGTTATGCAAAGATAAAATGAATAGTCCTAAGTCGACCATCCCAATTCTTGTCCTCATTTACCATTACCCAATAATGTAATACACAATTAAAAATACTAACAACTTCTCTTGGTATTTGGGTCGTCGTATTTCGGCGCTTGAGTGTCCGAGCTAAGGCCAGTCTAATGAGCAAGCCAACTAATTAGCATACTCACTGAACTTTACGTCTCGTTAGTCTTATTGTGGGCAATAAACGGCGCCTATTTAAAATTAGACTAGACTACTAGAGTGGTCTTTAAACACAAGTTTGTGTTTTCTGTTAGCTATTGTCTTCATAAGAGTGAATAGGTTGCTTCTTGGTAAGCGTGCTTTATTTTCAACCATATTATCGCTCACCATCACGATTATATTTCGATTATAGTCAAATGCGACCCTATTATCAATAAAAATATAACAACTAGAAGTAAATACGGGACCTTATTACTAAGGCTCCGCTGTCTCTCTGTCTGTCACCAGGCTGTATCTCATGAACGTGATAGCTAGTCAGAGGATGTATTTCTGTTTCCGCTATAACAACAAATACTAAAAACAGAATAAAACTATTATATTAGGGGGCTCTTATACAACAAACTTGTTTTTTTTGCAGTTTTTTTTATAGATATTGGCACGAAACCCTTCGTGCGCGAATCCGACTCGCACTTGGCCGGTTTTTTTATGATACTTTAGATCTTGGCGGAGACAAGCCATGGCGTCTCGGTCAAAGTTTGTGTCTTCGAAGTTTGTTCTACTACCCCCGTTTAGTGGAAATAAACTACTATCTGAACGATAATTGTTTGTAGAATATAAGAAAGGAGCTCGTGGCTAAATATTAGCTTCAAGGTTAAACAACGTATGACGAGGTCACTCCGAGGATGGGTGTCCACCTCAACATGGCGATATTCCTCTGTACCTCGAAAACTTTACGTCGTTGAACCCGGGAGAATTTTTTTATTCGGAATAGTTTCGCGTTTGACCACCATCTCACCTGATGGTAAGTGATGATGTGGTCAAAAATGGAGCACGCTTACCTAAAAGTAACCTATTCACTCTAGACTTAAAGACCCCCAGGTTAAAGCTATCGGGAAACAGACTCCGGCAGGGAATTCCACTCCTTAGCCGTACGCACAATGAAAGTATTCCCAAAAATCTTTGACAGTCATTACGGGGATTCAGAAGCCAGAAAATCTGACAATGGTCTTCCCAGGGTATTTCGTGTTACCCAGTTACTGGGTTGTAGAGGTCAGATAGGCAGTCTCTCCATGTAAAACACTAGTACTCAGCTACATCTAGTTAGACTGGACTGGAAGCTGACCCAGTATAGTTGGAAAAATGGTAAACAGGTGATGAATAATCGTTAAGTTCAATTTCTTACTACAGTAGAATCTCACTATTCCGGCACTTTAATTTTTTTTTTATTACTGATGGGCCCACTCTTGACTTCGATCTCGCCTGATGGTAAGCGATAGATGAGGTCTACGATGTGACGAGCGAGCCCAGAAGATGCCTATTTACTCGTGAATTAAAGGCTGAAAGGTCATAAGTGGCAGGGAACACAGAAGCTGACAGAAATCCACAGCTTGGTTGTGCGCACAATAAATGTGGAGGAGAAGCGCTTGATACACGACGGTATATCAACCAAGTGTGGGTGGTACCCAGCCGTGCGTCTGGTAGACAGGTAGTGAAAGGGAGATGGAGGAATCAGGTCATGGAGCTCCTGCGCACACTCCACGAAGTACAATCTGTAGGAAACCGACAGGCAAGCAACGGTTCGCCGATGAGCCAGGATATGTCCAATAATCTGGCACCCTCCGCCCATATTATGACAGGCCGGATGGTATAGTGGTCAGTGGCCCTGACTGCTATGCGCAAGGTCGTGGGTTCGATTCCCACCTAGGACAAATGTTTGTGTGATGAGCACGATCATTTGTTCTTTGTCTGGGTGTAATTTATCTATAATATGTATGTATTTAGAAATATATATGTATGTTCATCAGTTGTCTAGTACTCATACCACAAGCTCTGCTTAGTTTGGGACTAGATGGCGTTGTGTGAAAGTTGTGGAATATTATATTATTATATTATTATATCTCCCTCGCCAGAACAGAGCAAAGAGCTTACAAACTGAAAAGGCTTGCACTGACGGGACGGGTCTACTTAAATCTGTGTGGTTCTTTCCTCAAAAGGCCATTTTTTTAGACTAATCTACATAATCTTCATAAACGATTGTGAATATGTGAACTATGTAGGTTATTTTATTCCAGTTAAACATGATTGTCTGGCAGTTTGAGTGCTTTTGCGGCCTACCCAAACATCCTTACCTTGGTATTGTTCGTCAAATCGTTAAGCTCCTTGTTCTAAGTTGAGCTATACGTCATTTGACAAATGCTTGCACTGTATGGACAGGCCCACTCAAATCTGTGAGCATCTTTCTTCAAAAGATCGCCTCAGACTAAAACCTACAAGGTTCCCATATAATTAAACCAGTATAGATTGTATAGACTTTAAAAGAGACGGACCCCTGAGTTTGTTTCGGTGTTTCTTCTCAGGGTAGTCAGTTAGAAAACACCGGCCTCATCTAGTTAATATTTACGAAAAAAATGACGTGTAAAAGTGTTATTAAATAACCAATTTGCAAAATAAAGATCATTTATTATTTAAATTATGACAGATGAAGAAATATGTGAAGCAGTAGGTACAAGAAAAAAGCAAATAAATATTGGAGACTAACTGAAACAGCTGTAAAAATAAAACCAGATACAACATGTAAATGTTTCAATACCTGCGTAACATGGACAGTAGAATACGGCGTATCTGCTAAAGATATTATAATTATTGGAAACATGCGAGGAAAAGATTTTTAAACAAGGACTACGAGTTTCACAAAAAAATTAAAACTGTAAATACATAAATACATCATATTCTCTTTATGAAATGCTTTATTTTAGGCATTTATCTCTATAATCCAGTAATCCGAACATTCCAATAATCCGGCACTCTCTAGTTTTTAATAGTGCCGGATTAGTACTCTACTGTACAAGAATATCAACAGATAATTTCAACAGGTTCCTATCAGTACTATGCCAAAAAGATCTTAACGCAAACAGGTTAGTATTGAATTAAAATCTAGGCTAGTCACTCTTCAGGTATGTCTGCACTTTTGAAAGACCTATTGATCAATGTTACAGATAAACGCAATGGTGAAGTTTAACAGGATTTTAGCACAGCTGTCTGTCACAGCAGACCGTATTAAATTAAGATAATATCAGATATAAATTAAACCAATGAATAACCGGCTAGAGAATAGGATGGTATACTTGTTATTTTATAGACAAGCCTACCACTCTAATCCTAATCATTGCAATAGATTCAACGAGAACGAGAACCAGAAACGTGCCAAACGACAGCAATAAATTAATCATGAAACCCGTAAAAACGATGTCTATGATCAACTTACTATCTCGGATCCCGCTAAATTAATCCGAAGTAAAAAGGAAAGGATTTAAAATCTAATATCTAACGTATGTCTCAGTGTTTGTTATCGAATTCCTCCGAAATGGCTATACTTATTTTTATTTTTTATTATTTTTATTGGTAGATCTCAAAATAGGTCTTAGGTTATTGCGGAAATGTTCTAACGATATACCACAGCCCCGGAACACAAGGCAACTAAAGGAACAGGGTGAGTTTTTAGTCAGTAGAAGTCTGACACTCCCTTCCGCTCTACCCACAGCGGGAGGGGTCATTCGATGATTTTCCCAATCAGTATTTTTTTGCTTGAAATAATTTATACGGTAAAACAAGGCTTGGTGGCTAGCTTGCTGAGCCAACTAATATATACACACATCAAAAGTGTCTAGCGATCAAGCATTTTTATGCGGATTTCTTGAGATTGACATGTGGCTTTGTAATAAATTTATGATTTTATAAATTCATATGGATCCTTTTTGGTGCATTTCATAATTTGAAACAGAAACTGTTAATCAAATTCGAGTAAAAAATGAAAATCAGCTGTCAATATTTTCCCTATAAAAACATACAACGCATTGAAGACATTATTAGTGCTACTGTTTCCCTACTACTGATTAAAACCAACGTTATTATGGAGCGGCGACGTCATTTAAGCAGGGAAGAAATGCTCAGAGCCGTGGGAATGATAGAAGCTGGTTCCCGGCAACGTACTGTGGCTTTAGCTCTGAATACAAGTCAGAGTGTTATCAGTCGACTTTGGACACGTTACCGAAGCACTGGTACCGTGGCTGAGCGCCATGGAGGACGGTATCGCTGCACCAAACGGAGACAAGACCGATACATTCAAATCTTAACTCGAAGAGCTCCAACAATAACCGCCATGATGTTAGCCGTGAGGCTTCATCACTCTTCAGGGAACTTAATTAGCGACCAAACAGTCAGAAACCGCTTGCATGAAGTGAACCTTCATTCCCGAAGACCGCTACGGGTACCACCTATAGCAATGCACAATCGTAGGATTCGATATCAATGGGCTCTTGAACACAGAAATTGGGCAGAAGAACAATGGCGTTTCGTGTGCTTTACTGATGAGTCTCGTTTTGGTATGAGACCGGATACAAGACGTATACGACACTGGAGAACCCCTGGACGCCAACAGCGATTAAAATCCTGCCAGGAAGTCCATCCTTATAATGGTGGAACCAACATGGTATGGGCGGGTATTTGGATCGGCGGAAGAACTGAGTTGATTTGGATCAGAGGCAACCTCAACGCTCAAATTTATGCTGAGACGATTGTATCTGACGTCATCGTTCCTCTACAAGTGCAAATCGGTCCCTTATTTCAGTTAATGCATGATAATGCACGACCGCACACCGCAAGAGTTGTAAGACAGACTCTCGCCGCAGCTAACATCAATGTCCTGCTCTGGCCTGCTCAGTCGCCAGACTTGAACCCGATTGAGCATGCATGGGATATGCTATAAAGAAGAGCTCTGCCGAATATGGAGGGTATCCAGTCGCAAGAAGACCTTTTTTTGTTGTTGCAACGAACATGGGCGGCCATTCCACAGCGTGATTTGGATGAACTCATTTTGAGTATGCCAAACCGATGTTCTTGTGTTGTTAGTGTTCGCGGTAGAAACACGGATTATTAATTGTTTAAGTTACCCAATAAAATTTTAAAGAAAACTGTTATTTCAGTCTTTTTTCGAACTTTAATGTTAGTGGTTCAAATGTCAAAAATCCCTTTATTAGGAAAATGGCAAATTTCTTTATTAATGCAAAGGTGACTTGGTTTATCGTTACTGTGACAAACGAAAACACTTTATTTGATGAATCCTTAAAGAAAATTTTAATTAATATCAATCAGGAGAAAAGTTATTGCAAAAATATATGTTGATCCCTAGACACTTTTGATGTGTGTATTTAATAATATGTACAGAGTACATATTAAATACGTTACGGAAAAGAGCTAGATCAATAGGCACAAATTAATTATTATTTACGATTAGGATTAGTCCAGTTTCCAATTATAAATAAATTATGAATCATAAATATGCTAATTTGAGATCAGATGACGGTAATAGCCGCTTGTGAAAATTACCAATAGGAGCGTAATAACAGAAACAAAATTGACCAATCCAAACGCTTAGAATATTACAATCACTTACAATAAAACCCATAGCAGCATACAGTAGCCATATTGGATAATAACAATCGATTGGAAGGTTGCAACACCCGAGTGCTCGATGCGGCCAGCGATCGGTGTAACGATGTAATCGATATCCCCTTGAACTGAGCTGTGTTCGTATTCGAAATAATGGCGCACATCCTTTACGCTTATCCGTGCGTAATGTGTATGGTTTATTGCTATTGGAGCTAAGATATAATCTAGCCAGATTATGTGGCATTTTTCTCAATGTGGAAATCGTTACGAAAATTTTATTGATAATAGGCATGCGTTTGACCACCATCTCACCCGATGGTAGAAGCGATGATGTGGTGGAAGATGAAGTACGCTTACGTAGAAGTAACCTATTCACTTTTGACTTAAATACCCCCATATATAGCCATCGGAAAACACAGACTCCGACAGGAAATTCCACTCCTTAGCCGTACGCACAATGAAATTATTCCCAAAACGTTTATAATCCTAATAAAATATCGTTCGCTCAGGGGCGGGCAAAGGGGTCTGTCAAACTCTAACAGTCTAAAACCATTCCCCTGTTCTTACGCGCCGGAGGCTGTGGGAACACCTAAATACTCTTCAAAGCGGCCTCCTAATGGTGCAATCTGGTTAAGCGAGGGTTCTGAGATATTTTGACTCCTCTACAACATCTAAGAAGAGCGCTAGTGAAACAATACACACCCTCACCTCGGGTGTTGTGTTATGGCCTATGTCAAGCACTTGACGTAATTTGGCTGAAATTATAATAATCTTGTGATGTCGGTTGATGTAAGTTTATAATTTCGGTAAAACTACTTTCTATTCGTCATATGAAAAAGAACCCTACTAAGATAAAAGGTAAGGGAAAAAATAATTTATTTATTTATCTAGCATTATTATATAATCATAAAAGTATTTCACACGAAATGATGGCATCGTTTTACATGTAGCACGTGGTAGCCTTTCTTGGAATCGCCGATAAACGATACCCTTCGGCCAAAATGTTCCTTGATTCGCTCAACATATTGACACCTTGTCAATATGTAGAGTCGGAACACGCACCATGAACAACAAAAATGAGTTTATTTAAATAAAGTGAGACCACTTTAAAGTCGGCGATGGTTAAGTTCCACATTATCAATTGTGCTATATCTCAGAAACCACTGACTCTATCTCGTATAAACTAATTTTCGTTGAAATTTTACAATAAGATGTACGGCATTTATTTTAATTAGATTTTTCACTCTATTATTATAGAACTTAGAGAGGAGAGGGACAGATATGACGAAACTATAAGGGTTCCGTTTTTGCCATTCGGCTACGGAACCCTAAAAACCCATAGTACTTTGCCCGACCCTTGAATCTTTGCTTGAATCGAACCCAAAACCACAACAGCGGAACTTGAGACCACAGACGCAGTTAAACGGTTCTTTAAAGAAGAACATAATTAGGGAACACCAAATTAGTTCGCCAATTAAACATAATATCAAACCAAACCAATATTGATGTCAAATATCGATAATACTAGTATATTTCTAATAGGTCACAATTCATTGGCATAGACGATCACTTCCAAAGATGGCTGCTTGTAAAATACATCTAGTTTTATAAAGGAAGCATATTGTTTCAAATATATATTTAATGGTGAATCGGCAGCTGTGAATTAGTAAGAATTGCTGAATTAATTTATTGAGCGTTCTGTGTGGGAAGCTTTATATATGCATTTACATGATTGAGACATAATTATTGTAATTCGATGATAACAGGAAAATATTTTTTCCATGAACTCTTAAAGATCGCACATAAGCACAGAGGGGTGATTTATTTATCTTCCTCCGAGTGGGGTGCCGACTGAAACCCAATGCTTGGTATCTTTCGCCCAGCAAATACTACGTTGGTTATGATCCTTTCTGTGTGTAAATGCTCAACACAATATTTTGTTGTTATTTTTATAAAGAATTGAAAAACATTTCTTTAATTACACACTTAGGTTTACAAAAAACCTAAGTGTGTAATTAAAGAAATGTTTTTCTATTCTAAACTATGAAAACAGAAGAAAGTGTTTAAAATAAACTTAATCAATCATTTTACTATTACATGTCTAATTAGGATTTGGCGACGCGCATATAAGTTTACCGACTTTAGGGCGACGATCTACTCTCCAAGAGTGAACTTCGGGGATAGAAATCGTAGTCACGAAAAACGCACTCTGTACCTTCGTCTCCTATTGTTCCGGGGACGAGGTATCTCTCTAGAACATTCCAGCAAACGCAGCAGGCATTGACCCTATTGGGCCCGTCATTGGTGCCAACTGATCTTCGAGGCGCGTGTGGATTACGACGAGCCATCTTCGAGGTCAATTTCACTTATCTCCTCTCCATTCTTATTATCTCTAACCATAGCCGAACTTCAGGTGTCCTTAATTGAAACAAAATATTTTATTTTGCAAATTGGTTATAAATAACACATTTTCACGTAGTTTTTTGCCGTTAAGTTTAGTTAGAAGAAGCCCATGTTTTCTAACTGACTGCTATGAGAAAAAACACCAAAACAAACTAACGTGTGGGTCTCACATTATTCAAAAATGATAAAGCGATACATCGGGTCAATATGACGCAATCTAATAGACTCTTTGACCCGTGTGCAAAGTATAATGATTCAGAAAGCCATGTTACCACACAGCTATAAAACTAACCGACATATATGGCTCGATTTGGTACTAAATATTACTTCTAATCGCCGAAGTAAGTTACATCACTGGCTTGGCATGTTTACTGAGATATCTCGTTTAAATAGCGCTCCTAAAATGATTTTAGAAATATTATAGAAGACCTAAAATCTGAGATTGTATACTAAGCCCACGCGTTTTTAAGTTCTTCAAAACGCAAATGTCTAAACTCTATTCAGTGGACTATAAGTATTATGACAAAGATATTAAATCTTGTCCTTGTTTTTACCAAATATCTTATAAACTTTTGAAACGAATAAAAAATCGTCCTCAACGCTGTCGGCTGGTAAAGTACACAAGATACTGGTAGAAAGACTAAGCGTTGCCATACAATGAGACAATCTCATCAATGACTGCTCAAAGTGATAGCCAGCTCCTGACAAAAAATGGTTAGTAACTTAAGATGCTAAATTAGAAGGTACATTCAAGTTTGTTAATTATTTTTGATCAAACCAACAATGGCACGGCGTTCGATACTCCCATAGTAATGGGCATTATAAATATCTATTGTACAGAGTATTTAAAAAAATGTGTTTGTGAGAATGAATCGTCGCCATTAATTACTTAAGTTAATTCTGGCCTTCATAATTTTTTACACCTCACGAAAACCAGCGTAGGCCGTTTGCCAACAGAAAAATAATATTAAAACCACATTTTCCTTATAGTAGTAGAATGTTCCATATTCCAGCATTCTTGGAAACTTGCCACGCACGTCTCAGATGATCGACAAACAAAAGGCATTAAAGGGCAACACACGCAATGATAGGCAGCGCTACGTTGCAAAAATCCTTTGACAATACTAAGGTATTGTATGAACAAGTAAGCTTCAGTAGCAATGAGGCAACTATTTCTCGCGAAAGTCCTACAGCTAGTGGAACAGACAAGCCTTCTTTTTTCGGAACTAAGCATCGAATCGAACTCCTCCCGCTTTATTTTATTTTAACTTATTTTATTTTATTTTATTGGGAAAACAAACAATTGTACACTTTGTCTTACAACTAAATTAAGGTCACTGTACAATCAACAACGTTTCCACAGATAACATTATAAACTAGTTGATACAGTGGTGGTACAACTGCTTACCCGCTTTGGGTAAAATGGAAGGGAGTGTCAGACTTCTACTGACTTAAGCCCATCTTATTCGCTTGCGGGGGCTGTGGTATCTTTTTAGAATATTCCCGCAATGGACAGGCAATAGTCCTATCGGGATTCGTCATTAATGCTTACGGCGCGTTGTGTTCCCTAAAGAGCGGAACACAACGCGCCGCAGGGCCTGGTCCATACGGGACAGTCTACTACCCGTGCTCACCGTCCGCAAGCCTACGGTGGCTAGGACGTGAGAAACGGTTTTTTCTCCCTCACGTGTTCAGTTATAGTTCTCCTACGCTAGTATCACTACTGTACAGGAGGCGACTGCTTCCAATGAACAGAAATACCTTAGAGTGCAGAATGCGTATTGGAAAGCGTAACATACCGTAGGACGCCTAGCTGCTAGTGAACGACGACCTTTAAAAGACGGGTGGATACTGATAAAAGAGTTGTGGCGCAACTTGGGAGTGAATAGACTGTATTGATCGACTATTTGTATGTGCGTGGCTGAACTGGAATGTGCTCCAACCTAAAAGGATCTAACTGACAGTTATGATACGTCATTATCATAGCGACATAACAACATATTACTTAAGCATCTATTCGCATAAGTGACGTTTTACGTTGTCGCATTTTCGATCATACCAGTCTGTGGGTGCCTTAATTCTTACGCAGTCGCTGCGTGCGCGCGGTTCTCACACAGCGATCTATCGACAGCATGTGGTCGTCGATCACGCATGTGCAGTGCCGGTGGTCGCTGAATGGAATTGTTATCAATGACTTGTGGGAATAAAGGATTGGTTAGGAACTCAATTATATTCAGAGCAATGTATCTGATAACTGTCGAGCAGTTGACATTACTAGAGTGACAAGATTCGAAGGATAGGTTTGTTAGTCCGGGCTCGTGGGAGAGATCGTGGAACAGTAAAATAATAAATCAAAAGCAATTTAAAGTGTCTGTCCGTGGTTTTAAAATAACTGTGTTTTCTCATGTGCTTATGAGTAATTATTTTCACGATACTAAAACACAAACAAACTATTTTTTTAAGTTTTGTCTGCCTATTTGTTCTGTTTGCTGGGGCTAATATCTAAAACGGAAGAACCGATTTTAATGGGAGTTTCACTGGGCTGTAGAGGAGGTTATAGGGGAATATATAAGCTTTATTTTGTCCTACAATTCCCGCAACATGGTCACACTTTCCAACAACACACATACATAGAGCACCCAACTGAGGCCGAGGTAGACCGCCGACTACCTGGATGGGGACCATAAAAAACGACTTATAGAAGACGGGAATACAACCGAAAATGACACAGCTGTGCTCAGAGTGGCGAAGGAAGAATAGGAGGGCCGACCCCAAGAGACGTGGCAAGTGACAGCACAGACCAAGAAGAAGGAGACTATTACTGGCAACTTGACGTTTTAGCAGCTAGTAATTTGGTGTCATTCTGTGGATCACGTTATGAGCAACGTGTTTATCGAAATTTTGTAAATGAAATTAATAGTATTTTTTATAGTTAATAGGCTCGCGTTTAACCACCATCGCAACTGATGTTTAGCGATGATTGGGTCGAAGATGGAGCACGCCTACCTAGAAGTAAGCTATTCATTCTTGACTTAAAGATCCGTCAGTTGTGGCTATTAGGAAATACAGACTTCGACAGGGAATTGCACTCCTTAGCTTTACGCACAAGGAAAGTATTCCCAAAACGTTTTGTGTATCGCAAAACAAAAACAAAAGTGTATCGCATGTGATGTTTCTTAGCTTTAAAGTATCACTAGATACATACAATAACCTTCTTAAAGCTTCAATCTACTTCCATACCAAATTTCATCCATATCGACCAAGGACTTTCGGAGATAAGCGCTTTCAAACAAACAAACTTTTCTGCTCCATCACGTTCACTGTTCAGCCGAAATATCGAAATTATGTCTCACATCCAATTTAGTTCTTCATTCCTACTGAGATAATTGCCTTTATACCACTTCATGTCCATAAGGACCATAAAAGAAGGGGAAACCTTTACCCCCAATTTGCAGAGTGACCCACATGTATGTCACGGACGTAGAAGCAGATAATTCAGCGACCCACATGTGTGGCACGGACTTCTTATTCCAACCCAAAATGACCCACAGGTGGGTCATGGATAGTGAACGTGCTATAATATTAGTATAGATTAAACAAAGTTGTGATGAATATTTTATTTTCTATCAACAATATCGACCTGCTTTTAATTTCTAAAGTCCGCAATAAGCGTGGTTGTAATAAGTGCATGTTTCCGATTTCATGGTCCAAATAAAATCTGTATTCATTGGAACCGGATGTGATGGCGGCTATTGTTGCCATACAATTGAAACATGTGCATGTATAACATGATGTGATATTCAGGTCTCTTGGGTAAAACATGAAATAATGAAATAATGATGTTTATTTTGCAAATCTATACTAATATTATAAAGCGGAAAAGTTTGTATGTTTGTTTGCTTGAACGCGCTAATCTTCGAAAGTACTGGGTGGATTTGGATGCAATTTGGTATGAAAGTAGCTTGAAGCTTGAGGAAAGTTATAGGCTACTTTTTACGCGACTGCAAAAAAGGAGAGTTATGTTTTTACCGTGATAGAATCCACGGGACCGAAGCCCCGCGTGAGTACTAGTAGGTTATAAATCTCCTATGGAGTCTCCTAATACAGACATTATTTGTCTAAAAGGAAGCTCCAATCACTATGCTATGTTGTACGAAAACTGTTTTTTTTTTCAATTTTTTTTTTTAAATAACACTTTCACGCGTCTTTTTTCGTAAATGTAAACTACTTGAAGATGAGGCCAGTGTTTCCTAACTGACTACTCTGAGAAGAACACTGAAACAAACTCAGAGGTCAACGTCTCTTTTAAAGTCCATACAATCTGTAGTGATCAAATCGTATGAGAGCCATGTAGGTTAATGTCTGTGGCGCCCTTTAGAGGACAGAATCACACAGATTTGAGCAGGCCCGTCCAAACAGTGCAAGCATTTGTCAAATATCGCGTAGCTCAACTTAGAACCTTAAGGAGCTCGAACGATTTGACGAGCAGTACCAAAGTAAAGACTATTGGGTTGGACATGACATGGTAACATTCTGTCTTAATACCAGAAATGTACGAGTTTTCATTGGAAACGGTACAAGAACGTTTAAACACGCTGGGTGAAGAAAACGTTCATTCAAAGCACATATTTTGTATAACACTAGCACTGCGCCCGCGACTTCGTCTGCGTGGATTTAATAATAATTTATAGCCTACAGCACTCCCCAATAATGCAGCTTACTATCAAAATAAGATTTTTTAGAATTGGATTAGTTCCGAAGATTACCTCTAACATACAAACTTACAAACAGATTTTATCTCTTTATAATATTAGTATAGAACGTGTAACGAAAACCCCATATCTATCCAAAAGGACTGAAGACAACATCTAGTATGAAGTCTCTATGCATAGTTTCAGCTCAAAATAAGTGACTCAAAGAATTGATACCAAATTATCGGTTTCATATATTTCTTGAATACCAATTTCATAACAAACGTGTCACAGCACTACGATGGTCCATAACTTTCCACGTCACTTGCCAATAACCCTAATTTCTTTATAATTCTCTTCGTTCTTCTTAATTTGAAAAATTCGGTCTCTGGTTTATTATGGATTAGAAAACCCTTGCTATATCGTTTGTTATCATCCAAAGAAGCCGTGCACTTGGTATGTATATACCCTTTAAATTACACGTTTTAGATTGCACAACATTTTTATTTACAGGCCTGTTGGTCTATTGGTCAGTGGCCCTGACTGCTATGCTCAAGGTCGTGGGTTCGATTCCCACCCAGGACAAATGTTTGTGTGATGAGCACGATCATTTGTTCTTTGTCTGGGTGTAAATTATCTATAATATGTATGTATTTAGAAATATATATGTATGTTTATCAGTTGTCTAGTACTCATAGCACAAGCTCTGCTTAGTTTGGGACTAGATGGCGTTGTGTGAAAGTTGTGGAATATTATATAATATTATTATTATAAGAAGCGTAATAGCCCAATAGCTAAGGTGTCGGACTTGTGATCGAGAGGTCGCGTGTTCGATCCCCACCCATTACACTATTGGCCTAATGCCGCGAAGTCACTCTAGACTCAATCATAGCTATCATATATGTATCATAGATACCTTAGTTGGAGGGGTTACCAATGAAAAATGTTAACTAATATTGAATATTAGCTCTCTATATTCTCTGTCAAAAATAAAAAATACTAGTGAAAGAATTACTTCGATACGTCAATTAGTTTCCGATTTATACGTAAACGTGCGACGCGGACTCGTGACGGTGTGACGTCATCTCACAACACTTGCTCAGTCCGATCGCGCTCTCAGCACGGTTTCGTGTCATTAGAAATTATAGATACTTTCAAAAATGTCCAATCCAAATACTAGGAAATCATGGACAAATACAACCACCAATTTCAACTTACTACTAAGCGGAGCGTTGTAAATTGACGTCACATGCGGTCACGTGACTGTTAGGATTCGATATTTATCGTAAGTTTTAATGCCTGTAAAATCAAAACTAATAGGTATTTTTGAATACAACAAAAACTAGTGTATTTCTATACATAAAAGCTTTGCTGTAACAAACTTTCAACCGATTTGGCATACCTAGTAACATTCTTCATTATACTAGTAATTTGAATTAAAAAAAGATCTTAGCATGGCAACTGTACATTTCTGTAACAATTCTCTAGTATGAGGCTAAAATTTCAAAACTTGAGGCTGCATACATTTGTGTCCTACTCGAGAAACCACTTAATTTAAATGCTTCTAATACTTCTTGTTTCACACAAAGAGTCACTTACCTCGCTTTGGGTACACAAAAAATACATTTTTGTTCACCTCTCACTAACAAAACGAAACTTCTGTTATTCATAAATGGTTCAGTTACGGTAATATGATGTCCCACTTACTTTCACTCTACCCTCTCCTTAAGAACCACTACGTAATTCCATTTTCAGTCTTAACCTTCAGCTTATAAGGCTTCTTTTTCAATGGGCTGCTTACCTGAAAAGAAAGAGATTACCATTAGCTTACTTAGGATTACGAATGCACTTTTTGTAAGTGTGTTTAAACGATTAAAAGGTAATGCGGTAATTAACTGCATTTAACTGTTGCTCAATTATAATTTCTGTTGTAATTTTAACTGTTTATTTTGCCAGTTTCCTTAAATTGTAATGTTGAAAGTCTCACATAATTTTACATGGCTGTTAACTGAACAGTTCCGATGTGTAATCTCACGTCTGACATGATATATATCAGAAATCCTCATAACACATGTATATTTGATTTCAGAAAAGACGTTTCAACAAGGGTTTTCTGGAAAATTTAAACCACCAGTTGGCGCTACTGAGGCGAGAGGTCTTCTTCTTTGGAAACGAATCTTTGATATATACATGACATGAAAAACTTAAGCGTTTGACAGCCTGATTCTAATGCCTCAGTGCTACCGCCTGGTGGACATTATTATATAAAACCCTCACTAGGGAAAATACTGTTTCACAAGATTTAAAATTTATTTAAAGCTTTAACCCACACACGCTTATTATCAACTACTAATACCCGTGATTTCGTTCGCATGGGAGGATAGTACGAGAATTCCGAGATAACAAACTCATGTCTTATTCCAGGATTTCAACTATTTACATACCAAATTTTAATCAGATCCCTTCAGCCATTATGGCGTAATTTAGTAACAAACATCCATTCGTCCATTTAAATTTCCGCATTTATAATATTAGTAAGTTACACTAGTCTGGCTAAGAGGTAACGTAATACCCAGCTGCATATTAATGTATAGCGTAGGACACTAATTCCTGTAACACAGGTTCACCTAGCACAGGAGTCAGGGGCTTCACTTGAAAGATGTAATATTGTTATGTTCAATAAATTATGTATTATTATTATTTACTAGTTGACTCGCCATGACTTCGTTCGCGTGGTATCCTACCTCTACCCAACCGATACCACTACCCCTACCCAACCGATACCACTACCCCTATCCTACCGATACCCTACCCCTACCCTTGAGACCTTTCCTACTTTTTTTTTTCATAAAAACCTCCTGACAAAACCAAACGCAACAATAAAGAATCAGCCAAATCGGTCCAGCCGTTTTCGTGTTTTGCGCTTAGCAACACATTCAGCGATTCATTTTTATTGTATAAATTATTTATTAGCTATACTGTATTATGGAGTTCAGATAGCTAGTCACTAAATGTAAAACACTACTGGACACATTCCATCTCATAAATTTGGCTTTCTGATAAAGAAAACTGCTTCCCCTAATTGCACAGATTGTTGTAGACGATGTTCAACACAGGTTAATGGAATGTATACGAAACGAAGACGTGAGAGTGGACACTTTAGGCGCATCAAAATTGTTCGATGTCGGGTTTTGCAACAGTATCTTGGCTTGTCCAGTATCGGAGCAAGCCAAGATGCTGTACCAAGTGTATCAGGCAGTGGCGAAGGATGAATTTTCATAAAAGGGAAGCCGGACCAAGAAATGCTTACATTGCTTAAGTGTGATGCGTGAATTCCAGTAACTGTGGCCCTGTAGCTAACATCGAAATCTTGTAACTTCGTAAATAATTATTTGTTTAATTGAAAATAATAGATTACTATTTATATATTCATATATAAAATAATAGACTAATACTTGCCATATTTCAAAAGAGAAGCCGGTAGGAATCGAGTTGTATGGAGCCTTCGCCACTGGTATCATGCTATATTATAATTAGGTAATAAGTTTCTTTTTTGTTGATTGTACGTAGTTTAGCGAACAGGGCGACGTTATCGCAAAGCGATAAAGCCCTCAATAAAGAGAAAAAACACTAATACCCAGCTACAACCGATTACACTAGAGTGTTAGTAACTTATTAGTAATCTGTGCTAGAGGCCATCCCAAAAACGAACAAGAAAGAGGGTAGACCGATTCGTCGGCTCATAAACGTTCACCCGCAATGGCTTCAGTTCATCCTTGGTCTTGGCGCTTGCAACAGTGCCGAAATATCGCAAACTCGAAACAATAAATACACATGCTAAATATCTCGTTTTAAGTTCTAATGATACTAGTTGGGAAAGGGCTAAGTCAGAGAGTTTCAAATCAGTGGGCTAAGTAGACGATGTTTTTGGTTCGGTATAGATTTCCGCATAAATAAAACCTGATTCCATTCTGTTCCCCGTCAGAGTCGAGAAGGCCATATTTTAAAACCATAACTTGTGACTACATAACAGCCACAATAGAATGACGGACAGACAACAGAAATAACAAAGCGTACCGTGTTATAATATCAGTCCATCGTGTGCGTACTAATGAGACGACGATGAGTGACGCAAGAGTGCGTGTGCGCATACCAAGTGTAAGCTTGTAATGCAAGCGCGCTTGAGTATAAAGCTTGACATGAATGATTTGAACGAAGTAGTATGATTAAAATCTGAATGATGCTTAAAGCAACCTGTAATTATTACTTTTCTGTCGTATTAACACTGGCGCGCGCGCATCCGTGATCCAGTCGACACTTGTGCTAAAGAATATTTGGTTATATGGACATTATATTTTTCTAAGAATCTTTTCTGTGTTTTATCTATTTTTATATAACTATCTATCTAAAATATCAGCATAATAATACCACATAATTACCTTGTTCTATAATGGTATAATTATATTATTAATATTTTTATTTTGTTAACGAGTATGACCACATCATCACTTACCATCAGGTGAGATTGTGGTCAAACGCGAGCCTTTTATCAATAAAAAAATAGTTTGCTCTAGTTTTTTTATTTTTTTGTTGTAATCTGTAGATAGTGTTGTAAGCAGTGTATTTATTACGCCTAATAGGTACCTACCTAAATATTATTTACTAGTACTCACGCAGGGCTTCGCTCCCGTGTATTCTAACACGGTAAAAACATAACTCTCCTTTTTTGCAGTCGCGTAAAAAATAGTAGCAGTAGCCTATAACCTTCCTCAAGCATCAAGCTACTTCCATACCAAATTTCATCCAAATCCACCCAGTACTTTCGAAGATTAGCGCGTTCAAGCAAACAAACAAACAAACTATTCCGCTTTATAATATTAGTATAGATTATGGATGAGCCCACTCTTGACCTCGATCTCGCCTGATGGTAAACGATAGATGAGATCTACGATGGGACAAGCGAGACCAGAAAATGCCTGTTCACTCTTGCTTTAAAGGCTGAAACGTCATAAGTGGCATGGAACACAGAAGCCTGCAGAGAATTCCATAGCTAGGCTGTGCCCACAATAAATGATTATTAATCATTATTTCTATTTAAATTTAAGTTAGCTTCATTAATAATAATATTTTGAGAGCACTGATAAATTTAAATCAAAATATTATTTTAACTCTAGTCACATAGTATAATTTCTAACGGCAAATATATAAAGTGAATTAGCCAAACATGTTTGAATCCAATTAATTGTTGTGGCTTCCTGTATATATTTTAACGGTTTTTTCCGCCTATTTGGTAGGTACAAGACAACATGCAAAAATGAAAAAATCATCGAAAAGAACTTTCTAAAGTTATTAAGCTATTTGCCATAGACCCTTTGACAATTTGTAGCACTCAATAAAAAAATTACGATATTAAAAAAAACTACCATACAATGGTTTGCTTGGACCATTCAGTTTTCCAAACTAGCATTGAGTTTGATTGTACCTGAAGTAAACTCTATGCGTGATACGCTAAGATTGAAAATTGTTTGAGTTGCAGTAGAAATGTTTAGAATATGGCACGCCATGTGTTGCAATATGGAGTTGTAGCAGCCTATTGCGTACACGCATGAGTTTTCCAAACTGTTTGAAATAAAAACGTTAAGAAAATTGAACTTTACTACAGCAGCTTTAAGTACACTTTTGCATGGGGGTATATGATATTGAAAATTTTAATGAGACGAACGTTTTTCTTGACAGTTGTTGTTTATGAAACTAGATGATTTGTATGGAACGTGAGGTTCTTTTGTCTTTTGAAAGTTTGGAAGCGATAAGAGAGGTACTTATATTAGATCAGGTGAGATTGTGGTCAAACGCAAGCCTATCAACTATTAAAAAAAAAAATTCAATGCCGTAGACTGACAGTTTCTGAATTGTCAGATAATGACGAATACGAAATTGTCATGTAACTAAATTAATCAATTCAGGAATAAAATCGAATAACGATCTCAACTATTTTTTTTTTAAATATTGTGTGGAAATAGCAAAAAGTAAAATGTGATTATAAAGAGTAGCTTATATCATGTCTTGTTAAATATTATTATTGTCAATAAAAATAAATTTATTTATAATTCAATCTAGGTACTACCTACTTCAAAATTAAAGATAATACTATATCATTTATTTATATTTCTCACGATTAAAAATCGCTCATTTATTATTCGATTGATTGAATCCATCACTATTAGGTTAAATAGGGTATCATTATTTTAGTAAGTGACACTAGCTTATGTCAGCTTACTGCATCGAATTAAAAGTCCGGGTATAGGACATAATCATGATGCCATAACTCCTGTCCTTGTATGGAGACATCATACAGTAAACCAACGTGAGTCGACTCACATAAGTGTTTATTGAGGACCTCTAATAGTTGATAAAATACTACATTGTCTAAAGAAATGGATGTTTTAACTTGTGCACTCCTTCCATTACGAAAGAATTGGTTATTAGTTGAAGAGTTGAATTGAGATGATACAGTGATACCTATTAATCATAAGAAAGGGTCTTCTAAGGACGTGTAAGAGGGTTTTTAGAGTAATAAATTCAGTGAAAAATAATCAAAGCCGCGGACAGAAGCTATTTATTACATAAAAATCTAATTACAAGGAGATAATAAGATAACAAAACAATACATTTTTACGCAGATCACAATCTAGAAGAGAGAAAATTTTCTTTAACTTATTAGCTACTGATATGACAGCCAATTGCTTAACATACCTGACGCAAAGCGCAAGCGCACTTCCTGTCAGAAATACATAATCATAAACCTACGTTCTACAATATGGAACAGGCAATAATAAACAAAGCTAACATGATGATGAATATATAATCATATCTGTATTACAATCGTAACGCAATTTGCAACACAAATTAGTTCAAAGAAGGTCTGTTTCGTACAATGCATGATATTACGCTTGCGCACGCATCGACCATAGCGATGGTAGCGTGACATATAATGAGGAATACTAAGAAGTCTTAGAAGAACAAGAACAGAAAGACTTACATAAACTTGTCTACCCAAATATCCTAACTTAGGTAATGTTCGTCAAATCCTTCGAGCTCCCTTAAAGTTCTAACTTGACGTTCTACGCGACGATAACTGAGAATCACTTGCACTGTTTGGACAGTTAGCTATACGCACTAAACGTTTTGGGAATACCTTCATTGTGCGTTCGGCTAAGGAGTGGAATTCCCTGCCGGAGTCTATGTTTCCCGATAGCTATAACCTAGGGGTCTTTAGGTCAAGAGTTAATAGGTTACTTGGTTACTCGGTAAGCGTGCTCCATCTTCGACCACATCATCACTTACCATCAGGTGAGATGGTGGTCAAACGGCCTATTATCAATAAAAAAAACGTGTTTTGTTCCTCAAAAGAGCAGTACAGACAGAAACCTAAATGATTATGTGTGATTGTATGATTTGATTAGTACGGATTGTACGGGCTTCAAAAGAGACGTTGATTTATGAGTTTATTTCGGTATTTCTTTTCGGGGTAGTCAGTTAGAACACCGGACTCACCTAGTTTTAATTAACAAAAAAAAACTACTTGCTATTTATCTACTATAGATATAAAGAGCTCGTGTCACAATGTTTGTTATAGACCTCCTCCGAAACGGCTTGAACGGTTATGACATTTTTGGTGTATATACATAGGTAGGTCTGAGAATAGGTTATTTTTTTTTTCACAAAAAATAATTTATATAGCCAATCAGCGTTTTCAGGTTTGCTACATGTATATTATTGTATAAATAAAGCAGGGTACTACGCAGAACATTAAACTGTGTCAAATTGACCTTTTATGATTGAACTGCTCATTTCACTCACGCACGAGATCTATCGCAACAGCTACTGTTCACATTTTGCTCATATTTTGCTCATAAGCAGTGGTTGGGCAATGGGGATTAATGCTAGCCCACTAGTGTTGACAAACTAATGCTTTCTCGACGACAACCAATTAGTAACTATGACTTTACTTACTAAATAAATGATTTTTTCTTTATTTTAGACAACAAGATTCACATAAAATAAATAATTACAATTCTAAATGTTGGTAACAGATTCAACTTACATACTATGTAAGTAATTATATATGACGGAGAGTCAGCGTCGTGTGTGTTTTTAAAAAGTGTGACGTCAGCTCAGCTGACGTCACGAATCTTCTCTTGGTGATCACTCGTGTTTGATTTTCAAATAAAAGCACTTGTTAATGTTACCGGAGACTCGTTTATTCAATTGACAGCGTAACGACTTTACAGAGAGGTCCGCACTGTCCAGCGGCTTGAACAAGAATGAATCTGAATGAATCTAGCGTTTTTTTTTTTTTTTTTTGTGTGTGGCATCTCGCAGGTCAACCTCTGAGGTTGTCGGCTGCTTAACCGGGCTTGCCTGTGGTTGCCTTAATTAATAAATTAATTAAAGCCTCCAGCCAGGGCTTATTAGAAAACTTACAAACTAGGCGACTACACGCTAAGGGCACCCCCTGTGGGGTACGGACCTCGGCTTAGGGCGTCGCAGTGGGAGGGCAGCTAGGGACAGGCTGGATCATATCATTTTTATTATTAATAAGGGAATTTAAAGCTACTGGCTCAGCGTCGCGGGCTGGCTCTGGCAAGGGTCGGGGCGGACTATTACGGGGACGTCGCGGCGGGCCTCGGCGGCGAGGACGGAAGGACGGTCGGTTTTTGTTTTTGTGTGCCACTGTACTTGTTTCCCTACGGCTCTCTTGGAGCAGGGTGATTGCGTCATCGGGAGTGACAAGGGTATGCCTTGGTCGGCGAATCTTAGAGATACGCGAGGGTTCGTATTGGGCGGCCGATACGATAAGGGGATTCCTATGTTGGATTGCAGTATCAAAGAAACGCTTGGAGGCACGTTTCATGAACTGCTGGATGGTGGGCATCTTGAGGTCTACGTGAAGAAGCTCATTTCGAACATAAAAGGGGGCTCCCGTGACTCTACGGAGGAATCGGTTTTGAAGGGTCTGCATCTTGTGGAGGAGGTAGGGCTTTGCGTGTGCGAAAACAACGCAGGCGTAGGTCATGATGGGACGGATGACCGCGGTGAAAATACGCAGCTTGCACCTGAGTGATAACTTGCTGCGGGAGCTAAGAATGAAGTGGAGCCTACCTAGAGCGAAAGCGGCGCGCGAACGTGCCTGCTTTATGTGCTCAGCGAAGGAAAGGTGTTTATCGAGGACCACGCCTAAGTATTTGGCTTGCTTTTCCCAGGGGATCGGCTTGCCGTACATGGTAATCGGACGGGGGGAGGGTGGGTTTATCCGCGGCTTAGAAAAGAGGACTGCCTGGCTTTTGTCTGGATTGACTTCGATTCTCCATTTCCGGAACCACTTGGCCAGAGTGTTTGCGGAAGTTTGGAGAGTGCGAGCGATGGCATCGGGTTTAAGACCGGTATAATAGATAGCCGTATCGTCGGCAAATAGGGCTAGCTGAGTATTTTTATGCTTGGGGATATCGCTAGTGAATAGCGTGAAAACGAGGGGGGATAGTACGGAGCCTTGAGGAACTCCTGCGCGAATGGGATGGGGGGAGGAAAGCTCCCCCTCAATTCGGTAACGAAAGGTGCGATTCGATAAAAAGTCCCGTAGGATGAGCACGAGACGGTCAGGCACGCCGAGTTGGTATAGCTTATAGATTAAGCCATTGTGCCAGACTTTGTCGAACGCTTTCGCTATGTCGAAGAATAAGGCTCCCGTTATTGCGCCCCGTTGGAAGCCGGCGCTGACGTGTTCTATGATGCGGTGGACTTGTTGGATACATGAGTGTTCGGTTCTAAATCCAAACTGCTCATTGGGTATAAGACTCTTTGCTTCGGCAAAATCTTTGAGCCGCTTATATATAAGCCTTTCATAGATTTTACCAAGGACGTTGAGTAAGCTAATGGGACGGTAGCTAGACGGGTCAGACTTGGGCTTGCCTGGTTTGGGAATACCTATGACGGTGGCCTGTTTCCAGGTTGCGGGGAACATATTATTGCTCAATGCACCATTGAAGATGGCAGTCATTAGCACTATAAGCTGGGCGGGGAAAAGTTTGAAAACCCTATTGGTGATGCCGTCGGAGCCAGGGGCTTTTCGCGGTTGGAGACTTTTAATGATATCCTGGACCTCATCAGGAGTGATGGGGGCCAGTGGATTATCGGGATCTTCGACGGGCGGAAGGGAAGTTCTACGTTCGACTTCGGCGTTCACCATATCGAGGTGGGCTTGGTCTACTGGTTGAGAGCTGGGAGAACACTGGGACTCTAGGCTGTCGGCTAGGCATTCTGCTTTTTCAGAGTTATCGAAGGCGACACTCTTATCGGGACGAATGAGAGGAGGCATTGTGGCCTCTTCAGTGGATCGTAATTCCTCTGAAGCTGCCAGAAGGCAAGATGGGTGGGCTCAAGTTCGCTCAGCATCTTGTCCCAGCTCGCATTACGCTGCTCGGCAATGCGTTTCCTTACAGCACGCTGTAAGTTGCGCATGTGAGCTTTGTTTGCGGCGCAGGGAAAAGCGCTGTACGCACGGATGGCTGCGTTCTTCTCGGTTATCAGATTCCGTACATCGTCCGGGAGTTTCCAGCGGTGGTCTTCCACTACAGGAACTTCCCTTGAACAATCGTTCAGGACGGATTGTACGTGATTTGTAAGCGAGTCGATCGCCGCCGTCGTGTCAGCGACTGAGACTAGGTGGTCAGGAATGGTGTCCAATTGAGGCGACGTGGTGGATTTCAGTTTTTCACTTACTTTCCTCCAGTCGGTGATCAATTGGGTCAGAGGAGGTTGGGTAGGATCATGGTTACCCGAGCGGGATCCTAGGTGTAGGATAACGGGACGGTGATCCGAGTTGAGCTCGTGAAGCGCTTCTATGTAGTGTAAACGGAGGTTTACATTCTTTAGGAGCGCCACATCGAGGACATCGGGGTTATGGTTGGGGTCGTGTGGGTAGTGGGTGGGAGTCATCGGAGCGATGACGTCGTAGTTTAGGGTCGCGCCTAGGTTATACACGATTCTGCCTCTGGCATTTGTCGTGTTGCTGTTCCAAGCGGGGTGTTTGGCGTTGAGATCGCCCGCTAGTAAGACGGAGTCACTCAGGCCAAAGAGAGTCGTGAGATCGCTGGTGAGCGCGATAGGATCGTCTGAAGCAAGAGACGCGACCGATGGTGGGGGATGGTAGGCAGAGATGATGGTTATTGGAGGATGACCAGTCATGCCTAGTCGACAGGCAGAGTACTCTAAGTGAGAGAGAGGCGCGGGTGGGGTCAGAGGGATGCAGTATAACTCCTTTCTATAATAAATAAGGGTACCGCCGCCGTGGCAACGTGTTCTGTCATTGCGAACTAGACGGTAATTCGCAATTTTGGGATCAGCGCGGTGGGGTTTCAAAAGGGTCTCCTGTATAAGGAGGACGTCTAATTGATGGTCGCGGAGGAATTTAGTTATTTCGGCGCGTTGGTTGAAAATGCCATTGGCGTTGAAAAAACCTAATTTGAGGGATCGAGGCCTAGTGTGGTTTGTGCGTTGGGAATCCATTGGATCAGTCCATCGCATCCATCTGGTCGAGACCTAGCACCACATCACTGTGTGTGCTAAATATTTGGCTGTACATTGCCGTCGTAATTTTGCCGTTATTCTGCTGTTCGGCAGCCAGAAGGGCATCGCGGAGAGATCTGGCTTGGCGGGTCATAAATAACCTATAATGGCGCAGTATAGTCTGGGCGCAAGCCTCGCCGTGCGCGACGGGTGAGGAATTGGGCGGTTGTTTGACTGCAGGAGCAGCAGTGGTTTGAGGCGCGGGTTTGTGACTGGATGTGGGCTCTGTAGCCACGGCCATAGGCAGGTTCTGCGCTGCGATGGGTATATCCATCAGTGCCTGCAAAGGTTTGGCAGGGGCCAAGGAGGGAAAGGCTTTTTCGTGGTTTAGCCTGTTCCACGGGGACGGTCTCTGAGGAGCGAGACGTTGGGGAATTTGAGAAGAAGGTGCCTCTCTCTGTTGGCGGGCGTTGGCGCGCTTCGCTAATTTAGGAACGAGTTTGGGGGCTTTGGGACAGCCGCGGTAGTTTGCCGGGTGACCGGTCTGGCCGCAGAGAACGCAGCTGGGTGGTTCCGAACAGAGGGTTCGGTCTTTAGGCCGTGGGCAGTCTGCAGTGCTATGCTCGCCCAGACACTTGACGCATCTGGGAGTCGCATAGCAGTTGCTCTGCGCATGGCCATACAGTTGGCAACGGTGGCATTGTCCCACTGTTGCGGTTTTGTAGGGCTTTTCGATTGAGATACCGGATAGGGAGCAAATGGACTTAATCTTGAAAATCGGGTGATGACCTTCGGTTGGTTCACAAATGACAAGAACCATGTCGTACAATTCACCGCCTCTCGCTTTATGTAAGCGATGGACGGCGATCACTGGTATACCTTGATCGGCAAGGTCGTCTTTAATATCCTGTACTAGGATTTCTTTAGGGACACGTTTAATAATAACACGAGTGGGCGTGTCCTCGGGGAAGGAGAAAGTGTGAAAGGAAATATTCCTTTCACGGAGGGTGCGATATAGTTCCCTATAGTCATTCGACGTAGGGACGGTGACTTTAATGCCATTTTGGCAGGCACGGGCGTTTGTGTAGTTGATCTTTCGAACAACACACATCTTGGACACATCAGTCCATTTCCCCTTGTCTTGGATGTAAAAGGGGGGCGGAGGGCGTTGCTTCCTTTGGGCTGAGGAAGTTTGGGCTATCGGGCTGGGGGGACGACTATTCTGCGCGTGAGTAGAGGTAGTTGGGACGGGGCTAGCGGGTCGTACGGGCGTTTGAGTTGGGGACGGGGGCAACGCGGTGGTCTTTTTGGCCTTGGTGGCCTGGGAGGTTTTCCCTTTCTTCCTTTTGCCGCCGGTGACGACTTGAAAGTCGTCTTCCGAGGACGAGGGGCATGATGACAAATCATTGTCGGAGTTGTTATTGGACACAGGTTCGGTGGTGTCCATTTCAAGGAATTCAGGTGCAGCGCACACCTGCGCGGCGTCCATTGTTCTATGAAGAATGGGATTAGTAGGTGGGCCGGAAACAATGGGTGATTTCGGGAATCGGGCGATCGGCACGACTTTGTCGGTGGACGGGGGCAATAAAGGGCTATCTACCCGGAAGTCGTTCGTTGTTTGACGAACAATGGGATCGGAGTTAATAATTACTTCCGTGAATTGACCAACCGGAATGCCTTGATCAGCAAGCGGGGGAGATAATGGGCTGTCAAGCGCGTCACTAAAATCAGCGACGTTGGCTTCGGTAGCCGGGGGACAATTAGCGATTTCACGCTGGATTTTTCCGCCATATTTGGCGGAAATAGCTGGGTTTTCCCTAAGGATTTCTAACAGTATCTCCAAAATATTGGAGTTTGCCATGATTGGCGAATGGATTAAAAATTTAATTGGGAAATTTTGGAGATTTCTCTCCCGCGGGGGGCCTATTTAAAGCCTAACTGGCCTAACTCCCCGGATGGATGGGTCCGGGGATGTGTAACCCTCCCAGTCGGGTAGAGACTGGGAGGTGAGTACCTAATGGTGAGCCCTAAGCTTGTAACCGGTCGCCAGTCTTATTGTGCGAACCGGGCCCTATTGGGTCTAGTGCGAAGGGGTAGACACACCCAACCGACACTAGGTGTGTAGCTGAAAAGGAAACTCAGTAACTAGGTTTGACTAGGAGATCCCCCAAGGCCAAAACCTAGCACTCGACTCCAATTGACTGCTTCACCCTGAAGGGGATCAGCGGGTGCGTCGGGTCAGCACCCCCTTGGTATTGTTGACACCGTGAGGTTTCCAACCAAGGACCACGAAACTGTGGTTTTACCCTGAAGGGGCCAAACCAAATTGTTTTTGACGATACTCTGTTATAGAAACAGGATATCCTTCACCGCCTCGAAAAAGGCGGATCCGGACCAGGCGTCGTAGTCGGCGACTACGAGTGACGTCACGGCGGGCGTGACGAAGCGTAGCGATGACTCAGGCACGGAACGATCGAGAGCGCGGAGCGATACGACCGTCGCGGGCGAGCGTCGGAAGCGGAATGATGAATCTAGCGTTTTTTTTTTTTTTTTTAGGTAGGGCCACTTGTAGATCAGCACAC
The DNA here is from genome assembly GCA_943138885.2 of Tholera decimalis. Lineage (NCBI taxonomy): Eukaryota > Metazoa > Arthropoda > Insecta > Lepidoptera > Noctuidae > Tholera > Tholera decimalis. The sequence continues at coordinate 1,901,873 of OW964552.2, read as the reverse complement.
TAAAGCCTGCAATACATGTTGGCCGAGCGTTGTCGAGTGAAGGCCAATACCAACATGTAGACGGTATATTTGCCTTGTCTTGCTATCGCTCGGTGTCACTTGCCTAGTTGGCCGAGTGGAGGCCAGCGCCAACGTGTATAGAGCTCATTTGGTGCAACTTGTCTTCGCTCACCGTTGCTCGTGATCACTTGCCTCACTTCGGATCGGTGTCGGTTTTTGGTACAAATCAAAGGCGCTCGCCTGCGCTCGGCCAACGTGTGGGCAGCTCTACAGACCCTCTTCTACATTGGTCGTCTGCATTGGCATTCGACGAACTTGTCGAACGTGTGGACATTATTTCTTGCCTTGTATCTATTTGCCAACGCTCGGGTTGGTCTAAGCTCGGCCAACATGTATTGCAGGCTTAAGGCTGTGAGTCTACTTAACCGGACTTTTGAATCTAGCGCTCACAGTGCGGCCTTATATAGAGGGATTGTCACACATGTATAGTTTACAATTAATAGTTTGTACAACAATCAAATTATTAAACTTTAATCATTTCAATTATTTTAATAGACAAATTATTGTACTTGCGCCGATATATACTATTGCAGGAAAGACCCACCCCACCTTGTTCCTTCAATCACCCTTACTTTCTGCGGTATCTCTTTGGAACATTCTCGCAGCCCCGGAACGTGAAGGCAATTGAAGGAACGGAGTGGGTTTTTAGTCAGTAGAAGTCTGACACTCCCTTCCACTCCATCCAGAGTGGGAGAAGTAATTTGATGATTTTCTCACCGGAAAAAGATAACTATGATTGCAAGTGGATACGTTATAATTCCAAAATATCCGTTTTCTCACGTGCTTATCTTTATTGACACGACAGTGTAGAAACAAACTTTTTCCAAATTTTGTTTTTGTTTGTTCCGGCTAATCTCTGGAACTGCTGAATCAATTTTAATAGGACTTTTTATCTTATACTTTCTATGGAAATGAATTCTCCTCTGGGTGGAGCGTATTGGCGGTGTCCCACTTCTACTGATTAAACCTGTTATTTCGAACAGGGTGAGTTTTTTTTTAAACGCAAGGGCAGATGAATATCTGCCCTTGCGTTTCTCGCCGCTGTATCTCGTTAGAACATTTTTATCGAGAAAATCCACACAGGTAATAACTACTCTCATACAAAAGACACAGCTATTAATTTTTTTTCAATATTAAAGTACAGATATGATATTACTCATTTTAATGTAAGTTACTTGAAATTTTAGTATTTTTCTGTTAAAGAACCTAGTTGACTTTTTAGACAAATATTTGCACAAATGGAATGCTGCTGTGCAAACTAATTAAAGTCATTAATTCATGTTGAGTCTGAAGCAAAGCATTACCGTTAATTACTGTATGCTGCTTTTGCATATGACAAACAAGCTTTTTTTTTTTTTCTTTTATTTTTTCTATGTAGGTCAACAATGGACAATTGAAAAACAGTTTTAATATGTTCAGTAATTACAAAAGACTGTTACATTTTAAATCATCTCTTCTTGCTTTAAAACGGTAAATACAGCTAGATCGCGAAAGAAACTTAACGAACTCAAAACTATCTATTTATAATAGGTTCATCAGAAACGAAATAGGAAAGTAATTTAGAACAAATCACCGCAGTACGGTACACATTCTTACCGTTGTTGTTTGAAACTTACATTACCTACTTACTAGCTTTTGCACTTCGTTCGCGTGGGAGGTTTTTCCTGCGTAAATCCCGATCCCGTGGGAATTCCGGAATAAAAAGTAGCCTAAGTATTATTCTAGGATGTCAACTATCTACTTACCAAATTTCATTGAGATCCGTTCAGTAGTTTTTGCGTGAAAGAACAACAAACATACATACATCCTCACAAACTTTTACATTGTAGGACTATGTTTCTATTTGATGACAGATCAGACTATACCGTTTGGAAAACAATGAAACTAAGAAACTAATCTAGAATATAAATTCAAATATTCAAACGTAGCATTATATTGAGAGAAATAAATATATCATTTCTTTACTCCTTGATTGCATTTTCTAATATTTTCCTTACAAAAAGTTGTATATTATAAACTGTTTGAAAATAATCATTATATTTATTATTCTTATTTCAAACGTATATGAAAACAAAACAATACTGTCTCATTCACTCATCCTTCACCGTAGGTATTCATTCCATTTTTGAACTCGTTCAAAAACCATAGACACTAACGTAAGCACCTAAAAACTTTTTTTTAATCATTTTCGAGATCGCTTCACACAAGAAATTCCACATCGTTTTTGCAAGAAAGATGACCTAAGAATAACAAAAACAGTAACTGAAGCCAAATGGGACAAAAAGGTGCATGAAAGGAACAAGGTCAGCGAAGTGAAGTAGCACGTCTTGTTTACGTCCGATGGACGAGAAACCTACTAGTGGCTGCCTCATTACTGTTGTATTGAGAAACATGTGTGGCACTTAGCGAGAAATAAGTTTAAAGTATCTGGGTAGCCGGGTTTTAGTCTTGAGTAAAGTTAATATACGAATACCTACTTTTTATTGTACACCACCCGCTTTGCCTTTTCTCAACTGCGTTGGGATCGACTTCCAGCGTTCACCTCTACAACCCAGTGGTAACACGAATACACGACCACACAGATTTGACTGTGTTTGATCTTTCAGTTTTTGTATTGTGTATAGGGCTGTCATTCGTCCGGGTTTTCCCGGATTTGTCCTAGTTTGTAGAGCGTCCGGGGTCGTCCGGGGGGATTTTCCCAATAAGCGTCCAGGTAAAATCCGGACACACATTGGTCTTACAGGTACCAAAAAGCACGATCTCTATTATTATTTTCCTATGGTATTTCATCTCATTGTTTATGTTATTACGTTGATTAAATGAAAAGGAAGAGACTGTTATTACTTTATTACAAAAGTTCTAAAGCTCTACAATGTTATCACTTTATCAGTAATTAAAAACCATAATTAAACATCGATGTTTTTAGTTTCAAGTTCAAAAATTGGCCAAGTGCGAGTCAGACTCGCCCATGAAGGGTTCCGTAGTAACTATACTAGTAAAAAAAACCTTACAAATTTCTTAAAACTAGCTTATTTACAGTTTTTACAACTACCCCCAATAACTTTGTTTTTCATAGTGTTTGTATGAATTACAAAGTTATGTTTGCGGTTTTAGAAAATATGCTGTATCTCAAAAACTGCTGACCCGATTTCGTTCAAACCAATTTTGGTTCAAAGTTTACATTAAGATCTACAGACATCTATATTTTTTAGATTTTTCACTCCATTATTATAGAAGTTAGAGGGGGGGGACACACATTTTACCACTTTGGAAGCTTATATCTTTTAAACGATTACTTTTATGAAAAGGTGGTCTTAGAAAACTCAATGTCATTTTTAAAGACCTGTCTATAGATACCACACACGTATAGGTTTCATGAAAAAAAAATATTATCAGTTTTAGTTCCATGTATGGGGAGCCCCCCCTTATTTTAAATATTTCTTAATTTTTTTCTTAAAATCGGTAAGCGGTTCACAGAATACATCTACCTACCAAGTTTCACATGTATAGTCCTAATAGTTTCGGAATAAAATGGCTGTGACATACGGACGGACGGACAGACAGACAGACGGACAGACATGTCGAAACTATAAGATTTCCGTTTTTTGCCATTCGGCTACGGAACCCTAAAAATTAATTTTTCTACGGTGTCCTGGGAAAAATTGTAATTTTACTGAAATGTCCGGGGTTTATGAGTCTCTGTCTGAGGCCGGCAAATTTGGTGATGGTAGCCCTAATTGTGTATCATCTCAGAACTCCTTTTTTTTTCGGAAATGACTTATCCCGCTGGATGGAGCGGGAGTGTTAGATTTCTACCGACAAAAACCCTATCTGTTCCTTCAGCTGACCTTAAGCTCCAGGGCTGCGGTGCCTAGTTAGAACATTCCCGCAACCATCTCATAACACTTGGGCTCAACATTAATAGGTTTAGATACCTACTCACTCAAAGGAAGTGAGCACAATTAATACGAACCCAATTCTATATCTGCTACGATAAATAGATACCCATCAACGCTTATAAACTAACTCTTGGTACATGAAGTTTTATCACCCTTACTACGTGAAGGCATTAGATCTAAGTGTGACACTTATTAACACCTACTCCATGCACAATTGTGCTAACTATTACACCAGACGCGACACATTGCATGCTAAGTACGCATAATATCATGACGAGTTAGTTTGGGTTGCGCAATGTATCGGGGGCGTTGCGAAACGGTCGCATTATCGGGAGTTAACGAGCCTTATTGGTAGGTGATTGAGGACTCGACTCGGTGTCCTAGAATTTAAAGGCTGAATTTTTTGAGACAGAATGTATGAACACGTCTTCATTGAACTTAGCAATGTCAGGTTTAGGTTTGTTTTGGTGATGACAAAGTTTTCTTAGAACTTTAAATGCCATTGATGAACTGAAAACTCGTGCCTACTGCAAGCGTTTCTTTAACATTGTTTTTATCAAAATTTAGGGCAAATATTAGCGTAGCTATAATGATATTGGTTTGATATAGTTATTTCATATTTTTCCAATATTTTTAGATTGCCATTTGAGACAAGATGTGCCCAGCCAAAAAAAAATTAAAAAATTAATTGCTGGCTAAAATAAAATTTTGTGATCAAACTGGCACATTAATTACAATTACTTTGTGTAATATCATCACCACTTACCTCAATATATACCCACATTGCTCAGTGTCTCAGTCGTGGGAACATATTCATTGCCAAGCAAAGCTGATGATACTATAAACAAGAACAATCGGCAAAAGTTTATTTATAGCAACAGAAGAACAACAAAATTTCCCTCGACCATCACCTTCAGGCCGTGTATTCTGGGAAGTCAATTATCTCCAACCAATGACCTCAAGCTTAACTCAACCCTCTAGGTCAGATACTACTATAAATACACGCTAAATATTACACCTTAAGCGATAACCGACGGTATGTCCAATGTCAAGAGTTATGAAATATTGATACATTTGTACATGTTATTCAATGATTGCAGAATATGGATTGCTTAGATAATAATAAAAAACATTTTTTACAAAAAATTGAACCGACTTCAAAACTTACAAAAAAGGCTTGCACTACAAAGAGAGAAATAACCTTAAATATTGTTTTATTTGATGTCTAATGAATAGTTTTGATAGGCAAAGAAAGCCGCATTCTGGGGCACACCCGAGGTGTTGAAAACTATTCATTTATCTTAACGCGATCGAAATTGAATCAGTAGTTTCTGAGAAAATCGCGGATATACAAAATTACATACATATATACATACATACATACTGGTCGAATACAGAATCTCCTTTTTTGAAGTCGGTTAAAAAGTCGACGTGTCGAGTATTGTTTGTTTGCATCCCTTCTGCATATGCATATCAACGGTTAAAAGGAAATAGGGTATAAGCGACAAAAAATAACACAGCACACAGCAGAACTGTGCGTTTCCTCAGTTCACACACGATTTGGTCAGTCAAAGTAAGAAAAGGAGCCCCGAGAATGCCATTGCCTTAGGGCCTCTAACAGGGCTCATCCGGCTCTGGGTTCAAGCTGTCATTTGTACATCTTTCACAGTCGTTACGGGTAGTTAGAATAGAAAATCTGATACCGATCTTTGTGTGTGATTTATGTGGTGTTCATTGCAAATTTTTTATGTTCATTACTGAAATAGTATTAGCCAAAATAATGTTTCCATGACAGCTTAAGCCGTTGGTCCCAGCTGTCATTTCTACATTTTGACGTATGGCATCGATGAGCGCATTCTAATTTCAAAATTTCTTATGTTGAATTTTAATTTAGAATCTACGTAGAGTTTAAAAAGGTTTTAAATATTATCCTAAATATAGATTCGTATTATATAATAATCTATGATATAACATGACACTGACATTTGGAATTTGTTAGTAGCGCCACAATGAGGTGTCAAGAAACACTAGGTTACTATGTTTACTAATTGAGTTGACAAGGCCGGTTTGAAGTCAAATGTTAACCAATAAATTATATTATTAAATCATTGTGTTGATAAAGTAATTATTATTTATGACGATAATTAGTACATTGTTTAGTTGTAATTTGTTTGACACTACAGTTGTTTAGTTACGGTTCTTATGATATAGGATGTAAACGTGATGATAATAGTAAGTTGTTATTTATGTATTTTTATTAAGCTACTATTTTTAGAGTTCCGTATCACTAAAGGAAGAACGGAACCCCTTATAGGATCACATCGTTGTCCGTCTATTCATATGTTTGTCAAGAACTTTTTTCTCAGGAATGCATAGAGGTATCAAACTGAATATCAAATACTGGGTCAACGCCCTCTTTCAGCAGTAAAAATATCAAACTTGTTAGTTAGTGTAATCTAAAGATATGATTCATAGTATCGCATTTTTGCCAGTTTAGAATATAGGGATTCAAAACCTATTCTCGATGACCGCAAGAGGCAATGTGAAGGACAAAATCTTAAAACGGTAAATATGTCTGTTGTTAGTTACATACTACTTTATATACTTAGATATCATCTTACGGAACCCTCTCGCTGCGTGAGTCCACCTCTCACTTAACCAGTTTTTAATATAACAGTAATTTTATTGATTAATTTGTAATGTTTTTGATTAAAAAACACAAACGTAACTACATACACAATTTAAAGTTCATAAATAAATCAAATCACTATATCCTAAACTATACAGTAACGAAAAAAATTCTATTAAAAAAAAAAACAAACAATATTAGGTACAAAGCGCCACGAAAAAACAATTGACAATACTCAAACCATTATCAATTCAATTATCAAAATTAGCCAAAACGCCTCAGGCTGCAACTACGTCTAGTTCCCATGAATTAGCCAGCACGATTGTTAATCACGGCTAAGTAAAAAATCGTGTCTAAAACAAAGAATGGCCAAGCTTAAGGCTGTTGTCTCACCGCTAGCGAGGAAGAGACTAACTATCGGATATTTTCTCGCTCAAGAAACGTTCACTAGAATCAAAAGAGACGCATATATATTAAAAGTCGATCTCTGAATGTATACACTGCCGGCGAAGACTCGCTGCACTAGTTTGAGCTATCAAAGATAATACTTGCTCAGCAATGCTCGATGGGCGTTCAGAACTCCAGCCAAAGACCAACTAGCCTTTTTCGGTGGGAAAATCATCCTTCCGCGTTGGGTGGAGCGGGAGTATCAGATTTCTACTTACCACAAACCACCTTGTTTCTTCCACTGCCCGTACCTTCCAGGGCTACGGTAACTCAAACAGTATCTCGGCAATGGCCCTGTCGCATGTCGGTCCCGACAATGTTGCTGACTTTGAGGCACGCCTGGAACACGACGCGCAGTACCAGATGATAGCCTAACTACAAAACTATTAGATCTAAATACTCGCTGCCCGCCTAGTTTTCAATTGATAGCACTACTGGTTTTTCGTTAACCGCACGCGGTGAGACAACTGCCTAAAACGACTCTCATCAATATGCATTAGTTTAGAAAGTTCGTCTAATGACTGGTCACTATCTTATTTTTTGAGAATTTAACGGACTATAGCGTGTTTGCCAACATTTTTGCTTATTCTTTGTTTCCTCATAACCTAGATGATGGTTCTGTGCTAGTCTATCAATAATCATTATCATCTGGTTAGTCTTTTCCCAACTATATTGAGTTGAGCTTCCAGTCTCAAATATTATACATGGAGTAAAAAAAAAGTGTAAATATAGTAGATTATTAACCAAGGGGATAAAGCAGTGTCTTCTGTCGCGGGTGACGATTTAAGTTCACCCAAGACTAAGACAGCTTTATCACCGAGGAAAATACTCTACTTTTCGTACCATTTGCGAAAAAATTAACACAATAATAATATGAGATAAGCATTTATTAAAATAATGTCAATTTAAAGTAAAAGTTAACATTCGAAACATTGGTCCAATTATTGATAGAGAGAGTTACATTTTTGTTTGGTACATTTATTATTGATGAGTTGATTTGAGTATTTCTCTGTTCTTGCGTCTGAGGAACTTGCAAATTCCTAGACTAATATTTTTTTGTCGGAAAAGCAAAAGCATCAAGCTCATACGGCCTCGTCGGTTTTTGTAATTTTATTTAATAATCATAACTGCATAATAAATGCGTATTCCTTTTTCAAAAAGATGTATAATGCTTTATATACAAACTCAATGGTGTAAACACACATGTAGTTCAGTATAAATTTCGGTAAGAATTCCAAATTTAAATCACATTCTCCCCTAGAGGATGAATGAAATTCAGTACAATTTTCTTTCCCTGTATTTAACAGATTAAAAATGACTATTGTTATGTTCGCTTTTTGTGGCATATAATGTCACTTTTTTGAGCAAGTGGTACGAAAAAAAAATTGTGTGATAAAAAAAGTGACTGACTATCTGACCTCCAAAACCCAGCTGGGTAGCACGACACCCTTTGACAAGAACTGGTGTCAGAATTTCTGACTTCTGACTAACCATAATGACTGTCAAAAATGTACTAATGACAGCCGGAACCAGAGAGTTATAGTCTTTGGTCGGAACCAAAGGCTTAACGTACTTTCCCAGGCATGAAGGAATTCCGACATGTTAAAATGGTCACTCATCCACATTGTCACCTTGAAGATCAACCTATGCGGGTACTATTATTTAGCTACGAGCTCCTCTATCGATCAATTTATATTTTCTGCTTCTATCACTTCTGAACCATTGACTGGTGCCAGTAATGAGACCTGACCAGCATGTTCGCTGAGTCTTCCAAATAAGCTTCAAAACAAGTGTGAAATTAGATTTTGCATATTGATCGTACAACGCTTGTTGTTATATAAGTGATAGTGTTGCTATTCTTATTTTATACTATATATATAAAGCTAGATTACCACTGACTCACTGACATAATTGTTCTCCCAGATGGTGGATGGGGAGGTGGGTATATTTTGACAGATTCGTAAACAAGTAACTCTCAAACCTACGGGAAAAGTGCCAAACCTCCCCTTTTCCCCCCCCTTCTCCCCCTCCCTATCGTATCTCGGAAACTACGAGACCCGTATTTTTTTTTTTTACGGATTCGTATAGAGGAGGCTCGGTAAAGTAAAAACCATTTATCAAAGTCGCCCCCCCCACCCCCCTTCTCACCCCCTTTAGGCGGATCTCGGAAATTAAGAGACTTGGAACATATTTTTTTTCAGATTCATTTAGAGGGGCAATAAATAAATAAATAAATAAATCATCATTTATTTCAGACAAAGTCCATAGAGTGTTAGTAACAATTTAACCTTATGCTATGTTAGTACAAAAAAAAAAAAAGTCAAAGATAACTAAAATAATAAGAATAAAAAATAAAATTAAAAAAAATAAAAGCCGTTAGTATGCGCTTCTGCAAACATGCCAGACGCACTGCAGCGCCACGGCAGCCCCAACAGCCTCCTAAAGACGTTATTATGTTGGGTGCGCAGGGCTCTGTAAGCTTGTTGCGTATACTGTACCCACAGACCACTCGAGTAAAATGACTGGCAAAAAGCCTTAAAAAGCAACCCCCACCCCATAACGCCCCCCCCCATTTTTTTTTTTTTCACAAGCTTTCGAGGTGCTTGCACTCGCGCAACACGCAAATACTAAACCCCCCATCTCCCCCCATCACCCCCCCACCACTTTTTTTTTTGTTTCTTTCACAAGCACGCGAGGTGCTTGCACCTCGCGCAACACGCAAATACTAAACCCCCCCCATCTCCCCCATCACCCCCCCCCATTTTTTTTTTCACAAGCACGCGAGGTGCTTGCACCTCGCTCAACACGCAAATACTAAACCCCCCCATCTCCCCCCATCAACCCCCACATTTTTTTTTTTTCACAAGCACGCGAGGTGCTTGCACCTCGCGCAACACGCAAATACTAGTTAATATTATATAATCGCTTTTATTTTCATCTGCAGCACTCACACATATTGTTTCCAGTTTTTTAATAGTTTTTTTCTAAACGCTAGTTTGGTTTTGTTGTTCCGATCACGGCTCTGTCTTGTTCATGAGTCCCAGAATTATGTAGAGCGATAGCCATTCAGCGTAAATGTGACGCATATGTTCCTTTCATGTATACAAGTCCCAAATTTTGGTTCTTCTTTCTTTTCCACTTTGATACCATGTCAGGAGAACCAGTGTGTCTTACAGTTAGTAAGATATTTTAAACGTTCTTGGTCGCGGTAGTGTAAACATCTATGTGTTTAAACTGACTTAACGCCGTCTGGTGACAATCTTCAAAGCGACAATAACCTAATGGCTAATGTCGGACTCGTGATCGAGAGGTTACGGGTTCGAACTCTACCCAATACACTATTGCCTTAAACCCACTCCAGACACAAGCATATTTAGAGTTGGAGGAGTTAAAAAGATTGCTAGTAATGTGAATACAACCTTGCTAATTCTCTTCTAAATAAAGTCTAATCTAATCTACAAGTAAACCATTATATTATTTAATACTCACAACTACTTGTTATAACTTTACAATCACATCTACTCTAACGAGGCAGTGGTCTAAAATATGCACAAATATCGAATTTCAGCCCGTCTAAATCCAAGCGTTACGCATAATTTCGCACAAACGAGTTTCTTATTACCGGCATTACGGGTATTGTTGATAAAAACAGGTAAGGAGGTGATTTATACAATTGCAGGAATTCGGACAAGTAGGACCTGCAGGTTAGAAATGCTGGCAAGTCACGGAAAGCTGATTAGATTTCGCAATGCTTACATACCTTTATGTACGGTATCAGACGGTTTGACGTCGGACGCCATTCTAGCATGCCAAGTTTACATATCGCTACAATCCCCATTTGCATTGCTGTCATCTTTATTATTTCAAGGGGTCTTAAGGTATTGTGATTTGTGCGACAATATTTTAATAAGCATTATGATAACATTCTTACATTCCTTTTTAAATGTTTGCATTTAAATGTCCGTGTTAAGTCATACATTTGCATTATTATAGACTGCTTGGTATCTTCTAATAAGGCATTCAACTTATAACCTAACTAGTCACAAAATGAAAGTCATTAAAAAAGAATATTCTACTCACACTTTTCAAAGTTTTACCTAGCGGGGTTGCGGGACTGATTTAAGGACCTGGAATGCAAAGGCAACTGAAGGAACAGCCAGAGTTTTTAGTCAGTAGAAGTCTGACACTTTCTTGCGCTCCCCCCAGAGCTGGGGGAATCATTTGAAGATTTTCTCCCCGAAACAAAAAAGTTACTTTTAAGACTGTAGAGATAAGAACGTACTACACGTTTTTATCTCCATAATCACAACCTGTTATTTGATATTGACATTGAATTAATTACAATGTCTTCCTTTCACTTATAACTATCATCGAACAAACAATTGTGATCGCCATGACATAATTACAGAACAAAGCTACGAATTGTGCGAGCGCAGATCCTATCGCGTAGTAGACAAATATTTATGAACATGCTCGCCCATTCAATAGACACAGCTATTGTTTATAAACAATAAGATTCTTTTCTCGCTTAATTTGTGAACTATACACATAGTTTGTGTTTAATGCCTTATTGATCTTGGTTTTCAACTTTGGGAAAATCCCTCCCATATACCATAGATTAATTATTATCAACGCGAACGTGTGAGTTTGAATGATGCACTTTCATGCCAAAATACCTGGACTAGTTTTGATACATTTTAGGATAGAGATAGATTGGACAAATTGAATGAATACAAGGATTGGATAGAATTGGATGGACATAAAGGCTACCCTTTCAAAACGTTTGAAATAGGGATTAAATGTTACTATGTGGAAATAATGATGTGGCTGACGAAAAAACACACTTTCCTAGACGCTAGTTTGAAAGTGATTGTTTGAAACACAGATTCTTGAAGGATATGCCAGTTCTTAGCTGTACTTACAATTGAAGTATTCCCAAAAGATTTTATGCGTATCGCTGGCTTTACTTTCGAACTACGAGACCAAATTATCGAATTGCATCGTATGAAAATAGATATTACTATCACGCCTTGCTATAATTATAAAAATTCCATAAGCTACAATAATCCTAAATCCTTATGAATATTAAATAATCATTAACAGCTCAGCAAACATTAAATGGCATAAAAGTGTGGTGCAATATTCTCTATGTATAAAGGCATGCTGTGACATTCCACGCGAGCTTGGCGTTAAACCTACGCTTATAGGCACAGCTGCTACTACCGAACGTTTTACCTTGCCTACATACATACATGTTAAATTTTCTTAACAATACTCACATTAGGAATTCCTCCCGTATCATGACTGCATTCTATATACACCCAGGCTCGGTACAAGTATTTTTATGGCATACAAACATTAACTCTGGTGCGAGAATCACTGCGACAACCATGTCGTCAATTCATCAGACTCTATTTGGCTTTGCATTAATCAGATTTGAAGACGTAAATGTGAGATGCTTTAAGCAGTAAAGTAAGTCACACATCTGCCGCACACAAATCAAACTTAGCCTTTCTTTTTCAGTAGCAAAAGCGTTCCGGGGCCTTGGTATCGGGATCGAACAATCCCACGACCCCGGGAGGAGAAAAAAAAGGAGGAGGAGAAAATTCATATTTACTAAGCTCACACCTTCAACGACATAGCTATAAGAAATCTAGAACTGCCATTTAAACACAACCTGGACTTGATAAATGAGATTTACATAATGATTTCAAGCAATGTCCTTAGCATGAGGTAGGTAGGGCTTATCTACAAGGTATGCGGTACTTCGAATGCACTTGTTTGTAGAAAGGACAGAGACCAGTCCCCATCGAGGTCACATATGGACACTGTCAAGCTTAAACCATGTATTTAAATTATCTATAAATCTAGCTGGTACTCGTAAATCGTGTAGGCGTGTGTTGTGAAAGGGATTTTGCGGCCGAATCCTGATATGAACGGAATGGTGAACGAAATATTTAGAGCGGCGTGCGTCGTAGACGATGCGGCTTATAATCTAAGTAACAGTCTAGCCTTTATCACAATAAAAACATTAGTTCTGTCTTTTGCAGTCTGTTAAAAAGCCTATAACCTTCCTCAAGCTTCAAACTACTTTCATACCAAATTACGAAGCTTAAAGCGTTTATACCAACAAACTGTTCCACTTTGTAATAACTAATACACACTTTATATCACTTTATATATTATTTCAATTATCAATCACAATTATTATTATTCTCTTCTTATGTATTTCTATGTTAATTAATATAATTGGTGTTTTACCGTTTTATTTAACTATAAATAAATAAATATTGTTAGTATAGATGGAAGCGATATCGTCATTTTTTTTATTGATAATAGTTTCGCGATTGACCACCATCTCACCTGATGGTAAGCGATGATGTGATCGAAGATGAAGCACGCTTGCCTAGGAGTAACTTATTCACTCTTGACTTGAAGACCTCTAGGCTATCGGGAATCACAGACTTTTCCCAACTATGTTGTATAGTGTGTTGGTATAATGGTCAGTGGCCCTGACTGCTATGCGCAAGGTCGTGGGTTCAATTCCCACCCAGGACAAATCTTTGTGTGATGAGCACGATCATTTGTCCTTTGTCTGGGTGTAATTTATCTATAATATGTATGTATTTAGAAATAATCGATGCCTCCCACGTAAGTTGTTGTAAACCACAAATAGCAATTTTACAGGAGAGTGTTTCAAAGATACTATTAGCAATAAAAACTGCATTTTTCAATTAATCTTTATACAATTCAATATGTGAATATAGTTAGTAATACTGAATTGTATAAAGATTAATTAAAAAATGCAGTTTTTATTGCTATTAGTATCTTTGAAACGCTCTCCTGTATCATTGCAATTAATGGGTTACAACAACGTACGTGGGATGTATATTTATCAGTTGTCTAGTACTCATAACACAAGCTCTGCTTAGTTCTGGACTAGATGGCGTTGTGTGAAAGTTGTGGAATATTATATATTATGTCGAGGCCGGGTTTTAGTCTAACTGGATACAGCTAGGTAACAGTATTTTACAAGTAGCGACTGCCTATCTGACCTCCACAACCCAGTAACTGGGTAACACAATACAACTTGACAAGACTGGTGTCATGATTTCTGGCTTCTGACTACCAGTAACTGTACAAATGGCAGCCAGGATCAACGACTTATCGTGCTTTCCATCCACGAACCACACATCGACGAAGAGTTGCAAGTCTATCGGTTTCCTATCTGTTACATTTCGGAGAGTATGCGACGGAATTACACAATCTAATTCCGCCAAGCCCGTTCCAACATCGGACTACGAGACAAACGGCGATGCGCCATCGTTACATGGTTGACATCCCACCCATACGCACAAAACGTTTTGGGAATACTTTCATTGTGCGTACGGCTAAGGAGTGGAATTCCCTGCCGGAGTCTGTGTTTCCTAGGGGTCTTCAAGTCAAGAGTGAATTGGTTACTTCTAGGTAAGCGTGCTCCATCTTCGACCATATCATCACTTACCATCAGGTGAGATGGTGGTCAAACGGACCGACATCCATACAACTGAAGGCATAGGTCATTCTCTTATTCACTACTGTTGGTACTGAACTACGAAACTGCGTAGACACCTAGTTAAACATGTTTGTACTAATTATTCTCAAAATAGTAACTAGTTTATTTAAACAACTGTATTCACTGTTGACAGAGTGAATACATCTCTGTTTACACTTTCTAGTTTCTAAATGTGGGTGGTCATTTCATATTCAATATGTACGATCTAGATACAATACATGTACTATTTTTAATGTTTATTTTGTTTACTAGCTCTACATGCTCTAGCTATCAGACTAGACATTATCTACGCGGTTTTTCCTTGGTTAGTCTCGATCCCAAGTATATGTTGTCTTATACCCTCTTATATCTTCTAGTGAAAATCTCATTAAGAGATTAGAACAAACAGAAAGACAGACAGACCGAACGACATACTAAAACAAAAACCCTGTTTGTTATGTCTTAGTATTGTGGAAATAATAATAATCACTTGAATAAAATGTGTCTCTGTGATTTCAAAATCACAGAGACACATTTTATTTACGTATAGGTATGTCTGTATAGATCTTATTATCTTTTATATAGTAAAAGTGATGCTCCGTGTCTCGTAAAATATAAACCAGAGGGCATACCCGACTATTTCTATATTGTATTTTATCTCCTAAACTTACTTTATACAGTATTCTAACCTTCTGGACTACAAGACAAACGGCAATGGCCATACGCACAAAACGTTTTGGGAATACTTTCATTGTGCGTACGGCTAACGAGTGGAATTCCCTGCCGGAGTCTGTGTTTCCCGATAGCTATAACCTAGGGGTCTTTAAGTTAAGAGTGAGTAGGTTACTTTTAGGTAAGCGTGCTACATCTTCGACCACATCATCACTTACCATCAGGTGAGAAGGTGGTCAAACGCGAACCTATTATTAATAAAAACAACTTATACGATGACCTTAGCATCACCAAAACTAGGTTAAAACCACTGAGTACTTACAAATAACTGTGACCCATTCTTTACCAGGTCGTGCCAATTTTGGTTAACCACCGAATAAGTAGCTAATAACTAAGTACTAAAGGTTAAATATTGCAACATCAGCGGGTTTAATAATCTTAACAGAGTTATATTCTAATATTAAGTTTTTGTCTTTCATAAAATGATTAATGATAATGACTCACTTCAAATTATTATGTATATTGAATATTGGTCAAATTGTAATTATAATTTGGTCATCAAAATTAATCAAAAGTGCCTTTTTTTCCGGAGAGGGAAAATCATCGAATGATTTCTCCGCGAAAGGGAGTGTTAGACTTCTACTGACTAAAAACTCACCTTGTTCCTTCAGCTGCCCTTAAGTTCCGGGGCCACGGTATCTCGTTAGAACATTCCCGCAACCCCGGAATTAAAAGTGCCTAGTATTTTAACTTGTTGGCTTCCAATGCAGTCAGTGATCTTGTTTGTAAAACCCTAATATTACGCTTACTTATTCTTAGTATTACAACTATTTTTATACCAAGAGAACATTTGCTAGAGCTCATTATCAAATTACAAACGTATAAAGCCATTTAGGTAGATTATTCAAATTGTTGGTACTACCTTTACTTAGAAAAAAGAACTTGTACGTGTAATTTATAAATAAGTAAATCACTAGTACTTAAATCAGACTAATATTTAAATGCTAATATTAAAATACTAAAGTTACTCTTTTCTTGATTTTTTCTTCCTTCTTTCAAAACTGAGTAACGTTTCGTGAAGATAGTTAAAGGGCTGTTGAGTTGCTATTGCTACT
This sequence comes from Tholera decimalis, assembly GCA_943138885.2. Lineage (NCBI taxonomy): Eukaryota > Metazoa > Arthropoda > Insecta > Lepidoptera > Noctuidae > Tholera > Tholera decimalis. The sequence goes on along the minus strand of OW964552.2, from coordinate 1,885,517 downwards.
TTTTGTGCTGAAAAACTCTCCACGTTATATTCAATATTTCGGAAAGGGAGAGCTTATTTAAGACACTGCTGACTAATGGTAGTTAGGTAAATACATCAATGGCTCAACTACCCATGCTCCAATAACGTGAATACTTACTTAGCCAGATGAAGTAATACACAACTTAGAAATGACGGCTTGCCTCATTGTCTGACGAATCTAGTATACATATAAATAAAATTGAACTGTCTGTCTGTGATTTCAAAATAACTGTCTTTTCCCTAGTGCATCGTTATTTACATGATACTAAAACATAAACAAACTTTTTTTTATTTGATTTCCGTTTTTGTGTCTGTTTATCCGGATTTGTCTCTGGAACGATTAAGCCGATTTTATTTGTACTTGCACGGAGATATAGAGAAGGTTACAAAACAACACATAGGCTACTTTTATTCCGTTATTTTTTTATTAGAGGGTCGCGTATGACCACCATTTCAGCTGATGGTAAGCACTAAGCAATGATGTGGCCGAAGATGAAGCTCGCTGACTATTCACTCTTGACTTAAAGACCCCCAGGTTACAGCTATAAGGGAACACAGACTCCGGCAGGGAATTCCACTCCCTACCAGAACGAAGGATGAAAGTATTATGTTTTCCCACAGAATCAGGGTTTACGTGAGAAAATCCTCCTACGCGACCGAAGTCCAATGCAAAACTAGTGTACAATAATCTCAGCCGGTGGGTAGATGAGTAATGTACCAGTTTCCGAAGTTTGTAGGAAGCTTTAAATCAATATACACCGTGGGATGGTGATGAATGAGCTCACTGAAGGATCGGGTATCCTAAAACTAAAGTAGGTAATTGCAAAATCCAACACTGGATTGTAAAGCTGGAATCGAATTGAATTTATTTAGATTCTAGTCTCCAAATACATTTACTTAACGATGAAACTTCATGGTGTTTTAATGTATTTATATGTTTTTACTTTACTGCATTTCTTTATGTAAAATAGAATGAAAATGAAAAACGTTTATTGGTAACAATAGTTCGTTTAACAATTTTGAGGTTGACTTCTCTCTTTTAAGTGTAAAAACACCTGTGCCAGGAGAAGCCGCATTCCCATATTTTTTTTTTTTTTTTTTTTTAGGTAGGGCCACTTGTAGATCAGCACACTAAGGCTGTGAGTCTACTTAACCGGACTTTCCTGTGGTGACCTCTAATAAATTAAAGGCCCCCAGCCAGGGCTTACAAACTAAAATATACTTAAAAACTAATGACCGCACGCTAAGGGCACTCCCTGTGGAGTACGGGCCTCGGCATAGCGGGGTCATTTCGGGAGGGCAGCAAAGGGACAGGCTGGGTCATATTATTTACGGGAGTATTTATTGCTACTGGCTCAGCATCGCGGGCTGGCTCGTTTGGCAAAGGTCGGGGAGGATTTTCATTACAGGTACGCGGACGTCGCGATGGGCCTCGTCGGCGAGGCCGGAATAAGGAACGCGTTCTGTATATGTGTTTTCTAAGAGTGCTGGTTTCCCTACTGCTCTCTTGTCGGATGGTGGTGGGGTCGTCAGGCTCGTCTAGGATGATACGCGGGCGACGAACCCGAGAAATCTTGGAGGGTCTGTATCGGGCGGCCGATACGATCAGGGGGTTAGTGTGGGTCTCAGCAGAGGTGAAGTAACGCACTGACATGCGTTTCAACACTTGCTTTATGGTCGGGAGTTTGAGGTCTACGTGGAGATCCTCGTTCCTACAGAACCAGGGCGCGCCCGTGGCCTTTCGGAGAAAACGGTTCTGAATGACTTGCATCCTATGGATCTGATTGGGACTGGCATGAGCAAACACCGGACAGGCATACGTCATGATAGGACGTATGCATGTCGTGTATATTCGGATTTTACATTTAAGGGAGAGCTTGCTGTGTTTATTCAGCAGGGCGTGGAGCCTACCGAGAGCGAAAGCGGCTCGCGAGCGAACCGACTTTATGTGCTCACTGAAGTTGAGGAACTGGTCGAGGATCACACCTAAGTATTTGGCTCGCTTCTCCCAAGGGATTGGCTTGCCGAACATAGTGATCGGGCGAGGGGGGGTGAATTGTTTATGCTGGCGAGCCCTGCGAAACAGGACTGCTTGACTTTTGTCGGGATTTACCTCAATCCTCCATTTCCTAAACCAATCGCCTAGTGCGTTGGCTGAGGTCTGGAGGGTATGAGCGATGCTAACGGGATTATGTCCCGAGTAGTAGATGGCCGTGTCGTCGGCAAATAGGGATAACTCTACTGGGGGTTTTTTGGGGATATCGCTAGTGAATAGCGTGAAGAGTGGGGGGGAGAGCACGGCGCCCTGAGGGACGCCGGCTCTGATAGGGCGGGGAGTGGAAAGCGCTCCTTCGATACGATATCTGAAGGAGCGGTTCGACAGGAAGTCTCGAATGATGAGCACGAGACGGTCCGGCACACCTAGTTGGTAAAGCTTATAAATTAAGCCATTGTGCCAGACTTTGTCGAAAGCCTTCGCTATATCAAAGAATAGGGCCCCCGTCACCAGACCGCGTTGAAAACGGCCGCTAATGTGCTCTACGATGCGGTGGGCTTGGTGGACACTGGAATGATGGGCTCTAAAGCCAAACTGTTCGTTAGGGATTAGGCTCTTGGCCTCGACAAAGTCCTTGAGCCGATTAAGAATAATCCGCTCGTAGACCTTGCCGAGGGCGCTGAGCAGACTAATGGGTCTATAGCTAGTCGGGAGGTTCTTGGGCTTTTTGGGTTTTGGGATACCTATCACTATAGCCTCTTTCCAAGCTTGTGGAAACAAGTTGTTGGACAAGGCGCCATTGAAGATGGCAGTCAGTAGGACTATTATCGTACGTGGGAGGAGTTTAAGTGCCCTAGTGGTCAGTCTGTCAGTCCCGGGAGCTTTCCTAGGTTTGAGTTTCTTGATGATCTCCTCCACCTCGTCTTCCGTGACGGGGGGGAGGGGAGCATCAGGGTCCTCGACAGGGGGTAGGGCAGATCTACGTTCGACCTCAGCATCCACGTGGGCAAGGTGGGCTGGGTCGACTGGTTGGGAGCTGGGAGAGCACTGTGCCTCCAGGCTGTCGGCTAGGCATTCGGCTTTGTCTTCGTCGTCGAAGGCAATGCTTTTGTCCGGGCGGATAAGGGGAGGCATTGAGGCAACCTCAGTGGCGCGCATATTCCGCTGAAGTTGCCAGAAGGCATGGTGGGTGGGTTCCAGTTCGCTCAGGGTCTTGTCCCAGCCGGCTTCACGCCACTCTCTGATGCTGTTACTTACTTTGCGCTGTAAGTACCGCATGAAAGTTTTGTTATTCTGGCAGGGGAAAGCTCTGTAGGCACGGACTGCTGCGTTCTTCTCAGTCAGCAGGGCCCGTACATCGTCCGGGAGTTTCCGGCGCCAGTGCTCTGACACCGGAATCTCCTTTGAACAGTCGTTCAAGACAGATTGCACGTGCTCCGTGAGTGAGTCGATCGCAGCCGTCGTGTCGGCGGCGGACTGGATGTGGTCGGGGATCTTGTCCAGGTGAGGAGACGTGTTAGATTTCAGCAATTCGCCTACTTTCCTCCAGTCAGTGATCACCTGTGTGGGAGGGGGGCGGTTAGGGTCATAGGGACCCGATCTCGGAGTTAACTCCAAGATCACCGGTCTATGGTCAGAGTCAAGTTCGTCTACCGTCTCTAAAGAGTGCAAACGTAAGTTCACATTCTTCAGGAGGGCAATGTCGAGTACGTCGGGCAAGTGGGATGGCTCAAACGGATAATGAGTAGGCCGCATAGGACCTATGATATCTATGTGGAGAGGTGTGCAAAGGTCGTATAGTACCTTCCCACGGGGGTTGGTAATACGACTACACCATGCGGGATGTTTGGCATTGAGATCCCCCGCTATAATAACGGAGTCACTCATGTCCAGAAGGGCTGTAAGGTCGCTTCGTAGTGAGGCGTTTATCGAAGAATTTGAATCTACGTCGCTGTGCGGTGGGAGATACGCGGATACTATTGTGATAGAGGGATGGCCCGTCATGCCTAGCCGGCAAACGGATACCTCTAAGTGGACAAGGGGCGGCGGATCCATAGGGATGCAGTGCAGGGAGTTCCTATAATATATTAGAGTGCCACCTCTGTGGCATCTAGTCCTATCGTTCCTAACTAGCCGGTAGTTGGCTACCTTGGGATCCCTAAGGTGGGGTTTGAGGAAGGTCTCTTGGACCAGAAGGATGTCGAGACTATGATCGCGAAGGAAAGTCGCGATCTCGTCCCGTTGATTGGTGATGCCATTGGCATTGAAGTAACCTAGCTTTAGGGATCGGGGCTTTAATCTCTTACTAGCCGTGTTATACATTATGGCTGTTTAAAAAGGTTGTCAAAATGGCTTTTTACATCAGGATACTGATAGTATACCTGAATCAGGGATTCAATGCTTTTGCAGGCCACGACCTCCGTTGCCATTTGGATGGCGCGGGGGGACTTGAAGAATTTAAATGTATTCGCTAGGATGAGGAACGGATCGAGTTCCGGCTCATCTGAGCGAGGGGGTGACTGGGGAGGAGGAGGCTGAGAAGCCACAACGACCGGAGCGGGGGGCATGATGGGTTGATCCATCAGCCCTGGGACTTTCGGCCTTAGTGCCGGGAAGTTTTGGGCGTGATTCGCCGCCGTCCAAGGAGTTGGACGCTGGGGACTGAGGGTCTGGGGGAGCTCAGACGAGAGTGTAGGACACTCTCGTCCCTGGCGTGCGCTAGCGCGCGTTGCCAGTTTAGGGGCGGAGGTTTTCGGGGCTTTCGGACAGCCTCGGTAGTTGGCGGGGTGGCCGGATTGCCCGCACAGCACGCAGCTGGGCGGGTCTGGGCACTGGGACCTATCTTTTGGGCGACTGCACTCCGCGGTGCCGTGATCGCCCAGGCACTTTACGCACCGGGGTTTGCCGAAGCAATTCCGTTGCGCGTGGCCGTATAACTGGCAACGGTGGCATTGGCCTACCGTGCCACTTTTGTGTGGCTTCTCAATGAGAATTCCTGAAAGACTGCATACAGTCTTCAGCGCAAAGATGGGGTGGGGACCTTCAGAGACGGGGTGGCAGATGACGAGGACGTTGTTAGACGCCCTGCCACCTCTGCCGTGCATACGGTGCACCTCAATCACCGGGATGTTCTGTGACTCTAAGTCGCAGACGATCTCGGTGGTGGGGATCTCACTGGGGATCCGGCAGAGGACCACCCGAACGGGCTTGCTCTCATGGAGCGTATAAGTGTGGTGGGGGATATTTCGAGCCTTGAGTAGCTTCGAAAGCGCGCGGTGGTCGTTAGCTGTCGCTAACCCTACTTTTATGCCGTTCTGAACGGCGCGGGCATTCGTGTAGGCGATGCGTTGCTCGCCACACGCTTTGGACACGTTTGTCCAAGCCCCCTTGTCATGGATGAAGATGGGTGGGGGAGGGATGGTCTTGCGCACTGAGGCGCTGACGACTGGGGTTTGGGTAGGGCTGGGCCTAGTGGCCGAGGAAGTGGAGGGCTGGCTCTGCACTAAGCGTGCTGGCTCGGGAGGGGAGGGTTTCTTGACCTTAGGGGCCTGAGTGGAGGACGAGGCCTGCGACCTCTTCTTCCTCTTTCCCTCGACGAGGATAAACTCGTCGGAGGAAGAGGTTTGGTCGGAGGAGTGCTCGGACTCCGCTCGCTCCGAGCGCTCAGAGTGTATGCTCTCTGCGCGCTCCGAGCGCTCGCCGTCCGAGCCCTCTTTTTCTTGTTCCTCCTCCTCAGAGTCCATTTCGACGTCTGGGGGGGAGGGGGACCTATCTGCGATGGGCGCGGGGGTGGGACCTAAATCTGGCTGCGGGGTGGGAAACACCGCGGGGGGTATGGAGTCAATCTCCTCCTCATACTCCCTTTGTAGGGCGGGGTTTTTAGATAGGATCTTTCCTAATATATCGGTTGTTCTATTTAACCGAACCGTTAGGGATTCTACTTTGGACATGAGATCCTCAATCCTGTCCTCCATATTGGAGGCGACAATGGTGGACATCCTAATCTCCTAACCCTAACATAAGCGCCTCGAGGAGACACGTCAAACGTGAGCTCCCCGAGCAGACGGTCCCCAAAGAGCCCTGCCCCGGAGTTTCTCCTAACACTTCGCTACCGAGAAGAGAAACCCAGACAAACTCGGTAGCTGTGTTGCCGTCTGATGTGGCCTGAGGGGCCCTATTTGCCTAACCCTCCGGGCGGGAATAACCCGGAGGTGAGTTCGCTCCCTGCGGGGATAGCAGGGAGGTGTGTGCCTAATGGTGTGCCCTAAGCTTGTAATCCGGTCGCCAATCTCAATGTGCGTACCGGGCCCTATTGGGTCTAGTGCGAAGGGGTAGATACACCCAACCGACACTAGGTGTGTATGCTGTGAAGAGAACTCAGTGACTAGGTTTGACTAGGAGATCCCCCAAGGCCAAAACCTAGCACTCGACTCCAATTGACTGCTTCACCCTGAAGGGGATCAGCGGGTGCGTCGGGTCAGCACCCCCTTGGTATTGTTGACACCGTGAGGTTTCCAACCAAGGACCACGAAAACTGTGGTTTTACCCTGAAGGGGCCAAACCAAATTGTTTTGACAATCTCTGTTAGAGAAACACGATATCCTTCACCGCCTCGAAAAAGGCGGATCCGGACCAGGCGTCGTAGTCGGCGACTACGAGTGACGTCACGGCGGGCGTGACGAACGGAGCGATGACTCAGGCACGGAACGATCGAGAGCGCGGAGCGGCACGACTGTCGCGGGCGAGCGTCGGAGCAGAATGATGACATTCCCTTATCTTGATTACATAATTATATACAAAATATCTATAGGAGGTCTGTTTATTCTTATGTATTATACTGGTAAAATGAAGTCCCTTAGCCGGGTTTGTCTGTCTGTATGAACGCGATAAACTCAAAAACTGCCGATCGGATTTTTGTACGGTTTTCACCAATACATAGTGTGATGAAGGTTTACGTGCGTAATATGTAATGGTTTTATGTAAATTGACAGGTAATATAACGATTATTGTTGAAGAGGTCGCAAAAAATCTTCCTAAGGGGCGCTTTACCCGTATACGCCGCGTAAACCAGCAGAGATACATTACTTACCACTATTTTGTTAACATTAAAACTCACTTTTTGATATTAAAAACAATAAAATTAAAAATATAACATTTAAGCGTCAAAAGGTGTCGGATCGAGAGGTCACAGGTTCGAAACCCCGCCCATTACACGATTGCCGTGAATCCACTTGAAAGTTCCAGTCACAAGCATAGATATTTAGCTTAGTTGGTGTGGTTAACAAAATTGCTAGTAATGTGAAAATTCTACACATATAGTTAATTCTCTATCTAAAAATAAATAAACATTGTTTATTTGAACGGCTTTAAAATAAACCCGTAGTTAAGGCTGTCATGGGGTGTCAACTGCGTCGCTAGTTAGTTTGAAAGCCGTCGACCTTTAAGTGCACAGCAGTCTATTCTTCCGTCGTCGCAAGAAACTTGTTATGAGGTAATAACGACGGTTTAATAGACCGTTAGTTAGTTGCTATCAAAATAAATTGAAAACAGAAAGAAAACTTAACGGAACTTAGTAGTATAAGCTTTGTTTTTATAGAAATATTTGTCAGTCATAATCATAAACCAATAATGAGAGTATTCCCTTTGAGCACCAATTTTACGGGAATACTGCAATAATGTACCATATTGTAACAAATAAGTATTTTTGATATGGTGGAATTCGATTAAATTTCTTACGAGACTTTTTATTTAAATTGTCAACAAACACAACAATGGGGCGTGCAAGTGAAAGCTAATCGCAGATGGCGCCACCACCGTAATAACCTTTGTCACTGTCAGTGTTAGTTAGATTGTGAGATATTATATAGTTATCTGTATCATCTATGGTTATCTGTGGTAATATTTTTTATTTTCATTTCATTGATTTCAATTGATTTCTGTACAATTTTGCGATTAAAGAACATAATACATGTTCTTTAATCGAAAAATTCTCAATAACTGTCTCTAATTTAGGAATTCATTACTGTTCCATAGAGAAACTGCTTTGATTTTGGTAAGTGTGCTGCTAGCGCCACTTTGACAGTTGCACGCCCCATTGGGGCAAATTATGTTTAAATTATCTGTCTGTCTGTTGTCTATTTTACGGCAAAATTATTATTAAATAAACTTAAAGAATGTTCTAAGTGCATTCTTCATGGCTTTGGGTAATTATTAATTGTGGCCTTATGCTTGGTACAGCTGGAAATCTGGAAGTAGGACCCAAATTGTGGTTGTTAGACCATAGTCCATAAAGTGTTAAACACGTGGCAGGCTTGTTCGGACCCATCATTTTAGCATGACTACATTTTGGATTACGTGGATGGTATGTTTTTGAGCATCACTGTGTTTCTGATGCGGACCAAACCTGACTCATTATAGTGTGAATTACCTTCTATAATATAGAAATAACATATATTATATTATTCACCGATAGCTATTGAGTTTTGAAGCTAATATACTTTAGATTGGTAAGTACTCGTGTATATTTCAACCCAAGTTAACTCTGTAATGTTTGATCAAATATTACAGAATTAACTTGGGTGGTCTGGACCAAACCAATACATAATTTTCTGTAATAGGCAGCCATGATTAATTATCCAATAATAGAAACCCAGTCACTGTTCCAATATTTAACCTTTACACTATTTTACAATTATAAATTTATGGCAGCCTTCATTAACCGAGATCATGTCGGTCCGCAATGTCACGATATCGGCTGTTTCCCGGCAAAAAGCTAGCCTAGCCTTATACGGTGTATAAGTTATATCTAGACCTAGCCACGCCTTGGTGACTCGGTACGACAAATATAAGTTAACATTATGCAATTGACACATGGAAATCTGACTCTATTTGTACATCTGTTCTTGAGCTTAATGCAGAAATTATAACCGTGGGTAAATAAGATCAATGTGTGCCCTGCTCTCATACTGCTCGTTAGTAATTTGTATACAAATATGATAAAATTATTAAAAGTTTCTGTCAATCAAACATTTTATCATCAACCTCAACATAACCCAGCACAATAAGCTGTGATTACCTCTACCAAATTATGCTTCAATGGGTTTGAAAGCACTTATTTTAAAGCAGACTCGTATGTTTAAAAGTAAAACCTGAATACCCTATGTATCTTCAGGAAATACATTATAATCGCAATCTCCAACCATTTAGACACACCAGTTTTTTTTCGCTTGCATACTGAGTAACATACAAATCCTTATCATTAGAACTTAAAACGGGAAATTTAAGTAGGTACCATGTGTATTTATTGTTTCGAGTTTCCGATATTTCGGCACTGTTGCAAGCGCCAAGACCAGGGATGAACTAAAGTAATTGCGGGTGGACGAGGTATATACTAAATATGGCAAATACCCCGTTTTAAGTTCCCGTTCCCCGTTTTAAAGATACTGTTAGTGACCGCGTGTTGTGTCTTTTTGGGAAGGTTTGAGACGTTCCAGCAACAGCATCCAGAGGGCTGTCTCGTCCAATTTACTATGTCCCATATATACGCATTGGATTTCTGTTCACCTCAACGAGAACAAAAGCTGACATAATAATTAGAATGAATATGCAATATGATGTATTTTATGACTATGAGTACCTATACATTCCTCAAAGTTTTAGATTTTAATTGTATTCTTTTAAATTTATTCTCACTGTTTTTTTGTATATGGGTATTTTGCCTGAAATAAAGCAGCATTTATTTATTATTATTATTAAAAACTTACATAATACAAATCCTTATATTCATTAAGTTCCCATAAAATTTCATCCACATGGAAGTCCTCTTCTTATGACGTGATGAACAAAAATAAATATTACTTTAGCTTTGTAAATATTGAGCGGGTATTGTATCTGCCTCTTCCATATTTGGAGCAGAACTCGGTACTGTTTGCCTCGCCATAAAATATGTATGAATTATGTTATACATGAATAAGGCATAAAGCCTTTATGAATAGAGGATACGTCATATATTTGTTCATATATTTAACTTAAGACGCAGGATATATGGCAATGTTTTTCTGGCCTAGACCTAAAAGACCATAGTGTAACTTCCGGCACGAAGAAGTTATTTACAAAGGACTATTATAATTTCCATGATAAGCTATTTATTTGAAATGTGCATGATGTTGTAAAGTTAATGGGTTTTGGGAGTCAGATTGGCAATTGTGTGTCGCTAGACTCGAAGACACACTGGGCCTCATTTAGTTAAATTGGCTACAAATAGTGTGTGTCAAAGTATTATTTGTAACGTATCTATAACTACAATATATATAATTTATCATAATAGGGAAAAGTGACTTAAAAATAATAACAAATATTTTTTTCTTAATACTAATAAATTTCGAAATCCATACCATAATTTCATAACGTGATTACAATCGCAATGCCTTTTGTCATGTCAACTACATTGCACTGCTTGTATGACCAATTTGCCTACTTGACATCAAAATCAACGCCAGCATTGTTCAAAATGTCAAACTGAAGTGCATTACGCGGCAAAGCTACTAGTGCTGTGCTTACTATCCATTTACACAAACACCATTTTTAATAACATAGACTTCTGAGGAGGAAACGGTGGGACACGTGCTCCTAGAGTGCACGGAAATCACTGAGATACGGAAACAAACCCTCGGGTCTGACACTCCCTTCCGCTCCACGCAGAGCAGGAGTCATTTGATGATATTCCCAACGAAAAAAAAAAAAACAAAACATGATGACTCATATTTAATTACAGCTTGCATCTTGCCCACCAAATATTTCATTGCATCTTATAATGATACCTACTCATAAAGCCCCGGTGACTTAATTATGTAAATGCCAGTATCTAAAAACAAATTAGTCACAATGTTGTCTAATAACAATATGCTAGAGCTTGTTATTACAATATCAAGTCATGAAAATTAAAACACTATTGTTCATGCAGTTTAGTTTGGATTCCTTAGTGGAACTCAATCATATTGCGTCCCACGATATATTTCTACTAGGCAATCGTATTGATTACTCTTAGGTACTGCAACTTAAAAGTATAAACACTTTTGTGGCGATGTCAAAATTCTCCGCGCAAAATTAAGTTATATACAACAAGCATTTCGCCTTTACTTCGTCCGAGTGAATGCACTCACAAGTAATGCACCTTACTAGTAACCAATGAAAACATTTCTAGAATTGGATCATTACTCATTAGTTACAGAGATTACCCCTATATTTTTTCGGTTTTTTCGGTGTGTCGCGAACAGACTGACAGACGAGGCAGGAGACTTTCATTTATTGTGCGCACAGCCAAGGTGTGGAACTCTCTGCCGGCTTCTGTATTCCCTGCCACATATGACTCGTCAGCCTTTAAAGCAAGAGTGAATAGGCATCTTCTGGGCTCGCTCGTTCGGTCGTAGACCTCATCTTACACTTACCATCAGGTGTGATCGAGGTCAGGAGCGGGCTCATTCGTACTATATTGGGATTTACAATAGAAGGGGCAACTTGTTAGCTTCGAATCACGTTACTAAAATATAGTCACGAGGCTGCACTGGAACTCGACCCCAATTTCGTAACAGGAAAATCTCTGGTCACCTGATGTCTATTTTACAAAACCATATGGACGGAAGCGATAAATCTAAACAGAAATTATACAATAATATTAAAATAATATTAACTTAGTTCTTGTTATTGAATGGAATTTCAATGATATCATTCTTGGGTGAACGAACTGATCTATGTTCGAGACTATAAAACTTCTAAAAGCGACGCAATATATATTTGAATGAATGTTGGTATGTTTGTTTGGCGAGACTTTTTATACGTTTTTCTATAGAATATACAACAGTAGGTACACTCACGTAGGAGATTTTTATATGACTTACAATTTCCTTTGATGCTAGATTATCTAGCACATTGTGTATTTGCCGCTCTTTATTCTTCCATGGACAGGAACAAATGGCGATATACCGTTCGACAGAAAATATTTCCGTAGACAGGGAATCACAACCCTCAGTATTTTTTTTATTGATAATAGGCACGCGTTTGACCACCATCTCACCTGATGGTAAGTGATGACGTGGTCAAAGATGGAGCACGCTTACCTAGAAGTAACCTATTCACTCTTGACTTGAAGACCCCCAGGTTATAGCTATCGGGAAACACAGACTCCGGCAGGGAATTCCACTCCTTAGCCGTACGCACAATAAAGGTATTCCCAAAACGATTCGTACGTACGGGTGGGGTGATGTAACAAACATGTAGGAAATATTTTTTTTTAGATTAACATTATTATACAGTATTAAGAAATGTGCATGGGGAGTATTAAATGAATGTGTCTTGATGTGTGTGTGTGTGTAGGTATGTGTGTAATATTCTTCTTCGTATTGATGGTAAATCGCGTATTTTATATATATATTGGTTTGTACCAACGCTGGTCGCGTTTTCAGTGCCGTTTATTAGATCTTCTAATGTATATGTACTTGGACCGTTAGGACACTCCAGCAGATGGGACATTGTTAGATCAGGAGCGCCGCAATCGCACTGGGTGTCAGTTTGCCGTAATATGGTACATAACATAATCAACCTATAAAGTTCCCAGTGCTGGGACATACCCTCCTCTCTAAAAGAGAGAATGGGCCATAATCAACCACGCGGGACCATTGCGGATTGGTGGATGTTGGATGTTAAGGCCACGCTAGTCGACATTTTCTCCATACAAATATACTTGTAGGATTACTCCATTATTTGATATCGTACTTTCAAAGTTGAGTATAATATCGATTTGTCTTGTCATTATCTATGCCCGTGATGAACAAAAATAGTAAAATAATAAGGAATTTGAAAGTTCTGAGCCTCCAAAGTTCCGTATTTTAACACGAATTTTAACGCAAATTGGGGCCTTAAAAGTATAAAAGTAAAATATAAAATCTCTGAAACAAAATTTTTACTGACATAGTTTAGTTATTGAAGAGTTTAAATAACTTTATTTAGAATTAAAACATCTAGTTGCTTTTTGGTAAAACCATTTCTCCTAAAAGGCTACTCGTCAATTTTGAGGCGCCCGTTTCTTACAAGAATCATTCTGCATTTCACTTGAATGTTTACCCCCCGGGCGCGCGGGCGGGGCGGGTGCACGCACACAGTTACACAAGCCGGGAACCAGTGCCTGTGTGCATTTCGCGCAATTTCCCCGGTCAGTCTGCTTATCTGCTACAATTACGTAATTTTAGGTCGTGCGTGTTGTGAATGTATGTATACTAGGGATGACTGTGTTATTATCATTTGCACCTTAGTATCGTTATCACTTTAACCCTTGACATTGAGTTTTGGATTTTGATACTTTATTGATTATTTGACTTCGCGATTACTTTGAATGATTTAGTTTTTGTCTTGCAGTTGAACTTGAGGTAAATTCAATATTTCGTGAGTTTATTATTATACATTGATTATATAATATAGTTTATTGACTTCAGCACTACAAATTAATAATGGATAAGTTGTAGGTATTTTATTTTTTGGATATAAATTCCTAAGTACCTATACCTACCCATAGTCTTGCTTGTTATATTTTTCTTTTAATACGAATGTGCCCTTGACCTCGATCATACACATAAGTGTAAAATGAGGTCTACGATCGGACAAGCGAGCCCAGAAAATGCCTATTCACTCTTGCTTTAAAGACTGACGGATTATAGGTATGTGGCAGGGAACACAGAAGTCGGCAGAGAGTTCCATACCTTGACTAATAATTAATATTATTAACATTGTAAACTAATAACTGCAAAATAACGATAGTTATTACGTACGTTAGGTAGGTAGGTATATTCTTGATATTTGCATTTGAAATATTATGTACCTACTAAGTAAGATAGGTAGTATACTTTTCTATCTCATTCTGATGTCTATAAATAAGAAATAGATAAGGAACTTCGCTTTGTATATTCTTCGTAAAAAAAAAACTAGCCCGCCGGGGTTGCGGAAATGTACTAACAAGATACCGTGGCCCCGGAACTTACGGGCAGCTGAAGGGACAGGGTGGGTTTTTAGTCAGTAGAAGTCTGACACTCCCTTCCGCTTAACCCAGAGCGGGAGAAGTTATTCGATGATTTTCCCACCCATTACTATATTTTTTAATGGCTATGTGTTGTCAATCAAAATTTGTATGTCGAATATGATATGTAATAGTAGGTATATTTAACATCCTGCGGGTTTTGGGTTTCTAGAATGTTCTAACGAGATACCGCAGCCCCGGATCGGGGTAGAGCGGAAGGGCGTGGCAAACTCTTACTGACTGTTCCATCCGTTATTATTACATAACTTTATTTTGAAGAAATATTTATCAATAAAATATTTAGGTACTATAAATGACATATTTTTGAAGTGAAAACTTCTTTAGCGTCGTTGTGATTTGAAAGTTTATGAAACGAAAAAGCGACAGTAAAAAGAGACAGACACATAAATTGCCGAATTTTGGAATTCTGTTGGGGCCAAGTGGTAGAGCTTTTGATGTCCTTTAAAATGAGCCGAAACTCGGCTATCTTGCGACCACGGGAACGAAGTTAGGTCGCGGGGGGGTGAGGTAGCCCTGAGAGGGGTGCGGGGAGGGGAAGGGGGGTCTCGTGGGGAGTCGAAAAAGCGACAGTAAAAATTTAAGTAGGTACCTATACCTATCTCATTCGCACTAGTTAGAGAATCGCGAAGTAAAGATAGTTGTTTATCATATTGCTAAGTGAGTATAGATTTAGAGTATTTTGGTAATAAGAAGTAAGATTGTTTAAAAGTTAGAGGGGACATTAAAATGTCTGATGTGAAATGTTTTTATCGGGTCCCGCTCTGGGTGGATCGGAAAAGAGTGTCAGACTTCTACTGACTAAAAATCCACCTGCCTGTTCCTTCAGCTGCCCTTGCGTTCCCGGGCCTCGGTATCTCTTTAGAACATTCCCGCTAGGCCCGCTACCCGACGCTTTATTTATTGTGACTGCAAAAAATACCTTTAGCTACAGGAATTTGTCTCCTTTTCTAACTAAAAGGTAAATCTGTAGGTACTGTGTGGATTCGAGGTAACTACCTATAAAGTCTAGTCGCTCGCGCTGGTTCCGTCAAATCAAAACTATAGCACATAATTATGACATTGCTTCGAAGATATTTTAATAAAAGTAACGACTTAGATACTATATATTCCTGTACTAAATATGAATTGTTTTCCTATTATAGGTACCTACCTACACAAACTTAAGAATCGTAAAAATATAGACGAAAAATACGTCTAGTTAAGTATAGGTATAAAAATCACACACCTGAAGTAAAAAAAGGTGAAACGATTTTACATACCTACATGATAGGAAGTCTCTTAGCAAAGAAATTGAAATGAAACTAAGGTTAGGTACCTATACTATCAGTGCGGTATGTATCGGGGAGTATAGGTAGGTAAGTCCGCGCGCCGAGCGCTGCTTCAGCAAATAAAGTTGTTGAATAATTTTAATTTTACATTTCTCCTAAACTGTGCGTCCAAATTATGTACTGTAAAAGACAAAGCTTATCTTCATAAAAATGTCTTGATAAAACTACTTTCGAACGTAAGTATCATACACATAACATAATTTGCCTTATTGTTTTTATTTACAAAGCTTAGATATGTAGGTAGTACCGCGGACTTTTTTAGATCTGCAAAATCCCTACATTTTTGTAGTGCATGAACTTTTGGTATATCTCAGCTGATCTCAGCATTTCGCCAGCGCACGCGATTATAGTAATTTACTTCCGACTTAGGTACTTCACTAATGCCCTTATTTTAGGAAAACCGAGAGCATTAGCGTGATGCTTGATATCCGATCTAGCCTTCCCCATGAAACTGCCCATTATAATCAGAAATATTTTTTGAAATCCTTCCAGTTCTTTCGAAGATTAGCGCGTTCAAACAAACAAACTTTCGGCTTTTTAATATTGGTATAAATAATATCAGAATCGTAAGTATGTAGGTATAGTCCTTGTCACCTAAGTTGGCAAGGTTTTGGCGTAGTGGGAGTAAGTTCGCGCATCGTGCACTTAGTGGAAGAAAAAAGTGGTCTCTTTTACTGCTTGCCATTATTCTATGGTTATTGCCATCATTTATTTTTAATCATGTCTGTTCAGAAGAATTTTAAAGAAAGAAGAGGAATTCATTCGTTAATTCGGTATTATAAATAAAATAGATATAATACATAAATACATTTAAAAGTAAAAAAAATATATTAAAAAAGAACATTAAAAATAAGATGTTCTCGACGTCACAATTAGTTAATAAAACTGCTACCCCCTTTATTCTTTTCTTTTCCCGGTGTCCTAAAGACAGTGACGAATTCGGAATTTCAACCTCCCTTAACTATAGTGCCTAACTGTTCTTTCTGACGTTTTAATAGTCTGCGTAAAACGGTATTTGGTCCTGGCATTATAATCAACGTAACAAATAAATTTAAAACAACAACTCGTAACAAAAACAAAGGGTACAACTTTCGTGTGCGCAAGTGTATTCGGGAGCAAATTGAACGAGAACTACTGACGCACCAATCGCGCGCTCGGAGCGGCGCTATGTCATACCCCGCGTCCCGCTGACAACCGCTGACACCTAAAATTCGACTTCTGGGCATTGAACGACTCTTGCCAAGTTATTTGGCGACAACTATATGCGAACAGCAAATATATTATAATACGTCATTGTGAAACAGTCGATTTTTTTCGCGATTTCAGGTTTGGTCTTGGCTCAGAATGATGAGTTCAGTGTCCTATTTTCAGGTTATGAGTTATTTATATATTTCCTAAATGCCTACTCGTAATTTTTTAGACGTTCCGCTTCAAAGTAGAGATGAGTCCGATATCATGTCACAGGTAAAAATCATCGGTATTTTAAAATCATGAAATGACAACGACAAAACCATCAATGCTTTTAAATCATTTCTTGAATGAACGCGAGCTTCGGATAATCGGATCGGGCGGTCTCGGGCCGCCCCGGGCGGGTGCTGCGCTGCGGTGTGAATAGCGACGTTGCGAGACTTCCGAATAAATCTATAATATCTTCTAAAATACTTATTTGATTTATATAGTGCAAAGGGTAATTTTGATCTATATTACATGGCAAAGCTAACAAACACATTTATTTAGATAAGGATTAATACTGAACAGCAAAAACCAGTCTCGAAAATGATGTAATATTTTTAATTTAAATTTTGAACATAAATGTAGTTATTGCGAGTTGACCATAAGAGATAGAGACATGCTATTGAGGACTTTTCTGTAGTATTTTTGTTGATCTACTATTCTTTCGTACATAAATTTAGTGTATTTCAGCTGGATTACGCGGTGCACGCGAGTAAATCTCCCAGTAAGCGAAACATTACTACCGCGCGCAACCTCTTCAACAGTAATCTTTATATTTCATCCAATTTACATAAAGCCGTTATGTAAATTGTGTGTTTGTAACCTCCTCAAGAATTGCACTACCTTTTAGTAAAAACCGTATAAAAATCCGTTCAGTGCTTTTTTAGAAAATCAATTCACATTCTAATTATTAAAACTTTATTGGTAGGTAATGTTATTGTAAAACCAATTTGTGGTACTTACGTACATTACTTTATTTTGAAGAAATGTTTATCAGTAAAAATATTTACTATAAATAACACGTTTTTTATTTTATGAAATAGTAAGTAATAAAGTCCATAATATCATACTCGTGGTCGGCAAAGCCACAGTATAAACATAAGTGTATATCTCGGCAGCAAGAAGTCTCCGTAAGGATGTAGGTACATTTATCTATTATGAAATAAATACAAATTCGAGCGTAGTTACCGTATAAAAAAATATGAGTAACTCGCGATCGCCCGCATTTATCAATGACCTTGCGCAAGTGTGCGGCGCGACGTCACGGTGCCGTGTGGTGTGTACTACACGGGAGCGTTTGTGTGCGCGCAACAGTTTCGTCCCGCTCATCACTGAGTCTATTTCTTTCTCGCACGATGTTAGGTGAAATAGCATGCGAATTAGCTACGGCACCAACGAGTTCGCGCCTCTAGCTTGTGGGCTCTTAAGATAAGATAAGATAAATTTTATTTCCAAGATATATATACATTGTTTCTTAAAAATAATACAGTGCTTAATGATTAGAGATGTAAATTGAAAAAAAAAACAAAATGTTTTTTTCACAATCTTGAAAAAAAACATGAAAAAAATCTTGGCACCTTTGTTTTTTTTCTACATTTGGTTTTTTTTCAAAAAAAGTGAAACTCTATAACTAAAGTGGATTATGACACTAAACTTGATTGTTTTGTTTTTATTCAAGTCAAATTTTAAATCAATGGGTAACTATTATTATGAACTTAAAAAATACTTAATGTGTTACAATCATCTGTATCAGTATCAGTAGCTACGGCTACGCTTGTTTTATCAGCTTCGGAATAATGTTCTGTGTCTGTATTTGTTTCATCTGATTCTGAATCAACGACTATACTATCAGGGACTCTATTACATTCTGCTTGTGTTAATTATTGTTGATGATTCTACTGATTGCACAATGTACACTATTTTCCTAGCCCTGTCATTTGTCAGTCTATTATGTTTTTTGGTATGAATGTCGCTGTACGTACAAAATGTTTCTTACACTTGGTGTTGCCAATTATGTTAAGACATTTTTTTTTTTCTCTTTATTTAATTTAGGGACCTTTATATAACAATACATGGCAGTCCCATCATACCTTATTAAAGTAGCACTTATACAAACTAATTCAAGTTATTCTTACTAAGACAAAGACTTAAAACGAAGGCTTACGAATCTAAACAATGTTTTAGCAGCGTCAGACATAGGCATAGACAAAATCTCGTGATATAATCCTACATTATGTTTGGTTAGCTGTAGATCTTTTGATAACATTTCTCTCTCAGTTTGAATGAAAACAAATGGTATTTTATTATTAAAGAAAAAAAAAATAATAATATCAACTCCACTCCACTCGTATGTACGACAACCGTCTTACCATATTTTTATTTTCCTACTCATGAAAAAAAACCTACTCCAGAAAAAAAGCTGTTTCTTTTCATGTTTTTTTTAAACGTTTTTTTTCATCTCAGAAAAAAAACCGTTTTTTTACAACTCTATTAATGATAGTGCTTAATTGTACACAAAAGTTGTAGAACTTGAGGCCGAACTAGGCAAAACCTGTATTTCGGCTCTCAAGGCCTGTTCGATGTCTTAGGATTTTACAGCGTTAAGACTAGTGCTTTTTTCACGATGTCTTTCGTCCCCATTTTCAGAGTAGTGGTGATGATGAAAATTATACAACGTTATTTAGGTATATATTTATTTATTTACTAGCTTTTGCCCGCGACTTCATTCGCATGGGAGGTTTTTCCCGCGTAATTCCCGATCCCGTGGGAATTGCGGGATAAAAACTATCCTATGTCCATCCTATACTATTCCCATGCCAAATTTCATCTAAATTGGTTCAACGGTTTAGGCGTGAAAAGGTAACAGACAGACAGACAGACAGAGTTATTTTCGCATTTATAATATTAGTATGGATACCCGCATTGGAACGCATTGCAGTAATAACACCAATGGACAACTGATTTCGTCAGAATCAACATTCTGTACGCAGTGGTCTTGCTCAAATCCAAAGGATGTATTATATTATGTGCCTGCGCTGGTTCCCAACCCAAGACGTACAACTCTAAAGCCGTGCCTTTAACCACTGGCCCCCACTGCTCTCAATAACAGTGATATAGTACAAGTAGAATAATTATATTAAGAGGTTTATCTCTGAAACGTTTTTGATTGAAAGACCCCACCATATACAACGCCATAGCATTGATAATAATATCCTTCACTCTCGATAGCATTAACCCCTAACCTCAGCCGTACCAAACTTATTTCGTAACCAAATAAACGCCGATTAGCTTAAACTTTAACTCAGCTATCCGAAGATAATGATCTACATACTGACAAGTTAACTGATCATATAGTTAGACAAAGTCGTGACGTGTGGAAAAACGGCGATTATTCGAACTGACGGCCTATCAACACAATGTTAACGATGTAGAAATATGATGGAGTGTGATTTAGAAAAATTATGAAGACTCTTCGTGTCAAGGAAATAAATTGACAGAAGAACCACGACAAGTCATGCTGGAGATTTATTTTAGTTGGAATTTTGGTTAGAAATCCTGTTAACCCCTCCAACTAAACTAAGTATGCTTGTGTTAGGAGTGGGTTCTCGGTAATAGTGTAATGGGTTGGGTTCGAACACGCGTCCTCTAGATCACAAGTCCGAGGCCTCAGCCATTAGACAATTGACGCTTCAAATGATTATTATATTAAGGTCAGGAGTCTTTAAGTCAAGAGTGAATAGGTTACTTCTAGGCAAGCGCGCTTCATCTTCGAACACATCATCGCTTAACATCAGGTGAGATTATGTTCAAACGCAAGCCTATCAACAATATAAAAATTGGCCAAGTGCGAGACGGACTCGCCCATAAAAGATTCCGTAGTAACTACGCAAAATAACTTTGTTTTTCATAGTGTTTGTATGAATTACAAAGTTATATTTACGGTTTTAGAAAATATGCTTTATCTCAAAAACTGCTGACCGGATCTCGTTCAAACTAATTTTCGTTGAAAGTTTATATTAAGATCTACAGCATATTTTTTTTTCACTCTATCATTATAGAGGTTAGAGTTACACACATTTTTCCATTTAGGAAGCGTATATCTTTTAAAGGATTGACTTTATGAAGAATTTGTTTCAGAAAACTCAATATCATTTTTAAAGCCCTTTCTATAGATACCACATACGCATAGGTTTCATAAAAAAATATTTTCAGTTTCGTGTAGGTATGAAGAGCCCCCCTTAATTTTTTATATTTTTTCTTAAAATCGGAAAGCGGTTCACAGAATACATCTACCTACCAAGTTTCACATGTATAGTCTTAATAGTTTCGGAATAAAATGACATACGGACTGACGGACGGACGGACAGACAGACAGACAGACGGACAGACATGACGAAACTACAAGGGTTTCGTTTTTTGTCATTCGGCTATGGAACCCTAAAAAGGTTAGATACACAGCAACAAGCACAAGAAAAGTCCGTGCAGAAGAGTTCGTGATTATATAATAACAGCCACACGAGCCTCCAAGGTTAAAACAAAAAAAAATAGGATTGCAGATCGATGACCAATCACGGTTCCCCCGTGCCTTTGAAAGCATATTAGTATTTAGAATATCTTTATCATTCTATAGAAGAAGCCGGGAACCTAACAAACTCTGGTTCAAGAAATCAAGACTTGTCAAGGGGTATCTATCAAGGGAACTATGAACGTTATTGGCTGTGACGTCCATATCAGTTATTATGACATGGAATTACTAGGATTTATTCATTATTCCCAATGCTAATAGATATGCTATAGAAACAGCGAGTGTATTTCTTATCAAAACTTCATGAGTTACGTTACGACGTCAACACATAACGGAAAAATAAAATACGAATAAAGTCTTATGACTAATGAATATAACAATAAAGTGTATATAAAATTAAGAAGTAAGTTAATTCCAGTTTTATTTTATTTCAACTGACTATTTTCCGTATATGGCATAATCAGATTAAAAACACAGATTTCATTCGGATGTCCATGTCATTTCGGTTCTGACATCCGATTTATTCAGAACAAAATCTCAAAGTTTTATAAACATGACGTTGATCGGTCGTTGACCTTTAAAAAACCCTTTAATATTGTGCGAATGAAGAAAGTTCCCGTTTTCTGCAGATAATCTTTTTTGTTTAATAATTATGTTAATTAAACATATGGTCAGTGATTTATTTCGTAGATATAACGGGTATGGATGGGGGGATGACCTTTTGAAATGTCAGTAATGTTTACGACGACGTCGAATAGACTATAGTATAGGCATTTATCTCCATAGAGTTCACTTCCCACGCGTGAAATAAAAAATAAAAGCAATGCTAAATAATTCCGCCGTTCACCTTTGAATCTGGATTGTACCGATAGGTATATATATAATAGGAACACCTACTGATACTTCAAAACAATCTGACTCATCAATAAAAGATCAACAGATCGTCGCAGACTCGTTTCCCATTCATGACTGTAGCGTTGTAGTCGATTAAACTAGAAGTCGACTACCACACTAATCTCTAATATCTATGGTTTCACTGAAGTGACAACACTTGTGCCGGCTATAAATTCTAACCCCTAGTCCGCGAAGCTCTTTTTCTCGCCGCCTACTGTTGCAAGTAGCTTATATAAAAACCCCTCTGTGCCAAGGGTAAGTGCTCATCGTATCTGCCATTTTCTCTCCATCTTGCCAAATTGTAATCCTCTTATTTCACCATAATCTGCAGTGTTTGTAAATTAATATAATTGCCCGGTTGTCAAGATGGTTTCTGTCGAGATCATAACTATGCTATTTCATTGTCATCTGTTTTCCACTAGTGTTTCTATATTGTGAAGCGTCCGCATGCCGCAGTATTACTTTTCTGCAGTGTCATAGCAGCTACGAGCTTAAACGCCTTGCACGCGGTTACGTTTTATATCGTTGCACGCGGTATGCGCACGCTTATCTCTATTTAACCTTTGTGAACCGCCGCGATGGTGAGTTTCCCATCCATTTTCCCGGGTACTGTTCCGTGGGGCTTACGGCTGGGAGACGCACGCATCGCTGGCGCTCACGATTCCTGCACCACGCTTACGGAAGCACCCTTTTTGGATTCCAGGGTTTTTTTTTTCTCCTTCTCCTTCGTCTACTGCCTTGGATTTCTACTATCAACCACCTCTACGTCCGCCGCTCGACGGTTGTCACGCAGCCTCTGTGACTGTCTGCGGGCTATTGCGTGGCCTGCCCGAATAACCTCTGCGCCCGTCTGCGCGCTATTGTGTGGCCTGCCCGCATAACCTCTGCGCCCGTCTGCGCGCGAGCTGCTTGCTACGGGATCTGCCCGCCGGTCTGCGTGCGTCGCGGCCTGAGCCCAGGGCAGTACCATTCTATACCTTCGACCAGTGAGGGAACCCTTTGTGAACCGAACCCACCCTCCTTTTAAAATAAATGCTGTAACCTGTGGTCTTCTTTTATTATTTACTCCATCTAAACCACTACGCCACAGTGGCGCCCACTCGGTAAGGTTCACAAGGTTTTCTTCACTGGTCGCTATTTACCTGACTCACACATCGTGGCGGTAAGTAGTGGGTAATTACTAAATTTTCTTCTGTATTTTTTTTAATTTGTTACTTTTATATAATTTCTTAGTCAGCTACTAGGGTTTTGTTGTATAATTGTAAAGATTACAATGAGCGCTAACCCAATTAATTCTATCCACCTAACAAAGGCCGAATTATAATATGAGGTCAATATTAGAGGCGGTGAAATGGGCACAGTCACTGACTTTAGAAAACAAATTAGCAAAGCACTTCTGAGTAAACTCACTCCTAGTACATCATCTTTCTGCCAGTGGTCAGCAGGCTGAAGCAAGTGCCACAAGAACCCCAATTCTAAATATAATCTAATCTAATAGATATAATAGTAAATATAATCTAATAAATCTAATAAGAAATATAATCTAATAAATCTAATAAATATATTAAATCTAATAAACATAATACAATCTAATAAATATGATATAATCTAATTATAATAAATCTAGGCTTTTTTTAAACTTATAAAAGACTAACTCTTCGTTACTACTGGCCAGGAATGCACAGTGACGTACTGAAAGCTGTAACTTCATGTAAAATCTGTCTAGCTCATAAACAAGTAAACCATGCCCCACTGGAGGTCATGGGGAAACCTAAAGAATGCTCTCGGCCATTCCAGATGCTCAGTATTGACATTGTTGGCCCTCTGCCTGTCTCTAGACGCCAAAACGCATATCTTTTTGTACTGACATGCTGTTTCTCTAAGTATTGTCTTCTAAATAAGACAATCATAACAGTTGTTTCTACCTACAATAATAATGACCAACGCTCTTGGGATCTACATATTCCAGTTGTTCAATTTGCACTAAATAACTCAACTAGTGAAGTTACTGGTTTCACACCAACATTCCTTCGCTCAACTTTCAAGTGAAAGTCCTTGGTCTTCACCTGTACTTCTCACACCTAAATGGGATGGCAAATTGTGGTTCTGCTTAGACAGTCACAAGCTAAATTCAGTAACTAAGAAGGATGCTTATAATTTACCTTATATCTCTGAAATTCTAGATAACCTAAAGGATGCTAAATACCTAACAAGTCTAGATCTTTATAAAAGTTTCTGACAGAGCATCCCGTAGGCCTAGCTAACTACTAGTGTTTGACCCCATACTGGGTCACACGATGCCAAGGGAACACACACCCACGACTGACTACTATACTGGTTGTGGAGGGTCGACTTGTACCTAACTACCTAAGTTAACTATAACTCTGGTTGTAGCTATCCTAGTGTCATATTTCACACCCACCTACAGTGTGGTAATCCTAATTAAAACCTACTGACTAAAGTTACCAAACTATTATTCTAAAATTAACTATAATTATTTATCTTTTAACATAACTAAATACCTTGACTGCATGGCAATAAGCCAACATAACTTCAGTTCCATTACCACCCTTCTGCTGACCACACACACTTACACTACACATCAAATTTCTTTTATTATTTTTCCCTTTACGGCGTGACTATGAGAGACTGCATAGTGGGCCTTCAGGGCGATTCTTTAGTATCATGGCAGAGTAGTCTCCATAGTACACTACCTTTAACTTTTATTTATGTTATTATGTCCTCATGGATATCTTAAAGACGGCCCCCTGAAACATGGGTGTCCGCACACTAGTTAATCTATATTAATTCCTAAACCTACTGTTCTGAAAACAGCTTCAAGCCGGTAAATTTCTATACAAATACCGTACCTACCCATTAACTACTTGCATAGTAGTCTATAACTTTATATCCTAATTATAACTGTAAAACTTTCTCACTACTAACCTTAAAACCTATTCATAAAACAATATATAGCATAGTCCATTGTATTGTTCTTCTGATTCAACTAAACTGTTGGTGATCTGCCCCACAGTTAAACTATATTCCAGTCTGCCCTGGTAAACAAATCTAACATTAAATCTAGGCCCTAAAC
Source organism: Tholera decimalis (assembly GCA_943138885.2). Taxonomy (NCBI): domain Eukaryota; kingdom Metazoa; phylum Arthropoda; class Insecta; order Lepidoptera; family Noctuidae; genus Tholera; species Tholera decimalis. Next base: position 1,860,342 of record OW964552.2, on the reverse strand, counting down.
CAGATTAAAACATAACGTTTAAACTATTCATAAAACTTTATAACTGCTGGTATCTCTACCACCACGGTTAAATTATGTTCCATTCTACCCTAGTAACAAATCTAACTTTAATCTAAGTACTAAACCCGAAACCTAACTTGCACAACATCTCAACGTTTAATAATAGCATCTACATGAAATGTTCTAACAACATTTAGTCTACAAACTTATCTAATTTCTTTTACCTAAACACTAAATCAGAAACCTAACTTGAACTTCATAACACCTAGCCTGAATATCACTTAGATTCAACCTGCCCTAATTAAATTAATTAATTCTCTTAAAAAATATTTCCGCGTGATTCATAACATAACCTATTTAATTTAAGATCATTGACATATTATATTTTTGACGTTTACGTCCTGACTTTGACATCTCGACGTAGTTGCCAACCTTGGATACTTGTCTTTTAGAATTTCGTCTATAACGTGCGGATATTCTCGCAACAGTATGAATATGGACTTGATTTATTTTTTATAAATTACACTCACGTTCGGAAACTCACTCGAATGGACTTCTACATATGATGCGTATTCCAGTAATGAAACTTAAACCAATTTCAACATATACATGGACCATCACCAAAAAAAAAATTTTTTTTTACCTTTTCAAAAAAAAAAAAAAAATTTTTTTTTTTTTTAAATACTCTTAGCTTTTAACTTTAACATAATTTAATTCTAAACCTAAACATAAAATAGAACCTTAACTTATTACTATATTGTTGTTAGAACTTTGATAATTTAAAATCCAACAATGAACTTACTTCTTGCTTTGAAACCTAACATTACCTATAACCTGCAACAGTCCACCAAGGTTATCTAACCCTATGGAGATACACTTGCTTTATCTTGCTGTTTTTCCTACTGACTATCTCGAGTTAAACTACTCTATAATTAGCTTACCTCTCGTATGTAATTGTACGTCACTGACTTAGGACTACTTCCAAGTCAGGGATGGACTTAGAATGGATGGATGAATGATTGATAGTATGGAAGCACATGAATGGGATGTATGAACGTATAGGTAGTCAGTAATAGTGGTTTAGGCCTTCTAGCGGATTTATCCTAGGGAAAATCCTTCGCTAACAGGCGGGGTACTGTAGCGTTGTAGTCGATTAAACTAGAAGTCGACTACCACACTAATCTCTAATATCTATGGTTTCACTGAAGTGACAACACTTGTGCCGGCTATAAATTCTAACCCCTAGTCCGCGAAGCTCTTTTTCTCGCCGCCTACTGTTGCAAGTAGCTTATATAAAAACCCCTCTGTGCCAAGGGTAAGTGCTCATCGTATCTGCCATTTTCTCTCCATCTTGCCAAATTGTAATCCTCTTATTTCACCATAATCTGCAGTGTTTGTAAATTAATATAATTGCCCGGTTGTCAAGATGGCTTCTGTCGAGATCATAACTATGCTATTTCATTGTCATCTGTTTTCCACTAGTGTTTCTATATTGTGAAGCGTCCGCATGCCGCAGTATTACTTTTCTGCAGTGTCATAGCAGCTACGAGCTTAAACGCCTTGCACGCGGTTACGTTTTATATCGTTGCACGCGGTATGCGCACGCTTATCTCTATTTAACCTTTGTGAACCGCCGCGATGGTGAGTTTCCCATCCATTTTCCCGGGTACTGTTCCGTGGGGCTTACGGCTGGGAGACGCACGCATCGCTGGCGCTCACGATTCCTGCACCACGCTTACGGAAGCACCCTTTTTGGATTCCAGGGTTTTTTTTTCTCCTTCTCCTTCGTCTACTGCCTTGGATTTCTACTATCAACCACCTCTACGTCCGCCGCTCGACGGTTGTCACGCAGCCTCTGTGACTGTCTGCGGGCTATTGCGTGGCCTGCCCGAATAACCTCTGCGCCCGTCTGCGCGCTATTGTGTGGCCTGCCCGCATAACCTCTGCGCCCGTCTGCGCGCGAGCTGCTTGCTACGGGATCTGCCCGCCGGTCTGCGTGCGTCGCGGCCTGAGCCCAGGGCAGTACCATTCTATACCTTCGACCAGTGAGGGAACCCTTTGTGAACCGAACCCACCCCCCTTTTAAAATAAATGCTGTAACCTGTGGTCTTCTTTTATTATTTACTCCATCTAAACCACTACGCCACATGACATAGAAAAAAAAACCAGCCAGGCGCGAGTCAGACTCGCGCTTGTAGGGTTCCATACCATTATCTATAACAAACGACAGAAAAATCATATTTGTTGTATGGGAGCCCCCCTTAAATATTTATTTTATTTATTTTTTTGTATTTGTTGTTATAACGGCATCATCTGTGAAAATTTCAACTGTCTAGCTATCACGGTTCATGAGACAGCCTGGTGACAGACAGACAGACAGCGGAGCCTTAGTAATAGGGTCCCGTTTTTACCCTTTGGAGACCCGTTTTTATTTACCCTAAAAACAGTAATTATTAGTAGACGTGACCTCTCGTCTAGTGCATAGCCACAAGACCCGCTAAAATCCCTTCTTTGATAAAGGCGGACTATTTTACCAAAGACCGTGTAATGAATACTTACGCAGTTTCTAAGCGTCCACTCCATCTACAAAACAACGTCACCTGCCGCGTCTGTCTGTGTGTTCACGATAAACTCAAAAACTACTGAACAAATTTTCATGCGGTTTTCATCAATGGATAGAGTGATTCACGAGGAAGATTTTAGTGTATAATTTATTAAGGTTTTGTGTGAAATAACAAATTGAGAGCATGCGATGCCAAGCCGTGTCGCTAGTACTCAATAGAACACACAAAACCATATTACATAATCAACAAATGGGATTTTCTCCATAAGTATCAGCCAGCCTCCCACTCGCGGTAGTTAACATTAATGGCCGAAATATATGGTGTAATGGGACCATAAAACGGGAGAAAGTGTTTTGTTACCTTTCAAAGCGGTCATGTTTGTATTGAACGATATGGTATGAATTGTTTTAAATGTCAGAGAGATATGTAGAAAGTTCCACATCCTTGTGAGGAGTTATGTAAGTATGGATCGAAAACTGACTTCATAAGAGGACAGCGCCAATAGCCCAATGGCTTAGGTATCGGTCTTATGATCGACGGGTCGCGGGTTCGCACCCTACCCATTACAGTGTTGCTGTGAACCCAACCCACTCCAGATACAAGCATATGTAGCTTAGTTGGAGAGGTTACCAAGTTTGCTAGTAATGTGAATTTTACCCACATTGCTAGTAATCTTTGAAGAAAAAATAATAAGAAAAAAATCTATCTATCTATGGTTACTGTCTACCCAAAGAAGATGAAGCGGTTATATTTAATTTCTTGTATACGTCTCTCTGTATTATGGAATGTATATTCTTCGAATTAAAAAAAAACGAATGTGTATCTGTATCTGGGAAGGTTTATGCGCCAAATTTTTTCAGTAAAAATAATTGAAAAGTCATAATTTTTGGTATAGGTTACCAGCGTGTGTTTTAATACATGTAAGTGCTGTTTCTTATTGAAATTTGACTTACCTTAACTTAGTTTTTCCCGTGGCAGAGTCCCATGGCCACAGTCACGAAAGAGGTAGTTTTCAATAAAATAATTACCTTTAAAAAAATGTAATCGACTCCTTACTTCCAACAAGTTTACTTCTTTCTCAGTTAAGACGGTTAATTAGCTTACAGAAACATGAATGAGGAATTAAAGAAATTATTTTATGCGATTTTTCGAATCTTCAGATTATGTACATGAATAATTCCACAGATATTTCTATTAGGCCCCCAGGTATTGTGCGTTCGTAAAGTTATTAATTCCAGCAGAATCATTTCAATTTGAAAACTTTGTATTTAGTCACGGTTTCAAATGAATCATTTTAACATATTGCAATTTTAATTCCGGTTTCTAATGCACAAGGAAGTTTTACACACAGTCCCAAATACAGGCCATTAACCTTTCTGATGATGACTAACAAGATATGAAGCCTATAGTTTTCCAAACAACCAAGTGTGACCAACACATATCACCTAGGCTGATGATTGAGATATTTTCTACTGCATTTTTTTCGGAGGGAAAGTCTTCAAATGACTCCTCTCGCTCTGGATGGAGTGGAAGGGAGTGTCAGACATCTACTGACTAAATACCAACCCTGCTCCTTCAGATACCCTTGCTTTCCGGGGCTGCGGTATCTCGTTAGAGCACTCCCGCATCCCCGGCAAGATCATTAAGATCTTTGATTTCAAGATTCAGTCACAAGCAATAGACAATCTGAATATTGAGGTCAATGACCACAAAATGCCCAAACACGAACATAAATCTGTCAATCAACTGTTCGGAATGCAGTCAGATCAAGAGTACTACACACAAGTACGTGAGTAACGTGACCTATTAACTTAACATACAAACAATAATCACCCTTATCTAAATTTGAATAAAGTAGTTATCGGCTTGTATGGATGCGGTCAAACGGTTAGAAAGCGGTCGTCCTTGTAAGTAAAAGTTATCCAGTGAAAGTGGTTGACTTAACAATGTAATGTATAACTTTGGACATAATTATGTAGGTATAACGAGTTCCATTATAAGAACTGTTTACATTTAAGACTCTTTTGGAATCAAAAAGATTACAGAATGGTTTATATAGCTATATTGTTCTTTTCTTCATGATTTTGGGAAAGATCGTGGCAGCCATGCGTAATTTTGAATTTGGAATACAAGTTTGAATATTATTATTTACATGACTAAGTTCAAATTCCATTGTCAAACATAATGTTTAGGGCTTTTTTGTAAAATGGGGGTCGCACGTTCAACAATTCTGGCTGTCATTTGAAAGTGTTACCTTAAATTGGTACCTACCGTGTTACTAACTACTGGGTTTTGGAGGTCAGGAAAAGATTATGCAAATTGGAGGAGTGTGCAAATCTCATGTTGCTAGTGCAATTATTGTGAACTTATAATTTTAATATTCCACTACAATTATTCTTCTACAGAAAACAACAACTCACTGAAACAATAGTAAATAATAAACAGCATTTACTTTGTTTGAGGAAGGAGCTTAGTATCCGGCACGCGCGCAGAGAACGTTCCGCGTTCAAAAAACAAACGTTAATTAAATAAACGGTTCTAAATATCAGCCCTTTGTTTAAAGAGCATTAGGAAGAGTTTTTTTGGTTCTTGAACTAATTTTCCGCATATTTTTGATTATGATAGAGTTTATTAGTTTTAAATGGGAGTTTTCGTCGGTACAAATAAAAAAAATACATAACTACTAATAAATATTTTTTATGTGACGAAGGTATGATAGAGTTATCATAAGTAGGAATTTTGCATGTTCTGCAGAGATATCAATAGAATGAGATATCATTGAGAACCACGAATGACTCCATATTCCAAAATCATAATTATCATGACGATGTATGGAGATGGGATGCGATCCCATCCAAACAGATCACAGGCCTCCATATTTTAATTAAAAAAGAACCGGCCAAGTGCGTGTCGAGCCACACACAGTGTAGGGCTCCGTAGTTAACTACAACGCTAAATGCGAGTCGAATTAGATGATCGAGAGTAGATACTGATGCTCAAACAAAAACAAACTACATACTCTGTTTTACACAAATAACAACTTGCTCTAAATATTTTTCAATGGAATTTGTCCAAAAGCGAGTAGAATACAGTTGGTTGATTATTACTCGTAAAGTGAAGCCAATTTCGGTCAGATAGTTTTCCTTTTAAATTTATTAGATGTAGGTACTACTGCCGTGACGTTTGAATTGAAAATGACGGAATCCTAACAATATTTTCCACGCGTGCAGTCACGGGCAAAAACTAGTTTTTCTATAAATAAATATCGATTTTTGCAGCAAAGGTTTTCACCAAAGAGGCTTGTAGTAAGTACCTAAACATCAAGATATCCTCATTATTTTTCATCCACGTAAAGCCTTGCACTGTCGAACAGGATATTTGACTTCCTGAAGGAGTTCACCTACCAGAAGACGAATGCCTTAATAAGTAATGTATGACTCGTTTCGTGGACGTTATGTGTAAATTATGTGCTGACCTAGAAATGTAAACGCAGTATAAGGAAGATGTGTGTTTGTTTTGTGGATTTTTTCGGACAGTGAGCAATATTATTTACGATACAAATAAATAAAAACAGTAAATTATTACGTCGTATTACGTCTTGATTTTTAATATAACGGTGAGTTTTGTGTGTCGGGAACAGAATCGAGTGTTTAGTGATACATCTGACAGTGGTAGCGGTATCGATTACAAAAAAAAAAACGAACGAGAAAGAGGGTAGACCGATTCGTCTGCTCATAAACTTCCACCCGCAATTACTTCAGTTCATCCGTGATCATGGAGCTTGCAACAGTGCCGATATATCGGAAACTCAAAACATAAGATACACATGGTAAATATCCCGTTTTATGTTCTAATGATAATTTCTATGTTCTCTCAATATGATATCTCACTTATATCCGTCACATTTTATATCCGTCAATCAGCACTTGGGCCCGTGTGTTGGTTCAATGTCCATTACCTATCAAAGAAAGGGAGCCTGTGCTCCTGCGTATAAAATCAGTCCATACATTATAGGCTGATTATTATTTTAATCTACTCTATCTGTTAGATATACCTGAATGCATTTCAAAAACAAATTCAAAGTAGGCTACCAACTACTTACCTAACCAATAATAACACAACTGAGTATTTACCTGTTTCCTGAATGAAAAATTAAATATAATTTATTTTATTATGTATCCGGTGTGCAAATAATAAATAAATATGTTACAAAAGTTATTATTTATATTAAAAATAGCGGATATTGGTTCATTAGAACACTTTATGATATCCTTCGCAGTTGACTAATACATTGCTGGTTTTGTGCGCACGAAACTGACAGATTGCATGAGAAAGGATGTAAAAGCAGTATTGAAAGTTGAATCCTGGTTGAGTACCATAAGTAACGGAAGACTAAGAGGATATGATAATATGAGCTCAAGTTTAAACTAAGTAAATAGGTTTCTACAATAATTTTGTTTGTTAAAGGTCCATGGTATGAAACGGCATAGCAAAAACCTCTAACGTTTTGAAATTATTAACCATTAGAGTGAGGCACATCTGTGAGACATACACTGTTTATTGCATGCATTTTATTTCATGTGAATGTGTGCGATCATTAACTTAATTTCTTTCTTTGAATTCACTTTATTCAAATAAGTATTCTTAACAGACTGCGAATCCAAGTCGGCCATAGCAATGATAATCTCGACAGATGAAGATTCACGGATGGCTCAGATCTCAAGTGTAAGTGCGGAGTGTCTGCACAGACAAACCGGCCAACCTTACATGTACAAATTCTCTAAGGCCTAAAGGATAACTAAAACAAACACAGAGTTGCTTATTTGTATATTTGTAGTTTTTATTTCAAGTTTAGATAACTGTCTTGTTTGGGATGAGAAATATCCACTATTCAACAAAAAATTACCATAGAACTCATCAATAATAGTACCGTTTGGCTCGAAATTAATGAATTACCACTTGCAGTAAATAAAAACCTGTTCATACCTAAGTGAATAACATCTTATGACACCATGATTTGCATACTGTTATGTGATCAATTAATTACACACAGTAAAAATTATATAACAGGTGAAAAAAAGTCAACCTGCTTTCCCGAAAAGCAGTGGTGGCAAAGTGATTACTGATAAATGATCTTTGTTTTGCAAATTGGTTATTAAATAACACTTTAACACGTCATTTTTTTCGTAAATATTAACTAGATGAGGCCGGACGGGGCCTGGCTTATCTGGATCTCGCACCCGGTCGGTCAGGTATATTTTATTTCTTTGGCTAATTTATATAATTACTACAGCACTCAACACGGTGAAAACATTTTTTTTATTGATCTCGCGTTTGACCACCGTCTCACCTGATGGTAAGTGATGACGTGGTCGAAGATGGAGCACGCTTACCTAAAAGTAACTTATTCACTCTTGACTTAAAGACCCTAGGTTATAGCTATCGGGAAACACAGACTCCGGCAGAGATTCCACTCCATTCCACTCCTTAGCCGTACGCACAATGAAAGTATTCCCAAAACGTTTAGTGCGTATGGGTGGGATATCCACCATGGAACGATGGCGCATCGCCGTTCATCTTTAGAAAACCGCTGTATCCTAGGTACAAAAGTTCTAAGACATGTGACATTCACCAATCCACACGGAGCCTGCTTGGTGGCTCACAGCCCATTCCTGTGTCCCAGAAATGGAAACGTTATAAGCCGATTATTTCTACACTTTCCCGAAACTATCAATTTTAATACCCATAAAATGCAAGGCTTTCCCACCATACAATTGAGCAACACTTTACTACACAAACTTTTACTTCCGATTCAATGACGTAACTTCCTTCCAATTATAAGTTTTTAATTATTCCATCTCGCTTCAATAAAGTTCAAATCAATTTTGTGACAGTCTACAATTAAGCAAACATGACTATTTATAAAAAACTTTTATATATATACGGTTAATTTTCTTGTACTATTTGTGGTTGATTACATAAATGATAATTTAAATCGTAATACGCAATACTCTAGTGGTTTAAACTTTAAAGCTTAATTTGAGTGAACTTTAATATAATCATCATTCTTGGTGATTTATTGAAAATCAGACTATGCAATTAAACTACTTTGACCATCCTCTTGACATTTCTTAGTGTTGACGACTATTTACTTACTCTGCTTTTAAGGCTTAAATCTCACCCGAGTCGACAGCGTGTCGTTCTGTCTTCTCTCTTAACACGCGCTTCAAAAAGCAGTCAGCACTATGTGTCAATGCATACCGTGGTTGCGGGAAAGTTCTAACCAGTTACAGCGGCCCGGGATTGGCAGACAGTTGAAGAAACACTGTTTCTTCAACTGTCCTTCTGATTTAAAAAGTCCCCTGTTTCTGAAACAGGGGACTTTTTTAGTCAGAAGGAGTCCCTTCCGTCCACACAGAGCGGGAGAAGACATTTGAAAAAAAAGGCTCTGAAATCTTAAGGCCTATAGTTACGTCACTTTTCACCTAAGAAGTATCTAGAGGTTTCTTCATAGAAAAAACCTCCGAAGGATGTTGTCACAACAATCGAGCGATTGTTGATCGATGTCAGTTGAAAATGTCGATTCTCGTTGATCGAACTATTCTCCTATCGATCACTGGTTACCTTCAAGCAGATATTTATCTATCCATGTAACATCATCTCCACCATAACGTTACTCAACTTAACATTATTATCGGTGCCATCTTCACACCATGGAATGGGTGTGAGAAACCATGGTTACGTAAGAAGGCATTCCTGCTAGATATTATCTGTGAGATCCCCTTTGACCTCTGTGTTGCGGTATTTGTATGAAAAATTTGCGGGTCCTAAGTGGTTTTTTATGCTATCAATAATGATCGGTTATTAATTATTATATAAGAGATATAATTTGTTTTAATTAATGACGTAATGTTGAACACATTTGTCTATACCTTATACCGAAGATATGATATTATGTAATGTGTAGAAATCAAATCTTCTCCATAATATATGCCTCCGAAGACTGTAGTACTTTGGTCATATAGCACGCCGAAGTACAGACAATTGGGAAACGCTCATAGTTACCGGCAATGTAGATGACAATCGACCAAAAGGACGAAGTCACAGACAATGGGCTGATCAGATGTCCGAAAACGTCACAAAACGTTTTGGGAATACTTTTATCATGCGCAATTCGCCACCGGAGTTCGTTTTTCCTGATAGCTATAACCTAGGGATCTTTAAGTCATTAGTGTATAGGTTAGTTCTACGTAAGCATGCTTTTTCTTCAACCACATCATCGTTTGACTACCATTAGGCGAGATGGTAGTAAAACTCGAGCTTGTCAACAATAAAAAAATCTTTGGTATGCAGTTGTCCATTAATCTTCAATCCGAGGATAAATAAAAAAGCAGGTTATTTAATATAATAAACTTAAAAAACAAATCAAAACAAACGGAATATCAATTTAAATTAATTTAATAGATATTGGATGGCTTTGGTATTTGGTCGACAATTTTTTTTCCTTAGGTTTTTGCTCGTACAAGTCCAAAACTTAAGTAGTGATTTATTATACTGAATGACACCCAATTTATAACTTTGACAGAATAATAACACATGCAAAAAGCGGACAATGTCGAGGACGCGAGTCTTGTGTCTCTAATATCATCATTAATCAATGAGGTGTCCGCACTTAGTAAACCAAACCGTAGTATCCGCCTTGCATAGTGACTTAAGTACCTATATTTTTAACATGTTGGTATATATTTACTCAGAATTACTAACCTTCCTCTGCGGTTTCTAAAAACTGAAAATTATAAAAGAAAATGGTAACACAGACACGCTGAATAAAGACAATCGGTGCTTAGAAGAAACGGCCGGGTCTAGTGCAAATATATGAAAAATATATGAAAAAATTATTCATTATAAAATCGTTAAAGTATGTTTTAGGTTTTTGACATTAAAGCCTAAGCAAAACTTACCGAGCGCGCGGCGTTTTCTGGATGGCTGGTCATTTGAAATATCGAGATCCGTCCGGCCCTCGGAAAGTACACGAGCTGCTGAACTCAGCGATCATTTTTACATCATAGACAATCATTATGGGTAGTAAGAATCAAGAAAATCTGGTACCAGTTTTACCAACAGTGTCGTGTTATCCAGTTACTAGGCTGTGTAGGTCAAACAGGATATACTGGAAGATCATACACTTATAGCTGTTAAAAAAGCTATATATCTGCAAAAAAAGTCATTAACTTAAAGAAGCTTATCTTAGCATAAGAACTTGGGACAGATATAATGGTTAGAAGTACTGGATTCGCACAGAGCGTTCCATGGAGGAATTGGTAATCCCCCATGTTGTTAGAAGCTGGTGAGTTGTTCGCTACAGATCCGTAATTTTCATTATTCAAAAATATATAACTTAATTATCACTGCAATATATCTAACAAAGTTCAAAGATCAGTTGCATTACCTAAATAATATATTCTCGCTACCACGCTGTTTTTAACTCCACCCACAACTCAACTCGCCTTGAACGTCCACCTTTTCACAATAAAGAAAATTCCCTTCTACAAGCAAAGCGAACTCATCGTTTCATAACAATAATGAATAAAGGACTGTCATAGGTCACTACAGGGTATACAGGCGGTATCGATAGTCGCTAATCGATTAGGCACACCACTACGTGTATCGATTCGCCGCACCCGCTGCACGTCACTATGTACATGATTCCTTTATTATTCTGAGTTTTAAATATGTTATGTGTGGAATTGATTTGCGTGACTCAGTTGATTGTAGTACGATAGTTGAATATTTTTTTATTATATTTATAGGCTTGCGTTTGACCACCGTCTCACCTGATGTTAAGCAATTATTTGGTCGAAGATGAAGCACGCTCACCTAGAAGTAACCTATTCACTTTTTACTTAAACAGTAAAAGAAACGGAGGAATGAATGTCTTTGGAAAAGTCGAAAACAATAAAATCTCTAATAACATCATTATGTCGAGTTTTTTAGGTACATCAACTGTATTAGAACCTTAATAGAGACTTTGGCTTCTGAGTTTGTTTCGGTATTTGTTCTCAGAATGGTCATTAAAGAGACACCCGCCCCATTGTATTTAAAATGAAAACTACACGAAAAGACGTATCCTAGTGTTATTTATAACTTTAACTTTATAATAGATAGTAAATTATAAATCATATTTATTTTAAAAATTAAATAAATATGATTTATAATTTACTATCTATGCTAATATTATAAAGCGAAAAGTATGTTTAAGCGTTTAAACATACTTTTCCAAATCCACTTCGTAATTTCGAAGATTAGTGCGTATAGTTAATCTTCGAAATTACGAGGTGGATTTGGATGTTTGGTATGAAAATGGCTTGAAGCTTGAGGAAGATTATAGATTATTACTCGACTGCGAAAGAAGGCGTGTTCTGTTTTTATCGTCAAAAAGTCCACGGGGCGAAGCCACGCGCGTTTCCTATTAATGTCAATAAACTGGCTTCTCGTAATATGAAACCTTTACTGAGAAAAAGTTTGTGTTCAGTATAGGTTGTCTCTTATTTTATGTTTCTCTACAGCACCCAATAAAGCCTACCTACATTATGTACATAAGAAACAAAATTCAGCGGTAAAATAATTTTAACAGCCACTAAAAATATAATAATTCATGATTGTTTTTTATTACATTCATTAAGTCTGACCTCAAATCTAAACAAAACTAATTAATTTTATTTACCACACCATTACTAAGGATATTTCCAAAGGCAGTCAATTGAACAATGAACCCTGGTCATTAATCAAAGGTAACTGACCAATTTGTCTCATTTATCATGGCTTATTAACAAAGGGAAATATAATAAAATCAATTTATCTACAACAATGTATTGACGACTTGTACAGCCTACAGCTTCACGAATATTCAATTGAGATTCGATTATTCATTTTGAAACTGAAATTAATGTAATTACTTTTGTCTATTTAGACGTAACTATAATTAACTTGTGTTTAAGTTCAGGAGCGCTAAGATACTTGTACCAATTATCTTATATTGGAAATCATTGTACCTACAGTGAATCTTGCATAAGTGAGAAACCAATGTTACGAATAATTGCATTGAGGTTCCCATAACTTTGCATCGAAATACCTCCGTCACGGAGAATATTCAAACCTTTTTAATTGAAACAATTTTCTCGTTTATCGTTATAATTGTCTTTCTGTAACTCATAAACTTGAGCAAATAAGTAAGACGATCCGTTTTAAACTAAGTATTTACGAGTGCCTCAACTTGTTTTTTTATTTCAAACATTGGAATGTCTTCCTTACTTGCTTAAATAAAACATCGTACATCTCGACCTCTTTTAGCGGAATCCTCTGTAATGAAGACGACTGACATTTCAACCCTGGCTATTTGGGAAACCAGGTAAATGAAAAGCCTTTGAAACAAATAAAAAGTTACTTCACTCTCACTTAAGACCCTAGTAAGACAGGTAATATTATTCCTTCAACAGCATTTCTTTTACAACTCCATAAATTCGTAGAATGAATGTTAAACACGGAAATAACTTGGTCAGTAAAAGTGTTCTAGTAATTTTATTTTATATACTCTTTTCCCGGTGGGCAAAATCATCGTGTTAGACTTCTACTGATTAATAACTCAACTTGTTCCTTTACTGCCCTTAAGTTCTGGGGCGCGGTATCTCGTTAGAACGTTCCCGCAACCCCGGAAATTTATATACCTACATGTTCGCTGATGACTTCAGCTCATAATGAGTATGATGACCGACCTGTATTTCATAATAATAAGTAATTTACGAGTACAACATTTACACTTGATTCAACGGTTATGTACAATGCTAGAGAATAAGTGTTGTCTCAGTTCTTATCTTAAATTGTAAGGATACGTCAATATAGTTACAGATTTATAAAGAGACATTCATACTCTCAAAAACAAAGCATTTAGAATTTCCCAATAAAATGGTGAAACTATGTCGATTAGTTCACTCTGGAATTGACTTTGTTTCTTCATTATTATTTGGTTCATCTGATTACACAGTAAAAGACGATTTGTTATTACTAAGATTTTCAAAACCAATTGTCAATAGGACAATAATATTGTTAGATCAAAGATACAATTATTGAAATTGCCAAAATTGGTACATTATTTTTAATAAAAACATAATTGGGTTGCACTAAATGTGATTACAGCAACGTTAAATTGTAGAGGTGTGGCAAAAATGATATTATTAATAATTTGCTAACTATTATCTTTGTAGTGTTGACCCACTTTGGATCTAGAAAGTGTATAAATCTTCACGTCCAGCAAATGTGTAATTAAATGTTTTGAAATCGATGAAAAAGATTCGTTTTAGCTTGAAGATTATTATTGATACAGGCGTTATTTTTTGGTTTCTTAATTAATAGATTACTTATTGTGTGATGACAATCGATACTGTCTCGAAAAGAACTACATAATTATTGACATTAGGTATAATAAATATAATGTATACCAAGCTAATGTAGAATTATCAAAATGTAGAATTATTTCCGATTTTAGTACGATGAAAGGTACTTTACACAGCTTATTACTTTAATCACGATTTAGTTAACTCGTATTTAGGCATCTAAACTAAAGTAATTAGATCAGTTGTAATATGAAACTGCATGCGCTGTCTTTTAAGTTATCGCTTTTTCTGTTTAAATTATTTCTTAATTAACTTTTTGCATGGAGCATTATAATTATCAATTTTTTTGTATCCGGAGAAGGGCGTTGTTAACTGCGCTACAGTTTATACTTTTGCAGCTAACATCGTTTGACTTGTTGTATCTAGTCTTGTGTTTTTGTTCCTGAATAAACTATTTACTACTGCTATATAAGTTGAATTCTACCTATGCAGAAGTGAAACATTTGAGACTTACAACAAAAAATCATTTGCGATACACATAATAATATCGGGTACGTATTACAATACCGAATTTAAAAGACCGTATTTTAAAATATCTATGCACGAAAACCCGAAAAATTAAACGCCGAATGATTGTTTGTCCGAAAGTTTTAAATCCCGGAAGTTCATTTGCCCGAAAGGTTAAAATACCGAAGATCCATATCCCGAAGTTTAAAATCCCGAAGATCCATATCCCTACACCTGGTGTAGACTACCGACGTCAGGGGCACCCCGAGGTTCGGTTTGGTTAAGTTCCTTTAGGCCGTGCGCGCACTGCCTTGCGGTGGCCGCAATTTCGGTAGTTCTACCGCACCGGTAGACTGACCGCAGTGCGCGCACTTCTATGACACTCCATACTTCACAAATTTTGCGGTGCGGTAGAACTACCGGAGTTGCGGCCACCGCAAGGCAGTGCGCGCACAGCCTTAAACTCATGAAATAACCGACAAATTGGTGGACTTTGACGTCATCTAAACCAAATAATTCACCAACAATAGAGGAGATGTGGCGCTTGGCGGCCGCTGCCACGGCACGTGTAAACGTAACTTCTGAAAAGATATTCCCAAATAATTATCATACCGCATCCATCAAAATTCGTAGTGAAATTACCTAGATAATATCACGGCACCACAGACAAACACGACACACGAATTTATTACATACATAGTTATAGAACCAAATAATGCCTTCTAAACAACTTTCAACTAGGTACCGATCACGTACAATTTTACGGTAGAAGATTAACTATAGAGATTATGTATTATATCATGAGTCGTCATCGCCGAGCTTCCATCCACCATCATTATATCAGCCATGGGAACTCACTTTCCCATAGTTTTGCTATGTTATTATTACAAACCTGATAACGTATTTAAGCAATTCATTTCTTATTTACTCGGATAGGTGCTTAGAAATTGTGTCTTTTTAGGGTTTCGTAGCCGAATGGCAAAAAACGGAACCCTTATAGTTTCGTCATGTCTATCTGTCTATCTGTCCGTTCGTCCGTATGTCACAGCCATTTTATTCCGAAACTATTAGAACTATACATGTAAAACTTGGTAGGTAGATGTATTCTGTGAACCGCTTACCAATTTGAAGAAAATAAAATAAAAAATAAGTAATTAAAATAAAGGGGGGCTCCCCATACATGGAACTGAAACTGAAAATAATTTTTTTCATGAAATTAAGGTAATCGTTTAAAAGATATACGCTTCCAAAGTGGTAAAATGTGTTCCCTCTAGTGTTGCCCAAACGAGAGTCTCGCAAGAGTCTTGCAATTAGCGATTATCGTATTAGCGGTAGCGGTTAATTAGCGGTAGTTGAGATCTCAGAACAATGTAACAGACTCTGTTACATTGTTCTGAGATCTCAACTACCGTTTAATAAATAGCAATAGGATAATCGCTAATTGCAAGACTCTTGCGAGACTCTCGTTTGGGCAACACTAGTTCCCTCCCCCCTAACTTCTATAATAATGGAGTGAAAAATCTAAAAAAAATATATGCTGTAGATCGTAACGTAAACTTTCAACGAAAATATGTTTGAACGAGATCGGGTTAGCAGTTTTTGAGATATAGCATATTTTAATTAATATAACTACGCAAATATAACTTTGTAATTCATACAAACACTATGAAAAACAAAATTATTTAGCGTAGTTACTAGGGAACCCTTCATGGACGAGTCTGACTCATCCTTGGCAATTTTTTTATGAAAAAGTTTACTTTACCTGTCGTTTCAAAACAATAATATGACTATCATCACCTGCTTAGCCATTTTCCAGCTATGTTGGAGACGGCTTCCAGTCTTACCTGAGTATGTTACATGGAGTGGCGGCCTGTCTGACTTCCACAGCCCAGTAACTGGGTAACACGAAAACCGTTAAGGAGACTGGTGTCGAGATTAACTGGGTTTATTTATTTATTAAAACTTTATGCAACACAAAATGTACAAAGGCGGACCAGTCAACCATGGGCGGTGAAGATATGACATGGCAGGGTGCATAAAAAATAAACTAAGTAGATAATATATTCAAAGTAAGTTTTATTACAAGTATATATTATACAACGTGTAACGGAAACCCTATATCTATCCAAAAGGACTGAAGACAACATCTGGTATGGAGTCTCTATGCAAAGTTTCAGCTCAAAATAAGTGACTCACAGAATTGGCCCAAATTATATTGGTTTCATATGTTTCTTGAATACCAGTAATAACAAACGTGTCACAGCACTATGAGGGTCATCACTTTCCACGTCACTTGCCAATAAAACGATAATTCTCTTCGATCTTCTTAATTTGAAAAATTCGGCATCTGGTATCAATGTATTGAAATTTCTAATATGCTTCACACATGAAGACAGGATTAGGAAACCCTTGCCATATCGTTTGTTATCATCCAAAGAAGCCGTGCACTTGGTATGTATATACCCTTTAAATTACACGTTATATACATATAACTAGAATAAACGTATATACATATTTATCATAATACATACCATACATTAAATATATTATATATATTAATAAAAGGTTATAGAAAGGGGGTTATGAAAACTCTGCTTCCACTATCTGGTAAGAAAATAATCCCGCAATTTTTTTTAAATACATATTGATTGATGACCATCCTGATATCGAGAGGTAGTGCATTCCACAGAAGAATAGACTGTATATAGAAAGGAAGAATGAATAAAATCAGAAGTATGAAAAGGACAAAGTAAGAGTCTTCTCTTACTCTGTCCTTCTCGTACTTCTACTTTACTTCTCAATAATCTTTTATTGAAAGGACGCAGACTTTTAGCGTGTGAGGAACATAGAAATTGAAATTGAAAAATAAGGTAAGAGGGAGGGGTAGGAACGTTCAGCAAAGAGAAAAGCGTAGTCGAAGCGCGCAAACTTCTCTGGCGAAAGGGCATCCATTTGAGCATCATTCTGTTCCTTGATACGTACCTGTAACGACTGTACAATTGACATCTAGAAAAGGGTGAGCGTGCTTTGATGGTCACCCATACACGAATTGACCTCGGAAAGCGTTGCTTAACCTTAAAAATCGACCAGTGCGGCTGTTATAGCCACAAGCTACTCAATACTATAGCTTTAAAACCGTTAAAATGCGTAGATGAAGAAATAGACACTCAACATAATTTTAGACCTCCGATCCATTGCTTTACCCATGATAACTGCAAACATCCAATTTCAAACATGCAATTTCAGCCAGTTCATTTGATTTCAATTTCAACGCTACCTCTTGCCCTCATACCTTTTCAGATAACTGCAATACAAGGAAGAAACTCATAACACTGAAGTGTAGAAACTCAATTATTACCGAGATAAGGTCAGAAACTAAGTACTCGGTAAATTCGCTACTCTCAGTAAGTCGAATATTTTGAAACTAGCAATTCCCTACTGTAATCAAGCTACAGTTAAACTCAATAATACCATAACTGTTGCCACATAACAGGTGCATACAGAAGGATCGTGATAAATTGCTGTCGATTCAATCAATGCATACGAAAAGAAAACAATAGCAGAAAATACATCGAACCTCTTTTTATCGGGGTGATAATCATCAAAAACCCGGGGTGGGTTTATAGTTCCTTCAAGTGCCCTTGCGTTCTGGGGGAGACAACGGCCTTATTGGGCTCCGTTGAAAGCGTACCTACAACTTCGTTATTTTTTGTAGTTGTTTTAAAAGGTATTTTTTTCTAAGCTTCATGTGGCTTAAATAAAGAAGACGATACAAAGTCAACACATTTAACATTCATATTTATGTTTAAAACGTACCACTTCACCTTGGTTGTTATTCTCTCAAACCTCAAAAAAGAAATTATAACACTGTGTGTATTCTAAGTGAAAAAAAATAATCTGTGTTTGTCTGATAGCTATAAACTGGGGATCTTTAAGTCAGGATTGAAAAGGTTACTTTTAGGCGTAAGCGTGCTTCATCTTCGACCACAATCATCATGGCTTACCATCACCAAGTGAGATGGTGGTCAAACGCGAGCCTATTAACAATAAAAAAAGAACCAAAAGTATTGTTTGCAATGAATAGTAATACCTATTCATTGCTTTATTAATAAGATTTTCGTGTTACATTTTGACATGGCCTTCTGTTAATTTCTTTTGTAAGACAAAACTGTGTTCTACCGAAATACTATTACGTGATCGGGTTCGCAATTTGATATGATCGCGTGTTACAGACGCTATAGTTATACATAAACTTTCAACATTTTTGTTTCCATACCCCCATTGTTATCTAAGCACAGGTGATTTGCAGGTGTATGTTAATTATTGGTGGACTATTATGCTTTCGCTATAGTTTGGTTACTTGGGAGAAAACATGATAGCTAGCTTTGCATGGAACTCACTGTAAACTCTTAATACGTATGACTCTAGGTTAGTGTAAAATATTGAAATTGCATCTAATGTGAAGGACTAAACGTCCCGTTATGGCTTCTAGCTACTCATGATTGTTTTTTTTAATTAACAACTTTTTTCCAGTTTTGACAGTTGCTGCGAGTAGACAATGTTGAAATCTAGTTTTAGGAAAGGCTAGACTGATGATATTCTAATTACCTATCTATCTATCAACGCGGTGCTCTTTGTCAAGACTGGTCGCAGATTTTCTGGCTTTTGACGATCAGTAAAGACTGTCGCGTTTGTATAATATGACGTCAGCCCGGACCAACATCGGCCAGTTAGTTCAGTTACACAAGGAACCATGGAAATTAGTTTTGTAAATGTACGTGGAGGACAGCCATGTTTCTGAATCCTTGTGGAATCGGGTGACTGTTGCAGAAAGGCGTATTGAGATTACAAAAATGAGGTCCATCTAATTTGACCAATAATGCGTTAGAACTGGTCTCTAAATTACGCAAGTCATTTAAAGTAATGGTCGATATACCGTCTTGTCTTACTAAGCGCTTCTCCACCACATTTATTGTGCGTAAAGATAACAGCCAAGATTTGGCCGGCTTCTGTGTTCCGACTTGGAGATTCACTCTTGCTTTGAAGGCTTCAAATGTACGTTTTGTAATTATCTTGCTTTCTAAAATACAGACAAAACTCGATATGCTTATACGGCTATCTATGCACCGACCACGGCAAAAAAATCAACCCATACGACAGTTAAACCACGAGATCCTGCTGCTGGTACTAATAATTAAAAGCGCAGTTTTTATCGAAAACTTGTTGAACACCGTACAGATTTCGAAACTCTCAAATCCCTTCGTTAACATCAAAAGCGTGACAAAGATACGTGACCAACTGAAAGGTTTGTAATACGATATATTGAACAGCTAAATCGCGTGTAACGCTATAGGGAAGACTTCACTTTCACCTCGGCTTGTAACTTGATGGAATGTGCTCATGATTGCCGGGGTATACACAACTTTAACCTGACCTTTCAATACCCATATTAGACAGTAATTTCCCTGGAGGTATCGGTAATGGTACGCTAAGCTCTTCTCTCTTCGTTCGTATCATAGCTTACGCAGATAGATAGATAGTATACACTTTATTGCACACCAATAATTTAAACACACCTGATACACAATATTGCTCAACTTATGGTTGCAACGGCAGTCTTGTCGCTGATATCAATATCTTCCGGACAACCTTTAAATGGGCTTTATCAACATAAAATAAGACTCGTATGTAGCGCATTCTGACTAAAAAGAGTGAATGATATGTGAAACGGAGAGGGGAGACTGTCCAGCAGTTACGACTGAGGTTGCGAGAATTTTCTAACGAGATCGAGATACCGTGGGCCCTGTACTGAGAGAAGTTGAAGAAGCAAAGTGAGTTTTTAGTAAGTAAAAGTCTGACATTTCCTTCCGCTCTACACAGAGCAAGAAGAATCATTTCATGATTATCCCTCCTATACGTTTAATGAAAGAATAGTGAGTACACTAGAACATATTGATAGTCAGATATCCTTCAAAAATTTACAGAATATAAACAAAACGTTGATAAATATTCAGGAATTCATTTTCAAGTCCGGTATATTAGCACAAACGTGATGTAATTGTGTACTCGATCCACTAGCTGGCTCCGTATAGTAACTGCTTACGTGTTTACTTGTGTATTTAAGTTACAGTCGAAACTTACGTTGTTGCAAAACCATGGAAACTTGTGCATAGAAATGTTCTGTTATCGGAGCTCGGAAAATCCTATTAAGGAGAGAGAAACCAAACAGCGCGGCGTTTGCGCATCTAAACTAGCGAAGGGTCAATGAAACTGAAGTCTTTGAATTGTTATTACGGGTGAGCCCGCTATTGACCTCGTTCACGCCTTACAGTAAACAATTGTTGAGGTCTACAAGAAACAAGTGAGCCTATAAGCCCAAGAGATTCACTCTTGCTTCGAAGGCAATCGGGTCATATGTGATAAAGAACTTAGAATCCAACGGAGAGTTCCACACCTTGGCTGTGCGCATAATGTCTTTGAATCAAGAGTGAATAGGTAACTTCTAGGTAAGGGTGCTCCATCTTCGACCACATCATCGCTTAACATTAGGTGAGATGGTGGATAAACACGAGCCTATTATTAATAAAATATATTAAGTAAATGTGGTGCTGAAGCGCTTAGTAAAACATGACGGTGTATCAACCATGTCTTTAAATGGTTTGCGTAATTTGGAGACCAGTTCTAACGCTTCATTGATCAAAATACGCCTTTCTGCAACAGTCACCCGATTCCACAAGGGTTCAGAAACATGGCTATCCTCCACGTACATTTACAAAACCGTTTTCCATGGTTCCTTGCGTAACTGAATTAACTGGCCTTTTGTGGTTACCTATTAAATTCAATATTTCACAAACTGCGCCCAGTGATCATCACGTAGATCTAACATTTTGTGTGTGGATGGACTTGTGGCGTAATTTACCTGTAGGTTTGGATCTACGATTGTCTATGAAGCCTTATAGGTATAATGTTGGAATGGGTTAAACAAACCCAAAATTGTTTATCAGAAACAATGATATCCTCACTTTTTCATAGCTATGTCGAAAGTACGTTTGAGAGGTACAAGACTAACGGATTGCTTAACACTTAAGGATACCCGGGGTATCACATACCTAGATATTTATTTATGTATACACACAGACAGATGAGAACAAATGCACTATATTTTAAACTATGGACCAGTCAACTAAATACAGAAGCGATACACTGACTATATACCTATCTAACACCGACCTATACCTTCTTACAACTACACATTCAACAACGAGAGCCACCTCGATTGTGCTACTTGTAACCGGGTGTTCAAGACGAAATTTAGATTCGCCAGCCACATCCGAGCACGCCAGGAGATAGCCAGAGACGCCATCATCGGACACGACGCGGACGACATCATCACTATCACCTATCTACCACATATCTACTATAAAACGATAGCTCAGTAGCAGTGACAAGCATTACCCAACGCATTTCGATAGTTGGCCACCATTAGCGTGATGATATGTTCTCGATCTGTAATGACATGCGGAGAGATGTTACTGTTATTGTTCTATTACACCAATGATGGTGGTTGCCGCATCATTGGCCTACATGATTGGCATATTGTTTGGTTATTTCGACATTTAGAGTGTTTTATGTTATGCAGCTAGGGAATGATGCTTCCTAAACTTTTAGCAAACGTAAATTTACAGTAATTTTAAAGACTTAAACTGAATTTTGGGGCCATTTTCAAAAATGTTACATTGCGAGCGTGTTTTAATTATGTTTTTTCCGCACTCTTTTATTTTTATGCTTTACTA
Source organism: Tholera decimalis (assembly GCA_943138885.2). Taxonomy (NCBI): domain Eukaryota; kingdom Metazoa; phylum Arthropoda; class Insecta; order Lepidoptera; family Noctuidae; genus Tholera; species Tholera decimalis. The sequence goes on along the minus strand of OW964552.2, from coordinate 1,838,088 downwards.
GCTTGTGCCCACAGTTAGTTGCGGTACAGTCGTTTTTGAGATTATCCCTTAGAAACAAAAAAAATCCAAACTTTCCGCTATATCATACTTATTTGTGTAGATATAACTTGTATAACACGCGCTTGTTAGACTATAAAAACGATATAAACCTTTTTACTTTTAACGATGTTCTAATCATTGAAACTTTTCCTTGATTTAATAATGTTGGTAGCGTAAACGTCAGTGGAAATCTACTAGTGTATTACATACTCTTTGTCTACCACAGACAAAGAGTAAAGTAATATTGACCACAGATTTTTGGAGAGATAAATACATAAAAGCATAAGAAATTGGTGTTAATAAGTTTTCGTTTTTATGGAGATTCCACAAAATGAACCACCGAAGGTCTTTAACAGAATACATCATATCAAAAGTACAATCAAAATTGCAATATTATTGTCTAGTCTTTATGCTACTTCCTGGGATCACCATCTTCCAAATTACCATCGTATACCCGAATCTCGTTATAAGGTTCGAAGCTGGTATTGCGAAACAGTTGATGCACATTTGCCTGATGTCATTCTGCTTCGTCAACGTCGTTGGAAACGTAATCTTCAGCATGATGATGGACCCAAGTTTGAAAAGGAACGTGACGGGTGGTGAGAGGTACTGCGAACACTGTCAAATGATGCGACCAGCCAGGAGCTGGCACTGCATGAGATGTAATGTGTGTATCAGGAAGCGGGACCACCATTGCTTCTTCTTGGCACGCTGCATCGGGCTGAACAACCAGAGATACTTCATTTTATTCCTCGGACACGTTATTTTCACACTGCTATATCAAATCTATTACAACTATTACTTCGCAATTCTAAACTACAATGAAAATTTAGAAAAATTCCAACCAAAACTATTACCGGGACTAAATATGTTTGTGATCTATATGATACTAAACGTATGTCTACTAATATTCGCGAGTGGTCTATTTTTCATACAGATGAGGAATGCAGTGATGGGTGTAACTTGCTATGAGGCAAAGTTCCCTGAACTTAGGAAGTCTGAGAAATGGAGACAAAATATGCTTAATATTTTCGGGACTAGATGGTATTTGGCCATCGTTTGGCCGTTATGTGAAAGTCCTTTACCGAAAGATGATAAACAGTCTTAAAGAAACTATGTGCTGATGTATAAGTGACATTTTGATCTTAAATAATTTGATATAAATAAGTGATTTTTATATTAAATGAATCCAAAATAATAAGTAAGTTTCCCTTCTTTTAGTGCCCCGGATTTCATAGAAAATGGGCCTTAGTCCCAGCAGTGGAAACATTATAGCCTGGTCCTGGAAATAGTATGTTTTCTTGTGGTATCCTAGATAAGATAAGCTGTAGCCAAGCTCTAACCAAGCGCACAGCTGTTAGGGTTCGTGAAGGAGCTCTCGTGGGGGAGGGAGAAAATAACGAATTGATTTTTTTCGAGTTTTTAGATGAGAGAACATCTTACTTAGTATGTTCCTAGAATAATGGATATGATTTAAAGAAATCCACCTCATATTATATCAAACTCCGATGATTAAAATATTTGTCACAATATCTACACTACAAACTATCAGTCTTCAGCATAGATGATACATAGTCTTCATATCGATCACAAACACACCATCAATTTGGAACTTGTACCCAACATTTCAACACTCACGATGCGATTAATTTGCGACTCTATTGAGTCCATAATAGGTGCTATTATCGCAAATAAATAACAATATAGAAAACAGCGTTCGTTCTTTGACGCCATCGATCATCTGGCGTATGACTCTAATGGAGCTCTAATGGACCTGCAATGGGATATATCTTAAAATAGCGATAAAACGGTACGTTGAGACTATCACTTACAGTGACAGATCAAGGATTGTTGTTATATGCCATGGGAACTCCATGGGAATAACTGCACGATAACATGTATATAGCAAGTCCCATTCCTTTTCTTACCTTTTTTGTAATGAGAAAAAAAATAGAGACTAGCAATGTTAGTAGAATAATAATTCACGTTACTAGCAGACTTGTGAACCCCTCCAACTAAGCTAAATATGCGTGGTGTGCATATTACCGTTGCATATTACTACATAACACGTATTTTTAGATCGGTTGTCTTTATTTAAACATATTACTAAAATTGAAGTGTCGGTCTGTGACTTGAAAATAACAGTGTTTGTAAATGTTTATAAGTTGTTGTTTACACGATACTAGAACACATTTTTATAAATTTCGTCTGTGTCGGTCTGACTGTCTTTCTTTTTGTCCAAGCTAATCTATGGGACTTTGAGATTGGGCGTTCAATAGAAGATAGATATATATATAAAGATATCGAAGGTTATAGTTATAGGACAACAAGTATCGATAGTCTTAAATAAATCATTTCTAGAATATATAATCATAATACTTTGCTTTTAGTTTAACAAAGAAGTCATCAAATCCTAACTTGACTGCTTGAAGCAACTCCTTCTGGCATCTTCCTCCAGTTTCCTAGTTACTAAGAAACCTCTTTGAATTCCAAACTGGTTCGTTATAATGATGTTGCCATCATTAATAATTTGCTTCTTGTCAAATGTCAATGGTAATCTTATGACAGTGACAGTGTTGACAAGTTACACTTAGTACACCTTATACAGTGATGTGTTTTTATAGATATACATTGATGTTAAATATCTTACTACAATGCACTCATTTCGACGAAACTCTGCCTTCAAAAATGTATGTACAAGATTGCAATATTACTTCGTGGTATTCCTGCTAATCCCTGGCATCTTTATCGTTCAAATAGCTTTTATATATCCGAAACTCGTCGAGATAACAGAGGTTGGTGCCAAGAAACTGCTGATACATATTTGCTTGATATCGGTGTCCTTTATCAACATTGTTGGGAATATGATCTTTAGCATGATGATGGACTCGAGTTTGAAACAGCCTGTGTTCGGTGAAGGCATGAACTGCGATTACTGCCGTATGTCGAGGCCTGCAAAGAGCTGGCACTGCAAGAAGTGTAAAATATGCGTCATCAAGCGGGACCATCACTGCAACTTTCTCGCTTGCTGCATCGGCGTGCACAACCAGAGATACTTCATCTTATTCCTGGGACACACGATGTTTTGGCTGTTCATCGTGACAATCTACAACTACTACTTAATAACATTGAAGTTTAATTTCGAAGGCTGGGTATCAGCTGCCCGTATCATGAACCCTATGCTTCGGTTTGTCGTTCCTCAACCATTGGGTATCATTGATGTCTACGTGTTCTATTTGTTTTTGAATTTAGCAGTGATTGTCTGGGCGGGCAGTTTATTCTTTTATCATTTGAGGAATGTAGTGAATGGGGTGACGTCTTATGAATCTAGGTTCCCTTCTCTCATCGATGGTACGAAATGGAGACAGAATTTGCTGAACGTATTTGGGCATAGGTGGTATTTGGCAGTATTGTGCCCTTTGTTTGATAGCCCTTTGCCAAATGATGATAAGATTCCTTGACAAAGCTTTAATATTGTCATAAAAGATTTCTGTAAATAGATTTTTGTATTACTTTTATTAAATGATTTTATGTTATATTATGAAGTTGTTTTACCACAGGAAGTAGTCTTAGCTAGTAAGCATATAAACTGATATACACAAAAGCTAGGTAGGCAAAATGAGGCAGAAAGACAGTCACTCCATGTATAATACTGTTATTGAGCAGCACCCGACGCCAAGATTTCTTAGAACATCATACAACGACAGATGTTAAAACTCTGTTAATTTCTTTGTGAACCTCAATTTAAAGTTATTAAATATATTTTGTACTGGAAACTATTTAAGTATAAATGCATTCCAATACAGCTTCTGGTGGCTTACTGCCAGTTACAGGGAAGTAAAGGGCCGAAATGTCAGCGTCGTGCGCCGGCGCAGCGGTACACACTATCAATCTGACATTTGCTAGTTATGTCTGTGTTTTTGTTATTTAATACTGAAACATTTACTGGAATTATTTATAAAATCTGTGAATGCGTATGAAAAGCGTATGAATGTATGTTGTGACGGTGAGTGTCTGTTTGTCCGTCTGTCTGTCACAGCCATTATGATCAGTATCAAGTGGACCGATGCAGTTTATTTTTTACGCAAATTTTTGTATTATTATATTTATATTTTATTATTATGAACATGCTGCGCAACTTAAACAAATACGTTTTGAGTATGTGGCTCACATTGGCGAGCTACTCCGAAAGAAAAAAAAAATATTTTCAAAGTTATCGAAGGGCCAGTCTTCTCTCCTCGATTTTTGACGGCAAAAAATCCTGCTCCAGGTGAAGCGTCCGGGAGTGTCGATTTCATCTGACTAAAAACCCACCATGTTCCTTAAGTTGCTCTTGCGGCAGGCAATGGCCCTAAAGGGCTGTCATTGCTGCTAAATACTCTCTGCGACCCAGGCCTGGACCTTACTGGACAGTGAGCTACACCTGCTCGCCGTGCGCTAACCCACGTCTACGGTGGCCGGACTCCGGAGATTGGCGATCGCCAACGCCGCAAAGCATCTCTTTTGGCGGTTGATGTATGAGGATGAGAAACGTCGCCCTATCTGTAGTGGTAATAGGTAAAGCAGCAATCAAGCTAAGCCTCGACTTCAATAATTAGAGCATACACACCTGACCCACCACGATGGTCTAGCATAAAACATCACCTACTGATATTAAATATGTAATATAAAAAAATACTCGTTATAATCTAACCACGTGGTATAAGCAAAAAAAATATTCGCAAGACTTGTTTTCCTGATCCTCAGTCACGCTGCGGCCGAAACAAATCAAGTTCAACTTCTTTGGACTTCACATTTAAAACTGGTTTTCTACAATGCAGTTGCCATTTAAAATTTTTGCGTCATGTCAAATGTCACTGTCAATTTCAAGACTGAATGTATTGGAGATAGGCAAGGAACGTAGAAGATAGAAGATAGAGAGTAGCAAGGTAGAAGATCCTTGGAGACAAGGTTTTACATACTCTTTGCTTGGAGATAGGTGAGGATTCCGAAAAATTTCACCACCGATTAAATAGTGAATGATACTTATTGCATAGCCATACTAATGCTGATACTATGTAAATCCATAAGTCTGATCAGGGTTGTGGAGGTTCGATATGCAGTCTATTCTATTATAGTTCTACGACAATTGGGCGTAAATTGGGCCCTATGTACATTGCCTATGTAAAATACTAGTAAATAAACTAGCAGTTCGCACGCGACTTCGACTGCGTAGATTTCGATATAATTTATAGAATTTAGCAGGCGCCAATAACCACCTTACTACTAATATAAATTTAAAACAGATTTTCCCCTTTTTATAATATCAGTATAGACTAGCCCCAGCCCTCGGGTTCTATCGCGATTTTTTTTAGCGAAAGCCTATTTCACTTAGTGATAACCGTAGCATTCTACTGGTGAAAGATTTTTTAACATCGGATAAGGAGTTTCGAAGATTACTTCCTACTTACAAACACACTCACATACATACATTACCCCTTTTATAATATTATAATAGACTTAATGGTATTAGCTGTTTATTTCTCCAAAAGAGCATGTGGCAACATTTTGTATCCCTATCAAGATGCATCGTTCAGTTTTATTATCTCGTAAAATCTAGTGACACCAATCCGGAAGCCAAGCAGACATAACTGCAAGTCACATTATAACTGCAAGTGAGATATAATCTTCAAACAACTGGCTCAACAATACTGATCCACATTCTTCCCAAGCCTGGTGAAGTGGTGACCAGAAGCGATAAGATCTGGGTAGGATACGGCTGGGTGTATAAAGATAGGTTCCATTGCCGCGCGTAAAGGGTGTGGGGGGCCGGTAACCGTTACGTAAGCGGCGATAACTCGGCGGACACCCACCGCATGCTAATGACCAGGAAGTGGGCTCGGCTGACTGTACTATGATGAATGCTTGTGTTGGGGAGTGTGTACAAATGGTTGGAACGCGTGCTTTGGATAAATATTCATTCAATCTTTAAACTGTTAAAATTTGTTAGTTCTGTCGTATTGATAGACTTCACAGACCTGTACATGCAGAGACAGTAAAGTAGAGAGAAATGATTTATTATATTTGAATTTGCTTTTGAAAAATTAAATTTACTGGTGGCTACATAACCTAAAGGGGGACTATTTTTATTCACGAACAAACATTGAGAGGATGGTGGTACTGAACAGTCTGATTTTTTTACTGTAGATATGGTTGGACAAAATACGCATTTTAACTTTCAAGTAACTGACCGACGAACTTCGTACCGCTGTTTATTTTCTTTTAATATTTTCTCACTTTAATTTATAAGTATTCCCTGTATTAGAGAACGTAATACAAAAAAATTCGTTGAAATCCTTCCAGCCGTTCTGGAGTTTTAGTGAGACTTTGTTTTTTTATAAAATAACTCCACAAACTAATTAATACCGAGCCTTTTTAACCATTAATATCCTATAAGTGCAACTTACTAATAAGTAGATTGACCAATAGATCATACTCAAGCACCTATCACGTCTCAATAACCGTAAAGTCACCTAAAATCCGACTAATTAACCAACGGTAATTAACAGCACAATCAGCAGAATACATGGAACCGCACTATAATTCGTGGCATGCGCGCTGTCCGGTGCACGCGACGTCAATGTGGTCACCGTTACGCGGAACCCGTTACCGCATACACTATACTATGCCTTTATATTTGTTTGACGTGTACAGTGAGGACAGGGCAAATATAGAACTTCGGTAAATTCGTGACATCATCTGCTCTGCTTAGCTTTTCACAATCCAGTAGCTTTTCTAGGTTCTCAATACCCATAACGACTGTAGTAACATGACAGCAATGACCAACGACTCATCAAATCATCAATTGACTCCTCCCGCTGTGGTTAGAACGGAAGGGAGTGTCAGACTTCTACTGACTGAAACCTACCCTGCTCCTTCAGTTGCCATTGCCTTCCGGTGCCGCGGTATCTCGTTAGAATATTCCCGCAACCCCGTAAGAAGATGGACCCGTGCAGCTATTATTTTTTAGCCCTAAGCTCATCATAGCATTTACCAGGCTAATAAAAAATATCCTATGTCGCCATGTAGTAAGTACCAGGACCACCAATATTATTGTACTCTGAACTTAACCAAGTGTCAAGCGAGGTATCTCTTACTTCTTTCACGCATTTCTATTAAACATTTTACACTGTTTCGCCAGTCGGTTACGGCACAAATACTTTTGCGTTTGCTGTCAATCCGTCAGCTTTATGGTAATATCACGAACTGGGACGCGGCCATCATTCACGAGTGAAGGTGGTATATTGGTGATTTTTGTGACGGTGATGTGTTTGTTTATTTATTTTTGTTGGGAGAGTGACCTTTTGATTTGATTGTTGTGGTGTAGGAATATTTTAACGTTTTTAATTTATTGTTTGTTTATCAGGTTGTTAGGTTAGAATGAATTATAAATGATCATTATGTAATCTCTAGATTTTGAATATCATACAAATTGATGTAAGTATGTAGTCTCTTAATATTACGAAAATTACACAGACGACAGAGCCTAAAAGCCACACGTGTAGTTTGAATGAAAAATGTTGAAACCTGATATTTTTGTATAATAACTTTCAGAGTTTACTTCAATGAATTATGGTCGACTACAGGGTAACCAAAAGTACTGATTAAAGATTATTCTTTTATTTAAACCAACCATTTGCTTCCAATCATTGTTTTTTATGATAATAGGTTCGCGTTTGACCACCATCTCACCTGATGGTAAGTGATGATGTGGTCGAAGATGGAGCATGCTTACCTAAAAGTAACCTATTCACTCTTGACTTAAAGACCCCTAGGTTATAGCTATCGGGAAACATAGACTCCGGAAGGGAATTCCACTCCTTAGCCGTACGCACAATGAAGGTATTCCCAAAACGTTTAGTGCGCATAGGTGGGATAATATCTCCTCTACACCCAAAACACCACACTTACATACAAGTACCTACCTACCAACATCAAATTTACAAGAAAACCGACCATTAATCCCCACGCCTCATTACATACAGGATAGAAACTTTACGGAAACATTCAGCATTATCGTACTCAAATTAAACACATTACCAACTTAACACTGCAGTTCCCTTAAACATTATCTCTGAGGAAAAGTACGTAATAAACACCTTGATAGACCGTAAATGTAAGTTTGTACACAGTTATGATACTACTAGCTACTTTCGCTTCGGCTCATATAATTTATGCACTATAATATGCTACCTGTAATATTATGCACGTGTATGTTAAATAATATAGACGGACGGATTTTCTAATTTTAGCTGCGTATTACGTGATTTCTAACTTGCTTGTAAATATTGTATCTAATATGACCTAGACAATAATATCTATATATATAAAAGAAAGTCGTGTTAGTTACACTATTTATAACTCAAGAACGGCTGAACTGATTTGGCTGAAAATTGGTAGGGAGGTAGCTTAGAACCAGGAGACGGACATAGTATACATTTTTCTACCGAAATTCCCATGGGATCGGGATTCACGCGGGAAAAACTTCCCACGAAAACGAAGTTGCGGGCAAAAGCTAGTCCTTTATAAGAGAACTAGTAATGTGGGTTGAATTCACATTACTAACAACTAAGCTAAATAACTATGCTCGTCTGGAGTTCACGGCGATAATGTTATCTGTGGGGCTCGAACCAGTGACCTCTCGATTACAAGTCCAACACCTTCTCCATTAAGCTATTGACGCTTCCTATAATTACGGCAGTCTTATCGCTGGTAGCGATATCTTCCAGACAGCCTTATATACATTTGCATTCATTCTATCTCCGCTGGTTTCCTAGTCTATTCGACTATCACCGTCTGAATGAAAACTGATTGCCCTGTCATTAGTAGGCGGGAGCAGGCAACATGTTTATATGCACTATCACGACAGCCATAAATATTAACAGAACATGTTGATTTCTCAGTCCTATTCACACCTGGATAGTTCTGTCGGATTATGATTTTTAAACCGACTTCAAAAAAGGAGGAGAATCTATGTTCAGTTAGTATAGTAATATAGACTAGTTATTATATCAGTAAAAACGTCATACATCAAGTTTTGATGTTTAAATCCATCAGACTTGATTGGGAAAAAATAAGGGCTTTGGTAGTAGGTACACTTAGATCAATGGAAGAAGATAAATAATTCCCCAGGTATACACGCAATTCCTACAATTGACTACTTAGAGACATATAGGGTCACATTGCTACCTTCTTTTATTAGGCCCAGAACCTAATCGGTATAATTATAAATGATCTTTACTAGATAAGGTCTTAAACTAGATAAGGCCGGTGTTTCCTAAATGACTACCCTGAGAAGAAATACCGAAACAAACTCAGGGGTCCGTCTCTTTTAAAGTCAATAAAATCTATACAAATTATATAAGAACCATGTAGATTACAGTCTGAGGCGATCTTTTGAGGAAAGATGCTCACAGATTTAGAGTGTGCCTGTCCAGACAGCGCAAACATTTGTCAGATGACGTATAGCTCATCTTAGAACAAAGAGCTTGTGTCGAACGGTCACTCGGTCACCCCTGTACAGAGTCAGCAAGCATATACAAATAGTTGCCATAGGGATTAACGTGGAGTCTAGAATCCGGGGTTAATTTGGCGTCGCTCTTGACACTAAAACTCATCTTTACTTTAATTCGCGTTCCTAATGTGCCACGTTTTTGCGGCACGATTTAAAGCAAAGTTCAAAGGGCTTAGTGAAGGGAGTGCTCAAGGAAAAACGAGCGGCAAGTTATTGTACCGCTTAATATATTATGTGATAATATAATGTAACGGAACTCGGTGGCAATTAGTGTGTAATTGTGAAAAACGTGTGCTGTTATAATTTTACGACATCGCTGTTTATTGACGAAGTGCAGTAAATGTCAATATGTAAATTGAGTATCACATACCTGTCTAGATTGCGTACAGTGAATTATGTTTTAATTCACTGTATGCAATGACTATACGTCATTAATTAAAATTCCATAAAAAGAATCTCTGATTTGATTTATATTGTTTAATTTTAGTTGTAATTATGTTTGCTATCTACATACTTACTACCTAACTTTTTTTCATAACATATCGGAAAACGAAATTCATACTTTTCTTTTGTTTTTATCCAAACTCTAGTGAAAGATCACGTACCTATGGTAAAAAATATAATCCCTACTCCCAAACTAGTGTTGTCGCGTTGGTTCGGTTGTACCTAACTTATCAATACATCATGATGTGTTTTTCATTTGTGTGAAAATAAAAGAGAAGTGCAAGACGTTATAAGTACCATTTCCCCAAGATCAAACGGTACGTTTAGTTGGAACCTATACCAACATGTAAGTAACGGAATTACAGACGATCTTTTTAACATATCTCTTATATATCTCGCCTCGCCATCTCTCTTATCTCGCCTGTAGTGAAAGCAGAAAGTAGATACCTATATCACCTAATTAAAGTATAAATGACACAATACACAATGTTTCAGTGTGAGTAAGAATTAATATGTATTTTTAAAGCGCCTTTCCTAATTAGGAGTTTATTGTACCTACTTTTACCATTATATCCAATGATTATTTATATTATATCACATTGTCGACACTATAGGGAACCAATTCTCTTAAGAATTGTTTTTTTAATCAATTCAATTAGTTCTTTCAGTGGTTACATATTTTTTTCTATTTTTGACAAACACAGTCTTATTTAACACTAGTACTCACGCGGGGCTTCACTCCCGTGGATTCTATCACGGTAAAAACATAACTCTCCTTCTTTGCAGTCGCGTAAAAAGTAGCCTATAACCTTCCTCAAGCTTCAAGCTATTTCCATACCAAATTGCATCCAAATCCACCAAGTACTTTCGAAGATTAGCGCGTTCAAGCAAACAAACAAACTTTTCCGCTTTATAATATTAGTATAGATATAGATTAAGCACTGATAGAGTAAACGACAGTGTCTGAACTAGTATTAACTGTGTGATAGACGCCAAAATAGAATATAGTAAATAAGTCATTATTGAACGTTTATCACAGAAATAACTTACTACTATATCGTGATTAAATTCGTGAGACTGACGCTACAATACTACCAACGTCCAGATTGTATATACCGTCTGTTACCAATCGAACTATTTCGACAGTCATTATGAAACAATCGATTTCCGATCAACAATAGATCAAGCGATTATGTCAGCGAGATGAGTTTTTGATTCGATATAAATCGGCTGTCAAATTCCGACACTTTAGTTAGATTACCTTTCTTTTTGGAACAGTACGTAGATTTATTGCAGCAATAAATCGTATATCGTCAAAATAGGTTATAAACGAAAAAACGGCGGGAATTTTGACATTGCATCGGCAGCCATATTGCATCAGAAGTTTTGATTATATTCTCAAGATTCAAGTTAAATAATGGTTTGAATCGTGCGCTATCATTAACGCAATACTATTGCCGAATTTTAGATAATTATAGTTGGCAAGAATTGTTGCTTCTTTGGTTTTCAAAGAGTGAAAATAATTGTTGTAGTCATGTACAGATATATATTGTAGAAAGCTTACCGTTTTTACTGTTAATTAGGGTGACGGAACTGTTGTTTACCTGTAATAATAAAAATATATTGTAAGTACAAAATAAACTAAGGAAACACGCAAGCCTATTTATTAGTCAAGAGAATAATAAACATATTATATTTTGGACATGTAATAAAACTGTTCTTCCGTAGAAATCTAGTAAAAGAAAGGCATTAACAACATTGTGACGTAACATAATAGTGGTGTAAAATAAAGTAGGTACCTACATAGTACCTATATAGGTACCATCCTGCCTATTTTGATAACCGAATTTTCTTTCGATAGCGTCGTTGGGTTAGAATACGTTGTGTAGTGTGTCCCTGTCCGGATTTATATTTTAAAGATTTTCTTACTTTTGTAATGCGAAAGGATCTATTTTCAGACCGAGGCAAAAGAAACATTAATAGAAATCAGTCAATATAAGAAAAATACTTTCTTGAAAAAAAAAAAAACGTATTTCCGTGTTTTAATAACTATCCTGCGATTCGGAGCGGGGATAAACGCGTCAAATCAAAGAACGTGAAAATCAGTCCAGCAGTTCTTGAGTTACCAATGTTGTGCCTATGCCTAACCTGACTTTGTTTTCTATATTTATACAGATATACATACTTAATTAAACACCATATAACATTGAACACTATAACTTAAAACTCAAACACATACAATGGGCGGCGTCATCACAATCCTCGATTGCTACCAGGCAACCAAAAATGGACAGTAATTGCCTGGACATGAAATGAGGCTGCCATTGATATGACAATAACTCTTTTAGTTATAAAACATTCTAATAGATACCTACACCGACCCATCTTTCTACTTTTTGTGTTTTTTTCTATAATGAGAAAAACCATTGTGTCGTGAAAACAAATAGCCATTGACACGCCGTAACTAAACATAATCTAAACTTTCGAAATCTGCAAAACGTACCTTGAAAAAAAACACAGATTTCAGAGCCCAAGTTTCATAACTACGTCTACCGGAAAATATCAACAATAGCTACACCAAATCGAAAACCGTAAAATTATTCCGCCCAAATTAAACATTATGAAACCTAATCAGATTTTTAAATTAACTTGAGTAGTGTTTAAAATTATACTTTAATTGGGTTACGTAAATATTATTGGTGGGAATAATATTACGCGGATAAACGTGAAGACAATGTTTTAACTTCAGCGACATCTGGTGACACAATGAGGCAACTGTGAAAAATAGCGTGCTGTCATCCTTAATCCATTGAAGCGAATCAATTCCATTGAAACATCATCTGTTACTACAAAAACGATCAAAACTACTCGACTTTGCCCGCTCCAATGCTCACTATAAATAGCTTCCGTAAATTAGCAAAAACCGTTAGTTAATAATATATCTCGCGAGTTTATAATCTATCGATAAATTATGATCCATACCATATTGCTTGCAATTTAACGCATTATTAAATTAAATAATTATCACTAGTGATAATTTATTTCTGTAACTAACGTTTGAGCGAATGACCACTATTTTATCATTTAATGATTTAAAAAAAAATGAATTAGGTAAATTAATATTTCATAATTTAAATAATGTCTTAAATTAAGTAATACTCTTACTCGAAAGTGCCCAGACAGAAACTAAATTTATTTAAGCACCATTAAAACTAATTGCAGCCATGGGAGCCTAGACTAATTATTAAAGTTAACAATTAACTTAATTATTCGTCATTATTTAACTAAATAACGTTTTTAATTACATGTTTAGTGTTCTTGTAATGATCCTAGAAGGTGGGCTAATGGACGAATGTAATCATAAACTTTCACTCTTTAATTTATTCTTGTATGAAGTAGATATAAGCAATACAAGCAGATATTTCCCGTAATCCTTACTAATATTATAAATGCGAAAGTAACTCTGTCTGTCTGTGTGTTACGCAATCACGCCTAAACTACTGAACCGATTTTAATGAAATTCGGTACGGACTTAGTTTAGAGCCTGAAAAAGGACATAGGCTGCTTTTTAATGCGAAAAAGGGCTGTAAGGCGTTGAAATAGGGTATGAAAGTTTGTATGGAAATTACGTCATTTTTAAAGCTAGAAGCTTGAAACTTATTTTTTAGACTTTTGATAAATACGACATTCAAATTATGTATGAGTCTTGTTTTCAAAATAATTCGCCTAAAAAATTTAAAATGCTGCCGAAAGTCACTATCCCGCGCGGACGAAGTCGCGGGCACAGCTAGTAGTCAATAAGTGGTTTTTCTTTCTTACTGCCTGGGTTATACCAATCTCTCACCACTTCGAGTCAAAAAAAATACGTATCACTTCATAATTTTTTTTTTTTTTAGATAGATATATTCTTTATTGTACATCATGACAGTAAAACAAATAAGAAAATCTAAAAAGGTGATACAATGGGCGGTCTTATTGCTAAAGTGATCTTTTACAGACAACCTTTGGATGGATATGACACTGAAGGAGATTTTTTATTGCTTTATTTTATAAATAAAGAAATCGTAGCTAAATAATAACTACCATAACTACCGCACGGCTCTATCTTTAAAGTTAAGCAACGTTTGCCGCTGTCAGTCCGTGGATGGGTACCTATCTTAACATACTGAGATTCTATCAGATCTGACATCAGTCTTACCAAGGGATATCTTGTTACCCAGCTGTGTTCTGGAAGTCAAATAGAGGCGCTTCATGTAAAATACTGTTCCCAAGTTGCATCCAGTCAGTCTGGAAACCGAGCCCAACATGATGACGTTTATTTGATGAATATCGAAGAGGGATTAAAAGGGGCTTAATATCCACTTGGAAATAAGCATGGTAGGCATGGAACACAGATCTCCGGTCAAAAACCAAACTGATGTGCTATCAAGAATAGACCAACAAAAGTGGAAGTGGACAGGCCACTTGATGTGAGACACTAATGGCAAGTGGAGCAAGGTAGTGACAGAGTGGTATCCAAGGGACGGCAAAAGACAGCTGACAGCAGGTCCAAACTGGAGGAACTGGAAACTGTTAGAGGAGGCCTATGCGAAGAGGCACACCGAAATTCGAGACATATTGTGATCTTTGTTCTAATCATTATTGTTAGTGAAATTGTCTGGTTTCGGAATAAAATGCTTATTTATTTATTTATTTAATATCCACTTTACCACTCATCACTTTTTGTAATAATTTTTATAAAATTTATTAAAAAAATCAATGACGTGACAAAGGTCACTGCCAGCAGCCGTGAATACTTTTTGCATTAATAACTTGAACAATAAGCTTAGAAGTACGGTAAAAAGTCCAAACGCAAAGCAGTGTGACTATTATAACTGCGTTACATTCAGACTAATATTATAAATGCGAAAACGTGTTTGTCTGTTTGCCGTTCTGTCGCGTCAAAACAGAGCAACGGATCGATGTGATTTTTGTGGTGTGCTGATAGTTGAAGGGCGTATCATGCAAGAGAAACCGCGGGCAGAAGCTATTCAAAAACTGGCCTAGTGCGGGTCGGACTCGCGCACGAAGAGTTCCGTACATTATCTATAAAACACGGCAAAAAAAATCAGAAACACATCTGTGAAAATGTCAACTGTCTAGCTATCACAGCTCATGAGATACAGCCTGGTGACAGACAGACCCGTTTTTACCCTTATGGGTACAAAACCCTAAAAATGTATATCAAAACAGGGAAGAAAGATGGGGTGAAAAAAAGAAAAAACATGGTTGAGAAATCAATGTACTCTCATAATATTATAAGGTTGTACTTAAAAACTTTGTGAAATAAATCTTTTTAATATCCCATAAATAACACTAAACCCTATTCAGGCAGTCAAAGCGACACAGATTAAGTTACATCTTAACAAACACAAATGACATCCGCAAACTCAACAAAAAGCCAGCAAGAAATAAAATTAAAAATATCCTTATAAATCAGTCTAACAACCTTATTTATTAAACCTTTTTAATTTTATTACGCACACAACCTCGCTTTGTTCATAATAAACATTAATTATATAGTGACGCAACGTGGATTTGCTTGCTTTCACTGAGCGTAGACTGAGTTAATTGTTAAAGTTGGCTACGTTAATGTTTGTGTTAATTATGATAATTAATGTAAACGGGTCATCTTGACTGCGTGACGCATTGAATTCAATGCATTTATTTGACGCATATATGGCATGCTTGTGTCGAACACATCAACTGCCTGCTTAAATATTAGTGTTTTAATGTAGTACAACAGTACTTCAAGTTTAAGCAACGTCTGCCAGATCGATACGTAGATCTTAACTGAACATCTCCGAACATCGGAAAGCACGCTTTTTTGTGTGGTTACTCGCAGGTCAACCTCTGAGGTTGTCGGCTGCTTAACCGGGCTTGCCTGTGGTTGCCTTAATTAATTAATTAAAGCCTCCAGCCAGGGACGTTAAGCCGTTGATCCCAGCTTTCATTTGTACATCTTGGAGAGTTCCGGAAGATTTCTAGAAATCACAAAATGCAAAGACAAGCGTTTCGTAAATATGAGGGTACCTTGGTTTCTTGCTGGCCAGCGGTGATAGCAAATTAAAAGATATACCTACCCTTCTGACATGTTTGTAATTGACAATCTTATTAGAACTTTATACGGGATATTTGCCAAGTTTATTAACGTTTTGGTTTAATACTATCATTGTGCGAACAGCTAAAAAGTGGAATTCTCTGCCAAAGTCAGTGTTTCCCGATAGCTATAACCTGGGGTCTGGGAGTCTTTAAGTCAAGAGTGAATAGGTTACTTTTAGGTAAGCGTGCTCTATCTTCGACCACATTTTCATCACTTACCATTAGGTGAGATAGTGGTCAACCAATAAAAAAATATGCTGATAAACTGTAAATATCCCGTTTTAAGTTCCAAAAATATTATCAGTGACCATGTCCATTTAAAAACTTATATTGATTTCTTCTTTTACCGTATTATTTCTATACATAACCTGTTTTATAAGCGTACTAGATACCTTTCTTTGCATGCCTCTTATAAACTTATTATTGTAATGAAATCACGTACAAATGAACTACGCAATTTTCTTATAAGAAATTAACGTTTTAACGTAAAAGACAATTCTACACTTGTTCGATACGGCATCACATTCGGGCACACGACACAATGGGTTGCACAAGCGCCGTAGTACCGTAACTAGGCCTGTGTATTGTCCAGCAGTACAGCGCCAATGATCGGTAACCGAGCGTGACCGAACGGTAACGCAGTGATGCTGCAGATTTAACAGATCAACTAAATGAACGAGCCGAAACGAGCAAGGTTGATACAGAAATACCTTTTCTATAGTTGATAGGCTTGCGTTTGACCATAATCTCACCTGATATTAAGCGATGATGTGGTCGAAGATGAAGTACGCTTGCCTAGAAGTAACCTATTCACTATTGACTTAAAGACTCCCAGATTATAGCTATCAGGAAACACAGACTCCGGCAGGGAATTCCACTCCTTAGCCGTACGCACAATGAAAGTATTCCCAAAACGTTTTATTTGCGTGATTGAGTAATAAACATCTATTCATCCATACATATAAACTTTAACATTTGTAATATTGGTATAGATTCCCAGATAAAAATTGTGTCATCATAAAACGGTGTTATTTCAAAGGCAGTACAAAACAAGCACAATTTTACAAACATGCTTCAAAAGTTCAGTGGCCGAGCTATATTTATAACGAAGAAACTATTGATTGATATTGTCCGAAAGCGAAACGGTATCTGGATTTTCATAATAATCTAAGCTTCTGTTCCTTATTTCGTCTTTCTTTGACATCTTATTCTGATCGTGCTATTTTACAAATTGTTTAGTAGTGATTTATTACTATTGTTTATGAAAATAATACTCCACACAGAATTGCCATCCTTCCTTTATACATGTATTTTATTGCCAGTTACATAGGAAAAGCTCCAAAATATATAACCTAATAATAATCTTGTTTAGAAATTTTGTTAAAATATATAATGCGCGTTTGTAGGTACCTACTCTATCATTAATAAAGCGAACTAATTATTAAATTTTAAATCTAGGTAATGCCAATACAAGCATAGCCAGGGGCTATGACTTAAAAAACAATTATCCTTCAAGAATCGTCACGATAATACCACCTAACTTGATTTTTGATGTGTGGTTTTGGAATACATTATTTTTTTCATAAAATATAAGCCATTAGCACTTTGCCCGCGACTTTTTCCGCGTGAATTACGAAATAATTAAATAGCCAATAATTCACCTTACTACCAAAGAAAAAACGATTAAAATAGGATCATTATATCCGGACATATATGTACATACAAACTTACAAACAAATTTCCCCCTTTATAATATTAGTACCTACAGATTAAGCAAGGTACTGGCCGGGGCTGCCTGTATAGGGTGGCAACTACTTCTAATGCTAAATCTAAACCGTTGTTAGGTAAATAGCCTTTAAATCCAACTGAGTATCAATCGTTTCGCTCTCTTCTCACACATTAACAAACCGAACATTAAATCTATACATCATGAGCGAGACAGAAGACTTCTCACATGCTGTCTTTTAAATTCTAAGCCCTATATTTAGGGCATTGATGGCCCAGTGGTTACAGGCTAAACATGCGAGTTACTCGCTTACTTGTGGTCGTGGGTTCGAACTCAGTTACATTAATTTCCAGTCAGGCTCAAATTGCTGAAGGAAAACATCGTGGAAGCCGGCATTTTCTAGAACCAAATACTACACCAACTGGGCCCGTATGGTGGCTTACGGCCTATTTCCCTCCCATAGAGATGATACCTGTGTCCCAACAGTGAAAACGTTTTAGGCAAAATTATTATATTTGGAAACGTTAGCACCATGAGGACCTTACGTTAGGACCATGTCTGTAAATATTTGAATAGCAACCATATACATTGACATAGGATAATTACATTAATTAGTATGGACATTGATCTCAATATATACAACTATCGATACCCTTTAAATTACACGTTGTATACTTAGACATGTTAACAATTAATACTTTGACTAGTTTATATTGTGATATTATTTAGATTGATACTATTATTATTAGTTTTTTTTTTGTTAATCTATCGAGTTTTTTAATAATCTTTTGACATGTTTTGTATCCTAGCTTTAAGCAATCATTGTAACATCTAAAACAACATTATGGTACGCAAATAAATATATGAATATGAATATTAGAAACAAGGAAGCTAAATGGTGTTACATTCTCTCACGCGCAAGAAGGAAGAACTTTTGGCGCACATCCATGCGCTTGCGTGTAATGCTTAATGGAACAGCCGACGCTTCCTATAGTCTACCCTTGATCCACACATGGTTAGAATCTGTTAACCTTACGGAATAACCCGGTATTCGTTTACTTAACTTGAAGCTTTTCTTCTTGGTGATAAACTTGCGTGTGACCACTATCTCACTCACTTGATGGTAAGCGATGATGCGGTCGAAGATGAAGCACGCTTGCCTAGAAGTAACCTATTTACTCTTCACTTAAAAAACCTCAGGTTATAGCTATCAGGAAATACAGACTCTAGCAGTGATTTTCACTCCTTAGCTGTACGTACAATTAAAGTAATCTCAAAAAGTTTTGTGCGTATCTGGGATGTACACCGTGTAACGATGGCTTTTATTATGGATGACGGGCACGATACTTTCGCCGTTAATTTCGAATTTCGTCTTTTATGAAAGTAGAAACTCTTGCTAGTGTTGTCTCAGTTGTCTGTTTCCATAATACATATCTCTAGGATAAAATGAAGCCTATGTCTGTATTTTCTAGACTCAACTATTATCTATTTCAGTGCCACATTTAATTCAAATTACGTTCAGCCATTTTGGCATCATAGTTTACATGTAAACTTTAGCATTTATAATATACCTAGTAGAGTATAGTAGTATAAAAAGTAGATAATTATATAAATCTGTGTTTTCATGTAGGTACAACTCGTATGAGGTATCCATATCTCTAAAAAAATAAATAAAAAATACCTGTGTAGACCCAACTTGTCTCACTGAGCGACCAGGTTCCACAAGGCACACGCATTCCTAAACTAACACCCACATTGATAATTTTAGACATAGGATTGGATTTGGGTTTTAAATGCTGGTTGCCGGGATTGCGGCAATATTCTAACAAAATACCGCAACCGCAGATCGCAAGGGCTTTTGTAAGAACTTAGTGGTCTTTTAGTCAGCAAAAGCCTGACACTCCCTTTCGATCCATCTTGGTCGGGAAGAGTCATTTGATTGCCATGATTTTGTCTCTAAAATAAAAGGGGTTTTGATTGCTAAAATGTCACTATAACCAAAAACTATTGCCGCTCCAAATGACAAGCATCATTGATTCACTCGACCACTTATTCACAAAGCCGTTAACAGCAAAAATTTCGCTAATTATACATTCAAAGTTAACAAATCGTTATACAACGCGGAAGTGTCGGCTCGTGACGACCATTCGTGACTTGGAATAATAGTATCCATAGCTGGGCCTGACGTGGTCACCAGTCCCCTTGAGCAGGGTGCTCATTAGACATTAGAATTAACCTTTGATTTATTGCTTAATTAATCATTCCTCGTTAAACTAGTGGTCGCTATTGGAGCATATGTAATTCTTATTATATAATTATAGTTAATAAGATTTTATGTTGCATCATAAAAAAATGTCTTTATTCCTAATTCTTAATGTTTTTTACTTATGGTCTTTTGTCCTTTAACAATCAACCTTTTTTAGCTTTGCAGTATCTCACGCGTAACACTGTAGAAATATTGAATAAGGATAGGGCTTTAACCTTTTAGTAAGTTTAGTGCTGAAACTATCACCATATTGGTGAGATTTCAGAAATACCATATTTTTTTTCTTAAACTGTCCATAGTTCCTAGTTTAACATTTCTACTTTCATCTCTACTTGGCTTCAATAAATTATTATTTATTTATTTTATTTATTCACTTACAGACGAAACATTGGCCGCAAGCTACCATACTCTAACAATCACACTTCACTCCCTCACACATACACTCATTAACACGCACACACAAGCCCCAAAAAACATCTATAATAAAATGAATATTTTTTTTTAAATATTACGAACAATATGTGACGAAGGAGGCGGTTCACAACACTTATCCATATGGTATCCTAGTATCTCTTAAATCTCTCTTCTTCTATTATTAAATCTATCTCATTGAAGCAAAACATAAATACTAATAAAAAAATATTTAAAAAATAAAACAAAAACGCGGGACCCAATTAAACATAATATAATTATAATTTAAAAAAAAAATATACGCGTCGACTTGACAACCTCCTGCTATTTTTGTCGTCGGTTGAAAATAGGATGGGTCCCGCCTGCTTGTCACTTTTTAAAATGTGCTTGTTTCTTGCATTTCAGTTGAGCAGTCGGTTTTTTTTTAGATTTTTAAATATATATTTTTTTATTTTCATCTTTTTATTACTTATTTAATTCTGTTTTAAAACGTTATAGGTATTTCCTAAACGGTTGCTTAAAACGAAAAATGGTGAAAGAAAGCTCAAAATCATTTTTAAATCAAGATCTATATAATGGCACCCCACTTGATATAGTTTGTGGATTTAACATTTTTTATTTTTGACAATATGGCGTCTGGTTGTAGTTGTGGTGTTTTTTTTTTATTTTAATGTATCCAGTGACACTTGCGCCATCAAGACAAATCCAACGACGTATCATTTATAAAAATCCGTTCACTGGTTTGATAGTTACAAGGGAACAAAGGAACGGACATACATACATACGCGCTAAAAACATAACCCTTCTCCTTGCTTCGCTGCAGTCGGGTAAAAAATGTTTTACTCTGTAACAAAAGTTGGCTTAACAATATTGAGTTTGACTTCTCCTATACCAGAGCTCACAATCCCTTGTCTTGGTTACATTTCCACCTGTGCCAGCAGAGCTCACAATCCCTTGTCTTGATTACATTTCGTCATAATCATCATAGCATAGCCCTATCCCAACTATATTTGTGTCAGCTTCTAGTGTAATCAGATGCACATGAGAACTAGTGTTTTACATGGAGGGACTGGATATCTGACTTCCAAAACTCAGTAGCTGGGAAACACGATTCTCCTTGGCGGGACTGGTTACAAATTTTAGGATTTCTGACCAGAGCCGGATTAACCATTAGGCGGAGTAGGCAACTGCCTAGGGGCCCCGCATCAACTAGGGCCCAGGCCCAGTGCACGCACCAAGAAAACATGTTTCTTCGAACGAGAATTTGATGAGCGTGTGAACTTAGGGACCTCACTGTTATCTCACAAAATACAAATTCTTAAATTTAGTAGTAGAATTAAAACAATTTTAGAACAAATCTGGGAATAAGTAAACAAATATATTAAAAACCACAGTCACACACACACACACAGTCCTCAGTTCACACACGATTTGGTCAGTCAAAGTAAGAAAAGGGGCCCCGAGAATGCCATTGCCTTAGGGCCTCTGACAGGGTTAATCCGGCTCTGTTTCTGACTACCTGTTTCGACTGTCAAAGATATACCTACAAATAGCAGCCGGTACCAACAGCTTGACGGAGGAATTTCGATGTTAACCCATCCACGCTACACGATAACTGACAAATGCTTGCACTGTCTGGACAGGTCTGCTCAAATTTGCGTGGTTATTTCCTCAAAAGAATACCACAGACATGAACCTACATGCTTCTCATATACAAATACAAATTACCTGGACTTTAAAAGAGACTTTTACCTCTGAGTTTGTTTCGGTGTTTCTTCTCAAAGTAATCAGTTAGGAAATACCGGCCTCATCTAGCTAAACTGTTATTTGTAACCAATTTACAAAATAAATATTTCATTTCATTTCACGGTCTGACCTTGCCAAGCCTTGCTTTACCTTGAGCATTGAGCCACGTGGCTGTTATTATTAGCCACGAGCTTCTCGTGATAGTACGTCAGAGGAAAAATCTCCAGTAGGTAAATGATTTTTTGGGTAAATATAATTAATTCTAAGTGCATAATGTCATCATTCTAAGTCGAGGTAAGGACGGCATTATGCATGATTACAATCTGCGTCACGCTTGCGATCCCTGACGGCAGGCATTTGTAACAATTGGCAGTATTTTGTCCATTTTAAATTCTGTTATAAACTTAATTTATATAAAACATCACATTTTCGTAATTAAGTATTCCCATACAACATTCAAATACCGCCAGTCTTTTGAATAAGTTACTAGTTGACAGCGTTGAGTACGAATTTTTTATGCGTTTTTCCGATCATCATTATTGAACCATCGACATTGACAAAAATATAAAATAAGAAAGAAATAATAAAAGAAATAAGAATAAGAGGGCGTTAGGTAAACATGGACTGTATACCGATGTACTATCTATCAGGTTTAATTTTGTACATGAAAAACTGAAACATAATCATATCAATTCAATACCATAAAACAGAGACTCTATCGTAATCACAAATAAGAAAAGGTGTGACAAGGAAAGTAAAATTAGTTTGTATGTAGGGGTTAATCTCCAGAACTGATGATCCAATTCTAGAAATGTTTTCATGGATTTTAAAATAACTTATAGCCTATGGCACTCGCCGATAATGCACCTTAGAGTGCTATACACTGTGTTATTTTAGTCGTCTTACAACCATAGCCCACTTCATGTATCCAATGACTAGTAAATATTCATTAAAAAAAAACATATTTATGAACATTTGAATAATTTAAAATATTATTTATTATTATGACGTAGTTTGAAACATCCTGTTGCAGTGTAGTCCTGGGTGTAGTGTAGTTGTTGTCTTCAGTATTTTTACTAGTTCAAAATTATCTGTTTTGGCAACCATGCCACATACGGAACCACGCCAATTGATTACAATTATTTATCTTGTTTATCCTCAACATCCTAAGCTGTCAGCAAGAAAAAACACAATGACGACATTCCGATTCATAACATAAGATTAAAATGCTTGAGGCAACACTGCAGAATTATTTGATTACTTTGATATATTGTTCGAACATACAATAATCTATGGGCGTTTTAATTGCTTCTTCTTAATAAATATAATGGTTCCCATTATTCATTTTTTGCGTTGAGACAATAAAGTAATAGAACTTGTAACTAGCATGTGGGATTTGAATGCCATGGTCAGAAAAAATCTATGGAAATCATTGAATGGAAGCTCAACTAAAGATCCAACTTGATAAAAATATTAATTTTGTTTCTTGAGCAGGAAGGATTAAAGCTACCTATTGTGTAGATTGAAGTGGTATTTTACTTTATTTTTTTTTATTTTTGAGATTAAACGTAAATAAATAAATTGAAGTCACAAACAATATATAAGAATTTTGACTGCAACATATGCAGTCAAAATTCTTAACTAGTTAAAAGTACTTTTTACTGCCAAAATTATTCAAAAGTAGTTTTATAAGTTTATTAAGAGGAACAGGACCAAGAATATCTCAAAAATATATTTTTATTTTAATAATTATTTAAATTTTATTATTTATTTTAGAATGAACAGTAGCTACCGTACCAATCGCAGTGGTAGACGCCCACGGCGTCGGACGTCGGCCGACGATCTCCGGCCACCGTAGGCGCGGGCATGCGGACAGCGAGTAAAGGGCAACTCGCTGTCCGACCATGGACCATGCCCGGGTCGACGGCGCGTTGTGTTCCACGCGCGCCTCAAAGAGCGTCAGCAACATGACGAGGCCCCCCTGTAGAGGGCCGAAGCCTGCCGGGGTCGTGGGACTCATCCCATTACCGTGGCCCCGGTACGTAAAGGGTTATTGAAGGAACACCGTGGATTTTAGTCAGTAAAAGTCTGACAGTCCCTCCCACCCTGCCCGGGGTGGGAGGACTTATCTGATAATATTACCACGTAAAAAAAAAAAAAGCTACTATACCAATACTTTCGACATTGCTACTTTTGACTGAAACAATAGTTAAAAGTAGTTTTCCCGACTGATTCACAATTTAATACAATTTTCAATTTAAAACCATTTCATAGCCAGTGAACGGCATTTCCCGTAGAGTAACAATTGAGATAAATCAAACGGGTATTAATTACTTCTTACTTGATACACATAACACAACCCATAGTTACACGTGCGATAATGATCTCTAACCCAACACGTGTCCAAACACGTGTCGACACGATCCCATGACGTAAAGGATGAAACGAGTGGTTTGATACCTGTTCCACGGGTCCCGGCTGTCAAATCATCTTTGACAGTCGTTGCGAAGAATCAGAAGCCTGTAAACCTGACACTGGTCTAGCCAAGGAGTAACGTGTTACCCAGCTACTGGGTCGTTGAGGTCAGATATGCAGTCGCCCCATGTTAAAACACTAATACTCATACTAATACCGAGCCCAACATAGTATTTTTTTACTATACTGTTACATGTTTCGACATCATGTCATATTCTGATCGACTCAAAAAACCACTTCAGCATTAGTAGAAAAACGTGTACAGTACAGTAAAAAAAATTGCCAAGTGCGAGTCAGACTCGCCCATGAAGGGTTCCGTAGTAACTACGTCAAATAACTTTGTTTTTCATAGTGTTTGCATGAAATACAAAGTTATATTTACGGTTTTGTAAATGTGCTATATCTCAGAAACTACTGACTCTATCTCGTTCAAACAAATTTTCATTAAAAGCTTACAATAAGATCTACAGCATTTATTTTATTTCATTTTTTTAGTCTACTATTATAGGAGTTAGAGGGGGATGCCCATTTTACCACTTTGGAAGTATCTATCTCTTGAACGATAGATTTTAGGAAAAAAATATTTTAGAAACCTTAATGTCATTTTCAAAGATCTACCTCTATAGATATTACACGTCTCTATACGTGTTTGGTGTCTATAGTCTATACAACAAACACGTATAGGGTTGATGAAAAAAAATACGTTTAGTTCCATGTTTTCTTAAAATCAGAAAGCGGTTCACAGAATACATCTACCTACCAAGTTTCACATGTGTAGTCCTAATAGTTTCTGAATAAAATGGCTGTGACATACGGACGGACGGACAGACCGATAGACATGACGAAACTATAAGGGTTCCGTTCCGTTTGCCATTCGGCTACGGAACCCTAAAAAAGTACGAATATGTACCTACATACGTAGATAATAAAGATCATTAAACAAAATGAAGATACAAAAACCTATTTATTAACTCTTGATTGCTTACTATCGTTCATCACGACCAGTAATAAAAACCTTTGAGACATGTCCTTTACGCGGTGTGTTATGTACATAGGTATATTAGCTTTATTAATAATTGTCGCTTTATGGCATCATTGAATAAATATCTATCATTAGATAAATACATCTTAGTTATTACAAGAAAATGAACAAAATTTATTTCTAAGTCTTATTTGCTGAGATAAGTTATGAAATTATAATACACTACACGTTATGATCTGGCCCGTTACTGTTTTGAAACTTAAATTTTATTTTATGTTACCATGTAAGTGGCTTGTATTTTAGTTCAAATCAGAAAATATACACTTCAATGAAAACCCTAACTATATATCTAAAAATAATCTAAAAATGATTATCCTCTGTCCAAGGTAAAACCCTTGGGTCACGCGAAGTGTCGACTAGGCGTCTGGAAAGGTCTTTAAATAATTTGTGAGCACTCGGATCCTACGATCCCAGGGTTTCAACCCCAAACGGCTTAAAAATATACTTACCTATTGGTGGCTTGTTATGTCTTTTTTTGAGAATAAATTATTTAAACCCAAACCGATCTTGTCAAGCTTAAGATCGACCCAAACATTTATTTTTGACTAGCTTTTGCCCGCGAGTTCGTCCGCGTGGAATAGTTACTTTGGGCTAACGTTAAATTTAACCCCGATTTTGAAGCATTCTTCATTGGCGCTCCGCTCCTATTGGCCTTAGCGTAATGATATATAGCCTATAGCCTTTCTCTATAAATTGACTATTTAATTAAAAATTAAATATTTTTTTCAATTCGAACCAGTAGTTCCTGAGATTATCGCGTTCAACCAAACAAACAAACTGTTCAGCCTTATATTATTAGTATAGATAGCTGTTGCCCGCGACATCGTCCGCGTTTCCGTCGTTTTTCGTAAAAAGTAGCCTATGTCCTTCCTCACGGTTCAGTGATTTTGATGTAACAGACAGATTAACTTTCGTAATTTAGTAGGGAAATATAATATGTCAGTCTATAATACTGTTGAAAAATATCGCAATGCGGAACCGCACAATATTATTGTTAATAGCTGTGCCCGCGACTCCGTCAGCGTGTAACTCCTTATGTGTTATTAAGTTAATGTATTGGTAATATTGTTTAAATCACGTTCACATGAGGCTTAAGTACCTATAGAACGAAAATACTTCAGCGCAAAGCTTCCGGGTAAACTATGTTGAAAGTTGACCCGTCCGGCACGTGAACATAAAGATTTCTAGAACTGCTAACCCGGGAAAGAGCGACGTACAACTGACCATGCGAGAAACAACTGACACCGAGATCTACTCCAGCAACACGAAAAGTCTGCCCTTGAACCTTATTAATTGTCATTGCATAACACACCGATACTGGGAATTGCGTTCTTTTAAATTCGAATGGAAAATTATTTGGTATTATGGGAATTCTGGGAATAAAGACGGTTTC
Source organism: Tholera decimalis (assembly GCA_943138885.2). Classification (NCBI taxonomy): domain Eukaryota; kingdom Metazoa; phylum Arthropoda; class Insecta; order Lepidoptera; family Noctuidae; genus Tholera; species Tholera decimalis. The sequence goes on along the minus strand of OW964552.2, from coordinate 1,810,852 downwards.
TCCTGCACCGCAACCTGTAAAAATTTGAGCCTCGATTATATTTTGTTGCAACTGGGTGAAAATAAAACTAATATAAAAAAAGTGAACGTAAATTAGCCAAAACTTACCTATCGTTATACTAAAATAACTAATACCTATTTTATAAAATAACAACAAAAGGAATCTAAAAATAAATTATCAACGACTAAAAGTCGCGCTGATAAGCACGGTTTGTTAATATCTGTCTTATAAGTATTGTACAATATACACTACTAATTTTTAATTAGTACAAAAAAAAATGGGGCTCTATCCGTACCCTTTACTGATCATATTTATGTAGTCAAAAGTAAAAAAAACGAAACCCCAAAATTGTCTACGAAAATTTGTCATAACTGGTAAACTCATAATTGAATCAATCATTCATAACAATTGCTACTAGAAAATACTACGCGCAGTGCTAGTCCAGTTGATCGTCATTCATAAATCCCGGCAAACTCGCGTCTAAGCTCAAGCCACGCCCCCTCTGGCCAGCGGTCCTTTTTACAACGAGTGAACGAACAAACAGTGCCAATTTGTTAGCGGAAGTGTGCGCGTGCTTTAAGCCGGCTCTACACGTTGGCCAACACAGTGGCGAATGTAGTGGCCAATGACTATTCGCCAACGTGTAGAGGGGGTGTTTGTGCACCCAACATGCACAAACACGCCGTCTACACGTTGGCCAATACGAATTGGCCACTACATTCGCCACTGTGTTGGCCAACGTGTAGAGCCGGCTTTATAAGCCGGCTCTACACGTTGGCCAACACAGTGGCGAATGTAGTGGCCAATGACTATTCGCCAACGTGTAGAGGGGGTGTTTGTGCACCCAACATGCACAAACACGCCGTCTACACGTTGGCCAATACGCATTGGCCACTACATTCGCCACTGTGTTGGCCAACGTGTAGAGCCGGCTTTAAACATAAGTTGTTACGTTTTTACTGTCGCGATGGCTTACCAGTTTTCATCTCGGGAGTACGTGGCTATGTTGCGTGTGTACTTTTGGTCTGGTGGCCGCTGTTCGTATGTACAGGGAAGAGTACCCAAATGCTCGCTAGCCAAAGGTTCGGACTGTGGTAAATGTTTACCAACGTTTACTCGACCATTGATCATTCCGCGCAACGGCCCATCGCCAAGGACATGGAAGACCGGCCCAAAACCTTTACGACGATGTAGTGGACTACTTTGAAGATCCCCGGCGAAGTACGAATGACGCAGCTCGTCATTTTAATATCAGCCAGTACTGTGCATAGACAATCATTAGTTCGTCTGGATTTCACCCATACCACTAAAGAAAGGGTCAAGAATTGACTACTGTGGATAATGAACCAAGGATGGAGTTCTGCAGGTGGATACTGAACAACACAAGCAAATGGCCCAATTAAAGTATGTAGGTAAAGTTTGAATTTAATAAGTGCCTATTATTTTTCGTGAACCTTTTATTTTACTTTTTTTTAATTCGTAAAGCTTAAAGATGCGTCTAAGCTACCTAAAATTACGATAACAGCTGTTGGAGGCGGGGCAAGTTTGAGCGAGACCGCGTGACCGCGACATCACGATTAATGAATACATGAATGGCCTGTACAATATGTCCGTAAATTGAGTGACATTTTGGGATATAAACAAACGCTAATAACTTTGCTATTTATCAATATTATATAGTGAGACTTTACATATATAATAACAAGACCTTTTCTAATAAGCCCTTTAAGTATTTGTACTAATTAAAAATTAGTAGTGTATGAAAGTACTCTGTGGTATTGTCTGTCAATAAGGTCGAACGCTCTGAATTCGGATCAACCATACTTTTCCTATCTCAATGGGATCAACAGGCAAAAATTGTATGTTTTTTTTTTTTTGGGATTTTATGACCTGGTAACTGGACCTTTAGGTCAAATCTTATTTTAAAAAATTGTATGAGGCCCGCACTTTTTTTTTTAGATAGGGCCTCTCGTAGTTCAGCACACTAAGGCTGGTCACTACTCAACCGCGAACCTCGCGCTCGGACACCCCGCCTTTTTAGGGTTCCGTAGCCGAATGGCAAAACACGAACCCTTATAGTTTCGATATGTCTGTCCGTCCGTCTGTCTGTCTGTCTGTCCGTCCGTCCGTATGTCACAGCCATTTTATTCCGAAACTACTAAGACTATACATGTGAAACTTAGTAGGTAGATGTATTCTATGAACAGCTTTCCGATTTTAAGACAAAAATTAAAAAATATTTAAAATAAAGGGGGATCCCCATACATGGAACTAAAACTGAAAATTTTTTTTTTCATGAAACCTATGCGTGTGTGGTACTTATAGACAGGTCTTTAAAAATGATATAAGGGTTTCTAAAGCCACTTTTTCATAAAGTCAATCGTTTAAAAGATATAAGCTTCCAAAGTGGTAAAATGTCCCCCCCTCCCTCTAACTTCTATAATAATGGAGTGAAAAATCTAAAAAAATATATATGTCTGTAGATCCTAATGTAAACTTTCAACCAAAATTGGTATGAACGAAATCGGGTAAGCAGTTTTGAGATACAGCATATTTTCTAAAACCGCAAATATAACTTTGTAATTCATACAAACACTATGAACAACAAAGTTATCTAGCGTAGTTGTAAAAATGCAAATAAGCTGGTTTCTAGAAATTTTAAAGGTTTTTAGGAACCCTTCATGGGCGAGTCTGGCTCGCACTTGGCCAATCGAGACGCGTCGAGCGCGGTGACCGATTCTCAAAAATAATCCTTATAGCATGATTCAGTATTCACGCGCGATGGCTTATTATTAGCGTATTTCATGCATAACTTTGGTGTTTCTATACCGATTTATATGATTCTGTTTTATGGAATAGTTAATAATGTTAACTTTTTCAATTAGGGGTGACTGAGTGTGTTATAAACGTAAGAGTAGACAAATATTATAATCAGAAAGCTTCGAACTGCTAAGCTATCGGGAGTTACACGTGTTATTGTGAGTCAACCATAAAAGATAGGCATATGCTGTTGTGGGATATTTTTTATATAATTTTAACATGACATGTGTGATAACAATATAATGATAACATGAGAACATTTCCGTCATAAATGATTTCTGTGTAGCTTTAACCATTAAGGTTGCACACGCGACGGAAGCTTAAAAAATGGAGTAACTTCTCCCGTTTTTCCAACATTTCCCTTCACTGCTCTGCTCCTATTGATTATAGCGTGATGAAAAGTATACTATAACCCGCTCAGGAGTATGAATATTAATTGTACCAAGTTTCGTTAAAATCCGTCGAGTAGTTTTTGTTTCTATAACGGTTATACAGACAGACAGACAGACAGACAGACAGACAGACAGACAGACAAAAATTTTACTGATTGCATTTTTGGTATCAGTATCGATCCCTAATCACCCCCTGATAGTTATTTTGTAAATATATTTAATGTACAGAATTGACCTCTCTACAGATTTATTATAAGTATAGATAGATTTTAGCTACGAGATCATTACTTTGAATAAGACTAATTACATTATAAAAGTTATAAGACACCCAATCAATAGCGTCTTGACATTTTAAAACAAACCTATACGCAAAAACTACAGCAATATGATTTCTTGGAAAGATCTTTTTGTAAGACAACGCTGATGCAAAAATCTAAATATAACTTTGACTATACATTTGTACTGAACCAAATATGTGTATTCATCTTCAGGAGTACGTTATCCTGCAAAAGGCCTTCACACAATCTGTAACCCGACGAATTATTTGGATTACGCTTCTAAAGTGGTAAAATGTGCCCCCCCCCCCCCCTCTCGTCCCCCCTCTAACTTCCATAATGGAAAAATCTACTAAATATATGCTGTAGACCTTAATAAAAATTTTCAACGAAAATTAGTTTGAACGAGATCAGGTCAGCAGTTTTTGAGAGTTTTATATTTAAAAATTATATTTGCGGTTTTAGAATATTCTAAAACCGCAAATATAATTTTGTATTTCATACAAATACTATGAAAAACAAAGTTATTTTGCGTAGTTACTAGGAAAATCATCGAATGACTCTTCTCGAGCAAGGTGGAGCAGTAGGAAGTGTTAGACTTATACTGAATAAAATCAACCCTTTTCTTTCAGTTGCCTCTACTTTCCGAAGCGGCAGTAGATAGATAGAATACTCTTTATTGTACACCAATAATTTAAACACACACGTGATTTACAATATTGAAAAATATGGTTACAATGGCGGTCTTATCGCTGATAGCGATATCTTCCAGACAACCTCTGGATGGACTTTAAGAACATAAAACAAAGAGGGAGGGGAAAGTCAGTGTACCTATTTCAAGTGTATAACATACACAAAAAGTAACTAAAGTAGTTAATATAAGTATACAACGTGTAATTTAAAGGGTATATACATACCAAGTGCATGGCTTCTTTGGATGATATCAAACGATATGGCAAGGGTTTTGTAATCCTAAGTCTACGTGTGTAGAACTTATTACAAATTCCAATACACTGATACCAGAGACCGAATTTTTCAAATTAAGAAGAACGAAAAGAATTATCGTGTTATTGGCAAGTGACGTGGAAAGTTATTGACCCTCGTAGTGCTGTGACACGTTTGTTATGATTGGTATTCAAGAAATATATGAAACCAATAATTTGGTATCAATTCTTTGAGTCAGTTATTTTGAGCTGAAACTGTGCATAGACACTCCATACCAGATGTTGTCTTCAGCCCTTTTGGATAGATATGGGGTTTCTGTTACACGTTGTATATATTTCTTCCTAACTGACACCTTGCTGGGATTGCGGGAACTTCTAACGTACCTGCGGCTTTGGTGACGGATAGGAAGAAAAAGTCCGATATGTAACCCTATAAGAAACGAGTCGATATTTCGACCTTTATTCACTCTTTTCATTCGTACTTTACGTATAGGTACCATCCCATCCGTCCCAGGCAATGAGAATAAAGGAACAGAGCGTGCACCAGCAAATACGTATGCACTACAATATCTCCTGCGCAGATGGCTAATCAATTATGAGATTGGTACTGACTATTATGTTCCTATTTGTCCTCAACCAAACCGCACTGGGCTCGTATGGTGGATTTTTTTTTTTTTTTGGGTTGGGCCACTCGTAGATCAGCTCACTAAGGCTGTGCGTCTACTTAACCGGTCTGTCCTATGGTGACTTCTAATAAATTAAAGGCCCCCAGCCAGGGCTTACAACTAAAATACGCTTACATCTAATGACCGCACGCTAAGGGCACTCCCTGTGGAGTACGGGCCTCGGCATAGCGGGGTCATTTGGGGAGGGCAGCAAATGGACAGGCTGGGTCGTATTTAAGGGAGTATTTATTGCTACTGGCTCAGCATCGCGGGCTGGCTCGTTTGGCAAAGGTCGGGGAGGATTTCCATTACAAGAACGCGGACGTCGCGATGGGCCTCGTCGGCGAGGCCGGAATACGGAACGCGTTTTGTGTGTGTGTCTTCTAAGAGTGCTAGTTTCCCTACTGCTCTCTTGTCGGATGGTGGTGGGGTCGTCGGGCTCGTCTAGGACGTTACGCGGGCGACGAACCCGAGAAATCTTGGAGGGTCTGTATCGCGCGGCCGATACGATCAGGGGGTTTGTGTGGGTATCAGCAGAGGTGAAGTAACGCACTGACATGCGTTTCAACACTTGCTTTATAGTCGGGAGTTTGAGGTCTACGTGGAGATTCTCATTCCTCAAGAACCTGGGCGCGTCCGTGGCCTTTCAGAGAAAACGGTTCTGAATGACTTGCATCCTATGGATCTGATTGGGACTGGCATGAGCAAACACCGGACAGGCGTACGTCATGATAGGACGTATGCACGTCGTGTAAATTCGGATTTTACATCTAAGGGAGAGCTTACTGTGTTTATTCAGCAAGGCGTGGAGCCTACCGAGAGCGAAAGCGGCTCGCGAGCGAAACGACTTTATGTGCTCACTGAAATTAAGGAACTGGTCGAGGATCACACCTAAGTATTGCTCGCTTCTCCCAAGGGATTGGCTTGCCAAACATAGTGATCGGGCGGGGGAGGGTGAACTGTCTATGTTGGCGAGCCCTGCGAAACAGGACTGCTTGACTTTTCTCGGGATTTACCTCAATCCTCCATTTCCTAAACCAATCGCCTAGTGCGTTGGCTGAGGTCTGGAGGGTATGGGCGATGCAATCGGGACTTTTTCCCGAGTAATAGATGGCCGTGTCGTCGGCAAATAGGGATAACTCTACTGGGGGCTTTTTGGGGATATCGCTAGTGAATAGCGTGAAGAGTGGGGGGGAGAGCACGGCGACCTGAGGGACGCCGGCTCTGATAGGGCGGGGGGTGGAAAGCGCTCCTTCGATACGATATCTGAAGGAGCGGTTCGACAGAAAGTCTCGAATGATGAGCACGAGACGGTCCAGCACACCTAGTTGGTAAGGCTTATAAATTAAGCCATTGTGCCAGACTTTGTCGAAAGCCTTCGCTATATCAAAGAATAGGGCCCCCGTCACCAGACCGCGTTGAAAACGGCCGCTAATGTGCTCTACGATGCGGTGGGCTTGGTGGACACTGGAATGATGGGCTCTAAAGCCAAACTGCTCGTTAGGGATTAGGCTCTTTGCCTCGACAAAGTCCTTGAGCCGATTAAGAAGAATCCGCTCGTAGACCTTGCCGAGGGCACTGAGCAGACTAATGGGTCTATAACTAGTCGGGAGGGACTTGGGCTTTTTGGGTTTTGGGATACCTATCACTATAGCCTCTTTCCAAGCTTGTGGAAACAAGTTGTTGGACATGGCGCCATTGAAGATGGCAGCCAGTAGGACTATGATCGTACGTGGGAGGAGTTTAAGTGCCCTAGTGGTCAGTCTGTCAGTCCCGGGAGCTTTCCTAGGTTTGAGTTTCTTGATGATCTCCTCCACCTCGTCTTCCGTGACGGGGGGGAGGGGAGCATCAGGGTCCTCGACAGGGGGTAGGGCAGATCTACGTTCGACCTCAGCATCCACGGGGGCAAGGTGGGCTGGGTCGACTGGTTGGGAGCTGGGAGAGCACTGGGCCTCCAGGCTGTCGGCTAGGCGTTCGGCTTTGTCTTCGTCGTCGAAGGCAATGCTTTTGTCCGGGCGGATAAGGGGAGGCATTGAGGCAACCTCAGTGGCGCGCATACTCCTCTGAAGTTGCCAGAAGGCATGGTGGGTGGGTTCCGGTTCGCTCAGGGTCTTGTCCCAGCCGGCTTCACGCCACTCTCTAATGCTGTTACTTACTTTGCGCTGTAAGTACCGCATGAAAGTTTTGTTATTCTGGCAGGTATGGTGGATCATGGCCTATTCCCTCTTATAGAGGGGAGACCAGTGTCCCAGCTTGAGAACGTAATAGGAACGTTTTGGGAATACTTTCAATGTGCGTACGGCTAAGGAGTGGAATTCCCTGCCGGAGTCTGTGTTTCTTGATCGCTATAACCTGGGAGTCTTTAAGTCAAGAGCGAATAGGTTACTTCTAGGTAAGCGTGCTCCATCTTCGACCACATCATCACTTACCATCAGGTGAGATGGTGGTCAAAAGCGAGCCGATATCAATTAAAAAAATAGGCCTATTTTTTTCCCCACAGCTGGATCTTTGACCCAGCAATAAAATAAAACCCAATCTCTGTCACATTGGTGGACCAGCTTCAGATTATGCTTAACGACCGCTTAGCGTGATCTCAAATGACTGCAAAAACATTCTTTTGTAACGTACTGCTCAAATGTTGCTTGATTGATGGCATTATTAAGGATGCGGTCGTTAAGGCTGTCAATGTACTCGGTTAGTTGAAAAGATTGATAAATGAGAATAGTTAATGTGCTCTCATCTCTATTATGCTGATTACATTTGGTTTTTAGGGTTCCGTACGCCTAAAAAGCTGAACCTCTTATCGATTCGTCCGTCCGTCCGTCTGTCATAATTCTTTCTGTAAGGAACGGGTAGAGATATGAAACTAAAATTTATATCAGATACTTAGATCTACGGTTTCCTTCAGTTGTAAAAAAATCGAACCTGTAAGTCAACGCTATCAAAAGATAATGACCGTTTACGTCGCATATTTTGTAATTCCACAAGGGAATCAATACCTATAGGGTAGGTACTTCCCGTTGATCTAGAATCATGAAATTTGGCAAAAAAAAATATATACAGCGGATGTAAATGAAAAAATTAAAAAACCGTTATTATGTAGCTCGGTACTATTGGACTTTTCACTTAGACTAGCACTCGCGAGATTATTTGATTCCGTGGTTTTTATCACGATAGAAACATAACCGTACCCCATAACCTACATCAAGCATCAAGCTACTTTCGAACATTAGAGCGTTTAAACAAACAAACTTCCTTTATACAGCATGTAACAAAAACCGTGTCCGATCCTTGAGAGTATTATTCGGCATCGTACTGCCTACACATATACGTAGCCATTTAATCGATTTGAGATTATTATTTTTCCCCAGTGAATATAATTAAATTTAAATAAAATATTAAAACTGACCAAAGGCAACACTGATCGCTCGACGTTCACATGTTATTACCTACAGTTCTGTGTCAAAGATGCCGCCTGAGCGGGTGGAGTGTTGTCAACTTAAAAAAAATTGCCATATTCAGTGTTAAATTTCGCATGGATTATAAAAATTAAAAATCAATAACTTTTGGTTTTTATCAGTTACATTTTTAAAACATATCTTCTAATACGTATGTTGAACCAGGAATATGCCATTATTGGGCTGGACAGGGTTTTTGTTACACCCTGTATATATACTAGCTGCTGCCCGCAACTTCGTTCACGTGGGAGGATTTCCCGCGTAACTCCCGATCCCGTGGGAATTCCAGATAAAAAGTATCATCCTATGTTAAAGGAACCTGGAAGGTTCCTGGAATAAGTTCCAGGGTGTCAATAATCTACTTACCTAATTTCATTAAAATCCATCCAGTGGGTCCGGAGATTAGCGTGTACAAACAGACAGACTTTTTTATTTTTTTGGCGTGTGACCGTTTCTTAACCTACAACAATTATTATTTTTGTATAAAATTTTAATGTCCAGACACACTTTTTTACTGTTTTATTATATGTATAGATATAGATATATATATATTAGTATAGGTAAGTTTGTACGGACACCTCGGTACGTGACTCACACTCTCACTTGGCCGGTATTTTTTATAAATTAGGTGTATTATTATGTTGAAAGCCAAAATACTTATTCAGAGCCTTATGGCTGATTTCTTGGAAAACTAAAGACGTAATCTGACATACGGACTATGAACTCTAAACGAGCAAAACATAGGTAATTTTAACTTTTTGCATTCCAACGGCTCGGGATGTGAATAGAATTAGTGTTCACTTCGCTTGAAGATACGCCTTAGCTCGAAGAAAAGGCACGAACACGATAATTAAATGTAATTTTAACATCCGCCGCCAAGATAGCTCGCACTGCCATTAAACAACAATGCAAAATTAAAACAAAAAGCGGCATCCATTCAATTTACATATTTCATTAGAAGCACAACAGAGCTAAATAAGCTTATTTTTCGTGGAGAAAATCATCAAATCCTCTCGCTTTGCGTGAAGCGGAAGGGAGTATCACAATTCTACTGCAGACTACAAATCCACCTTCCTTCAGTTGGCCTTAAGTTACGGGGCCGCTATGTAAATGCTAATTTATTTATATACTTGGAACAATAAACAGCTATACATATATGTATTGTAGTGATACACTCAAGCTAATAAAATCACTATTGCACACATGTAACCCACACATACCATTGTTCTCTAACAATATAAAGCGTGTTTAGGAACATCTTATATATTAGGCAATTAAGTTTTATCTTAAATTTTATATTATCTAATAATAATAATATAATTATCTAAAACACATAATGCAAATTCACCCAATATCTTACTACTTACTCTTAGCTTACCTTTGCCTTTTGAAAAAAGGAGCATTATACATCAACGTCCATTAAATGTGAACTGTATGTATTTCAACAATCGAAAGTGCAGCGTTAACAATAGATTCAGACATCTATATTCAATTCGAATGATCCGTTGATAATCGATAAATTAGAAGCATTGTCAAACCAAGACAGTAGACTGAAGATTAAGCGTAAAAAATGTCACTTCTAGATGATTTGGAATTATCGTTTTGAAACGAAAAAAAGCGAAAGTTAGCAACGGCTTTTAAGACGGGCGTACTGGTGAATAAGCATAATATTTGCATATTGAACGGACAAAAACCTCTGGCGTCAAGTCGTAATAACATATTGTGAAGTGCGTCAGTCTGTTTTGAAATCTCAGAAACATTATTATTAAACAAAGTAAATTTGAAGATGACTGCTGTTCACAAGAAAGACTAAACATGAGAACAAAATGTTATAAGGGGGATCTTATTTTCATGATGATCTTTAAAGTTAAGCAAGGTTTGTCGTGATCGGTCCGTGGATAGTTCATCTTAACATATCAAAATGGGTTTTTCGTCGTTTCGGACCACGAGCGGTTCGAACCGCGGTGTGAAATGTAGAAGAGCTCTTAAGAATGGGCTGTTTCGCACCGCGGCGGTCCTTGCGAGAGGTGATTTCTCCGTGTCTCGTCAAACCGTTAATCACCCGGCTGACATTTGAATATCTATTGACGTCGTTCAAGGGCGCATCCAGCTTTGGTGTCAGGTCACGTAATCGCGGTCAAGTCACAAGAAGTTATAATTTGTATTTCCTGACTCCGCTGCCAATTGGCCATCCACTGCCGATATTCATTTACAACGACAGAAACTGGAGTATTATCTAGTAACAATGTAAAAATTTTTATTAGTGGTCCACCTAGGTCCTGGACCCAGCCCAGGGGGGGGTCATGACCCCATGACCCCCCCCTGCCCTTGACGTCGTTACGAACAGATAAAAGCCAGAAAATTTAACACCTATCTCGCCTTGGCGAACAGGGTATCGCCCTTGACATCCACAACTCGGTAGCCAGCAAGTTCAGACTATAAGCAGGCCCAACATAGTTGGAGAAACACTAAAAAAATTATGTATTAATAATTTGATCTACCAGGGTAGCTTGGTATAGAGATTTAAATTTATTATACAATATTATCATTAAATTATCAACGAGGACAGTAAATAATTAAGTATTAAATAGTTCTTGAATTAACTTAATAAGTGCCAGGTGATGTCACTAGTGTTTCGATACCTACCTACATCAAATTCAACGATAACCCACGGACAAAGACCTTAGGGTCCGAAATAAAACAAGAGTGCAAAAATCTCTCAAGGTTACTTATGGATTTTGGGGCCAGCTTCTTAGTAAGGATTAAAAGGCATTTTATTACTTATTTTAAACAAGCTGTGCCCTCGACTTTGTTCGCGTGGGAGATTTGTCCAGAGTAAACCACGATCCCGTGGGAATTCCGGGATCAAAAGTACCCTGTATAAACATACAGGCTACTTTTAATCTCAGTATCTCCATTCAGTTTCCTTCCTATAATCACCTCTATGTTTCAGTGAATACCCGCAAAATCCATCAGCCGTTCCAGATTAGCCCAGACAAAATTAAAGTTAGGCAGACCGACCGACAGACAAACATTTTTTAAATGACCACTATCTCTCCCCATGGTAAGTGATGATGTGGTCGAAGATGAAACACTCTTGCCTATAAGTAGTAACCTATTCACTCTTGACTTAAAGACTCCCAGGTTATAGCTGAATAGTGTACAAAATGTTAGCGAGGACGAATTCAAGTTCAAATTGAATAAAAATTCAATAACACACATGGGAATAATATGATAAGAATATTTGCATTTATATAAGTAGAAGATATATATAGATACATTTTAAATCTTGTGGTCCAAAATCAACGTATGCAGATGACGCATGTGTGAACTTGTAAATTAAAATGATAAATACGAGTGTCGTGTTTTATTTACTGTAAAAGATCACTACTCAACGAATAAACGATAATCATAAAGTATTTTCTATTAGAAAACCACTAATCAAGTAATTAACTTGAAGGTTAAAAAACAAACTTAGCTGCAATTTATAAGCGTATCATCTTGGTAAATTAAACGCAACAAAACCATTTACGATCAGTATGGTTTTTGTAAAGTCAACATTTTTTATATTATGAGTTTTTAAACATAGCTTGTGCAACAAAGCTAGTGCACAGTTCGATTTAATCGTTTCCTATAGAGAAGAATCGTCTAGAAACTCCATGGTTACTTTTTACGAAACATACATATTTTTGACAATGTTTTTCTTTATTGATAAATAGGCTTGCGTTTGACCACAATCTCACTTGATGGTAAGCGATCATTGTGATCGAAGATGAAGCACGCTTGCCTAGAGTAACTCTTATAGCCATCAGGAAACAGACACCGGCAGGGAATTCTACTTAGCCGTACGCTCAAAGTATTCCCAAAACGTTTTGTGCGTGTGGATGTATATGTCGCAGGTTTTTCATAAAATTAGGTTTTTGATCAAAAACCTAGGTTTTTGATGAAAAACCGGAAGATGACACATTTTAAACTCAATTTCATCATAAACCTTTAACAATCCAGATTTTTGATCAAAAACCTGAACTAATTTGGGTTTATGATAAAGTTCTTGTCAAAATCACGGGTTTGCTTTCTTTTATGACAAATAAATCAATTTACTAAAATAAATAAAACAATCCATCATCATTTGCAACTTAGTGGAAAGAAAACAATTGTTTATTTATCAAAATTTTACATCCATGATCCAATCAAAAAATTTTTTTGGTGGTTGGCAACACCGGTGACAGGTCGTGAAAAAAACGATCTCGTAGTAAAATTTGCATTAAATATTTTAAATTGTGTATTAATTAGTGTAAGATCGGCTATTAACGCTAGATTCAAGGCATAAAGAGACTCAATCAGTGTTTGTGCCGTGTTTTTGTTGTAATAACTTCAAAAATCTATAAAACAATAAGTTTTGTACCGGCTGTCAGTTTGGTTGGACTCGGACTGGAAATCACCAAACCCGGGGAGTATATTTTTTCATAATTTTACCTATACTTATTACTTTTACACACTTCTCAACACCTGCAAATACTGCTCAGATCTTTGAGCAACGTCCAGTAAACATTGGCACCGTTTATGTCTCCTTTTGCTTGACAAACTGTGGAAGCAAAATCGATGACGAAAACATTCGCCCCAGACAAAACTCATACTGCATATTTACTACACATATACTTACATAATTATATTCAATTCTTATTAATCAACTATTAGCTTTGTTTAAACCAGTAACTTTTATTAAATAAGCAAGAAATCCATAGTGTTAACTATTATACATGCTTCGTGAATAACTTTTTTCTTGTAATCTGAGCAAATGACTTTCTGTTAATATAAAGACAAAAAGTAATGTGTTAGATATTAAACATAAAATTAGAAGTTAATAGTACTATCATTCTCTATTTTTCTGCTACCTACATTCTTATTTATTATCCTTTCAACAATTTAATTTCATTTCTGTCTTGTAATTTCTTTTAATTCTAATAGTTATTTTCTTACTACTTTCTCAGGTTCTAAACTTCCCTAGTATATCCCCCAAATACTCAGTTGATTTCTGTCACATTCCAGGAGCAGTTCGGTCAACTTTTTGAATATGATGACCCGCGGAGCTACTGTTCGTGACATGAATGTGAAACTGAATGCCGCACTGAAGGAGCTCGAGGTCTCAAAGAAGACCTGCAATGACCTGCTGCGAGAAAGAGAGGAAAGCGAGGTGGAAGTAACGAAGTTAGTGGACAAAAACACTGAACTCAAGAAACAGCTCGTGGAACTGCACACCCAGCACATGGACATATTGGACCAGCATCACCACCTCCGCAATCTAGTGTCTGAGTTTCAAGAATGCAGCGACACACATGACCAGGCACTGAAACGGATATCAGGACTTGAAGCAGAACTATACAAGGCTCAGAATACAATTTCTACAATTGAATCCTTGAGATCCAGTGAACAAGTTGCCAACACAAACAGTCTATTCGACGAGCTGGTGGGTAGTGGATCTGGACTGGAGTGTAAGAAGCCCACCTATACCATAGACTTGACTGGGGACGATACATTAACTAAATGTCCTATTTTAAGTAGCCACAATAAAATAAAGAAATATATCAAAATTAATAGAAACATTCAAAAGTACAAGAAACTTTTAAAATCAAAAAGTGTTTATAAATATAATATAGAACTTAGAAAGCAGCGTGTTATCCTAAATAGCCAATTAAGAGAATGTAATTGCAAGTTAGATAGTCAGAAAAAGATGTATGATGTTGATATACAAAATCTAGAGCAGGAATTACTGAGTAGGGAAAATACACTTAGGGATATTTTTTATAAGTATGAGTCGAGCCAGAAAATGTTAAGTGAGCGCATGCAGGAGGCCTGTGACTTGGTGGACTTGGTAAAGTTTAATGCGGAGAGGTATGAGTCATTGACAAAGGACCTCCCCTGCAGTTGTGTTCCAAATCCCTCGGCCATCATTTCATCGAATATTACTCCCGCATCCTCACTCAGTGTGCCACATACCTTGGAAACCATAAGTCCAGCCCAAAGTAACATTTTAGTGTTTTCAGATAGTTTAGGGACAGGTTTTGGTTCACTATTAAATACTCATTGTAATCATGCTATACTAAGTCATTGTTACCATAACCTGCATTTCACTGAGCTTGTTCAAAAAATTAAACAATCTAAATTGAATGAGCACACCACAGTCATTGTTTTATTTGGCAACAGTCTTAATGTAACTAAAAAGGACTTAGTTAATGGTATTGACACCCTCCTTAAATTAAAATTAGGCAAATTAATTTTATATGCTTTACCATATTCTAATAATTTGACATTTTATCAAAATCAATACATTTTTAGCCTCAATAACTTAATTCATATGTTAGTATGCCGTCATAGTGACCGTTTATTGTATTTTGATACTAACAATTTTGTTAGAGATTTTGTTTTAACTCGGGAACATATTTATCTTCCCAAAAAAAGTCGACATCTATTGGCTACTTTGTTAGCTTTCAATATACACTCAGTTATTGGTAATTTGACTGATCCTAGGTTAAGTGACTATTCAGTTTTATCTAGGGTGTCTAATAATACTGAAATTGATTCTTTAAACTCTTAGATGTGACAAAAGAGAGGCATAATAATACCATTTTACTTTATCATCAAAATATAAATCGCTTCTCTGGCAAAATACCTGATGTGGAACTGTTAATAGATAAATATCATATGGATATCTTATGTTTTTGTGAAACCTGGTTAAAATCAGATAGAATGTTATTTAATATTAATAATTTTTCGGTTGCCAGTGCATATAACAGGTCCTCAGTAGGGGGTGGTACTTTGATATTATGTAGGAATTACCTTAGATATAAGGAACGTAAAGATATCACCGCTTTCTCTATTGATCGCTTGTGTGAGGTAGCATGTGCAGAGGTTGAGGGCCAAATTTTCTTGTGTGTTTATAGACCACCAGCATCAAACTATTCATCATTCTTAATAATAATGGAAGAAATACTAACTAACCTTCTAAGAGATAATAAATTAGTTTTCGTTTGTGGTGACTTTAATATTGATTTGTTAGTTAATTCGCCTGAAAAATGCAAGCTTATTTCATTGTTTAGTTCTTTCAATTTAAAATGTATATTCAATGAAGCAACGAGAATAACAGCAACATCTGCTTCATGCATTGATAATATTTTTACCAATTGTACTACTGTCAAAGAATCTTCCCTGGTTAGTGGCGTTAGGTCTGACCATACAGGTCAACTTGTATCTTTTGAGTTGATTAAAAAGTTACTTTTAAATAAAACTATTGATTTTAGGCCTCTTACTAAAAACAAATTAAAAGCTTTTAATGATAACATTCTCAGTAATCTTTCAACAGCCAATTTTGACTCCCAAAACCCCAACGTAAATTATAATACATTATTTTCTACACTTTGCCTTGAATTTAACAAGGCTTGTCCAGTTAAGAGAGTTCAAATTAATAATAAATCTAAATTTAATGAATGGGCCACTGCTGGAATTAGAATAAGCAGAGATAACTTATACAAATTATATCATGAAAAATCGTTGACTTCTAATGAATCCTTCCATAATTATGTAAGAAATTATTCAAAAATATTTAAAAGAGTCTGCGCCCATGCTAAATCAAAATCTATTAGTAATAAAATTTGCACTTCTGCTAACAAAATAAAAACTGTTTGGAAGGTGATAAACAAAGAAACTGGAAACACAAATCAACAAGATCGGAATGAATTGATTTTGAACATTGATAATAATATCATCACAGATAAGTCAAAAGTGGCTGAGACGCTGGAAAATTACTTCACCAACATTCCAATAGAGGTTACAAAACCGTTGCAATCTTCTCCAATATTAGCAGAATCTTTTCTGAAAGAAAACTTTATGAAGGATATACCAACATTTGCATTTAAGCGTATTTCTATTGATGTAATTAAAAAAAACATTCGCAAGTCTTAACATTAAAAATACTGAAGACTTATGGGGTATATCTGTTAGGGTTCTTAGAGATATCATTGACTCAATTGCTCCCGTCCTAACAGGCATTTTTAACCAATGTATAGACAGCGGTACTTTCCCAGACTTAATGAAACATAGTAAAGTAGTACCAATTTTCAAGTCGGGTTGTAAGAGTGATCCCTCTAATTATAGACCGATATCTGTGCTTCCAGCATTGAGTAAAATTTACGAAAAAATCATGCTGGACCAGATGCTGTCACATTTTAATTCAAATGGGATTCTACATAGTCAGCAGTTTGGTTTCACGAAAGGTAGGTCAACAACTGATGCAGGAGTAGCACTCATCCGTCACATTTTGGAATCTTGGGAGAAATCCCATGATGCAATTGGCATATTCTGTGACCTCTCCAAAGCTTTTGACTGCGTTGACCACGAAACACTGATACGTAAATTACACTATTACGGAATTCGTGGACTAGCTGCTGATCTGGTTTTTTCCTATTTATCAGACAGGCAACAAAAAGTTAATGTAAACGGAGCGATATCTTCAGGATCTTTAGTGAAGATGGGCGTGCCACAAGGTTCAATTCTAGGTCCTTTCCTCTTCCTTGTATACATTAATGACCTACCTCTCATGATGTCTAACTTATGTAATATAATTCTTTTCGCCGATGATACTTCACTCATTTTTAAAATAGCTAGAAGAGATACAGATGTTTTACAAATCAATGAAAGTCTGGCTGTTCTCTCGAAATGGTTCTCAGCTAATAATCTCGCACTTAATGCGAATAAGACAAAATGTCTCAAGTTTTCACTACCTAATGTCCCACAAGCTGGACTCAGTTTGATACTTGACGGCAAACAAATTGATCTTATTACTGAAACTGTATTTTTGGGTGTAACTATTGACTCAAAGTTGCAATGGGGCCCTCACATTAGGACTCTTTCAGGTAAATTAAGCTCAGCTGCATATGCAGTAAGAAAAATTAGGCACTTGACTGATATAGCGACAGCTCGGTTAGTTTATTTTGCTTATTTCCACAGTATTATGTCTTATTGTATACTACTGTGGGGATCCGCAGCTGACGTAGATTCAATCTTCATACTACAAAAGAGGGCAATCCGGGCAATTTATAAAATGGGTCCCCGCGAATCCCTTAGAAATGTATTTAAAGAAGTAAATATACTGACTCTGCCTTCTCTTTATATATTAGAAAGCATATTGTATGTACTGTAGCGTAAATAAAATTAAGTGCATAGTATAACACAAACCGCTACTTTACACGTTTAATTTTGATTAAAAGGAAAAAGATAGAAAACAAGTACTTAATTAAAAAATATAAAAAAGTTAAATATTAGTTATTATTGGGAACCTTTCAGTGATGGCGTGGGTTAACTTAGCGGAAAAAAAAAAATGTTATCGAAAGTATTATGCAAATATTTTTAACTTACCTAACAAAAAAATCGATTGCAATCGGTTATAGCTAGGCGAATACGCATTATTAGTAATTTTAATTACAAAAACACTAAGAGCATCCAACGCGTCTTGATAGGCCTTAGGTTAGAAAGAGTTTTTGACGTGAGAATTTTAGATTAGAAATATACAAATTAGGTGCACTATTTAAAATAAAACTCCTGCTGCGAAAACTCGGTAATTCCTGGACGGCTGAACACGACTGTGGGAAGTAACGTAGAAATCACGGAGCCACTGCGCTGCGGAGTCCGCATCTACCTCGTACTCGCTTCAGGCCTTTGAGATGGACGTCTCAGGCACAGGATGTGCTCGGATACCGGGCGAGAGCGCCCCGACCTCCGTCGTCGATAACCGACGTCGCTTGCCCGTAGGGTGGAGCCAAAAATTGGCTTGTAACGGGATCTAAACAAAAAAGAAACTTCAGACCACCGATGCAAGCTGAATCTTTGATTAATTATGAAACTAGTGCGAAATGGATCGAAAAGAAAAAAGGCGACAATACATACCAAATTAACCAGAAAATCACCCACAGACTATCCTTTTGCTAGGACACTTTATATTTTTTATTGGCTTAACACCAACAAAAAAAAAACTTTCACTTCATAATTTCGATATGAATCAAAAAATAAGGTCGACCATCACATATCGGGTCCCAAAAATGTAATGACGCCGTCAAAAGGCAAAACATCCGAGGATATTTTTCACGATTCCTTGTTCAAATGTGAATAACAGCTATGAAGAAAAAATTTTATTGAAAAGTTTGGATTAGAATTGGAGGAAGTTTTAACCGTAGCGGTTTTACGCTACAGTACCCCATTTCCAGTAAAAAAAAAAAAATGAGAGTAGCAACCCTAAAGGTGAGTGGCAACCCTAAAGGAAAGGTGAGTGACAACCCTAAAAGAAAGGTGGTTGACAACCCTAAAAAAAAGGTGGTTGACAACCCTAAAAGAAAGGTGGTTGACAACCCTAAAAGAAAGGTGCTTGACAACCCTAAAAGAAAGGTGGGAGATCAACCCAAGTGAATGTATCAACCCAGTGAGAGGGTGACAATGCTATAACAGATTGACATCACAACAACAGATTGAAAACACAACAACAGATTGAAAACACAACAACAGATTGAAAACACAATAACAGATTGAAAACACAATAACAGACTGACAACACAAAAGGGATAGCATCAACCAAGAGTAAAAACCATAATATATACAAATTAAATAAACTAGCCCAACTAACTTTAAACTAAATACATCAAATCAACGACATCGAAGTGCAGCTGATACTGAATAAAATTGAAAGCCGGCCTCCAGTTTAGACGTTAACAGTGCGAGCTTCAGATGCGTCTCCTAAACCTACATTAGAATAGAAAAACAAACGATAGAACTAGAATAATATTCTTAAATAAATAGGAACAAAGAACAATATTCAAGACGAAACAAATAAGAGTTGAGATTAAGAAATAACCTAAAAATAACTTCCAAGGAAGTCAAACAAAAACTCGAAGTCGAACACAAAAGCTCGAAGTCAGATAATAACTCGAAGTGAGACACGACACAAAGTCCAACACGACTCAAAGTCAAACACGACTCAAAGTCAAACACGACTCAAAGTGAAACACGACTCAAAGTCTAACACGACTCAAAGTCAAGAGCTTAAGTTATAGAGGGATAAGTTAGAAGGTTAAGTTAAAGAGAGAGGGTTAAGTTGAAGAGGGTGGACCTTAAATCAAAATCAAAAATACGACGCTTAATGAGAGGAAATGGTTAAGAATAAATATTAACTCCAGGGAGGAATGAGGGTCGAAATAATAAAAGAGGTGTCGTTAATTGAAAACTAATGGCCTAACATAAGTAATGCTGATTAAGTTAAGAATATGGAACAAATTAATTCATTTAAGTATGTCTTTTATATGATATTGTCCAATATGATGAGAATCACAGTCTTGTAGGACATATGTAGTCATGGAGATGACTCTGATCACACGACATTTAATGAAACGAGGAGCAAGCTTTCCTGTAAAGTATTCAGCAGCTGACGATTTTGAAAAATTACGCCTCCATACAATGTCGCCGGCATTGAGTGTAATAGCCGTGCGGTTCGTATTGTAATTTCGTGAATTACGGAGAAAAGCAGAAGAAAGATTGTCCGCTACTTTTGCGTAAATCTCGGCGAGCGAAGTCAGATTACTCGCGTGTTGTTCCCGACTTTCAGCTAAATTAGTGCTTAGAGTCTGGTTATTCGCACGCGATGAATCCATACAGACTTCTCTACCGAATATGAGAAAGTTTGGCGTAAACCCTGTGGCTAAATTAATACATGAATTGAGGTAAAGTTTGACCTTGGGTAACAATTTAGCCCAATTCCTTTGGTTCTCGCCAACCAATATGCTCAAACAAGTAACGACACTTTGGTTATAACGTTCAACCGTGTTTGCTTGTGGAGTGTAATAAGGGGTATACGTAGGGGATTCAATGCGAAACGATCTAAGAAAATTTAAAAACTGATTACTACGAAAAACGGTAGCATTATCACAGAGAATAGACCGTGGAACTCCGAAGTTAAAAAATATTTCAGATTCCAAAGCTTTTATAACTGAATTGGCGTCAATCCTTTTAAGGGGGACTAACCAAACATATTTAGAAAAAACATCGACCATAGATAAAATGTATTTGAACCCATAATAAGCGATTGGAAGCGGTCCAATAACGTCGATAGAAATCATTTGTAGAGGTAAAGAAACTTCCTTTGGATAACACATATGACCACGTGGTTGGGAATTCGCGATCTTATAAGCTTTACAAACCTCACATTGCCTTAAAGTCTCAGAAACATCTCGAAACATATTTGGCCAGTAAAAGTTATCTTTGAGCTTAAAATAAGTCTTTGAAACTCCAGGATGTATAGAGAGAGGATTATTATGAGCTTCCCATATAGCGGATTTAACCTTTTCAACGGGTAAAACTATGCGCCAAGGATCAGAGCACAATGGGTTAGTGATTGGCATGCGTCTTAACAGAACACCGTTCCGAATGGCGTAGGCTGGAAACGTTTGAGGGGAGTCACGAGCCCCTAAATACACCTTTTTATACCATCTATCATTGGTATGGTCAGGTCCTTGATCGAATGTAACCGGACTCGCGTACATTCTAGATAAAGCGTCTGGAACGACGTGTTGCGACCCTTTGCGATGAATGATATCAAACGTGTAGAACGACTAGTACCCGGAGTGGGCCTAGGTGGAATGGGAGGAGGTCTAGAAATATTAATACTTCCGTGTAAAGGAGTCTCAACGATAGAACCTTCTTCGGACATTTTTAAACACAAAATAGAAATAGGTTAAATGAAAGAGCGGGACTTAGCAGGAAATCGTTAGATATCGTGCCGTAATATCGATGCGGGAAGAAGACAACAACATGAACGTCAAAGGAATCGGCTGGGCTAAGAATCCAACAAAAACAGATACTAGCAAATAGCAGAAAAGCAAACAGACGGGCTAAAAAATAAAAAAGGTAGACACTAGCACACGACCATTCAAAAAGCTTACCTTTGGTCACGATGCCTAACCATCCACACATCAAACACACTCTACGGGAAACTAACTACCGCTACCTACTGGGATAAAATAAAACTCGGGATAGATACGTAGATTTTGGGAGAAAATAAAAGAATTGGAAATTGGGTATAGTTACAAAGTTAATCTTTAAAATTGAATTTCACAAACATCACACAATTTAGCAAAGAACATAAATTCAGTAAGCAAATCTGTAGTCCAGTCGTATGAATCGGGAAAACATTCAAGACAGGTAATCCTTTTAGCTTCCATACGGGTATCTGACCAATTCTAAAACCTGAAACTCACAACAAGAAAGGTGAAAATTAAAGATTGCTCTCAAGAGCAACCACACACGAGATAACAAAAAAAAATAGGTATTTTAGTAATAATTAATATGCAAACTTACTTTAATTCGGGCGCCATTTTGTAGCGTAAATAAAATTAAGTGCATAGTATAACACAAACCGCTACTTTACACGTTTAATTTTGATTAAAAGGAAAAAGATAGAAAACAAGTACTTAATTAAAAAATATAAAAAAGTTAAATATTAGTTATTATTGGGAACCTTTCAGTGATGGCGTGGGTTAACTTAGCGGAAAAAAAAAAAATGTTATCGAAAGTATTATGCAAATATTTTTAACTTACCTAACAAAAAAATCGATTGCAATCGGTTATAGCTAGGCGAATACGCATTATTAGTAATTTTAATTACAAAAACACTAAGAGCATCCAACGCGTCTTGATAGGCCTTAGGTTAGAAAGAGTTTTTGACGTGAGAATTTTAGATTAGAAATATACAAATTAGGTGCACTATTTAAAATAAAACTCCTGCTGCGAAAACTCGGTAATTCCTGGACGGCTGAACACGACTGTGGGAAGTAACGTAGAAATCACGGAGCCACTGCGCTGCGGAGTCCGCATCTACCTCGTACTCGCTTCAGGCCTTTGAGATGGACGTCTCAGGCACAGGATGTGCTCGGATACCGGGCGAGAGCGCCCCGACCTCCGTCGTCGATAACCGACGTCGCTTGCCCGTAGGGTGGAGCCAAAAATTGGCTTGTAACGGGATCTAAACAAAAAAGAAACTTCAGACCACCGATGCAAGCTGAATCTTTGATTAATTATGAAACTAGTGCGAAATGGATCGAAAAGAAAAAAGGCGACAATACATACCAAATTAACCAGAAAATCACCCACAGACTATCCTTTTGCTAGGACACTTTATATTTTTTATTGGCTTAACACCAACAAAAAAAAAACTTTCACTTCATAATTTCGATATGAATCAAAAAATAAGGTCGACCATCACATATCGGGTCCCAAAAATGTAATGACGCCGTCAAAAGGCAAAACATCCGAGGATATTTTTCACGATTCCTTGTTCAAATGTGAATAACAGCTATGAAGAAAAAATTTTATTGAAAAGTTTGGATTAGAATTGGAGGAAGTTTTAACCGTAGCGGTTTTACGCTACAGTACGCAAAAATATAGGACTTTTTAAGATTAGAAGCGATTTCCATACTATAAACACGCGCAACAAACATGAAATTGTTATACCCAAATGGAGATTAGCCAAGACAAACAAGTCATTCCTTGTAAACAGCATACGCTTTTATAACAAGTTGCCAAAGTATGTGACAGATCTTAGCGAGGGAAAATTTAAAACCCATATTAAACGTGTCCTTTTGAAAAAAGCATATTATAAGATTAAGGACTACATTGAAGATAAGACTGCTTGGCAATGATTCCTTCTGCACTTCTGCTTCCCTGGCTTATTGTGACTGCGTTATTGTATAAAGGTCTATTAACAACCCCACTTTTTTTTTTGTGTTGTTGTTATTTTTTGTTTTTTTTGTTGTTATTTTTATTTTATTTTACTTGTATATAATTTTTTTTTTTATGTCATTTGCTTAGTTCATTTGCAGTTCTGTAAAGTTAATTTTTAATGTAAATGTGTGAACACTATAGACTCTGAGATTCATTTCTGATTAGTTATATTACATTTTATTATGTCAATTAGTCTATACTGTCCTCTCATACCAAAAATAAATTAAAAATTGTATCTATTATGCAAAGATTGTGAAAATCAAGATATTTTTAAAAGAGTAACCGTGGAGTTTCTTGCCGGTTCTTCTCCATAGGAAACGACCAATTTCGAACCGTGCTAACTTCTGACGTTTTATGAGTGCCCATTTAGGCCTATGTAAAATAAAACAATTTTGATTTTGATTTTGAATCAATATTCTCCTCCTTCAATCCAATTATCAAATGAAATGTTTCAATTTCACGTACCTATATTAATCTGATTTTGATAAGCCGCGAAAATGAAGTTTCGTAACTATTAAATACGACTAAACTGAGTCAAAATTAAAAAAGAATAAAAATGTAATAAAGGAACGTTTATCACGTGCTTGCTTTTTTATAAATCTGCTAGTATGCTTTATTTAATATGACAGTTTTTTGACTTGTGACATCTAGAGTTGCACAAAACATTATTTTTTCTTGCATGCACATCGATTTGTCTTGCAGCGCGCATTTCTTAAAACCTTGGCCTCCAAATAATGACATCTTTGAAGCAATTTCACGCAAACTCAGTTCATTTGTCGATACAGGTTCGTTAAAGGCAGTAGTTGATATTTGAATAGATGTTTCGAGGCAGCCAGTCTTTTAGAACCCCAGCTGAAGTACCAATTTTGAATAAATCGTTCTTCTTATCAATTACATTTCCTATAATGTTACTTGCATCCAGTGGCCCTCTATCTATTTTCGGCACATCAACTAAAATTGTAGCACCAATATCGATTTCTCCAAATTTATCCGAAGAAGTTGCTTTAATTTTTTTTCTGCTGACATTTTTAAATTTACAACGGCATGTTCTCTTTCGATAAGTATGTTTTGTTCTTTTTGACATAAATCACACAGAATCTTTGATCCATACCCTTCAACAACCAGTTCATCAAATTTGCAGGAAGATATTATCAGAAGAAAATAAAGGGTGTGGAGTACAGGCCTCAGCATAGCGGGGTCGTTGGTGGAGGGCAGCAAAGGATCAGACTGGGTCATATTATTATTAATGTGGTTATTTATTGCTACTGGCTCAGCATCGCGGGAAGGCTCGTTTGGCAAAGGTTGGGGAGGGTTGACGTTACAAGTACGCGGACGTCGCGATGGGCCTATGGGTTTATGTATTTCTTTAGAGTGCTAGTTTCCCTACTGCTCTCTTGTCGGATTGTGGTGGGATCGTCGGGTTCGTCTAGGACGAGACGCGGCCCGTCGGTTCCGATTCCCAGGTTCATCAACCTGGGAAATTTTTGAGGGTGTGTATCGGGCGGCTGATACAATCAGGGGGTTTGTGTGTTTTTCAGCAGAGGCGAAGTAACGCACTGAATTGCGTTTTAACACTTGCTTTATAGTCGGGATTTTGAGGTCTACTTGGAGATCCTCGTTCCTCAAGTACCAGGGCGCGCCCTTGGCCTTTCGGAGAAATCGGTTTTGGATAACTTGCATCCTATGGATCTGAGCCGGACCTACCGAGAGCGAAAGCGGCTCGCAAGCGAATCTGCTCTTTTAAATTGATTTATTTGTCATAAAACAAAGCAAACCCTTGATTTTGACAAGAACTTTATCATAAACCCAAACTAGTTCAGGTTTTTGATAAAAAATCTGGATTGTTACAGGTTTATGGTGAAATTGAGTTTAAAAAGTGTCATCTTCCGGTTTTTCATCAAAAACCTAGGTTTTTGAACAAAACCCTAATTTTGTGAAAAACCTGCGACATATATAGGTGTGAGAGGACAGTATAGATCAATTAACATAGTAGGATCAATTAAAGATTAATATAAGTAGGTCTTAAGCAGGATGTTGGCAACCCTAACGTCAGTCATACATCGTTGATATTAAATAACTATGTGCCAGCCCCAGTAATTACTCAAGGCATATGGCATGGACACGAGAAGGTAGCGAGCACAATGGACACTCTGCTGATGTAATTATACAGTTTGAGCCGAAGCCACTAGACCCTATAATTGTTTTGTAAAGTTATGCACGGCATATTTACGAATGGTTGTAAATCGGAGTAGTTAATGCGCGGAAGATCTTTAAGGAAAATTACCACCGGACAGACGAGAAATTATAGATTAAGAAGATTGTTTAATTTATCACTTTAGCTAGCTATTTTCTAACTTTTAAAATTAACAAAAACATAAACAAAAATAACAAACGCTACCAGCGTTCAAAAGAATGGTGAAGGAGCATTACCTTTCCCTGTAACTTTTCCCCTTCTTTCTAAATTATGTATGTAATATTTATTAGTATATTATGATTTTTGTAGCGTATGCAAATATGTTATACTATTATTTTCAATTAATATTATTTATGATGTTTGTACACCGACAGCTCTAAATCTGTCCCCTTTAAGTTTTGTCCATCCAAAAGTTGTCTTGTATCGGCCTGTGAGATAAGACCGCCAAATATTGTAAGGTATACAATAAAGTATATAATAAATAAATACATAAATACGGTTTTCACTCTTACAACGTACTTACCTTTATTGTCGAGGGGAAATTCATCAAATAGACTTCTACTATAATATACTCCTATTTCCTTTCAAGCATCTACATTTATCAAATTTCAATCAGATCCGTTCAGTAACCTCCTAGGTTCTTACCTAAATGGTAAAGATATAAAGATACTAAATATAGTAAGAAGATTTAACAAAAAGATGTACCACTTATCAGAAGATTCCTTAATGCCATTTAGTTGCCCTTTTAAGTTCTGGGGCTGCGGTAACTTGTTTCACCAATTCCGCAAATATTACCCTGTTCGCTAACTTACGATCATAAACTAATGACTCATAATATAAAATTAGTTTATTTACGAAAGGCAAAGGAATAGGCTGTCCAACTTAAATGGGACTGGGCAGGACATGTCCGCCGCATACCGGACAAACTGTGGTCCCGTAAGACACAGGATTGGTGCTCTGAGACTGCAACTCGTGGCCGCGGCAGACTACGAAGGCGGGACAACCTGGATGGATTCCTTAACAATTGGAAGGATGAGATTGTTTTTTCTTATTCATTTTAATTTTTTTAAATCTTACATTCAAATAATAAATTTAGAATAATGTTATGTTTTAGTTTTAAGTTCTAGTATCTGTTTTATATTATTGCTGTGCCCTAACAGTCTATAATTTTTCCTTTTATCTTTAAGAATACATAACATAACATCTACTGTATATACATTCATATACGGTAGATGTATATGAATGACGTAAAGGGATGTTTTTTTTTTTTTAATGAATATAAATATGAGGCGCAGAATCGTGACCGCTAGAAGAAATGGAGGGAGACCTTTGCCCAACAGTGGGCAGGCAATAAGTAATAAGGCTAATAAGTATGAAGTATCTTCAGTGTACTAAGCGTATCATACATCACAAAACTAGGCCAAAGTTACAGAGGTAAACACACTAAATCAAGCGTAAACCTCAAGACTAAAGGCAATGAATGAATTTCCTCCATGACAATCACGTGTAAACAAATAACGACCTTATTGCCTGACTATTAATACTTAAGGTCAGCTGTTTGAATAGCATCTCATTTTCTTATTTAATGTGACGTCTTTGTGCGTAGCTTTGCTGGATGGAATTGGTGCAAGGTTGTAGTGATTCTGCTGGTGGGATGC
Organism: Tholera decimalis; assembly: GCA_943138885.2. Taxonomy (NCBI): domain Eukaryota; kingdom Metazoa; phylum Arthropoda; class Insecta; order Lepidoptera; family Noctuidae; genus Tholera; species Tholera decimalis. The sequence continues at coordinate 1,783,632 of OW964552.2, read as the reverse complement.
AAGAATCTTATTTGACAGAGCGGCCAGTAATCTAATGCGGATTGACATTGACAGTTGTAGTTGACACATGTCAATTGAATTTGGTTTTGTTGTCTTCAAAGTTTTTTTATATAAGATTGCTGGGGGTTTGGATGGGTGAACTAGTAATGATGTACCCACATTGCTGGTTCTCTTAAAAATAATTATAAGTTTCATATGAGTTGAAGAATCGACAACATTTAGATCAACAAGGCAGTTAGTGGCGGTAAAACATTTATCTACACTAGAATTTTTTAACGTGGACGCTTTCACATACATTGAAACTCATTTAGAAGAGACATTTGACCGTGCAGTAATTAAACATGGCTCGCGACAACCACGTCGTAAACTAGCTAATAACTGTGGATTCGCTTGCGTTAATATAGGTATACTATGTTTATATAGTTATAATATGTAACCAAAAATCATCTTCTTAAAAAAAAAAAAATATATAAAAGCGTAACAACAAACATTTCGATTTCTTGAATTTGTAATATTATAAAAACTTTTTACCAAAAAATTAAACCGACTCCCAAAAAACACTGCAAAGTGAAAAATAACTTTAATTTCGGTAGTCGGTGTCTTTAGTTTTGTATTTTCGTTTTTGGCACCGACTTCCGAAATTAAAGTTATTTTTCACTTTGCAGTGTTTTTTGGGAGTCGGTTTAATTTTTTGGTAAAAAGTTTTTATTTCACTCTTTTTAGTTGGTCTATTTTTAATTTACCTAGTTACAAGAGCCTAATTATCAACTACTTATAACCTTTTACAAAATATTGCTTTTCCCAATGCTGGGCCGTTAATTGTTGAGGAGTTCTCCTGGTACTTCACCATCAGCTCTTCATCACCATATGCATTGTGACGAGCATAAAGTGCGTAACATCCATATTCAAGTAATCGAATCGCAATCCACTCAATACTTATTATTAAGTAGTTTCGGCGGCCATCTGTGGTCTTCATCATCAGTTCCACTTCCTCAAATGGTACTTTTTGAGAGCAACTGCACAAGTTACTATAATAAATACCCAAAACGACATAGGTGTGCCTATAATATTTGAAGAGTTCCCTCGATTTCTCCAGGATCCCATCATCAGATCCTGACGTTTATGAAAATGGGACCAATATCGAAGTATACCCTTTCAATCAAAAAAAGAATTTTCCAAATCGGTTCAGCCGTCTTCGAGTAATCGATGATCATACATTAAAAAAAAAAAAAAAAAAAAAAAAAAATATACGCGTCGAATTGATAACCTCCTCTTTTGGTCGTCGGTTGATAATTTATACCTACTACTTAGCATACTACATAGATACTATGTGCAGTTCCATTCCGCAGCCGCGAACATTTTTACAACAGCAACATTTAGATACAAAACAGTGATTTTCCATTAGAAAATTCCGTTAACCCGCTGCCAGTAACAGAGGTTGTGCCATCCATTCCGAAGACGTTGTAATTCGTTCCATCCAACGACTGACCGTCGCGTCGTTTACAAAATTAAAGCAAAAACTGAATTTACCTACGTATTGTGTGTACGAATCAGATTTCTTTTTGCGAAACCTATGATGCTGCAAACCTGGGCTAATGGGATTTTGATTTGCTTTTCTGTGGTTCCAAACCGCATTTTCTTTATGTTTGCTGACATACCTGTAACAAGAGAATTGAATATTTTAATACTTGGTTAGTATTTCGAGAGTAGAGCGAGACTAAAGCACGTTATTCCGTTGGTCACGGCTGTCAATGTCATCATTTGTACATGTTTGACAGTCACAAGTCAGAATATCTCATACTAGTCTTACTATCGTGGAACTCACCCAGTTACTGGGTTGTGGAAGTCAGATAGGAAGTCGCCCCATGCAAAACACTAGTACTCATCATCATCCAGACTGAAAGCCGACTCTAACATAATTATCAAAAGGCTAAGCAGGTGTTGAAGTATTGCGAAAGTAACTCTGTCTGTCTGTGTTACGCAATCACGCCTAATCTACTGAACCGATTTTAATGAAATTTAGTACGGACATAGTCTAGAGCCTGAGAAAGGACAAAGGCTACTTTTTAATGCGAAAAAAGGGCTGTAAGGGGTTGAAATAGGGGATGAAAGTTTGTATGGAAATTACGTCATTTTTATAGCTAGTAGCTTGAAACTTATTTTTTAGACTATTGATTAGATATTAATAAATACGACATTCAAATTATGTATGAGTTTTATTTTCAAAATAATTAGGCGAAAAAATTAAAAATGCTGCCGAAAGTCACTATTCCGCGCGGACGAAGTCGCGGGCACAGCTAGTATTTATATAAGCCGTCACTTCCTTCATAATTACTTTAAACACAGTCTTATAATTAGTAACTGCGCATAAGTCTATTTCAAAGCTAATCTAAGCTTTTAGTTCAGACGGATTCCGGCGGCGTTTACAAATTAAAACTGTTCAACAAAAACGTGGGAACGTCACCCTATTCGTTTGTTTAAGTTTCTTTGTGAAATAACTTATAGTGAGGTCGGATAATACGTTCAATAGCCACATTATTTTTAACCAAACAATTGTCAGTTAATTTACTATAGTACCTAATCTGTTGACTCCAATCAAGGGTAACTTTAACATACGTCTCCAACTGACAAGCTGACTTAATTTATGTGAGACCCTAATGCAAATTCAAATCTTATCATGAGACAAATTGTATATGTACCTACATACATGTATTGTTGGAGTACAGAAATAAAATAGAGCACTGTATACATTAACATACAACGTATTTATACTACGAATGAGACGATCTTTACCAACGACGTCAAGAATGCACAAAATGGAATCAGAATTTTATAATATGGAAACCATAACATAAATATTTATTGAAAAATAATATATAATGTTAATTCCACCAAAAAATACCCTGCATTTTAATATGCTCATTATTGCATAATACTCGCGTTTCGCCCCTTTACGAAGCCTCCACAGGAGGTTCGATCAAGCTCGAGCAAAACATTTTTGACAGCATTAATACTACGTATTATGTTGACCCTGGCTGGAGGCTTTAATAATTATAATTAAGGCTGCCACAGGCAAGTCCGATAAAGCAGCGTTCCAACCCGGAATCGCCCACTCACAAAATAAAAGGGAAATATTTGATAGCTGCATCGCCCAATAGCCCATGTCTCATTTCATTATTTTTTAAATATTAATTTACGTGTTATTTTTTTAATAATCAACGAGGAATAAATAACAAAAAATGTCGTATAACAACGCACAAAACGAAATATACGTTTTGTGCGTTTTCTCTAAAATCAATTTATGTGATTCTGTGACCTTTGAATACGGAATGCATCTGAAATTAGACTCTACTCTATCGATCTGCTTTTCTGCATAGATTTAAAACGACGCAATTGCGATGAAAAACAATAAAGCAATATCCAACATAATCGTCAATGGAACGCGAGCGTTGCCTTGACAATACGTATCAATTAATATTCAAACAAGATACTTTGATCAGCATTCTCGCAGCGTGTTCAAATAAAATCTGCACCTTATAATAGTTATAAGATTCTATTGGCCTCGCCGACGACGCGGGCTTTTTGCTTCCAACGTCTTCGAAACATAGTTTTTACAGCACTAATTACGTACATTCGTGATGGCGTCATTATTTGCTTAGAAAACTTGCTTTTTGTCTGTTTTGATGTGAAAAACGATTGCTCTTTGTTATTTCAGTTTCACAATATTTCCTATAACAATTAAATTCAACCAAACCGTAAAGATGTCAGCTATTCTTGTATCATTCACATTGTGCTAAAGACTAAACTTATTATCTAATTGTAAAAGAACAATTTATTTATTTTAAAGATGATAATAACTAACTTCTAAAAAACGAATCTGCATGCGACTTCATTTAAACCTGGACATTGTCTTATCATTATATTATTCGTAGTACATTATGCTTAGAAACTTTAACTTATTATTTGCCGACTGTATCTCAAAATGTATCTCAAAATGCACATGTCCCTACTAATTAGACCAGTGCTTACCACATTGCTCAACTAGGGTTACTTTCAACGTGAACTTCATTGTTCCTAACAGCTGCATCTTCCGACACACCTGCAAACGTGACAGTTATTTTACTATTAACATATTATATGTACGTGCCTTATCTGCAGACCACGCCTATTGAATTACCTATTATAATGGATGCACTCATACAATATATATTTCACATCTGGTTAACCAAGCCCAATAAAAAGGCTACTTTTAAAATGCTTACCAAAATAGATAAATGCTCACCAATGTTATTGAAACCATTACATTAATTAATAAATAAATACCGAAACAGAATTTGGAGCACCCAATTTCGATTTTAAAAATTCGAAGGAGATACTTTTGATCATTAAAACAAAAAAAAAATTAGCAAAAAATAGAACCGACTTCCATATCAAAATACTACAAAGGCAAAAATAACTTTAATTTAGGAAGGCGGAATCAAAAACGAAAATATATATAAAACTAAAGACACCGTCTTCCGAAATTAAAGTTATTTTTGCCTTTGTAGTGTTTTGATATGGAAGTCGGTTCTATATTTTGCTAAAATTTTTTTTACACTTTTTAGTGGGTCGGTTTGTAATTTATCTAGTTACAAAAGCTATAATGTCAACAACTTATCACCTTTTACAAAATATTGCTTTTCCCGATGCATAGCCGTTAATTTTTGAGGAGTTCTCCTGGTACTTGACCATCAGCTCTTTATCACCATATGTATTGTGACGAGCATAAAGTGTTTAACATCCGTACTCAAGTAATCGAATCGCAATCCACGAAATACTTATTATTGAGGAGTTTCAGTGGCCATCTGTGGTCTTCATCATCAGTTCAACTTCCCCAAATGGTACTTTTCGGAAGCAACTGCTCAAGGTACTATAAGAAATACCCAAAACGCTATTAGTGTGCCTATAATATTTGAAGAGTTCCCTCGATTAAACTATAAAGTATACCCATTCAAACGCAAAAAGAATTTTTCAAATCGGTCCAGCCGTCTCCGAGTTATGAGGTAACATACATAAAAAAAAAAAAAAAATCTAGACGAATTGAGAACCTCCTTTTTTTGAAGTCGGTTAATAAATGGAGACCCACAAAACAGGGTTCCATCTACTCAGTGAAATACAATTTGATGAGCATTCATCCATTCGAGCAGATATGTATTTGGAATTTATTGGTAGTAGGTAGAATAAGTGAATTACTGGAAGGCGTTTACACAAGCCAATAAAAAAACCTTGCAAAGAAAATTAATATAAATAAAAATAATAGCTACAAAAAGTCATCTTCTGTAACAAATCAGGCTAAAAAAAACAATTACATGCAGCCCAAACTTTATAAAAAATAATCCATTAACAATTATTTAGCAAGCAAATTATACCGTATCCGAAACTGTTTATGAGCGTAAAACCATTTTTTAAAGAAGACTTGTAGTGTGGCAACGGACAGCGGAGCAGAACTTAACAAACCGGGGAAACAAAACCGGAACACGATTACGGAATAAACTTGACAACTGATGATGGCGCAAATCTAGACCAAGACAAAGCAATGGAGTATCGCTTTAATATTTCATTAACAATAAGTATCCGGGGTTATCTCAACGCTGATCTTTTCAACCGACGACAAAAAGAGGAGGTTATCAATTCGACGCGTATATTTTTTTTTTTTTTTAATGTATGATCATCGATTACTCGAAGACGGCTAAACCGATTTGGAAAATTCTTTTTTTGATTGAAAGGGTATACGTCGCTATTGGTCCCATTTTCATAAACGTCAGGATCTGATGATGGGATCCTGGAGAAATCGAGGGAACTCTTCAAATATTATAGGCACACCTATGTCGTTTTGGGTATTTAGTATAGTAACTTGTGCAGTTGCTCTCAAAAAGTACCATTTGAGGAAGTGGAACTGATGATGAAGACCACAGATGGCTGCCGAAACTACTCAATAATAAGTATGAGTGGATTGCGATTCGATTACTTGAATATGGATGTTACGCACTTAATGCTCGTCACAATGCATATGGTGATGTAGAGCTGATGGTGAAGTACCAGGAGAACTCCTCAACAATTAACGGCCCAGCATTGGGAAAAGCAATATTTTGTAAAAGGTTATAAGTAGTTGATAATTAGGCTCTTGTAACTAGGTAAATTAAAAATAGACCAACTAAAAAGAGTGAAATAAAAACTTTTTACCAAAAAATTAAACCGACTCCCAAAAAACACTGCAAAGTGAAAAATAACTTTAATTTCGGAAGTCGGTGCCAAAAACGAAAATACAAAACTAAAGACACCGACTACCGAAATTAAAGTTATTTTTCACTTTGCAGTGTTTTTTGGGAGTCGGTTTAATTTTTTGGTAAAAAGTTTTTAAATTGATATAGTCGGTTGCCAATATTTTTTTGGAGACTCTTTTTATAGCATTTTCAAATACTTCTCGTTTGTGTGGACAACCTTCAATGTTTCAAAAGAATTCACGATCAGCATTGTGATGTCATTTTTTGCACGGTCGGATTACTCGATCTTGTAGGTTAAGCAACACTCACCGAGGCCAGCCCGTGGATTGGTGAACATCTTAACAGATAATGGATGGCTATGATGTACACAAACAGAAAAACAAACTTATTCTTTATATTGAAAATTAACGGACTATTGTGCAACAAAGAGTTTACGAGGCGACGTGTAACAAAACTGTGAATAAATGTTTAATTACCTGCAAAAAGCGATAAGGAGCCTTGTGACTGTTTATGTACTTTGGAAAACCTATAAACTAGTACTTATAAATTTATTGCAGTAGATAAGGCTTAGCTGTGTGTACGACATATTTCACCCTAATCCGCGCAGCCGTGAGTCACACAATAATATTTAACGAGTTAGTTATTATTTTATACTTTTTTAATAATAATATGTTGTTATGTTATTTTGCTTTTGTTATTTTGTGTACTTGTATTTTTCGAACCTAACTTACACATAAATCTATTTCATGAATCACTCTGTCTATTGGTGGAAATTGCATGAAAAAGCATCCAATAGTTTTTGAGTTTATCGCGATCAGACAGACAGACGCGGCAAGGGACTTTGTTTTATAAAATACTAGTACTCACGCGGGGCTTCGCTCCCGTGGATTCTATCACGGTAAAAACATAACTCTCCTTTTTTGCAGTCGCGAAAAAAGTAGCCTATAACCTTCCTCAAGCCTATAAGCTTCAAGCTACTTCCGTACCAAATTTCACCCAAATCCACCCTGTACTTTCGAAGATTAGCGCGTTCAAGCAAACAAACAAACTTTTCCGCTTTATAATATTAGTATAGATACTGATTTGTCAGATGGAGGATATGCAATGCTGGACCCAGTTTTGTGGGTAACACGACTTAGTTCTTAACAAAGCCACGGTAATATTATGTATACAGTATTCCAACTTCATACAAAAGGACGAAGCGCGAGCTATACCTACCTACGCGCCTCGATCTCGGTGTGCGCTCGGTATGATGACAATCGCGACCGGCGACACGCAATCAAAAAACAACACGCATTTTTATTGAACACTTCCTATTCAATTCACAAACTATTTTATTTGTTTATATAAAAAAAGTATATTTACAATCACAAAACTAAATGGAAACGCAAAGTAGGCAAATTACATGCATTGTATACATAATATTACCGTGACAAAGCTGTCGTGGTCATTTTGGTATCCTTCGCTAATCTAAAGAACCTACCATCCCTGTCATTTCATTGGTTGAAATTCTCAGCTCTGCACTAAACTACCTGAGAACCAGTTAATGCGATCATCATCTTTTGACGTCAGAAATAAGGAAAATTAGCACCCTAATCTGCTTAAAATCCTGTTGAAATCATAACTCTAAACCTGATTACCAAGTGGGCCATTTTATCAAGATTCCTCTGTGACTCGTAAAGAACGTTTAGCCGTCGGTCTCGGCTAACATTTGTACATCTTTGACAGTCATTACAGGTAGTCAGAAGCCAGAAAGTCAGAGGGTCGTGCTACCCACAAATGCATCTCATTAGACTGGAAGATGACAATGATGAACGAACTCTTATTTTGGTAGACATATGATCTGATGACTCCTCCCGGGAGAAGCGGAAGGGAGTGTCAGACTTCTACTGACTAAAACCAACCTTGTTACTTCAACTGCCCTTAAGTTCCAGAGTCGCGGTATCTTGTTGGAACATTCACGCAACTCCGCCAAGCAACGGCGCTGTCCCTAGGTTCCGTGTAATGCTGCTGACTGCTGGCATTGATTCAACCCTTGAAAGTATAAGTCTTCAAGCTAACATGGTCACTGACAGTATCATTAGAACTTAAAACGGGATTTACCATGTGTATCTTTTGTTTCGAGTTTCCGATATTTCGGCACTGTTGCACCCATACTGGTAAGGGACGCGATTGAGATTACCAAGTACGACAATTTCAACCGGGAGGATGGGTTTCAACTGTCGAGGGCCTGGAATCCAATGGTTCAAATGAGTAAAAACCGAAAAAGAGTCGACACGGTGAGTTTTGTGTGTCGGGAACAGAATCGAGTGTTTAATGATACATGTGACAGTGCAGTGGTAGCGGTGTCGATCATAAAAAAACGAACGAGAAAGAGGGCAGACCGATTCGTCTACTCCACTGATTAGAAAACCACTACTCTCTGGTCTACTCATAAACTTCCACCCGCAATCACTTCAGTTCATCCGTGATCATGGCGCTTGCAACAGTGCCGAAATATCGGAAACTCGAAATAAAAGACTCATGTGGTAAATATCCCGTTTTAAGTTCTAATGATCCTTGAAAGTATGTTTGGAGCTCAGCCTCCGCTGAGTATCTTACTAGTAAGGGACTCCTCCCTTACTATTAAGATTGTATGAGTTAAAATTATCAGTGAACTGCAGATTCCTGTTTTCTGTCCTCAATTCTATTGTTGCATTACACTCAATCGCTTATTGTATAAAGCCGTTATCGACACTGAGTAAGCAGAAAAAAATATTAAAAATCAATTAAAATACATCGCTCATTAACACTGACTAGTCACGAAATGAATATTTGAAGACACGCGTGATGTTCAGGTTTGTTTTTGTAATAATCATTTTGTTTTTTTTTTTTTAATGGAATTTTTTAATTAAGCTATTTATTATAACGAGATTTTACTTACAATTAAACGCGTTCGTGTGTCAAACATTTATTTTAGGTTTAATATAAAAAATGAAGATTACCTTAATATTTGTACAACGGCTACCCGTTGAATAGAATCGTGTCAAGATGTTTTTGCTTTTAATATACGAGAAGGTTGATGATGTGTGCATTGCAAAAAATGTCTATATCCTTATCATGCGTTCCTTAACATGACGTAAGATGACTACTCAGATGAATATTTGATATCTATCTTACCTAAAGTTTATTACTCAGAACGTGACTTAACTAGATTTAGAGATTCATTATTTACTAGCTTTTGCCCGCGACTGCGCCCGCGTGGGAGGTTTTTCCTGCGTAATTCCCGATCCCGTGTGAATTCCGGGCCAAAAACTATCCTATGTCTTTTCCAGGGTTCTAAACTATTCCTAAGTACAATATACATGTTAAATTTACAGTATTATTACAAACAGTAGTTTAGATAGATAGATAGAAACAATAAACATGAATGTAAATGATATAAATTCCTCAAAGTAATGTGCTTGGCTGGGATTGAAGCCCTTCAACTCGCAAGTCGGGCTATTACGACAGTACATCATTTTCTTAAGTTTAAATGTATCAGGGAACAAACAGAACATCAAACTAGTAATATACATGACATACATACATTATTTTGTATGTGCACAGTATGTTGTAATGCAGAACGTAGGCGACATGACCTAGCAATCCTAGCATTCTATGAGCACACACAGCCATGGCACACTCATCATAAACATTTGATAACATCTTGGACACGACAACTATTAAATAATCTTTGTAATATATAAATAATCTTTTTTCTTTCTTTCACCCAATTCACACAAAACTAATTGAATTATACACAAAACATTCCTCATGAACTTATTTATTTTATCTATGCTCATGAATCACTTTGTCTATTGATGGTTACCGCATGAAAACGCGTTAAGAATTTTTTGAGTTTATCGCCAAAAGACAGGCAGACGCGACAACTCTTAAATAATATTTTTAATGTGATCAATCTTCAGGTAAGATGGGCAGCCATCCATGGAACGGCCGCGGTAAGTGTTGCTTTACCTTAAGGGCCTATAGTAGTACCTCAGCGCTTCTCACTCTTTATCTCGCTCGCACACTACTGGCCGCGGTCACGCGAGCAAGCGAGACAGGGCGGCAGGGAAAAGACTCCAAGACACCGATAATTTTGTTTAGTTCTTTTTACGGTGAAAATAATGGTAATTTAATAAAAGTAAATAACATAAGACCTGTTTTATAGTTTAGTTAGTTTAATTAATATGCAAAGTTTCATTATCTAGTTTGAAGTTATTTTTAAATACCAGCGGTTTATCGTTCGGTTTAGAGGTAACTTTGAATTTTTTTTCTATGAAGAAAGTTTTATAGAATCGTGTTTTCGACACATTTAACATTAATCCTCTACTTTACCATATATTTATTTCAAAATTATTGCTGCAGTATTTTCGACATGACGGAGGATCATGCTAAGCCATTTGAGGTAGTATAGGCCCAAGAATAACCATGGAGTTTCCTTGTTCTTTGCTCTCCGTTCATCTCCATAGAAATTGACCAATTTCGAACAGTACACTAGCTTGTGATGTTTTATAAGTGCCCATGTATAGGCCTATGTGAAATAAAATATTTTTGATTGATTGATTGATAGCCAATTTTAAAGGTACAAGATGAAAAAGGTAACTGTGGAGAGTCATTACAGACAAATTACTCCACAAAAGCCTTTCCCTCGTTCCCAAGTAGAGCACACAGGCGACATTGACTGACAAATCTCGTAAACTCCATACAATACGGCAATATTTCCTGTTGACCCAACTCGTGTGTCGTGTTCACGCTTAACAATTGCTCGGGCACGATTGTACTCAAGCTTAGCAGAATGCAGCCCTGTCGCGGTGTGAGGCTATTGTGCAATGTTTAAAACGTAATAATTCAAAATCCATGGAATTATCGGCGTGGAATTACGGGATACAGGGTAGCCTATATATTGCCCTATAACAGAAGAGATTACAGGGCAATATAGGCTCGGTTATAGGGCAATATGGGCTCTGTTTTAGGGCAATATGGGCTCTGTTATAGGGCAATATAGGCTCTGTTATAGGGCAATAAATAAATCCCGATCGCGTGGAATTACGGGATAGGGAGTATAAGCCTATATATAGCCCTATAACCTAACCCGTCTTCAAAAAAAAAATATATAATAGATAGATGTTTAGATAACGCTGGCATATCCTACATGGTTTCCTATCCTACCTAGTTCATTGAACTAGAACAAATCTTCAACAAATGAGTTTCTACAATGAGAATACCAACCAACAGATTGAAGGGTATCCAATAAAATACAATTACGTTTAAGGCCACTGACTCCAGTAATAACAGGCCACAGTATGCGAAATTAGAGGCTAAACAAAACAAAAATTACCTTTCGTAATTATTTTAGAAGCAGCGATCTTGTAATCTCATGTTTTTCTACAATTTAACGTATTCGTGAGGTATATGACCACAGTGTAGTCGTGATGCAGTGTGTCCATGCACGATGGATCATGCACGTAGGCTGTGTCTTGTCCTTACTCCTTAAATTGTTAAACTTATTTCGTGAGATAAGGCTTTATGATGCACGAAACAGATGTTTTAATATACAGTAATTTTATGAAAACGTTGGTGTCTACTTTTATAGGTACTACGTGGGAGGACGTTTTATTGAGATTTAAAAGGGAACTTTTGATTTGACTTTTTTATTTCTCATCTGAAACTAATAAGCTACATTAATACCGAGTCAACAGCGATAACCCAGTGCTTACAGGCACGACTTGTGTAATTGTAGGTCATGGTTTCAAGCCTTTTTTTTCTGGGTGGGAAAATCATCGGATGACTTCTTCCGCTCTGAGTTAAGCGGAATGGTGTGTCAGACTTCTACTGACTAAAAACCCACCCTGTTCCTACGGCTGCCCTAAAGTTTCGGGGCCGCGGTATCTCGATAGAACTTTCCCACAAACCCCGGCAGGCAATGGCCCTATGAGGCCCCGTCACTGATATTTCCATCATCACCACGGCTCTTAAAACGGCAAAAGAAGGAAAAATCCGAAGACATGCGACACCCACCAAACCGCACTAGACCGCGTGGTGGGTTAAAAGGCCCATTCCGTCTCATAGAGAAGAGGCTTCTGTTTCAGCAGTGGGACCATTATAGGCTATTTATCGTGTACTATGTAATACAACTAAGAAAGAATACAGGGTGGCAGGGACATCGACGCATAAACGCTTACCATGGATTCTGAACGTTGAAATTTTTCGTCGACTTTTTCTTAATTTAATAAAATTAAGAAAAGCCAATGCAAAAAAAAACAGTAAATTCACTTGCTTCACTTAAAACAGCAATGTAAATAAATCTCAAAAGAGCTACCTGATCAGCGAGGCCGTTTTGGAAATACTTTCATTGTGCGTACGGCTAAGGAGTGGAATTCCCTGCCGGAGCCTGTGTTTCCTGATCGCTATAACCTGGAGGTCTTTAAGTCCAGAGTGAGTAGATTACTTCTAGGTAAGCGTGCTCCATCTTCGACCACATCGTCACTTACCATCAGGTGAGATGGTGGTCAAATGCGAGCATATTATCAATAAAAACAAAGTTCGTCCAACCCATTTTAATTGGCACCTGAGACACCTTGCTTAGTCGATATTAAAATATGGCCCTTAATCAAGACATGATTGCAACTATGAAATGTTGATTAATTCGTCTCCTCACATTACCCTTCTTGTCATAACCCTTGATCACGTCTATATCACGGATAATTTACATCTAATCGTTGCTCATCTATCATTACGTATGAATCGAGTTGTTCGCGGTACACCCGAGGGTCAAGGTTCGATGCCTGTGCGGGTCAAATCCTAAAGCAATTAAAACTAAACGTTTTACAATGCTGTTCATCAGATCGTGATGAGTTTATTGTTTTAAAATCGCTTCCTGATGTTTAATTAGTCGGTAGTTAAGTGTTTCAGAAATTGAGATAATAATGTCGGATAATTATGTTGAGGATTTAAAAAACGGGTGGGCTTAGTTAATTGTATCTTCAACGTAAGTGTTGAATTATATTAATATTACATGATATTTTTATCACATTGCCAAAATTCCAGGCATTTAGGACTAATGAACTGATTAGCTAATTTTTATTAAATCATGAGAATGTTATACATGGCCCTATCCGACTCGGTTATTAACTACGGACTAAGTAGCTATGGGAAAACTTACCATACATACTTAGCGGAAATTTACAGGTTACAGTTGAAAATGCTAAAAATTATAACATGTGAAACCTAAACATGTGAAAAAGAAATGTCAAAATAGTGAACACGAACTATTTAAATACTGTGGTGTGATGAGTGTGTACAACATGGTCCAATTTTCCATCCTCAATGAAGATAATAGGCCCGAGTTGCTAACGGGAAAAACAAGACCGATTTCCTAAGAAACATAGAGATTAAAAATAAATATATCGTACCAAAACACATAAATGTATAAAACATAGAGATTAAAAATAAATATATCGTACCAAAACACATAAATCTATATGGGACTAGGGTTTCGGAGTATGTAGTACCTTACTATATTAACAAACTCCCAGAGGAATTGCAAACGCTATACATATCAAATACGAAAAGTTGTAAGTACAGATACAAAAGTTTTTACTTAAAAATTAGTTAATTATATTTAGTATTCCTAATTTTCCTTTTCTCTGTATAGTCAATTAAGTAACTAATTACGACTCGCCAGCATACAGATAAGCCCTAAGAGGCTTTCGTGTATGGCAAAACATTTGAATTTTTAATTTATTTTATAATGTGTATTGGATAAATATAAATAAATAAAATAATTTGTCTGTTTTAAAAAATAAAGAGTTTCGAAAGTTTATTACGTTTATCCATGGTTTTCCTCATCACCTGCATAACATTTTTCCAAATATTTTAGAGTCGGCTTTCCTACCTACTACAACTGAATACCAGTATTCTACATTGAGCGACTGCCTGTCTGACCTTTACAACCCAGTAGCTGACTATACCTCTTAGAAAGATGGGTGAAGATTTTCTGGCATCTGACCATCCGAGGCAGGAAGGAAGCACTATATGTTGAGATGTTCACCATCCATGGACTAGAGCTGCCATCCGTCCGGGTATCTCCGGATTTGTCCTAGTTTGGACAGTGTCCGGGAGCATCCGGGGGATTTTTCCTATAAGCGTCCGAGTAAAACCTGGACACATATTGGTCTTACAGGCACCAAAAAGAACGATCTCTGTATTTCATCTAAGAAAGAAAAGAAGAAAGAAAGAAAAAGTATTTATTGCCAACAGACAAACGACATGCTTACAATATTAAAAACTTATTTAGTTCATTAAGACTAGAGTTAGTAGTTGGTACTTATAATTATGTTAGTAGGTAAGGACAAAGACTTAGATATTGATCTTATTGTTTTTGTCACGTTGATTAATTAAAAAGAAAGCCTATTATTAATAAACTTTTAACTGTCTACAATGTTACCAGTAGGTAAATAAAAAACATAATTGTTTTTAGTTTCAAGTACAATAATGTATTTTTCTACGGTGTCCGGGGAAAAATTGCGATTTTACTCAAACGTCCGGGGATAATGAAGTCGTTATCTGGGGCCGGCAATTTTGGTGATGGCAGCTCTACCATGGATCAACTTTGTCAAGCGTTTATTTACCTTGAGAATTTACCCGTACGATTCCTATTATTTTAATCACCAACTTTTACATAACCTAACATTTTAGACAGATTCTGTCATGGCGTTCCATCAATAACTTGTAAGTCTAAAACAATAGTGGATAAAGATTTTATCTCGATTGCAATGATAATAACTTAAATCACCCATCAAATATTGAATTATAATCTACTAGGTAAATTCAATGGGACACAAGAGCCAACAAATATTTACAAGCAAATCCGACGTAACCAGTGTCAATAAAGCTCACAATCCCATAAAACAAAATGTAAGATAAATACAAACTGCAGTACCTACTGTGTACTCACATCAATGACAAATGGTTTCATACATTTTCCTGCTTGAAGCCTTGCTCAGTTCGGAGGAAATCGTAGCTAAAAAATAACAGCCACAGGGAACGATTTTCAAGGTCCGTCAGTCCGTGGATTGGAGAACATCTTCCACATTTCGCTTTCTCCGGAAAGAACTGTAAGCATTTGTACTGTAACTTTGACAATTGTTACGGTCGAGAAACCAGAAAATCTAACACCATTCTTTTTTTTATTTGTTTAAAAATTTAGAGACTTTTATAACGCACAGCGTATGTCAGGCCCATCGTACCCTAAGACAATTATTACCTAACACACGCGATCAATGGATCAGGGCCATGCCGAACAACTTTCTCGCATCATCGGAAGTCGGCTTACTTAGTATTTGGTGGAATGTACCTATATTGTTCTTGATCAACTTCAAAGCCCTGAACAACTTACTGCTATCAGCCTCATACTGAACACATTCCATTAACAAATTAACGATTTGACGGACAATACCAAGGTTAGGACGTTTGGGTAGGCCGCAAAAAGCACTCAAACTGCCAGACAATCATGTTTAACTCGAATAAAATAACCTACATAGTTCACATATTCACAATCGTTTATGAGGATTATGTAGATTAGTCTGAAATGGCCTTTTGAGGAAAGAACCAAACAGATTTGAGTAGATCCGTCCTGTCAGTGTAAGCCTTTGTCAGTTAATCTGTAAGCTCAACTTTGGAATACTAAGGAGCTCAACGACCTGACGAACAATGCCAAAGACGGGGTAATAGTCGTGTAATGAAATAATGATGTTTATTGTACAAATAGGTTATAAATAACACTTTCACATGTCATTTATATTACGTAAACGTAAACTAGATGAGGCCAGTGTTTCCTAACCGACTACTCTGAGAAGAAACACTGAAACAAACTCAGAGGTCCAGACAATCTGTAGTGATCAAAGCATATGATATGAGAGCCATGAAGGTTAACATATGCACCCAATGGATGGGGTTTGAACCCACGGCCTCTCAATCACAAGGCCGACACTTTAGCCATTGGGCTATTGTCGCTTCAAAAGGAAAAGTTTGGAAAAGACTAAGCACATAATGACGACGGTGAAGTTTTGTTAGGTTCAAGCTAACCTGTCCTCTACGTTTTTCTTGTCCAAACATAAACGACCTCTGTTATTCATAGAAACATACGTAATTATAGTCAACATTAACATGTGTTTGTATAAGGGTAGGGCTCACTAAATCGGGTTTTCGCGAACTAGCAATCGACCAGAAACTTCTATTGGTATGTAATCGTTGAAAGCATCTAAGTTGTGGCCTACTTATAGTGTTTACCAGGCAAGTAGATTATAGATCCCTAGAAATATAGGAGTGCTAACTGCCAAAACCTGGCCTGGAGACACTGCCTACAGTCATTGCTTTAAAAAGGGGGTTTCAGAAGAGAGACAGACCTCTCGTTTTAATTTTTTTTTTAGTTCTAACACTGCTGTCTGGATCGTGCCCTACTTTTGTTGATTTTTTCTGACAGTGTCATGTGTACATAATATGTCACAAGAGAATAATTTTACTAATATTATAATGCGAAAGTTTGCGAGGATGGATGGATGAATGGATATTTGTTACTCTTTTACGCAAAAACTACAGAACAAATCTGTATCAAATTTGGCACGTAGATAGTTGACATTCTGATATAACACATAGGCTTTTATCTCGGGATTTACGCGGGAAAACCCCCCAAGCAAACGAAATCGCGGGCAGATGCTAGTTATTCATAATTCATAAATGATATCGAAGGAGACTGGTGCTTCCTAGCTTACAGCACCAAGCAGAAATACCAAAAAAGACTAGTTAACACTGGTCGAATCATAAGAGAATCATGTAGGTAAATGTCTTAATTCATATTTTGAGGAAAGAATCATTTGTGTGTGCAGACATTTGTAAGTTACTGTGTAGCTCAACTTCGAACCTAAAGGTCATCATTTTACTCACAGTATACATTTTTAACCACCTTTTTCTAAAAAAAAAATATTTTTGTAGTAGGCAAATATGGTGGGGAAATCCAACTACGCGGCCTTTAATGTGCAATAACACTTGTGTAGATATTCGTTGAACCAAGTTGACTTTGAACTTCTATGAATGCGTAAAACTCTTTCTTCATAAGGTAGGTAGGTACTATTGTATGTCTTCATAGAAACCGTGACGCCTTATATACCTATGTAAAACTATTTTATATGCAAAGCGAATTACTTATCTTGGGCACCTTAAGTTTGAATTTTTATTAGTTATATTTTTAGTGCTGAAGTGATTGTTTTGGTATGTGATTTTTAACAGTTTATTATTCTAGTAGTGACTTATATTGATTTGTGACGTATTTTTTATTGTTCTATCAGTCATCTAGAATCTATATTATTAATCGGTTTTGGGTATTTGTGAAAAATATTCCAGTGATATTTACTATAAATCTATAGGCATGTCGCCGCATATCGAACGGTTGTGGGTCTTTCTTGAATCGTTACCTGTAGAAGGAATGGAGATTCCCTCTTCATTCATTTATGCCTCTGAAGTGGGGCAATTTCTGCTATAATAATGCATATTTATTTCTACATACCCCACTTTTTTCATTATCATGGTGATGCAGATGAGCGAAGGTAATTTCGTCCTAAGAAAACCTAAAGGACATAAAATGTTCATTAAATAGTAACTGCGAGCTACAAAGCATAAATGTTTTGTTAATGGCAATCCTAAATTACCTGCAGTAGCCAACGCTTAACAGTTTGCGGTCTGCAATCTAAACACTATTAAATGTTTTGTGGGAACATTTGCAGTACAATTCCTAATACATTAAAGTTATGACGGAAATTAGAGTAAATTCCAACAGTACACAGCGTTTCTAGAACCTGTGTGGGCGCAGACCATAACACAAAAACGAAGAAGAAGTTTTGGAAGAGATACTAGAATTTTATATGATTTCATAACATCAACTCCCCAAACAAAGGACTAATAACAAAGAAATTGTATTATACTGAAAGCAGCTGGAGTTGTCCAGTATGAAGATACATTGAGATTCTGAGTAATGCTACACAATCACCTACGCAGTGTTAATAACTGTAAAATTTGATTTACTAAAATAACAGTGAATGCTTTTAACAAGTTCCAAGCGTTAATGAGCCCTCTTCACCAGTAAATAAGATTATCAACGTGTCCACACAAAGCTTGGCATTTATGTTTACGAAGCACCGTTATCGTTGAACTAAATGGACCTTCTTAATCTATTTTACCATGTGTGCCAGAGAAACACGGCGGCCTCCGCTGACCAGACAAACCACTTTCATCTTTACTACCACGACAATCATAATTAATTAGCGTCATAGCTTCAGTATTATTTTGACACAGGATATGTATACAAATTGAACCGGTATAACGTTCATTAATAAGTTTTAAAATAGTAATTACTATTATATGTACCAATAAGAATTTGTATCGAGGTGATTCACTTATAGACTACGTGTACACAGTAATGCAAGCTAGTACAGTGACTGGGACAAGTGCAGATCGTTCAAACGAGCATTCGCGTCTACTGCGTGCGTTCAAGTAGTACTAAGACAAGAAGATCTAATCATTAAATGATTCGTTGACATTTAGAGAAAGGTCACTGGGGTCAGGAGATGTACACTTTCGATCTCACAAGCCATTAAATTTGAATACAAACTTTTGTGTATATATTTGAAGAGCATCGTGTTTAGATACGATAAGAGCCTAATGCCTAATGGTTGAGATATCGGACTTGTGATCGAGAAGTCGCAGGTTTGAACCCCACCCATATCCATGAACCTACTTCAAAGAAAAACATATTTAGCTAGTAGAGTTAATTCTACCCACATTACTAGTTCTCTATAAAAAAAGAAGTGTGTCCGATAAGGTTTCCTAACGGCAAAATTGACAAACAACTAGAACCATGAGAAGATGTTTATTTTAAAATTGTTCCCTCTACATTTTTTTATTATTGATAGAGTCGCGTTTGACCACAATCTCACCTGCTAGCAATAACGTGGTCTAAGATGAAGCAGAAGCTAAGGGTTACTTGTTCACTTTTATCTTGAAGCCCCCACCCAGGTTATAGCTATCAGGAAACACAGACTCCAGCTAGGTTCTTTTTATTACGGATGAGCCCGCTCTTAACCTCGATCTCGCCTGATGGTAAGCGATAGATGAAGTCTACGATGTGACGAGTGAGCCCAGAAGATGCCTATTTTACTCTTGCTTTAAAGGCTGAAAGGTCATAAGTGGCAGGGAACACAGAAGCCGGCAGAGAATTCCACAACTTAGCCGTGCGCACAATAAATGTGGAGGAGAAGCGCTTGGTACGACAAGACGGTATATCAATCAAGTGTGGGTGGTACCCAGCCGTGCGTCTGGTAGACCGGTAGTGAAAGGGAGATGGAGGAATCAGGTCATGGAGCTCCTGCGCACACTCCCCGAAGTACAATCTATAGAAAACCGACAGGCAAGCAACGGTTCGCCGATGAGCCAGACTATGAAGCTTACCCGATAGCACCTCGTCGCCTATAAGCCTTTTATTTTAGCCCTGCGCTCGATCGAGTCCAGTGCAGCAAGTTCCATTTCTTTGCTGTACACATCATGAAAGTATTCCCAAAAGTTATGTGCGTATGGATGGGAAGTCCACCATGTAACGAACTATAGATTCATGACATAAGTCTTCCGTATGAGGGCTTGTGTCATGAATCTATAGTTTTAAAGCTAGAGCGAATGTAAGTAGTAGATTAGCGATTTTATAAAGACATCAAGCTCTTATCTCACAAATTAATTAATCATATTCCTGATTGCCAAGTTTGTCAACACGTCTCTCAATAATTAATCTGTGTGAATAATGTTTAGTGACACTTTTTGTAGAAAAAGCCGAATGAAAAATCATCATCCTTGACATTTTGTGATAACATATTATGTAAACAATTCTCAGGCGTTTTAGCTTGGTAATCAATAGAATATTAACATATAGGCTTCGGCGTAGACCTGTATATTTAGAAGTAGTTAATAGCGTACTAGAAAAAAAGCGCAATAAACTATCGCCTTCCAAAAACTTTGAGGAAATTGTTAGGTGATTATGTTTTCTGGATATTCTGTCCAACTTCGTCTCCGTGGATTTTGAAATTATGTATAGCCTAAATAAATCTAAATAAATATAAATGCATCTTACTACAATTAAAAAAAATTAGGATTGGAGCATTAGTTCCGGAGATTAACCCCTACATTTGTATGTAGGGGTTAATCTCCCAAAATTTGTTTGTAAGTTTGTACTTACAAACAAATTTTACTAAGTAATACCTATGCAACACTTAATAACGATTCATTAATATTGGGTTGGGGCTTTTTAAACGGTTCTAAATAGTAGAACAAATAACTAACAACAGACTGCTAAAATGATGGTTTCGACTAGCACTAACTAAACTAATGATGAATGAAGTGAATTTATACATCGTGTGACCAGAGGGGATTCAGAGTCCATTCAACTTGAAATTCTGCTTGAATAATAGGAAAAAACAGTGTGACATAAGGATTACATTCTCTAAACATTACCTAACAGAGTTCAAAAGTATTTGATCTGCGATTATCACAAAATCTTTCTCAAATACGATAGAATCTAAAAAAGACTAAAAGACAGTGTCATCGCACACAATAACCATCTCTAAAATAATGTTGACAGAGGTCAGAATAGCGTTACATCTTTATGGCATATTACATAACCAGTGATTGATTTCAATCATTTGAATTGATTAATTGACACTTTGGACACGATTAAACATGTCGTCGTTTAAGTGATAAATATTAGACAATTGTGTACTTAAATAACAAATTGCTATCGATTTGTATCGTGGTTTTGAATACGTCAGTACAGTGTACACAGACACGGCAGTTTTTTGTTTAAAGATAACAAAACAGTACGAAAAAATATTGACGAGCAATGAAAAACTACGAAATTCAGTGTGGCCGAAGAAGATGGCTCAGCAAATGTTGAGCTGTGTTCAGCTTGACGACAATATTGGTCAACGCTGATGTACAGGCCACTCCCCTTTCTTATTCCATCGTAGACCTCATCAATCGCTTACCATCAGACGTGATCGAGGTCAAGAGCGGGCTAATCCGTAAAAAGACGTCGTAAAATTACACAATTTACTATAATATTATTAACTACTAATATTAATATATCTTGCTATAAGGACTCACACAAATTGATAATGATAACTCAATGTGATGAAGACTCTGAGACTACCATATGAAGATATAAAGGCCAAGAACGATCTCCATAGAAGTGATGGATCAATATTAAGAAGCTTCTCAGAAGGAACAGGAACAGAAACTCGACTCGACAACCTTTGAAAGACCCTCTTCGGCGTCGACCCCACCAGGATTGGGAGAAGATTACATAAATAATTCATTAACTTGCTGATAAAATACGAATGGAAAAGCCTGTTATTTAAGACTGCTACTATCGAGATGAATATTCATACCAATATTAATTAAAAAGCCGATTTCTAGAACCATAAACAACTGATTTAACGTCATTATGTGATAATTGTAGTGAAGGTGAGAAGCGAGAACATCAATTACCTAGTATTTATCGATTTGACCTGAATTAAACACTATTTAGAACCCAAATAACTAGACATACTTGGTAGATTTAGATGCGATGTAAGAATAGCGGTTATATTACCGGAATCCATGTTCATTTTAACTTCAATAATGCATTTAATATGTACTTTAATCGTCATTAAACACTTTACCACGCTTGAAGAATTATTTTCATTAGAAATACATATTACTCAATACTCAATACTTTATTGCATTCCATATGTAGGTATTATTAGGTGGTAAACTTGGTTTTAGGAGAGAGGAAGCATTTGTATAAAAAATAAAAATATTTTTATAAAAAAGAAACAACAAAATATAATATTATGTTTTCAACGTTATCCGTCCGCTGCTGGCGCCAGTAGCTCGACCCAACTTTCTCCGGAGAAAGTAAAAGTGACCAGTCCACTCGAATATAACACTGTTTCATACTATTTGACTTACACTGTTTAGTGCTCCTTTAGCGTTGGATAACTTGATGTTATCTAAGCATTATGTGTTTGTATTGATATTTTACGTAATTTCGAGACAGAATTCAAATGTGTGTTTGCTAATATTTTTGTGAACGAAACTTAATACGTTAATTTCCGATTCTTATCTTCATTTTTCTAATGAAAAAACCTCTGTGATTAAATTCTTTTCAAATAATAATCATCCATATTTGGCTTAGACTAGGGTTAGTGAAAACAAAAGGAAATAAGAACATAATAAAATAAAATATATTAAGCTTGTTTTTCTTATTTTCGGATTAAAAATCCTCTTTACTATGGGTACAACGACAAACGAAAAAAAAAATAGTCGACGAATTATTTTAAAATCGACATACATACCTTAATTTTTTCAATCTATCACTTTAATATACTTTTAACTAACTTGTAATGTAATTTTGTCAGTATTTCCTGAGATTAACCCGGACAAACAGAAGGACAGACAAACAAAAAATGTTTTAGTATCGTGTAAATTATAAGGATATGAGAAAACACAGTTATTTTGGAATACAGATAGACAGACATAAGTACACAATTTTATTTATATAGATGTATAGAATATTTGTATAGATAGATATCTTGTCGTGTTTTTGCACAAAAACAGTAACTACGACCACGCTAGCAACCAGTGTTGTCCAGTCTGCTGTGTCACATAAATAAAATCTAAGCTCTCAAACAAGTAGGTAATCAATCTTAAGCCATATCTACGAATCTATAGACATCTGCACACAATTAACAACAACAATAAACAACAAACAAGACAATGGGCACCCGTAAGGACATTGCCGGAATGCTGTCAATGCGAACTGGTCGGTCCAAAACCCGGCAGTAAGCGAGAATTTACAAAACTTGTATTTTTCACATAAATTATTTATCGCACTGCCTTTTAAATGACGAAGTGTAGTATAAAAATGCTTTGAATAATCTTGTTAATGATTTATTTAAAGCATCTTTTATTCTGACCCAGTTAACGCTTGTTTTGAATTTATTTCCCATAACATGGCAGTATCTTAATAAGCACTGAATACTTTATACCTTTTGTTACTTTGTTTTTCTTCAGAAATAGCTCGCGTTTGACCACCATCTCACCTGATGGTAAGTGATGATGTGGTCGAAGATGGAGCACGCTTACCTAAAAGTAACCTATTCATTATTGACTTAAAGACCCCTAGGTTATAGCTATCGGGAAACACAGACTCCGGCAGGGAATTCTAGGTACTAGTGGCTTAGTGGTATAGGCGATTGTCACTTTCTAATTTCAAAAAATACCTATAATTTTCCTACATTTTCTCAATCCCAATCCGTATTTTTTTAATCACAAGTATTTATAAAATTCTATAAGTGAACGTCTGCCGGAATATCAAAAAATATGAGGGGTTCACCACGTGACATTTAGACAGCTTTTGTCAATCCCATACATTTTTGACGTTTTGGCAATCACCTTCGCCACGTTACCGTTGTCACATTATAACACCTGTATCCAGTCGCTGCTATAAAACCTATAATCCTTGCTATTTCCTACACAACTTCATTAGGATTTTAATTTCACCGTCTGCATGTATCTAGAAAACCAGTTTACAAAATAAAATTTACAACGCAAAGGATGAAAAAGATCTTAATCGACAGATAAGAACTGGTTACAACGTAAAATTATAATTATTGTCTTTGAATATCACTAAATCAAAATCCCGCTAGATTTTTTATAGCTATTTAGATTTCATGATGGCTACTATATAACCATACCGACTAAAGTGTTGCAAAAATATAATAAATTAAGTAAACACGAGAACAGTGAGTCACTTCCTTCAAAGCCGATTGAAGTTAAGTTTATTTTTATGGCTTCCGCTGAGCGATGTGAATTGTTTATGCACAGAGTATGGCGGAAATTACAGTCTTTTTAGACTATATTTCGAGATTTATAATGTAACGCTAAGTGTCAGTTGCTAGTGTTGCTACCCTATGACATAGATAGGCGTACGGTTACTTTACTATTTAGGCATATCAGATGCTTGTTTATTTTGTATATTATGGTTAGAAATAGTTGGTTTCCTGCAATCCTTTTCGTGAACTGCTGTCGTATCTTTTGCTATAATTTTCTTTTCATCCTTTCGATGTGGACAGACTCAGCGAAATTTTTGTTGTTGTTTTTTATAATGTGAGTAATTTTGTATAATGAGTTGTTGTGTGTCTGTATCCAAATAAATGTGTTTCAATTTATCTAACTTAGTTGCAAGTGCCTTTGGTTTTTTTCCCTCTCTAGGTGGAATAGAAGGGAGTATGACTTCTTTAAAAACCCACCCTGGCCCCTTAGTAGCGTTCCGGGCCACGATATCTCATTAGAATGTTCTTACAACCCTGACTGGTGTTTTATTCCACCTAAGATCTGTTTGCATGCAAACCAAGAGTAAACAGCTCCGAGCCGGTCTATTTTCATAACCTCACCGTGAAAACAAATAAGAAATAAGCTAATGTGAATATATAATTAATGACGTGAAGCTTGTTTGGATGAATAGGCAGTCCATATAATGTTAACTGCACCCTAATGTTCACGGTGATAACTTTATAGTACAACACTAAAGGCAAATTCAGGGTCACAGTCCATCGGAGACCTTCTTCATGGTTTTCCATCGGGCGAAATCGATTTCAAGAGCTGGTCGATATAGTAAAAATAATTTATTGAAGAATCATAAAAAGTTATTTCATTGAGTCCAAACTTCATTTAAAACCGGTTAAATTAAAATCCGATAAAGACTTTAACAAAATGACACATCACTATTATAGAATCTACATAATTGTAAAAAGTACAATAATGTAACGACCCATTAGTTAATCAAATATGTTGAGATTACCGGCTGTACAAACGTGATCGTAAAAACTGATGATTTTTATAAACATTAAAGTCACGACACGGCACTTTTGTAAAATGTTAATTTTATAGGAACTGGCTTTTAACAAAAAGTTGTTAAAATTAGCAAAAAGCGAATAAAAAACTCTTGAAGATCATTATTATTTGTAATGCTGTAAGTACTTGTAAAAGAATAATTGATTATAACGATGAACCCAAAACTTAGTAGGTAAAGAAACTGTTTTTAAAACATATGCCTGTTTTCTATTAAGCAACATTATACTGGCAAAGAAAGAGACTATCAATATCAGCAACCGTTTCTTTTTAAACAATGACACAATCAAATCACGATAAAAACGTGAAACGCGGAATTAACGCGTAATAATAGAAATATGAATACGCCAACATTTGAACATCAACACTTACAAAAAAAAATCATAACGTTATGCAATTAAGGTACAATTTTAATTGACACGCCCCGGGAAAGCAATGTTCGTGTCGTACAAATACTGCATTCAATTGGGCATGCGCCGGCGCTTTTCCCGAGCTATCTTCGGCTTTCTAGCGGCCCGTGCGTGACGATAGATGAAACGTCAAACATATAGCTATCCCTTTTGTTCCCATAGCTTCATCTCCCTCTAAGTTACTACGTGAACATAGGTATCATAAAACCATAACTGTAAAAGCTATTAAAGGCACCATTGAAGTCTTTGAAGCTATCTATGTGGGTAAATCGGTTTGCTTGTCACGTACTTAGATCAAAATTCCTGAGACATGTTTAGCAGACATGTAGCATGAGAATTGTGTTCCAAAAGTAGATAAAATGCTATAAAACTGAGTATAAAAATAATAGCAGTTTTTTGGCATTGCTTTAGGGCTGAAAATTGAGTGTCATGATTGAGTCCGGTTTGATAAGGTCCCTGTCTATCTTACCCAAATCCAAGCATTCTTTCCATTCTCTTACACGAGTCATCTATACATCATCTACAATGGTCACGCTACCGTGATTGCAATAAATCAGATAAATTGCCACACACACACATATAGTGAGCAAACATTACGATATTTCAGAAATGTTAATTTCTACTTCGTCAATTTTATTACACTTGCTTTAATCTGATTGCATTATTTACAATTATATAAACAAACATTTTGATGATGCGAAAGACTACATGGATGGAAAAGATACGAGAAGACTTGCTAACATCACCATCTGCTTAGCCATTTCCCAACTATACAGAGTGGCAGGGACATCGACGCACAACCGCTTACCATTGAAAATTTTCGTCGGCTTTTTCTTAATTTAATAAAATTAAGAAAAATCCGACGCAAAAAAAACAGTAAATTAACTTGTTTTGCTAGAGTTAATTTGCGAGGTCAACATAGCTGATCAGGAAGCCCTTTCGAGTTATTTACATTGCTGTTTTAAGTGAAAATAGTGAATTTTATTTTTTAATTAAAATCTCATTGGGTTAGATAGAAACAATGATTTTATACAGTTTTCAGTAAAAAAAAAATGGTGAAAGAATCTGACAAATTACGAAAACCGACGAAAAATTCCAACGCAGGGCCCAGAATTATGTCCCGAATCCCTGGTAAGCGTTTGTGCGTCGATGTCCCTACCACCCTGTATAAGGTGTCAACATCCAGACTAATAGTCGAATGCATCTGAGTACTAGTAATTCACATAGAACTATCTGACCTCCAAAACCCAGAAGTTAGGTACAATACACTTTGGCAAGACTGATATCCGTAACGACAGTCAAACATAAACAAATGACAACAGGGTCCAACACCTATAGTATTTGTTATTACAAATACCAAATAACTTACGTTTTCTTTGTAATCATAATCCATAATTCATCCATCAAAACAAATATTTTCTTGTCATGACATTTTTTACGTCAAGGCTGACAAACTGTAATTTCATCTTCTTTGTAGCCACTGAATGGCTAATAGACTAAAAAGGTTGTTCATACTTTTATTATATAATTGTTATTCACTTTTATCGATAGGACTAGCTTAATATTGTATATTATATTGTGGTTGTCTACTGATTAACGGCATTTTAAATTATAATTATAAATTTCTAAAACACACTCTCAGATTTTATCTAAGAGGTTTAATAAATTATGCTCGAATATAACTGGCTGATCAAATAACTGGCAAGATGGACTATTTTGGACTCTACAATTTGAATTCTGGTACAGAATGAGAATGGAATGGATTTTGGACGCTGAGCTGGGTATAAAAGGCGCTGGGGGCCATCTCCGGAGTTCAGTCTTAGACCAGTTTTTAGAAGAGTTTAGTTCTCGACGACTTTTGACGAAGAGGAAGTGCAGTACCCGCTACCCTGACTCCTTGCTGGGAGCCTGCTGCCTTGACTCCTTGCTGAGAGCCCGCTATCCTGACTCCTTGCTGGGAGCCTGCTGCCTTGACTCCTTGCTGAGAGCCTGCTGCCTTGACTCCTTGCTGAGAGCCTGCTGCCCTGACGCCTTGCTGAGAGCCTGCTGCCTTGACTCCTTGCTGAGAGCCTGCTGCCCTGACGCCTTGCTGAGAGCCTGCTGCCCTGACGCCTTGCTCGAGCTGCTGTACGACGAAGACATCGTGGAGGAGAAGGCGATCCTGGAGTGGCCTGCCAAGCCGTCCCGCAAAAGCTACACCTATGCATATTCGTTACAGTTTGGCGCCCAACGTAAAATCATAGCTAGTCGGATTAATTTTTTTTTCAAAATTCCAAAAAAAACTATTACTAGTAACTTTTTTCTTTGGACTCACTTTTTGGCTTAGACTCTTTTTTAATATTAAGTTCTAGGATAGGAGACTCACTCTTTACACTAACACTATACTAGACTTCCTCTTCACACGAACACTAGTTTATCACCTCTTTTACCACTAGTTTATTCCCTCTTTAACCTCTTATAACACTTTTTTTTATTTTTTTGTGATCTTACTCTTACTCAACCTCTTTCTTATATTTAATTTATCCTCTTGAGTTTTTTTTAGCACTCTTTAACCCTCTCATTTACCTGCCCTCTCCCTCTTTACCTTCTTTTGCTATCTATAATATTAATTTTCAGTCATGGATAGAATTATACTCCACTCATCGTCAAAAACTAAACAACGATTTAAGTATATAATTCTGTAAATATATTCATCTTCCGTACTATATTCATGACTCATCTCTATCTTCTTCTCTTCTTTTAACTATCGAGTTCTTTTCGGCTTATTGAAACTCAATAGTTTATTTTATTTCTTTCTTTAACTTTGTTCTTAAACTTTAAGAGGCTTCTCTTAATTTTTATTTTTTCTCTTCTATCTGAACTAATCAGATATCACTTAGAAGTGCGTTTAGGTACATATTACCAAACCTTCTCCCTTTCTAACTCTCCAAGTTAGTTTGTTACTATTTATCGACTCTAAAGTTGATCGAAGCGGCTAGCAACTTCGTAAAAATAAGCCTTTGCTAAACCTTGTTTTTTATGTTATCGACTCTAAAGTTGATCGAAGCGGCTAGCAACTTCGTAAAAATAAGCCTTTGCTAAACCTTGTTTTTTATGTTATCGACTCTAAAGTTGATCGAAGCGGCTAGCAACTTCGTAAAAATAAGCCTTTGCTAAATCTTTTTTTTTTTATTGATGGGTTTTCGACGCGAGCGGACTGACAGACTCCGAAAACAAGCCTACTGTCATGTACTAATCAGGTCGAGTAGTGATCATTGAATGTGAATCCTACCTGACCTAACTTCGTGAGATGTTGGTGTGATTGAATGAGGCATGTAAGTTATATGAATGTGGATAAACTTTAACCTTACAAAATTTTTGTTCTAGACCAAAAATTTTCTCGGGGTCGATGGGGAAATATAGTATTTGTTATTACAAATACCAAATAACTTACGTTTTCTTTGTAATCATAATCCATAATTCATCCATCAAAACAAATATTTTCTTGTCATGACATTTTTTACGTCAAGGCTGACAAACTGTAATTTCATCTTCTTTGTAGCCACTGAATGGCTAATAGACTAAAAAGGTTGTTCATACTTTTATTATATAATTGTTATTCACTTTTATCGATAGGACTAGCTTAATATTGTATATTATATTGTGGTTGTCTACTGATTAACGGCATTTTAAATTATAATTATAAATTTCTAAAACACACTCTCAGATTTTATCGAAGAGGTTTAATAAATTATGCTCGAATATAACTGGCTGATCAAATAACTGGCAAGATGGACTATTTTGGACTCTACAATTTGAATTCTGGTACAGAATGAGAATGGAATGGATTTTGAACGCTGAGCTGGGTATAAAAGGCGCTGGGGGCCATCTCCGGAGTTCAGTCTTAGACCAGTTTTTAGAAGAGTTTAGTTCTCGACGACTTTTGACGAAGAGGAAGTGCAGTACCCGCTACCCTGACTCCTTGCTGGGAGCCTGCTGCCTTGACTCCTTGCTGAGAGCCCGCTATCCTGACTCCTTGCTGGGAGCCTGCTGCCTTGACTCCTTGCTGAGAGCCTGCTGCCTTGACTCCTTGCTGAGAGCCTGCTGCCCTGACGCCTTGCTGAGAGCCTGCTGCCTTGACTCCTTGCTGAGAGCCTGCTGCCCTAACGCCTTGCTGAGAGCCTGCTGCCCTGACGCCTTGCTCGAGCTGCTGTACGACGAAGACATCGTGGAGGAGAAGGCGATCCTGGAGTGGCCTGCCAAGCCGTCCCGCAAAAGCTACACCTATGCATATTCGTTACACACCTTAACGTTCTTTCCGAGATATGAATGAATCTCCTTGTGTGAGATGGTCATTCAACCACGGAACGACCTTTGCCAACGTTGTTTAACTTTGAAAATGGACCTGTGCAACTGTATTTTAGCTATGAGCTCCTTCTCCTCCGGTATTTAAACTCTCCGTAATAGCCCAAATATTTCTTGAGATACTGGTGCCATTCTGGTAAGACTGCTATTAAGTACCAAACCAAATCAATTAGGATAAGGGCAGAACAAAAACCACAAATCAAACAGCAATGCAAGCGGAAAATGTTAATAATGGCAAAGACAATACAACAACATTTACAACAATCAGGCGTGTAAATCAGAAGACAATGGCGGACGACATTTTGGACACCTTGACCTGGAACTACCTTCGACCCTATTGAGAAGAAATGGGTAACTATTCAATTACATCATTATCGTAAACGCTCTTCGGGTCACAAACCTAGATCTGGATATGTTTCCGAATGAATGGGAAATTTGTTGAGACTGTGTTAAAAATAATTAGGTATATGAAATAACGAATTGGTTTCGACCGTTCTATTTAAATACATAAATATAATACATTGAGTAGCCACTCAAGTTTCAAGTTAGATTAATGTAGTTGGGAGATAGGGGGTTTATTGCTTCTAAATTTATAGTTCTGACGTCAACTTAGAACTTAAAAATAAAATAAAAATGAATAAAAGTCTTGGATGTGGCGAGAGAGGCACGGGGCCAGTGTTCGACGCATTTATTGTTTATATTTTGTTATTTACCTTGATCATTTACCTCATTTTTATACTAACTGTGACCGCAACTTCGTTCGCTTGAAATTCGATATTACCTACACGGTTTTTCCCACGTACATCCCGATTACTATAATAAGTTGCCCTATAACCCCCTCTTTCTTCCATTGTGAGTCCCATTAAGACTTATTATGTTTAGCCATTCCAGAAATTAGACCGGACAAAAAAAAAGACTGAGAGAGAACATTTAAAAAAAATGTGTATAAACACTATAAGCACTTGAGATTATACACCTATATTGAAATCACATACAGACGCTTCAATTTCATTTATATGTATACATATAAATGAAATTGTAGCGTCTGCTTAGACATACGTAGATTCTAATCTATAGATTAGAATCTACGTATGTCTAAGCAGAATAAACAATGTTCTTCTTTAATCTTTAGCCAAAGCGCCTGAGCAACCATTCCTCAAAGAAATGGCACTACAAGCAATTTCCTTTTCTGATAAAAAGCGCAGCAATTCCTACGAATGAGCCCGGTAACAATACTGCAACATCGTAATTTGCTGTTCAAATCTACAAGTACTATTGCATTCTACCTTTGGCATTTAAAGGATTTATGCCCTAGCTTCAATGCATGTGTTCAACCGATTGAACTAAACTGTCGTTTAGCGTACTAATGAGAGTTTCAACATTGACATGGCCTGATTACCCCATATGTCGTCCATTTGCTTGGACCTTACAAAACCGTGATCGACATGATCATATAGTACACTGAGTACCTATCTTTTATCATTATCTCCTTTGCCTTTTTCCAATTATGTTGGGGGTAGTTTCTAGTCATTTTTAAAGAGAACTAGCAATATTCAACATAATTCAACATCCCACCCATATGCACACAACGTTTTGGAAATACTTTTATTGTGCGTACGGCTAAGGAGTGGAATTCCCTGCCGGAGTCTGTTTCCCGATAGCTATAACCCGGGGGCCTTTAAGTCAAGAGTGAATAGGTTAGTTTTAGGTAAGCGTGCTCCATCTTCGACCACATCATCACTTACCATCAGGTGAGAAGGTGGTCAAACGCGAACCTATTGTCAATAAAATGAAGAATTGGCCAAGTGCGAGTCAGACTCACCCATAAAGAGTTCCGTAGTAACTACGCCGAATAACTTTGTTTTTCATAGTGTTTGTATGAATTACAAAGTTATATTTGCGGTTTTAGAAAATATGCTGTATTTAAAAACTGCTGACCCAATCTCGTTCAAACCAATTTTGGTTGAAAGTATACATTAAGATCTACAGTATATATATTTTTTTTTATTTTTCAGTCCATTATTATAGAAGTTAGAGGGGGAGGGGGACACATTTTACCACTTTCGAAGTGTATCTTTTAAACAATTAACTTTATGAAAAAGTGGTTTTAGTAACCTCAATAACATTTTTAAAGACCTGATTATAGATACCACACACGCGTAGATTTCATGAAAAAAAAAATGTTGTCAGTTTCAGTTCCATGTATGGGAAGTAGGGGATAGTTTTGGAATAAAATGGCAGTGACATACGGACGGATGGACAGACATGACGAAACTATAAGGGTTCCGTTGTTCACCATTCGGCTACGGAACCCTAAAAATGTGGGTAGAATTCACATTACTAGCAATCTTGTTAACTCCTCCAACTAAGCTAAATATGCTTGTGTTTGGAATGATTTACGGCAATAGTGTAATGTGTTCGAACCTAAAACCTCTCGATCAAGGATGCATCTGAGTAACAGTATTTTACATGGAGAAACTGTAAATCTGAACTCCAAAACCAACTGGGTAACACGATTGGTAAGACAAGTAAAGCTCTTGGCAAGTCTGGTGTCTGAATTCCTGGTTTCTGACTACCCGTACTGACTCCCAACGATGTGCATATGACAGCCAGGACTAACAACTAAATGTATTTTAAAATAATAATACAGTATTTATTAGTATTGCATTATTCAATTAAATAACTACACTCTACAGTTTTAAAAATAGACATAATTTACTTGCAACGGCCGCTAGCCTCTTCGCTTTTCCGCCGAACAACCTCGATGATAAAATCTTCGAAATACACAGTTATCTGTACAGCCACCATAACTTCTATTGCGTAAACATAAAGACTATTGTTGATTGTTTAAGGCGACATTATATGGCAGCGACCTTGAGCGACTGGGGAGAAGCTTGCGTCACTCCCCGCGACCGCGCAATGCACCCCCGCAACGCAAGCTCGAAATTTCGTAAGGTAACCATACGTTTCAAATAGTAAAGACTGTACTGCCTGATTTATTATCACCATCCAAATTTTTTCTGGACTTTAATTGTCTGGTCATTGAAAACTACTATGTGTATTTAGACAAGTAAATCTATCTATCTATATATATAAAAATGACTATGTGGCTACGCTACTTAGACTCATTTGATACTCGTAAATAATTAAGTTTTAATAACATTGAAATCGGAATATTGAAATAAGTATGAATTTACTTGTCAACAATCATGTCCTCATTTTCGACATGCTGAGTTGAGTTTTTCCCTTTTGTATACAGCCAGAGCTGATTTTTTTTTTTTTTATAGTTTATAGGCTTGCGTTTGACCATAATCTAACCTGATGTTAAGCGATGATGTGGTCGAAGATGAAGCACGCTTGCCTAGAAGTAATCTATTCACTCTTGACTTAAAGACTTCCAGGTTATAACTATCAGGAAACAGACTCCAGCAGGGAATTCTACTCCTTAGCCGTACCCATATTTAAAGTAATCTCAAAACGTTTCATACGTATGGGTGGGATGTCCACCATGTAACGATAGCGCATCACCGTTTGTCTTGTAGTCCTATGATGGAACGGGCTTGGTGGAATAAGACTGCAATTCCATCGCACACTCCCCGAAATGTAACCGATAGAAAACTGATAGGCTTGCAACACGTCGCCGATGCTCTAGGCTCTGGACCTTTGTCTCGACCAGTTTCTCGTTGCCGATGAGCCTTTTGGCCCGTTTCTCTATAGACTCAAGTGCATTAAGCTGGTATTTGGCAGATCCGTCCCAGAGATGAGAGCAGCACTCCATACACGACCGAACTTGCGCTTGATAGAGGTTGAGCAGCTGTTCCGGTGTGAAGTACCGTCTCACTTTTGAAATGAAATGAAATTAAATATTTATTTTGTAAATTGGTTACAAATAACACTTTTACACGTCATGTTTTTTGCGTGTTTAGTTTAGCTAGATGAGGCCGGTATTTCTTAACTGACTACTCTGAGAAGAAACACCGAAACAAAATCAGAGGTCAAAGTCTCTTTTAAAGTCCAGACAATTTGTATTTGTATATGAGAAGCATGTAAGTTCATGTCTGTGGTATTTTTTTGAGGAAATAACCAAGCAAATTTGAGCGGACCTGTCCAGTCAGTGCAAGCATTTGTCAGTTATCGTGTGGCTCAACTTAGAATTTAAGGAGCTCAACAATTTGACGAACAATACCAAAGTAAGGCCATTTGGGTAGGCCACACAAATACTCAAACTGCTTGACATCATTAAAGAAATTATAGTGAAAGTAAAAACTACGAAGATAGAATAACCTACATTGTCGTCACAAGTACAATAATGAAATAATTATATATATATACAACGTGTAATTTAAAGGGTATATACATACCAAGTGCATGGCTTCTTTGGATGATAACAAACGATATGGCAAGGGTTTAGTAATCCTAAGTCTACGTGTGTAGAACTTATTATAAATTACAATACACTGATACCAGAGACCGAATTTTTCAAATTAAGAAGAACGAAAAGAATTATCGTGTTATTGGCAAGTGACGTGGAAAGTTATTGACCCTCGTAGTGCTGTGACACGTTTTTTATGATTGGTATTCAAGAAATATATGAAACCAATAATTTGGTATCAATTCTTTGAGTCAGTTATTTTGTGCTGAAACTGTGCATAGAGACTCCATACCAGATGTTGTCTTCAGCCCTTTTGGATAGATATGGGGTTTCCGTTACACGTTGTACATAAAAAAAACAATAAACAAAACAAAATTAATAGGTATATACAATACTTTTTTTTTCTCTTTATTGATTATAAGGATATACAATACTTGAGAACGCAAATATTCTAATCAATCAAAAATAAATCATCAATCAAAATTTTAAAACTAAATAGAAAAGGCACACGTATATCACTGGAGCATCTCATTCCCAGGCCTTCTTGTCCTCAATATAATCTGTAACTGTGTAAAAAGCTTTCTGACATAGCTTACGTTTTATAAATAATTTGAATTTATTAATACTTAGTTCTTGAATATGGCTAGGAATTTTATTATAAAAACGTATACATTGGCATCTAAACGATCCACCAATCTTTTTTCCTTGTTTTAGGAATGACATATGTGTCTTTGTTCCTTGTATTTACACTATGAATATCACTGTATTTTTTAAAAAGATTAATATTTTTGTGTGCATACAAGAGATTCTTATAAATATACTGAGATTAATATTCATAGTCAGAGTCATTCAGAGTCATAATATTAATCTCTTTAAATTTGTCTCTTAAGGAGTGCTTAGGACTTAATTTATAAATTGCACGAATGGCCCATTTTTGTAATACAAATATTGTATGAATGTCGGCGGCGTTTCCCCAAAGTATAATGCCGTATGAGATCACTCTGTGAAAGTAACTAAAGTAGACTAAACGTGCTGTTTCGATATCAGTTAATCCACGTACTTTTCTAACGGCATATGCTGCAGAACTTGGCTATTTTGACAATTTATATGGGGGCCCCACTGAAGCTTCGCACCCAAATTTATGCCCGAGAAAACTGTGGTATCTTCGGGTTTCAATATTTCGCCCTTTATTGATACACTTGTCTAACATGAGGTAACGTAAATTTTAGGCATTTGGTTTTTTTCTCATTAACAAGAAGATTATTAACATTAAACCAGCTAACTACAGTTGCAAGGGCACTGTTTACTTCTTCAGTAACCTGCTGTTAACTTTGATTTTAAATAAAAGATTATTGATACACTTGTATTCACTTGTCTAACATGAAGTAACGTAAATTTTAGGCATTTGGTATTTTTCTCATTAACAAGAAGATTATTAACATTAAACCAGCTAACTACAGTTGCAAGGGCACTGTTTACTTCTTCAGTAACCTGCTGTTAACTTTGATTTTAAATAAAAGATAAGTATCGTCAGCGAATAACACTATGTCATGATTTTTGATCAGGTACGGTAAATCATTTATATAAATAAGAAACAAAAAGGGACCTAAAATTGAGCCTTGGGGACCCCCATCTTGACGTCACAGATCCCGGCGATCTTTTGCCGTTCAAGTCAACTCTCTGAATCCTTTCACTCAAGTATGAGGTCTGAAGATTCAGAGAGGCGCCCCGGAATCCGTAGTGGTGCAGTTTCCTGATTAATGTCTCATGGGGAACACAGTCAAATACCTTTGAAAAATTACAAAAAATGCCCAACACTTACCAACACTTATCTTCCCATGCATTATAAATGTGTCCTAAAAGTTCAACACCGGCCATCAGTTGTTGAACGTCCTTTTGTAAAACCAAATTGTTTATTATGTAGCAATTTGTGTTTATTAAAATATCTTTGCATCTGCATTACAATAATTTTCTCAAAAATTTTACTGAAAGTGGGCAATACAGAAATAGGTCTATAATTAGTAGGGTCAGATGTACTAACTGATTTAAATAGTGGGATTATTTTACTATATTTCATTAAATCAGGAATCTCACCGCAATCAATAAAATTATTAAATATAACAGCTAATGTAGGAGCTATAATGTGTATAATGGACTTAGTAACATGAACAGAATTACCCCACAGATCTGCAGCCTTTTTAACATTCAAAGAATTAAAAGTTTTGATGATGTCATTAGAAGTAACATATTGGAATTTAAACTCTGAACTACAAACTGGAACACTTTTTTTAAGTAATGTGTCTGCAGCAATGGCAGATGATTTTAGCGACTTCATTGTCGATACGGGTATGTCAGTGAAAAAATTTTCAAATTCTGTGGCGACTTGTGAATCTAATGTTATTATGTTATCATCAATAGTTAGGGTGTAATTACTAGGATTCCCAACTTTTTGGCAGCCAATTGAGCCTTAGCCTCGATAAACGGACCAAAATTAAGGGTGGATGTCAACGTAACCTCAAGAAGTTCGATGCGATCTATATAATATAAAGCGAGTTATATAATCTCTAGTATAAAAATCTAGAGTTGCACCTATTCCTAAAACCCAAAACAAAAGTTCCGTTGAAGAATACCGCCCTATCGCAATCCTATCTTCCCCGGCGAAGGTCTTCGAGAACATCCTTCATAACGCTATCTATGAGCAAATAAACAAATATCTTTGTAATGAACAGCACGGTTTCAGAAGCAAAAGGTCAGTTGACACAAATCTCCTGACGCTAGTAGATTATATCTCGTCTAGTTTGGACCGCGGGCGTCAGGTAGACGTACTTTACTTCGACTTCCGGAAGGCGTTTGATAGGGTTAACAATGACGTGCTGCTAATGAAGCTTAGCAAAATAGGGTTCGCACCATCTCTCCTCCGTTTCTTTGCAGACTACCTACGTGATCGACAGCAGTTTGTTAGGCTTGGTATGTACGTGTCAGGTACCTATCACACGCGTTCCGGCGTGAGTCAAGGCTCAATTTTGGGGCCTTTATTATTTCTCATCATGGTCAATGATCTTCCTCAAGTTCTGCTTCACGCTAGATGTCTCTTGTATGCTGACGACTTGAAACTGTACCTGGAAATAAACTCCGAGCGTGACAGTTTGGCACTGCAGCAAGATATAGACGCCATTTACAAGTGGAGTGTAGACAACAAGATGGAGTTTAATTCGTCCAAATGCTTCGCTATAACATTCGGTCGCATGCGGCACCCAGTTAATTTTGAATATAATTTAAATAATAATACCATCACAAAGTCAACAGCCATGAAAGACCTGGGAGTCACATTCGACCGAAAGCTCACCTTCCACGACCATATGGCCATGGTAGCTAAACAATCCTACCAAAGGTTAGGTTTTGTTCTGCGTAATTGCCGCGATTTTCGCACCGCTCATGCCGTCAAAATAATATTTAATGCGCTCGTACGTACTAAGCTGGAAACCAGCTCTTGCGTGTGGAATCCACATGAAAGTACCTACGCACTTTTATTAGAAAAGGTTCAAAAAGCGTTCCTTAGGTACCTATATAAGCAGAAACATGGCTACTATCCTTACCTCTATCCGACAAAGTTCTTACTGGGTTGCTTCGGATACAACTCCCTAGAGGTAAGGCGAGCTCGAGATCAGCTCACAGTAGCCTGTAAGATGCTCCGTGGCACTATTGACGCTCCTGATGTGTTACATGTGCTGGCGCGCTTCTTTGTCCCAGACAATTACTGCCGGGGCAAAAAGCACAGGCTGTTTGCCGTGCCTCCATGTCGTACTGTTGCACGTGCTAAGTCGCCAATTCCTCGCACTCTGGCCGCGCTTAATGATCTCTTGGATTCTAATCCAACAAGCGATCTGTTTGCGGATGGATGGATGAAGATTTTATTGGTATGTCAGATGTACTGTGAGAAGAATTCATGAAAGTATTGTTAAAACGTTAACCTACTTTTTACTTTGTTTATTTTGTATATTTTAGAATGTGTTATAATTGTCTCTTTTAATTTTAGTTACTGTCATTGGTTGTAAAAATAACCGTTGTAATTAATTAATTAATTAAATAAATTAAATAATATAAATTAAATATAGGTAAGTACAGGCACGGGCGCGAAAGTAGGATTGACCATATAAGGTTAACAAACACACACATATAAGGTTACAAAACATTAGATCTCCGCATTCAAGGTCATGGTACTTTCGTACCATAGCTAGCTATAAGTACCTACAACTATGTCAAAAACCGCACTCTAGTATTTTTTAAACTAATCTGGACTGTCCTTACTACGCTGTAGTATGGTTACATTATAGTTAAATACTCACCTCGTACTCACCACAAAAAAACACTATTATTTCAATGAAATAAATAATTACTAAACATTAGATCTCCGCATTCAAGGTCATGCTACATAAGTACCCACCCTAGACCTATACCTACAACTCGTGTCAATATCAGCTCTCAAGTTTTTTTTGATACTCTAATCCGGACTGTCCTTAGTACCTACGCTGTAGTATGGTGCTATTACATTGCAATATTTACCTCGTCTCTGCATTTTCGCGGCGAGAATCTAAGTCATTTGATATACTCCAAAAAAAAAAACATAATTTGAATAAAATAAAAATAATTTTAAGTAAGTACCTACTAAATATTAGATCTCCGCATTCAAGGTCATGCTACTTACGTATCAAGAGCTATACCTACAACTATTCCAATATCAGCAACACTCAAGTATTTTTTGAAACTCTAATCGAACTGTCCTTACTACGCTCCAATATGGTTACCTACTCGTAAATTACATTTCAATACTCACCCTGTCTCTACATTTTTGACTCAAGAATCTTTACTATTTGGTGTTCTCCTAAAAGGAAATAACATAATTATTTCAATAAAATAAAAGTTTGTTTACTACATTTAAATCACATTTATTTTATTCCAATATGCTAATTTAAACTATTGATAGAGATTATATAAATAATCTTCTTCTTATCGTGTGGGTAGTAATGTCTAATGACCCCATACACCCTAGTGTCAGAGTTTCTAGACTGCCTCAAGAGCCTCTGACGTGGTCTATTCTGACGACCGGGACTACCGGCTTATATGTGTCTTCCGAAGCACGGAACCATCTTTTTATCAGACAATCAGGTGATTCAGGCCTGCAATGTCCTAGCCAAAGTTGAAACAAATTTACAAAGTATGCGACCCGCGGGAATCGAACCCACGACCACACACAAGTTAAACCCCTAAACCACTCGACCATGGCGGCAGTAAATTATATAAATAATTAAAATTCGTTACTTCATTAATCTATTTTTAACATTGTAAGGCGTTTCTTTTTTAGTGTTTTGGGTTTACCAACCATTTTGGCGTTAAACTTCTATGCGAATAAAATCATTTTGTATTTTTTGCGCGGAGCGTTAGCGTCTACTCGTGACAGTGGTCAGCGATGCACTGCCGCCCGTCGCCCGCAAGAGCCCCCGATTCATTGCGCACCTAGATTATTCGAATAATAATACACCATGACTTTACCAAACACAATATGAAGAAAAGCCGTATACTAAAAGATTGGCAATTAAATTATCTTTTAGACTGTGAAAGTTTCATAAAAATACACCCAATGGTTGTTGCCTGATCTTCGCTTTTATGCCCGCGTTAGACGTACTTTTAAAAATAAATTACACAATGTTTTACAAAAAAATATTTAAATATTCATATATCAAATTATTAAGGAAATAGTCTAGTTTATCATTATTTTTTTTCAAAGCATACCGACTAGCCGTTTAGACGTGATCTTGGATTAAAAATCATCGAAAATCGAATATCTGCCCCTTAATTCTCATTGAAAAGTTTGCAACTGTGTGCTGTGGACCCTGCTGTGTATATATGTATATTCTTATGTTTTGAACGGCAAACTTCACAGCTAAGTTTAAGTACTAAATGTTATTTACTTTAGGCTGACACGGATCATATTATCTACTTTATTTAGAACGTCATAAGATCGGTTATTGATTGGTATTATTTAATTAGTTGCCATTAAGAGGTTCCCTTGAAATACCTTGGCATTATGTCGATGCGTTGTGAAATTTTACGGCCAACACAGAAATGTTTTAACATACCAATTTTATAGAAACGAAACGTTTATGTGTTAGCTAACACAACCACGAAGTTTATGGATTATATGTATAACTAAAGCGGCTGAATTAAAAAAGTAATTGGGAGACGAGAATCAATATTTCTTTTTTTTTTTATTGATAATAGGCTTGCGTTTGACCACCATCTCACCTGATGGTAAGTGACGATGTGGTCGAAGATGGAGCACGCTTGCCTAGAAGTAACCTATTCACTCTTGACTTAAAGACTCCCAGGTTATAGCGATCAGGAAAGACAGACTCCGGCAGGGAATTCCACTCCTTAGCAGTACGCACAATGAGTTCTTAAGTTAAATAAAATGAAGTCAAACCTTGTAGGAAAATATGAAAATAATAATATTATGGATAAGTCGGTTATATACATTTGAATATCTTTTGCAATACTATGTTCATGTTAAACCGGATGCAGGTGATTACCAGAGTTTTACTTGAAGCAACTGCCTGTCTGACCTCCAGTACCCAGGCAGACACAACATGCCAGCCGGGGTTGCGGAAATGTACTAACAAGATACCCCGGCCCCGGCATTTACGGGCAGCTGAAGGGACAGAGTGGGTTTTTAGTCAGTAGAAGTCTGACACTCCCTTTCGCTTAACCCAGAGCGGGAGAAGTTATTCGATGATTTTCCCACCCAGAAAAGACTGGTAAGACTGGTCTATCTAGTAAGTAGTAGATTAGTAGACTATTCAGACTAATACTTCAGAAAAATGGCTAGTATGCAAAAAACCGTAATTTTTGTTATAGAATAGAATAAAAATATATATTTAATTTTTTTTTTTTTTTTTTATTAAATTAGAAATTTTTGGTATGATCGTTCAGCTATGGAATTCCGGAAAGTGACGCCTGATTCCATTCAATACTAGTGTCATTAACGTAACGATTATCAAAGATTTTCAAAATGACAGCTTCACTACAGCGGCTTTAAATCAAATACCTGTAAGCCATTAAAACATTTGTTCCGGCGGCAGAATCGAACCCGCGACACGCAGCAAAGCAACCAAACGCTCAACCACTGTGCGAGCCGTATCGTTCAATAAGTAAGTAATATGTTAAGTACACATAAGCAGATAAAATCATCGAAACACATTACGCTATAATAGTCTTACACTAATTGAATGTACCCAGCTTACTTACGTTAATTGCTAACCTAACCAAAACTTCATTCAAAAACCCATTCACTTGCCTCATACCATTACTTCCCATGTCATTCAAGACCACTACATAGCATAATAACCATGGCCTCACCACGCTCGAGCCATACTAACGGCTCAATTGAATCCAAAAGTAATTAATAATTCGCTACATATTAATTACCACAATAACTGTTTAACGGGTAAATTGTTAAATGTAGATTTAAGGTTATGACGTGTCTGTTACAATCAATGGTTGTACCCATAGATAAAATATTTTTGATTTCTGTGGTTGTACCATAAATATATAAATTATGAATATATAATATAAGTCACAATAATCCTACTTAATATTATTAATGTGAAAGTTTGTGAGATTGGATGTTTGTTTATCTTGCACGCAAAAACTACGGGACGGATCTGGATTTTTGGCACAGAGATAGATTATAGTCTGGCATAAAACTTAGGCTATATGTTATCCCGGGGTACAGCAGCAGCAAGTATCATACGAGCATCTTTGACTGCATTATCTTTACATTTATTATTTTAATAAGCTATTGAAAGTATCACTAATATTATATCAACTCTTGCTGTACCTCTGCTGGGCAAAAGCTTGGCTCAGGAAGGTTAAAAAAATAGTTTTCCAGCTAATCTCTATTGATCGGCCCGCGCTACAAAGTGCAAACAGCAGCAATGACAGGACCTATTAGGACCATTACCTTCCAGGATTACGGGTATGCACTAACGAGATACCGCGGCCCGGAATACAAGGGCAACTGAAAAAACAGGTTGGGATTTTAGTCATTTAATGATCTCAACCCCTCGCCACAAAGACCCTTTATTAATAAATAGGTACACACTAAATAGGACCTGATTATTCAGGTCAACAGAGATCGATAAACTCGACTACCGTTTAACGTTTCTCACGCTGTTCAAACAGTTTCAATAATCAAATTAGGCGCTGAATTCAATACAATATAATTATATCACCCCGATACGTTCAACCTCTGCGGTTGCAATCCATAGGATACCGACAAACCAAACCGTAATCCGATTCCTATTTCATTTCGCAACTGAATCTAGATCAATGCATATATTAACGTTTTAAGAATTCTCAGTTCGTTGGTTTATAGATCCGTGTTTTTGCAACGCGGCTTTTTATAAATTTTGTAGTTTTTATACCGCGTAGTGTATGAAAATTTAGTTAGATACATCTGTGTTTAAATGTCAATCATCTTGTTTGCTGCTGTATAGCCGGATAGAGATCTTTACCTTGTTGTAATATGTCATTACCGTGTTCCACATTGTACTGCTTGATATAATACACACTATAGACATGTGTGTATATACTTATATTAATTTGAAAGAGAAGTTTGTAGAAATGATGATGTCTTTTTTTTTCAGAAATGAGTACCTATTGAGCTTCAAAGATGTTGCGATATCAGAAGGCTTTCTGAAAGCCGTCTTAGGTGGTATTTGCACGTAGTGAGAAGACCTAAAATATATGTTATCAACCGGCCTAAAACACCCCGGATCGAAGAAGAGGTAGAGACCGCCCTTTCTCTACATGGTAGATTCAGCTTGCATGCAGCATGATCTGGATTCTTGAAAACGAAAACTACCCAACCCGAGATCGAGCAACTAAGCCGACGCGACCTAACGAGGGAACAGGCAAGGAAGAAGAAGAAGAAACAAGTTTGTAGAAATCATAGAAATAATTATTTGAAGTTGCTTTATGAGGCTCTGCCATGTAGACATCATTATATACACATACAGTTTCTCATTTTCTATTTTCAATTCAGAAGTTAAACGATTGAGTTTTCATGTGACTCCTAATATAAGTTTAGTACGTTACAGGCAAAACTATCAAACCCAAATATGGATGTAAATAAGTCCGATATAAAGTAAATATTTATTTAACGAAAATCTGTCTTGCTCTCTACTGATGATAAAATTCAACAGGGACTTCACACTGTGGAAATCAAAGTGCAATTTCCATGCACACGTGTTTAATCTCTTATGTAAGTTTAGTTATGTAAGTGTTAGATGTTTAAATATAACGCCTTTACTTGATAGAGATCATATGATTTTATGTAATAACAGAATATAATATAGCACCTTCGTAATTGTTATGGTGGTGCTTAAAAATGATGAGCAATGGTGCGAGGTCTTTGACCTACTAAACTGGTAAACTTTGTGTTTCTTTTGACGTTTGTAACTATCCCTTGGAGTTAGCCGCACTTAAGACACGATACTCTAGTTAGACACTACTTGAATGCTTGCCCGTGTTTAAAAGAACCCTTTTGAAGTCTTTGAGGCGTCTGAAACCTAATGTCTTGTTAGGTTCTCTTTCAACCTTCAGCCTTTTTATTTCAAATCATTCGGATACAAAATAAATATATTCCATCTATCAATCATGAATTCATGACTTCTTCTTCTTCGGTACTTCTCTATTTTCTGTCATTTCTATTGTAAGTACACATCTTTTCTAGCAATAT
This sequence comes from Tholera decimalis, assembly GCA_943138885.2. Lineage (NCBI taxonomy): Eukaryota > Metazoa > Arthropoda > Insecta > Lepidoptera > Noctuidae > Tholera > Tholera decimalis. The sequence continues at coordinate 1,739,436 of OW964552.2, read as the reverse complement.
TATCTTTTAGACAACCCATCTGTTTGTTTATTTAGTTATCCTATATCCTCATACCTTATTATCTTCACACACCCAAAACTTACTCACAATATGTCCTTTCACGTGACGATTCCCACAATTCAATCGTTCATCATAACTGAATAGTGGACGCCATTTTCTTGGTGGTAACACAAGTATGTAGTCTGTCCCACCAATTGCTGTATCAACTGCATTGTTGAGAATTCAAATACAATTTTATGAGAATCAACAATTCAATGTCACACAATTCCAAGCCTCAGTTCCAATAATAAATACCTATTGTTTACATTTTTCACAATAAAAATTAAATTGTAGGTACACATTCTATATACCACAGGAGTTTGCAGCGTGTCAATAAAACAGAATAATCCATAATATTACTTGTATTTCCTATAAACAATATAGTAATTAATAGGACAACACTACGTTATATTATTTATGAAATCATTGACTTTGTCGTGGCGACATTCTTCGCTTTACGTAGAAAAATGTAATTACAAGCATTTAGAGGATTAAATATAGAATTGAAAAGAATTGACTCGTGATTTAACTTAAACGGCATCTCTCGATAAAGCAGATTGACTCCTTACAAAATAACACAAAAGTAAAACTAATAGTCAAAATAGAAACGGCGTTATTTACAATAACAAGATTCTAGAAATAATAAAAACAACAAAACTGTTCTAAAATGTGATAAACAAGGAAACTAAATATTTCGTAATTGTGTCGTAGAATTGAATAGCAAAGTCAATAAAACCATTTAAAAGAATGTGTTGATAATAATGGATTAATAAAATCGTGCGGTGAACTAAACTCATTAATCATTCGAAGAGAGAGAGACTCATTCGAACGCAATAGTTGTTAAAATATACAACATAACGTACATATTATGTTTATGTATGTGTGTCTTAAAAACACTCTAAGGATTTAAAATGCTCTACGTAAATAGATTTCCCAAATCGTATTTGGATTACAGTTTCTAAAAAATATAATCTTCAAAGTCTCTCGCGATCAATGAATCTGTTTACAGTAAAATTAGTATTGCGCAGTCACATTTTTGCATAATTTTATAGATATTGACAAATCACAAATTCCGATATTGACGCCAAACGGAATAGAATCAAGTAGAACCAATGACGTATTATAATAGACGCGTCATATTCCCACAAAACACCTCTCAAAAACGGCACGAACCACACACATAGAGAATTACTATCTAATACGTGTAAAGAAAGGGACAGAAAATAAATGCCATCTTTAGGTACACCTGATGTTAGAGAGAGATGAATATACATCTTTAGTTAACAACCTCCCCTAACGTCCCGTGACTGTCTTCATTCATACGCTAGCCGCCATTAGCCGTGTAGAAAAATTAAAACAAAAAATGTATTTCTGTTGATATTTACCTATGAAATGACACATTTTGACCTCTCACGGAAGCAGTATAATTAGTGCAACGTCTGAAAACACACAAAGGCATGCTTTTTTTTCTAATTTTCTTTTAAAACACATTTTTTCTTAAGATGTGTAGTGTAGCGATCGCGACACAGGTTCGTGCGTAACTAAACAGACACGAGGCACTTACCTTGATTTCAACTTGCCATTTTAGAGCACGGACAACGTATCTATAGTTTATTATATATCTTTGAGTAGAACTGATTAGATAGATACACGAGACAGTAAATACTATTGTTTACTTTCAAAATTCATAAGGACTTGAAGAGTTCAATAATGTAAATATTTTTTTAAAAACCTTCAATTAAAGTCTTACTTAGGGAAATTCCGTTTCTAAGACCCCACCACATATGATCCGTCAGCCTATAATGCAAGAGTGAACAAGCATCTACTGGGCTCATTCGTTCCATCGTAAACCTCATCTAACGCATACCAATAGGTGTGATTGGGCTATAGCGCGGGCACAACCTTAATAAAAAAAAATGACACACTATCATTCAATCCATTACCTTATATAATCCATCTACTTTGCTCATTATTTTAAAAAAGCTAGTTAGTGACCGAATGCATCTTTTATTAAATTAAACTTAATTAAATTAAACACCGTTTATTTTAGGCAACATTTTAAATTTACATAAAAAATATCTAGTATACTTTGAAACCTAATGTTTTGCTAAAACGACATTATCTAGACCTATTTAAACCTACTCAAAATGAATAAAGCGACTAGGGCTATGTCTAACCGGTTTAACGTTATCTGACATTTTAATTATTCTATAGGTGCTGCGCTGCGTAGTCATAATCATGAGTGTGAAAAATATGTTGACAACGAATTTCAAAGAATCGTCTACCTACGTTGTTTGTTGTCTTTATTGCATAATTGTTGAAATCAGATGGATATTTTATTATTTTTGAATGACCACTATGATTTTATTTATTTATATTTAAATTTTCTTCAAGAACAACCAAGATAGCTTTCTCTTGTCACGTTTATCATTCAGATATTACCTTTGAGAAATATATAAGACACATTCTCCTTCAATACCAAATTTTTTGTGTTTAAATTACTCATCTTCAGATTCCGTTTAGCCTGATATTTTATAGTAGATGTTCACTCTAACCTAGGTTTTCAAATTGTACCGTAATCTATCAGTAGTTTGAATTAAATGACTTTTTATTTATTTTATTGAACGGATCCAACATGAAAGTATGTCACACTCACACAACACGTCGAGGCGAGAGTGAAGTCATCGAAGCGTCGCAGGCGCATGTTTTAATAACATTCTTCGTACGATTTATATTGTGAGCGAGTTTCTTCTTGATGGCCGCAGTAACTGAAGTGTGGTTGAGTAAAAGTTGGACTGGAATTAGTTTTATTACGTTTAACAGTCTTTGAAAGGAGAGGAAAAAACTGAAGCTGTGGTTTTATCTTGAGCACTTGATGTTATAATGTACTGAACGACTTTTTTTATTAAATTTCGTATTTGTCAAACAACATACAAAACTTGGCATGTTTTTCCAGTACTTAATTACGATGAAATTCTTGAAGCCAACAAAGACAAGTTAAATAATTAAATACCTACCAACACCATACCTATACCACAGTAATTATTATACTGTGCCTATACCTACCTCACTCCTCAAACTATTCCAATGTGTAGGTACTACATAACTACTAATTACGTCAAGTTTACTGGACTCCCACGTACGTAACCTTGTCTTATTTAATTTTATATTATTAAGTAGGCGATGAACTTGAAACTTTTGAACGCTAAATGCTGTACATTATGGCTTTATTTACTTAAGTGATTATACGCACCGCCTTGTGGACATGAGTGCCATAACTTTGACGTAATATCAGTAACTTAAAGATCAAGGAAGTAATTTAAGACATCCGCAGTATAAAAGGAATTGAAGACTGAAACATATAATTTGCTTTACAATCTTGATACTCGTAATAGTTCAGAATTTACGCAAACGCAACTGAAAGTGGCCTTTGCCTGGCAGTGCCATTCAATGAGCTGATAATGGAAAGATAGCTCCAGAAAAAATGGGAAGAAGAAGTAGTATAGCGTATTCTCTGTCAACAGACTAGAGGTGCAACGAACTACACATTACACAGTCAAATCACACACAAAACACAAACAAATTCACTGACTATCCCAGAGATGATATAAGTCAGAGGAAGACCTCCAGCTACGTGTTAGATAACCGCTACCAAAGATAGAGCGAGCTCAGTTGAAAGTACAGGCAACCCAGGATAGTTCCCTGGCACCTTAGAACGAGGAGAACCGAACTCACGTAAAGGCAACAGGCATGAAAGAAGAAGAAGGAGAAAGGCGCACCTAACTAAGGGATTGTCTAATTACTACAGCAATCACAGATATTACACGAAACGAAGATCAATTCGATCTAAATGAAGACAAATGTAACCATATCAATGAAACTGCCAAAAGGGAAAACATAACGCAGGTTGTTAACAGAATTGAAGTACAAATGAAGGTTTCTCTCACAAATATCATCCAATAAACGAAGTGAAACAGAAGGCTCGTCCACAGGATGGAGGATATTACAAAATAACAGTAGAACGCGTTTGTAATCGAAACCAAACGGCATTAGCGTTAATTGCAACAATGTGCTCATGTAACACACCCGTAACTTCACCTAGTCCAAATATGTAGCTTACAAAACAAACGAATATAAACCTTATGATAACTAACTAAAGGTTGGATTAAGTTTAGCAGTTGACCAATATGTATTTAGTAAGTTTTGCGCAACATACATGTTTAAAATCAAGCAGCGTGCGTGTAGCGGAACGCATTCTATTTTAGGGCTCACCTCTATTTTTCTTGTGGCCTTATTTTCACTGTTTGTAAGTTCATAATTGCTTGGATTTTAACACGTTTCCAATACGTCACATTGTCAATTAGGCGTACCGTAGTTACGATGAAAAATGCGGAATTATGTAATTAAGTAGAGTGATAATGGACGCTGATTGAATTGTTCTCTTTGTTAAGTAATGGTCAGTGACAGGGCAATTTGTTGTGTGCTGATAGATATCGGGTAACAGTAGCCGCGAGTACAGTGGCGAGATCTTATAATGACTGTTCATTAAAAGTTAACACCTACTCAAATATTACGAAGTGCATATGACTGTTTCAACGATTCATCGACTAGAATACAGAATATGTATGAGATTAGAAATAAGTTAGCTTAGGATCCTCTAAATAATGAAACTAGTAAGTAAAGTGGCGAAAGTAACCCCTTGATATAAAATAGATCTCTAGATCTCAAATGATGCAAAAAATGCGTGAATGACTTTATGGACATCTATTAATATCACCTAATGGTGAACATCTGTCCATTTTCAGAATCCCAATCTTACAATGGATTTCATTGGGATTGATGAAAATAAAACACAGACATTACATTTTGTCAAAATCAAATCAAAGTCAAAAATATTTTATTTGACATAGACCTACATGGGTACTTATAAAAGATCGGAAGCTAGTATCCCTATAAGAGATACACCGATGCTACCCCATGTCCCACACACTATCCTTTCGCCTCTTTCAACATAAATATGGTGTTAACCTTCATTCACTTTCAAAGGTTTCTTCATGCTACGCAGCGTTTACACACGGCGAAGACTTGAGCGGATGCCAGGCGCTAACATATTCGGAGCCATTGAAATTATATCTACCATTAGCTGTGCCTGCGACTTTGTTCGCGTTGGCTATTAGGGTATTACCTACGTGGTTTTTTCCGCGAAAATTCTTTTCCTGCGGAAACTCCCAGACAAAAAGTCATCCCATATCATTCAGAGACAGTGTCATTAAAATCAGATGAGTAGTTCTAGAGATTAGCCCGAACAAACAGAAATACATAATATGTTTTCGTGTAAAGAACTATCGTAGGTATAGCACTTGAAAAAACAAAGTTATTTTGAAATTACAGACAGGCAGTTCAATTTTATTTATTTGTATAAATGCTTACGAAAGTATTTAGTTGGATTTTGCTGCAAAAGCGGAATCCGAGAATACTACAAGGGCATCCACTATTGAACTGTTTAGGTTGTAAAACACTGAAATTATGGTTTTATTGCGGACTATAAGTTTAACTTACGGCTCTCCTACCTCAGTCGTGTTCAGTCAGGCCGTGTTGAAGATAATTTTGTATTTAAGTGCTCCTACAGCCCCCAGCGCAAATGCGTGAAAGAGGTCGGGGTGGATTGGGTTATTTAAAGTTTGCTTTTCAAGGTGCCCCAGGGCGGAGACCATACAAGAGGATTTTCACCTCGAGAAAAAAAGCGGCGGATATTTAAGATTTTTTTATGTTGTAGGAGTGGTAATGATTCGCCTGATGGGTATTGTTAGGCTATTGTACGAGTATATCCCTAGTAAGAAGTGACGAAAAAAAAAGACCCTGTGGTTTTAGTCAGTAGGTTTCTAACAGACCCCTCTGTCTACCCCAAGGCAGAGGTCATTCAAAGAATATTACATAGATACATACATACATAAATACAAGATACGCGCGAAAAACAACCCTTCCTTGTTCCTTTGCAGTCGGGTAAAAAGGGTGATACAATGGGCGGTCTTATCGCTAAAAGCGATCTTTTACAGACAACCTTTGGATGGATTTGACACATAGAAGAAAATAAATACGCGGGTTTGGACTACCCGCGTATTTATTTGATGGTGTACATAAAATATAAAAACAATAAATAAAATTCTCAAAACATATATAATATATATAAATATAAAAAATGAAACAAAGACATACATAATAACAACAATTTAGGAAGAGAGATAAAGATCCGATTTAATAAGACGTTATGACTTACGCATCTTTTATAATTAAATTCAATTCAAATTAGCAAACGATCTAGATAGACTCAACCGAAACTAAGATATTTTAATTGCGTTTGAAAAAGCATTTGAATATAAAGAAGTGAAGAGTATGCGATGGAATTGCACAATCTTATTCCACCAAGCCGGTCCATCGGACTACAAGACAAACGGCGATGCGCCATCGTTACATGGTGGACATCCCACCCATACGCACTAAACGTTTTGGGAATACGTTCATTGTGCGTACAGCTAAGGACTGGAATTGCCTGTCTGTATTTCCAGATAGCTATAACCTGTGGCTCTTCGAGTCAAGAGTGAATAAGTTACTTCTAGGCAAGCGTGCTTCATCTTCGACCACATCCTCGCTTAACATCAGGTGAGATGGTGGTCAAACGTAAGCCTATTAATTAATAAAAAAAATTAAAACAAATCTTCGAGCACGTCTTCGCATGAGCCTATAAGGAATACAAAAAACAATAACGAAAATATGAGTGCAATTCAATGAGTCTTTCTCAATAAAAAACTCTTCTCTCTCAACAAACTCACTAAATAAAAATACTACGCAAATTATCAGTAGCAAATTATTAGTAGTAGATTTACGCGCGGGTGAAACCGCGGGGCACATCTGCTAGTACAATATATTTCGAAATTCAAACAGATTAGGGTAATCGAATTAACCTATCATAGCGATACTCCAGTGTTAGAACATCTTCTGTAATAGAAGATACATTGGAGGGAAAACACCGCAACACAAAAAGTATTTGGACGATTCGGATGGCGCAGTGGTAGAGCGACTGCTGTATTACATTTAGCAGGTTTGATTCCCACATCGGAATAAATGTTTGTATAGCCTACAAATAATTGTTCCTGCAAGTTAAATTTAATATTTGTAAGTGCACCGACAATACAGGGAAAAATCTCAGAGTGAGGCAATTTCATAACAAAAAATAAAAAAATAATATATAGGTAATACTGTACCCATATTAGGCACGAGGCTTCAAAACTACAGTAACATTGTAAAAATAATCCCACAAAAAGTACTCATATAAAAAAATACAGAATGGCCGCCATACAAATCATACAATGCTGTTTGTACTGCCGACAAAGGCCGGTGAAAACGCTCCCATACACACACAGTAGGTACCAGTACATACTGTACTTTATTGTTCCACAAAGGAAATTCCGCTTTCCATTGTTTAGTGAATTTAACAGGAAGCTGTCGATGCCTAACGTTTTGTTTGATTGCTTTTTATTATTGGTGTTTGGGTAATGCTTACTTATTTATTTATGTACACACATGACACTCACAATAGAAAAAATATAAATACAGACAAAAGATCACAAAGGTGCTGCTTATTTCCTAAGAAATTTCTTCCAGCAGACCTGCGACGGGAGAGTTGAAGAAGAGATGATAGACACAGTATGTATAAATACTAATTACGATAAACAAAACACACTTAGCTAATAAACTAAATTAAAATGATATAATAAAGAAATATATAGGTACATACATAGAGTTATATATAAATATATACCTATAACAAATATAAAAAATTACGGGATGTTAGATAGGTAAATGATCTTTGACCAGCTTTTTGAAAATACTAATGGATGCTTGATGGCATATAATATCGATGAAAGTGATAAAACATCGAAAAAAGTGTTTTTTATTCGATAAATACTTTTACTGTTGACTAGGAGCAGTGCTGCTGCACATGAAGCTACCCGAAACTGTCAAATTTTTCCAATCAACCTTGAACCTAATTTCTTTAATAATAAAGTTGAAAATCTATTAAAGAAATTTGACAGATTGTTATAGCTTGATGTGCTGGCGTCCGTGCAACACTTATACACAGCTATATCAGGTTAGACTGGAAGCCAACCCTCAACATTTCGAGAAAAGGCTAAGCAAATGATAGTGACTAGGAGTACTACTGATGAAATAATGAACGGGATTAATGATTTGCTTTTGGTGTGAAAAGCACAAGCAATAAGGATACTGACTGAAAACTTCCTAATGTAAGTCTTTCCGAGCTTACTCCAGCTTGTATTTTCGGGAGAAAATCATCAACTATCTCCACCCGCTCTGGGCGGAGCGGAAAGGAGTATCAGACTTCTACTGATTCAATAAAAGAACCCACCATGTCCCTTAAATCGCCGTTGCGTTCCACGGCTGCGGTATCTCGTTAGAACATTCAGGAACTCTCCAGCCTACATGAGTATTTTGCCAGGCAAAAGAAAACATTGAAAATAAACCATGGAATAGTGTAAAATTAAGAATGAAGTAAATAAACTTATGTATAAAAAAAAAGTTTATTTTTTATACCCGAAAATCACATCGTTCGCTTGTGCCATTTGACGTGAATTAAAGATTAAGAAAACAACACAGGCATTTATAATAAGATATAATTTAGTAGCAGATGAAGATAGAGAAAAGGCATAGAAAGCGCCAAGATACCAATTTTACAAACAAAGTATTGAATGAATGCTCTAGCTGCATGTGGGTGTAGCTTTTGTCAGCAGGTATGTAACACGTCATCCGGATGAATCAAAGTATGAATGGATCCTCGTTTAGTTTGCTATGCTGTCAGTTAACTTATACTTAGCATCAATATTTCATTGTGACAGGATACTCAGAATAATCCAGTAAAGTAAAGCCAAGTAGAACTTGGAGTGGATTTTACACACGTATGAGCCCGACATCCCACGATGACAATCATTACGATTCATACAGAATTTACTCAGATTTAAAGATTAGCCAGAAATAAACCACACAGGTGGTGGGACTGTGGGAATCTTTGTTCTATAGACCCTTTGCCTACTTGTTTATGTAGAGGTTGAGCATTTAATGGACAATACAATAAGGAGGCAGTCACATGGATGACACGTTTGTATTTAAAATAGATGATAATAATGATAAAAGCTACCTAAGGTACAAATCAATCATATAAGGACCCCTTCGCAAATTGCAGAAAATAATGACCCACACCACACAGCACAACCTTAATCTAGAGACATTAAACACAGCGAAACCAAATATTACAATTTAAAATTTTCCTCAACCACACAGTTTGCCAATAAACACAAACAATGATCAATAAAAGAAAAATACCTACATCATCATGTGAGATATAAGCCAAGAAATAGGCAATAAAATTCTAGAAAACATAAAAATCCATACTTTGACAAAAGATTCCATACAAAGTGTATGTGTTCAATACCTGGACAAAGTATCCTATGATCTTCAGAAATATTAAATCTTTCAGATGAACATATAGAAAAAAACAAAATGATAAACCTCCCGCTATATTGAACGAATATGTGAACTACACAATAGTATAGTATCTAATGGTTTTGTGAACATTTGCGAGGCACATTATAAAGTCCCGTTATGTGATCTAAGTAATAATGATAAAACATTCAGTATACAAAACCCAATCAATTTTTTTTGCCACGGTCGAATCGGCGAAGATCTTCCATCATTGTAACAAAAAGAGAAGTATGTGCTAGGTGCACCTAAGATGAATCTCTATCTGATTAAAAAGGTCAGTAAAAATAGAAGAGTTTGTTAATAGCAGTGCATTGGGCAAGAACCGATATATCAATCATCACAACTTTTGAGATCGAAAATTTTACAACCACACGTTCTTAGAGGCCATCTTTCTAACAATACTCAGTGATTGATCCAAAGAAATGTTACAACATTAGGCGTATTTAACATAACAAATAGAGAATCAATGACAAGCACACGGTATATTAATAAAGCATGCGAAGATTTGATGGGCTTACATGACCATCAATGGCATAGCGAATTGTACAAATAGATGTACGATTTGAACTTGAAATAATGCGGGTCAAATGAGAATCGTGTGTCGATATTTCGTAAAAAGTCATCGTTGTTTGAAATTAATACTGTATTACAATCATTTTGAAGTTTATGTTTACGAATTATTAATAGGATAATTGTTAAGTCACCGTTCACATGCGTTACTTAATTTCATTGTACCTTAAGGTTTATTATGATCAAATCACGCGCGATTAAGAAATGAAATAGAATGGTATTTTTGAGTTTTTATTGAAATTTGAAAGAACTCCCAAAAATGATGTTTTTAGGATTTTTTCAATTATTACTTTAAAGTCACTGATTAAAGTCAAAGCCGTTTTAAGTTCTATTGATATTGTTAAGCTACCGATTGATTGGTTTACCACCAAAACCATCTTGATGATTACCATGGGCACATAGAAAGGAGGAAGTTACATTTGGTAAGTGAGAAGGAAAACATTTAGAACACAGATTTTCATTACCAAAAGAACTTATCTCAATATATTATTACAACAAAGCGCCTTTTGCGTTTACTCATTTTCTTCTACTCTATACAAAACCACATAAGTACAGTACAATCCTTCCTACTAATATCCTATCCTATCCTACTAATATCCTACTTCCTACTAATCCTACTAATATCCTACTAATATTATAAATGCGAAAGTTTGTGAGGATGGATGGATGTTTGTTACTCTTTCACGCAAAAACTACTGAACAGATCTGAATGAAATTTGGTAAGTATATAGTTGGCAGCCTGGAATAACACATAGGCTACTTTTTATCCCGAAATTTCCACGGGATCGGGATTTGCGCGGGAAAACCTTCCCACGCGTACGAAGTCGCGGGTAGAAGCTAGTCTAATATAATGTTGTGCACAGTTTTATTCTAATGTGACCATGTGTTGAGGACTCGAGGCTATCTGGCTTAACGTAGGTACTAACTACTACCTGTATGCGCAATGTCATCGGTAAAATGTAACAAGTTCGTTTGATAGCAGCTGCTGAAAAACATTGATTGGCCGAACAAGGCCAATATGGGAAACAGCGAATATCTATCTACCTCATATGTATATCCAGTAAACTTAAAGTTTCCGCTGTACGATTACAGAAAATTATGGGTCCAGTTTTAGTCGATTTTTGTCCAAGAATAATAGTGGATCAGAAATGTAGTCTTTCTTATACACTCGTGCGTAATCTCGTGCAAACTGCAACTCAAATGTCAGAATACTGTTCTAAAATTGAAACCTACTATTAAAATTTAAAGCAGCACAGATTTAATCAGTAGCCTGGATGCATTTCGTCATGTGTCCTGGCATTTAGGAGCCCTAGAGCGATGAAACAACGTGTAACTGCCGCAACATCCAAATGCAAGGGGTCATTATAAATCAAAAGGTAAGGTTCTCATGATGAGCTTATGTTATGAGTTCTTTACAGGCAAATTCAAGCAAACTAATATGTTTACATATAAGGAGAAAATGTATACTTTATATTATGTCATTGCCGTTCAATTGGTAAATGCAATACGTACATATTTCAGACAATAAAACGAAATGCTGGGTGATCATAACTGATTTATTTTTATCTTTAAGAGTAAGCGTAAAATGTCACGTATGGTGTACGGAAATGACACAACCGTCATTTTAAAATTATCGATGTAACTTAATTTGTATTACAATATAATATTCGTGTAATTAATGTAGAATCAAGTGAGGGAATTCAATTCTAAGTTAGCAATCCGGAGATAAGAGGCAAGCGCGTCAAAACTCCCCAGTCACTGCCAATCCCAATATGCCAGGAACAGAAGCGAACTCCAGAAAAGCTGCACACTGCTGAATTGATAATCCCGAAGAAACAAATGAACTGTCTAGAATATCGCTATGATTGATATTAATGAAACACAAGAAGCAGAGGAGGTAGAATAGCAACGTAAAACATGGTTAGTATGTGGAAAGCCCACACAAAACCATAACTTTCTGAGCATATTTGAATAAAACACACATATTACATAACCGAAAGTCTGCAAGTCTTGAAGTAGTAACCAGGTACCTATGTACGTTACGCCTTGTGATGCAAATGAATGGTTCGCACGGCTTGCGCAACAGTCAGCCGCGGAAGGTCGTTGCCTCTGTTCGTCATTCACTCGCTAGGATTCTCCTGTTTATGTACCGTTTTAGTTGATTATATTATTTACGATTCGATAATCGTAAATAATATAATCAACTAAAACGGTTTGAACGAATTTGCGGACTTGTCGTCGATACGACAAGTCCGCAAATTCGTTCGCGTCTGTATTTTTTCCCGCGTAAATCGCGAATCTGCGGGCAAAAGAAGCCTGCGTGTGATGCTCCATAAAAATGTTTTCAATTTTCAAGTATTTGAGTTTTTTTTTACTTGTAAGTAATAGGGTAGCGTTATACCACCCTCTCACCTGATGGTAAACGATGATGTGGTCAAGGATGAAGCACGCTTGCCTAGAAATAACCTATTCACTCTTGACTTGAAGACCAATTGGTTATAGCTATCGGGAAACACAGACTCCAGCAGGGAATTCCACTCCTTAGCCGTTCGCACAATTAAAGTATTCCCAAAAGGTTTGGTGCGTAACTACTAACTAGTGAATAACTTATTTGTATGTCATTAAATAAATGATACTCTATCTTTCAGTGAAAATTGCATTAAAAATCAAATCAGTGTATTTGAAAAGGTATGACTTCAAGAATTAATTTTAAGGTATTTTATTTTGTACTAATCGATTATGGTCGTGGTTATATAGACACATATTTCTTAGAGACCGCTACAATTAAAAGATCGAATCAAAATAATGACCACCAATCAAGATTTTCCAGAACAAACATTAAAAAAAGAAATCCGTCAAAATCATAAGTCGATTAGATTGTTATAATTCCGACGTATTAGAATAGTTAACTAACGAAGAGCGATTAATTAATCGTCAATAAATTAATCTGAATGGTGGAAACGTTCTGGGCGATTAGCTTTTGTTGGAGGTGAAGCCGTATTAGAGCATTTAGTGTGGTTTCTATTTTGATTTAAAATTCATTATGCATGCGTTTGTTGTTAGATAATTTCGTGCTGTTAGACAGTTACCTTCTGCATTGAATTAATACATTGAGGGATATTATTTGAAAGATCAAGGAGCCTCCCCGAGTGACGTACCATATAATACCTTCTGTTATATCCAGTGCACCCTGGGGAATCGATTCCTGTCGATTGGCTAATCCTGTCACCACGATGGCATACATAAGTTCTATATTCTTGCTATCAACACGCTAAGAAGAAGATAAATAGTATTAAGGACCCTTAACTCATAAGGTACTTTTTCATTTTCGTGGAACCGACTCAAGACTGAAGACTAGAGTAGTTAGTTGCTCCATAATCAGCATTTGAAGACAGTCTCATTCCGTCCGTTACTCATGAGGAGACCTATTGTTCTCGCTCTAGATGGAACATAAGAGAGTGCCAGACTTCTAATGACAAAAACCCCTACCTGTTCCTTATCCTATACCGTATCAGGTTGGAACGTTCCCGCAACCTGGTCCACGTGAGGTTAGCTGGATTCTGGATTCACTCACTGATCCGACTATGTATTTGTGACTAAAAAATACATAAAGTTCAGTGTCGAAGAAACAAGAAGAGGAAATAGAAGAAAAGAAAATAGTCTATTCGGATCTTGTAATATGGAGAAAGAAGTTCGTCTAAGTTCAAAATAATTCGTCAACATAACCTTGATACGGGACAGCGTAATATATTTAAATAATATAAAACAGATACAAAGGTCATGTTTTAAATCTAGATGAATTATATGACACACTGTATAATCTAACACTACTGTATGCCGTGTCAGATTGGTATTTAAACCGTAAAACCGGTTTCTTAAACTATGGCCGGGCTAGGTGCATTTTTGTGCAATATAATACCTGTTGCTATTTTAAAGTGATATAATACATTTGATAACTCGTGTTTATGAGAATATAAGAATGAATTTATTTTTGTTTTCGTCATTTTAATTAATAGTACAAGAAAAACTTTAATTGTTGTTGAAAGCAGCAATGTTTGATGTTTGCTAATGAACTAGCGCAGTATTTTGACTTTCACGTTTAAATTGAATGTGATGTCAACAGTTTTTTTTTCTATCTGGAAAAATCATCATATGACTTCTCCCGCTCTGCGTGGAGCGGAAGGGAGTGTCGGACTTCTACTGACTAAAAACCCACCCTGTTCGTTCAGCTGCCCTTAAGTTCCGGGGCCGCGGTATCTCGTTAGAACATTCCTGCAACCCCGTAAGGCTGATGTCAATAGATATTAATAAACACAAATTGCTACATAATAAACAATTTGGTTTTACAAAGGGTCGTTCAACAACTGATGAACTTTTAGGACACATTTATAATGCATGGGAAGATAAGTGCGATGTGTTGGGCATTTTTTGCGATTTGTCTAAGGCATTTGACTGTGTTCCCCATGAGACATTAATCAGGAAACTGCACCACTACGGATTCCGGGACTCCTCTCTGAATCTTTTAACCTCATATTTGAGTGAAAGGATTCAAAGAGTCGATGTGAACGGCAAAAGATCTCCGGGATCTGTGGTCAAGATGGGGGTCCCCCAAGGCTCAATTTTAGGTCCCTTTTTGTTTCTTATTTATATAAATGATTTGCCGTACCTGATCAAAAATCATGACATAGTGTTATTCGCTGACGATACTTCTCTTTTATTTAAAATTAAACGTCAACAGCAGGTTATTGAAGAAGTAAATAGAGCCCTTGCAACTGTAGTTAGCTGGTTTAATGTTAATAATCTTCTTCTTAATGAGAAAAAAACCAAATGCCTAAAATTTACATTACCTCATGTTAGACAAGTGAATACTAGTGTATCAATAAAGGGCGAAATATTGAAACCCGAAGATACCACAGTATTCTTGGGCATAACTTTGGATACGAAGCTTCAGTGGGGCCCCCATATAGATAAATTGTCAAAAAAGTTAAGTTCTGCAGCATATGGCGTTAGAAAAATACGTGGATTAACTGATATCGAAACAGCACGTTTAGTCTACTTTAGTTACTTTCACAGTGTGATGTCATACGGCATTTTACTTTGGGGAAATGCAGCCGACATTCACACAATATTTGTATTACAAAAAAGGGCCATTCGTGCAATTTATAAATTAAGTCCCAAGCACTCCTTAAGAGACAAATTTAAAGAGATTAATATTATGACTGTGCCATCTCAGTATATTTATGAGAATCTCTTGTATGCACACAAAAATATTAATCTGTTTAAAAAATACAGTGATATTCATAGTGTAAATACAAGGAACAAAGACACATATGTCATTCCTAAAACAAGGTTAAAAAAAATAGGTGGTTCGTTTAGATGCCAATGTATACGTTTTTATAATAAAATTCCTAGCCATATTCAAGAACTAAGTATTAATAAATTCAAATTATTTATAAAACGTAAGCTATGTCAGAAAGCGTTTTACACTGTTAAAGATTATATTGAGGACAAGAAGGCTTGGGAATGAGCTGCTCCAGTGATATACGTGAGCATTTTTTATTTTTAAAATTTTGATAGTTGATTTATTTTTTATTGATTAAAATATTTGTTTTGTTAAGTATTGTATATACCTATTTATTTTGTTTTTGTTTTTTTTTTTTTACATAATTATTTCATTATTGTTAATGTGAGGACAATGTAGGTTATTCTTTCTTCGTTGTTTTTACTTTGACTATAATTTATTTAATGATGTCAAGCAGTTTGAGTACTTGTGTGGCCTACCCAAATGTCCGTTGGTATTTTTTGTCAAATTGTTGAGCTCCTTAAGTTCTAAGTTGAGCTACACGATAACTGACAAATGCTTGCACTGTCTGGACAGGTCCGCTCAAATTTGCGTGGTTATTTCCTCAAAAGAATACCACAGACATGAACCTACATGCTTCTCATATAAAAATACAAATTGTCTGGGCTTTAAAAGAGACTATGACCTCTGAGTTTGTTTCGGTGTTTCTTCTCAGAGTAGTCAGTTAGGAAATACCGGCCTCATCTAGCTAAACTTAACACGCAAAAAAACATGACGTGTAAAAGTGTTATTTATAACCAATTTACAAAATAAATATTTCATTTCATTTCATTTCATTTCATTTCATTTCATTTCATTGCTTACGTTTGAGTCTCATTCAAGTCAGTTATTTCAAAAAATTTGCTACGCTTGCCCAAGTGATATTATTGAGAAAGGAATAAGCAGATTGCGCGAATCAAAGTCAATTCCAGCTATTGACTACATTAAATACGGTACAAAAGATGGTACTTAGTATAAATCACATGTAGCCATGTATCGGCATGCAATTATGAAAAATAAAATAGTTAAGTAAATAAATTCATTTATTTCAGGTCTGTGACCTGTGACCCATATAAAATTGAAACGTTAACTAAGTTAGCTATAACATAATTATGGTCAAGGTTGCCTGATTACAGGATTGGGATAGACAGTCGCTCCGTGTAAAGAATTGGTACTCAACTGCACCCGATAAACGGGAAGCCGACCCCAACATAGGTACCAAATTGTGAAAACGTTAGGCAAATGACGATTTACCTCGGAATAAAACCAGATATCGGCCAAATAGAAATTACTCACATTCGTAATTATGGGAATTATCTACTCGTTAATCGTTTTAGCACACGGTCATTTATAATGATAATGATCACTGCTACGGACAAATTTTATTTGCACATCTTCAGTTTATTACGGTAATAAAGCTTTACATTTCAATAAAACTCAACCACCAACTTACTGATGATAGCAAAACGGTAATCATTTCTAACTTTCCAATATGCAGATATTTTCTGTTAGTGCCTATACCTATTTACTTATGAACCAATCAACCAATACTGTGATTTATTAAGCAAGGCATACCAAATTAAGAATGTTCATTTAGTCATACGCTTCAAAATACGTGGGAAGGAGCCGCAGGTTGAGCAAAAACTTAACACGATATAAAATTATAATGAACTGCCAAACATCTGTGTTGTTAATAACAACACGGCACGGCACAACACGGCACTACACGGCACGACACGGCATAGGTAGCTTTTTCATTCTCGCTATGTTTCCCTTAGTTGCATCTTCACTAGACACGGTGATGCATCAGACTACCCACATTGCAGAGAAATCGCAGTCGTCCCTTCACTTCTATGCTGGTACTTACCAGTCATACTTATACAAACAGACGGCCTCTACTCTAACATTCTTTACATAAATTAAAAACCGTTAGTACCTATTTATATTATTGGTTTTATATGTCAACATGGTTCATAGTTCACATATGTTTGTTTACAGTGAGAAAAGAAAATCCTTACCTGTTATAGGGCCTTTGGATTCTTTCCTCTGGTCATTCTGATCCTCACCACGCAGAAGACCACCTTCCTCCAGTTCGGACACTTCATCCTCACACCTTGTCTCACGCACTGCCAGCAGCAAAGCGCACACACACACAAACGTAATCCTTACAAACTCTCTCATCTTCATTGTTATTACGTTGAGAGAACGTCAATAAAGCCCATTTTCGATCAACGATCGATTAAAACTTGACATTAAAACAAACAGTCACATTTTCGTTTGTTGCAAATGGCTAAACGAATGCAATGCAATACGTGGAACACAAGTGTGATATACGGAACATGACACGATCACTGAACATCACTTCCTAATAACACAAAACACTGACATAAACAAAAGAGTTGTTTAAAAAAAAGAACGTAATTTTTCGAATCGTAAATGTTTTAAATTTGGTAGGTGAATACGCGCGTCACTCGATGTTGGTAGCGATGGTACTGGCGCGCTGGTTGGAGGGAGATCGGTGTTGCCCCCACCTGCGCGCGCGCTCGATCAATGGACGCGCTATCGAGAACCGGCAGTAACAGTAACTGTAGCTGAGGTTTCTACAGATAGCTTATCAGAGAAAACTGTCCGCGTAATAATTAATG
This sequence comes from Tholera decimalis, assembly GCA_943138885.2. Classification (NCBI taxonomy): domain Eukaryota; kingdom Metazoa; phylum Arthropoda; class Insecta; order Lepidoptera; family Noctuidae; genus Tholera; species Tholera decimalis. The sequence goes on along the minus strand of OW964552.2, from coordinate 1,721,286 downwards.
TCGCCTTTTGTGGTTAGGTACCGTTGTAGGCAATTAATGGGTGCATTGGATGCAAGTAATTTGCACTTTCTGCTATTGTTTAGGCACTTTTTCTGCATAGCTGACTGTATACGCAAGTTCGGGCTTCAGGCATTATCTGGACGTCACACAAAAAAAAAATCGATGGTATCGATTTGTTTGCATTCGATATCAACATTCTTCACCTATCGGCTGCGGCAACTTTCCCTTCTTCTAAGCTGAAACTAGTATATTATTGAAAAATGGTATAAATACCTACCGAACAGACGGCTTAATGGTAAAGTAAAGCTTTTTATAGAACCAGTACCCTTTTTTTAAAAAAAGAGAACACGCAATTTGAGTAGAATCCATATTACTAGAGATCTTGTTAACCCATCCAAGTAAGCTAAAAAATATATAAAGCAAGAAAGTATATAAATAGCAATTTAATATATTCTATTCTATTCTAAATATGCCAAATATATCGAGCCTTTACCGCCGTTTTAGCGCAACCGACAAAAACCAAATTTTACAGGAGAAGGTTTTTTTGAATATTTTTAAACAGAAATGTGCTAGGAAATTAAAATTTTACGTAAATTAATGATTTTTAGACATTTACATATATAATTGAAAAAAACACGAAAATAATAAGTATTTACTGTATTTATGGCGCTTACATTATTTTTGCTGTCATAATCTAAGGTTATTTTATCGTTTACGATAAAAATATCTAATAAAATTACTATATCCAAGACACTATATTTGATAAATAAATAGATATTTCAAAAGTTTTTAAATGAAATAGTCATAGTTATAATTGAAAAATATGTTTATTTATATTTAATATTTGGAATAATGAGATCAATCAGCTTAGTTTAAGTTATATTAGATATAAGTATTAGGCTAAGTAATTAAATAAATTATTTCTTCTGGTACGAATCATCTTCGTCCCTTTTAACTTAACACCACGTATTGTTACATAATGGCTTTTAACAAAATATTATATATATAATCAAAACAATATTTATATTAAATATTTCACACCCGAACAGCTGCTCAATCTCTATCAAGCCCAGGTTCGGTCGTGTATGGAGTACTGCTCTCATCTTTGGGATGGATCTGCCAAGTACCAACTAGATGCGCTTGAGTCTATTGAGAAACGGGCCAAAAGACGTATTGGCAACGATACACTGGTCGAATCAAAGCTCCAGAGCCTTGAACATCGGCGACGAGTTGCCATCCTATCGGTTTTCTATCGGTTACATTTCGGAGAGTGTGCGATGGAATTACCCAATCTAATTCCGTCAAGCCCGTTCCATCATAGGACTACAAGACAAACGGCGATGCGCCATCGTTACATGATGGACATCCCACCTATACGCACTAAACGTTCTGGGAATACCTTCATTATGCGTACGGCTAAGGAGTGGAATTCCCTGCCGGAGTCTGTGTTTCCTGATAGCTATAACCTAGGGGTCTTTAAGTCAAGAGTGTATAGGTTACTTTTAGGTAAGCGTGCTCCATCTTCAACCACATCATCACTTACCATCAGGTGAGATGATGGTTAAACGCGAGCCTATTATCAATAAAAAGAAATTAGTGAGACCAATCAGATTATGTACCTACTAGGTACTTATATAAAATTAAGTAAAGTATTTTTAATTCTCCTTATCCGAATCATCTTCGTCCGTTACAGCTAAAGCATCACGTGTGGTTTCATCATGCCTCATACTTAAATATTCTTCATGATATCTCTTTGGTATTATATTTTTGTTGCATGGATCCTGTAAATCTTTGTATTTAGCTGCTGAAATTTTGAGCTCTTCGTCGTATAAAGGTGTAGGTCCTTTTTGAACAGTAGCACTATTTGCTCTGGGTCTGATGATGAAATCCATATTAATGTCGTAATTGTAACTATCTTCAAAAAAACCGTATTTAAATTTAACAATAGGATTATTTTTATGTAACTGCATCACTCTTAATGAATTAAAATTAATTTTAAATTTAACTGGCAATAAAGCTTGTGAAAAGGACTTCCAATCCATTAAGTCTCCATACTTTAAAACATTTACAATGCAGCTTTTAGGATTATATCTAGCATTAGTTATCATTGTTGGCCAGTCAGAAGGACCCATACTGTTTTATTATGAACAAAACTTTCAATGGTGCTATGAATGGATTCAACAGGCATCACAGTGTGTCCATGTAAAAGGTAAGTTACCGTTATTTATGTAATTGTTATTGCGGTTTTCAAAAAATGAATTAACATTGAAATCATGACACGGTTTCTATTTTGCCCGGCACGGCTGTCAGAATAAAGATTAACAACAGTATGGGTACTTTTTTGGTCCAACATTTACTTTCATTATAGTATGCATATTTTCTCGAGTAATATAAGGTCTCACTTTTACCATGTGGAGTATTGAGGACTTTTTCTAAATCAAGGCTCACGCATAAGGAGTTAGAATTAGCTACTTTGCAAATTGCTTGCGCTTACGTTAAGGCTTTTAAAATTTATATGCATTAACGATAATTTTAGCACTTGCTATAACTTTATAATGCTTTTTTTTTGGAGGAAAACGTCAACAGGGTTAGGTCCGTTACAGTTTAAAATACTAGTTACAATAAAAAAAGTATTTTCGACAAAAGTGTCGCTTACGATAATTTGGCGGTAAAGGCTCGATATATGGGGCTCGAACCGGTGACCTCTGGATCACAAATCCAACAACTTAGCCCTTATGCTATTGACACTTAACCTAGTGACATTTCCCGTTATTAAAAATAGGTTTTGAACAGAATGAGTTATAGTCAACCTAATATCTATGTCTTGCGGGCATCACTCATTAAGATGCTACACTGAACAAATTGATTTTTTTCACATAAAATGTTGCGACTTGCGAGATAAAACCAATTTTTTATCAATACCGATTAAAAGAATCGAATACATCAATGACAGCCCATGGCACCTGAATCTTATAATTAATTTAGTAATATAAATATTGTTAGGTGTAAAATAAAGTATATTATCTATACTGATATGGGTACCTCTACCTACTAATAAAATTGTAAAGATAAGAAGCGGACCCGGCCAGACCTCATCTTGCCCGGAAAAGCGAAAAAGCAAGTGTAATAAACAGACAGTTACTTTCGCGTTTATAATATTGGTAGGGATTTCGTTTACGACGATAGATAGACTACTTGTATGCCAGCCTGATGATTAACATCTAAAATTACATAGACAGTGCTTATGCAGAAACTGCTCTATGCGGACTATGCAGATTGTACAACTAGAAAGACACCTACCTAGATCTGTCTATAGCTTTTGGATAGTCTCATATAAAGGCCTACAGCGCTCTGCGTGTTCAATATAATAATACAGCTACCTTGGTTTTGCAGCGCGTCGTGCATGTTTGCTGAAGCGAGAATAGATGACTTTTATGCATGCGCAAGCGATGTGCATCTGCTCTGCGGCGATTCAGAGGTAGCCCCAACAACATTCTGGTTAAACTGGCGGACAAAATAGATGGGCCATTTGTCAGGCACTGGGCTGGCAGGCCATGTGCGCACAGGCGTGCATGTCGCTAATTAAATTGATGTTTTTTGTTTTAGTTGTACTTACTAACAATAGGTTAAGCTTTTTAGTAACTCTATGGATCAATGGTTTGAGACAAATAAATAAATAATGGAGAATATGGTTAACTGCGACGAGGGGCGAATGTTCCCCGGGAAGTCGTAAATTTATTAAAAATTTGGTACCTATGACAATTAGGGGACCCGTGTCGGATGTGCAAGCTCCTTTTCAGGAAAGGACCAGGAGCCAGCAGTAAAGACTAGTGCCCAATAAGGGCCACTGCCTACCGAAATTCAGTTTAAGCCCTTATTTTCCGATTGGGAAAATCAACCTTTTTTTGACTCCTCCAGCTGTGGGTGAAGAGAGTGTCAGACTTCTACTGACTAAAAACCTGTTTCAGTTGCCCTTGCGTTCCGTGGCCGCGGTACCTCGTCAGAACATTTCCGCATCCCCGACAGGCATTGGCTAAGGCCCTTTCAAGGGCCTTGGCAATGGTACATAAGTGACCCCTTACGAACCGAACTACAAACTTATGTTGTTCGAAAAAAATACATTATTATTAGGCAAGCCAAGCCATTTGTTGATATAGTGTAACTATGCGAACATTGCGACGGTCTACTTTTTACGTTTTATGAGATACAGCATGCTGACAGACAGGCGGATGGCAAAGACTCGACAATACTCACGGTTCCGTTAGTTAGTTACCCATCAGGACCAATACCCTAGAAATGGCGGAGTGCTGCAAAACGATGTAATTAACTAAAAAAATATTTACTCATCAATAATTTAGATCCGTAATGTCATTCATCAATAAACCACCATCTTACCTCATAGTAAGCGATGATGTGGTCAGACATGAAATATAAATTAGAAGTTCACTCTTTACTATAAATAATAAATAAATCTTTATACTTTGAACCAAACAATCCATAAAACGTTAGTATCTTATTGTTTTCTTGCGTAATCGTGTGAAAAGTGGCCATACGAGCTTGTACAAAAACATATCTGAGGCACTACAGTAACGAGACAGTCGCAAGAGCATCCTGAAAGCATTATTATACAGGACGTGGAGCACATCTAGCGATTAACAAAGTACATCCACGTGGTAATATATAGGGGTGGGGGGGTGAACTTCGTCTGTCTAAGTGTCTACCAAACCGATCAAAGCTTTTATTTCAAATAAACCGTTTTGAGGCACTTTTCAATTGTCCAGGTCTGTCAATATCATTGTCATCAACATTGATAAAAAAACCATACAAAATAATTAACATAGATCAGAGGCAGTTAAGGCATGACCAATGGCTTTCATAAATGAACCCATTTTTTTCCTGGAGAAAATCAACTCAACTCAACATACTCATCTCGTCCCGCCCTGGATAGAGCAGAAGGGTGTGACTCTTAGGGTCTAAAACCCCACCCTGTTTCTTGCGTTCAGGAGTCGCGGTATCTCGTTAAAACATTCCCGCAACCCCAACAGGCATTGGCCTTATAAGGCCTTGTCAATCTTTCTTACTTTCTATATTCTTAAGTAAGAAACAGGTTTCTTACTAATCATATTATAAAATTTGTGAGGATTGAGATGTGTGGATGTGTGTGATGAAAACTACTGAACAAATCTGAATTAAATTCGGTAAGTAGTTAGTTGACATACTGGAATAATACATGGGCAACTTTTTTTATCACGGAATTCAAACGGGATCGGGATTTACGCAGGAAAAACCTCTCACGCGAACGAAGTTACGTCAGAAACTAGTGGTATATATGTATAAGTGACCCCTTACGAACCGAAATGATAGAGGTTTTATATCGATTTAAAAGTACTAACTGCTCTTATACTTCTTTGTCTTTGAAAGCTACACTTTGCACCGTTATCAAAAGCGACGTGATTTGGTGAGCCAAGAAAAAAAATACAATAGTTTTTTTATCCATGTTCAATAAGCCTTCGATAGCTCAGTTGGTAGAGCGGTGGACTGTAGATGTTAACCGATTGGAATCCATAGGTCGCTGGTTCAAATCCGGCTCGAAGGAATATTTTATTTTTGTTAATCTTTTCGATACGATGTTTTGCGCTTAGTAACAAGCAAAATAAATACTAATCCTGCAAATATTGGGAAGAAACCATTTCAGCGTGAATATTTTTTCTAGTAATTAACTAATTAACATTGACAACGTAAATTTCTTGAATGCGCAAATAGCTTTGTTACCTATTGTTAGGTTATTTTGAGTTAATATAATAACCAACATCCATAGTTTTATCTTTTCTCTTCAACTCTCTGTCGCCACTTATGACCTTTCAGCTTTTAAAGAAAGAGTGAATAAGTATCTTCTGGGCTCGCTCGTTCCTTCATAGACCTCATCTATCACTTACCATCAGGCGAGATCGAGATCAAGAGTGAGCTCATGCGGAACAAAATTTATTTCGGAACATAATTCCATAATTACAAACAAACAACAGCTATTTTCTGTATTGGATTTAATGAGAATGGTATAGACAAATCTCGAAAACATTTATAAATCAAAATACTTGATTTAGATTTTTCAGTCAACATATGATGAGATTTTAATTCTTGTAGTCACCACTACTTAGTCTTTATAAATAATGATACAACAAGTCTAATGTTTGATTGATAATGTAATAATGATTATCGATTTATTATTATTACATATTCAGTGCATTTAGAAAATTAATATAAATTAATACATTCATATCGATAACCTTCTCTCCTTTTTTGGAAGTTGGTTAAAAAACATTACAATAATGAACTTGAATAACCACAATCTTAAGTCTACAAACCATAAATCAGCTTATAACACCGTTTGCCTTTTTATTTTTAATCAAGTGTTTGATCAATAATTTCATTCTTTCTAACTTCTTCCGTAACCTTCTCTTTCCTTGCCACATAAGGTTCAGTCTTTTTTTTCTTGTCTCCGCTATTATCTCTAGTCTATGTACTTTGTATTTAAGCTTTACTACTTCTTCTGAGTCCGTTGGTAATATATCAATGGGTTCAACGCGAGATATGGTTGGCTCCAGTTCTTGGCATGGCTGAAATCATAAGAGTTTAAAGGTGATTTGACAATGGCTAAATGGTAAAGTTCCCTTATTTTTAGTGAAGGTACTCATTACAATTAAGTTATATTATTGCGAGATATTTTATGGACTAATTAAGTCAGTTCAAATGTAGATAGAATATTCTTTATTTTTGCCAAAATTTTACTGCAACTGCTTTAAAATAATGGTTGTTACAATGGCAGTTCACAAAGCAAAATGGTCATAGTAGTTATACTGAAAGTTTTAGTCACAAGTCAACATAATATTCACAGTGATAACTTGAATTTGTTGTTTCAATCTTAAAACTTGAATTATATCATCATTGTTTCTTTTTTTCTCAGGGTGAAAATTTTCAATTGTCTCCAACTGCTGAGTGGAGCGAAAGGCAGTGCACGTCTTCTGCTGACCAAAAACTAATCCTGTTCCTCAAGGGCGGATCCAGCTTTGGTGCCGGGGGGGTTCACATAATCGTGGTCAAGTCACAAGAACTTATAATAAGTATTTCCTGACTCCGCTGCCACTTGGCCATCCACTGCCGATATTCGTTTAAAACAACAGAGACGAGTATTATCTAGAAACAATGTTTAAAATTTTAAATTAGTGGTCCACCTAGGTCCTGGACCCAGCCCAGGGGGGGGGGGGGTCATGACCCCATGACCCCCCCCTGGATCCGCCCTTGCTGTTCCTTCAGTTGCCCTTGCTTTTTGTGGCATTGGTATCTCATTAAAGCATTCCCACAGCAATAAATCATATTTAAACACTTTACAAAACTATTTTTATTGCCATCAATTCTTGTTTCTGAATTAACAATAACTACAGATAGCACAACCTTCAGAATGATAGGGGTTAAGTCTGAAAATCGTGATGAGATATTCATCGGACAGATTATATATATTTCAGTAATTCTATGATTGTACGTAAGTTCCAAAAATTTTTTTGAGTTAAACCGCTAACATTCTGAAAATTACTAACAGATGTATTGATAGTTACTAACAGATATGTTGATAGCAGGCACAGCCTCCACAGACAGACGCCTCAGCCCACTCTCTGTCAAGTAGAAGTCTTTTGCATCAAAATGTTCAGAGCATACAGCACTTGAAGCAGTGGCAGACCAGGCCTCTTCCCTGTTCACTGCCAGCTCCCATTGCTTCCTTCTTCCTCTATCGCGAGGAAACCTGCAACATAGTTAAAGTAAAATTCAGTTTTTATTGTTCTTGACTAATCTTCACTGAAATTCTACAATACTAAACATAATTTGCGATATCACAAATATAAACATATGACATAAGAAAATACTCAAAATAAAGTTTATTGATTATTTTCTGAAACTGCTCAAAAACTGCTCACCTGTGAAATGTAATCCCATCTTTATTTTTAGATATCTTTGCTGACGTGTTTTTACAATTTGCTACCGCACAACTGACCATTGTATACTGTCTTCATCTAAAATAATTAACTCTTATTTCATTTATTTACTATGTTATTTATTTTTGGAACAAATCTACGGTCTAATCTACGGTTCAATCAATGTTACTGTGTGTTTGTTGGAGTATCTTTATAAAATGTTAGGTTAGGTTAGTTAAAGTAGAAATATTTATTAATCAACATATATTTATCATATAATAACTACTATCTCAATAAATTTAATCTCTTTTCTTCATCAAGACGGAACGGTACACAAAACGAAAATAAATAAAACATAGTGTATTACATACTCTTTGGAAAATAAACAACTTTTCGGCGTTCCAAATAAATAAATTTACACTATTCAACATAGATTGTTCTCCGTTGTATTAAATCGCAGCCTTGACATGCTATGAAATCTTCATTCCTCATTCAAATTAGCTGGAACGTATCCAGTGACATAGGCTGTGCAATGTGACCAGTTTAGAATAGGGATGACAAGTTGTCATAAAAGAATGATTGTCATCAGTAGTTGTCATTGACAACTACTGATGACAATCATTCTTTCAAAAATAAAATAGATTCGATAGTTGCGGTGGTCGTGAGGCAAAACTAGCCGGTCACAAGAGCCAAAATTGATTCGAATTGAGGTTCATGCTGGACCTATTATTATACTAATAAAACGATAAAAAAAATTCGAGGTCAGAACGAAAGATTTTCCAGAAATCGTTTTTTTTTTTAAACAAATCTTAAGACAAAGTGATCAATTCTTCTATAGCCGGCTCTACACGTTGGCCAACACAGTGGTGAATGTAGTGGCCAATGACTATTCGCCAACGTGTAGAGGGGGTGTTTGTGCACCCAACATGCACAAACACGCCGTCTACACGTTGGCCAATACGCATTGGCCACTACATTCGCCACTGTGTTGGCCAACGTGTAGAGCCGGCTTATGAAGAAATCAATTCCAAGAAATTTCAAATCACCATCCTTAGCTTAAAAAGATTATTTTTAGGCTGGCAGGCTAGCTGTTAGAAAGGAAAAGGGATGTTAGGAAAGAATTCGTTGTTTTCCGAAAAAACGATAATTTTTGCAAAAATGTGATAAAATGTCTCTGTTCTTACGACCTAGCAAAACTACGAGACTGAAATCAAGAGTCTGCTCCTAAGGATAGCTGAGCTAAGTTTAGCCGTCGCGTTTTGAGTACCTATTAATTAGGAATGCTTAGTAGAATTTCTCATGTTTGTCAATAAAATAAAATAATAATTATATAGGTACTTGAAGGTTTTCTCTTTATCGTAGTCACTAGTACTCACGCGGGGCTTCGCTCCCGTGGATTCTATCACGGTAAAAACATAACTCTCCCTTTTTTCAGTCGCGTAAAAAGTAGCCTATAACCTTCCTCAAGCTTCAAGCTACTTCCATACCAAATTGCATCCAAATCCACCCAGTACTTTCGAAGATTAGCGCATTCAAGCAAACAAACAAACTTTTCTGCTTTTTAATATTAAGTATAGATAAGATAATTTCATGGATAGATTTATACGCAGGCTTAGATAATTCAATTAATGTAACTTACTTTGTTTTGTAAATATTATTAGCTTGATGAGACCGGTATTTCCTACATGACTACCCTACTGACTAACTCTGAGGTCAAAGTTTCCTTAAAAGTCCATAAAATTCATAGTGGTCAAATCTTGCATTTAGAACAATATTTTTTCCAGTGGGAAAATCATCTAACGACTCCTTCCACTCTGGGCGAAGCGGAATGTAGTGTCAGCCTTCTACTGACTAAAAACCGACCCTGTTCCTCCAGTAGCCCTTGTGGTCCGGGGCCGCGGTATCTCGTAAGAACATTCCCGCAACCATTTAGAACCGTGTAGGAATAAGGTTTCAAGCTAGTTTTGAAGACTGGTGAGCGATTTAAGATTTGAGTGCAGTTTTCCAGACTCGCGGCAGTGGATTTTTTTAGTCCAGAATAAATTGTTTTTCGCCTCCTCAGAACATCCTACTAAAGTTTCAAAAAATTCTTGATTGACGGATGAAGAATAGATACAGGACAAATACTTTGATAGAAAGTTTGAATTTTTAAATATGGCTAGTTTTTACTTAGGTACTATAAAAATGTACCTAACTCTAACTTATTTTCTAGAGCTTAGTTAGGTATTATAAAATTGTAACAACAAGCAACGCGGTACTTCACGGAACCCTAATCACTGGCTACTATTAGCTTATTTAAATCAAGATTTTTAAAATGTCCACATATCCTAAATGATTGGCGTGTCATATTTTTCCTAATATCTTATTCAGTACGTAATAATAGGGGTGCCACCCCTATTTGTGAGAGCTTCATTATTTTTTTTAAACTGGGTAACGTCCGTGGTGTGGTTGTCACGCCCCCATTTCACGGGTATAATAAAGACATTTAAATTATAGGTTTGGAATACAGTGTAATAAACTATCACTGTGCGACTGGTATAACTCTAGCTAGTGTTGAGATAAGACAAACTTTTTATCGATATCTATTTTTAATTTCTTTAAAGCAAGAGTGAATGGGCATCTTCTGGGCTCGCTCGTTCCATCGTAGACCTCATCTATCGCTGACCATCAGGCCAGATTGAGGTCAAGAGTGGGCTCATTCCGAATAAATGATAAATGATCTTTATTTTGCAAATTGGTTATTAAGTAGGTAACACTTTTACACGTCATTTTTTTCCGTAAGCATTAACTAGATGAGGCCGGTGTTTCCTAACTGACTACCCTGAGAAGAAACACCGAAACAAACTCAGGGGTTCTCTTTTAAAGTCCATACAATCTATACTGGTTTAATTATATGGGAGCCTTGTAGGTTTTATTCTGAGGCGATCTTTTGAAGAAAGATGCTCACAGATTTGAGTGGGCCTGTCCATACAGTGCAAGTATTTGTCAAATGACGTATAGCTCAACTTAGAACAAGGAGCTTAGCAATTTGACGAACAATACCAAGGTAAGGACGTTTGGGTAGGCCGCAAAAAGGACTCAAACTGCCAGACAATCATGTTTAACTGGAATAAAATAACCTACATAGTTCACATATTCACAATCGTTTATGAATATTATGTAGATTAGTCTAAAAAATAGCCTTTTGAGGAAAGAACCACACAGATTTGAGTAGACTCGTCCCGTCAGTGCAAGACTTAAAAAAAAAGCAATAAAAAAATCTCTAAAAAAAGGAAATGAGCAAGATTATCTTATTATGTTGTATCAGTATTATTAACTACCTATTTAGTTTTTCTTGTAGAAAAAGATAGACAAAATCGTTTCTATCGTTTACTTGGCTGACCAAAAAGTTGAAGAGTTCAATGGGAAGCCAATATTGAGCAAGCCTATCCTTGCATTATTTGTCGGGTCACGTAATAAATGTGGTAGCTTAAATCATTCATCATTTATCCTCTAACGTGTATGATAAAATAAGAAAAAAAAATCCAAAATTTATTATATAAGTGCGACTTACCAGAAATACTTATAAACACAAAGTATATCCAGTACATGCCTATATTTTAAAACATACCTAATAAGTTAAAGCCGGGCTGACGACTGACAAAATGCTACTCTTACTATGAAATGAAATTTAAGAAGTTGAAGAGTAGCTTATTACTAGCATTACAAGCTAGAATAAGGGTGAAAAATACTATGCTTCTTACAATTTGAAAATATTCAAATAAAAGCAATATTAAGCTCTTAAAAATGAATGGGGTCGAGTATACAATCAAGTAAACCCAAGTAAAAACCGTAGTAATAAAACAGGCTGTGATTTCCCTAGCATGGGGTTGTAGGGGGCTTACCACAGAACTGTAGCGGTATAAATACCAGACACAAATCATTTCAACGTCACTTCTAAAATATCTTTTAACTCAAAATGAATTCGATTATTCAAAGCTTAGAGGATCCAGAGCGGCCTTTCTTAGGTCCCAACTACTGGATTATAAAAAATACAGGATTGTTGTTACCACAATGGAAGTTAGGTAAAATAATCCACATAATAGTGCACGAGATAGTTGCGTTTTTCGTAGTTACGCAATATATGGAGCTCTACGTTATCAGATCAGATTTGAATCTCGTATTGACCAATATGAAGATATCCATGTTGAGCGTCGTTTGTATCGTAAAAGTGCACTCTTTCATCTTTTGGCAAAATTACTGGCACGATGTCTTGGACTACGTCACGGAAGCTGATAAATTTGAAAGACTTAGTGGAGATCCAGTCAAGACTAATATTGTGGATACTTATACAAAGTACTGCCGTCGTTTGACATACTTCTATTGGGCTATAGTCTTTACAACATTCTGGACCACGATCGGTACGCCACTTATGACATATGTATCGTCATCTACATTTCGGGAAAACATGCTAAATGGTACCGAGCTATTTCCACATATCTTCAGTTCTTGGATACCTTTTGATAAGTACCACTCGCCAGGCAGTTGGATTACGGTAGTTTGGCATATACTCCTATGTGCTTATGGTGCTGCCATCATGGCGGCTTATGACACATGTATCGTGGTGATAATGGTATTCTTTGGTGGGAAGTTAGACCTGCTGCGGGAAAGATGCAAGCAAATGTTTGGGTCATTCGGAACTGTCACCAGCGATAAGAAATGCAAGGAAGTGGTACGAGAGCTTCATGATATACACATCACGATGCTAAAGTGAGTAGATGGTTCTTTTATAACTTTTTTTATAGCTAACAGGCTCGCGTTTGACCACCATCTCACCTGATGGCAAGCGATGATGTGTCTTGTCTAGAAGTAACCCATTCACTCTTGACTTAAAGACCCCCAGGTTATAGCTAGCAGGACCTATTAATAAAAACTTAATCAATAAGGAATTTGTCATGAATACTTGATTTATTCTAAATTGAATTGAAACAATTAAAGTTCTGCGAGTGCGGGTTAAATAAAAATGTAAGAAATACATATATCATTATTAGTACCTACCTATTGCTCCGCCAGCTCACTACGTGAAGAATTACACCCATTTCACTCTCATATAGAGGAGACCTCTGTGCCAGCAGTGGAAACGCTGGCTGGTTATGTTATGTAGGTATGTAAAACCTATTCGAATATTGCAATCTGACAAGATAAGCTTCCTTTATTGATTAAACTAATTGTAAATAAGTACCTATGCTTAGCTAAAATAGAGTCAGACGAATTGAAATGCTGTCAGTAGATATGCCAGTACCTATTTCTAGCTTGTAGGCCTTTCCCACTTCTCGGCAAAAGGCTTTTGTACAACTTTTGCCAATTTATCAACTACTTAGCCTTTTCCCAAGTATTTCGGGGTCGGATTCCAGTCTAATCAGCAGCTGAGTACCACACGCAGCGACTGCCTATCCTCCACAACCCAGTAGGTATCTTGTTTTGGTGAGACCAGTATCAGATTGTCTGACTTCTGACTAATACCCATAACGACTATCAAAGATAACACTTTACCAATTCCAGCAAAATAATTATTTTCTTTTATTTTTGTCACGCTCTCATGCTTTTTAATTCTCTTTTGCTCGAAAAATAATATAAATATATAATTTAGACAATTTGCGACTTGCAAATCTCGGTGCAAAGCAGAGTTTGAATTTTTGAAATTTCACCGTAGTAAATGGAAAATGAGAGTACGGACTATGGAAAATATATTAAAATGAACAAGCCAGTCTTGTTACTTCAAGATATCTTTATAGCTTACTTTTCAACCGACGACCAAAAGAGGAGGTTATCAATTCGACGCATATATATATATATTTTTTTTTTAATGTATGATCACCGATTACTCGAAGACGGCTGAACCGATTTGGAAAATTCTTTTTTTACCTAACAACTAGTGCGTTTTCCAATAATAGTTATCTAGTAGACACTTATACATATTACACGTAATAAATTGTACAATGGAACTTCTTATTAGACAAGGCAATCTCTTACTGACAGCTTTTGAATGGATTGGATGAAAAGAGATAGACTTAGGGCTATCAGTGTACAAAAGTTATAAATACAGTTACGATATCACACTTAGTGAATGGAATATGTCACCGTAAACCGTCAGCAGCCCCAACACCATTCTTGGAACGCTGTCTTATAGATGGGGCTCCTATCTTGGGGTGGTAGTTACAACTTTACGCAGTCAAGTAGACATTCCTCAAGATCAGCGTATCACACGCAGCATTTATAATATTGGATGGAGAGGAATATCTATAATAGATAGTATTACTGAATGTATTAAATTTTTATCAGGCTATGAGGATTACCCCATTTGTAAATGACCCTGGTGCCTATTGGCCTATATTTTCATATATCTTGCTTTTTAAGAAATAAAGTAAAAAAATAAGCTTTTCTTACCCTTTCGCTGGTCCTTTTCCCGCATTTTCGCTTCTGTGGTCTAACCTTATCAACAGTAAATTTCCTGAAAGTAGCGTAGGATATTGGACGATATCGTAACTTCCTTATAATGAATATCTTATCATTTAATCAATTAATTAATATTGATAGATAGATATACTCTTTATTGTACACCATGACAGAATTAAATGAGGACTGAAAAACTACAAAGGGTGTTACAATGGGTGGTCTTATCGCTAAAAGCGATCTTTTACAGACAACCTTACCATATTGCAGTCTACGCTGGATAGAGACGTTTTCCAAGTGTCGCTGATCTTCCGTATCAAAGCTTTTCCAATTACCTTTTATGGTTAGGTACTGGCCAATCGAGTCGATAGCGTCACAGAACACACTAGTAACTATAATCTGCGCTTGGAACTGCCTGCCAAAAATCAGTGCTTCTTCTGTTGCGTTTGAAAAACTTTTATCAAACGCAAGTACAACTGTTGTTGTTGTACTATTCTCATTCCGACTATTCACATAGGACGAATCTCCCTAATAACAGCTTGATTCTGTTGTGTCGATTGAGAAAAGAGCCAAGTAGGTCATCTCTTCGGTATCGGTTGCCCATCAATTGTCTAGTGGCTAATTTCCCTATTAGTACGTAGAGTCCATTAACACACCCACGTTCAAATTAATTATTTTATTTTATTTATTTAGGGATAATAAACAGCTACAATATGTGTTGAAACAGAGAAAAGATAATACATGATATGAACAATATTGCAGCCCTCTACATTATCCGCATATTAACAAAAGAAAATATGATAAAGAGTGCCACTAGATAGGTAATAAATAAGTAAATAAATAATTACATCACATTAATAATAAATTATCTACATCATACAAAATTTAAATTGAAAATTGAAATTAATTAAAATTGAACATATAATTTAATACTTTAATCCTGAGTACGACCGAGTGGAATTCACTGCTAGTGTCAGTGTTTCCCGATAGCAACGATGAGCGTGCTCCACCGTAGATCACATCATCCATTCCTTTCAGGTGTAATGGTTATCAAACGCAAGTCTTCAAGTAATAATGGAAAAGAGCTGCAAAATTAGCATTACATATCAGTTTGTTATCTACTCAGCATGTCGCAATTGAATGCTTATACTAGACATGTATGAACCTCTCAATTTGCTAATCCACTTCTTAATCTCCACATCCAGTCAGTAACCAACTTGTCAGCTACCATTGTTATTATCTTATTCAATAATCAATTGAAATCTCTACTTTCATATTCGTTAATTATTGCCTTTTTATGAATTGTGATGGTTGACGCAGTTTAGTTATCTTTTTCCTTATCCATCTATTAACTATCATATCATTATTCACAATTTAATACTACCTAATATGTAAAGTCGTTGTCATTGAGTGAAAATGCTTAGATGGATAAACACTTCAGTGAATATTCAAACCAGACATTAACAATACTCTAATACTGCATGAGATGTCTGGTCACCTACATACATTTCGTTAGTTAAAATAGCTCAGGTTTTAATGTCTATGAAAGAATATTTATCATTTGAAATATATACGTATATTAACTTAATCTTAAGTGGGACATCAACACAATATAGAATACCTTAATATTAAAACTTCCTTAACGAGGTATGGTACGTTTTTGGTGCGTATAAATTCTTCTCACTAGGCTAAGCATACGGTATGTTTTAATTTTCTAATTATCATTCTAATTACCAGATATATCACATAGGAAGTCGAACATACCCAAAAGTCTAGTTTAAAATATTATTTCAGACAAAAACTACGCAGTCCCGAAATTTTATCGATAAAATATAAAATGCGCGCAACCACTACGGGGCAAATAACACCATGTAACAGCCAAAACGCTTAAAAAACAAAACAGTAATTTCGAACGCCCACTGATACTAATTCATGTAATAATGATCTTTTGTTTCAGGTATTCGAGATTATTTAATTCTCTTTTGTCACCTGTCATGTTCTTTTACATGGTTATGTGTTCGCTGATGCTTTGTGCGAGCGCCTACCAGCTAACTGTAAGTTTCCTTGGAAAAACTGTTAGATTTTATTCAGATCTATAAATAATTTGAAGTTTCGGGAATTGGACAGTGGACAGGAAGTGCATAGGGCGCGTCAGGCTGTCACACAAACACTCCCAGTCTTGGTTTCTGTTACAAATGGATATTATCACATCCTCACCCTTGAATATCGCCGTTATTTCTACGGCACAAAGGTGCAGCTAAAGTATTATCATTAATGAGTGGTTAACTGTACTATCAAAACATGAGTTTTGAATTAATTCATGATTTTTTTCATCAGTCCGCACAAAACGCCGCACAGAAACTATTGATGGCCGAGTATTTAATATTTGGAATCGCACAACTTTTCGTATTCTGTTGGCATAGCAATGACGTTTTGATCAAAGTAAGTCAGAATCAATACCTAACTAGAACTATAATCAATCAAAACCATAAAAAAATACATTTTTTCGAAGGCTTTTTTATTTTATTTCGGATAATACTGCTCTTGACCTCAATTACGCCTGGTGGCAAGCGATAGATGAGGTCTATGATGAAACAAGCGAGTCCAAAAGATGCCTGTTCACTTTTGCTTTAAAGGCATCTTTGTTTTCAAAATTGTTACTGTAGACTGATATTGAATACCTTACTTTTCAGAGTGAGAACGTGACATTAGGGACATTCGAAAGTAATTGGTATTCGGCGAGCTACCAACAGAAAAGGGACGTGTTAACTCTGTCAGGACAACTCCAGATAAAGAACATGTTTACAGCTGGGCCCTTCGCCAACCTTACTTTACCGACCTTCATAAATGTGAGTTATAGTAGGGTGTATCAACAATGGTGAATTTAGTCAAAGCATTCTCTGTTATACAACAATATTTGTCTTGATCACTAAAACACTAGCAAGATAAAATCGAAATGCGTATTGCTTATTCGTATTAAGCCGGCTCTACACGTTGGCCAACACAGTGGCGAATGTAGTGGCCAGCATATTGGCCAAGAGTTCGTGATAGCGTCCACACGTTGGAAGGTCGTTCAGTTTGCTACGGTTCAGGCCAATGTGCGGACGTATTTATTAAAATGGATATTAAGGCGCTAACTGCTGCTTCTTGGGTTCCACAAACAATTTATGGCTTGGTAGAGCTCTATAAACCGAAAAGTTTCTTCGTTATTAGTCATTACTGACATTTTGTTTACACTAGTTGTTACCGACGCGTGACTATAAAAACTTTTTAACAAAAAATAAAACCAACTTCCATATCAAAACACTACAACGCCAAAAATAAATTTAAAAATTAAAAAAAAAACTTTTCGCGCTGTTTAGTGGGTCGGTTTGTAATTTATCTAGTTACAAAAGCCAAAATGTCAACTACTTATCACCTTTTACAAAATATTGCTTTTCCCGATGCAGAGCCGTTAATTTTTGAGGATTTCTCCTGGTACTTCACCATCAGCTCTACATCAACATATGCATTTTGACGAACATAAAGTGCTTAACATCCATTTTCAAGTAATCGAATCGCAATCCATGAAATACTTATTATTGAGTAGTTTCGGTGGTCATCTGTGGTCTTCATCATCAGTTCCACTTCCCCAAATGGTGCTTTTCGAGAGCAACTGCACAAGATACTATAAGATATAACCAAAACGCTATAGATGTGCCTATAATATTTGAGGAGTTCCCTCGATTACTCCAGGATCCCATCATCAGATCCTGATTTCATAACAATGGGACCAACTAGAAAGTAGGGGAAGCCCGGGCAAGACGAACATGTTAAGGGGCAGTGTAAATAAAACCACTATCTAATAATCAATAGATATCTTCGTACTTTTAATTTAAACTATGTTTAATCATCTTTGGAAAATAATCATTAGAATTAAAAAACTTAAACAATTTCTATATTAATTTTGAGAATTAACAAAAAGTATCAATTATCCGTTTTGCCCGACCCCACCGGGCAAAACGGATACGCGCCAAGGGCAAAAAGGATAAGTAGAATTAGTTTAGATCAGTCTTCGTATTCATCACAGAAGTAGCTGCCAACTCCTACATAAGAAGTGCTGTCTTCACGTGCCCTACTTTTGCACTGATTACACTGAATCCAATCTTCCACTGGTGGTTCAGTGTATTTGTCAGCGCACACTAAACAGTAAAAATCTGGTTTCGGATTTTTCTTTTATTTCAATACAGGAGGAGGAGGATCTTTTAGTTTTACTGGAGCCTACTAACTCAGAAATCGTGGTCTTCTTAATATTTGCCTTCTCAAATTTTAAAGCTTGCTCAGCTTTGACAGGAGTAGACGTCAACAGCTCTGATTTCTGCCTCTTGTGTTTGCGGCCTATTTTAGGAGCAACCATAGTTGGAACAGGTCTAATTTGAAATGGCGTAAGACTCGCTGCTGGCGGTGGATGTTTTTCTCCTAGTGAAAGAGCTGATCCTTCTTTTAGTATATTGGAATCAGGCAAAGGTGTAGTAGACCTTTCAGTCTCTATTTCTGAAATTATAACGGACTGTGTGGAAGATTCAGCTACAGCCGCCTCTGCGGTAACAGATGCAATTTCAAGTAGAACCGGGTTAGTCGTTATTCTTGTTGCAGGAGAATCATTTAGAGCACAATCGGTCATAGTAGATGATGTCCCATTGAAAAGATCTATGGTCATTAACGACCGTGCGTCATTTACAGGATCTTCAGTCACAGTAGACGGTGTGTCAGGAAATGGACGGTCAGTCATAGTTGACGGAGCGTAATCTTTTTCTCCGAAAACATTTGGATCATAAGGCCAGATTCCCGGTTTTTTAAACCCGTTAACTGCATTCTGAACCGACGCACTTTTGGCATATGCTCCTCTAAATAATTTTGCCATATCGTACTGGTTTACAATTCGGCCTGGGTGCGTTTTTTGAAACTCTTGTTCAAAATATTTTTTAAGCGGTCCATACACAGCCACATCTAGAGGATAAATTTGGTCAATTGTGTGTGGGGCAAATGACAAAAAGATGATTTGATTTTTTGTTGCAAATTCTAAGGCCGGATAAAACTTATGAGACTCGTGATTATCGAGCAACAGTAACACTTTTCTGGTCTTACTTGGACGAACCTTCTCAACAAAAAATTGCAACCAATTCAAAAAAGCTTCTCCATGTATCCAACCATTGTCAGTTATGGTGGCTTGTGAGCCTGGTGGGGCATTATCTAGTAGTCATTCTAAAAACCTATGTGAACCTACCCAATTTCTTCGACGTATTACCGGACTTCACATGTCTCTGCAAAGTTGTAAATGGAATTCCAAATTTCTTTGCGGTTGAATTAATTGTTTGTCTTTAATAGCTCTTACTGCTCTGAGTAATGTATCTTCAGACCATGCTGCTCGATTAGTTTTGCACTTATAATTAAACACTATTTAAAACAAAAAGCAGCAGTATATTTTAATAATTTCATTAAAAATGAATTTAAATTTATATTTAAATTCATTTAAATTCATTCATCTCCGTTTACTTAAATTTTGGTACTTATGTACCAAAATTTAAGTAAACGGAGATCTGTTTAAAATTAACATTAGTTATCAAAAACCTGTTAAAATATTTCTTACTTAAAAAGGAGATAACGAAATAACTAAACGGGCAAAACGGATACATATCCGTTTTACCCATATCCATTTTGCCCAACGTGCTAATTTTAGAGACAAATCAAGACTTGAAATGTTTTTAATAGGTAAACAAAAAGTAATGATCACAAATAATACTTAAATAAACGTGCAATTGAATAAACAAAATATATTTACAGGCAACTGATGACTAATACAAAAAGTTTGTATACAAACCTTTACAAAAATCGTAACAAAACACCGATAATCCTTTTTATTTCCTTCCAAAACAGATGCACTCGCTTATTGTTTTGGTTGAACTGTCATGGCAACGCCAGTTGCACGTGTCACGACTTAAGAAAGTGTTAATAGCGCCATCGATTATATATTTATGGAAAAATCTGTTATTCTTCTTACCCGCACTATGCTTCTTGCCCGGGCTTCCCCTATACCATATCAAATGAAAAGAGAATTTTCTAAATCGGTCGAGCTGACTTCGAGTTATGAGGTAACATACATAAAAAAAAAGTTCAAGACGAACTGAGAACCTCCTTCATTTTTTTGAAGTCGGTTAAAATGTTTAATCAGGTGCGTGCGATCGTTCTGGGAGCTCGTAGCATACTAAACGCGCGGCCAACGTGTGGACGCGGTAGCCAATACTCGGCCAACAACCCTTTGATCTTTTGCAAAAAACCGACACCACACGGATCTCGTGCCAACTCGTCGGCCATCATTCCAATACAACCCAAGATGCACAAACACCCCCTCTACACGTTGGCGAATAGGCACTTTATAAGCAATACGCAATCCGAATTCGCGCGTGCGTAGGTGTTAGCATGCGTGAAAATGTTCTTGTCTCAAGCCGGCTCTACACGTTGGCCAACACAGTGGCGAATGTAGTGGCCAGCATATTGGCCAAGAGTTCGTGATAGCGTCCACACGTTGGAAGGTCGTTCAGTTTGCTATGGTTCAGGCCAATGTGCGGACGTATTTATTAAAATGGATATTGAGGCGCTAACTTCTGCTTCTTGGGTTCCACAAACAATTTACGGCTTGGTAGAGCTCTATAAACCGAAAAGTTTCTTCGTTATTAGTCAGTACTGACATTTTGTTTACACTAGTTGTTACCGACGCGTGACTATAAAAACTTTTTAACAAAAAATAAAAAGGTATTGTATTTTCTTTTTTTGACACCGCCTTCCGAAATTAAAGTTATTTTTGCCTTTGTAGTATTTTGATATGGAAGTCGGTTTTATTTTTTGTTAAAAAGTTTTTTCCACGCATTTTAGTGGGTCGGTTTGTAATTTATCTAGTTACAAAAGCCAAAATGTCAACTACTTATCACCTTTTACAAAATATAGCTTTTCCCGATGCAGAGCCGTTAATTTTTGAGGAGTTCTCCTGGTACTTCACCATCAGCTCTACTTCACCATATGCATTGTGACGAACATAAAGTGCTTAACATCCATATTCAAGTAATCGAATCGCAATCCACGAAATACTTATTATTCAGTAGTTTCGGTGGTCATCTGTGGTCTTCATCATCAGTTCCACTTCCCCAAATGGTGCTTTTTCGAGAGCAACTGCACAAGATATTATAAGAAATACCCAAAACGCTATAGGTGTGCCTATAATATTTGAAGAGTTCCCTCGATTACTCCAGGATCCCATCATCAGATCCTGATTTCATAACAATAGGACCAACTAGAAAGTATACCATTTCAAATGAAAAGAGAATTTTATAAATTGGTCCAGTCGACTTCGAGTTATGAGGTAACCATACATAAAAAAAAGTTCAAGATGAACTGAGAACCTCCTTCTTTTTTTGAAGTCGGTTAAAATTTTTAATCAGGTGCGTGCGGTCGTTCTGGGAGCTCGTAGCTTACTAAACGCGCGGCCAAAGTGTGGACGCGGTAGCCAATACTCGGCCACAACCCTTTGATCTTTTGCAAAAAACCGACACCACACGGATCTCGCGCCAACTCGTCGGCCATCATTCCAATACAACCCAAGATGCACAAACACCCCCTCTACACGTTGGCCAATAGGCACTGGCCACTACATTCGCCACTGTGTTGGCCAACGTGTAGAGCCGGCTTTACACCATGTTTGTTTATTGCGATTCTTTGACTATACGTTAATTTTTTCTTTGTGTTGGGACCGTCGCTTATAACGTAGCCTAAAGCCGGCTCTACACGTTGGCCAACACAGTGGCGAATGTAGTGGCCAGCATATTGGCCAAGAGTTCGTGATAGCGTCCACACGTTGGAAGGTCGTTCAGTTTGCTACGGTTCAGGCCAATGTGCGGACGTATTTATTAAAATGGATATTGAGGCGCTAACTGCTGCTTCTTGGGTTCCACAAACAATGGTACAGCTCTATAAACCGAAAAGTTTCTTCGTTATTAGTCATTACTGACATTTTGTTTACACTAGTTGTTACCGACGCGTGACTAAACTTTTTAACAAAAAATAAAACCAACTTCCATATCAAAACACTACAACGGCAAAAATAACTTTAATTTCGGTAGTCGGTGTTATTCGTTTTGTATTTTCTTTTTTTGACACCGCCTTCCGACATTATAGTTATTTTTGCCTTTGTAGTATTTTAATATGGAAGTCGGTTTTATTTTTTGTTAAAAAGTTTTTTTCACGCCTTTTAGTGGGTCGGTTTGTAATTTATCTAGTTACAAAAGCCAAAATGTCAACTACTTATCACCTTTTACAAAATATTGCTTTTCCCGATGCAGAGCTGTTAATTTTTGAGGAGTTCTCCTGGTACTTCACCATCAGCTCTACATCACCATATGCATTATGACGAACATAAAGTGCTTAACATCCATATTCAAGTAATCGAATCGCAATCCATGAAATACTTATTATTGAGTAGTTTCGGTAGTCATCTGTGGTCTTCATCATCAGTTCCACTTCCCCAAATGGTGCTTTTCGAGAGCAACTGCACAAGATACTATAAGATATAACCAAAACGCTATAGATGTGCCTATAATATTTGAAGAGTTCCCTCGATTTCTCCAGGATCCCATCATCAGATCCTGATTTCGTAACAATGGGACCAACTAGAAACTATACCAATTCAAATGAAAAGAGAATTTTCTAAATCGGTCGAGCTGACTTCGAGTTATGAGGTAACATACACAAAAAAAAAGTTCAAGACGAACTGAAAACCTCCTTCTTTTTTTTGAAGTCGGTTAAAATGTTTAATCAGGTGCGTGCGATCGTTCTGGGAGCTCGTAGCATACTAAACGCGCGGCCAACGTGTGGACGCGGTAGCCAATACTCGGCCAACAACCCTTTGATCTTTTGCAAAAAACCGACACCACACGGTTCTCGCGCCAACTCGTCGGCCATCATTCCAATACAACCCAAGATGCACAAACACCCCCTCTACACGTTGGCGAATAGGCACTGGCCACTACATTCGCCACTGTGTTGGCCAACGTGTAGAGCCGGCTTTACAGTAATACATGGATGAAGCGTAACATTACGTTATTGCAACTACTATCTTTCGAACTTGCATAGGGATAAGGGATTTTATGGAAAAATTAGGAAATGAATTGTCATGATCTACACCTGTAACTTAACATGTATTTTTTACTTTGCAGATATTGAAAGGAGCTTACAGTTATTACACATTGCTGAGGAAGTAAAATTCACTAGATTAGTTATTGCATCAGTAGTAATATTTTTTAGAATCAGTTACCTATCTTATGTCAATAGTTGTTGTTCAAGAGCATTAGTAGTTTCAAATAGTTAGTAGGGCAATGATTTAATAGCAAACGTGGGATATTTAGAAAATAAAAATGACTAGTAACTTAATTAATTGTTTTATTTTAAATTTTTATGCTCCTTATTTAATAAATAGGAATGCTTCTTGGGACTTCCCTTTTTTTGGGTTCCGTAGCCGAATGGCAAAAAACGGAGCCCTTATAGTTTCGTCATGTCTGTCTGCCTGTCTGTCCGTCCGTCCGTCCATATATCACAGCCATTTTATTCCGAAACTATTCGGATTATGCACATGAAACTTGGTAGGTAGATGTATTCTGTGAACCGCTTTCCGATTTTAAGAAAAAAAGAAAAAAAATATTTAAAATTAATGGGGGCTCCTCATACATGGAACTGAAACAGATTCTTTTTTTTTATGAAACCTATGTGTGTGTGGTATCTATAGAAAAGTCTTTAAAGTGACATTAATATTTCTAAAACCACTTTTTAAAAAGTCAATAGTTTAAAAGATATACGCTTCCAAAGTGGTAAAATGTGTACCCCCTCCCACTAACTTCTATAAAAATGGAGTTAAAAATATCAAAAAAATATATGCTGTAGATCTTAATGTAAACTTTCAAAGTAAAATAGTTTGAACATGTTCGGGTCAGCAGTTTTTGAGATATGGCATATTTTCTAAAACCGCAAATAAAACTTTGTAATTCATACAAATACTATGAAAAATAAAGTTATTTGGCGTAGTTACTAAGGAACCCTTCATGGGCGAGTCTGACTCGCCCTTGGCCAATTTTTTACCAATATTTACGAAACGCAATCAGCCTATAACTTTCCGACTGCTGGGACACACATCCACCAACCCGCGCTGGGCTTACGTGGTGGATTATGGCTCTTTACCTGTCATAGAGTGGAGGCCTGGAATTGTATGTACCTATGTTTATGTTACCATAAAATTGCAAAACCGTTAGATTATAATCTATCTAGTGAGATTGTAATCTATCGATAAATTGTGATCCGCACCATACTGCTTACAGTTTAATTCATTAGTTTTCGAAGTGAAACCGTGAAACTATGCGCTAATTGGTTGAACGTCATTTGCTCCGCGCTGCCTTAGTCTTAGCTTACATAGCAATTTATGAATAGATTAGAATTTCCCAAAATGGATTATAATCTAACGGTTTTTGAAATTTACGGTGACATTTATATACAAAAAATTAGTATCTAATTTTATTATAGTGCACTTTTCCAGTAAATCATTAAAGCGCCATCTAGCAACAAACTTAATAATCTCTAAGAGCTCTAAGACTTATACTATGCATAAACATTTTATAAATTAAATTCAAATAGTATTAAAACAAAAAGCAGTAGGTAAATAAGCAACCAGTATCTTACAAATATGCAAAATAAAAAGAAGCTAAACTTTTATTATCTTATGTTACGGTTTTTTGAGCCGGTTTTGCGTAGAAAACTGGTAGCCCAGCCCGCCCGGGAAATTAAAAAAACAAAGGTTGTCTTTCTCTTTCACGGAAGCTCTTTCTTTTGATTTCTTTCTTTACACTTACGAGCTTTGAGTTAACATTTATAAGTAGAAGCTTAATTAAAATAAACATATACACAAATAAACCTAGTATTGAGTGATCAAGTACAGTTAAGAAGTAAATATAACACGATTGGACGCGACGAGAGTTCATTAAACTTCGATGTCGGGCAGGCCTGTTAGAAATGTCATTATTGGTTATTGGATTTTATTGTGAATGTTTTGTGATTTTACCGTAAATATCGGCAAGTGCTGGTGTTCTAAGAGGCTTTGCTATGGAAAACCAGAATCCTCCTGAGAGAGTGGTGCCGGTGCAATATGGAAGAGGTTCTCGAGCTTTTCGTCAGTTTAAAAATCCTCCGCAGCCGCACATGTGTATTCAAGATACTATAAAGGGCACCACTGAGAAACTGTACATAAATGTGTTGGGATGGCAGAAAATAGCAAACCCTAAACAGTATTCAGATCCTATTCCTTTGTATGGAGGTATGCAGGTTGGTATTTCATTAACATATTTTCGTAATTTCATTAGGTACCGCTTGCAATTACTTACTCTCTGCGAATTAGCACCATTGTTCCGCTCCAGTTTCTCAAACATTCTTGGTAATTTAGAAACAGTGCAGACTGCTTAATCTGATTAAAAACATTCTGAAAATACTAAGTATAAACACTTTCTTTTAATTGTAATACTCAATGTAAATCAAATAACAATTGGATTTCCAGTTAAGTCTAAGAACAACAGTGTTACATCATTAGTATAGGTCTGGTGTATTTGTCTTCATTAGTAAAAACATTTCCATGTTTGGAGTTCTGGAGTTCAAAACAGGCTCATATTCACACAAATTGAATTGTGGTAAGAAATGTGCATGATCTTGATCATTTCATTTCAAAAATATTTACTTAGTTCAACTAACTTACTTTATATAAATTCAAAAGTAAATAAAATGAATGAAAAATACTATGACTTTGTTTGTGTTTTTCCAGGTGCCACAGAATTATGGACCAAATGCAGGCAGGCCACCGATGATCGTATTTGCAGTGATGGTCAACCCAGACATACTGAAAGCGAATGGAAAAAATGCTACCAGCCCTACAGTAATATAACTCTTTCAATTATAGACAAGACAGACTAATATAATTGTTGTCATCATCTGCTAAGCGTTTTCTGAACTATGTTAGGTTCGGCTTCCGCCTCACTTGGTGCAGCTGAGCATTAGTAGCTAGGTAACATTATACCCATTGGCAAGACAACTGTCAGATTTCCTAGCTTCTGACATGCGGGCCTAGACAAAATCCATTTTCTGTAAGCGTTAACGCCAACGGAAAAATTAAATTGTATGGAGTTGACATTTGCTAACCACATGTCACGTGATTGTCACGTGTTAGTAAATGTCAACTCCATACAATTTAATTTTTCCGTTGGCGTTAACGCTTACAGAAAATGGATTTTGTCTAGGCCCGCAGGCACGGTTGTACGCCGCAAATAGAAAATCTTCTAAAATTTTTCAAAATTAGACATTCCAAATATTATTGCCCGATTTGCCAATAAAAATAGAAGACTTCCATTTGTTTTATAATGTGTGCAATAAAGAAAACTCATTTACTCAACATAATTATTTTACTGTTAGTGACCCCCCCAATTCCAGGCTGCGACTGTGCCAGCTTCTGACTACCCATAACAATTGTTGTTCAATTTTCAGCAGGCTTAACATACTTGCTGAGGTACAGAGCACAAAATAGTTTTTAAAACGTTTTGGGAATACTTTCATTGTGCATACGGCTAAGTAGTGGAATTTCCTGCTGGAGTCTGTGTTTGCTGATCGCTATAACCTGGGAGTCTTTAAGTCAACAGTAAATAGGTTACTTCTAGGCAAGCATGCTCTATCTTTGACCACATCGTCACTTAAAAAAAGTATTCCTAAAAATGCAGTGTCTTGAAATTCACATTCATTTCACTATTAAAATATCTTTTTACAGTAAATCAAGCAGGAAAACCTTTTCATTAGCATACAGTAAAAATCTTTGTCAGAATCTTGATAACAGTAGTATTAATTCCTAAATCATCTGCCAGTAGGACCAGATGTTGATGAATATTTGTTTTTAAAGGATAACTCACATAGCGGAATAATATGATTCCCCTTGGTAATCAGCTTTTAAAAATATTTATACTCTGCATATAAATAAAAGTGAAGGGTGTGTAAGTAATTGTAAAGTAGCTGTTTTCTCAAGTGCTATATTTAATATTGCAATAGATATATAAAGTTAATAATACGATACTCAAAACCTATTTTTTTAATTGTCTGCCTTACTGTTTGTTAGGCTAATGTCTAGAACATTCACTAAAGATTGAGGAGGTCATAGGTCTACAAATAGTCTCATAGTCTAATTTTTATCCTAGAAACTCTACTGGGTCAGGATTTCCACAGGAAAAGTATCAGACTAAGCTAGTTTTTTTTTTAAATACTACACATTTACATAATATTGTAGGATTGCCTATGAAACTGTGGTTGCTGGAAATTGACCTACCCAGTAAACATAGTTATATACTGTCTTGTTTGTTTTTGTATTGAATTCTTTATCTGGATTGCACTTAGTGTTATCAAGTGGAAAGTTGTTTTTGTTTTAAAGTAGGGTTTACAATTGATATGATTACTTTCTTATCTCACTGTGTAAACATTAGTCTATTGATTTGAAAATCAATTTGCACAAGTCACTTTATTGGTTTATAAATCATACACATTGCGGTTCTTTACTTTTTTAATACAAAAATAATTACATGTCCTCTATCTCTGGCTGTGAACATTAGGACTCCTAATGTTCATAGCCTGAGATAGCCCATAACAATAGGCTCTATATTACGACATTTGGTAGGATCCTAGCTGCCTAAACAAACTTTACAAACCTTTAATTCCAATATTACAAGATATTTTGTTTACTATTTGTCAATGTTTACAATTTATCCCTCTGTTTTGTGTGCTTTAGGTAAAGGCCTCTGAACGTCTCCCACTGCTTTCTATCCAAAGGGTCAGCTTCATTTTGTTCTCTCATCTCGTTACATTTCAACTTCAGTTCTTAGTGCAAATATCTTTTGGCATCTATATTAACTTTTTTTATTGATAATAGGCTTGCGTTTGACCGCAATCTCACCTGATGGTAAGTGATTATGTGGTTGAAGTTGGAGCATGCTTACCTAGAAGTAACCCATTCACTCTTGACATAAAGACCCCCAGGTTATAGCTACCAGTAAATACAGACTCTGGCAGGGAATTCCAATCCTTAGCCGTATGCACAATGAAGCTATTCCCAAAACATTTTATGCGTGTGGGTGGGAAGTTGATCATATTATAACGATGGCGCATCGACGTTTGTCTTGTAGTCTGATGATGGATTAGGTTGTATGTGATTATGCATTTATGTCATTTATAACATTTCAGGATCGCGAAGCCCTAGTGAGTCTCCTCTGTGATTTTGTGGAGGCAATGAACCCAGGGTTAGTGCTAGCAAGGAGTCCAGTCATCATGAAGGATCGAGACCTGGCCGGAGAGCTTAAGGATGTGTGGCTCGCTGTCCAAAACAAGAGGGAGCGGGAGAAAGGAATGAACCAGGATGTTATGTATAAGGTTGGTGCTTATTTTAATTGAAATCTATATATATAAAAGTGAAATACCATTCACTGATTAATCATGAAATCTCAGAAACTACAAGTAGTAGGGCTCTCAAATTTTGCATGAGGGTTTCTTTTAGTATGTAAAGGCTCGCTAAGCTAATGGCATTTTGCGAAATTCCCACGGGATCGGGATTTACACGGGAAAAGCTTCCCTCGCGAACGAAGTCGCGAGCAACTGCTAGTCATACATATCCCATTAAAAAAAATACTTGTCAAAAAAACCTAGTCTTGCAACTCAATTCTTCTACCGTAAAAAGTTGTGAGATCCATGTAATACCAAGTCGGTTAAATAATTTATTCAGTCCCTACTTAAGGGACCTTCTGTCTTAAGTTGTTACGTAATTATCTAACCTAACAACATCTTATAGTGACCATATCAATATTAAAAATCTTTAACGTTTTAAAAAAAACACAATATATCTCACAAGTAATACATATATAAATCTAATTTATATATTATTCGTTGTTTAGTGCGATTGCCAAGTCAATCTATCTATTTAAAACGTTGACAAGCAGGCGGACCCATCCCATTTAAAAAAAATATGCTCAATTGGGTCCCGCCTGCTTGTCACTTTTAAAAATAAAATGTGCTTGTTTCTTACACTTCAGTTGAGCAGTCGGGTTTTTTAGATTTTTAAATAAGTTTTTTTTTGTAGATAATTCTGCTTCTAGGCAAGCGTGCTCCATCTTCGACCACATCATCACTTACCATCAGGTGAGATGGTGGCTTAGAGCATTAAACCAACCGGAGACGCAACGAGTACTAATATCTATGAAAATAAGTCTGTCACTTTCATCGCGGGGGACGAGGGAACGCACACAAATAATAATAATACACTAATGCATTTTCGATCGCGTTGTTACGCACGCACACGAAAGAAAAATCAAATACAAGCATAAACTATCCGCACACATGTACAAACACACACAGAGATACCTTATCAGTGTACGGGATGACGTCATTTTTATGTAAGCGATGATAGTGCTTGACACTATCGATAATTTGCTGTCGAAAATAAGTCTGTCACTTTCATCGCGGGGGACGAGGGAACGCACACAAATAATAATAATACACTAATGCATTTTCGATCGCGTTGTTACGCACGCACACGAAAGAAAAATCAAATACAAGCATAAACTATCCGCACACATGTACAAACACACACAGAGATACCTTATCAGTGTACGGGATGACGTCATTTTTATGTAAGCGATGATAGTGCTTGACACTATCGATAATTTGCTGTCGATGAATTCAGCCAATAGTTATGATAAAAAAAAGTTATTTAAAAAATCTAAAAAACCCGACTGCTCAACTGAAATGCTAGGAACAAGCACATTTTTATTTTAAATTTGTGCTTGTTCCTAGCATTTCAGTTGAGCAGTCGGGTTTTTTAGATTTTTTAAATAACTTTTTTTTTCAGCTTTTCAGTTAAAATATTAATTAGGTATCAATTTTTTGATTTTCCCGGTCGTGTCACATTGGCACCCCACCGGATTCAGAAAGTGAAAGAGCTCAAGTCCATATTTTTAAACTTTCTCTTTGTATTATTTTTGCTAGTATTACACTAATGATAAATATGATATACCTTTTTGAAATCCTTGTGATAAGCCCTTTAATTTGATACCCATATTGAGGTATTCGAAAAAAAAAATTTTTTTTTCACTGTATGTTTATGACTTCGCACAGCCGCCATGTTTGATTTTTTTCAAATGTCACCTATCTATGAACACTTGGGCTGCTAAGACAAATCTAACGGTACCTCAACTATGTGAATCCGTTCAGTGGTTCTGGAGATATGAGGTAATAAAGAATATTACAAACATACATACTTACATACATACATACTTACATACATACATACAAGATACGCGCGAAAAACATAACCCTTCCTTTGCAGTCGGGTAAAAAGCTAAGTGAGCTTTTTTATATCTGGCTCTTTTTTATTTAAATTTTTATTATATTTACTTATCAAATTGATCTATAAAGCAGATCAATTATTCTTTTTAAGTAGGTAACATAGGATTTTAAAGTTAGTCTATAAGGATCCATTGCCATGGTACTGCCTCAATGGTCTTTCTCCCGCCCTTGGGCGGTGCGGGAGGGTGTCGACTTTACTGACTAAAAACACACTCCTGTTCCTTCGTTGCCTTTCATACCAGGGCCGAGTTTTGTGTTCGCAAGCATGACTGCTGAACATGAGGTTATTATTAGGAATTTCTCAGTTGCAATACGGAGTCTGGAATTTGTGCCCGATAGTGGCAAACAGACGTGAGTCTATTATATTATTTTATGATGTTTCATTTGACTGGTCCAAATCAAGATATCATTTCTTAGGTTGCAGAAAAAAAAAGAATAAATAATTTGTAAATTTTTATTTGAAAGAAATTTTGATTGGTACATACATACTCTTATTCACAAGAAGACCAGCAGACCTAGCCAAGTTACGAACGCCTCGGTGCCTTGGTAATTTTAGGAAACGATAAGTTGGTTACCATTTACATCATAAAACTACAGGATGTAGTGATGAAAATTGTAGAAATGATTACATTTATTTTCATTCTATCATTTTGAACGTTGTGAATTTGGCTACGACTTTACTATTCGTTTGTTCTGACCACGCGACTTAACGTTGAGATGATGTCACTTCCATAAATTTGATTAGTTTTTTTACTAGCGTTAACGATTGTAGATTATCAACTTGGCTGAGTCTGCAGATATGGAAACACAGAGCGTTGTCATTTATCGCAGCCTTATCGCTCAAACTGGCAACAAAAAGAATAAGTTTGCTTTTGAAACAAGAAATTTAAAAATTACCTTTAAAATAAGATTATACACATGAATAGACTACTTTTATCATATTTTGGAAAACATTGGATGTGTGAGAAAGCTGCGAGGTGCGAGCAAGTGCGCTCATTAGTTTGTCAAAGTGCTTAAAACAAAAAAAACAGTATGAGAATTGAAAACCTATTGATTTTTAAAGTGTATTAGTTTTGTGTAAATATGCCTAATGCATTTCTTGGGGTCAGTCTTCTTAGACAAATAGTTGATTCTAATACTGGTATACTTTTGTGTTACCGTTTTTGCAAGTTCAATATTGTGCACAGTAAAATCATTATCAAAATAATGACTCTCGATGTTTGGGAACAATTGTCTGCCAACATAATGTTTTAAAACTTTGTTTGTAACACTTTGCGGTGAGCAAGACCGGCTAACTTTTTTGTCATCAGTTAAGTGTTTCCGTATCTCCACTTCACAAAGGCGACATAAATCAATAACCTCTTTCGATGCATACTTAAGGCCACCTCTACTTTTTTGATAGGTTAAACTTTTTTCATTTGGCTCTCCACATAAACCTTTTACACATGTACTACATCTAATTTTTTTAATAGTAGAATATACCACGTATCCCGCTATATATTCCACAACCTTTTCTCCAAAAGGGGACAAGTATGTTTCGATCTCTATCTCTGAAATAATATTACTTTCTTCCAAGGGGTTATCATTTAAAAATGTTTCTTGTTGTCGGGAGGTAGAATTGATTTTTTCAATTGCTGATGTACAGTTGAGTATTGAAATTTTTTCTAATGGGATACAGTTCGTACCCCTTTCATTTCGTATTAACTCTGTGTGGACCAACAGCTTTTTATATATTGATTCAAACTGACGAGCAGTCGGATTGTCAGAATAACCACCGTGGCTTCTAACAACTGAAAAAAAATCTCAACGTGGTCTTGACTGATTTTATGCAAGGGCAAGTATGTCAATTGTGAATTTGAAGCTAAAACTAAGTTTTCGAATAGGCGTTTTGCACTTTCGATACATACAAGAAATCCGAGAAAACCTGTGTAACGAGGGGATTTTAAAACGTTGATTCTATTGAAGTCATTCTTGCGATTTTTCATATCTGTCTCCAAATTCAACAGAACTGCTTTTGCTTCATCTAATTTTGCAAAAGCAGTTTCATAATTTTTTAAATTCAAAGCTTGTTTAAAACCTTTGCCCCAAGTTTTTGAATCAAGGATGTCGAATAAATCATTAATTAATTTTAGAAAATCCGCTGTCACATCAACATTTTCAAACATGGGCAACGTCATTACTTTGTTACAAAAAATTAGTGCATCAGCTACACTTGTACTGAAGAGCTGGGCTGCAAGGCGAACATTCGTTATTTTTGTTTTAAAGAAAATATGATTTGTCTTTAATTTATTTGCCATATAGAACAGTTCCTTTTCCTGTAGTTCATGTAATTTTTGAATATATGACCATTGAATTTTATTTCCCGAGTTTGATTGGACAAAGAAGCTAAAATGCTCGAATGCATTTCGAATTAATTTGAGCATATGGCAGGGGTCTAAAAAAAAAAGCATTGTTGCCCCGTCTGTGGATCTAGAATTGTGGTTTGTAAATTGTTCACATCTAAACAGCAGCCCAACTCGTCAGCCATGGCAAGATTCGCTTTAGTACCGTCACACGTCAATGCTTTTATTTCGACACCAGTTTCATACACTAAATGAAAAGCTTGCGTCACAAGTCGAGCTTTTAGTTCAGCTTTTACGCCTTTTACTAAAAAGTACGCAATAGGTAATTTCCAAGTAGTATTTATACCTACTAATAAAAATACTAAAGCGTCAGTTGCTTCTTCAGAATTATCAG
The DNA here is from genome assembly GCA_943138885.2 of Tholera decimalis. NCBI lineage: Eukaryota > Metazoa > Arthropoda > Insecta > Lepidoptera > Noctuidae > Tholera > Tholera decimalis. Next base: position 1,687,666 of record OW964552.2, on the reverse strand, counting down.
ATGTAAAATCAAATCCATAGTCCACGTAACCATAATGTCTTTGTGTGCTTGCTATACCTTCCGTCAATTGTTTTATTTTCATTTCATCTATTACCAAAGTACAATAAATTTTCTTGTCCGGGTTACTTTCAGCTCGTAATTTTAATGCAACTAAAGCTTCCTTTGTAAATCCTGGTCTCCCTTCGATGGAACTGTACCACTTTGTTAGAGTTCTTGGTGCAGGTAAACACGTTCCAAAAGTCTTTCGCACATATCTGTATGCTTTCGGAGAATAAAAATTTAAAGTCAATGCAAAACATCGAAGTTCCGGAGAATATTTGTTTCTAGGATTTCTTCCAGTTTTGCTTTTAAGCAGCTGTCTAGTAAGAAGCTCTTTTTCCTCTACACCAATTTTGTCTAGCACTAAACGATCTTCTTTGTTAATTAAGGACTTTTCTGTCTAGTCATTTAATAGTTCTTGCAGCCCTGCAACCTTCTTCTTTAAGTATCTTTTTTGTGTTTGAAGTCTTTTTATTTGTTTATTTTTAATCTGTAGACGCTGTTTTAGTTTTCTTTTCCTTGGTGTATCTTGTAATTGTGGATTGTAAGTCAATGTAGGTGACTTACAAATATTAATTCCCGATTGCGACGTACTGGGCTGCTCTTCGGTGGTTTTGCAGTCTCCAGTTTGAGGTGGTTGAGGATCTTCATGTATTTCAACCTTTCTTATTTTAGATGAAGAAGTTTCTGGTTCAGACTCTTTTCTCTCTGGGTCAACCTGAAAAAAATATCAATATTTATTTATTCTCTCTCCTACTAGTTGCTGTATCTCTCGATGACTGTAGAATATGCTGATTTGTTTATATCCATTGTCCATAGTTGACACATATCCGTAGTACATAGTTGACTCGCCAACGCACCACCGCACAGGACGACAGTCCGACAACGACTGACTCCCCCACCACGCGGACCGGTATTTATAACCTAGCGACGTATGCGCCCGAGGCAACGTTATAATACTGTTATCAATTTGTAGTGTGATATATTGATATCTACATACACTACATCCCTTCCTTGTTTTAATTTATTTTATTTTTAACCAGAAAGTTTAATGAGACATTTATTTCATTTATCATTAATTCATATCTTCAACTATTTACTTTTACCCTTCCTCTTCTTTTCTATTCCATTTTCTGATCTATTTGTATCTTCTCCTCTGTTAATTTATTTAGTTGGACCACTCACAACTTCCCATTGGCCTTCAATAGTTCCCAGTTATGTAGTTTCGAATACTTTTGTCTCCGTCTTTACTTTTTTCTGCAGGATGGCATGTTGAGTCCAAAACGCGTTGTTTAAATTTTGACTATATCCTTCTTAGTACCGTGTGTGCATAACTATATTCCTTTCAGTGCATATTATTAACTCCTCACTGCAGATTTATCTATCATTATCAAATGGCAGCTGGTATGGTACTTCTCCAACTCTACTACAACCAAACTGCCAAGCTTACAGAACCCTTGAGTAAAAGCTCCAACGCTATGGTTCTCCAGCCGACCAATAATCGCATTGCTGTCACACATCCAGCGCACGGATCAAAAGTTCTGTACGCATTTTGATGATGTGAATCGTCCGTGTCGAACATCGCCCGCCGACTATACTCTACGGTCTCTCCAGACCCCAACCTTCGCCAGAGTTAAATGCGCATTGCGCACCCATGGACTACTTGAGTTGCCTCATGAGATCCCGAGTCTTACCGGACTACGGCTACGTAATAATTACTGGTACGGTCGAGCAAAATATGGCCAATGGAACCCCCTTACTCGAACTTCTACCACAACAGAAGGTTTCTCATCATCAACAAATTCATTATTATCAACATCAACATTAATCAACTGGTACGTGCCTTGCTGGCATTCGCCTTAACCTGGCATGTACATATTTGTAGGTACGCTTAAAACTTGAAGACTTCAGTGTATAACGGTCACCGTCCAAAATGGTCCCATGATTTTGGGTTAAATTTCGTCCAATTTCTCTCACAAACTCTAATTTCATTACTTTATTATCTTCATACCATAATGAACTTTGATTAAACAGAATGCCCTGTCACTAGGGTTTTTCACAGTGCTTCCTGCACAGTATTCTTCCTTAAAAGAAAAGGTCCAATAAACACGTTCAACAAAACAAAGTTCCCGGTAAAACCGAATCGTAATCTGTGAACAGCTATAGGCTGTAATCGTACCAACGATTCTCAATAGATACAACATCAGATGTGTCCCTCATATAAAGCATCTACCCATCATCTTACTAGAATCATTTCATCGATTCCTTATAAACAGATTCATCGCTACATGTCACTCCTGAGCTGCGGTCAAGGGTTATGACTATGAGTGCACACGCCGTTACCACTCTCATCACCTATGACATCTAATTCTCGAGGAACTTCTGACATGCTCATGGAGAGTATTTGTTAATTCGCTTCGAGTCGAGCGCTTTTAGTGAATGTATCACTATCTATCATATTTGAAATTTTCCAGCGTGCAGCTTGGCTACTTTTCAAGTGATACAATTATCACGAACTTTCCTGATGTGTTCAGATATGCCCTCAAATATTCACGATAGCAGACATCATTTTGTCGTCTCTTTTCATTTTTAAAATTATTTAATTATTCCGATGCGTGTTGTTGTTTCTGTCATATTTCCTTTTATTCCCTCTGTCCCGTGTTATCATATCTCATTGTCTTTCAGTATTTTCTAAAATGTCAGTTTGGCCCACATTTGTACCAATCTTAGTTGGTAATTTGCTGTCTTGAGACGCGAGTCCTGAGCTCCCACAGGTTCCACATCCTGATTTTCTTTTCCACTTATTTTTTTTTTTAATTTTTTATATCATGCTCCTTATTCTGTTCCCAGTTAATGTGCTGATCCTCCAAAATCTTCTATATGTCGACTTACGGCTTCAAGAGTAGTTATATTTTGCTTCAACAATTATAATTATCTGTTAGTGTTATTGCGTCTCCTGTTTGTAAAATTCTCTTCCTAAACCTTTTTTTTTGTAATTAGATCGTCTTGCAACAGCACAGCAGTGCAGCACGTTTCTTCTCACAACTCTTTATGTTAGCAGCTTCCAGGTAGGTCGAAACTGCCCGCTTTCTTCTCACAACTTTATGTTAGCAGCTTCCAGGTAGGTCGAGACTGCCCGCTTCTAGCATTCTCATCTCATTCCTACTGAAGGTAGGGAACCTCCATTAGTCCTCATATCGTCCTCATAATCGTGAAAAGGTGTGGTCGTTTACTACAAGAGAAACCTGCTCATTTCAGTTGAAGAGCACATAATATCAGGGGCAAACTGTCTGGCAATCACCCTAAATACTGACACTGTTGCTCTTGCTATATATAGACCCCCGGGACATAAAAATATCAATAGCTTTCTTCATTCGCTTAATCAGTTATTACTGAAATTTTCATCTAGAAAAAATGTAATTTTATTAGGAGATATTAACATCAATATATCTAAATACAGTGTTGACTCAAATCTTTCACCATATCTAGATATGACGGCTTTCCATGGGATGATCCCAGCATACACAATCCCGACGCATAACAAAACATGTTTGGACCATGTCTTCTTAAAAACTAAATTAACTGCACGTTGTCTCGTTCTCCAAACATCTTTAACAGACCATAATAGCGTTGCCTTATTCATAACTACCTCATCTAGACATAAACCTCCAAAATTGATAAGGTGCATTAATTATCCTCTCCTTAATGCAGAACTTAAAAACATAGATTTCGGTCATTTATTCACACTTACAGATGTCAATGAAGCTGCTGTTCTATTTCAAAATCTACTTCAAACGGCTATTATGAGCAATACTAATGAAGTAAAGATATTTAACCGTAAAAAAATCTTGAAGCCCTGGATCACCCCAGGTATATTAAAATGTCTTAGAAATCGCGATAACCTATACAAGAAACTTAAAAAAGAACCAGATAATGAGGTATTAAAAGCTACTTATAAAAGGTACAGAAATTTTTGCACATCCTTATTAAAAAAAATAAAAAGGAATTATGAGAAGCAACAAGTGCAGGATGCAGGTAAAGACAGCAAGAAACTTTGGAAAGTAGTTAAGGAAATCACTTATTTAAATAAACGTAAAGATAACTCACATGAATTAATAAATAATAACAATCCTAAAAGATCAGTTAATCTTGCAAATGAATATTTTGCAAACGTGGGCCGCAAGTTAGCTGAAAAGATAGCCAAAAATAATCCTCAAACTGAACTTCCCACCCTAAAGTCATGTTGCGATTCGTTTACACTTCTGCCTACCGATGATGATGAAGTTCGAACACTAATAGCGAATCTTAAAAGTGATTGTGCAGTTGGCCTGGACATGATATCCAGTGATATCTTAAAAGCGAATAGTGATATTTTAACTCCGGCAATTACGTACATATGTAACCTATCGTTTTCAACTGGAGTTTTCCCTACAGTTTATAAAAGGTCGCGTATTCTTCCAATTCACAAGGATGGGGACAGAAGCTGTGTCAATAATTATAGACCTATTTCCATTCTTCCTACACTCTCAAAAATCTTAGAGCGTGTTATTAATAAGAGAATTATTATATATTTGGAGTCAAAAAATCTTCTGTCGCAAGCTCAATTTGGGTTTAGGGCAAACAGGTCAACATCGGATGCTGTGTTGGAACTCACTAATTATGTTGTTAAGAACCTAGACAGTAAAAATAAAGTAATAGGTGTATTCTTGGATTTAGCGAAGGCATTTGACACGGTTTCTGTCCCTATACTGGTGAAAAAGCTCGAATATCTAGGTATCCGGGACCTGCAGTTAAAATTACTGAAGGATTACCTAACTGATAGAACACAGTGTGTACAAATTGATAATAACATTAGTGAAGAGATCCCAGTGACTTTTGGAGTTCCACAGGGAAGTATCCTGGGACCCACACTATTTCTAGTGTATATCAACGATCTTTGTCAAATGACAGTTCCTAATGCAAAGATTGTCACCTTCGCAGATGACACGGCATTGCTTTTTAATGGTACCACATGGGATGAAGCTTTTTCAAATGCTCAAAGAGGGTTTAACATCGTTACTGGATGGCTAACAGAGAACATCTTAACGCTCAATGTTTCAAAAACCAATGTTATTACCTTCTCCAATAGGCCCAACGATAAGCCTAATCCATCGTTCCAGGTTATCTCGCATTCATGTAATTGTCAGAATCATATAAACTGTTCCTGTCCTAAACTGTCAAGCACAGACTCAACTAAGTATCTTGGTGTAATTATAGATAGGAATATGAAATTTCACCAACATATTGATTTGGTCGCTGCTAGAGTGCGTAAATTGATGGTGATTTTCAAGGCCGTTAGACATGTTGCACAAATGGATGTTGTTAAGACCGTTTATTACGCGCTTTGTCAATCACAGCTAATTTACTGCATCACCTCGTGGGGAGGTGCTTGTAAAACTACTTTCCTTAAATTAGAAAGAGCACAAAGAGCACTGTTAAAAGTGAGTTCATTCCTACCGTTCTTCCATCCTACAAAAGAGTTATATGGTAAATGGGAGGTTCTAACCGTCCGTCAGCTCTTTATTTATTATACAGTTATTAAGCAACATTCTCTGATAATATATGAACCAGATAAATTAAAAAATCCACGACGTAATAACAGAGTCTGCACTTCAATTTTATTTAAAACCAGTCTAGCACATAGATTTTTTTGCTACCAAGGTTCTCATTTGTACAATACATTAAATAAAGTATTATGTATATATCCATTACCAAAATCAAAATGCAAATCTGTATTGATGGAGTGGTTACAAAAATTAGATTATAATCGTACTGAAAAGCTGCTTCAGTCATGCTAAACAACACATTCCAATATAGATACCAACAAACTCACTCTAGTACCCGCACACACATTACACGCTCGTACATGCACACACACACACACACACACACACACACACACACACAAACATGATAATCATTCTACTTTGTAATAATTTCACTCTACTCATATTCAAATTAGGCACTTAGTTTTAATTTCAGTTTCATAGTATTGTATGTTTAATTTTTTTTTCCTCGTACTTTGTATTTTCCAAATAATTCTACTGGAGCATGTTTAAATATAGTATTTAAATTAATGTTTTATTGTATACTTTGTTTTTTCCGTTGGGTGGGGACCTGGTGATCTGTAATTCAGGCATTTCTATGCCTAACACAGACACCAGCTCCTCACAAGTTGTAATATAAGATGTACATTTATGATGTCACTGTTGTTAGCTTGTAATTTGTGAGGAGAAATAAATAAATATATTATATTATTATAATCAAATATCACACATATTTCGTCCAATTTGTGAAGGCTCTTACTACCAATTTGTGAAGGCTCTTACTTCCAATTTGTGAAGGCTCTTACTTCCAATTTGTGAAGGCTCTTACTTTCAATTTGTGAAGGCTCTTACTTCCAATTTGTGAAGGCTCTTACTTCCAATTTGTGAAGGCTCTTACTTCCAATTTGTGAAGGCTCTTACTTCCAATTTGTGAAGGCTCTTACTTCCAATCTGTGAAGGCTCTTACTTCCAGCCACATTTCCAAATTTAATGGAGGCTCATACTTTCATCCAAATTTCTCGATTTAATAGGCGCTCATACTTCCAGACAAGTTTCCCAATTTAATGAAGGCTCATACTTCTAGACAAGTTTCCCAATATAATGAAGGCTCATACTTCTAGACAAGTTTCCCAATTTAATGGAGGCTCATACTTTCAGCCCTGGTTCATACTATCAGTCAAGTTTCTTCGATAACTGTCAATTTAGAATCCTGTAGGAATTCTACTGCAAGTACCGTTATCCTTTGATAACTGTCAATTTAATGACCAGTAGATATTCTACTGCAATTACCGTTATCCTTTGATAACTGTCAATTTAATGACCAGTAGGTGTTCTACTGCAATTACCGTTATCCTTTGATAATTGTCAATTTTTTGAAACTGTGAGAGCTGTTTGTCTTCAGTTGCTTCGACCACCGTAACGGGGACCGCCCTGTTGATATTTTGCCCTCAAAGCAGCCTCTCCAGATCATCCTGGCGTCGAACAATGTGGCCGAAGTAGCTCAGGATGCTGTATATTGTGGACAGACGATCTTCGATACCGAGCTCTTTCAGAATAGACACATGTGCAGACACATATTTCGATTGCATCTATTTTCTTCCTGTCAGATTCTCGAATCATCCACGTTTCAGTATCATACAGAAAATCGGGAAAACAAGCGCACGGACTAGACGGGTCTTCATTTTCTAAGAAATTCTACTGTCCTTCCAGATTCTCTGCAATCGGGTCATAGCATCTTTTGCCATTCCAATCCTCCATCTTATATCGTCGTCACAACCACCATCATTCTTTATATAGGTTTCTTGGTACAAAACCCTTTTTACAGTGTCTATGCCAGGAGCAGGGTCAACATTACTAAGTAAGCCGGCACTATCAACAATCATAAGCTTGGTCTTGCTTCTGTTGACGGATTACCCCAACAATTCACTTTATGTCTCATGTCTCCACCATTTCTCTCATTGTTGACGTATGTTGTGCAAGCAATACTGCGTCATCAGCGTATCCGCGAGATTAGAAATCTTCTTCCCACCCATAGTAAAACTGCTGTTCTATTTTTCTGAACACTGGTGTATAATAATTATGTTCTTCGTAGATGAACAAATCATATATCACAAATGAAATAACTAAGCATAAGATCTCAGGTTTGTTTCCCAGGTCGGGTGGCGTCACTCAGTTTTTCCATTAGAAACTTTCCAATAAAATAGAGAAGTCTGAACGGGCATCCGGTTAATGACACACGGCATGCTTAACGTGACTGCTAAAATGGGGTGGCATCACATATCTCTGCCTATCCCAATTAAATCAGTATGTTTTTGTTTACCACCAGGATAGTATTTAATTAGTTACATAGCAATATTGTGACTGTGTGAATATAACGATTCATTACTTATATATTATAGTTCCAGAAAAGAAAATATAAATTGTCCTCTTGTTTTTCTCACGCTCACTCTCAACAATAAATCCATTCACCCACCAGAGTGACAATTATGCCATTAAGTCCATACAATGAATGTCTGATTCCTATCCCTAGTAGGCAAATCCTCAGACAGACTGACCGATAATCAAAACAAGCGCCAGATAGGCTTTTTGTTTGTAAGATAAACAACTTTATTTCAATTTATTTTTAAAAATAAATGTTATTTTCTTTTGAACACAACACAATAATCTCCCTTTTAGGTTGATAAAATATGAAAACTCACGGTTTTATCCTCGTCGCCAATGTAGAATATGCTGATTTGTTTATATCCATTGTCCATAGTTGACACATATCCGTAGTACATAGTTGACTCGCCAACGCACCACCGCACAGGACGACAGTCCGACAACGACTGACTCCCCCATTTTTTTTTTTTTTTTTGTGAGTGGCATCTCGCAGGTCAACCTCTGAGGTTGTCGGCTGCTTAACCGGACTTGCCTGTGGTTGCCTTAATTAATTAATTAATTAAAGCCTCCAGCCAGGGCTTATTAAAAAACTTACAAACTAGGCGACTACACGCTAAGGGCACCCCCTGTGGGGTACGGACCTCGGCTTAGGGCGTCGCAGGGGAGGGCAGCTAGGGACAGGCTGTATCATATCATTATTATTATTGATAAGGGAATTTAAAGCTACTGGCTCAGCGTCGCGGGCTGGCTCTGGCAAGGGTCGGGGCGGACTATTACGGGGACGTCGCGGCGGGCCTCGGCGGCGAGGACGGAAGGACGGTCGGTTTTTGTGTTTGTGTGCCACTGTACTTGTTTCCCTACGGCTCTCTTGGAGCAGGGTGATTGCGTCATCGGGAGTGACTAGGGTATGCCTTGGTCGGCGAATCTTAGAGATACGCGAGGGTTCGTATTGGGCGGCCGATACGATAAGGGGATTCCTATGTTGGATTGCAGTATCAAAGAAACGCTTGGAGACACGTTTCATGAACTGCTGTATGGTGGGCATCTTGAGGTCTACGTGAAGAAGCTCATTTCGAACATAAAAGGGGGCTCCCGTGACTCTACGGAGGAATCGGTTTTGAAGGGTCTGCATCTTGTGGAGGAGGTAGGGCTTTGCGTGTGCGAAAACAACGCAGGCGTAGGTCATGATGGGACGGATGACCGCGGTGAAAATACGCAGCTTGCACCTGAGTGATAACTTGCTGCGGGAGCTAAGAATGAAGTGGAGCCTACCTAGAGCGAAAGCGGCGCGCGAACGTGCCTGCTTTATGTGCTCAGCGAAGGAAAGGTGTTTATCGAGGACCACGCCTAAGTATTTGGCTTGCTTTTCCCAGGGGATCGGCTTGCCGTACATGGTAATCGGACGGGGGGAGGGTGGGTTTATCCGCGGCTTAGAAAAGAGGACTGCCTGGCTTTTGTCTGGATTGACTTCGATTCTCCATTTCCGGAACCACTTGGCCAGAGTGTTTGCGGAAGTTTGGAGAGTGCGAGCGATGGCATCGGGTTTAAGACCGGTATAATAGATAGCCGTATCGTCGGCAAATAGGGCTAGCTGAGTATTTTTATGCTTGGGGATATCGCTAGTGAATAGCGTGAAAACGAGGGGGGATAGTACGGAGCCTTGAGGAACTCCTGTGCGAATGGGATGGGGGGAGGAAAGCTCCCCCTCAATTCGGTAACGAAAAGTGCGATTCGATAAAAAGTCCCGTAGGATGAGCACGAGACGGTCAGGCACGCCGAGTTGGTATAGCTTATAGATTAAGCCATTGTGCCAGACTTTGTCGAACGCTTTCGCTATGTCGAAGAATAAGGCTCCCGTTATTGCGCCCCGTTGGAAGCCGGCGCTGACGTGTTCTATGATGCGGTGGACTTGTTGGATACATGAGTGTTCGGTTCTAAATCCAAACTGCTCATTGGGTATAAGACTCTTTGCTTCTGCAAAATCTTTGAGCCGCTTATATATAAGCCTTTCATAGATTTTACCAAGGACGTTGAGTAAGCTAATGGGACGGTAGCTAGACGGGTCAGACTTGGGCTTGCCTGGTTTGGGAATACCTATGACGGTGGCCTGTTTCCAGGTTGCGGGGAACATATTATTGCTCAATGCACCATTGAAGATGGCAGTCATTAGCACTATAAGCTGGGCGGGGAAAAGTTTGAAAACCCTATTGGTGATGCCGTCGGAGCCAGGGGCTTTTCGCGGTTGGAGACTTTTAATGATATCCTGGACCTCATCAGGAGTGATGGGGGCCAGTGGATTATCGGGATCTTCGACGGGCGGAAGGGAAGTTCTACGTTCGACTTCGGCGTTCACCATATCGAGGTGGGCTTGGTCTACTGGTTGAGAGCTGGGAGAACACTGGGACTCTAGGCTGTCGGCTAGGCATTCTGCTTTTTCAGAGTTATCGAAGGCGACACTCTTATCGGGACGAATGAGAGGAGGCATTGTGGCCTCTTCAGTGGATCGTAACTTCCTCTGAAGCTGCCAGAAGGCAAGATGGGTGGGCTCAAGTTCGCTCAGCATCTTGTCCCAGCTCGCATTACGCTGCTCGGTAATGCGTTTCCTTACAGCACGCTGTAAGTTGCGCATGTGAGCTTTGTTTGCGGCGCAGGGAAAAGCGCTGTACGCACGGATGGCTGCGTTCTTCTCGGTTATCAGATTCCGTACATCGTCCGGGAGTTTCCAGCGGTGGTCTTCCACTACAGGAACTTCCCTTGAACAATCGTTCAGGACGGATTGTACGTGATTTGTAAGCGAGTCGATCGCCGCCGTCGTGTCAGCGACTGAGACTATGTGGTCAGGAATGGTGTCCAATTGAGGCGATGTGGTGGATTTCAGTTTTTCACTTACTTTCCTCCAGTCGGTGATCAATTGGGTCGGAGGAGGTTGGGTAGGATCATGGTTACCCGAGCGGGAACCTAGGTGTAGGATAACGGGACGGTGATCCGAGTTGAGGACTGACTCCCCCACCACGCGGACCGGTATTTATAACCTAGCGACGTATGCGCCCGAGGCAACGTTATAATACTGTTATCAATTTGTAGTGTGATATATTGATATCTACATACACTACAATGACCACATGTAGATTTTAAAAACCTGTGAATACAAAAGTAAAACAGATAGCTTTAAAAAAATCCATTAACTAGCACAAGTCCACATTTTTCGTTGTTCCCGGCTTGCGCACGTAGGCGCGCTTTTGGATTGTATATTGAGAGCGAATGCTCATAAATTTGGCATTTGCGCAACAGAAAAAGACCGAACCACGTAAAAATGCGGAAGCGTGCTGATAAGTATGGGCTTAACCCTAAACACATTTCTTGTATCTATAAAAGTTCTGGTAGTGCGCCATCTCAATTTTCCACTGTATAAAGTTGAGAAGCCGGTTCAACGTGGACAACGTCACGCCCAAAATCTAGTACATAAAAAAATAAAAAATCACCTTTGCTAATTTCAAAGTTGGCGTGGCGCATTGTTTTAATTTCCTTTTATTATTAGATTGTATTATAAAACACGAATCTTCAAAATGCTGCGAGCAAATTGTGCTAGTACGTTTAGGAGTCCACGAAACGTAATTTGCACAAGCCCGTATCCAGACATCCCGAGTCATTGCATCTTTTGGAAATCTGAAAAATTAATAGTCAGAATAAAATACTCATAAAGTCGATATCGATATTTGTTTCTTGCTGTCACAGCCCTCATTTTGTTACAGTGTGGCCTATTTTTAAATTAAAATTACGCATTTTCGGAATAAGTTAACCCGCAAATATTTTATAGTAATGAAGAATTACGATATAAGAAAATTATGAGAGATTTATGGAACATAAGTTTGATATCATTAATTAATTATTTGATAATAAATATCAATTTTTTAAAGGGTTTAGTAAAAAAAAATATTATAAAGTAGAAACATAATTTGTAAACAGTAATAAATAGTAATTAGAATAACAAATGCTAAGTTAAAGTTTCAAATAATTGTCAAGCTTTATAAATTACAACTTCAAAAATTACACTAAATTAGATCTTGTACGATTTAGTGGCAACACTTATTGATCGACAATATTTCTTGGTTTTTTACTAATTTATTGCATTATATGTTGATATAAAGACAAAATAATACTTACAGATGGAAAGTAACGTTATCCTTTTGTTTACTAGATGTTTCCGATCTCTTTTTACACGAAAAAACACTGCAATTCGGCATTTTTCGCTTAAGTTCGCTCCGCGCTATTGAGATTTGCTGAATGACGTGGAACGCGCGGCAACTAGTTTTATATAACCGGTATGACCGGTGGTCTTGTACCTTTGGCAGCGGGGAACGCCTGACAATGGCGTCTCCGGTTGGTTTAATGCTCTAAGGATGGTGGTCAAACGCGAACCTATTATAATAAAAAAAAGAAATTAAAATTTTAAAATATTTTAGTTTTTCCTTGATTCATACATTAAACACTAATTGTATTCTAAATTTGAAGCTTCTATGTGTGCTAGAAGTGCCTTAGACTTTTGATGATCGGTCAGTCAGTCAGTGAGTGACAAAATTAAAAGAAACTTTGACTCGTTATAATTTTTAAACTACTGGTTCAAATTGAATGATGTTTGAAATATACCGTGTTTATACAATGCCTGTTTGGTTACTGAAAATTCAGGCTTCTAGTTTTATCCACAACGAAATTATAGGGGGTCGAAAATGGCCTGAACTGCTTCGAGAAAAGGATAGTATGGCTGTGCCGCTTTTTGCTCGACTTGGCGGGGGCACTGCCGTGCCCCCAGATAATTAGCTACAACTTATATATTTTCGTCACATGATACCTTTTGTTAAATGATGAACGGGATACTTATAATTAATCATTCATTCATTCATCACAATCAACTGCTTAGCCTCCTCCTAATAATGTTGGGGTCGGCTTCTGGTCTAATGGGATGCACCAGATACCTTCACAACCCATTAGCTGGGTAACACGGTAACCATTGGCTAGAACTGTCTCAGCTTTTCAGGCTACCCATAATGACTGTCAAAGAAGTCCACATGAAGCTGGGACCGACGGGTTAACATACTGTCCGAGGCATCTTGATATTGTTACGAGCTGGGGTTCGGGATAGAAATCATTTACGCCAATTAAACCAAAATTAACACTTTAATTATATAAACACAAAATTAACTCCGTTATTCTCACTTCAATCGCACTGAAATTCACTTGTAGAGTTTCGATTATATCGTGTATTCGCCTCGTTATAAGACGTGACTCTCTGCGCCCCTTTGCGATCTATTTATACCCCGGTCTATGAGTTCTAGAACATTCTTGTAAAATCGACTCACTGTTTATACTGCCAAGAATATTCCAGAGCTACTTGAGATACACAGTACTTCTACTCGCCGCTAGATGGCGTTTTTGTCTCGAACATTCTAGATTTCTGTCGAAGTTTCTCGACGTACTTCACTAAGCGACTGGCGTAACAATATGTTAAGATTGTAACACATTGAGAAACTGACCACTGCAAGCGTTGCTTAATCTCGAAGATTATAATTTAGCCACAAGCTCCTCCAATCATTAATTTATTAATCATTCAAATTTTTATTTATTTATGATTATTTATTTATGATGGTGCTTTTCTTTCCTGTAGACTGTTTCATTGTTTGTAACACCATCAACAGTTCTAGCTGATAATGATGATGACACAGTTAGCTATACTATCACAAAATATCCATCTTTCAGGTGTACGACATTGATGGCATTGGTGAAGACAACATGAATGAAGATGACCACAATCAAATGAAGCAAAGCTGTACACCGAACAGAGGGACTGGTGATAAGAAACCTGTCAAGTCCTCCAAGCAAATACTTCTCAACGCTGGACAAAAGTCTGAGTTCGACTCTGGTATGAACAACTGTCAAATTAACCAGAGCCATTCCCACAGAGATAACAAGACAGGCAATACACCAGATACCACCTACTGCACTCCGGTCTACGGCCAAATAGTTTCTACCCGAGAAAACCACAATCAAATCAACGACATCCAACAAAAATTTGCGTCAAACGAAATTAAACCCTCAAGCTCCTTCAGGAAAGACTGGAATCCTATGCACGGCAAGACTACCGAAGGCTGGGACGAATTCTCAAAACGCAACATATCCACGATAAAAAACGAAGAAAAGAAACGATGTATCAAAGAAAAATCTAAAATTAGCAATGGTAAATCTCACTACGATTTCTTCCCGTATTTTGACAATAAAACGGTGAACGAAACAGATGTACCCGAAGAGGAGGACAGTATAAAAAAAGAACAAAATTCGAACGAAGAAAATTCTAAAATAATTATAGACCCAATGCAGAAACTAGTTCTGCATTCGACTGATAAGAATATATGTGATAATAACACAAGTGCTCTCAGCTCAATAAGCTCATAAAATAAGCTTTTACAAACATTTTGTATGGCCGTTAATGTTGAATTATGTAATCGCTTGTATGTCTATGACTCTCATACATGACACTCGCCATCGCAGTGTCACATGATAGACAAACAGGTTCTATGTGTCAAGAACACGACTGCGAGAGTGTTATGTCAGGGCGAAATGTTAATATAACAATAGCAATCTAGGCGGAGCAATATAACAATTATTTTACAATGTTTTAAAAAAATATATAAGTTTTAGTATGAGATATGTATGCATGGCTTGCGTTTGATGATTTTGTCTTGTTAGTTTTAGGTCACATAAATAAATCCAGCCAAAATTGTCTGTCTCACATTTTACGGTAGTTAGTGTAAAAAGTTTTTTACTGAAAATCGCAACTGAAAGTATGCATGGGTAATATGAAATTTTTTTTTTTCATCTCTTTGAACTAAACTATGATGTATTTTTATCAATCAGCTGTGTTTTATATCTACCATTCCTATATCAATATTAGACTTGTACAATACTGCAATGGAAATTAATTTGGATAGCCCGCTGATCCCCAATAGAAGGCTAGTTTGATGCTGAGTAATGGTAGGCATAAAGTATAGCATTTAGTTCATGTTAGGAGCGAATCACACGACAATACAGCGCTACAAAGTATACAACATGCTTTCGTGTGTGAGTGCGTTTTATATGGTTGTGTATTTATGTAATGTTGAGGGGCTGTAGAGCTCACGTTGTGTTCGTTCAAAATAGGCCAATTGATGTAACTGTCGTTATTTAAGACTGAATTATCACTGGCCCAATCTGGTTCGCTCCCTTCATACTCTTGAATCATCATCTAGTGACTACTATTAAATTTTTTGATTAAATATTAGTGCAAGAACAAACTTATTTATATACAGACATTAGCCTAATTTGAACAAACAAATAATTCTATATTATTAATAATTTTTATATAATGCTATATTTTTCATTGTTGCCAATTTACTATATTTAAATCCTGAGCTTGTTACACGTACTTTACAATTACTAAATGGGGAGTTCAAAGTTTTGTCTTAAGGGCATGTTTCCCGCGGCCAACTGTTTGTAGTTATGTGTGAGAGAAGTGATACTAGGTGGCGTTAGTGGGCAAAGATGGCCCAAAAATACAAACAGCAAAATAACTCTTTTCTCACTAATGCTAACTAGAATGATAAGTTCATGGAGTGTTTGAAGAATAGAATGCAGTGAGTTATTATGAATTTTTATTCTCTAAATTAAATATTGTAATGGGTGTTTGAACTTTGCTCATTATATGAAGGTTTATATTCTCAAAGTGAGCAATTACGAGTAAAAATAATAATTTTTCAACTCGTCAAAGAGATAAAAATCTCTTTGACTATGATCTCAGAACTTATTAATACTTTTTTTCAATTTCGATGCCAGTAGGCGTTACCAAACACTGCCAAATGATGCTTCATTATCTTAACACTGATTGAATAAGTCACATCGACAGTCGGCAGAAAAAGTATCGTAAGCGCACTCCAAGATTTTTATCGATACAGTAATACAACATTGTTGTGTTTATTCTACCGAATTATAGCAAACACCATGAGATTGCGAAATCTTGATAATTTTGGTCTGGTGATATGTACAGTTGTAAATAAAGCGCTTGCTTGTCACATAAATAAGACTGATCTTTTGGAATCTTTGACGGGTTTTGCAGTTGAATGTTTTAAACATATGCTCTAGAAGCAGCAACAAAATTCAGCCAGTATACCAGACTTAGTATATCTGATAGTAATTGAGATAGGCCCCGATTGTTTGAAGTGCTATTGATTGTCTATGCGCTCGTTAAGCAACTTGTTTATGGTAATTTATCAAATTAAATGTCACCTATGCATGTCTTTTTACTTTTTTATCTATACACGAGCAACAATCGCGGTTAGAACATAAAAATAGAAAAATAAATCGCAATTAAAGTAGATTTTATATGGTTGGTTAGTCAGTAACATAACTCAGTCTGTAGGTACATAATAAGTCATTACCTTTGTGCAATCCTTTGGTTCTTTTATATTATTTAAGTTGTATTTTTACTAGTTATTATATATACTTTTACTTTATTTAATTATCAGAGGTAGAGATCTCAGTTTCGACCCTCACTACATGCTGTTATACATAGATTCTTATTGTCTTTTAGATACATCTCAATGTTCTATAAAGCATTACTGTTCATAAATACGACTTCTCTACATATATTAGTGGTTGACTGCTTGAATCATATTGATCAGCGTCAATGAAATTGTTGCTATATTTGTCATTATATCATGTGAAGATTCTGGTTCAGCAGTCCACTTCAAATTAAATTATAACTAAGTACTTTTGATAAATGTTGAGAATTGCTGCCCTCTGTCTCACTGGATTAGAAGTGGCGAGTAATCTTATTAGTTGGGTTAAAGCGTCGCAGTAATATTTATAAATAAATTGATGTTGTTGGAACCTGTAAACCCAGTTTATGAAACTAAGTTCAACCATTGAATGAGGGTTTTCGGAAATAACACTCACCGTCAGATCCGGGCACCTGTCAAACGCCATTAGTTTTTTGACATCTGTCAAATTGACGTCAATGTCGTGTTTACGTTTTCAAAGAAGAGTGGACTTCGTGGAGCCAACATTTAAATTTAAAAAAAAATATTTAAAAAGTTTTAAATTTTCCAGGAAACCCTTATTGATTCGTCATTTATTTAAAGTCATACCACACCAGATCAATGAAATTGCATTTATTATTAAAAGATTTTTCTTGTACCTATATTTTTTGATGTGCTACATTTACATTTAGTTTGGTATTTTATAAAGTATTTCTTTTTAACATTATTCATAGTTTTTAGATAGGTACAATAATTGTAGTATTTTTTGTATGTGCCCTAGGTACGTAGTTATGCTATACCCAATGTTCCTTTGATATAAATTATATTAATTTGTATTAAATTGTATGATCAGACAACATGTATATTTTAATTGTAGTCGTATGATTATTTTGTTATGTTAATATTATTTGTGTATTATGAAGTGAGTTTCACTTGTCACTTATCGCGAGCCAGTTACTATTAAACTATGAATTCAATGAAGTCACTATTGTCGAGTACAAAGTTTATAACGGATTTATGAATATTGATATTTCATGCAAATCTCTTTAATATTTATTTTGTAGTGTCTTGTACCTCTCTCTTAAAAATATCATCTCCCTTTTATTTCATTCAACATAGAAATATGTGTACCTAAGTTGAACCAAGAAAGGGATCTAAGTTGCTCTTAAGTGAAATTCACTCCATTGCACATTTCTGGGTTGTAATAGTCTCAAAAATATAAATAAATCTGTGAAAATTCATGTTATAAAAAAATAAACAGAGCTAGGCATGTGACGTTGTCGGTACGAAATAGATGTATTTTTTGATTTTATAAAGTAAATCTGTGTGTAAGTTTATAAACATTGTACCTACCTAATATAATGGAATTAAATAACAGATCTCTTGTTTACAGTATTTAAAATTACATGTCATTTACAAGACTGGTTGAAGTTGCTTTTCATTTATTATCCTAATTGTTTCTGATAAATACCCCAACATTTGTTTGTTTGTTAACAATCGTACCTGAATATCCTAAACTCCTAATTAATTATGAAATTATTAGAGTTTTGTTTTAGAATGAGAACAAGCTATGTCAGTAGAATTCACATTACTAGCAATCTTTTTAAACCCCCAACTTAGCTAACTATGCCTGAACCTGCGATCTCTCGATCACAAGTCCAAACACCTTAGTTATTCGGCTATTGACGCTTAATGTCAATAATATATAATATCACAAATTTTTAGTATGTCACTAAACAACCAGTTTCACTTGTTTATGATAAACAGTTTCAGTTAACATTTTTGTCAGCGTCAAGGTGGCGGGACCAAGTCCCCAATTGAAAATGTATCAAATTAAAGTGTTTGTACTATTTGTACCCTAAACAAGCAATTTAATAATAATAATAATAATAATATTCCACAACTTTTCACACAACGCCATCTAGTCCCAAACTAAGCAGAGCTTGTGGTATGGGTACTAGACAACTGATAAACATACATATATATTTCTAAATACATACATATTATAGATAAATTACACCCAGACAAAGAACAAATGACCGTGCTCATCACACAAACATTTGTCCTAGGTGGAAATCGAACCCACGACCTTGCGCATAGCAGTCAGGGCCACTGACCACTATACCAACGGGCCTGTATTAATTTGTACCTATAACGGTAAAGTAAGTACGTCCAGATGAACCTGGTTGCGCCACTTTGACGTCAAAGTGGCGAGCACAGAGTACATTATATAAAGGGTATAGAGTCATCAGCCTAGCTTACCTTGTCGCGCCATCTGGTGACTAACGACAAAGTTACATCTATTCTGTGCATGTGTGCGTGTTGTCATCTGTGTTGTATCATTGTATGTGTGCATGCATGTCTACAGGGTTTCATTTCACATTATTTTTTTTGTAAGTTGTTTTAGATGGTTTCGTTGAATAAAACACAAAACACACACCTTTTTATTTTATTTAGACCGTACAGACCATCTTTTTGAATATTATATTGACGTCACTGTAAAAATTCGAAATCCAAAAACTAATGCCGGGATCCAAACAAACAAGGTACGATCGTCGAAGTCCAGGATAGAGCACAGGTAAACAGAATAAAACACAGTCACGAAAGTCCATAAAACAAAGCTAGGTCGTAAGATATAAAATTCAAAACGCATAACAAAGGTCGGGAAAATACGATAGTATTGACAAATTTCCAATGACAATGACAGTAAAAAAACGAACATGGCCGTATTTAGGGATCGGAAAAAAGAATCGATTACTCATTGGTATCGATACTTTCGTTTCGATATTGAGTATTTTTGTAATCGATTACTTTGCTTTCGATACTACACCATGAATCGATACTTTCTCATGTAATCGATACCCTTCAGCAAACCACTATCAAGTAGTATCTATCAGCTAGTACTGGGGAAGTCTCATCATAACCAAAATTGTAATAGTGTGGCCACATTGCGCGATTATTTGTTTTTGGAAAGTTTTTGACTGATTGTGTATCTTCATCGTGATAATTTATCTCACTATAGTAGGCATTAAAAATAAATAAATTATATTCAAGATTTTTGGAACATAGAAATGATTAAATAATCATAATGGTATCTAGTAGACTGAATTTATGTAAGTAGAATTGTAGTCTTGTAACCTTTCTTCTTATTCTGTTGTTGCTCACGTAAGTTCTTGCAGTATTCCGTGTTTGGTTTTTGTGAAAAATGGTACCCCCGATTAGAATTGATGTTTGAAAGTCTTTCCAAAAGATTCACGAGCACAGTTTTACTCGTAAAATATGTTTCAAAACTATAAAAACGGGCGCAAACATATCTAAACTAATAAAACCTATAAAAATCCATATCAAAAAGTAACTAGCAGATTAATGATATTAAGATTTATGTTTGTTGTATTCTATTGGTTGTGGCTGACCCAGGGCCGGATTAACCATTAGGCAGAGTAGGCCTAGGGGCCCCGCATCAACTAGGGGCCCAGGCCCAGTGCACGCACCAAGAAAACATGTTTCTTCGAACGAGAATTTGATGTGCGTGTGAACTTAGGGTTATCTCACAAAATACTAATCGTTAGATTTAGTAGTAGAATTAAAACAATTTTAGAACAAATCTGGGAATATGTAAACAAATATATATTAAAACCACAACCCTTAATGTGCGTTTCCTCAGTTCACACACGATTTGGTCTGTCAAAGTAAGAAAAGGGGCCCCGAGAATGCCATTGCCTTAGGGCCTCTGACAGGGTTAATCCGGCTCTGGGCTGACCTTTGTTGTTACTTGACCCTGCTGGAGACCTTTGTTCAACAATGGATGTCCCTTGGCTGATATGATGATGATTAAGACTCTATATTCTAGCTAAAGATTGTACGTTCCAGCTTGCTGTCCAGCGATTTATTTAAAATCATTATTAATAAAAGTTCGCAAAAAGAGTCGATACCTTATGGTATCGATACTTTTGTTGCGATACTTATATTGGTATAGATGCTTTTGATACAATACTTGTATCGATTACAGTATCGATACTTTCGTTTCGATATCGTATCCCTAGCCGTATTAGCCGCCAGTGACGTTCCATTTTATCTCTAGGTTCATACATAGATTAGTGCTAATATTTAATTTGTATTTAAATTGGCAAAGTAACGACTTAGGTTATGTTAGTAAAACTTAGATTTATGTAAATAAAATAAAACAACCAAACAGAAATAATGCAAATAAACCAAGAAATAAACAGGTTGGAATTGTTTAAAAAATGCTTGAAAAGAAACGGATTTGACACTAATTTCTTACAGTGTTGCTATAAAGTATAATTGATAATGTTTTTCTTTATTTTATTTTATATTCTTTTTTATATAATTTAAAAGATAAGCTTCAATGCTTAAACATAATTAATAAAAAACATTGTTATGAATTTTTGTAAAATTCTATAGGAGTAAGTTGGCTATACATGCGCCATCTGTTGAGGAAAGATGAAAGTATTGCCCGAGTCTTTTTGTCCGTAGAAGTTACGAATGTACTAAGTGAAAAGACCCTGGTGGCGAGATTATCTGAAAGCGCTACCGAGAGACAGGTATTCTCTTTCCCTTTGCACATCTAATATTATTTTTCCCTTTGCAGTGTTTTTTGGGAAGTCGGTTTTGTTTTTTGTTAAAAAGTTTTTCTCGCTTTTTAGTGGGTCGACTTGCAATTTACCTAGTTACAAAAGCCTAAATGTCGCCTTTTTACCACCTTTTGCAAAATATTTCTTTTTCCTATGCCAAGCTGTTAATATTTTTGAGGAGTATTCCTGGTACTCACCATCAGCTCCTTGTCACCATATGCATTGTGACGAGCGTAAAGTGTTTTACAACCATATCCAAGTAATCGAATCGCAACCAATGAAATACTTATTATTCAGTTGTTCTAGTAGTCATCTGTGGTCTTCATCATCAGTTCCACTTCACCAAATGGTGCTTTTCGAGAGCAACTGTACAAGTTACTACGAAAGAATATAAAAAGTTATAGGTGCCTATAATATTTGAAGAGTTCCCTCGATTTCTCAAGGTTTCCATTTTCAGATCCTGACTCAAACAAAAACAAGAATTTTCCAAATCGGTCCAGCCATCTTCAAGTTATGAGGTAACATACATTAAAAAAAAAGTTCAAGCCGAACTGAGAACCTCCTTTTTTGAAGTCGGTTAAAAATAGCATTTGGCCCGGGTCGGCGGCGCTTCGTGTTCAACGTCGGAGGCGTCAGCACGAGTGACGGGGTCCCATAGGGCCATTGCCGGCCGGAGTTGCGGGAATGTTCTAAGAAGACACCATGGCCTCGGAATTTTAAGGGCAGGAGAAGGAACAGGGTGGGTTTTTTAGTCAGTAGAAGTCTGACACTCCCTTCCGCTCCACCCACAGCGGGAGCAGTCCTTCGATAATTTTCCCTCTCGGAAAAAAGGGGATTTTGTGGAGCTGTATTTCTATGAAAATGTTCATATAATGTTTCTTTTTTTCACAAAATTTGTTTATATTTTTCGAAAACGAGAGCTACTGATATAAACTACGTTAAATGTTTGTTTCTTTATTGCATACATTTGTCCAGTTCTATAAAAATAGACTAGACACGAAAAAACTTTTGATGTACTAAAGCTACGAATATGAAAATTGCCCACGTATAAGTACATAGGACGTACTAAGTTTCCACATTAGATTTTCGTACGAATTTTTTACGATTTTCATATGAATTCAGCGATAACATGAATCATCATAATGGCGGGACCAATGTTTTAATAACATAACTTTAGTTTGGCGCTTACAATTGTATTGAAAATTGAGTATATACAAGTACATATGTAGTACTAAGTCTTCGTGTGTGAATTACCTGTCTCTCGGTAGCGCTTTCAGATGATTTTAGAGGGACCAAGGGGCCTACCACAATCTTTTACGAAACAATCTTCTTTTTTTTTTCTCCTTTGGCAACTTGGTGTCGACTATTCTGCCAGTGTCATGTTATGACGGCAGCGAGGGTAGGCCGTCAAACTTTGTACTTTGTGATAGCTGTTAGTTCAGCTGCAAGGACGAACACATGAGTTAGACATATAATCTACTATATACAAGCTACGATGTAATATACTATATATCTATACTTATAATAAATCTGTAGAGAGGTCAATTCTGTACATGAAATATATTTCCAAAATAACTATCAGGGGGTGATTAAGGATCGATACTGATGCCAAAAATGCAATCAGTAAAATTTTTGTCTGTCTGTCTGTCTGTCTGTATAACCGTTATAGAAACAAAAACTACTCGACGGATTTTAACGAAACTTGGTACAATTATTTTTCATACTCCTGAGCTGGTTATAGTATACTTTTCATCACGCTACAATCAATAGGAGCAGAGCAGTGATGGGAAATGTTGGGAAAACGGGAGAAGTTACTCCATTTTTTAAGCTTCCGTCGCGTGTAACCTTAATGGTTTAAGCTACACAGAAATCATTTCATATCGGAAATGTTCCCCTTCAAATTATATAAAAAATATCCCACGACAGCATATGTCTATCTTTTATGGTTGACTTACAATAACACGTGTAACTCCCGATAGCTTAGCAGTTCGAAGCTTTCTGATTATAATATTTGTCTACTCTTACGTTTATAACACTCTCAGTCACCCCTAATTGAAATAGTTAACATTATTAACTATTCCATAAAAAAGAATCACATAAATCGGTATAGAAACACCAAAGTTATACATGAAATACGCTAATAATAAGTCATCGCGCGTGAATACTGAATCATGCTATAAGGATTATTTTTGAGAATCGGTCGCCGCGCTCGACGCGTCTAGCGGGCGAAGATATAAAAAATTGGCCAAGTGCGAGTCGGACTCGCCCATGAAGGGTTCCGCAGTAACTATAATAAATATAATATACTTAATATAATTATTTGAAAAAAAAAAACCTTACAAATTTCTTAAGACTAGCTTATTCACAATTTTTACAACTACGCCAAATAACTTTGTTTTTCATAGTATTTGTATGAATTACAAAGCTATATTTGCGGTTTTAGAAAATATACTGTATCTCAAAAACTGCTGACTCGATCTCATTCAAACCAATTTTGGTTGAAAGTTTACATTAAGATCTACAACATATGGTACTTTTAGATTTTTCACTTCATTAGTATAGAAGTTAGAGGGGGACACACACATTTTACTACTTTGGAAGCGTATATCTTTTAAACGATTAACTTTATGAAAAAGTCATTTTAGAAACCTTAATGTCATTTTGAAAGACCTGTTTATAGATACCACACACGTATAGGTTTCCTAATAGTTTCGGAATAAAATGGCTGTGACATACGGACCGACGGACAGACTGACAGACAGACAGACGGACAGACATGTCGGAACTATAAGGGTTCCGTTTTTTGCCTTTCGGCTACGGAACCCTAAAAAAGCGGGGCGTCCGAACGCGAGCTTCTTCAGCTACCCCGTCCGATTACCATAATTATATAAAATACTTTATTTTCAGACCAAAGTCCATATAGAGATACATTTACACATACACAAAAAATAAACAGATGTTGTCTTCAGTCCTTTTGGATAGATATGGGGTTTCCGTTACACGTTGTATAAAAGAAAGTCGTGTTAGTTACACTATTTATAACTTAAGAACGGCTGAACCGATTTAGCTGAAAATTGGTAGGGAAGTAGCTTAGAACCAGGAGACGAACACATATTTTTATCCCGGAATTCCCATGATATCGGGATTTACGTGGGAAAAACCTCCCACGCGAACGAAGTTGCGGGCAAAAGCTAGTATATTATAAAACACAAACTATTATCTACACAATAACTATACACATATTACGCACTAATTACATTTTAATCTCATTATCTGTTACTTCCATACCAAATTGCATCCAAATCCATCCAGTACTTTCGAAGATTAGCGCGTTCAAGCAAACAAACAAACAAACCTTTCCGCTTTATAATATTAGTATAGATAAATTTAGATAGGAGGTTGATTAATTTAGGAGAAAAGTGGGTAAGAAGGGTATGGAAGCTGGTTGGGAGAGGAATACTGCATTTGGGAAGTTTTTGGTATAAATCAAAGGATCTATTGTTTATGGAGCAGGAGAAGAAAATATGATCTAGGGTATCCTCAGCAAGGCCGCACTCGCACAAGGAGCTGTCACGGACATGTATTTTATGCAAGAATATTGGGCTACAACAATGTCCGAGTCTAAGTCTGCAGAGTGACGAAACAGTCTTCTTCGACTATTTAAGAAATTTAAAAAACCAAGGTTTCCTCTGAATTTCAGGCTGTATAGCTGCATAGTACTTGCCTTTGGTTTTGGAGGTCGACTTCTATGTTTCCGTTCACAAGTTAAATAACTTTGGTCTGGCACCATTCTGCAAATCGTAGTTTTGTGCTATGTAGTGCTTTCGATCAGCCGGATTCGATGTGGCATACTTTGCTAACGAGTCAGCACACTCATTGCCAACGATACCCGAGTGGCCGGGGATCCAGGCTATCTCGATGTCTAAGCCGCTGTGGGAGCAATCAAATAACACGTTCTTAATATCTATAATGATTTGACTATTAATTTTGCTGTAAAGTTGATTTTGTTTTAAGGCCTGGATACTACTACGCGAATCTGAAAAAAATACTGATCTTGTTATTTGATGGGATTTTATATAGTGTATGGCTTCTAAAATATCAAGACACTCCCCTGTAAATACTGATGCTTCTGGTGGACATTTAAATAACAAAGCAATTTTTGAGTTTTGAAAATAAACAGCAACCCCTATGGTTTCGGTATCAGATAGTTTTGAAGCATCAGTGAAAAATAAATTCCATCCTTCCCAATACCGCTTAACAACTGACTCAAAGTAGTCTTTAGGGTTTTGGGAATTCTTAGATATGCCCAGGCCCAAAACGGCTTTGGGTTCGAAATGAATCGTTACATATGCGGTGGTGAAGACCGGGAGAGTTGAGTATTGACAAATTGGCGAGGAGAGTTATTTAAGCTCTCTGTATCTATTTATCAATAGAGGATTTGTTTTATTATTCCAGTAGGGAGAGGTATTAAATGATAGGTCGATTTGTTCTAAAATTGGGAGTAAAGAATTTATATACAGGAAAACTATTTGTACAAAATAAAGAAAGAACTGAAGTAGGAAAAGGGATACGGAGAGACAATAGATCATGGAAGAAGAAAGGAAGAACGGTCATAAAGAGGACAGGAGAAAAGAATGTGGTTCAAGTCGCCCACATCTGTGCCACACGAGCAATTGGGATCTTGGATAATTTTAAGTTTGGCAAGATGAGCTGGAGAGCTAACGTGACCAAGTCTCATCCGTATGAAAACGGACGTCTCCATCTTGCCAAACTTAGCCCTGCCAAACCACGGTTTTTTCGAAACGCCGGGGTGGATCAAAGAAAAATAACGGCCCTTTTGTCTACTGCTGATTTCCCAGGCCACCTTCCAGGTGTCCAAAAGAAAAGTTTTAGGTAGATTTACAATGTCTGAATTGAAATTTATGTATGGAGCTATGTCCCCACACTGCACCGCTTCACCTGCGAGAGAATTCGCCACTTCATTGCCCTCGATTCCAGCATGAGCTGGAACCCACGCGAATTCCAATGTATTACCACAGTATAAAGACTGTGGTATTACCCTCAGTTAAGGTTCTGTACGAAAATTCCCTTATTAGATAAATTATAGGAGACTGGAATTTATGTATCGTTGGAGATTTGTTGATGGCTAGAAGAGCACTTAGACAATCTGAAACATTATGACTTTTTGAGCTTAAAAACACGACAATATTCAACAGCTTTTAAAATGCCAAAAAATTCTCCTGTAAAAACGGAAGTCTCCGGAGGAAGTTTTATTTTTTGAACTATATTGTATTGCGAGTGGTACGTGCCAATGCCTACACAGCCCGTCGGAGAACGCTTGGAAACATCCGTAAAAATCTGGTAATATTCCGAGTGTTCAGCCAGAAAATTATTGAAAGTTATATGACAAACTGGGTCAGATTTACTGGTACAGTGAAATTTTACAATGGGATTGAAATGTAAACTATCATAACTACTGCTAAATATGGGAAGTTTGTTGGAGCGGTGAATTGGAGAAGATAGAGAAAAGTATTTTTTATAGCTTATAACTAAACAAGGAGCACTTTTATGGGACCAGTAATCTGAAGAATCGAATAGCGTCACTAAAGTGTCAAGTTTAGAAATGAGAGGATAAGTTGAGAACTGAATAATTCGGAACAAATAATTATCAGAAAGGAACTGTCTTCTAAGGTATAAAGGAGCTTCCCCACATTCGACCTGTAAGGCATTTATCGGAGTCGACCAAAGAGAATGTAATACACTACGTTTTAGACTCGACTTCATAGCACCCGCAATAATTCGTAGTGCTTTAGACTGGATGCGGTCCAACTTTTTAAAAGCCATAAAACTACCCGGTTCGAGAATAAATAATCCATAATTCAATGTGCTTCTGATTATAGCGTTGTAAATTAATTTTAGAGAAAAAGGATGTGTGCCCCACCACACACCAGAGAGGCATCTAAGCATGTTTAGGTGATTTTCACATTTGTTAACTATATAATCACAATGAGGAACACTACTTAATTTACAATCAAGTATTACACCTAGATATCTGAAATTATCTTTAATCGGTATAGGGATTTCCTTATAAAGTATATTTATTGTGGGAATATTTCTCTTTCGGGTGAATAAAACGGCCGCGCTTTTAGACGTGGATATATCCAAGTCGTTTAGATGTAACCATGACTCCAAATTAAATAAGGCGGAATTAATAGCCTGACTAGCTTGTTCGACGGATTGGCTTGAAGAATATAACAACAAATCGTCGGCATAGTCTAAATCATAAGTGTAAATATTGTATAGAAGGGGACTGAGCACAGAACCCTGTGGAAGGCCTTTCCACACAAGGTGAGATATCTCTTGATCTCCAATTAACATACTAATAGAGCGTTCAGTCAGGATATCTATATATATATAACTCAAAGGTGACTGACTGGCTGACTGACTGACTGACATAGTGATCTATCAACGCACAGCCCAAACCACTGGACGGATCGGGCTGAAATTTGGCATGCAGGTAGATGTTATGACGTAGGCATGCGCTAAGAAAGGATTTTGCGAAATTCCTTAAATTTGCGGGATCGGGATTTACACGGGAAAAACTTCCCACGCGGGCGAAGCTGCTGGCACAAGCTAGTTAATAATAAAATTAGACAAATTCAATGGAACCCGGCTCTTAATTTATTTTGTAAAACTGATAATACAACATTACCATAGGCTGAATTAATGTCAAGGAAAACCGCGACCGTGGATTAGTTATTAGAAAATGAAATCCGAATATCAGGGGCCATACCATGACGTGTTAAAGCGAGAGTCGTTTGAGCGAGAAAGAGAGATGGAGCTATATAGCGTGCATAGCTTCATCCCTCTTTCTCGCTCGAACAACTCTCGCTTTAACACGTCATGGTATGGCCCCAGATGTTAAAATGCTTAAACAGTCACTGGTAATTCTGCCTTTTCTAAAGCCATATTGTGATTCTGCCATAAGACTTTAGCGCTCGGTCGTAGCACTACTTTAGTGCTATGTTGAGCACTATTATTGGATATTATTTACAAGGTAGCGGAGATTTACTTTAGACAGCACTTTGGAGAATAAGTTAGGGAGAGCAATGACAAGGCGTGAAGTCGCCGCAGTAATGAATGTGGAATGAATGTTCTTTATTAAAATAGAATTGTGTATATATAATTGTAGTGTTTACATTAGTTAAACAGTGGTCACTGTGTGAGAGCACGGCCCTCCGCCCGCATCTCATATAACTGTTGATATTATATTTAATTTATAGCACTTAGAATAATATTCCTTTGTGCATTGTATGAGCGATTGGTTATCAAAGTGAAGGGTGTGCGACGTATGCTACAGGACTCCCCTTCAAGCGAAGCGTACCGGCAGTTTGATGATACGTCCTGAGCGCGTCTGCTTGTTTTCAGCGGGATGTGACGTCAGGCTTGCTCTCGGTACTTCTGTTTTCTTGGTATCGCTAACTGGAACTTTTGTTTGATGATACGTCCTGAGCGCGTCTGCTTGTTTTCAGCGGGATGTGACGTCAGGCTTGCTCTCGGTACTTCTGTTTTCTTGGTATCGCTAACTGGAACTGGTGTGGTAGATGGTAAAGTTTCTTCTGAGATAACGTATGCAGGTTTTAATCTATCGATCGATATGTTTGCTTGCCGATCGGGTAACTGTACTGTGTAAACTTTTTCTGTTCGGCTTATCACTCGGTAGGGTCCTTCGTATGGTGTTTGAAGTGGTTTCTTGACTGCGTCGGTTCTGATAAACACGTGGGTGCACTTCAAAAGGTCTTGATGAATGAATACGGTTTTTTTTGTTGCTGTGGTGTTTGGTAACGGCTTGCGGCTTGTTTACTTGAATTATATCACGTAGTTTCTCAACGTAGGTATAATCCATAGTAGGTGTGCAGGTATTTTCTGTGAAAAATTCGCCAGGTAAGCGTAAGTTGTATCCGTATGTAAGTTCAGCTGCGCTTACTCCGGTGTCAGTGTTTAGAGAGGCTCGTAGACCCATTAGGATTGTCGGGAGCTCATCTATCCAGGAACTTGCGTTTGTCAGTTTCGCGCGTAATGCGGTCTTGAGGGTGCGATGCCATCTCTCGATTATGCCGTTGCTCTGTGGGTGATAAGCTGTTGTGCGAGTTTTCTTTATTCCCATTAGCTTCATTAGGTTTTGGAAAAGTTGACTTTCGAATTGGCGGCCTTGGTCGCTTGTTAGTGTGGTCGGACAACCAAATCTTGTGATCCAGTGTTGGTAAACGATTTGGGCTATGCGATCAGCTGATATTTCGTCGGTAGGAATTGCTTCGGGCGGTCGGGCCACTTAGTTTGTTTGTTTTCCCATTTATCGACGATCTACTTTTGGCATCAGAAAACGAAACGCAACACCGAGAACACCTGCATACGGTACTCAAAAGACTCGAACAAAACGGAATAACTATCAACCCCGCCAAATGCAACCTAGGCCAATCAGAAGTTCAGTTCCTTGGTTACACAGTATCAGCACAAGGTATCAAACCTCCAAAACATAAAGTCGAAGCTATCACTAACTATCCCAAGCCGTCTACCATTGAAGAGCTTAGAAGATTTCTCGGTATGATCAATTTCTATCGCGATCATATACCAAACGCCGCATCTCAACAAGCACTATTGAACGCATACCTACATAACGTCAAGAAGAAGGACAAAACACAAATCACGTGGACTGATGAAGCAACGCAAGCTTTCGAGCAGTGTAAAGCCAGCATAAAAAACGCAGCTTTACTCGCTCATCCATCTCACCACGCATCAATCGCTTTATTCTGCGACGCATCCGACACATAAGCTGGAGCCGTACTTCAACAGTACATACACGAAACATGGCAACCGCTCGGATATTTTTCGAAGAAATTCACCGACGCGCAAAAGAAGTACTCTACATTCGATCGTGAACTACTTGCAATCTACATGGCAGTCAAACACTTCCGCAAGATATTTGAAGGACGAAATCTTGTCATATTTACGGATCACAAACCGCTGACATACGTAATGTCAAAGACTCCTTCAAACTCAGAAACCAATAGGCGAACAAGGCAACTTTTGTTCATCAGCGAATTTACGACCGACATTCGACACGTAAGCGGTAAACAAAACGTCGTCGCCGACACACTTAGCCGCATAGAAACAATCTCATGCCCACCTACAATCAATTATACCGACATAGCCAGAGCGCAAGAAAAGGATACCAACATCGAACAATTATTATCACAAGACAACATCAGTCTCAAGAAAATAGTTATACCTAACAGCTACCTCAAGTTATTCTGCGAAACCTCTACTGCTTATGTACGACCGTACATACCAGAGCCATATAGAAGACAAGTATTTAACAGCGTGCACAACGTCAGTCATCCTGGTACGCACACGACTCGCAAACTTATCACACATAAATATTTCTGGCCATCAATGTACGCAGACATCAGCAGTTGGACTCGAACGTGCATACCTTGTCAAAAAAGCAAAGTTCAACGACATACACACTCAAACATCGCATTTTTCCCGCCAACCGAACGTTTTCAACATTCACACGTTGACATCGTAGGACCTCTACCTACAACATCTCAAGGACATCGGTACTTAGTCACAATGATCGACCGATTAACTAAGTGGCCCGACCGCCCGAAGCAATTCCTACCGACGAAATATCAGCTGATCGCATAGCCCAAATCGTTTACCAACACTGGATCACAAGATTTGGTTGTCCGACCACACTCGTCGCTTGTTAAAGCGACCAAGGCCGCCAATTCGAAAGTCAACTTTTCCAAAACCTAATGAAGCTAATGGGAATAAAGAAAACTCGCACAACAGCTTATCACCCACAGAGCAACAGCATAATCGAGAGATGGCATCGCACCCTCAAGACCGCATTACGCGCGAAACTGACAAACGCAAGTTCCTGGATAGATGAGCTCCCGACAATCCTAATGGGTCTACGAGCCTCTCTAAACACTGACACCGGAGTAAGCGCAGCTGAACTTACATACGGATACAACTTACGCTTACCTGGCGAATTTTTCACAGAAAATACCTGCACACCTACTATGGATTATACCTACGTTGAGAAACTACGTGATATAATTCAAGTAAACAAGCCGCAAGCCGTTACCAAACACCACAGCAACAAAAAAACCGTATTCATTCATCAAGACCTTTTGAAGTGCACCCACGTGTTTATCAGAACCGACGCAGTCAAGAAACCACTTCAAACACCATACGAAGGACCCTACCGAGTGATAAGCCGAACAGAAAAAGTTTACACAGTACAGTTACCCGATCGGCAAGCAAACATATCGATCGATAGATTAAAACCTGCATACGTTATCTCAGAAGAAACTTTACCATCTACCACACCAGTTCCAGTTAGCGATACCAAGAAAACAGAAGTACCGAGAGCAAGCCTGACGTCACATCCCGCTGAAAACAAGCAGACGCGCTCAGGACGTATCATCAAACAAAAGTTCCAGTTAGCGATACCAAGAAAACAGAAGTACCGAGAGCAAGCCTGACGTCACATCCCGCTGAAAACAAGCAGACGCGCTCAGGACGTATCATCAAACTGCCGGTACGCTTCGCTTGAAGGGGAGTCCTGTAGCATACGTCGCACACCCTTCACTTTGATAACCAATCGCTCATACAATGCACAAAGGAATATTATTCTAAGTGCTATAAATTAAATATAATATCAACAGTTATATGAGATGCGGGCGGAGGGCCGTGCTCTCACACAGTGACCACTGTTTAACTAATGTAAACACTACAATTATATATACACAATTCTATTTTAATAAAGAACATTCATTCCACATTCATTACTGCGGCGACTTCACGCCTTGTCATTGCTCTCCCTAACTTATTCTCCAAAGTGCTGTCTAAAGTAAATCTCCGCTACCTTGTAAATAATATCCAATAATAGTGCTCAACATAGCACTAAAGTAGTGCTACGACCGAGCGCTAAAGTCTTTTGGCAGAATCACAATTCTTAAAGGTAAGGTTACATTCTAATATTTAATTATCCTGACAACTTACTTATTTAAATGTAAAACCTTACAATAGGTAGGTACTTATGTTACGTAATTCATTAATCTAAATTCAAAAGAGCAATATATGGTAGACTTATCAATAAGAAAGGCAATATAATGTAGCTATAAACTCGAAATTCGAAACGAACATTCAGATAGGTAATGGTTTTTAGTAGGTACCTAGTAGTAGTTTAGTAAATTGGCAAGAATGTGGGTTATAGTTACACCGTACAATGGGCAACGATGTAAGTAGGTATAAACCTATCACTTGATTATTGATTGATTGATCATTGATTTGTGATTTGTGTCACAGATAGAATATTGGTCACTAAACGTAAAATTTGCAAAAATTTTAATATTATTGTTTTAGTTTAATAAAATCCCTTTTAATTGTTTAAAAATATTGCAAAATTGAAGTAGAGAATCGCTAATTCTCGACAAATATAAGAAAAAGTAAAGTAATAACATTTCTTTTAGTACAGTAAACGCACCGGCAAGAACCTACGCGGCAAATAAGTTGAACCAAAATGGCCGTCGTTGCTATAGTTACGCGCACTCCCCCGCTATATATACAGGGTGGGCAAAAAATCGTGGATCAAACGAAACAGGGCGATAGTTGGGGTTATTTGCAGTAAAAAATATGTCTATGGCAGAGTACTCACTTGATCTCCTTAGTTATGAATATTTGTGTGTTTTTTGAAAAAAATACCAAAATTTGTGTTAAATAGGCAATTAAAGTAAAATGGGTACCTATTTTAAAACTATAAATGGTGTTTAGTAGCTTCTAGGAAATGTATCATCACTACAAAAGTACAGATATTAGGTACCATAATTTATGAGTATTGACACTTTTTTCAATATCTTTTAAATCTCACGTAAAATTACTTGTAACTTTTAAGCCCTAGGTACTTTGAAAAAAAAAGTACTACCACAAAATGACCCTGTATTAAAAAAAACTTGCCTATTTAATGACGATTAAAACGAGGTATAACACACATTTTACCACTTTGGAAGCTTATATCTTTTAAACGATTGAATTTATGAAAAAATGGTTTAGAAACCCTTATATCATTTTTAAAGACCTGTCTACAGATACCACACACGCATAGGTTTCATGAAAAAAAAAAAAAATTCAGTTCTAGTTCCATGTATGGGGACCCCCCTTTATTTTAAATATTTTTTTATATTTTTCTTAAAATCGGAAAGCGGTTCATATAATACATCTACCTACTAAGTTTCACATGTATAGTCTTCATATTTTCGGAATAAAATGGCTGTGACATACGGACGGACGGACAGACAGACAGACAGACGGACAGATATATCGAAACTATAAGGGTTCCGTTTTTTGCCATTCGGCTATGGAATCCATCCACAGGATCATCCGGTTAAGTAGTAACTAGCCTTAGTGTGCTGAACTACGAGTGGCCCTACCTAAAAAAAAACTTAATTACTATTCATTTCTATTTTAGTTTAGAATATAAGGCTAAGCTGAATACACACATCAGTGGTAATACTTGATCCGTGATTAACCGTACCATACGTACATACTAATAGGTATATTTTATTCAGGAACAATCAATTCAATATGTTCAAAATTCTTCGTCGAGTCTAGATAATGTTAGTTTGCCGGAGATGGAAGAAATATTAGAAACACCAAGAAAGTCTGCGCTTAGAAAACGTGCGTGAATTAATATTAAAAAAAAAACCGGTTACAAAAAAGCAATAAAAAACTTACACAACAAAATAAAAGATTAAAGAAAAGGACTGCCAGCGTTGCAGTAACATTGCAAAAGAATTTCATACATTTGATTAAAACCATAATTCATAAATTTAATAAACAACCATCCGTCTCCATTTCGCACATAAAAATAACCCTGAAATACAAAAACTCTCAAAGAGACAAATTAAATCTTTTTGAAGGTATCTAAAATATGTCGTTTTTATGATGTTTAATTTGTTACCTATGTACTTACTCTTCAATCGAGTGTCCACTCTACGGCTATAAAAATGTTATCCTATGGCACAAGGACACATTTGAAGCGCAATTGTTAGAATTTGGGCTGTCTCGCTTCCACAGCGGCAACAATCCTGCTTTATGCATATTCATGATACAGGTACTGCTCTTTGTAAAACATTGTTCGGACTTCGAAAAGAAAGAGAGAGAGAGACTATTTGTGTCCTTTTCACATTTAGGATTATGATCCTAAATGTGAAAAGGACACAAATAGTCTAGCTATGGCTCACGCGCTTGTCACACATAGAAATGATCGCTTCCAACATCGGTACAGCGTCATCGTGTGGACTGGGATTATTGAAGAACAGCTGGTAACTTTGGAAATGCCACCAAGATTGAACGGCGCTCAGTATTTACACTTTTTACAAAATAATTTACATGAAATCTTGCGCCAGACTGAAATTCCAGATGAAGTTGTTGAAAACATGTGGCTGCAACACGATGGCGCTCCACCACACTACGCTCGGGTGGTCCGAGAGCATTTAAACGCCCAGTACCCAAACCGTTGGATTGGTCGAGGTGGAACAGTCCAATGGCCAGCGAGATCTCCGGATCTAAATCCAATAGTTTTTTTTTGTGGGGATACTTTAAAGAGATGGTGTACGAAACAGAAAACCAGACACTACAAGAATTAAGAAATAAAATCGAGGTAGCGAAAGAAAGCGTTAAACGCAACAGAAACGCATTTCGTAGGTTGCGACGTAATTTTATTAGACGATGTCGTATGTGTATATGTCGCTAGAGGAAGGTATTTCGAACAATTACTGTAACTAGATTTATTATGTTACTAGCTTTTGCCCGCGACTTCGTCCGCGTGGAATAGTTACTTTGGGCTAACGTTAAATTTAACCCCGATTTTGAAGCATTCTTCATTGGCGCTCCGCTCCTATTGGCCTAAAGCCCGATTTACACTTCAACAAGTACAGTAGCGAGTTAACTTGCGTCATTGGCGAGTTAAGTTGTTAACGTAGTTTGAACGGTAAAAGCGAGTTAAGTAGTAAGTTGTTGATTAAGTTGAGCTAAATAGATCGCGATCCTATTTTTCGGCGAGTCCAGTGCGAAGTAGCCCCCCTCTCTCGCGTCTCCCGCACCCCTCCAACTTAACTGGCTGGCATGTAGACGGGCGAGTTTAGTACAGTCTAGGGATGTGACATTGTACAGACGCCAGCACATGAAGCTACCCGAAACGGTCAAATTTTCCCAATCAACCATGAACCTAATTTCTTTAACAATAAAGTTGAAAATCTATTAAAGAAATTTGACAGATTGTTGTAGCTTGATGTGCTGGCGTCTGTACATAAAAAATCGATTTTTAATTAATCGATTAAATATTTCGCATGAAAAATTGATTAATAAATAATCGATTTTTCTTAAGAAAATAATTGATATTGTTATATTAATCGATTTTTCTTTTGATAAAAATCGATTTTAATCGATTATTTCCATAATCGATTATTATTTCACATCCCT
This sequence comes from Tholera decimalis, assembly GCA_943138885.2. Taxonomy (NCBI): domain Eukaryota; kingdom Metazoa; phylum Arthropoda; class Insecta; order Lepidoptera; family Noctuidae; genus Tholera; species Tholera decimalis. The sequence continues at coordinate 1,651,951 of OW964552.2, read as the reverse complement.
ACTAGGGATGTAACATTGTACATAAAAGTCGATTTTTAATCGATTATTTCCATAATCTATTATTATTTCACATCCCTACTAGGGATGTAACATTGTACATAAAAAATCGATTTTTAATAAATCGATTATATATTTAGCATGAAAAATCGATTAATAAATAATCGATTTTTCTTAAGAAAATAATCGATTTTGTAATATTAATAGATTTTTCTTTTGATAAAAATCGATTTTAATCGATTATTTCCATATTCGATTATTATTTCACATCCCTACTAGGGATGTAACATTGTACATAAAAAATCGATTTTTAATTAATCGATTATATATTTAGCATGAAAAATCGATTAATAAATAATCGATCTTTCTTAAGAAAATAATCGATTTTGTTATATTAATTGATTTTTCTTTTGATAAAAATCAATTTTTAATAGATTATTTCCATAATCGATTATTATTTTACATCCCTAGTACAGTCCATAAATTTATAGGTTGCTGCCGCGTACACGTGTTATTTTCTTTTCTTCTTCTCGGGCAACTTATGAATACTCACTCGCCTACGTTTGGACGCTACTTACAACTTACTACTTATTACTTAACTGTCTGAGTTCTTAACTCGCTACTGTACTTGTTGAAGTGTAAATCGGGCTTTTGCGTAATGATACAATATAGCTGTGCCCGCGACTCCGTCAGCGTAAGTTAATGTATTGGTAATATTGTTTAGATCACGTTCACATGAGGCTTAAGGCTGCTCTCTCGAAAAAAGCTTGAAAAAAGCATTCAGATGAAGCAACTTTTTGTCGGCAATTACAGAGAAATTACATCTGAAAAAAAATTGTTAGTAATCTACATGATATGAACCGTAATTTGGTTTAGCCACAATTTTTCTATCGGTATCACATATTAAGAAAAAAAAAATGCCAAATCACCTCCAAATCATTGAGATGAAACCATTTTACTCCTTAATTTCTTATCAAAAGAGTATAAAAAAATGTACTACTGCTTTGCAATACAAATGAAAATGATTTGGTTTTATTACTTTTTACAAATATGTATTATTTTTATTACAATAAATTAAAAATGCGTCCAATTAAAGACTGCGTTTACATCACCCCCGCACTCGTCCACAAATTCAGTGCGGGGCGCATCGTGTTGCTAGGTGGACCTACGTCGCGTTGCGAGAGCTCAAGCACTACGAAATAATATCGTAAAATATTACTGCAAAAATTAATTTTGTAAATAGTGGAATAACTTTTTAACCGACTTTAGAAAAAGGAGGAGGTTCTCAATTCGTCTTGAACTTTTTTTTATGATGTTACTTCATTACTCGCAGATGGCTGGACCGATTTGGAAAATTCTTTTTTGTTTGAAAGAGTATACATTCTAGTTAGTTCCATTGTCGTCACGTTTGGATCTGATGATGGAATCATGGAGAAATCGAGGGAACTCTTCAAATATTATAGGCATACCTATAGCGTTTTGGGTATTTCTTATAGTACCTTGTTTAGTTTCTCTTGAAAAGCACCATTTGAGGAAGTAGAACTGATGACGAAGACCCCAGATGGCCATCGAAAGTACTCAATAATAACTATTTCGTGGATTGCGATTAAATTACTTGAATATAGATGTTAAGCACTTTATGCTCGTCACAATGCATATGGTGAAGTAGAGCTGATAGTGATGTACCAGGAGAACTCCTCAAAAATTAACGGCTCTGCACCGGGAAAAGCAATATTTTGTAAAAAGTGATAAGTAGTTGACATTTTGGCTTTTGTAACTAGATAAATTACAAACTGACCCACTAAAAAGCGTGAAATAAAACTTATTATCAAAAAATAGAACCGACTTTCGATTCGTCAAAAAGTTTTATTTCTGATTCTTTTTTTTTTTTTTTTTATTTAGAATAGGTTCGCGTTTGACCACCATCTCACCTGATGGTAAGTGATGATGTGGTCGAAGATGGAGCACGCTTACCTAAAAGCAACCACGCTTGTCTAGAAGTAACCTATTCACTCTTGACTTAAAGACTCCTAGGTTATAGCTATCGGGAAACACAGACTCCGGCAGGGAATTCCACTCCTTAGCCGTACGCACAATGAAGGTATTCCCAAAACGTTTGGTGCGTATGGGTGGGATGTCCACCATGTAACGATCTTGTTTATAAGTTAAAGAGTATTCTATGTATCTATAAGTAGTGTTAGTGTTATAAACTCATAGTATTTTACAGTTTTAGTAGTGTTTAAATTTAGTTTGTAAAACATGGGAATAAGCAGAAACGAATGAAAAGAGGTCTAAAAAATATTACAAACAAAAGGGTATACATTTATTATCAAGGTAAGTTTAAAGTTTTATCTACATATTTCACTATAAACTATCGCTTTACTTACCTCGCATAAAAGTAGATAGCACAGAGTAAACGGACAGAGGGTAAGCTTCATACAACTGCGCTATGATAGGTACACTACTACAAGCAAGGCGCGTGTGTGCGCTTCGTCTGAGCGAGGCCTGGCTTGAGCCGATATGCACCGGTTTCTCTTCGTAAGCCCGATTTACACTTCAACAAGTACAGTAGCGAGTTAAGAACTCAGACAGTTAAGTAATAAGTTGTAAGTAGCGTCCAAACGTAGGCGAGTGAGTAGTCATAAGTTGCCCGAGAAGAATAAAATAAAATAACACGTGTACGCGGCCGCAACCTACAAATTTATGGACTGTACTAGGGATGTGAAATAATAATCTATTATGGAAATAATCAATTAAAAATCGATTTTTATCGAAAGAAAAATCGATTAATATAACAAAATCGATTATTTTCTTAAAAAAATCGATTATATCTTAATCGATTTTTCATGCTAAATATATAATCGATTAACTAAAATCGATTTTTACCAAAAGAAATATCGATTAATATAACAAAATCGATTATTTTCTTAAGAAAAATCGATTATTTATTAATTGATTTTTCATGCTAAATATATAATCGATTAATTAAAAATCGATTTTATTATGTGAGATGTTACATCCCTAGTAGGGATGTGAAATTATAATCGATTATGAAAATAATCGATTAACAATCGATTTTTACCAAAAGAAAAATCGATTAATATAACAAAATCGATTATTTTCTTAAGAAAAATCGATTATTTATTAATCGATTTTTCATGCTAAATATATAATCGATTAATTAAAAATCGTTTTTTATGTACAATGTTACATCCCTAGTAGGGATATGAAATAATAATCGATTATGGAAATAATCGATTAAAAACCGATTTTTATCAAAAGAAAAATCGATTAATATAACAAAATCGTTTATTTTCTTAAGAAAAATCGATTATTTATTAATCGATTTTTCATCCGAAATATATAATCGATGAATTAAAAATCGATTTTTTATGTACAATGTCACATCCCTAGACTGTACTAAACTCGCCCGTCTACATGCCAGCCAGTTAAGTTGGAGGGGTGCGGGAGACGCGAGAGAGGGGGCTACTTCGCACTGGACTCGCCGAAAAATAGGATCGCGATCTATTTAGCTCAACTTAATCAACAACTTACTACTTAACTCGCTTTTACCGTTCAAACTACATTAACAACTTAACTCGCCAATGACGCAAGTTAACTCACTGTACATGTTGAAGTGTAAATCGGGCTGTACGGACGAAGCCGCCAGTTGAGATAGAGAGACAGAGTTAAGATAATGTACAAGAGAAAGAAGAAAACGACAAAGAGAAGGAAATAGAACTAAGGAAAGAAAAATAGATTGATGAGAAAAATGAAGAAAACGAGAACGAAGAAGGACGAAAAGAAAACATAGAACAAGATTTTATATGGCTATCAAAATTTCTAAAAATAAATATATGTGAACACGGAGAAATAAATGAGGAAGAAGAAGTTCAACCGACCAAAAGAATAAAAATACTTGCTGAAAGAAAGTTAAATTTCTGTGAATTTTAGTTATAATCTATTTGTTTATAAAAAATGTAACAAATAATATGACATACACTAGTAATAATTATACTACCTATCTACCTTACTCTAAGTTCCTACCTACATACCTACCTTACCTACCTACCTACCATTTTTCTCTTAATAGAAACCTTCCTCAGACTATAACCACAGATTACTAATAAGTTACTTGCTATAACGAATATTCGAAAAAAAAATCCGTATTGGTCCAGCCATTCCTGAGTTTTGCGCTTAGCAACACATTTAGCCATTAATTTTTATTTATATATAATTTAGTTAAAAAGATACATCAAGTTATTTACCTCATGTTTCGAGCAAGGCTGATCTATAATAGAGGTATAGTTTCTACAGTACATACTCAAAGTGCATCTATATCAATAGATAATAAATAAAAACAAAATTTGACCACTTTTGATGCGGTACAAATAAAAATGAATTTAACTTTCACGATGACTTGACCTTCTGTGATTTCGATACTCTGTGCCGAGACTAGGCGAAGCGACGCAGGCGCGGGCCGAGCGCGCCTCTCTTTTCTGTTGCATGCGGGTAGCGGAGAGCTGCGCGGAGTGGCGCGCGGAGAGGGGTCGTTAGCTCCGCCCAAATGGTCAAGGTTATTGGCATGAATACAAGCCTTAAGTACCTAGAGAACGCTTCGACCGTTAGACGCGTCGAGCGCGGCGACCGATTCTCAAAAATAATCCTTATAGCATGATTCAGTATTCACGCGCGATGGCTTATTATTATAAGCGTATTTCATGTATAACTTTGGTGTTTCTATACCGATTTTTATGATTATTTTTACGGTTTCGTAGCCGAATGGCAAAAAACGGAATCTTTATAGTTTCGACATGTCTGTCCGTCTGTCTGTCTGTCTGTCTGTCCGTCCGTCCGTCTGTCACAGCAATTTTATTCCGAAACTATTAGGACTATACATGCGAAACTTGATAGGTAGATGTATTCTGTGAACCGCTTTCCGATTTTAAGAAAAAAATTAAAAAATATTTAAAATAAAGGGGGGCTCCCCATACATGGAACTAAACCTGAAAATATTTTTTTTCATGAAATCGATGCATGTGTGGTATCTATAGACAGTTCTTTAAAAACGACATCGGGGTTTCTAAAACCACTTTTCCATAAAGTCAATCGTTTAAAAGATATAAGCTTCCAAAGTGGTAAAATGTGTGTGTGGCGGACACAACCTCTAACTTCTATAATAATGGAGTGAAAAATCTAAAAAAAAATATATGTCTGTAGATCTTAATATAAACTTTCAACCAAAATTAGTTTGAACGAAATCAGTTCGGCAGTTTTTGAGATACAGCATATTTTCTAAAACCGCAAATATAACTTTGTAATTCATACAAACACTATGAAAAACAAATTTATTCGGCGCAGTTGTAAAAAATGTAAAAAAGCCAGTTTTAAGAAATTTGTAAGGTTTATTTTTCAAAACAAATTTATTTGGCGCAGTTGTAAAAAATGTAAATAAGCTAGTTTTAAGAAATTTGTAAGGTTTTTTTTTCGTCAAATAAATTTGCATATTATATTATAGTTACTACGGAACCCTTCATGGGCGAATCTGACTCGCACTTGGCCAATTTTTTTATGGAATAATTAATAATGTTAACTTTTTCAATTAGGGGTGACTGAGAGTGTTATAAACGTAAGAGTAGACAAATATTATAATCAGAAAGCTTCGAACTGCTAAGCTATCGGGAGTTACACGTGTTATTGTGAGTCAACCATAAAAGTTAGACATATGCTGTCGTGGGATATTTTTTATATAATTTTAAGGAGAACATTTCCGTCATGAAATGATTTGTGTAGCTTTAACCATTAAGGTTGCACACGCGACGGAAGCTTAAAAAATGGAGTAACTTCTCCCGTTTTCCCAACATTTCCCTTCACTGCTCTGCTCCTATTGATTGTAGCGTGATGAAAAGTATACTATAACCCGCTCAGGAGTATGAAAAATAATTGTACCAAGTTTCGTTAAAATCCGTTGAGTAGTTTTTGTTTCTATAACGGTTATACAGACAGACAGACAGACAGACAGACAGACAGACAGACAAAAATTTAACTGATTGCATTTTTGGCATGAGTATCGATCCTTAATCACCCCCTGATAGTTATTTTGGAAATATATTTCATGTACAGAATTGACCTCTCTACAGATTTATTATAAGTATAGAAGATTATTAAATAAAAATTATGAATTCTAATAGCTGTTTTTGACTATCCTCTGATTCACTTTAATTTACACTCAAAGTACTTACGGGATAATATCCGTAATTTTCTTTTGTGTTTATGAGCTGGCTTTTTTTGGGAGCTCATAAATAGAAAAGAAAATCACGGATATTATCCCGTAAATACTTTGAGTGTAGTGAAAAACCGTGAAAGTTTAAAACAGTACTTTAATTTAGACCTTGCTATGAAAAAGTTAACATAAAAAAATAATGAAGCTACAAACAGCTATGTGTTACACCTCGTTTTAATCGTCACTAAATAGGCAAGTTTTTTTTTAAATACAGGGTCATTTTGTGGTAACTAGTACTTTTTTTTCAAAATAGGGTTTTAAAGTTACAAGTAATTTTACGTGAGATTTAAAACATATTGAAAAAAGTACCAATGCTCATAAATCATGGTACCTAATATCTTAAAAGCACTTTTGTAGTGATGATACATTTCCTAGAAGCTACTAAACACCATTTATTGTTTTAAAACAGGTAGGTACCCATTTTACTTTAATTGCCTATTTATCAAAAATGTTTTTTTTTTTTTTCAAGAAATACTCAAATATTCATAACTTCTATGGTGATCAAGTGAGTACTCAGCCACACAGAGATATTTTTTATTGCAAATAACCCCAACTATCGCCCTGTTTCGTTTGATCCACGATTTTTTGCCCACCCTGTATATACAGGGTTAATTGAGGCCATGAGAGCCAGAGTGGCCTAACAGTAAAATCGACTTATTGAAAAAATTACAGCTAGACCACTCTGGCTCTCATGGCCTCAAAAATTTCAACTGTCAAAATAAGGTCAAAATGTTGAACTAAATTTTAGGCCACTGTGGTGCTATGACTTTTACCGTTTAGAGCAGTTTTATCAATACAAATCAGTATTTTAAAAAATACAGTTAGGCCACTCTGGCTTTCATGGCCTCAATTTTAAAACACCGAAAACCTCTCGGGGCTATGTTACTAACATCATAATCAACAACTTTTGTTGTATGACTTTTAAAAATTCGTCAAATGTTAGTTCACCGGATTTTCATACAAAAAATAAAAATATTTAAATAGAACGCCCTAAATGTTACAAAGTCTATGCGAAGCAAAAAAAAAAACGACTTATACTATCACTTTCTTTTGTTTCGCATAGACTCCGTAACATTTAGGGCGTTCAATTTAAATATTTTTATTATTTTTTTTTCGAGTTCCGAGTTTCCGTAATTTTAGTTCTCTAGTTATCTTTTAAGTTTAACGTAGTTATCGTTATTTTTTTTTTTTTTTTGCTCGAATGTTTACTGTACGTAGGTATTTACAACGCGTTAAAAAACATTATTTGCGTTACTTTACAGGACACCAGTCTACATCTATATGTAGGTAATTGTTGTCTTGTATGACTCATACAAGACAACACTTGTCGCAAATGCGGGAGTTCAGGACACACACCTTAATATGAGAGTATCTAAAATCTAAATATTATAGGTAACACGTGTTTCGGCTACATGTCTGCAATGTCTAGTGTAATAAAGTCAGTGCGCTAGCGATGGTGTGTGTGGTGCTCCATCCAGCACCTACTTAGCACAAGTCTATTGAATAACCATAATAATATGGTAACCCGAAGAAAACCCTTACCTATACTTTATAGGTTATCTTAATGTAGGGTTTTAGGTATAGAACCCATTCAATGGGTTATCATAATGTAGGTGTAACCCTTTCACTGGGGTTCTTGTATAAAACCTATTCAATGGGTTATCCATATTGAAGAGATAACCCTTTTAATGGGTTCAAGCCTAAAACCCATTCATAGAGTTACATCACGATAAAGGTAAGTGTATGAACCAGTTGCATAAAATGATAATGCAATTAACACCTAGACAAAAGTAATATAACTTAGTAAGTATGTATAGGTACATAAAAGTGGTAAATGACAAATACTTATACAATACACTGCTTTAGTGGTATCCGCGGTAGATATAAGGGTATTACCTTCGTCTCTACAGACAAGTCTGTAGATTTTGTAGGGTTCTTCAACACTTGCCTCAACTCATTGCACAGGTTATATGCTAGAACCTTTGTCAGTCTGTATCGCTTAACAAACCCCGCTTCGTCTAAATTGCAGAGGTCGCAATCCTTACAATACCCAAGTAACACAATCGCGTCTAAAAACGGACTATTAGATATCTAATAGAATTTAATGTTATCGTTTACCTTAAGAGTAAAATATCCCCCAAGTAATCTTCAAGAACGCTTATAGACACAGTTTAGTAAAAGTGGGCACAACCTTATCCGCTCGGATAAGAATGAGTTAAGAAAACATGAATAGATAGAGATAAGAGTTGTAAATTTTCTAATTGTCTATAGAGATTTTTCTAGTGTCTCACTAAACTGTTTATAGATCACAAATTTTACTAGTAGATAGTTTATAGATAAAGTTGAGACCTTTAAAGAAGTCTTTACTCGTCGAGTTTTTAAACCAAAATTAACTCAAGACTAACAACTTTAAGTAACTTTTGATTTGTAATAGACAACGACACATAATGGCGAAGAACTTACAAGAGTTATTTAAACTTATTATTGTATTGCATCATGGCGTAACAAATTTCTTATTTCATATATACTTATGTTTTAGCTAGTTATAAACAAGCAAATCTATATGCGATTGAAATTCTATCGTCGATTATTATGTAAAACTCTCTTAAAATAAGAGCGCCCGCTGTAAATGTAAGATTTAATATTGTTTTACCAAATTATTTCTATAAGGCAATTTTTGAAATTGCATTATAATGTTTCAAATACTCATTTAATTTCAAATATAGTAATTTAAAACATGTTAAATGTTTAATTAGACATAATTTAATTATAAAAACATAATAATAAGCATTAAAATATATAACGAAAATCATTTGAAGCAAAATTAAGCAATAAAAATGGCGTCAAGATAAAATTTACTAGAATAACGACAGAACAAAACAAAACAGATTTATGAGTGGTTTAAGTTATGTAAAACCGTAGAAGCTTTTATGACATTAATCGTCGTTTCTATTTGAAGATCTATCGGCCAATGTAGGCTAGAATACCAAAGGCACACTCAACATATCTTCTAGCTCGGCTCAAGCGATAGTTGAAGATTTTTTTTCATGATCTAAATGTGTACCCCGATATGGTCTTAAGAGATTCGGTGTTAAGCTAAAGCCTTCGTCACCAATGAGTACATACGGCATTTCTTCATGATTGTGTGGTTTCTTGTACAGGCTTGGGATTTGGTATATTTAATGAACCATCATTAAATTTTTACCAAAAGGTACTGTTCTTTAATATGGTAGAATCACACTCTTTTCCATATGAACCAACACTTATATAGATGAATCAGTATTCTGAATCGACCACAGCAAGTAATACAAAAGAGAAATAATCTTTATAATTAAAAAACATAGAACCACTATGGCATGGTTTTATTATTCTGATGTGCTTTCCGTGTACAGCTCCAAGACAATGTGGAAAGTTAGCTTTTGTTTCAAATTCGTTAGTAATGGCTTCCCATTCTCTCTCTGTATCAGGAAAATTCATGAAATCTGTGAAATAATGACGCTGGTTTCTTTTATTATTTTACTAATAGTCGAGATTCCTACCCTATAATTATGAGTAGTGGAGTTCCTTGAACGAACACCCAGAAGCAAAATATCTGAAAACAAATAAAATGGATGAAAACACTTAAACAACAAAATTATATAATACTTATTATTATTTATTTGCAGGAAAATCTGTATCAGATAAATGGAACAACATTCGAGACACATGGCGAAAATCGAAAAAATAAGAAAGATGAAAAAAAAAATTGGATCTGCTGCCAAAAAGTCTCGACGATATATACACGATGATAGATGATGTTTTTAAAGAAGGTTTATGAGCCGAGATCAACCGAAGAGTCAATTCAAAACTACGATGAAGGAAATGTACAAAGTGGTCCTAGTAATGAAACTGACTTTCGTAAACCTTCGATTCCCATAAGCACGAAGAGCACAATAGACGTCGATGAAAAGATGTCTAAATTCCTGGACTTTAGGATGACACAAGAAAAAGAAAACTCAAATTTATTATTTTTCAAGGGTGTACTACCCGCCGTTGATTCTTTCACAATGGATGAAACTTTAGAGTTTCAAGCAGGAGTTTTAGCTCTTATACAAAATATCAAAGGAATAGTGTTGGTTTCCAAAGATATGATTATCAAACTGAATGGCAAGATCAATATCGTGGATACCATACACAACCTCTTCAGCAGCCGGCAGCGTTCGTACATTCACCATCACCAACCTTTCAGTCATCGTATCATTCTCAACCATCTCCTGCAGCGACAAGTGCATTACAATCTCTTCAGCAAACGGCAGCGTTCGTACGTTCACCATAACCAACCTCTCTGTCATCGTATCATTCTCAACCATCTTCTGAAGCATCAAGTGTATTAGATTATGATTTTGAAAGAATTTAGTCACTATGACTTAATCAAGACGACAAAAACAAAAGCTCTCATGTGACTGTTTCCAATAAAAATATTTCAATAATTGCATATCTGTATTTTATTAAACTCCTAAAACTATATTACAATCCAACTAGCCACCTTGGAAGAGCATTTCCTATATAAACATTTGAAAAAAAAAACGGACGTACCTTAAACATATGGACAGTCTTTGTTGTGGACAAATGCACTCTCTAAATCTTGTGTCTTGTAATTTTATGTCCATTGAAATTCTTCCCAAGAGGCAAGAGATCGTCGAAAGAGGAAAAAGACATTCGAAAGTAGTTAAAGAACTTCGCCTCATCATTCCTTAATTCACCCATCAATGTTTCAAATATGTTGAAAATCGGTCTCGAACTATAGGATGCACCCAATGTTGTCTCCGTTTTCTACTACTTTTTCGTCTCAAATACCACCACAATATAAGAACATCATCGTCGATAATTCCATCGCGTACGAAATACAAATGTAAACTGGCGGCGAGTCGAACCACCGACCTTCCGGCAAATAAGACTGATCGGATATAATGTGAACACCCACGTCCGACGTCCGGTTTCAGGGCAAAAAGACTGATCGGATAAGTGGGAACGGACTCTACGCTCCGTTTAAATAGCTTTCTTTTGTTTTGTAGAAGATTTTTCAATTTGACGTGTACGATTTTGTGGGGGGGGGGTCATGTCCCCTGTGACCCCCCCTTCGGACCGCACATGTAACTACTATGCGTCCGCGGGGCCGCTCCGTCGCAGTTTCGACGTGTCGTCTTTTTTTTACTGTTTCCATTGCATAAAATCATCCAATTGAAATATTTAATGTAAAATACACTTAATTAAGCCATTTTTAGGAAAAAAACCACTAGAAACACGTTTTCACTATACTTTTTTAAGACAATCTGAAAAATATCTATTTAAGTATTTTATCTAGACTTAAAAGTCTGTTTATAAGCAAAGATAAGAGTACCAATAGAATGTTTTATCTTAAAATATATCATATTATCTATATAGTTATATCAAGTTAGGTACCTTTAGGCTTTATTAACTATTTGTAGAGGATTGTATCTTAAAACATTCAATATACCTATAAACGTACTTAAAATAAGTGTGCTTTAGAACAAATGCTCTAAAAATAATCGAGCTTGAGAAAAAAAACTCTATAAGAATACATGTTCTTTATTGAAACCATCTTTAGAAAGCCCCTATCTAAAGATTTACCATGAATAGACTGTCACTGAACAGATTTGTTTTAAGCCTCCAAGACTGTATTACTTGGGTACGTAGCTGCACACGACGTCGCTTTCTTGTATTGTTAACTTCTGCGTTATCAGCTTCCACAAACTCAAATATTTCGTATGCATTCGCGTTCGCCATCTAGAATCAAACAATAAATGAATTATAGCTGTCGCCAAATAACTTGGCAAGAGTCGTTCAATGCGCAGAAGTAAATTTTTAGGTGTCAGCGGGACGCGGGGTATGACGTAGCGCCGCACACAGGCGAAATATAGCTAAAAGTTGGCAAATAATCAAATTTACAAATTACACGTAATCTGGTTTCTATAGTTTAGGCGACATGCTCAAGAAAATAGTCTAGGTAGCTGTGCAAGCGCCGCCCTCACCCATCCCCACTTAATGTGTATCCCAGTTAAAAGTTTGACTTGTTGAGCAGTGGATGTGTTTTGTTTTATTTAATCTCTAGAGCCCCAGCGGCACAAAAACGTGCCAGTAAACCAGTATTAGTTGAGCCCCGCTAGCAACAAATTTGTGTGCCAGCGGGGCTCAGCTAATAGTTGACGTAAATAATGGCGATCTTTGATTCAACTGGTAATGTTATAAAGTTGTTCGGTGGAATTAAGTATTTTGGTGATGGATTCTACTCCTGGCTATAAGGAACTATAATTATAAATATTAAAAAGTTAATTTTGAATCGAAATTCTATGTTATTTCATATTTTTCTAAAAGTAGTCGCTATTTAAAGAGTAATCAAACTTCTCACAGAGTAAAAGTACTAACTCAAGTGGAGTCAAGCCCTCAAATTCACCTTAATACTCGTTTATTACACATCCTTCTTGTAAAAATACCTAGAAAGGGATGCTCGTTTTTGCGCATCTTGAACAAACTGTCTATTTTAGTCCTAAGGTAGAATTTCATTAATTCATAATTATTTTTCTTTTTTCCAGGATCTAATTCCAAAGAGATTTATATTAGTAGAAGAATTCTTATTGAGTATTATAGAGAGTCTACTTCTAGAATCAGAGACTCAGAAAAAATGCATTTTCTTTACAAAAGAAGTGGAAAACTCTAAAACAGACTAACAGTTCAAGAGTTTGAATCAAACGGAAAATATCGTCTGGCAAAATCCTCGCCCGTCATCGCCAAGATATTGCCGACCTTTGAGATTTCAGATGGCTCATGAGACAATAGAAGTGTCCAAATTGGACGCTCTAAATGTAAAAAACAGATATCAGATATAGCACCTACTAGGACTACTGAATGATGTGTCAAACACGATCTAAAATTTACCATGGTGGATGGTAAAATGATGAATGCGCTTACGGATACAAGCTTAACCATGCGGTGTTATCTGTGTGGGCTTATCTCCAAAGATTTCAATCTGATCAAAAAGTGCATCAACAGATGACTGAAGAAAATTTTGAATATAGGCTTTCGTCACTACATGCCTGGATTTGCTGAGTGCATCTTGCATTTGGGTTAAAAATTGAAACTCGGAAAGTAGCCTGTAGAAAGCAAGAGACAGTGAAAATTATATCAAGTGGATACAAACTTAATTTTAAGAAATTTCATTTGTTTTGCCTACGGGCTGTGTCAACTTTTGTTTTTCTTTACCCGTGGTTCAATATGCCATAAAATTTTAGTCCATGGGCCCCTAATTGTAGACAATATTGGCATTGCAGTCTTTTGAGTGAAGAAATAAGGATATCAGAAAAAGACGAAAGTATTCTAGAAAATCCTCGAGAAAAGTCGCCATAGAAAATACTTTTCAGAGATTAATGGCGTCTTCGGATACATACATTACTGGATTAAGGAAATAACCACCAAAAAAGCTTGTAACTTTAAGTCCTAATGAAATATCTGTAATCCATGACGATGAATAAATTAATTGATTACATTTTTATTGATTTTTATTTTATTTCAATAAATAACCCTAATAATATTAGTTTTTATTATTTAGTAATAAAGTACTATAAATCAGTTCAAAAAACAGCAAAATAGATTTTTGCCAACTTTTTGTCTTGGTGATTGGTGCGTCAGTACCTAGTTCTCGTTCAATTTGCTCCCGAATACACTTGCGTACACGAAAGTTGTACCACGGTAATATTATCATACAGTATTTTAACTCGGCCGTATCTTAGAAATAAATGCCTACAGCCGCGCGGTACGTAAACATGCGACAGGGCTGGCCGCCTCCAGCATTTTAATTACATTTGCCTACTTTGCGTTTCCATTTAGTTTTGTGATTGTAAATATACTATTTTATATAAACAAATAAAATAGTTTGTGAATTGAATAGGAAGTGTTCAATAAAAATGCGTGTTGTTTTTGGATTGGTAGATTTAATTATTAAGAAAACATGTTTATATTTTTTCTTGTATTATTCATACACACAGTACAATAAACAACTATTATTAATAATAAAATACCACGTCTTTACTTTGAATTATACAAACTAACAAAACAAAACACACATGCCCCGAGGTTTTAAGTTAAAACGGTACGCTTGTGTTAAAACTTTTAACACAAGCGTACCTACCGTATCATGATTCATAAACCGCCTATAACTACCTATTTCACTCGTGTCAATCACTTTCCTTTACTCTATTCACTTTATTTATTAATCCGGACATAATTTTTTTGAAAAGTTTTTGATGAATGAAAAAATGAATGTCTTTATATTTATAGTCAGTGCTATTAACTCAAGTAGTGGACATAACAGTGAGTGACAATTATTCAGCCAATCAGAGACGAGCATTTTTCGATGACTCATTAGTTATGCGCTTAGCCGAGCGCACAAACAAATGAGTCATCAATCACAATGCACCTCTACCGATAACATCCAATAATAACTAAATCTCTACCAGAATTACTAGTTATAAGTACCTATGCGCTATTAAAACTATATATTTAACTTTAAAAACTGCAAAAAAAATCTTACAATACATTTTTCTTTACCGAATGATTACTCGCGCTGCCGCGGATGGCCGGCGCTGATATTTTTTCAGTGGATGGAGAATGACCCTAACTGTCATATACTCACGCCACACACCCAACATATCAGCACAATTGAAGAAAAAAAAATTAAACGTGATTTGCTCCATACCAAAAAAATCTAATTTTTTTTTTCGGACATACTATCAACTTAAAAAGTAATTTTATAAGAATAAAAGTTATCAGGTATATCATAACAAGTAATATAAAAATACAGTTTGAATTTATTTTAAATGGCAAAAAAATCTTACAAATCATTTTTTTTACCGAATGATTACTCGCGCTGCCGCGGTTGGCCGGCGCTGATTTTTTTTTTCGTGGATAGAGAATGATCCTAGCTGTCATATACTCACGCCACACACCCAACATATTAGCACAATTGAAGAAAAAAAAATTAAACGTGATTTCACTCCATACAAAAAAATCTAATTATTTTTTTTCAGACAAACCATCAACTTGAAAATAAATTTTAAGAATAAAAGTTATCAGGAATATCATAACAAGTAATATAAATATACTTTGAATTTATTTTAAATGGCAAAAAAAAACCTTACAAATCATTTTTTTTTTTACCGAATGATTACTCGCGCTGCCGCGGATGGCCGGCGCTGATTTTTTTTTTCGTGGATAGAGAATGACCCTAGCTGTCATATACTCACGCCACACACTCAACATATTAGCACAATTGAAGAAAAAAAATTAAACGTGATTTCGCTCCATACAAAAAAAACTAATTGATTTTTTTTCAGACAAACCATCAACTTGAAAAGAAATTTTAAGAACAAAAGTTATCAGGAATATCATAACAAGTAATATAAATATATTTTGAATTTATTTTAAATGGCAAAAAAAATCTTACAGAACACTTTTTTTTACCGAATGATTACTCGCGCTGCCGCAGATGGCCGGCACTGATTTCTTTTTTCGTGGATAGAGGATGACCCTAGCTGTCATATACTCAAGCCACACGCCCAACATATTAGCACAATTGAAGAAAAAAAATTAAACGTGATTCGCTCCATACAAAAAAATCTAATTAATTTTTTTTCAGACAAACTATCAACTTAAGTAGAAATTTTATAAGAATAAAAGTTATCAGGAATATCATAACACGTAATATAAAAAAAAATCGCATCGATATTGGAACTTTGTTGCCTAAGTCCACTAATTTTCAGTATGGGCCCACTGTGCGGCGCCGCGCTGGTCGCGACTGTCATCATCCCGAGCGCACCCCGAGATCGAGGCGCGTAGGTATAGCTCGCGCTTCGTCCGTTTGTATGAAGTCGGAATACTGTATACATAATATTACCGTGGTTGTACCCTTTGTTTTTGTTACGAGTTGTTGTTTTAAATTTTATTTAACTTTAGGACACCGGGAAAAAAGAAGAATAAAAGGGGTAGCAGTTTTGTTAACTAATTGTGACGACGAGAACATATTATTTCATTATTTCATTTCATTATTATTTTAGATGTTTTTTTAAATACATTTTTTCACTTTTAAATGTATTTATGTATTATATTTATTTTATTTATAATACCGAATTAACGAATGAATTCCTCTTCTTTCTTTAACATTCTTCTGAACAGCTATGATTAAAAATAAATGATGACAATAACCATAGAATAATGGCAAGCTGTAAAAGTAACCACTTTTTTCTTTCACTAAGTGCACGATGCGCGAACTTACCCCCACTACGCCAAAACCTTGCCAAGTTATTTGGCGACAGGTATAACTGCTCTTTGAAATGCGCGTGGAACACGACGCGAGTGAGCTAACCCTGCTCGCCGTCCGCAGGCCCGCGTCTTCGATGTGACTCAGGCTGGCTGGACAAATCTTAAAATAGCTCGCATTTAACTAGGTCAATAGGGCACATTATGTGCCGGCTAAACACCCTAAGGCCGCGTGTCCACGGCAAGAAAAATCGCCGGGTCTATGCAAGAATTCGTGTCGTTTCTACACACGACTAGTGTACACTGCGTCGGCGCTGCACAAGACAAAAATCTTGTCTGCGCCAGACACTACGCAATCTGTAGGGGGCGGGGGGCGGTGTGTACAGTGCCCATGAGAACGTTTAAGCGTGTGGACCTGTGTTGTTTACGACAGTTTGTTTACGTTTTTATAAAAGAAAAATTCGAAGTGATTTTCATACGAAAAATTAAATAAAGGACGAACTTTTCCTCATACTGTCGCAGTTCAAAGTAGAAGTTAGCAAACTCATGTTTTTGACTTAACATAGGATGCACCCAGTATTTTCTCTTGAAGTTAGTTTTCTTTTTCAATTTTCTATACATATAATAGGCAATCACCATTTTTTTTTACGTGGTAGTCTACATTATTTCCCACAGTTCACAACACAACACGACACGATGTACACCTTACAATGTCTAAATCATGACAGAACGAAACAATTCGTACCGTGTACATACTAGATTTTTTCTTGTCTGCCACAGACACGACATTCTTTCGTGCACAGACCTGACAAAATTCTTCTCATGTACATGAATATTTTCATCTTGTCTGTAGCCGACACGAAAAATTTCTTACCGTGGACACGCGGCCTTAGGGCCGAGTCACACCGGAATGGCAGCGGCCGGCACTGCAGCTACGCGGCGAGCACTTTCAGTGTGAAATAATTTTAAACTTTAACCCTTTGACCGCCAACGACGCCTACAGGCGACGACAAAAAAAAGTGTCCAGACCGCCAACGACGCCTGTAGGCGACACCAATTTCGACCCTTATTTACAGGAAATAAAGTCAATGAATATTTTAACAGTTTTTTTTAATATCATCCCCATACTTCAATAAATTAAAGTAAATAAAATAAAAGCTTGTTCTTTGGCGTATAATCCTGAAATTTAAATTTTCCAAGACCATCTGTAAACTCGTAAAAATTTAGGCCCACCAGACGCCATAGTCGCTTTAAAGCGACACTAGTGATGAGGTTATAGTCGATATTCATTTACTAAGCTACATGATGCTATGACTGCAATCAATACAAATACAAAAAATTAGTTATAATTCTAAACAATTTGTAAAATAAAACATTTTAATCAAAAATAAATGAAATGAAATAAATAAATGATGTATATATCTATACTAATATTATAAAGCGGAAAAGTTTGTTTGTTTGTTTGTTTGTTTGTTTGCTTGAACGCGCTAATCTTCGAAAGTACTGGGTGGATTTCAAAAATTCTTTCTGATTATGATAGGCAGTTTCATGAGGAAGGCTATAGGCTATCTAGCATTACGCTACTCTTCTCGGTTTTCCTACAATAAAGGTATTGGTGAAATAAGTCGGAAGAAAATATGCCGCTAAATTACTATAATCGCGTGAGCT
The DNA here is from genome assembly GCA_943138885.2 of Tholera decimalis. Taxonomy (NCBI): domain Eukaryota; kingdom Metazoa; phylum Arthropoda; class Insecta; order Lepidoptera; family Noctuidae; genus Tholera; species Tholera decimalis. Next base: position 1,633,692 of record OW964552.2, on the reverse strand, counting down.
GGCGAAATGCTGAGTTATACGTAAAGATCATGTACTACAAAAATGTAGGGTTTATGTAGATCTAAAAAAAAGTCCGCGGTACTGCATATCTAACTTTTATAAATAATCCACAATAAGGCAAATTATGTTAAGAAAATATTTAAAAAATAAGGAATGTCTTTGTAGTATTAGTATTATGCGGCCATATTAATATTTGCGTTTGAAAGTAATTTCATCATCAAGACAATTTTATGAAGATTATCTTTGCCTTTTACAGTATATAATTTGGACTTATAGTTTAGGAGAAAATGTAAAATTAAAATGATTCAACAACGCTATTCACCGAAACGGCCGCGGCGCGGCGGCCCGGGGATGCACGACGCGACGCGTTGAGCATGACTCGCGTACTCCACGATAGATACCGCACTGATAGTGAACCTTATCTTGGTTTCATTTCGACTTCTTGGCTAACAGACTTCCTATGTAAAATTGTTTCAGCTTCTTTTACGTCAGATGTGTATTTTTGTATCTATACATTTGAATATTTATATTTTACTTTCTCTTTAGTTGAATAAGTAATTTTGATAGGGTGTTGTTTTGTTCATCCCATTTTTTATGTCATCGTTTAGTTTAAAGGTATTTTGTAATGAGATACCGCGGCCCCGGAAGGCAAGGGCAGCTGAAGTAACTGGGTGGGGTTATAGTCAGTAGAAGTCTGACACTCCTTCTCGCTCCACTTAGAGCGAGAGAAGTCATTCGATGATTTTCCCACCCGAAAAAACGGGTCAGACATTCAACGTTGGCATAGTTTAAAAGCGATGTTGTTAGGATTCCTTAGCCGAATAGCAAAAAAACGGAAGCCTTATACTATTCGTCATGTCTATCTGGCCGTCTTTCCGTATGTCACAGTCATTTTATTCCGAAACTACTAAGACTACAGAGTTCAAACTTGATATATAGATGTATTCTGCAAACCGCTTTCCGATTTTTATGCGAAAATAATGTAAAAATAAACATTAAGGGGAGGCTCCCCATACATGGAACTAAAACTAATTTTTTTAATTTAAATCAAGCCTGTACGCCTATGCGGGTGTCGCCGTCTATAAATAGACCTTTAAAAATAATACTGAGGTTCATGTAATCATTTTTGTCAAAGTAAATCGTTTGAAAGATATATTTGGGGACACATTTTACTACTTTGGAAGTGCCAAAGTAGTAAAATGTGTCTCTAAATTTTAAAATAATAAAGTGTAAAATATAAAAAATATGCTGTAGATTCTAATGAAAACTTTTAACTAATTGATTCGAACGAGATACAGTTTTTGAGATTTCATTTTCACATTTGCAAAATCCGCAAATAAAACTTTGTCATATAAACATTATGATAACAGCATTTTTTTGCGTTAATCTATGCTAGCAAGCATAGCTACGGAATTCTTCATGGGCGAGTCAGTCGAAAGTTATACGCTTCCAAAGTGGTAAAATGTGTTTCACCACCCCCTTCCTACTTTTATAATAATGGAGTCAAAAACCAAAACACAATATATGCTGTAGATCTTAATAAAAATTTCAATTAAAATTGGTTTGAACGAGATCGAGTCAGCAGTTTAAAAATACTCTAAATGTATTCTTGACAATATTACTAAATTAAACTATATTTACTTCGCGATTCTCTATCCATTGCGAATTAGATTGACGCATAAAATTACACATTAATAATAGTAGTAGGATTATACGCGGGTGAAACCGCGGGGCACAGCTAGTGATGAAATAAAGTGGAACCAAAATATGAACGCCCCCCAGAAGATGAACAATTGTAAATAAAAGTAGAATTGTAACAATACTGATTGACTTTTATGAGTAGATTTTTTTTCTCGCTTATAGCAACATTTTCACCGCCCGCCTCCATAAAAACGTCGGCAGTCACGCGTTAAGCGCGCTTGCGTTTAATAATTGTGTGTGTGGTTCGCGCCAAAAACCATCATTGTATGGAAACCTACTTAAGGTGAGTACTCCGCAGATTTAAGTTAAATTAAGAATTATTGACACAATAATTTTTTTCTTTGCCAAGTAAAATCTTGATTAACTAAGTAACTAAAACGTAGTCATATATGTATTTATAAAATTTAACGTATTTATAGCGTATAAAACACTGTTCAGTAATGGTTTTAATATTTTTGACTTTAGGCAATAATTGAACACCGTTCATGTAATGGTAAAAAGTACATAGAATATTTAATAATCATTACCATTTACCTAGTGGATCAAAATGATCTATGTAGTGTTTAAAAATATCTGTTTATTTAATAAACTAAAAACCAAAAGTTGAACGGGTATCTTTATTTAAATTTTCCAAGATTTATTGGTTTCAATATAGTATGAAATCAGTAGTGTTCACTTTTAGGATAAACTAGCTTTTGCCCGCGACTTCGTCCGCGTGGAATAGTTACTTTTGGCTAACGTTAAATTTAACCCCGATTTTGAAGCATTCTTCATTGGCGCTCCGCTCCTATTGGCCTTAGCGTAATGATATATAGCCTTTCTCTATAAATTGACTATTTAATTAAAAAATATTTTTTCAATTCGAACCAGTAGTTCCTGAGATTATCGCGTTCAAACAAACAAACAAACTCTTCAGCCTTATATTATTAGTATAGATAGCTGTTGCCCGCGACTTCGTCCACGTTTCCGTCATTTTTCGTAAAAAAAAAGTAGCCTATGTCCTTCCTCACGGTTCAGTGATTTTGATGTAACTGACAGATTAACTTTCATAATTTAGTAGGGAAATATAATATGTCAACCTATAATACTGTTGAAAAATATCGCAATACCGAACCGCACAATATTATTGTTAATAGCTGTGCCCGCGACTCCGTCAGCGTGTAACTCCTTGTGTGTTATTAAGTTAATGTATCGGTAATATTGTTTAGATCACGTTCACATGAGGCTTAAGTACCTATGGAACGAAAATACTTCAGCGCAAAGCTTCCGGGTAAACTATGTTGAAAGTTGACCCGTCCGGCACGTGAACATAAAGATTTCTAGAACTGCTAACCCGGGAAAGAGCGACGTACAACTGACCATGCGAGAAACAACTGACACCGAGATCTACTCCAGCAACACGAAAAGTCTGCCCTTGAGCCTTATTAATTGTCATTGCATAACACACCGATACTGGGAATTGCGTTCTTTTAAATTGGAATGGAAAATTATTTGGTATTATGGGAATTCTGGGAATAAAGACGGTTTCTCCTGCACCGCAACCTGTTAAAATTTGAGCCTCGATTATATTTTGTTGCAACTGGGTTACTTTTAGCCGAGTTCCATTGCAAAGTTGCGGTGGTTTTAAATTTCGGAGCAGAATAATAATCAGAAAGCTTCGAACTGCTAAGCTCTCGGGAGTTACACGTGTTATTGTGAGTCAACCATAAAAGATAGATATATGCTGTCGTGGGATATTTTTTATATAATTTTAAGGAGAACATTTCCGTCATAAAAGATTTCTGTGTAGCTTTAACCATTAAGGTTGCACTCGCGACGGAAGCTTAAAAAACGGAGTAACTTCTCCCGTTTTCCCAACATTTCCGTTCACTGCTCTGCTCCTATTGATTGTAGCGTGATGAAAAGTATACTATAACCAGCTCAGGAGTATGAAAAATAATTGTACCAAGTTTCGTTAAAAATCCGTCGAGTAGTTTTTGTTTCTATAACGGTTATACAGACAGACAGACAGACAGACAGACCGACAGACAGACAGACAGACAAAAATTATACTGATTGCATTTTTAGCATCGGTATCGATCCCTAATCACCCCCTGATAGTTATTTTGTAAATATATTTCATGTACAGAATTAACCTCTCTACAGATTTATTATAAGTATAGATTATCAAAAGTTGAACCAAAAATATCCTTATAATTTTTTCGTTCAACTTTTTGTTTTGTTTCCTAAATTTTAACGAATGTACACCTAGAAAATACAAAATGAAATACTTGCATGCACATTTTAAACAATTTAAGGGGGCATGATGCAGGTGCATGATGAGCTACTTATGTTCATACATTCAAACAAAGAGGTAATCTATTACAGATGCGGTCTACACAGTCTGCGAAGGAAAGCAAGCAAATTTGATGACCTGACACTGACATATTTTGTTGAACCATCTACCGAAGATTTAGAAGAAGTATCGATGTCAGCTATAATATAACCAAGAGATTGCCATATCCTCGAACTGGGTGAAGTGGATGATTACTTTTGAAAATTGTGATCTCAATATGTACGAATTATTTTTATTATAGAGAAGGTTTTCTTTTTAATTGAGGTTATACTAGTTTTAAGTTAGAGTTGTAAACGTACCTAGTACCTATTTGAAAAGTTCTTCTACCTTCTTTCGTCAAGTATTTTCCTAATTTGTTACTAAGGTATAGAATACTATGTCATTTTAGACTACCTAATTATTTTATTAAATAAACAAGTTTTTCCTTTATTTTTTATTATTTTCATTAAAAATACACTAATAAATTAGGTACACAATTTCTACGCCTTCTCTTAAGTCATATCAAAATCTTAGTTCAACTAATTGGGGATCAGTGTTCAATTATAGGGGGAAAACCCATTTTTTTATTAATTCTTATGTTGTATAAAACTCATGAGACAATTTTTTTGTTTTCAAATAATTTTATAATTTTCGAGCATCAAAAATAAACAGAAAAACAACTTCAACTATTAAGATAATTTAATTACAAATATTCAAAGTTAGCGATTCGGATTAATCGTTCATTTATTGTTTCCTACCTGCAATGTAAAATGAAAAGAATTTTATTTGTTGCCATTTTAGTTGTGCTTGTCACGTCACTAATTCGAAGCCATCTTTCATTGGAGCTAACGCCATTGTCGCTTTTGGACGTTTGTAGTGTGTTGACCGACCTTTTTTGAAAATGAGTTATTATACACACGAGGAGTTGTTATGTGTTTTAAAGGGTGACGATGATGAATTTGTATTCGAATATGAACCTGAAGTTGATATAGATGTAAGTACAACCTCACAAGTAGGAGTAGAGTGAGTTTGTACTTAAGAATTCAAATTTTTGGGTAGTAACTCAAAAATACCGTTTTGGTAACTGAGTAGGTATGCTTATGATATTGTCGTTGCGCGTGCAAAAGTCGCTATGTGGTAAATAGTCATTTTCGTTCTTTTATGCAGTTTCAATCGTTATTTTAATACACACATGCTGTAAAAACAGCTATCTGATAAACGCAATATTGAAAGATAACTCTTTTAATATTTCGTTAATCAGATAGCTGTTTTACAGCATGTGTGTATTAAAATAACGATTGAAACTGCATAAAAGAACGAAAATGACTATTTACCCCATAGCGACTTTTGCACGCGCAACGACGATATGTGTCTGTGGACTGTGGTACTAGAGATGTTATATTAGGGTCAAATCATATATATATTCAATATTCATAATATTGAATATATTAGTAATCTCATATTAGGATACCATACTTATTAGTGGATATTAGTCAAATATTAGTTTAGCCAATATTAGCATTAATTCATATTAAGCATATTCTCGTGAATATAAATGTATATAAATTTATTTATTAAATAAATATTTATAGCGAAAATCAATAAATATTATGGATTATAATTTTATCGATATTTAGTAATACCCGAATTTAACCTCATCACTAGCTTACCGTGAAAAAAAATGGCTTGGCGTACAGCGTGCACTTTCGCTGCGCGAACCGTGGCGGTCAAAGGGTTAACTACATACTTAAAAGACCAGTATCGCTTGAAAAGCTTGAAAAGGTCGCGATGCCACCCGCGGTGACGCTCGCGCGTCTTGTTGGTGTTTCCGCCCGCGGCTGCCGCTGGCGTCGCCCGCGGCCGCTGCCGGCCGCTGCCATTTCGGTGTGATTCGGCCCTTATTTCAGAATTTTTGACGCTACATAATCTTAGATAACTATTTTGAAGATTTGTCCAGCCAGCCTGAGTCACATGCGTCTTCGGTGGCTGGAGAAAGTGACTCGCGATCCCCAACGCTCGGGGCGTCTCCTGTGCGGCGTGAGGAAGAAAGTTGTCTCTTCCTCATGCGTTCAGCCTCCTCTTTCGCTAGCACGACTGCTTGGCAGGAGGCCACAGCATCCCATTCCAGCTCGTCCCATACCATGGTCGCGAGAGGTCGCCAACGCCGATCAAGCAGGGCACACCTCCACTGTGTGCTCCAACGTGTCCTCCGATTGTAACAGACCTGGTATTGTGTCATATAACAGGTCTTTACCTCATTGAGTTATAATCGGAACACTATAATTCCTTTTTCTTTTTCTTCTTCTTCAACTTCCGCTTTAAGTAATATCATAGCAAGATCAATGTCAACCATTTTACACACGTTTCAGCTACGAGAGTCAACTGGCAAGTGATTCAATAGCACTGCTGTTGATGCCCATTACTACTATAGTTGCAAAACTTCTGAATAATTCCGAATAATTCCGGAATACTTCGGGGAAAGTTTCTTTAAATGGGAATTATTCAAAATGATAAATTCATTTTGAATCATTCTGATTTAAAGAAACTTTTAATTATTTATTAAGATTTCAACTTTTTTTGCTGAAAAATCGTATTTTGCATCGATCGTCGAACTCTGTGCGCCGGCCGCTGCCGCCGCGCTGGCACCGCGACGCGCGCACCCGACTGCCACCGGCCACGAGTGCGAGTACTGCGAGTCGTGCGTGCAGGCGATGGCGGTGCGGGGTGCGGTAAGAGGGAGGGGATGCTGCTCCCCGGAGAAGTTTTCACCCGCGCGAGAAAGATTCGTACCCCGCAATCGAATGTTTCCGAATATTTCGCCCGAATAATTCAATGGGAATAAATGTGTTTGCTTGTTGTGTGGTGGGTGAGTTAATTATTGTTCACTGCGAGAGTACGTATGTACGCTACGAGAGTAAAATATAAATGTTTATTTTATTATAAATGGGATTGATTAAGTATATGTTGATATTTTTATAGGTAGATTTATTAGCCTGCGATTAACAAGATTTTTATTCTTTTGTTTTTAGGTAGGAAAGTAATATCGGCCAAAGATACGCATACTCACTTAAGAAAATATTTCTGCGGAAGCGCAGCTAGTGACAAACCACATCCCTTCCTGTTTTCGCCCAATAAGAAATAATACGCATTTTGTGAGTACAGGGCGTGTGACATTATATTAATACTTACTATTACGAACACTACTAAAATACGCTTCGTGCATCCTATTGGTCAAAATACATGCATTAGGCGATCGAGTTGTAAGTCGTGCAATGCGATTATAGCCTTAAATGTCAATGTGAAATAAAAAAACCAGGCCAAGCATATTTGATTTGCTATTTGAAAAAGGGTTACCTATGTTTTTGGTTAGTTTGTATGTAGCTCTGTACGCATCGCGAGTATTCGCGAGTCGCATAGGTAGGTATTATTCATTACCTACCTACTTAACGCGTATAATAGCCCAGTCAATAAAAGCAAATAAAGGCAAACCTTGCAAGCATACACGTTTTGATGCGGTTTTCAGAAAAGTATTTGTTCTTACCTACTTAGGAGCAGGTTTTGGTATATTAACAGACTTCAAAGGTCGATTTTCCTGTTTTTTTTTTGACAGTTGAAATATTCCCAAAGTTTCGGAATATTTCAGAATACTTCCGAAGTATTCGACGGGAATGATTCGGAATGTTTCCCGCCAGCATCTATAATTACTACACGTAAAAGAGTGCGCGCGTATTCTGGCGAATACGCGCACATTCGTGCGGCTTCGCTTTAGTTGTAAAGAATTTGACGCTTCGATGCGCTTATACTTATGGTATGCTCTGCTATTAGCTCAGACTACAAGGTCTGGTGAGTAAGTACGACAGACTTCTACTTTTTCCAGAATTTGGATAACTTCATGGCGGGAAAAAAGTTCAATAGGTAGGGTAAATACGCTAAACGTCGGCCCCTCCCCAATCTTCGGCCATCTGTACGTTTTCAGATTGCGTTCATTCAAAAGGTAATTAAGTGACAATTTTGCTACCTGAATTACAACCTTAGTTCATACTCTATATGTAAAAACCGTTACTATTCTATTACGTCACTCGCTCTTCGCACACCCACTGAACGTAAGTCGCGACTGCGCCGTTGAAGCGTCAAGTTTGCGTTAAAAGTAGTTTACGTGATGTGAATACTCATACTTCGGGAATTGATATTACTACGGTAAGACATTTCTTTTTTTTTTTGTTTTGAGCTTTATTATCACTAAAACGTTATTTTTACTATATTTGGATGCCTTAGTTCTAAAAGTCACTAAGTCCATTTTTATCGATATTGAGTTTACCAGTTCAAAAATTGTACTTTTTTATTGTCTATGAGTTGGTCTCATCCTTTTTTTAATAAAATGTGGCTAAGTGGTTTTTCTTCAATTCCTAAAATCACTAAATCCTCTGAATTTAATTCAAAAGTCACTAAATCCAAATTTAAGCAAAAAAATACCCAAATCCAATGAACTTTATGTGATAAGTCACTAAATCCATGAATTTTTAAACTATATCCTGGTCACATAGGCGGTCGTTTATTTTCACTGTTTTGAATGTTGGAACAAGATTAGTTTGCTGAAACTGATTTAAAAACTGAAGAAGAAACCGAAATAAAGTGATAAATTGGAGAATGTCAGAGGATAAACTGAAACGGTAAGTAAGTTTTTTTTTCAATTTGTTTTCGAATCTTGACTTATTCTTCAAGAATTTATTTTATTAGTTCACAGAGTGCTAGAATATTATTCACGTCAATTGTGGTTACATAATTTTGGTATTCACAATCATTCTGACAACACAGCTTCCATGTATTTATATACTGAAAATTATGCACAAAAATGGACAATTGAAGTCTTAACAGCTTTGGCTGAGTACATCGCGCACAACAAACTTCCAGAGCACACTCACTTGGAGTATTTTTGTGATAATTGTTTTAGCCAAAACAAAATCCTGGATCAATTATGTGCAAATAATATATTTCAAAATGTTTCAATTTCTTATCTGATTCCTGGACATAGCATGATGCCAATAGATCGAGACTTTGCACTCATAGAAAGAAAGCGTATTAAAACAGAAAAGGTTTAGACGCCTGGCTATTATGTTGACCTAATAGAAACTCACGAAATACAGGTAAATTCCAAGTTGTCTTTCTAGAAAAAATCTAAGGGATGACGAAAATCCAGAACATCGCGTCTTAAAAATTAAGAAATACAAGAACCTGTATGATGCTTATGTTAAGCCACAAATAACTGGGATAGCCGTATGCCGAAATGTACCTACGCTTTCAAAGATTCCGACACCCTGAATTTGCCAGGTCGATAACAGATCAAAATTTTAAGATGTCATTGTATCGTGTTGGCATGTGTGGCAAGATCATCGCAGATCTCAGTAACTGTTACCAAGGAATGATACCATTAAAACCAGCAAAACTTCAAGATATCAATAAAACTGCTTGAGTATGTTCTTGTTCAAAAACGACTCTCTTATGATGACATGCTGTTAGAAGCTGCTTCTTCAGGAAGAGAGCAGGATATTGAAGATAACGATACACAGGAAGAAATGTATAAATAAAGAGATAATAATAATAGAACTGTGTTCAATATGATTAAACATTATTTTAAATTATATTTGAAGATTAGAAGTAAGGTTTAATATTGTGTTATAATTAACAGCTAATGCCATTGACAAAAAGAAGTTTATAGTTTTGTTATTGTTTGGCTGTTTGTTCTTTATTAAGGTCATCAGTTAAGATAATATGTCACTAATTCCAAAGAATTTTCATAAGAAGTCCCTAACTCCACTAATTTTGCGTTAAGTCCTATATGTTAAATATTTAATACTGATCATTGTAATAATAATATATATTTTTTACGAACATTATATTAAAGCCTACCTAATAAACTATTGTTTCAATTTTTTTCAAATTTATTTATACGGCCATTTTCATAAAATATTTTTTTTTACACTTTAAATCGTCTTATCTCAAAACAAAGAAAATGGATTTAGTGACTTTTAGAACTAAGGCATCCATTTTGAGATAGTTCTTTCAACGTTTTGCGTATTGTTTTAAGGGCAAAATAGGAGGCCGTCAATAGAGCGCCAGTTTTGACTTAAAACCCGATTCTCGGCCGTGGCCGACTTAAAGTAAATGCAGTCTGTCTTATAAATTCCAATTGTACCAATTCCATTGGTTTAACAAGAGAATTTGCAAAGCTTACAGGTAAATAAATCTATTTTACGTTTAATTGTCAAATACCGGCCGGGGTAATATTAGTTGAATCTCGAGAAATAAGGTACACGAAATAGGGGCCGACATTAGAAATATTAAAGATCGTAATGTCGACCAGCCTCAAATTCGGACGCCTGACTACTTTTGTATTTTTTCATTGATTGGGTGCGAAGGTAGTCATTTTTAATTTATTTATCAAACTTATTTTCTCAAAATTAAATATTTATTATGACGAGTATATTTTATTGATATTATAAAGAAATTAAGTTTTAATGTAGGTATTGACAATATTGAAAACATATTTATGGTAGCTAATTATGGTTTGGGAATTTGGGATATAAATAAAAATTGCTCTTTGGAACTTGCTATCTATGAAACCCTTGTTTATTAGCTTAAAAAATATAAATGGTTGGTCGTGAATCTTTGAAGTTTACTTACTTTCATTGATTCATAAACCTGCATGTGACAAAAAGCTCGTTCGTTTTCACTTAATACTTTTAATTTAAGGTACTACGATGACAGAGCAGGTAGATGCAAGGCCTTCACAAAAGCAAAGAAAATTATAAGGTTACGATCGCAATAAAATAATAGAAGCTCTTGAGGCAATAGGTAATGGGATCCCCATTCGTGCATTAAATTATTTGACGTCCCACGAACAACGTTACAAGTATTTTATTTTATTGTGATGTTTTACTTTGTTATAATTTTGGTACCTAACATTGTTGAGGGGAAAAAATATATTTTAGTAATAAACAAATACAATTACAAATGTATACTTAGTGTGATATTAGACTCCTGCCAAAATAAATCATGTTAATAATATTTGTCACTGTCTTAATTTAAAACATTCTTTACCCGGCCGACATTTGGGAAAAGCTCGACCGACCATGGGCCGTGAATGGCCGACTATAGGGTTTTTTCGTTCTCGACTCATCTAAACCTTAATACTTTTTTCTTTTAATAGAAATGTCAACCTTATGCCTATAAACATGAAATAGATATATGAAACTATTCAAAATCGCATCAGAAGCTATCCTTCGTTACAAACTGATGGCGCCAGAGCGATCCCCAGTCAGAAAATCCGTTAGGGGGCCGACATTTGGCGTATTTACCCTACCTACCTACTTAGGTGCCCGAGAGCACAGAATAATTTTTATACTGTACCGAGAGGCAGTACCTACAAAATGCCTTGGAAGAATTTGTTGTCCTCCATCCAGCTGATCTTCATGAAAGGCATCAATGAGCTACCTACCACTGCGTTGGCAAAGATGCATTGATTGCATGTCTTACTTCGAACATAGCAATTAAACTCCGCCCCTAAGACGACCCACTGATCCCGTCCGTCCGTATGTCACAGCCATTTTATTCCGCAACTATTAGGACTATACATGTGAATCTTGGTAGGTAGATGTATTCTGTGAACCGCTTTCCGATTTTAAGAAAAAATACATGTAACTAAAACTGAAATAATTTTTTTCATGAAACCTATGCGTGTGTGATATCTATAGACAGGTCTTTAAAAATTACATTGAGGTTTCTAAAACGACTTTTTTCATAAAGTTAATCCAAAGTGGTAAAATGTGTCCCCCCCCCTAACTTCTATAATAATGGAGTGAAAAATCTAAAAAGCATCTATGTCTGTAGATCTTAATGTAAACTTTCAACCAAAATTGGTTTGGACGAGATCGGGTTAGCAGTTTTTGAGATACAGCATATTTTCTAAAACCGCAAATATAACTTTGTAATTCATACAAACACAGAAAATCAAAGTTATTTGGCGTAGTTGTAAAAAATGTAAATAAGCTAGTTTTAAGAAATTGGTAAGGTTTTTTTGTCAAATAAATATACATATTGTACTTACATATTATAATAGTTATTGCGGAACACTTCATGGGCGAGTCTGACTCGCACTTGGCCAATTTTTTTAAATTTTATCTTTTCACAATTCAGTAGAGGGGAACTAATTTCATAAAATGTAGGTAAGTGCCTATTTATAGGATGCTACTGAATAATACCATTACCATTACCTTGCTTTCATAATTTTTATTTAATAAGATAATTATAAAAATTCAACCATAACATGCAAAAGTTATTTATATGTTTGATTAATGATTATTCAACAAGTTACAAAAATTAAATATTATAAGAATTTAGAGGGGGTAGATCAACATTATTAGCTTTGAAGCCAATCTCAAACATTAACAAATTAGGAAATCTATTTTACATGTTCATTCCAGATAGTATAAAGAATGACTGTCTATACACGAGGCAGTATACATTTTGTTGTTTGCTTTGACTGCTTGTATCAAAAATAATTTAGTTTAGATTCAAGTGCAAATCGGGACTTTTGTTTCTATTTTTATTTTATGAATGATTCAGCAGAAAATCCAAAGCTCAGTATACATACACATCCTATCTCCTACCTTGACCCATTTCAATACATTTTTGCAACAAAAACATTAACAATTAAATGACCTGTGAGTTAAGATTAATATTCTTGTGACGAACTATTAGTATTAGAAGCTTGTTTACTTTTCATTGTCTTCTTTGGTAAAAGCTTCTGTTCGATATGAGGTATTACGCCACCCTGTGATATGATCACACCTTTCAGCATTTTGTTCAGTTCTTCATCATTCCGCACAGCCAGCAAAATGTGTCGAGGTGAGATTCTGGTCATGATAAAATATTCTTAGAATGTTGTTGAACTTAAACTTTTTTTTTTAATACTAAGGGTAGTTCAGTCCGTAAAGTGTAACTTATTACATTGCAAAAATTTTAAACAAAGGGTATAGATTTCTAGTAGGTATAAGAATAAAATAATTTTCAAACTTATTTATAGTGAGCATTGATTGAAAAAAAATTTTCAAAGTAAGTTTCTTGCTTTATGTAAGCCCCTACTACTACTAAGGAGTTCCCTAGATATGGTTCCATTACCATCAGAAGAGTTAGCCTAATTTAAATTTAGTTCATATTAAATAACGAATGTGGGTATGACTACCCTCATTCATTGTTTCATCATTACGGTATAAAAGATTATGTCGATTTTGCAAGCTCACCTGCTTTTGTTATTATCCTCTGCTGCCTTTGCCGCTAACTCCAAGATCTCAGCAGCCAAGTACTCAAGAACCGCAGCCATATAAATTGCAGCGCCTTCACCAACACGAGGTGCATAGTTGCCGTTCTTGAGAATCCTGTGAATTCTGCCCACAGGTAGTATTAAACCCGCGCGACTACTGCGAGTTTTGGTTTTCATCCTCTTCTTAACTGGGCCATCGTTCTCTGTGAAAATGACAGAAAGTAAGATTTTATAGCAATAAAAGCCCTAGTTATTTTTTTTTTTCATATTTAAACTGAACGGAAATAAAATTGGGCCAAAATAACAATACAATTTATACTCACCACTTCGGCTAGCTGGTTTAGCAGGCATATCTAAATTATTAAATTGTAAAACGATACAACTTCTTTGCACTAGATCGTAACAATTTTAAAAGTTAAAACGTTAAATTCAAACGACAAGCAAAGCAACGGGTCAACGGAAAATGAATAACCACTAACCAGAATGAAAGTATAACTTGTACTCTGTGCGTTAGTGTTGGGCACTGAATGAACGAAATAGTAAATATATTCGAGCGTAAAATTAAATCGAGAATATAAGTGTTTTTAATGGTTAGGTGGTTTCTTTTTTATATTAACAAATAATATAAAAATAATTCCATTTCACTCTCTAAGGATATTCACAATCTGTAAGATTATACATACATTTATAAATTTATTGTTATCCAGTACTGAATCATGCCGTTAATCGATATTATAACAATTTACTGCATCACTGTACAAAAACGTCATCAGGTGGAGCACGGGACCCATATAGTACCCGTGCTCCACCCAGGTGGAGATTCTAGGTGGAGCACGGGTCCTGCCCCATTACACCCTATAAAATCAGATGAGATAAATTTTGTTTTGATAAAATTTTTAAAATCATTAACAATTATTTTTGATATTATACCCAAAAAAGTGGCTTAATCAATGAGGCTTAATGCGAATCGCGAATCTACTTTGCCGCTCTACAGTGGGTGAGGGAATTTAAATTTAAATTAAAAAGATTGTTTAGTAATTTATGCTCGGTTTTAGCTATTAACATTTATTTTTTTAAGTTCTGAATTTAGATGATTTATATGAAAAAAACATCTGGAATTAGTTCAAAATGATAAAATCGTCGTTGCGCTTGCAAAAGGCGCTATGTGGTAAATAGTCATTTTCGTTCTTTTATGAAGTTTCAATCGTTATTTTAATACACACATGCTGTAAAACAGTTATCTAATAAACGAAATATTTAAAGAGTTACCTTTCAATATTGCGTTTATCAGATAGCTGTTTTTACAGCATGTGTGTATTAAAATAACGATTGAAACAGCATAAAAGAACGAAAATGACTATTTACCACATAGCGCCTTTTGCAAGCGCAACGACGAAATATCGATTTATTAATGTGAGGCCACATGTTTGACATGCGTTGCGTTTTGCGTTCAATCAATTGTCCAGACCTCTTCGAGAAGAAATGAAGAATAATTAAAGGAAAAAAACGGCGACCCTTAGAACAAAATATTATACCTATATTAAACAAAGGGATATTTAGTTAATTTGTACGAAAAAAAATTTAATATTTCTATCTCTATCAAGACATTTTTTTGACACAGCATTGACATCAAACTTGACACCATCAGATGATTATATTGACACGAACCATTTTACCATCTCAATGACACGAACATACCAATCACCAATCATAATCTTCTTCTTGAGTTCTTGACAAGTTAAATAAGTAATTGTAGTCGTAAGCTCTAAGTTAACAATGTAATTTTATTAATCAACAGCTAGCTAAACTCTATTATAATTTGTGAATAACGTAGTGAGTAGTATATTTGTAACTATGATTCGATCCTGTACTATTAATAATCTTTAATATACTACTGTTTGTTATTCATATGAAATAAAATAAATTAATAAACATTATTATAATCTTTGGTTCTTGACGTTGACATTTGCAATTTTGCAAACAACCAGGCTACTGCAACTTCAAGGCGAAAAAAATTGTATGGACTTTAAGGTGTAAATAATGGTAGATTTTGCTGTCTCACCTGTTCCGTGCGCTTTCTCTTTCTTTCATGACAGTCATATAATGTTTATAAGTCGCGGCACGAAACTTTAGCGGTGACCGTTATTGCGCAGCAATTTTTACTTATTAAGGTACCTGAGGGGGGCTAGCGGGATGAAGGGCGGCCGTGCGTAGCGCCGATTGGCTCTCCAGCCGCATTATGTTCCCCGCGCCGATACGACGCTCCGCGCACATGCCGTGTACAGTCGCGTCATTAATTGTATTGTTTTTGGCTGTTAATTTTTGTTGTTGTTTTTTTGTTAAGTTTGAATTTGTTTGTTAAATTATTTTTTTGTTTGTTTGTGATTTTAAAGTGAATATACCTAGAAGAAATACTGTTTTGAAAAGACAGGCAAGGAAAATGGAAAACGTGAATTGCTTTGTAAAAAGGGAATCTAAAGAATTAATTGATTCTTTGAAACAAATTAAAAGTGAGATTTACGAAGCTACAAATACTTTACTCAGTCATTCGGACAGCATCACTGTAAATTTGAGAATGGTTCTCTGTAGATTCAGATTCACTGTAGATTCTCTGATTCAGATTAGACTTAAATCTAAAATAAAAATTTTCGAATTAATAAATAATGTTTTTATTTTTATACTCCCCACAAAACTTGTAAAAATTATATCTTAGGTACCTACTACAAATCCTTGGACATTGGCATTGGAAATAAACTATTTATTAAAGTATAGGTAATATTATTTGCATGCGCGACAGTACTCATGCGCAGCTATCCTCTACATTTCGTTCAGCGCTAGACTTACTATTTGACATTACATTAAAATAATGTCATTAACGTTATTTAGCTAATAATTGTATTGCGTGCGCGACAGTACCCATGCGCAGCAATCCCCTCCGCGTACAGTGTTACCAACTTAGTGGATTTTCCACTAAAACTGGTGGTTTCGACCCCCATTTTAGTGGCGAAATATTGCTTTTAGTGGCTGGTGGTTTTTTCTAGTGGTCAAGTAGAATTCAGTTTCAATTACTGAAAGTGCTATTACTCAACTACTAAGCCACTAAAACTTTACAAAATATATTATTGTTAGAGGTGTTAGATGAATATAGCGCAAGTAGTGGTGGTAACTGTCATGTCTATAAAAGTACGCTTGATCAAGTTATGTCAATCATTAGTTGGCCAGTCGTTGGACGGTGAGGTTGACAGTGTCCACGCTACATTGCTGTGAGTTTGTTCCAGTTTCCCTGTATTTTTATGGTGATTCTTGCTATGAATATTGACGGTTGTTTGTTTAAAGTCGAGCCCTGTTATTTGCTAAAATTACAGTTGTAATTCAAACTATGTTGTTGTTAATTAAAGTTGAGGGTATTTCCCGGTTGCTTATATTTTTTATTTCTTCTCAATACTGATTCCTAATATCAGAAGTGGGATAGGATCAACGTTATCCTATTTTGCTAGCCATTCTGTTATTTTCTTTTGTTAAATAAGCAAGAAACATCAATGTCTGACAATTTGAATCATGATCGTGGTATGTGAAGTGATATCCGAAAGCACCGCCGTGCTAGGATAGTTTCGGTCGTGAAATTAGTGTTTTTCCCGTTCGTACTAAATCGTTAGAAATTATTGTGCATTGTGTTCATCGCAATTTGTGTGTGTCGACACGTGATCACCAGTTAGATTCCTCAAGTCATTCGT
Source organism: Tholera decimalis (assembly GCA_943138885.2). Taxonomy (NCBI): domain Eukaryota; kingdom Metazoa; phylum Arthropoda; class Insecta; order Lepidoptera; family Noctuidae; genus Tholera; species Tholera decimalis. The sequence goes on along the minus strand of OW964552.2, from coordinate 1,616,624 downwards.
TCCACGTCGTTTCCTTTGATAAATATCTTCTTGTGCTGTTTGCACCGATCAACCGGCGGAAACGAATAATGTGGGTACCTAGAAAAATAATTCTGTAGGTGAAAAGTGAAGGACCTTAAGTCACATTTTATAAAGTATTCAGTAGAGCTCATTAAAGATGTCCATACCCGAAATTTGACATTAAAATCGACAGAGTATAAAAAGTAATTATCGTATCATTGTCGAATAAAAAGTATGATTATGATGGGTACTTAAGCTATTATATTGAGATATTTTTTTAACAAATATAGTTCTTTAAGGCTGTATTATTGGACTTAAGGTTCTTTAACTTTGAAGCTTTACTAGATATCTTATAGTATGACGGTACTTACGTCTCTATTGGATCAATAATGTATAGTAAATTTTATTATTTTATAAGTTAGGTACGATACAACATCATAGAAAAATATATTAAAAAGTTTTAATGACATTAAAAATGAAATAACATTATATGTAATATGTATTATGTAATAAAAATTAAAATCTTTGTATTTTAAAATCTTTTATAATTTAAATGAAATTAAACAAAACACTTAATGTTATTCTGGTAAGTCACATGCTGTATCCTCGTGGGCTAAGGTAGGTATTATAAAAATTATGAAAAATGGGTGGAATCCATTGCAGAGCTTTCTGTGAATCCTGAAATTTTTTAGTGCTTATGGGTTTGTGGCCTAATCGAATAGATGCAATATAGGCATGGCAAAGTCTTCTAGGGATCTCTTTCTGTTTCTTATTAAGGATACCTTTTCGAATTCTTGTTGATTAAAAGATGTTTTGTAACTCATTGTGCCATACTCTTCTTTTCAAATTTCATTTAAGTATTGTTTTTATTTTTTATTTATAATAGGCTCGCGTTTCACCACCATATCACCTGATGGTAAGTGATGATGTGGTCGAAGATGGAGCATGCTTACCTAAAAGTAACCTATTCACTCTTGACTTAAAAACCCCTAGGTTATAGCTATCGAGAAACACAGACTCCGGCAGGGAATTCCACTCCTTAGCCGTACGCACAATGAAGATATTCCCAAAACGTTTAGTGCGTATAAGTGGGCTGTCCACCATGTAACGATGGCGCATCGCCGTTTGTCTTGTAGTCCGATGATGAAACGGGCTTGACGGAATTAGATTGTGTAATTCCATCGCACACTCCCCGAAATGTAACCGATAGAAAACCGATAGACTAGCAACTCATCGCCGATGTTCAAGTCCTGGAGCTTTGATTCGACCAGTGTATCGTTGCCAATCAGTCTTTTGGCATGTTTCTCAATAGACTCAAGCCCATCTAGTTGGTACTTGCCAGATCCATCCCAAAGATGTGAGCAGTACTCCATACACGACCGAATGTGGGCTTGATAGAGATTTAGCAGCTGTTCGGGTGTAAAGTACCGTCTCACCATTGCTAGGATTCCCAACTTTTTTGATGCTAGTTGAGTCGTAGCCTTGATAAACGGGCCAAAATTGAGGGTAGACGTTAGTGTTGTTAGATATATATAATCTGTATTAGTTATCTGTAGCCGTAAGTCTATGATTGTCGACGGGACTTCCTGTAACGCTGATTGAAATACACCACGTCGTCATGAGCTCCGTGTTTGTTTTATTGAATACTCCTCGCATCCTGCATAACATGGTGTCAGAAGTTCAACTTGAACCATAACAAGTCGTCGTCGTCACTCATCATAACTCGTCGTCACGGAGTTTCGTCAGCATTTATCAGCGCATCGTCAACGTCAAGGCAAGTCTGCTCACGTTTTTTCTAACCAAAAACCAATATGCCGAACGACTCGTCAACGTACAAGCAAGCGCCAAACGCGCCGCCAGCGAAATTTCAGCTGGACATTCATGCCTCAAACATGCCTCTTGCGTGGAAAAACTTCGCAACGGCTCTAAGTATCTATATGACTGCAAATAACTTAGATGACGAACCGGACACAAGGAAGGTCGCCATTTTGTTAAACACTATCGGCACAGAAGCCCTTCAAATATTCTACTCATTTGATGTTAACATGAAGAAAATAAGCTATAAAGACCTCGTCAAGAAGTTCGAGTCATATTTCCTACCAAAAGTAAACATTTCAATAGAGAGGCACAAATTATTTAACCGGAAACAAGGTCAAAACGAGGACATAGAAACATATGCCACGGACTTGAAAAATATTAGCCTACAATGCGATTTTGGGACCCTCAATGACAGCATACTCAAAGATATTTTCTCATGGAACCTGGAATCCAGTTGTGCTTACATTAAAGAGAGAATTTTAATGGAGAAACCAGATACATTTGATGCCGCGGTCGAGCTAGCAAAGACGATCAGAAATTCGAAGATTGACACACAGAAGATAAGTCAGAATGATAACGAAACAAAAACAGGCCAGGATGTCAATTCAGTGCGGTCAGGAGCAAGATACCCGAAGAACAGCAACAAAAAGCCAATAGTCAGTATTCCAGCTCGATTACAAAGAATTATGCTACGACTTCAACCTTATGACCTAGACGTTGTATACAAACCTGGTAAATACCTGTACGTAGCTGACACACTGTCGAGATGTGCTTTACCAGAACAAGCCCTAACTGACCTTGAAGCTGATATTGACCTTCATGCCAACTTAGTAATTAAATCTTTGTCTATTAGTCCACATAAAATGAAAGAATTACAAGACCATACTTCTCAAGATTCAGACTTGGTCCTTGTTTCAAAGTTCTGCAAGAATGGCTGGCCAGAACATAGAAAATCAGTCCCTGCAAATATTAGACCATATTTTCTTATAAAAAATGAACTGCAAGTGATAGATGGCCTCATCCTAAAACATAACAGTGTTGTTGTCCCTACTTCACTTCAAAATGATATCTTGAAATTATTACATGAAGGACACCTTGGTATTAAAAGTTGTCAGAATTTGTCAAAAAATTCAGTATATTGGCCCAATATTTATGCAGACATAGAGACTTACATTAACTCATGTCACATATGTTTAACACACAGACGTAGCAACAGTAAAGAACAATTTTGTGAACAAGAAATTAAGCCGATTCCTTGGTACAAGGTAGGCATTGACTTATTTGATTTTAACTCTCAAAAGTACTTGTTAGTTGTTGACTTCTTTTCAAAGTATGTAGAACTTGCTCACTTAAATAATAATTCAACTGCTAGTAAGGTCATTTCACATCTAAAGTCAATTTTTGCAAGACATGGTATTCCAAAATACATAAATTCAGACAATGGTCCACCTTTCAACTCACATGAATTTAAAACATTTGTTACTCAATGGCAAATTGAACATGTCACTGCTAGTCCCTACTACAGCCGTTCTAACGGTATGGTGGAAAGGGCAATTGGTACAATTAAACATTTACTTAAGAAATGTCTTATGGACAAAACTGACCCATATATTGCTCTTTTACAATACCGAAACACTCCTAAGCAAGGTTTATGTTCCCCTGCTCAACTTTTGATGTCTAGAACACTTAGATCTAAATTACCTATTTCAAATAAAGTACTACACCCTAAAGTTCCTGACTACAAATTGGTAGAGGATAAAATGAAACAACAAAAAGAATATTCAAAACATTATTATAATACACACACAAAAAACTTACCTAGTCTTAACAAAGGTGATAAAATATATTTCAAAAAACAACCACACAATCCACATAATGTTTGGACACCAGGCACAGTCACAGATGTCACTCCACAACCCAGGTCATACATTGTTGACACTGGAGATGGTTCCTACCGCCGCAATCGTGTACATATCCTGAAGCCCAAGACTTCACCCCAACTTACACGTTCTCCTTCTAGTCCTCCGCCACCACAGCACCTGCAAAATAAAACGAATATTAGTCACTCTCCTGTCACACAACACAATGAACACAATCATAACACAGAAAATATTAAATACTCATCTTATGGTAGACAAATCCGAAAGCCTCAGAGATACTGTGAATAGTAAATTAAGTAATTTGTTTCCTGTTAATAAGTGATTGTATTTTCAGTGTTTAATGTTTTATTTCTTTTCGTTGTTATTATGCAATGTCAACTGTCACTGTCACTGTTTATCAACTGTCAATATAACTGTCATAGATAAGCAAGATCGGTTTAGATTTTTAGCTGTCATAGATAACAAAACTACTTTAAGTTTAGATTAAGTCTGCAACATTTTGTTTTAATAAAGATCTGTCTGAAAAGGGGGGATGTTAGATATATATAATCTGTATTAGTTATCTGTAGCCGTAAGTCTATGATTGTCGACGGGACTTCCTGTAACGCTGATTGAAATACACCACGTCGTCATGAGCTCCGTGTTTGTTTTATTGAATACTCCTCGCATCCTGCATAACAAGTGTTACCCCCAGAAGCTCAATACGATCGGTTATCGGCACGGTTACACCTCGAAAAGTAGGAGCCGGTTTGAATTGACTCCTTTTTGCGGAGAAGAGACACGCCTGGGTCTTAGCTGCATTAAACTTGACCAAGTTGGCATCGCCCCATTCGGAGACAGCCTTCAAGGACAAGTTTTAGCGCCCAACCATGTCCTCACGGAGAGACTGGATCTGTGACCCACCAGCACGCGCGCTTGACACATATCTCTCAGCAACTGTGCTGTCGTCTGCATACCCACAGGTACCGGACATAAGCAGATCATTAATGTGCAGCAAGAATAAAGTTGCTGAGAGAACCGACCCCTGAGGGACCCCGGCATTAATTGCCAATTGGCCAGATGAGCAGCTATCAATGACCACTCGAATAGACCGATCTCTCAGGAAGTCTTCAATTCAAATGCAAAGTTGTGTGGGTAAACCGAAAGAAGGTAGCTTAGCAATAAGGCTATCGTGTCAGACTCTGTCAAAGGCCTTAGAGATGTCAAGGGAGACAGCAAGTGCTTCCCCGTGCTTCTCGATGGCCTCACTCCAGATATGAATAGCATACGCTAGAAAATCCGGCCACTAGCTTTGTTCACGTCAAGATTACGCAGCACTCTACGGACGTCCTTCTGTTGGATGCGAATGTCCGACATACACGTCCCGCAACCAATAGGAGCATCAGGAGGGTGAGCGCCACTACTATCCAGACGTGAAGACTCCGCAAAAAGAGCGGCAAACAAGTTTGCTTTTTCCTCAGCGGAGTGGGCCAGAGACCCGTCAGGTTTAAGCAGTGGTGGTACTGAGGGGCGACAGAAGTTCGATTCAACCGTCTTTGCCAGGGACCAAAAAGCTTTGCTGCCAGCAGGGTATGAAGCAAGTTTGTTCGCGATTCGGCTAACGTGGTCAAACCGAGCCCTCCGCAAAACCTTTTTACAGGACTTGGCAGTTTCTAGCATCGACCCATGCTAGGTACGCCGCGTGTTTAAGCGCTTCAGCGCGATCACTTTTGGCGCCAAACCAAGCTTTCGATCGAGCTTTGCCGGACATTGTTAGGTCAGAGAACGGAATGTAGTACTTCATCCCCTGTCACAAAACATCCGCCACGGCGTCTGCGCACGACGATGAATCATTTGAAGAGAAGCAAGTAGGCTGCCAAGGATAACATGCAAAGAAATATCGCATGCCATCCCAATCCGCTGACTTGTATCGCCATACCCACCGTGTGCCATTAAGGCTGGGATCGGGCGGGGAGTAGACGGATACAGACTTCACCAGACAGTGGTCGGAACTACCTAACGGTGAAGATGTCGTTACCGATTAGCGGTCTGGATCTGTAGTCAGCAGAAGGTCCAAGAAATTGGCTGTGTGCGACTCAACATCCAACACCCTCGTTGCTCCCTGGACCAGCTGAGTGAGATTTAATGCAAGCGCAAGATTGTGCATCTCTCGCCCAGCATGATCCGTGCACTGGTACGGGAAGAGCCACTCCTGGTGATGGGCATTAAAGTCCCCCAGTAACACGAACTGAGCTGAAGGGTACCGCTGCTAGGCCGCATCTGCCGCCTCACTGATCTCCACTATGCGAGCGGTAGAAACAGGCATAAATAATTTTATCCATGCCCGTGTCCACCAGAGCCCAAAGCGTCGAGAACCTGGAGTCCTCAAGGTTACGGAGACGCCGATAGCAGATGTCGTCGCGGGCGTACATGCATACACCCGCACGTAGTTTGAAATTGTGCTCCAAGGTGAACCCTGGGTATGAAAGATACGACACGTCTGACGGACTTCTTATCTGCGTCTCCGAAAGAAACAAAAGAGTAGGTTTTTCAGTCTTGAGACGGCGGTGGACTGCAACGAGATTTGCAGACCCCGGATATTGCTGAGGTGCACTTTGAGAGAGAGGGATTGCAGCCGCGAGTACGTCTTCGAGTACGTCTAGTATTGCACGAAACACAAATCAAACTAAACGGAGGGAGAGCATGCGCATGGGCGCGGCAGGAATCGTAGGTACGATACACCCGCGCAAATCTAACCCGCGAGCATAATGGTAAAGAACAGTAAGTCCCAGATACAATCATTTAACATTTATCTATATTTATTTTTTAAATGGTGAACAATATTAAGTAACCATACGATCATTTACTTTTTCACGTCTAGGGACTTAAGGTTATTTATAATCTTACATCTGCGAAATTAGCGGCTGTAGGACTTTATGGCTTTTACCATTTTATCAATTGGGGTATTCTGAATAAGTATCATTTAAAATATAAAAATGTCAAAAAATGGACTTAAGGTCATTTAGCTTTCACCTACAGAATTACATCATCTATGGTTACCAATAGGATTGTCGTCAGTTGTATTATTTTTCGCGGATTGTTTATTTAACTTTTCACAAGTTGACTGTTAACTTTTAAATAACTGGAACGAGTATGACTGTTTTGTGCGTATCAAATTACGCATTCAATGAATTTAAAAGCTTACGTTACAATGAACGATGTTCGTTTGCTAGGAAAAGTAGATTTTTGAACATCCTTCATCGAAGCAGTTTACTGAACTGATTACGATGTTATTGTGATATAACATTTTTCACTTTTTATTCTCAAAATGGGAAACACATTGCAAATTCAGTAGATTCTGTCTACAGTTTACTTGTATTTACAACTACAAGTCGAACTAAATTGAGATTTACTTATACGCAAGTCTAGTTCGAAATTACGAGCGATGCAACGTCATACCATACGGGTACGCTCTTGTTCTATACTTTTGCACAGTGTGTAAAGTACATGCCGTATTTTATTACCAAAAATAGCTCTATGGGCTGTCATAGATAATCATAGTTTATTGTCTATGCTAACATAAGGGTGGCGACGGATCATAATTCGACTAGTTTTAAAAAAGGAGTTTAAACCCTTCTTCCTCAAATACCCGACGTAGATAACATTTGGCGAATCGGCCAACCTCCTTGCCGGATTGCTGCCCTGGGATCTGGAGGCGACTGCCCTCCAGCGCGTCTATGAATGGCGCGTGGAGGCGCGGCGCCGGGGCGTATCCCCGCTGCCTCGAGAAGTCGAGGCGCGGCGGGAAGAGCTCCGGCGCGATCTCAGGGCAGTATGGAGGGAGCGACTGTCGCAACCGACGGCCGGGCAAGCCGCAATAGCGGCGGTAAGACCCCTCTTTGAGGAGTGGCTAGATCGGCGTCACGGCGTCCTGACCTACCGCATGACGCAGGTCCTCACCGGACACGGAAGTTTCGGGAGGTACCTGTGTCTGATGGGTAAGGAAGAGACGCCTGGGTGTCACCACTGCGAGGGTCGCCCTGAGGACACAGTCGAGCACACAGTGCAGGACTGCCCAGCTTGGGCAGAGCACCGACGTGTCCTCACGGCGACAATAGGCGGAGACCTCTCGCGCCCGGCCTTGGTCGAGGCCATGCTGCGGGGCGAGAGGGAGTGGGAAGCGGTCGCCTCCTTCTGCGAAGCAGTCATGCTTTCGAAGGAGGAGGCGGGCCGCGTGAGGGAGAGGATGGCGTCCTCCCTGCAGCCCAGCCGCAGTGGTAGACGCCCACGGCGTCGGACGTCGGCCGACGATCTCCGGCCACCGTAGGCGCGGGCATGCGGACAGCGAGTAAAGGGCAACTCGCTGTCCGACCATGGACCATGCCCGGGTCGACGGCGCGTCGTGTTTCACGCGCGCCTCAAAGAGCGTCAGCAACATGACGAGGCCCCCTCTGCAGAGGGCCGAATCCTGCCGGGGTCGTGGGACTCATCCCGTTACCGTGGCCCCGGTATGTAAAGGATTATTGAAGGAACACCGTGGATTTTAGTCAGTAAAAGTCTGACAGTCCCTCCCACCCTGCCCGGAGTGGGAGGACTTATTTGATAATTTTACCACGTTAAAAAAAAAAAAAAAAAAAAAAGATAACATTTCGTTTGAAGTACTAACTCGGATACCTACCCTACATGTGCAGACTATAACTGTCGTTTGCTACTTTAGTACTTGGTTTACGTATTGTTCGATAACTTAGTGACGAGTTGATCTCATTGGTGTTATTTTGTTGTTATTATGATCACAGTGATTATAATTCATGGAATTAGGACTATTCGAATTAGAGCATCTACCACAAACTCTTGTGATTATTGATATCACTTGCAAAAATGATTTTGTTGAAAACCTTTTCGGAATATGTTAAGCCCAGTTCATTGAAGGGCACTGATTCTGAAAATCGTTCATATTGAAGGAAAAGAAGGTCAGTGGGTCGTCTTAGGGAACACTTGGATTGTTGTTTGAGGAAACGATATTTCATAGAAAATGTGTTTTGATGTGATCAGATCGATTGTGTAGCAAGTTGAATCCTAAGCTTGTTTCTGTGTCACAAATTTATTTACATGTTCTTGTCGTGAAGAAATTGAGAGACGCAAAACCGATCTACCCGCAATAATTATTTTATTGTCGCGGTTATACAAGGTGTACTGATTGATCTTATCATTGACAGTGGCTTGTTTATTTCTCATCTATCGTCCTATTTTACCTGTGTGCGTAAACCGTTTTCTCATATTGAAAGGTAAAGGTTTGGGAAATCAAGAAACCGAAAGTACTTCTTTTGTTTACATTTCATTTGGAGTTTGTGATGTCAATGTTTGTTATTGAAGAATTAGCTGGTGGCTAGATAATACTGGTCGCATAAGTAAATTTCCAAGGTCGAGGCTGGTCCGTGGATGAGTAACCACAATGACATATCAAGATTCCTCTGTGCCCCGAAAAGTACATTAGGCTGTTGGTCAGCAGATTCACAACTTTGATAGTAGTTGAGGATGGTTGGTAGCCAGAACAAGTTAATCTTTGTTGTGCTAACGGTTATGGTGTTGTCAAGCTGCTGGGTTGCTCCAGCATTACCTTAAGGCGATAGGGGACGCAGTTCTCGTGCTGCTGGTGATTGCCACGTTGGCAAGCCGTTGCAACTTAAAATTTTACGCTTTGTTTACGCGAGTGATTCGCTGCAACTATTTGGAGAATCTGTTAAACTAGACTCAGTAATACTCAGTCTCTTGTGTCCATTTCCATAAACACACCTCTAGTTTATTGCAAACTTGACCAGTTGCAGTAGTAAGTGTGTTTTCTTATTATTTTATATCGGGCACTGATACATCCACTGTGACCTTATGCTTATTTTGAGTCGTACGATGGATGGTGGATTAGAACTTTTACGTAAAATTCTTAACATTTTACCGATTCTGGATTTCCCATAAATGAAGAAATGTGCTTTTTGTGTATCTGAATTGTGTATTTGGATAGGACGATAAGTGAAGGTCAGGTAAGCCGAACAGTTGCTAAGTCGTAACTTTGGTAAACATTGAAACACGAACAAGTTATTATTAAGAAACAAGTTGTGTTGGTTGCTGTCGCTCTCTGCTCATATGTTTCAGATTTCTGACTTCGTCTTTGTGATCAAGCACTCACAAAGGCACTACCAGGCGGCGGTCGAGTAGTGCAGTCCTGTCGAGCTGCCGACCGCGCACCGTTGCACCTGGCGAGCACGTGTGGTGCTGGCGTGGTATACTGCTGAGCAGCCGGTGCTGGTGGTGCAGTGTTGAACCGCTGACCTGGAGCGATGAGCAATCCAGATGCCGAGCACGAGTGGTGCCTTGGCGGACTGTAGCGCTTGAGCGGCGCCTTGGCGGGCTATAGCGCTTGAGCGGCGCCTTGGCGCACTGTAGCGCTTGAGCGGCACCTTAAGCGCGCAGTCGTGCTGGCACAGCGCGCAGTCCTGCTGTAGCGCTAGTGGAGCGCGCAGCCCTACTGTCGCGCTAGTGAAGCGCGCAGCCCTGCTGTCGCGCTGGTGCAGCGCACTGTTGCGCTGGTGGAGCGCGCAGTCCTACTGTCGCGCTAGTGGAGCACGCAGCCCTGCTGTCGCGCTGGTGCAGCGCACTGTTGCGGTGGTGGAGCGCGCAGTCCTACTGTCGCGCTAGTGGAGCGCGCAGCCCTGCTGTCGCGCTAGTGGAGCGCGCAGCCCTGCTGTCGTGCTAGTGGAGCGCGCAGCCCTGCTGTTGCGCTGATGCAGCGCACTGTTGCGCTGGTGGAGCGCGCAGTCCTACTGTCGCGCTAGTGGAACGCGCAACCCTGCTGTCGCGTATGGTTTACCTCAATTCACAACGGCGCCTCGGTCGTGTGTACAGCACTAATTACATACTCCGTATTTAATATTTTCGTTAACTAGTATAAAGTGTAAATCTTAACTCAAAAGTTATATCAGTGTCAAGCACAAGGAAAGTTCTTTGTTTGGTGATATTGCTCATTTAAATCAGACACGGATTACTTATGTTATTACAGTGTTAAGTGGATCAGTAAACACTAATCAGCTACTTGACAGTTGTGGCCTGGGTGATCGCAAGCGTCGACCGGTCTACCCCCGTGTACTTTTATATCAGCCGTTTGCAGTGTTAGTCAAACTTTCCACTAAAGTCAGCCAGTAGAAAACATGTTTACCTGTAGACGCTGTGATGCCGAATCCAGAGATGGTGCCACGTGTGTGGCTTGTAAGGCGAAATTTGACTTTCCCTGTGCTGGGATCACAGAGGCTGGATGGAGAAAATTGGGTGAGCGCAAGTCGACCTGGAGATGTCAAAACTGCAAAGCGACGCCCGTTGCCAGTCCTCAAACAGGTAGTTTGAAGATATCACAAGTCAACTCAGAGACCATCATGCTTGAGCTTCAAGGTCTATCAAGCAAATTAGAAGCATTGCCTGCGCTAATGGAGAGTGTGAAGGTAATCAAGAATGAGCTTGCAGAATTGAAAACCATACGGCAAGAAATGTCTGAAATGAAATCGTCCTTTGAGTTCTACAGTCAGGAAATAAAAGCATTGACAAGCAAAGTGTCCGTTCTGGAAGATGATGTTGAGGCAATGAAGAATACCAAGGAAGTGGTGATCAAATTACAGGACAGAATTACTCAACTTGAGAATCAGCAGTTAGAGAACGAACAAAGGTCTCGCATGAACAATATTGAGATAAAAGGAGTACCTATATCGAAGGATGAAGACTTGTTCAAAGTAATGGCCAAGATCGGCGAAACAATAGATTTTCATATACAAAAGGAACAAATAAACTACATTGCAAGGGTGCCAACACGTAATGACAAAGTAAATAAGAATATTATTTGCTCTGTGCATAACAGCTACCTTAAAAATGATTTTATAGCTGCTGCAAGGAAATATAAAAAACTAAATTCTGGAGATCTGGGCTTTCAGGGTAATAACAGGGTTTACATTAACGACCACCTTATACTGGAAAATAAACTCTTGCTCAATAAAACCAAAGCTCTAGCCAATGAGCGTGGCTTCGAACATGTGTGGGTTAGAGGTTGTAAAATACTTGTGCGAAAAAACTCCACGTCACCAAAACACTGCATCAAAACGGAACTAGATTTAAAAAAGTTTATTTGCTAATAAAAACGTCTCAAGTGTTCTGCAAGTTAGTTGCTCGTTTCGAAAAAGTTTTACTTAATAATATGGTCACTAAATTGTTATATGTTAACTCATTAGATGGAAGTTTGAGAAACACAGGTACGTATTTTTTGCACGCATTCCATTCTCGCCTGCCTTTTGTTCCCTTATCGCTTGTTGTCGCTTATTCATTCAACTCATTAGGCCTTGTTTATTGCCATTATATACTGTACGCTCGTGTAGTTAGAGATGAGATTTACTTACACTGGAAACTTCTTACATATATTTTAAATAATTTTAAAACAAACGCTTTTTACACATTGAATACAAACCGGAATCGTTTGTATTTCACTGTGGAAGATCTATTTGACACAGTTTTTGTTTTATTATGCTACAAGTTGCTACTTAAGCCGTCACTTATTACTTATAATCTTTTCTTGGCAATAAGCCTGAGTGTACCTTATATCCTTTCAATCATTTTTCTGGTGTTAAAATTGAATTATAATGGCGCCTATTAGTTTCTTCTATCAAAACGTTCAGGGGCTACGGACGAAAACATCTGTTTTCTTCAGAAATGTTCGTATGAATTTCTTTGATGTCATTTGTCTGACAGAAACGTGGCTTATTGATGGTATTTCAGATAGCGAATTGTTTGATGATCGTTATATGGTATGGAGACGTGACCGAAACTACTCGCAAACAAATCAAAGTATGGGTGGGGGTGTTCTAATAGCCATAAATCGAGAACTTGTTGCCGATGTTCGCAATGAATGGTGCTCGTCAGCTGAGGATCTGTGGGTTACTATTACTTTACACCAAAAGAAACCTAAAGTAACCTATAAAATACATTTATGTGTTGTGTACATATGTTGTCAACAGTCTGGCAACTCTTTAATGATACAGCTTAATAATTTTTCCAATAGCTTAGCCGATATTATTCTCAGACATCCCACAGATAAGTTTTTAGTGCTTGGTGACTTTAATCAGCCGAATATAGATTGGCTTTCTGCTGTGGACGGTGATTACTTATATCCTGGGAACTTTCATGGTCCCATCCAAACCAGTTTTTGTGATACTCTCACCGCTTGCAATCTATTACAGTACAACTCGCATCGTAACGCGAATGATAGGATTCTGGACCTCGTCTTGTCTAATAGTGAAGTTGTTGTCACTTGCAGTCAAGATCCCCTAGTGCAAGAGGACTCACACCATAAGGCACTCTGTATCTCTGCTGACTTCGTTCAACTTCATCGACTTCATTCTCGGCCTCGAGTCAAGCTCTTGTATGCTCAAGGGGATTATGCTGCTATAAATCAAGACATTATGGCAATTGATTGGCCATTAGAACTAAATTGTAGACCTCTCGAAGAAGCTGTTAAATTCTTTTATGACACCATCAATTTGCTTCATAATACATATATTCCATCTAAAATTATTGTTCCGAGTGGTAAGTATCCACCTTGGTACAAAAGCCCTCTTATTAAAGTTCTTAAAGAAAAGGCTAAATATCATTCAAAATTTAAAAAATATGGAAATCTTTCGGACTTTCAGTCTTTTACTACCTTGCGTCAACGGGCCAAAGATATGGAGAAAGAAATGTTTGATAACCACTTAGCAAACATTGAGTTTGCCATTACTAAAAATCCTAGGGCTTTTTGGCAATACGTTAAATCCAAACAGCAAACCAACTGTTACCCATCAGTGCTTAAATTTGGTGACATCTCGTCTAGTAATGGCGAGGAAATCTGCAATATGTTTGGGGACTATTTCTTTTCTAACTTCCAGGAGCGATCTGACTCATTTGGGTTGCCCACTTTGGAAAGAGACCAACTTGATGATCAGTCCACACCCATTATGTCAGATATCTGCTCCATTGATGTGCGGGAGGAGGAAGTATTTCGGTTGTTAAAGCAAGTTAACATTAACAAATCTGCGGGCCCGGACAATATCTCACCAATTTTCATAACAAAGTGTGCCAGGTGTCTGTCAGTTCCATTAACAATATTATTTAAACGGTCATTTGACTTGGGAGTTGTGCCTACTATCTGGAAGTCGGCGTATATAACACCAATTCATAAAAAGGGACCTAAGGACAGCGTTGATAATTACAGACCGATCTCCAAACTCTGCATATTTGCCAAAATCATGGAGAAAATAGTATATGTACAATTGTCTTCGTCGCTTAAACTTAGTTTCTCAGAACATCAACATGGGTTCTTAAAAGGTCGCTCCACAACATCCAATCTCGTTGTGTGTAGTGATTATCTGTCAGAGCATATGTCCAGGAGGTCTCAGGTTGACGTTATATACACCGATTACAGTAAGTGTTTCGATCGAATTGATCATGCGCATCTAATGCGCAAACTACTATTAGTCGGTGTGAGAGGTAATTTGTACAGATGGTTCAAATCTTACGTAGAAAATAGATGCCAGACTGTAGTTCTGAATGGGTATACCTCGAGAGAGATGTACGTCCCATCGGGGGTTCCACAAGGATCCCTATTGGGACCTCTGCTATTCAATATTTTTGTTAATGATATAGCCTCTTGTTTCCTAAACTCTAAAATCTTACTGTATGCCGATGACATGAAAATTCTTAGCCAAGTGTCAACCACTGAGGATGCACACCTATTACAAGAGGATCTGGATAGGTTCCATAACTACTGCGTCAGAAATAGGCTGGATCTAAATATATCCAAATGTTATGTATGCACCTTTACTCGTAAGCAAAATCCAATTATTTATGACTACAAGTTGTCGAATACCTCAATTGCCAGAGTGAACGTCATAAAGGATCTCGGAGTAACATTTGACTCAAAGCTGTTATTTGATGCTCATATTAATAATGTTGTTAATAAGGCCTCCAAGGCTTTAGGGTTTATTTTGAGGGTATCCTCGGAGTTTAAGAATGTGAAAACAATTAAAATCCTTTACTGTGCTTTTGTCCGTAGCCATCTGGAATATGCTTGTCAAATTTGGAATCCGAAGTATAATATCTACATTAATCGCCTTGAAAGCATTCAAAGGCGATTTTTAAGGTACACTCAATATCGTTCCAATTGTTATCTTCCTAACTATATAAGTAGGTGTAAGAAATTTCATATTCTGCCTTTGCACGAGCGCAGACGTATCGCAGATCTCACTTTCCTATTTAGTTTATTGAACGGGTCCACTGACGTCCCCGAGCTGTTGGCCAAGATTGGACTTCGCGTGCCATCTGTGTTTCTTAGACGACCACATATTCTTCATGTACCACGTGTAAAAACTGCCTATAGGCAAAATTCGTTTATGTTACGAGCTTGTCGAACTTTCAATATGGTGTGCCAGGACACGGAGTTGGATTTATTCAGAACCAGTGTTCAGCAATTAAAAAAACGCCTATGTAGCCTTTTCTTTGACAAATGATGACTTAACATTTTTTTTTTTCTTTCATTTCTATCAAATGATATATATACATTTTGTACTGATTTATGCATGTTTTACTTCATAATATGTATGTACTTGTCCATGACCGTGCGACATCCGCCGTCGTATCTATGTTACATATAACTGTTTATTAGCGGAAGCTTGTAATTGGCCTTTTTCTACATATTGTCCATGATCACTCAAATGTATTAGCTGTAAGTTTCCTTAAAATTTATAAAATAAAAAATAAAATAAAATAAAATTGTATGATCCGCTCTGCTTATTGGGAAGCCTCACTTGTATGATTCGCTCTGCATGTTGAGAAGCCTCACTTGTACGATTCGCTCTGCATGTTGAGAAGCCTCACTTGTATGTTTCGCTCTGCATGTTGAGAAGCCTCAACACGTGTGATTACGGTCAGCGTGTTGGGAAGCCTCGACACGTGTGATTATGGTCAGCGTGTCGGGAAGCCTCGACACGTCTGAATACGGTCTGCGTGTCGGGAAGCCTCGACACGTCTGAATACGGTCTGCGTGTCGGGAAGCTTCACACGTTAGAATACGGTCTGCTTGTGGAATGCGCTCGTACGTTTGAATACGGTCTTCGTACGAGTGGCTGTTTATCAAGCCATGTTACAGAAATCGCTGGTGATTGAATAATGACGTCGACCGGCGAGGTTAAGCATACAGGCCTTTGGAAACTAACAGGAATATGCCTTGGCTCGGTTACGTTTTATTTCTTATAAGAATGATGAATGTGTGTCACATGTGTTAGAGCTATAAAAGAACGATGTATGAATTGACTGAACGGAGAGGAATCGATTGGTCAGTAAGATTGAGTGTTTCAAGCTCGTTTTTCTGAATGCTCACTACTAGTTCTTTTGTTTTCAGACGAAACTAACGATGACAAAGAGACACAAATGCAAACAGAGTCTTCTCCCCCAGCTTATCGGTCAATGCCTTTGCTGGATGATTTTGAAGCCGGTCCACCGAATTCTCCAGCGGCGGGTCCCAGCGGGATCGCTCGGGGAATGTCGCGCTAGTGGAGCGCGCAGTCCTGCTGTCGCGCTGGTGTAGCGCACAGACCTGCTGTCGCGCTGGTGGAGCACGCAGTCCTACTGTCGCGCTAGTGGAGCGCGCAGCCCTGCTGTCGCGCTGGTGGAGCGCGCAGACCTGCTGTCGCGCTGTTGGAGCGCGCAGTCCTACTGTCGCGCTGGTGGAGCGCGCAGCCCTGCTGTCGCGCTGGTGGAGCGCGCAGCCCTGCTGTCGCGCTGGTGGAGCGCGCAGACCTGCTGTCGCGCTGGTCGAGCGCGCAGACCTGTTGTCGCGCTGATGGAGTGCACTGTTGCGCGAGTGGACGCCTGACTCATGCTCCGCTTTCTTCGAGGCTGGAAGGCAATCGGAAGACTTCTGTTTGGTCTGAGCCTCTGGCTTATGACTTCTGTTTGGCCTGGACCCCTGGTTCATGGCTTCTGTTTGGTCTGAGCCTCTGGCTTATGACTTGTGTTTGGCCTGGACCTATGGTTCATGGCTTCTGTTCTGGTTCAGTATATTAGCTTCACTTCTATCTATTTATCTTGGCTAGTATTCTACCCAATGGGAGTCCGGAATTCCATTGCTTGGAATGCTATCTAGTTCCCTTTACGTTTTAATGCTTAGAATCACTGATTTTGCATTGCAATTTTTTTAGTCTGAAGCTCTTAGATTTACATTTCAATTACCTAAGAAACCTTGCTGTTAGTTGGTTGGGTAGGTACCTGATGGTGGGAGTGCACACTCACTATCGCGTGCTTAACAAAATCAGTTCAAGTGCTTTCTATTCTCCGGCTTCAGAAACATAAGGGTCGCAAGAAAACAAACGTACAGTATGTGTTGTTGTTACTTTGCAGATGATTATGGCCAGTCTGAAGATGACGGCCGTAGTCCTGCTGTCGTGCTGGTGCAGCGCGTAGTCCTGCTGTCGTGCTGGTGCAGCGCGCAGTCCTGCTGGCGTGCTGTTGCAGCGCGCAGTCCTACTGCTGCCGTGATGATTGCGATGACGACAACCCTGATGATGCTGGCGAGTCTTCGAATGCTCCTGCTGGTTCTGCTAGTGTTTCGAGTGCAAGCAGGACCCATCCAGACGAAGACGGTGAGCAAACTCCCGTCGTGCCCCTCGGAGCTTCGGAAAAAGAGGTCCATAGTGCAGCCGAGGACGGTGCACAGTCAGGAGAGGCCGTGTTAGAGGTGTTAGATGAATATAGCGCAAGTAGTGGTGGTAACTATGAGTCTATAAAAGTACGCTTGATCAAGTTATGTCAATCATTAGTTGGCCAGTCGTTGGACGGTGAGGTTGACAGTGTCCACGCTACATTGCTGTGAGTTTGTTCCATTTTCCCTGTATTTTTATGGTGATTCTTGCTATGAATATTGACGGTTGTTTGTTTAAAGTCGAGCCCTGTTATTTGGTAAAATTACAGTTGTAATTCAAACTATGTTGTTGTTAATTAAAGTTGAGGGTATTTCCCGGTTGCTTATATTTTTATTTCTTCTCAATACTGATTCCTAATATTATTTTTACTTCATTTATGTACTTAATTTACTTTTACTGCGTAGGCACAATAAAAGTGCAGAACTTATGGCAAGAGTTGATGATCTATGGCGACAAATTCATTTGCAGAAATGAAACGAGAGCAAAGATACAAAAAGAATTTGGAATGAATTATTGCATTTCAAAGATGCTCAAGGGGAATCTAGATTTGAGAAATTTGCGACTTTTGCGATTACTCCCTTAATACTACCTAATTCTAATGCCGATGTTGAAACTATTTATGAATGTAATAAAAAACAAGCAGAGGAACAGAATGAAGTTGAATATTTTAACTGGAATATTAAAAACACGCTGTGGTTTAAGATTGGAAGAAAAATGCTGCAATGATTATGAAATTCCAATAAAAGTTATAAAACAAATTGGTAGCAAAGCATCATATAAATGTGAAACCGACGATGATGGTGCAGACAAAAGTTCTTGTATGTTGATTTACTGACTTAAAATATTTTATTACGTCATATTAAAGAACATTTTTTACTAATACAAGTAATAATAAATAAATACTGTTTTCTTTCGTAAAAACTAAAAAAATAGTGTAAATTTTAGCGATTTTTAGAGTAGGGCCGATTTTTGTTAGTGGATTTCTGGTGGTTTTAGAAGTTGGATCTGGTGGAGTGGAGAGCTCGTTGAACTGTTGGTCTCAGTATTTATATGTATCATCTATATTCTATGACTGTTGGCAACACTGATCGCGCGTACGCATTATGTTGCGCACCTTTTTGTGAAACTTAAATATTACTTTAACGAAATAAACGAATTAACGAATGTAAAACTAGACGCCGTCGACTTTTCTTGATCGCCATCAACATTTGGAGACCTCGACGTGATCAAACGTACTTATTTGAAGATCAGACTCTGGTGGCATGGCGGCGACGAAACCGCGAGGCGGCCAACTATAATCTCCAACAATTCTTCCACTACGCCTGCAATCTGATGCCTGATGTTTGGTACATGACTGAACAATAAAAAGAAGAAAAGATGACCTGCTCATAATAACGGATCCATGTAGTGAGTGATTTGGTTTGGCCACAGGGAAGTACGCCCAATTTAGTCATATTTCTACTAACTGCAAAATGAAAATATAGCCTGCACTATATACTTTTATGTTTTGCCTATATTACTTGGACTTTGGAGTCAGATTAACGATGAATAATAGGGAGGTACCTAAAATATGACATGCATACCTTCCTAACTTACTTTCCTAAGTTTTGCTTGTTCTTTGGAGTCAGATTAATGATAGGTACAGATAAACTAATAGTTAGGCACCTACTTATTTAAATGACAATTATGCCTTCCTAACTATCTAATTTCTTATTTACTGAATTTGCATTCTATGGACTCAGATTAATGATAATTTCTTAGTAGGTTGGTACCTATTTAACGACATTTATACCTCCTACCTTAACTTCTTTCTACTTGCACCTCGCTTACGGGAACACCCTGGCATTTTCCAGATTCTCCGTGTGCACCTGCTTCTTGGGTCCCGCTGGAATGCGCTGCTATACATCTATCTACTTGCTACAGCAACTGCCTGCTGCTTCTTGATCTGTGTGACCTGCTTGCTCGTGTGTGTCGCTGACTGAAGAGTTGTTGTCGTAGCTAATGCGCGACTTGCACGGTTTGGCTTTGTTTGTTAACTTCTACTCATGGTATCTTATACCGGAATAACTTATTTCTTGACGGTCTGTTCAGTTCTTATAAGCTTTCACTATGTCGGCTGAATTGAAAGCTCTTATTCAGCAACGTGGTACGATAAAGGCTAGAATAACTTTATTTTCAAAATACTTAAATACTATAAAACTGATAGAAACTGACAGCATTCCTAAGCAAATACTTGTCGAAACTGAGATAAAGTTATCTAGATTGAAAGTTTAGATCCTGATCAGTTGGAAGAAAATGACATGATAGAAAGAGAATTTTGTTCTAACATTGCTAAAGTTCAATTGTTGATTGAAAATCTTGGTCCTACTAAAAATACTAACTGCAATTCTATAACTAGCTGTCAGAATAATAAACAAGATTGCCATAACTATAATATTAAATTGCCTACCATTCAGCTGCCTTCCTTTGATGGTAACTATTTGAAGTGAATAGAATTTCGAGACACTTTCGATTCTTTAATAAATAATAATGATAGTATTCCAGAAATAAATAAGTTCCATTACCTCCGTTCTTCATTAGAGTCAGGAGTGTCTGATATAATCAAGTCAATAGACTTCACTGCTACCAATTATAAATTAGCTTGGAATTTACTTACTGAACGCTTTGATAACAAGAGGATACTTACAAATAATCATTTAAAGGCTATTTTGAATTATGACACTATAAATAAAGAAAATTACAAATCTCTGCGTTCCATGATAGATTACTATTCTAAAAATATTCGAGCCCTATCTACTTTAAATGATCCTGAATCCCGCTGGGATACTTTACTTGTATACATTATGGTGTCTAAACTAGATGGCGCCACGGGTCGCCAATGGGAGGAGCATAGGAATACTATACTATTGCTGATGCTCCAACAATTGAGGATTTCTATACTTTTTTAAGAAATCGAGCTTATGTTTTAGAAACCTTGCAATACAATACTACTACTAGTAAATCTGAAAAACATTCTTATTCTAAAGATATTAAACAAACTAAATCATTTGTTTCTTCTAACACAAATTATGATAAAAACTGTGTTGTATGTTCACAAGATCATTATATTATATAAAGCTAAATTATATTATATAAAGCTAAATTACCACTCACTGACTGACTGACTCACTCATTGACATAATTGTTCTCCCAGATGGTGGATGGGGAGGTGGGTATATTTTGACAGATTCGTAAACAAGTAACTCTCAAACCTACGGGAAAAGTGCCAAACCTCCCCTTTTCACCCCCCTTCTCCCCCCTCCCTATCGTATCTCGGAAACTACGAGACCCGTATTTTTTGTTTTTTACGGATTCGTATAGAGGAGGCTCGGTAAAGTAAAAACCATTTTTCAAAGTCCCCCCCCCGCCCCCCTTCTCCCCCCCTTTAGGCGGATCTCGGAATCTAAGAGACTTGGAACATTTTTTTTTTTAGATTCATTTAGAGGGGCAATGCTTTAGTCGAAATACTTGTGCAAACCCCCCCCCCATCACCCCCCCCCCACTTTTTTTTTTTTTTTTCACAAGCTCGCGAGGTGCTTGCACCTCGCGCAACACGCAAATTCCAATTTCTTTTTTCACAAGCACGCGAGGTGCTTGCACCTCGCGCAACACGCAAATACTTGATTTAGAGGGGCAATGCTTTAGTATTTTTCACAAGCACGCGAGGTGCTTGCACCTCGCGCAACACGCAAATACTAGTTATACTATATAAAGCTAGATTACCACTGACTGACTGACTGACTCACTCACTCACTCATTGACATAATTGTTCTCCCAGATGGTGGATGGGGAGGTGGGTATATTTTGACAGATTCGTAAACAAGTAACTCTCAAACCTACGGGAAAAGTGCCAAACCTCCCCTTTTCCCCCCTCCCTATCGTATCTCGGAAACTACGAGACCCGTATTTTTTTCTTTTTACGGATTCTTATAGAGGAGGCTCGGTAAAGTAAAACCCATTTTTCAAAGTCACCCCCCTTGCCCTCCTTCTCACCCCCCTTAGGCGGATCTCGGAAACTAAGAGACTTGGAACATTTTTTTTTCAGATTCATATAGAGGGGCAATGCTTTAGTCGAAATACTTGTGCAACCCCCCCCCCATCACCCCCCCCCTCTTTTTTTTTTTTTTTTCACAAGCTCGCGAGGTGCTTGCACCTCGCGCAACACGCAAATACCAATTTCTTTTTTCACAAGCACGCGAGGTGCTTGCACCTCGCGCAACACGCAAATACTAAACCCCCCATCTCCCCCCCCCCCATTTTTTTTTTTTTCACAAGCACGCGAGTTGCTTGCACCTCGCACAACACGAAAATACTAAACCCCCCCATCTCCCCCCATCCTTCCCCCCTCTCTTTTTTTTTTTTTTTCACAAGCTCGCGAGGTGCTTGCACCTCGCGCAACACGCAAATACCAATTTCTTTTTTCACAAGCACGCGAGGTGCAAGCACCTCGCGCAACACGCAAATACTTGATTTAGAGGGGCAATGCTTTAGTTTTTTTCACAAGCACGCGAGGTGCTTGCACCTCGCGCAACACGCAAATACTAGTTATACTATATAAAGCTAGATTACCACTCACTGACTGACTGACTCACTCATTGACATAATTGTTCTCCCAGATGGTGGATGGGGAGGTGGCTATATTTTGACAGATTCGTAAACAAGTAACTCTCAAACCTACGGGAAAAGTGCCAAACCTCCCCTTTTCCCCCCCCTTCTCCCCCCTCCCTATCGTATCTCGGAAACTACGAGACCCGTATTTTTTTCTTTTTACGGATTCGTATAGAGGAGGCTCGGTAAAGTAAAAACCATTTTTCAAAGTCCCCCCCCCCGCCCGCCTTCTCCCCCCCTTTAGGCGGATCTACGAATCTAAGAGACTTGGAACATTTTTTTTTTCAGATTCATTTAGAGGGGCAATGCTTTAGTCGAAATATTTGTGCAACCCCCCCCCATCACCCCCCCCCCTCTTTTTTTTTTTTTTTTCACAAGCACGCGAGGTGCTTGCACCTCGCGCAACACGCAAATACTTGATTTAGAGGGGCAATGCTTTAGTTTTTTTCACAAGCACGCGAGGTGCTTGCACCTCGCGCAACACGCAAATACTAGTTTACTATATAAATGTAAAAAATTCAAGGATATGTCTGTAGACGCTAGATACAGTGAAGTTTCCAGGCACAAGCTCTGTTATAATTGTCTGCGTCCTGGTCATTTCTCTGCTCACTGCAAACATCACTCTTGCAAATTCTGCAACAGAAAGCACAATTTACTGCTACATAAATCACAGTCCAATAATGACAAGACAAACTCATCTGTTGATAAGACTTCTGCAATATCACTTCCTCAAGAGGCGAGTTCTTCCCAGGCAACTTCTACAATTGCTATGTTCAATCCTCTGTCACTCTCTGTGGCAATGCCTGGGCAGATCCTGCTATGCACTGCTCAAGTGAAAATAATTGATAATCAATCCTCTGAAACATACATTGTTAAGGCACTCTTAGATAATGGCAGCCAGTCCTCATTTATAACTGAAAGAATGCAGAGAAAAATGAATTTGTCTTGTTCTAATACAGACATATCAATTGCTGGCATAAATAATAAAGTGACTCATACTAGTAAAATGTGTAAGATAAAACTTAAATTGCGGATTAACTTATTCCAGACAAATGTAACATGTAGTGTCTGAGATTACTGGCATGTTGCCTAGCTCCGTGATTAACTCTTCTGATTTAAACCTTCCTAAATCTGTAGACCTAGCAGATCCTACCTACTATATACCCTCTGAAATAGATTTACTGCTAGGTGCTGATGTTTACTGGGAAATTATGGAAACTAGACAAATTAAATTAGGGAAAAATAAACCTACACTACAAAAATCTAAACTGGGTTGGCTCGTGTCAGGCCCAACCGGTGTGAGGCCTACTACTACTACTACTTGTTCTAACTTTTCTCAAGAGATTAGGGACTCTCTGGCTAAATTCTGGGAAGTTGAAAGTATTCCTACTCTGGCAAATAAAAATGTTAAGTTTTCCAATGAGGAAAAATTTTGTGAAAACCACTTTATCGAGAATAGTAGTGTTCAAAGTTGCTTTATGCAATCACTTGCTTAATGCTTTATGCTTTCTATTTTAAGCAAGCTATTTTATATGCTTTATTATAAGCATGCTTTTTTATATGCGTAGTTACCTGTTTGTGGATCAAGGGCTTGCTTCAGAAAGCGGTACTCCTGGACACGGCGCGTATCGTTAGGAGGTTCCTCTCTCTAGAGCCCTGACCACCGGTAGCTTGGACCCTGTTCCCGATACCGGTGGGCTACTATTTTTTATATTTTGAAATGTTTTTTTTTGTGTTTTATATATATATTTAAAAATGTAATTTATATGTATATAATTAGAAATAAAAAATAATAATAATAATATTCCACAAACTTTCACACATCGCTATCTAGTCCCAAACTAAGCAGAGCTTGTGGTATGAGTACTAGACAACGGATAAACATACATATATTTCTAAATACATACATATTATAGATAAATAATAACACCCAGACAAAGAACAAATGATCGTGCTCATCACACAAACATTAATTGTCCTGGGTGGGTATCGAACCCACGACCTTGCGCATAGCAGTCAGGCTCACTGACCACTATACCAATAGGCCTGTCAATATTACATCGCGTTTATGAATTTATTACGGAACAGTAAAAAATAAAACAATGAACTTTCCTTCATACTTTCCAGGCTCAGGACTGTCTATAATTGGTTAAGTGTTAATATGAAATAAAGTATTTTAGTATTTAAAACAATTATAGGCGTATTTAAAAGTTCATTGATTGTATTTACAAAAATGACCTACATATGTACAATTTTTTTTTATTTACACTATTTACTTTCAAATTTTTATTTACATGCAGAAACATTATCTGTTCTACTCTTGTAGTAGATAACCGTGTTCGTCGATCACTAATGAGATACACAGACTTGGAAAATATTCTTTCACAAGGAACCGAAGTTACCATGATGTTTATAAATAATGCATACAATTCGGGGTAAATGAATTTGTGTTCTCGCCAATATTTAAAGGGACATTCCGTTCTTTTAATTAAGTTGTCAGCTAAATATTTTTCCAACTCTTCGGAAGCCTGAAGATCTGAGGGTTTAGGTTCAAACTCTTCGCTTCGCTGTCAAATTCAGACCACAAACTGTATGTCGGCATGTCGCATTCGAAAATTTGGGAAGGAACAGAATTTGCAGCTGATGTCGATGGTACAGGTGGAACTTGTACTGAATTAGTTGGTTGTTGAGTTTTCTTAATTATTTCATTTGTAATTTTCCTTTTTATTTTTTTCAGGTCTTCGATGCGTTCTGTGTCTTTTATGGCTTTTAGTTTAAATCTAGGGTCCAAAACTGTGCTCAAACTTATTGTGTAATTTTTTTTCTAAATCTCCCAGTCGTTTTGTCATACCCTCTTTTAATTTTATGGCAAGTTTTTTACTGGGTGGTATAATTCTTGCAGCCTGGTGTAATTGTCGCATATGTTTATGAGACTTGAAGTTAAAATAATCGCTTTGCTCGCTACCAAATAATTTTCGGCACTCATTTCTACAGTGGCTTCGTAAAACGGTTTTAGTATGACACAAATTTGTTCAATACACTTCCACTCTTCCATAGGTATTATTGGAAGATCGGTTCCTAAATTAGGAATGGTGGCTTGTAACGATTCGCCTATCTCAACGAACCTTTCCAGCATTAGGTATTCCGAGTTCCATCGTGTTGGAACCGATTTAATTACAGTTTTGGGTTGATTTACGTTCTGTTGGTTTGATTGATATTTTAATAATTTTTCTTTCGATATAGAGCTTTTCCTGAAGTGGTTAACAACTCTTTGCACTTTCTCTACTGTTTCTTTGATTTCGGCAAGTGCATCCTGAACGACGAGGTTTAGCTTATGCGCAAAACAACCAAAATGAACCCAACCATCTAATTCCAAATATTTTGCTGCACTCTCCATGTTGTAGGCATTGTCAGTGACAAAAAAGTTGACTTTATCGTAAATGCCCCAGTTTTCTAGTAAACATTTCAGTTCCCTATATACTTTTATGCCTGTATGGTGCCCTTCTGATTCGCCACATTGAATTAGTACCGATTTTAATTCAATAGGGTCTTCCGTCATAAAGTGCGCCGTTATACCCATATACGAATCCATAGTACGGGAAGTCCAATAATCAATCGTAATGCTCACTGATTTTGCATTCATCTGGACGAATCTTGAAATCTTGACTTCTTCTAGCCTCTTCTCATAAACTTTTGGCAGAAGATTCACTGACAAAGTTTTTCGGTCCGGTATTTCATAATTAGGATTTAGTGCATGCGTGTACTCACGAAAACCTACGTCATTTACAATAGAAAAAGGTTGAAAATCGTATACAATCATTTTCAAAAGGCTTATATCAATTTTGTTCCTTTCCTCTGGTTTGAGCTTTTTTGCTATATACGCTTGCATAACTCTCTGAACTTTTTTAGGAGGTTCACCAACATAACCGTCACCGTAATTGTTAACACGCCTCCCCGTCTCTCCACCACCACTGCATGTAGGGTTGCCACCTTTTTTTTGTGCAGTTAAAGTACATTGGTTAAAATAGGCAAGAAAAAAAAGTACATAGCATCAAAATAAAGTACAATTTATTTTCAAAGTCCCTTTCCGCTGTCTGTCCCTATGTATGCAGATCTTTAAAACTACGCAACGGGTTTTGATGCGCTTTTTTTAATAGATAGAGTGATTCAAGAGGAAGGTTTATATGTATAATACATGCATAATATAGTAGAGAAACAATGACAATTTTAGAAGTTTCTAATGTGATGTCTTAATAAACATATTTTTTTGCGCTAACATTGCAAACGCTGGCTTAACCGTACGAGATAGATCAAAATAACGTACTACAGTACTGTATACACCTTAATAAGGTATACAAAAAAGTCCGCAATGGCATATACATATCTCTTACGGATAACATACTATACATTTTAATACTTCAAAAAATGGGCAATTATAAAGCGCTAATTCGAAAGCTATTTACACAAATACCGTATTAATCCTTATCATTTTAAATACGTTAGTTGGCTTGAACATTTCATGACAATTAATTTTTCCCTTTACTCCATGCAAATTAAATGAATACCTTAGGAGATATAGCAAAATCAAAATTATGCGCAACGAAATTAATTTCGTGTTGCCGTGATTTGACCGGGCGCCTCGCTTCCGAGCCGAGGGAGTCCAAAAGTTTATGTAGTATATCAATGTATGGTGGAATTGTGTATCCTATATAATTATGCCTACAGAAAAGTCCGCGATGGCATGTCTATATGTTAAAGATGACATCCTGCCTATGTCCATTTAATACTTAAAAAAATTGACAATTATAAAGCGGTAATGTAAAAGGTATTTACACAAATACGGTATTAATCCTTATCATCTAAATTAATATTATGTACCTATAACGAGGAAAGATGATTGATTTTTTGTTTGTTACGATTTAACTCAAAAACTACTCAACCAATTTTATCGAAAGCTACATCTCCGCGGAGTAACATAGACTATTTTATATTTTCTGTAAAGAACCCGTGCGAAGCCAGGGCGGGTTGCTTACTAAAAATTAATTGCCGAATGAAATAATGATGTTTAGTTTGCAAATAGGTTATAAATAACACTTTCACACGTCTTTTTTTCGTAAATGTAAACTAGATGAGACCAGTGTTTCTTAACTGACTACTCTGAGAAGAAACACTGAAACAACTCAGAGGTCAACGACTCTTTTAAAGTCCATACAATCTGTAGTGATGAAATCATATGAGAGCCATGTAGGTTTATGTCTGAGTCGCCCTTTAGAGAACAGAATCACACAGATTTGAGCAGGCCCGTCCAAACAGTGCAAGCATTTGTCAATTATCGCGTAGCTCAATGGCTCTGCAAAGTACCAACTTGCTGCATTGGACTCGATGGAGCGCAGAGCTAAAAGACTTATAGGCGACGAGGTGCTGGCGGACAAGCTTCATAGCCTGGCTCATCGGCGAACCGTTGCTTGCCTGTCAGTTTTCTACAGATTGTACTTCGGGGAGTGTGCGCAGGAGCTCCATGACCTAATTCCTCCATCTCCCTTTCACTACCGGTCAACCAGACGCACGGCTGGGTACCACCCACACTTGGTTGATATACCGTCTTGTCGTACCAAGCGCTTATCTTCCACATTTATTATGCGCATAGCCAAGCTGTGGAATTCTCTGCCGACTTCTGTATTCCCTGCCACTTATGACCTTTCAGCCTTTAAAGCACGAGTAAATAGGCATCTTCTGGAGTCGCTCGTCCCATCTTAGACCTCATCTATCGCTTACCATCAGGCGGGATCGAGGTCAAAAGTGGGCCCATCAGTAATAATAATAAAAAAAGAACCTTAAGGAGCTCGAACGATTTGACGAACAATACCCACCCAAATGTCCGTACATTTAGGTGGGCCATATAAAGCGCTCAAACTACCAGACAGTGCGGTAATCTATTCATAATATTTGTTGTTATCCCACAATGCTATCACATTCACAACATATCTTTTGCTTTTACTAAAATAAAATATATTACTTGAAAAGAAAATGATATTGTCATCTTGTACAAACAAAATTAAAAATGGTAAAGTAAAAAAAAAGTATATTCTATTAATTGAAAAAGTAAATAATATTGTCATGTCAAAATGTATATGAAATAATCATTATAAAAAAATAAATGAGTAAAAAATCAAACAAAACAGATGTAATTGGAGCAGCTCAATCCCAAGCATTTTTCTCCGCAAGATAGTCTTTAACAGAATCTGCTTCACAAATGATTTAAATTTATTGAGGCTTAGTTCTTGCACATGACTGGGAAGTTTATTGTAAAAGCGTATATACTGACATCTAAATGAGCCCCCAATTTTCTTGAGCCTAGTTGAAGGAACAATGTATATGTACGTAAGCGCATTAGTTCAGAACAGCTGCATTTATTAGACTAATTATTTTTTTGTTGTGTTCGTAATAATTGTCTGGATAGGGTTTGGAGAGAAAACTATGATACCGAAAGAAAAACTGCACCCGAGCGAAGCCGCGGTAGGCACCTAGTTATGTTTTAAACATATTTCTTATTACTTTTTGCAGTTTGTATCAAATTAGTATCTCTACTAAAAAATTGCACAGCATCTTTACAGTCTGTTTAAATTAAAGTAAATAAGTAATTCATTTTTTATCAAATTCAGAGACGCTTTGTTTATCACGACTAATGTTTTCAAAATCCCAAAGAAATCAAATCATGCGAAATAAAGTATTTTCGTGTACTTTATTGCTCTCATAAAGTATAGAGTACAATTACCTGAAATAACCTACAATACTTTATTATA
Organism: Tholera decimalis; assembly: GCA_943138885.2. Taxonomy (NCBI): domain Eukaryota; kingdom Metazoa; phylum Arthropoda; class Insecta; order Lepidoptera; family Noctuidae; genus Tholera; species Tholera decimalis. The sequence continues at coordinate 1,587,737 of OW964552.2, read as the reverse complement.
AAGTACGGGTGGCAACCCTAACTGCATGCAGCGTTCCTATTCCCACCACCAACATTTTCCACATGAAAACCTACGATTTCAGACGACAAGGGATTGTTACTTACTGTTCCAGGTGCAATTGACTCAAGGGTTTTGCCAAAATTCAATAAATTATTTTACACCGAAATATGTTTTTGTTTTAAATGTTGTGTTCGGTCCGACGTGAAACAGAACGCACCCTTTTGACATAAAGAATTTGATCTTGACATTACTCTGACTTGACAGATAGACTTGCTTGCTTGGAAAAAATGCCGGTCGTAGGGACCCTCTTGTAATTGTAATTGTAATTAAAATATCGTTGGAATCGCGTGTTGAGACCGATAATTGGGTCGCGATTATCTATTTGTTGAAGTGTATTCCCCATTTGTCGAAAACCCCGGGATATTGTTGGATTATACACCGTATTGTTGTCGGTCGGCTGACACGCGGAATTTGTTGGAAATCGAATTGGATCTCACGAGATATGAGCAGATTGATTGTGAACAGTGTTTAATTGAACTTTGTAATCCCGGATTAACGAGAATCCAGGGATATTTCTCGGAACACATCGCCTTATTGCCTACCACGCGTAGCGCGCGCTTGCTGGAAACGAGTTAGGTGTGATGCTGGTCAGGACCGCGCCATCTGGAGATCGACGCCTTGTGACCGTCCTAGAACCCGTAACTTACATCACACGTTACAATTACTCACCTCATATCACATACATACACACTTTGGACGTGATCAAACAGATCCGGGTTGCCGTCTACAGCTCAGGTGAGTGTTATTTGTAACTATTTGTAAGGCCTCGGAGGCTATAGATTGTTGTCGGCCGGAGAGCCTGTAGATTATTGTGTAACCTTGTTTATTGTAAGCAACGTTTATAGCTCCACGTACCGTGGAAAGTTTAGGACACCCAGTTACCGTTGCACTGGCCAATTGTAGTCCTGAACATGACTTCTTGTTTTAAATTTGTAACACTCGTTTTAAACGAAAACTTTTGTTCACAGTAATTACATGTAGCAGTTTTACTGCCATCAATGGGCTTTTCAAAAAAGTTCCATATTGGCAAATCACTGTTCCTTCTAGACATTTTCGTCCGTTAAATACCTAGGTACACACACACAAAAAAACAACACAATATCACACTCAGTCAATCGTCCTTACACAATTATAGGTTTTTATGAACTTAACAATATTGCGTGTCCTATCACTGTTTATTTACACTAAAAAAGAAGCATAACAACATTACGTTACGTGAGCCGCTCGAGATCGCGATATCGCACGCGATGCGTAAAATGATTTAGCACACGACCGAAAGCATTCGCTAGCATGCGACGACTGGCCACACCGCACGCACCGCGCTGCTATTGCTTAATTTTATTATTACTACTTGCGATTTCGATCATGCGATGTGCGACGGGCAGAGACAATGTAAAGCAAATAGCAACAAGTGAGAGCGACGATAGCATTTGCTTTATGTTATGAGTGATAAGCACGGTGCTTTATTTTGCTATTTGCTTTATTAACCACCACTAATCGAGAATACTGTCCGTCTGAATGATGGAAGGTTTTGTGTGAAAATTCCTTTGCGTGAGGTACCTAATGAGGCTTTAGGAGACTCTTATCTTATTGCTAAAAGGCGTTTCTTGAATTTGGAAAAGAAACTGAATAAATCTAGAATGAAAAATGACTATGCTAAATTTATTAATGAGTATCAACAATTAGGCCATTTAATTTATTTTATTTTATTTTATTTTATTATGTTTGGAAAACTTACAGCTAGACAGAGAAAATAACAAGGATAATAAATACAATATGGCCAATTACAAGTTTTCACTAATAACTAGATATACAATATAATAATACAGACAGGTTTGCTGAAATACAGAGAGAAAAAAAATATATAAATAAGTACAAATTGTTAAAAAAAAAAACTTAAATATTTTCAAAGAAATGCCTACATAGTCTTCTTCAACTTAGACACGCTAGTATTAAAGATGTCGATATCAACCTCCTGGCAAGTCGCATTGTACACACGGCTCGATCTAACCATGTACGAGTTTTGCCTATAGTTAGTTCTTGTCGTTGGTGTGTGCAATAAACAGGATGTACGTAAGAATGAACCAGGTACACGCAGCCCAATTTTGCCCAACAACTCAGGGACATCACTGGATCCGTTCGCAATATTAGTTAGTAAGACCAAGTCGGATATTTTTCTACGTTCGTATAACGGGAGAATATGAAATCTTTTGCATCGTTTAAGATAGTTTGGTAGATATGTTCTGGAACGAAATTGAATGTACCTTAAAAACCTCTTTTGTATGCCCTCTAATCGACTGATATACAAATTATACTTAGGGTTCCAGATTTGAGAGGCATACTCGAGGTGACTACGAACAAAGGAGCAATACAATATTTTAATAGTTTTGATGTTCCTGAACTCTGATGAGACCCTACAAATGAAACCTAGCGCCTTCGACGCTTTGTTGACAATGTTATCAATATGTGTGTCAAAAATAAGTTTTGAGTCGAAAGTAACCCCAAGGTCCTTTATTACATTGACCCTTTGGATTGGGGTATCTAAGAGATTGTAGGGGAAACATATAGGGTGCGGTTTGCGGGTGAAAGTACACACATAGCATTTGGAGACATTTAAGTCCAGCTTATTTAATTTGCAGTATGCTTGAAAAGCCTCTAGATCTGCCTGCAGTAGAAGAGCATCTGTCTGGCTTGTAATCTGTTTCATGATTTTCATGTCGTCTGCATACATCAATATTTTAGAGTGCTGGAAACAGAATATTACGTCGTTGATGAAAATATTGAACAAGAGCGGCCCTAATAACGATCCCTGGGGAACTCCCGAGAGAATACGCATAGCTCTAGACGAGTAACCATTCAGCACCACAGTCTGGCAGAATTGAAGTAACACGTCCGAACTTCGGATACTATATTCCTCATCATGCAGTGATTCGCGAAAGTAGTTAAACCACTCGCTTAAGAGTAGTATTTGATGCATCTTGTAAAACTTCCTCAAACAAATCGCTAAATGATATCCAATTTGTTGGACCCGTAGTTCAGGACAAAATAAAAATAAAATTGCCATTAAATCATTTTATTCTCTTGGGAAAACTTACAGCTAGGATACAGATAGATCAAGAATATTGAAAGAAGGCCAATTACAAGTTTTCGCAGACAGTATTAGAATATAACAAGAGACAGTTGACAGATAAATTAAAGTAAGAAGTAAAAGTACTCGGAGCAAATTATACAATATAAGATTAGAAGTTAACATACTATATAAGACAAGAAGTTATACAGAAGCGCATACAAGTAATTAATAGTTGCATTATTCTTCAAAAAACTGATTGTACATTTTTTTTTTAAGTTTCCTGACATTGGTGGAGAATAAGTCCAGATCATTATTGACACTCTGACACATTGTATTGTATGATCTGCTAGCTCTTATTATATATGAGTTTTGCCGATAAACACACCGCACAGAGGGAACATATAGAGGTCGATGATTCCTTAACTGGAGAGATGGAACACGTAGCCCAATTTTGCCAATCAGTTCCGAACAGTCGGTTGAACCATTAGCGATATTAAATAAAAATACCAGATCAGCCATTTTTCTCCGCTCGATTAGTGGAAGAATATGAAACTTCCTACATCGACTGTGGTAGTTAGGAAGATAAGTTTTAGATTTATACTGAATGTACCTCAAAAATTTCTTTTGAATACTTTCGATGCGACTTATGTAAGTATTATAATTAGGGTTCCATACCGGTGAACAATATTCGAGATGACTGCGCACAAAGGCACAATACAGAATTTTGAGAGTTTTTATGTTTTTAAAGTCGGCTGATATTCTCAAGATTTGAAGAAGCTTTTTTAATGATATTGTCAATGTGTATGTCAAAAAAAAGTTTCGAATCAAAAGTGACGCCTAAATCTCTAATCGTACTGACTCTGGATATTAAAGTATTGGTTAGTTTATAGTCGTAAAGAATAGGTTTTGGTTTGCGAGTGAACGTACATATGTAACATTTAGATACGTTTAAATCTAAGCGATTAGCGACACAATATTCTTGGAATCTGATCAGATCATATTGGAGTTGTTCAGCATCTTCTTCAGTTCTTATTTCACTCAATATCTTCATATCGTCCGCAAATAGAAGAACTTTTGCGTTGGAGAAACATCATTGATGAAGATGTTGAACAATAAGGGTCCAAGCAACGATCCCTGCGGAATTCCTGAGGGGACAAAAATAGGCCTAGATGTGTATCCATTTAGAACAACAGTTTGACATCTGTTGGCTACATAAGACGAAAACCACCTGAAAAGATTCCCGCTGATGCCTATAGCCAATAGCTTGCTCAGTAGTATAGCATGATCCAGGCGATCGAAACACTTGCTGTAATCAGTGTAAATTACATCTACCTGTGTGCGACGAGACATACATTCAGTCAAGTAATCAGTGCAAAGAACCAGGTTGGTGGTTGTGGAGCGACCTCGCAGGAAACCATGCTGGCGGTCACTGATACTTAATTTAAGAGTAGCGTATAGTTGTTTGTGAATTATTTTTTCAAGGATTTTAGCAAATATACATAGCTTAGAGATAGGTCTGTAGTTTTCCACGAGGTCCCTAGGCCCTTTTTTATGGATCGGAGTAATTAGTGCCGACTTCCAAATTGAAGGTACCTGACCCGCATCTAGAGATCGCCTGAATAGTATTGAAAGTGGAGCGGTCAGACTTTTAGCACAGTTTAGTATAAAAATAGGCGGTATATTATCTGGTCCTGCGGACTTTGTTAAGTCAACTCCTTTAAGCAGTTGGAATACCTCTAATTCACTAACTTCGACTGAATGTATATCCGAAACGAGATCACCTAACTGCGTGTCAGAATCCTGCGAGCGTGTATTAGAACGGTTGTTGTCACTGTTGCCGTCGGAAGTAAGAAAATTTGAGTAAAAATAGTCGCTGAACATGTTGCAGATATCCTCTCCATCGCTTGAGATGCGATTTCTATATTTTAATAGAGAAGGATACGAATTTGTTTGTTTTTTAGATTTGACGTATGACCAAAACGCTTTGGGGGTTTTAAAAATACTTTCTTCAATTTTTGTAATGTAGCAGCTAAACATTTCACTTTCAACTTGCTTAGCCCGCTGTCGGAGTAGGACAAACGACTCGTAATTATTGATATTGCCATATTTCTTAAACTTAGCATGATGTTTTGCTTTTTCCTTAATAATTTTAATCAAAGGCTGCTTGTACCAAAGAGGATATCTGCTAGATGTAATGACTGTCTTCACAGGTACATGAGAATCACGCAAGTCATTGAGTGTGTGGTAGAAAAATTTTATGGCATCCTCGAGTGTTCGAGTGCAGACTTCGCTTTGCCAGTCAATCTCGTTAAGCCGGTTATTAATGGCCGTATAATCTTCTATAAAGCTGACTTATATAGAAATTTAATACGAGATAGTGCAGGAAGAGTATGAAGTTCTACGAAATCAGCGGACACACAGAGAGCCTTATGATGTGGATCTTCCGGCACCAGGGGGTTATCGCAAATCGACACCGAGACCTCACTATTAGACAAAACTAGATCAAGAATTTTATTGTTTAAATTTACATGTGAATTAAATTGCGAAAAATTGCAGAGGGTAATATTATCAAAAAAACTTGTTTGAACACGACCTTGAATATTACTTGGCAAAACAGATTGACCATCATCATCTGGGTTCCAGGTTATGTTTGATAAGTTAAAATCACCGACAACTAAGAATTTATCAGCGGGATGCTTCTGAACAATATCTGTCAAATTATCAGAAAAGATAGTTAACTGACCTGCCTGGGAGTTTCCAAGATTTTGATTGCAGATGTACACTACACATATATTCATTTTGTATGATACGCGCGGTCGTTTCCTTTGTAGGGTGATAGTAATCCACAGGTCTTCAGCAGACGAGAACCATTCACTGCGTAGATCACTAACAAGTTCACGACGCACCGCAATAAGCACACCACCCCCCAAAGTTTGCTTTGTAATAGAATAATTTCTATCACGCCTCCACACTATGTAACGATCGTCAAATAATTCACAGTCCCTAATACCTTCAATAAGCCAAGTTTCAGTTAAGCAAATAATATCATAGGAATTAACACTCACACTACGATAAAATATTGACGTTTTCGTACGCAATCCCCGAACATTTTGGTAAAACAAACTAATAGGTAACATCGCAATCCGAAATATAATACATTAGTGCTTCAATAGAAATTCCAATGTGGGGTACATTCAGTTTAAAGCCAAAAATTGAGTCATTGAATATTAAAGAAACGAGTGAGGTCAAGCTTAATGCAGTCTTAATTACCAGTAAATAGGATAGAATATAATAATAGGTATGTTCAACACCGAGCGATAAGCGAACAAAAGGGCAGCGGCAAAGGAATGTGCACAAAAAAGTGGCGCCAGTGATTCTCAAACTATTAGCACAGTAAACAAAAATACACGGGTACGAAAAATTATGAAAAAGAACAATTGTTAAAATATAAACTTTTTGAGATCCTGTTCCGTTTTTATGTGATGGGTCGGAGAGGTAGCACTTTTCTTTATCAGAATTTTGCAACCCTTGTGGGTCCCAAGTATATAAAAAACCACGTTCTTTAGCAAGTTTCTTCGTTTTATTCAGAAGCACTTTGTTCTCAAAAGTCAGATGATCATTAACATAGATTACACTGTCAGACTGTAGACCCAACTTGCTGGCAGTTATAGATGACTTTAGTTTTTTTGCTGCAGCCACGAAATCATTCTTCAGGTATCTGTTGTAAACTGAGCAAATAATGTTTTTATTTTGGTCGTTGTTTCGCATCGGTACTCTCGCAATGAAGTTAATTTGTTCCTTCGGGATGTGACATCCAGTAATATCTCCAATCTTGCCAATAATTGTGAACAGATTTTCTGATTTAGTCGTTGGAACACCCTTAATTTCTAAGTTGTTCATTCTTAATCTTTGCTCAGTATCACGATGAAGATCTTCTATTCTGGAACATCGATCATGCAGCGCTGCCATCTCGTCCTTCGTCTTCTTAAGGCAGTCCACTTCACTTTCCAACACCGATGCTTTGGTGGCTAGTGTCTCCACCGACTGGTCCAGGAACTCGACAGCCGTTTTGAGACTCGAATATTCCGATCTGATAGATTTGAGCTCAGCCAGTTCCAATTGAATAGCCTTCATGTTCTCCATCAGGGTTGGTAAGCTGTCCATCTGGGCTGATAGGGCCTTCAGTTCAGACATTATAGACTCCATGTTGGCTGGAACGGGTGTAGCGATGGCCGCGGTTCCGGGACGAGGGCTGGATGCGGCCGAGGATTTACAATTACTGCACTTCCAAGTATTCTTGCGATCACCCAATTTCCTCCATCCACATTCTGTAATACCAGCACAGGGAAAGTCGAACTGCCCCTGACATCCCATGCATTTGGCGCCATCCCTGCTCTCAACTTGACAACGCTTACACTTAAACATAATGAGAACGTATAACTTTGAGATCCGTAGTCAGGTAGTTAGTTGCACACCGAGTCGCGAGGTGTATGCGTGTGGCCGATTTGCTGTCTACCGGCGAACTGGGACTTCCTCAGGTTTCGTCAGTATACATATGTAGTGACAGGTGATATTGAAAAAATGTATAGACAAGTTATGGTAAATGAATCACAGCGTCATTTACAGCTGATACTCTGGAGGGAAGACGAAAGTCAACCACTGAAAATCTTACAGCTGAATACTGTCACTTATGGAACATCTTCAGCTCCGTATCTGAGTACTAGGTGTCTTGTTCAACTCGCAGCGGAGTGTACTAATGAAGCTGTTGCCAATACTATTAGACATGACTTTTTTGTTGACGATTTGAATACTGGATCGGACTCAAAATCGCAGTTAAAAGCTAACATTTCAGGAGTAATCGACAAACTTGCTGAAGGCCGTTTCCCTTTGCGTAAATTTAGATCAAATTCCCCTGATATTTTTGATGACATACCTACTACTGACCAATCTCAGGATTTCAGTAAACAAGCCTCTGTCTTGGGATTGGGATGGACACCTAGCTCTGATACTTTGCACTATTCAGTCGAAATTAAATCTATTCCTAAAATAACGAAACGCTCTATATTGTCAAACTCGTGTCGAATATTTGATCCTTTAGGTCTCTTATCTGCTTGCACTATTTTTCATAAAATCTTACTACAGAAACTTTGGTTACTTAAAATCGACTGGGATGATGAAATTCCAAAGGATATTGAAAACTCATGGATAGAATTCTATAATCAAACTCAATGTTTCACTCAGATTCAGATACCTAGATACATTTTCTGTAGTTCTCCTATTTATATAGAGGCACATTGCTTTTCTGATGCCTCACAAGATGCATATGGTGCATGTATTTATCTAAAATCAACGAATAGTTTAGTTGAGATGAAATGTATCTTGTTATGTGCTAAAACTAAAGTTTCTCCTTTGAAAACTGAAACGATTCCCCGTCTGGAATTGTTAGGTGCTTTACTTAGTGCAAAACTATACTCTAAAGTACTTCAATCTTTAAGAATTAAGATTTCACGCTCAGTATTTTGGACAGATTCAACTATAGTTTTAGGGTGGTTACACACTCCACCCAAAACTCTCAAAACTTATGTAAGCAACCGGATTGAACAAATTCGGGAATTAACTGATATAACTACTTGGCGTCATGTACCATCTGAGCATAATCCTGCTGATATGGCGTCCAGGGGCATTCAACCACGTCTTCTCTATAATAATACTCTTTGGTGGCATGGTCCTTCATTTCTGGCCAAGTCTGAAAATGAATGGCCCCAATATAAATCTTCTTCTACTTTACCTGAAATAAAAATAAGTTTAAATGTTCAAACTATGCCTACTAATATTGTTCCATTTCAAAAATACTCTAAACTATATAATCTGCAAAGGATATTTGCTTATGTACTAAGATTTATAAATAACATACAAAATATGCATACTAAATTTAATGGTGAACTTACCTGTTCTGAATTGAACAACTCACTGGTACTAATAGCTAAGGCGTCGCAGAAAGAATGCTTTTCAAAAGAAATTCACTCACTTGAAACTTTACATAAATTAAATTCTAAATCAAGAGTTCTCTCTTTGAATCCATTTTTGGATGAACACGGTGTGTTGCGTGTCGGTGGACGAATCGATAATGCATCTCACTGTCCTTATGGGAAAAGACATCCTATACTACTGGACTCCAAACACACTTTCTCGAAACTTCTATTTGAGCAAGAACATCTTCGTCTTCTACACTGTGGCCCTCAGCAACTTTTAAATACTATTCGTGAGCAATTCTGGCCTACAAGTGGAAAGGTATTAGCTGTAACTACTGTTAGAAAGTGTGTTCGTTGTCAAAGATTTAGAGCTAAGCCTTTAAACCCCATAATGGGTAATTTACCGCAACCTCGTGTAACTCCTGCTCCACCATTTGCGACTTGTGGCACTGACTTTGCAGGACCTTTTTTAATCTTAAATACGTAGGGTGTTCAATAAATTTTGTCGTGTGATCATATAAATTTATATTTTCTCAAAATAAGACCCACTACAATTAATACATTTATTCATACGCATAAACCACTCATTTATCCAATCCTCCCACTTTTCTTTATTAATTAATTGTAATTCTTCCTCAAACGCACCAACCAACTGCTCGTCCGTAGAAAACTTGCGCCCCTTCATCCGTTTTTTCACAAACGGAAATAACCCGAAGTCACAGGGTGCAAGATCAGGACTGTAGACAGGGTGTTCCAGTACTTTAATACCAGATGCTCTCAGAAATCGCGAAGTAGCGCCAACTCTATGGGCTGGTGCATTGTCGTGATGTAGGAACCACGAGTCGAGTCCCGAGTTCGGTCGTCGATTTCTCAGTTCTTCGAACAATTGAGGCAGGCAAATCTCAGTATACCATTCACTTGTGACAGTTTTCTGTACGCTAAGCCTCACTGATTTTACTAATCCTTGTTTACTAAAAAAACGGCCATCATAATTTTTTCACCGATTTCGATTTTCGCAATTGTGTTGGTTGTTCTTCGTCTTCGAAGACCCATATTTTACTTTGCGATTTAGTTGGCACGTCGTAATAATAAATCCAGATTTCATCTCTCGTGATAATTCAACTGACACTCTTGGATTGGCCATTGTCAAATTTTTTCACTATAGATTGCGCCCATTGTATGCGTTGTTGTTTTTGGTGCTCACTTAAAGTGTGGGGTACCCACAATGTACAAAGTTTTTTTACATTTAAATGCTTCGTCACAATGTTGTGCAAAGAGGATACAGGAATATGTAAGAGTTCTTCTAACTGACGATACGTGATTTGGCGATTTTCTCTAATGGCTTTTTCCACACGAGTTATGTTTTCCGGCACTTGAATTTCCGCGGGTCTTCCCGGTCGCGGGTCGTCGTCTAACTCAAAATCCCCGCGTTTGAACTGTAAATACCATCGTTATACAGTCCTTACAGAAGGAACTTCCTGACCAAGAACAGAACACATCACGTCAAAACATTCTTGTTTAGATAAACCGCGTTTAAAGTTATAGTAGATAATAACACGATAGTCTCGTTTGTGCAACGACGTCATCTCAATTTTTTCCATTTTTTCCTCAAACTAAAATATTAACTGTAGGAAGCTGAAACAAATGTGTTAGCTCTTGTAATTGACGACACTTAATAATGGACACAAAAACTGTCGCTGTACGCTTAGCGTTTGCAGACACGTCAAGACTTATTGAACACCCGTAGAAAGGGCCGCGGTGCCAAAACCTCTAAGTGCTACTTATGCATATTTGTTTGTTTCAGCACCAAGGCTGTTCACTTTGAAGTCGTAAGCGACTTAAGTAGCGATGCCTTTATTTTATGCTTGCGTAGATTTGTTTCACGACGAGGCAAATCTCACACTATATACTGTGATAACGGTAAAAATTTTGTAGGTGCGAATAATGAACTGAACAGACTGCTTAAGGAAAGTGAACGTTTAGTTAGCGACTACGCGAGCAAGGAAGGTATAACGTTTAAATTCTCTCCCGCATATGCACCGCATTTCGGCGGTATCTGGGAAGCCGGAGTCAAAACGGCCAAATATCACTTAGAAAGAATAGCGGGTAACTCAAGTTTAACTTTCGAGGAATTATATACACTCTTTGCACAGATTGAGGCTATCATGAACTCGCGTCCGATTACTTCAATGTCTGTTGATCCATCTGATCTATCCGCACTTACACCTGGGCACTTTCTTGTGGGTAGACCATTGACCTCACTACCTTCACCCGTTACTGAACGAATCGGTATCAATAGATACCAACTGATTGAGCGCTTAAGACAGCACTTCTGGTCTCGATGGACAAAGGACTACCTAGTCACTCTTTAGCAACGCGTCAAATGGCAGCAAGCACAGCACCAAGTTCGTGTCGACGACCTGGTCTTAATATTGGATGACCAGCTGCCACCTATGAAGTGGCTCATGGGCCGCATTCTGAAGCTGTATCCAGGAACTGACGGTGTATGCAGGGGTAGTCGACGTCAAGACAGAGAATGGCGTCATTCATAGGCCCGTCTCTAGACTAGCCCTACTAAATTCCCAAGAGCTCCTTGGGGAACATGTCCCCAAGGGGGGGGGAGGATGTTTACAACGAAACCGGAACGCACTAATGCTCGCGAACCGAGCATCACCACACAAAGATGGAACGCGACGCGATGACAAGATCCTGTGGCGGCCATCTTCCTTCCCCTTTTTTCTCTGCTGCTGAATCGCGCGTACGCATTATGTCGCGCACCCTTTTGTGAAACTTAAATATTACTTTAACGAAATAAACGAATGTAAAACTAGACGCCGTCGACTTTGCTTGATCGCCATCAACACCCTTCACTTTGATAACCAATCGCTCATACAATGCACAAAGGAATATTATTATAAATACTATAAATTAAATATAATGTCAACAGTTATATGAGACGCGGGCGGAGGGCCGTGCTCTCACACAGTGACCACTGTTTAACTAATGTAAACACTACAATTATATATACACAATTCTATTTTAATAAAGAACATTCATTCCACATTCATTACTGCGACTTCACGCCTTGTCATTGCTGTCCCTAACTTATTCTCCAAAGTGCTGTCTAAAGTAAATCTCCGCTACCTTAAATATAATATCTAATATTAGTGCTCACACAATAGCACTAAAGTAGTGCTACGAGTTAGCGCTAAAACTCTTTTTACCCGACTACGGCAAAGCCAAAGGAGGGTTATGATTTTGACAGGCTATGTATGTATGTATGTATGTATGTATGTATGTATGTATGTATGTATGTATGTATGTGTGTATGTTCATCTGTTCCCTCATAGCTCCAAAGCTGCTTATCGGAACTCGACAAATGAGGTATCGTTAGAACCGTCTTGACCGTCCGCTGAACATAGGCTATGTGACGTGTCACAAAACCCAATGTGGCGCCCTCTAGGGCCCAAAAAGTGTTGTGTTAAAAAATAAAAATAAGATAAACACATCGTGTTTGATATCATTTGAAAGGGCGTGACATGCACATTTCCAAAACATTGCTTAAATTTAAAGTGGCGCCCTCTAGTGGACAAAAAATCATGTGTAAAAAAATAAAAATAAGGTGGATACACCGTGTTTGGTATCATTTGAAAGGGCTTCACTTGTACTTATCAAAAATATTACTTAAATTAAACATGGCGCCCTCTAGCGGTCAAAAAGTCATGTGTAAAAAATAAAAGTAAGTTAGATATACCATGTTTGGTATCATTTGAAAGGGCTTCACTTGAACTTATAAAAAATAAAGTAAATAGTATAGTAGCACAGTGATTTAACACCAAAATAGTTTAAATAATAAAAAGTAAAAAAACTAAAACCCGACTACGACAAAAAAATCAATGCTAAAAAGGATGAAACAAGATTTTCAGGATGCTGAAATAAACAAGGTTACTGGAAAAACAAGAACAGAACAAAAATAAAAGCCGTAGTCACACGTTATATAGGATATCAACCGTAACAAAACAGTTAATAACGTGACGTGTGACTACGGCTTTTATTTTTGTTCTGTTCTTGTTTTTCCAGTAACCTTGTTTATTTCAGCATCCTGAAAATCTTGTTTCATCCTTTTTAGCATTGATTTTTTTGTCGTAGTCGGGTTTTAGTTTTTTTTTGTTTACTAGACTGCGGCAGTTCCACTGGATTATATTGGACATTGAAAGTTGAGGCAACGTTGGACGGTGAGGAGATGTTGAACTGAGAAAGAAGATTGTGTAATGCAGAAAGGAAATCATTTATAGAAAAGTTAACATCATTTTTATCATTATTTTGATTATTAGAAAAAGCACAACCATTAGATGGCTGAGGGATTTTAAAATCATTAATAATATCATTATGGGCCTCTTTATTATAACCTTGTGATTTGGGTGGGGAGCATGGTTTCAGGAAGACAGTCTTTTTATAACTACTTGAAGCCTGCATTCTATTAGGTGAAGAGATTGATGGAGTATCTGCAAAGTTGTTAGAAGGAGAAGATAAAAGTGTGTCAGCATATGATTTAGTTACTGGGGGATATACTTTTGCTGCTTCAGCATAAGCAACTGAGCTATGTGCCATGTATGATTTAATCTGTTTTTGTCGAGAGAATTCAGGCAAGACTTATTAATGGCATAGTGAAAGCCAGAGCATAGACAGCAAGATGCATTTTCTAATTCCCTTTCACAGCTATCTCCAGTATGGCCTTGACCACATTTATAACAGCGAGGTTTAGACCTGCACTGAATTTTGGTGTACCCAAAACGACAGCAATTAAAGTATTGTACAGTGGGGAAAATATATAAATCAACAGGTACCTAATGCATTATAACACAAAGATTCTTTTAGGTAGAACCTGTCCATCAAAAGTAACAACTATGGATTGAGATGGCTTCCAAATGGTTGTACCATCAACAACAGATTTAAAATTAAGGCGTCTGACTTTTAAAATTGAACCGCAACCAATCGGAACTGTAATATTATCAATAACTTCCTCTGGAGACCATTCTGCAGGAATACCACGCACTAGACCCATCCTTGTAACATTAAACGTGGGTATAAAAGCTTTGTAATTATATGTTTCCAGACCACTATGTGAAATAAAAGAATTTACATCCAGAAAATTGGAAAATGCGAGAGAAATTTTATTACGCCCAATTTTTTTGACGCTACCATTAATTATATTTTGAAAGGCGTTATGTTTAAGAAATTTACCAAATGTGATTGGGTGCAATGTAGTAGCATCATCAGGGGAAATAGTTTTTTTCTGTAAATAATAATCACTGTCGGTCCGTCCAATTTTGGAATATAGTTCAATCGTATGGAACCCGCATTACGACGTGTATACCAAGCGACTGGAGAGTGTACAAAAGAGGTTTCTATACCATTTATGCTACGGGGATCATTTGGCTAAAGAGCTTACTGGCTACACTGAAAGGTTAAAACACTATCGAATGGAAACACTAGCCTATCGTAGGAAAAAGCTGGATCTCGTTATTATTCACAAGACTAGCTTTTGCCCGCAACTTCGTTCGCGTGGGAGGTTTTTCCCACGTAAATCCCGATATCATGGGAATTCCGGGATAAAAATATGTGTTCGTCTCCTGGTTCTAAGCTACTTCCCTACCAATTTTCAGCTAAATCGGTTCAGCCGTTCTTAAGTTATAAATAGTGTAACTAACACGACTTTCTTTTATACAACGTGTAACGGAAACCCCATATCTATCCAAAAGGACTGAAGACAACATCTGGTATGGAGTCTCTATGCAAAGTTTCAGCTCAAAATAAGTGACTCACAGAATTGACCCCAAATTATTGGTTTCATATGTTTCTTGAATACCAGTAATAACAAACGTGTCACAGCACTATGAAGGTCATCACTTTCCACGTCACTTGCCAATAAAACGATAATTCTCTTCGTTCTTCTTAATTTGAAAAATTCGGTCTCCGGTATCAATGTATTGAAATTTCTAATATGCTCCACACATGTAGACATAGGATTACAAAACCCTTGCTATATCGTTTGTTATCATCCAAAGAAGCCGTGCACTCGGTATGTATATACCCTAGAAATTACACGTTGTATATATAGATTTGTGTGTTTATTTTTTGTTTATGTGTAAACGTATCTCTATATGGACTTTGGTCTAAAAATAAAGTATTTTATATAATTATGGTAATCGGACGGGGTAGCTGAAGAAGCTCGCGCTCGGACGCCCCGCTTTTTTAGAGTTCCGTAGCCGAATGGCAAAAAACGGAACCCTTATAGTTCCAACATGTCTGTCCGTCTGTCTGTCTGTCTGTCTGTCCGTCGGTCCGTATGTCACAGCCATTTTATTACGAAACTATTAGGACTATACATGTAAAACTTGGTAAGTAGATGTATTCTGTACACCGCTTTCCGATTTTATGAGAAAATTTAAAAAAATATTTAAAATAAAGGGGGCTCCCCATACATGGAACTGAAACCGAAAATATTTTTTTTCATGAAACCTATACGTGTGTGGTATCTATAAACAGGTCTTTCAAAATGACATTAAGGTTTCTAAAATGACTTTTTCATAAAGTTAATCGTTTAAAAGATATACGCTTCCAAAGTAGTAAAATGTGTGTCCCCCCCTGATCTGAAAAAACCATAATTATGTTGTAAATCTTAATGTAAACTTTCAACCAAAATTGGTTGAATGAGATCGAGTCAGCAGTTTTTGAGATACAGTATATTTTCTAAAACCGCAAATATAACTTTGTAATTCATACAAATTCATACAAAACAAAGTTATTTGACGTAGTTGTAAAAATTGTGAATAAGCTAGTCTTAAGAAATTTGTAAGGTATTTTTTTTTGTTTCAATTAATTATATTAAGTATATTATATTTATCATAGTTACTACGGAAGTTACGGAACCCTTCATGGGCGAGTCCGACTCGCACTTGGCCAATTTTTTATATCTTCGGCCGCGAGACGCGTCGAGCGCGGCGACCGATTCTCAAAAATAATCCTTATAGCATGATTCAGTATTCACGCGCGATGACTTATTATTAGCGTATTTCATGTATAACTTTGGTGTTTATGTATATAAACACCAAAGTTATACATGAAATACGCTATTCCATAAAAAAGAATCACATAAATCGGTATCGATTTATGTGATTCTTTTTTATGGAATAGTTAATAATGTTAACTTTTTCAATTAGGGGTGACTGAGAGTGTTATAAACGTAAGCGTAGACAAATATTATAATCAGAAAGCTTCGAACTGCTAAGGAGTTACACGTGTTATTGTGAGTCAACCATAAAAGATAGATATATGCTGTCGTGGGATATTTTTTATATAATTTTAAGGAGAACATTTTCGTCATAAATGATTTCTGTGTAGCTTTAACCATTAAGGTTGCACTCGCGACGGAAGCTTAAAAAATGGAGTAATTTCTCCCGTTTTCCCAACATTTCTCTTCACTGCGCTGCTCCTATTGATTGTAGCGTGATGAAAAGTATACTATAACCAGCTCAGGAGTATGAAAAATAATTGTACCAAGTTTCGTTAAAATCCATCGAGTAGTATTTGTTTCTATAACGGTTATACAGACAGACAGACAAAAATTTTACTGATTGCATTTTTGGCATCAGTATCGATCTCTAATCACCCCCTGATAGTTATTTTGTAAATATATTTCATGTACAGAATTGACCTCTCTACAGATTTATTATAAGTATAGATAATGAACGGATCAATAGACTGTAGTGAACTTCTGGGTTCATTAATGATTAAAATACCAACTCACATTCCCAGGCATAATACTTACAGCTTATTTTATATCCCTGGCTCAAAAACCAACCTAGGTCACTACGCCGCGGTTCCAAGACTTTGTAGGCAATACAACATGCTGTCCAAAACAACCAATTTAGATATTAGTGAATCTCTTACGCAATATAAAAAATATATAAAAGATGTATTATAATTAGTGTTAATCTTTTTTTATGTATATCTAATTCATTTCTACAATTATTATTTTTTAATTTTCAATTAACTTATATTTTTTTAGCTTAGTTATTAATTTTATCTCGTGCATGCTGTGGTCTCTTATAAGTGAAAGAGTACACCTACAAAACACATAATTTGTATAACCTGAATATTTATGAACTGTGTATATATCTTTTGTTAGAGATCCTAAATCTATACTAATATTATAAAGCGGAAAAGTTTGTTAGTTTGTTTGTTTGTTTGTTTGTTTGCTTGAACGCGCTAATCTTCGAAAGTACTGGGTGGATTTGGATGAAATTTGGTATGGAAGTAGCTTGAAGCTTGAGGAAGGTTATAGGCTACTTTTTACCCGACTGCAAAAAAGGAGAGTTATGTTTTTACCGTGATAGAATCCACGGGAGCGAAGCCCCGCGAGAGTACTAGTAAATAAATAAATACATTTGCGCGGGACAGCTACGGATGGAGTATGAAAATTAGCAGTAATGGTTGGTATTTCAGAGCAAATAGGTTCTGTTAAAGTTGTTGTAGGACTTGTAGGATCCATGCAACCACAACTCGACGACTCGGAAACGTGATTTTTTCAGGTGCGACGGCGTTTATTACTATGACGTCAATTATTGTGAAGTATCTATGGCCTGACCAAATATAGATACTATAGTTATCTATGATGGTTGCTAGGAGACTGTTAGGATTTTTTCACTACTTGAAGTTGTCACTTATAATATAAAACACTGCGTACTTTTATTTCTTTATTTCCACAATATTTAACAATATTTAACATGGTAGCAGAGCGTGTACGAAATAATAACTTTTGAGTATCCGAAATGTCGAGCACTAAAATAGACCCTCTAACTAGAGAGAACTATGACACTTGGGTGATACAGGCTGAAGCTGTTCTCGTACGACACAAATTGTGGAAATACATCGAGACTGATGCTGCAGTGGTTGATAAAGAAGGCGATAGACAGGCGAGATCTGAACTCATACTTATAATCGCTCCTTCTGAGCTTAAACAAATTAAAAATTGCACTACTGCTAAAGCATTATGGGAAAAATTGAAAGACACGTACGCCAGTAAGGGACCTGCAAGAAAAGCATCCCTTTTAAAGCAACTGATCCTAACAAAATTAGAAGGACACGATGTAAGAGCTCATCTAAACAAGTTCATGGATATCGTTGACAAATTGGCAGACATGGACGTAGCTATTAATGAGGACTTATTAACAATCATGATGTTGTACAGTCTCTCAAATGAATTTGAGAACTTCAGAGTCGCTATAGAATCGAGAGACACTCTTCCGAAGCCAGAGGAGCTTCAAATTAAAATAATAGAAGAATGTGAAGCACGTCATAGCCAAAACATGATTCATAACGACGAACCTGAATCCTCTTTTCAAGAAGAAGCCCTATACTCATCCTGTAAAGTTTGCAAACGTAGTGGTAATATCTTCAAACGCAAAACTCACAAAATTTGTACCAATTGCTGGACGAAAAACAGTAAGAAGCATAATAAACATGCAAATATTTCTCATAAGAACAATTTTGCTATACAGTGCTTACTTACACATAATGAAAAATCTAGAAACAGCATTTGGGTTTTGGATAGCGGTTGTACGTCTCACATGACTAATCAACGAGACTTACTTAAAACTATAGAGAGAACATCCGGAAAACTACACTTTGCAACTAAAGAACAAACTGCAAAAATTGAAGGAAAAGGTACAGTCTTCTTTGTAACAAAAAAATGGTAATGGAATAGCCCTTACACAGCTAAAGGACACTCTGTATGTACCTAGCCTATGCACCAACTTGATGTCCGTCAGTAAGATGACAGATTATGGCTGTTCTGTCCTCTTCACAAAGAATAAAGCGACGGTCTACAATCCAAAAGTTGGAATAACCCTCACCGCATTTAAACAAGGAGATGGTCTTTATTACATCAAACCTAATAAACATGAGTGCAACAATCTGGCCAATCATAATGATGACACTGATTCGATTCCAATTGCCAAAAACAAAGCGAACTCATCAAACATCTACGACTGGCACAGAAAACTTGGTCACATGAACGCCAAAGATCTGAAATATGCACTTAAAAACGAGAATTTGATTGGGTTGAACTTCGATGCTTCTGAAACCTTGGCAGAGTGTGAAATCTGTATCCAAGCAAAAATACATCGAGTACCTACCCTCCGTGAGAAAACAACTCAACGAACAACAGAACGCTTAGAAATCGTTCATAGCGATGTATGTGGACCAATCAGAACGCCCACAGTAAGCGGAAACAAGTACTTCGTTACTTTTATAGACGACTATAGCCGATACAGTCGAGTTTACATGATTAAAAGCAAGAACGAAGTCTTAGAAAAATTTAAAGAGTTCAAGGAGTTAGCGGAAACGTACACTGGGAACAAAATCAAGTTCTTACAATCAGATAATGGTACTGAGTATGTGAACAAAGAGTTCAACGCTTATCTGAAACGTTGTGGGATACAGAGACGTCTCACCGCACCCTATACCCCAAACCAAAACGGAGTTGCTGAACGAAAGAATCGTACCCTTGTGGAGAAAGCGAGAGCAATGATGATTGACGCACAGGCACCATTAAAATTCTGGGGCGAAGCAGTATTCACTGCAAACTACCTATCAAACAGGAGTATAAACAGCGCCATTCAGAACCAAACAAAAAGAAAGCCATGTATTAATCATTTACACGTGTTCGGTTGCAAGACCTACGTTCTTATGAAAGGCACTAACGGTCACAAATTTGCACCAAAGGCAATTCCTGGCATGTTTGCGGGTTACTCAGAAACATCAAAAGCTTTCAGGATCTTCATACCCACGAAGAACTACATCATAACCTCAAAAGATGTTAGGGTATTGAAGACTATGTTCTACGATGAACCGAATAAAAATGTGATCTCCAGACTTCTCACTGATTTAGAGTTCTCACACGAACAATCTAATAAAACGCCATCGCAGCAAACAACGCGCAAGCGAGTGGATATTAAGCTTGACAATCATGAAGGAGATGATCAGCAGCATGACAGTGATAGTGACGCAGATGATCAAGATGAAACGCTGCAACAAAGTTTGGTCGAGAGCACTGAAAACGTTCGACAAGTGGAACCAGCAAATAATGAAAGTGAATACGAATCTCTTTTTGGATCTTTTACCGCTGTCGATGATGATGAACCTGATACTAAAGCTGAAGAAAATGCAACCGGTCAAACGAGGTCTTTGAGAGACAGGTCAAAAATCACAGCTCCTAAGCGCTACGATGATTTTATTCTGGCAGCAGCTGAAGAAATCGAAAATCTTCACAAGCCTAAAGAGCCTGAGACCCTCAAAGAAGCCATGGAATCTCCTCACAAAACAAAATGGCTAGATGCTATGCAGAGTGAAATAACTTCACTGCATGATAACCAAACCTGGGATTTGGTTGATTTACCCAAAGGACGAAGAGCTCTCCCTTGCAAATGGGTGTATAAAGTAAAAATGAATCCTGATGGTACCGTCGATAAGTATAAAGCCAGAATGGTTATCAAAGGTTACTCACAGCAACCTGGAACTGACTATGACAAAACATTCAGTCCAGTGGTTCGTCTGAGCACCGTACGAGCATTACTTGCTATAGCTGCTCGAGATAATCTTAAACTACTTCAATTCGATGTTTCAACCGCCTTTCTAAACGGCACAGTAAATGAAGACATTTACATGAAACAGCCTGATGGCTATCAGGATGGCACCAAACGAGTCTGCAAGCTAAAACGCAGCCTCTATGGACTGAAACAAGCACCGCGCTGCTGGAACACCTGCATTGCCGAATTCTTAAGGAATTCTGATTTCCAACAGAGTGAAGCGGATCCATGCTTGTATGTTCGAATCAGAGGACAATCTAAAGTGTTTATTGGTCTTTATGTTGATGACGGACTTGTAGTATACAATACTACCAGAGCAGGAGACGAATTCATCAAGGAATTGCAAACAAGGTTTAAGATAACTACGAAACCTGCGTCATACTTCCTTGGAATGGAAATTAATGTCTGCAAGGACAAGACCATCTCATTATGTCAAAAGGCCTACACAAAGAAAGTGTTAGAAAAATATAGAATGTCCAACTGCAAACCAGCACCAACGCCAATCATCAAAGAAAATGAGAAGGCAGAAGAAGAGGATGTCAACACGAACTTCCCATATAGACAAGCCGTGGGTTCTTTGGCATATTTATCAGTAGGCACAAGGCCTCATATTTCATATGCCGTGGGTGTCGCATCTCGAAACCTTGCAGCACCTACTAAGAAAGATATCATGCTGGTAAAACGCATCTTCCGGTACTTGAAAGGTACCCAACAGAATGGGCTAACCTATACGAAAAAGTCCCCTCCACGCTTAGTCTGTTACAGCGACGCAGATCATGCAGGAGACCAAACTACTGGAAGGTTGACATCTGGAATGGTGTGCTTATTTTCTGGAGCTGCTATTAGCTGGAGAAGCCAGAAGCAAACGACAGTTTCCATCTCCTCAACTGAAGCGGAAATTATAGCAGCAAGCGAATCTGCTCAAGAGATTTTATGGTTGAATCAGCTTATTAACAACTTGATTAAAATTGAGAAACCAGTGCTGAACCTGGACAATGAATCGGCTGTAAAACTTGCGCATAACCCAAAGTATGAATATCACAAGCGCACCAAACACATCAAGCTGAAACATTTTTTTGTAAGAGAATGTGTTAGCAATGGAGACTTTGACGTAATGCATGTTCCTTCGGAGCAGCAGTTGGCTAATATGTTAACCAAACCACTGTTCGGCCCAAGGCTGCATAATTTAAGTTCAGCATTGGGATTAAACAATATATTACCATAATATTCTTTTAAAAAAAAGTTAGAGGATGTGAAGTATCTATGGCCTGACAAATATAGATACTCAAGGAACTTGTACCTAAGATCCTTGATATATACTATAGTTATCTATGATGGTTGCTAGGAGACTGTTAGGATGTTTTCACTACTTGAAGTTGTCACTTATAATATGAAACACTGCGTACTTTTATTTCTTTATTTCCACAATATTTAACAATTATCAGTATTCCCTTTTCATTTACTTTACCTTATGAAGGAACGAATATTATGAACGAAGGTTCATGGATCTTAATACTTCAGATTCTCATTTTTTGTTTACCATATTCATACGAAAGGTGAATAGCCTTTGTGAGACCTCAGGAAGTCCTAGAGTTAACGTAATTTCCAGAAATTGAGTAAGTCCACATCCTGCAACTATTGCACCAGCTACGGCACACGTATTTAAATTCATTTCTTCTGAGGTGTTGTCTCCCTCTATTATAAAAATCATATTGCATAAACGACATTTCAGTTTCAATTTAGTCCCTAAACCTGTCAATCGTTCAGATACGATTTTAATTGATTTTAAACCGCAGTCCAGAGGTTCATGGCTTGGTATTTCCTCTATCAATAGATATTTCTTCGGTTTCCCTAAAACAAAGCAATATAAAAATCTGTTGTAATACTGACGGGCTGAAGAAATCTTTTTATGTTCAAACAGACAAGTTTTAATCAAAGAAAATATACAATGTTGAAATCACCTCTCTGCGTCATAATGTTTTGTTTGATTTAGTTCCTGCTGTAAATTTACATCGACTTCAATGAGTGATGATGGATTTTCAGTAGGTACTAGGTCTGCAAAAAACATAATTATAATATGTAGAAAATAATACATTGATTTTTGTGATGAGTATGTTTATATTTATTTAATTTAGTGATTCATTATTTCAGAAGACATTGATAATATATTTATTTACTTATGTAATAAGGTACCTGGGTCGAATATAGCCACCTTAAGGTTTCTTATCCTTCTTTTGCAATAATTAAGTTAAAACAAAAAAGTTTTAGCATTTATTCATGAAGAGTGCCTATTAAACTTCACAACAAAGGCCAAAAATACAAAGATATTTAACGATAAATAGTATTATCAAGAGTTTAAAAAAAAAATAGAAATTGGCCATATTTCCGACGAGGGAGGTAAATATGCCCGTGCCATATTTACTGTATGAATTTACGTGTTTAAAAAACTTCTGAATAAACTACAATAAAAATCGATATTATGTTTTAATTAAGCATTTATTTATAATTTTCTTTGGGCGACATTCATTCAGTAATGAAGTTTTTGTATACCTAACTAGTCCTGACTGCACCGAGTGTATATAAACTTATCAGTGTCTTCTTTTGTTAACCCGACACAGTCTTCGTGGACATACGTTTTACATAAAAAGCATAGTCTCATGTCTGCTATTCTATCCTCATTGCAAATGTAACAATACCAAGAGGCTTTAGATTTTTTCGAATGTCCTTTACCTTTTTGTTTAGAGAAACCTTAGCTTCTTCACTCCTTTTCATATTAGCAGAATATTGTTTTCTTTTTTGGGAAGACAATTTAGATGGGTCTGGCATATTTTTCATTTTTTGTTTAGAAGCATTAGATGGTCCTGGCTTATTATTTTTCTGTGTTAACATTGATTTTGTTAGCTCCTGTGCCAGACTATTAATCGCTTTTGCCCTAGGTGTAGTTTTTGCGCTTGATGTTTTCTCCGGGGTTTTTAAAATTTCACAAGAAGATGAATATGACTCATTGAGTGTTGTGGAGCTGACGTTTGATTCAGTTCTGGAGTATCTATTATTCTTTTGGGGCTTTAGTTTGGATAAAAGAATGTTGTTGCTACTATCGAAAACGTCATAGACGCTTGGCTGAGGTTCTGTAATGTTCCTATCTACTTGAGTTGTGTGCTGTGGATCAGTCATTATTTAAAATGGCAGCACAACGATTTGCATTATTTGGCAACAGATGTTCATAAGTCTGGGAATCTTTTTCTTGCGGAAGAATGATCAGATTTTCGCTAGCATTAGTAGCATCGCTGTCATTGGGATCTTCATTTTCTTGAGGAGGAATTAACAAATCTTCACTAGCATTAGTAGCGTCGCTGTCATTGGAGTAATTATTTCCTTGAGGAGGAATTAACAGGTTTTCACTAGCAGTAGTAGCGTCACTGTCATTAGGGTCATCATATTCTTGAGGAGCAATTAACAGATTTTCACTAGAATTAGTAGTGTCACTGTCATTGGGGTCATTATTGTCTTGAGCAGGATTTAACAGATTTTCGCTAGCATAAGTAGCGTCACTGTCATTAGGGTCATTATTTTCTTGATTTTGAAAAAAAGGTCCAGGTATTGTGGAATTAAGTGTAGGTATGCTGGGAGCGTATGCCTCTTCTGGTATCCTTGCTGGATTAAATGGGAAAATTCCAGTCGCTTCAAATCCAGATTTGATATTCGAAGGTGTCGCAGCATTGTCCCACGCTTTGGAAAACAATATTCCAAACCTCTGTTTTGTTATTTTCCTGTCTTGGTGTACTGACCAGTATTTTAAGACTTCCTCATCCCAGTAATACTCAAAGGATCGAAATACCGATTTATCCATAGGCTGCAATTCATGTGTGGTGTTACTAGGAAGGCAGAAAAGCTTAAAGTCGAATTTTTCTGCTGCTTCAACAATCGAATAGTCCAAGTGGCATTTGGCTCCATCGAAGATTAGTAAACAAGGTCCTGGCAATTTAAATTTCGAAAAATGATGAATCCAGTTCACGAACGTTTCAGAGTTCATACTTCCTTTGGGTGTCATTTGGGCTATTGAGCTGGTTGGTAGGGAATCTAGCCATTCTGGCTTCATGCGTTTGCCCTTAAAGAGAATCATGGGCGGAATCGCATGGCCCAATGCATTGCCACATGAAACTATTGTGACATTCTCACCATGTTCTGGTGCTACTAAATGTACTCTCTTGGATCCACGTTCAGCCAAAACTTCTGGTGATTTGTGCAAAGTAAGCTGGCAACCTTTTTCGTCAATATTAAAGATGCGTTCCGGTTTGTTCATAACGCCTTAGAGTGCGTCTAGGCACATTATAATGCTTTGCAGCTGTGTAGACTTTCATCTTCCCGCTTTTGACTGCAGTTAAAGCTAATTTCATTGACGCTTCTGACCAATTACCTCGAAGCCCCTTAGATTTATAGCGTGGCATGATCGAAAACAAAAATAAAGAACGTGTCAGAAATTTAATACCGTAAATATGGCTAAACGGTGGCCATATTCGCAGTCATGCAATTTTTTTGTTTTCATATTCACGAATCATAAATACACTATTACTCTGATAAATAAACAAAGAAATATCAAATTACAATCGTCACACAATATCGTAATGTGTATAAGAATGATTATAATCTGAAAAATAACAAAATACAGGACTGTACTCACTTAACGTTTTTATAACCTCAACAGCATGTCTCACTTTATTGGACGCTGAGCGACTAGCGGGCGCGCGGGAGGGATGACAGGTATCCCGTTCGGAAACATGCGACAATAGCGACAATTTATGGTCGCGTTCAGTTTATTACTAATTTTCGTGTTTGGAATAATGGTGTGTGGCTATATTTTCCGGCTGGCCATATTCGACCCAGGTACCTTAATATAATAATTATCGTATCATTTGCTGTCTGATGTTGTTCTTTTGCTAAGTTTAGATTTTGTTCAATAGATTGTATACTATTTTATTGAAATTGATTGGGTTTCCTCCACCTTTGTTGTTTTCTATATAAATGGTTGTTTATGTGTTATGTTTTGTTTATGTGTGTCTGTTGATTTACAATAGTTTTAACTATTTAGTTGAATTATTATTATTTTTTAATTTTGTCCTCTATGTACATTGTACAACCCTAGCATGTTCGCTTGATAATGTGTTTTTATTTTGTTTTATTAAATGTTCACCTAGGTATAATAATGTATCTAAACAAAAGTAATCTCGACTTCAATCAAACATGATTTTGATTATTAAACTAAAAACCTACGTAAGTATCATCAAAATTGGCCCACGTGCTTGGACTCTAGAGCACCACAAAGAAAACAAAAATTAAATACTGATGATCACATTACCCTCTTTTGTGTCTCACAGTCGGGTAAAAAGTTCCGGGCTCAATAACAGGGCTCCTTTATCGATCAAAGCCGCGTGCAATGTGCCCGCCTAGCGTACTCCCGAGTGATTGTCAAATAAATAATTATTTTATCTCATCTTTTGTTTATTTTATCATTATTTGTACAACCCTAAAGCAACCCTAAAGGGGGTGTTTGTGCACCCAACATGCACAAACACGCCGTCTACACGTTGGCCAATACGCATTGGCCACTACATTCGCCACTGTGTTGGCCAACGTGTAGAGCCGGCTTAACACCAAGAGAAGTCCAGACAGTTTTCTAAATTCTTGGTACGCGTACAGAAAGTAGGCATGTTTCTGCTTGTACTTCTACAAGGAGGTTATTGCCTAGGTATTTTCGTGTTTGTATAGGAGTGATGTATCTGTTTGGTGATTACTATTTTCTAATCTGTGCCATGGAGGCAGTCGATTTTGATGAGTAGGTAGGTACTTACTCGACATCCAATCGAGAAGCAGTATCATCCGGTTGTTGAGTAGCAAATCGCCAATCTAAAATAAAAAATGAAATAAAAAATTGATACCTATATGTAGAATTGGCAGCACAGCTGGTCCTTTTTTTCTGGGTGGGAAAATCATCAAATGACCCCTCCCGCTGTGGGTAGAGCGGAAGGGAGTGTCAGACTTCTACTGACTAAAAACCCACCTTGCTTCTTCAGTTGCCTTTGCGGTTCGAGGCCGCGGTATCTCGTTAGAACATTCCCGCAACCCCGTAAGGCAATAGCCCTATCGGGCCCCGTCAGTGCTACTGACAGCTCTTTGAAGCGCGCGCGGAACGTGGCGCGCTGCCAATTCGGGCCTGATCCTTACCGGACAGTAAGCTACTCCTGCTCGGCGTCCGCAGGAGTCTACGGTGGCCGGAGGGCGGTTCGCGATCCCCGACGCCCGGGGCGTCTCCCGCGGCGGCTGGGGCGTGAGGAAGAAAGTTGTCTCTCCCTCACGCGTTCAGCCTCCTCTTTCGCTAGCATGACTGCTTCGCAGAAGGAGGCGACTGCATCCCATTCCCCCTCGCCCCGCACCATGACCTGAACCAAGTTCTGTGGCCGAGTAAGCGATTCGGTAAACCAATTTCAATTATGTTGAACTAGTGCGCCTCGCTATCAACGATCACTGCTTACCATCAGATATGATCGCAGTCAAAACATGGTTACGTATTAAAAAAAAAATCATTCAATTCAATTTACTAGAAATATATTTTTATCAACTATCTTTTTAATATTCTTTATTTACGAAGTTATTTACTTATAATAATAAAGTTTCTTACCGTCTTTTTGCTATATTCTGAAGTAAGTGCTTTTGACGAGCAGCTTTCCATCTCTTCCCACTGTTAGTTTTATTTCCCATCCTTATTTTGTTGCGAGCTGCGGAAAAATTCGACACACATCCATCCTCGATAACCTTCCGCAGAACACTGCAAAGAGTATGTAATACACTATGTTTTAGAACACTGGCGCGCAAAGAGAATGTAATACTAATACACTATATTATAATACTGTATACTAATATTAAAAAGCGGAAAAGTTTGTTTGTTTGTTTGCTTGAACGCGCTAATCTTCGAAAGTACTGGGTGGATTTGTATGCAATTTGGTATGGAAGTAGCTTGAGGAAGGTTATAGGCTACTTTTTACGCGGCTGCAAAAAAGGAGAGTTATGTTTTTACCGTGATAGAATCCACGGGAGCGAAGCCCCGCGTGAGTACTAGTACACTACGCGCCGGCGCGGTGCGGGCAGCAGTGTTACCAGATTAAATTTCACAAAAATACCGAAGCTCGTTAAAAAAATAGGTACTGAAATATACCTATAACTTGCACAGGGAAAATATACCAATAAAAATACTGATTTTCAAAACATATTTTTATTTATTAATCATCATCATCATCATCGCAATAAATATTAGAATTATATTTTAACATTCTGTTTGATGGGTTAAAATTCACACAGCCTCCTTCATCTTTTATACCTTGTTTGGTTTTTAAAATTGCAGATACATTTTTGTTTATGAATGTTTCTTTGTTCCGTTTTTATTAAATTAATCTGTGAAAATATGCGCTCGCATGCAGCATTCAACACTGGTATACATAACAGAGATTTACTGAAACTAGTTATATTCTTGTATTTTAATGTACCATCACTGTTAGAAATTTTTCCAACTTTCAACCAAAATTGTTCACAAGGAAGGAGTGAGCCAGTACTCGAAGATTGTAATAAATTACTTACTTCGCGATCAAGTTTGAGTGTTCTATATTCTTCGTCAATTATCTGCATTTGTTCTGGCTGTACTTCGTATGGGAAAGTTTCCATAACATTTCTTAAACTACTAAATTCTTTATTCACGGCAGTGTGTGGGTCAAGAAATTTCAGTTCTCGGAAAATTTGATCTTCAAAATTCAAACGTGATTTCAATTGCGTGCTCAATTCAATTAAAAAAGAATTGGCACTTTCTGAAAAAATCAGCAATTTGTTTTTTCATGTTTATGTTTCCCCTATGTTTAATTAATTCTTGACCCACTTGAATCCCTAAGTACATATTATTCAATGGCAAATAATTCACACTAGATTTTGGGTCTAATGTAAATACGTTGTCCGTGCTTTTTATATAATTAGTTTTCACATAGCAACCCAAAATCGACAAGTACATACTAGAAGCATCATCATATAATCTTTCAATGCACGGGTAGTCGCCTTGAAATATTATATTAAATTTGTTTACAATCGGCAAAATGTAGTCTAAAAAGTAAAAGTATAATTTGTTTATATAATTATTAAAAGAATGATACAAAAATTCTGATGACATAATGCGATCACTCAAATATTGGTCTACAAAAAACAACTGCAGTGCCCTCCATTGCTCAATTATTCTATTAACACAAGCATGAAGCGATAGCCATCTTATATCATAATGACGCAGTCGTCTATGTTTTTCAGTGTCAGTGAAATTTTGGAACTCAATAAATTCTCTTTGACGCTTGCTGCTTTGAGAAAAATATCCATATACTTCTTTTACTATGTTATGTGTTTTAAATTTCTAGGTAGTATTTTGCAAGCATGAATAACACTTAATGCTGCAGAATGACAAGCACATTCTATGAATAAGCACTTTGGGTTCACTTCATTAATTTTTGTAACAATGCCAGAGTGTGGACCAAACATTACATTCGTAGTATCAGCAGCGAACCCAATCACGTCTTTTATATCTAAACCTAACTCGGATAACTTTGATGACAAAGCATCAAATAAATGATCAGCAGTCTCACCACTTAAATCAACTAAATCAAGGAACTTGGTTTGTACTTTAAATTTGGTTTCAGAGAAGTATTTGATTACTATCGCCAACACTTTGATTGTGGTGACATCTGTACTTTCATCGATTACAATTGAATATACTGGTTTACCTGACGGAGATACAGTACGAAGTATATCTTCAATCATAACTTTTTCTAATTCGGGTCCTAAAACGTTATAGGTAATAGCTGCTGCTTTGGTTCTCTTGCAGGAAAATTCTTTTGCAATTTCGGAGTCAGGAAAACATTTCACTAGAACATCACTAAGATGGTCCATAGCTCTAAAAGAGATGTTATGTTCTGAAAACCGCATAAACGCAGCTCCGCATTCTTGACTTCGTCTTTCAGTGGTGTCTTTTTGAAAAATGTGTCAACCTGGAAACAAGTAAAAACATAAATTATACATTATGATCATACACTAAATAAAGTACCTCCGAACTTCTCGACTTTAGGTACAGTAATTCTAATTTTACAAAAAACTAAAAACAAGTTAAGCTTACCTTTGACTGTCCTTTATATTTGTTCAAGTTCGATTTATGCTTTTCAGTATTTGCATGTTGTTTTATAGATGCTAATCTACTTTGGAGTTTCGCACTGCACGCTTAAGCCTGCGCCGAGTAAAATAACTCAAAACGGTCTTCACAACTAAAGGAATATAACCTATAATAGTACTTTAATTACCATACAAAAATATGTAATGAACACTAGAATAAATGTGTTAGCAAACATAGTTCGCAAAAATTAAAAATATTTTATAGTTTATTAAACAAAAATACATAAAGTTGGACAAAAATCCTTACAAAACATGCTCGTGCGTCGCTGAATTTTGATAGTAAACTGTTGAATTTTTTCATAAACTTCAATTCATATTATTCTCTAATTATCATACTATCATTTACAGCTTTAACATTTCAAAAATGTCGCTTGGTTGTTTTAATTTTAATTTTTACTTCTAATTTGCGCGCTATTTTGAACCATACGCAACGTACACCGGTCGAAAATTCAGTCGTCCACGGGAGCTCAGAGAGGGGTCACGTCTCATCGTGGAGCGTTTCGCCGGTAACGATAATTCGCGATCTATTGTGTACGTATGTATTGCAGCAATCCGTTGAATAACATAAGTCATATTTTTTGTTTTTTTGAGTACGATTTATTATGCATACCCAACAACTACTTTTTATTGTTCAATATATATTTCTTTAACTTTTTTTTTCAATATTTGTTTTATTATGGGAAAATGTAAAAAAAAATATTATTAGAAGAAAGTTCGCGCAAATTTTCGAAAAAAAAGCCATTCTCATAAAAAGTACGTATTTCTATTTTGTGATGTTATTATTGCTTTTTAACCGACTTCAAAAAAAAGGAGAAGGTTCTCAGTTCGTCTTAAACTTTTTTTTATGTATGTAACCTCTCGAAGACGGCTGGACCGATTTGAATTTTTTTTTTCGTTTGAAAGGATATACTTTCTAGTTGGTTCCATTGTTATGAAATCAGGATCTGATGATGGGATCCTGGAGAAAGCGAGGGAACTCTTTAAATATTATAGGCACACCTATAGCGTTTTGGGTATTTCTAATAGTACCTTGTGCAGTTGCTCCCGAAAAGCACCATTTGAGGAAGTGAAAGTGATGATGAAGACTTTTTTCAAACATTCGATATGGGTATCGTGTAATGGGTTTTTGGGGGTGGTGATTGCAAATCTGGAATTTATTTTTAAATTCAAGATGGCGTATGCAACTTTTTCTCACAAATTCGATATGGGTACCGTGTAATGGGTTTTTGGGGGTGGTGATTGCAAATCTGACATACATTTTAAAATCCAAGATGGCGGATGCAACTTTTTCTCAAACATTCGATATGGGTATCGTGTAATGGGTTTTTGGGGGTGGTGATTGCAAATCTGGCATTCATTTTAAAATCCAAGATGGCGGATGCAACTTTTTCTCAAACATTCGATATAGGTATCGTGTAATGGGTTTTTGGGGGTGGTGATTGCAAATCTGGCATTCATTTTAAAATCCAAGATGGCGGATGCAACTTTTTCTCAAACATTCGATATGGGTATCGTGTAATGGGTTTTTGGGGGTGGTGATTGCAAATCTGGCATTCATTTAAAATCCAAGATGGCGGATGCAACTTTTTCTCAAACATTCGATATAGGTATCGTGTAATGGGTTTTTGGGGGTGGTGATTGCAAATCTGGCATTCATTTTAAAATCCAAGATGGCGGATGCAACTTTTTCTCAAACATTCGATATGGGTATCGTGTAATGGGTTTTTGGGGGTGGTGATTGCAAATCTGGCATTCATTTTAAAATCCAAGATGGCAGATGCAACTTTTTCTCACACATTCGATATGGGTATCGTGTAATGGGTTTTTGGGGGTGGTGATTGCAAATCTGGCTTTCATTTTGAAATCCAATTTAAAACACATACGATATCCATATTGAATGTTGGAGAAAAAGTTGCATCCTTGGTGGATGCAAGTTTTTCTCCAACATTCAATATGGATATCGTGTGTGTCTACTAAGTTAAATACACTGATAACCTTCAAGGGTTTATTGCTAAGTATAATTAACAAAGTAACGTAAGGGCTATAATTATCGCTAAATGATGAAAATGAGTGCACCCGGTTGCTGTTCGAAATACACTAAGCTCGCGGCGAACTTAGTGCGACCGCATTATATCGCTTGCTCAGCAAACGTGGTCGATTGCAAAATATTGCATCAAACATCGTGTAATAGGTTTTTGGGCATACCGATTGCAATCCTGACATTCATTTTATAATTTACGACGAAAGTTCATTGGCTACTTTGTTAGCTTACAATTTACACTGGGTTATTGACAATTTAACTGATCCTAGGTTAAGTGACTATTCAGTATTATCTAGGGTATCTAATATTACTGAAATTAATTGTTTAAACCCTTAGATGTGACAAAGGAGAGTTATAATAACACAATTTTACTATATCATCAGAAGATAAATCGTTTCTCCGGCAAAATATTAGATGAGGAAATGTTAATAGATAATTATGATATAGATATCTTATGTTTTTGTGAAACCTGGCTAAAACCAGATAGAATGTTGTTTAAAATTAATATTTTTCTGTTACTAGTGCATACAACAGGTCCTCAGTAGGAGGTGGTACTTTAATATTACGTAGTAATTCTCTTAGATATAAGGAACAAAAATATATCACCGCTTGCTCTGTTGATTGCTTGTGTGAGGTAGCATGTACAGAAGTTGAAGGCCAAACTTTCTTAAGTGTTTATAGACCACCAGCATCAAACTTGTTATCATTCTTAATGATAATGGGAGAAATTTTAAGTACCTAAGCTTATAAGAGATAATAAATTAGTTTTCGTTTGTGGTCACCTAAATATTGATTTGTTAGTAAATTCACCTGAACACTGCAAGCTTACTTCATTGTTTGGTTCATTTAACTTAAAATGCACATACAAGGAAGCAACAAGAATAACAGCAACATCAGCTCAATGCATAGATAATATTTATACTAATTGTGCCATAAAATACTCGTCTCAAATTAGTGGAGTTAGGTCTGACCATACAGGTCAACTAGTATCCTTTGAGTTGGTTAAAAAGCGGCAATTAAATAAGACTATTAAGTTTAGGCCACTAACTAAAAAGAAATTAATGTTTTTAATGATAACATGTTAAGTAATCTTTCAATGGCCAATTTTGACTCCCACGACCCCAATGAAAATTACAGGATATCATTTTCTTCACTATGCCACGAATTTAGTAAGGCATGTCCAGTTAAAAAATTTCAAATTAGTGATAAATCTAAATTTAATGAATGGGCCACTGCTGGAATAAGAATAAGCTGAGACAATTTATACAACTTATACCATGAAAAATCATTGACTTCCGATGAAGCCTTCCATAATTATGTAAGAAACTAATCAAAGATATTTAAAAGAGTATGCGCCCTAAGCTAAATCTAAATCAGAAAGTAATAAAATTAGCATTTCTAACAATAAAATAAAAACTGTGTTGAAGGTGATAAACAAAGAAACTGGAAACACAAACCAACAGGGTTAGAATGATTTGACTTTGAACATCGATGATCAGGTCATCTCAGATAAGTCAAAAGTGCCTGAGAAGTTGGAAAATTACTTTACCAATATTCCAGTAGAGGTTACTAAATCTCTTCATTCTTCGCCATTATTAGCAGAATCTTTTTAAAGGAAAACTTCAATAAGGATATACCAACATTTTAATTTAAGCCCATTTCTATTGATGTAATTAAAAAGCATTCCAAAGTCTTAACATAACAAACACTGATGACTTATGGAGTGCATCTGTTAGGGTTCTTGGTAATATTATTGACTCAATTGCTACTATCCTAACAGGCACATTTAATTAATGTATAGACAGCGGTAATTTTCCCGATTTAATGAAACATAGTAAAGTAGTACTAATTTTTAAGTCGGGTTGTAAGAGTGATCCCTCTAACTATAGACCGATATATGTGCTTCCAGCATTAAGCAAAATATACGAAAAAATCATGCTGGACCAGATGCTATCATATTTTAACTCAAATGGAATTCTGCATAGTCGGCAGTTTGGTTTCACGAAAGGTAGGTCAACAACAGACGCAGGAGTAGCGCTCATCCGTCACATTCTGGAATCTTAGGAGAAATCTCAGGATGCAATTGGCATATTTTGTGACCTCTCAAAAGCTTTTGATTGCGTTGACCACAAAACACTGATCTGTAAATTACACCATTACGGAGTTCATGGATTCGTGTTCTGCTGACCTTGTTCTTTCATATTTATCAAACAGGCAACAAAAAGTTATTGTTAATGGAGCGACATCTGCAGGATCCCTAGCCAAGATAAGTGCACAAGGTTCAATTCTTGGCCCTTTCCTTTTTATAGTGTATATCAATGACATACATGATGACCAACTTATCGGATATTTTTTATTTGTAATTCCATTGTGCTGTATTAATTGGTCTATACGATAGTATAGACCAAAGTTTTAAATATAATTAAGCATATCTTAGAACTGGAAACATATCTTACAACTATATAATAATATAGGTTATCCATCAGAATTCAGACAGGCTTTAATTTATAATCATATTGTGGTACTAATTTCACACGGGTTCCCGTTAGTATATGCTTAAACTAGACTTATGGTCTCATGGTGCGTGGTTCGCTGGTTGCACGCTACTGGCATGATTGCTCTATGTTATCTCTTAAAAAATAGTAGTAGAGATACCTACTACTGTTTCTTGTGATTTTTTTTTATTTTTGGCTCGCGTTTGAATTTTAAGAAAAAAGTTAATTCAAACTTAAAATGTTTTATTTCACATAGGCCTACATGGGTACTTATAAAACGTCAGCAGTTTGGCGCAGGGCACGGTTCGAAATTGGTCGTTTTCTATGGAGAAGATCCGGCAAGAAACTTCACAGTTACTCTTTTAAAATATCATTCTTACAATGTATCTATAATACAGGTTAATTAGGTATGAGAGGACATTAAAGCCTGTCTGAATTCTGATGGATAATCTATATTATTGTATAGTTGTAAGATATGTTTCCAGTTTTAAGATATGCTTAATTATATTGAAAACTTTGGTCATTACAAGATATTTTCTAATTTTAAACCCACGACCTACGTCATTTAAATTTAAAAGTCAATTATCTGAAATTAAGTATTTCAAATGGTGGGAGACTTTGTTAAACATAAAAAACACAGTGATACGACGTCAATGTGGAGCTATTTTTTAGTTGCGAAGGATAGGAATAGTGCCAAATGTAACCGATGCTCAGCCATTCTCAAGACTTTGGATGGATCGACTAAGGGATTACATACACATTTGTCATCAAAACATAACATCAAGCTTCAGCTTCAACAAGTCTAGATTCTGATAATCTGAACACAGCACCGCCGCCAGCCAAGCGAAAGTTAAATGATTATTTTACTAAAAGTGCCGACGATGGCCTCGATGATGTTTTGGCAAGAATGATTGCATTAGATGGATTTCCATTCAGTATATTCATAACTTCAGATGATTCGAGAAAATTTGTCTTTGCAAAATACACGGATTTACCAAAGTCAGCCGTCACCATTCAAAAACGTGTCATGAATTACAGTGAAAAAATCAGAAAGCAAGTAACTGCAGAATTGAAACATTTGAAAAGTGCAGGTGAAAGATTTAGCCTTTCTTTCGACAAGTGGACTTCAACATCCAATAAACCATACATTGCTGTCAACGTTCATTCATATAAAAAAAAATTGAATTTAGGACTTGTTCGTATTTATGGAAGTATGAAAGTATGGCTGAAAATTGTCTTCGTATATTGAAAGAGCGTCTAAGTAAATTTGATATTTCCCTGGATACTGGCTTTATGAAAAACATAATTATTTGCAAGACAGCTCTTCCTCAGATGATACTATAAATGAACTACCTGTGGCTGTTGATCATATGGACGACATCCATGATGATGAACATTTAGAAGACTTAGACAGTCCAGAATCAGACTTAATCTTAATGTCACAAAATGACCTTGCGCTATAACACATACCAGAGTTAACACAAGATGAAAACATTAATGAGCTGATAAAGAAAATCCGCAAAGTTGTAAAGTATATTTCAAAAGATCACCATTGAAAAATGAAACAGTACTTCAAAAATAAATGAAAATTGAACATGGAAAAGAGTTTTCACTTCTTTTGGACTGTAAAACCAGGTGGAATAGTCTTTTAACAATGCTGGAGCGATTTTATCTTTTAAAAACCTTCATTCAAAAAGCTCTTATAGATCTCAATCATCCAATTCGTTTGGAAGAAGTTGATTTTGAATTGGTAAATAAAATTGTTGATGTGCTGACCCCAATTAAATTGACAGTAGAAGCAATCTGTCGGCGAGATGCTAATTTATGCACAGCTGATTCCGCTTTGAAATTTCTTATAAAACAGCTATCTAGCATAATCATTTTTTGGCAAGTGCTGACACTTGCCAAAAAATG
Source organism: Tholera decimalis (assembly GCA_943138885.2). Classification (NCBI taxonomy): domain Eukaryota; kingdom Metazoa; phylum Arthropoda; class Insecta; order Lepidoptera; family Noctuidae; genus Tholera; species Tholera decimalis. Next base: position 1,551,288 of record OW964552.2, on the reverse strand, counting down.
AAAACATCCTTAGTGGAACGTATGAAGCAACGACGAAGTGATGATTTGACTGGTGTGTTGAATTAATTACAAAATCCATGAAAAGATGATGAAAATCAGTTATTATCGGATTTGGAATGGCATGACTTATTTCCAGTTTCTACACAGGCTTTAGTTTGGAAGCAAATAAAGTGTATTGTTAAAAAACTTAAAAGTCGAGATGACACGGAAGAAGAAGAAGGAAGATCAGGATCACAAACAGATGATGAGTTAAGGCCACAAACCTCCCAATCCCAACCCCAATTAACACTAAAGGAAAAGTTATAGCTGGAAATTGATAAGAGTATGAAATCCCCAAGTCGTGAAGTACAAATACAAAATTAATTGGGGTTGGCAAAATATAGTATTAGACGTGAAATAAGCCTGTTTGAAAATGGAGGAATTAGTGGATATCACTTAGAAACAGCATATAAGTATCTATTGTCTATTCCTCCAACCAGTGTAAAACCTAAACGAGCGTTTTCAGCTGCTGCTTATGTTGGTAATAAACGAAGCAGGCTTGGAAGTCAAACCTTGGATGCATTGATATTTCTACGATTGTATTTTCAAAATTCGAAATAAGTTTTATTGTCTTTTTATTTCTTACAAAGTATAGTATCTTTTTGTCATTTTTTCTTTTCTTACTATACTGTGATATGTGTAGTGTACCAAAATTAAAAATATATATTTTAAGAAATTACTCGTTTTTTAGAGTTCAGTTGCCGAATGGCAAAAAACGGAACCCTTATAGTTTCGTCATGTCTGTCCGTCTGTCTGTCTGTCTGTCCGTCCGTCCGTATGTCACAGCTATTTTATTCTATTAGTTACTACGGAACCCTTCATGCGCGAGTCTGACTCGCACTTAGCCTATTTTTGTAAAATGTTATAATAAGCAATATAACATTAGATTTATAGATTTCTTTTATTTATTTTTTTTCTTTTAAATTAAGTTACACTTGATACATATATTGTTATGAAATAAATTACGCTTATATTTTCTGCGAAGTAAGTTCGCTAGACAGCATTAATGAAAAAATGTTTTTTTGGTATGGCCCCACGTATATATAATAAAGTACCGAATGTTATTAAAAATATGACAGTACATCAGAATTTAAACGAGCACTAAATGAAATTTTAATAAACAAAACTTATTTCAGTCTGGTTTTATTATGACATTACATAATTATATTTTTTTTATTTCATACTGGTTTTATTATTCAAATAAGTACTGCATACCCATCTACCCTAACTTGCTACTTACCCAGTTTCGAAGCGTCAATAGCCTAATGGATAAGGTGTCGGACTTGTGATCGAGAGGTCGCAGGTTCGAACCCCACCCATTACACTATTGACGTGAACCCACTCCAGACACAAGCATATTTAGCTTAGTTGGAGGGGTTAACAAGATTGCTAGTAATGTGAAATGTACCCACATTGCTAGTATTCTTTAAAAAAATATCTGAGGAGTTTAATATATAAAATCAAAGTTTTATTGCAATAGGATGAATAGTGAGGGAACGGATAATGTATTACTACAGTAAAAACAAACGTTAATTTTTATATAATAGGTATAATTAATTAAATTTATTTTTGTGATTTATTTACGTACCTACTTGCTTCATTTAGATCCATCCAGCCGTTTGAGCGTGAAGAAGTAACAAACATGCAAACAGACACATTCATTCACAAACTTTCGCCTTTATAATATTAGTGTGATAAATAAAACCATCTAAATAATTAATATTCGTTTTTCAAGTTTATTCAACATAACGACAAAAAATTAAAAAATGCAAAGTTAGCAAACTTCGTCGTGCAACGGCAAGCGGGCCTCGAGCGAACTTGTCATTGTGTGTGTGACAACGCACACGACTAGCCCGCTGCAGTAAATACCTATTTTCCGCGCGTCTCGTAGGCTCGACACCCTCTTAACAAAACGCAGCGTACTCGTCATCTTTATAACTTGAAAGCCACGAAGAAAACTCCGGAATTTGTTCCCATTTAGCTTTGCTGAAAACTAGACATGTTTTCTGGATTCTGAATTGCGTATCAGATAACAGCGTATTAGCATGAAGTAAAATGACAAAAAAAATCGCGCGCTCTATTTATATTACGACGAACATGTACAATATAAACTTAGGGAAAATCCCGAATTATTGAAACTTTCAATAATTCGGGAATTTCCCTAAGTTTCAATTTGAAAGTTTGAAACCAAACCTTCAAAGATTAAGCCAAGTGCAGAACAGAAAATCATTTTGTGACTAGATGATTCGATACTATTTGTAATTCTAGGGGGCCCACCTGTCATGTCTTATCTGTAACTTACTGATCTTTGCTCCAAAATGAAATATAGACTAAATCCGGAAATTCCCCTGAACATCAATGTACGCAGTTTTCTTTTAATAATTTTATGACATCGCTATGGTATTGCCATAACTTTTTTCCAAAATATACCCAAAAATACTGGCTTCCGCCAATATACCTTTAAAAATACTGACTCTTGGAAAACTTACTAAAATATACTCAAAAAGTATTAAAATACTGAATCCGGTCACACTGGCGGGCAGTGAAGAAATGAGCAAACGTATGTCGTAAAACGCAAATAAATTTGTATAAAATTAAATATTAATTAGGTATTTAATAAAAAACAATCCATCATTAAACGCAGTTTAGCATTTAAAATTTTATGGAATATTTTTGATTTTAGTTACGGTTGTTAATGAAGGGATAAACTGCTTTAAAACTGAATTTAGAGGTGTGTTTGAAGATTTTTTTATGCATTAAAGTATGTTTAATTACGTTTTGAATTCCATCACTACTTATATGCAAAAAAGCCTTAAAAATAATACCTATATTTTTTTTGGTTCATAAAATTATGTAAGGTTAGATACACTGATTTAAAAAACAGCATTTGTGACCGTTCTCAAGAAATCTTCACCTTAAAATCTGCAATAGATAGTTTTTTTTTTACAAATATACCTTAGTAACTAATAAACAAAATAAAGAATTTAAAATCACCATTACTGATGATAATATTTAACTCTTTATTACATCAGCCTATCATAGTCCTCTGCTGGATATAAGTCACTCTAAAATTATGCCACACAAATATACATGCCTTACAATTCCATTAGGCCGTGCGCGCACTGCGTTGCGTTTTGGAAACGCAAAATCTGTGAAGTATGGAGTCTACCGGTGCGGTAGAACTACCGGAATTGCGGCCACCGCAAGGCAGTGCGCGCACGGCCTTATCAAATGTTACTCATTTTTAACTACTAACAACTAACAATGCAGATGTAAGTGTAATATTTCATAATGATTATGTTCCTTATGGTAATTTATTACCATTGTTAAGCCAATGTGGGATGTTAAATAAAATGGACTGTATGTAAAATTTGTAGGCGCGGTTTATTGCCTTCCCTTTTGAGCTTCGCGGACAAACAGAAAATATTTAAAATTAACGATAAAATGACCGTAGTCGGTGGTGTCCGAGAGCGCCAATGTCGGTCCAAGCCTCTCTCGCTCCGTCGCCCCCTCGCCGCACACGTCCCCGCCGCCGCTCGCCGCCGATGACTCAGGCGCAGGTAAGTGCGCTGCTCACGCGTCGGCCGCGTTTATGTTGGGTTAGATTCCCAACAACCATGCAATCTTGACTTTTAAATACAAACTCACTCAATATAAAAAAATGTTGTTATTTCTTTACAGTTACCAGCCCAATTTAATGAATGTGAGGCACATCAATTTTTTTCTCACAAAGCACTGGAAGAGGAGCCTGTCTGCAGCACTTCTAGCTATGCAAATGTAAGTGTTCTATTTTATTTATAATAATGTTACTATAGGTACTTACTATACAATCTGGACTTTTAAATACAAACTCGCTCAATATTAAAAATTAATGTCATTATGTCATTTATTTCTTTACAGTTACCAGCCCAATTTAATGAATGTGAGGCACAACAATTTGTTTGTCACAAAGCACTGGAAAAGGAGCCTGTCTGCAGCACTTCTAGCTATTCAGATGTAAGTGTTCTATTTTATAATATGTTACTGCATGTACTGTGGACAGCGTAACTGGTCATTTCAAATTAATTTATGGCAAAAACTTGGACGAAGTTGCAGAAAACTAGAGGTTAATGCTTTTTTTTTGCTTCAGGATAAAGCGCTTGAAATTATTAAAAAATTAAAATAAAAATGTGAACATCAAAAGAAAAAAATTAAAACATTAAATGAAAAAGTGAGAAGACAGAGTAAGAAAATCCAGACTATAATCTACATCTGTGCCAAATTTCATCAAAATTCGTTCAGCCAAACTGACGTGATTGAGTAACAAACATCCATCCATACAAACAAACTTTCGCACTTATAATAATATTAATGAGTAAGGATGGTGTAGTTTGTATTTTTTTTATTGTTTTTTGTTTGTTCAACATGCTCATATTTGATGAATGTGTATATTTGTATAAAATTTGCGCAACGTGCTCTTATTTGATTATTGTGTATACATATTTGTATTTTAGAACATAAGTATGACTGGGATCAACGGCTTTTATAGTTTTCAATAAATCTGTGTAAAATGATAATTTTTGTTTTATTATGAATGATCGAGCCAAATAGTAGTACTTAAAAAAAATTAAGTTATATTATTATTTAACAAAAATAAGTATAGTCTGACAAACGAGGAAAACAAACCGTATTTTGTATTTATTTATTCTTTTCATTGGTAATTATAGACCTTAGGTACAGGTACTGCAGTCGTGGTATGCTGATCAGTAATAGTGATACGCTAATAAGGCTCTAAGTCTGGCAAACGAAAGTAGAGACTGAAAAAGCGCGGCAAATTATCTATTTTATTTCATCGGAACAAAAATACAAGAGGTATTTTAGGTAGGTAATAGTTTCGGGCACGCCGCAATTGCGGCGGTAAGACCCCTCTTTGAGGAGTGGCTAGATCGGCGTCACGGCGTCCTGACCTACCGCATGACGCAGGTCCTCACCGGACACGGAAGTTTCGGGAGGTACCTGTGTCTGATGGGAAAGGAGGAAACGCCTGGGTGTCACCACTGCGAGGGTCGCCCTGAGGACACCGTAGAGCACACGGTGCAAGACTGCCCCGCCTGGGCAGAGCACCGACGTGTCCTCACGGCAGCGATAGGCGGAGACCTCTCGCGCCCGGCATTGGTCGAGGCCATGCTGCGGGGTGAGAGGGAGTGGGAAGCGGTCGCCTCCTTCTGCGAAGCAGTCATGCTTGCGAAGGAGGAGGCGGGCCGCGTGAGGGATGGCGTCCTCCCTCCAGCCCAGCCGCAGTGGTAGACGCCCACGGCGTCGGACGTCGGCCGACGATCTCCGGCCACCGTAGGCGCGGGCATGCGGACAGCGAGTAAAGGGCAACTCGCTGTCCGACCATGGACCATGCCCGGGTCGACGGCGCGTTGTGTTCCACGCGCGCCTCAAAGAGCGTCAGCAACATGACGAGGCTCCCTCTGCAGAGGGCCGAAGCTTGCCGGGCTCGTGGGACTCATCCCATTACCGTGACCCCAGTACGTAAAGGGTTATTGAAAGAACACCGTGGATTTTAGTCAGTAAAAGTCTGACAGTCCCTCTCACCCTGCCCGGGTGGGAGGACTTATTTGATAATTTTACCACGTTAAAAAAAAAAGGTAGGTAATAGTTTAGATATTGTGTCTTGATTCGATTAAAAAAAAAACAACAGTATTCTAAAATAGTTCTGATTTATTCACTATAATCAAAATCTGAATGTAAGATCTATGTGGCAAGTTTCATTAGAGTCATTGGAGTCATTGTTTCCTACGGTAATTATAAAACATTTTAAATTATTTTCTGTAATTCTGTCCCTTTCTTTATATTTATTTTCAACATGGATGACATGATCAGTCATTTTCATTCACTCCGTGGGAGTTATATTTTCAAACGACTCTTTTATATATTTCTGTAACTCCACTGCAGGCAGAACAATATTTTTACTTGCCACTTTACGTTTAGCCAAACTCCATACTAACTCAATGGCATTTAGATCACAGTGGTAGGGAGGAAGTCGCAATACCTCGTGCCCATTCTGCTTCAGAATTTCATCAGCTTCATATACTGGCTCTGGTGTATTTCGTTTTAAACTTGTTTTCTAACGATATAAAATTCGTTAATTTTGTTACGAATAGCATCTATGTCGAAACTATCTAAGTCGGACACTGTGGGTTTATATGGCCTTTACGCGTACCTTCCTTTTTAATTCTTTTTAATGTAGTAACGCTCACTTCTGTAAAGAATGGTAAAACAAAATGATTAAGTTCTGCAAATCATGAATTCAGTTACATCTTTATAAAAGTTATGTACTCCTTTTTTTTTTTTTTTTTTTTTTTTTTTTTTTTTTTTTTTTTTTTTTTTTTTTTTTTTTTTTCTGGGTGGGAAAATCATCGAATAACTTCTCCCGCTCTGGGTTAAGCGGGAGGGAGTGTCAGACTTCTACTGACTAAAAACCCACCCTGTCCCTTCAGCTGCCTGTAAGTTCCGGAGCCGCGGTATCTTTTTACTATATTTCCGCGACCCCGGCAGGCTATGGCTTTATGAGGCCCCGTCACCAATGCTGACGGCTCCTTGAGGCGCACGTGGAACACGACGCGCCGCCGACCCGGGCCTGGTCTTTGCCGGACGGTGAGCTACCCCTGCTCGCCGTCCGCAAGCCCGCGCCTACGGTGGCCGGAAATTGGCTCGCGATCCCCGACGCCCGGGGCGTCTATGTTATGTACTCCTAGTAAACACTTACCAGTGATTGAAGCTATTGCATCCAAGTTCTGGTTCTAGGTTCTTATCCTATCTTTCTGTTCTAAATCCATAAGTTTTTCAATAGGTTTCACTATCTGACCAACCCCTGCTACATCCACCAGATTTTCTATTAAAAAAAATAATTAAATACCATGCAACAATTAATGGTATGTTAAATAACCATAATGTTTAACATTCTATAAAATGAATGTGAATCAAAATAGATAAATATTTTTCCTCACTAAAAGATAAATATAAATTATTAATTATGACAAAGTATCAGGGCATTTCTTGAAAAATTTATGTTTTTGTCGGGTTTCGTTTGTTTTTGAAAAAACCCCGGGAATTGTTTTTTTTTTGCAGCTACGTAAATTTTACGCATTACTCTCACCAAAATAATGTGAAGGGCACCAAAAAAGTCCTTATATTTTAGGAGATATTAAGATTTAAAGAAATTGACATGTTGAGGATAATGACGTTTAGTGTCGGTGAATGATGATTGTAATGACGCTATGTTGCACCGAATGACAAACATATTATTTCAAAATCAGCTTTATTGTAATAAACAAAATAAACATTTTCTTTAAACTAACATACCTTAATATTTATTATTATTATCACAATCGCTTTAGACTCGTGATTTTAGGTGATTTATAAGTTTATAACTTACGGAAGTTATGTTACACAAAATCTATAAATTTAGAATAATAGATAAATAAAAAATAATAGACAAAGACGCCTCACAAAATAATTACAGATTAAAAGCAAGTTTTACTGCTCAGATTTTCATTAGAAATCACCATTTTTTTTTACAAAAAAATCACTTTTACCAGAACAACATAAATAATTATCACAATAGGTATAATCAATCTCAAAAATATTCTTATTCAATGAAATATAAAATTAAAAAACCTGAAAATCAATAGGTTTTATTGAACCCCCTTATTATTATTGAATTTTCTGCATTTAAGATGTCATCGCGTATCTGCGAAGCTATAAAAAAATAAAACAAAATCTTATATAAAAAGTATCTTATAAAAAAGACGAAATAAAAAAAAGATAAAAAAGGCTAAACTTTAAGGACGTACAAAAGGGACCCTCTAAAAACGGAGTTAATCATCATTGCTAAGGGCAATTTTTAGATGTTGATGGGGTGTTAAAATGAGTCACATTGACATCAGATAGAATTTTGACCCTCGGATAATCCTGACGAGTAAGAGTCATTATTCCTGGGTCAATATTTTCTTTTTTGGAAACTGGTATGTTATTTATCGAACCAAGGTGTTTTCCATGTACGCATATTTCATTAACGTCACACAGAAAGCAACTCATGCTTCTGAAAATCGTTCTCGGCACAAATTTATCCTATAGAACCTGGTATACAGAAAAGGTGCCTTTGAACGGTTTTAAATTAGTTGGGATCAGTTTTTCTTTTATTAAAATATCCTTTTCATCAACTTATTTTACTACTATGTTTTCTAAGGTTCCAATCAAATTGTAAAATTGTTCGAATGATCCGACATCAGACCCAAAGTATATCATTCGATCGGCTGTCCTTTTGACAGTCGCACCTACTCCATCAGGGGGACCTTTTCCATGACCAGCTTCCGAATAATTCCACGTGATTTTGATAAGCTCGTGGTTTAATTGACTTATGACATAAAACATGCTTTTGTTCCTGTACTGTGATGAAGGTGAATCTGATAAAAAAATGAATTGTATCTACGAAAGAATTCAATTTCTGGACTTCTTCGATGAGTGGATCTAAATGTGCCCATATAGCAGGAACATCATGGCGAAGACATTTGCTGACAGTGCAAAATGATGTTGGGGAGACGCTTCCAGTTGAAAAACTATGAGTATAAATAACATCAGTGTGGATGGATACCTGCTGGCGACTTGCACCAAAATGCATCGATTGCACTTCTTCTGAAAATTTCAGAGAATAATTTTCAGAAAAATCTACGTGCACCACTGCTTCAGAGAAATTTAAATTCTCTTTAAGTTGTTTAATGACCTCGTATTGGTGCACAATCTTGTAACAATGTTTAAAAAAAACAATCAAGTCTGTTTCAAGTTTAACAAGTGCGTCTTTAGGTTTCATTGTAGTTTTTTGTTTTTCTGTTACTGTCACAATTTTGTTTTTATATTGTTTAGAATCTACAGATTTTTGCGCTTTCTTCCAAACAAAAACAGTTATATCGTCGTCATTATTGAACTCCATATATTCCAAGCATTTTGTTGAACAGGTCTCGCAAACTCTTTGCAAGCAATTTGTATTCCTAATGCCACAACACAACGCGGACAATACTTCCGCCGAGTTCTTCTCAGTTAAAATTTTTGCCTTATTTAGTGCCCCAATCAAAAGTTCCATGTTTAGATGGACAGCACATTGACAAGTTTCTCTGTTGCTTGGCTTTGGAAATAAAACCCAAAAAGGCCGACATTTGCAAAACAATGAGTAGCTGACTCGAATATTAGTTTCCGTTAGAAATTGTTTGTATAAATCAGTCAAGGATGTAGTTAAATATCTCTTCTGCATCCTTTTTTTATTTCTAGTTATGTATGCTTTTTTTCCGGCACCAATTGTACTATTTTTGTCATCGTTATAAAAGCTGATTATGGCATTAATTTTGCGTTGCCGGGCTTGGCTCCCAAGAGAAACTTCTGATATATAGCTATCTAGGTTTAACTCATCGTTTTCATCGTTCTTAACTACTTCAGACGTCTTTTGAACTTCCTGAAGTTTATTTTTGAGGTAATTTATGCACTTACGCTGAGACTCGTTTCTCTTTTTCAAAACAGTGATTATGCGTTGCAATTGTTTTAAACGCTTTTGTGTTCTATATCGATGTTTTCGTATAGCTAAACGAGTGGCTAAGCAATCGCGATGCAAAGGATCCGCGTCGTCATCGACTGAAACATTGGTGTCGTTGACAGTGTTTACTGACTCTGTTTCTATCTGAACAGTCTCTAAAATGCACTGCTTTTTCGCATTTTCCTTCTTCCTCTGCCTATATCTTTTAGAATTCTCCTTCCACTTTTTCCGTTGTTCGCTCTGCTTGCGGGGAGTTTTGTCTATAATACTAGTAACCTTTTTGTTTTCCTTTCTTTTTAAGTACGCTGCTCTTCTTTTCTCTTTTTCCAAAGCGAGTAATTCTGGATTGTTCTTAATCTCAATGTAACGACGTCGTTTGTTTAATCTTTGTTGAACTAATCTCTCTTGTTCTTTGGATTTATTTGGTTTAGTCATTTTGTATCCTACAAAACAAAAAAGGCTATAAAAATGAATATTCAGCTCACTAAAAGTAACAGTCTGCAGACTTCTATTAATAAGTGCAACTTAACATTGATCAGTCGAATTTAATTGAGTAGTTTAGATCAGTAATTTAGTTACGTTACACCTCTAATTTCAATTACATTATGCTCAAGGGTTACAATTACACTATTGCTCTATAGTCTATGCCAACTAAATCAGATTATGCTGTATGGGCTCAGCTCCCTTTGCCTTCCCCAAAGAGGGACAAAAGGAAACAAAAAAAAGTCTACGCCAAGTTATTTAATTGAATATACGCCTGGTTAAACAATAGAACTCAACGAAGAAACGTACACAAGCAATAAAATAAGTGCTCTTAAAAATATACTTATTTATAATATATTATATATATTTTATTATGTATTTAAATAAATAGGCGTTATCTTGATAGAAATAATTTTAACACGGAATATTTCTAGGTTACTGTTCAAGAATCTGAAGAATCTTCTAGTGAGAATGAGAGCACAGATCAGCAAGAAGATTGTATTGACTCACCTGTAATCGAAGGTAATACAAAAAATGTCTTGGGGTCAAATGATACAACTCCAGACTTATCAAGCGATGACCTTGGCGAAGACCCGCAACCAACCCGTTTTGTTGACTCTTCCACAAATACAGAAATCGACTGGAATGAAAGAGAAGATATCCATAAAGCATATTTATTTGGCTTAATTGTTGCTCAATCGTTAAGCTTCGTACCAAAAACAGAGAGAAAAGCATGTGAGCGTATAATAATGCAAGTTCTGTACGATTATGTAAGTTCTGAGAATTCTAAGTAATTGACGTAAATTGTATGTATGTTGATATGCATGTTTCTAATAAAAACAGTGTAATTAGTTTGTTGTTTAATTTAACCTCTTCAACTGTACGAAAACGGTTAGTAAACTATACGAAAATCATTCTTAGCCACATGCAATCATTATTGGTAGAGGTACAGTCATTCTGTGCTACAATGCGTCATTGTGGGCAGAAACGATTTTACCACTAATGACGATACTAATAATGACGGATAGTACCAAAACACGTAACAACATGTCAACAAAGCAAGTTTTACACTAAAGATTTTCGCGATTAAGATTACCACATGAGAGCATTATATAATAGTTGGATTATGAATAACAGTGCATTACACGTTATCTAGATAAGCTAAGTTATACAAATGACATTTTTTGTGACAAATTTCGGAGAACTAGTAAATTATGACTTACCTTAGCAAAACTAGCGCGTCTACTCCGTTCAGCGTATCGAGCAGGACCAAAGAGTATGTAATACACTATGTTTTAAGCAGGACTGCCGAATGTGTCGCGGGAGGGACTTCATTCGTGTTTAACATCGACAGATTTGCTGCTCACAAACATTGATGACACTAATGACGTTTTTTTGTGACAAAGTTTTAGGTTGATTAAAATCAGAGTATTTTTTTAAATGTATTTGATTTACTTAATTTAAGTTGAAGACACATTAGTTATTAGTTAAAAATTGTCGTTAAAGATTTTTTTTTTCAGTTGCTTGAATATATTACGACACTAATACTGTAATTGAGAGTGTTTGGAAACGGAGGTCAATGACGATTTACGTGATGTTTTGTCAGATTACTATGTTTTTGACAGGTACTAGGTATTATTGAATAATGCGATTTCAAGTTTATCCCATGAGAACTTTTTATCAGAATGGTCTCAGCATTTAACTGTTTTCAGAAAAAACATATGCCACCGGAAAGTGTTTTTTCGCCGAAACAGAGAAACACCCATCAATCAATCTTAGTAGCGTCATACTAACTTATGAAATCAAACACCATACGCACACACACACACACTAAAGTTTAACCATTAAAGTGAGGCCTAAGAGCCTGTTGTTTGTTTGCAAGCAACGGTAGGGCTCCATGAACCGTGGACAGTTCAGACATACAGTTACCGTTGGCTGGCTTCTTGTAGTCTTGAACAAGTTGGTATCAGAGCGTGGATTTTACATTAAAATAAATCCACATAGTAAATTGGAAGTTTTGAACATTGTTAAAAATAACTTAATAAGTTTGAATATATTGTTTTGTCAGCCGGGCTCAAATTGTACTTGTGGTTTATACTGTAGTCCCTGTATTGCACTGACAAGTAAGATTTATTTGTGAAATTAGGAATTATTAGGTTGTATTTGGTATATAATTTGGTATATTTGTTGTAATTAATAATTGAATGTCACTAATCTGAATTTAAAAGTTTATCTAAATAATAATCACACATTTGTTAACATAACAAGACATGAATTGTGTGTATTGGTTTATTGCTTATAGTATTTATTGGATTAAGTTGTTAGAGATTGTCCGGCACAGTATTGTGCATTCAATTGTTGTGTTTAATTGGTGTTGATCCAGCACAGTATATACATTAAATTGTTATTTTTTGTGTAACTAGCCATCCTTAGCAAGCTAGATTCATACTTGGAATAAGTACAGGGTCGGATTTGGACCTGAAATAAGTTGAATTTAAGTTTTTATTTTGGTGAAATTGTTCGGTTGGCTAACAAGTCATTGTTGTTTGTTTGGTTAATTTAGCGCTCACACGCTTCTACGAGTTCATCATGGACGTGGATTTGGGGGTGATGGACCAGGCAGCCCGCGATAAAGTTTTGGGTGACTATGACCAGATTGTCCACCTGGGGGATGTCATAAGTCAACGAGCCCGGGAAATTTTGAAGAGCCGGGTGCCTGATGCGGCCAAGCCGCAGACCCCCGTTGTTGCAGGCCCTGGACTATTGGTTGGGCTGCCCACCCTGGAGCTGCCACATTTTGACGGTCGCTTGGACCACTGGCTGGGCTTCCTAAATCTCTTTCAGAGTCTTGTCGATGCACGCTCGGACCTCGGACCTGCCCAGAAGCTGGCCTATTTATTGTCTGTCCTGGAGGGCGAAGCCAGAGTCTTGGTGCAGCACTTGCCGGTGACGGATTCCTCCCACCCGACCGCTCTGGAGCTTCTCTCCCGACGGTATCAGAACAAGCGCTGCCTGGCTGATGTGCACATCGGCCAGATTTTGGGACTACCGGCCATTGCCAGCACGTCGACGTTGCGCACTGACTTGCTGAACCCGTTGGTCTCAGCGACCAACGCCTTGAGACGCTTGGAGTTACCGGTAGAACATTGGTCCTACTTGTTGGTGCACATAGTGCTGCAGTTGCTCCCCGCGGAGCTGAGGTCACGTTTTGGGCAGAAGTATGGTGGGGATAGTGCCACCCATCTTCCCCCCTTTGACGACCTCCTCAAGTTTTTGGAAGACGAGTGTCGGGTTTTGGATAACACTCGTGGCGCCACGGGGTCACCCCCACTACCTTCTCGGCCTAGAGACCAGGGACGGACTAGGGCTAGGGGGCCTGTTGATGTTCGCCCCGCCCCCCGTTTTGCTGGCGCCCGGAGTCCTCATCATTGTGACTTTTGTAAGGCAACGGGGCATATCATGGCGCGTTGCCCGGCCTTTTTGAATTTGCACGTAAGTGCCCGCCGCCGCATTGTCAACGCACGCCGTTTGTGCTTCTCGTGTTTGGGGGCCCACTTCCATCGGGACTGCCCCAACCCCCGCCCGTTTAGAATTTGTAAAGGGTCCCACCTTGAGATTTTGTGCGCCAACGCGAACCGCTCCAGCAGACCATCTTCTGAGGAGGGTTCGCGCAGGGGGGGGTACCCAGGAGACGAGCACCGGGCTGAGGCCCGCAATTCTGCACGCCGCTCTCCACCCCCCGCGCAGGTTGAACGGGAGCCCCGCGAGCGCCATTTGGTCTCCCCTCGTCAGGGAGAACGCGCGTTGGCTGCTAGGCAGCAGGGGCCGGATCGGCACCGCTGCCTTTCCCCTCCGTTGGCGGAGCGTCCCCGGTTGGGGTCGCGCCCTCCGCCATTCGGGCATCCGGTGGGATGTGCCCCTCCCGTGATGGCGAGCGGCTCGGGACACCGCGCGGACGAATATTTTGTATGTTGGCCTCGTCGTGAACGAGGGCAGCCTGGGTGCGGCGACCGGTCGCCGCCCAGGCATCGCTAAGAAATTGACGCCTGCCCCGCTAAAGGACCCCCCCCCCCCGATCAAGACGGTTTTGTTGCCAACGGCCTCGGTCAAGGTCTGGGGACCCTTGGGTGACTCGATTGTGGTCCGTGCCATTTTGGACACGGGAGCCCAGGGTTGCCTTTTGTCGTCTTGGTTAGCGGGATAGGTTGGCCTGAAGATGAACGACTTTTCAGGCAAGATTTGGGCAATTAGCGAAACGGCTGTCACCACTGTTGAGGGAAGGACCTGGTTTGAAATCACCCTTGTGAGTTGTCTTTACCCTAAAATTGGTGCTCCTGCCCTTGTTACAACTGAATTTGATTGGGACGAGCCACTTCGGGAAACCCTGTTGGAAGACTGGCTCCAATTTGTATCCGCACTCCCTGCGGTGCTTCTTGTGCGTCTTCTAAACTACGTTGCGCACACTTTGGGTGGAACTGTTGACATTCGGGCTTCTTACGCCTGGACGGACAGTCAAATTGTTCTGTGTTGGTTGAAGACGTCCGTCCACTCTTTCGTTTTTGTTGCGAACCGAGTGTCTCAGATTCAAGGTTCTGAAACGCCGTTGATTTGGAGGCACGTGCCTGGTGACCTGAACCCGGGCGACGTGGCCTCACGCGGGTGCATGGCCCCCCACTTGATTGCTCACCCCCTCTGGTGGGGACCGGACTGGCCGACTCGCCCCGGGGACGATTGGCCTCGAACGCCAGTCTTGATGTCGGATCCTTTGCCCGGACTTAAGGTGTTCGCGGTTGGACAAAGGACCCTCCGTTTGATCCTGAGTTTTTGTTGAATCGATACAGCTCCCTCGACAAATTGTTGAACGTTACCTCGTGGATCAGACGTTTTGGCCATAATTCTGGGAATCCAGGGGACAAGCGCCTGTCACCAGTTCTCTCTCCTCAAGAGCGACAGGAGTCACTCCTCTTTTGGGTCCGCTCTGTGCAGGCTGCACACTTTGAGAAGGGGATCGAGGTCTTGAAGTCTGGTAGGGTTAAGTTGTCGGGAGCCGTTGGTGGGCTGAGTCCCTTTTTGGATAGGACGGGTCTTTTGCGTGTTGGAGGACGGTTGAGGCTCTCTAGCCTTCCTTATGGGGCCCGTCACCCCCTTTTGTTGCCCAAGGAGGGCCGCTTGGTTCAGTTGTTGGTGACTGATCGTCACGTTAGAAACTCGCATGCCGGTTGCAATGCGCTGTTGGCCATTCTGCAGCGAGAATTTTGGATTTTGTCGGCTGATCGCGTCAATGAGACGAGGCCCTTTGCTGGCGTCGGAACGGACTTTGCTGGTCCCTTTTCGTTGAAGACGTCCACCCTTCGTAATAGTAAGATTGTTAAGGCTTATTTGTGTGTTTTTGTCTGCCTGTCAACCAAGGCAGTACATTTGGAGCTGGTAACCTCCCTCTCGACAGAGGCCTTTGTGGCGACTTTGGAAAGATTTGTGTCTCGCCGTGGGTTGCCTTCTTTAATTAGGTCTGATTGCGGTACGAATTACAAGGGTACAAGTAACTATTTGAAGGAGTTATACGCCTTCCTTAATGAGAGCCAGGTTGACATTGGTAATAGTTTGGCCCGCCGAGGGGTCACTTGGTTGTTTGAAGCGCCAGCCTGCCCCCATTGGGGGGGTATTTTTGAAGCCGCGGTGAAAGCGGCAAGGGGACGCTGGCGGAGATTGTTGGGAGACACCGTTCTCACCTTTGAGGAACTAGCTACGGTATTTTGCCGCATTGAAGCTGTGTTAGATTCGCAACTTTGTCAAGGCTTCCAATTGATTAGCGGACGGGTAGGCCCGTCCGGGGGGGGGGTAGATGTTTAGTACCGAATGTTTCCGAACGCACCTTTTTTTGACATAAAGTCTTGACATAACTTCACTTGACAGATAACTTTTGCGTTGTTGGAATAACGTCCGCCCGTTGGGACCCGTTGATTTTATTGTAATTGGAAATATCGTGTTCAATCGCCCGTTGTAACCGATAATTGGGTCGCGATTAACGATAAGTTGAAATTGTAATCCCGAATTGATGAAAACCCTGGGATATTTTGAGCCATAACGCCGTATTGACGCCAGACCGCATGGCACGCGAATTTGTTGAAGGCAATTGTTAATTGGTGATAAACAGCTCTCCAATCTGGTGCTAAAGTGGAGCAGAGTGGTGCTGTGAATGCTATCTGGACCGCGCCATCTAAAGACCGGCGCCTTGTGAACGTCCATGAACACTTGACCATCATTACACGTTTCACTTACTCATTTCATACTTACACACACACACACGGACGTGGCCTCAGGAAGGGTCGTAACTTGTCGTCTCTACAGCTCAGGTAAGTCAAATTGTGTAAAGTTTAATTATGTATTGGTAAGGCTTAAGGCCATTGTTTGTAAGCAACGTTTAGGGCTCCACGAACCGTGGACAGTTCTGGCTTCTTGTAGTCTTGAACATAAACAATCTTGTTTTTGTTTGAATTCGGGTCTTTCTCCTGTTGTTTTTCTTGATATTTAGACATCATGCGAAACAACATCTCCCGTACTCCACTTTTAATAGTTTTGTTCATTTTTCGCTGAATAAACGCTATTAACAAGATCACAACAACACGCCAATCGCCATCGTGTTTTGGAAAATTGAGTTTGACATTAGCATAGCATTGCCATATAAAAACTTTGCAAATAATTCTAGTGTCTACGTTCGTTTGCCAGATTCTACACATATTCCCCGGCACAAGTCGCAGAAACTGGAAGTCCGCAAGCGCTAAGTAACCCTGAGCCGCGCGCGGCGACCTCCCCAGCCGGCGGCACTGTGTGTAGAAGGTTTTTTACTCGCAACCACTATGTTAAGCGTGGTCGCCACAGTTGTTCTGGCCGCAATTTCGGTCGCATACTACGCTCACAGGAAAAAGCGAGCAATGAACACAGCGGTCACAAGGCTACAGTTTTTTATTCGTGATCGCTGCGGTGGCAACTGGGAATAAATGGGATAGACCTACCACACCATAGGAAAATTTATATTATGGGGAGATTCAAAAATTTAGTACAACGGATGAAAATATGACTCAATTTTTTTTTGACACCATAGATTTTTTTAATATCTGAAATAACATACCTATATTCTCTAGTTTTCAAAAAATTATATTTTGTTTTCGTAAAAATAGTATTTATTTGTTAAATTGCAAAAATGTGAAGGGTAAGTATCAATTTATGTCAGTTTTGTTATTAAGAGCGCGTATTCGATTTAGAGTAGGTACAAAATTGCAAGAACGACGTAATATTTACGCACACTACAATAGTTAGTCAGTATGCGTAAGCTCGAACCTCGAAACCAAACGTTTTGATACTTTTATCTTAAATAGTGATTTTGAGTTTATGTTCTAAATTGTTTTACTTGATCATTCAACTTCAAGGGTGTGGTCAAATCTTAAAAAACAAATTTCACGACTGTAAGTATGAGGTTTTCTGGAAATCATACCTGGGACAATGTATACCGTAACTGTAAATAAACCTTTTAACCGACTTCAAAAAGGGAGGTTCTGTATTCTAATGTATGTATTTTGTTTGAAAGCATATTTTACAATAAAGGTTGTAGTACATAACACATCAGGTTCTGATAAAGATCTTCAGAGACAAGTGATGGAACTATTTAATTTAAAAAAATTTCAAAACCTCCAAAAAAGACTACTACACTACAAAACGCAAAATAACCTTAGATTGTTTCATTTGGTGTCTAGTTCCGTGTAAAATAAGAGACCTTCTCACCTTCTCACATGGCTGAAGTCGGTGCCAAGCCAATTAATACTTTTGATAGACATAGTACCTTTTTTTTTTTAACGTGGTAAAATTATCAAATAAGTCCTCCCACTCCGGGCAGGGTGGGAGGGACTGTCAGACTTTTACTGACTAAAATCCACGCCGGCAGGCTTCGGCCCTCTGCAGAGGGGGCCTCGTCATATTGCTGACGCTCTTTGAGGCGCGCGTGGAACACGACGCGCCGTCGACCCGGGCATGGTCCATGGTCGGATAGCGAGTTGCTCTTTACTCGCTGTCCGCATGCCCGCGCCTACGGTGGCCGGAGATCGTCGGCCGACGTCCGACGCCGTGGGCGTCTACCACAGCGGCTGGGCTGGAGGGAGGACGCCATCCTCTCCTTCACGCGGCCCGCCTCCTCCTTCGGAAGCATGACTGCTTCGCAGAAGGAGGCGACCGCTTTCCACTCCCTCTCGCCCCGCAGCATGGCCTCGACCAATGCCGGGCGCGAGAGGTCTCCGCCTATCGCCGCCGTGAGGACACGTCGGTGCTCTGCCCAGGCGGGGCAGTCTTGCACCGTGTGCTCTACGGTGTCCTCAGGGCGACCCTCACAGTGGTGACACCCAGGCGTTTCCTCCTTTCCCATCAGACACAGGTACCTCCCGAAACTTCCGTGTCCGGTGAGGACCTGCGTCATGCGGTAGGTCAGGACGCCGTGACGCCGATCTAGTCACTCCTCAAAGAGGGGTCTTACCGCCGCAATTGCGGCGTGCCCGAGACATAGTACCTACGCCGAATTTTGGAGGACACCCGAGGTGATCAAACCTATTCATTTATCTTGGCACCGACTACAGCCATGTGAGAAGGTACCTAGCTCTTATTTTGAACGGAATTAGACACCAAATGAAACAATCTAAGGAACACACTTTGTAGTGTAGTAGTCTTTTTTGGAAGTTTTGAAGTCGGTTCAATTTTTTGTAAAAAGTTTATATTTTATGCTTTTTAGTGTATCATTGTTTGTGTTACTTGAGGTACCAACATACTCTTCGCACAATAATCTTTAATCGGTTAAAAAAGAGAGTTTGCTCTATACGTCTTTTTTACCCACTAAAACGATACTTCAGACGTGATTCAGAAGCTGTGGTGATATTAATAGGCTGATTATGCTAAATAATACATTGAGGTACGAGGGCAGCAATCGCGGGAGATTTGCTGTTTTTAATTGAAGAGTTCCTTCACTTATCTCCGAAAATCTTCATCAGAACCTGATTTGTTATATACCAAAACCTTTCTTGTAAAATATGCTTTCAAATATAGAAACGCTATTAAAATCGGATCAGTAGTTTCTGAGAAAATCGCGGATATACAAACATACATACATACTGGTCGAATACATAACCTTCTTTTTGAAGTTGGTTAAAGACAGCAAATCTCCTGCGATAGCTGGCCTCGTACATCTATGTGATGTTTAGTATAATCAGCCTATTAATATATCCACTGCTGAAGTAGAGACCTTCCCTTCGGATAAACATCATATTTAACGAGGATGGGCAAGACATAAACCAATATGCAAGCCCAACACGGCTTAACGTGTCTTCCAAAGCATAGAAAATATCGATATAATAAGTTTTTATCACCCGCCCGATGACCAGCCACTGCGAAAACATTGCTTGGCTCATGGCTCAAATCTTAGCCGAATGTGCTGAGCCGTTTACGCCAAGCTCCTTGAGTATTATTTACACCTTTCCAGAACATAAAATCACGTCTGAAACTCTTTAAACCGACATCAAAATATGGGTAACTGTGTGTAGGTAAGGTAAGTGTAGTAGTGTAAAGTTTGTAAGGATGTATGGATGGATGTTTTTTACTCTATCGCGCAAATTAAATAGATTTTAATAAAACTTTAAAATTAACATAGGTCTTACTTACATCACAGACATCAGAGTACCATAATTATAGGCTATAGAGTTCATTAAGATCAGCGCGAAAAGCCGCTGCAAAAAGCTAGTTGAGTTACAAAATAAAACAAAATCGAAGATTTGATATTTTATTTCAATATCACACATTTTGATGTCCATTGACAGAATTTTCCTGGGAACAATCTTCTCGGGCAAAAGACATTTATCTTAGAATTCGAACAGCTTACGTTCCATTTTGGTCACCCAAAATGCATCATCTCTTGGTATTATCCTTATGGTCTTCAATGGAAATTCATTTCCTGCGCACATTGTTTTTTTTTTTGCAAACGTTTTTTTGGCTGAAAATTAATTACAATTTATAAGAAAAGCAATTTTACCTAACAACTACGTCACAACAACTACACACTTGATCTACCATACTGCTACAACATAGTGGCGATGTCAGTGGATGTGGGTATAGTGGAATATAGACGATTTATAGGGTGGACTAGAGCGATATTTAAAGTGATAGTGATTCTCATCTGACATGAAACTGAATGAAGTATCAGTCGTGGTTGGTACTAGTAGTTCCATCGGATTAAAAACAAATGTATGATGGCCTGTTCAGCATCTATGTTCATGCTGAATATACACATTTTATTTCGACTAACAGACAATTTCCTTCATCAAACAGACAGAAAAATAAACAAAAGAACAAAGGTCAATAAAAATTGGCCAAGTGCGAGTCAGACTCGCCCATGAAGGGTTCCGTAGTAACTTTAATAAATATAATACAATATATTTATTTGACAAAAAACCTTACAATTTTTTTAAAATTAGCTTATTTACATTTTTTACAACTACTCCAAATAACTTTGTTTTTCATAGTGTTTGTATCAATCACAAAATTATATTTGCGGTTTTATAAAATATATTGTATCTCAAAAACTGCGGGTCAGCAGTTTTTGAGATACAGATTCATACATACACTATGAAAACAAAATTATTTGGCGTAGTTACTACGGAACCCTTCAGGGGCGAGTCAGACTCGCACTTGGCCAATTTTTTAGTTGTTGTACGAACTGAACATTTTGGCATATTAAACCGTATGAAGTCAGAAGATACCAACAAATTTCGTTCAAACCAATTTTGGGTGAAAAGGAGATGTTCCAGAAATGTATGGAGCCTGGGCTACCATTAGTACACCACATGTAAATATTGCTGTATAATGTAGTAACCGTTTTTTAATATTAATTTTCTATGATTTCGCTTTATTTTAGTGTGATATTCAAATTAACTCGGTCGAGGAGAGCAACACAATAAATATGGATCAGCCATGTTGCTATTAAACAATGATGCGATTGTCATTTTGACATGTCAGTTTGACGGATCGTGTTTTTGACGTCTCGGAGGTCGATATATATTTTTGTAACTACAATAAAATATCAACATACGAATTCCGAAAATACTTAGGATTCCTTATAGTTATACTTATAAAATAAGACCACAGGATAATTATATTACTGCTTTACGGCGGCACATCTTTTACCTAATACATATTTCAGTAGCTAAAGATTGGTTATATTGGAAACATAAAACGAAGGCTTGAATGTTACTTTGTGTAGCAAAATGTGCTATTTCATTATTTAGTGCTTGTCAATAATCTCTGGACTTCGATAATGCATAGAAGAGCAGTGAACTGTTCTGTGAGTTGTAGATAACTATTACTCCTATAAAACTCCAAATAAGTTATGTAATTGGTGACATTAAGAGGATGGAAAACCAGCCATAAGAAGTATATAAATAAAACAACTTGTAGAGACTTAAATATATATATTTATTCCGCATTATCCCTTATCAATACTCCATCCAGGAAAAAAGCCGCGGCTTTTATGCTGTCCAAAATATAGTTCATTTTCATCTATAACAGAGGTACACTGCAGGCACGCTATTGTACATAAACTAGAATAAATATGAGTTAAAATCTATTAGAATATGGAAAGTGGGAAGATAACATCATATAGTAATAGCATGTTAAGAAAATAATAAGTAAATGCACGGGTTAATGCAGACATACTTGAAACTGAACTTGTCATTGTAGTATAAACAACGACGAAACCGTAAACAATGATATCTAAATCACAGGCGAATCAAAAACCATATAACAAAGCTGGGATCAATAGAGAAGCAATCAATCAATGTCTTTAGAAATAATCTGGGTCGTAAAACAAAATAATCATTAAAAACTCCGAAATCATTCAATACAACACAGCGAAAACACATAATGACTCACTAGGCTTGGGTAAAAATATCAATATTTTTCATAAAATAATCGATAAATATAGACAATATTTTAAATCTCAATAAATCGATATTTTTTAATTCACTTTAGTATACTATTGGTCTCAGTTACACTAATCTTGTCAGATCTGGGAAGTAGTCCAAATGTCGCACCAGATCGTCAGCATGTTTGCACCATCAAAATATGCATATATCTTCAGATTAATTTTCTTTTCTTGGCCTCGCGAAGCGTAAGGGCGTGTCAAAATTCTACTGAATAAAAACCCACCCTGTTCCCTTCCAGCTGCCCTTAAGTTCCGGGGCCACGGTATCTCGTTAGAACATTCCCGCAACCCCGGCAGGCAATGGTCCTATGAGGCCCCGTCACTGGTGCTGACAGCTCTTAGAGGCGCGCGTGGAACATAACGCGCCACCGACCCGGACCTGGTCCTTACCGGACAGTGAACTACCCCTGCTCGCAGTCTGCAAGCCTGCGTCTACGGTGGCCGGAGATCAGCTCGCGATCCCGACGCCCGGTGTGTCTCCTGCGGTGGCTCGAGTCCATGTTACCTACGTACATTACCTTTACGGAAAATATCTATTTTTGACTTGATAATAATTCATATAGATTAAAAATATCGATTCGATATTAATCGATATATTTTTGTCACTTGCCCATCTCTACGACTCACAGAAAGACACCAAACATCATGAAACTTAAATCTGTCAAACACGACTGTCATGGCTGCCCTAAAACAAGGGTTGTCATAATAAAAATCTTCCCAAATAATAATTTATCACAGCTCTACCCGTCTCCAAATAATTTTTTGAGTATTTTTATGGTAATCTCTATTATTTTTTCTATTTATCTATGTGGTGTACTAATGGTAGCCCAAAATGAAACATCTCCTTTACATTATGATCTACAGCGTATATATTTTTTTAGATTATTCACTCTATTATTACAAAAGTTAGTGGGGGGTTGGACACACATTTGACCACTTTGGAAGCGTATATCGTTTAAACGATTAACTTTATGAAAAAGTGGTTTTAGAAACCTCAATGTTATTTTTAAAGACATGTCTATAGATATCACACACGCATAGGTTTCAAGCAAAAATATATTTTCAGTTTCAGTTCCATGTAAGGAGAATAAATTAAAAATATATTTAAAATAAAGGGGGGTTCCCTTTATTTTAAATATATTTTTAATTTATTTCTTAATATCAGAAAGCGTTTCACATAATACATCTACTTACCAAGTTTCAGATGTATAGTCTTAATAGTTTCGGAATAAAATGGCTGTGACATACGGATGGACGGACGGACAGACAGACAGACAGACAGACATGACGAAACTATAAGGGTTTCGTTTTTGCCATTCGACTACGGAACCCTAAAAAGCACCGTTTTGCACAACGACGATTTTATGACGATCCAGCTGCTCTGGAACCGGAGGGAAAATCATCAAATGACTCCCACTCTAGGTAAAGTGGAAGGGAGTATCAGACTTCTACTGAATAAAAACCCTAACTGAATAAAAGGAATATGGTATTCCTTCAGTTGCCCGTGTGGTCCGGGGCCGCGGTATCTTATTAGAACATTCCCGCAATCCTAGTAGGGTCCATTTGTTCTATTGCTGTTTTCGATAGTTTTACCGTACTCAATCCCATATGAAATTTGTTATGTCTGAAAAAAAACTGATAAAAATAAGTAGGTACATAGTACAAGTATTTTGATTTTTGTATATACAGAATATGTATGATTGATTATGTTACACACATAAAAATACATACAGTCGAACATAGAATCGCCTCCCTATTGAAAATCGGTTCAAAAGTACATAAAGACATGACTCACCTTTTTGCTTGTCTAGCGATAGCCAAAGTATTTCTTTTTTCCAAATAAATTTCGTTTATAACCCATTTCTGAAAAAAGAAATATTAAATGTAACATATAAATTATTTTTGATTGAAATAATAATTATTGACATCATTTGTTGTACACAAACATGTTAAAAGTGATTATTAAATAAATTTAGTATATACAAATAATTACCTGTAGATAACGTTTTTCAAAATTACTTACCGAATAAACAACATTAGTTGCTCAAGTTTCAATACTATTGTGTCGCACTATGACTCACCGACACTATGTATGTTTATGCGAGCAAGCGGCGGGCGGCGGGAAAAAAGTGATAAGTCCTGTCGTTGGGAGGACCCGGCACGAACTGATTGGCAACGGATTGCGCGCGATGATTTATAGTGTTTTTAAAATAATTTTCTAAAATAAACGAGTACATGAAATTGAATGAAAAAAAACCAGTGTATTTAGCAATACCTTTATTTTCATAAAATAAATAAATATTAGTTATGTTTCTATTCTAAACTTGGTTAAAAAAATGTTAAAGTGAACCAATTTTGCATTATTTAAAAAATATTTATTTAATATTAAATTGCCATATTTTCCTAATTGGGCTTCGTAGTGCACTTTAGGACTATGTATTCTATTAGAAAAGCACATAAAATAAAATGTGTTGGCACGTTATCATGGTTTTTTCGTTCTAAAAGATAACTCTGACGTCTATTTTTGGAAATCACTTTGACAAGATTGCCTTCGTATTAAAAAACTGTCAATAAAAAATTTAATTTTACGTTGCAGTGCACTAAATCAAGACTTAATCTTTCTATCACCTTAATAAACTATGAATAATCTGCTAACATCATTACGATATAGCTCTTGAAAAAACACGAAAACGCGTTGTTTCCTCGCGAATGGAATACACGCTCTTAAACATCGAGTTGAATAATAAATAAAACTATGCAGGATTCTACCACTTTAATATATTTATTTGAAAATATCAGTCTTTCTTTATTACTTAACAAATCAACAAGTTAAAAAATATATTTTAAAAATCACTTAAAATACAATTATGTATCGGCTTTGTTACCACAGTCTCCATGTCAACAATTGTTTTTCATGCCTATAGTGTAAAACGAATAATATCATATTATAAACATGTTCAAAAGTTGTAAATAAGTAATATTTATAACGAAAACCAAGTATACTTCTAAAAGTAATAAATTCTACGATAAAATCATATAAGAGAACAAAACAGGGACAGTAACAAAACCGACGGTAACAAAATTCTTAGGGTCAGTTTACATTACTTCTATTTATAACTGACGCTAATACAGCAACTGATTGTCTCATAAATTTGTTGTCATCAGCTATTGCAAAAAACATCACTCTGAAAAAAGTGCCCTCGCAAAAGAAAATCCTCAAACCGTGGATTACTCTTGGATTATTAAGGTGCATAAGAAATAGGGACGCTCTGCATAGAAAACTCAAATTATCTCCAAATAATGAAGTGTTGAAATTAACTTATAAACGATACAGAAACTATTGCACTAAATTGTTAAAAAAAGTAAAGAGATAATATGATGCAGAGGAACTTAATAATGCTAGTCACAATCCTAAAACACTCTGGGATACTATAAAGCGAGTTATAAATACAAATAAAAACAAAACATTATCCACACAACTTCTCAAATGCGCATCAACGCCCGTACAATCGTGCAACGAAGTAAATTCCTTTTTTGCCAGTATTGGCAAAACACTAGCAATCAATCTCACCAACCAAACACTCTCACAGCCAACAACACATTCACAAACACAACCGAACATTCCAGTAACATCCTTTGTCCTAGAAGAAACGGATACTGATGAGATTATTTCGGCCATAAGAACGCTGCGATCAAACGCAGCCACTGGTTGGGATACCATTTCACCATTTTTGTTAAAGAAACACGCGAGTTATCTGGCACCCTTAATATGCCATATATTTAACCTCTGTTTTGAAACTGGTGTTTTTCCCTCTTCAATGAAAAAGGCAATAATACATCCAATCTTCAAGGGGGGAGATGGGATTCTACCAAGTAACTACCGTCCAATTGCGGTTCTAAGTACTTTGTCGAAACTACTAGAACGTCTGATTAATAAAAGGCTTGTCAACTATCTTGAACGTAACAACCTACTATCCCCACAACAGTATGGCTTTCGTAAAAATAAATCTACCTGTGACGCCGTTCATGATCTAACTTGTCATGTTATACAGCAGTTAAACAAAAACAAAAAAGTTCTAACTCTGTTTTTGGACCTCACAAAGGCCTTTGATACCGTTCCCATCTCCACCCTTTTACTCAAGCTTGAAACTATGGGTGTTAGAGGAACTCAACTAGAGCTTTTCCGGAGCTACCTAACCGACCGCACACAAATTGTTAGGATTGATAACCATAACAGTAACGAGCTCCCCATCTGCTACGGAGTCCCCCAAGGTAGTATATTAGGTCCCACCCTCTTCTTAATATTTATTAATGATCTGTGCAATCTTAATATCCCTAATGGTAAAGTTATTGCATTTGCAGACGACACTGCCATCACATTTACAGCGGATAGTTGGTTAGAGCTTGAACATGCAGCTCAATTTGGCTTTAACACAGCTCTGGAATGGCTCATCTCATATACCCTTACACTAAATACTAACAAAACAAACTTTCTTACTTACTCAATCAGCGCAATCACACAACCACACACTCCCATCATAATAAAAGCACATCTTTGTCAATGTAAAACCTCCTGTCAATGTTCATCTATAGCATCTGTTGATCATACAAAATATTTGGGAGTTGTGCTGGATAAACACCTAAATTTCAAGACACACATATATAAATGTTGTTACATCAAGGGTCCGTAAACTAATATATACATATGTTTAAAAACCTCCGATATGTAGCGAATTTAAAAACAATAAGAACCGTCTATTTTGCCTTATGTTCTTCTATTGTTACATATTGTATATCCTACTGGGGTGGTGCGGCAAAAACCACTCTGAAGCCTTTGGAAATAGCCCACAGAGCTGTCTTAAAAGTTGCATCCTTTCGCCCTATTTTATATTCTACCAGTGAGTTATACAAAGATTGGAAAGTTCTTAACATACGACAACATTACATCTTACAAGCCATCCTACTACAACATCGTAAAACTCCATTCGAAAAAATATCTAAAAGACGAAAAAATCTAATTTGTACAGTGCCGCAAACCCGATTATCCTTCACTAAAAGATACTGCTATTATCAAAGCCCGAATTTATACAATAAAATTAATGAATACTGTCCAATCTATGGTATGACGTGCCATAGATGCAAATAAGCAGTTTACTCCTATCTACAAAATAAAACTTACGATGAGACAGAAAAGTTTCTAACAGCATAAATAAAACTATACATCGCCATCACAACACAAGCAAACCCACATACACATGCATGTACACAAACACTAACACGAAACACACACAGCCACACACGCACGCACACACAAACACATACATAGGTACACACGCCAACCTAACCAATATATATATATAGTATTCATTACACTCAATAATATTATCTATACTAATATTATAAAGCTGAAGAGTTTGTTTGTTTGTTTGTTTGCTTGAACGCGCTAATCTCAGGAACTACCGTTCTCATTTGAAAAATTCTTTCAGTATTAGATAGCCCATTTATCGAGGAAGGCTATAGGCTATATATCATCACGCTAACACCAATAGGAGCGGAGCAGTAATGAAGAATGATTCAAAATCGGGGGATTCTTTTTTCCACGGGGACGAAGTCGCGGGCGGAAGCTAGTACTATATAAAGCTAGATTACCACTCACTGACTCACTCATTGACATAATTGTTCTCCCAGATGGTGGATGGGGAGGTGGGTATATTTTGACAGATTCGTAAACAAGTAACTCTCAAACCTACGGGAAAAGTGCCAAACCTCCCCTTTTCCCCCCCCTTCTCCCCCCCCTCTATCGTATCTCGGAAACTACGAGACCCGTATTTTTTGTTTTTTACGGATTCGTATAGAGGAGGCTCGGTAAAGTAAAAACCATTTTTCAAAGTCCCTCCCCCGCCCCCCTTCTCCCCCCCTTTAGGCGGATCTCGGAATCTAAGAGACTTGGAACATTTTTTTTTTCAGATTCATTTAGAGGGGCAATGCTTTAGTCGAAATACTTGTGCAACCCCCCCCCCCATCACCCCCCCCCCTCTTTTTTTTTTTTTTTTTTTTTTCACAATCTCGCGAGGTGCTTGCACCTCGCGCAACACGCAAATACCAATTTCTTTTTTCACAAGCACGCGAGGTGCTTGCACCTCGCGCAACACGCAAATACTAGTTAACAATATAATTATAACTAGTATTTGCGTGTTGCGCGAGGTGCAAGCACCTCGCGCAACACGCAAATACCAATTTCTTTTTTCACAAGCACGCGAGGTGCTTGCACCTCGCGCAACACGCAAATACTAGTTAACAATATAATTATAACTAGTATTTGCGTGTTGCGCGAGGTGCAAGCACCTCGCGTGCTTGTGAAAAAAAAAAGGGGGTGGGTGTCATGAGTCAGTCAGTGAGTCAGTGAGTGAGTGGTAATTTAGCTTTATTATTAACAAATGGGGCCCGGCACTGCACTTTCTTATACAGGTTATTTTATAACCTAGCTGGGAGTGTAGCACCTCACCACCATTTTAGTTATTATAGTACTTACTTAAATATGTATGTAGTCTAAGTGTAAAATACTGTATAGATATAAGTAAGCAAATATTAAGTAGCATTAAGAATTGTTATAACAATGGTTGAATAAATAAATTGAAATTGAAATTACCTTAAAGCAACACTTAAACTTAAAACATGCACTCATTAAATTTTTATTGAGATCCATAAGTAGGAACACGGTAAGTAGGTATTTACGTATTAATCTATTTATTACACATTATTCAATTCATAGTCTTAATCTATTTTTATAGGTACATATTAGACCCTCTTGCACGAAAACTCATTCTCGAAATAAATTGTTAGCACGGAGTTAAATTGATAATATTGTAAGTTAAACTGCCAAATTAACCTAGTGTTAGCAACTCGTTCTGAGTTTAGTTTAACATTTAATTGGGCCTCAATGGTATAAGCCCTGTCATTAATACTTAGGTAAATAACTATATAAAAAATACTTTTTAGCATGCTGTGCTTCTTACACAATAATCCACTTAAATTTTCCATATGTCTTTTTAAAATATTAATTATAGTTTTATAAGCAATCAATATTTCCAAGTAATATAATTATTATTCTTCACTAACAAAACAGTTTAATACAGCTAAGATTTAGATTAAGGCACTATTTTTCAATCTTTATTTAGATGTTCTCCCAATTTCTAAGAACATAATGTGCATTCGTCTTTTGGGAAATGATCGTAAATCAACGCATTACATGAGTCAAACCAAAATTGTAAACGATTTAACAATATTTCTATATAATTTTTATTCATTAATAAGGTCAAGTGGTCGGATTCCCGTAGCGGTTGTATGTGTTACATGTTCATGGCATTTCCCACACTTAGTGGAAAGTATGAAATGTGTCTCAGTCCATGGCCACTTTAAATTGTAGTGGTAATATTGCAGCAAATCATATTTTGTTAAAACTTTATCGATGTTCACAAAAATCACCATTTTTATTAATTGAAGATAATCAATCTGTAAAAAATATAATTATAATATGTATTACTAAAATAAAATAACATTGAAATAATTTAGTAAGTTTAGGCCGACCTGGAAGCGAAATGGTAGGCAAGCGTAAGAAAAGAAGTTATAGAAATAAAACCACTATGTAAACTTAGCTTTATGCTGTCGGTTTTGTTACTTTTTGGGTCCAACTATATGTTACCGTAACAGCAGTAACAAAACCGAAGTAACATAATGTGTTAACCTAACCTTCAAAAAAATATATTAGCGGTCTAGTTTCTCGCTAAGGTAAACTACATAATACAAGTTGTTCAGTATAAAACCATGCATTTCGTAATTAATTTAATTACAAGGAAAGTAAGGATAAGTAATTAATTGTGGTAGTACAAACCTGACGACGAATTTCTTCTCAGTCCAATCGGTAACAAAACACACTCTCATTAAGGACGAAATGACACTGGCGTTGAATTTTTAAAATGGCCGATCTTTAGACTATAGTATTTCCATATTTAGAAAGCCAAAAAATAATCATTAGGTAGGATATTTTAAAAGAAATTGACGTAACAAACCTGACTTGTCCGGATGTAACAAATTTCGGGGACACTAATTGTTTTTAAGTTTTAAATAGATAAAAGGAATTAAATCTTTAATAATTATTAACAATATACTTAATATCAGTTTATCTTTTATAAAAACAACACAACATGTCCGGGTGTTCCATAAAAGATTGAAAAAAATTAACTTAAAGTTTGAATTTTTACTGGGGACAAGCCAAAATGAATGGGTGTATTTGATTAAAATAATTTACAAATATTTAGTTTCAGCTAGATTTAATTGGGATTTAGTTGAAAACGTAGTATACAAGGTACATTTTCGATTGAGAGACTATTTTAACTTAAATAAGTAAAGAAATTCCTACGAAAATAAAAAGAAGTTGAGGGACATGCCAAAATGAGAGTTGTACTAAATTTTTGAATCTCCCCTTATTATGAACATACCCCTACAAGTACAGAATATAGATAGTTAATTTAATTGCAGTAGCATCTATTCAGTATCCATGTGCCCTGCCTGCCATATAAAATGACATTCTGAGCGTGTGCGTTTATATAGCTCGCCTTACCACGTAAATAAAACTGAAGAAAGCCAAACGAAACGTGTGCATCTGGATTGAGGGCCTATTTTTTTAATCCTTGCAAAACGAAATAAGACTTATAGGGAAATTAGTTAAAAATAGTAAAAACTTAAAGCAAAGGGCCATGAATTTCTTAAACGTAAAACTCATTTTCGACCATTTTGAATTCTGTAAGCACCGTGCAATTCAACTATCGATATTATAATGCGCGCAGCTCTACGGCAGGCCGCCATCTTTGTGCCATACTCACAATAGGTACGCACGCTTTTTTCGTAGGTATTTCATGTCTATTCTTTTTTCCTTTTTCTGAGCTCCACTTAGTTAATTTTTCCAGTATCTGGCGATATAGTGTTAGGCGCTTAGGTAATTTTGAGTTATTTGGTTTTTTTCCTACATGCATTGAGGTAATATAAAAAAATATTTTAAATTAATATTTAGGTTGTTTTGCCTCAACTTCCAGATGTTTTTTTATTTTGGTAAGGCAACTTTTACTCTGATATAAATTCTAAATAGATATATATTTTTACGTATACATTTTTACCGTACCTTCCTTAATCAAAGCTTGTCGGTTAGTCAATTTTTCCCGTTTCTACTTTTAGGGAAAATTTTACAAAGCGACACTAACTTTAAAACTAAGCATTATTTTTAATAGTTACGTATACCTACTATAATGTAGATAAAAAAAAATATCCAAATAAATTTCTAAGAATTAGGCTTTTTGCACGATTTTTTTCTGAAAATTCAAACTTTAAGGTGATACGTAAAAAATAAGACATAGCTCGAGGGGCGTAGCTTAACGGAAGACGCGGGGAGCACCCCCGCTAGAATACATTGCAAACTCGAGCGCACGCTCGCGGTGAGTTTGCGATGTAGTTTGTGTGTTTTGATGTTTTAGAATAGAAAAGGCACGGAGTCGCCAAAATCAAATACATTTCTTTTTAATCTGAATTAAACTAACTTATTCATTATATTGTTAGGTATTTAGTGTTTTACTTTATTTAAGAATGACAAAAAATAATATAACGTGTGTAAATGTAAATGAACAGACCGTAACAGTAAATGATCATATTGACCTAAGAAAAAGAACTACTGGTGTAGTAACCAAATTCTTACTATGATTTTATTTAATTAATTTACTTAAAATGAGTAGTAACAAAAAGTTGCTTCAAAACTACGCTTTTTAACACGCTTTTATTAGGTCGACCTGTATGTAACTAACTATGTAATGGAATCTAAGGCAACTACTTTAACCATCTTCCAAGGGTCGTAGCGTAATGAAAATTAGCAACTGTATGTAGTTCTGATGACAATACAATAATATGGTACTGTCGAACTGATCTGATGATGGAGCCGGAAGATATGAACTGGAACTTCATGATGGAAAATCGTATCATAGCTGTTTTGGATTTCTTAGAAAAGTCTTGTATTGAACTTTGACCACGATTAGGTTTCAAGGTCTGATGATGAAGCCGGAAGATAGGCAGTGGCATTCCATGATGGAATATCGTATCATAGTCGTGTTTGTACTTGTGAGAAAAGCCACGTAATGGACTTTGAACACGATCAGGTTTCAAACAGGATCAGGTTTCAGGATAACAAACCTAAAGAAAATCCGTTATCGGTTTTCTTAACCTTTTTGTCAACTTTTTGTGATGTCACTTTCAAATCCTCTGGGGTGATTGACCGTTTAATTGTTCACTACTCGTGGGAATAATATAAAAAAAGAAACAGCAACACAAAGAAAACGGAGGCTACAAAAAAAAAAGGAAAAGCGCGAACAAATTTTTTGTTTTTACGTGCACTTATAAAAGCGTGTTTTTCTAGTGATTTTTAAACTATTAATTTATTATTAATTAATTAAAGATTATTCATCCAATTAAATTTTTTGATGGATATTTTCTTACGAATAAAAGTCAGAGATTTAATTAAAAATTACTAAAAATTAAAAATTACTACACTATTTTCTTGGAATACATGTCTCTCGCCTTCATTTAATATTTCATCAGAGAAATTTCCCCCGCGTGTTTTATTTTCTTTGTTTGTATCCTTGCCCCTATTTTTATTAATTACATATTCTGGATCACGGATCTCTCATGTACCGAGGATCTACCAGTCATATCATTATTTTCAATCTCTATTTCATATGGTAGAGGCTCAACATCTTCACTGACCTCTAGTGAATGCACCAAATCATCGTCGCGTATTTCCCTTTCCGTGTCCAACTGGCGACATCGGTCTCGCGAAATACACACGCTTTTGTATTACTACACAATTCAACCAACCCGTGCTCTCGCAACCAAACCAACTCGCGTCAAATGAGTACGTTTTTGCGGTCAAGCAACGTTAAAAGAGGTTTTACAAAATAGTGTGCAATTGAATTGAACACGGTTTTTTAACTGGTCTGTTCGAAACAAATCCGTACTGATTTAGCGGGGTGCGTCTCATATCATAAAAAGTTATTTGGTATATTTTCATTTCAATAACGTTCACAAGATAGTGAGTTATACCAACTGTTGATGTAATTTCTTTAGACATAACATTTATATACTCTAAAACTTATTTCGTATAACGTTATTGGATATAACGTTTATTTAATCGAAAATCATTAAGCCTATCGTTTAAAATATATAATATTGCGAGTAATTTGATTGAGCGTGCTGCGGAAGCGGCGTGACAGAAACGAATTGCTGCGAAACCGATTCCACGTATGTTCCATGTCTGTCCTACCCCTAGAGTGTTATTTAAAATCACGTAGGCGCGGAGGGGCGAGGCGGCCCGCGAGGTGAGGCGCAGGTGGTTTTAACACTCGCCGCCGCGGCTAAGGCGGGTCGGCGAAGCCAGCCAGCAAGCCGCAGCCGCGGTGGTGAGCGTGAAACACATCTGCGAGGATAAGCTTGCATGGGACCGCCGGAGCCCTGCAGCACCGGAGCCGTGACAGAAACTATGCCTGCTGCATGTTGCATGCTTGCTTGCATCAGAGGTGGATCTACCTATGGGCTATTTGAGCTGCAGCCCAGGGCCCCATGGATATAAGGGCCCCCCTGCCAGTTTTCATTAATAAAATAGACGATACTTTTAAATCTATATTATATAATAAATCGAAAATATGTAAAATTCAAACACAATTTTGGCAACGCCATAATCGGCCAATCCGTATGTGCGACTATCGAGAACGAAGCAGGGAATTCCCTTGTCTCTTATAATGATCGGGTATTCAGTGTTAAAAAATACTTAATACCCCTAGGAAGGGCGTAGGGTAGTTTCCTAAAATATTTTATTTAGTCCGTCACGTAGTTTAACAAAAAACATTCGATACGTATTTTTTTTTATTTCACGTAATTGAAAAATTAAGACGATACAGTGAGTTGAAGTTTCGCGTGACGTCACACTCCGGTATAATTCTTGGCACTGTGTGACGTCAGCAGCCCCCACTCCTATACTTTGAAGCTTTCCATTTTGTGAATTTTTCTTGACTTGAAAGGGCAAAAAATACGTGATCAATATTTTTTGAAATTCTACCTGATGAACCAAATAAAATAATTATTTTGTAACACAGGAAACTACCCTATTGCGTTGGGTTGTACCGCCACAATTTTGTTATTGTCATCTAAATACAAACTTAGTGTTTAATTGTCACAACTGTGTGTGAGTATGGGTATTTAGTGTGCTATTAAGTGATAAGTAACATATTCTAATCAAATTCAAATTATTTATAAAACGTAAGCTATTTCAGGAAGCTATTTACACAGTCAAAGATTATATTGAGGATGAAAAGGCTTGGGAATTAGTTTCTCCAATGATATACGTACTTATGTGCTCTTTTTTAATATATTTTGCTGAGTTAATGATTGACTTTCTAAAGTATTGTATATACCTACTTTGTATTTAATTATTTCTTTTTTCGTTTTTTGATCTTTTATATTTTTATTATTATGAATGTGAGGAATATGTAGGTTATTATTTATTTTTATGTTATTTTCATTATAATTTATAGTTGATGTATGGCTGTTTGAGTATTTGTCTTACCTACCCAAATGTCCTTAGTTTGATACTGTTCGTCAGATCGTTGAGCTCCTTAAGTTCAAAGTTGAGCTACACGATAACTGACAAATGTTTGCACTCTGGATGGTCCGCTCAAATTTGTGACTTATCGTACTTATAATAATTGAAAGTAATCTGATTATGATATGATCCTACAATGCTCCTAATTTAAGAAATCTACACTAATATTATGAAGCAGTAAAGTTTGTTTCTTTGAATGCGCTAATCTTTGAAAGTACTGGGTGGATTAAGATAAAATTTGGTATTGAAGTAGGTTGAAGCTTGAGAAGTGTGATAGGCTTCTTTTTACCCAACTGCTAGTTTGTAAAGTCTTTGCATATTTTCCTTCAATATAAGATAAGATAAGATGAAATTTATTTGTACATAAGAAAAGACACGTAATACATAAAAGAAAAACAGTAGGTTGTACAGCAAATCTAAAAATTAGTGTCAGATTTCCGGCACCTAAACTAGGTACGCAGACCTGTATCTTAGGAGTCGGAGATATTTCGGCATTGGCAATAAATAACACGACCGTGACATTTCTGTTACAATATTTCTGTTGTCAATAGCAAAAGAAGGTTGTGTGTGTGTTTATGAGTGTCTGGAAGGTTTGTGTGTGAGTAGGTGTGTGTATATACGTGTGTGGGCGACGGTGTGATTATGTGTGAATGAGAGATAGTATGATTCCATAGGAGTATAAATAAATTTAAGTTTTGATACACAATATTTTTTCTGCTTCGTCATAAGATAAATGAAGTAGCCAGTTCTTAAGTTTTTTTTAATTCGTGAGTGGTGAGTCTATAAATGGAAATAATTTTATTAATTTTGTTATAAATACGTGAACTTTGTGCTAAAAATTGACGACTTGCAAATGCATATCGACAAGGGATTGCTTTGCATACTGGAAAACCTTTGCGCCTTTGAAGTAGGTTTTTGTCTAGAGGAAGAGTACGGTGTCTTCGCTGGATAGAACGGAGGATATATAGCTGTCTGACTGTGAGGATTTGTGCGTCAGAATATAGCTGGTCAGTAGAGAAGTCTCTTGGTTTAAAGAGCATCACTTTCAGTACTGCTCGTTGTCAGTTATGTTTAATTTTTAAATAATTTATAAATATTTGATATTTAATAACAGGGCTTTACCTATGAAATCGCTGTTTTGCCGTACTGGCAATTTCAAATTATAATATTAAATCATATACTGTCCTCTTAATCTGTATCATGGATACTGTGGAGTTTTTTTTGCCGGTTTTTCTCCCTAGAAAACGACCAATTTCAAACCATGCACTAACTTCTGACGTATTGTAAGTGCCCATGTGGGCCTATGTGAAATAAATATGTTGAGTTTGAGTTCGATAATCATATTGTTTTGGCTAATAATTATAATTTCAAATTAATTTTATTTTATAATTTGGAATTCTTGTTTCAAAGTTTGGCATAACCGTGCCCCTTGTACCTACGGCCCACAACCTCAACGACGTTTACAAAACGAACTCTAAAAATGAATGCACCACCCGTTATTAGTTTGCTCGTGTCCGATCTGGAAATTTCGACCTGAAAATGAACCCTGTGGTTGTCGATGACGAATTAAAGGCGATTGTGGGAGCTGATGATCACCCGATCTGCGGCTGAATTAGAAGCAGCTTTCAACGCTGGTATCAAAACAATATTGGTTTACTTACGTCAAATTGGCAAGGTAAAAAAGCTTGACGTCTTCCCCACGAATTCAGTGATCATCACCGCGAAGGACGCATCGAGACGTACCTTGCACTGCTTAACAGGCACACAAACGAAATAATTTTGTTGCCTGCGGTGAAAAATGGATCCTGTTCGACAATCGTAAGCGAAATTGGTTGGATCCTGGATTAGCATCTAAACGTTTTCCTAAACGAAAACTGACCCCTAGAAAAGTGATGGTCCCTCTTTGGTGGTCTAACCCTGGTGTAATGAGTTATCTACCAAACAGGATGAGCATTACTGCAGAACTGAACACAATTATGGAGAAGCTCGCACATCTCCAACCAGCTTTGGTCAATCGCTCGGCTCCGCTGCTCTTGCACGACAACGCGCGTCCTCATACTACACAGCGGACGGTCTACAAGTTACAAGAGCTGGTGTTGGAAGTTCTCCGCCATCTGTCGTACTCACTAGACCTTGCACCTACAGACTTCTACTTTTTCCTGAATTCTAAACTTCTCGGAAAAAAATCAACATCATAGAGGCAGTAAAAATGCCTTTGCAGAATTTGTTGCCTCCCGTCCAACTGATTTCTTCAAGAAGGGTATCAATAAGCTACCAGTGCGTTGGAAAAGATGCATCGATTGCATGGGTGATTACTTTGATAAATAGAAATAAAATATATAGAAAAAAACACGATGACTGATTTCATGAATAACGGCAATATCATTGGTAATGACTTTCAGTATTAATATACCAGACGTACTACAGGGCACCATCCTCACTTGGTCAATATACCACTTTGTCATACTATGTAATTCTCCTCTACATTTATTGTGCGCACTTTGTCGGTCGGACTTCGGTCGGACTTCGACCGGTCTTCGAATCGGTTTGGAACTCTCTGTCGGCTTCTGTGTTCTTTTCCACATATGACCCGTCTGCCACCTTTAAAGTAAGAGTGAAAAATCTCCGGCAGATGCCTTGCCACCACGAATTTTGGCCCTGGCAACACACTTTCTTTCTATTTCATTAAGAAAAAAGCAGAAGAAAAATATTAGTTTAGTCCTGTCAAATTAAGATATTCCATAGACAATTTTAGACTCGATTAAAAAATTGGTTACTAAAAATACGTCAATTTACGTCAGGCGCTGACTAATTTGACACAAATAAACTAATATTTTCTGTCCTTTTATAATTAAATAGTAAGAAAAAGATGCACTGAACTTTAGTTTAGTTTGTGAACAAGACAATCCGCGCCAATGTATTTCTTTCTATCTTAATAGGAAATAAACAGTTTACTGACTAATTTTTTTCCAAGAAGTTAGTAGTTAGACACTGTTGATCATCCAAATTTAAAAATTATAATGGCGACTCTAATCTTCTATTTTCCGAATCACATATTCACATGTAATATTCGAGGTCTGCTCCGGCGCTGTGATTTTGTCTCTGTAAAATAAAACTGGTATGTAAATATTAAAAAATAGGGAACCCTCATAGTTCGTCATGTCTGTCCGTGCGTCCGTTCGTATGTCACAGCCATTTTATTCCGAAGCTATTAGGACTATACATGTGAAACTTGGTAGGTAGATGTATTCTGTAAACCGCTTTCAGATTTTATAAAAAAAATATTTAAAATAAAGGGGGGCTCACCATACATGGAACTGAAACTGAAAAAAATTTTTTTTTGATGAAACCTATGTGTGTGTGGTATCTATAGACAGGTCTATAAAAATGACATAGGGGTTTCTGAAACTACTTTTTATAAAGTCAATCGTTTAAAAGATATACGCTCCCAAAGTGGTAGAATGTGTACCTCCCCCCCCCTCTAACTTCTGTAATAATGGAATGAAAATCTAAAAAAATATATGTCTGTAGATCTTAATGTATACTTTCAACCAAAATTGGTTTAAACGAGATCGGGTCAGCATTTTTGTGATACAACATATTTTCTAAAACCGCAAATATAACTTTGTAATTCATACAAACACTATGAAAAACAAAGTTATTTGGCGTAGTTGTAAAAAATGTAAATAACTTAGTTTTAAGAAATTTGTAAGGTTTTGTTTTTCGTCAAATAAATATACATATTATGTTATATTATATTATAATAGTTACTACGAAACCCTTCATGGGCGAGTCTGACTCGCACTTGGCCAATTATTTTCCGTCATTTTACGAGCATGATCCCTCAGGCGTTCCAAATGTTGGTTTTTAGGGTTCCGTAGCCGAATGGCAAAAAATGGAACCCTTTAGTTTCGACATGTCTGTCCGTCTGTCTGTCTGTCTGTCCGTCCGTCCGTATGTCACAGCCATTTTATTCCGAAACTATTAAGACTATACATGTAAAACTTGATAGATAGATGTATTCTGTGAACCGCTTTCCGATTTTAAGAGAAAATTTAAAAAATATTTAAAATAAAGGGGGCTCCTCATACATGGAACTGAAACTGAAAATATTTTTTTTCATGAAACCTATACGTGTGTGGTATCTATAGACAGGTCTTTAAAAATGACATTAAGGTTTCTAAAATTACTTTTTCATAAAATTAATCGTTTAAAAGATATACGCTTCCAAAGTGGTAAAATGTGTGTCCCCCCTCTAACTTCTATAATAATGAAGTGAAAAATCTAAAAAAAACCATATTTTGTAGATCTTAATGTAAACTTTCAACCAAAATTAGTTTGAACGAGATCGAGTCAACATTTTTTGAGATACAGTATATTTTCTAAAACCGCAAATATAACTTTGTAATTCATACAAACACTATGAAAAACAAAGTTATTTGGCGTAGTTGTAAAAATTGTAAATAAGCTACTTTTAAGAAATTTGTAAGGTTTTTGTTTTTTTTTTTCAAATAAATATATTAAGTATATTATATTTATTATAGTTACTACGGAACCCTTCATGGGCGAGTCCAACTCGCACTTGGCCAATTTTTTCACCTTTCGTTGTCTTTTATACTTATTCCCCATATCGGTAAACTAATGTTATATAAACATTGTTCACTTGTCAAATATAGATAAATAAAATCAGAAAACAAGACTAAACAATAACTATTTCGATAAAAAATTATAATCACGGTTGCGGGAGGAATCGACACAGGTCTATCACTGACAAAGGCCGCAGGCGAACTGGGCGGGCATAAGAAAGTGACAGAGTCTATTACTTCCACGTGCGAAAAAAAGAGAGCGCAACAATACGCTGGAACCAAAATAAAACAACGTAAGCGCCAAACCAAATAAAAATTGTTTAAAAATAAATTAAGCTATGTATCAAAAAATATTTTCATACAGAGTTTTCAATTACCTATTATGCACATTTTGAATGCAATTTTGAAATGAAATTCCTTAGGATTTTAGAATTATAGTGAATAATAAAAAAGAATAGAGGTCTTTTCGGAATCAAATTCGACGGAGCAAATTTAACCCAATTGCGTTTTCCTTCGGTCAAAGTATTAATGAAATAGTCAATAAACATATTACCAAAAATTAAATCCATACTTGCTGGAATAGTGAAATAAATGTTGACGAAAAAACCCCTAATTTATTTTGGTATCGCCTTAAACTGCTCTACTGTAAAGTTAGTCTGATGTCGCTTGGATAATTTTTCCTTTCCAGCGTCGATATAAATCCGGACGCTATAACCGGTAGTTGTTATAAGCAATACATACATATACACAAAAAGACAAACATGTATGTATGGTTATTTCATATGTTTTTATTTAATTAACAAAATTTATGTGATATTTTTATTGGTTTCCGTATTTTTACGTGTCGATAACTTATTATTCGCAAGTGGTCGATTGTTTACCGGTACATTTAATGCACATTTAACTGAAAAACTATGTATATCAACTTAATTTTGCAAATGAATTATAAGTTTTCTTAAAAAATCATGGCGTCATTGTAATGTAGTCATAACCTGCAGTTTTAGCTCTAATAATTCCCTTTTGAGAATTAGAGCGCTAATTTTCACCCTTCTAATACTCCCAGTGATTTTTATTCCCCTAGTGCAATTCACAGCCACAATAAGCTCCTATTTTCCTATTTTGTGGTTATAAGATCTAGTTACGTACTTACGAGTATTCGAATGCGGGAACCATTCGAATAAGTACGATCGATGATCCGTGGTCTACCCTTAAAAATGGTCATTTAACATAGAAATTGTACGCTTCTCAACTTTAAGAACAAATCCAAGATTACGGTGTTTTAATTGCGATACTTGAATTTACTCCCGATATTTCTACGTAAACATGATACAGGTTATTTTTTAAATAGATAATCATCAAACGTCTCAATAATAGTTCACTTTATTTTGTTGTCGGTAGAAATAAGATCCAGTTATTTTATGGTTTAGTTATACCTATACCATAATATGAAGTTTAAACATTTCAATTAACCACCTATTATTGTTTTATTACAGAATGCCTTTTAAAATAGTTAAAACTATAAATGCAGACAAGAAAGAGCTGTCAATCTGCCCTTCAGGATCATCATCAGAATCAGGATGGGAAATATCGTTAGATCAGAATAAAGAAAATTTGTCCAATGAAGACAATATTACGATTGAAAAGACATTGCCTAATGATGATGAGAACGTTGCACAAAAAAAAATCGTAATTTGGCTAAAGAGGATAATGGATCCTGTGGTGGTACTGCGCCAAATCCAAATGTTGAGTGAGACTGATATCTTTATACAATAAGAACCCAAGAATAGGCTTCTTTTAATTAAGTTCATGATTTGTGAAATGTTGAGATTAATCTTCTTTAAAATTAAAATATTAAAAATTAAAAAAAAAGTAATTAAGAAAATTAAAAAACCCGACTGCAACCTTATACTAAAACCAACTGAAAAGCTAATAAAAACAAGCCCATTTTAAATTAAATAAAAGTTGGAAGCAGGCGGGGCCCATACCATTATTATAGTTTCAAACTCAAATGGTAATTTTCTTAATTACTTTTTTTTATTTCCAGCTTTTTAGTTTACAAATGTGAAAGATTTCGCAGACGATTTAGTTCTTGATACGTGTTTTTTACGATTTGTCACTTTGAATTACTTTTAACCATATAAGTTGTATATATGTTTGTAATCACCTTTTAAAACCCGTTATTTTGATACCCCACTCGAAAGGTTTTGAAAAAAAAACTTTTTTGAAGGCATAATATGGCGCCAAAAATCCGCCATTTTGGTTTTTTTTATTTTGATATACCAAGTGTCACTTTCACAGTTAATACGAATCTAACGATACCTCTCAAGCTAAAATCCGTCGAGCCGTTCAGGCCACAGAGCGTGCCAAACAATTATACATACATACATACATACTCTCGAAAAACATAACCCTCCTTCTGGCGCAGTCGGGTAAAAATACTTTAGTATTAGATGATTAGCAGTTTTTGTTTCTTTTTAGGATATTTAATGTAGTTTTTAGTTACACTGATGATTTTTTTGTAACTATAGTATGCATAAGAGCATCTATTATTTCTATAATAAAACTTGTAGTAGTATAATAGTGGTTACTATAACTCCTGTACAGGTGCTGCAAACAGTCTACAATTAACTCCTTTTTGTAGTAAAATTATCTATAAAAGTTACAATGGAAACCACTGTACAGCTGTAAGTGGCAGAATGACCTTCGTAATTCTCATATAAAGGTGTAAGTGGTAAATGAGTTCTACAGAGAACTACTGTGAAGGCTAGGGTAGTATTTGATTCAACTTTTAGCACTTTAAGTAACTTTTATAGCTATAGACGTTTACGGATGCAGATATGCAACTTTGAACTGCTTGTTGAACCCTATATATTTTGGATATATCTCCATCCATCCTCACAAACTTTCTCATTTATAACATTGGTACACTAGGTATTCATTTAAAACAATTACAGTGAGAAATCAAAATAATCCTTCATAGATTAGAAAGTTTAAATTATACATAATGTTTTGGGGTGTGATACGTGATTTCGAAAATGAAGCACCGAAGAACACGTCCCCGTAAGTTCACGAATACTAAACACTTAACAACGAATGCACGCTACCACGAAATACCTAACGCCGTAGCCATGGGATCTCGAATAACTAAATCTCTAATTTCACCTACTCGAATCACTTTACAACGGATGCACACTAACAAGAAAAGTTGAACAACGTTGGCATGCGGTCTTGAATAACTAAACCTCGAAAAGTCTTCATAAAATGTCTTTATTAATTTAACAATCAAACATTGCTTTTGCTATTTTAAACGATATTCTTTATTCAAACGTCATGTTGTGTGTTATGTCATATTATGTGTCAATCAACCAAATAATTATTTATTTCCTTATGGGAAATATCAGGGGATATGCGTAATATGAGTTCTTTTATCGTTTACGTTCGTTTTTTATCACGTATCACACCCCGTTGGTGGGTGTGTATGAACCAGTTGCATAAAATGATAATGCAATTAACACCTAGACAAAAGTAATATAACTTAGTAAGTATGTATAGGTACATAAAAGCAAGGACCCATTAATCGGATTAAAAGGTTAACCGGTTAGACGTTTAACCCATTTGTTTGATTAACCTTTATACGGGTTAACCTGTATACTATTAAGGTTAATCTATAAAATATTGCTGAATGTGAATCTGAATGAAAGAGACAGAACCTCGGCTGCGTCGCGGTATCTTACGTCACACGCGGCTGTTTGTTGCTCGGGTTTATTTGTCGCTCTTTTGTTGAATTTTGCACTTATTCAAAATTATGTGCGTAACCACGCACAGTGGAATGAAAATGTTTGGTAGGTAAGTGTATGGTGAACATTAAAAATTCAATGACAAAAGCAAATTGAGAAATGTAGGCAGGTAAGTAGGTAGGTGTCTTTTTTTAGTAAGTAGATAGTTAGACGGTAGAACAGGTTAGGTATCTTTTTTTATTTATTTTACTATATT
Source organism: Tholera decimalis (assembly GCA_943138885.2). NCBI lineage: Eukaryota > Metazoa > Arthropoda > Insecta > Lepidoptera > Noctuidae > Tholera > Tholera decimalis. Next base: position 1,507,912 of record OW964552.2, on the reverse strand, counting down.
TATTGGTTTACTTTGTTCTGTATATTTTATATTTCACACCTGAAGGGTGTTCCGAGGTGGGAATTTTTTACCCGTAAGTATACAACATTATGTTTAGTATATGCGAAATGTGAATATAGTTCGTTCGGAATAAGTAACTAAATCGAATCTAATATTTTATAAACCTTTTTTGTTTTTGCCCCAAAAATATTTAAAAACAAGTTAAAAGTTGGACACTTAGTAGCATATACATATACGCAATGATACGGCGCGCAACACAGGTCACGCAGAACGCCACTAGACGCGCACGGCGCGACGCAATATGGGACCAACCGGTATTTTCCATCTCAAAATTAGTTGGGACAAAAGTCGTGTTACTGAAACTGTTTTGATTGTTTTACATTCTAAGATGATAAAGCCATCCGATATAATAGTATAAAAAAATACAAAAAAAATTTAAGTACATAAAATTACACCCAAACTTTATACTTTGATAATTTGATATTAACTAGACTACTCGTTATGGAAGTTCAACTTAAGATATTTTCTATGTTCTTCAAGCAGTGGCGTAGCGTGCCTTGTCGGGGCCCCGTATAAAAATTTTTTTGGAGGCCCTTATATGGAGGTAAAGATTTTTCACAAAAGAAAAAAAATATTGTGTGAAGTAATATTTATTTATCACATAATTTACCCATTTTACAAATAAAAATCGAATTTTAAATATTCACTCTCCTTGCCTTTTTATCGGCAAACTGATTTATTAAATCATTTATGGCTGATGATGATTTTAGTTTTTCTAAAGTTTCTGCCTCTATGGACAATAGTGAGATGTCTGACAGCCGTTCTTGTCCCATCGAAGTTCTTAAGTAATTTTTTATTAGTTTTAATTTTGAAAAACTTCTTTCTGCCGTTGCGGTTGTAACTGGAAGGGTCAAGAATAAAAAGCATGCTGTGATTACCTCGGGAAAACTGGATGCAAGACTATTGAATTTTACTAGCAATAATTCAATGAGTTCTTTAATGGAATAAATTTTTTTAATTTCAGAATTTAAGCATGTTTTTAGAGCCTTTAATTGGTCACAAAGATTAAGTGAGATGTCTTTACTGTATTTAGCAGACAGTTTTCCGGAAGCGTTTAATATCTCTTCGCTTGAAGGAGATAGGAGTTTCTCCGGTTGTAATATTTCGAATATACTACTCAGGTTGCAAAGGCTCTGAAATCTTTCTTTAGTTTGAGAAATTAATATATCTAAACAGCAATAGTATACATTGACTTTGAAATAGGATTCCGGGTCGGAAATTCTCTCATCTTGTGATAACTCATCAAAAAAACGCTTCGTTATCTTTCGCCTACTGTTTTTAAAAACAGTTGTTACCCCCCACTTTTTTGCTAAATCTTTGGATTCATTTAGCAAACTATTAAATGAATTCTGATTTCTTAATTGACATAGTCTATTTAAAAGATTACTTAATAAAATACTAGATTTCTGTAAGTCATTATTATCATGCTGTAGAGCTTTAGAAACAGGATTAATAATTTCAAATAGTGAAGAAAAAAATGTAACGAGCACTAAGAAATCAAAACTCTCTAAAATATTAATTATACTTTTACATTCTTCACGTTCATCTTTTTTATTTGAAATTAAATTTAGTTGGTACAAAGTTTTCATGATTAGTAAAAAATTTTTCTTTACTGCTAATAAAGCGTCGTTCCTAGAAGACCATCTGGTAGGACATACCTTTTTAAGGGTAATCAAATATTTTTCAGATGAATCGTCACTTAGCATAGCCCAGCGTTTTATACTATTGCCAAAAAAAGTATATATTTTTTCTAAATTATCGAAAAAAGTCGATACTTCACGAACATGTCTCGCAGCATCGTCCAAAACCAAGTTTAAAGCGTGCGCAGCACAATGAACATAATCGGCATTTGGAGCATGCTCTTTTATTAGGGTTTGTAATCCTCCATACACACCCGACATAACATTTGCTCCATCGTATCCCTGTCCTCTACATTTAGTCAAATCAATTCCATATTCTTTAGTCAAATTTAAAATGACAGTTTTCAGACCTGCAGCACTGCAATCGGTTATTGCTATGAATCCTAAAAAGGACTCACAGATTTTTATTTCTTTAGGCACATTATCATCATTTTCTGTAACCGAGATATATCGAAAAGCTACAGATAGTTGGTCAATTTTTGACAAGTTCTGTGTTGTATCCAGAATTATTGTCAGAAATGGAGCTTTTTTAATTTCTGAGATAATACTGTTCCTAACGTTAGTACCTAAAGTTCTTTTAAAGTTGCATCATAGTTAGATAGCAGACGTGAAATTGCCATAAAATTGCCAGAATCAGAATCATGCCCCCTCAAAGGTAGATTACAAGATACTAAAGTAATTATAACATTAATTATACGATGCAGTACATCTCTCCAGAATGTAATTTTACTATCGATTTCACTTTTCAATAGAGTATCGATGGTATTTCCTTGCAACCAATTATTATAAGAGAGTGAGGCACTAATATGCTGCTGTGACTTTTCATGGTCAAGAATAGTTTGTGTGAAATTGCTTCTAACCGAAACACCGTTAACCCAAGCAGAGGAGTACGATTTGTTTTGACGATCTGCTAATAACCAACAGAAGTGACAGTACGGTTTGTTTAAAACGTTAGAATAACATAACCATGGTCTTATAATTTTTATGCCTGCCTGATTGAAATATGAATAATAATAAGCTGAAAAAGGTCGGTTATTTTCTGAAACTTTTGGAAATGGTCCTTGTGGTTTAAATGGACCCAATTTAAAAATTATTTTTCGTTCGCATTCAGTTAAATTGTCACCAAAATTTCCTCTATCTGATGAAATTATATTACAATCTGCATTATCTGCAGATATATCAGAATCGTTGACTTGGGGTTCCTCGATTTCTGGATGGACATCCGATAAAGTATGTGCTTGGCTTTCTTCTATTTCCGGATGGATATGTGACGAAGAACATGCTTCAGAAGAATCTAAAAATAAACGAGTAATTGTTAAAAAATAAATACGAATGCTTTGATACTAAACTAAAAAGAGTTATATATAAATAAATAACGTTACTAAGGGTCACAGTTAGAGAGTGTTCAGTTCAGACGCACACAGATTCTACGCGGATTGTGCTCGTACCTATTAGTAGATACAAAATCACCTGCAGCCCGTCCGTGCATTACTATACACCTGCGTGCTATTTAAACGCAGCGCGTAGTGTAGTGGCCATACAAAACGAGAACCCGAAAGCGAGTCTGCACATCTGAAGTTCTCAACACGCAATTAACGATACGATACGGACTGATAAACAAACAACAAAACAAATCGATCCTATAGATAAGTTAGAATTTTGTTTTTTTTAATCAAGGCACGGAACCCTAAAAACAGTATAATTGTGAAAATCGAGGGGGGAGACAACTTTTTGTGACGGACAGATGGACAGACCGAAATTAAAAGATTTCCTTGTTTATCACTACGGGCTCCTAATAAATGGGTTGGGTAGTAGTGTAGTACTTACCTTTCCAATCTAAATCACTGTCAATATGTATATAACACAATCCAATGCAAAGTACAACAACGTACACGTACATCGCGATATCGATGAAGGATTCCCGGGGATTCCCCGCTGAGTTGAAGATGAAGTAAGTAAAACGGGGAAGTCCCGCAGCCCGCCATAACGATGTAGTGTTGCCAACTTTTGAACGCACGCTTAAGGCGGGAAAAAAAGGAATTGCTTTATAGAATTTTGTCATTTGTAAAATAAAATAAATTAGAAAGTTTTTATTCTTTTTCCTTACACACTTTGGGGGCCCCCGTGGCCCGGGGGCCCCGTATAATTGATACGGCAAATACGGCGGTAGCTACGCCCCTGTCTTCAAGGGAATGTTTAAGTATTATACATTTTTAGATTGCTCAAGATTTCTAGTTCATAACTACGTTATTTTGTGATGAAAAATATATTTTCGAATTTTTTAATATAATTTTTAATTGTCATAAGGAAATTTTACGTCTATTTAATTTTCTAGTTGAGGTTTCCTTGTTACCGATGGCTCCCGATGTCAAGTTAATGACATGTTTAGATACCTTACCTATTCAGTAATAAAAAAAAACCTGCGTCATTGCTGCGCCATTTCGAAATAGAAGCAAAAATGTCGACCTAAATATATTTTCACACGATATTTTTTTTTGCGGGACACATTAACCACACGTATGATAAAAATCATGTTGCATAGTTCTTATCTGTTGTTGTAATTATAATAAGTATTAGTGTGAAAACTGTTTTTATCAATTTTCTTATTGGATTTGCACAAGTTACTGAAACTAGGGTCCTATAAATACTCGGGTTTGCAGGGTGTTTATCAGTGTCCGGATACCTTCCTTCGGTAACTGTGAATTAGCTGAAAAAAGTTTAAAATGAGTGAATTTCTGTGTTTTCGACGCGATATATGTGCTCAGATATAATACTCTCAGACAGAATAAGCGGGAAAAGTACTTCAGATATTGAAAAATATTTGTTGGACAATTTCCATTTATCAACAACAGATGTGAGCACGGTTATGCAAAGGATTCAAAGAAATTTGATTACGATTTATAACTAAAAATGGGTGAAAGCTCAAAAAAAGAAGGTTGCTTCGAGAGCCAAAACAAAAATTGGTTAAATGGCGAGTTTAGAGTACGTGAAAAAAAAGAAAATCCTGACGTGTTCGGAGAGTACGAAAAAAACGTAAAAACTTGGAATTACTCCAGGAGTATGGAATGGGGCATGTGCATTAAGCTTATGTTCAAGGTTTACGATCTATGGGTGAAAATGATGAAGCTTCGATTGTGAGTATTACGAGAAATACAGAAAAGGAGGAGAAAAAGTCATTTTACGAAACATTTTACGAAGTCCAGATGGTGTACCTTCCCATACCAAAGAAAAAGCATTATGTATATATATTGAAACCGATCTACCCAAAGATCAATATTCCTACCTGAGGCTGAGACTTGTTGAGAAAAATTTATTTTCGGTATTTCCATCATACCAAATTTTGGCTGAAGCAAAGAAGGATTGCTATCCTCTTGCGTCAAGCATATCCGTAACGAATATAAGTGCTAAAGTGAACCTTCAAGAACTCTTAGATCATACTGCCTGTCATATTTTAAAAATAGACTCGGTTTCGAAAAAGTTCACCCGTCTCAAACTGTATAGCAAATGGGGTTGCGATGGATCCTCGGGACAAAGTGAGTATAAACAAGTTTTACCGGAAGAAAATGAACAAATATCGGATGCTAATATGTTTATAGTTTCACTTGTACCATTGAGACTAGTGGATGAATAAAGTAAAGTAGTTATATCGCAAAATCCAACATGTTCTTCAGTTAGATATTGCAGACCCATTTCTCTGGAATTAGCAAAAGAAACTCCTGAAAAAACTATAGCTGTTGTAAGTGAACTTGAAGCAAAAATTAATGAATTAAGTCAAACGCGAACGCCTGCAGCAATAGAAGGTAACAAGAGTAAGACATGAGCTGTTTATGACAATGATCGACGGGAAAGTTGCTCAAGTGTTAACGCAGACTCCATCGAGTGCTTCATGTACTGTTTGTGGAGCAACTCCTAGACAGATGCACAATCTAACAAAAGTAACTGCAAGAATTGAGAATGAAGATACGTTTAAATATGGGCTGTCTACCTTACATGCTTGGATAAGATCTATGGAAATGATTCTGCATATTTCTTATAACCTAAGATTTGAAAAGTGGGCTGAATCGACTCCAGAGAATAAAAGATTAAAGAAGAGAAAAAGAAGCACGTTCAAACTCGCTTCCGGAAATTGCTTGGTTTACACATTGATAAACCTCGTCAAGATTCTGGAAACAGCAATGACGGAAATACGGCAAGGAGATTCTTCCAAACCTATCAATGTTCTGCAGAAATCACGGGTATCGATGAAGAGTTGATCAATAGATTATACATAATTCTGCAAACTATGTCATCAGGATTTTCTGTTAACGCAGTAAAGTTTGGTGAATATACGCTGAATTTGCTTGACTCCTGTAGACTTCCTCTGTCGCTAAAGTGCGTATAATTATAATGCCGTTTTTAATATATTGTACATTTATGCCCATAAATGCACGGTAACTTGGCCGTTGACTTCGATGTATTAACTAGTAAAAAAAAGTGCATAGAGTATGTTCAACGGCCGGTTACATAAAATCTAACTATATTAATAAGGAAATCGCAGTAAAGATCCTTAGACTTAGCTTCGCTTTGCTTAGAGATTTCATTACTTTTTATAGAGAAACAAGCAGCTTAGGCGAGGCTTGGCTAATTTTTACAGGATGTTTTGCTGGGATTTTATATTTTGTACATTGATTGTATTAGCTTGGTCCTTATCTTGTAATGCAAAACCAGTAAGCAACATAGCCGCCGAGCGCTACATCTAAGCTAACGGCCAATAATTGATAGGCACGCGGTGCCGTCCCACTGTGCAGCCACAAAATAGATAGGTACAGAAGTCAATCTACATAAAAAGCGCGCCCGAGCAACGCACTCATAGACACCGCTCACGGAGATCGCAATGCAGCTCAATACGAGCGCGGGTACCTAATAATAATACCAGCTGTTTGCAGCGAGAAGAAATGTACCATAATTCCGTACACAGAGAGTTGAGATTGTTTTAACCGCCGCACGACCCACGGGCCACGAATGTGTTAAGGTTGTACCCATAAATATAATATTATATTTCTATGGTTGTACCTATGAAGATATTGGTAAAAAAACGAATGTTGTAGAAAAACAATTTTTTTTTATTTGTTGATCAAATATGTTTCAGTTTAATAAAATGATAGATGCATTTTTTTCCTTCTCTGATTTCCCGATTATTAAATTTTTATGTCTAAAATATCCGAAACCGCGTAAATAATTGTAATAAATAAGTAATCAAAATGGAAACAGTAGCAAAGCGGAGGAAACTCAATTGTTTTTAGGCCGATCCATTATGACGTTGTCAAAATTATTTAAAAAGGTTCAGGCAGGCGTGCGGAAGCCCACAGTCGGATGTACCGACGGCGATACGCGAAGCGGTAGGCATATAACGCGTGGCCTTGATCGAGTGACGGACGCCTGGTTTTAGGCATACTTAATCAGATCACTATAAGTTCACGTAGGTATAAAAATAAAAAAAAAAACATGTGGGCAATTCACACGTGGTAGAAGTGAAACTAAACTTTCAAATCACAACGATGCTAAAGAAGTTTTGACTTCAAAACAGGTTGGTAATAACGCTACTTATGTATGTGCTAATTATGAAATCAATAAAATTTTTAGCAAAAATTAGAACCGACTTCCATATCAAAACACTACAAAGCCAAAAATAACTTTAATTTCGGAAGTCGGTGTTATTGGTTTTGGATTTTCTTTTTTTTTTCACACCGCCTTCCGAAATTAAAGTTATTTTTGGCTTTGTAGTGTTTTGATATGGAAGTCGGTTCTAATTTTTGCTAAATTTTTTTTTACACTTTTTAGTGGGTTGGTTTGTAATTTATCTAGTTACAAAAGCCATAATGTCAACAACTTATCACCTTTTACAAAATATTGCTTTTCCCGATGCATAGCCGTTAATTTTTGAGGAGTTCTCCCGGTACTTGACCATCAGCTCTACATCACCATATGTATTATGACGAGCATAAAGTGTTTAACATCCGTACTCAAGTAATCGAATCGCAATCCACGAAATACTTATTATTGAGGAGTTTCAGTGGCCATCTGTGGTCTTCATCATCAGTTCAACTTCCCCAAATGGTACTTTTCGGAAGCAACTACTCAAAGTACTATAAGAAATACCCAAAACGCTATAGGTGTGCCTATAATATTTGAAGAGTTCCCTCGATTTCTCCAGGATCCCATCATCAGATCCTGATTTTGTAACAATGGGACCAACTAGAAAGTATACCCATTCAAACGCAAAAATAATTTTTCAAATCGGTCCCATAAAAAAAAACTGTTCAAGACGATTTGAGAACCTCCTTTTTTTGAAGTCGGTTAAAAATAACAAAGTTCTACTAAGTACCTACGACAAACGACGATATGTACAAGTACAAACACACTCGCAATTCAACCGTGTCGGTCGGTGAAATGCGCTAGAATCGAAATATTATTTTTAATATTTTAGCGTCGAACATTAGTCAATATTAAAAACAGTATTGTGCAACATTAATAGGGCTCAAAGTTCAATGCATTCTGCGCGGTGACTACGAGAGTCATGTCGGTACACGATCAAACACCGCGTGGTAGTTATCTCTGTCACTTTCTTGCAGATGTTTTATGTGCTAAAATGCACCTTATGTCGAAACCGGTTCTTATAGGCTGATTAACCCTATAATACGGGTTAACCTTTATTGAGGGTTTTTTAACCTAATCCTAAAAATTAACCCGGTTAAAACCCTCATACGGGTTAACCCATAGATAAAATAAATAAGTAGATTTGGTCAACAGACGAAATTATATCGGAACCGTGTGTCTCCAGTTAGGCGCTGGGCGGGGCAACAACTACACATGCAGTTTAATAAAATCAATAGATACGCACTCGCGCACACACCTGCATTTCTTAAATCAGAACGTACTATACAATCAATAATAAACCTTATTCCGTCAAAGACAGCGTGTATTTACCATGCACCGTAGAATTTACCCACACAAAAACATCGGTCGCTATCGTTGTGCTGTGCAAAAGCAATTTATTTTACATATACGCTAGTGATTGACTAAATCGGAAAGTTATCGATTCTTCCATTTATTATTGTACAATTTTTTTTGGGCACCTGAAAATGAACCAAATAAAAAATGCATGTCCAGAAAATATTACAATAACAATAAACATATTATTAAGAACATAACATTACATAATTATTATTAAGTACCACCTACTAAGTATTAAGGGCTACCCTGGCGCTTTCGACTTAAATCTTAATATTTAATTATCATAGTGATAGGTCAAATAGAAGTCGATGTTAACTTACATTACGCTCTTGATCGGAACATACCAGCCGTATAGGTTGTATAGAATCCTGAAAAGTTGAATGACTGATTTTATGAATACCCTAAATCATGAGAATAGCTTTCAGTAATAAAATAAAATTTAACACACTTCTGCAAATATCAGTTGTACTCTTAATTTTGGAATTGTCCATTCAAAAAGCCTGCGACTTTTCTTTAGAGACTAGAACATTTCTGCGTTGAAGTGAACCGAGCATATGGTGCTATTTTTTGTAGGGTACCAGTTAGGTGGCATGCCTGTGGCATCAATCCATTCCATTTTTATGTTACCATCTTTTGGGAAGCTGAAAAGTACGAAAAGCACTTATTTATCATTTACATACATCCTAAGCTACTTCTAAACGTCACCATATAATAAGCATCGCAATAATTACGTAACACAGTATAAATCAAGATCTGAATGATTTTGACGTATATAGCTAATCCATTGCTTCATATGTTCGAAATATTGGTCTGCTCAACAACGTAAATACCGCAGTGAGTGTTGTTGATTTAGCATAATGAAACCGATTCCTACTGTAAGTATGTTACGCAATTATTACCTGCGGGGTAACCGCAGGTAATAGTTTAGTAGGTTATAATAGGTTTTTGTTATAAGAAAAATCCTAGTTAGTAGAGAAATTGTTAAATATATGAAAACAAACACACATCCATGCATAACAAATAAATAGCATGAATATATTGACTTATTTTAAGCTCAATTCACAAATATATTATCCGAACCATGCCGATTATTATAACGCATTCGAAGCTTCAATGGAAGCAAAATACAAAAACCATAAAAAATAAAGAAACAGCATGAGGATAGGGCATAACATACGATAATTCTGAACCGAAAAACACCACCGATTATTAACCTAAAATTAAAGTAACTTACTTTACGAATATTGGTTACGCATTTCTCTACTACTCTGTAAAAAAATCAAAATAAGTAAAAAAACATTATTTACATCGATCTTCCAACCGGGCTAAAACGGTTGACAGATTGAAAAATAAACTATTGTAGCGACGGCGACGTCGGAACTCCTTACGCATGCTGCGGGCGTAAAATAAATTGTTTATTTTTTTTTACTTTTTTGTACACTTGACTTTTCAACGTTTCTGTCATCTCATGTAAAATAAAAGTTAAACATATTTTCTTAGAGGTTTCCGTATGTTATAAAAAACTTTTTACCAAAAAATTAAACAGACACCCAAAAAACACTGCAACGTGAAAAATAACTTTAATTTCGGTAGTCGGTGTCTTTAGTTTCGTATTTTTGTTTTTGGCACCGACTTCCGAAATTAAAGTTATTTTTCACTTTGCAGTGTTTTTTGGGAGTCGGTTTAATTTTTTGGTAAAAAGTTTTTATTTCACTCTTTTTAGTTGGTCGATTTTTAATTTACCTAGTTACAAGAGCCTAAATGTCAACTATATATTCATTTACAAAATATTGCTTTTCCCAATGTTGGGCTGTTATTTGTTGAGGAGTTCTCCTGGTAGTTCACCATCAGCTTCACTTTACCATATGCATTGTGACGAGCATATTGTGCTTAATAACCACATTCAAGTAATCGAAGCGGAACACATGAACTACTTATTATTCCTACTTATATATTGAGTAGTTCCAGTGGCCATCGGTGGTCTTCATCATCAGGTCTACTTCAAAATGGTGCTTTTCGAATGCAACTACACAAGTTACTATAAAAAATACTCAAATCACTATAGGTGTGCCTATAATATTTGAAGAGTTCCCTCGATTTCTCCAGGATCCCATCATCAGATCCTGACTTGGTGACAATGGGACCAATTTCAAAGTATACCCTTTCAAACAAAAAAAGCATTTTTCAAATCGGTTCAGCCATCTCCGAGTAATCGGTGATCATACATAAAAAAATAATAATAATAAACGCGTCGAATTGATAACCTCCTCTTTTTTATGTCATCGGTTGAAAAACCCCTAAACTATAATAGCAATATTTCATTCGTCAATCGACATTGCTGTCGATAGCCTACGTTAGTGGATCTGCACAAGCACATCACTAATTCGTCGCAAGAAGTGGCGGCCTCACTACGCGATGAATCCGCGTAATACAGTTTCGTATGTTATGTTTACATTGCTTGTTCAGTTACTTAGTGACGAACTCAAGTAGTGGTTAAGGAGCAATGTATTTATAGCAAAAGGAGTACAGTCGCTCTGATATTTGAAAACAAAAATAACATAGTAAAACCAAGAAATATTTTACGATTTATTGTTTTTCATGATTTTAAAGACAAATATTGTAAAATACTTGTACTTACATATGGTAAGTGATTCCATGATTCACATAGATTTGATTTTGGCTTCGGTTTTAACAAGATACCACAGAACAACTCGGCATTCATATATGTTATCACGATCGCCGTCGAAAGCGCACTAGTTCGCGGAGACGGCCATTTGCCTGTGACATGAGCCCTGTGGCCATGTCGCGCGGACACCGATACGCCCCCTTACCACTTCTCTGTATTTTTGATTTCTGTGGGTTAACCTTTCGGTCCCTGCATAAGTGGTAAATGACAAATATACAATACACTGCTTTAGTGGTATCCGCGGTAGAAATAAGGGTATTACCTTCGTCTCTACAGACAAGTCTGTAGATTTTGTAGGGTTCTTCAACACTTGCCTCAACTCATTGCACAGGATATATGCTAGAACCTTTGTCAGTCTGTATCGCTTAACAAACCCCGCTTCGTCTAAATTGCAGAGGTTGCATTCCTTACAATACGTTGCTGCTCACGACGTCGCTTTCTTGTATTGTTAACTTCTGCGTTATCAGCTTCCAAAAACTCAAATATTTCGTATGCATTCGCGTTCGCCATCTAGTATCAAACAATAAATGAATTATAGCTGTCGCCAAATAACTTGGCAAGAGTCGTTCAATGCGCAGAAGTAAATTTTTAGGCCGTGCGCGCACTGCCTTGCGGTGGCCGCAATTCCGGTAGTTCTACCGCACCGCAAAATTTGTGAAGTATGGAGTGTCATAGAAGTGCGCGCACTGCGGTCAGTCTACCAGTGCGGTAGAACTACCGGAATTGCGGCCACCGCAAGGCAGTGCGCGCACGGCCTTAGGTGTTAGCGGGACGCGGGGTATGACGTAGCGCCGCACACAGGCGAAATATAGCTAAAAGTTGGCAAATAATCTTTACAAATTACACGTAATCTGGTTTCTATAGCTTAGGCGACATGCTCAAGAAAATGGTCTAGCTAGCTGTGCAAGCGCCGCCCTCACCCATCCCCACTTAATGTGTATCCCAGTTAAAAGTTTGACTTGTTGAGCAGTGGATGTGTTTTGTTTTATTTAATCTCTAGAGCCCCAGCGGCACAAAAACGTGCCAGTAAACCAGTATTAGTTGAGCCCCGCTGGCAACAAATTTGTGTGCCAGCGGGGCTCAGCTAATAGTTGACGTAAATAATGGCGTTCCTTGATTCAACTGGTAATTTTATTAAGTTGTTCGGTGGAATTAAGTATTTTGGTGATGGATTCTACTCCTGGCTATAAGGAACTATAATTATAAATATTAAAAAGTTAATTTTGAATCGAAATTCTATGTTATTTCATATTTTTCTAAAAGTAGTCGCTATTTAAAGAGTAATCAAACTTCTCACAGAGTAAAAGTACTAACTCAAGTGGAGTCAAGCCCTCAAATTCACCTTAATACTCGTTGTATTACACATCCTTCTTGTAAAAATACCTAGAAAGGGATGCTCGTTTTTGCGCATCTTGAACAAACTGTCTATTTTAGTCCTAAGGTAGAATTTCATTAATTCATAATTATTTTTCTTTTTTCCAGGATCTAATTCCAAAGAGATTTATATTAGTAGAAGAATTCTTATTGAGTATTATAGAGAGTCTACTTCTAGAATCAGAGACTCAGAAAAAATGCATTTTCTTTACAAAAGAAGTGGAAAACTCTAAAACAGACTAACAGTTCAAGAGTTTCAATCAAAGGGAAAATATCGTCTGTCAAAATCCTCGCCCGTCATCGCCAAGATATTGCCGACCTTTGAGATTTCAGATGGCTCATGAGACAATAGAAGTATCCAAATTGGACGCTCTAAATGTAAAAAACAGATATCAGATATAGCACCTACTAGGACTGCTGAATGGTGTGTCAAACACGATCTAAAATTTACCATGGTGGATGGTAAAATGATGAATGCGCTTACGGATACAAGCTTAACCATGCGGTGTTATCTGTGTGGGCTTATCTCCAAAGATTTCAATCTGATCAAAAAGTGCATCAACAGGTGACTGAGGAAAATTTTGAATATGGGCTTTCGTCACTACATGCCTGGATTTGCTGAGTGCATCTTGCATTTGGGTTACAAATTGAAACTCGGAAAGTAGCCTGTAGCAAGCAAGAGACAGTGAAAATTATATCAAGTGGATACAAACTTAATTTTAAGAAATTTCATTTGTTTTGCCTACGGACTGTGTCAGCTTTTGTTTTTCTTTACCCGTGGTTCAATATGCCATAAAATTTTAGTCTATGGGCCCCTAATTGTAGACAATATTGGCATTGCAGTCTTTTGAGTGAAGAAATAAGGATATCAGAAAAAGACGAAACTATTCTAGAAAATTCTCGAGAAAAGTCGCCATAGAAAATACTTTTCAGAGATTAATGGCGTCTTCAGATACATACATTACTGGATTAAGGAAATAACCACCAAAAAAGCTTGTAACTTTAAGTCCTAATGAAATATCTGTAATCCATGACGATGAATAAATTAATTGATTACATTTTTATTGATTTTTATTTTGTTTCAATAAATAACCCTAATAATATTAGTTTTTATTATTTAGTAATAAAGTACTATAAATCAGTTCAAAAAACAGCAAAATAGATTTTTGCCAACTTTTTGTCTTGGTGATTGGTGCGTCAGTAGTTCTCGTTCAATTTGCTCCCGAATAAACTTGCGTACACGAAAGTTGTACCCTTTGTTTTTGTTACGAGTTGTTGTTTTAAATTTTATTTAACTTTAGGACACCGGGAAAAAAGAAGAATAAAAGGGGTAGCAGTTTTGTTAACTAATTGTGACGACGAGAACATATTATTTCATTAATTCATTTCATTATTATTTTAGATGTTTTTTTAAATACATTTTTTACTTTTAAATGTATTTATGTATTATATCTATTTTATTTATAATACCGAATTAACGAATGAATTTCTCTTCTTTCTTTAACATTCTTCTGAACAGCTATGATTAAAAATAAATGATGACAATAACCATAGAATAATGGCAAGCAGTAAAAGTAACCACTTTTTTCTTTCACTAAGTGCACGATGCGCGAACTTACCCCCACTACGCCAAAACCTTGCCAAGTTATTTGGCGACAGGTATAACTGCTCTTTGAAATGCGCGTGGAACGCGACGCGAGTGAGCTAACCCTGCGCGCCCGCGCCGTCCGCAGGCCCGCGTCTTCGATGTAACTCAGGCTGGCTGGACAAATCTTAAAATAGCTCGCATTTAACTAGGTCAATAGGGCACATTATGTGCCGGCTAAACACCCTTAGGGCCGAGTCACACCGGAATGGCAGCGGCCGGCAGCGACGCGGCGAGCACTTTCAGTGTGAAATAATTTTAAACTTTAACTACATACAGTATCGCTTGAAAAGCTTGAAAAGGTCGCGAGGCCACCCGCGGTGACGGTGTGCGTTACCCCAGCAAAATAATGTCGAAAATAGTCATTTAAATCTTATAGATAATTAGTTGCCCAGCTTCTGTAATTGTTAAGCACATTTTCAAATTTGTTACACATATAGTTTTTTAGTTATTACACAAAAACATATTCTGCTAGGGTAACGTTTGAAACGTTACCGCAGCAAAACTTTTTTTAAATAATGGGAATATTGAAATAAATATTAGCTATACATTTAGTTGTCTAGACGAGGTAAATGTTACACGTTATTTTGTTTTTGTTCTTTCTTCGGCTGCAAAGTTATTCGAGATTTTGCTGGAGTAACGTTTGTGGTTTTGCTGCATCTCTGAAACGGTTAAGCGGATTATTATCATCTTTTGTACATAACTTCTTAGAAATTAGTTTTAATCTGTTTCGCAATAAAAATAACAAAATGATATACCGTTTAAAAGTTATTTAATGAAATATAAAAACATTTCTTTAGGTCCTAACACTCTAAATATGAGCTCTAAAGACTTACTTTAAACGTTATTTTGTAGCTTTTAACTACTTGCAAATGTATATGAAGTTTCATTAGTATCCTGTAGGTAATTAACAAATTATGATGATATTCAGTTCTCCACGTTCACGGTCACAAAGCGCGCGGAGTTATTTGGCCACCGATAAACCTGTATACGGTTATATAAACTGAATGTTATATCAATATTTAGTTGCTTAATTCAGTTATATACCTGTAAAATTTCAGAGTAGTACATACAATAATTAACGAGATAATTAAATAAAAGTCATTAGGAACTTCAAGACCGTGGTATCCGACCAAGTTTAGGTGGTTACAAAAAAGCGACCGCGTAGAACATTATGCTATCTTCTAAAATATGTAGGATAATACACCTTAAAATTTCGGTACAGACGCGTACACTGTTAAATACATAACAATATTATAATATCTGTACTATAAACATTATTATTATTACCTTTCAGCTACTTATTAGATAGGTATATATTGTATTATGTGCACCAGTTCAATGGCACAGTTGCACGGGTTCCTTCTATTTGGCAGAATCTTGATACTCCGAAATTCATTTGGCATAACACACTTGGTATAATCTTCCTTAAACGAATATTTTTAAGGCATACAAATTATTTAGTATGTATAATTATTATTTAGCCGAATGTTTATATATTCGAATTCACAATGGCATAAATTACTTTTGGCAAAAGTTAAAGTTAGAATTCTGCATAATTTCGTTTAGCATAACTGCATGCTACATGCTTGCTTGCATGTTTACATGTTTCTTACAGGGAAATAAAAACCACGTATGTTCACAATCAAATGTTTTATTTAATGTATGCCAAAAGATGGTTCTAACTGTAAACTTTCTGAAAGAATGATGGTTCTACGTTTTAATTATTATGGATATGAAATTTATGCCTAAAGATGATTCTGACTTACATAATTATTTGACTGCAGTTTAATATTTTATCTTTGATCTGTGATTTTTACATAATTTAAGTTAATCTTAGAATACAACTATCTGTAATATATATCTAGAAAAAAATATTGTGATATTTGAAATTTGCCTACAAAATAGTAGGACATATTATTTTACCTGTAAATAAAAATTCTTTAAGAAATATGTAGTATTTTTTTTAACACAAGTGTACACATCTCTACTAAACTTGTAAGACTATCCTACATATTTTAGAAGATAGCATAATGTTCTACGCAGTCGCTTTTTTGTAACCACCTAAACTTGGTCGGATTACCACGGTCTTGAAGTTCCTAATGACTTTTATTTAATTATCTCGTTAATTATTGTATGTAATACTCTGAAATTTTACAAGAATATAACTGAATTAAGCAACTAAATATTGATATAACATTCAGTTTATATAACCGTATACAGGTTTATCGGTGGCCAAATAACTCCGCGCGCATTGTAGCCGTGAACGTGGAGAACTGAATATCATCATAATTTGTTAATTACCTACAGGATACTAATGAAACTCCATATACATTTGAAGGTAGTTAAAAGCTACAAAATAACGTTTAAAATAAGTCTTTAGAGCTCATATTCAGAATGTTAGGACCTAAAGAAGTGTTTTTATATTTCATTAAATAACTTTTAAACGGTATATAATTTTGTTATTTTTATTGCGAAACAAATTAAAACTAATTCCTAAGAAGTCATGTACAAAAGATGATAAGAATCCGCTTAACCGTTTCAGAGATCCAGCAAAACCACAAACGTTACTCCAGCAAAATCTCGAATAACTTCGCAGCCGAAGAAAGAACAAAAACAAAATAACGTGTAACATTTACCTCGTCTATACAACTAAATGTATAGCTAATATTTATTTCAATATTCCCATTATTTAAAAAAAGTTTTGCTGCGGTAACGTTTCAAACGTTACCCCAGCAGAATATGTTTTCGTGTAATAACTAAAAAACTATATGTGTAACAAATTTAAAAATGTGCTTAACAATTACAGAAGCTGGGCAACTAATTATCTATAAGATTTAAATGACTATTTTCGACATTATTTTGCTGGGGTAACGCACACGCGGTGACGCGAGCGGCCGCGCGCCTCGCGCGTCTTGTTGGTGTTTCCGCCTGCGGCTGCCGCTGGCGTCGCCCGCGGCCGCTGCCATTTCGGTGTGACTCGGCCCTTATTTCAGAATTTGTGACGCTACATAATCTTAGATAACTATTTTGAAGATTTGTCCAGCCAGCCTGAGTCACATGCGTCTTCGGTGGCAGGAGAAAGTGACTCGCGATCCCCAACGCTCGGGGCGTCTCCTGTGCGGCGCACAGTGGTCTGGAAATCGAGCTCCATTCTCATAGAAACTTAAAGTAAAGAATTAAAAAAACAAAAATTGTAATGGCTCTGGTATACCTCCCTTTACATAATATTAACGTATGGATGGTACAAGTCACACTACGGGTGAGAAAAAAAAGATTTAAGTTTTTTTTGTATGGGAGAAAACACTAAAAGTGCGTTTTTTCGAAACTTAATGGAACTGTTAGGCTGTTGCTTACACGTGCTATAGTCCCATACACGGCGATCAAGATGACATACAATTCATGTACCTTTAGGCACCGCTTCGCACGTAGCAAATTTTTGAAATTTTGAATTTCCGAAAGGTGATTAATCAAATTTTTGCCGTGGTTAAATGACGTTGCCGATTGATTAACTTATATTATAGTTAGATTTAGCCTGCTTCATGATGACAATCATTAAAAAATATATGGATTTCATAGGTTTTTTTTTTAATTTCCAACCAAGAACTAACTCATTTGTTAATCACCGTGATTAAGGTTAAGATATTATTAGATACTAATGACATGAGCATTAACTAGTTCTAGCAGGGCCAAATGGGCCCTAGTCACAATACAATTCTAATGTATGTAATATAGGTAACTAATTAGAGAATAGCGAACGATAATGAGGGTAGTTGCATAAAAACAGGACATTTGAGTCTAATTTTATTAGTAGCTCTCAGTACTTGTGCGCGCTAACTTATTACCTTATACCTACTTGTTATTGTGTTGTGATGGAAGGTTTTGGTAGGTACCAATTTGGATATTTTCATGTTTGTGGCAAACAACAGCAGTATTTCACAGCCCAATGTTTTATTTGAAGCTTTTGAGAATACTGTTGAATTGTCAGAAAATGAAAAGAAGGAATTGAAACAATTCTGTCAGAGTTATGTGAGTAACTTTAGGAAGAAATGGATCTCGTGTAATCGCACGAGACATACATATATAAAAAGTATGTGACATGTCTGTCTTGCAGCCATGTCACATAAACATCAAATGGCCTTAGGTCGTGAGGAAAAAAATGACTACTTCTGTAGTGTCGCTAGAGCAGCAACCATATTCCAGTTCCGATTTTGGTGTAAATGAGGGTGCATCAACATCCTACACACCGGAGACGTGCAGTGTTGGAACATCAACATCAGTTGTGACGCCGAGAAAATCATTCGTGGAGCTAAGCTCACTACAGAAGAGAAGGAGAGTGGAAGAGCTCCTAACGCATAGCACTGAAAGCCTTGCTCATTCAACTGGTTTGAAAGCACAAAACAAGAATGTAGCAGTTATCATTAAACTGGTATTGGAGCATCCCGAAGAGGCTACAAAGATAAAAATTTGTTAAATACAAACTGTGCCTACATATTCCGCTGACAAAGCTTTAGGTATTTTGACCTCATTGAAGCTTTCGAAGTGGCAGTATATAACATTAAGATCTTGTGCAAAAGAAGAAGGAATACCACTGTATCCTTCTTATACTGCCATCCTTGAGGCGAAGAAGGAATGCTACCCCCCAAAAGATACCATTGACATCACGGAAAGAGAGGTAAATGTAAAGCTTCAAGCAATTTTGGACAAAACTGTGACTAGGCTTGGAAAATTGTTACGTGTTGAATCTTCGCTGGATGGCAAAGAGTTGATACTTATATGCAAGTGGGGCTTTGATGGTGCTTCAGGGCAAAGTTTTATAAGCAAACTATGGCAGACGAACAGTATTTTTATGAGTTCTTTTGTGCCTCTGTGCTTGGTTTGTGGCGATGAAAAGGTATGGAAGAATCCAAAGCCATCTTCCGCCATGTTTTGCAGACCTATTTATTTTAAGTTTTCAAACGAAAACAAGTTATACATCGAGGAAGAACAGGCTTTGATTGAGGTTGAGATTGAAGCACTGCAGCCTTCTATTATGGGAAGCCATGTTGTAAAGCACTCAATGCTTATGACCATGTTAGATGGCAAAATCATTTCACAGCTATCAAATACCTCATCGCAGACATGTGATATATGTAAAGCTACTCCTTCCGAAATGAATAAGTTGGAGAAGATCTCAAAGTGAGTTTTCAATAATTTAATAAATTAATGTCACTACAGTACTTAAATATTTATATTCTTTTTATTAATTTAACCATTTTATTTTCAGAAAACCGGTTTCAACAGAAATGTTCAAGTACGGGTTATCTACTCTTCATGCTTGGATCAGGTGTATGGAGTGCCTTCTCCATATTTCATACAGACTGGACTTTAAAACATGGCAAGCCAGAGATGCAAGCAGTAAAGTGTCATTGAAGATTAGAAAACAAATCATACAGCAGAAGTTCCGTGATGAAATGGGCCTCCTCGTAGACATCGTCAAACAAGGTGAGATAAAATAACTTCATATCTACATTTTTTCAAGTAACATTATTAATTTACATCTTTTTCCTGCACAGAGTCAAGAATTTTTGTTTTGTTTCAGGTTCAGGAACTACAAATGATGGGAACACAGCTAGGAAATTTTTTAGCGATCCTGCGAAAATCGCAGCTATCACAGGATTGGATTCCTGTTTGATCCAAAGACTTTCAACACTTTTGCGTGTATTAGCCAGTGGGGAGCCTATAAATATTGACGCATTTGCAAACTTTGCACACCTTACTGCAGAAATGTACGTGGAGCTCTATGGCTGGTATTACATGCCTTCGAGTGTCCACAAACTTTTAATGCATGGTGCTGAAGTTATCAAATACTTCAATATTATGCCCATTGTCAAATTATCTGAAGAGGCAACGGAAGCCAGAAACAAAGATTTAAAAAAAATCCGAGAACACCATTCACGCAAATTTTGCCGTAAAGCGACAAACGAAGACATTTTCAATGCTCTCCTTGTATCATCAGATCCCTACCTGTCCAGCATAAGACCTGTGCTACGAAAGTCCACAAAAAGAGCGGTCACTGATGATATGAGACCTCTTCTCATTAGTGACGATTCAGATGTAGACAAAGAGAACATTGAATTTGTCGATGTTAATGTTAGTGCGTTAATTAGGTACTCCGATTTAGAGGACTCTGATGAGGGCGAAGATACTGTCTGTTAGCAGAGCCGGATTAACCCTGTCAGAGGCCCTAAGGCAGTGGCATTCTCGGGGCCTCTTTTCTTACTTTGACTGACCATATCATTTGTGAACTGAGGAAACGCACATTAAGGGTTGTGGTTTTTAACATATTTGTTTACTTATTCCCAGATTTGTTTTAATTCTACTACTAAATCTAACGATTTGTATTTTGTGAGATAAAAATGAAGTCCCTAAGTTCACACGCATAACAAATTCTCGTTCGAAGAAACATGTTTTCTTGGTGCGTGCCAGGGGCGTAGCTACCGCCGTATTTGCCGTATCAATTATACGGGGCCCCCGGGCCACGGGGGCCCCCAAAGTGTGTAAGGAAAAAGAATAAAAACTTTCTAATTTATTTTATTTTACAAATGACAAAATTCTATAAAGCAATTCCTTTTTTTCCCGCCTTAAGCGTGCGTTCAAAAGTTGGCAACAATACATCGTTATGGCGGGCTGCGGGACTTCCCCGTTTTACTTACTTCATCTTCAACTCAGCGGGGAATCCCCGGGAATCCTTCATCGATATCGCGATGTACGTGTACGTTGTTGTAATTTGCATTGGATGTTAAACCACGGAGTGCAGTGCACTGTTTATTTACGCGCTTTATATAAATGTGCATTACATTGTAATTCAGTACAAACAATATTGTTCTTCTGGTTTAGCAGTATTAGTAACGATTTGTAAAAGAAATGAGTGAAAGGAAAAGAGATTATCCCAGCGGCGCTGAGAAAAGAAAAATTAAACAGAAAAGGGACGAGGTTATAAAAAAAGTGCCCAAAATTTCTTCATTTTTTCAGAGACAAGATACTGTGAGTGATTTAGATTGGAAAGGTAAGTACTACACTACTACCCAACCCATTTATTAGGGGCCCGTAGTGATAAACAAGGAAATCTTTTAATTTCGGTCTGTCCATCTGTCCGTCACAAAAAGTTGTCTCCCCCCTCGATTTTCACAATTATACTGTTTTTAGGGTTCCGTGCCTTGATTAAAAAAAACAAAATTCTAACTTATCTATAGGATCGATTTGTTTTGTTGTTTGTTTATCAGTCCGTATCGTATCGTTAATTGCGTGTTGAGAACTTCAGATGTGCAGACTCGCTTTCGGGTTCTCGTTTTGTATGGCCACTACACTACGCGCTGCGTTTAAATAGCACGCAGGTGTATAGTAATGCACGGACGGGCTGCAGGTGATTTTGTATCTACTAATAGGTACGAGCACAATCCGCGTAGAATCTGTGTGCGTCTGAACTGAACACTCTCTAACTGTGACCCTTAGTAACGTTATTTATTTATATATAACTCTTTTTAGTTTAGTATCAAAGCATTCGTATTTATTTTTTAACAATTACTCGTTTATTTTTAGATTCTTCTGAAGCATGTTCTTCGTCACATATCCATCCGGAAATAGAAGAAAGCCAAGCACATACTTTATCGGATGTCCATCCAGAAATCGAGGAACCCCAAGTCAACGATTCTGATATATCTGCAGATAATGCAGATTGTAATACAATTTCATCAGATAGAGGAAATTTTGGTGACAATTTAACTGAATGCGAACGAAAAATAATTTTTAAATTGGGTCCATTTAAACCACAAGGACCATTTCCAAAAGTTTCAGAAAATAACCGACCTTTTTCAGCTTATTATTATTCATATTTCAATCAGGCAGGCATAAAAATTATAAGACCATGGTTATGTTATTCTAACGTTTTAAACAAACCGTACTGTCACTTCTGTTGGTTATTAGCAGATCGTCAAAACAAATTGTACTCCTCTGCTTGGGTTAACGGTGTTTCGGTTAGAAGCAATTTCACACAAACTATTCTTGACCATGAAAAGTCACAGCAGCATATTAGTGCCTCACTCTCTTATAATAATTGGTTGCAAGGAAATACCATCGATACTCTATTGAAAAGTGAAATCGATAGTAAAATTACATTCTGGAGAGATGTACTGCATCGTATAATTAATGTTATAATTACTTTAGTATCTTGTAATCTACCTTTGAGGGGGCATGATTCTGATTCTGGCAATTTTATGGCAATTTCACGTCTGCTATCTAACTATGATGCAACTTTAAAAGAACTTTTTCTAAAACCGAAAGGTGAAATAAATTATTTAAGCCCTACGATTCAAAACGAAATTATTAGTTTGCTTGGTACTAACGTTAGGAACAGTATTATCTCAGAAATTAAAAAAGCTCCATTTCTGACAATAATTCTGGATACAACACAAGACTTGTCAAAAATTGACCAACTATCTGTAGCTTTTCGATATATCTCGGTTACAGAAAATGATGATAATGTGCCTAAAGAAATAAAAATCTGTGAGTCCTTTTTAGGATTCATAGCAGTAACCGATTGCAGTGCTGCAGGTCTGAAAACTGACATTTTAAATTTGACTAAAGAATATGGAATTGATTTGACTAAATGTAGAGGACAGGGATACGATGGAGCAAATGTTATGTCGGGTGTGTATGGAGGATTACAAACCCTAATAAAAGAGCATGCTCCAAATGCCGATTATGTTCATTGTGCTGCGCACGCTTTAAACTTGGTTTTGAACGATGCTGCGAGACATGTTCGTGAAGTATCGACTTTTTTCGATAATTTAGAAAAAATATATACTTTTTTTGGCAATAGTATAAAACGCTGGGCTATGCTAAGTGACGATTCATCTGAAAAATATTTGATTACCCTTAAATGTCCTACCAGATGGTCTTCTAGGAACGACGCTTTATTAGCAGTAAAGAAAAATTTTTTACTAATCATGAAAACTTTGTACCAACTAAATTTAATTTCAAATAAAAAAGATGAACGTGAAGAATGTAAAAGTATAATTAATATTTTAGAGAGTTTTGATTTCTTAGTGCTCGTTACATTTTTTTCTTCACTATTTGAAATTATTAATCCTGTTTCTAAAGCTCTACAGCATGATAATAATGACTTACAGAAATCTAGTATTTTATTAAGTAATCTTTTAAATAGACTGTGCCAATTAAGAAATCAGAATTCATTTAATAGTTTGCTAAATGAATCCAAAGATTTAGCAAAAAAGTGGGGGGTAACAACTGTTTTTAAAAACAGTAGGCGAAAGATAACGAAGCGTTTTTTTGATGAGTTATCACAAGATGAGAGAATTTCCGACCCGGAATCCTATTTCAAAGTCAATGTATACTATTGCTGTTTAGATATATTAATTTCTCAAACTAAAGAAAGATTTCAGAGCCTTTGCAACCTGAGTAGTATATTCGAAATATTACAACCGGAGAAACTCCTATCTTCTTCAAGCGAAGAGATATTAAACGCTTCCGGAAAACTGTCTGCTAAATACAGTAAAGACATCTCACTTAATCTTTGTGACCAATTAAAGGCTCTAAAAACATGCTTAAATTCTGAAATTAAAAAAAATTATTCCATTAAAGAACTCATTGAATTATTGCTAGTAAAATTCAATAGTCTTGCATCCAGTTTTCCCGAGGTAATCACAGCATGCTTTTTATTCTTGACCCTTCCAGTTACAACCGCAACGGGGCAGAAAGAAGTTTTTCAAAATTAAAACTAATAAAAAATTACTTAAGAACTTCGATGGGACAAGAACGGCTGTCAGACATCTCACTATTGTCCATAGAGGCAGAAACTTTAGAAAAACTAAAATCATCATCAGCCATAAATGATTTAATAAATCAGTTTGCCGATAAAAAGGCAAGGAGAGTGAATATTTAAAATTCAATTTTTATTTGTAAAATGGGTAAATTATGTGATAAATAAATATTACTTCTCACAATATTTTTTTTCTTTTGTGAAAAATCTTTACCTCCATATAAGGGCCTCCAAAAAAATTTTTATACGGGGCCCCGACAAGGCACGCTACGCCACTGGTGCGTGCATTGGGCCTGGGCCCCTAGTTGATGCGGGGCCCTAGGCAGTTGCCTACTCCGCCTAATGGTTAATCCGGCCCTGTCTGTTAGCAGTAGTTTTTATGTTTAATATAGATAGTAGTCAAAAATATGTAAATAATTATAATTAAATGTAGTAGTCAGAGTTGTAATAGTGGTAAAAGACCGCTAAAATAGTAATGAATGAACTAATGCTTATTTTACTACTATTTGAGCTATTTACCTATTTTTATAATTTTAATACTGGCTTTGTTATTTATTTTTGTTGTCCTTGTTGTAGATATTTGTAGTGGATCATAATATTATAGATGTATTTTGTTGCAATGTCTTGATATAAGTATAATTTTATAATGAAAATTATTTATTTATTTCTACAAAATCGTTTATTTTTCGAGATTTTTAACTTTATATTCTTTGAAAAAATTAAAATCAGTTTACTACGCATTTTTTTCTTATAAAATGAATGTTTATAAAGCGATCGGAAAAACCACATACTTAAAATTTATGACCTCAAAAACTGCTACGTGCAAAGCGATACCCAAAGCTGCATTACATTAATGCTCATGTCATTAGTATCTAATTATATATCAACCTTAATCACGGTAATTAACAAATGAGTTAAGTAGTTCTTGGAATGGACAAAAAAACCTATACAATCAATATCTTTTTTAATGATTGTCATCAGGGTCATTAGCAGGCTAAACCTAACTATAATATAAGTTAATCGATCGGCAACGTCATTTAACCACGGCAAAAATTTGAAAAATCGCATTTCGAAAATTCAAAATTTCATAAATTTGCTACGTGCGTAGCGGTGCCTAAAGGTACATGAATTGTATGTCATCTTGATCGCCGTGTATGGGACTATAGCTCCTGTGAGCAGCAGCCTAACAGTTCCATTAAGTTTCGAAAAAACGTACTTTTAGTGTTTTCTCCCATACAAAAAAAAACTTCTTTTTTTTCTCACGTGTAGTGTGACTTGTACCATCCATACGTTAATATTATGTAAAGGGAGGTATACCAGAGCCATTACAATTTTTGTTTTTTTAATTCTTTACTTTAAGTTTCTATGAGTATGGAGCTCGATTTCCAGACCACTGTGCGGCGTGAGGAAGAAATTTGTCTCTTCCTCATGCGTTCAGCCTCATCTTTCGCTAGCACGACTGCTTGGCAGGAGGCCACGGCATCCCATTCCAGCTCGTCCCGCACCATGGTCGCGAGAGGTCGCCGCCGCCGATCACTTCCACGAGAACATGGCGATGCTCAACCCAAGCAGGGCACACCTCCACTGTGTGCTCCAACGTGTCCTCCGATTGTAACAGACCTGGTATTGTGTCATATAACAGGTCTTTACCTCATTGAGTTATAAAAGTCGGAACACTATAATTCCTTTTTCTTTTTCTTCGTTTTCTTCTTCTTCAACTTCCGATTTAAGTAATATCATAGCAAGATCAATGTCAACCATTTTACACACGTTTCAGCTACGAGAGTCAACTGGCAAGTGATTCAATAGCACTGCTGTTGATGCCCATTACTACACGTAAAAGAGTGCGCGCGTATTCGCTTTAGTTGTAAAGAATTTGACGCTTCGATGCGCTTATATACTTATGGTATGCTCTGCTATTAGCTCAGACTACAAGGTCTGGTGAGTAAGTACGACTTTTTCCAGAATTTGGATAACTTCATGGCGGGAAAAAAGTTCAATAGGTACCTACCTACTTAGGTGCCCGAGAGCACAGAATAATTTTTATACTGTGCCGAGAGGCAGTACCTACAAAATGCCTTGGAAGAATTTGTTGTCTTCCGTCCATCTGATTTCTTCATGAAAGGCATCAATGAGCCACCTACCACTGCGTTGGCAAAGATGCATTGATTGCATGTCTTACTTCGAACATAGCAATTAAACTCCGCCCCTAAGACGACCCACTGATCCCGTCCGTCCGTATGTCACAGCCATTTTATTCCGCAACTATTAGGACTATACGTGTGCGTTACCCCAGCAAAATAATGTCGAAAATAGTCATTTAAATCTTATAGATAATTAGTTGCCCAGCTTCTGTAATTGTTAAGCACATTTTTAAATTTGTTACACATATAGTTTTTTAGTTATTACACGAAAACATATTCTGCTGGGGTAACGTTTGAAACGTTACCGCAGCAAAACTTTTTTTAAATAATGGGAATATTGAAATAAATATTAGCTATACATTTAGTTGTCTAGACGAGGTAAATGTTACACGTTATTTTGTTTTTGTTCTTTCTTCGGCTGCGAAGTTATTCGAGATTTTGCTGGAGTAACGTTTGTGGTTTTGCTGGATCTCTGAAACGGTTAAGCGGATTCTTATCATCTTTTGTACATGACTTCTTAGGAATTAGTTTTAATTTGTTTCGCAATAAAAATAAAATTATATACCGTTTAAAAGTTATTTAATGAAATATAAAAACACTTCTTTAGGTCCTAACACTCTGAATATGAGCTCTAAAGACTTATTTTAAACGTTATTTTGTAGCTTTTAACTACCTTCAAATGTATATGGAGTTTCATTAGTATCCTGTAGGTAATTAACAAATTATGATGATATTCAGTTCTCCACGTTCACGGTTACAATGCGCGCGGAGTTATTTGGCCACCGATAAACCTGTATACGGTTATATAAACTGAATGTTATATCAATATTTAGTTGCTTAATTCAGTTATATACTTGTAAAATTTCAGAGTATTACATACAATAATTAACGAGATAATTAAATAAAAGTCATTAGGAACTTCAAGACCGTGGTAATCCGACCAAGTTTAGGTGGTTACAAAAAAGCGACTGCGTAGAACATTATGCTATCTTCTAAAATATGTAGGATAGTCTTACAAGTTTAGTAGAGATGTGTACACAAGTGTTAAAAAAAAACTACATATTTCTTAAAGAATTTTTATTTACAGGTAAAATAATAAGTCCTACTATTTTGTAGACAAATTTCAAATATCACAATATTTTTTCCTAGATATATATTACAGATAGTTGTATTCTAAGATTAACTTAAATTATGTAAAAATCACAGATCAAAAATAAAATATTAAACTGCAGTCAAATAGTTATGTAAGTCAGAATCATCTTTAGGCATAAATTTCATATCCATAATAATTAAAATGTAGAACCATCATTCTTTCAGAAAGTTTACAGTTAGAACCATCTTTTGGCATACATTAAATAAAACATTTGATTGTGAACATACGTGGTTTTTATTTCCCTGTAAGAAACATGTAAACATGCAAACAAGCATGTAGCATGCAGTTATGCTAAACGAAATTATGCAGAATTCTAACTTTAACTTTTGCCAAAAGTAATTTATGCCATTGTGAATTCGAATATATAAACATTCGGCTAAATAATAATTATACATACTAAATAATTTGTATGCCTTAAAAATATTCGTTTAAGGAAGATTATACCAAGTGTGTTATGCCAAATGAATTTCGGAGTATCAAGATTCTGCCAAATAGAAGGAACCCGTGCAACTGTGCCATTGAACTGGTGCACATAATACAATATATACCTATCTAATAAGTAGCTGAAAGGTAATAATAATAATGTTTATAGTACAGATATTATAATATTGTTATGTATTTAACAGTGTACGCGTCTGTACCGAAATTTTAAGGTGTATTATCCTACATATTTTAGAAGATAGCATAATGTTCTACGCGGTCGCTTTTTTGTAACCACCTAAACTTGGTCGGATACCACGGTCTTGAAGTTCCTAATGACTTTTATTTAATTATCTCGTTAATTGTTGTATGTAATACTCTGAAATTTTACAAGTATATAACTGAATTAAGCAACTAAATATTGATATAACATTCAGTTTATATAACCGTATACAGGTTTATCGGTGGCCAAATAACTCCGCGCGCTTTGTGACCGTGAACGTGGAGAACTGAATATCATCATAATTTGTTAATTACCTACAGGATACTAATGAAACTTCATATACATTTGCAAGTAGTTAAAAGCTACAAAATAACGTTTAAAGTAAGTCTTTAGAGCTCATATTCAGAGTGTTAGGACCTAAAGAAGTGTTTTTATATTTCATTAAATAACTTTTAAACGGTATATAATTTTGTAATTTTTATTGCTAAACAAATTAAAACTAATTCCTAAGAAGTCATGTACAAAAGATGATAAGAATCCGCTTAACCGTTTCAGAGATCCAGCAAAACCACAAACGTTACTCCAGCAAAATGTCGAATAACTTCGCAGCCGAAGAAAGAACAAAAACAAAATAACGTGTAACATTTACCTCGTCTAGACAACTAAATGTATAGCTAATATTTATTTCAATATTCCCATTATTTAAAAAAAAGTTTTGCTGCGGTAACGTTTCAAACGTTACCCTAGCAGAATATGTTTTCGTGTAATAACTAAAAAACTATATGTGTAACAAATTTAAAAATGTGCTTAACAATTACAGAAGCTGGGCAACTAATTATCTATAAGATTTAAATGACTATTTTCGACATTATTTTGCTGGGGTAACGCACACGGACTATACATGTGAATCTTGGTAGTATATAGATGTATTCTGTGAACCGCTTTCCGATTTTAAGAAAAAATATTTAAAATAAAGGGCCCCCATACATGGAACTAAAACTGAAAATATTTTTTTCATGAATCCTATGCATGTGTGATATCTATAATTCTATAGATAGGTCTTTAAAAATGACATTGAGGTTTCTAAAACTACTTTTTTCATAAAGTTAATCCAAAGTGGTAAAATGTGTCCCCCCTAACTTCTATAATAATGGAGTGAAAAATCTAAAAAGCATCTATGTCTGTAGATCTTAATGTAAACTTTCAACCAAAATTGGTTTGGACGAGATCGGGTCAGCAGTTTTGTGAGATACAGTATATTTTCTAAAACCGGGTGTTCCATTGGCATATAAACCTTACTGGACTGATATTTTATATGAAGTGAAATTGAAATGTTATGCCAATTGGAAAGAATATTTCGATGAAAAGTCACTGACCAAAGGTATTTGGTACCTTACGATGCAACCGACAATAAATACCTATCCCTGGTTTGATAATGCCGATATGGGACAAGAAATCGTGACGAGTTTGAGACCTCGGTCCGGACACATCCCACTGAATAGTTTTGCTGCATTGATGGGTAAAGTAACATCTCCAAACTGCACGGAATGCGACATTGTGGAAGATGTTTATCATATTATTGTGGAGTGTGTCCGAAACGAAGCAGAAAGATATTTGATTGAACAAGAATATAATATAAATTTACATCAAATAGGATTATGTAATACCATACTAGCCTTTCCAACATCTGAAACTGCTAGGATTATTTATAAATTAGTTAGATTAGGTCTTAAGCGTAGATTCTTTTTATGTTTCTCAAAAGTGTTCCTATGAGGGTGGCATGTTCGTATTGTGAACAAACCCTCTTTAATAAATAAAGATCAAAAAAATAAAAACCGTAAATATAACTTTGTAATTCATACAAACACTGAAAATCAAAGTTATTTGGCGTAGTTGTAAAAAATGTAAATAAGCTAGTTTTAAGAAATTGGTAAGGTTTTTTTTTGTCAAATAAATATACATATTGTACTTACATATTATAATAGTTACTGCGGAACACTTCATGGGAGAGTCTGACTCGCACTTGGCCAATTTCTTTATTCACAATTCAGTAGAGGGGAACTAATTTCATAAAATGTAGGTCTACTTATAGGATGCTACTGAATAATACCATTACCTTGATTTCATAATTTTTATTTAATAAGATAATTATAAAAATTCAACCATTACATGCAAAACTTATAAATAAGTTTTGCATGTAATGGTTGAATTTTTATAATTAATGTTTGATTAATGATTATTCAACAAGTTACAAAAATTAAATATTATAATAATTTAGAGGGGGTAGATCAACATTATTAGCTTTGAAGCCAATCTCAAACATTAACAAATCAGGAAATCTATTTTACATGTTCATTCCAGATAGTGTAAAGAATGACTGTCTATACATGAGGCAGTATACATTTTGTTGTTTGCTTTGACTGCTTGTATCAAAAATAATTTAGTTTAGATTCAAGTGCAAACGGGTCTTCTGTTTCTATTTTTATTTTATGGACGATTCAGCAGAAAATCCAAAGCTCAGTATACATACACATCCTATCTCCTACCTTGACCCATGTCAATACATTTTTGCAACAAAAACATTAACAAATAAATGACCTGCGAGTTAAGATTAATATTCTTGTGATGAACTATTAGTATTAGAAGCTTGTTTACTTTTCATTGTCTTCTTTGGTAAAAGCTTCTGTTCGATATGAGGTATCACGCCACCCTGTGATATGGTCACACCTTCCAGCATTTTGTTCAGTTCTTCATCATTCCGCACAGCCAGCAAAATGTGTCGAGGTGAGATTCTGGTCATGATAAAATATTCTTAGAATGTTGTTGAACTTAAACTTTTTTTTTTAATACTAAGGGTAGTTCAGTCCGTAAAGTGTAACTTATTACATTGCAAAAATTTTAAACAAAGGGTATAGATTTCTAGTAGGTATAAGAATAAAATAATTTTCAAACTTATTTATAGTGAGCATTGATTGAAAAAAATTTTTCAAAGTTTCTTGCTTTATGTAAGCCCCTACTACTACTAAGGAGTTCCCTAGATATGGTTCCACTACCATCAGAAGAGTTAGCCTAATTTAAATTTAGTTCATATTAAATAACGAATGTGGGTATGACTACCCTACCCTCATTCATTGTTTCATCATTACGGTATAAAAAATTATGTTGATTTAGCAAGCTGACCTGCTTTTGTTATTATCCTCTGCTGCCTTTGCCGCTAACTCCAAGATCTCAGCAGCCAAGTACTCAAGAACCGCAGCCATATAAATTGCAGCGCCTTCAGCAACACGAGGTGCATAGTTGCCGTTCTTGAGAATCCTGTGAATTCTGCCCACAGGTAGTATTAAACCCGCGCGACTACTGCGAGTTTTGGTTTTCTTCCTCATCTTAACTGGGCCATCGTTCTCTGTGAAAATGATAGAAAGTAAGATTTTATAGCAATAAAAGCCCTAGTTATTTTTTTGAACGGAAATAAAATTGGGCCAAAATAACAATACAATTTATACTCACCACTTCGGCTAGCTGGTTTAGCAGGCATATCTAAATTATTAAATTGTAAAACGATAGAACTTCTTTACACTAGATCGTAACAATTTTAAAAGTTAAAACGTTAAATTCAAAAGACAAGCAAAGCAACGGGTCAACGGAAAATGAATAACCAGAATGAAAGTATAACTTGTACTCTGTGCGTTAGTGTTGGGCACTGAATGAACGAAATAGTAAATATATTCGAGCGTAAAATTAAATCGAGAATATAAGTGTTTTTAATGGTTATCTTTTGGAACGAAGTTCCTTATCGCGCGTTACGAAAGGGGGCTAGCCGGAAATAAATCATACGAAAAGTTGTAACGACACTTTTTAAGGGGTGTGGATATTCGTGAATCAGGCTTCATTTACGATACCTTAGTAACCCTTACAAGATTTTTTTTCAAAATAATATATATTAATCTACACAATGTAAAGCGTGTCCTCTTGGCTTCAGAAAAAATAAAAATATATTTGAAATATCATAAATAAATACGCAAAGTGGCCTCTGTTTTTGTGACTTACTACCATTTTTCTCCTAAACTATCAATCACAGGATCTTTTAATTGCCACCAATATATTATATTAAGTAATGCCGATGGGACCATGTGCTTATTTTTGCCAATAACTTTCTTAATTATTTATAAGGATTTTTTTACGTAATCGCTACTCGCAAATCGCGTATCCACCCCTCCGGGCGCCCAGTAAATCAGTGCGGGACGAGACGCAGTGCTGGATGGACCTGTGACACTTTTCTCCGCAAACAAAATTATTGTCGATAGCCCAACCAATTAGATTTTTCTTTGTTTTATGTATAGTGTGTGTAAATATTAGGTTATTTTAGTGTGTAATTAGGTATAACGTTGTAAATAGTAATTACTACTTGTCGTAAATTCTTATTATAATATTAAAATGGGTGACAAAAAAAGACGCAAGAAGCGTAATTTGAAAATAGCATACAAGAGGAAATTCCAAAGAATAAAACTGTAAGTACCTACTTAATATTTTATGTACTTGTTAGGTAATGAAAAA
The DNA here is from genome assembly GCA_943138885.2 of Tholera decimalis. Classification (NCBI taxonomy): domain Eukaryota; kingdom Metazoa; phylum Arthropoda; class Insecta; order Lepidoptera; family Noctuidae; genus Tholera; species Tholera decimalis. The sequence continues at coordinate 1,475,200 of OW964552.2, read as the reverse complement.
AAATGGCCAAGTGCGAGTCAGACTCGCCCATGAAGGGTTCCGCAGTAACTATAATAATATAATATAATATGTATATTAATGTGACAAAAAAAATCTTACAAATTTCTTAAAACTAGCTTATTTTTTATTACAACTACGCCCAATATCTTTGTTTTTCATAGTGTTTCTATGAATTACAAAGTTATATTTGCGGTTTTAGGAAATATGCTGTATCTCAAAAACTGCTGACTCGATCTCGTTCAAACCGAGTCTTGGTTGAAAGATTACATTAAGATCTATAGACATATATTTTTTGTAGATTTTTCACTCCATTATTATAGAAGTTAGAGGGGGGGGGGGCACATTTTACCACTTTGGAATCGTATATCTTTTAAACGATTAACTTTATGAGAAAGTGGTCTTAGAAACCTCAATGTCATTTTTAAAGACCTGTCTATAAATACCACACACGCATAGGTTTCATGAAAAAAAATATTTCAGTTTTAGTTCCATGTATGGGGAGCCCCCTTAATTTTAATTTTTTTCTTAAATTCGGAAAGCGGTTCACAGAATACATCTACCTACCAAGTTTTACATGTATAGTTCTAAGAGTTTCGGAATAAAATGGCTGTGACATACGGACGGACAGACAGACAGACGGACAGACAGATAGACGGACAGACAGACAGACGGACAGACATGACGAAACTATAAGGGTTCCGTTTTCGCCATTCGGCTACGGAACCCTAAAAATGCACTATCTTTCAAAACTTAGTTGATACCATACTTATATAATTGCAATAACTTTTAAAGTAGGTATACACAAAATTAGTAGGTATACGATACAGAGGGTCTGTACCGTATACCTACTAATTTTGTATATAACATAAAACTAAACGAAAAGCGAATTAGGTCTAGTAAGAAACATTTTGTTTCAAGACCGCGGTTTACTGATATGGGCAGTAATGTGCATGACAAAATATCTGATTGATCTGAAAATTCAGATGTTGCTTATTGTCATACATAACTAAGTATGAGAATAGGTATGTACCTAACTATGAATGTTAGTTGCCTAATCTTTTATTTGTAGCTTTTTACGAAATGAAATACAAAAAATTGGCCAAGTGCGAGTCAGACTCGCCCATGAAGCGTTCCGTAGTAACTATAATAATATAATATAATATGTATATTTAAGTATTTGACGAATAAAAAAAAACCTTAAAAATTTCTTAAAACTAGCTTATTTACATTTTTAGGGTTCCGTAGCCGAATGGCAAAAAACGGAACCCTTATAGTTTCGACATGTCTGTCCGTCTGTCTCTCTGTCCATCCGTCCGTATGTCACAGCCATTTTATTCCGAAACTATTAGGACTATACATGTAAAACTTGGTAGATAGATGTATTCTGTGAACCGCTTTCCGATTTTAAGAGAAAATTAAAAAAAAAACATTTATACATGGAACTGAAACTGAAAATATTTTTTTTCATCAAACCTATACGTGTGTGGTATTTATTGACAGGTCTTTAAAAATGACATTAAGGTTTCTATAATGACTTTTTCATAAAGTTAATCGTTTAAAAGATATCCGCTTCCAAAGTGGTAAAATGTGTGTCGCCCCCCTCTAACTTCTATAATAATGAAGTGAAAAATCTAAAAAAAACATATGTTGTAGATCTTAATGTAAACTTTCAACCAAAATTAGTTTGAACGAGATCGAGTCGGCAGTTTTTGAGATACAGTATATTTTCTAAAACCGTAAATATAACTTTGTAATTCATACAAATACTATGAAAAACAAAGTTATTTGGCGTAGTTGTTAAAATTGTAAATAAGCTAGTTTTCAGGAATTTTTAAGGTTTTTTTTTTCAATTAAATATATTAAGTAAATTATATTTATTATAGTTACCACGGAACCCTTCATGGGCGAGTCCGACTCACACTTGGCCAATTTTTTTATAACTACGCTAAATAGCTTTGTTTTTCATAGTGTTTGTATGAATTACAAAGTTATATTTGCGGTTTTAGAAAATATGCTGTATCTCAAAAACTGCTGAACCGATTTCGTTCAAACCAATAACTTAAAAAAATAAAATTTTATTACAATTCCTTCACTAATTAATCGAAAGGAACTTCGTTCCATCCGGGTGTCCCTTGACACCTCTCAAGTTTTTTTTTATATTAACAAATAATATAAAAATTATTCCATTTCACTGTCTAAGGACATTCACAATCTGTAAGATTATACATACATTTATAAATTTATTGTTATCCAGTACTGAATCATGCCGTTAATCGATATTACACCCTATAAAATCAGATGAGATAAATTTTGTTGTGATAAAATTTTTAAAATCATTAACAATTATTTTTGATATTATACCCAAAAAAGTGGCTTAATCAATGAGGCTTAATGCGAATCGCGAATCTACTTTGCCGCTCTACAGTGGGTGAGGGAATTTAAATTTAAATTTAAAAGATTGTTTAGTAATTTATGCTCGGTTTTAGCTATTAACATTTATTTTTTTTTAGTTCTGAATTTAGATGATTAATATGAAAAAACATCTGGAATTAGTTCAAAATGATAAAATCGTCGTTGCGCTTGCAAAAGGCGCTATGTGGTAAATAGTCATTTTCTTTCATTTATTTATTTATTTATTTATTTATTTACTTTATGGAGGACTTACAGCTAATAAAACCATAAAAAAAAGGAATACATAGTCGCCAGAGAGCCAATAACAAGTCCTCACGTTTAGACTTAGGTATACTAAAATAAAGTTATAAGCAATAAACAAGCAATAATAAATCTAATTATAAATTAAATATACAATTTACACAGTAAGAATACATAATATATAAAGATTTGCTTGCAATGAGTCAACAGCATAACATAACCACTAACGCTTGAAAAAGTTTAAGCTTAAGGCGATACCAAAATAAATTAGGGGTTTTTTCGTCAACATTTATTTCACTATTCCAGCAAGTATGGATTTTATTTTTGGTAATATGTTTATTGACTATTTCATTAATACTTTGACCGAAGGAAAACGCAATTGGGTTAAATTTGCTCCGTCGAATTTGATTCCGAAAAGACCTCTATTCTTTTTTATTGTTCACTATAATTCTAAAATCCTAAGGAATTTCATTTCAAAATTGCATTCAAAATGTGCATAATAGGTAATTGAAAACTCTGTCTGAAAATATTTTTTGATACATAGCTTAATTTATTTTTAAACAATTTTTATTTGGTTTGGCGCTTACGTTGTTTTATTTTGGTTCCAGCGTATTGTTGCGCTCTCTTTTTTTCGCACGTGGAAGTAATAGACTCTGTCACTTTCTTATGCCCGCCCAGTTCGCCTGCGGCCTTTGTCAGTGATAGACCTGTGTCGATTCCTCCCGCAACCGTGATTATAATTTTTTATCGAAATAGTTATTGTTTAGTCTTGTTTTCTGATTTTATTTATCTAAATTTGACAAGTGAACAATGTTTATATATAACATTAGTTTACCGATATGGGGAATAAGTATAAAAGACAACGAAAGGTGAAAAAATTGGCCAAGTGCGAGTTGGACTCGCCCATGAAGGGTTCCGTAGTAACTATAATAAATATAATATAATTAATATATTTATTTGAAAAAAAAAAAACCAAAAACCTTACAAATTTCTTAAAAGTAGCTTATTTACAATTTTTACAACTACGCCAAATAACTTTGTTTTTCATAGTGTTTGTATGAATTACAAAGTTATATTTGCGGTTTTAGAAAATATACTGTATCTCAAAAAATGTTGACTCGATCTCGTTCAAACTAATTTTGGTTGAAAGTTTACATTAAGATCTACAACATATGGTTTTTTTAGATTTTTCACTTCATTATTATAGAAGTTAGAGGGGGGACACACATTTTACCACTTTGGAAGCGTATATCTTTTAAACGAATAACTTTATGAAAAAGTAATTTTAGAAACCTTAATGTCATTTTTAAAGACCTGTCTATAGATACCACACACGTATAGGTTTCATGAAAAAAAATATTTTCAGTTTCAGTTCCATGTATGAGGAGCCCCCTTTATTTTAAATATTTTTTAAATTTTCTCTTAAAATCGGAAAGCGGTTCACAGAATACATCTATCTATCAAGTTTTACATGTATAGTCTTAATAGTTTCGGAATAAAATGGCTGTGACATACGGACGGACGGACAGACAGACAGACGGACAGACATGTCGAAACTATAAGGGTTCCGTTTTTTGCCATTCGGCTACGGAACCCTAAAAACCGACATTTGGAACGCCTGAGGGATCATGCTCGTAAAATGACGGAAAATAATTGGCCAAGTGCGAGTCAGACTCGCCCATGAAGGGTTTCGTAGTAACTATTATAATATAATATGAATATTTATTTGACGAAAAACAAAACCTTACAAATTTCTTAAAACTAAGTTATTTACATTTTTTACAACTACGCCAAATAACTTTGTTTTTCATAGTGTTTGTATGAATTACAAAGTTATATTTGCGGTTTTAGAAAATATGTTGTATCACAAAAAATGCTGACCCGATCTCGTTCAAACCAATTTTGGTTGAAAGTATACATTAAGATCTACAGACATATATTTTTTTAGATTTTCATTCCATTATTACAGAAGTTAGAGGGGGGGGGGGGGAGGTACACATTTTACCACTTTGGGAGCGTATATCTTTTAAACGATTGACTTTATAAAAAGTAGTTTCAGAAACCCCTATGTCATTTTTATAGACCTGTCTATAGATACCACACACAGATAGGTTTCATGAAAAAAAAAATTTTTCAGTTTCAGTTCCATGTATGGTGAGCCCCCCTTTATTTTAAATATTTTTTTTTATAAAATCTGAAAGCGGTTTACAGAATACATCTACCTACCAAGTTTCACATGTATAGTCCTAATAGCTTCGGAATAAAATGGCTGTGACATACGAACGGACACACGGACAGACATGACGAACTATGAGGGTTCCCTATTTTTTAATATTTACATACCGTCAACTGTGGCTACTTTACCGTATTTTTTTACATTTTTACTATTTACCACAACATGGAGCTAGATATTTAAACTTTTATTGATTTATTTTGTAAAAAATATGTGTCTCTTTTGGTTGAAGCAATGAATTCTACTAAATCTCACATAGAATCGCCAAAAAAACCAAGAATATGAGCGAGGTAAAATTGACACAAATTTGGCAACTTTACCTAGCGTACTGTTTTTATCGAATGTGTGTTCCAAAGTGCATGCAATGTAAAGTTGCCATAGGTCCAAGCGGTAAAAAGCGATGTATTTTATTTTGAAGTTATCATCTTCGTTTGAGTAACCACTACCAATACATAGGTAAAGATGCCAACAGAAATTCAAAATTATCATAGAAATGGCCGCATTTCATCAGGGTTGTCGAAAAATAATACACATTTTTTTTTTAATTATGAACTTTTACTTATGCATTACTTGGCGTCAAAAAATTAAGTACTTAGCGTAATTATAATCAAAACTAGTTACCTATTCGTTAAACAGTAGGTATGCAAAAAAAACCCAATCGTAAAATTGTCTCTCCAAAATGAATAATCAAAATACCTAAGTAAGTACAGACGCCAGCAGGTCAACCTATTCGAATCTGTCTTTTACCAATCGAATATTAACCTTTAATGTAAGAAGGTTGAAAAAAAATTACAGATTTAGCTACCTAAATCTGTTGTTGTTCAGTGGCGTCTGTACATAAAATAATCACAATCTACAAAAGTAGGTAACTCAGTCTTTTGTTAACGTATAAATATCTGTAACAAAAAATAACTAAAACAAATCTTAAAATTCTCTCCAAAATCAATCAGCAATATACCTACGTAAGGTCGCGCTCCCAGACATCTTCTATTTCTTTGTTTGACGCTTACTTTTGGAGGCATCTTGAATATAACATCTGTAATAGGATATCAGCCAAATTTGTTATCAACTTAATTATATCACATGTATCCCAATATTTCATGAACGAATAATAAAGTTAGTGCTTTGAACGGCTAAACGAAATTTTAAAGGGTTTCCCACATAAAATCAGATTAGTTATGCAAGTTAAATTTGACAACCCTAGTCACAGGTAAAGTTGCCTTCATGCTGAGTTTGGTAACTTTACCTAACCTCAAATAACATTACCTTTTCGAATAACTCAGGAAATAGAAGATTCTTAGAATTAAATCACTGCGATATACCTACATGACAATATACCAAATACTATTTAATATACGCCACTTACCCGCACTTTAATTTACTGTAGGAAACAGCTATCTTTACACGAAGACGCTGCGCACAAAATTGACCGCACATAACGAAAATGCACTCTATTTTGACCGTTTACGAAGTTGCTAGCCTACAAATCTTTTTGGGTTACCACAATTTATTACAAAATCCACCAATATCTGCGAAATAACATAAACTTCCACAGACAAAACAAAAATTAAGTTGAACTGGTATAGGGTATGCTTAGGTAAAGATACCTACGAAAAGTAAAGATGCCACAGTTGACGGTACCAGTTTTATTTTACAGAGACAAAATCACAGCGCCGCACGGTGGGCTGAAAATCGGCTTTCATAGACTTAGGCATTTTATTTTGCAAGTGCGAGTTATTTTGCCGGATATCACTTCTATTAGTTATAACAATATACAAAAATGACACCGGAATTGATTCTGCACAGAAACGAAGGAATTATAATTTTTTTACGAAAATTTTGTATAGAGCTAGTATGAAAAATCGAAATATCTCTAAAACGGCAGCGATAACCGTAATATCCTTATAGGGGGTTATAGTACTAATTATTTATGATTTTTTGACATACGTTACATAATGGTTGTAGATGCCTTTTTTTTTTTAAATCGTCAAAATATTTTTATTTATTTTTACATATTTAAACGTTCCTTTTAGTGTTTAAGTTGAAGAATTCAGAGCTTTAACAACTCTTATCATAAAATAGCATCACCCCTATAGACCTGAAGGACTAGACAGAGGTGTGTAGTGTCTTGTTGATCTTGTAAGATTTCCAACAATACCAAATAGTTGAATATCAGTGTCAAAGTGCCCATGCTGTCGCTTCTTTTTGAAAGATAGGGGAATGAAATTGTTAATTGATCATACCCTAAAAGTATGATTACAACATAACCGGACACATAATAATAATAATATCCTTATAGGGGATTATAGTACTAACATTATTTATTTTAACATATGAAACTGTTCAAAACGATCCATGAACTGTGTCAAAGTTAAGAACATCGTTAGGAAGCATGCTTTTTCCCCAAATATTAAGAATATGTGAAAAAAAAAGACTGTATATAAACTTTTTATTGATAGGTAATTTAAATAAAACAAAAGTAACAAAAATAATATCTAATAAATTCAATTATACAAAATACATATTTGAAACTATAATTTATGAAATTATTAACTAAACATATTGGTACAATAAACTAACATAAATAACAAAAGAACATAAAGAAAAATAATTAAATTTTACAAATTTTCTTTACAACTTTCGTTGTCGGACTCCAATTCCGAGTCAGAATCCAGATCGGATATACCTACAAACTCGAACTCAGTTTCCGGAAACTGTATTAGGTCGAGAGTTTCAGCAAAAAAGGTTGTCTTCCTTTTGGCATCTAACTTCGGCCTTTGTGCACTTAGAAAAGGATCCGAAGAAACAACAAGCATATTTAGGATATCTTGATTAGAATCTTGCCTGCTTCTTTTCCGCGAATGATGTTCCCGGAACCTCCTAAAATCTTTGTTTCGAGACTCTGAGGCTTCTTCCGAGAGAGTCCCAATCGGGACAATATCATTTTTTTCGATTATGTCAGCTCCGTGTATTAATAGTTTATGTACGGTTGATGACATGTAGTACCAGTCGTATAATTCCACGTACTTTTCTGCTGTTTTGCGAGCAAAATCTTTAAATTTGATGACATCGATCTTCTCACCAGATGTTATTGCTTGCAAAATAACAGCAAATCTTTTTATCAGGTTTTGATCCAACCCAGTAATAGCTGCAGTTTTATTGGGAAACTCGAAAAACTTCCTTGCGGTATTCCCGTCATTGGTAGTTCCCGAGCCTTGTTTTACTATATCAATTAACAGATTGAGCTCCTCTTTAAATTTATTTTGAATGTTTTTTTTTTCTGTTTTGTAACATATCTTTATGCTCATTACTTCTTGCTGCCCACTGTTTGAAGTCAAGTCTGTACGCAATGTGTAACAGACATTCCATGCAATTTATACGGGCATGTAGGGATGATAGGCCAAATTCATATATGTCAGAACACACAGTTTTTGATGTTACAGCATCTAAGTGGTTCATTTCTGTTGGTTTTGCTAAGCACAGGTAGCATGATGCATTTGATCTAGCTTCAGAAAGGTACGTGCAGACTTTTGCGTCGATCATTGTCATCATTAGTTTATGAGTCACCCTGTTACTATTAATGCACTCTGTGGGGTTAAGGGCCTCAATTTCCTCATCCATTTTTCTTTTGTTATCAATGACAACTGCATGGCTTTCTTTTACAAAAGTGAACTGAACCGGACGACAAAAAAAAAAAAAAGTTGAGCATGGTTTCGGGTTTGTCCATATAGTATTATCTCCATCTGTCAGTTTCAGTGGCACCAAGGAGGTCATGAAAATGCTTGAATCATCATGCTCGCCGTCCATTTTCTGCTTGTATCGGCTTTGATTGGAAGCACCATCAAATCCCCACTTCGATATCAGCTTTAACTGCTTATTTTCCACATTATCAGAAAGACTTTGAAGAATCCGCTTCACCGTGATGTCAAGTAAAGCTTAAAGTGTAATTCTAGCTGATGAATCCGTAACTGATACTGATTGATTAGGAGGGTAGCATGCAAGCTTAGTTTGTTGCAGTTTATAGTAGGATGGGTAAATATCCTTAGCACCTTCCCGAATGGCAGTCTCTCGCAACGTAATATATTGCCACTTTGAAAGCTTAAGTGAAAGAAGCAATCCAAGTGCTTTCTCTGGTGTAAATATTACTGTTTTCTTAATGCTTTCCTTGATTTTAACGGCAGCTTCTGGATTTTTGATCATATAATTGATTACAGATGCGATATCTTCATAACTTTCTTCTTTTAAACGTGCTGCAGCTGCATATGCCAATTCACAGGAATCCTCGCCTATGTGCTCACTAGATCTTCTCTTTTTCTGTTTGCTTCCCAGATCTTTGAATGGTTTTCGGGACCTTTTTGTCATTGTTCCAACAGTCGATGATGTCGAAGGTTCTGGAGAGACTGAGCGTGCTCTTGGTATCTCATCAACAGTTGGTTCTTGATTTATTAAAGTTTGCACGCAACTCGGCCAATCAATATTTGCTTGCAACCACTCTCCGTACGTATTTCTAAACTTATCAAAGAATCGTTTAGATTTCTGGCACCTGTTTAAAGCAGCTCGCGTGAATCTCCGGCAAAATTCTTTGAGAGTCACTTGATCTTCGGCAGAAAGGCAATCGCCTATGCGGGACACAATTGCACTAAACAATACTTCATGATTAAATGAAGGACACTCACTTTTTAGAAGAACAAACAAATCTAAGTTGGTGATTAAACTTTCCATTCTAAGATTTTGTAGTCGCAAAGCAAATAGTTTTAGTGTTAGCAGTTACACGGTTGTGAACAATCTAAATTATGGAACAAAATTATAGCCCTTTTATTGTATAAAGTCAATAATTAGTTAACTACCCTCATTAAAGTTATAAAAGATATGATAATAAAAATTTATAATCGTCAAAAACATTTCGTAGAACTCATAGTAGAACTAATCAACATTAGCAAATCACATTAGCTCACTAATTATAAAAAGGTGAATGCAGTTCTTAGTTGGTATTGTTGCGAGATATTTCAAATCATTTAATCACTTAATAGGCTCATTAGAATCAGAAGACTACAACCATCATTCTAATTACTTAATTACTTGTCATCAGACTCATTAGATGACTACACAATATGTTATTTTGTATTTTGAACGTATGCAAGGTTTTAAAATTCCTTTTGTGTCGATATTATGATGTGTCCGGTTATGTTGTAATCATACTTTTAGGGTATGATCAATTAACAATTTCATTCCCCTATCTTTCTAAAAGAAGCGACAGCATGGGCACTTTGACACTGATATTCAACTATTTGGTATTGTTGGAAATCTTACAAGATCAACAAGATACTACACACCTCTGTCTAGTCCTTCAGGTCTATAGGGGTGATGCTATTTTATGTTAAGAGTTGTTAAAGCTCTGAATTCTTCAACTTAAACACTAAAAGGAACGTTTAATATGTAAAAATAAATAAAAATATTTTGACGATTTAAAAAAAAAAAAAGGCATCTACAACCATTATGTAACGTATGTCAAAAAATCATAAATAATTAGTACTAAAACCTCCTATAAGGATATTACGGTTATCGCTGCCGTTTCAGAGATATTTCGATTTTTCATACTAGCTCCATACAAAATTTTCGTAAAAAAATTATAATTCCTTCGTTTTTGTGCAGAATCAATTCTGGTGTCATTTTTGTATATTGTTATAACAAATAGAAGTGATATCCGGCACAAAAACTGGCACTTGCAAAATAAAATGCCTAAGTCTATGAAAGCCGTTTTTCAGCCCACCGTGCGCCGGAGCAGACCTCGGATATTATATGTGATTCGGAAAACAGAAGATTAGAGTCGCCATTATAATTTTTAAATTTGGATGATCAACAGTGTCTAACTACTAACTTCTTGGAAAAAAATTAGTCAGTAAACTGTTTATTTCCTATTAAGATAAAAAGAAATACATTGGCACGGATTGTCTTGTTCACAAACTAAACTAAAGTTCAGTGCATCTTTTTCTTACTATTTCATTATAAAAGGACAGAAAATATTAGTTTATTTCTGTCAAATTAGTCAGCGTCTGACGTAAATTGACGTATTTTTAGTAACCAATTTTTTAATCGAGTCTAAAATTGTCTATGGAATATCTTAATTTGACAGGACTAAACTAATATTTTTCTTCTGCTTTTTTCTTAATGAAATAGAAAGAAAGTGCGTTGCCAGGGCCAAAATTCGTGGTGGCAAGGCATCTGCCGGAGATTTTTCACTCTTACTTTAAAGGTGGCAGACGGGTCATATGTGGAAAAGAACACAGAAGCCGACAGAGAGCTCCAAACCGATTCGAAGACCGGTCGAAGTCCGACCGAAGTCCGACCGAAGTCCGACCGACAAAGTGCGCACAATAAATGTAGAGGAGAATTACATAGTATGACAAAGTGGTACATTGACCAAGTGAGGATGGTGCCCTGTAGTACGTCTGGTATATTAATACTGAAAGCCATTACCAATGATATTGCCGTTATTCATGAAATCAGTCATCGTGTTTTTTTCTATATATTTTATTTCTATTTATCAAAGTAATCACCCATGCAATCGATGCATCTTTTCCAACGCACTGGTAGCTTATTGATACCCTTCTTGAAGAAATCAGTTGGACGGGAGGCAACAAATTCTGCAAAGGCATTTTTACTGCCTCTATGATGTTGATTTTTTTCCGAGAAGTTTAGAATTCAGGAAAAAGTAGAAGTCTGTAGGTGCAAGGTCTAGTGAGTACGACAGATGGCGGAGAACTTCCAACACCAGCTCTTGTAACTTGTAGACCGTCTGCTGTGTAGTATGAGGACGCGCGTTGTCGTGCAAGAGCAGCGGAGCCGAGCGATTGACCAAAGCTGGTTGGAGATGTGCGAGCTTCTCCATAATTGTGTTCAGTTCTGCAGTAATGCTCATCCTGTTTGGTAGATAACTCATTACACCAGGGTTAGACCACCAAACAGGGACCAACACTTTTCTAGGGGTCAGTTTTCGTTTAGGAAAACGTTTAGATGCTAATCCAGGATCTAATCAATTTCGCTTACGATTGTCGAACAGGATCCATTTTTCACCGCAGGCAACAAGATTATTTCGTTTGTGTGCCTGTTAAGCAGTGCAAGGTACGTCTCGATGCGTTCTTCGCGGTGATGATCACTGAATTCGTGGGGCAGACGTCAAGCTTTTTTACCTTGCCAATTTGACGCAAGTAAACCAATATTGTTTTGATACTAGCGTTGAAAGCTGCTTCTAATTCAGCCGCAGATTGGGTGTCATCAGCTCCCACAATCGCCTTTAATTCGTCATCAACAACCAAAGGGTTCATTTTTCAAGTCGAAATTTCCAGATCGGACACGAGCAAACTAATAACGGGTGGTGCATTCATTTTTAGAGTTCGTTTTGTAAACGTCGTTAAGGTTGTGGGCCGTAGGTACAAGGGGCACGGTTATGCCAAACTTTGAAACAAGAATTCCAAATTATAAAATAAAATTAATTTGAAATTATAATTATTAGCCAAAACAATATGATTATCGAACTCAAACTCAACATATTTATTTCAGATAGGCCCACATGGGCACTTACAATACGTCAGAAGTTAGTGCATGGTTTGAAATTGGTCGTTTTCTAGGGAGAAAAACCGGCAAAAAAACTCCACAGTATCCATGATACAGATTAAGAGGACAGTATATGATTTAATATTATAATTTGAAATTGCCAGTACGGCAAAACAGCGAATTCATAGGTAAAGCCCTGTTATTAAATATCAAATATTTATAAATTATTTAAAAATTAAACATAACTGACAACGAGCAGTACTGAAAGTGATGCTCTTTAAACCAAGAGACTTCTCTACTGACCATGGGACCGCCGGAGCCCTGCAGCACCGGAGCCGTGACAGAAACTAGAGGCATAGTTTCTGTCACGGCTCCGGTGCTGCAGGGCTCCGGCGGTCCCATGCAAGCTTATCCTCGCAGATGTGTTTCACGCTCACCACCGCGGCTGCGGCTTGCTGGCTGGCTTCGCCGACTAGCCTCAGCCGCGGCGGCGAGTGTTAAAACCACCTGCTCCTCACCTCGCGGGCCGCCTCGCCCCTCCGCGCCTACGCGTTTTTAAATAACACTCTAGGGGTAGGACAGACATGGAACAGACGTGGAATCGGTTTCGCAGCAATTCGTTTCTGTCACGCCGCTTCCGCAGCACGCTCAATCAAATTACTCGCAATATTATATATTTTAAACGATAGGCTTAATGATTTTCGATTAAATAAACGTTATATCCAATAACGTTATACGAAATTAGTTTTAGAGTATATAAATGTTATGTCTAAAGAAATTACATCAACAGTTGGTATAACTCACTATCTTGTGAACGTTATTGAAATGAAAATATACCAAATAACTTTTTATGATATGAGACGCACCCCGCTAAATCAGTACGGATTTGTTTCGAACAGACCAGTTAAAAAACCGTGTTCAATTCAATTGCACACTATTTTGTAAAACCTCTTTTAACGTTGCTTGACCGCAAAAACGTACTCATTTGACGCGAGTTGAGCACGGGTTGGTTGAATTGTGTAGTAATACAAAAGCGTGTGTATTTCGCGAGACCGATGTCGCCAGTTGGACACGGAAAGGGAAATACGCGACGATGATTTAGTGCATTCACTAGAGGTCAGTGAAGATGATATGAAATAGAGATTGAAAATAATGATATGACTGGTAGATCCTCGGTACATGAGAGATCCGTGATCCAGAATATGTAATTAATAAAAATAGGGGCAAGGATACAAACAAAGAAAATAAAACACGCGGGGGAAATGTCTCTGATGAAATATTAAATGAAGGCGACAGACATGTATTCCAAGAAAATAGTGTAGTTATAGATTTTAGTAATTTTTAATTAAATCTCTGACTTTTATTCGTGAGAAAATATCCATCAAAAAATTTAATTGGATGAATAATCTTTAATTAATTAATAATAAATTAATAGTTTAAAAATCACTAGAAAAACACGCTTTTATAAGTGCACGTAAAAACAAAAAAATTGTTCGCGCTTTTCCTTTTTTTTTTGTAGCCTCCGTTTTCTTTGTGTTGCTGTTTCTGTTTTTTTTATTATTCCCACGAGTAGTGAACAATTAAACGGTCAATCACCCCAGAGGATTTGAAAGTGACATCACAAAAAGTTGACAAAAAGGTTAAGAAAACCGATAACGGATTTTCTTTAGGTTTGTTATCCTCAAACCTGATCCTGTTTGAAACCTGATCGTGTTCAAAGTCCATTACGTGGCTTTTCTCACAAGTACAAACACGACAATGATACGATATTCCATCATGGAATGCCACTGCCTATCTTCCGGCTTCATCATCAGACCTTGAAACCTAATCGTGGTCAAAGTTCATTACAAGACTTTTCTAAGAAATTCAAAACAGCTATGATACGATTTTCCATCATGAAGTTCCAGTTCATATCTTCCGGCTTCATCATCAGATCAGTTCGACAGTACCATATTATTGTATTGTCATCAGAACTACATACAGTTGCTAATTTTCATTACGCTACGACCCTTGGAAGATGGTTAAAGTAGTTGCCTTAGATTCCATTACATAGTTAGTTACATACAGGTCGACCTAATAAAAGCGTGTTAAAAAGCGTAGTTTCGAAGCAACTTTTTGTTACTACTCATTTTAAGTAAATTAATTAAATAAAATCATAGTAAGAATTTGTTTACTACACTAGTAGTTCTTTTTCTTAGGTCAATATGATCATTTACTGTTACGGTCTGTGCATTTACACACGTTATATTATTTTTTGTCATTCTTAAATAAAGTAAAACACTAAATACCTAACAATATAATGAATAAGTTAGTTTAATTCAGATTAAAAAGAAATGTATTTGATTTTGGCGACTCCGTGCCTTCTCTATTCTAAAACATCAAAACACACAAACTACATCGCAAACTCACCGCGAGCGTGCGCTCGAGTTTGCAATGTATTCTAGCGGGGGTGCTCCCCGCGTCTTCCGTTAAGCTACGCCCCTCGAGCTATGTCTTATTTTTTACGTATCACCTTAAGCACCTTCTGGCTGAGTTCACACTAGTTGTGAAAGGATCCAAATCATACTGCTTGCATATCTCATTAAAAGTTAATACCAAGTATAAAGAAGTTACTACCATTGTGCAGCACTATTTAGTCTAATAGGTTGGTAGTAATGTTGTATGACGCTCTGACTATAGTCTGAGGTATGACGTCGTGTCCCCGTGTATGTTCGTTCAGTTGGTATTGAAGTGACATGTTACTTGTTTTTATTTTTTTAGTACTAAGTCCCGTCTCTTAAAACATAGTGTATTAATTAGACGTGTAAAAGTAACGAAAAAAAAGTGTACCCGTATCAAAGATATATAATAAACGTCATTGACCCGTATGTATTCGTTAGTATAGCCATTAGTACTCGTTACTATCGTATCGTTACTCGTTACTTTGATACGACATACATAATATACAGTTACAGACCAACACATCGAGTCGTATTGCGTTTTCGTACGGTATGACGTCGCGGCGTTGCATCATTCGTAATTTGTATGCATTTTTTAAATCTAAATTTAGTTTGATTTAATAGGTAAAGGTTGGAATTACAAGTAAACTGCGACGAAATCAACTGAATTTACAATCGATGGAACTAATTAAAAAATATTTTTATTTGGGAGTTTTTAATATTATTTGAGAATGACATATCACACTAATATATCGCAATCATTGCAGTAAAAACATAGTGAAATATTTGGATAATGAATTTTCAAAAATCTCCTTTTTCAAGTAAATAAGCATCGTTCTTTGTAACGTATGTTTTTAAATACACCGAATGCTCGCGCATGCGTAAAACACGAAAAGGAAACCGCATTCAACACTCGCATCAACGGCACTTACGCGATCTGAAACAGTTGTAACGAAACATGCGAGTAACGATTTGCATTCGTGAGTAACGATTCGTAAGGCCGAGCGCGCACTGCGTTGCGTTTTGGAAACGCAAAATCTGTGAAGTATGGAGTGTCATAGAAGTGCGCGCACTGCGGTGGAATAAACGCGTGCGGTAGAGTCACCGGTGGCCCCGGTCATTCTATCGGTGCGGTAGAACTACCGCAATTGCGGCCACCGCAAGGCAGTGCGCGCACGGCCTTACTCGGCACACCCGTATCTCAGTAACGAATACATACGGTTTGCTACAGCTTTAGTATTTATGTATTACATTCTCTTTTAGGCATGTGTCATTGACGGATTTTTGATTAATGTAATTTAACTGTTAATCTTCAATGGTTAACAGGTTGAAAAAGCTGTTAAATAATTAACAGGTTTTGAAATTTATTCGTTAGCGTTACGCGTCAATGAACGTCAACGGTTTCGACTCGAAACTGTTGACATGTAGGCATTTGTCATTGACGGATTTTTGGTTAATGTAATTTAACAGGTTGAAAAAAATGTTAAATTTTTAAATTGTTTTTAAATTTTAATTGTTAGCATTTAGCGACATTGTATGTCAACGGTTTCGACTTTTCTAATAACAAATTTGTTGCAACTTATTGAAGATTATTGATTTGATAAGACTTAAGATAACTTAATTTTTATATTTAACTATAATGACCTTCACTTCGTACTTTTTCCAGGCTTAGGACTAGCTGGGTATAAATAGTATCCAGGCGTAGCACTCTTGTTGCAAGGAACCCGACAGAGTTTTTCTTATCGTTAAATTATATCCCGGAATCCACCTTGAATATTTTTTAAAGGAACTTTCCTCCACAATCGAAAAAGATTAAAAATGTCTATACACAAATCAAGCAGATCTGCATCTATATGTTTTATTTGCTCAGCGGAGTTTTTTTTGTGGCATATGTTTTCATAACTTTCTGGCGCTTAGGTGGTGCGGGCGCTTGTACTTAGTTGTAATAATTCTATCGGTAGGGAAGAATCGCCGATGTACTAGCGGTAGGTACAAATTGTTCTGAGTTCTGAATCTGAACTGGCTGTGTCGAATAAGAATGTTGACTTTCCTGATTTAATGAAATATAGACAGAAATGTGCTTCCTTTTAAGATGGCTTCTTAACTTGGAGATTGTGGATTTGAAAGTAATCTTGCCTTTACATAAGTTTAGTAATATAGTAAGTTAACTATTTATATGTATTAGATGTATTCTGTGAACTGCTTTCTAATTTTAAGAAAAAATTTGAAAAATATTTAAAATGAAGGCCCCATACATGGAACTGAATCTGAAAATATTTTTTTTCATGAAACCTATGCGTGTGTGATATTTATAGACAGGTCTTTAAAATGATATTGAGGTTTCTAAAAGCACATTTTCATAAAGTTAATCGTTTAAAATATATACGCTTCCAAAGTGGTACTATGTCCCCCCTCCCCCTCGAACTTCTATAATAATAGACTGAAGAATTAAAAAGATATATATGCTGTAGATCTTAACGTAAACTTTCAACCAATATTAGTTTGAATGAGATCGGGTCAGCAGTTTTTGAGGTACAGCATATTTTCTAAAACCGCAAATATAACTTTCTAATTCATACAAACACTATGAAAAACAAAGTTATTTGGCGTAGTTACTACGGAATCCCTCATGGGCGAGTCTTGGTTAATTTTTTCGGAAATGATAATGTGTAAAGACGTTGAGTGCGTTAACGAAATTAACAACTAATATTTTCAACCTGTTTTCGAAAACGAATAATCTGTAAAGACGTTGAGCGCGTTGACGAAAATTAACAGCTAATATTTTTAACGTGTTTTCGGAAATGAATAATGTGACTAATGACGTTGAGCGCGTTAACGAAAATTAACAGCTAATATTTTTAACCTGTTTTTGGAAATGAATAATGTGTGAAGACGTTGAGCGCGTTAACGAAAATTAACAGCTAATATTTTTAACCTGTTTTCGGAAATGAATAATGTGTAAAGACGTTGAGTGCGTTGACGAAAATTACCAGCTAATATTTTTAACCTGTTTACGGAAATGAATAATGTGTTAAGATGTTGAGTGCGTTGATGAAAATTAACAGCTAATAATTTCAACCTGTTTTTTCATTGATGAATAACAGTTAACCCGTTGACGAATGAAAAGCCGTTAAAAAAAACAAACAGTTTATTGATTCAACGCCCACCTCTATTCTCTTTGGCAAACAAAGAGTATGTAATACACTATGTTTTAAGAGACGGGACTTAGTACTAAAAAAATAAAAACAGGTAGAAGTTCACTTCAATACCAACTGAACGAACATACACGGGGAACAAGACGTCATACAACAGTACTACCAACCTATCAGACTAAATAGTGCTGAGCGATGGCAGCAGCCTCTTTATCGATATCGATAAAGCATACAGGTCGAAAAACGGGCTTACTTTTAACTTTTTTTTATTTAAGTGCGGATTTGTGTTGAAATAAAGCAAGGATTGTAGTTTTTAAGAAAAAAGTTGTATATTGTTAATTATTAAAACTAGTACAGATCATTAGACTTAATAATATATGTCAAGGATTGAGTTAATTTATTCCCAACGTTCTTTTGGACGCAAACCCATAGCAGTCATAAACATTTCATGTTTCATTCGATGGAGTCCCGTCGTCAGAACGTCAGTGACCATGTCTTCTGTATTCTTGTATTTGATAAGTATTTCATTGACTGCAGCCTTCTCTGATGTGATGATATCGGACATCTATGTGCTTACTTCAGGCGTGGTAATTTTGAATACCTGAAAGATTAATGTCAGTGTGAATTGGCTTAAACAGGCTTTGTGCACGAAAGCTACTACTTGGGAAAGGTTGTCTAAAGCCACCTAACTTCTTTAATTTCTTGTCATATTATTGAAAAGACTAGATATTATATAACAATTTCATGACTCAATTGCAAACCCATAGCTGTCATAAACATTTCATATTTCATTCGATGGAGCCCCATCGTCAGAACGTCAGTGACCGTGTCTTCTGTATTCTTGTATTTGATAAGTATTTTATTGACTGCAACCTGCTCTGATGTAATGATATCGGACATCTATGTGCTTACTTCGGGCGAACTGTGAACTACTACTGTGAACATATTATGTGGTTTTTAGTTCCCTGTAAAAAACATGCAAACAAGCATACACCATGCATCCAGCAGTCATGCAAACAAGCACACACCATACATACAGCACATCATTATTTCATGAAATATTGATGTTTATTATTAATATGATTTGCAAATAGGTTATAAATAACACTTTCACATGATATTTTTCATGCAAGCAAGCATGCAGCATATAATGTAGCAAGCATGGTTTCTGTCACGGATCCAGCGCTGCAGGGCTGACAGCAGATGATGACAGCACCATTAACGGAGCCCCACAAGGCCACTGCCTGCCGGGGTTACGGGAATGTTCTAACGAGATACCGCGGCGCCGAAACGTAAGGGCAGTGAAGGAGCAGGGTGGGTTTTTAGTCAGGAGAAGTCTGACACTCCCTTCTGCTCTACCCACAGCAGGAGGGGTCATTTGATGATTTTCCCAACCAGAAAAAAAGTGGTCTGATATTTGGTGTAGAGCCTGAAAATTATACATAAAGTAAACGCGGTTTCATTTAATACCTCTCGCTTTAATCAACGTTGTTTATAAACAATTAAAAACAGACACACCATTTATCGATAATTGATAAGAGCCGTTGCGTTATAGCACATCACTAAACAACAAAATAAAATTGAAAATTAAAAGATCGATTAAGGCTTTTAGTACTATGTTTTAATTAAAATATATAATCAAATATCTAATTTAATACTTACTGAGCCTCATCTAATGGAAATTTTGCCATAAACTTCCTTTTTTCATTACCTATACGACTTGCACGATCTCCACATATTTCCCAAGTTATAAATCGGTTTTTAGGTGGCATTATAGTACAATCACTGAACAATAACCGATATTTTTTTACAAATTACGATGTAAAATGAACCGTAAATTAATTTAATTACTGCCAGAAAATAATAAGCACAAACTTAAAATATACAAGAAGACAGGACAAGTAAACATATTATTTTACTCTTTGGTAAACATATATGGCCGATCATAGATTAAAAAGTGGCTGACTGTCATGAAAGAAAGAGAAAGGGCACGGAACAGGTGAGACAGCAAAATGTACCATTATGGTGAACGCAGACCTAGCCGCACCGCACGCGCCGCAGTCTTTGCATTCGAATTCTTTATATGAAGTTCTATGCAACCTCGCACACCTACCCGCGCCGCAGTCGCCGCAGTCCCTGAAACGACCGAACTCCCCTAGCCGCAGCTGATGACACCCGCACGCAGCGCGGATGACGTCATTCGCATCCACGGCGCGCAGTGTTGCCAGAGTTATAAAGTAGACAGAGAATCTCTGTCAACGGTTTATAATGAAATTACTTATTCTCGTATAAATAATTACTTGCTTATTCCCTATTATAGCACCTACAGATAAAATTACACAAAAGAGCAAAATACCAATACCAAATACAGATTTTATACAGATTTTTTAAATCTTCGGATAGATAATGCTTTCAAAAATCTGGCAACACTGACGGGAACGACTGCAGCGACTGCGGCGCGGATAGATGTGCGAGGCCATTAACAAAAAGCACAGAGTACATTTTTATATACTGAGATAGAGCCGTCACTCGAAGATTTCAGGGCGCCCTCTGAGAATAAGTAAGAACAACAATGGATGAAGCATATATATATATATATATACATATAGCTACCTACAAATCAGGGTACCACTGCATAGACCATCGTATTTAATTCCTTTTTATTTAGTACTTAGTAATTTATGTTGATTTACAATAAAATAATATAATTACAACACCAAATACTTTATTAAAATCTTCTGTTACAATATTTGATGGCCATCTGAATTTTATCTTCCATATTAAGTCTATAATCGTTTCGTGATCCACACAATAACTTAGAAGTATCCTTAGGTACACACCAATTACATAAGAATATATTATATCTTAAATTTCTTGAATTATTTGCACTTATTGACTTATTATTTGACAAACTATTTGACTTTTTTCAATCCTTTGACATTTACGCAGTGTTGCCAGGTGACCGTCTCGCGTTCTCCTCAAATCTTCCCCGAAATCCCCTTAAAATTCAAGATTGAAAAAAAAAAACCTCCACAAATGGCCATTCTTTTTTATTAATGATACAATTTTATACAATTTCAGCAATAGCGTCCATTACTAAATTAGCCTCTTCACTCGCGTTGGTTGCAGTCCGTACATTTTTTCTGAGTTAAACCTGTTTAGCATCTTTGAACTGGGTTGAAAATGAACACATCCTTCTAGCAATGTATATCTTGTTCTCGAGATGGATTCGGCAGTATTAATGGCCAATCTGTTTCGACGTTTGTCTTTAATAATAGCTACTTGAGAGAAGGCTCTTCCCGCAACTGCGATGGAAAAAAGTAACGACAAAATTCCTAGTGCCAATTTTCTAACATTTCCACGGGTATGTTAGAACATACCCGTGGAAATTATCACCAACTGAATTTTTGAAATTATAAACTTCAACCCAGAACTCTTCGGTATGTTGCATGGACTTCCAAGTTGTACGATGCAAATCATTCCATTCTTGCACCACTAAGTCGACATCATTCACGCCCCCCGCGCGGCGACTTCAGAGCCACTCGGCTATCATCGTGCGCAGCATTTTGTTTTCGTGTGTGTGCTTTCACAGATTAGTTAGTGGTTTGATCGCGTTCAGACATCGATCTATTAGTGATTGATGCGTTCAGATAATATATTTTATAATCATTACGGCTAGCCGCGGCTTTTCCCAGATTGTGTTAATCTCCTCCACACCCAGTTTTCACTTTCCAAATATTCCCCCAAAAATATTGCCCCCAATTCTTCCCTCATTATTTTAAAAACCCCCCAAATTTGGGGGGATTCCCTCCAATCTGGCATCACTGCATTTACGCAAGTTTCGTTACCATGTTAGTTTAAAATTAAATATTGTTAAAGAAAAAATAGGATTGCGTAATTAGAGGATTTTATTAATTTGAAGATACCCGTGTGTTAATATATTATAAAAGGTGTAAAATTTAAAAGGTTTCCTAATATCCCTAATATTTTAATTTATATAAAATAAAATGGTTATTAGTTAAAGATAATTTAGAATATCTGAGTAAAACGGAGAACAAGTTTAAGCTAAATGTGTAAATAATTTGAGAAAAGTGCCATCTATAAATACGTAACTTAAACGTTGCATATTGCTATACGAATAAATTAAAAATCAGTTGAATTGAGTAGGATATCTCCAAAAGCAGAACCCTACCTAAACTAGTCGGTTATCATTTCGTCACTTTTGTTCTAAGTTATAGCACCGTGACAAAAAGCGATGACCAGGGCTGCCAGATTGTATATTTGGATACAAAACGTGTATAATCGGACTATTCATTGTATCTATTGCGTATAGGTAGTCATTCAGTATAATTAGATGCAAAAAAAAAACACGGCTATTGGCATATTTATTTCTAAAAGAGACCTCCTTGAAAAGGAACGTTGTGTACGTATTCGCCTTTTACTGTCACGACGAATGATGAACAGAGACGGAGATATATACAGTATCAGTATGCCAAGCAGTATGCTTACCAACTTGACAATATGATTTATAGTGGTGTGGTGGTTTTTTTTTAGTCTGTGAACGTTTGGCTGGTTTGGTGTGGTGTTTGTTCATCTGTGGGACATGTTTTCCTTTTTCCATGTAGAATTGTTGACTGTCGTGTAGACATGCGAAATGTAGCTCACTGAAAAAAAAGAGAGATATAGCTCTTTTGATCAAAAGAGCTATATCACTCTTTTAGCTCCTTAGCTCACCGAATAACTCTTTTAACTCTTGAGCTCAATTGACTCACTTGCGAGCTACTGATCAATTTGAGCTGTGCTATTATACGCGAGTCAAACGAGACAACTAGCTCAGTAGCTCTATAAAATCTTTGATGTTCTTTAGTTCATTTAATTTAGTTGCGAGCTAAAGATACAATTAGATTCATTAGGTTGTTTTATTACAAATAAATATTAAAATGATGTCTGTTTTCTTTAAACTTAATATTATTTAGCTTATAACACTTATTTAACACTACCTACCTATTACTTACTAACTACAAGCAACTAAAACTAAACTGCGCTTAGCAACATGCGACACGATATTCCGCCGAAACAAACAAACAAATTTGAGTACATTTAAAAAAAATAGCGGCGTTTGTTTTGTTTACAAAAACACAAACTCACAAAGTATTCCCTAAGGATTTTCATACTTATGTAAAAGTGCTAAAGCATTATTTATTTTACAATGACGTATTGAGCCGAAGTGTCGGTCAGTGACTAGTGAGCTACATACAATGCGTCAAATCGTTCACCTGTTCGTCGGGAAAGTTCGGCGGCTGTCGGCGCTTCGGTATCGTTCGTTACTCGCATAGATAGAGTATTGAGTCAAAGAGCTAAATGAGCTAGTGAGCTATTCCGTGAGCGACTGAGAGATTGCGATTAAAGAGCTAGCTCAATTTTATCTCTCATTCGCGAGCTACCCATGTCTACTGTCGTGTGTTGTGTGTTTTGGCGCCTGTTTTGGTTACTTTGGTCGGATTGTTCAAGTTTTGCGTTCTGCGTCAAGCAAGTTATTAATCAATTAATGAATAATGTCTCATATTATGTGACTTACAGCTGTGTGACTGACTGACTCATATTGTGTGGCTGAAAGTGAAAAGTTCGATATTTCATGATTTTTATGTGTACATACTTACATCGAACAACAAAATTTGTTCGTTCCATTTGAAAAGCGTCCTAGTCTCCTAGACCATGAAAGTTTAGGTCTGGATAATAAACTTTCAGCAGCACAATATTGGAAAAAGTGTTTTCACTTAGTGATCGACATGGTAACAAAAGCTTTTCAAATTTAAAAGCAGTCATAGCACTTTTGCTTATATTGCCATTTTCGTATGCATCTGTTGAGCGTACTTTTAGTCATTTAAAAAAAAATCGCAAGATAGAAAATGTTTGAAAACTAAAACAATAGCAGCTCTTGTGAGTACAAAAAATGGCATAGCCAAACACGGTGCATTACTTTTGAGCCTTCTAGCGCTATGCTAAACAAAAAATTAATCTACAAGAAGAAATCTGCATGATGGTTGGTTTCTTGTGGTTGCATG
This sequence comes from Tholera decimalis, assembly GCA_943138885.2. Classification (NCBI taxonomy): domain Eukaryota; kingdom Metazoa; phylum Arthropoda; class Insecta; order Lepidoptera; family Noctuidae; genus Tholera; species Tholera decimalis. The sequence continues at coordinate 1,451,106 of OW964552.2, read as the reverse complement.
AATGGAAATTGGTAAGACCAGAACTAACTATATTAACTAACTATCCTACTATGTTAACCTGTGCTTCTCATTTACCACTTTCTTTTTGTGTGTTACTTTTGTTTTTGCTTTCGCAAGGCACTTCGCAAATGACAAGTGTAGGTAGGTACATAGTAATTGTTGAAAATTAATAGGGGAGTAAAACGATTGATGGCAGTCTAAATCGACGCAATCTTCGTATGTATTCACGTGAATGTGATTCATATTATTTAAATTAATTCAAGATTTTCTTCAAAGAGTATAGTAATATAGATTTTCTTTTTCTTCTCTTTTTGGCAACTGAGCCGGTGTCGACTATTCTGCCAGTGTCTAAATTCAAGATTTATGTCACCAATGTGAATGATATTGATAAAAATGATTGAGTGTGACCAGTACTAAAAAGGATAGACACGTACCTGGTTGATTTGATTGATTCGAAGAATGAACAAAAATCATAAAAATTTAATATAATGGTGAACGCAGACCTAGCCGCGCCGTACGCGCCGCAGTCTTTGCATTCGAATTCTTTATATGAAGTTCTATGCAACCTCGCACACCTACCCGCGCCGCAGTCGCCGCAGTCCCTGAAACGACCGAACTCCCCTAGCCGCAGCTGATGACGTCACCCGCACGCAGCGCGGATGACGTCATTCGCATCCACGGCGCGCAGTGTTGCCAGAGTTATAAAGTAGACAGAGAATCTCTGTCAACGGTTTATAATGAAATTACTTATTCTCGTATAAATAATTACTTGCTTATTCCCTATTATAGCACCTACAGATAAAATTACACAAAAGAGCAAAATACCAATACCAAATACAGATTTTATACAGATTTTTTAAATCTTCGGATAGATAATGCTTTCAAAAATCTGGCAACACTGACGGGAACGACTGCAGCGACTGCGGCGCGGATAGATGTGCGAGGCCATTAACAAAAAGCGATGACTGCGGGGACTGTAGAGACTGCGGTGCGGCTAGGTCTGCGTTCACCATAACGGAACGGTGGCGACTAAATACAGGCCAGTATTATTTTTTTTTTTTTTCAAGTAATAAAAAAATTGTATATAAAAAATAATTATGTATAATGCAGTCGAATTTTGTATAATTGCAGACACTCGACCGTATAAACGAGATTAATGTGCTGGCTGCCCTGGCGATGACTGCGGGGACTGTAGAGACTGCGGTGCGGCTAGGTCTGCGTTCACCATTATTTCCCCTCAAAGTCCATACAATTTTTTTCGCCTTGAAGTTGCAGTAGCCTGTCAAAGAGTATGTAATACACTCATAGAGTACTATAATACTACGGATAGTAGCCTGTTGGCAAAGGGTATATATGTTCTGTGGTTGGCAAACAACGTTTGTGTTTGTAATTGGCGTGTCGGTATTTGGATCTTGTAGAAAGTAATAGATTATTATTATGAAGAGGAGTTGTATTAACTTTAAAAGTTCATAATTTAAGTAATATCTATGTTCGAATAAGCAACGAGTTAATTTATTTCTAATATATTTAAATATTACGCACACCAGTGTTTATAGGTTAAGTACGTATTGATTGTAAGAGAAAATGAATAAAAACAGGCCTTGGAATCGTGATAATCGCGATCGCGGTATGCGTGGAGGCTTTAGAGGTGGCCGAGGGGGAAACAGAGGCTGGTCAGGCAACAACAGAGGTTTCAAACCTCAATGGAGTAATTATGATGGTCCCAGTGGGGGCCACAAGTTCCAAAACAATTATTCAGGACACAAGGGTCACTGGAAAAAGAGAGATACTCCTGGAAAGCGTTTATCTGAAGAAGATATTGGTGTTACAGAGTATATTAGCAAACATGAAGGATTTAATGGCATCATTAAATCAAGGTGAGTTGTACTGTAACTGTGTAGATAATTATGTATGCTAATAAATGTCATTATATTCTTGCCCTTCTCCCATTTTCTTGTGGTCAACGAAACATCTTGACTTTTTTCTTCTATTCAAGGATTAAGTGATGCTGTGAAGTCAGACAAGACAGTCAGATGTCACAGCATTGTTTTCTCCTTTTTCTTTGATATCATTACTCACATAATCTATTCATCTTTTCTTTGACCTTCCACTTCTATCTCTCTATCAATCAAAATTCAATACAACATGTATAGTGTAAATAATGGCTTAACCCCTCAAATCACGGAAGGCCGCCGGCGGCCACAAAAACCAGCTTAAATCAAAATTTTGCTTCAGAAAGGGGTACTATCCTTTTTTAGTTGTTAAGTCCTTATTTGTTTTCCATTATGGTGTACAATAAAGGGTATATCTATATATTTATCTCCTGTACATAGCACATATTGTTAGGAGATTCCTCTCTTTGGAGTACTGACTGCCGGTAGCTTGGACCCTGTACCTGATACTGGTGGGCTACTACTTTTTATATTTTTAAATGTTTTCTTTAAATAGGAATATTTAAAAATGTAAAATGTAATATGTATATAATTAGAAATAAATGTAAATACTAATTATTAAACTAATGAAAATTATCACCAGGTACTCAGATTTTCAAGTGTCTGAAATAAGTGAACAAGGTGAGATAGCCAAGCTAACATGCAAGAAGGCTCCGCCTGCCCCCGAGGAGGAAGCCGTCAGTGAGGATGAGGACCTACTCCTCTCCAAGTATAACCTAGAGATTCTGCCCATGGAGACCTGGGACAAAATCAATACTCTAGCTGTGAGCAAAGAGCCCAATCCTGGATGTGTTGAGGTAAAGAATTTTTTTTTAATGATAATAATATACTCATTTATTTCAGAACTTGTGAAATTCCATAATAGTTGTTAGTGACATTATACCTTAAAACTATGTCAATAAATGCAACTGACTTAGAAAATACATAAGCGGACAATCATGTTTGCAAGCAATTACATTTAGGAGACTGTTGGTGCTGGCACCCACTGTGCATCATGCATGCGGCGATTGTTGATTGTTTTGTTTGACCACCATCTCACCTGATGGTAAATGGTGATGTGGTTGAAGATGAAGTACACTTACCAAGAAGAAATCTAGTGTATTGTATAGTTTATATTATAGGTTTGATACCTCAATCCCATCTTTCCTGGTGTCTTCAGCATGCAGCTTATAAAGCTGTGGGTCTTGGCTGTCATTTGTAAGTGATTGAATTTCAATAGGGTTAGTTGGAAGCCAAGACACAGTAACTACAGTCTGGGCAACATATTCTATGGGCCTTAGAAGCCTGAAATAAATAAATAAATATTACCCAGTTACTGCGTTGTGACTGTCAAGCTCAATACACACCAAAGCCGACACAACCCGGCGGCCTATATGATAACCAGTGATCGGAATAGGTAGAGCTATTTAGGTTCATTGACCGCAAACATTGATGTTAATATGGATATTCCACGGGATTCCTACGGATACTACGGGATTTTATTGAATTTCATTATTTTTGTCAATATGTATGAAATAAATAGTTTGTATGGTAATATGTTTTTGTCCAACTTCAGAATAAAAATGTTTAATTGATTGTTGATTTTTGAATAAGAAATTGTTACTTAAAAAAATATAGGCGGTTTAATGAATCAAGTTTATCTATTTATTATACTATCCTTAATCCCGTCCATCTTATATTTACCCGCCAGAAAGGAAGTGTAATCTTTCAATAGTTCCGAAGGCGAGAAGTTTTTTTTATGATTTTACTACTTAATAACGAAATCTCGGGACTCGGCGAATATCCATATTATTCTATCCTATGGCAAGTACATAAAACAGCTCTACCTATTCCGATCTATGATGATAACACGTCGGCAACATGCGGCCGCGCGTGTTGCCCGCCGCCATGTTGCCGCAAGCGCTCCGTTGCCTCGCGACACTCGCGCTGTATTTTTTAGGGTTCCGTAGCCAAATGGCAAAAAACATGGCAAACGTTTAAAAGATATAAGCTTCCAAAGTGGTAAAATGTTTGCCCCCCTTTAACTTCTATAATAATGGAGTGAAACATCTACAAAAATATATGTCTCTAGATCTTAATGTAAACTTTCAACCAAAATTGGTTTGAATGAAATCGGTTTAGCAGTTTTTGAGATACAGCATATTTTCTAAAACCGCAAATATAACTTTGTAATTCATACAAACACTATGAAAAACAAAGTTATTTAGCGTAGTTGTAAAAAGTAAATAAGCTAGTTTTAAGAAATTTTTAAGTTGTTTTTTATTCGTCAAATAAATATACATATTATATTATATTATTATAGTTAAGTACTACGGAACCCTTCATGGGCGAGTCTACTCGCGTTTGGCCAATTTTTATTTTGTTTTTGCGACATGGAGTGTGACGAAGAAAAATGTCGGCATGTCGAGCCGCCGACATACCGCCGACAGTTTTCTGACTTGCAATGAGTAAAGCCGCCAACTAACGCGCCGACAAAAAGTTGCCGAAACAGGTCGGCGGGTCGGCGGCTTTGGTGAGTATTGCGCTTTAGCCAGACTGTAACTTCAGGTAAAGTACTGCATACATTGAAAACTATTCAGAACATTATGAAAAGGCTTGCCAGATGGAGCATGTTTGGATAGGTGGCAAAATGTGGTAATAATTAATTTCACCAAGATTCTTTTGCTGTCTGGTTGTTCCCGTACATGTAGCGGTTCATTGTGAGCTTCATTGTGAGATTACTACATTGCATGCAAAAATATATTTTAAAAGTGCATTTTGTGTATTATAACTAAACTAGCTTCTACCCGAGACTTCGTTCGCGTTAGAAGGTTTTCTCGCGTAAATCCCGATGCCTTTTATCCCGAATTTTGGGATAAAAAGTAGACTATGAACTTACAGGATGTCAACTATGAACTTACCAAATTTTATTCTGATCCGTTTACTAGTTTTTGCGCAAAAGAGTTACAAAAATCCTTACATCTGTACATCCATCCTCACAAAACTTTCGTATTTATAATACTAGCTTTTGCCCGTGAATTCGTTCGCGTGGGAGGTGTTTCCCGCGTAAATCCCGATCACGTAGGAATTTCGGAATTTAAACTATTCTATGTCCTTCCCAGGGTCCTAAACTATTTCCAAGATAAATTTCATCTAAATCGGCTCAGCGGTTTAGGCGTGAAAAGGTTATAGGCAGACAGACAGAGTTACTTTCGCATTTATAATATTAGTATGGATGCATTCATAAGAAGAAGTAAGATACATGTAAATTAAAGTTGCTTCCTAGCAATCATAAATCTGCCATACGATGGGTCTTTTTTACACTCTCTATACTAAAACTCATACTTTTCATTACAGATTGACATGGAGGGGGTGACAAAGGAGCAAAGAACTAAAATCCATGATGCAGTGAAGAAAGCATTTGGTGACAGTATAGTTGGCAGCACTGTCAACATTGATGACAAGAAACTCATGCGCTTCCAGAAGTTTAAGAAAGGAGGTAAAGTTATGATTTTGGAAGTATTTTATACTACCTTCTGCCCGCGACTGCGTTCGCGTGGGGGATTTCCCGCGTAAATCCCGATGAAAATTCTGGATTTAAATTAGCCATGTGCTATTCCAGGATGTCAACTAACTACTTACCTAAACTACTTACTAAGTTTTATTCAGATCCGTTCTGCAGTTCCATCCATCCTCGCATTTATAATATCCTGCTTTTTAGGGTTCCGTAGCCGAATGGCAAAAAACGGAACCCTTATAGTTTCGATATGTCTGTCCGTCTGTCTGTCTGTCTGTCTGTCTGTCTGTCCCTCCGTATGTCACAGCCATTTTATTCCGAAAATATTAGGACTATACATGTAAAATTTGGTAGATAGATGTATTCTGTGAACCGCTTTCCGATTTTAAGAGAAAATTTAAGAAACATTTAAAATAAAGGGGGCTCCCCATACATGGAACTGAAACTGAATTTTTCTTTTTTTCTCATGAAACCTATAAGTGTGTAGTATCTATAGACAGGTCTTTAAAAATGACATTGAGGTTTCTAAAATGACTTATTCATAAAGTTAATCGTTTAAAAGATATACGCTTCCAAAGTGGTAAAATGTGTGTGTCCCCTCTAACTTCTATAATAATGAAGTGAATAATCTAAAAAAACCATATGTTGTAGATCTTAATGTAAACTTTCAACCAAAATTGGTTTGAACGAGATCGAGTCGGCAGTTTTTGAGATACAGTATATTTTCTAAAACCGCAAATATAACTTTGTAATTCATACAAATACTATGAAAAACAAAGTTATTTGGCGTAGTTGTAAAAATTGTTAATAAGCTAGTTTTAAGAAATTTGTAAGGTTTTTTGTTTTTTCAATTAAATATATTAAGTATATTATATTTATTATAGTTACCACGGAACCCTTCATGGGCGAGTCCGACTCGCACTTGGCCAATTTTTCCCCCTAATTTTGTCTTTAGGGCTTGCCTTGGAATAAAAATATTTTAGTAAAACAACTTTGGTAATCAAACTAAACCAACGATTTTGTTTTACTTTTGCTGTCTTGTATCATTTATTGACTGTTGACTTAGAGAAGCACAAAATTATTGGCTATATGAGCTTATGTCAATTAGTCGATTTTTTTATGAGCACAATTTACTGTCACAGCCATTGATGACTAGCCTTTGAATGCGACTGCGCTCGCACGTAAAAGCTTTTTTCAGCAGAAATAAGGTAACCTACATTACTCGCTGAATTGGTCCAATATTTACGTCATCATCATTATCTGCATAGCCATTTTATAATGTTGCCAAATAATGCCAATAATGTTGAGGTTGGTCCAGTTTAACCGGTGGAAGCTGTATGGAGTATTGCAGTCACTTGTGGGATGGCTCAGCCAAACACCAGCTAGCTGCACTGACTCGATTGAACCCAGAGCTAAAAGGCTCATAGGTGACGAGGTTCTGGCAGGCAAGCTTCACAGCCTGGCTCACCGGCGAAACGTTGCTTGCCTGCCTATCTTCTACAGATTGTACTTCGGAAAGCAGCAGCTCCACGATTTAATCCCTACATCCCCCTTTTACTACCGGTCTACTAGACGTACCGCAGGATACCATTCACACTTGGTCGATATACCGTCTTGTCGTACTAAGCGCTTTTCTTCAATTCATGATTTATTGTGCGCACAGCCTAGGTGTGGAACTCTTTGCCGGCTTCTGTGTTCTCTGCCACATATGACACGTCAGCCTTTAAAGCAAGAGTGAATAGGCATTTTCTGTGCTCGCTCGTTCGATCGTAGACCTCATCTCACACTTACCATCAGGTGGTATCGAGGTCAGGAGCGGGCTCACTCGTAATAATAAAACGTTGAGTGTTTCACACGGAGTGACTAGGTATCTGATCTCCACAAGCCAGTCGTACACGTAATGACTGTCATAGATGTACTAATCACAGCCGGGACCAACGACTTACCGTGCTTCCCGAGGCACGGGTTATCATACCACCAACTTCCAAACTCCAGGCTACTACTGAGAAATTCCTTACAGAGAAACTTTAAATTTAGTTTGTTGTTTTCCATGGTTCGTGAAGTGCGCATAGACAACAGAGTGAAGTGGATGTGGCCGGCGGAGTACGTGCACTTCATCGTGCACAAGGAGAACTGCGACACTATGGACGCCGCCGTACGCATCGCCGAGCGGATAGGGGTGCAGTGAGTGCAGAATTTCTGTTATTTACAATTTTTATATTCCATATCCACTTTGCTTGCAGTTAAAAAGAAAATTTTAATTTTAAGTAACCCCTGACAACCTTTAAACACTTGAAGAATATCTAAGAATCATTTCGATCACGTCAGCTTTCTAACAAAAAATATCGTACCATAATTGGTCCATTCGTTAGGAGCTACGATACCACAGACAGACACACAGACACATCAAACTTATAACGCCCCCTTTTTGCGTCGGGGGTTAAAAAGCACAGTAACATTTTACCACAACTTTAAAGTAAAAAAAATTAACAGAGTGAATAGGTTACTTCTAGGTAAGCGTGCTTCATTTTCGACCACATCATCACTAATGCATTAGGTGAGATGATCAATAAAAAAACTTACAGCAAAATCTTATACAAAAATACATAAAATATATTATCTAAATTAAAAATATTAAGTACAAAACAGATTTACGGTGCGGTATGTGTCTTATACCAAATGGGAATCAATAGATCAAGAACTAACTATTTAACTGGCATAGGACAGCTATTATAGACTGGGACAGTATGACTGGCAGTTAACGAAAGCTGGTCAATACCAAATTTTTTTTGTGTTGTTTATAAGGTTTCGGACCCAAGGGGTAAAAACGGGATCCTATTGCTAAGGCTCCGCAGTCGGTCTGTCTGTCTGTCACCAGGCTGATATTCTCACAGATTATGTATTTCAGTTGCCGTTATAACAACAAATACTAAAAACAGAATAAAATAAATATTTAAGGGGCTCCCATACAACAAACGTGTTTTTGTTTTCGTTTTTATGACTAATGGTACGGGACCCTTCGTGCGCGAGTCCCGACTCGCACTTGGCCGGTTTTTTCCGTTCGTCTAAATATTTCATCTATGTATCTATGACTAGCTGTGCCCGCGACTTCGTCCACGCGGAATAGTGACTTTCAGCGGAATTTTAAATTTTTTAGACTTATTTTGAAAATAAAACTCATACATAATTTGAATGTCGTATTTATTAATATCTAATCAAAAGTCTAAAAAGTTAAGTCTAATAAGTTTCAAGCTTCTTGCTTTAAAAATGACGTAATTTCCATACAAACTTTCATCCCCTATTTCAACCCCTTACAGCCCTTTTTTGCATTAAAAAGCAGCCTATGTCCTTTCTCAGGCTCTAGACTATGTCCGTACCAAATATAATTAAAATCGGTTTAGTAATTTAGGCGTGATTGCGTAACACACAGACAGACAGAGTTACTTTCGCATTTATAATATTAGTAAGGATTATAAGCATCCGTCGTGTAAGCTATAAGCCCGTGGTGGTTGCAGCGTAAAGCCGTCGATGCTGGGCTATGCTGGCACGAAGGACCGTCGCGCTAAGACGTCGCAGTGGTTCAGCGCGCGGCGGCTCGACCCTCGCCGCTTTGTGGCCGCTACTCGCTTCCTCAAGGACATACACGTCGGCAACTTCTGCTTCAAGAACACCAATCTTAAGCTCGGCATGCTCAAGGGGAACAGGTAACTTGCCTTTGTTATTTTTATCTTTATTTCAGACCCAAGATCCCATAGAAATCATTACATACTGTTATGTTAGTAAGTTGTTAGTAGGTACAAAACCATTATATACAATGTGTAACGGAAACCCAATATCTATCCAAAAGGGCTGAAGGCAACATCTGGTATGGAGTCTCTATGCACAGTTTCAGCTCAAAATAAGTTACTCAAAGAATTAATATAATATAATATAATAATATATAATTTATTGCCACAAATATACATACATCATTTACACCGATTGACAAGATGCTAACAATGCTGCAAAAGTTAATAACAAAAGTTGATGCCAAATTATCGGTTTCATATGTTTCTTGAATACCAATCATAACAAACGTGTCACAGCACTACGAGGGTCAATAACTTTCCACGTCACTTGCCAATAACACGATAATTCTTTTCGTTCTTCTTAATTTGAAAAATTCGGTCTCTGGTATCAGTGTATTGGAATTTGTAATTAGTTCTACACACATAGACTTAGGATTACAATACCCTTGCCATATCGTTTGTTATCATCCAAAGAAGCCATGCACTTGGTATGTATATACCCTTTTTTTTTTTGACTTGGTAAAATCATCAAATAAGTCCTCCCGCCCCGGGCAGGGCCGGAGGGACTGTCAGACTTGTACTGACTAAAATCCACGGTGTTCCTTCAATAGCCCTTTACGTTCCGGGGTCACGGTAATGGGATAAGTCCCACGACCCCGGCAGGCTTCGGCCCTCTACGGGGGGGCCTCGTCATATTGCTGACGCTCTTTGAGGCGCGCGTGGAACACGACGCGCCGTCGACCCGGGCATGGTCCATGGTCGGACAGCGAGTTGCCCTTTACTCGCTGTCCGCATGCCCGCGCCTACGGTGGCCGGAGATCGTCGGCCGACGTCCGACGCCGTGGGCGTCTACCACTGCGGCTGGGCTGGAGGGAGGACGCCATCCTCTCTCGCACGCGGCCCGCCTCCTCCTTCAAAAACATGACTGCTTCGCAGAAGGAGGCGACCGCTTCCCACTTCCTCTCGCCCCGCAGCATGGCCTCGACCAATGCCAGGCGCGAGAGGTCTCCGCCTATCGCCGCCGTGGGGACACGTCGGTGCTCTGCCCAGGCGGGGCAGTCTTCTACCGTATGCTCTACTGTGTCCTCAGGGCGATCCTCGCAGTGGTGACACCCAGGTGTTTCTTCCTTCCCCATCAGACACAGGTACCTCCCGAAACTTCCGTGTCCGGTGCGGAGGACCTGCGTCATGCGGTAGGTCAGGACGCCGTGACGCCGATCTAGCCACTCCTCAAAGAGGGGTCTTACCGCCGCAATTGCGGCGTGCCCGATGTATATACCCTTTAAATTACACGTTGTATATAAGTTAGTATATGTTAGTAAACAGGATAAAAAATTACTTTCTACTGTATTGCAGGTGTACTATGCGTTTCGAATGCTAATAGGAATTTCAATGACCTTTATCTGTCAGGTGTCACTCAAAAGTACGGTTTGCAAAGAAAACTAAATGGCGAAAAATAATTACGGTTTATTTTACTATGTTTAACCGAGTCTCACATCAAATTTAAATATAATATTTAATTATTTAAAGTCATAATTACTTTTTTTTAAACATATTTTTCTCTCTTATTTTCATTGTTGGTACCAATACGCCCGAAAGTATAGAGGCAAAGAAGTCATGTCAACATTATTACAATTTTATTTTATTTTTGATGATAGGCTCGCGTTTGACCACCAAAGTATGGAAAGTTTTGGTTCGCTCAATATTTGTAAATAAATAATTTAATAAATCCTTGTTTTGTTCACTCTACTCAAATGGTTCGATTTGACAGCCAAGACGTCACAATATGGCCTTAAGTTTTTCTTAATATCAGTTGAAATGCACTGTACACTTGCTCAATATACAATAAACGGACGGATAAACTAGCTAGGAATACTTTTATTCGCGGCGAGCTGGGGCAGCTCACCGTCCGGTAAGGACCAGGCCCGAGTCGACGGCGCTGAGTGTTCCACGCGCGCCTCAAATAGCAGTCAGCAACATTGTAGGCTTGATAGAGCCATTGTCTGCCGGGTTGCGGGAATGTTCTAACGAGATACCGCAGCCCCGGAACTTAAAGGCAGTTGAAGGAAGGGGGTGGGTTTTTAGTCAGCGGAAGTCTGACACTCCTTTCCGGTCCACCCAGAGCGGAAAATGTCTTTCGATGATTTTCCCACCTGAAAAAAGCTAGGAATACCTACTTTTATAGTGCGTAGGGCTAGGGAGTGGAGTTCTTACATTATAATAGTGTTACGCCAGTCGCTTAGCGAAGTACGTCGCGAAACTGACAGAAATCAAATACGTTCGAGACACTAACGCCATCTAGCAGCGAGTAGCAGTACTGAGTGTCTCGAGTAGCTTTTGGAATATTCTTGGCAATATGTGAGTCGATTTTACAAGAATGTTCTAGAACTCATAGACCCGCGTTTAAATAGATCGCAGAAGAACGCAGACGGCAGTCTTATTTCAAGATACACGGCAATATAATCGAAGCTTTACAAGTAAATTTCGGTGCGATTTAAGTGTTGAGTGACAAGTATTGTACTGTGAATAACTTTAAGTAAAGTGTTAATTTTGGTTTAATTGGTGTAAATTATTTCTATCCCGAACCCAGCTCGTAACAGTAGTTTATACCCGTCTGCGAAGGAATGGTCGTATGGCTCGTACAATAGGGATGTGGGACGTGCCCGCAGGTTCCGCATCGCGCTGCGCAACGTGACGGCGCCGGACGAGCTGGTGGACACAGCTTGCAGGCACCTGCAGCAGCACGGGTTCATCAACTACTACGGCTTGCAGCGCTTCGGCTCCAGGGTCGACACGCCCACATACAACATAGGCTTGAAACTGCTGCAGGGGAACTTTAAAGAGGTATGTCATTATATATTGTTGATATGCACGGAATAGATGAATAAGGTTGGAATGGTAATGTGGGCGTGGAGAGCGCGCCACATTTATAATACGAAAATCATAGCTCGACCGATTAATTCATTCACCGCGTTTAGTGCGCTTCGGATTACTTCGGAACACAGAGCTCTGCTTTAAAATGCCATGTTGTGCAATTATAACCTGTAAAACAAAAAGTTAAACCGCAAGTATAGAGCGAGGATGTATATCTTTCCATCGCTAAGTCGAAAATAACATTTAATTACAATTTTATTTGTAAAAAATATAAAAATATTCTGATCACTATGAAATTCCGAACATTAACAACATTATTGCAACAAGTTACAAAAAGTATACATTGCCTGTTGTGTACTCGCTTAATCAACGCAATGACCAAGTCCGCTTATAATGTACTAAATGCGTCACACTTCAACCATTGACGTTTTGTCCTTTGCCCTGATTGGCCATAATGCACGGCACATGTTTCAAATCAAATCGTTTATTTGTGATACATGGGTTGCATACAGGTGTTTATCGACAGTGAGTTACCATCAGTAGCAAGCTCTCGATTTAAGTGTGTGTAATTTATTTGTGTGCGTAATTCGCATACGTAACGGGCCTCTTGCTTGTAGTGGAGCTATAGAGTGCGAGACAAGCGGCGACACGCGTTCTCATACAAGTCAGGAACTATTTCCTTTCTAACCTCTTTTATCTGTTCTGTGTTGATATGTATTGTTAAAGAGGTATATAAATATGTATTGTTATAGAGGTATGTAATTATGTATTGTTAAAGAGATATGTAATTATGTGTTGGCAATTATTGAACATGTGTGTCACTTTTGTGGAAATAAGCTTACAAATTTGAGCGGACCTGTCCAGACAGTGCAAGCATTTGTCAGTTATCGTGTTGTTCAACTGATAACTTAAGGAGCTCAACCAAAGTAACTACTGTATTGGGGTTATTACCATAATATGAAGAAAAATGCGTTTACGAGGCAAGCCTTTTAAGTTCTGTCGTTTCCATATTTTCCGGCAATTTTGAATTTGGAACTGTTCTATATTCGAATGTGTTTCAATTTTGAATCTCAAAACAGTTGAAAGTATTAGGCCGCGCTCAGTTTGGACGCGTTTTCGTTGACGCTTAAGACCGGCCGCTCATTACAACTTTTTGTCACCGTGACTTTTTGTCACTCAGTCAAGTGCTATGAAAACTATACTGAGTGCGCTCATTATGGTGACTTGATAAGACGGTGACAAAAAGTTGCAGCGACAGGCAGTACCGGAGTGACGTGACTGTCACTCGCCCTGTACATTACTATGGGAGTCCGCTCACTGGTGACTTTTTGTCACTCAGCCGTAAAGATGGGCGTTTAAAGGAAAAGCATATAATAAAACATGTTATTTAAAATAAGCGTATAAGCAGATTAGTTTGACAACCTCGTTGAAGTCCATTACAAAAATGAACGCGATAGACATGTGTCAGTTATAACAAAACGCAACTGAATACGGTTGCCGTAGCAATAACGTTAGGTATCGGTATCGTCTCAACCGGCAACGGTTATCAATCTGCAGAGTACGAGTAGCGAGCGAGTAGCTACAGCTCAACGCGCAACTACGAAAACATTAGAAACCGAAACCGATGATAACCAACCGGCAACTGGCAACCATGCCTTCCCTCTCTCACTTAGCCGATAATTAGGTGCAAGAAAGAGAAGATGCGATTATCGTTTTGTTGGCATGCATTGGTTATCATGGATATCTTAAGGAAATAATATGGTCGTATATACCAATTGCTGGTCTAATGATGAACAGTTTTGATGTGTTTGTCGGTTATCACCAGTGATCGGAGTAGGTAGATTGATTTTTGGTACTTGTATCATAAATGCACACAGAAAGAATAACATGGATAAGCCATTTTCCCGGAAAGTAATTCCGGTATTTCCGGATTCAATTAAACATTGTTAATGTTGATAGTGATATTATTCCTACTCAATTCAAAATTTAAAGGAAGGTATAAAAACTAAATTAATTCATTATTTATCTGTTGAATAATAAAAACAATCTAATTCCGATCGAAGCTTTAATTTTTATTTTTTTATTTTTAGCCTTTTATGGCTAGAACTTTTATAGATAGACATAAATTGTTGCACTTAAATTTAAATATTTTCATAGTGGTCATGGTAATTTGCATTAAGGGTAGAATAAATGACGGGGCCCCATAGAGGGCCAATGCCTGCTGGGGTCGTGAGACTGTTCTAAGGATGCACCACGACTCTGAAACGTAAAGGGCATACGAAGGAACAGGACATTTATTTTTTATATTTTCTGAATTGCACTGATTTATAGCATCTCTGACGTTGTCAAATGCTAAAAGTGAATCTGTCAACGATAAATTATGCTTTTGCAATTCTTTTAAAGACAAATGAATTATAAAATAATTGTCTTTAATGTAATTTAAATCTTCTTTTAAATTTTCTTTCTATAATATTTTTTGCCTCTCGAATAGATACCGCATCAGAGCTGCTTAAACAAGATAATACTTCTTTTATTTTTTCAAAGTTTTGAGCGTAATAAAATGCTGCCTCTAACCAAGTGCCCCATCTTGTAACAACTGGTTGGGGAGGTAGCGGCAAATCTGGATATTTTTCTTTTAAAATTTTGACTCTACTTGGGGCTTTCAAAAATACCTTTTTAACATTTGCTATTAAAATGTTAACATCGTGATATTCTAACCTAATTTGCTCAGATACGCGATGAAGAGAGTGCGCCAAACATGTTATGTGCTTCATTTCAGGTAAGTATTGTTTTAAATTTCGTCCTGCAGACAGCATATATGCAACGCTATCAGTGCAGAGGACAAGAATGTTACCTACCTTCGATTCAAAAGAATCTTCCCAAAAGTTTTCCAAACATTCTAACACAAATTGCGTGATTGTTTGTCCATTAACTACAGTTAGCATTTTACATGCTACCAAATAAGGTCTAGTCAAATTGCTAGGATGTAATGGTTTTATTAAAAAATAGACTATATAGCGACCTAAAAAGTCTGTCGTTTCATCTAATGATATCCATAGTTTCTCATTTTTATAATTTTGCCGAATCGAATTGATTTTATTCTTAAAAAACTTGTCCAAGTAAACTTTCCCTAACTGTGATTCATCTGGCAGAGTACGATTAGTACACGTACAACAACAGGTACTACACATATATTTTTTAAAGATATCTTGAAAAGTAGTATTTTTCATCTGAGACCACGGAATATTGCACAAAATGAGAAATTTTATAAGATCGAAATAAAATTCCTCTTCGGGCCGCTCAAACTTTCCCTGGTGTACTGCTCCTTCGATATGTCTTTCAACGTTTCCTTTATTTATGGTTTTCAAATGGCTTTCACATTTTGAACAGTATATTGTACCACTAGCGTGATCGTAAAGTAGTTCGGGATGACCGGATATCCATTTTTCTACAGTTTCAGCCTTGACGTTTGCCATATCTGAACTCTGTTGTAGAGATGGAACCTCGTATATATCACCTAAAACAAAGACATGAAAAAAATACATTTTATTTAGTTTATTTAGCTTACTCCGTTTGTTTTATTTTTCGTGGATCAAATTTAGTCATTGAAATTTCACCCTCTTCCTGTCAACCGATTGATCTAAAATTTGGTATTCGCCTTTGATTCTGGTGACAATACAATTATGTATATTCAATATTATTGTCAATCCAAAATGGCTGCCGCTACAAGATGGCGGACAACTTAGTCTTTTTTCAATCCCATCAATATGGGTATCAAATGAAAGGGCTTGTTACGTAGAATATTTTGTAGAGAAGTAGATAAGGCCTATAGTAATTTATTTTACCAATACATTGCAAGAGGACACAGCACACAGGGCATTCAAATTATATACGGATTCCAGTAAAATGTCGGTTAATAGTGGAGTTAGCTGAATTGCGACTACATTACTAGAATATCATAATTTTGTTTCGCACTAAGCTCACTGGTTCATACTCTATTAAAGATTTAACAATATTAAGACTCATGGTATGTTCAGCAGGTTAAGCGAACAAACACAATACTAAAAATATTCTTATAGTACATCCAAACATGCTTTATACTCCTTGTAACTAGTAAAATATTACTTACCAAAGCTTGGTTTAAATATGTAGATCCAATTCAATAGTGAAAAATCTGAGTCCGTATATTCGAGCCAAATCGTGGTTTAGAGCAGATTCCAGAAGTCAGTATGTACACAAGCCAGGGTCAAGTAACGTTTTCACAACACAGTAACAAACAAAGATGCGCACTCTACGAACCGAATTAAACGAGTGAGCTACCTGGCATGTCGTCGGCGGGCGTACGCATTGTTCTGATAACCGGTTATTGTACAGACGCCAGCACATCAAGCTACAACAATCTGTCAAATTTCTTTAATAGATTTTCAACTTTATTATTAAAGAGATTAGGTTCAATATTGATTGGGAAAAATTGACAGTTTCGGGTAGCTTCATGTGCTGGCGTCTGTACCACCCATGATCCTTTGTTCTGATTGGTCATGAAGAATAATAAAGAATAATATTGCTCATTTTATTACAATTCCTACCTTTTTTTTGAGGATGGCAAATCATCAAATGACTCCTTCCACTCTGGCAGAATAAAATTCCTACATAAGTTCCGGTTTTTTTTAATAATCCACCAATTCCGGAGGAATGTCCATATTAATATATACGTTTCGGATCAATGACCCCATTTCAATCTACCTACTCCGATCACTGGTTATCACAGATATTTTTACTAAATAGAAATACTTTTAGAACTAAAGTTATTAAAGAATTGAATATATTAGATACCAGTCATTTTGAAGTTGCTGACTAATTTGAAAGTTTGTTGAGTTATTAAAATAGAATAGTTTACTTGAATGTGAACTAAACTGAACTAAACTAGCTTGACTCCTCATCACATCATACCTCTTAGCTGTTGTTGTGATTACATTGTTTTTTGTTTTGTTATAACTTACTCATTATTATTGTTTAATGTAATGACGTTTTTTCCAACATGTTTCTGTGTGTGTCTGTTTCGAATTATTGAGTGAATTATACTTGGCAGGTGTCGGTTGTCTGCTTTCTTGTCGGTTATTTGAAGAACTTGTTAATTGTTTTATGATTTCTGTTTTTGGAGATTTGAGACGATTTATTATTTTCTGAGAAGAGACTATTCAAATTCTTTAGTTTATAAAAGTTAAGTGCGTAATCGTAGTTGTGTATTAAATTTAATAGTTTTTAGTGCTAGATATACTCGTGTAGACATAAAGTGACTTATAAAAATGAATTTAATGACATAAATCGAGTGTCGTTCAACTCCCTAAAGCTTAGCTTGTCTTTCATACAATGGTACACTCTATAATCGTTACACCCAGTCTCAATAACGACAGCGATTAAATAATAAAATGTACTTTTTAAGTGGCCAAAATTAGTAAAAACTGCGGAGCTATAGGTTCTTTTGTTACTTTATTATTCTAGTACGTAATAAACTCGACTGTCGGCATCATAAATATTAAACTTTTTACGACATCTGTTCTTTTATTCACAAATTGCACGTGTAGACGGTTATTAGTAGGATTCGTGGATTACAAACTAAAAAATACAACAAAATTACTGGTGCAGCAAAAGACGTCAGATGAAAATGACAAAAAACACACTACGAAATAGCGTTCAAATAAGATTTGTTTTTTTCTAACACTAGTCTGAAATATTTCTTTTTTATTTTCTAATATAGTTTTTTTCCTATAATATCAAAATACACGAAGTCCCTTGAGTGTAGTTATATAGAGCTAACACTGTAATAATATGATGATACTAGCTTCTGCCCGCGACTTCGATCGCGTGGGAGGTTTTTCCCGCATAAATCCCGATTCTGTGGGAATGCTGGGATTAAAAGTAGTCTATGTATTATTCAAGTATTTCAACTATCTACTTACCAAATTTCATTGAAATCTGTTCTGTAGTATTTACGTGAAAGAGCAACAAACATACATACATCCTCACAAACTTTCGCATTTATAATAACAGTAGGATTGATTAATTGACCATTGTGTAAATAGTATAATTATGATGATAGTGATTATTAGGTGAAGGTGAGTTAGCGAGCCATGTTAATTTAATCAATCAATGTGAATATAATGATTTTTAAATGCGCCGCATTTTTTGTATATCTTTCATATAAAAAATGTGCTAGTCCTAAGCCTAGAAGAAAGCTATGAAGGGAAATTACCAGTATCGTTATAATCCCTTTACTCCACTCCTTGTTATATTCATACTGTGGTTATTTTAGCTATCCAGTTGTTGTAATAACTATAGAGATACCACAACTGAATAGTTAGATTAACTGCATTTGTGATACCGTTATTCATCAACCGTTATCAATAACGTTATTGCCACTAATTACCGGTTAGATAACGGTTATCAAAAATAACTAGTAAGGCCCATGTCTAGAACGTGATTTGTTACCCAAGAAGTCACCTCAGTGAGCGCATCGTGGGTGACAGCAGGCGACAGTAACAATAAGTCACGGTGACAAAAAGTTGTAATGGGCGGCCGGCCTTAAAGTCAGCCATTTTGAACACCCTCACTTTAGAGTGGAATAAATGTTATAATAACTGGTTTGAGCGAATGGAAATGTGTATTAAGCTACGTGGTGAATACTTTGAAAAACATCAAAAAGTACTATAAGGTTCTAGTTGTGTTTTTTTCTTCAAACGACAAAACTTAAAAGGCATGCCTTGTAGTATGTTATCCGTAAGAGATAAGCATATGCCATCGCGGAATTTTTTGTAGAACTTTTTAAGGTATACAGTACTGTAGTACATTATATTGATCTATCTCGTACGGTTCAGCCAGCGTTTGCAGTGTAAGCGCAAAAAACATTGTTTATTAAGACATCACATTAGATTTTGATGCCATGTACTTTTTTTTTCTTACCTATTTTAGCCAATGTACTTTAACTGCAAACAAAAAAGGTGGCAACCCTAACCATATCAATATTAAAAATCTTATGTTTTATGTTTTTAATGTTGGCAATCGCACTAAACAATCTAATTTAACCTTTCGCGTGTCTTAAGTTACACAGTTAATATGTATTACTTGTGAGATACATTGTGTTTTCATGCGATGGCCAAGTCAATCTATCTATTAAAAACAAAAGATTTTTATCGTGACCAACCAGTCGATGTCCAGAAAAGCACGACTGGCTGTTTACAATGGCGTGCTGGTGCCTACGTTTATGTATGGAAGTGGATGTTGGGTGTGGCAAAAGAAGCATGTAAGTAGAGTAAATGCTGTGGAAATGCGTTTCTTGCGAAGCATGTGTGGTGTGACTATGAATGATAGGCTAAGGAATGTGGAGATAAGGTGCAATTTAAAATGGTGCGATTTAAAAGAAGATGTAGTGACAAAAATTGAAAAGGGTATGCTTACTTGGCTGGAGCACTGCCATTCCCCCACATAAAAATGAGCTATCCTGTTTCATTTGTCTTGTTTGTCTTATCTTAATCTTTATATTATTTCAAAATAACATTTGAGCAGTTTGCTAGAACTATTGATGATTGATGATGTAATTTTTTTTTACTTTCAGTTGTCTGCTGTGGGCAAAGTACATTCTTCCGGAAGGGCAGTATAGTTCATTGCAAAATCAGACAAAATTGTACAATGATCACAGAATGCTATGTGAAAAGCATTTTAAAGATGCAGACTTTAAAGACCTCACAAAGGCGCAGTTACTTCGAACTGCTGTTCCGTGTGATGTAAGTGAATATTTTAATAACCGATTATCTACAATGACAATAATTGTTACTAAAATTGTATTGTATGTATTGGTGCTTCAAACTAAAATTTAATTAATGGAATAATTTCTTTTTCAGACTGAACATAATATACTCATTGATTCAGCTGAACCACAAGCTATAGTTGCCATGCTACGCATACTGGTTTAGTCTGTACAAACAGTTTGCAAATAAAACATTAACACAATATTCTTTTAAGCGTAAAATGAGAAACCACTACTTAAAAGCCTGTCATTCTTAGTTTGGTTTTCGCAATAATTATAATTATTGTGAGTTCTCTTAGTCAGAAAGATTATTATGAAGCACCATATTTATTAGTCTATTATTTTTGCATATATATGTATTCTATTATTATTGTATTCTATATACTGTTTTCTTTCGATAATGACACTTATTTTACTTGTACACCTACCACATTGTGGTCTTTTTAACCCAAAGGTTGACTGGTACAGAATGCCTTGTTGCATTAAGTCCGCCCATGTACCAGTACATAAAGTTTAAATAAATATGATTAAATTGTAACTGTTGAAATAAATAAGAGACTATTTACATTAATTTTATCGTTTTATTTGCCATATTCATGCTGTAGGTTTTTTGGTAGGTACATTCTCTTGTAAGAAACTCAAAGTTTTCTTACAAGGGAATGTGCCTACCAAAAAACCATGTTTTTAAATATTCTGGATAAGCTATTCAAACGTTTGAATTTACCGCCATACGCATTTTTTTTTCTTGGGGTGCATATAGCTGGCGCTGGCCAAACCGTTCTACATAATATTGTAGGGAGTTCGCATTCTTCTCCGCTAGGAGTATATGTGTTCTGTGCGTATAAGTCTCGATCTCGTGGCTTCATCGGTATAAAAAGTATTCTATGTGTTAAACCAGGTTATAAACTATCTGTGTGCCAATCCATTCAGGAGTTTAGGCGTGAAAGAGTAACAAACATCCATACATACAAACTTGTAATATTGCCAAATTAATCAAAACAGCGAAATATTTGACAGTTATTTGCGACGTTGCCCACTTTCAGAATGCACGCAAAGGCGGATCCAGGGGACTGGGTCCAGGACCAAGGTGGACCACTAATTACAATTTTTAAACATTGTTACTAGATAATATTCCAGTTTCTGTCGTTGTAAACTAATATCGGCAGTGGATGGCCAATTGGCAGCGGAGTCAGGAAATACAAATTATAACTTCTTGTGACTTGACCACGATTATGTGACCCCCCCCTGGCACCAAAGCTGGATCCGCCCTTGAATGCACGCTCTTTAGCATCATTTATTGTTATTATTTATAATATTAAAACATAACTCTTATGCTTTCTCTTTGTAGCCTCCAGAGATTGGCGATGCTACAATAGATGTAGATGTGCAAGATTCCCCTGCTTCAGAATCCATCCTACAATATGTCCATTCGCTCCTAGATCCAACAATCCTTTTACCTAACCAAAACGTACATTTTGAGCCCATCTTAGACCCGCCGCCTCCGAACTCGTACCCCGCGTCTTGTAATACTACATGTGCAGCTCGCTCCCCGCGACGTCAAGGCGCGAGCTTCCAATGTCAGGCTGCCAGACGTGCGCTCGTCCGTTCCACACAAGTACACGCTGAGTCTGGAAGCTATAGTCCAATACCCACCAGCTCGCTCCTCCCGCAGAACTCCTCCCCGCGTCTTGTAACTCCTACATGTGCAGCTCGCTCCCCGCGACGTCAAGGCGCGAGCTTCCAATGTCAGGCTGCCAGACGTGCGCTCGTCCGTTCCACACAAGTACACGCTGAGTCTGGAAGCTATAGTCCAATACCCACCAGCTCGCTCCTCCCGCAGAACTCCTCCCCGCGTCTTGTAACTCCTACATGTGCAGCTCGCTCCCCGCGACGTCAAGGCGCGAGCTTCCAATGTCAGGCTGCCAGACGTGCGCTCGTCCGTTCCACACAAGTACACGCTGAGTCTGGAAGCTATAGTCCAATACCCACCAGCTCGCTCCTCCCGCAGAACTCCTCCCCGCGTCTTGTAACTCCTACATGTGCAGCTCGCTCCCCGCGACGTCAAGGCGCGAGCTTCCAATGTCAGGCTGCCAGACGTGCGCTCGTCCGTTCCACACAAGTACACGCTGAGTCTGGAAGCTATAGTCCAATACCCACCAGCTCGCTCCTCCCGCAGAACTCCTCCCCGCGTCTTGTAACTCCTACATGTGCAGCTCGCTCCCCGCGACGTCAAGGCGCGAGCTTCCAATGTCAGGCTGCCAGACGTGCGCTCGTCCGTTCCACACAAGTACACGCTGAGTCTGGAAGCTATAGTCCAATACCCACCAGCTCGCTCCTCCCGCAGAACTCCTCCCCGCGTCTTGTAACTCCTACATGTGCAGCTCGCTCCCCGCGACGTCAAGGCGCGAGCTTCCAATGTCAGGCTGCCAGACGTGCGCTCGTCCGTTCCACACAAGTACACGCTGAGTCTGGAAGCTATAGTCCAATACCCACCAGCTCGCTCCTCCCGCAGAACTCCTCCCCGCGTCTTGTAACTCCTACATGTGCAGCTCGCTCCCCGCGACGTCAAGGCGCGAGCTTCCAATGTCAGGCTGCCAGACGTGCGCTCGTCCGTTCCACACAAGTACACGCTGAGTCTGGAAGCTATAGTCCAATACCCACCAGCTCGCTCCTCCCGCAGAACTCCTCCCCGCGTCTTGTAACTCCTACATGTGCAGCTCGCTCCCCGCGACGTCAAGGCGCGAGCTTCCAATGTCAGGCTGCCAGACGTGCGCTCGTCCGTTCCACACAAGTACACGCTGAGTCTGGAAGCTATAGTCCAATACCCACCAGCTCGCTCCTCCCGCAGAACTCCTCCCCGCGTCTTGTAACTCCTACATGTGCAGCTCGCTCCCCGCGACGTCAAGGCGCGAGCTTCCAATGTCAGGCTGCCAGACGTGCGCTCGTCCGTTCCACACAAGTACACGCTGAGTCTGGAAGCTATAGTCCAATACCCACCAGCTCGCTCCTCCCGCAGAACTCCTCCCCGCGTCTTGTAACTCCTACATGTGCAGCTCGCTCCCCGCGACGTCAAGGCGCGAGCTTCCAATGTCAGGCTGCCAGACGTGCGCTCGTCCGTTCCACACAAGTACACGCTGAGTCTGGAAGCTATAGTCCAATACCCACCAGCTCGCTCCTCCCGCAGAACTCCTCCCCGCGTCTTGTAACTCCTACATGTGCAGCTCGCTCCCCGCGACGTCAAGGCGCGAGCTTCCAATGTCAGGCTGCCAGACGTGCGCTCGTCCGTTCCACACAAGTACACGCTGAGTCTGGAAGCTATAGTCCAATACCCACCAGCTCGCTCCTCCCGCAGAACTCCTCCCCGCGTCTTGTAACTCCTACATGTGCAGCTCGCTCCCCGCGACGTCAAGGCGCGAGCTTCCAATGTCAGGCTGCCAGACGTGCGCTCGTCCGTTCCACACAAGTACACGCTGAGTCTGGAAGCTATAGTCCAATACCCACCAGCTCGCTCCTCCCGCAGAACTCCTCCCCGCGTCTTGTAACTCCTACATGTGCAGCTCGCTCCCCGCGACGTCAAGGCGCGAGCTTCCAATGTCAGGCTGCCAGACGTGCGCTCGTCCGTTCCACACAAGTACACGCTGAGTCTGGAAGCTATAGTCCAATACCCACCAGCTCGCTCCTCCCGCAGAACTCCTCCCCGCGTCTTGTAACTCCTACATGTGCAGCTCGCTCCCCGCGACGTCAAGGCGCGAGCTTCCAATGTCAGGCTGCCAGACGTGCGCTCGTCCGTTCCACACAAGTACACGCTGAGTCTGGAAGCTATAGTCCAATACCCACCAGCTCGCTCCTCCCGCAGAACTCCTCCCCGCGTCTTGTAACTCCTACATGTGCAGCTCGCTCCCCGCGACGTCAAGGCGCGAGCTTCCAATGTCAGGCTGCCAGACGTGCGCTCGTCCGTTCCACACAAGTACACGCTGAGTCTGGAAGCTATAGTCCAATACCCACCAGCTCGCTCCTCCCGCAGAACTCCTCCCCGCGTCTTGTAACTCCTACATGTGCAGCTCGCTCCCCGCGACGTCAAGGCGCGAGCTTCCAATGTCAGGCTGCCAGACGTGCGCTCGTCCGTTCCACACAAGTACACGCTGAGTCTGGAAGCTATAGTCCAATACCCACCAGCTCGCTCCTCCCGCAGAACTCCTCCCCGCGTCTTGTAACTCCTACATGTGCAGCTCGCTCCCCGCGACGTCAAGGCGCGAGCTTCCAATGTCAGGCTGCCAGACGTGCGCTCGTCCGTTCCACACAAGTACACGCTGAGTCTGGAAGCTATAGTCCAATACCCACCAGCTCGCTCCTCCCGCAGAACTCCTCCCCGCGTCTTGTAACTCCTACATGTGCAGCTCGCTCCCCGCGACGT
The DNA here is from genome assembly GCA_943138885.2 of Tholera decimalis. NCBI lineage: Eukaryota > Metazoa > Arthropoda > Insecta > Lepidoptera > Noctuidae > Tholera > Tholera decimalis. Next base: position 1,426,778 of record OW964552.2, on the reverse strand, counting down.
CAAGGCGCGAGCTTCCAATGTCAGGCTGCCAGACGTGCGCTCGTCCGTTCCACACAAGTACACGCTGAGTCTGGAAGCTATAGTCCAATACCCACCAGCTCGCTCCTCCCGCAGAACTCCTCCCCGCGTCTTGTAACTCCTACATGTGCAGCTCGCTCCCCGCGACGTCAAGGCGCGAGCTTCCAATGTCAGGCTGCCAGACGTGCGCTCGTCCGTTCCACACAAGTACACGCTGAGTCTGGAAGCTATAGTCCAATACCCACCAGCTCGCTCCTCCCGCAGAACTCCTCCCCGCGTCTTGTAACTCCTACATGTGCAGCTCGCTCCCCGCGACGTCAAGGCGCGAGCTTCCAATGTCAGGCTGCCAGACGTGCGCTCGTCCGTTCCACACAAGTACACGCTGAGTCTGGAAGCTATAGTCCAATACCCACCAGCTCGCTCCTCCCGCAGAACTCCTCCCCGCGTCTTGTAACTCCTACATGTGCAGCTCGCTCCCCGCGACGTCAAGGCGCGAGCTTCCAATGTCAGGCTGCCAGACGTGCGCTCGTCCGTTCCACACAAGTACACGCTGAGTCTGGAAGCTATAGTCCAATACCCACCAGCTCGCTCCTCCCGCAGAACTCCTCCCCGCGTCTTGTAACTCCTACATGTGCAGCTCGCTCCCCGCGACGTCAAGGCGCGAGCTTCCAATGTCAGGCTGCCAGACGTGCGCTCGTCCGTTCCACACAAGTACACGCTGAGTCTGGAAGCTATAGTCCAATACCCACCAGCTCGCTCCTCCCGCAGAACTCCTCCCCGCGTCTTGTAACTCCTACATGTGCAGCTCGCTCCCCGCGACGTCAAGGCGCGAGCTTCCAATGTCAGGCTGCCAGACGTGCGCTCGTCCGTTCCACACAAGTACACGCTGAGTCTGGAAGCTATAGTCCAATACCCACCAGCTCGCTCCTCCCGCAGAACTCCTCCCCGCGTCTTGTAACTCCTACATGTGCAGCTCGCTCCCCGCGACGTCAAGGCGCGAGCTTCCAATGTCAGGCTGCCAGACGTGCGCTCGTCCGTTCCACACAAGTACACGCTGAGTCTGGAAGCTATAGTCCAATACCCACCAGCTCGCTCCTCCCGCAGAACTCCTCCCCGCGTCTTGTAACTCCTACATGTGCAGCTCGCTCCCCGCGACGTCAAGGCGCGAGCTTCCAATGTCAGGCTGCCAGACGTGCGCTCGTCCGTTCCACACAAGTACACGCTGAGTCTGGAAGCTATAGTCCAATACCCACCAGCTCGCTCCTCCCGCAGAACTCCTCCCCGCGTCTTGTAACTCCTACATGTGCAGCTCGCTCCCCGCGACGTCAAGGCGCGAGCTTCCAATGTCAGGCTGCCAGACGTGCGCTCGTCCGTTCCACACAAGTACACGCTGAGTCTGGAAGCTATAGTCCAATACCCACCAGCTCGCTCCTCCCGCAGAACTCCTCCCCGCGTCTTGTAACTCCTACATGTGCAGCTCGCTCCCCGCGACGTCAAGGCGCGAGCTTCCAATGTCAGGCTGCCAGACGTGCGCTCGTCCGTTCCACACAAGTACACGCTGAGTCTGGAAGCTATAGTCCAATACCCACCAGCTCGCTCCTCCCGCAGAACTCCTCCCCGCGTCTTGTAACTCCTACATGTGCAGCTCGCTCCCCGCGACGTCAAGGCGCGAGCTTCCAATGTCAGGCTGCCAGACGTGCGCTCGTCCGTTCCACACAAGTACACGCTGAGTCTGGAAGCTATAGTCCAATACCCACCAGCTCGCTCCTCCCGCAGAACTCCTCCCCGCGTCTTGTAACTCCTACATGTGCAGCTCGCTCCCCGCGACGTCAAGGCGCGAGCTTCCAATGTCAGGCTGCCAGACGTGCGCTCGTCCGTTCCACACAAGTACACGCTGAGTCTGGAAGCTATAGTCCAATACCCACCAGCTCGCTCCTCCCGCAGAACTCCTCCCCGCGTCTTGTAACTCCTACATGTGCAGCTCGCTCCCCGCGACGTCAAGGCGCGAGCTTCCAATGTCAGGCTGCCAGACGTGCGCTCGTCCGTTCCACACAAGTACACGCTGAGTCTGGAAGCTATAGTCCAATACCCACCAGCTCGCTCCTCCCGCAGAACTCCTCCCCGCGTCTTGTAACTCCTACATGTGCAGCTCGCTCCCCGCGACGTCAAGGCGCGAGCTTCCAATGTCAGGCTGCCAGACGTGCGCTCGTCCGTTCCACACAAGTACACGCTGAGTCTGGAAGCTATAGTCCAATACCCACCAGCTCGCTCCTCCCGCAGAACTCCTCCCCGCGTCTTGTAACTCCTACATGTGCAGCTCGCTCCCCGCGACGTCAAGGCGCGAGCTTCCAATGTCAGGCTGCCAGACGTGCGCTCGTCCGTTCCACACAAGTACACGCTGAGTCTGGAAGCTATAGTCCAATACCCACCAGCTCGCTCCTCCCGCAGAACTCCTCCCCGCGTCTTGTAACTCCTACATGTGCAGCTCGCTCCCCGCGACGTCAAGGCGCGAGCTTCCAATGTCAGGCTGCCAGACGTGCGCTCGTCCGTTCCACACAAGTACACGCTGAGTCTGGAAGCTATAGTCCAATACCCACCAGCTCGCTCCTCCCGCAGAACTCCTCCCCGCGTCTTGTAACTCCTACATGTGCAGCTCGCTCCCCGCGACGTCAAGGCGCGAGCTTCCAATGTCAGGCTGCCAGACGTGCGCTCGTCCGTTCCACACAAGTACACGCTGAGTCTGGAAGCTATAGTCCAATACCCACCAGCTCGCTCCTCCCGCAGAACTCCTCCCCGCGTCTTGTAACTCCTACATGTGCAGCTCGCTCCCCGCGACGTCAAGGCGCGAGCTTCCAATGTCAGGCTGCCAGACGTGCGCTCGTCCGTTCCACACAAGTACACGCTGAGTCTGGAAGCTATAGTCCAATACCCACCAGCTCGCTCCTCCCGCAGAACTCCTCCCCGCGTCTTGTAACTCCTACATGTGCAGCTCGCTCCCCGCGACGTCAAGGCGCGAGCTTCCAATGTCAGGCTGCCAGACGTGCGCTCGTCCGTTCCACACAAGTACACGCTGAGTCTGGAAGCTATAGTCCAATACCCACCAGCTCGCTCCTCCCGCAGAACTCCTCCCCGCGTCTTGTAACTCCTACATGTGCAGCTCGCTCCCCGCGACGTCAAGGCGCGAGCTTCCAATGTCAGGCTGCCAGACGTGCGCTCGTCCGTTCCACACAAGTACACGCTGAGTCTGGAAGCTATAGTCCAATACCCACCAGCTCGCTCCTCCCGCAGAACTCCTCCCCGCGTCTTGTAACTCCTACATGTGCAGCTCGCTCCCCGCGACGTCAAGGCGCGAGCTTCCAATGTCAGGCTGCCAGACGTGCGCTCGTCCGTTCCACACAAGTACACGCTGAGTCTGGAAGCTATAGTCCAATACCCACCAGCTCGCTCCTCCCGCAGAACTCCTCCCCGCGTCTTGTAACTCCTACATGTGCAGCTCGCTCCCCGCGACGTCAAGGCGCGAGCTTCCAATGTCAGGCTGCCAGACGTGCGCTCGTCCGTTCCACACAAGTACACGCTGAGTCTGGAAGCTATAGTCCAATACCCACCAGCTCGCTCCTCCCGCAGAACTCCTCCCCGCGTCTTGTAACTCCTACATGTGCAGCTCGCTCCCCGCGACGTCAAGGCGCGAGCTTCCAATGTCAGGCTGCCAGACGTGCGCTCGTCCGTTCCACACAAGTACACGCTGAGTCTGGAAGCTATAGTCCAATACCCACCAGCTCGCTCCTCCCGCAGAACTCCTCCCCGCGTCTTGTAACTCCTACATGTGCAGCTCGCTCCCCGCGACGTCAAGGCGCGAGCTTCCAATGTCAGGCTGCCAGACGTGCGCTCGTCCGTTCCACACAAGTACACGCTGAGTCTGGAAGCTATAGTCCAATACCCACCAGCTCGCTCCTCCCGCAGAACTCCTCCCCGCGTCTTGTAACTCCTACATGTGCAGCTCGCTCCCCGCGACGTCAAGGCGCGAGCTTCCAATGTCAGGCTGCCAGACGTGCGCTCGTCCGTTCCACACAAGTACACGCTGAGTCTGGAAGCTATAGTCCAATACCCACCAGCTCGCTCCTCCCGCAGAACTCCTCCCCGCGTCTTGTAACTCCTACATGTGCAGCTCGCTCCCCGCGACGTCAAGGCGCGAGCTTCCAATGTCAGGCTGCCAGACGTGCGCTCGTCCGTTCCACACAAGTACACGCTGAGTCTGGAAGCTATAGTCCAATACCCACCAGCTCGCTCCTCCCGCAGAACTCCTCCCCGCGTCTTGTAACTCCTACATGTGCAGCTCGCTCCCCGCGACGTCAAGGCGCGAGCTTCCAATGTCAGGCTGCCAGACGTGCGCTCGTCCGTTCCACACAAGTACACGCTGAGTCTGGAAGCTATAGTCCAATACCCACCAGCTCGCTCCTCCCGCAGAACTCCTCCCCGCGTCTTGTAACTCCTACATGTGCAGCTCGCTCCCCGCGACGTCAAGGCGCGAGCTTCCAATGTCAGGCTGCCAGACGTGCGCTCGTCCGTTCCACACAAGTACACGCTGAGTCTGGAAGCTATAGTCCAATACCCACCAGCTCGCTCCTCCCGCAGAACTCCTCCCCGCGTCTTGTAACTCCTACATGTGCAGCTCGCTCCCCGCGACGTCAAGGCGCGAGCTTCCAATGTCAGGCTGCCAGACGTGCGCTCGTCCGTTCCACACAAGTACACGCTGAGTCTGGAAGCTATAGTCCAATACCCACCAGCTCGCTCCTCCCGCAGAACTCCTCCCCGCGTCTTGTAACTCCTACATGTGCAGCTCGCTCCCCGCGACGTCAAGGCGCGAGCTTCCAATGTCAGGCTGCCAGACGTGCGCTCGTCCGTTCCACACAAGTACACGCTGAGTCTGGAAGCTATAGTCCAATACCCACCAGCTCGCTCCTCCCGCAGAACTCCTCCCCGCGTCTTGTAACTCCTACATGTGCAGCTCGCTCCCCGCGACGTCAAGGCGCGAGCTTCCAATGTCAGGCTGCCAGACGTGCGCTCGTCCGTTCCACACAAGTACACGCTGAGTCTGGAAGCTATAGTCCAATACCCACCAGCTCGCTCCTCCCGCAGAACTCCTCCCCGCGTCTTGTAACTCCTACATGTGCAGCTCGCTCCCCGCGACGTCAAGGCGCGAGCTTCCAATGTCAGGCTGCCAGACGTGCGCTCGTCCGTTCCACACAAGTACACGCTGAGTCTGGAAGCTATAGTCCAATACCCACCAGCTCGCTCCTCCCGCAGAACTCCTCCCCGCGTCTTGTAACTCCTACATGTGCAGCTCGCTCCCCGCGACGTCAAGGCGCGAGCTTCCAATGTCAGGCTGCCAGACGTGCGCTCGTCCGTTCCACACAAGTACACGCTGAGTCTGGAAGCTATAGTCCAATACCCACCAGCTCGCTCCTCCCGCAGAACTCCTCCCCGCGTCTTGTAACTCCTACATGTGCAGCTCGCTCCCCGCGACGTCAAGGCGCGAGCTTCCAATGTCAGGCTGCCAGACGTGCGCTCGTCCGTTCCACACAAGTACACGCTGAGTCTGGAAGCTATAGTCCAATACCCACCAGCTCGCTCCTCCCGCAGAACTCCTCCCCGCGTCTTGTAACTCCTACATGTGCAGCTCGCTCCCCGCGACGTCAAGGCGCGAGCTTCCAATGTCAGGCTGCCAGACGTGCGCTCGTCCGTTCCACACAAGTACACGCTGAGTCTGGAAGCTATAGTCCAATACCCACCAGCTCGCTCCTCCCGCAGAACTCCTCCCCGCGTCTTGTAACTCCTACATGTGCAGCTCGCTCCCCGCGACGTCAAGGCGCGAGCTTCCAATGTCAGGCTGCCAGACGTGCGCTCGTCCGTTCCACACAAGTACACGCTGAGTCTGGAAGCTATAGTCCAATACCCACCAGCTCGCTCCTCCCGCAGAACTCCTCCCCGCGTCTTGTAACTCCTACATGTGCAGCTCGCTCCCCGCGACGTCAAGGCGCGAGCTTCCAATGTCAGGCTGCCAGACGTGCGCTCGTCCGTTCCACACAAGTACACGCTGAGTCTGGAAGCTATAGTCCAATACCCACCAGCTCGCTCCTCCCGCAGAACTCCTCCCCGCGTCTTGTAACTCCTACATGTGCAGCTCGCTCCCCGCGACGTCAAGGCGCGAGCTTCCAATGTCAGGCTGCCAGACGTGCGCTCGTCCGTTCCACACAAGTACACGCTGAGTCTGGAAGCTATAGTCCAATACCCACCAGCTCGCTCCTCCCGCAGAACTCCTCCCCGCGTCTTGTAACTCCTACATGTGCAGCTCGCTCCCCGCGACGTCAAGGCGCGAGCTTCCAATGTCAGGCTGCCAGACGTGCGCTCGTCCGTTCCACACAAGTACACGCTGAGTCTGGAAGCTATAGTCCAATACCCACCAGCTCGCTCCTCCCGCAGAACTCCTCCCCGCGTCTTGTAACTCCTACATGTGCAGCTCGCTCCCCGCGACGTCAAGGCGCGAGCTTCCAATGTCAGGCTGCCAGACGTGCGCTCGTCCGTTCCACACAAGTACACGCTGAGTCTGGAAGCTATAGTCCAATACCCACCAGCTCGCTCCTCCCGCAGAACTCCTCCCCGCGTCTTGTAACTCCTACATGTGCAGCTCGCTCCCCGCGACGTCAAGGCGCGAGCTTCCAATGTCAGGCTGCCAGACGTGCGCTCGTCCGTTCCACACAAGTACACGCTGAGTCTGGAAGCTATAGTCCAATACCCACCAGCTCGCTCCTCCCGCAGAACTCCTCCCCGCGTCTTGTAACTCCTACATGTGCAGCTCGCTCCCCGCGACGTCAAGGCGCGAGCTTCCAATGTCAGGCTGCCAGACGTGCGCTCGTCCGTTCCACACAAGTACACGCTGAGTCTGGAAGCTATAGTCCAATACCCACCAGCTCGCTCCTCCCGCAGAACTCCTCCCCGCGTCTTGTAACTCCTACATGTGCAGCTCGCTCCCCGCGACGTCAAGGCGCGAGCTTCCAATGTCAGGCTGCCAGACGTGCGCTCGTCCGTTCCACACAAGTACACGCTGAGTCTGCTGTGAGGATTGCAGAGGCGATGGAGAACATGGTGCAACTAATAACAGCATTACGAAATACAGCAACGAGGATTGAAACGTACAAAACCTAAATATGTTCACCTTCTTTAAATCTAGGTACTATCCAGAAGTGAGTTTAGATTTTAAATTAATAGAATTTTGGTTTTCCTTTTATTGTGTATACTAAGACATAAATAAAAAAATTAAAATAACAATTAGGTTTAATTAAACAACCATAAAAAATACAGTAAAACGATGGTGTAACTCAAAAAAAAAAATGAAAATAAAATATTGTATATTTTGTGTTTCAGGATCTTAAATGCCGCCTTTCCCACTACCGCTGAACAAGATAATCACGAGTAGCCAAACCCTGCTACAGAGCGATATTATTACGACGTGGCTGCTCACTTGTATTGTCTTGTGGCTGTAATTGGGCTTCTTGAAGCACATCTTCATTGTCCAATTGTTCCACAGATACTTTGGCCCTATTGCAAATACTGTGTAATATAACACAAGCATTTATAACAGAGCCAGCTATTTCTGGTGAAAAGTGTAAGACTCTGTGAACAAGTAAACAACAAAAACGTGCTTTGAGAAGCCCAATAGATAAACTCTACAATATTCCTTGCATGGGCATGCAAGTCAGTGTAGTGTGCTTCCGGGGAGTCAAGTGCTGCATCCAGTATTGGTGTCCTCATGGTCCTTCTCAAAGGGTATCCGGAATCTCCTATTGATAACAAAGTTAATTTAAATTAAAGTTGAATTTTAAAAAAGTGTGCTATATTGCCAAATCACGTTACTTGTGTTCAAAAATCAAAAATGGTAGTAATGTAATAAAAATGACTTGGAATATTATTAATAGTGAAACGGGCCGGTCTTGCAAACGAAATAACGATTACGGCCTTGCTATTGATGATAAAATAATTAAATTAGATTCGCAAGTTGCCGCGGCTTTTGAATCGTTCTTTGCTGAGATTCCCATATTGACAACCAGATCTCTGAATGCGTCACCCATTGCTGCAAAAACTTTACTCAAAGAAAATGTGCCAGTTTGTGGTTCTGAATTTAAATTTCAATATGTAACTTGTAATGATATAATAAAAACTTTTAAATCTCTGAATGTTAAAAAGACTGCAGACCTATGGGGTAATTCAGTTGATGTTACCAAGTCTATTATAAACATTGTAGCACCTACATTAGCTGTTATTTTTAATAAATGTACTGATCATGGTGTATTACACATACGTATACATGGTAAATATATTAAAATAATACCATTATTTAAATCAGGTAGTACTTCAGACCCCACAAATTATAGACATATATCATATATATTTAATAAGCACAGGTTACTGCATCACAAACAATTTGGTTTTACTAGGGGTCGTTCAACAATTGATGGTGTTGAACTTTTAAGTCATATTTACAGTGCATGGGAAGATAAGTGCGATGCTTTGGAAATATTTTGTGATTTGTCGAAGGCGTTCGATTGTGTTCTCCATGAAACATTGATTAGGAAACTACACTACTACGGAATCCGGGATACCTCTCTGGATTTTCTTACTTCATATTTAAGTTATAGGATTCAAAGAGTTGATGTTAACGGTAAAACATCTCCCGGATCTATAATCAAAATGGGGGTCCCCCAGGGCTCAATTTTAGGTCCTTTTCTATTTCTTATTTATATCAATGACTTGCCATTCCTCATAAAGGATAATCATGATATAGTGTTGTTTGCTGATGATACTTCACGTTTATTTAAATTTAAACGTCAGCAGATGGTTACTAACTTAGCTCTGCAGCATTTGCCGTTCGAAAAATTCGTGGCCTAACCGATTTAGAGACGGCCCGTTTAGTGTATTTTACTTATTTTCATAGTGTAATGTCATACGGCATTTTACTATGGGAGAATGCCGCCGATATAAATACAATATAAGTGTTACAAAAAAAGAGCCATTCGTGCTATTTATAAATTAAGTCCACGGCACTCCCTTAGAGATAAATTTAAAGAAATTAATATAATGACTGTGCCTTCTCAGTATATTTATGAGAATCTCTTGTATGCACATTAAAATATTAATCTCTTTAAAAAATACAGTGATATCCATAACGTAAATACTAGAAATAAACCCAACTTTATCATTCCAAAAACAAGGCTCAAGAAAATAAGTGATTATTTTATGCCAGTGCGTACGTTTTTATAATAAACTACCTTGCCATTTGCTAGAACTGAGCCTCAACAAATTTAAATTAATCATAAGACGCAAGCTTTGCCAGAAGGCTTTTTACACAGTTAAAGACTATGTTAAGGATAAAAAGGCTTGGGATTGAGCTGCTCCAATGATATACAGGGAGCATTAGTGTAGTTTACAATCACAATTTCTTGTATTTTATTTTTATACAAATTTTCAGTTTATGTTTTTTAATATTTATTTTGACATGGATATTTACTTTTTAACCTTTTAACCGCCTACGTCAGAAATATCCGACAAATATTTTCGGGCCCATTTCGCCAGAGTCGTATATATACGACCAAAATACCACAGCTCGTTTAATGTATTTTTTTACTTAATTACGCTGTATTCTATCAAAAAGATGTTTATATTAGGTAAATAGTTAATTACGTAATCATTTACAGTTTAATAAACTTTAGTCTCTTAATCAGAAGTCCTAAAAATAATGTCCAAAGTTATATGAATTACTAATATTATTTTTAGAAAATTCTATTGATGTACAACGCCCATGACGGAAAAATCCGACATAAGGGACGGGACATGTGCCAAGATTTACCGATACAAAAATAAACATAAATCAAAATATTTCTCTTTATACTGACTAACTAACAGTTCAAGAGTTTGAATCAAAGGGAAAATATCGTCTGGCAAAATCCTCGCCCGTCATCGCCAAGATATTGCCGACCTTTGAGATTTCAGATGGCTCATGAGACAATAGTATCCAAATTGGAAGCTCTAAATGTAAAAAACAGATATCAGATATAGCACCTACTAGGACTGCTGAATGGTGTGTCAAATACGATCTAAAATTTACCATGGTGGATGGTAAAATGATGAATGCGATTATGGATACAAGCTTAACCATGCGGTGTTATCTGTGTTGGCTTATCTCCAAAGATTTCAATCTGATCAATAAGTGCATCAACAGATGACTGAGGAAATTTTTGAATATGGGCTTTCGTCACTACATGCCTGGATTTGCTGAGTGCATCTTGCATTTGGGTTACAAATTGAAACTCGAAAAGTAGCCTGTAGCAAGCAAGAGACAGTGAAAATTATATCAAGTGGATACAAACTTAATTTTAAGAAATTTAATTTGTTTTTTTGTTTTTCTTTACCCGTGGTTCAATATGTCATAAAATTTTAGTCCATGGGCCCCTAATTGTAGACAATATTGGCATTGCAGTCTTTTGAGTGAAGAAATAAGGATATCAGAAAAAGACGAAACTATTCTAGAAAATTCTCGAGAAAAGTCGCCATAGAAAATACTTTTCAGAGATTAATGGCGTCTTCAGATATTTAGCGCTAGGTCGTAGCACTACTTTAGTGCTATGTTTGAGCACTATTTTTAGGAGATTATATTTAAGGCAGCAGAGATTTACTTTAGACAGCACTTTGGAGAATAAGTTAGGGAGAGCAATGACAAGGCGTGAAGTCGCAGTAATGAATGTGGAATAAATGTTCTTTATTAAAATAGAATTGTGTATATATAATAGTAGTGTTTACATAAGTTAAACAGTGGTCACTGTGTGAGAGAGCGCGGCCCTCCGCCCGCGTCTCATATAACTGTTGACATTATATTTAATTTATACTATCTATACTTATAATAAATCTGTAGAGAGGTCAATTCTGTACATGAAATATATTTCCAAAATAACTATCAGGGGGTGATTAAGTATCGATACTCATGCCAAAAATGCAATCAGTTAAATTTTTGTCTGTCAGTCTGTCTGTCTGTCTGTCTATCTGTCTGTCTGTCTGTATAACCGTTATAGAAACAAAAACTACTCGACGGATTTTAACGAAACTTGGTACAATTATTTTTCATACTCCTGAGCGGGTTATAGTATACTTTTCATCACGCTACCATCAATAGGAGCAGAGCAGTGAAGGGAAATGTTGGGAAAACGGAAGAAGTTACTCCATTTTTTAAGCTTCCGTCGCGTGTGCAACCTTAATGGTTAAAGCTACACAAATCATTTCATGACGGAAATGTTCTCCTTAAAATTATATAAAAAATATCCCACGACAGCATATGTCTAACTTTTATGGTTGACTCACAATAACACGTGTAACTCCCGATAGCTTAGCAGTTCGAAGCTTTCTGATTATAATATTTGTCTACTCTTACGTTTATAACACTCTCAGTCACCCCTAATTGAAAAAGTTAGCATTATTAACTATTCCATAAAAAAATTGGCCAAGTGCGAGTCAGACTCGCCCATGAAGGGTTCCGTAGTAACTACTATACTTATAATAAATCTGTAGAGAGGTCAATTCTGTACATGAAATATATTTCCAAAATAACTATCAGGGGGTGATTAAGGATCGATACTCATGCCAAAAATGCAATCAGTTAAATTTTTGTCTGTCTGTCTGTCTGTCTGTCTGTCTGTCTGTATAACCGTTATAGAAACAAAAACTACTCGACGGATTTTAACGAAACTTGGTACAATTATTTTTCATACTCCTGAGCGGGTTATAGTATACTTTTCATCACGCTACCATCAATAGGAGCAGAGCAGTGAAGGGAAATGTTGGGAAAACGGGGGAAGTTACTCCATTTTTTAAGCTTCCGTCGCGTGTGCAACCTTAATGGTTAAAGCTACACAAATCATTTCATGACGGAAATGTTCTCCTTAAAATTATATAAAAAATATCCCACGACAGCATATGTCTAACTTTTATGGTTGACTCACAATAACACGTGTAACTCCCGATAGCTTAGCAGTTCGAAGCTTTCTGATTATAATATTTGTCTACTCTTACGTTTATAACACTCTCAGTCACCCCTAATTGAAAAAGTTAACATTATTAACTATTCCATAAAAAAATTGGCCAAGTGCGAGTCAGACTCGCCCATGAAGGGTTCCGTCGTAACTATAATTTAATATGCAAATTTATTTGACGAAAAAAAACCTTACAAATTTCTTAAAACTAGCTTATTTACATTGTTTACATCTGCGCTAAATAAATTTGTTTTGAAAAAAAAAACCTTACAAATTTCTTAAAACTGGCTTTTTTACATTTTTTACAACTGCGCCGAATAAATTTGTTTTTCATAGTGTTTGTATGAATTACAAAGTTATATTTGCGGTTTTAGAAAATATTCTGTATCTCAAAAACTGCTGAACTGATTTCGTTCAAACTAATTTTGGTTGAAAGTTTATATTAAGATCTACAGACATATATTTTTTTTAGATTTTTCACTCCATTATTATAGAAGTTAGAGGTTGTGTCCGCCACACACACATTTTACCACTTTGGAAGCTTATATCTTTTAAACGATTGACTTTATGGAAAAGTGGTTTTAGAAACCCCGATGTCGTTTTTAACTGTCTATAGATACCACACATGCATCGATTTCATGAAAAAAAATATTTTCAGGTTTAGTTCCATGTATGGGGAGCCCCCCTTTATTTTAAATATTTTTTAATTTTTTTCTCAAAATCGGAAAGCGGTTCACAGAATACATCTACCTATCAAGTTTCACATGTATAGTCCTAATAGGTAGTTCCGGAATAAAATTGCTGTGACAGACGGACGGACGGACAGACAGACAGACGGACAGACATGTCGAAACTATAAAGATTCCGTTTTTTGCCATTCGGCTACGAAACCGTAAAAAGAATCATATAAATCGGTATAGAAACACCAAAGTTATACATGAAATACGCTTATAATAATAAGCCATCGCGCGTGAACACTGAATCATGCTATAAGGATTATTTTTGAGAATCGGTCGCCGCGCTCGACGCGTCTCGCGGTCGAAGCGTTCTCTAGGTACTTAAGCCTCATGTGAACGTGATCTAAACAATATTACCAATACATTAACTTACGCTGACGGAGTCGCGGGCACAGCTATATTGTATCATTACGCTAAGGCCAATAGGAGCGGAGCGCCAATGAAGAATGCTTCAAAATCGGGGTTAAATTTAACGTTAGCCCAAAGTAACTATTCCACGCGGACGAAGTCGCGGGCAAAAGCTAGTAATAAAATAAATAATAAAATTTTATTTCACCAAATTTTTTATACACTATCACAAAGAAGTTCACAGTCTTATTATACAGCAGATACAGCGCCTAATGGTACCTCATGATTTTTGAGAACCTCTGCATCCGAACTAGGTGTTAACCTGTATCTCAGAATACAGCTCATTCCCTCTTAATGATTACAAAATTGAATACAATTAGCCTTAAAAAATCTAAACAATAATGTTTCTTACCATTTTAGAGTGTGGTTGTGTACGGTAATTAAATGTGAGTATGTGTATATTGCAGAGCTAGGTGGTGTGAAAGTGAAGGACGTGCGTGTGTATGGATGCGTTTGTGTGTGTGTGTGATATTTGTTTGAGAAAGTGGTATTGTAATGTGTAAAACTAAACCGGAATATTTAAAATATTTTTCAGTTTCCTCATATGAGAGACCTAATAATCCTGAACTTTACTCTTGCAGTGCGACTTATGTAAAGAATAAATTTTAATAATTTTATTTATTTTATTATATACGTATGGAGCAATGAAAATATAAAACCATTTAATAAATGTAGTTATTGGGAAATGTTTACGGTATCTGCGTTTTGAAGCAATGTTTGGATCATATCCGAGATAATTACGTTCGGCTGCATTCGAGGATGCAAATAAGACCGACACAATAAAATTTAATTAATATAAAAATTACATTTAAGTCGCTAAAACTAAGTTGCGTGACAGTTGTTCGAGTGACAGGTATTCGTGTGAGAAAAAAGAGTGAACTACTAAACACAAAATTTAAAGTCAAAAGCACTAAACATTAATCACTGCTGTTGAACAGCCTCCGATCCCTCGCCCGGTTAAGTAGTATATTAGCCTTATCGAGCTAAACTACGAGTGGCCCTATCGAAAAAAAAAAAAAAAAAAAAAAAAAAGCCTCCGATCCCACGCTATCGGAATGCTGAGAAGGCGAATCTCACGGTGCACCGCACAGCGCGGTGTTAGTCATTTTCTTAGAAATTTGGGGTATCACAAGTAGCAACATAACATCTCCCTCCACGAGATCAGCAACTATTTGAAGACTTTGGTCGAGAATAGTGTCGATGGCGAAGCAGGATCAATCCCGGTACTGCAGGCATTCTGAGCCTTGATATTGATTCCTGCAGTGGTTTTCTGTACTTTATTCAGTCTATGACGACGAAGTATAATGGTGATAATGAGCACACATGCACCGGATAGTAGAATGTATACCGGTATAGTAGTGTGGTATATGGGTTCAGTGTTCGACGACTGTAGCGTTACAGGTTCTTGAAGAGTGATTTCAGAGTTACTTGAATGCAAACTGCCGAGGTCTATGGTATCTAGCACAGAAATCAAAAATACAGGAGAAGTGGTAAGGGGGCGTATCGGTGTCCGCGCGACATGGCCACAGGGCTCATGTCACAGGCAAATGGCCGTCTCCGCGAACTAGTGCGCTTTCGACGGCGATCGTGATAACATCAGGGGCGTAGCTACCGCCGTATTTGCCGTATCAATTATACGGGGCCCCCGGGCCACGGGGGCCCCCAAAGTGTGTAAGGAAAAAGAATAAAAACTTTCTAATTTATTTTATTTTACAAATGACAAAATTCTATAAAGCAATTCCTTTTTTTCCGCCTTAAGCGTGCGTTCAAAAGTTGGCAACACTACATCGTTATGGCGGGCTGCGGGACTTCCCCGTTTTACTTACTTCATCTTCAACTCAGCGGGGAATCCCCGGGAATCCTTCATCGATATCGCGATGTACGTGTACGTTGTTGTACTTTGCATTGGATGTTAAACCACGGAGTGCAGTGCACTGTTTATTTACGCGCTTTATATAAATGTGCATTACATTGTAATTCAGTACAAACAATATTGTTCTTCTGGTTTAGCAGTATTAGTAACGATTTGTAAAAGAAATGAGTGAAAGGAAAAGAGATTATCCCAGCGGCGCTGAGAAAAGAAAAATTAAACAGAAAAGGGACGAGGTTATAAAAAAAGTGCCCAAAATTTCTTCATTTTTTCAGAGACAAGATACTGTGAGTGATTTAGATTGGAAAGGTAAGTACTACACTACTACCCAACCCATTTATTAGGGGCCCGTAGTGATAAACAAGGAAATCTTTTAATTTCGGTCTGTCCATCTGTCCGTCACAAAAAGTTGTCTCCCCCCTCGATTTTCACAATTATACTGTTTTTAGGGTTCCGTGCCTTGATTAAAAAAAACAAAATTCTAACTTATCTATAGGATCGATTTGTTTTGTTGTTTGTTTATCAGTCCGTATCGTATCATTAATTGCGTGTTGAGAACTTCAGATGTGCAGAGTCGCTTTCAGGTTCTTGTTTTGTATGGCCACTACACTACGCGCTGCGTTTAAATAGCACGCAGGTGTATAGTAATGCACGGACGGGCTGCAGGTGATTTTGTATCTACTAATAGGTACGAGCACAATCCGCGTAGAATCTGTGTGCGTCTGAACTGAACACTCTCTAACTGTGACCCTTAGTAACGTTATTTATTTATATATAACTCTTTTTAGTTTAGTATCAAAGCATTCGTATTTATTTTTTAACAATTACTCGTTTATTTTTAGATTCTTCTGAAGCATGTTCTTCGTCACATATCCATCCGGAAATAGAAGAAAGCCAAGCACATACTTTATCGGATGTCCATCCAGAAATCGAGGAACCCCAAGTCAACGATTCTGATATATCTGCAGATAATGCAGATTGTAATATAATTTCATCAGATAGAGGAAATTTTGGTGACAATTTAACTGAATGCGAACGAAAAATAATTTTTAAATTGGGTCCATTTAAACCACAAGGACCATTTCCAAAAGTTTCAGAAAATAACCGACCTTTTTCAGCTTATTATTATTCATATTTCAATCAGGCAGGCATAAAAATTATAAGACCATGGTTATGTTATTCTAACGTTTTAAACAAACCGTACTGTCACTTCTGTTGGTTATTAGCAGATCGTCAAAACAAATCGTACTCCTCTGCTTGGGTTAACGGTGTTTCGGTTAGAAGCAATTTCACACAAACTATTCTTGACCATGAAAAGTCACAGCAGCATATTAGTGCCTCACTCTCTTATAATAATTGGTTGCAAGGAAATACCATCGATACTCTATTGAAAAGTGAAATCGATAGTAAAATTACATTCTGGAGAGATGTACTGCATCGTATAATTAATGTTATAATTACTTTAGTATCTTGTAATCTACCTTTGAGGGGGCATGATTCTGATTCTGGCAATTTTATGGCAATTTCACGTCTGCTATCTAACTATGATGCAACTTTAAAAGAACTTTTTCTAAAACCGAAAGGTGAAATAAATTATTTAAGCCCTACGATTCAAAACGAAATTATTAGTTTGCTTGGTACTAACGTTAGGAACAGTATTATCTCAGAAATTAAAAAAGCTCCATTTCTGACAATAATTCTGGATACAACACAAGACTTGTCAAAAATTGACCAACTATCTGTAGTTTTTCGATATATCTCGGTTGCAGAAAATGACGATAATGTGCCTAAAGAAATAAAAATCTGTGAGTCCTTTTTAGGATTCATAGCAGTAACCGATTGCAGTGCTGCAGGTCTGAAAACTGTCATTTTAAATTTGACTAAAGAATATGGAATTGATTTGACTAAATGTAGAGGACAGGGATACGATGGAGCAAATGTTATGTCGGGTGTGTATGGAGGATTACAAACCCTGATAAAAGAGCATGCTCCAAATGCCGATTATGTTCATTGTGCTGCGCACGCTTTAAACTTGGTTTTGAACGATGCTGCGAGACATGTTCGTGAAGTATCGACTTTTTTCGATAATTTAGAAAAAATATATACTTTTTTTGGCAATAGTATAAAACGCTGGGCTATGCTAAGTGACGATTCATCTGAAAAATATTTGATTACCCTTAAAAAGGTATGTCCTACCAGATGGTCTTCTAGGAACGACGCTTTATTAGCAGTAAAGAAAAATTTTTTACTAATCATGAAAACTTTGTACCAACTAAATTTAATTTCAAATAAAAAAGATGAACGTGAAGAATGTAAAAGTATAATTAATATTTTAGAGAGTTTTGATTTCTTAGTGCTCGTTACATTTTTTTCTTCACTATTTGAAATTATTAATCCTGTTTCTAAAGCTTTACAGCATGATAATAATGACTTACAGAAATCTAGTATTTTATTAAGTAATCTTTTAAATAGACTGTGCCAATTAAGAAATCAGAATTCATTTAATAGTTTGCTAAATGAATCCAAAGATTTAGCAAAAAAGTGGGGGGTAACAACTGTTTTTAAAAACAGTAAGCGAAAGATAACGAAGCGTTTTTTTGATGAGTTATCACAAGATGAGAGAATTTCCGACCCGGAATCCTATTTCAAAGTCAATGTATACTATTGCTGTTTAGATATATTAATTTCTCAAACTAAAGAAAGATTTCAGAGCCTTTGCAACCTGAGTAGTATATTCGAAATATTACAACCGGAGAAACTCCTATCTTCTTCAAGCGAAGAGATATTAAACGCTTCCGGAAAACTGTCTGCTAAATACAGTAAAGACATCTCACTTAATCTTTGTGACCAATTAAAGGCCCTAAAAACATGCTTAAATTCTGAAATTAAAAAAAAATATTCCATTAAAGAACTCATTGAATTATTGCTAGTAAAATTCAATAGTCTTGCATCCAGTTTTCCCGAGGTAATCACAGCATGCTTTTTATTCTTGACCCTTCCAGTTACAACCGCAACGGCAGAAAGAAGTTTTTCAAAATTAAAACTAATAAAAAATTACTTAAGAACTTCGATGGGACAAGAACGGCTGTCAGACATCTCACTATTGTCCATAGAGGCAGAAACTTTAGAAAAACTAAAATCATCATCAGCCATAAATGATTTAATAAATCAGTTTGCCGATAAAAAGGCAAGGAGAGTGAATATTTAAAATTCGATTTTTATTTGTAAAATGGGTAAATTATGTGATAAATAAATATTACTTCTCACAATATTTTTTTTCTTTTGTGAAAAATCTTTACCTCCATATAAGGGCCTCCAAAAAAATTTTTATACGGGGCCCCGACAAGGCACGCTACGCCACTGGATAACATATATGAATGCCGAGTTGTTCTGTGGTATCTTGTAAAAACCGAAGCCAAAATCAAATCTATGTGAATCATGGAATCACTTACCATATGTAAGTACAAGTATTTTACAATATTTGTCTTTAAAATCATGAAAAACAATAAATCGAAAATATTTCTTGGTTTTACTATGTTATTTTTGTTTTCAAATATCAGAGCGATTGTACTCCTTTTGCTATAAATACATTGCTCCTTAACCACTACCTGAGTTCGTCACTAAGTAACTGGACAAGCAATGTAAACATAACATACGAAACTGTATTACGCAGATTCATCGCGTAGTGAGGCCGCCACTTCTTGCGACGAATTAGTGATGTGCTTGTGCAGATCCACTAATGTAGGCTATCGACAGCAATGTCGATTGACGAATGAAATATTGCTATTATAGCTTAGAGGTTTTTCAACCGACGACAAAAAAAAGAGGAGGTTATCAATTCGACGCGTATATTTTTTTTTTTTTATGTATGATCACCGATTACTCGGAGACGGCTGAACCGATTTGGAAAATTCTTTTTTTGTTTGAAAGGGTATACTTTGAAATTGGTCCCATTGTCACCAAGACAGGATCTGATGATGGGATCCTGGAGAAATCGAGGGAATTCTTCAAATAATATAGGCACACCTATAGTGATTTGAGTATTTTTAAAGTAACTTGTGTAGTTGCATTCGAAAAGCACCATTTGTGAAGTGGACCTGATGATGAAGACCACAGATGGCCACTGGAACTACTCAATATATAAGTATTTCATGTGTTCCGCTTCGATTACTTGAATGTGGTTATTAAGCACAATATGCTCGTCACAATGCATATGGTGAAGTGAAGCTGATGGTGAACTACCAGGAGAACTCCTCAACAAATAACAGCCCAACATTGGGAAAAGCAATATTTTGTAAATGAATACAAGTAGTTGACATTTAGGCTCTTGTAACTAGGTAAATTAAAAATCGACCAACTAAAAAGAGTGAAATAAAAACTTTTTACCAAAAAATTAAACCGACTCCCAAAAAACACTGCAAAGTGAAAAATAACTTTAATTTCGGAAGTCGGTGCCAAAAACGAAAATACAAAACTAAAGACACCGACTACCGAAATTAAAGTTATTTTTCACTTTGCAGTGTTATTTGGGAGTCTGTTTAATTTTTTGGTAAAAAGTTTTTTATAACATACGGAAACCTCTAAGAAAATATGTTTAACTTTTATTTTACATGAGGTGACAGAAATAAAAATACGTTGGAAAGTCAAGTGTACAAAAAAGTAAAAAAAAATAAACAATTTATTTTACGCCCGCAGCATGCGTGGAGTTCCGACGTCGCCGTCGCACGGTGGGCTCAAAATCGGCTTTCATAGACTTAGGCATTTTATTTTGCAAGTGCGAGTTTTTTTGCCGGATATCACTTCTATTAGTTATAACAATATACAAAAATGACACCAGAATTGATTCTGCACAGAAACGAAGGAATTATAATTTTTTTACGAAAATTTTGTATGGAGCTAGTATGAAAAATCGAAATATCTCTAAAACGGCAGCGATAACCGTAATATCCTTATAGGGGGTTATAGTACTAATTATTTATGATTTTTTGACATACGTTACATAATGGTTGTAGATGCCTTTTTTTTTTTTAAATCGACAAAATATTTTTATTTATTTTTACATATTTAAACGTTCCTTTTAGTGTTTAAGTTGAAGAATTCAGAGCTTTAACAACTCTTATCATAAAATAGCATCACCCCTATAGACCTGAAGGACTAGACAGAGGTGTGTAGTGTCTTGTTGATCTTGTAAGATTTCCAACAATACCAAATAGTTGAATATCAGTGTCAAAGTGCCCATGCTGTCGCTTCTTTTTGAAAGATAGGGGAATGAAATTGTTAATTGATCATACCCTAAAAGTATGATTACAACATAACCGGACACATAATAATAATAATATCCTTATAGGGGATTATAGTACTAACATTATTTATTTTAACATATGAAACTGTTCAAAACGATCCATGAACTGTGTCAAAGTTAAGAACATCGTTAGGAAGCATGCTTTTTCCCCAAATCAGTACTTTATTCAGGCGGCCAAAGAAGCGTTCCTTCAATGACTGTTTAACATAAGCAACATTGATGCCTAGTGCCTCTGACATACGCAAATACTTGTAGGTTTCAGTTGAGCCGAGGGATCTTAGGTGTATGGAATCCGAGAGTTGAGTTCCCACGGATTCCATAATCTCCCCTCGCTTTACATGCATGACCGCACATTTGTCCACCCCAAATTCCATCCTGATGGCGCTACTGAAGGTTTCCGTTACCTTCAGTAGCTCCATGAGTTGCAAGTTGCTGGGGGCAAAAAGTTTCAAATCATCCATGTAAAGCAAGTGTGATATGACCTGACCACCTCTTCTCAACTGGTAGCCTTGCCCCGAACCCTCCAGCAGTGTACTGAGAGGGTTGAGAGCCAGACAAAACCACAGTGGGCTCAGACTGTCGCCCTGAAAAATACCACGCTCAATCCTAATCGGTTCGCTGTTTTCCTGGATCTGTCGACATCCTGGATAGCAGAGGACCGTCTTCCATTGCCCCATACATGACTCAAGGAAAGTGCGGAGTATTGGATTTATTTTGTACAACTCCAACACCTTCATGAGCCATGTATGTGGAACCGAGTCATAGGCCTTCTTATAATCTATCCAACATGTCGACAGATTCCTTCGGGAACGACGAACCTGTTGGTTTATGGCAATATCGATGAGGAGAAGCTCCTTAGTACCGCGGGACCCGTTCCTACATCCATTCTGAGAAGCAGACATGATTGAATTTGTATCTATGTGATTATTAATTTTGGCTCTCAGAATGGATGTAAGAACTTTATAGACCGTCGGTAAGCACGTGATCGGTCTATAATTTTTAGGTTCCGAAGTACTGCCTGATTTATGGAGCAGGTGGGTTATTCCTGTAGTTAGGAATTGAGGTAGCGATCCTAGCTCTAAGGCAGACTGGAACTGAGCGGCCAAGCGAGCGTGCGAGCTTAGAAACCATTTAATCCAGAAATTGTGCAGCCCGTCCGGCCCTGGAGATTTCCAGTTGGATAGCGGACGAACTGCACGGGTTACATCTTGGGGGCTAATCGTAATTGCCCCCATTTCTGGTATAAGATCGCACGTGCGCTTGATCTCACTCATCCAGTCACCCTCGGTGTGGCTGACAGGTACCGACCAGATGCTGCGCCAGAACGAACACATGGTGTCATCATTTGGTAGGCACGTATCAGTCACACCTTGGTCAGGTCGCTCCCAGGCCCTATAAACCCACCTTTCATTGCTTTGGAATGTGCGATTCTGAGTGTATCGCTCCACCCGCCGCTTATATCGACGAATTCGATTTGCCCATGCATAGACTTTCTGCTTCAGGAAGTCGATACGCTCTGTGACGCGGGTCAGATAATCCCGGGGACTGATATCAGTCCCCGCATACGCCCGCCTCACAAAGCGCATCACTCTAGGACGAGTGTTGCCCTGCCTGAAGCAGATAAGTTTACCAATGAGTGTTCTAGCCTCAGCAATACGACGTTCGATCCTGCCCTGCCAAGCTGGTACAGCTGGCCGAATAACTCTGTCAGTCTTTGGAAACTTGACATGAGCTACCCGACAAGCCGCTACAGCTGCACAGTATAGGATCGAATGAGTATCGCTGAGGTCTTCACTATTGTCAAAATAATTTGACAGCAGTGAATCTAGAGCACACACTAGCGCCCTATTTTTCTTATGCATTTATTATTATTATTATTATTTCCTTTATTTCTAATTATACACATATAAATTACATTTTTAAATATTTCTATAAAACACAAAAAAACATTTAAAAATATAAAAAATAGTAGCCCACCGGTATCGGGAACAGGGTCCAAGCTACCGGTAGTCAGGGCTCTAGAGAGAGGAACCTCCTAACGATACGCGCCGTGTCCAGGAGTACCGCTTTCTGAAGCAAGCCCTTGATCCAGCCGCCTAACGAGAGCCTCCTAAGGTGTTGGTCGAGGCTCTTGGCTATTAAGCCATTGGCTGAGATGACTATCGGTACAATGACTGCCGAGTTCACATCCCACATGTCGACAATCTCATGCGCCAAGTCAAGATATTTGATTTGCTTATCTTTCTCGGCTTTCACGAGGTTCTCGTCATGCGGGATGGTTATGTCGACAATCATGGCACGCCTCTCGTTTCGGTCCACCACCACTATATCAGGCTTATTGGCTACAATAGTCCTGTCAGTGATGATGGACCGATCCCAGTATAATGTGATAAGGCCATTATCGAGAACTGGGTCGGGCACATACCTATAGTACGGCACTTCCGATTCCACAAGAGAATATTTCAGAGCAAGTTGCTGATGAATAATCTTGGCTGCAAGGTTGTGCCTATGCAAGTATTCTCCATTAGCAAGACGAGAACAACCAGAGATAATGTGACGGATTGATTCACCCGGACGGTGACATGCCCGACACATGTCAACCGTGCCATCCTTCACAATAAATTTCCGGTAGTTGTTCGTCATGATAACTTCGTCCATAATTGCACAGACAAAACCTTCGGTTTCCCCAAAGAGGTCACCGAAGCGCAACCAAGCTACGGACGCTAATTGGTCTACATCGGGCCCATGAAGGGCCCGGAAAAAACGTCCGTGTAGCTCCTTACTCTGCCATATCCCCCTTCGATCGTTAGTGTTCAGCACTGCAGGTTTGCGCCAGTTCTCATTAGCTAAGGAAAGCGGGGTGAGTCCCTTGTCCACTGCTACTACATCTCGATGCATACCCACTTCAGAAGCAAGGAAATGTTCCCTGAGACTATACCTCGCGGTTGTGGAGAGTTTTAGCATTCAAAAAGCCTCGACCTCCACATTTCCGCGGGATATACAGCCTCATCACTGACGAGCGTGGGTGATGCATTCGATATGCAGTCAGCAATGTACGAACTCGCCTATCCAGGGCGTCAAGTTCAGTTTGAGTCCATTTGAGTACGCCGAAAGAGTATATTAACACTGGCATGACCCAACCGTTGAAGGCACGCACCTTATTTCCGCCCGATAGAAGGCTTTTAAATACCTTCTTTAGGCGTCCAAAGAAGCGCTCCTTCAGCGATTGCTTCATGTCAACTTCATTGATACCTAACGCTTCCGACATTCCCAAATACTTATAGGTTTCGGTTGGGGAGAGGCTTCTCAGGTTTATGGAATTCGAGGGTTGAAATCCCACGGATTCCACAATCTCCCCTCGCTTTACATGCATAATCGCACATTTGTCGACACCAAACTCCATCCTAATGGCACTACTGAAAGTTTCAGTTACCTTCAGTAGTTCCGTCAGTTGTAGACTAGTGGCGCCAAAAAGTTTTAAATCATCCATGTAAAGGAGGTGAGAAATAACCTGACCACCTCTTTTCAACCTATAGCCTAGGCCTGAATTCTCCAGCAGTGTGCTTAGAGGATTCAAGGCTAAGCAAAACCAAAGCGGACTCAAACTATCGCCCTGAAATATACCTCGCTCGATCCTTACCGGTTCGCTGTACCTTGGGATATATCGACATCCTGGATAGCGAAGAACTGTCCTCCATTGTCCCATACATGATGTCAGAAAGGTGCGTAAAGTTGCATTAATTTTATACAATTCCAGCACCCTCATGAGCCATGTATGGGGCACTGAGTCATAGGCCTTCTTGTAATCTATCCAACATGTCGACAGATCTTTTTTGGAACGTCGAACCTGTTGGCTAATGGCCATATCAATGAGGAGTAGCTCCTTAGTACCGCGGGATCCATTCTTACATCCATTTTGAGAGGTAGACATGATGTGATTGTCTTCAATGTGTTTGTTAATTTTAACCCTCAAAATGGATGTCAGAACCTTATAGACCGTTGGTAGACACGTGATTGGTCTATAATTTTTGGGTTCCGCGGTGCTACCAGATTTGTGGAGCAGGTGGGTAACTCCAGTGGTAAAGAACTCAGGTAGCGAGCCAGATTCTAGGGCAGATTGGTACTGAGACGCCAAGCGGGCGTGCGATCTTGTTAGCCACTTGATCCAAAAGTTATGCAGTCCATCCGGCCCTGGAGACTTCCAATTAGGCAGCGGACGGACTGCATGGGCTACATCTTGGGGGCTGATAGTGATTGCCCCCATTTCTGGTATTGGATCGCACACTCGCTCGACCTCCCGAGTCCAATCGCCTTCGGTGTGACTGACAGGTACCGACCAGATGTTGCGCCAGAATGTACATAAGGCGTCATCATCAGGTAGGCACATATCAGTCGCACCTTGCTCCGGTCGCTCCCAAGCCCTATATACGCACCTTTCGTTACTTCGGAATGTGCGATTCTGGACGAATCGCTCCACACGCCGTCCATACCTCCGAATACGGTTTGCCCATGCATACACCTTCTGCTTTAGGAAGTCGATGCGCTCTGTGATACAGGACATATAATTTTGTGGGTGAATATTGGTTCCCAAAAACGCCCGTCTCACAAAGCGCATCACTCTCGGGCGATTGTTGCCCCCCCTAAAGCAAAGAAGTTTTCCGATGAGTGCCCTGGCCTCACCAATACGGCGCTCGATCCTACACTGCCAAGCTGGCACAGCGGGTTTAGGTCGTGTAGCTATGTCATTAGGAATTTTAACATTAGCTACACGACATGCCGCGACAGCTGCGCAGTATAAGACAGAGTGGGTATCGGCGAGGTCTTCGCAGTTATCAAAATAGTCTGACAACTGCGAATCCAGAGCAGCCACCAGTGCCCTATTCCTATTATGCATGGGCAAACGAGGTAAGCGTGGTCTTATTTCAGGCGGCATGTTGCGATATTCCCGAATAGCACACTCCAAAGCACTCCTCAATTGCTCATTATACTGGGTACTTACGTTTGTAACTCTGTCACTACTCTCCTCAACTTGGATGTTGGGCTGTGGTGGTACCACCACAGTCGGCGTCGGATGTGAAGTGACACAGCTACTCATTTCCGAACGGAGGCGATCAAGTACGGCTTCATCCAACATATGGTTACGTTGGATGACACGCACTTGATCCGATAGACGCTGGGCCGAAACGTTGACAGTTGGCTCAAGTACCTGAAACAGAGAGAGCATCCGACCACGGTACGCAGTCAGGTTAGTTCCCCCCTCTGTAGCCCCATAGTATGAGCGCATGACGTTCTCATTAATGGATTGAGTCCATCGCATGCGCTGCACACTTCCACCGGCAGCGGGAACCCTATCAGAAGCCGGCGGGCCTCGGGATTCCAAGCTGGCCGGAGGTCGGCCTCTTCCCCGTCGACGCGCAGGTGGTGGTGTCGTCGGCGGCGAGAAGTATTCGTCGCTCGAGCTCGACGCAACTGCAGCGGCCGGAGTCTCTTCACTCACGGCTGGAGCTGGTCCCGGCGGCTGCGAGGCGGAGCTGAGCGACGAATCCGAAGATCTTGGGCGTGTAGTTCTGAGCAATCGTGCCCGGTTTCTGGTCAACATGGTTTTCAATGCACGATGTTTTCTTTCGCATTAGTCCATTTTTATAGATATAGTATATAGTAGATGTAGTGTGGGATTAATAGTAGTAGTAGTAGTCGTTTTTTTTTTACTATTTTCGTTTTATCGAACATTTCAAAATCATACAACACACAAAATCGGGTTGAAAAAATTTTTGACGTGCTTGTTGACAGCCGGGCCACAGATTATTTTTATTTTTTATTTTTTATTATTATTATTATTATTATTACGTAGCACACCCTTCACTTTGATAACCAATCGCTCACACAATGCACAAAGGAATATTATTATAAATAGTATAAATTAAATATAATGTCAACAGTTATATGAGACGCGGGCGGAGGGCCGCGCTCTCTCGCACAGTGACCACTGTTTAACTTATGTAAACACTACTATTATATATACACAATTCTATTTTAATAAAGAACATTCATTCCACATTCATTACTGCGACTTCACGCCTTGTCATTGCTCTCCCTAACTTATTCTCCAAAGTGCTGTCTAAAGTAAATCTCTGCTGCCTTAAATATAATCTCCTAAAAATAGTGCTCAAACATAGCACTAAAGTAGTGCTACGACCTAGCGTCTAAGTGGTGACCCCGAACAAGAAACACACGAAGCGGAGAAAACCCGAGCCAGACACATCTGAAGCGGAGGAAACCTCGAACCAGACAAATCTGAGGTCAGTAAATCATTCAGCACCTAGACTACACTCGAAGAACTCACTCTACTCGCCGACAGAATGATGGAGCAGACCACATCAAACGAAGTCGCAGCCGTACATTCATTCGCAGCACCTACACCAGCACCGCAGTTGGTTCATCGGTGATGAGGCTGTATATCCCGCGGAAGTGCGGGGGTCGTGGCTTTTTAAATGCAAAGACCCTGCACAACCACGAGGTATGCAGCCTTAGGGAATATTTCCTAGAAGCCGACGTGGGTATGCATCGAGATGTGGTAGCGGTGGACAAAGGCCTCACTCCGCTCTCCTTAGGTACCGAGAATTGGCGCAAACCTGTAGTATTAGATACTAATGACCGCAGAGAAGTATGGCAGAGCAAGGAGCTTCACGGACGCTATTACCGGGCCCTTCATGGGTCTGACGTAGATACATTAGCGTCCGTAGCCTGGCTACGTTTTGGTGACCTCTTCGGGGAAACCGAAGGTTTTGTCTGTGCAATTATGGATGAAGTTATGATGACGAATAACTATCGGAAATATATTGTGAAGGATGGTACGGTAGACATATGTCGGGCATGTCACAAACCGGGAGAATCCATTCGTCACATTATCTCCGGTTGTTCTCGTCTGGCTAACGGAGACTATTTGCATAGACACAACCTTGTAGCTAGGATTGTTCACCAGCAACTTGCTCTTAAATACAATCTCGTGGAATCAGAAGTACCGTACTATAGGTATGTGCCCGACCCAGTTCTCGAAAATGGCAATATTACACTGTACTGGGATCGGTCTATCATCACTGACAGGACTATTGTTGCCAATAAGCCTGATATAGTGGTAATAGACCGATTAGAGCGTCGCACAGTGATTGTTGATATAGCGGTCCCTCATGACGAGAACCTCGTGAAAGCCGAGAAAGATAAGCAAATTAAGTATCTTGACTTGGCTCACGAGGTTGTTGACATGTGGGATGTGGATACAGCAATCATTGTGCCGATAGTCGTCTCAGCCAATGGCATAATAGCCAAGAGCCTCGAAAAACATCTTAGGAGGCTCTCGTTGGGCAGCTGGATCAAGGGCTTGATCCAGAAAGCAGTACTTCTGGACACGGCGCGAATTGTTAGGAGGTTCCTCTCTCAAGAGCCCTGACCACCGGTAGCTTGGACCCTGTTCCCGATACCGGTGGGCTACTGTTTTTTATATTTTTAAATGTTTTTTTGTTTTTATAGGAATATTTAAAAATGTAAATAATATGTGTATAAAATGTAATAAAGGGAATAATAATAAATAATAAATTGTTTATTGTTCCAAAATCTTTACATCATTGTTTTATGAGGCTGCCCCATTAAGTAATTAACAATACTTGTGTTGGGGCCGACTCGCTACTTCCCTTTTACATTCACAATGGAGACTAATAAACAAAAATAGAAGTCAAAAATAAATGAAAACAGTTGCAATTAAGAAACAATTAAAAATTATGATATTTACATATAACTTAAATAATACTATTAGGATAGCAGCTCAATTGCGTGCGTGTGTCTGTATGTGTGTGTGTGTGTGTGTGTGTTTGGGTGTGT
This sequence comes from Tholera decimalis, assembly GCA_943138885.2. Taxonomy (NCBI): domain Eukaryota; kingdom Metazoa; phylum Arthropoda; class Insecta; order Lepidoptera; family Noctuidae; genus Tholera; species Tholera decimalis. Next base: position 1,398,494 of record OW964552.2, on the reverse strand, counting down.
TTGTGTGTATGTTGAGCCTCTGGATGGAATTTTAATTTCGAATTTAATTTATTGTAGACATAGGCTGATTGAGCAATATACTGACGCTTTGCAAAGACTGTGTGAACACGCGATGTGTGCACCACCCTATCATTGCGTCTTTTATTCTGGTCTCCTAGGTTACGTGGGGTAGATTTATGCAGGTATAAGGTCATGTTTAAAAGGTATAGCTGCCTTACTGTTAGCAAACCACACGAACTATATAGTGTGTTTGTCGGATATCTGTATAGTTTAAAATACATGACCTTTAAAAGTGACCGCTGAGCTCTTTCGAGTTCAAGTAACTTAGTTTTGGCGGCTCCTCCCCAGACCGGAATGCAGTATGTTGTAACAGATTGTGCCAGCGCAATATAAATTTTACTAAGCAAGTTCTGAGGCATTACATAGCGTAGAGTTTTAAAGATCCATATCAGTTTTCTTACACGAGAGATATTAGCATCAATCTGTGCCTGCCACGATAAACACTCATCAATTATAATGCCTAAGTATCTAGTAGAGGTGACTCGTTGTACGTTTTGACAATTTCGATTTAGGTCTGTACTCATCACATTGTCCCGGATTGTTATATTAAAGCCTGGACCTGGTTTAGATTTAGCACTTGGGGAAAAGCAGATGTAGTTAGTTTTAGCGATGTTTAAGGTTAGAAGGTTCGCTTTTAACCAGTTTCCAATAGTAGTTAGGCCGCATTCAGTTTTTTGGTGCACAATCTCCCATGTTTGACCAGAAAAGACAATGGCTGTATCATCCGCGTAGGAGAAGATCTTCCCACCGCTATCCCTGAGGTTACATAGGTCATTTATGTACACCAGGAATAGCGTTGGGCCGAGCACGCTCCCTTGCGGGATGCCAAAAACAACGTTTTCTTCTTCACTGTACGAGTTTTCTATCTTAACTTGTTGCTTCCTTCCCTGAAGATAGCTATTGAAGAGGGAAAGAGCTGTACCTCTTATTCCTATTGTTTCAAGCCTCTGCACAAGGATGGGAACAGAAACGGTGTCAAACGCCTTTTTAAGGTCCAGGAATACTGTTATGCATTTATACCCTTTATCTACTTCTCGAACGATTTCAGTTGTCAAAGCAATAACAGCATCCTGTGTCGAGAGCCCTTGTCTAAAACCATATTGAGAACTAGAAAGAATATTATATTTATTAAGGTAGCTTATAAGTCTTTTATTAAGTATTTTCTCTATAATTTTGGACATTGATGGCAAGACAGAAATTGGGCGATAGTTATTGACATCGCTTGTGGCCCCCCCCCTTGTGCACAGGTGTGATTAAAGAACGTTTTAAAGCGGTTGGAAATATTCCAGTTTTGAAACAAAGATTTGTTAGGCTACATATTAAGGGAACAACAAAATCTCTGGACAACTTAAGGAAGTTATTGGGTATGCCGTCCCATCCAGATGCACTCCCTGAATCAAGGGCCATCAGTATTCCATTCACTTCCCCTAGGTCAGTCTCTAGTAACACAAAAGAGCTCATTTGCGAGTGTGACTTAGAATAGCTTGGTCTGTGAGTCGTATATCCAGTCTGCGTCATAATTTCTTCTGCAAGTGTTTTACCTATTGTAGAGAAAAACTGATTAGTTCTATTCAACGAGTCGAGTGGGTGTAGTGAGATTTGTAGTAAGTGTACATTAGAAGATTTAGGTTTTTTATAGTGAGTTATATTATTAATGTTACGCCAGAGTTTTTTAGGGTTTTTAATAGAGCACGCAATTTGTTCTTTATGGTATTGTCTTTTAAGTTTTTTAATTAAGTTAGAGCAGAACGTGCGGAAACGTTTATATGTTATTTTTAATACAACATTGTGAGGATCTTTTCTCAACTGTAACTGCATTTTATTTCTAAACCTGATGCATTTTAATGCCCCTGTCGATATCCAGGGCTTTAAAATACGTTTACAGCAAGAAACTGTATGAGATACAGTGTGAAGAAGGAGAGACTTCCTGATTATCTCTATTAAAGAGTCCGCAAAATAATTAGGATCCTTATAAGTGTTAAAAACAGATATATCCGTGTCTACCAGGTGTGAATAAGCTTTTTTAAAATCAGTTATTTTTTTATATTTTGCAATATATTTAGTTTGATACAAATGTGAAATTTTTAATAAGACAATAGAGTGGTCAGTAATTGTAGTATTCAAGATTACAACACTAGCAGAGTTCTTAGACTTTTCAAGTTTTAGCAACATGTGATCGAGGCAACTCTCTCCTCTAGTAGGCAAGGAGTGTCCTGGTAGAAAGCCATGAACTGATGTCATATTTAAATATGAAACTCTATTGTTCCTTACTTGCGATGTCTCCGTGGATCTTTCAATTAAGTTTATATTTATATCCCCGGTAATGATAATATTTTTGTGGGTGTGAATTGATTCGAGATGAATATCTAATGAATTTATGAAGTTTTCCGCTGATACGTTAGATGGTGACCGATAAATTCCGATTATTGTGAAATTTTTGACAGTAATTTGTAAAGCAGAGGCATGTGAAATGCTAATTTCTTTGACCTGGGGTATATGACAACTTCTAACGTATGCAACGACTCCATCATTTTGATTTAGATGATTAGACGTATAAAATGACGTATAATTACTTAGAACTGGTATGGGTTTGTACGAGTTAAGCTACGTATGCTACAGATACATACATTACTGGATTAAGGTAATAACCACCAAAAAAGCTTGTAACTTTAAGTCCTAATGAAATATCTGTAATCCATGACGATGAATAAATTAATTGATTACATTTTTATTGATTTTTATTTTATTTCAATAAATAACCCTAATAATATTAGTTTTTATTATTTAGTAATAAAGTACTATAAATCAGTTCAAAAAACAGCAAAATAGATATTTGCCAACTTTTTGGCATATTTCGAGCGCGCGATCGATTGGTGCGTCAGTAGTTCTCGTTCAATTTGCTCCCGAATACACTTGCGTACACGAAAGTTGTACCCTTTGTTTTTGTTACGAGTTGTTGTTTTAAATTTTATTTAACTTTAGGACACCGGGAAAAAAGAAGAATAAAAGGGGTAGCAGTTTTGTTAACTAATTGTGACGACGAGAACATATTATTTCATTTCATTATTATTTTAGATGTTTTTTTAAATATATTTTTTACTTTTAAATGTATTTATGTATTACTAGCTTTTGCCCGCGACTTCGTCCGCGTGGAATAGTTACTTTGGGCTAACGTTAAATTTAACCCCGATTTTGAAGCATTCTTCATTGGCGCTCCGCTCCTATTGGCCTTAGCGTAATGATACAATATAGCTGTGCCCGCGACTCCGTCAGCGTAAGTTAATGTATTGGTAATATTGTTTAGATCACGTTCACATGAGGCTTAAGTACCTAGAGAACGATTCGACCGCGAGACGCGTCGAGCGCGGCGACCGATTCTCAAAAATAATCCTTATAGCATGATTCAGTGTTCACGCGCGATGGCTTATTATTATAAGCGTATTTCATGTATAACTTTGGTGTTTCTATACCGATTTATATGATTCTTTTTACGGTTTCGTAGCCGAATGGCAAAAAACGGAATCTTTATAGTTTCGACATGTCTGTCCGTCTGTCTGTCTGTCTGTCTGTCCGTCCGTCCGTCTGTCACAGCAATTTTATTCCGAAACTATTAGGACTATACATGTGAAACTTGATAGGTAGATGTATTCTGTGAACCGCTTTCCGATTTTGAGAAAAAAATTAAAAAAATATTTAAAATAAAGGGGGGCTCCCCATACATGGAACTAAACCTGAAAATATTTTTTTTTCATGAAATCGATGCATGTGTGGTATCTATAGACATTTCTTTAAAAACGACATCGGGGTTTCTAAAACCACTTTTCCATAAAGTCAATCGTTTAAAACATATAAGCTTCCAAAGTGGTAAAATGTGTGTGTGGCGGACACAACCTCTAACTTCTATAATAATGGAGTGAAAAATCTAAAAAAAATATATGTCTGTAGATCTTAATATAAACTTTCAACCAAAATTAGTTTGAACGAAATCAGTTCAGCAGTTTTTGAGATACAGAATATTTTCTAAAACCGCAAATATAACTTTGTAATTCATACAAACACTATGAAAAACAAATTTATTCGGTGCAGTTGTAAAAAATGTAAAAAAGCCAGTTTTAAGAAATTTGTAAGGTTTTTTTTTTCAAAACAAATTTATTTGGCGCAGTTGTAAAAAATGTAAATAAGCTAGTTTTAAGAAATTTGTAAGGTTTTTTTTTCGTCAAATAAATTTGCATATTATATTATAGTTACTACGGAACCCTTCATGGGCGAGTCTGACTCGCACTTGGCCAATTTTTTTATGGAATAGTTAATAATGTTAACTTTTTCAATTAGGGGTTGACTGAGAGTGTTATAAACGTAAGAGTAGACAAATATTATAATCAGAAAGCTTCGAACTGCTAAGCTATCGGGAGTTACACGTGTTATTGTGAGTCAACCATAAAAGTTAGACATATGCTGTCGTGGGATATTTTTTATATAATTTTAAGGAGAACATTTCCGTCATGAAATGATTTGTGTAGCTTTAACCATTAAGGTTGCACACGCGACGGAAGCTTAAAAAATGGAGTAACTTCTCCCGTTTTCCCAATATTTCCCTTCACTGCTCTGCTCCTATTGATTGTAGCGTGATGAAAAGTATACTATAACCCACTCAGGAGTATGAAAAATAATTGTACCAAGTTTCGTTAATATCCGTCGAGTAGTTTTTGTTTCTATAACGGTTATACAGACAGACAGACAGACAGACAGACAGACAAAAATTTAACTGATTGCATTTTTGGCATGAGTATCGATCCTTAATCACCCCCTGATAGTTATTTTGGAAATATATTTCATGTACAGAATTGACCTCTCTACAGATTTATTATAAGTATAGATATCTATTTTATTTATAATACCGAATTAACGAATGAATTCCTCTTCTTTCTTTAACATTCTTCTGAACAGCTATGATTAAAAATAAATGATGACAATAACCATAGAATAATGGCAAGCAGTAAAAGTAACCACTTTTTTCTTTCACTAAGTGCACGATGCGCGAACTTACCCCCACTACGCCAAAACCTTGCCAAGTTATTTGGCGACAGGTATAACTGCTCTTTGAAATGCGCGTGGAACACGACGCGAGTGAGCTAACCCTGCTCGCCGTCCGCAGGCCCGCGTCTTCGATGTGACTCAGGCTGGCTGTACAAATCTTAAAATAGCTCGCATTTAACTAGGTCAATAGGGCACATTATGTGCCGGCTAAACACCTTTAGGGCCGAGTCACACCGGAATGGCAGCGGCCGGCAGCGACGCGGCGAGCACTTTCAGTGTGAAATAATTTTAAACTTTAACTACATACTTAAAAGACCAGTATCGCTTGAAAAGGTCGCGAGGCCACCCGCGGCGACGCGAGCGGCCGCGCGTCTTGTTGGTGTTTCCGCCCGCGGCTGCCGCTGGCGTCGCCCGCGGCCGCTGCCATTTCGGTGTGACTCTGCCCTTATTTCAGAATTTGTGACGCTACATAATCTTAGATAACTATTTTGAAGATTTGTCCAGCCAGCATAGGCGTAGGAAGGGGGGGAGCCGGGTGGGCCGTGCCCACCCCAGAATGGTCTGGTGCCCACCTGAGAATTTTTACTAACAATAAATTATGGCCAAAAAATCTGGCCAAGTGCGAGTCGGACTCACTCATGCAAGGTTCCGTTATGCGATACATGTTAAATTAATTTATGTGAAAATTTTCATTTCGTACGTTAAGAGTTGACGCAACTTTGATAAGCGATCATCGCTTCTACTACTGGGGGCCAGGCCCCCCCTGGGAAATATCTCTGGATACGCCAATGCCAGCCAGCCTGAGTCACATGCGTCTTCGGTGGCAGGGGAAAGTGACTCGCGATCCCCAACGCTCGGGGCGTCTCCTGTGCGGCGTGAGGAAGAAATTTGTCTCTTCCTCATGCGTTCAGCCTCATCTTTCGCTAGCACGACTGCTTGGCAGGAGGCCACAGCATCCCATTCCAGCTCGTCCCGCACCATGGTCGCGAGAGGTCGCCGCCGCCGATCACTTCCACGAGAACATGGCGATGCTCAACCCAAGCAGGGCACACCTCCACTGTGTGCTCCAACGTGTCCTCCGATTGTAACAGACCTGGTATTGTGTCATATAACAGGTCTTTACCTCATTGAGTTATAAAAGTCGGAACACTATAATTCCTTTTTCTTTTTCTTCGTTTTCTTCTTCTTCAACTTCCGATTTAAGTAATATCATAGCAAGATCAATGTACCAAGATTAATGTATCATAGCATGATCATTTTACACACGTTTCAGCTACGAGAGTCAACTGGCAAGTGATTCAATAGCACTGCTGTTGATGCCCATTACTACACGTAAAAGAGTGCGCGCGTATTCGCTTTAGTTGTAAAGAATTTGACGCTTCGATGCGCTTATACTTATGGTATGCTCTGCTATTAGCTCAGACTACAAGGTCTGGTGAGTAAGTACGACTTCTACTTTTTCCAGAATTTGGATAACTTCATGGCCGGGAAAAAATTCAATAGGTACCTACCTACTTAGGTGCCCGAGAGCACAGAATAATTTTTATACTGTGCCAAGAGGCAGTACCTACAAAATGCCTTGGAAGAATTTGTTGTCTTCCGTCCAGCTGATTTCTTCATGAAAGGCATCAATGAGCTACCTACCACTGCGTTGGCAAAGATGCATTGATTGCATGTCTTACTTCGAACATAGCAATTAAACTCCGCCCCTAAGACGACCCACTGCTCCCGTCCGTCCCGTATGTCACAGCCATTTTATTCCGCAACTATTAGGACTATACATGTGAATCTTGGTAGGTAGATGTATTCTGTGAACCGCTTTCCGATTTTAAGAAAAAATATTTAAAATAAAGGGGGCTCCCCATACATGGAACTAAAACTGAAAATATTTTTTTCATGAAACCTATGCGTGTGTGATATCTATAATTCTATAGACAGGTCTTTAAAAATGACATTGAGGTTTCTAAAACTACTTTTTTCATAAAGTTAATCCAAAGTGGTAAAATGTGTCCCCCCCCTAACTTCTATAATAATAGAGTGAAAAATCTAAAAAGCTTCTATCTTTCAACCAAAATTGGTTTGGACGAGATCGGGTCAGCAGTTTTGTGAGATACAGTATATTTTCTAAAACCGTAAATATAACTTTGTAATTCATACAAACACTGAAAATCAAAGTTATTTGGCGTAGTTGTAAAGAATGTATATAAGCTAGTTTTAAGAAATTGGTAAGGTTTCTTTTTGTCAAATAAATATACATATTGTACTTACATATTATAATAGTTACTGCGGAACACTTCATGGGAGTCTGACTCGCACTTGGCCAATTTTTTTATTCACAATTCAGTAGAGGGGAACTAATTTCATAAAATGTAGGTCTACTTATAGGATGCTACTGAATAATACCATTACCTTGATTTCATAATTTTTATTTAATAAGATAATTATAAAAATTCAACCATTACATGCAAAACTTATAAATAAGTTTTGCATGTAATGGTTGAATTTTTATAATTAATGTTTGATTAATGATTATTCAACAAGTTACAAAAATTAAATATTATAATAATTTAGAGGGGGTAGATCAACATTATTAGCTTTGAAGCCAATCTCAAACATTAACAAATCAGGAAATCTATTTTACATGTTCATTCCAGATAGTATAAAGAATGACTGTCTATACACGAGGCAGTATACATTTTGTTGTTTGCTTTAACTGCTTGTATCAAAAATAATTTAGTTTAGATTCAACTGCAAATCGGGTCTTTTGTTTCGATTTTTATTTTTTGGATGATTCAGCAGAAAATCCAAAGCTCAGTATACATACACATCCTATCTCCTACCTTGACCCATGTCAATACATTTTTGCAACAAAAACATTAACAATTAAATGACCTGTGAGTTAAGATTAATATTCTTGTGATGAACTATTAGTATTAGAAGCTTGTTTACTTTTCATAGTCTTCTTTGGTAAAAGCTTCTGTTCGATATGAGGTATCACGCCACCCTGTGATATGGTCACACCTTCCAGCATTTTGTTCAGTTCTTCATCATTCCGCACAGCCAGCAAAATGTGTCGAGGTGAGATTCTGGTCATGATAAAATATTCTTAGAATGTTGTTGAACTTAAACTATTTTTTTTTAATACTAAGGGTAGTTCAGTCCGTAAAGTGTAACTTATTACATTGCAAAAATTTTAAACAAAGGGTATAGATTTCTAGTAGGTATAAAAATAAAATAATTTACAAACTTATTTATAGTGAGCATTGATTGAAAAAACTTTATTCAAAGTAAGTTTCTTGCTTTATGTAAGCCCCTACTACTACTAAGGAGTTCCCTAGATATGGTTCCATTACCATCAGAAGAGTTAGCCTAATTTACATTTAGTTCATATTAAATAACGAATGTGGGTATGACTACCCTACCCTCATTCATTGTTTCATCATTACGGTATAAAAAATTATGTTGATTTAGCAAGCTGACCTGCTTTTGTTATTATCCTCTGCTGCCTTTGCCGCTAACTCCAAGATCTCAGCAGCCAAGTACTCAAGAACCGCAGCCATATAAATTGCAGCGCCTTCAGCAACACGAGGTGCATAGTTGCCGTTCTTGAGAATCCTGTGAATTCTGCCCACAGGTAGTATTAAACCCGCGCGACTACTGCGAGTTTTGGTTTTCTTCCTCATCTTAACTGGGCCATCGTTCTCTGTGAAAATGACAGAAAGTAAGATTTTATAGCAATAAAAGCCCTAGTTACTTTTTTTTCATATTTAAACTGAACGGAAATAAAATTGGGCCAAAATAACAATACAATTTATACTCACCACTTCGGCTAGCTGGTTTAGCAGGCATATCTAAATTATTAAATTGTAAAACGATACAACTTCTTTGCACTAGATCGTAACAATTTTAAAAGTTAAAACGTTAAATTCAAACGACAAGCAAAGCAACGGGTCAACGGAAAATGAATAACCACTAACCAGAATGAAAGTATAACTTGTACTCTGTGCGTTAGTGTTGGGCACTGAATGAACGAAATAGTCAAAGAGTATGTAATACACTATGTTTAAGAGACGGGACTTAGTACTAAAAAAAAAAACTTTTTACCAAAAAATTAAACCGACTCCCAAAAAACACTGCAAAGTGAAAAATAACTTTAATTTCGGTAGTCGGTGTCTTTAGTTTTGTTTTTTCGTTTTTGGCACCGACTTCCGAAATTAAAGTTATTTTTCACTTTGCAGTGTTTTTTGGGAGTCGGTTTAATTTTTTGGTAAAAAGTTTTTATTTCACTCTTTTTAGTTGGATGATTTTTAATTTACCTAGTTACAAGAGCCTAAATGTCAACTACTTATAACCTTTTACAAAATATTGCTTTTCCCAATGCTGGGCCGTTAATTGTTGAGGAGTTCTCCTGGTACTTCACCATCAGCTCTACATCACCATATGCATTGTAACGAGCATAAAGTGCTTAACATCCATATTCAAGTAATCGAATCGCAATCCACTCAATACTTTTTATTGAGTAGTTTCGGCGGCCATCTGTGGTCTTCATCATCAGTTCCACTTCCCCAAATGGTACTTTTTGAGAGCAACTGCACAAGTTACTATAAGAAATACCCAAAAAGCCATAGGTGTGCCTATAATATTTGAAGAGTTCCCTCGATTTCTCCAAGTTCCCATCATCAGATCCTGACTTTGGTGATAATGGTACCAATTTCGAAGTATACCCATTCGAACAAAAAAAGAATTTTCCAAATCGGTTCAGCCGTCTTCGAGTACTCGATGATCATACATAAAAAAAAAAAAAAAAAAAAAAAAATATACGCGTCGAATTGATAACCTCCTCTTTTGGTCGTCGGTTGATAAAAACAGGTAAAAGTTCACTTCAATACCAACTGAACGAACATACACGGGGAACAAGACGTCATACAACAGTACTACCAACCTATCAGTCTAAATAGTGCTGAGCAATGGTAGAACTTCTTTATCGATATCGATAAAGTATACTGGTCGGTAACGGGCTTTCTTTTAACTTTTCAAATTTATGAAAGGATTTGTGTTGAAATAAAGCAAGGATTGTAGTTTTTAAGAAATCCAGTATATTCTTAATTATACAACTACTACAGATTATTAGACTAAATAATATAATTATGTCAATGATTGCAGTAATTTAATCCCGATCTTCTTCTGTACGCAAACACATAGCGGTCATAAACATTTCATATTTCATTCGATGGAGCTCCGTCGTCAGAACGTCAGTGACTATGTCCTCTTTATTCTTGTATTTGATAATCATTAACTGCAGCGTTATTGAAATGAAAATATACCAAATAACTTTATATGATATGAGACGCACCCTCTACAGTCAGGTGCTCGGGAAGATACTTTGTGTTTTAACTAAGAAAAAATTTCAAAAATGTCCTGTGACTAAACTAGTGATCTGATTTTTGATGTGTTGCCTGAAAATTGTACATAACGCAAATGCGGTTTCATTTAATGCCTCTCGCAAAAGTAATTGTTTATAAACAATGTTAATAAAAATTAACATTGTTTATAAACAATTACAAACAGACACAACATTTATCGATAATTGATAAGAACCATTTGCGTTACAGCACATCACTATCACAAAATAAAATTGAAAATTAAATGATCGATTAAGCCTTTTAGTACCATGTTTTAAATAAAATATAGAATCAAATATCTAATTCAATACTTCTCGAGCCTCATCTAATGGAAATTTTGCTATAAACTTCCTTTTTTCATTACCTTTACGACTTCACAAGTACGATACTTCACAAGTTATAAATCGGCTATTAGGTGGCATTATGGTACAATTATGTTTACTGAACAAGATCACACTTGTAACAAATTAAGATAAAAAATTAACCGTAACTAACTGCCAGAAAATAATAAGCACAAACTTACAAAATACTACAAGACACACGACAAGTAAACATATAATATGGCTGACTGTCATGAAAGAAAGAGAAAGCGCACGGAACAGGTGAGACAGCAAAATCTACCATTATTTACCCCTCAAAAACCATACAATTTTTTTCGCCTTGAAGTTGCAGTAGCCTGGAAATAGTAAATATATTCGAGCGTAAAATTAAATCGAGAATATAATTGTTTTTAATGGTTATCTTTTTTATATTAACAAATAATATAAAAATAATTCCATTTCACTCTCTAAGGACATTCACAATCTGTAAGATTATACATACATTTATAAATTTATTGTTATCCAGTACTGAATCATGCCGTTAATCGATATTACACCCTATAAAATCAGATGAGATAAATTTTGTTGTGATAAATTTTTTAAAATCATTAACAATTATTTTTGATATTATACCCAAAAAAGTGGCTTAATCAATGAGGCTTAATACGAATCGCGAATCTACTTTGCCGCTCTACAGTGGGTGAGGGAATTTAAATTTAAAAGATTGTTTAGTAATTTATGCTCGGTTTTAGCTATTAATATTTATTTTTTTTTAGTTCTGAATTTAGATGATTTATATGAAAAAACATCTGGAATTAGTTCAAAATGATAAAATCGTCGTTGCGCTTGCAAAAGGCGCTATGTGGTAAATAGTCATTTTCGTTCATTTATAAAGAAGTTACTACCATTGTGCAGCACTATTTAGTCGGATAGGTTGGTAGTACTGTTGTATGACGTCGTGTCCCCGTGTATGTTCGTTCAGTTGGTATTGAAGTGACATGTTACTTGTTTTTATTTTTTTAGTTCTAAGTCCCGTCTCTTAAAACATAGTGTATTTATTAGTTCCTTGATTAGACGTGTAAAAGTAACGAAAAAAAGTGTACCCGTATGTATTTGTTACTATAGCCATTAGTACTCGTTACTATCGTATCGTTACTCGTTACTTTGATACGACATACATAATATACAGTTACAGACCAACACACCGAGTCGTATTGCGTTTTCGTACGGTATGACGCACGGTGGGCTGAAAATCGGCTTTCATAGACTTAGGCATTTTATTTTGCAAGTGCGAGTTTTTTTGCCGGATATCACTTCTATTAGTTATAACAATATACAAAAATGACACCAGAATTGATTCTGCACAGAAACGAAGGAATTATAATTTTTTTACGAAAATTTTGTATGGAGCTAGTATGAAAAATCGAAATATCTCTAAAACGGCAGCGATAACCGTAATATCCTTATAGGGGGTTATAGTACTAATTATTTATGATTTTTTGACATATGTTACATAATGGTTGTAGATGCCTTTTTTTTTTTTAAATCGTCAAAATATTTTTATTTATTTTTACATATTTAAACGTTCCTTTTAGTGTTTAAGTTGAAGAATTCAGAGCTTTAACAACTCTTATCATAAAATAGCATCACCCCTATAGACCTGAAGGACTAGACAGAGGTGTGTAGTGTCTTGTTGATCTTGTAAGATTTCCAACAATACCAAATAGTTGAATATCAGTGTCAAAGTGCCCATGCTGTCGCTTCTTTTTGAAAGATAGGGGAATGAAATTGTTAATTGATCATACCCTAAAAGTATGATTACAACATAACCGGACACATAATAATAATAATATCCTTATAGGGGATTATAATACTAACATTATTTATTTTAACATATGAAACTGTTCAAAACGATCCATGAACTGTGTCAAAGTTAAGAACATCGTTAGGAAGCATGCTTTTTCCCCAAATATATGAATAAAAAAGAGAATATGTGAAAAAAAAGACTGTATATAAACTTTTTATTGATAGGTAATTTAAATAAAACAGAAGTAACAAAAATAATATCTAATAAATTCAATTATACAAAATACATATTTGAAACTATAATTTATGAAATTATTAACTAAACATATTGGTACAATAAACTAACATAAATAACAAAAGAACATAAAGAAAAATAATTAAATTTTACAAATTTTCTTTACAACTTTCGTTGTCGGACTCCAATTCCGAGTCAGAATCCAGATCGGATATACCTACAAACTCGAACTCAGTTTCCGGAAACTGTATTAGGTCGAGAGTTTCAGCAAAAAAGGTTGTCTTCCTTTTGGCATCTAACTTCGGCCTTTGTGCACTTAGAAAAGGATCCGAAGAAACAACAAGCATATTTAGGATATCTTGATTAGAATCTTGCCTGCTTCTTTTCCGCGAATGATGTTCCCGGAACCTCCTAAAATCTTTGTTTCGAGACTCTGAGGCTTCTTCCGAGAGAGTCCCAATCGGGACAATATCATTTTTTTCGATTATGTCAGCTCCGTGTATTAATAGTTTATGTACGGTTGATGACATGTAGTACCAGTCGTATAATTCCACGTACTTTTCTGCTGTTTTGCGAGCAAAATCTTTAAATTTGATGACATCGATCTTCTCACCAGATGTTATTGCTTGCAAAATAACAGCAAATCTTTTTATCAGGTTTTGATCCAACCCAGTAATAGCTGCAGTTTTATTGGGAAACTCGAAAAACTTCCTTGCGGTATTCCCGTCATTGGTAGTTCCCGAGCCTTGTTTTACTATATCAATTAACAGATTGAGCTCCTCTTTAAATTTATTTTGAATGTTTTTTTTTCTGTTTTGTAACATATCTTTATGCTCATTACTTCTTGCTGCCCACTGTTTGAAGTCAAGTCTGTACGCAATGTGTAACAGACATTCCATGCAATTTATACGGGCATGTAGGGATGATAGGCCAAATTCATATATGTCAGAACACACAGTTTTTGATGTTACAGCATCTAAGTGGTTCATTTCTGTTGGTTTTGCTAAGCACAGGTAGCATGATGCATTTGATCTAGCTTCAGAAAGGTACGTGCAGACTTTTGCGTCGATCATTGTCATCATTAGTTTATGAGTCACCCTGTTACTATTAATGCACTCTGTGGGGTTAAGGGCCTCAATTTCCTCATCCATTTTTCTTTTGTTATCAATGACAACTGCATGGCTTTCTTTTACAAAAGTGAACTGAACCGGACGACAATAAAAAGTTGAGCATGGTTTCGGGTTTGTCCATATAGTATTATCTCCATCTGTCAGTTTCAGTGGCACCAAGGAGGTCATGAAAATGCTTGAATCATCATGCTCGCCGTCCATTTTCTGCTTGTATCGGCTTTGATTGGAAGCACCATCAAATCCCCACTTCGATATCAGCTTTAACTGCTTATTTTCCACATTATCAGAAAGACTTTGAAGAATCCGCTTCACCGTGATGTCAAGTAAAGCTTGAAGTGTAATTATTCTAGCTGATGAATCCGTAACTGATACTGATTGATTAGGAGGGTAGCATGCAAGCTTAGTTTGTTGCAGTTTATAGTAGGATGGGTAAATATCCTTAGCACCTTCCCGAATGGCAGTCTCTCGCAACGTAATATATTGCCACTTTGAAAGCTTAAGTGAAAGAAGCAATCCAAGTGCTTTCTCTGGTGTAAATATTACTGTTTTCTTAATGCTTTCCTTGATTTTAACGGCAGCTTCTGGATTTTTGATCATATAATTGATTACAGATGCGATATCTTCATAACCTTCTTCTTTTAAACGTGCTGCAGCTGCATATGCCAATTCACAGGAATCCTCGCCTATGTGCTCACTAGATCTTCTCTTTTTCTATTTGCTTCCCAGATCTTTGAATGGTTTTCGGGACCTTTTTGTCATTGTTCCAACAGTCGATGATGTCGAAGGTTCTGGAGAGACTGAGCGTGCTCTTGGTATCTCATCAACAGTTGGTTCTTGATTTATTAAAGTTTGCACGCAACTCGGCCAATCAATATTTGCTTGCAACCACTCTCCGTACGTATTTCTAAACTTATCAAAGAATCGTTTAGATTTCTGCCACCTGTTTAAAGCAGCTCGCGTGAATCTCCGGCAAAATTCTTTGAGAGTTACTTGATCTTCGGCAGAAAGGCAATCGCCTATGCGGGACACAATTGCACTAAACAATACTTCATGATTAAATGAAGGACACTCACTTTTTAGAAGAACAAACAAATCTAAGTTGGTGATTAAACTTTCCATTCTAAGATTTTGTAGTCGCAAAGCAAATAGTTTTAGTGTTAGCAGTTACACGGTTGTGAACAATCTAAATTATGGAACAAAATTATAGCCCTTTTATTGTATAAAGTCAATAATTAGTTAACTACCCTCATTAAAGTTATAAAAGATATGATAATAAAAATTTATAATCGTCAAAAACATTTCGTAGAACTCATAGTAGAACTAATCAACATTAGCAAATCACATTAGCTCACTAATTATAAAAAGGTGAATGCAGTTCTTAGTTGGTATTGTTGCGAGATATTTCAAATCATTTAATCACTTAATAGGCTCATTAGAATCAGAAGACTACAACCATCATTCTAATTACTTAATTACTTGTCATCAGACTCATTAGATGACTACACAATATGTTATTTTGTATTTTGAACGTATGCAAGGTTTTAAAATTCCTTTTGTGTCGATATTATTATGTGTCCGGTTATGTTGTAATCATACTTTTAGGGTATGATCAATTAACAATTTCATTCCCCTATCTTTCTAAAAGAAGCGACAGCATGGGCACTTTGACACTGATATTCAACTATTTGGTATTGTTGGAAATCTTACAAGATCAACAAGATACTACACACCTCTGTCTAGTCCTTCAGGTCTATAGGGGTGATGCTATTTTATGTTAAGAGTTGTTAAAGCTCTGAATTCTTCAACTTAAATACTAAAAGGAACGTTTAATATGTAAAAATAAATAAAAATATTTTGACGATTTAAAAAAAAAAAGGCATCTACAACCATTATGTAACGTATGTCAAAAAATCATAAATAATTAGTACTAAAACCTCCTATAAGGATATTACGGTTATCGCTGCCGTTTCAGAGATATTTCGATTTTTCATACTAGCTCCATACAAAATTTTTGTAAAAAAATTATAATTCCTTCGTTTTTGTGCAGAATCAATTCTGGTGTCATTTTTGTATATTGTTATAACAAATAGAAGTGATATCCGGCACAAAAACTGGCACTTGCAAAATAAAATGCCTAAGTCTATGAAAGCTGTTTTTCAGCCCACCGTGTGACGTCGCGGCGTTGCATCATTCGTAATTTGTATGCATTTTTTAAATCTAAATTTAGTTTGATTTAATAGGTTGGAATTACAAGTAAACTGCGACGAAATCAACTGAATTTACAATCGATGGAACTAATTAAAAAATATTTTTATTTGGGAGTTTTTAATATTATTTGAGAATGACATATCACACTAATATATCGCAATCATTGCAGTAAAAACATAGTGAAATATTTGGATAATGAATTTTCAAAAATCTCCTTTTTCAATTAAATAAGCATCGTTCTTAGTAACGTATGCTTTTAAATACACCGAATGCTCGCGCATGCGTAAAACACGAAAAGGAAACTGCATTCAACACTCGCATCAACGGCACTTGCGCGATCTGAAACAGTTGTAACGAAACATGCGAGTAACGAATTGCATTCGTGAGTAACGATTCGTTACTCGGTACTTGATGGCGCACCCGTATCTCAGTAACGAATACATACGGTTTGCTACAGCTTTAGGGTAGTTCTCGCGTTTCGTGCAAATTAAAAGAATTTACGAGAAAAATACAGAATTTTTTTTTTCAGTGCCAGAGCATAGCTACTTGAAAAATAGAGTAGCTATATGCGTATCACTGAATTATACGCAACATTGACAAAGATATGTGCTTTATAATTTTTTTCGTACGTATGGTAATGAGATAAGAAATTTGGTTATATTCTGGATAATGGTAATGGTAATGAGAACGTACATAAAACAAAGCAATTTAAATTCGTGTTTTATTTTTATATAAATTGAATACTTGAATTGAGTTTTACTGACATAATAGAACTAATCAACAATGTAACAAAACAACTTTCAAAACATTTTTTGTTAATTATGCGAACCTACAAGCTATATATAATCAAACTCCACATTATTAATTACTCAGTCTCAAAAATAAATGACAGTCTCACTTAGACTTACTTATTAAACGTAAAAACTAATAGGAACGTTAATCACAGTTTTAAATGGGAAATAATAATGGTTCCGAAAAACAAATTAATCTACAGCGATCTGTGGCCGACTATTATTCTAATTAACCAGCGTTATAATGAATTACCGACAAAAAACCCAAAACATAAACGAAAAAAAATATCCAATTTAACAACAAATAAGAGCATGTACAAATTACATTTTCTCCTAAAAAAAATGGATCTTCGAATAACAAAACTAAACTTCCGAATAGAATACTGAACCTCCGACAAAATTACTAAGTTACCGACAACAAAGGTTTTGTTAAAATAATCATATTTTTACAACTTGCATGAACTATTTTAATTTCTATTGTTGGTTATCAAATTTATTTTTTAACACTCAATAATAATGAAAATACCTCAACTGTACGGCCCGCGCGATCGGGCTCGGGTCGCGTTCCGCTGTTTTCGCGTGCGAGTTCGAAAGATCCGAGCGCAGTGCGCTTGCAACGACCGATCCTTGCGTGTTTTGTCTGTTTATGTTACAAAATTAAATAGTTTGTGTAGCTGTTGGTTTCATATTATAATTTCAACGAACTAATAAATCTACTAAGGATACTACTAACTTACTATATCTCTCTATCAGTTTTATAAAAAATACGTTTGTAAACATTTTTTAGGGCTCGCTATTAGATTCAAGCTCGCGACTCCGCCCATGGAAGCGAAAGCACTACCTGTAGGACAAAAAAGGAAACGGGGTCGTTCTACTAAATCCAGACCACAGTTAAAGATAATTAAGATAGGTACCTACTGACAACTAACTACCTGCCTCCCTATTTAGTTCATAAATACAATTATGTATACCTAACATTTTCTACTACCTATTAAAACTACACTTTCATAATAAACTGAGTTTTGTTTTATTTTTATCTTTGTTCTCGCTGACATTATAAAAACTAGGAAATTTGTCGAATAATAATACAGTATAATAGTCAAATATTCTGAGAAATCAAAGTCTACTTGGTTTTCGATTAAAGCATGGATACGACTGTTCTAACTTTTTAACGCCTGAAATAAGTACCGATATCGAAGCATACCCGTGGTAAGTAAAATTCATGATAAATGATGCAAGTAAAAGTTATTGTTAAAAGTACATTTTTATATTTTTTATAAGTTTCTGTATAACCACTCAGAATAATATTTTCAGTATAATGTTACAGTTAAAATAGCACCACAGTTTATGAAATATGAAAGGTCATTTATGAATTAATAGTAGGCAAGTAAAGATAAAAATTACAAAGCATTGTTTTCAGTAGAACGTAATTTATGCTGGTAGAAAAGTATTATAGCAATAAACAGTCATGTTTATTTTTCGAAGATTTCAGTAACTGATTCGGTCGTTTCGTCATTTTAATTCGGACAAAAGTAGTCGGAAAGTTAGTATTTTAGGCAGTAGATTTAATATTTTGAGTAAGGACAATTCTTCTTTTTTTGTCGGAGCTTTTATTACTACCCGTTTTAAATTATTATCATCACAGCAGCTTTGAGCTCAGAATATGTTATCATTAGATGAATCACTACAATTATAATTTATATTCTCCTTTGCTTGTATTATTATATCGCGATATTCATCCTTTCTTTGCTTGCGTTCTGCGTTAATATGAAGTTCATCTTCATCTGAAGAGTCATCGAAAAAGTTTCTCACCACTGTCCTCTTCACTGATCTTCTTATGTCTTCTTTCAATTTTCCTTTTTGATGGGTACCACCAGAGATAAAATTCTCAAAATCTTTTTGATATTTTGTCGTATTCAGTTTCGGCTTTTTGTCAATAAAAGCCTTGTTAGACCAATGTAGTTTTATATCTGAAAGCACTGTAATAGCTTTATTTGGATTAACATTACTTGAAGAACATTTAATGTTAGGAGTTACACTGACATCCAAGCTGCTTAAAGGCTTCGGCCGTTGAGACTGGTGTGATATGTTACAGGGTTCTACATTAACATTTGCTATATCTCTAAAAAAGCTTCCTGTGGTATTTATGTCTAAAATGTCGTCTTCTACATGAATTGTAGAATTGCCCAGGACAGGCCTTGGCATATCTATAAATCCAAGATGGTACCCGTGAGAGCATATCTGTCCATTTTCACAGAAGAAGCAGCTAAGTTTTCTGAAGGTCATGGGACTGTTAGGTGACCAGAGAACTTGATGAACTGACATTGTTCCATGAAATGGTTGGACCTCGGTCGGGATTTCTTTTTCTGTAATGTCATGTTCTGAGACAGAAAGTAACTTAATGTTTTTGACTTTGCTGCCAACACGTCTCTAAAATTCTTGAAGGCTGCCAATATTTTTGCCCAGTCGCACAATTTGATCAGCAGTCTTCAAAACTGCCCCAACTCCATCCGGTGCTCCCTTACCATGTCCTGCTTCTAAATAGTTCCAAGTAATGGATTTGGGCTCAGGAAAATCTTGATGCAGTTGACATAAAAATGACATAAAACATGAGTCGGTTCCTATATTGGCTTGATGGGCTATCTGATATGAAATGTATTGTATCAATTAGCGGCGCAATTTCTTGGATATATCCAAGTTGTGGTAACAGATGACCCCATATAGCCCTTGCATCATGTTTATTACATTCACTAATACTGCAAGTACGCAAGTGGTTTAAAAATTCCGGTTTCTTGATCAATTATATAAACAACTACAGTGTGTAATGTTATTTGTGTCCTGCTTCCACCAAAATGAAAACTTTGAATTTCTTCATTAAACTGAATTGAATAATTTTCAGAAAAATCGATATGTACTACAGCCTCCATGGTAGATAATGTTGCCTTCAATGATTTTAAGTGTCTATACTGAACAACAATGTTAGCACAATGTTTAAAATATGGCTTTAATGACTTTTGCAGCTTTTCTATAATATTTTTAGGATAATCTGTTACTTTTCTCTTTGCGTTTACAATCATAACTTTTTCTTTTCCTGTTGTTACATAATTTTCTTTCTTTGTGCACCACTCGTAATAATCTATCTTGCCTTCATTGTTAAACTCTTCAAAATTTAGAGCTCTTTTTTCGCAACACTCACAAGTCCGGTTTAAGCATCTTTCACTGTAAGCGTCACAGCATAAACTTTCAGCAAAGCAGTTCCATTTGCCTCTTTGATTATTTTATTTTTATTTAGGCTCTTCACTAATAAATCAACATTCACGTGTACTTTACACGCACAGGTATTCCGATCAGACTCTTTTGGATGCAGTATCCAAAATGGGCGATACTTGCAAAAAGTGGAATATCCTATGTTAGTGTTCTGAATAGTTAAAAACTTTTTAAATAGATTAGTTAGAGTATCATTTTAATATCTTTTGTGCTTTCTAACTCCATTACGAGTTATAAATTCATTTTTTCCAGGGGATAACTTTGTGTTATCATCGTCTTCAAAAAAATCTTCAATTTGTTGTTTAATATCCAATTTAGAATAATCTTTTGAATGTTGAATTTGAGCCTTGGTTCGTACTGTAAAGTTGTTAGCCTTTCCCAATATTTTGTATTTCTTGAAGTTATCCTATTCCCTACTACAATGTCGCTGAATACACACGTTTTTCTTTCTTCATAAGGCCACTAAACCCTTCGGATAAATTTCTGCAAACTAACTTACCAAATAATAACTTCTTTTTACTTATTCACGCTAGTTAGTGTCAACAGTTTCAACTAGTCTATCTACTTTCTCTTCTGTAGTTATCCGTCCACATTGGGCTTGCCGTATTTGGTTTTTCTTTATCATCTTAGCCAACATCCTTTTAAAAACATCTCTCTCCTTTTAAATTTTTGCTTATTCCTGTTTTAGTATACCTATTTGTTTATTGTATTTATAGCGTAGCCTCCTTTTCAAAGAATTCTTTTTTTGGCAAGGTTCACAGTCTTTATTAATTATATTATTAGTTCCGTGAGATGTTCCTTCTAATGGATCTTGTTGAATAACTACATCTGCGTCATTTTCACGATCACTCGAGAGAGGGGTGCCACCTATTAATAATTGTTGTTAAAGCGAACTGAACCTGAATACCACTGCTGGTTTTACTAGACTTTTCCTATCTTTTAGGGGACTGTTTTAGGTGAAGTAAACGCCGTGATCGTTGGTGGTAGACTGACTTTTAATAAAAGAAAAGAAAAAATATCAAAAATAATTAACATTCGAAATATGAAAACACTGTAAAAAGTACATCAAAAAGTATAAAACTATAAAAAAGGTGCGTCGCGCACATTCCTCCCCCCCAAGTTAAGCCCACAGCTTGAGCAGCTTCTTCAAGGGCCTCCTCAGTATGCCCGCTGCAGTTCTGACGTCTGCCACTCGGATCACCCCATCGCGGCCCGGGTAAGTCGCTGAGATGCGTCCTCTCGGCCAGGAGCCTCTTGGCAGGTTGCCGTCAACTATCAGAACCAGATCGCCTACAGCCAACTCTGGAATATCACCTTGCCCGGGTCTGGGAATAAGATTCGGCAGGTACTCTTTAACCCAGCGCTGCCAGAAGTGGTCCGCCAGTCTGACCGCTTTCCGCCAGCCGCTTCTTGATACCAGATCTCGGTCCGTCAAGGCTGCTGGAACAGGGCGCCCCGACGAAGCTGCGAGGAGAAAATGATTCGGAGTAAGCGCCTCTACGCTGCCGGGCTCTACCGAGACGTGCGTCAGGGGGCGGGAGTTGATGAGTCCTTCTGCTTCTGCTAGCACGGTTTGCAGAACTTCTTCTGTCGGAGCACGTTCGGTGAGGGTCGTTCGGAGTGCTGTCTTCACACTTCTGACCAGTCGCTCCCATACTCCACCCATAAACGGGGCCGACGGAGGAATGAAGCGCCAACTGATTTTCTCCCTCGCAGCATATTCCATAGCTGCGTTCCCGTAGAGTGCACGGAGTTCTCTTCTTACCCCGACGAAAGTGGTGCCATTGTCAGACCAGATCTCAGAAGGCGTTCCTCTGCGAGCCACGAAGCGCCGGAGACTCATTATAGCAGAATCCGTTGACAAGCTTCCAACGACGTCCAAGTGGATGGCGCGGACGACTAGGCACGTGTACAGAGCGACCCATCTCTTCTCCCGTCTTCGGCCAACAGTCACCTGAACTGGCCCGAAGTAGTCTAGCCCAGTGAAAGTGAAGGGGCGTTTGTGGTGAGCTAAACGTGCCTCCGGTAGATCCCCAGTAGGTGGCTGGAATTTCTTAGCTCGGCGAATGCGGCATAGCTGGCAACGGAAGGCAACGGAGCGGACGACATTTCTTAAACCGAGCAAGTAGAAGCTCTGGCGAAGCTCGTTGACCACGGTCTCCGTGTTGGCATGGGCGGCTCGGCGGTGGTGATGGTTCACCAGTAGCTGCACGGCAGGGTGCTTCCCGTCGAGGACGATGGGGTTCTTTGTGGCTTCAGGCACTCCCAAGGCCGCGGCAATACGGCTGGATAGGCGTAGGAGGCCGTCTTCATCCACAGTCAGCGACAGTCGGAACAGCCGACTCGTGCGAGGTATGGACAGGGGTGGTAGTCTGCTCAGACACAGTAACTCATCGGGAAATGACTCCAGCTGTGCCTGGCGCAAAATGTGCATCTCGGCCAAGCGCATATCGGCAGCTGTCTCATGCGTTGAGTGTTGAGAGCCAAAAGAGCTTGACGGCTGAAAAGAAAACGTTACTATCCCCCCTTGCTCACGTACTAAATGTTCTACATGAAACCCCCTACGTGATAAGGAGTTGATTCTGATTTTAGTTAAATATATATGAGCTCTACATGTTGCTCGTACCAATCTCAGCCAAGAGCTAAACCGCTTGGGATCAGCTGAGACAGGCACAGGCCTCTCAACGCTACCGATAAGGTGAACTGCTGCAATGGTATGTACCGGATTCCTGCTCTCTTCATTTACATTTGGGTACTCTGAGGAACTACAAGGCTCACTAGGCCAGTCAGAAGAAAGCAAGAATTCCGGACCAGTGATCCAGCGAGACTCTAGGGACAACGTAATGCGTTTTAACCGGGTTGCATCGTCAGCGACGTTCAACTCGCTAGGCACCCACCGCCAATCACTGGCACTCGTTAACTCCAGGATCTCGCCGACCCTGTGCGAAACAAAAGGCTTGAACGAGCGGGCCTCGCTTCGTAACCAACTCAACACCGTCATTGAATCGCACCAAAAAACTGAAACGATGAGAGTCGCAAATTGATGAAGCGAGACGCGCGGCGATCAACGCTCCTTGCAGCTCCAACCGCGGAATCGACACCGGCTTTAGGGGAGCTACACGGACCTTGCTGCAAATCAGTGCGAGCTTGACTTCTCCATCTTTAAGCACGAACCGCCAGTAAGCTACCGCAGCAAAGGCAGACTCACTGGCGTCGGAAAAAACATGCAGCTCGCAGTGACTTACTTCACAGCCGGCTGGACTGTAGCAGCGTGGGACCTGCAATTCCGCAACCCCAAACAAATCCTGAAAAAATAGCCTCCACGCTATACTGTCCTGCTGTGAAAGTTCTTCATCCCACTCGAGACCCTTGCGCCACGCATTTTGGAACATGATGCGACCGGTCACTACTAGAGGCGCAAGAATCCCGAGAGGATCAAAAACCCGCATCACGTGGGCCAAAACCACCCGCTTGGTAAGCTTTTTTGGTAGCCCACCCTTTTTTAATCCAATATTGAAACCGACACAGTATGTAGCGGGCTGCCAAATAAGGCCAAGCGTCCTCACAGGAGTGGCCAGGTGGCCCAAGACTACGGGTGACGTCACCGGCGCCTCCAGCAATGTCTCCTTCGGCAACAACTTCAGGGCCGACGCGCTATTGGATGCCCAGCCACGCATTTCAAAACCCCCGTTTTTGTGGACAGCGTGAATATCAGCGGCCAGTTTTGCTGCCTCATCCACGCTGTCAAGGCTGGTGATGCAATCGTCCATATAATGATCGCAAATAATTACACGCGCTGCGTCCGGGTATCGTGTCTGATGCTCGGCAGCATTTTTATTTTTAATGAAAACTGCCGTAAAGGGACTAGAAGCGGCGCCGAACATCATCGACGACATCCGGTAAACGCGCAGTGGTTCACGTGGACTATCGCGCCACAAAAACCTCTGCGCGTCGCGGTCTTCAGCGCGAATTTTAATTTGCGGGAACATTTCCCGAATGTCTCCGGTCAACCCAATTTTGCCCTCTCTGAACCGAAAAAGAATGCCTAGTAGTGGTTGAAGCAGGTCAGGACCCGGTAATAACAACGAGTTTAGTGAAACTCCCTCGGATTTGGCAGCGGCATCGTGCACAACCCGCAGCTTATTAGGTTTGTTTGGGTTGACCACGCCGAAGTGAGGCAGGTACCAAATACATGGCCCTGTGGGCGCCTCTGGACACAGTTCGGCGTAGCCCTTCCCAACCATATCGTGAACGTTGGCATGATACCGCTCCGCGTAGCTAGCATCCTTACACAACTTCTTTTCCAAGCCTAAAAACCTAGATAAAGCGAGGTTGTAACTATCAGGTACCGAAAAATCGTCAGACTTCCAAATCAGACCTACTTCAAAACGACCACTCGGCAGACGGCGAGCTGTGCGCTCAACAACCTGAATAGCACGTTTGTCATCAGCATTGCGCGCCTCTCGTTTCAAAATACCTATAGACTCGAGTTTGTACTGCTCCTTAATAAGCTGCTCTAATTCGGAACGGTCGCTCTGGCCTACAGTCGCGGACTCGAGCAGTGTGGCGTGGCTAACAACATCAACCTGAGTAGTTGAACTACAACCGAAACCGAACAATACCCAACCAAGCACAGTACGGATCGCGACAGGTTGTGACTTAGACCCCTTACGTGTGGCCCTAGATACGGTGAGATGCCAGTTGTCAATGCCAATGATGATCATCGGCTGAATGTTACCGTAACACAACTCATCTGCAAGATCCACAAGGTATGGGTATTTCGTGACGGCGTCCCTGTTGACAAACTGAGACGACACCCCTAAACCGCCAATTGATCTAGCCCTACGAATAAGGTGACTATCTTTCGCGTGAAGACCTTTGATGTAGAAGTCGACGTTCTTCGTGATCATGCCCTTCTGGCCCCTTAACACCTATCTTAGTTGCGACCTCCGCATCAATGAAAGTAGCGGTCGACCCGTCGTCCAACAAGGCGTAAGTATCGACACTACCAGACGGACCAGACAGTCACAGCGACAACTTTCAGCAACGGGCGAAGACTCACCGATCGCGCCGGACTTTCCGCTGAAAAAGAAGTTGACGCATGGGATAGGATCTCTTTCTCCCTTTCAGCAAGAGAAACTTCAGGTGCGGAGCTCGACGTGCACGGGGCGGAGCTCGACGTGGATGGCACAGGGTCGTCTTCCTCTTCTACACCTATGTGAGCCGCGGCTGCGCGCTCACTATCACTGTGCAACAACCTATGATGGCGGAATTTACAATCGCCAATGTCGCATAAACTTTTTGCTGAACACAAACTTAGCCTATGCCAACCTCCTTTGAGGCACCTGTGACAAATTCTTTTCTTTTTTATGTATTGCCACTTGTCATCTACTGACAAGGAAATAAATTTGTCACATTGCGTCAATGAATGCTGTTGTTGACATAAAACACAGGGAATTTTTCCTGCAGCAGCCGTGGATGAACTATTTTTAGGTTTTGACCGAGATTTCTCTCCAACGACTGCGTGCACCTTATCCCTGACTCGGCTATTAGCCGCGGGTGTTGAACCCTGCGCGCCAGTCGACTCAGGGAGGAGACCGAATCTAGACTGCAGCTCTACTATGTTGGCCAGGAAGTCGGCGAACATGTCCAGCATGGGTAGACCACTGGCAGCGTGACTGCTGGCGTAGTCCACCCATTGTGCTCGTAACAGTGGGGGGACTTTAGAGATAACTGATTGAATCAGCTCTGGCGATGTTAGGTAGTGAGGCTGGTCGAGTAAATCGCTTCCACGCAATTACGAACACGACTAGCAAAAATAGCAAGGTCTTTACCTTCACCGGAGACGCGCGGCAAATCGCGCATTGCAGCTGCCTCCTGAGCCACTATAAGCTCGGGGCGGCCGAAGCGCGTATCGAGCGCGCGTAGCACGACACCAGGCTCGCGCGCCGTTGCCAACAGCATCATGACTGCTTCACGCGCGTATCCCTTCAATGCTTTGTTCAACCTTGCTAGATTTTCCACTGCAGAATGAGTCCATCGTGCCTAGAAAGGCTCTTTTAAAAGAAAGCCATTCTAGATGCGATTTACCGTCGAAAAACGGCAATGGAAAATCCCTATCATCCCTACGGTGGCAAGCGCCTTTATTTACATTGTCTATGAGAATGCCTAACGACTTCACAAGGCGGTCTGAATCTCTGGAACAAAGATGCATGTTATCATTTGTAGCTGTGGTGGCTAGGTCAGCCAGTTTTTTAGGCGATACTGTGGTAACTAGAGCCGGGCGAGAGGGGTCGACCGGGAAAATTGAAGAGCATACAACGGGGTCTGCTAGGCCAACTGGATCAGCATTCAGAGTAGCATGCGATTTCTGCAGCCAGTCATTGACCGAACGGCTGCTTCTTGAACTACGATGACTGGCATCGGCATCTATAGCCGCCAATTCCGCTCGGAGTTCCAACTCCGCTACCTCGCGTGCTCGCGCGGCGACCCTCTCTGCAGCGATTCTCTCTGCGGCCATCCTCTCTGCGGCCATCCTCTCTGCGGCCATCCTCTCTGCGGCCATCCTCTCTGCGGCCATCCTCTCTGCGGCCATCCTCTCTGCGGCCATCCTCTCTGCGGCCACCCTCTCTGCGGCCACCCTCTCTGCGGCCACCCTTTCTGCGGCCTCCTGCTCTAATTCGGCCACACGGCGAGCATGTAAAGCCTCTGCGGCTAACTTTCTAGCCACCATTGTAATAGAAGAACGAGATGAAGTTCTACTTACTGGTCTCGACGGAGTCTGGATGGTAGTGACGGGCCTCGGCGGGGTCTGATTGCCGGAGACGGGCCTCGAAGGGGTCTGGACTGCGGCCGCCATGTCGGCGTGTGAGTGGCTGGGCCCTGGTTGCTCCAGCTCCCTCTCCACAGCGTTCCCATTTCCCATCTTGGCACCCGCACGAGTACGCACCATCACCACTACCTACTAGACTGGCTGTAGAAGGACCACGATAAAGCGAACTGAACCTGAATACCACTGCTGGTTTTACTAGACTTTTCCTATCTTCTAGGGGACTGTTTTAGGTGAAGTAAACGCCGTGATCGTTGGTGGTAGACAGACTTTTAATAAAAGAAAAGAATAAATATCAAAAATAATTAACATTCGAAATATGAAAACACTGTAAAAAGTACATACATCAAAAAGTATAAAACTATAAAAAAGGTGCGTCGCGCACAGTTGTATTCTTCTATTAGTTTTCTTTTTTTCTGTATATCGTTTGCTATTTTTCTTCCGTTTCTTTCTTTGAAGCCTTTTTTCCCTAGAATTCATATCAGCCACACTTTTAATTTGCTTTTGCTCTTTTCGCTTTTGGTACCTCAGCCTTTCTTTTTCTTTTTGAATTGCATATTTTTCGGGATCATTTTTAATTTCTTCATACTTTTTTCTTCTACGTAATTTTGCTTCAACTAACTTTTCTTCACGAGATTTTTTCGATTTTGTTCTAGCCATATTCTGATCTGTAAATAATAATATTGACTATAATCATTTTAACTGCCTCGTTGGTCCTGCGATATAAAATGACGCGGCGGATTAAGAGATCTCGGGTTCGATTCCCGGGTCGGGTAAAATGTTAATGGGTTTTATTTATAGGAAATTCTTAGTAACAGGGGCAAGCTTGTTACTGTTTACTGGGCACATTTTCAGGAGTCTGATACATATACATGTATGTACATGTAATACGGAAACATTTCCATTGCCACCAGCAATAAAAAAAGTATTTTATATGGTTCCATATGAATTATTCTAACACGATTATAGAGAAAACAAATAAAAATTAAACTATGTAAAAGTTAAATCTGTTTTTACACTAATCTTCATTACCATCATTTTATGATCATTACCATTTTCCAAATAGCTGATGGTAAATTATGGTAATGAAAGGAATGGTAATGATACAATGGCACTTTATTTAAAACTAGCTTTTGCCCGCGACTTCGTCCGCGTGGAATAGTTACTTTGGGCTAACGTTAAATTTAACCCCGATTTTGAAGCATTCTTCATTGGCACTCCGCTCCTATTGGCCTTAGCGTAATGATATATAGCCTATAGCCTTTCTCTATAAATTGACTATTTAATTAAAAATTAAATATTTTTTCAATTCGAACCAGTAGTTCCTGAGATTATCGCGTTCAACCAAACAAACAAACTGTTCAGCCTTATATTATTAGTATAGATAGCTGTTGCCCGCGACTTCGTCCGCGTTTCCGTCATTTTTCGTAAAAAGTAGCCTATGTCCTTCCTCACGGTTCAGTGATTTTGATGTAACAGACAGATTAACTTTCGTAATTTAGTAGGGAAATATAATATGTCAGTCTATAATACTGTTGAAAAATATCGCATTGCGGAACCGCACAATATTATTGTTAATAGCTGTGCCCGCGACTCCGTAAGCGTGTAACTCCTTATGTGTTATTAAGTTAATGTATTGGTAATATTGTTTAAATCACGTTCACATGAGGCTTAAGTACCTATAGAACGAAAATACTTCAGCGCAAAGCTTCCGGGTAAACTATGTTGAAAGTTGACCCGTTCGGCACGTGAACATAAAGATTTCTAGAACTGCTAACCCGGGAAAGAGCGACGTACAACTGACCATGCGAGAAACAACTGACACCGAGATCTACTCCAGCAACACGAAAAGTCTGCCCTTGAACCTTATTAATTGTCATTGCATAACACACCGATACAGGGAATTGCGTTCTTTTAAATTCGAATGGAAAATTATTTGGTATTATGGAAATTCTGGGAATAAAGATGGTTTCTCCTGCACCGCAACCTGTTAAAATTTGAGCCTCGATTATATTTTGTTGCAACTGGGTGAAAATAAAACTAATATAAAAAAAGTGAACGTAAATTAGCCAAAACTTACCTATCGTTATACTAAAATAACTAATACCTAGTTTATAAAATAACAACAAAAGGAATCTAAAAATAAATTATCAACGACTAAAAGTCGCGCTGATAAGCACGGTTTGTTAATATCTGTCTTATAAGTATTGTCCAATATATGAAAGTACTCTGTGGTATTGTCTGTCAATAAGGTCGAACGCTCTGAATGTCTATTCGGATCAACCATACTTTTCCTATCTCAATGGGATCAACAGGCAAAAATTGTATGTTTTTTTTTTTGGGATTTTATGACCTGGTAACTGAACCTTTAGGTCAAATCTTATTTAAAAAAATTGTATGAAGCCCGCACTTTTTTTTTAGCTAGGGCCTCTCGTAGTTCAGCACACTAAGGCTGGTCACTACTCAACCGCGAACCTCGCGCTCGGACACTCCGCCTTTTTAGGGTTCCGTAGCCGAATGGCAAAACACGGAACCCTTATAGTTTCGATATGTCTGTCCGTCTGTCTGTCTGTCTGTCTGTCTGTCTGTCTGTCTGTCTGTCCGTCCGTCCGTCCGTCCGTATGTCCGTATGTCACAGCCATTTTATTCCGAAACTACTAAGACTATACATGTGAAACTTAGTAGGTAGATGTATTCTATGAACAGCTTTCCGATTTTAGGACAAAAATTAAAAAATATTTAAAATAAAGGGGGATCCCCATACATGGAACTAAAACTGAAAATATTTTTTTTCATGAAACCTATGCGTGTGTGGTACGGTCGGCCAAGAAAGTGGTGTACCAGTTTTGATTTAGTTTCCCGGTCATCGAAAATTACAACAAGGTTCGTTATAAAAAGATATTACTGAAAGAGACAACATTATCATGACGTAAACCTATGTATTTAGTATTCATACGTCATATGTCACATATAAGTACATGACATTTTAACCTTTAGTATAAATGAAAAGGACATTAGTTTCTACAAAGCAATTGAAATGTTTCCAAACAAAAGTAATAAAAACTATTTAGACAACCGAATTCCATTTGAAAAAGAAAACTGACAATTGACATTTTGTCAAATATATGCAAAAAATCGATATATTTTCCGTGTTATTTTTCAATCAACTGCATATAAAATCATCTCAATGCCTGCCAACTTGACCATTGCCGAAAGAGCACAAATAATTGCCCAATTTAATGAGGGAAGCAGTATCAGTGCGATATCCCGGAATTTGAATATATCGAGGCGTTCTGTCCGCTTTTGGATTCGTCGTGAAGGAGAGGAGGGAAGTTTGTTGGATCACAGAAGAAGTGGTCGCCGGCCTGCACTCTCCAATAACGATAGAGAATTCATGAGACGGGAATATGAAATCAATGGTTTTAAGCCCACAAAACATTTTGCGGAGATGTTCGATGTGAGTGCCCAAACAATAAGGAATCATCTACATTACATGGGGTTGCACCACAGGCATTACGCCAAGAAAATATATTTGACGGATGCTCACAGACTTGCTCGTCTGAACTTCGCCAGAGAGCACTTAGAGTTTGATTGGTCTAATACAGTGTTTTGTGATGAAAAAACGTTTAAATCCAGTCAGCATGGACGTCTTCACCTTTGGCGATATAATTCAACACGGTATAAAGATGATCATGTAATCCCAAATAGAGAATCAGGTCGAATTTCCGTAAATATTTGGGGCTGGATGAGTACGGATGGTGTAGGAGAATTGTGTTCTCTACCTCCTCGAGCGACGGCTGTAAATTATATCGACGTGCTTCAGAATGCAATGCTACCGACAGTCCGTAATGTTTACCCGGAGAACGAAGTGCCACAATTTGATTTTGTTCAAGATAATTGTTCAATTCATAATGCGAGGATCGTAAGAGCCTGGTTTCGTTCACACACTGACGTAAGGGTAATTCAGTGGCCCTCAAGATCGCCGGACCTCAACCCGATAGAAAATCTTTGGGGCCTTATGGTCCAACGATGGTCGCATCAAAATGAAAGAACCAAACAAGCTCTTATTAGTCACTGTAATTATATCTGGGAGGAAATGCGGGGAACCGATATTTGCTCACGGCTTGTTGGTTCAATGAGGTCTCGTCTTTTAGAGGTTATAGAGGCCAACGGCGGTTACACCCGTTTCTAATTTTTAAAAATTTTCAATATCTTCTAAATATTACTATATATGCTATGTTTTTGTTTGTTATAAGTATTTTAAAATTGATTGTAGAAATTTAATAAAAGGATAAATCTATTTTTAGCTTGTTTTTTATTGATATTGTAATTACAAGTTTACAGAAATTGTAGGTTTGTGGACTCGCCTTGTGCCTTTACAATTTTATGTAACTTGTTGATTACAATTCTGAATTTGTAGATACAATTTTGTCATCAAAATCTACAGCCCCCCGCCGTTGATTTTACGACGTCATTGGTTCCATCAAGTTCAAACTAAGAACAGCTGTCACGTTACAAACAGTAATAGTCGTTATCAATAATCAGATAAAGACAGCAATAGAAGTTGTCAGATCGATCTGCAAGCGAAACTAATCTTTATCACCTATGAATCTGCAAGCGATATTCAACCTTAGGGTGGTACACCACTTTCTTGGCCGACTGTACTTATAGACAGGTCTTTAAAAATGATATAAGGGTTTCTAAAGCCACTTTTTCATAAAGTCAATCGTTTAAAAGATATAAGCTTCCAAAGTGGTAAAATGTCCCCCCCTCCCTCTAACTTCTATAATAATGGAGTGAAAAATCTAAAAAAAAGTATATTATATGTCTATAGATCCTAATGTAAACTTTCAACCAAAATTGGTTTGAACGAAATCGGGTAAGCAGTTTTGAGATACAGCATATTTTCTAAAACCGCAAAAAAAAAAAGACTTATCTTATCTTATCTTATCTTATCTAACTTTGTAATTCATACAAACACTGAACAACAAAGTTATCTAGCGTAGTTGTAAAAATGCAAATAAGCTGGTGTATAGAAATTTTTAAGTTTTTTAGGAACCCTTCATGGGCGAGTCTGGCTCGCACTTGGCCAATCGAGACGCGTCGAGCGCGGCGACCGATTCTCAAAAATAATCCTTATAGCATGATTCAGTATTCACGCGCGATGGCTTATTATTAGCGTATTTCATGTATAACTTTTGTGTTTCTATACCGATTTATATGATTCTGTTTTATGGAATACTTAATAATGTTAACTTTTTCAATTAGGGGTGACTGAGAGTGTTATAAACGTAAGAGTAGACAAATATTATAATCAGAAAGCTTCGAACTGCTAAGCTATCGGGAGTTACACGTGTTATTGTGAGTCAACCATAAAAGATAGACATATGCTGTCGTGGGATATTTTTTATATAATTTTAAGGACAACATTTCCGTCATAAATGATTTCTGTGTAGCTTTAACCATTAAGGTTGCACACGCGACGGAAGCTTAAAAAATGGAGTAACTTCTCCCGTTTTTCCAACATTTCCCTTCACTGCTCTGCTCCTATTGATTGTAGCGTGATGAAAAGTATACTATAACCTGCTCAGGAGTATGAATATTAATTGTACCAAGTTTCGTTAAAATCCGTCGAGTAGTTTTTGTTTCTATAACGGTTATACAGACAGACAGACAGACAGACAGACAGACAGACAGACAGACAAAAATTTTACTGATTACATTTTTGGTATCAGTATCGATCCCTAATCACCCCCTGATAGTTATTTTGTAAATATATTTAATGTACAGAATTGACCTCTCTACAGATTTATTATAAGTATAGATAGAAGATTGATCCTTATATAACTTTAAAATGTTAAGTATAATGATCAAAACACTATATAAACCCAAAGGTTATCATATTAACATCTACCTTAATAAAAAATCAATTACTCTTCATGCCAAAATATCCCTAATGGTAATGACAAAAAAACTTACCACGTCTAATAATCTCGTCTTCGTCGTGGTTTTTTCAAAACACCGCAAAGGTCTGGCTCTGTTCTCGTTCACTGGTCGACTAAACGAGCAATGCGCAAAGGGGAACGGGGGCAGGGGACAGCGCTAGTAAGTTCGTACAGGATGATTTCTTTACTTTAAGTTTAATTGATGGTAATGAATATTTTTTTTGGACAAAATTATTTAATTACAGCAAAACTAAATAACAGTCCTAAATGATTTTTAATTATATAACTTTTATAGCTTGATAGTTATTTTATACACTGAAAAATAGTAATACTCAGTAATCGACCAAATTTACGTGTTATTTGCTTAAAAGTATCAAAATTCGAAATCTGACCATTAATGGTAATGATATTTAGGCATATATTTTATATATATCTCTTTTATTAAGTACCTGACGTTATTATTTCCGTGTGCCACATATACATATGTAACATACCTATAATATAAAAATATTTGGGACCCATAGATGATACATATAAATACTGAGATAGATGCGCCACTCTATGATTCGAAAATTATGTTTTTGACCCTGATCGCCAGGTAGCGTAACGGTAGTTTAATACCGAAGAAATCCGATAGGTGGCGTCTACCTGACATGTTAATAATATTTTCTTATTTTAAAGATTTTATTAGTACTAGATTGATTGAAATAAATATT
The DNA here is from genome assembly GCA_943138885.2 of Tholera decimalis. Lineage (NCBI taxonomy): Eukaryota > Metazoa > Arthropoda > Insecta > Lepidoptera > Noctuidae > Tholera > Tholera decimalis. The sequence continues at coordinate 1,364,748 of OW964552.2, read as the reverse complement.
CTAATCGACAAAAGATTAAATCTTTGATTTTAGAATATTTATTTCAATCAATCTAGTACTTCCAAAATCTAAAGATTAGATTTTAGAGGCTGGCAAAAATTAAAACACGGTGAAGATGGATTTAATTATTTTTTATATTTGTGATTTTTTGGATTCATTATAAATCACCGAAACATAACGAACGAACGAACTACTGATTCAAATTTAATTGAGTCTAAAATAGGCAACAAATCATACCACAATTGGAAATGGAGCGAGTTATTTTTTAAGCACTGCTTATATATTTTTGATGACCCCTTGTAAGAATGACCATTAAATGATTCGAAGAGCTTATCAAATAATAAATCTCTGCACTCTTCGGGCAGAATGTTGTGTTCTGAAACAAAATATTAATGTTGGTTAATAACATTTTGCAAAATTTGCTAGGTAACAATAATGATGCAAATATGTGAAATTATAAACATACTAACTCGATAAAAAACGTAAAGCGCTAGACACCCTCTGGCCGAACACTTGTGCTGCATATTTTACCTTCATTTTAGGTATTTTATTACTTATCACATGTTTTTCTGTTAATTTATTAATTAATCGAAAGGACATGTTAGGAAATGGGCTTAAAATAATTTTGTTCTTGAACAACTATCATGTGCGGTTTTTCTGGTAGGGAAAATTATCCAGGATGGCCTTACAAAAACAAAAAATAAAATAAAAGCACCATTATTTAATAAATAAATATTTTAAACCTAGATATTTTTTATCGTAATAAATTATTTTGGCACATTAAAACAAAGAAAAAGCTGTTTAATATTATTTTAAAGCATATTATACGCCTTTGTGTTATACAAAAACATTATTAAATGGTTTTATACTAAAACCACCGTATAATCTCCATGATTTGGATGTATGACATTGATTCCTTTGCCGCCTTTGAAAACATTACCTGTGTCAATGGTTGCAACACTTGACACATTGACAGTTGTTTGTTTACCTACAAGACTAGATTCTGGCCATGGGGTAGGCAGAAATGCTATGTATGTCAAAATCGCCATTGTAAGTTGATGGATGGAGTGTAGTCCATCAACCTGCACCAGGCCAGCGTGTTGGACTACGGCCTCGCCCTTCTCATTCTGAGAAGAGACCCATGCCCAGCAATGGGACAGTACCTAATGGGCTGAATTCATTTTATTTACTGTTAGCGACTGTGTTAACGCAGAAGCGCTATTATTAACAACTAGCTCTTAGCCTGCGTTGATTTCGTACTTTTCCCTTAGAATAAATGATTTATGATAAGGATAATAAATCATATAAGATATAAAGATCTTTTTCTCCTACAATTTGGGACATTATGACCAAGAAGTCGGTAAACTACAGAATGACTACTGAAGGTTATGCGTCTCTTCCACGGTTGGTCAGTAAACCAGTCAGACTAAATTGGATCTGTTACCCTTTTGTAAATAGTCACTCCAGCAGGTCGGAATAGGTGAACATGTGTATTCGGTAGAGAAATAAAAGAATAATGTGTTCACTTATATTTATTCTACTTCTTCATTTTCTACATCTTCCCTAACAATTACATCATCAAGAAAATGTGCAGGCGGTAATATGTTGTTTTGATGCCGAGCCCACCCAAGATACCATATGATCGTCATCACATGAGCACAGCTTCCGACAGTTCGCTTCCCTACTATACAGCTGCAGTAATATTCAGGAATTCTCTCCTCCCAATTATTTGACTCTATTAATTTTATTAAAACATAAGTATAATATACTTTATTGCTTTGATGTCTTGATCTGATCCTGCCTCTAAGCAATACTGTCTCATGTGATGACATTATGCCTGGGACATTTGTGATTTCTAAGCTTTCACTTATTTCAACCAAAAATGTCCCATTTGCACGAATATGCTCCCCGTAATATGATCTAGCTTGCTTTATTTGGTAAATTCCAAGACTGAACAAAATCAAGTCTGACATTTCCATTACAGGGAACATATTTATTTGTGGTAATTGGGCATTGTCTATTCTTATGAAACTGGCTCGGCGTCTATTTAATTGATGCTCAAGCACATCACCTAAATAGTTCGGCAAGTTTACTCTTTGCATTGCTCTGTCTAAGTTTGCTTGAGCATCAGAACGGTCGGTTATAAGCGGATGGAAATTGTTCAATATTGCTGCGCAAATTCTAAAATCACTCATCAAGTTTCTTGATGCTACATTAAAATATTTATTCCTGAACATTTTGAAATCACGTTTAAACCGACCATTCACTACTTCAATTACCCATCTGCACAAGGTTACAAGCCGAGATTTGTTTGCTTTTATTGTGGACAATTGTGTTTCACCTACATCTAGAGTCTCTGGCTTGTGTACTGAGAATCCTAATGAGGTAAGTAGTCCTATAGCATCCCGAAACCCTCTATCTAGCAAAAACACATCATTTTCTCAAAAATAATTTCTGAGAGCACCACTGGGTGCAAAAAGCTGGTTCATTATCTGGGCATCAGATGTTGTAGCAGCATACGGACCATAAACATCTAAAATAAACCCATCTGTGGTTGCCATTATAAAAGGTTTCAATAGATTGGCGTATTTATGTAAGCTGTAGGTTTTTTTTTGGAATAGGTAGTTAGACGACTTTTGCAAATATATATATGTGCCATCAAAGATTACTATAGGATTACTTTCCTGTGTGCCAAAAAGACCCTGTGGAATCAAAAGATTTCTACTGGACAAGCTGGCCCTTGGAATATTATTAATGCCCAAATGTAATGGAACATATGAATCCAATAAGCAGCCACGGGCCTTCTTTACATACTGGCAGACTGTATAAGTTGATAAACGAAACAAAGATGCAATGCGTCGAAAAGGTTCCCCAGTCCTTATTTTTATTATATACATACCAAGTGCTGTTTTAGGTTTTTTACATATATTGGACAATTGAGGTATACAAGTTAATATTGCCAGAAAGTTCAAAACAGTCAAGCCTGTCCAGTATCGACAAGTAATATTACTCATGTGTTCAACATTTTCAAAGTCTATGGTGTTATTTACATCCCTCCTTAATAAGTCAAGCATTTTAGTAATATGCCCTGGGTTGAATTCAGTTACAAATTCAAATTCAGCAAGAAAGTCCCAATTGTATACGCTTAAATGTTCTTCACACACCCGAGCATTTTGAGTGATGTACAGTTTTTGATGTTTTAGAATATTTTTCTTTAAATACAATGGCACACGTTTCCTTTCGCGATTCACACAATCCGGAACAAAACAATGAGTAGTGGTATCTGGAGTGCGACTATAACCATCTAATGTAATGCTCATAACTGGTTCTCGGAGAACATTTTCAATGTCTGTACTGGCAGAACTGGGAGGCTCCGCAACAGAGCTGGATCCACTGATGATTGGATTTGGTTCTTGCAGAATATCCTCATTTTCGGTGCTGGCAGTACTCATTACGGATAATCCAGATCCACTTTCTGCAGGTGGTGGTGGTTGCCGATGAGCTCTTAACCAACAAGCATTACATACCCGGGCGTTAGACGGCATCTGCAATTGAAGTTACAATTAGTTTTAGTAATTCTAATGTGGGGAATATTTATACAAACAGAAAAAGTGAGTACAAGTACAGAAGCTGGTCAAGTTAAGCTTGAATTGCTGAAATAAGTTGATATTATTATAGTATACATTTTTTTTTAACTAATTAAAGTCAATAAAGTAGGAATAATGTATACAACAAGCAGGTACACTTACTTCAAGCGGGCTGATTATATTTGCAAAATAAATCCATTCAGCATCACCATAATTTAATTGACGAGAGCGCCTCCCAGTTCTTCTGGTAATGGATATGCCACAACATACACATACTGCATCATGGCCAAATTGACGTCCACCTATATTGCCTTCATTCCTGTTATTTGATTCATGAATTAATAGGCTAACACATTCTTGACAAAGGTGGTCTTCATCAATTACCTAAAACAAGAAAAACGTCGTATTTTAATTTATACCAGAATATGCTCTTTTTTAAGTTAATGATGTTTATAATTACTATGATATGATACTGCCAAAAACCAAGAAGACAATTGCTTGCACAAATGTGTAAAAATCAATAGTAAATACACTATAATTGGCAAATAAAAATCAGTATTATTAAACTGATGAGTAGATAACATGGAGTCTAGCTTTAAAATTATGTGTATGCAGATTTTTAGCTACATACCTGTCTGGCAATCCATTCTTCTAATACAGAGATAATTTCAAGATCCATATGGGTTGCATTGTACTGATATTGTTGTGTAATTGGAATAGCAATCCAGCAATTAATGCAGCGAGGCATGATGGTGAGGATTACCTGAAAGATAAAAACATTACTTAGTGTGGTTTCAGTTGGTCTACGGTAGGTAATCAAATTCATTGTTTTAAAAGGCAGATCTGAACACAACAGACCTTATGAAGTACTTGTTTATAGTCCATGTCTGCGACTTGATCGTTTGTTAGAATTCGTACAAAATAGATACTAACCTTACACAGCAGCGATAAATGGATGTTAATCGTGTGCAAAATCCAAGTCCGAGGGAAAAATCAGGGTCGTCAGTATCGCCGGTCGTCGAGTTTTCAAATCGTGTGCAGTATCAAAGAATCCAAATTATAAGCCAGGTCAAATAAAGATAAACTTATAAGAAGAAACTTAACAAGACAAAAATAACAAAAACACTCGCAAACAAAATCACTTGTGTCCGTTGAATATTGAATTGAATTTGACACTTGATTTGACGCTCACGATGACAACAATGACATCTAACAGAACAATGTTGCCAAAATAAATAATTAATGTGGGTTGCAATTTAACTTTTTAATTATAATTATTTAAAAATACAATAACTACGAAAGGGTGCTTTTAAAAAAAATAAAAAATATATACGAAGTATCCTTAATTTATGTACTTTCACAAAAACATAATCTCTTCCCTGTTCACAGCAGTTTCGAATAAAATCCCAGCCTCCATAGAAAAACCTAACATGTCCTTTGTCAAACTGTTTTTGATTGTTTTATATTTTTCTTTGTTTTTCATAAACAAGCGAGGTGTATAGAGTCTATGATGCAGTAAAATTATAATGCCATTTAATTTAGTGATTTAGTGAATTAGGTGCCTAAATACATTAAATAATGCTTTATGAATTTTTCGATACAAATAATATTTTTTTATTAATTTTGATTATCATATATTATGTATAAATATATCGTAGCTGCTGCCATCTATTAGCAAAACAAACGCATTACGTACAAAAGTTGACCCCAGACATAAGATGTCACTAGTTTTTTTGGCAAATTTTGTGTCTGAAGTTTCTTCGGGAGTTTCACCCCCCTTTGGGACCTTAAGCAGTTAGGCTTATTCTCCTTTATGAGTATATGTTCTGTTGGCTTATTCAGTTTATTTTTTATTCCTTCCGACACGTGTTTTGCACGAAATGATAGAAATACCCTTCCTTTAGTACAGTGTTGCCATATATACAGATTTCTCCGTATTTATACAGATTTTCGATGTGTGATACAGATTAGCACTGGATACAGATTTTTATACAGAATTTTAAGCATTAGAAGTTTCAATCGCTCTGCTCGGGAAATCGCCCAAAGTTCTGCGTGCTCTCCAACGTACTACGCTCTCGCATTCGTCTTGTAGTGCGTGCGAAAAATACGTCAATAATGAATAACATAGGTTTAAAGTTTTACTTAATTTAATATTCATATTGATTGTGTTTTTGTGAACCATTATGTCATCTAAAAAACCCAGAGTGATGCAAAAGTTTAATCGGAACTGGATGAAAGATTTTTCATATGAGGCGTGGTTGAGACCTAGTAATAAAGGTGATTATTTTGCTTTCTGTACATTTTGTAATAAAGATCTTTCAGTTGGCAGTGCTGGAAAGAATGATCTCTTTAGACACGCGAAAACAAACAAACACCAAAATTTAAGTCCTAGTGGATCTAGCTCGCAAACATTATTGACAGAATAAATTACTGTTGAAATTTAACAAAAATATGTATGACTGAAAAAGTAATTTTTATTTCGTTTGTAATGTTTAAATTTTGATAAGTGTGTTTGTTTTAATCATGTTTTTAATTTTATACGTTCTTAAATAAGACGACAATTTTATTAATTAGTGTATGTTCTTATTTAATATACGATAATCAAACCTTATCACGTTAGTACCTATCCCTTGTTTTTCAAAATAAGCAATGATGATGATGATTAATATTCTATTTTGGTTAATTTGATTATACAGATTTTAAGTTAAAATAGCATACAGATTTTAGCAGTTTCTACTACAGATAAAAGGTTCAAAGCATCTGGCAACACTGCTTTAGTATTATGTATTACCACAGACTACATAGATCAGACGACCAGACGACCCACTCCCATAGAAAGAAAATGGTCGTTATAGATTGTCAAAAGTTGGAAGAATCGAACATGACAGTTCTTTTTTTTTTAATTTAGGTGTTGAGTTTTGAGCAAAGGCAGACACATAAAGCCTCAATTACCCAATTGCACTGTATTCAGACCTCAATATTTTTTGCTGTTTGCAGCAAAATTCCAATGATATTCCTATGAAAGAACTCGGCGGTAAAAATAATTACAGGGAACTACTGAGAAATATGTAAATGAAACACAACAAATACTTATTCAAGTTTTTATTTCGTAATTTCATTTTATATTTATATTTATTATATATAAATTTATAAGCCTTATGTTGCGTTCTGGGAAGAGATTTTTCAATTAATCGGGTTAGGTACATATGTGCCTTTCATTATTTTATTTATTAAACAACACCAATTAAAAATTACTAACTTTAACCCATGGTCAAGGAAGGCCTTTTCAATATCTTTTTTGTGTATAACAAGACATGAAGTCAAATAAGTACTTAGACACATAATTTGGCTTTTTATTATTTTCGAAATGTTGTTTTTTGCTGGAGAATGTTCTAAGTACTCATTTGCTTCCTCTGTGACTACTCCGAACGCTCTCACTGCATTTTCAGAAGGGTAGGTAAATTCCATTTTCTTCATAGTTTCATATTATTATTATTTTTTTGCACCTAATTGTGTATAGCACTAACTTTGCCCATTGTCAAATCGGCAACGCAATCAACACATATTATTTATGAAAAAAAAAAAAATCTTGTGACCCACCCTGCTGTATACGCTCTTGCATGTACATTGAGGCATTCCTAAGCAGCAGATCGTGGCACCGCTCCTGACATATGGGGTCCCACATTAATTTCACCCGGATACTGAACATCACATTTTCGGAAGATATAAATAGCTGTTTCAGTTTAACGAGCTGGTCTGCTGAATCATTTTCACAATAAAAGTATCCGAGTGAAATTTTATAAATCTGGTTATTAGTAAGAATCAATTCAGGTTATTATTTCTAAAATTATATGCCCGCTCTAGTCCAAAAAATAGGGCGGGCGCATTATTTTCACATTTTTCTTTTGGAAGAATAGCCACAGCTTTAAATAATTTTGAGGACTTACAAACCAATTTTTTAATGAAGGCACAGTTGTCTCCCTGCCTTTAACATCCACAAAACATATTTCTTTTAATTTTTGTATGGCTTCATGCCAAAATCGTTGGTGTGGTGACCCTGATGTACAGGCTACGCGTAAAGGTTTCCCTCTTGTTGTTTTACTGTTTAAGCTTGCAGCATTGACTGAGTTGAACAGATCATTAAAAAATTGAACTGTTTCAGCAGTATTTTCAAGGGTGGAGCTAACACTTCTTCCTCAGCATATTTAGCTGAAACAAATTACACTTTTATTAAACTTGGTATAATATGGTAAGTAAATTGAAATAAGTTAAAGTTTGAGTTATAGAAAAATATAATTATCAGAAATATTAAAATTCAAGATGATGAGATTAATGACTGGTATATATCAAAACAAAAATTGCTTGATTTTATTATATTAAACTGGCGCAAATATGACAAAATTATTGAGGTTGCTAGCTTTCCACATATTGCAATACAACTCATTAAAAGAACATAGTAATGAGTAGATTAAGTCAAATTAAATTTTACATATATAGTCAAATAAAATAAACAATTATTTGACCTCATATAACCTGTCAGTAGGTAAGGTAATTCTGGAGAAAGAACATAAACATTGTCTTGAGTTACAGCGACCAACTATTCTTATTGTTTAAGTAATTGTTTGTAGAATAGTATGCCTTTGAACAAAGCCGCCCCTAAGACGACCCACTGACCAAGATAGGATTTTACTTTAGCTTTAAATGCATTAGTTTTGCAGGTTGCAGTCAGCCTAATTAAATTTGCAAATAGTACCTCATACTTAATAAAGTTGGCCAGCCTGTTTGAAGGCAATATAAAAAGCAAGCTGGTTACGAAAACTTTTGGTTTTACAAGATTAGCAGATATTTACGTAGGTTACGTACGAACCTTCGTGAACATTTTTGGGTATTCCAGAAGTAATTTCATAGGATGGATAACTACCAAGTTTGAGCCGATACTTCTCACTGATGAACCTTTTTTCAGTGTTTATGGCACACACATAGTTTTCGAAGTTTTCGAAGCTGCGCAAATAGTCACTATTATGGCACAGAAGCCACTTTTTGAGTCTTAACTCACAAACTGGAAATGAATGCACTAAAACGTCCTTTCGTTTAGTACCACAATGTTCGATACAACACTTGTTGTACATCTTGCTGTATCAATGCAAAATATTACAGCTTAATCACTGAGAGGATAAGACAGTACGGAAATTAATCAACGCAGACAGACTTCCAAAATCCATGTCCAAAAAGTCAAAAACTGTAATGGCGGCCGGCGTAAAAATTAAAGTCAAATGTCAATTAAATAAAACATTTGTAAATTGTCTATGGTTTTGGCACCTGGCGTAAGAAGGGTGAAGAAAGACAGAAGGGGGCGTGGAAACCTGTCATGTTCGATTCTTCCAACCATAGAGTATACGGTTGAAATTTTTTGTTCTAAGTTTACGTGCCGTGTGTATTACATTCTCTTTGGCAAACAACGTTTGTGTTTGTAATTGGCGTGTCGGTATTTGGATCTTGTAGAAAGTAATAGATTATTATTATGAAGAGGAGTTGTATTAACTTTAAAAGTTCATAATTTAAGTAATATCTATGTTCGAATAAGCAACGAGTTAATTTATTTCTAATATAGTGCACACCAGTGTTTATAGGTTAAGTACGTATTGATTGTAAGAGAAAATGAATAAAAACAGGCCTTGGAATCGTGATAATCGCGATCGCGGTATGCGTGGAGGCTTTAGAGGTGGCCGAGGGGGAAACAGAGGCTGGTCAGGCAACAACAGAGGTTTCAAACCTCAATGGAGTAATTATGATGGTCCCAGTGGGGGCCACAAGTTCCAAAACAATTATTCAGGAAACAAGGGTCACTGGAAAAAGAGAGATACTCCTGGAAAGCGTTTATCTGAAGAAGATATTGGTGTTACAGAGTATATTAGCAAACATGAAGGATTTAATGGCATCATTAAATCAAGGTGAGTTGTACTGTAACTGTGTAGATAATTATGTATGCTAATAAATGTCATTATATTCTTGCCCTTCTCCCATTTTCTTGTGGCCAACGAAACACCTTGACTTTTTTCTTCTATTCAAGGATTAAGTGATACTGTGAAGTCAGACAAGACAGTCAGATGTCACAGCATTGTTTTCTCCTTTTTCTTTGATATCATTCCTCACATAATCTATTCATCTTTTCTTTGACCTTCCACTTCTATCTCTCTATCAATCAAAATTCAATACAACATGTATAGTGTAAATAATGGCTTAATAGACAAGATCCTTGACCAACACCAACATCTTAGGAGGCTCTTGTTATGCGCTGGATCAAAATTTTGCTTCAGAAAGGGGTACTATCCTTTTTTAGTTGTTAAGTCCTTATTTGTTTTCCGTTATGGTGTACAATAAAGAGTATATCTATATGTTTATCTCCTGTACATAGCACATATCGTTAGGAGATTCCTCTCTTTGGAGTACTGAGCGCCGGTAGCTTGGACCCTGTTCCTGATACTGGTGGGCTACTACTTTTTATATTTTTAAATGTTTTCTTTAAATAGGAATATTTAAAAATGTAATATGTATATAATTAGAAATAAATGTAAATACTAATTATTAAACTAATGAAAATTATCACCAGGTACTCAGATTTTCAAGTGTCTGAAATAAGTGAACAAGGTGAGATAGCCAAGCTAACATGCAAGAAGGCTCCACCTGCCCCCGAGGAGGAAGCCGTCAGTGAGGACGAGGACCTACTCCTCTCCAAGTATAACCTAGAGATTCTGCCCATGGAGACCTGGGACAAAATCAATACTCTAGCTGTGAGCAAAGAGCCCAATCCTGGATGTGTTGAGGTAAAGTATTTTTTTTTTAATGATAATAATATACTCATTTATTTCAGAACTTGTGAACTTCCATAATAGTTGTTAGTGACATCATACCTTAAAACTATGTCAATAAATGCAACTGACTTAGAAAATACATAAGCGGACAATCGTGTTTGCAAGCAATTACATTTAGGAGACTGTTGGTGCTGGCACCCATTGTGCATCATGCATGCGGCGATTGTTGATTGTTTTGTTTGACCACCATCTCACCTGATGGTAAATGGTGATGTGGTTGAAGATGAAGTACACTTACCAAGAAGAAATCTAGTGTATTGTATAGTTTATATTATAGGTTTGATACCTCGATCCCATCTTTCCTGTTGTCTTCAGCATGCAGCTTATGGTCTTGGCTGTCATTTGTGATTGAATTTCAATAGGGGTAGTTGGAAGCCAAGACACAGTAACTACAGTCTGGGCATCATATTCTATGGGCCTTAGAAGCCTGAAATAAATAAATAAATATTACCCAGTTACTGCGTTGTGACTGTCAAGCTCAATACACACCAAAGCCGACACAACCCGGCGGCCTATATGATAACCAGTGATCGGAATAGGTAGAGCTATTTAGGTTCATTGACCGCAAACATTGATGTTAATATGGATATTCCACGGGATTCCTACTGATACTATGGGATTTTATTGAATTTCATTATTTTTGACAATATGTATGAAATAAATAGTTTGTATGTTAATATTTTTTTGTACAACTTCAGAATAAAAATGTTTAATTGATTGTAGATTTTTGAATAAGAAATTGTTACTTAAAAAAATATAGGCGGTTTAATGAATCAAGTTTATCTATTTATTATACTATCCTTAATCCCGTCCGTCTTATATTTACCCGCCAGAAAGGAAGTGTAATCTTTCAATAGTCCCGAAGGCGAGAAGTTTTTTTTATGATTTTACTACTTAATAACCAAATCTCGGGACTCGGGGAATATCCATATTATTCTAACCTATGGCAAGTACATAAAACAGCTCTACCTATTCCGATCTATGATGATAACACGTCGGCAACATGCGGCCGCGCGTGTTGCCCGCCGCCATGTTGCCGCAAGCGCTCCGTTGCCTCGCGACACTCGCGCTGTATTTTTTAGGGTTCCGTAGCCGAATGGCAAAAAACGGAACCCTTATAGTTTCGATATGTCTGTCCGTCTGTCCGTCCGTCCGTCCGTCCGTCCGTCCGTCCGTCCGTCCGTCCGTCCGTCCGTCCGTCCGTCCGTCCGTCCGTCCGTCCGTATGTCACAGCCATTTTATTCCGAAACTATTAAGACTATACATTTGAAACTTAGTAGGTAGATGTATTCTGTGAACCGCTTTCCGATTTTAAGAAAAAAATTAAAAATTATTTAAAACTAGCTTTTGCCCGCGACTTCGTCCGCGTGGAATAGTTACTTTGGGCTAACGTTAAATTTAACCCCGATTTTGAAGCATTCTTCATTGGCGCTCCGCTCCTATTGGCCTTAGCGTAATGATATATAGCCTATAGCCTTTCTCTATAAATTGACTATTTAATTAAAAATTAAATATTTTTTCAATTCGAACGAGTAGTTCCTGAGATTATCGCGTTCAACCAAACAAACAAACTGTTCAGCCTTATATTATTAGTATAGATAGCTGTTGCCCGCGACTTCGTCCGCGTTTCCGTCATTTTTCGTAAAAAGTAGCTTATGTCCTTCCTCACGGTTCAGTGATTTTGATGTAACAGACAGATTAACTTTCGTAATTTAGTAGGGAAATATAATATGTCAGTCTATAATACTGTTGAAAAATATCGCAATGCGGAACCGAACAATATTATTGTTAATAGCTGTGCCCGCGACTCCGTCAGCGTGTAACTCCTTATGTGTTATTAAGTTAATGTATTGGTAATATTGTTTAAATCACGTTCACATGAGGCTTAAGTACCTATAGAACGAAAATACTTCAGCGCAAAGCTTCCGGGTAAACTATGTTGAAAGTTGACCCGTTCGGCACGTGAACATAAAGATTTCTAGAACTGCTAACCCGGGAAAGAGCGGCGTACAACTGACCATGCGAGAAACAACTGACACCGAGATCTACTCCAGCAACACGAAAAGTCTGCCCTTGAACCTTATTAATTGTCATTGCTTAACACACCGATACTGGGAATTGCGTTCTTTTAAATTGGAATGGAAAATTATTTGGTATTATGGGAATTCTGGGAATAAAGACGGTTTCTCCTGCACCGCAACCTGTTAAAATTTGAGCCTCGATTATATTTTGTTGCAACTGGGTGAAAATAAAACTAATATAAAAAAAGTGAACGTAAATTAGCCAAAACTTACCTATCGTTATACTAAAATAACTAATACCTATTTTATAAAATAACAACAAAAGGAATCTAAAAATAAATTATCAACGACTAAAAGTCGCGCTGATAAGCACGGTTTGTTAATATCTGTCTTATAAGTATTGTCCAATATATGAAAGTACTCTGTGGTATTGTCTGTCAATAAGGTCGAACGCTCTGAATGTCTATTCGGATCAACCATACTTTTCCTATCTCAATGGGTGATCCCATTGAGATAGGAAAAGTATGGTTGACACAGGCAAGAAAACAAGACACAGGCAAAAATTGTATGTTTTTTTTTTTGGGATTTTATGACCTGGTAACTGAACCTTTAGGTCAAATCTTATTTAAAAAAATTGTATGAAGCCCGCACTTTTTTTTTAGATAGGGCCTCTCGTAGTTCAGCACACTAAGGCTGGTCACTACTCAACCGCGAACCTCGCGCTCGGACACCCCGCCTTTTTAGGGTTCCGTAGCCGAATGGCAAAACACGGAACCCTTATAGTTTCGATATGTCTGTCCGTCTATCTGTCTGTCTGTCTGTCTGTCTGTCTGTCTGTCTGTCCGTCCGTCTGTCCGTCCGTCCGTCCGTCCGTATGTCCGTATGTCACAGCCATTTTATTCCGAAACTACTAAGACTATACATGTGAAACTTAGTAGGTAGATGTATTCTATGAACAGCTTTCCGATTTTAAGACAAAAATTAAAAAATATTTAAAATAAAGGGGGATCCCCATACATGGAACTAAAACTGAAAATATTTTTTTTCATGAAACCTATGCGTGTGTGGTACTTATAGACAGGTCTTTAAAAATGATATAAGGGTTTCTAAAGCCACTTTTTCATAAAGTCAATCGTTTAAAAGATATAAGCTTCCAAAGTGGTAAAATGTCCCCCCCTCCCTCTAACTTCTATAATAATGGAGTGAAAAATCTAAAAAACAGTATATATGTCTGTAGATCCTAATGTAAACTTTCAACCAAAATTGGTTTGAACGAAATCGGGTAAGCAGTTTTGAGATACAGCATATTTTCTAAAACCGCAAATATAACTTTGTAATTCATACAAACACTGAACAACAAAGTTATCTAGCGTAGTTGTAAAAATGCAAATAAGCTGGTGTCTAGAAATTTTAAAGTTTTTTAGGATCCCTTCATGGGCGAGTCTGGCTCGCACTTGGCCAATCGAGACGCGTCGAGCGCGGCGACCGATTCTCAAAAATAATCCTTATAGCATGATTCAGTATTCACGCGCGATGGCTTATTATTAGCGTATTTCATGTATAACTTTTGTGTTTCTATACCGATTTATATGATTCTGTTTTATGGAATACTTAATAATGTTAACTTTTTCAATTAGGGGTGACTGAGAGTGTTATAAACGTAAGAGTAGACAAATATTATAATCAGAAAGCTTCGAACTGCTAAGCTATCGGGAGTTACACGTGTTATTGTGAGTCAACCATAAAAGTTAGACATATGCTGTCGTGGGATATTTTTTATATAATTTTAAGGACAACATTTCCGTCATAAATGATTTCTGTGTAGCTTTAACCATTAAGGTTGCACACGCGACGGAAGCTTAAAAAATGGAGTAACTTCTCCCGTTTTTCCAACATTTCCCTTCACTGCTCTGCTCCTATTGATTGTAGCGTGATGAAAAGTATACTATAACCTGCTCAGGAGTATGAATATTAATTGTACCAAGTTTCGTTAAAATCCGAGTAGTTCTTGTTTCTATAACGGTTATACAGACAGACAGACAGACAGACAGACAGACAGACAAAAATTTTACTGATTGCATTTTTGGTATCAGTATCGATCCCTAATCACCCCCTGATAGTTATTTTGTAAATATATTTAATGTACAGAATTGACCTCTCTACAGATTTATTATAAGTATAGATAAAGGGGGGTCCCCATACATGGAACTAGAACTGAAAATATTTTTATTCATGAAACCTATGCGTGTGTGGTATTTATAGACAGGTCTTTAAAAATGATATGAGGGTTTCTAAAACCACTTTTTCATAAAGTCAAATGTTTAAAAGATATAAGCTTCCAAAGTGGTAAAATGTTTGTCCCCACCTTTAACTTCTGTAATAATGGAGTGAAAAACCTAAAAAAATATGTCTGTAGATCTTAATGTAAACTTTCAACCAAAATTGGTTTGAATGAAATCGGTTTAGCAGTTTTTGAGATACACCATATTTTCTAAAACCGCAAATATAACTTTGTAATTCATACAAACACTATGAAAAACAAAGTTATTTAGCGTAGTTGTAAAAAGTAAATAAGCTAGTTTTAAGAAATTTTTAAGTTGTTTTTTATTCGTCAAATAAATATACATATTATACAGGTGGGCCATGAATTAGTTAACATTTAAATGTAACTTACCGCGCAAACTAATGCCGCGCGGGGCGCGGGCGCGGGCGGGGGCACTAGCTCGCGTCTTGGAAATTTAGTCGCAATGGATCGCTTCACGGGGCCGCAACGCGCTTACTGCGTGAAACAGTTTTATTTAAACAACTTTTCGCTCATTACTGTGAGACGCTTATTTCGCGTTGAATATGGTTTACACGACTTAAGTCAGTGTCCAAGTGCTCCTTTAATAAAGAAATGGGTGAAGAAGTTCGAAGAGACGGGATCTACACTAAATGTGAAACAAACCGGCGGCCCGCGGACTTCTCGGAGCGAAGAGAACGTGCAGCAAGTTTCCGCTTCTGTTCGACGTGATCCAGATTTATCGACACGCAAACGTTCGGCTAAATTAGGATTATCCCGCACATCATTACGCCGTATTTTGAAATTAGATTTGAAATTACATCCATATAAGATCCAGCTAGTGCAAGAACTAAACCCTAATGATTTAAATTTGCGTAAGTCATATGCCGAAACAATGTTAACTCGATTCAGTAATTTTCACAACATCTTATTCTCTGACGAAGCCCATTTCCACCTAAATGGACATGTAAACAAACAGAATTGCAGGTATTGGAGCAGCGAAAATCCTAAAGCTAAACATGAGAGGCCACTTCACTCTCCTAAGGTAACTGTATGGGCTGCAATTTCAGCAAAAGGAATCATCGGACCTTACTTTTTTGAAGATTCTCGAGGCCGTTCAGTTACTGTTAATTCTGCCGAGTATGTGAAAATGTTACGGGAGTTCTTAGCACCGATGCTACTGGAATTTGCTGGCTATAATCGTAACACATGGTTTCAACAAGATGAAGCCACGTGTCACACATCGAACGAGTCCTTGCCGGTGGTCAAATACATGTTTCCGGAAAAGTTGATATCCAGACGGGGTGACATCCCATGGCCACCCAGAAGTCCAGATCTATCACCAGCAGACTTCTTTTTATGGGGTTATTTAAAGAGTCGTGTCTACATTGATAAACCGAATACACTGCGTCAACTTAAAGAAAAAATCATCGAAGAGATGTCGGCGATCTCGCGGTCTCTTTGCAGAAGAGTATTCGAAAACTTTAGGAGTCGCTTAGATGAGTGCAAAAACCGAAACGGTGGTCATTTAGACGAAATAATTTAAAAAAAAAAATTACAACTAATTAGCTTTCTCGTAAATAAACGATTTCTAAAATATGTTAAATCGTTCTTTTTATACGATTTTTTCAAATGTTAACTAATTCATGGCCCACCCTGTATTATATTATTATAGTTAAGTACTACGGAACCCTTCATGGGCGAGTCTGACTCGCGTTTGGCCAATTTTTATTTTGTTTTTGCGACATGGAGTGTGACGAAGAAAAATGTCGGCATGTCGAGCCGCCGACATACGACAGTTTTCTGACTTGCAATTAGTAAAGCCGCCAACTAACGCGCCGACAAAAAGTTGCCGACATAGGTCGGCGGGTCGGCGGCTTTGGTGAGTATTGCGCTTTAGCCAGACTAACTTCAGGTAAAGTACTGCATACATTGAAAACTATTCAGAACATTATGAAAAGGCTTGCCAGATGGAGCATGTTTGGATAGGTGGCAAAATGTGGTAATAATTAATTTCACCAAGATTCTTTTGCTGTCTGGTTGTTCCCGTACATGTAGCGGTTCATTGTGAGCATTACTACATTGCATGCAAAAATATATTTAAAAAGTGCATTTTGTGTATTATAAATAAACTGGCTTCTACCCGAGACTTCTTTCGCGTAAGAAGGTTTTCTCGCGTAAATCCCGATGCCTTTTATCCCGAATTTTGAGATGAAAAGTAGACTATGAACTTACAGGATGTTAACTATGAACTTACCAAATTTTATTCTGATCCGTTTACTAGTTTTTGCGTAAAAGAGTTACAAAAATCCTTACATCTATCTGTACATCCATCCTCACAAAACTTTCGTATTTATAATACTAGCTTTTGTCCGTGAATTCGTTCGCGTGGGAGGTGTTTCCCGCGTAAATCCCGATCACGTAGGAATTTCGGAATAAAAACTATTCTATGTCCTTCCCAAGGTCCTAAACTATTTCCAAGCTAAATTTCATCTAAATCGGCTCAGCGGTTTAGGCGTGAAAAGGTTATAGGCAGACAGACAGAGTTACTTTCGCATTTATAATATTATATATTATTTATTATATATTTATTATATATTATTATATATATTAGTATGGATGCATTAATAAGAAGTAAGATAAGATACACGTAAATTAAAGTTGCTTCCTAGCAATCATAAATCTGCCATACGATGGGTCTTTTTTACACTCTATACCAAAACTCATACTTTTCATTACAGATTGACATGGAGGGGGTGACAAAGGAGCAAAGAACTAAAATCCATGATGCCGTGAAGAAAGCATTTGGTGACAGTATAGTTGGCAGCACTGTCAACATTGATGACAAGAAACTCATGCGCTTCCAGAAGTTTAAGAAAGGAGGTAAAGTTATGATTGCGGAAGTATTTTATACTACCTTCTGCCCGCGACTGCGTTCGCGTGGGGGATTTCCCTCGTAAATCCCGATGAAAATTCGGGATTTAAATTAGCCATGTGCTATTCCAGGATGTCAACTAACTACTTACCTAAACTACTTACTAAGTTTTATTCAGATCCGTTCTGCAGTTCCATCCATCCTCGCATTTATAATATCCTGCTATTTAGGGTTCCGTAGCCGAATGGCAAAAAACGGAACCCTTATAGTTTCGATATGTCTGTCCATCTGTCTGTCTGTCTGTCTATCTGTCTGTCTGTCTGTCTGTCTGTCCGTCCGTCCGTATGTCACAGCCATTTTATTCCGAAAATATTAGGACTATACATGTAAAATTTGGTAGATTCTGTGAACCGCTTTCCGATTTTAAGAGAAAATGTAAAAAACATTTAAAATAAAGGGGGCTCCCCATACATGGAACTGAAACTGAACTAACTAACTTCTATAATAATGAAGTGAATAATCTAAAAAAAACCATATGTTGTAGATCTTAATGTAAACTTTCAACCAAAATTGGTTTGAACGAGATCGAGTCGGCAGTTTTTGAGATACAGTATATTTTCTAAAACCGCAAATATAACTTTGTAATTCATACAAATACTATGAAAAACAAAGTTATTTGGCGTAGTTGTAAAAATTGTTAATAAGCTAGTTTTAAGAAATTTGTAAGGTTTTTTTTTTTTTTTTTTTTTCAATTAAATATATTGTATTTATTATAGTTACCACGGAACCCTTCATGGGCGAGTCCGACTCGCACTTGGCCAATTTTTCCCCCTAATTTTGTCTTTAGGGCTTGCCTTGGAATAAAAATATTTTAGTAAAACAACTTTGGTAATCAAACTAAACCAACGATTTTGTTTTAGTTTTGCTGTCTTGTATCATTTATTGACTGTTGACTTAGAGAAGCACAAAATTATTGGCTATATGAGCTTATGTCAATTAGTCAATTTTTTTATGAGCACAATTTACCGTCACAGCCATTGATGACTAGCATTTGAATGCGACTGCGCTCGCACGTAAAAGCTTTTTTCAGCGAAAATAAGGTAACCTACATTACTCGCTGAATTGGTCCAATATTTAGGTCATCATCATTATCTGCATAGCCATTTTATAATGTTGCCAAATAATGCCAATAATGTTGAGGTTGGTTGGATGAAGCTGTATGGAGTATTGCAGTCACTTGTGGGATGGCTCAGCCAAATACCAGCTAGCTGCACTGACTCGATTGAACCCAGAGCTAAAAGGCTCATAGGTGACGAGGTTCTGGCAGGCAAGCTTCACAGCCTGGCTCACCGGCGAAACGTTGCTTGCCTGCCTATCTTCTACAGATTGTACTTCGGAGAGTCTGCGCAGGAGCTCCACGACCTAATCCTTTTATGAGGTCTTCTGTGAGGTTTTGAGTGAAACAAGCGATGTATGGATGATGAATGAATCTTTATTAGAGAACGCCTTAATATATACAAATTTCGTATATCCAAAATATCCAAAAATGAATTTGATTGGCTACACACAATTCTAAAACGTAATCGACGAATCAGAGCGGGCGCTCGCTTAATAAAAACTAGTTGCGCACGGAGGCACGTTTAGTGGAATGTAGCTAGCCGTCGTGGGAGCACGTCCTGCATATGTACCGCGAGCCGGCCAGCGGTGGCCCACGCGCCTCGTATGCCGCGCGCTGCGCCGCCGCTGCCAGTCACCGTCCGGCCGTTGCGCCGGTCGGGCGCGCTTCATGTTTGGATGTCCCACACTTTCATCCTCCTTTTACTACCGGTCTACCAGACATACCGCAGGATACCATCCACACTTGGTCGATATACCGTCTTGTCGCACTAAGCGCTTTTCTTCAACATCTATTGTGCGCACAGCCAAGGTGCGGAACTCTCTGCCGGCTTCTGTGTTCCCTGCCACATATGACCCGTCAGCCTTTAACCTTTTCGCCGCCAACGTACACAAAACGCAATGCCTCGCCGAGCGCCAAGCTGTAAATGTATAACTAAATATACAGTAAACAGTAGTGATGGGGATATCGTCATATCGATGAATAAGATTTGTACGCGTAAAGTTAAGATTTAAAGTTGATTTTACGAATATCAATAAAAACTGATTAAATATTTCCAGATTTGTTTTATTTCACAGTATCCTTAATAAGAAAAAACAGTATAAATTATGAGTATCAAAGAAACTAATACATAACTCAATTAGAACTATAAGGAATGGGGTACATCTCTATTTGTTTCATGATCTCATTCTTTAACTTCATATCACGTTATTGGCACTGAGGGCACGTTGAATTCGATTCTGATCAGGGATGGGGTCTATGGTCTTTCTTTCTTTCTTCTATTTTTGTTTATTCCTGTGTTTTTTTAATAACTTCAGTCAACGTTTTTTACCGTAGGTATCTAAGTGGCAGAATGTTTAATTGTTTTTAAAGTGTTTTTTGAAATGGATATAAGCACAGAATAGGTACATAAATCATAATATCTACAATATAACGTTACGTTTCATCCATTTAGATGATTTTTATACGAATTGCAATTAGGTTTCCTTTTTTTTTCTTTGAAAAGAATTTCTAAAAAAGTTAAAATTACATTGCTTTCATACACTGTATTTACCATAATAGTGTATAGAGTACAAAAACAGTACCTAAATCTACTGTAATTACAGTGCATCTGGAGATACTGGGCTCACCGAACATTTTACATACTTATTGAATTCCTACTCTTTGATGAATAAACATTATTATTATCATCCAGTTAGACATACCTCAGAATTCTCTTCTGGTTCAATGTTCTCCACAAAATACTCCGAGTCCGATTCCACACCTTGCAAAATTTTAAGAAGTTCGTCCGAATCAAGTTCTTCACTCGTTTTTCTATTTGTTATCAAGTGAAAGAAAGAAAGATGCGTGCGCGCGAATCCGATTTTGTGCTGCACTATAACAAAGTGACCTTGACAGCCGCACGCCTATGACGTCACTGACCAACTTCTATAGTAGTTCGTGGCACTCGGTGGCGCAAAGGGGCATAGTCGACCAATTGTTTTGTAGAGATGGGAAAATAACTATCGACAAGAATTGGTAACAACTTTATAATTACGTATCGGCATCTACCTGAAGGTCGAAATTCATCTACTATCCTTTGTAATGAAGTAGATAACTAAGTTCATATTTTATTGACCTCAAATTGTTTTCGATATTCGTAACTTTCTGTATTTATAAATATGTATTTCAATGGTGAAATCAACCTTTCACGGCACATCACTGGCCAACTTGATATGAAGTGATTGGCGTTCTGAGGAAAGTAACAAAATTCGGAGTTTTTGTTTTTGCCGATTTTAGGACAAACTAGGGCTTATTTTGTGTTAGAAAAATAAAAAAAACAAGGTAGTAGACAGTGCTATCTTAAATAATAAAATGAAACAAAGCTTTTAATCACAGTAAATTTATTTTAATAAGATAGTTAAAATGAACAACTTCTATAGAAGTTGTGGCGCTGGTGGCACGAAAATCCCGAACTTCTATAGAAGTGCTTGGCGGTGAAAAGCTTAAAGCAAGAGTGAATAGGCATTTTCTGGGCTCGCTCGTTCGATCGTAGACCTCATCTTACACTTATCATCAGGTATGATCGAGGTCGAGAGCGGGCTCATTCGTAATAAAAAGGAAAAGAAAAAACGTTGAGTATTTCACATGGAGCGACTAGGTACCTGATCTCCACAAGCCAGTCGTACACGTAATGACTGTCATAGATGTACAAATCACAGCCGGGACCAACGACTTACCGTGCTTCCCGAGGCACGGGTTATCATACCACCAACTTCCAAACTCCGGGCTACTACTGAGAAATTCCTTACAGAGAAACATTAAATTTAATTTGTTGTTTTCCATGGTTCGTGAAGTGCGCATAGACAACAGAGTGAAGTGGATGTGGCCGGCGGAGTACGTGCACTTCATCGTGCACAAGGAGAACTGCGACACTATGGACGCCGCCGTACGCATCGCCGAGCGGATAGGGGTGCAGTGAGTGCAGAATTTCTGCTATTTAGTATCTTTATGTTCCATATCCACTTTGCTTGCAGTTAAAAAGAAAATTTAAATTTTAAGTAACCCCCGACAACCTTTAAACACTTGAAGAATATCTAAGAATCATTTCGATCACGTCAGCTTTCTAACAAAAAATATCGTACCATAATTGATCCATTCGTTTAGGAGCTACGATACCACAGACAGACACACCAAACTTATAACACCCCCCCCCTTCTTTTTGCGACGGGGGTTAAAAAGCACAGTAACATTTTACCACAACTTTAAAGTAAAAAAAGTTAACAGAGTGAATAGGTTACTTCTAGGTAAGCATGCTTCATTTTCGACCACATCATCACTAATGCATTAGGTGAGATGATCAATAAAAAAACTTACATCAAAATCTTATACAAAAATATATAAAATATATTATCTAAATTAAAAATATTAAGTACAAAACAGATTTACGGTGCGGTATGTGTCTTATACTAAATAGGAATCAATAGATCAAGAACTAACTATTTAACCGGCATAGGACAGCTATTATAGACTGGGACAGTATGACTGGCAGTTAACGAAAGCTGGTCAATACCAATTTTTTTTGTGACTAATGTTATGGGACCCTTCGTGCGCGAGTCCCGACTCGCACTTGGCCGGTTTTTTCCGTTCGTCTAAATATTTCATCTATGTATCTATGACTAGCTGTGCCCGCGACTTCGTCCACGCGGAATAGTGACTTTCAGCGGCATTTTTAATTTTTTAGACCTATTTTGAAAATAAAACTCATACATAATTTGAATGTCGTATTTATTAATATCTAATCAAAAGTCTAAAAAATAAGTTTCAAGCTTCTAGCTTTAAAAATGACGTAATTTCCATACAAGCTTTCATCCCCTATTTCAACCCCTTACAGCCCTTTTTTGCATTAAAAAACAGCCTATGTCTTTTCTCAGGCTCTAGACTATGTCCGTACCAAATATAATTAACATCGGTTTACTTTCGCATTTATAATACTAGTAAGGATTATAAGCATCCGTCGTGTAAGCTATAAGCCCGTGGTGGTTGCAGCGTAAAGCCGTCGATGCTGGGCTATGCTGGCACGAAGGACCGTCGCGCTAAGACGTCGCAGTGGTTCAGCGCGCGGCGGCTCGACCCTCGCCGCTTTGTGGCCGCTACTCGCTTCCTCAAGGACATACACGTCGGCAACTTCTGCTTCAAGAACACCAATCTTAAGCTCGGCATGCTCAAGGGGAACAGGTAACTTGCTTTTGTTATTATTATCTTTATTTCAGACTCAAGAGCCCATAGAAATCATTACATACAATGTTAGTAAGTTGTTAGTAGGTACAAAACCATTATACAACGTGTAACGGAAACCCCATATCTATCAAAAAGGGCTGAAGACAACATCTGGTATGGAGTCTCTATGCACAGTTTCAGCTCAAAATAAGTTACTCAAAGAATTTAATATAATATAATAATATATAATTTATTGCCACAAATATACATACATCATTTACACCGATTGACAAGATCCTAACAATGCTGCAAAAGTTAATAACAAAAGTTGATGCCAAATTATCGGTTTCATATGTTTCTTGAATACCAATCATAACAAACGTGTCACAGCACTACGAGGGTCAATAACTTTTCACGTCACTTGCCAATAACACGATAATTCTTTTCGTTCTTCTTAATTTGAAAAATTCGGTATCTGGTATCAGTGTATTGGAATTTGTAATTAGTTCTACACACGTAGACTTAGGATTACAATACCCTTGCCATATCGTTTGTTATCATTCAAAGAAGCCATGCACTTGGTATGTATATACCCTTTTTTTTTACTTGGTAAAATCATCAAATAAGTCCTCCCACCCCGGGCAGGGCCGGAGGGACTGTCAGACTTGTACTGACTAAAATCCACGGTGTTCCTTCAATAGCCCTTTACGTTCCGGGGTCACGGTAATGGGATAAGTCCCACGACCCCGGCAGGCTTCGGCCCTCTACGGGGGGGCCTCGTCATATTGCTGACGCTCTTTGAGGCGCGCGTGGAACACGACGCGCCGTCGACCCGGGCATGGTCCATGGTCGGACAGCGAGTTGCCCTTTACTCGCTGTCCGCATGCCCGCGCCTACGGTGGCCGGAGATCGTCGGCCGACGTCCGACGCCGTGGGCGTCTACCACTGCGGCTGGGCTGGAAGGAGGACGCCATCCTCTCCCTCACGCGGCCCGCCTCCTCCTTCGAAAGCATGACTGCTTCGCAGAAGGAGGCGACTGCTTCCCACTTCCTCTCGCCCCGCAGCATGGCCTCGACCAATGCCAGGCGCGAGAGGTCTCCGCCTATCGCCGCCGTGGGGACACGTCGGTGCTCTGCCCAGGCGGGGCAGTCTTCTACCGTATGCTCTACTGTGTCCTCAGGGCGATCCTCGCAGTGGTGACACCCAGGTGTTTCTTCCTTCCCCATCAGACACAGGTACCTCCCGAAACTTCCGTGTCCGGTGCGGAGGACCTGCGTCATGCGGTAGGTCAGGACGCCGTGACGCCGATCTAGCCACTCCTCAAAGAGGGGTCTTACCGCCGCAATTGCGGCGTGCCCGATGTATATACCCTTTAAATTACACGTTGTATATAAGTTAGTATATGTTAGTAAACAGGATAAAAAATTACTTTCTACTGTATTGCAGGTGTACTATGCGTTTCGAATGCTAATAGGAATTTCAATGACCTTTATCTGTCAGGTGTCACTCAAAAGTACGGTTTGCAAAGAAAACTAAATGGCGAAAAATAATTACGGTTTATTTTACTATGTTTAACCGAGTCTCACATCAAATTTAAATATAATATTTAATTATTTAAAGTCATAATTACTTTTTTTTAAACATATTTTTCTCTCTTATTTTCATTGTTGGTACCAATACGCCCGAAAGTATAGAGGCAAAGAAGTCATGTCAACATTATTACAATTTTATTTTATTTTTGATGATAGGCTCGCGTTTGACCACCAAAATATGGAAAGGGACTAGTTTTGGTTCGCTCAATATTTGTAAATAAATAATTTAATAAATCCTTGTTTTGTTCACTCTACTCAAATGGTTCGATTTGACAGCCAAGACGTCACAATATGGCCTTAAGTTTTTCTTAATATCAGTTGAAATGCACTGTACACTTGCTCAATATACAATAAACGGACGGATAAACTAGCTAGGAATACATTTATTCGCGGCGAGCTGGGGCAGCTCACCGTCCGGTAAGGACCAGGCCCGAGTCGACGGCGCTGAGTGTTCCACGCGCGCCTCAAATAGCAGTCAGCAACATTGTAGGCTTGATAGAGCCATTGTCTGCCGGGTTGCGGGAATGTTCTAACGAGATACCGCAGCCCCGGAACTTAAAGGCAGTTGAAGGAAGGGGGTGGGTTTTTAGTCAGCGGAAGTCTGACACTCCCTTTCGGTCCACCCAGAGCGGAAAATGTCTTTCGATGATTTTCCCACCTGAAAAAAGCTAGGAATACCTACTTTTATGGTGCGTAGGGCTAGGGAGTGGAGTTCTTACATTATAATAGTGTTACGCCAGTCGCTTAGCGAAGTACGTCGCGAAACTGACAGAAATCAAATACGTTCGAGACACTAACGCCATCTAGCAGCGAGTAGCAGTACTGAGTGTCTCGAGTAGCTTTTGGAATATTCTTGGCAATATGTGAGTCGATTTTACAAGAATGTTCTAGAACTCATAGACCCGGGTTTAAATAGATCGCAGAAGAACGCAGACGGCAGTCTTATTTCAAGATACACGGCAATATAATCGAAGCTTTACAAATACATTTCGGTGTGATTTAAGTGTTGAGTGACAAGTATTGTACTGTGAATAACTTTAAGTAAAGTGTTAATTTTGGTTTAATTGGTGTAAAATATTTGTATCCCGAACCCCAGCTCGTAACACTAGTTTATACCCGTCTGCGAAGGAATTTTTTTTTTTTAATTTATTTATAAGGCACACCAACAACTTATTTACAAATGTAATAATATAAATTGTGACATTAAGGG
Source organism: Tholera decimalis (assembly GCA_943138885.2). Taxonomy (NCBI): domain Eukaryota; kingdom Metazoa; phylum Arthropoda; class Insecta; order Lepidoptera; family Noctuidae; genus Tholera; species Tholera decimalis. Next base: position 1,338,996 of record OW964552.2, on the reverse strand, counting down.
TCCTGTGTAAATAAGTCACTTACAGGCATGCACATCTTACACAAAACGAGTTTTACAATATAATTGTGAATATTAATTAAAAGTATTATAAAATAAATGTAAAGAAAAAATGACATTAACAAATTAAGAATATAATATATAGACAGAATTATAATGACATAAATATAAATTGATTGGGTTTAATTTTATGAATTAAAATTATAAGATTAATATTGAATTAAATTAACAGAAATTAACTTATTTGAATTGTAAAATGAATGTCAAATTAATATAAAATTAAAAATTAGTAAAGATTTACAAAATACTAAACTTAAAATTAAATAATAACTAAAACACTTAAATAAAATTATAAAATAATATGACTAAACTTGTAAAGAAAAAAAATAAATTAAAATAAAAGGGACTACGGATCATCTATTGATTTCATAATTTTCGACTTAAGTTGGGCTAGTGAGTCTGAGAAGATGTCGATGTTGACTTGGCTGTTAGAGCAGATCCTGTTGTACGTGCTCATCATTCTACTCAGCGGAGCGGAACGACCAAGGTTAGTGCGACAACTTCTGCTAGCGAATGTTCTACCTATTCTCACCGATCTGACCATGCCCCGGCGGGGTACCTCTAGGTACATTTGTTCAAGCAGATCGGGAGTAGATGTTAAGCTGTTAGCAATTTTGTATAATAGAACCATGTCAGCTAAAGTTCTACGTTCTTGTAGAGAATGCAGTTTGAAGTGTCGCAAACGCTGCGTGTAGTCGGCTCTGTAAGGACAACTGTGGTCTTTAAATCTGAGGTACTTCGTGAAATTACGTTGGACTCTTTCAATACGGTTTGTATGGACATTATAAATTGGGTTCCAGACCGGGGATGCATATTCCAACGTGCTACGGACCAGACAAGTGTACAGTGTTTTTAGGGCGATCGTGCTTTTAAATTCCCTACAGGTTCTCTTAATAAATCCCGTCGTTTTAGCGTCGTTTTAGCATCCCGTAGTTTTAGTAAAAGGAATGGTCGTATGGCTCGTACAATAGGGATGTGGGACGTGCCCGCAGGTTCCGCATCGCGCTGCGCAACGTGACGGCGCCGGACGAGCTGGTGGACACAGCTTGCAGGCACCTGCAGCAGCACGGGTTCATCAACTACTACGGCTTGCAGCGCTTCGGCTCCAGGGTCGACACGCCCACATACAACATAGGCTTGAAACTGCTGCAGGGGAACTTTAAAGAGGTATGTCATTATGTATTGTTATAGAGGTATGTAATTATGTATTGCTGTTATGTATTGTTAAAGAGGTATGTCATTATGTATTGTTATAGAGGTATGTAATTATGTATTGCTGTTATGTATTGTTAAAGAGGTATGTCATTATGTACTGTTGTTATGTATTACAAGCTTTTGCCCGCGACTTCGTTCCGCGTGGGAGATTTTTCCCGCGTAAATCCCGATCCTATGGGAATTCCGGGATATTATTCCAGGACTAGCTTTTGCCCGCGACTTCGTCCGCATGGAATAGTTACTTTGGGCTAACGTTAAATTTAACCCCGATTTTGAAGCATTCTTCATTGACGCTCCGCTCCTATTGGCCTTAGCGTAATGATATATAGCCTATAGCCTTTCTCTATAAATTGACTATTTAATTAAAAATTAAATATTTTTTCAATTCGAACCAGTAGTTCCTGAGATTATCGCGTTCAACCAAATAAACAAACTGTTCAGCCTTATATTATTAGTATAGATAGCTGTTGCCCGCGACTTCGTCCGCGTTTTCGTCATTTTTCGTAAAAAGTAGCCTATGTCCTTCCTCACGGTTCAGTGATTTTGATGTAACAGACAGATTAACTTTCGTAATTTAGTAGGGAAATATAATATGTCAGTCTATAATACTGTTGAAAAATATCGCAATGCGGAACCGCACAATATTATTGTTAATAGCTGTGCCCGCGACTCCGTCAGCGTGTAACTCCTTATGTGTTATTAAGTTAATGTATTGGTAATATTGTTTAAATCACGTTCACATGAGGCTTAAGTACCTATAGAACGAAAATACTTCAGCGCAAAGCTTCCGGGTAAACTATGTTGAAAGTTGACCCGTTCGGCACGTGAACATAAAGATTTCTAGAACTGCTAACCCGGGAAAGAGCGACGTACAACTGACCATGCGAGAAACAACTGACACCGAGATCTACTCCAGCAACACGAAAAGTCTGCCCTTGAACCTTATTAATTGTCATTGCATAACACACCGATACTGGGAATTGCGTTCTTTTAAATTGGAATGGAAAATTATTTGGTATTATGGGAATTCTGGGAATAAAGACGGTTTCTCCTGCACCGCAACCTGTTAAAATTTGAGCCTCGATTATATTTTGTTGCAACTGGGTGAAAATAAAACGAATATAAAAAAAGTGAACGTAAATTAGCCAAAACTTACCTATCGTTATACTAAAATAACTAATACCTATTTTATAAAATAACAACAAAAGGAATCTAAAAATAAATTATCAACGACTAAAAGTCGCGCTGATAAGCACGGTTTGTTAATATCTGTCTTATAAGTATTGTCCAATATATCGCACCCCTAGATCTAAAGAGAGCTAACTCAAAAAAATCTCAATTTTTTATATACATACCATCGAATTCCTTATTACGTAAGGAATTCGATGGTATGTATAACTCAAAAATTGAGATTTTTTGAGTTAGCTCTCTTTAGATCTAGGTGTGCGATATGAAAGTACTCTGTGGTATTGTCTGTCAATAAGGTCGAACGCTCTGAATGTCTATTCGGATCAACCATACTTTTCCTATCTCAATGGGATCAATAGGCAAAAATTGTATGTTTTTTTTTTTGGGATTTTATGACCTGGTAACTGAACCTTTAGGTCAAATCTTATTTAAAAAAATTGTATGAAGCCCGCACTTTTTTTTTAGATAGGGCCTCTCGTAGTTCAGCACACTAAGGCTGGTCACTACTCAACCGCGAACCTCGCGCTCGGACACCCCGCCTTTTTAGGGTTCCGTAGCCGAATGGCAAAACACGGAACCCTTATAGTTTCGATATGTCTGTCCGTCTGTCTGTCTGTCTGTCTGTCTGTCTGTCTGTCTGTCTGTCCGTCCGTCCGTCCGTCCGTCCGTATATCACAGCCATTTTATTCCGAAACTACTAAGACTATACATGTGAAACTTAGTAGGTAGATGTATTCTATGAACAGCTTTCCGATTTTAAGACAAAAATTAAAAAATATTTAAAATTAAGGGGGATCCCCATACATGGAACTAAAACTGAAAATATTTTTTTTCATGAAACCTATGCGTGTGTGGTACTTATAGACAGGTCTTTAAAAATGATATAAGGGTTTCTAAAGCCACTTTTTCATAAAGTCAATCGTTTAAAAGATATAAGCTTCCAAAGTGGTAAAATGTCCCCCCCTCCCTCTAACTTCTATAATAATGGAGTGAGAAATCTAAAAAAAAGTATATATGTCTGTAGATCCTAATGTAAACTTTCAACCAAAATTGGTTTGAACGAAATCGGGTAAGCAGTTTTGAGATACAGCATATTTTCTAAAACCGCAAATATAACTTTGTAATTCATACAAACACTGAACAACAAAGTTATCTAGCGTAGTTGTAAAAATGCAAATAAGCTGGTGTCTAGAAATTTTAAAGTTTTTTAGGAACCCTTCATGGGCGAGTCTGGCTCGCACTTGGCCAATCGAGACGCGTCGAGCGCGGCGACCGATTCTCAAAAATAATCCTTATAGCATGATTCAGTATTCACGCGCGATGGCTTATTATTAGCGTATTTCATGTATAACTTTTGTGTTTCTATACCGATTTATATGATTCTGTTTTATGGAATACTTAATAATGTTAACTTTTTCAATTAGGGGTGACTGAGAGTGTTATAAACGTAAGAGTAGACAAATATTATAATCAGAAAGCTTCGAACTGCTAAGCTATCGGGAGTTACACGTGTTATTGTGAGTCAACCATAAAAGATAGACATATGCTGTCGTGGGATATTTTTTATATAATTTTAAGGACAACATTTCCGTCATAAATGATTTCTGTGTAGCTTTAACCATTAAGGTTGCACACGCGACGGAAGCTTAAAAAATGGAGTAACATCTCCCGTTTTTCCAACATTTCCCTTCACTGCTCTGCTCCTATTGATTGTAGCGTGATGAAAAGTATACTATAACCTGCTCAGGAGTATGAATATTAATTATACCAAGTTTCGTTAAAATCCGTCGAGTAGTTTTTGTTTCTATAACGGTTATACAGACAGACAGACAGACAGACAGACAAAAATTTTACTGATTGCATTTTTGGTATCAGTATCGATCCCTAATCACCCCCTGATAGTTATTTTGTAAATATATTTAATGTACAGAATTGACCTCTCTACAGATTTATTATAAGTATAGATAGAAGATGTCAACTCTACGTAGCCTATGTGTTATTCCAGAATGTAAACTATCTACTTACCAAATTTCATTCAGATCCGTTCGGTGGTTTTTGAGTGAAAGAGTAACAAACATCCATCCATCCTCACAAACTTTCGCATTTATAATATTATAATAATTGATTAATTGATTGATTGATAATTGAAATTGATTAATTGATTGATTAATTGAAATTGATTATAGAGGTATGTAATTATGTATTCTCTTTTGTTGAAGATGTGTGTCTCTTTTGTGAAAATAAGCTTACAAATTTAAGTGGACCTGTCCAGTCCAGACAGTGTAAGCATTTGTTAGTTATCGTGTTGTTTAACTGATAACTTAAGGAGCTCAACCAAAGTAAGTTACGGCGAACGAGATTACTATTAAATAAAAAAGATTTATTTAAATACAATGTTTATTCTAAAGAATATTCTACAAGACTGATTTCTAATTACAATATTTCTATTAACTAAACTTATTGCTAAATCTGCAATTGTGCAGTTTACGTTATGACGCACAGGCGCATCCGATGCATAATCAGCAATGACGCACGCTAGGCGACTGCCTAACTCATGTCTTTTTAAAGATTATTCAAAGTTTAATCAAGATTACTCGGCTTTTATGTCCGAAATTAGTATTGACAGTAAGAAAATATAGTTTATTATCCAGATATAACATATTTTTTCTCTGGATCAATTATTACTTTAGTTATAAACGAAATAAGAATTGAGACTTAGAACATTTAGTTTCGAACCCGAACACTTTATTACTGATGCGTTAGCGTTTAGCACAACGGCCTAACCGGGGTGCATGGGGGCGGAGCTTGCGTGAAAATTATTTTAGATTGCCTGGTCTTAACCTTAAAATCTAAACAATCAAAGCTCTTAAGCGTCAGTAGGCTAATAATGGCTGAGGTGTCAACCTGGTGGCCGAGAGGTCGCAAGTTCGAACCCCACCCATTACACAATTGTCGTGAACCCACTCCAGACACAAGCATATTTAGCTTGGTTGGAGGGGTTAACAGGATTGCTAGTAATGTGAATTCTACCCATTTTGCTAGTTCTCTTTAAAAAAAGAAAATAGCATTACGAATATTTATTTATTTTAATAAACGAAACTATCGTGAAGTTGTAGATTTGCTTCAGCTTGTCCAACAACTCAACTGTACAAGTAACGTGTAAAAATATAGCAAATGCAATACGTTCGTGGAATAGAGTCGATTCTAAATATCTGTGACAGTGTTCTTATAAATAAAGTAATAAATAGTCTTTAAATAAATAATGTTTAAAAAAAAAAGAAACTTTTATAGAAATATTAAAGGAATTCAAAGGTATAATAGACAGTAAATAACCAGAAAAGCTTTTTTAAAATCTTGGTCAATAGATAGAATAGGCAGTATTACAAAAGAGAATGCCAGCCACTTTATACACTTTTGCCCCACTCAATAAAAGTAATTAACAAGCATGCAATTTGCAGCATCTTATTGTATATTTATTACTGATAACTAAACATTTGTCCTCAAAACTGTAAAACTTACGGTTTTCGTTTAAAAATAAAAACAATAATGACGTTGATTTATAGGTTAGGTGGTGTAGCTACATAATTGTTAAAATAAATTATTATACATATGATTATACATACTTGTTGCAACAACCCACGAAGTAAGAAGAGTTTGTAATGAAGACAATGTGTCTTAACATTCATTCAGGTAACAATTTATACCGCAACATCGTTCACCAAATCACAAACAATATTCGGAATCTGTAATAACTAGCATAAACACAAAGTTAGTGAATAAAGCTGTAGCAAACCGTATGTATTCGGTACTGAGTAACAGGTACGCCATCAAGTATTGAGTAACGAAACGTTACTCACGAATAGATTTCGTTACTCGCATTTTTCGTTACAACTGTTTCAAATCGCACAAGTACCATTAAGTTGAGGCGAATGTTGAATGCGCGGTCCAGTGTCTTGTTCGTGTGTTTTATAATAATTTCCAATTTCATCTTTAACGATTTAAACAACGAATAAACGTTACGCGTAATTATAATCTTGATATAATATTTTATGTAAAATGATATTTGTTTTACAGTTACATACTTATTTTTTTTAGTTTTGTACATGCGTTTTATGTAACGCAGATGGTTATCAGAAAATAGGAAATGGCAAAAAATAATTTCCGGGAGTAAATTTAAGGTCCAACCCGCAGTGCTCTGAAATGTGGGTTCTGTACGATACGGTTGCTAGCGGGAGACAGTCCGTTAAAAAAATGAATGCATAAGTTTTAAAAATTATTGGTGTATATTTAATTTGTAAGAGACGACGACGGCAGATAAAAAGTCTATGGGTACATCCGATCCTCGAAGCGAGATGTTTCGAAAGTGAATTTTTCAACTTAAATCATAAACTTAGGGACGATCCGCGCAATTTTTTTAATTATTTTCGTATGTCGATTACTAGTTTTGATGAAGTACTAGCAAGGTTGGAGAATAGAATAAAACATCAAGACATGTTTCGTGCTATGCGTATACTTTCAATTGAAAGACTAGCGCTTACTTTGAGGTAATTATATATATATTTTTTTTTTTTCTTACATTATTTGTTGTACATATTTATTTTAGAAAGAAAGAAAAACATTTATTTGGGCAACAAGCAATACAGTAAATAAAATAACATGTATATAAATAATGACTAATAGGTTTTATTTAGATTTATTGTTAACATTTTAAGACGAGGTTAAGATAGGGAATCATTTGTGGGCACGATGAATGAAGACTAGCCAGAAGTACCCAGTTGTACACTGTATATTGCTGTCACAGACTTATTTATTTATTTATTAAAACTTTATGCAACACAAAAATGTACAAAGGCGGACTTAATGCCATAGGCATTCTCTACCAGTCAACCAACCGGGTTGCATTTGTGTTGTAATTTACATTTGAGTAATCCCATAAATAGGGTTTACATTGTACTGCGTCTATGAGAAATCCCGTGTCAATAAATCGAGTCATATGGAGTGTACTCCCGGAGCACGGGCGTTCTGCGGCAGTAGGCGGGCGGGCCGTACCCGGGCCAACCAACATGTGCTCCCGCTCCCCGCGCACCTACTCACAGCCCGTACCCATCGTCCGTACAGCTGTGAAACCAGCCTTAACCTCAACTTTTAAACAAAAACTATTATGAAAAGGTTCTTTATTCGTCACAATTATTTTCATCATTTTAATTTTTCTGTAAATGATAACCATGACTGGGTCATGATCGGACATTATCATTTTACATCTTGTAAAAATCTGTAACATTTCTTAAAATTAAAGTATAAGTATAATACATACATAATTGTGTATGTTTCACTTAATACATACCATTTTAATAATCATTTGGGTATGAAACATGTTGCCGCTGGGCTAGTTCCAGAGACCTGAATTTACCATTTTGAATGACACTAAGGGGTGTCTCTCTCACTAAATGATGTGACATGTATATTGGTGTTAGCTTTGTTGGTTGTCCTTGTCCCCGTGCTTCGTAAAGCGATTGAAGCCTTTCCCGGCTGTGTAATGTACATATTGTACAGTGGTCACGGGTAGAGAAGGCGCCAACATGTGTTTATGCATGTCAGGTTGCCAGTCGCTCCTTGTTAAATGCATTGGATTCGATCGATCGCAGAGATAAAAGGCATATAGGCGACGAAGCGCTAGTGGACAAGCTTCATAGCCTGGCTCATCGGCGAACCGTTGTTTGCCTGTGGGTTTTCTACAGATTGTACTTTGGGGAGTGTGCGCAGGAGCTCCATGACCTGATCTCTCCATCTCCCTCACACTACCGGTCTACCAGACGCACAGCTGGGTACCACCCTCACTTGGTTGATATACCGTCTTGTCGTTCCAAGCGCTTCTCCTCCACATTTATGTGCGCACAGCCAAGCTGTGGAATTCTCTGCCGGCTTCTGTGTTCCCTGCCACTTGACCTTTCAGCATTTAAATCAAGAATAAATAGGATTCTTCTGGGCTCGCTCGTCTCATCGTAACTCTCATCTATCGCTTACCACCAGGCGAGATCGAGGTCAAGAGTGGGCTCATCAGTAATGTAAAAAAATACTTGTACTCAGTTGTATCCGGTTACACTGGAAACCGACTCCGAAATAGTTGGGAAAATGATAATGAGGTCTTTTTTGTAGTTCTAGCTAGCTACATCACTTACCTTCAGAGGTCGTTAGTAAATGAATCATTCAAGCATTTTAGAATGGAAGGTCGATCCAGCGAATCGAGGCATGTGCTGCTTCGCTACAATTACTGAATGTAGTGCTGCACTGTGTGATGTATAAGTGTTTCGGATGTGCTGCAGTTTGCTACAGCTTTTTTTTAAATTCATAATAGGCTCGCGTTTGACGCGATGAAGTAATGATGTGGTCGAAGATGAAACACCCTTACTTAAAAGTAACCTATTCACTCTTGACTTAAAGACCCCTAGGTTATAGCTATCGGGAAACACAGTCTCCGGCAGGGAATTCCACTCCTTAGCCGTACGAATAATGAAGGTACTCCTAAAACGTTTAGTGCGTATAGGTGGGATGTCCACCATGTAACGATGGCGCGTCGCCGTTTGTCTTGTAGTCCGGACGATGGAACGGGCTTGACGGAATTAATGTAATTCCGTAATTCCATTGCACACTCCCCAAAATGTAACCGATAGAAAACCGATAGACAACCGATAGACTAGCAACTTGTCGCCGATGTTCAAGGCTCTGGAGCTTTGATTCGACCAGTGTATCGTTGCCAATGAGTCTTTTGGCCCGTTTCTCAATGGACTCAAGCGCATCTAGTTGGTTACTTGGCAGATCCATCCCAAAGATGAGAGCAGTACTCCATACACGACCAAACCTGGGCTTGATAAAGATTGAGCAGCTGTTCGGGTGTGAAGTACCGTCTCACCTTTGCTAGGATTCCCAACATTTTTGATGCTACTTGAGCCTTAGCCTCGATAAACGGGCCAAAATTGAGGGTAGAAGTTAGTGTTACCACCAGAAGCTTGATACGATCGGTTATCGGCACGGTTACACCTCGGAAAGTAGGAGCCAGTTCGAATTGGCTCCTTTTTGCGGAGAAGAGACACGCCTGAGTCTTAGCTGCATTAAACTTGACCAAGTTGGCATCGCCCCATTCGGAGACAGCCTTCAAGGACAAGTTCAAGCGCCCAACCATGTCCTCACGGATAGCTTATCCGAGCTTTAGCTAGGTGAATAGCGTAGGATAGGATTAAAGATTTCTTCATGTTGACAGGTCGAAAGTGCAGTGGGCTTTGCGTAGCCCATTGGTGAGACTAAGAGTGATGATGTAAGAGTGAAAAATTGAAATAATAAAACATTAATTCGGAGATAGACAACAACATACAATATAAAATTACAAACATAAAAAAATAACACTAAACGTTGAGCATGTCCACACCGAAAGGGTTACGAACTCAGTATTTGTTGAGTGAAAGACACCTAGCACTGGATTTCACTTTAGTCAGTAATTAAGCTGGTAGGGTTGGAATTCCCTTTTAAAAGTAAGCTAAAAAGTAAAAGCTTAAAAGTAAGCTTTAGCTCTAGAGAGGGCACAGTAAAGTAGTCTGCCTTATTGTGGTTGTTGTTTATCGAGTGTACGGGTTTTCGGAGCAGGGTGATATCCCAAATCTCCATTGGATAGAGAGGATCTATGACTAGGGGGCTTAGTATAAGTTTGAAATACTTTTGTCGTTTTTGAAAACTATCGCTTTATTGCTTTCACACGCACCAAACTTGTAGATGAACGTGAAAGAGATAAAGCGGTAGTTTTTGAAAACAATAATAGTATTGCAAACTCATACTTAACTCCCAGATAGGTGTTGCTAGATGTTGTAGGGTTGATGCCTGTGTTCAAATTGTGCTAAGTACGTTGACAGCACGATGCAGGAATTATGTAAGGTACTCATAGTCGAAGGAAATCTGACTTGATAATTATTTTTTAGTTTAACTATAAGGGTTCCGTTTTTTGCCAGTCTCTTAGCAAAGAAGTCGAAATGAAACCGAGTTTAGGTACACTATCAGTGCGGTATCTATCGCGGAGTGGTAAGTACGCGAGTTATGCTCGACGCTCGAATTCGTGCGCCGTTTCGGTGAATAGCGTTGTTGAATAATTTTAATTTTACATATTCCCCCAAACTATAAGTCCAAATTACATACTGTAAACGGCAAAGTTTGTCTTCATAAAATTGTCTTAATGATGAAATTACTTTTGAACGTATATGACGGAGAGACAGCGTCGTATGTGTTACCGGAGACTCGTTTATTCAACTGACAGCGTAACGACTTTACAGAGAGGTCCGCACTGTCCAGCGGCTCGAACAAGAATGAATCTGAATCTAGCGCTCACGGTGCGGCCTTATATAGAGGGATTGACAGACATGTACCCACATTTTCTAGTTAAATATTAAACTACTTAAATTACAATGCTTTAAGTTGAAATATGTTAAACGTCAATTTTACATCTTAAAAATCAATTAATAGTTTGTAAAACAATCAAATTATTAAACTTTAATTATTTTAATAGACAAATTATTGTATTTGCGCCGATACGGCCATACTGACAGGCGGTGCGCGCTCTGCACCAGCCTCAAAATATTCTACTTCACAAAGGCACTTATTAAAAGTTAATATTATGTAAAGCAATTCGTTGACTAACTAAAGAGTCTCGGATAACAATAAAGAAATGAGAAGCTACGCACGGTTCACAAGTGGTTGTTTTCTGTGGAGAAGAACCGGCAAGAAACTCCACAGTTACTCTTTTCAAAATATCATTCATTTACACAATGTAAGAGAAGGTTTACAAAATATTGAAATTGACTTGACAACAAACGACAACATTAGATTTCACTAATGAAGGATACAAACTAAAGAATTGTAATACAAAATTTAAACAAATCAGATAATCTGTCATCATCAGCTGTTATACAAACACAAATGTCTATGTTGTGAAATAATGTTTTAGGGATATCATAACGAGTGCTCGGAGGTTCTCGTAGATTTCTCGGAGGTTCTCGTAGATTTCTCGGAGGTTCTCGTAGATTTCTCGGAGGTTCTCGTAGATTTCTCGGAGGTTGTCGTAGAGTTCTCGGAGTATCTCGTAGAGTTTTTGGAGGTTTTACCTGTAACAAAAGATTAGACTTCTTTTGAGTAGAATATCTGTAAGGAACTTGTGATGCTTTATGTAGTTATACAGACTCAGTTATTAAAATTTGAGAATATCATTCCTTTATAATATTCTCATTCTGGAGGTTCTCCTAATGTACGGAGGTTTTACATGTGGCAAAAGATTTTTTTAAATTTTTATTATTAAATATTTGTAAGGTTTACTTGTGTTGGTTTGTGTTAACTGTTACACAAACTCTCAAATATCTTTATGTTATTAAATTTTGGGAATATCATCCTTTTATGATATTCTCAGACACAAGCATATTTAGCTTTGTTAGAGGGGTTAACAGGATTGCCAGCAATGCGAACTCCACCCACATTGCCAGTATTTTGTGTTTTTTTTTTAGGAAAAAAAAAGAAACGAAAGAAAGAGGTTCTCGTAGATATCTCGGGAGTTCTCGTAGATTTCACGGAGGTTCTCGTAGATTTCTCGGAGGTTCTCGAAGATTTTTTTTTCTTTTTGTCTATCTTTTTCTTTTTATAAAGAGAACTAGCAATGCAATGTAAATAGAATCCACACTACTAGCTTTCCCGTTAACTTAGAGTGGGTTCACACGGCAAGTATAATGGGTGGGGTTCGAACCCGCGACCTTTCTTTTTGTTGTTCGGCCATACTGGCTCGTGGAATAGATCACACCGCCGATACGGTTATCCGGTCTCCAGTTGTTTAGGTGGAAAACGAGAAAACCTTAACTCGCGAAACAACTAAATTGAGTGGGCTACGTTATGTATTTCGGCGCACGATACACTTACGTGTTTCGGCGCACTAAACAAGGCTATACAAAACTAACACTTGCACTACTACTGTTGGCATTGAATTTCAAGAAACAGAATATTTTGCGATATTCGAAAATTTTACGGGAATTAGTCAAGATCTATGATTGCAGATTATTAATTATAACCTCAAATGAAATTTGCAGGTTACTTTGGTTTATACACTTCAAATCAATTTAAAGTAATCAGAAAATTACAATTTTATGTACACGCTTGCGCGTAAACTTTGACGCAAAATAATATTTCAGGGAGTATTTGACCCCTGAATCAAAATATCAAAATAAAATGAATACGACTCACCAGGGTTCATCAGCTCAATATTTCAGCATTGGCGGGCACTTGATCCGTACGGCTTCTATCCAGGACGTCACGTTCTGTTTTACTTCAACTCGAGCGAGTGAATCCCACTTCTGATGACGGAGAGACAGCCTCGTATGTGTTTTTCCAAAAGTGTGACGTCAGCTCAGATGACGTCACGAATGTTGTCTTGATGATCGTTACATGTTACCGGAGACTCGTTTATTCAACTGACAGCGTAACGACTTTACAGAGAGGTCCGCACTGTCCAGCGGCTCGAACAAGAATGAATCTGAATCTGAATCTAGCGCTCACAGTGCGGCCTTATATAGAGGGATTGACACACATGTACCCACATTTTCTAGTTAAATATTAAACTACTTAAACGTCAATTTTACATCTTAAAAATCAATTAATAGTTTGTAAAACAATCAAATTATTAAATTTTAAACATTTCAATTATTTTAATAGACAAATTATTGTATTTGCGCCGATATATATATTAATGTGGCTGCATAATAATATTACAAAGTCATACCTTATTTTTTAAATATTTTCATTGCATTATTTGCCTTATCGTGGATTATTTATAAAAGTCAGATATGTAGTACCGCGGACTTTTTTTTAGATCTACATAAATCTTACATTTCTGTAGTACATGATCTTTAAGTATATCTCAGCATTTTGCCAAAGCACGTGATTATAGTAATTTAGCGGCGTATTTTCTTCCTACTTACTTCACTAATACCCTTATTTTGGGAAAACCAACAGCAGTAGCGTAATGCTAGGTAGCCTATAGCCTTCCTCATGAAACTGCCTATAATAATCAGAAAGAATTTTTGAAATCCACCCAGTACCTTCGAAAATTAGCGCGTTCAAACAAACAAACAAACTTTCCGCTTTATAATATAGATAATTTAATAAATCCTTGTTTTGTTCACTCTATCCAAATAGTTTGATTCAGTGGCGTGCACAGGATTATGACACTGGTAATGCGGCGGAGTACTCGGTCACAAAAACTTTTTCTTTTATAGATTTTTAGCATAGCCGCAGCCACGCGACGGATCTCTAAGTCGGAAACCATGCCAACAGAACAAGTCTTAGATGTACTACTGTTCATGTACATCTTCTACGGCAACGAAGACAAATACTTTGACACAAATGCTGTACGAAGCGTAATGAAAATGATAACTGAAATTGGCCCGAACTATTCACTCAGTTTAATAAGATAGTTAACGCAATTGCGTTTACACTTTTTTTTTTTTAATTTTTATTAATTGGCTTGCATTTGACCACAATCTCAACTGATGTTAAGTGATGATGTGGACGAAGACGAAGCATGCTTGCCTAGAAGTAACCTATTCACTCTTACATCAGAAAGCACAGACCCCGACATAGAGTTAATTCTTATCACATCATTGCATTCTAAATTTGGTTACAGATAAAGATAAATTCAGGGTATTCCCCGAAGCTAACTAACCATAAACAAAAAGGTGGCCTCAACTCAACTCAACATATTTTATTTTACATGGCCACTTATAAAACGACACAAGCTAGTGCACGGCACGAAATTGGTCGATTCCTATGGAGAAGAACCGGCAAGAAACTCCACAGTTATTCTTTTTAAAATATCATTCATTTTTATAATGTATCCATAATACTCGTGTAAAAGGTACGATAGTTACCAATTCACACCAAACAATGTAATAAAAAATAATAATTAATGAGCTCCGTCGTGAATCCGCACGCTCAAGGGCAAGATTTGGCCTGAACATAAAGTGGCTAGTGCATATAATGTGACTATGGTGATAGACGAAAATAACAATTCAATAACAAGCTGCCAGTGTTTAGATTGTGCTGTCTCAGCTGGAGGCTGTAAACATGCTGTCGCCTTCCTGTATGGAAGTAGAATGCTACTGGAAAAAGCCGACACTTTCCAGAGTCGGTACAGCATTGAAATGTGTGACTTTGGACCAATTATGTAAAAAAACAGCTGCCAAACATGACACCAATCCTCATCTTTTTACTGAGTTCCTACAAGAAGCGAAGAAAACAAAAATTTAAAATTGCGAGCTATTAAAATATCAGTCTGATTTTAAATATAGTGATGTTCGGCAGTTTTTCCTGTATAATAAATATTAATGCAAACAAGTGAAGAACTAAAAAATAATGTGGATTAATTTATGTAATATTTTATGCAAAAACTTGATCAAAATGCTTTGAAGTTAATAGAAGAAGCTATCAGAAGCCAGTTCAAAAGTAATATGTGGTATGAATTAAAATACACCTGCATCACTGTCTCTAAATTATATGAAGTTAGTAAATGCCAAACACCTGATGGATCATTAGTTGCAGCGATTCTTGGTGCTAAAACAGCAGACACACCAGCCATGAAAAGGGGTCGAACACTAGAATCTGCAGTTATAAAAACTGTACAGAACAAATTAAAACGAAGAATCAGGCCTTGCGGTCTATTTATTTCAAAGAAATATCCTATGGATTGCAGCTACTCCTGATGGAATGACATCTGATGCTGTAATTGAGGTTAAATGCCCAACCAGCAAGACAACCAAGTGCAACTACTTAAATAATGGTGTAGTTGCTGAAAAGTATAAGCTCAAGTGCAACTAAAAATATATGTTACTAATATGAAGAAAGGGTACTTTTGTGTTGTACACACTGACTTAAAAAAAAAAAACAAAATAAGTTGATATCATACTACTCCAAAATGACAATGAATATACATATAACAACATTACTAACAAATGTGTCTTCATTTTGGAAACAAAATATATATCCAATATTAAAGCGCAGTGCATCATTAAATAATGTCCTGGATTATGGATAATGAATGGCACTCTTGAATGAGTTGGGTTCTTTGTTTTTTAACAAGTACATGTCTAGAAGTACTAGCATCACTCATCCTTTTTCTGCGATCTTCCTGGCAATAAAATTTTGTAGGCTCAACTGCAACTGCATCTACCATGATTATGCTCTTGCTTAACCCCATATTATATTGATAATAGTTAGCCATATCTTTCTCAATCTGAAATATTTTTTAAATGTTATTTTAAAGCCATAAATGTTAATGTATTTGGTGGTAATAAATATCATTGAATATTGAAATATTTCTGGCTATTCAGGTATAATACAAAAAAACATCTCAGTTATCTAACCTTAAAACAGTAGAATAACTATATTGTAAAAATGTTTTAAGTTAGTAATACTGTTCGGTCCGACGTGAAACAGAACGCACCCTTTTGACATAAAGAATTTGATTTTGACATTACTCGGACTTTGACAGATAGTTTTTGCTTGAAAAAAATGCCGGTCATCGGGCCCTCTTGAGCTAAATATAATTGGTAAAATATTGTTGGATTCGCCTGTTGAGACCGATAATTGGGTCGCGAATTATCTAATTGTTGAAGTGTATTCCCCATTTGCCGAAAACCCCGGGATATTGTTAATTCTGTACTATTCCCTGGTAAGATCTATTTTGGAGTATTGCTCGTCTGTATGGTCCCCAATATATAACACTCACATAGATCGCATAGAATCCATACAGAGAAGGTTTGTTAGAGTTTTAAGTGCGAAATATGGACTCAGACGTAAACTACCCAATTACAATCAGCGTCTCACTCACTTTCACATAAAGAGTCTAGAGAGAAGGAGATGGGTTAGTGATTTAAGTATACTGCATAAAATTGTTAATGGCTCTTTTGATATTCAATTGCTTGGTAAGATAAACTTTAAAATACCAACTCGATCTGTGCGCACTCCACAATTGTTCAGTATTCCCTCTAGTAACAATAATGTTTCTGAAAACAATCTGTTGTCCAGAATGTGTAGTCAATATAATGTAATATGCTCTAATTTAGATTTGTTTTTGAACAGTTTTAACGAATTTAGAAATTTGCTCTATAAAATGTAATTACAACCATAATTATCATTTAGTATCATTTAGTAACTTTAAGCTTGATATTAACAGAACCCAACAGTCACTAATGAAGTATATTAAACAATGAATGCTGTGTACAGTAATAATTGGACCTCAGATTTATGTAATGTATGTATATTGTTATAACTGTATTAAATGCCTTAGTCTGTAGTCTGTCTCTGTACTTATTAAAATAAAATAAAATAAAATAAAATAAATAAATCATACGCCGCCTTGTCGTCGGTCGGGCTGGCACGCGGAATTTGTTGGAAATCGGATTGGATCTCACGAGATATGAACAGATTAATTGTGAACAGTGTTTGGTTGAACTTTGTAATTCCAAATTGACTAGAATACAGTGATATTTCTTGGAACATATCGCCTTATTGGGTCACCTCGTGTGGCACGCGCTTGGTGGGAACGAGTTGTGCTGTGATTGCTGTTGTGACCGCGCCATCTGGAGACCGGCGCCTTGTGAACGTTCTACAACACTTGACTTACATCACACCTTTCAATTACTCACCCCATTGTACATACAAACCACACTTAGGGCGTGACCTTTGAAGGTCGAAGTTGGCGAACCCAGCACATCAGGTTAGTGGTATCATTATTAAGTAACCTTGTTTATTGAAAGCAACGTTTATGACTCCACGTATCGTGGAAAAGTTCCGGACACGTCCAGTTACCGTTGGCTGGCCTATTGCAGTCTTGAACAAATTGGTAGCAGAAGCGTGGTCTTATAAGATCCACTGGTTTAATTGGAAGTTTTGAAAGTAACTTTGGTTTGATTACTTAACACAACTTATAACTTAATAAGTTTTGAATATATTACCATGTCATCCGGGCTATCTAATTGAGGTTGAATCAATTGAAGTTGTATTTGTAATTTGTACTGTAGCCCTTTATTGTATTGACAGGTAAGATTTGTTTGTGAAATTGGGAATTATTGGTTGTATTTGGTACATAAGTTGGTATATTGTTGTAAAAGTTGTTTGGTATTTGTGGCAATTAATAATTGAATGTCATTGATCTGAATTTGAAAGGTTATCTAAATAATAATTACACATAGTCTAACATAATAGGACTTGAATTGTGTGTATTGGTTATTGCATTTATAGTAATTATTGGAGTGTTGTTAGAGATTCTCCGGCTCAATATTATACAGTCAATTGTTGTGCTTCTTGATATTTATTTGAGGTTGATCCAGCATTGTATTATACATTGAATTGTTATTTATTTTGTAACTAGCCATCTGTACCAAGCTAGATTCATACTTGGAATAAGTACAGGGTCGGATTTGGACTTGAAATAATTGAATTTGAATTTTTATTTTGTTGAATATATTTGGCCGGCTAACAAGTCATTGCTGTTTGTTTAATATTTGATTGTTGGTTGTTGATTGTTGTTTTGTATTAATATTTGATTGTTGCAATGGCCTCATTAAGGGCAGTCAGGGAGGCTGCTGCGGGATTGACCTCACAGTTGAGATGGTTCACATCGGCAGCTGCAACTGTTGAGCGTGTGGAATTGGAAGAGCTCACCCTTGCTCGGTATGGGCAAGTGATTGAGAGGATCAAGTCAGCTGATGCTGCGCTCACACGCTTCAACGAGTACATCATGGACGTGGATTTGGGGGTGATGGATCAGACAGCCCGCGATAAGATTTTTGGTGACTATGACCAGATTATCCACCTGGGGGATGTCATATGTCTACGAGCGCGGGAAATTTTGAAGAGCCGGGTGCCTGATGCGGCCAAGCCGCAGACCCCTGTTGTTGCAGGCCCTGGACTATTGAGTAGGCTGCCCACCCTGGAGCTGCCACATTTTGACGGTCGCTTGGACCACTGGCTGGGCTTCCTAGATCTCTTTGAGAGTCTTGTCGATGCACGCTCGGACCTCGGACCTGCCCAGAAGCTGGCCTATTTATTGTCTGTCCTGGAGGGCGAAGCCAGAGCCTTGGTGCAGCACTTGCCGGTGACGGATTCCTCTTACCCGACCGCTCTGGAGCTTCTCTCCCGACGGTATCAGAACAAGCGCTGCCTGGCTGATGTGCACATCGACCAAATTTTGGGACTACCGGCTATTGTCAGCACGTCGACGTTGCGCACTGACTTGCTGAACCCGTTGGTCTCAGCGACCAACGCTTTGAGACGCTTGGAGTTACCGGTGGAACATTGGTCCTACTTGTTGGTGCACATAGTGCTGCAGTTGCTCCCCGCGGAGTTGAGGTCACGTTTTGAGCAGGAGTATGGTGGGGATAGTGCCACGCATCTTCCCCCCTTTGACGACCTCCTCAAATTTTTGGAAGACGAGTGTCGGTTTGCGGATAACACTCGTGGCGCTACGGGGTCGCCCCCACTACCTCCTCAGCCCAGAGACCAGGGACGGACTAGGGCCCGGGGGCCTGTTGATGTTCCCCCCGCCCCCCGTTTTGCTGGCGCCCGGAGTCCTCGGGCTAGGGGGCCGGTTGATGTTCCCCCCGCCCCCCGTTTTGCTGGCGCCCAGAGTCCTCGGGCTAGGGGGCCTGTTGATGATCGCCCCGCCCCCCGTTTTGCTGGCGCCCGGAGTCCTCGGGCTAGGGGGCCTGTTGAGGATCGCCCCGCCCCCCGTTTGGCTGGCGCCCGGAGTCCTCGGGCTAGGGGGCCTGTTGATGTTCGCCCCGCCCCCCGTTTTGATGGTGCCCGGAGTCCTTATCATTGTGACTTTTGTAAGGCAACGGGGCATGTCATGGCGCGTTGCCCGGATTTTTTGAATTTGCACGTAAGTGCCCGCCGCCGTATTGTCAACGCACGCCGTTTGTGCTTTTCGTGCTTGGGGGCCCACTTCCATCGGGACTGCCCCGACCCCCGCCCGTGTAGAATTTGTGAAGGGTCCCACTTGGAGATTTTGTGCGCCAACGCGAACCGCTCCAGCAGACCAGCTTCTGAGGGGGGTTCGCGCAAGGGGGGGTACCCCGGAGACGAGCACCGGGCTGAGACCCGCGATTCTGTACGCCGCACTCCACCCCCCGCGCAAGTTGAACGGGAGCCCCACGAGCGCCATTTGGTCTTCCCTCGTCAGGGAGAACGCGCATTGGCTGCTAGGCAGCAGTGGCCGGGTCGGCGCCGCTGCCTTTCCCCTCCGTTGGCGGAGCGTCCCCGGCTGGAGTCGCGCCCTCCGCCATTCGGGCATTCGGTGGGATATGCCCCTCCAGTGATGGCGAGCGGCTTGGGACACCGCGCAGACGAATGGTTTGATTGTTGGCCTCGTCGTGAACGAAGGCAGCCTGGAAGCGGCGTTCGGTCGCCGCCCAGGCATCACTAAGAGATTGACGCCTGCCCCGCTAAAGGAACCCCCCGATCAAGACGGTTTTGTTGCCAACGGCCTCGGTCACGGTCTGGGGACCCTTGGGTGACTCGATTGTGGTCTGTGCCATTTTGGAGACGGGAGTCCGGGGTTGCCTTTGTCTTCTTGGTTAGCGGGACAGGTTGGCCTGAAGGTGAACGACCTTTCAGGCAAGATTTGGGGAATTGGCGAAGCGGCTGACACCACTGTTGAGGGAAGGACCTGGTTTGAGGTCACCCTTGTGAGTTGTCCTTACCCTAAAATTGGTGCTCCTGCCCTTGTTGTAACTGAACTTGGTACAATTGTTGGTGACTGATCGTCACACTAAGAACTCGCATGCCGGTTGCAATGCGCTGTTGGCCATTCTGCAGCGAGAATTTTGGATTTTGTCGGCTGATCGCGTCAATGAGACGAGGCCCTTTGCTGGCGTCGTAACGGATTTTGTTAGTCCCCCTTTGTTGAAGACGTCCACCCTTCGTAATAGCAAGATTGTTAGGGCTTATTTGTGTGTTTGTCTGCCTGTCAACCAAGGCAGTACATTTGGAGCTGGTAACCTCCCTCTCGACAGAGGCCTTTGAGGCGACTTTGGAAAGATTTGTGTCTCGCCGTGGGTTACCTTTTTTGATTAGGTCTTATTGCGGTACGAATTACAAGGGTACAAGTAACTATTTGAAGGAGGTATACGCCTTCCTTAATGAGAACCAGGTTGACATTGGTAATAGTTTGGCCCGCCGAGGGGTCACTTGGTTGTTTGACCCGCCAGCCTGCCCCCCATTGGGGGGGTATTTTGGGGGCCGCGGTGAAAGCGGCAAAGGGACGCTGGCGGAGATTGTTGGGAGACACCGTTCTCACCTTTAATGAACTAGCTACGGTATTTGGCCGCATTGAAGCTGTGTTGAATTTGCAACCTTGTCAAGACTTCCAATTGATTAGCGGACGGGTAGGCCCGTCCGGGGGGGTAGATGTTCGGTCCGACGTGAAACAGAACGCACCCTTTTGACTTAAAGAATTTGATTTTGACATTACTCGGACTTTGACAGATAGTTTTTGCTTGAAAAAAATGCCGGTCATCGGGCCCTCTTGAGCTAAATATAATTGGTAAAATATTGTTGGATTCGCCTGTTGAGACCGATAATTGGGTCGCGAATTATCTAATTGTTGAAGTGTATTCCCCATTTGCCGAAAACCCCGGGATATTGTTGAATCATACGCCGCCTTGTCGTCGGTCGGGCTGGCACGCGGAATTTGTTGGAAATCGGATTGGATCTCACGAGATATGAACAGATTAATTGTGAACAGTGTTTGGTTGAACTTTGTAATTCCAAATTGACTAGAATACAGTGATATTTCTTGGAACATATCGCCTTATTGGGTCACCTCGTGTGGCACGCGCTTGGTGGGAACGAGTTGTGCTGTGATTGCTGTTGTGACCGCGCCATCTGGAGACCGGCGCCTTGTGAACGTTCTACAACACTTGACTTACATCACACCTTTCAATTACTCACCCCATTGTACATACAAACCACACTTAGGGCGTGACCTTTGAAGGTCGAAGTTGGCGAACCCAGCACATCAGGTTAGTGGTATCATTATTAAGTAACCTTGTTTATTGAAAGCAACGTTTATGACTCCACGTATCGTGGAAAAGTTCCGGACACGTCCAGTTACCGTTGGCTGGCCTATTGCAGTCTTGAACAAATACTATGTTTACTTACATCAAAATAATCCTGACAGAAGAAAATTACCGAACTATCCTTTATTTCTTTAGTATTTCTGCGTGCAAGTTGTAACTACTTATTACGAACTTTAACATTTTTTGGAACGGTTATAAATAGCTTCTCTGGCGTCATTATCGTTGTATTTGTGCACCCTGGTACTGCACACCATTTATAACTCATTTTTTCCAGTAAATTACAGCCTGAAACTTTATTAAACTACATAAAACGACAAAACTCTCGATTTGACTTGCTCTCCAATGTTTATATACAAACGTGTGACGTCACTCAAATGACTCGACGCCATATTGCTGAACCAAGCATTTTGACAGCTTATATAATCACTATATTTTGTAATGCTTGTTTTAAACGAAACATTTATAAAATATGAAAATAAATATTATTTATAGGGTTCTCTTATACACCAATAAATAATATGAGACGGTTTTTAGAAACCAATCAAATGGCCTATTCTGTCTATTATTTTTACTCGGATTATAGGCAAAACGAACATTTCCGATTACTTCTGAAAACTGCCGAACTTTTGTATCATGTCGCTGGACTGGCGGCTTTCGACATTCATGGGTGTGTGCATTTGCGAACTTGTACTGACATTAAAATTAATATACACATGCGAACAAATTTCCTGCCTGAGTCCGAGGCATGACTTGGGAATTAGGTATATTAATTTGTAGCGCCTTGCAAACATAATGTTTGTGTGCTTGCAAATAGGTACTGTTCGATCCTGCAACCAGTACAACGAAGCTGCATGGCCGAACTGTCCGCGGCTACGCGGAGCTCTAACGTTGTTTAGGTTCTTAGGCCTTAATTCAATATTTAATCTTATAATATGCACACTTACCCAAGGCTGGTTGACGACAGCGAGGGACCTGTTCTCAGATCACGTCCGTGGTGTGTGTGGGTCAGTGTATTTGAGTGTGTAATGGTGTCAACTGGTGTCACGACGGTCAAAGGCAGACGCAGGCCTTCACAGCGTGGTCCAGGCCGTAGTGGTAGCACCAATTCTCATAATTCTTTTCACGAACTGACGTGCAGGTTAAATTTAACCTCAATTCGGCGTTATTGTTCAAATATCCCAGTGTGGTACTCAAAACGGGATTCCAATTTCGAATAAATCATTAATTGCGACCAACTTGTCGATAAAAAAACAAGATTTACCCGGATTCACAAATACAAAATCAATAAATCAATCTCTCAACGCGCGGTTAGTTCTTGCAAGAAGTAAGGTTATGTCAAGTGTCAAATCAAAGACCATAGATAATTGCCATACCAAAAAGGTGCGGTCAGAATACACGTATGGGACGGAACAGGTACTATTTATACAATATTAGGCGTTTTTAAGTTATTATATTTTGTTTATTCATTTATTTATTATTAATTAAAGTCATCTAAAACGTACGAACGTTTTATTAAAATATCTGTGAATGGCAAGTAAAGCGCTGTATTTTTGCCTACAAGGAGTGCACGCCCATGGTTTGATTTGACAGCTAAGACGTCACAATATGGCGTTAAGTTTTTCCTAATAGCAGTTGAAAAGCACTGTACAATAGAGTATAGCGTACATCTCCACGGTTCCAGGCCATCGACATGATCCTGGAGTACCGCGAGGGCCCCCTGGAGGCGGCCCTGCGCGCGTACGGCGGCGCGGGCGCGGGCGCGGCGGCGCGCGAGCTGCCTCGCCGCCAGCACGCGCACAACGAGGCGCGCCTCATCCGCGCGCTCGCCGACGCACCCAACGACCTGCTCGGCGCGCTGGGGAAGGTAACTCTACACTACATATTGTTACTGCCTCGCCGCCAGCACGCGCACAACGAGGCGCGCCTCATCCGCGCGCTCGCCGACGCACCCAACGACCTGCTCGGCGCGCTGGGGAAGGTAACTCTACACTACATATTGTTACTGCCTCGCCGCCAGCACGCGCACAACGAGGCGCGCCTCATCCGCGCGCTCGCCGACGCACCCAACGACCTGCTCGGCGCGCTGGGGAAGGTAACTCTACACTACATATTGTTACTGCCTCGCCGCCAGCACGCGCACAACGAGGCGCGCCTCATCCGCGCGCTCGCCGACGCACCCAACGACCTGCTCGGCGCGCTGGGGAAGGTAACTCTACACTACATATTGTTACTGCCTCGCCGCCAGCACGCGCACAACGAGGCGCGCCTCATCCGCGCGCTCGCCGACGCACCCAACGACCTGCTCGGCGCGCTGGGGAAGGTAACTCTACACTACATATTGTTACTGCCTCGCCGCCAGCACGCGCACAACGAGGCGCGCCTCATCCGCGCGCTCGCCGACGCACCCAACGACCTGCTCGGCGCGCTGGGGAAGGTAACTCTACACTACATATTGTTACTGCCTCGCCGCCAGCACGCGCACAACGAGGCGCGCCTCATCCGCGCGCTCGCCGACGCACCCAACGACCTGCTCGGCGCGCTGGGGAAGGTAACTCTACACTACATATTGTTACTGCCTCGCCGCCAGCACGCGCACAACGAGGCGCGCCTCATCCGCGCGCTCGCCGACGCACCCAACGACCTGCTCGGCGCGCTGGGGAAGGTAACTCTACACTACATATTGTTACTGCCTCGCCGCCAGCACGCGCACAACGAGGCGCGCCTCATCCGCGCGCTCGCCGACGCACCCAACGACCTGCTCGGCGCGCTGGGGAAGGTAACTCTACACTACATATTGTTACTGCCTCGCCGCCAGCACGCGCACAACGAGGCGCGCCTCATCCGCGCGCTCGCCGACGCACCCAACGACCTGCTCGGCGCGCTGGGGAAGGTAACTCTACACTACATATTGTTACTGCCTCGCCGCCAGCACGCGCACAACGAGGCGCGCCTCATCCGCGCGCTCGCCGACGCGCCCAACGACCTGCTCGGTGCGCTGGGGAAGGTAACTCTACACTACATATTGTTACTGCCTCGCCGCCAGCACGCGCACAACGAGGCGCGCCTCATCCGCGCGCTCGCCGACGCACCCAACGACCTGCTCGGCGCGCTGGGGAAGGTAACTCTACACTACATATTGTTACTGCCTCGCCGCCAGCACGCGCACAACGAGGCGCGACTCATCCGCGCGCTCGCCGACGCGCCCAACGACCTGCTCGGCGCGCTGGGGAAGGTAACTCTACACTACATATTGTTACTGCCTCGCCGCCAGCACGCGCACAACGAGGCGCGCCTCATCCGCGCGCTCGCCGACGCACCCAACGACCTGCTCGGCGCGCTGGGGAAGGTAACTCTACACTACATATTGTTACTGCCTCGCCGCCAGCACGCGCACAACGAGGCGCGACTCATCCGCGCGCTCGCCGACGCGCCCAACGACCTGCTCGGCGCGCTGGGGAAGGTAACTCTACACTACATATTGTTACTGCCTCGCCGCCAGCACGCGCACAACGAGGCGCGCCTCATCCGCGCGCTCGCCGACGCGCCCAACGACCTGCTCGGTGCGCTGGGGAAGGTAACTCTACACTACATATTGTTACTGCCTCGCCGCCAGCACGCGCACAACGAGGCGCGCCTCATCCGCGCGCTCGCCGACGCACCCAACGACCTGCTCGGCGCGCTGGGGAAGGTAACTCTACACTACATATTGTTACTGCCTCGCCGCCAGCACGCGCACAACGAGGCGCGCCTCATCCGCGCGCTCGCCGACGCGCCCAACGACCTGCTCGGCGCGCTGGGGAAGGTAACTCTACACTACATATTGTTACTGCCTCGCCGCCAGCACGCGCACAACGAGGCGCGCCTCATCCGCGCGCTCGCCGACGCGCCCAACGACCTGCTCGGCGCGCTGGGGAAGGTAACTCTACACTACATATTGTTACTGCCTCGCCGCCAGCACGCGCACAACGAGGCGCGCCTCATCCGCGCGCTCGCCGACGCACCCAACGACCTGCTCGGCGCGCTGGGGAAGGTAACTCTACACTACATATTGTTACTGCCTCGCCGCCAGCACGCGCACAACGAGGCGCGCCTCATCCGCGCGCTCGCCGACGCGCCCAACGACCTGCTCGGCGCGCTGGGGAAGGTAACTTACAATCCTGTACAGTGTACATCACTAGTTTCATTGTTCTTTTCTAGATGCGCCCAGCGTTAATTTCCGGTAAAAACCAAAATTCATTAAAATCGATTAAGCGGTTTTTATTTCTTATACAAATTTTTATCCTCTATTTCAACCCCTTAGGCTATTTTTTTTTCTTTAAAAATTACCCTCTGTGTTTTTTGACCCAGAATTATAAAACTGTGCTGTGGTTTAGGCGTGAAAGCGTAACAGACAGACTACTAATAAAAGTTTTATCTATGTACAAGATGCTGCGGTGCCGCCGAGCTGCTGTCAATTTTTTCATCAGTAATTTAAGTACCATTTGTAGAACGTTCCTTAGCCCTTAAGGAAGGGCACGCCGCAATTGCGGCGGTAAGACCCCTCTTTGAGGAGTGGCTAGATCGGCGTCACGGCGTCCTGACCTACCGCATGACGCAGGTCCTCACCGGACACGGAAGTTTCGGGAGGTACCTGTGTCTGATGGGTAAGGAGGAAACGCCTGGGTGTCACCACTGCGAGGGTCGCCCTGAGGACACCGTAGAGCACACGGTGCAAGACTGCCCCGCCTGGGCAGAGCACCGACGTGTCCTCACGGCGGCGATAGGCGGAGACCTCTCGCGCCCGGCATTGGTCGAGGCCATGCTGCGGGGCGAGAGGGAGTGGGAAGCGGTTGCCTCCTTCGTTGCGAAGCAGTCATGCTTCCGAAGGAGGAGGCGGGCCGCGTGAGGGAGAGGATGGCGTCCTCCCTCCAGCCCAGCCGCAGTGGTAGACGCCCACGGCGTCGGACGTCGGCCGACGATCTCCGGCCACCGTAGGCGCGGGCATGCGGACAGCGAGTAAAGGGCAACTCGCTGTCCGACCATGGACTATGCCCGGGTCGACGGCGCGTCGTGTTCCACGCGCGCCTCTAAGAGCGTCAGCAACATGACGAGGCCCCCTCTGCAGAGGGCCGAAGCCTGCCGGGGTCGTGGGATTCATCCCGTTACCGTAGCCCCGGTATGTAAAGGGTTATTGAAGGAACACCGTGGATTTTAGTCAGTAAAAGTCTGACAGTCCCTCCCACCCTGACCGGAGTGGGAGGACTTATTTGATAATTTTACCACGTTAAAAAGAAAAAAAAGTCCTTAAGGAACGTTCTATACTACTTCAGTGCTTCTCTTTATCTCGCTCGCACACTACTGGCCGCGGTCACGCGAGCAAGCGAGACAGGGTGGCAGGGAAAAGACTCTAAGACACTGATAATTTACTTTATTTCTTTTTGTATATAACATAAGACCTGCTTTATAGTTAGTTCAATTAATACGCAAAGTTTCATTATCTAATTTGAAGTTATTTTTGAATACCAGCGGTTTATTGTTCTGTTTGGAGGTAACTTTCGATTGTTTTTCTATCAAGAAAATTTTATGGAATCGTGTTTTCGTCAAACATCATAGTACCTAACATTAATCCTCAACTTCACCATTATATTTATTTCAAAATTATTGCTGCAGTACTTTCGACATAACGGAGGATCATGCTAAGCCAGTTGAGGTAGTGTAGGCTCTTAATAAAAATGAATGTGTGTGTATTCCAGCTAGCGCGCAACACCCGGCTGCTGTACCTGCACGCGTACCAGTCGCTGGTGTGGAACCGCGCCGTGTCGGAGCGCGTGCGGCGCGCCGGGCTCGCGCCCGCCCGGGGGGACCTCGTGCCTCTCGTGCAGGTCGACAACGAAGGTAACCTCAAATTTGCCATTTTCCTTGGGGAGTGAAGAGGAGCACTCAGAGAGAGTTTTGGGATTTCTCTCCTGTGGGGGTAAAAAAAGGGGGTTAAAAGGGGATCAGATTTTGTATGAAACTTTTATTTTTTCAGATGATTCACTTGAAATTGAAACTGTCCATAGGTTCCTCAAATGACTTTAGTGGGTACTTAGAAAGGGTTTTTGGAAATTCTCATCAAGGGGGGTAAACAAGGGGTTCGAGTTTGGATGAAACTTTTTATTTCTTCAATAGATTTACTTGAAATTTTGTAGATAGGTTTCTCAAATGATGTAAGTGAGCACTAAGAAACTAACACAATTGTTATTATATTATGTATACTTTAGGTTAAGGTATATATCTATGGGTCCTTATAACCTGAAAATAAATAAATAATTAAAAAATTAATTATAAAAACAAGCCATAAAAACTTTATTTTTATTGGTTAAATTTAAATAGCTAAAAAGAAAATGCCTCGTTGTTCTAATAGTTGCAAGCGCGACTGTTGAGCATGGGGTCTCGGAGTCGATACCCCGGTCGGGCTAAAAGTGCTATTGGGTTTTTCCGGACTTTTAATAATTCGATGCAGTAAGCTGACATACGCTAATGTCACTTATTTATTTATTATATACTTTATTGTACACCTTACAATACACTTAAGGATACAAATAATTAATTAGTGTACGATGGGCGGTCTTATCGCACAGGGCAATCTCTTACAGACAACCTTTGGATGGACAGAAATGAAAGGAGACAGATTTAGGGCTGTCAGTGTACAACATCATACTAATCAAACATAATAATATAAAATACATACCATATATATAAATATAATATATACTAATACATATTAAAAACATAATAGAGAAAGGAGGGGAAAAATTAAATTATAGTGAGAGGTAATGCTCCTTCACCATTTTTTTGAAAGTAGGTAATGTTTGAGCACGCCTCACATCTATGGGCAATGCAATCCATAAACGGGCTGCTTGGATAGTGAAAGATTTATCGAAGAAAGAAGTGGAATGCATACGGATATTTAACTCTAAACTTTCCGATGATCTCAAGGACCTTGAATGTGTGTCACAGAGAAACCGAAAGCGATCTTTAAGATAAAAAGGAGTGAAAGGATTAAATAGCACATTATAAAGCAGAGAAAGCAAATGAACATTCCGGCGAAACCTAATAGGAAGCCATTTGAGCTTAGTACGAAATTCAGAAACATGGTCATATAATTAACATAACCCTATTTAACATAATAGTGATGGATTCAATCAATCGAATAATTATCGAGCGATTTTTAATCATTAGAAATATTACTATTATCATCATTGATATACTAAAAACCCAAGATGCACACTCAACGTCTCAAAACCGTCCGCATAAAATGAGTGCTTAATTCTAAATGATGCGCTCATTTCAAATAGTATCGCGTCAAATTTCAATGGCCGCGTTTTCGTGTCAAAACAATGTATTATGGCATCTTTTTTATTTTAGTCGCATAATAAAAATTACCCTGTTGAATAAATAATGGAGTCGATTTTTTTTTATTGTATTTATTTATTTTTTATTAATAAGTTTATGCTTTATTGTCCATACTAATATTATTAATGCGAAAGTAACTCTGTTTGTCTATGTGTTACCTTTTCACGCCTAAACCGCTGAACCGATTTAGATTAAAGGTGAATGCCAAGTTTCGGCTCGAATCATGTAGTGTCCGACAGACTTTCTAAAGTAATGATATAAAATTCATTATATAAAACTGTAAGAATTATACAGTATAAATAAAATCTGTAGAAGTACACCGTTTAAAAGTAATCAATTTATAAACACGTTTTCTATCAACAATTTCAATTAGAAATGTTGCCAATACCAAAATAAAATAATATCGATACGAAATTGCATTTGCAATTCGATTACATTAATATCATTATGAACCTACGTAAGTGAATTTATTAGTTACTAAAGTCATAACTCGTAATTCTTATAATAATTAATAATGTTTAGTTATATTTTTTAATATCTTATAATAATTTAAAGTAATTCAATTCAATTATCGATACAGTTTAGAATAGTTATTTAGTGCTGGTTACACTTAATCTTGTAGTTGTCAATGATAATTGTCAAAAATTTTACTTCTCCCGCGTTTTATGACGAGCGACGAAGTGTCTTATGTGTTTTTTGAGTTTTGTGTTGTTTATTGTTTTGTTACCGGACTCCGATTT
Source organism: Tholera decimalis (assembly GCA_943138885.2). NCBI lineage: Eukaryota > Metazoa > Arthropoda > Insecta > Lepidoptera > Noctuidae > Tholera > Tholera decimalis. The sequence goes on along the minus strand of OW964552.2, from coordinate 1,309,265 downwards.
CTGTATTACTAACGACCACCTTGGCTGTTGAAAACGAATTCAATAGTCATTATTCAATAATTTTATAGTTTATTTCATGTTATCGTTAAAATTAGAAGTATTAAGTGGTCAACTTCAAAGAACTATAACTTTATTTGGTATACTTCTTATAGAAAACTAACTATACAGTCAAATTATATAATTATATTCCTTTTTTATTATATATAGTTCATCTTTGTCGGTTCTGGCCGAGTCTTGAAGGAAGCCTTGGCATTCTCCTTTGGCATGGGAATAGTTTAGGACCGTGGGAAGGACATAGGATAGTTTTTATCCCGAAATTCCCACGCGATCAGGATTTACGCGGGAAAAACCTCTACGCGAACGAAGTCGCGGGCAAAAGCTAGTATTTAGAATAGATTAAAATAAACTTTACTGTATACCAAAAGTTAAACACATCTATTTTACAATAATTAATACCAATTTAGATTTTGGCAAATATGTATACGTTATATGATATACTGAAGGAGAAAAGGTCGTCAATTTTACGGTTTTTTTTAATGTTCATAAATAAAATAAATAAATAACTTATTGAACATAAAAATATTACATCTTTCAAGTGAAGCCCCTGACTCCTACTATGCTAAGCGAGCCTGTATTACAGGAATCAGTGTCCTACGCTATACATTAAAACAGATTTCAATTTTTATGTAATAAATTACAAACAAAAAGTAACATTAGAAGGTATTGAGAAAAAAAGAAACAGAAGCGAAACGTGTATGTGTGTGTAAGTTTGAGTGTATGTGCGTAATTGGGTGTGTGTGTGTCTGGAACTCTGGACGCGTGTGCGTTAACATGAGTGTATGTTTTGAATAGCTTAATTTACTGTACTGACGAAATGATTTTTTTAATATCGTCATAGCTCAAAGACTGAAGCCATGGTTTTAAAATTTGTTTGACCTTATGTCACATAAGCTTCTAAATTGGGATAGTTTTATTTGATCTATTGTAGATCCTAGAACTTAATGCCTAAAAGTATCTAGACGTAAGTTTAGTGTGACATTTGGGAACTTTACAAAACGGGAAACCCAGTGCGTTTGCTTATTAAATCTGGGCTTACTTGTAACAATCTGTGTCTACGTAGTATGGTACGGAGGATATATATTAGGAACTGTAAGTACTTGAGTTTCCGAGTATAGCAGTCCAGTCGGATAAATTCGTTTTTTGAACGACATCACTTAAAGTATTGCCCATTGTGCGCCTTCCGCTCTTAGTATTAAAATTTTAAACGTCCCTCCCCATACTGGAATAATTTAAATTATTTAATAATAGAATAAAAATATATTTTAATTATATCGATTCATCATGGGATAACTTATGGGTTCATGACATGCGATATGTTAATGATAAAAGTGTGTGAGTGTTGCTTTGGCGCAACACCAATCTCATTAAAAACTTCTTATTTTTATACTTTAGTTTTTCTCGTGACCAAATACGATGCGGAGAACAGAAACCAATAGTCAGCCAACATATAAAAAAAAAAAGCCATAAAAAAAATCTCTCGCATTTGCGAGAGATTTTTTTTATTGCAAATTTTTTTGACGACGATATTATGTAGGTATATCACGACAAAAGGTATAAGCTTTATTGAATTAAAAAAAATATTAAACGATTTTAACAATATTTGTTTCATTGATATACACATGTTCTACCCTAAAACATTTACGCTATAATTACGTCTTTAAAAACAATTTAATAAACTTATAACACAAACAAAAATGTCTTATACAAAAAATTAGTATAAGGTGTAAGTCTCCACTCAAGACCTTGTCCTATCGAGCAACGTCAGTCGTAAAATTTGATTGTCTTTCGCACACTGCTTTGTAAAAACAACTTTAAACACTTTTCATAAGATAGAATTTGCAAAAACATATTTTATACTTATAGCATATCTATTACTACGTAGGTGGTGAGTGTTTGGCGACAGTTTCGAGCGTCACTTTTCTTCGAGACTGTGCATCTTGGGTTTTTAGTATATCAATGATTATCATTTATTTCTAAGTAGTAAATAGATTTTATTAGAAATAAATCTATTGTTATTAAAAATATTCATATCAAGTCAAGAGTGAATAGGTTACTTCTAGGTAAGCGTGCTCCATCTTCGACCACATCATCACTTACCATCAGGTGAGATGGTGGTCAAACGCGAACCTATAATCAATAAAAAAAATATGAAAAAAGCCAGTCTTATGCAAATTGTTTCATGTGATGAATATTTTAATAAATTGCGCGAGATTACTATTAAAAAGACTGTTCCCGCACTACTGCGACCTAACCCGTTGGAATGGGTGTTTGGTACAAGTGCCTTTTGCAAAAAAAAAAAATATTATCATGATCTATTCGTTTTATTTTTCACGTTTTACTTTTTCACACAATATTTAAAAAAAAATTGTTTACATCGTTATTCGTTTTTATTCTTGAATCGATTAATTTAGTTAATTAATACCGTCTTGTCGTACCAAGCGCGTCTCCTCAACATTTATTGTGCGTACAGCCAAGCTGTGGAATTCTCTGCCGGCTTCTGTGTTCCCTGCCACTTATGACCTTTCAGTCTTTAAAGCACGAGTAAATAGGCATCTTCTGTGCTCGCTCGTCCCATCTTAGACCTCATCTATCGTTTACCATCAGGCGAGATCGAGGTCAAGAGTGGGCCCATCAGCAATAAAAAATTAAATAAAAAAAAAAACAAATTTGTAGTCGTCATTGTCTGACAACTCAGAAATTGTCAGTCTACTGCATCGAATTAAAAGTCCGGGTGTATAAGAAATTTTTCAGCAGTAGCCTGGAGTTTGGAAGTTGTCAGTGTGATGCCCCCGTGCCTCGAAAAGCACGTAAAGCTGTTCGTCCCGGCAGTCATTTGGACACGTTTGACAGTCGTTACGGGCAGTCAGAAGTCGGAAAATTTTACACTGGTTTAGCCAAGGTATATCGTGTTACCCAGCTACTGGGTTTTGCAGGTCAGACAGGCAGACGTTCCATGTAAAACACCAGTGCTCAGCTGAATCCGGTTAGACTGAAAGCCGACCCTGACATAATTGGGAAAAGGCTAAGCGGATGATAACTAGAAAGAAATTTATAAGAATGATAAAATTTATAAAAATTCTCCGAAAGGCAATGGTGGGGTGCTTGAACTTGACTTTGAAGGCTGTCTCCGAGTGGGGCGACGCCAACTTAGTCAAGTTTAATGCTGCCAAGACCCAGGCGTGTCTTTTCTCCGCAAAAAGGAGCCAATTTCAACCGGCTCCTTCTTTACGTGGTGTAACCGTGCCGATAACTGATCGCATCGAGCTTCTTGGGGTTACGTTGACATCCACCTAGGGATATAAAGCGGTAAAATTACCCTGGTAAAATACGGTAAAAAATATTATTTTACGTAATTTATGGTATTTTACGGCAAAACATGGTAATTTTCGGTAAAAAACCTATTAAACGTACTCATACCCACTAACATACGTAGTGCAAAAAAAGCGTAGTGAGTATGTTTGTGTGTATGTCACTACTTCACTATTGGAACTTCTTCCCTTGTTCAGTATTGGAACTTGAAAAAAAAAAGAGAAAACAGAGTTCGTGCGACTCATGCGTACTAAAAAACCCTAAACCTTTATTCCCAAGGCAAGAATTCAATATGTGAATCATCACACGTGAATCGGCAACATCGCATAATGATTTTGAATCTTTACTCGCGCGAGATTTAAAACAAATTAAAATTTAAAACTTCATAAGTCGCCGGTAATTTTACCGTAATTTATATAAATGACCGTAAAATAATCGTATTTACCCGACTGCGCCAGAAGGAGGGTTATGTTTTTCGAGAGTATGTATGTTTGTATAATTGTTTGGCACGCTGTGTGGCCTGAACGGCTCGACGGATTTTAGCCTGAGAGGTATGGTTAGATTCGTATTGACTGTGAGAGTGACACTGGGTATATCAAAATAAAAAAAACCAAAATGGCGGATTTTTGGCACCATATTATCAAAAAGTTTTTTTTTTTCTCAAAACTTATCGAGTAGGGTATAAATAAAGGGTTTTAAAAGGTGATTACAAAAATATATATACAACTTATATGGTTAAAAGTAATTCAAAGTGGCAAATCGTAAATACACGTATAAAGAACTAAATCGTCTGCGAAATCTTTCACATCTGAAAACTAAAAAGCTGGAAATAAAAAAAAAGTAATTAAAAAAATTTAAAAACCCGACTGCAACCAATACTAAAACTAACTGAAAAGCTAATAAAAACAAGCCCATTTTAAATTAAATAAAATTTGCATTTTAAGTTAAATAGGTTGCAGTCGGGTTTTTAAATTTTTTAAATTACTTTTTTACCAGCATTTTCAGTAAAATTACGTAATTTTGCAACCCTACATCCACCCTTAATTTTGGTCCGTTTAAGGAGGCTAAGGCTCAATTGGCTGCCAAAAAGTTGGGAATCCTAGCAAAGGTGAGACAGTACTTCACACCGGAACAGCTGCTCAATCTCTATCAAGCGCAAGTTCGGTCGTGTATGGAGTACTGCTGTCATCTTTGGGACGGATCTGCCAAATACTAGTTTGATGCACTTGAGTCTATAGAGAAACGGGCCAAAAGGCTCATCGGCAACGAGAAACTGGTCGAGACAAGGCTCCAGAGCCTAGAACATCGGCGACGTGTTGCAAGCCTGTCAGTTTTCTATCGGTTACATTTCGGGGAGTGTGCGATGGAATTGCACAGTCTTATTCCGCCAAGCCCGTTCCATCATCGGACTACAAGACAAACGGCGATGCGCCATCGTTACATGGTGGACATCCCACCCATACGCACGAAACGTTTTGAGAATACTTTCATGTGCGTACGGCTAAGGAGTGGAATTCCCTGCCGGAGTCTGTGTTTCCTGATAGTTATGACCGGGGAGTCTTTAAGTCAAGAGTGAATAGGTTACTTCTAGGCAAGCGTGCTTCATCTTCGATCGCTTAAGATCAGGTGAGATTATGGTCAAACGCAAGCCCATCAACTATAATACATATATATTAAATAAAATTCTCTATTTTATAAAATTACATCCAGTTATAATGTGGTGAGCTAAAATTAAAATAAGAAAGAACTTGGATAGCAGCTTAAGTCTTGTATTATTTCTTTTTTTTTGTAATGTAAAAATAAAATTTGAATTAAGCTCATATGAAACTGAAGGTTGTCTTTGTGTTCATTATTTTAGAGCATACAGTTTAGAAGTCTTAAAGTTGGATTTATAATGGAATTGAATTAAAATTGTCCAGTCTCTGAACATTAATTAAAAAAAAGCAAATTAATTTACTTAATGTACTCAAAAACCTTTTCACAGATGAATTCGAGGACGAAGAATCGGATTCCGAAGAGCAGACTGACGAGAACCAATCTGACACCGAAACTAAAGAATCAGCTAAACCTGAAGAGAAAAAGGAAACAAAAGTAGAAACAGAGCCTGTCAAAGATAAAAAACAGCAGAAAAATGAAGAGAAACCTAAAATACCCGTGAAGGTATTAACGCAAGAAGATATAGATAGTGGGAAATACAGTATACTGGATATAGTGATGCCGTTGCCAGGGTATTCGATAGACTACCCTCCGAATATGAAGGAGTTTTATGAAGAGGAGTTGACGAAAGTTGGACTTACATTGGAGATGAGACATAAGATCAAGTAAGTTAAATAAAAAATCTTTATTCAATAATCATAATAGGTAAATTACAAAATTAATCTTAATTAAACTAGGGTAAGTCTTACAATGTTAATTTCTGTACACTAGGATCTGTATCACAGTTATTTAGATTAAGAACAGTTCATAATCCTACTATTGTATTAGAGGCTAGGTGGAATAGTGATGGCCCAGTGGTTACAGGCACAGCTTAACAGTTGTAGGCCGTGGGTACTGTTACGGTTTCCCAATGCTAAGGAAACCACTTAATAAACAATTTTTTTTTTATTTCCAATGAGCTCGCTCTTGACTCCGATCACAACTGATGGTAAGTGTAAGATGAGGTCTACGACCGAACGAGAGAAATGCCTATTCATTCCTGCTTTAAAGGCTGACGGATCATATGTGGCAGGGAAAACAGAAGTCAGCAGAGAGTTCCACACCTTGGCTGTGCACACAATAAACGTTGAAGAAAAGCGCTTAGTACTGTTACGCCAGACGCTTAGCGAAGTACGTCGAGAAACTTCGACAGAAATCTAGAATGTTCAAGACACTACCGCCACCTAGCGGCGAGTAGCAGTACTGTGTATTTCAAGTAGCTTCTGAAATATTCTTGGCCGTATAGGCAGTGAGTCGATTGTACAATAATGTTCTAGAACGTAGAGCGGGTTATAAATAGATCGCAAAGATACGCAGAGAGGCGGTCTTATTACAAGATACGAGGCGATATAATCGAAACTCTATAAGTTAATTTCAGTGCGATTTAAGTGATATCGTAGTGTGAATAACTGTGTTAATTTCTATTTTTGTGTTTATTTAATTTGGGTTTAATTGGTGTAAATTATTTATATCTCGAACCCCAGCTCGTAACAGCACGACAAGACGGTATATCGACCAAGTGTGGATGGTATCCTGTGGTAGTACTTATTTTCTGCCAGTATACCTGAGACAGTGGTTTCAAAGTGATTAGCATATGTGTATGTTCTCCCCAGGAGCTACAGCATGTCGGGCGCGTACCGGCACGTGGTGAGTCGTCCGGCGGACGTAGAATGGCGCTGCGTGCGCTACTCCGACCCGTTCGCCGACCTCATCGCCTCTGATCTCGACGAAATGCACAACAAGAAGCTCTCCGGCATCGTCCCAGGTAACACACAGGACACACAACCATCACCATATTGTTTCTATTACAATATTATTATTAACTAGCTTTTGCCCGCAACTTCGTTCGCGTGGGAAGTTTTTCCCACGTAAATCCCGATATCATGGGAATTCCGGGATAAAAATTTAAGGTTCTAAGCTACCTCCCTACCAATTTTCAGCTAAATCGGTTCAGCCGTTCTTGAGTTATAAATAGTGTAAGTTACTAATACGACTTTCTTTTATATATATAGATTTGTGTGTTTATTTTTTGTTTATGTGGAAATGTATCTCTATATGGACATCCGTAATGAACTGGCTTTATGACAACCTTCTTACCATTAACCTGTCAAAAACAGTTTTCCTACCTTTTGCTTTGCAAGCTGCCACTTTACCCGCTCCTGACTCCATTATATTAAAAGCACACTCTTGCTCTCCAACTTCATTTGACTCACTGTGCTCCTGCCCGCTATTAGCAAGATCTGCTACGGTTAAATATCTGGGAGTCCAGTTTGATAGCTTATTGAACTGGAAATCCCATATAGATGCTCTTACTGTTCGCGTCAGAAAACTCATATATATATTTAAAAAACTGAGATATTCAGCTGATAGCAACGTCTTAAAAATAGTCTATTATGCTCTGTGTCAGACAATACTTATGTACTGTGTTACTGTATGGGGTGCTGCTGCTAAAGTTCACTTTCTTCAAGTTGAACGAGCGCAAAGGGCGGTCTTGAAGGTTATGTCCTTCAAACCCTTCAGACATCCTACGTCAAGTTTGTACAAGGAATGTCAAGTTTTGTCAGTAAGGCAGCTTTATATACTCCACACTGTGTTGCGTAAGCATTCGTCCCTACAGTATGATCCAAGCTCTCAAGACAAACGTCAACGTTATAGGGTATGCCCTACCCAACGCTGTAGAACGGCACTCGCTAAGCGACATTTCTACGGGATTGGGAGTCATATATATAATAAAATTAATAAAATCTGTCCCATTTACTCTACCACTTTACGTGAATGTAAAAGAAAAGTTCTTGGATGGCTTCAATCACAGAATTACGAGGACACCGAAAATCTACTAAAAATATAACTTTTATCATACACATTCCTCTTTACACGTTATTTCACTCTCACGGACACATATTACACACTCACACATGTACATGCCTAAAACACTGACGAACTCACTCTCGCATGCATGCACACACAAGCACGCAACCACACACACGCACACTACCTTACAACGCACACGCATACACACTCACATACAGTCTCAGCCGTCCACTTCAAAATTTAAAATGATTAAGTAGATTATTTAAATATAATTTAGTAACTTAAACCAATATATTTAATGTCAAAAATGTTTGAATTTAATTAATTAGAGAATGCTGGTACCCATAACACAAGTTAAATCTTTTCTTGGGTACCAGAGTTCACTCAAACATTTCAATGAATGTCATTAATTAGTTTTATGTTAAGGTTTTTATTGTGTGTACACCTAATTGTAATTGTGTGTAAATGTTTGTCCGTGTATGCTTTTTGAGTCCAAATAAACGTATATTATTATTATTATTATTTGGTCTGAAAATAAAGTATTTTATATATGGTAATCGGACGGGGTAGCTGAAGAAACTCGCGCTCGGACGCCCCGCCTCTTTATACCTTCGGCCGCGAGACGCGTCGAGCGCGACGACCGATTCTCAAAAATAATCCTTATAGCATGATTCAGTATTCACGCGCGATGGCTTATTATTAGCGTATTTCATGTATAACTTTGGTGTTTCTATAACGATTTATATGATTCTTTTTTATGGAATAGTTAATAATGTTAACTTTTTCAATTAGGGGTGACTGAGAGTGTTATAAACGTAAGAGTACACAAATATTATAATCAGAAAGCTTCGAACTGCTAAGCTATCGGGAGTTATACGTGTTATTGTGAGTCAACCATAAAAGATAGACATATGCTGTCGTGGGATATTTTTTATATAATTTTAAGGAGAATATGCGACATGAACTGATTTCTGTGTAGCTTTAACCATTAAGGTTGCACACGCGACGGAAGCTTAAAAAATGGAGTAACTTCTCCCGTTTTCCCAACATTTCCCTTCACTGCTCTGCTCCTATTGATTGTAGCGTGATGAAAAGTATACTATAACCAGCTCAGGAGTATGAAAAATAATTGTACCAAGTTTCGTTAAAATCCGTCGAGTAGTTTTTGTTTCTATAACGGTTATACAGACAGACAGACAGACAAAGACAAAAATTTTACTGATTGCATTTTTGGCATCAGTATCGATCCCTAATCACCCCCTGATAGTTATTTTGGAAATATATACAGAATTGACCTCTCTACAGATTTATTATAAGTATAGATTAATTTCTTCATTTATGTTACACACATGAAAACTAAAAAAGAAAAACACAAATACTGATAAAAGAGCACAAAGGTACTGCTTATTTCAAAATAAATTTCTTCCAGCAGACCTGCGACAGGTGTTTCCACATTTAGTTTTCATTTGCTTCTTATGTATATATGTATACAGGGTGTCCGGTAAATATTGGATATTATGGTGTAACTGTATAGTATTAAAACAACAAAAAACTGATGAATTTTATTAATTTCTAGTCGTCTAGTGTTCAATAAAGTAAAATAAGGCAAAAATAATTGTTTTTTTTTTTAAATACTTATCTTAGGTACTACTTATGATAGATTTTTATTCGTATTTTTTAAGTTCTACTTATCCATTAATTACCGGACACCCGGTATATATAAGTATTCAGTTACGTAGATTTATATTTTATGATACTAGGTTCTTTGTGTTTTTTTTTGTTTTATTTCACTTTTCACAAACGTTTTGCATCTCCCACACCATGTCTTCCTCACTCATGGTTGACTGGTAAAATATGTCTACGGCATTAAGTCCGCCTTTGTACCTGTTTACATGAAATGTAAATAAATATTATATGCATTACTGGCTTTTGCTCGCAATTTCGTTCGCGTGGGAGGTTTATCACACTCCAGTCAATCGCTCTACCAACTGAGCTGTCGAAGGCATGTTGCATGGAGATAAAAAAACTATCGTATTTTTTCTTGTGTCAAAGTGTAGCTTTCAAAGACAGAGAGAACTATAAGAGCTGTGAGTACGTTTTAAATAGACGTAAAACCTCTGTCATTTCGGTTCGTAAGGGGTCACTTATGTACCACTAGCTTTTGCCCGTGACTTCGTTTGTGTGGGGGGGATTTCCCGCGTAATTACCGATGTTATGTGAATTCCGGGATGAAAAAGTCCTATGTGTTATTCCAGGATGTCAATTATTTACTTATCAATTTTCATTAAGATCTGTTTAGTAGTTAACGAGTAACAAACATCTATACATCCATTCTCTAAATGTTTACATGTATTTAATTTCTTCATACCAACCATCTTATGTTCCGGCGGCATCTTATGTTGCGGGAAAACATACGAACGCGTAAGTGTACGCGTTCGTATGTTTTCCCGCAGACCCCGGCTTCTTCAAAACGGCTCCGACTGAAATTATTATTATCTTGTCCAGTATAACGTCATTAATTTCAGACTATGCCATCTAGCGGCATGAAACTGAACTTTTCACTCTATAAGAATTTGTCTGTGTCGTTCTGCTAGATCGAACACTAAAATTCATAAGAATTGATTTGAACAAACAGATCTACAACGTGTAACGGAAACCCCATATCTATCCAAAAGGACTAAGACAACATCTGGTATGGAGTCTCTATGCACAGTTTCAGCTTAAAATAAGTGACTCACAGAATTTACCCCAAATTATTGGTTTCATATGTTTCTTGAATACCAGTAATAACAAACGTATCACAGCACTATGAGGGTCATCACTTTCCACGTCACTTCCCAACTAGCACAAATGGGATGCATTAGGGCTTTGGAGCGTATCCGATTATTACTTATGGTAATAGACGTAAGTGCTAGAGCGTCTACTGCAGACTTAAAGCAGCCTCTTTAGCGCTATTTGGGCGCCATTTTATGCAGCCTTAAGTTCCATTTAACCTGCACAACGGATGCATAAAGGTTCCTTAATAGCTATAACGATTTATTAACGCTATACTAAAGCTCTCGTAGCGCTACTTTTGAATGATATTGAACTACTTTGAACGAATGAATTGATTATAGTTCTTTATTGTATATCTTCAGTTGACATTATTTGTAATACTAGCTTCCGCCCACGACTTCGTCCGCATGGAAAAAATTTCCCCCGATTTTGAAACATTTTTCATTAGTGCTCCGCTCCTATTGGTCTTAGCGTGATGATATATAGCCTATAGCTTTCCTCGATAAATGGACTATCTAACACTGAAAGAATTTTTCAAATCAGAGCCGTAGTTCCTGAGATTAGCGCGTTCAAGCAAACAAACAAACAAACAAACAAACTCTTCAGCTTTATAATATTAGTATAGATTGTAATATTTTGTAAAAGTGTTTTCGTCGCCATCATGAAAATAAAACAAAAGTACTTTAGTAAAAGTTTGTATTTTGTATTAGCAAGATATATAAAGATACTTAAAACGCTGTCCAGTTTACTGTAGATATATAAGATAATTTTTGAGTAATTTTAACGCGCTTTTATGATATTTAAAAAATTTACAAAAGATATGTGATATTTTTTATTTGTTATACAGAATAAATTTTATTTCCGTATTTTTACGTGTCGATAACTTACTATTCGCAAGTGGCCGATTGTTTACCGGTACATTTAATGCACATTTAACTGAAAAACCAATGTATATCAACTCAATTTTGCAAGTGAATTATAAGTTTTCTTAAAAAATCATGGCGTCATTGTAATGTAGTCATAACCTGCAGTTTTAGCTCTAATAACTCCCTTTTGAGAATCATAGCGCTAATTTTCACCCTTCTAACGCTTCCAGTGATTTTTGTTCCCCTAGTGCAACTCACAGCCACAAAAAGCTCCTATTTTCCTCTTTTTGAGGTTATAAGATCTAGTTACGTACTTATTCGAATGGTTTCCATTTTGGAGATCCGTGGTCTACCCTTAAAAACGTTCACTTAACATAGACATTGTACGCTTCTCAATTTTAAAAACAAATCCAATATTACGGTGTTTTAATTACGATACTTGACTTTACACCCGATATTTCTACATAAACATTATACAGGTTATTTTTCAAATAGATAATCATCAAACGTCTCAATAATAGTTTACATTATTTTGTTGTCGGTAGAAATAAGATCCGGTTACTTTATGGTTTAGTTATACCTACTTATACTATAATATGAAGTTTAAACATTTCAATTAACTACCTATTATTGTTTTATTACAGAATGACTTTTAAAATAGTTAAAACTGTAAATGCAGACAAGGAAGAGCTGTCAATCTGCCCTTCAGGATGAGACATATCGCTAGATCAGAATAAAGAACATTTGTCAAACGAAGACAATATTCCGATTGAAAAGATATTGCCTAATGATGATGAGAACGTTGCACAAAAAAAACCGTAATTTGGCTAAAGAGGTTAATGGATCCTGTGATGGTACTGCGCCAAATGCAAATGTTGAGACTGATATCTTTATACAATAAGAACCCAAGAATAGGCTTTTTTAATTAAGTTTGTGATTTGTGAAATGTTAAGATTAATATTCTTTAAAATTAAAAGCTTAAAAATTAAAATACTTTAGTATTAGATGATTAGCAGATTCACTGGAATGTTCAGCAATGTTTGACGATTTTAGCAGGTTTTCATAAACCTTGCGTACTTTCCTGCTATAACCTCCACTTTTCTTTATTAATTTCCATCGTTTAGCATCCATTTTTATTAAATGTTTTATAATAGTTACAAAAGCGGCTGTAAAATGGCGAAAGGATTGAGCCTGCAAGGAATGACTATTGCTACTAAAGGCCTTAGTTACACTGATGATTTTTTTGTAACTATAGTATGCATAAGGGTTTCTATTATTTCTATAATGAAACTTATAGTAGTATAATAGTGGTTACTATAACTATAACCTATAAAAGTTACAATGGAAACCACTGTACAGCTGTGAGTGGCAGAATGACCTTCGTAACTCTCATATAAAGGTGTAAGTGGTAAATGAGTTCTACCGTGAACTACTGTGAAGGCTAGGGTAGTATTTGATTCAGCTTATAGCACCTTAATTAACTTTTATAGCTATAGACGTTTACGGATGCAGATATGCAACTTTGAACTGCTGTTTGAACCCTTAAACCGCTATTTTACAGCCGAAAGTAACAAAATAGGCTGCTATTTCACTTTGTTTTGTTTTTATATGTACTTATTTGCATGATACTAAAACACAAAAAGCGTTTATCAATTTTCTGTCTCTTTGCCTTTAAATCCGAGCTAGTCTCTGGAAAGGCTGAACCGATTTTAGTGGGACTTGCACTGGAAGATAGAGAAGGTTATACGACAACATATTAGCTTTACTGCAATTTTGTTTTTCGAGTAGGAAAATCATCGAATAACATCTCCCGCTCTGGGTGGAGCGGAAGGGAGTGTCAGACTTCTACTGACTAAAAACCCACCCTGCTCCTTCAGCTGCCCTTGAGTTTGGGGGTCGCAGATAGAACAGATATATAGATAGATATATTCTTTATTGTACACCATAACAGTAAAAACAAAATTATGGACTTTAAAAAGGGTGATACAATGGGCGGTCTTATCGCTAAAAGCGATCTTTTACAGACACCTACTTTTAAATAATAAATAGTCTTCTATTAAGTACTAAAACTGTTTGCATTATCATTTCCAGATGGAAAATACAAAGCCCTACTCCTGAACATGACCCTGCCAGCAAGTTGCTACGCCACCATGGCCTTACGTGAACTGCTCAAAGTAGACACCTCCAGCGACAATCAGGCCTCGCAAAACAACTACCACAAAGAACGAAAGACTTCCACAGCAGAAGAGAAGGAGAACGGAGAGAAGAAAACGGAAAGTGAGAGCGGAGAGAAAAAGAGAACGGAAAGTGAGAGTGGAGAGAAGGGATCAGAAAGTGAGAGTGGAGAGAAGAGACCAGAAGTTGAGAGCGGAGAGAAAACTAAGATGGAGACTGACAGCGCAGAGTCTAAGGTGGAAAGTGAATGTGGGGAGAAACGGAAGATGGACATCAGTAACGAAGAAGACGTTAAAAAGCAGAAAGTAGACGAATAAAAGATTTTATTTTCATGTTTAAAATTGTTTTATTTGTGTTTCGTGTGCTTTAGATTTGTAGCGTTGATCTGAAAAAGGAAAAAAAGATACTTAAAATCGATGAAAGGCAGAAAAACAATTTGAATAAATCAGAACATAGGCAAGTAATGCCTCGTCGATGAGCCAGGCTGTGAAGTCTACCAGTATTTCGTCGCCTATGAGTATTTTAGCTCTGCGATCAACCGAGTAAGTGCAGTAAGTTGGTATATTGCTGAGCCTTCCCACAAAAAGCTACAATACTTTGCTCAAATATCCTCAGACCAATATGTAGCCACCTCTACTGTTTTACTTTGGCCTGGTTAAAACTTGCAAGGTGCAGGTGACAAGATAAGAGCGTAGCCTTATTTATAGAGGTATAATTATGTAAGTGAGTTAGTATAATATTCACCATCACCATTGGTCTCAAAACGGTGAAGAAAAACATCGTGAGGAAACCGGCAAGAAAAGAAGAAAAAAGAAGAAGAGAGGAGGCCAGTGTTTCAGCGGGAACTTTATAGGTTAATTATGTTATCTTATCGTATTATTAAAGACTCAAGTAAACTTACGAACTTAAAACGGGGTATTTACCATGTCTATTTATTGTTTCGAGTTAGAAAGAGAAAGGAGGTAGACAGATTTGTAATAACTTCGGTTCATCCGTGATCTGCTTACAAGTGCCGAAATATCTTACTAATATAAATGCGGAAGTGTGTGAGGATTGATATAAGGATGTTTCTTAGTCATTCAAGCAAAAATTATTGAATGAATCTGAATGAAATTTTGTAAGTAGATAGTTGACATCCTGGAATAACACATAGACTATTTTTTATCTTAGAATTCCCACGGCATCGGGATTTACGCGGCAAAACCCTCCCGAGTACGAAGTCGCGGCAGAATCTAGTCTGCATGTAAACTCGTAATAATAAATTTACATGGTAAATACCTATACAGTTTTAAGTTCTAATGATACTTTTAGTGACCATGTTACTTTTTTTATTTATTTAATCCATTCGCTGCGGCAGTAAAAAATACCTTTATTAGTTGGCTAATAAATGTACCGCCCCGCACTTGGGGTGCGGGGCGGTTGTCATCGCAAACGCCGATGGGCGTCCTCCACAGCTCATAACGATAATATAAAACGCTGATTGGCGTTTTCAGCACTGTTTAAAGAAATTGATCATTCTTACGCTAAAATCTTAGAAAAACTACAAATACGCGAAACGGGTGGTACGTTAACGATCGAATTTGGTGTAAAAAAATTAATTAACGTCAATAAGGAGTCTTTGTGAAGTTTTTGTTCTGTAATAGTTGGATTGTGAAAATTAGGAGAATATGGCGATAAATGGTAAGTAAATTATTTTTATTAAATAATTGTACTTCACTTTTAAACTACCGTCTCATATATTTTAGTTTCAAATGACAAGAAAGGCTAAATTATCATTATAAATTAATATCAGAGGTAGTAAAACTTTTTGTTCTGTTCGACATATTTTAATTTCGTGATATCTTGTAAATGACTTATCCGATTTTGATGACTTAAAGAACAAATAGTATCTACATGAAACTCTCTTGATGATGAAATGATTTATATAGATAAGGATTAAAGTTTTGATATGAAAAACGCGCCCAAAACCAAGTAAACAAAAACATCAAACTGTTAAAAAAATTAAACATAAGTACAGTTATTACGACCTATACCTATTGGATTGTATATTGGAGTTAGATATAATTATGCTGTTGTGGACGGTTTTTTAGTCCTCTTAACACTTTCACTGCCACCGTGGTTTTTACCTTGTCCTTAGCGATGCCGCCTACAAATCGCCGTGAACACGCAACGCGTGTGACTGGCACTACAAGATGAAATTAATGGTCACGCTAAGCGTGCCCACCGGCACTATACATAGGGTAAATTGTAAATATGGTCATTAGTGTATTTTACTGTTGATTGCGACATTTGTCAGTTGTATAGTGCATCTAAAAAGTGAATATTCAGGGATATGTGCACATAAGTTGATGAATATGTCTGAAAATAAGATTAAAGGTAAACAAGTTTCGTAATGTTAGCAGAAATTATCAACATTTTGTACTATTTATATTGATTTTCATACATTGTGTTTTAATTACTTCGCAGTCCCAAAAAACTTTGTAGTTGATGAGTAAAAATGAAATAAATTTATAAAAACTTTTCAGAGTTATAAATTATAGTAAAAATCAGAAAGCATGATTTTTTACGTCCGATATGGAATAACTTCAATATTTTTTTAAACTCACACAATACGTTTTATGTTTAAAATTTCTTATTAATTTAGATATGATTAACGTATGAATAAAATTCTAAATAAGTTTGAATTAATTTAATTACACAAAAAACTTTCACAGTTTCTTGATTAATTTAAGTAGCTGTTGGTCTCCCATGTAGATAAATAAATAAAACACACACCATTAGGTATCATTATATGGCATCTTAAGTTCGCTATTCCCAAGAATAATAATTTTTGACCTACCCACATGCCCAGAGTTGACGATCTATGTCTACATCCGATAATTGACACGCCTAGCGTGTTAACAGCATGGCATAGCGGTATATTTTTTATAAAATATTAAAACAGTCTCAATACTCGAACCACTTCAAACGTTATAAATATATCTATACTAATATTATAAAGCGGAAAAGTTTGTTTGTTTGCTTGAACGCGCTAATCTTCGAAAGTACTGGGTAGATTTGTATGCAATTTGGTATGGAAGTAGATTGAAGCTTGAGGAAGGTTATAGGCTACTCTTTACGCGACTGCAAAAAAGGAGAGTTATGTTTTTACCGTGATAGAATCCACGGGAGCGAAGCCCCGCGTGAGTACTAGTGAAGTTATAAAATTATGCTATCATTTTCAGTAGAAAATACAGCAAAATGACTGAAATATCGATAAAATATTAAATACACGACAGGCGTGTTGCCGGCACCTCGAAAAAATTAACGAGAACACGACAGGCGTGTCATTGACAGTGAAAGTGTTAAGGAGGAACAATTCGGTAATGACATTTTTTTTACTTGTATTCCTACCACTTTGTGGTCTTTTTAACCCAAACGTTGACTGGTAGAGAATGCCTTGTTGGATTAAGTCCGCCCATGTAACACTATTGTACATAAAGTTTAAATAAATAAATAAAAAACAATTTTGTCATACTTGATTGTTGTGTAACTGTAACCGTTTACGCAACGGAAGCTCACAAAAGGAATATTTTTTTCCAGTTCTCGTAACATTTTTCGTTGCTGCTTCGCTCCCGTAGGACATAGCGTGATGTTTTATAGCCTATGTTACTTCCTGATAATGTAGCTGAAGAAATGGTTAAAATTGGTCCAGTAGTTTCGGAGCCATATTCGGTACAAACGACCAAACAAATAATTTTTCCTCTTTGTAATATTAGTATAGATTAAAATTCATACCTAACACGTTATGCCAAAGCATAATAGGAATTAAAAATTATGCGAATTAAAGGGATCCCTAAAAATACCGCTGTTATAGAAAAAAAAAATATATTGACTAAATATATTTAAAATCAAATGTTTTTAAATCCTGGAAAACGCCGTGGGGCGTTTTCCGCACCTAGAAAGGAATTCGCGACTTCTAAAAGTTTAATATTTTTATTTGTGACTGATTTTGGCCAAGATATAAGCAATTTTAAAAAAACGCCCATGCGTATTCCGCATTTGAATATTAAACCAAAAAACGCCGATAGGCGTCCGCCGCAATGAATGGGTTAAGACACTACAACGATTTATTCACTTGTACATTTTATGAGGTATTTTAACAATCAAACTTAAGGTCTATAGTGAATTTGTCACTTACAGGGGTGCACATCACTTACGTAGGTATTAATTAAATTTTATAACATTACACAGAAAAGTACATAATTATAGACTAAAAACAGAACTAAATATGGAACAAAAAAAATATTTACTTTGTTTTAAAAATGTATCCATTCCATCCATCATCGGACTAAAAGACAAACGGCGATGCGTCCTCGTTACATGGTGGATATCCCACCCATACGCACGAAACGTTTTGGGAATACATTCATTGTGCGTACGGCTAAGGAGTGGAATTCCCTGCCGGAGTCTGTGTTTCCTGATAGTTATGACCTGGGAGTCTTTAAGTCAAGAGTGAATAGGTTACTTCTAGGCAAACGTGCTTCATCTTGTACCACATCATCGCTTAACATCAGGTGAGATTATGGTGAAACGCGAGCCTATTATCAATAAAAAAATATATAGGTATATATAAAGCAGCACTTATTTATTTTTATAGGCAATGAGGTGCTGGTGGACAAGCTTCATAGCCTGGCTCATCGGCGAACCGTTGCTTGCCTGTCGGTTTTCTACAGATTGTACTTCGGGGAGTGTGCGCAGGAGCTCCACGACCTGATTCCTCGATCTCCCTTTCACTACCGTTCTACCAGACGCACGGTTGGGTACCATCCACACTTGGTTGATATACCGTCTTGTCGTACCATGCGCTTCTCCTCCACATTTATATAGTGGAATTCTCTGCCGGTTTCTGTGTTCTCTGCCACTTATGACCTTTCAGCCTTTAAAGCACGAGGAAACAGGCATCTTCTGTGCTCGCTCTTCCCATCTTAGACTTCATCTATCGCTTACCATCAGGCGAGATCGAGGTCAAGAGTGGGCACATCAGTAATAAAAAAAAAGAAAATATATATTTTATTTATTTTGTTTTAATAATGTATGTAAAGTTAGGAGTCGTACTGCCTGGCCTTGACGTGCGTGTAGCGCGCGGGCAGCCAGGCGCGCGTGACGTCACCGTGCGCGCGTGTGACGTCACCGTGCGCGTGCGCCGCCACGTGCGCGCGCAGCTCGCCGGGCGTGGGGAACGAGCGCGGGCACCACGAGCACTTGTGCGGCTTGTTCTGGGGGATCGTGGATACCAACAATATTTATTTATTTATTTACACACATGACACTTACAAAAGAAAAATATAAATACAGACAAAAGAGCACAAAGGTGCTGCTTATTTCCTAAGAAATTTCTTCCAGAAGACCGATCATTTAAACACACCTGCTTCACAACATTACTTCAAAGTAGCGTGCTTCCGGCTTAACACGTTTACCTACTGTGCAGCTATGATGAGAGATACTACCCCTTAAGTGCAAACGCAAATTGTAGATAATATTTTATGGGCCTATGCTGTCCCACTACCAAGAAAGCAGCTCATTCCACCTTTTGCGATCTAATGAGACAGTAGGCCAACTCTCTACTTCTCTAGGAATGATTCCAGCTCATCCCGCCATCTACTGGGCCTGCTGAGTTGTTATTTCCTGCCATTAGGATTTTAGCCCAATGCTCATCCGACTTGCGGCAGATATGACCACCCCAGTTCCACTTTAAACTAGCAGCTGTGAGGCTAAAATCAGCTACATATTGCTGTTTTGGACCGAAGTGTAGAGTTTCTTATGCAGTCCGTAAATTTGATACCCAATAAACTTCCCTCCAATAGCTTGTTGGAAAATACCAAGTGCGGGATTCTGATGCAAAGTCAGCGAGCATAGGTGACGATGAAGAGAATGCAAATGTCCATGAGCATTGGTTTGAGCGAAATAAGAAGGGAACCTGTTAGATGTTTCATGAAAGATGTATGGTACCCTAGTCTGGTGTTTATCTTATTCCACGGGTTTCTGCGCCCTACATTTACATATAGATCATTAGTCTACCATAAGACCTTTGGAAAGCCTTCTAACTCTTATGTAGTTACTTAAGTAAACAAATTGGGATAAAATAACGTTACCTTTGTATGGGTCATACGATGATAATACAAGTTGGAACTCGCTGTGAAACATTTCCCGCATTCAGGACATTTGTGTGGCTTTTCACCTGCGGAAGAATGTAAACGATTGGAAAAATAAAAATACCCAAAAACAATCGATTGTGAATAGTGAGTTAACGTAACAAAATCATTCAAAACATATTTTATTCCATTACGGATAAGAAACCTGCCAATTAATGTGGCAATTTCCTTATATTTGAGAGCCAATTCAGCTGCTCCAGTAGCGGTGAAGTTAGAGATGACAAGCATTTCATATGCTTCTTGTCGAAGAAAATTTACTATAATTATAGTCTACTGTGCAAAAATTCATGAGCCAGTTCTTTAGATAAAAAATAATCGTGAGCTGTATTCAATACCTAAACGGGATCATACGTCAGTCATGTAAGTATAGCATGAAAGTATATAAATGAACTCATCTTTTTTTTAAATTACAAAGTTATTTTATGTTTTAAAAACTTAGGCACCTATATAGTCAAATATTTATATATTCCTAAAAATAAAAGAATCCTTAAATATATTTTTAATGGGAACCAGAATGAAAATTGACTAAACCTCTGTTGACATCGCGTAATGTTCCACGCTTGCCTGGAAGAGTCAGCACAACTGAGAGGGAGTTGCTGGAATGTGCTAACAAGATATACTACGGCCCTGTAACGCAAGGGCATATGAAAGAACAGGATGGGTTTTTAGTCAGTAGAAGTCTGACACTCATTTCTGAGTCATTGATGATTTTCCCCCGAAAACACAAATGACGGGGCTCATTAGGGTCATTACCTGCTGGAATTTCCGGATTGTTGTAACGAGATGACACAGTCTTGGAACGCAAGGGCAATTGAAGGAACAGTGTGTTTCTAGTCTATAGAAGTCTGACACTGACGCTCCACGCAGAGGGGGAGTCCTGTACGGGAGGAGTCATTTGACGATTCTTTCCCTGAAAAAAGAAGGCAGTGTATAGAAGCCTGTACCTGTGTGTATCCTACGATGTGTGTTGAGTGAGCTGGATGTGCTGAAACCTTTGTTGCACACGTTGCATATGTGAGGCTTCTCTCCTGCAACAAAACAAATGATTATATCGTAATATTCAACGACTTTCACACAACGGCATCTAAACTAAGCAGAGCTTGTGCTATGAGTACTAGACAACTGATAAACATACATATATATTTATTATACATACATATTATAGACAAATTACACCCAGATAAAGAACAAATGATCGTGCTCATCACACAAAGATTTGTCCTGGGTGGGAATCGAACCCACGACCTTGCGCATAGCAGTCAGGGCCACTGACCACTAAACCAACAGGCCTGTCACCTATACCACTATCTTAGGTAGGTACAACTAATATTTGATGTACCTAAAACATAATTATATTTCAGAACAGCAGCTGTGGTCATGCAAATGCCACACAGGCTGCTGCAAGAGACTTGAAGATGGTTACACAACAGAAATGATGACCACGATTACTCTGCCAAAAGTGAAACGTCGACTTAGTTTACATATGGCCCCATTTTTTAAAATTCTAAAACAAACATTACTAGGGTAAACCATACTATTGTTGGCACTCCCCCAGTGATTGGCACTTTGATATAAAAATCTAAATAATAAGAGAAAATTTCTGTTTATTTACGGTTGCAATACCTTATTGGGTAGAATATCTAATCTTCTATAGTGGCAACACTGTTGTCAGCCATTTTTATTTCAAAGCTGTTTGTGAGTTTTAACGGAAATCAAGATGTCGTGATCGTGTTGATTTTATTGCAAAAAGTGTAGTACTGGAGGATAGAAGCGCACGTGAAAAAGTGATTTTTGTGTAAGTTTCTACGTCAATTTATATTTGATATTGTTAAAATTAGGGTAGATCTTGCTATTTTTATTGTTTTCAGTGTTAAAAAATAAGCGTACCGGTCATTTCATTGGTGCCAATCACTATATTTTTTTTGTATACTGGTACAGTGATTGGCTCGAATGCCAATGATTGTACTTTTCTTTTTTTGGTGGCATGTGCTATATTTCTTAGTTATACTACATTTTCATCAAAATAGACCATATTGGGTTGCTAAATAAGGTTGATTTCGCTTCTATTCGAATTCTTGGCACTGCCAATCATTATACACACATCAAAAGTGTCTAGGGATCAAGCATTTTTATGCGGATTTCTTGAGATTGAGATGTGGCTTTGTAATAAATTTATGATTTTATAAATTTATATGGATCCTTTTTGGTGCATTTCATAATTTGAAACAGGAACTGTTAATCAAATTCGAGTAAAAGATGAAAATCTGCTGTCAATATTTTCCCTATAAAAACATACAACGCATTGAAGACATTATTAGTGCTACTGTTTCCCTACTACTGATTAAAACCAACGTTATTATGGAGCGGCGACGTCATTTAAGCAGGGAAGAAATGCTCAGAGCCGTGGGAATGATAGAAGCTGGTTCCCGGCAACGTACTGTGGCTTTAGCTCTGAATACAAGTCAGAGTTTTATCAGTCGACTTTGGACACGTTACCGAAGCACTGGTACCGTGGCTGAGCGCCATGGAGGACGGTATCGCTGCACCACACGGAGACAAGACCGATACATTCAAATCTTAACTCGAAGAGCTCCAACAATAACCGCCATGATGTTAGCCGTGAGGCTTCATCACTCTTCAGGGAACTTAATTAGCGACCAAACAGTCAGAAACCGCTTGCATGAAGTGAACCTTCATTCCCGAAGACCGCTACGGGTACCACCTATAGCAATGCACAATCGTAGGATTCGATATCAATGGGCTCTTGAACACAGAAATTGGGCAGAAGAACAATGGCGTTTCGTGTGCTTTTCTGATGAGTCTCGTTTTGGTATGAGACCGGATACAAGACGTATACGACACTGGAGAACCCGTGGACGCCAACAGCGATTAAAATCCTGCCAGGAAGTCCATCCTTATAGTGATGGAACCATCATGGTATGGGCGGGTATTTGGATCGGCGGAAGAACTGAGTTGATTTGGATCAGAGGCAACCTCAACGCTCAAATTTATGCTGAGACGATTGTATCTGACGTCATCGTTCCTCTACAAGTGCAAATCGGTCCCTTATTTCAGTTAATGCATGATAATGCACGACCGCACACCGCAAGAGTTGTAAGACAGACTCTCGCCGCAGCTAACATCAATGTCCTGCTCTGGCCTGCTCAGTCGCCAGACTTGAACCCGATTGAGCATGCATGGGATATGCTACAGAGAAGAGCTCTGCCGAATATGGAGGGTATCCAGTCGCAAGAAGACCTTTTTTTGTTGTTGCAACGAACATGGGCGGCCATTCCACAGCGTGATTTGGATGAACTCATTTTGAGTATGCCAAACCGATGTTCTTGTGTTGTTAGTGTTCGCGGTAGAAACACGGATTATTAATTGTTTAAGTTACCCAATAAAATTTTAAAGAAAACTGTTATTTTAGTCTTTTTTTCGAACTTTAATGTTAGTGGTTCAAATGTCAAAAATCCCTTTATTAGGAAAATGGCAAATTTCTTTATTAATGCAAAGGTGACTTGGTTTATCGTTACTGTGACAAATGAAAACACTTTATTTGATGAATCCTTAAAGAAAATTTTAATTAATATCAATCAGGAGAAAAGTTATTGCAAAAATATATGTTGATCCCTAGACACTTTTGATGTGTGTATATTTTTTGTTGTGCCAATGACTATACCCACCTTAGGTTTCCTCTTCTTTTCATCACTTTCAGGTACTTAGACGGTTTTAAGATGCCGAAGGTTACGGTTGGAAAAAAAGCATATACAGAAGATGTAGAAAAAGCCTTGCAAGCCATAAAAAATGGAATGGGTAAGAAAACAAATAAATTTAATATCCCACGGGCAACTTTGCAGTTTCGCCTATCCAACTTAATTGTTAAAAGTCGACCTGGTCCAGATACAGTTCTGACTGATGCAGAAGAAAAAGAGATAGTTAAATGGATAATTTCAGCTTGTAGAAAAGGATTTCCACGGCGTAAAGAGGATGTGATAAAGAGTGTCAAACTGTATTTGGATGAACATCCCAGACCAAACAGTTTTATAGATAATACACCAGGCGATGGATGGTATAAATTATTTTTGAAGAGGCATCCTGAGCTTTCTATACGAACATCAGAGGCTGTAACTTCAGCAAGCTCAAAGTTGTCAGAGAAACAAATTAGAAATTGGTTTAAACAAGTAGAAGAATATCTGAAAGAAAATGATCTTTTTAACATTTTGAGTGATCCATCTAGAGTTTACAATGGGGATGAAACTAATTTTATTTTATGCCCAAAGAATACTAAAGTTATCGCTTTAAGGGGAACCAAAAATGTGTATGAGGTAGATCACGCTCAGTCTAAATCATGTGTTACTGTAATGTTTACATTTTCGGCGGATGGTGTAACAACACCTACTATGATTATTTACCCCTTAAAGAGATTGCGACCTGAGATTCAAAAGTCTGTGCCTAGCGAGTGGGGCATTGGCTTGTCAGATAATGGATGGATGAAGGCCGAGCTTTTCATCCAGTACATACAGAATGTTCTGCATCCAGCGCTAATGAAGAGGAATATCACTTTTCCAGTAATTCTTTTTTTGGATGGGCATAAAAGCCACACAACACTTCAGCTTACTCGACTTTGTCAAAATCTTGGTATAATACTTATAGCTCTATACCCTAACGCGACACGGATTTTGCAACCAGCAGACGTAGCGGCGTTTCGCCCAATAAAAGTAATGTGGCGTAAAGCAGTCCTAGAATGGCGTACAGATAACTTAACGAAATCCTTACTAAAAACAGATGTTGCTCCTATATTGGAGAAGCTTTTACCCAAATTAAACAAGATGACGTTAAAGAACGGTTTTGAAGCTTGTGGTTTATGCCCATTTAATCCAGATCAAGTGGACTACAAAATGTTTAATGCCCTCTACACCAGGACAAGAAATTTTGGATGACAACTGTTCTACAAGTCTTAACTATCAGACATTTGAAGAAATTGTTGGACCACAGCTAGTCAGAAAGATGGAGAATCAGATGGTAGGTAAATCAATAGAAGCTAAAAAGCTTCATGACTTGTATAAATATCTCATACCAAAAATTTCAACACAAGAGCCATTGTCGCAAATAATAGAAACAACTTCTATGGAACTAATACAACACAAGGACAGGAGCAATATAAATGAACAAAACAACGATGGTTCAGAAGATTTGAATAAAATGACAGCCTTTAATTAATTAACGACGATGCCAATAGAAGTAGAACTTTTGCTAAATGAACCAGAACTGTCCCATGAACTTCAATCCGAAGACACTGGCATTTCTAAAGCAAACAGGATGGTTATCGATTATTCAGAAACCTCAGGACACGAAATAGGTGGAGGGCACTTCAGCATCAGGTGGTTGAAAAATTACCTTTAGCACCTGTATAACGCCAATAAATTTAATACCTATTCCATCCACCAGTCGTCAAAGTGTAGAGCTGATTGGTGGAAAATGGGTACTAGTGGATGATATGCCAATCGAAGTCCCTACAAAGGCACAAAATATAAAAGATTTTTTAAAGTTACTGAAGACTCCAATTAAAACACAAAGAGCTGGCACAGAACATCGCTCTTTTGTTTTAACTAGTAAGCTAGCTAGCTAGTTTGGGAAGCTGTAGAACTAGAAAAAAAAGATGAAAGAGATACAAGAAAAGGAGAACAAACGAATAGAAAGACTAGAGAAAGCCAAAGAGAAACAATTACTCAAGGAAAAAAAAAACAAGCTGAAACTATAAATAAAAAGAACAAAGCCAAAAATTTAAAGTTAATTAAGAAAAGTAAACCAAACTCTGATAGTATCAAACCAAAAATTGTAATCCAATCAAACGTCTTGATTAAAGCTGCAAATAGAATCTCAAGTGATATTGAAGAAGAAAGAGGATATACAAGGGAATTAAAAATAGAACCTATGATCGAAGTTAAACCTGCAAATATTACTATCCTAAACGAAATAAAAAACAGACCAATTTTAGATGCAGTTGAAGCTGAAAATGAAAGAAGCTATAAAGAATCGGAACAAGTACAGAGGGTCAAAAAGAATTAAAGAAAGGACCTATTTTAGATGAACCTGCAAATTTCAGAGATTTAAGGGAAACCAGAAAAGATAAGATAAAAGTTAAAGAAAATAGATTGAGACCAATGACAAATGAAGAACTATTAAAAGTAATAGAAGATGATTAGGTAGGCGAGTTTATTAATGGACCATGGATGGGATAAATTATTTATGTACGTAGATTCACCTTTTTTCGCGACAGCAAGGTGTGCCTACATTGGTAGATATATTAGTGCCAATCGTTATACCAAATTCACACTTCACCAATAATTATACTTCAGTGCCAATGATTGTGCAATAACATAGAATTAAGTTTAATGTTACTTTTTAAGCAATAAAGCTGTTTTTTTTAAATACCAATGTGTTTCATTATAATTTACGTTTATGTACCTTATATCTGGTAAACATTAGATATATTAAAATTATTATTATAACATAGAAGTCACTAAATTATGTTGAAGATCATCTTAGAATGCCAATCATTGTACTGTTTACCCTACTAGATATTCGACAGGAAAATTCTTTATATTTCTGAAAAAAATGGCTCATCTGCCACAGTTTTTTTTACATATCAGATTTTCTATAAAAAGGGTTCTTGTGAGTCCTATCATCACAGGAATCAATTGTAGATCGATTTGATATTAACTTAATTTTTTAGGACTTACAGCATTTGATGCACCTATGTTATTTATTTTTTATTTGTGTAGTATTTCCAAGTACAATATTCTGTTATTTCAAGGTAAAAAAGAACAATGTTAATTTGGTACCTAATAGTTATGCTTATTTTAAACGCCTTTTACCCATCTATGTACTAATATTTGAATTGGCCAATTGTGTATTTGTGTTAACATTTTAAGTACTACCATGTTACGTACCGCATTAAACGCATTAACTATGTATCAGCTCAATCTCTTTCTTAGTCTTGAATTCCAAACTAGGCAACAAAAAAAATATTATAGGTAGCGTCAAAATGAAGTTTGATTTGAAACATAGTTTTACAAAAGCACAATGTTTTTGCGAAAATTGTTTCGCGCGTTTTGGGCGGGTTGTTCCATCTTTAAGGCTATTTATTCCACTTAATTTATCGCAATTTATTGAAAGAACTAGGTATTTACAAGTCATTGGCATTAGTGGTTCTTCTTAAGACGAATCGATTGCCAGTTAAATACAAGTCTAACACCATCAGTAGATATCGTCTATCAATTTCTGTTTGGTACAACAGTTAAGTAGCAACAACAGGTAAATAGGTACTAGCAGTGCCTAGGCACAGGGCGCAGGTTCTGGAGGGGCACAGAAATGACATGATGAAAAAACAAGAGATGACCTTTATGACCTTTCAACCTTTAAAGTAAGAGTAAACAGGCATCTTCTGGGCTCGCTCGTTCCATCGCAGACCTCATCTATCGCTTACCATCAGGCGAGATCGAGGTCAAGAGTGGATAAAAAAACAACAGTTCTACCTTATTACCGACGAGACGCCGAGAAAATGTCAGTGTGGATGACCAATATGGGATTCCTCCATCAGAGAAGGGTAAGATTGAGCATTTTATTAGTTCGTGATTATAGGAAATAGCACCAGGCACATGAAAGGCTATGTAAGGCACTACATATACGACACGATATAAATTTTCACAACGGATATTTGGTGCAGCACCACGTCTGCTCCACCTACTCTAATTTATAGCTTAATTGCATATTGTATTATTATTCGGCGCAAGCTGGCTAGCCAAACTAAAATTGAATATAATTTGGTTATGAAGATCGTTGAGTCTCGCAGTCATTTTTACATCTTATTGAATGAGACTGAATTTGTTACACCTTCTTTTTCTGTGTGCACAAATAAGGTTTTGATTTTATGAATTCCCTGTCGTGCATCCGCAACCAAATTAATCAAAAGAAACTTGGTAAGTAACACATTGTCTATCGGTGGAGAAAAACGGAGGAGTATCATAGGTACTCGTACTGTTTGTCGGGCTGATGACTACCCAATTGCTGATGATGATCAACCATCATGGGAAAAGGAGAAAACAATATGTTTGCATATAATCTTGAACATCGGTGACGAGTTGCAAGTCATCGAACTACAAGACAAACGGCGATACGCCGTCGTTACATGGTGGACATCCCACCCATACGCACAGAACGTTTTTGGAATACTTTTATTGTGCGTACGACTAAGGAGTGGAATTCCTACCGGAAACTGTTTCCTGATAGCTATAACCTGGGGGTCTTTAAGTCATGAGTATATAGGTTACTTCTCGGTAAGCGTGCTTCTTTCTTTGACCATATCATCACTTACCATCAGGTGAGCTGTTGGTCAAACGCGAGCTTATTCTCAATAAAAAAATCCAATATCTCTTTACCCGTATGCGTCCTCATGTGCCTCTTCAACAACGATGGCCGGTCGAAGGTCTTCAAACACACCTGACAGGGTAATACATTCTTCATGTTGGCAGTCTTCTGGGGCAGACAGAAGCTATCCTTGGTGCAGACCAGGCTGGTTCTCTCGTATAGCTTGACCAAGTGATTGTTCAGGCCCTCGAGGAACTTAAAGTCAATGATGTTTAACATTTTATTCGGTTTTTTGCCTTTTGTTGATAAGTCTAGAGGTTCCGTTTGCATTTCCATTGTTGTTTTGTAAATTTCGAAGATTTATCTTTTTACAACATCAGCTTGGAGTTCCGTAACAGATTTGGGAGTACTGCTATCGTCCGTCGCTAAAAACTAATTGCTTTTCATAGGAACTACCATTTGTCTAGTTGAAAACCGTTATGATCTGAAGAATACTGATTTTCTTTCCACCCGTAATTGATAAGCCCTAGCTAATTAAATTCTTGTTAAGGCTTGATCTTCACAGCACAAATTAAACTGATTTCCACTCGAATTTTCACAGGTAACTGTCATAATTTTCCTTGGGTAGTCCTATAAATACCTGAAGGGCTGACGGGTACAAATGACAGGGTGATATTAGTGTATTAGATTGTATAACAGTTGTGTCGACGATCGTTCGGAGTATTGTGGTGTCGCCAACAATGTGTTTTGTAGAGCACGGGACACTAATCGACGTGATTTGACGTTTTTTTGGGTTTAACCAGGAGATACATGGTGATGGATGTGGTGATTTCAAGTTTTTCGTTCTCTAGAACCATTCTAAGAGAGTGGAGATATGATGGTTCTGCTGGTCATCCTCCTGTTTTACCAGAGTTGATACTGATTCAGTCTAATCATAATTTTTTATTATCTCCACGATATACATTCTTAAACATATGGTAGGCGATTGATGCCTAAACTATGGGTTCAATAAGCTTCTATGGTTTTAAAACTTTTTGATACTGCCTTGAATAATTTTTTAACGTTGTGTGTTTCAGAATTATCTTCAACTGCCATCCTGTTTTCAAGGAGTGCCATAGCCATATACCTAATTAGATTTTTGGTCACCAGCTAAAAACGCTAGCTTTATTCTTTTATTTCGTCTAGATAACGAACAAAAATGTAACCAGGAGTATGTTACTATAATAATTTAAAATTAAGAAAAAATATTTTAGACACTTACCAGGGTAAATATAGTTAATTGATACTCTGGTACTTTTGATTTGTTAGTCAATTGATCTCACACAGTGACTCATTTACTTTGGATGTTATGCGTCTGGGTTATTTTCATCTGAATCGACACAGTCGATTTAGAAAAATTGACTGTGATTGACGGACAGACTAGCTTCCGTTTTGCTCAATAGAAAAGATATAATAATTTTGAGCATTCTAAGAATGGGATCCTTTAGACCAATCGACTATGCAAAAATTCACTGACGCCACTAATTTTGAATAGTATTAAAGTCTCTTACAATTCCTAATTAAATGTTTTTGAATATATTACCTTATCAAACTTTTTCAACATCAGTGAAAAGTATTGAAGAAAACGTAATCGCCTATAAAGGTGACGCGGCAAAACTTGAATTTCCCCGCTTTGTGCGACTAAACGCAAGGAAAGCGCGCTTATACAAATATTTACGATTCGTCGCATTGTGTCGTATGCTGTCACTCAGACCTTTGATAAACTCAACAATGTGGTGGGATATCGTAGGCGTAGGGAGTAAGGTAGTTTAAGGGTAATTTACAGATCAAAATCGAAGATATAATTGAGTACCTACGCGGTAATCACTAAATCAGCAGAGATTTTTTTTGAACATTTAATGTGGATGGGTTGTTATGAAGTGAAAGAGTGGAGGAAGACCAACGAAACGATAGATGCACAGTATCAATGATAATAGAGTTTATAAAAAAAATAAAAAATAATTATAAATACTAGTGTTTTACATAGAGTAACTGCCTATCTGACCTCCACAACCCAGTAACTGGGTTGTCGGATTATTTATACTACCATCTACTTAGAAATTAGAGGCTTATTGAGCTTTCCGACACACGGAGAAATCTCAACATGTTAGGATAGTCACTCATCCACGGATGGATGTTGGCAAGCGTTGCTTAACTGTGAATTGATGCGGCTATTATTTTTTATGAAGAATAAAAAAAGTTGTGCCGACTTCATATAAAGTAGGTTAAGGCATAGAAATTGATTAATAAATAAGTGATAAACTGTATATTTACTTGAATTTTTAGAGATGTTAGTCAAATACTTTACTTGAACAGTGTTTTCGGTGAATGAAAAGTACTTTTTCGGGAAATTTGTTGAGCAAGTACATAAGAACTACGAAACACTGTCTGTCGAGGCCATTAACAACCTTTGAACAGCACCAAACAGTGGCACCACATGACCATCTAATTAGGCTAAATGCTTTCATTATGGTAAAAACCAATAGGTTTTGAAATGTCGGAAGTGACGCAGTGCTACTGGTTCCATTGTACGAGCCCCATAGAACCATAAGGCGAGTCGATTATTTTAATAAGCTTCGCAACTGGGTTAGCGAATGTAATGGGTTGGTGGAGGATAATGTGATTGATCGCAATATTGCTGTCTATTCAAGCTCACCGTTCATTGTGTTCTGTTCAGTAGCTGTTATATTTTTATTGAACATAATTTTGTCAAGTAAAACTTCTTTATATTGAATAGGTACATCCTTATATTATAGGTAAAGGCTTAGATATATTCATTTAAGTAACTGGCTATTGTCAGAGTCGCCTATAATCTGTTGGAGGAACTGGGCCCATTAGAATAATGGACCTGTATGATTTTGACAGCACTGTTTTGATAGAATAGACAAAGATTCAGAAATAATAGAATAGAGAAACGACGATGCACCATCGTTACATGGTGGACATCCAACCTATACGCACTAAACGTTTAGGGAATACCTTTATTGTGCGTACGGCTAAGGAGTGGAATTCCCTGCCGGAGTCTGTGTTTCCCGATCGCTATAACCTAGGGGTCTTCAAGTCAAGAGTGAATAGATTACTTTCAGGTAAGCGTGCTCCATCTTCGACCACATCATCACTTACCATCAGGTGAGATTGTGGTCAAACGCGAACCTATTGCCAATAAAAAAAAAACGACGGGTTGCACTCCGGTGTGTGAGTGCCGGCAGAAGTGAAAACTTGAATATTAACGTTATGCATTTTTTGAATAGTTAGGGAATAATTTTGCACAAATTGCTTTAATTATCAGTATAAAAGTACTATCATATATGTGGTAGAATACAATATTTATTTATTGCGCTATCGTACACAAACATGACAATTTATAATTACATTAAAAAGTTTATCTCTCGAAACAGCAGGCGCAGGCATACATTTTCGCCGCGCCGTAGAAAGAGAGGGGGATACTTCCTCTCCTACGCCGCGCCGGCTGTCTACTCTCCGTCCGTCTTACGAATTTTCGATCAGGTCACGTGTCCTGACGCGAGTTTAACATTTTTTACCCATTACAAAAAAGTGCACAACTCCGCTAAAGGAGTTTTAACTTCAAAAAATTCTTAAAAAATTTACGAAATTTCAAAGATATACGTTTGCCCTGGTTTTCCCATATAAAATTTCCACGACATAAGAAACACTGTATAATGCTCCCTATCTCATTTTCTCCCACGTTAAATCTTATGAATTTATGTGTCTGTCTCTTTTTACTCTTGCTTTATCGTTTCATAAAATTTCAAATCATAAAGACGCTAAAGAAGTTTTCACTTCAAAAAAAATCCTTAAAAAAATTACGAAATTACAAAGATATACGTTTGCCCTGGTTTGCCCATATAAATTTCCACGACATAAGAAACACTGTATAATGCTTCCTATCTCATTTTCTCCCACGTTAAATCTTATGAATTTATGTGTCTGTGACTTTTTACTGTCGCTTTTTCGTTTCATAAAATTTCAAATCACAACGACGCTAAAGAAGTTTTCACTTCAAAAAACCCTGTTTCTTGCTGCTATTCAAGGCTAATATTTAAAGGAGTTTCCCGTTTTATTAAGGTAAATAAAATATAACTTAATTTTAAATACTTTTGTAATAGAATTTACTTAATTAACAATCCACATTATCAATTATTTTAAATAAAACGCTTAAATCCCGATTTGGCGTTTCATTTGAAATTTCGGAATTCTCAAAGTCATACATGTTTACATTATATAACTGTAACATTTTTGGAGATGGAGACAGATGGAGTAAACGTAACGCAAGATCCACCATCACGTTTCGTGTCATCATCAAACTTAATAGCATTTCAAGGGACAATTGGTTTCGTAATTTGTTTTTCAGTATATGATATATAGAAAAAGCGCGTTCAATTTTAAAATGGTACAATCATGAATGCAAGTGCAAGTTTGGAAATATTTTCAAGACGCTTATTAAATGCCCACTAGCGTCACAATCATCAAATACTTCCGAATACTGCCTAGTACTAGTACCTACATAGATATACTACTTCCTAGTACTAGTACATAGATAATTTGTAATGTAGTAGTACTAGGCCACTGACGGCCGCGCGCCCCGCGCCCAATTATGTGATGCTTGTAAATGTATGTATGTCCCTAAAAACAGCCCTACTTATTTTTGGGCCCAAAAAATCCCAATAAGCATTATTTTACCCTAAATTTGGGGCTAATAGCCCCTCAACTCGCCCCTCAACTCACCCCTCAGCTCACCCCTCAACTCACTCCTCAACTCGCCCCTCAACTCACCCCTCAAGTCACCCTTCAACTCGCCTCTCAACTCACCACTCAACTCACCCCTCAACTCACCTCTCAACTCACCCCTCAACTCAACCCTCAACTCGCCCCTCAACTCACCCCTCAACTCACCCCTCAACTCACCGCTCAACTCGCCCCTCAAGTCACCACTCAACTCACCCCTCAACTCACCCCTCAACTCACCTCTAACACACCCCTCAACTCACCGCTCAACTCACCCCTCAACTCACCCTTCTTCTCACCCCTCTTCTCACCCCTCAACTCGCCACTCAACTCACTACTCACCCCTCTTCTCTCCCCTATTCTCACCCTCTTCTAACTCCTCTTCTCACCCCTCAACTCACCCCTCAACTCACCCCTCAACTCCCCCCTCAACTCCCCCCTCAACTCCCATCAACTCCCCCCTCAACTCACCCCTCAACTCACCCCTCAACACCCCCCTCAACTCCCATCAACTCCCTTCAACTCCCCCTCAACTCCCCCCTCAACTCACCCCTCAACTCACCTCTAACACACCCCTCAACTCACCACTCAACTCACCCCTCAACTCACCCTTCTTCTCACCCCTCTTCTCACCCCTCAACTCGCCACTCAACTCACTACTCACCCCTCTTCTCTCCCCTATTCTCACCCTCTTCTAACTTCTCTTCTCACCCCTCAACTCACCCCTCAACTCACCCCTCAACTCCCCCCTCAACTCCCCCCTCAACTCCCATCAACTCCCCCCTCAACTCACCCCTCAACTCACCCCTCAACTCCCCCCTCAACTCCCATCAACTCCCTTCAACTCCCCCTCAACTCCCATCAACTCCCCCCTCAACTCCCTTCAACTCCCACGAGGCCCCCCTCCCTCCCCCCTCTCAGGTATACCTCAAACCCCGCGACCTAACTTCTAGGTCTAGGTCCCAACAGATAGATACTGTTGCTTTTTCGTTTCATTAACTTTCAAATCACAACGATGCTAAAGAAGTTGTCACTTAAAAAAAAGTCTTACGATTTTTGATCAGTCACGTGACCCTGACGCGAGTTTAACAGTTTTTACCCACTACAGAAAGTGCTCAGCGCCGCTAAAGAAGTTTTCACTTCAAAAATAGATAGTCATGCCGAAATCGGAAAGTCTGAGGTTCAGGCGAGACTCAGTTTCATTCTTAAGCTAATAAGTAAGTTATTGCAAGTCATTCATAACATAACATAACCCACTGCCAGGACTCAGGCCTCCTTTATGTGACAGATATGGGCCGTAATCCACCACGCAAGTCCAGTGCGGTTGGTGGATATAGCATGTTTTCAAATTTTCGTTTCTAGGACACGGTTTCCTCGCGATTTTCGTCACTGCTTTTACAGTTCTAGAGATTTTTTGAAGAAAAAAAGCTGTTGTAAATATCGGTTATATGTACTTATCTACTATGACGTAAGCAACGTTGGCATTACTAGATTTTTTAACAGTATCAAAAATTATCCCTACTAAATTGAAGCCAACGAAAAGGCTTCAACTGTCATAATTTCTAGTCATATTTCTATAGCTACCAGGACCTGAGGTAAATCGATCCACCTGCGCTTAAAATAGCATCCTCCCTAGATGCTCTCCAAGATAAAGAGCTCTATCGTCGGATACGCTTCGGAATTACGCGCAGAACAATCGGACGGGTTTTATTTTCTTCTTTTGTTATTTTAGCAACAAAATTCTCGAAAGCTATTCAAATTCTGCTTTGCCTCTTATTCAAATACCTTCACAAATCGGATTTACTCGCAACTTGTTAAGAGTGCCTTGTTTCACTTCTACCTTTCTTTTTACTTTTCGTCTATGCAGAGGTAAAAAGAAACTTTTATTTGTCTCTGTATTTACTCTTTATATCTTTCCTGGGGTATTTTTACGTTGAATTCAGGTCAGGACTTCCATTGTATTCGGGAAATTTACGACGAATAAATGTATTTGGGTTATTTCTGGCCGTGTGTATCGCTGTACTGGCTAGGGCACTTTTGTTGAGTTTCCGAGTAGGTAATATTAATGAGACGTTGATTGATTGCCACGAGATGGCCAAAGCCTGGATGTGTGGGATAAGATTTCAGATTAAATTGAAAGCTGAACATGTTGTATGGATGTTATGATGATGTGGATTAACTTTAGAAGTATTTAACTAGCTTAAAAGTAGTGTTGTTCCGAAGAGTTATTTCCGGCCTGTCCTTAGGAATTCAACAGATATTTTTGCGTATGTGAACATTATCACAGATCGATGTTAATATGTATTCATATACATACTAACATCTACCTTCTGTGTGTAGGTTTTTCAGGAAATATAAGGTAGTCCCCAAAAGTCGCATGGATCCGTTGCACCGTCTTGACGTAAAATTGGGGCAATGAGAAAAAAAAAACAAAAATACACTATTTAGCGTTCGATTTTATTATTTATATAATTACATCATTTGTAAATGAAAACAGCAGTATCAGTCGATTTTCAACACTAAGCAACGCGTTCCTAGGTAAATGGACATGGATGGGTAATATCATTAGGTATCGAGATTCCACCGTGCCTTGGAAAGCACGCCCCGGCTGTCGCACAAATGTTTATTTGTTTTCTTTCTTCTTCTATTTAGTTATGCTCATCCATAGGTAATTAATAGGTAAAACCATACTTTTCTGTCAGTTTACGGATTACGTGGTCGGAGGTGTATGGAATTTGGCATAGTTAAAGTTAGTATAGAGAAGGATTGCAGAATGCTAATATTTTTGTACAATAATGAATTTAAAAAACTATATTACCTCCTAAATTAATATATTGTCAACAAAAACTGGAAGAACGGACCTAGGTAGATACCTAACATACCTACATATCTAAGCAAATTTTTGCTTAAATCGTTTTTTTCTAATACTGATATTGTTAAAATCATATTTTTAAAAATAAATACTATATTTATTCAAAATAATTGATATTCAATCGAATTTCAGCCACTGGACGACACTTAGAAATAATAGTTTCGTTTAAAATTTGTAAATACATATATGTATGGGCTTATGGTTAAATTTAACTCATTTAATTAAATTTAATTTTAGAAGCGTCAATAGTCTAATGGATAAGGTGTCGGACTTGTGATCGAGAGGTAGCGTGTTCAAACCCCACCCATTACACTATTGACGTGAACCCACTCCAGACACAAGCATACTTAGTTTAGTTGGAGGGGTTAAAAGAGATGCTGGTAATGTGAATTCTACCCACATTGCTAGTTATCTTTAAGAAAAAAAAATATAAAAGATGTAATGAAATATAATGTATTTAATTTAATGTGTATTAGTTTATAGTTAATTATTTTGTATGTATATTTTTCTACGGACCTCAGTAGCAGTATTAGTATAAGTATAAAAAATAATAGATAAGTATATAAAAATTTCGTGATAAGTTAATAAAACTAAGTGCATTTGAAATGTTACAGGAACCACTTTTTATTATATTTCAAATGAACTTATTTTTAAATACCACTCAGTATCTCAACCTATTATTATGTTTTCGAACAATTTACAATTCTTTGTTACGAGTATCTAGGTACGGAAACCAAAACTAGCGTGTACTAACATGCACTTCGTCGGATCTGTCTTAAGTCAGATTGATACAAGTCAAAATTTCCACTAATCGCTATCATCACAACGTATCACTTTAAAGATTACAACATTATTATGATTCAAAAAGAACGCACAAAGAGGGGAATTTCACCTCAATATCTTTCAATAATAGTAAGATCCCTCGAACTAAAACTACCTTCCGTATACCTTCGAACTAAAATTGAGATATAATAAACCATCGCATAGTACCCTCTTTTCAAATATAAAAGTAGCAAAGTAAGAAACAAAAGGTTCCCACAATATTTTCGTCAAATTACGCGCTGTATCGATCCTGTGAGCGTCTGTTGCATAAATGCATTAGTCTGAAGATAGGCACCTCGCACTATTGAGTTTCAAGCCATAGGCGGGAGCGGGAGATGTAGCTGAGAGGTAGCGGGGCGGAATGAAGTCATTGTATAAGATGAGTAGTACTGTGATAACGTGAAGTGAATACCTAAAAGATAAAATACAATGTGTAAAACAATTATAAGTAGTTTTAGTATTAGGTTAAAGTGAGTAAGATTAAAGTGTATTTGCTGTGCCCGACAGAGGGTGTACCTGTTTACATATTTAAGCAAATATTGTAGTACGCAAAAACATATTGAGTAACGTCAAACATAAAGTAACCAGCTTCACCGCCTGATGGCCAGGTAATCCTCATTACCGTCTACTCAAGTGCTGTGAAGAACTGAGGTGGCATTTAGTGTTTGCTTTAGGGAATAAAAGTGTTTAGTATGGAGTCATTTTGCCCACAATAAACTAGTGTACATAGGTATAAATGTGACGTGCCAAATTACCACTGCTTGCCGTAAACTCAATCCTTCACGAATGCTGTAGTTATTTATTGGCATTAGGTACATACATAGAAACTCGCAGAACTGTAGCAAGTGTATAGAAAGGGCAAAATTTACAAACGGCTACGATAGCCAATGAAAAAATTAAAAAAATTATTCGATAACAAAAGTTGGTTTAACAATATTGATATTAACTGCTCCTTGTAAGTGTGAAAACCTGTGCCAGACGAGGACGAACTTCTATATATTGATTACATTTATGTACCCAGTCGTGACTACAGCTTACCACCGTGATTCTCAAAAGCCGAAGACGTTTTTATAGATGCATAAGTCTATCTGATTATATCCCGATGAGAGAAGCTCTTGTGTATTTCTTATTTACGTTACTTCTATAACCCTTTAGGAGATGATAAAATTATGTAAACAAACAACAAAATTATAACTGTCATCGCCTCAAATCATTATGTTATTTCAAAATAATATGATTCTGCTTATCTCACGTCACTTAGACCAACCGTGGTCCTCTGCGTCCTCCCTAAATTTATTCTTAATAAAGCGCGGAGCGGCCGTCCGATGTATTTTTTGATATCTCTCGCTTTGCGATGAAAGCTCCCAATCTCCCGTGTTTTTCTTTTGGGATTGAGTTTGTTCAACGTTTTGATCACGTACTATGGATGGCCGATCCTAACGTATCGACTGAAGTAATTTTTTACTGCGTTTGAAGTTTATCTTTTGAGGATGTTTGTTTTGGAGTCTCAAAGAGTTGGGAATTCGATGTTTCTTTAGAACTTACCTTAGTTTTATATTTTATGTGTGAGCTTGTCTTTATTTTTCCGAAAATGTGACGAGTTGGTAGTTTTTACTTTAGTGTACACAAAATTCCCACTGCTATTCTGTTGTATATACCTATTGTAAGATCCATTCTTGGCATATTTATTTATTATATAAAATCAACCTGCTTAGTCTATTCCAAACTATCAGCGGGGCAATTTCCACTAACTAAATGCAACTAATTACTAATATTTTACAAGTAGCGACTGCCTATCTGAGCTCCACAACCCAGTAACTGGGTAATATTATAATAGGTACTGTTTAGCAACATTGGTGTCAAAAATGTTATTTGAAAGCCGGGAGCAACGACTTGACTGTTGACTCCAAAGTGTTTGACTTTCACATTAGTTTAAAAAAATATAGGTATAGGATCTATTTTTGTTTCAGGTAGAATAAGTTTATCTAACAAGTGACAGTTACTTACTGGTTTAGCTTAGAAACGATGTGTAGTTTTGCTAAAAACATTAGGAAATTATGCAAAAAGAAACTCACGAACATACAACATACAAGGTGCATACAAGAATCCTGAAGTTGTATGTAATTTTCTTTTGGCGGACGTATAGAATGAATGTCCATTAAAGATTTAGGTTATTTTCCTATAAGTTTTACACAGGGGACAATGATAGCCATCAGAGTTTACCGTCGGCTTTAAAACTTTATTATTGTTGTCAGAAAAATATCTCGTCATTATGTACATTTATGTACACATTAAATACACCCTCAATGTTTTGAGACTACTCTTGGAGAAATGGGTTTGAATGAGATTTGACTGTAGGTTAAGAATATTTCTTACAGTAGATTCATTGATTTTTCTCAGCAGTTTTGTCTTTTTTTAACAACATGGACATTATTATTCGCCCATCTCTATTTCTAGACCTTACTTAATTGAGCTACTCTACCGTCCAGAATGCCAAGACAAACTTCAACATGAGTTACTCCGTGAAAGTAAACATCTCTTATATAAAATACACCTCTCAGAGAGTCGATGTTAGCGGAAAACTAATTCAGGAGTATTCAGGACTAAGATAACTTTAGTTAAAATATACAGAGCAAGTTCTGCGCTAAAAAGGAACCAGGTTTCAAGATGGCGGGGCGTGTCGAGCGCAGGGCGGGCGGAGGGCGTGGCCGCCCAACTGTGTCAAGTGTTTTCAGATGGATTATTTTTCTTTGATGGCCCTCTCGGAGAAAGCTCTCCGCTGTAATGGAGTGGGCTATACTTGTGTAGATGTCTCGCTGGCTTTAATAACGCTAGTGTCTTTTATTAAAGTTGGTTTTATTTGCAGGGGTTTGTTTTAGAAGCTTCGAGAATTGGTTGTGGCTGGTCTTACTTGCTGAAAGCGAAAATTTAGCATGCTTAATGGCTAATAAGTTATCATTAGAATTTATTAAAACGGGATATTTACCATTTTTGTCTTTTGTTTCGAGTTTCCGATATTTCATAAACGTCCACCCGCAATTACTTCAGTTGGCGCCCATCATGGCGCTTGCAACAATGCAAACAAAAGACACACATGGTAAATAACGAGTTTTAAGTTCTCATTAGAACTTAACCATTAGAATATTGACGCTTCAATATTAATCTTTATACCTCAATGACGTCCTGAGAAAAAGTGTCTTCACTTACTGACAAACAGAAAGACAGATATCGAAGTCGCCTTATAAGGATTCTCTTACGATTCCCTCAATATGCATGATAAGAGATCACACAATATTGTCGATTACAAAATATGGAATTGACAATGTGATATTTCATCAGCGGTTGTTTATCCCTGACACTTCGGAGTTTCTGTCAATTTTAATCGATCTGTAACTTCCCTTCCAAAGGTCGTCACTGGAAGATATCGCTCTCGGCGATAAGATAAGGCGGCTATTGTAACCAAATTTTTAGCAATATTCTTATTTAAGTGTGTTTTAATTATTGGTGTACAATAAAGTATATTCTATTTATCTGTATAAATAAAAATTGGCCAAGTGCGAGTCAAACTCGCCCATGAAGGGTTCCGTAGTAACTATGCAAAATAACTTTGTTTTTCACAGAGTTTGTATGAAATACAAAGTTACGTTTGTGGATTTAGAAAATGTGCTATATCTCAAAAACTACTTACTCGATCTCGTTCAAACTAATTTACGTTGAAAGTTTACATTATGATCTACAGCATTTATTTTATTTAGATTTTTCACTCTATTATTAAACAAGTTAGAGGGGGGATGCCCATTGTACCACTTTGGAAGTGTCTATCTCTTAAACGATTGATTTTAGGAAAAAATGATTTTAGAAACCTTTATATCCTTTTCAAAGACCTATCTATAGACACCAAGCACATATAGGTTTGATAAAAAATATTTTATCAGTTTCAGTTCCATGTCTGGAGAGCCCCCCTTAATATTTTTTTTTTTGTATAAGAATCGGTAAGCAGTTTATATTACAGAATACATCTACCTACCTAGTTTCACATGTGTAGTCCTAATAATTTCGGAATAAAATGGCTGTGACTCGGACGGACGGACAGATAGACAGACAGACATGACGAAACTATAAGGGTTC
Source organism: Tholera decimalis (assembly GCA_943138885.2). Lineage (NCBI taxonomy): Eukaryota > Metazoa > Arthropoda > Insecta > Lepidoptera > Noctuidae > Tholera > Tholera decimalis. The sequence goes on along the minus strand of OW964552.2, from coordinate 1,268,400 downwards.
CCTTCTTTTGGCATTCGGCTACGGAACCCTAAAAATGAATCGCCATTTATGTTCCTACGCGCATATCTTCGGAACGACTGTACTTAATTGGATAACTCTTTTTTCATGTGTTTGTTTTTGCCAGGAGAAGCTTTGTATAAAAAAAAATGTTTTAGAATTTTGTTTACGAATTCGCGGGTAGAAATTAGTTGCTGATAAAATGTAATTCTCTTGAGGACATGCTCAGCTGGAGTTCTAAATATTCCGTCGGTGGATGCGGTTTAATGTATTTAATCGTTTAATAACTACGATTTATGTATTTTTTGTTTGTTTCAGTTCTGTACTAATTCAGCAAGTTCAATCAATAGAAGAAACAGAGACTACAGTTCCCGTTACGTTATTTTATTTTTCTTTCTAAACAAATTTTGACTCACTTCCTTTTCCAATTTATTTTATTCATTGGCAAAACCAAACAAAGGCTCTGTTTACCATTAAAAAAATAGAATAGAATATACATGCTCAGCGAAATTGTGATAATTTCAGTTAAACGCGGCCTAAAACGTGATGAAAAAGAATAACATATACAGGGAAGTAAGGAAATAAGACAGAAACACATTTCATTTCCCACCGTACTCTGTAAGACAGTCTATCACACAATTTCTGTGAACAAACCGCTCCCCGGCGTAATTCTTTCAATTTCATCATGTATATTTAAATGAGTTTGTATTACAGAACGTCTGTAAGAGCTCCGCGCTTTAATATGGACGGGGACACTCTTATTATGTTGCGAGGTGTCTGTGCTCACTGTCTCACGGTATACCAGGGACACAAACAATCACTTCGTTGATTCCTATTTATTTATTTGATTAAACAAGATTTACATTCATAATAACTTTGCGCTGAAACTCACACTAGGATAGCTTGTGTTGAAACAAGATTTTCATTCATAATAACTTTGCGCTGAACCTCACATTAGGATAGCCTGTGTTGAAACAAGATTTTCATTCATAATAACTTTGCGCTGAACCTCACATTAGGATAGCCTGTGTTGAAACAAGATTTACATTCATAATAACTTAATAACTTATTATGAATGTAAATCTTGCTTAAGGTTGTGGGGTCCAGCCTCCTTCGTCACATTTGCTCTTATTACGTAAAACAGTTAATAATTAATAATTCTTTAAGTCCAGAGTGAATAGTTTATTTCTAGGTAAGCGTGCTTCATCTTCGACCACATCATCACTTACCATCAGGTGAGATGGTGGTCAAACGCGAGCCTATAATAAAATCAATAAAATAAACAGCCTATTACTTTGCCACTGTCGGGACAAAGGCTTCTCTATGAGAGGGAATGGTTCGTAATTCACCTCGCGGGACCTGTACGTATTGGTGAATATCACCTGTATTCGAGTTTTCGGTCCTAGGACATTTTTTTATTGATAATAGGCTCTCGTTTGACCGCCATCTCACCTGATGGTAAGAGATGATGTGGTCGAAGATGGAGCACGCTTACTTAAAAGTAACCTATTCACTCTTGACTTAAAGACCCCCAGGTTATAGCTATCAGGAAACACAGACTCCGGCTGGGTATTCAACTCCTTAGCCGTACGCACAATGAAAGTATTCCCAAAACGTTTTGTGCGTATGGGTGGGATGTTCACCATGGCCTACCAGTTTTCTCCGATTTTAGAACAGTGATGATATAAATTACACAAAGTGGTGTTATTTTAAATATCTGCACCAGATTAGATTAATGTCATTAGAAACAGATAAACACATTAAATATGTCAATGTGTTTCTGGAATAACCATGTATGCTTTTATTTTTTTCGTGGGTAAACCATCAAATGGCTCCTACCACTCTGGGTGGGGGGGAAGGGAGTGACTAAAAACCTACCCTGTTCCTTGCGTCCCGGCGTCGCAGTAGATAGATACGTTAGGACATTCCTGCAACCCCGAAACATACCTGTAAGCTACGCCTCGCCATGTCTACTTGCATCAAAAATTGTCATGTTATCTTCCTTATTAAAAAATATATTAAAATCACGCATAACGCATATTAAGGCAAGTTTTCTTATTATTTTTTCATGTGCGGCTTTTTTCAGGACAAGCTTTATATAATTATGACAACATGTTTAATTCAGACACATAATAACATATACAAGGTGTAACAGATTAAGCCCAATTAGAATATTAAATTATAAATCTAAAACAACGTCCGTAACTAAATAAATTGAAACCAAACCTAGACATTTTTAACACGCTTTTATTAGGTCGACCTGTATGTAACTAACTATGTAATGAAATCTAAGGTAACTAATTTAACCACCTTCCAAGGATCGTAGCGTAATGAAAATTGGCAACTGTATGTAGTTCTGATGACAATACAATAATATGGTACTGTCAAACTGATCTGATGATGGAGCCGGAAGATATGAACTGGAACTTCATGATGGAAAATCGTATCATAGCTGTTTTGGATTTCTTAGAAAAGTCTTGTAATGAACTTTGACCACAATTAGGTTTAAGGTCTGATGATGAAGCCGGAAGATAGGCACTGGCATTCCATGATGGAATATCGTATCATAGTCGTGTTTGCACTTGTGAGAAAAGCCACGTAATGGATTTTTCAAGGATGGAGGATTGTTTCAAGGTTATAACAAACCTAAAGAAAATCCGTTAACGGTTTTCTTAACCTTTTTGATTTACCGCGTAATCCATAGATTTATTTTTTTATAGATGTCACTTTCAAATTCTCTGGCGGGATCGACCGTTTAATTGTTTACTACTCGTGGGAATAATATGGCAAAAACTACAAAAAAAGAAACAGCAACACAATGAAAACGGAGACTACAAAAAAAGGAAAAGCGCGAACATAAAACCTTAGCTTTTTTACGTGCATTTATAAAAGCGTGATTTTCTAGTGTTTTTTAAACTATTAATTATTTATAAAATAGTTATCCTTTTTAAACGCAAAACGTATGTGCGTCATACAATATCCTTACGCAGACGCATACACTCATGCAATGTTAGCGGCCGACACGCACACGAGCGCATTTCCTTGAATTAAGGATTATATTAATTTGTCATGATACTGTGTTTCCGTTTTAAGTTAAATGAAAGATTTTTCCGTCAAAATTGAACACCTATTTTTATGATGGAAATCGATTCAGAAGCCGATTCTGAACCAAATATTTCCAGGAATTGCGTTTATTCTGTTTCACGTTGTATAGTGTTGTATAAACCTTGTCCTAGAGAATAAACAATCAAAAAAATTAATTAGGTGTCCAATTCGGTGTAGTCATCCGGAAGTTATGAGGTTACAACTCATAACTCAAGGAGAGTTATGAGTTGAGATGAGAGAGCTTTTGCAGTTTTGTCAAAAGTAGTCTTCCTCAAGCTTCAAGCTGCTCGTATGTACTGTTCTTCCATACCAAATTTCATCCAAATGCACCCAGCACTTTCGAAGATTAAAAGAAGTTTAAACAAACAAACGACTTTTCCGCTATAATATTAGTATAGATTTTTTTATTTTTTTTTATTGGCGTTTGACCACCATCTCACCTGATGGTAAGTGATGATGTGGTCGAAGATGGAGCACGCTTACCTAGAAGTAAAAAATAAAATAAAAATAAAATGAAACGAGTTCTCTTCGTCAACTATTCCTGTGCCGTATCTGACAACGGGCACATCGCCTCTCCCGTGTCGCTGTAGATTTTTTCCAATTTCGTCGCGCCGACGTGTCGGGAAAAATCCTCTTTTGATTTATATTTTAATTCACAGTCTCATTTCAATTTATAGGCAAGCCGATAGCTTTGTAAAGACATTTGTACCTGTCTAATGTTATATACATGCTAATGTTACTCCCTGATATATTTAAGTAGGACTCAAAGGAATTCTAATTTGGTTTCGTTGCAACCAATTTTCTTTTTTTGATTTACTGTATTGAGTAATTTGTGTATTGAAATGGAGAAATATCATGATTAAGTTTTTAATGTTATCAACTTTAATGACTTGGTTTCTTTCTCATTACCATTAAACCGATTTTCATGCGGTTTTCCCCAATGGATAGAGTGAAGATAGAATGATGGAATGATTAAGGTTTTGCATAAATTAGTAGAATAGGGGCGTGCGAAGTCAGGCTTAGTCGCTAGTTTTGCAATAAAAATAAGCATCCTAAGATTTGGAAATATTTTATGAGGTAGTACGGAGATTTGAGGTCTAAAATAATTTGTAAACATCGATATAATAATTAGATAAATTATTTTGAGTCTTTCAGCAACTTCTGAGATTTCATGTAGATGCAATTTGTATAATTAGGTAGGTACTAACAAATACTATAATTTTATCTTGAAAAGCCTCTCATGTGTGCTACTAGGATTAAAATATGGAGACCTAGAGAAGTGGTGGCATGATGCTGCGTAAGTGAGTGTAATGAGAGATTGTATGTGAGTGTAATGAGAGATTGTATGTGAGTGCCAAGTGCCAATCTATTCGATGTCCACCACTCCAGCTCCACCGCGCATATAATAATAATAATAATAATATTCCACAACTTTTTCACACAACGCCATCTAGTCCCAAACTAAGCAGAGCTTGTGGTATGCGTACTAGACAACTGATAAACACATATATATTTCTAAATACATACATATTATAGATAAATTACACCCAGACAAAGAACAAATGACCGTGCTCATCACACAAACATTTGTCCTAGGTGGGAATCGAACCCACGACCTTGCGAACAGCAGTCAGGGCCACTGACCACTATAGCTAAAGCAGTAGATTGTAACGTCCTCCATTAGTGTAATAGCAAGACCACCTATTTTATCACCCTTTTTTAGTTGTTAAGTCCTTATTTGTTTTCTGTTATGGTGTACAATAAAGAATATACCTATCTATCTATGAACGAATAAATAAATAACCGCTAAAACCTATTTGCTCGATGTTAGAATCTGTAGTAGTGAACACTAAACGGATATGGATCAGATTTCGCATATCGGTAGTTTATACAGGAATTTCTCGAAGAAATACTATTTGAACAAATTATGACAAAGAAAGAGAAAGACATGAAGTGTGAATAATGGACACTTTCTTTACAGTGCCATATTAATGTATCGTCAATAATCATTGAAAATGTTGTGTAGACCTGTTTGACAGTCGTTACCGTGGTCGTTACCGGTTACTAATTACATTAACAACACTAATCCTAAAGCCTGCAATACATGTTGGCCGAGCGTTGTCGAGTGAAGGCCAATACCAACATGTAGACGGTATGTTTGCCTTGTCTTGCTATCGCACGGTGTCACTTGCCTAGTTGGCCGAGTGAAGGCCAGCGCCAACGTGTATAGAGCTCATTTGGTGTAACTTGTCTTCGCTCGCCGTTGCTCGTGATCGCTTGCCTCACTTCGGATCGGTGTCGGTTTTTGGTCACAAATCAAAGGCGCTCGCCTGCGCTCGGCCAACGTGTGGGCAGCTCTACAGACCCTCTTCTACATTGGTCGTCTGCATTGGCGTTCGACGAACTTGTCGAACGTGTGGACATTATTTCTTGCCTTGTACCTATTTGCCAACGCTCGCGTTGGCCTACGCGCGGCCAACATGTATTGCAGGCTTAAAACTCCGCTGCATCCGAAAAGGCTAAGCAGGTTCATTGAAAACGTTGTGTGCATTATAAATGTTAAATTATCTATTTCGATAAAAATGTTTATTAGATAACAGTTTTCCAGTAGATTTAAACTAGATGAGGCCGTTGTTTCTTCACTACCCTGAGAATAAACACCGTCACACCGATATAAACTCAGAGGTCTTTCTCACTTTTAATGTTCATCATATCTCTTAAACGGTACGAATTCAACTCAAAGCTTACTTTAGTGACACTAAAACGATTCTGCCATCACAGTAAAGTGTATAAACAGCGTTGTCGAGGTACTAATACAGTCGCTAAGTGGCGCGCTGGCCGGCTTTGATCCCGCGATATTGACTCCCGGCTGCATCTCATTGGCGTTACGCACGGGGTGAGTTTTCATTTTTCTGCCACTTGGGGTATATTTGTAGGAAAATTACCATCATCAGCTTCCAGTTTATACACATGTATAGTATATAGTTTAGAGTTACATACATAGTGTGTCTGTGGATAATTTCAGTTTCGTTAAGAGTGTAGGTGTTAGTAATGACATAGGTCACATAGTTTACATAGCTTTTACAAACAAAACGAAAACTCGGTTTGTGCTAGAAAAAACACTGTAAAATCTGTCCATAAATAAAAAACTCAGCCACTGTGAGCCAACCTCTACTGCCTCGAAACACCCCTGATGTCCCCAGAAAATATTTAAATGAAGATCATCTGTTACTTGCGACGGTTTTGCCAACGCCATCTTGCCCCCTTTATAATGTTGTAAAGTATCCAAGTTATTTTACGCTATAAACTCTTTGTAATGGCCGCCTTCGGACCAGGATTAAGTTTTGTTTTATGCCATACTTGGTTATGTTTATAGGTTAAATATATTATTCAGTGCGCTATTTAGAACTGGTAAGTGATGGTATGGTGAACAATCCAAAGGGTCAATTCCCACCGCGGCCGGAACCGGCTTTTTGAGGCGAAATATTACAAATCATTTTAAATTTTATTGACCTGATTTAAAAGTTCAAAGTCATTTGCAGGCAATGGAAGGCTCTCGCGGCACCGCCGTCGCACTACTCCTTGCCGTGCCATGCTCAGCCACACGCTCTTACGGCCGCTTTGTGTCACTGTTCTTCCATTGGGAATTGACCCTAAGAGGTTACTTCACGATTTCTATACACCCTTTTACTTCTTAGTCTACCAAGAAGACCTAATAACAAACTAATCAGAACGCCAAAAAGTAATATGAATTTAAGCAGCACTGTATTGAACAGTGCTTTAGTGTTTTAGAATGTATGGTGTGTATCAAAAACTTGATGCAGACATTTATCTATTCCATACCCCTGTAACTTCTACGACCATATATTTTGTTTAGAGCAGTTTTTGCGCAACCATCTCCATGGTTCCCTTCACTAAAGAAGAGCACTGCTGTACAACTTAGTTTGATATGTAAAGTTAAATGTGTCGTCTTTAACATGAAGATACAAAAAAATATTGTCCCAACTAGGTATCTACTGAGATATTCTGATTGAAATATAGGGCTCTCCTACCAATGCATTTGGTGTGCATTTAGAAGATGCCTGGGTATTATACAATACACTCGGGCATGAGATTTTGTGTGTGAATAGTGTAGGGGAGGCTGCCAATGCTAAAGAACATAATTATATTCACATAAACTGTGGTTCGTTTGTGTTCGTGATTATTTTTCATTTTTATAATGTTTGTAATTTTGTATATGTTGTTGTGCGTGTCTTTATCCGAATAAATGTTTTTCAATTTCAATACTACCATTCTATTGTAAGAAAGAGATGGCACTACGCTAGATGAACAGCACTATCTATTTCCAATTAGAATCATGATGTTGTCCAACATCATTCATGGTTATAGATAGGTACGTTTAAGGATTAAATCAATAAATCCAAAAGGATTTATTGATTTAGTATATTTCTGGCAACAAAAACTTACACTGTCACAAGGGTAAAAATACAAAAATAATAACATACAAATAACCAGCAAAACTCAGTTTAATCTGACAACAGCGTCGATTTATATACATATTAACTAAATCTACATATTATTATCATTAAGACTATAATTGCAACAAATTTATTACTATAACACCGCAGAAATACAACATATTAAACCTGTGACTTTAAATAGACAATGCTGACGACGAAAGGAAAAAAACTTATTTGTAACAACACACGATATGCGTGAGATATGGAACTCTCACGGCGGAACTATATCTAAAGTAACGGAAAAGTGTCTGATGATACTGTGCCTGCTTTCTGGTTACAGGAACGGAGGATATCAACGTATATCTTATCTACTTACACCACCACCAAGTAATCATCTAATCTAATGTGTTAAACAGCTTTATTCTCATCTGAAACAAAAGAATAACTATATTAGCAGAGTTATGTCTGAGGTGAACATAAGAAAACACATTTAATTATGTACTTAAATATACATAAAAATCAATTGCTGTTCTTTAGTCTAAAAAAAACTACATTAGTTGGCTGATTTTATTTAAAAGGCGAGAAAATATGGATTATAAAAAATATGGCGGTACGAAATTTGACGACTCAGCCAACTATATCGATAGATAGGTAGTGGGGAAATCCATAGAATCAGACATGTTGTATAAATAAATTAGAATAATGGTCCAAAAATTACATAGAATATTTGATTTCATAAATAAGGTTAGAAAAACAGTACTCAGCTGCCGACCACAACAGGGAAAGACTAAGCAAATGGATGATTTAGTTCAAAAAGATTTAAAATATGTAGAAGAGCCAGAACACTCACCTTATACAACTAAAGAAATAATGAAAAAAAAAGGAAAAAAGATGGCGCGTTTTACTGCTCGGAGCTCATCCAGAGCTGCGAGAGTCGCGCGGCCAGCGGCGCGGGCGCACGGCGTCGGGCCGAGAGCGACGCCGGCGACCGCGGCACCGGGGGCCCCGGGGCCTGCCGCCGGAGTCAGGACCACCATTGGGGGCTCCTGCCTGCAAAACAAACACACAATGTAATGTATTGTTTAAATAACTCGATTTTGACCACCATCTCACCTGATGGTAAGTGATGATGTGGTCGAAGATGGAGCACGCTTACCAAAAAGTAACCTATTCACTCAGCCATCAGGAAACAGACTCTGGCACGGAATTTCACTCCTTAACTGTACGCACAATGAAAGTATTCCCAAAATGTTTTGTGCGTATGGGTGGGATGTCCACCATGTAGCGATGGCGCATCGCCGTTTGTCTTGTAGTCCGATGATGGAACGGGCTTGGCGGAATTAGATTGTGTAATTCCATCCCACACTCCCCGAAATGTAACCGATAGAAAACCGATAGACTTACGATCGTCGTCGATGTTCAAGGCTCTGGAGCTTTGACTCGACCAGTGCATCGTTGCCAATGTGTCTCTTGGCCACTTTGTGTCAAAACCTATCACTTCTTATATATTTGTATGCCACAAAGGCCAAACATGACAGATATTTAATTACTTCTCTTTGTGACCAACCTATCCTGCATGCATTGTATGTATACTCATGTTTTGATGTCTTGAATCTTGAACAATTACCAGCGTGTTTAACCTATAAAGAGACTAACCGGCTCATTCAATGAATTTAAGACCAAACTAGCTCGTATTTAATAGAAAAATAAATGAAAAATTCCTCCGTACTAAATGCATTGGATGGGCGTGGATATTGTTAGAATTAGTGTAGTGACGAACTTCATTGTAACTAGATTCTTTCTTACGTAAGTGACTGTCTTGTGAGAATAAAGATCTTTAAACCTAAACCTATAACCTGGAGGTCTTTTGTCGTATAGCGAGCACATGTGGCAGATCTACGCGGCGGCGCGCTGGCTGGTGAGGTCGCGTCACGAGTGAATAGGTTACTTCTAGGCAAGCGTGCTTCATCTTCCACCACGTCATATCATCATCAGGTGGTGGTCAAACGCGAGCGTATTGACAACTAACACCAAGCTGTACGATGCCAAGAATAGGCACCGATCTTCTTGGCGAGTCGATGACAAAAATGCGAAAGTATGTGAGGATGGCTATTGGCTGGATGTTTGTTACTCTTTTACGGAAAAATTACAGAACAGATCTGAATGAAATTTGATATGTAGGTAGGTGAAATACTGGAATAACACAGGCATAGGAATTAATGCAGGAAAAAACATTTCACGCGAACGAACTCACACAGTCAGCTACGCGAACTCGCTCGCTGATGCAAACATCAAGTGTTCAGCTGACAAGGCAAGCAGAGCAAGATGAGAAGGTGGACTGATGGATGAAGATCGTTGAAGAAACAATAATTTCCTGATGGAGGGATCACGACCTAGTCATGAGGTACATGACGTGGAGGTATAAGAAAACCACGTGGTAATTAAGATCTAACAATTTCTCGATAGATCTTAATCACCTTGTGGCCGCTCCTTGATATTATCAGCCTGTTATCTGCCCAATGCTAGAATACAGGCCTTACGGTAGGTGCTCGCAATCTGCCTGTGGAATTGGTGGCTCATTTTAAAGTAGCCAGAACTATGTGATGGGAAAAAATATGTAGGTATACAAGAACTTGAAAATGACCATGAAACTATGCCCCGACCATAGTTTCATGGTGCAGAAAACTTTAACTAGAATCAGTGGGTCGTCTTATAGCTGCGATAGCCATGAAATATTCACTGTATTATCAACATTCCGACGACGGATGTATATACCTACCCGGAGCCTTTTCTTTGCCGGATGCTTGCGAAAAAATAAGCTATATATACGTAACAAGAATGTTTTATGACCACGTGGTCAGATTGGGGTAAACTACTTCTCAAAAACAAAGGTTTCCAGTGAAGTATTAACTTGAATGTAACAATAGATGCACACGTGTTCATGGCTGCCATGAAATTAGACATTAGCGAATTGCAAATCTTAAAAAGATTATAAAAATGTAGGAAACATACCATACTGCTGCAGGTCCCAGTATCTGCGGGTACCCTGGCTCACTGAAATAGAAAGAACTAGATTAAAACATCTTTTCACAAGCACGTGTTACATTTTCGTAAAAAGGGTGACACGAATAGGAAGATCCATCGATCTGTGGGTCTAGATTAGCCCCTGAATCGCGGAAGCTATTGCTATTGGGTGAGGCCTTTGCCCATCACTGGGATGAAGTTGGCTTATAAAATCGCGTTGCATTAGAAAAGTACGTTCAGCCGCACTGCGACTACATTATTTATGGAAACTATAGAGAATGGAAAATGTAGAAACGATATAGTAAGTAATATGATTGGAAACTTAAAACATCAGTCACAGACGCGCCATGTGTTTCATGGTGGTACGCACCACAAAATGGCGGCGTGCATTAGGATTATGTACACCACAAGATAATTCTTGTGGTGTACATAATCCTAATGCACGCCGCCATTTTCATTGTCACGCCCTGCAGATATAAATGCACACAATAGAAGAGAGAAGACACCATTAAGTACACAGAGACATGAAATAAGATTAGAAGCACAAATAGTTGAAAAAATAAAGAATTAAGGAGTGTAATTGTTATGAAGTAATTACTCACGTTCCGCTGCGACACCCGAATACGACGAGTCTTAGCGCTTGAGCTCTTTTATAGGCCAAATTACGACTACGCAAAGTAATAACGTTGTAAATGAACTTTATATATTGAACTTTGCATATTTTTGTATCCAAGTAGCCGAGCCGGCGAATTTCGTATCGCTAATAGTTGTTAGTTACTTAAACTTATTAGTTGTTTTTATTTATTTTATTTTACAGAGAGCTTACAGACTAATAACAAAAATACTTAAAAATACATTCCCACGAATGTATTTTTAAGTATTTCTGTTATTAGTCTGTAACATAGTGAAATTTGCTAATTACAAGCGGAAGCTTAATTAGATGTAGGTAACTTGATAGCATATATGTGGAAACATATATGCTATCAAGTAACCTATATCTAATTCATTGACATTTTACCAAACACAATAGATAATATATCACTAAGGTTACAAACTAAGTACTAACTAAACTAAAAAAATATTTCCAAAAGTTTTACTACCAAGAAGATAATCAAATCATGCATCATAAAACCAATAAAATATACCTAAACAAAATACATCTTGTCCTAACATTGACGAACACTATTATTTTATTATAATTGTAATTAATAAAGCATATGTTTTAGACTGAATTGAACTGATATGAATATATTTGATATTGTTTATTTATATACAATTCTATTGCCTCAGTTTTTACGTTTAATATGATCGTTGTCCAAGTTTACGTAATTTAATCCTGACTGGAGAGGTTTTTCTTTCTTATATAAGTAAACTTTATCAATTTGTATGTAATACCTAATCTCCAAAAGTATGCAATCGATTTTATTGTTTTTTTCACTGATATCTGTAGATTTTTGCAGACAAGCGAGGGGAGCCGCGAGATAATAATATACAGAAATGTCTATTTATAATACAGGATCAGAACATTGTTATTCTTTAACTTTCTTTAGGCATTCGCTATATATTATTTGTATAAATTTTTTATGCTGATGTGACTGCCAAAGAAAATTATCGAATGTTTCAGCTGTAAGCAGCTGAGAAATTGATGTTATTCGTAATTGACAGCTCTTGGTTTTGCGTGACGTGTGGAACTGCTCTGTCTTGCTATGATGTTACAAAGTTCATGTTAAACACAAAATGCAGCGAGCGAGCATGTAGTAGTATTTTTTTGAGTAATTTCCTTGGTATGTATTTTCCAACATAAATTTTAAAAGCGAAAAAGCAGTTTTACAATCTAAACGCTTTAGAAAAACATGAACCTATATGTATTGATTCTTTTTCTGAATATCATTTAAAAAAAAAAGTTGTTTACTAAAGAAATGGCAGCTACACGGTTGTGACTAACGAGCGTGATCTTGGTATGAAAAATTTGTTCTTACTACCCTCAGGAACCAGAAAATCATTTCTAGAACATTCGATGGCGGACATAGAATAATTTAGTTTTTTTACTTGTGGGTATTCCGGAATCTAACTACGTTTTTTATTATTTATGTTTTTTCTGGAAGAACTAGGTCATTACGCCGTTGTACCAAGACTTTTTATACAATATCCTCTATAATGTTTAGACATAAGTTGGGTGTATTTCCTTGTTGTACTACAAAAGAGTGTGATACGTGATTTAGAAAAGTGAAACATCGAAGAACACGTCCCAGTAAATTATAGTACTATTATCAGTATCCTGATGGATGCTTTTTAATACTATTTTTACAGCACGTTGTAAATAAACCTGCTGTAAAAACAGTATTAAAAAGCATCCATCACGATATTGGTACAACATTCTTATACCTTTTCGATTATTATTCAAATTATCTCACTTTGAAGGAAAGACAAGACCGATCATTATCACCTGCTAAGTTTTTTGGCAACTACATATGTGTGGGTCAGCTTCCAGTTCAACCGGAAGTAGCTGAGTACTAGTATTTTACATAGAAAGACTGCCAATCTGACTTCCACAACCCAGAAACTGGGTAACACGATACCCAGTATCTGGGTAACACGATACCCAGTGACAGATTTTCTGGCTTCTGACTGCCTGTAACGACTGTCAAAGATGTTCAAATAATGATGATGATGTGCTTTCCCATCCATAACTGTAACACTGTCTCCCAAAACACAAGCTCTAGCTTAGTTTAGGAATCAGCATCAGTAGTTTTGTAGTAATACATTTAAATGAGTCAATTCACTGTACCAAGACTAGATGTATTTACATGTGCCAATAAACAATTATTATTTTATTTTTTATTTATCATCCCATCCAAAAACTGACCTCGAAATATGTTGCTCAACCGACCCGTGCTGTTGTTATCTTTAAGCCACGATTCCACGAACTCCTCAGGAAAGACAAGTTCGATATAAGAACACAAATGAATAAGTACCATCTCTGTCAGGCTCCAAATTACTTTATCAAAACCTACTACAAATAAAACTCCATGAAAGCCATTCTTTACACATAAAATATATTCTAAGAACTTCTACGGAGAACACTAAATCAAAGTACATAGCTTGCTATATAAAGTACATAAATCTCCGGCCATGTTGCTTCGGTAAATTTAATAATCCTGGGATCTCGTCCTTAGCAAAGACAAATGTCCACCCTCCACCCGGGGTGGGAAAATATTACATAAGTTTCCTGGGAAAACGGCTGGAAGGCGGAGCTTGGGGCGTGGCCTCACCACGCCTTGCTGGGTAGGAGGAGCTTACGAAGGCTGTATGGAACCAAGATTTCGTCGTTCCATTAAATGAAGCTAAATAATTTTCTCTGAGTGCTGTTTATAAGTTGTATTGTATGGAGTAATGAGTTTGTTTGTGAACTTGTCATATAGGTACCTGTACACCTACCTATAAGCCATTTGAAAAGAAATTGGATTTCATTTTATTACGCCTTTCAATATTCAAATTGATACTTAGGTTTATTCAAACTTTATTGCGGTTTTTTTTCTTATAGTCTCGCGTTTGACCACCGTCTCAACTGATGGTAAGTTTAGTTATGATTTGGTCGCAGATGAAGCACGCTTACCTAGAAGTAACCTATTCACTCTTGCCTTAAAGACCCCCAGGTTATAGCTATCGGGAAACACAGACTCCGAAAGGGAATTCCACTCTTTAGCTGTACGCACAATGCAAGTATTCCCAAAACGTTTTGTGCGTATGGGTGGGATGTCCACCATGTAACGATGGCGCATCACCGTTTGTCTTGTAGTCCGATGATGGAACGGGCTTGTCGGAATTAGATTCTAAACACAACTAACAAATTTCTTAGTTTTTCATTCACTGGCATAAATATAAGAATCATACAGATATGTTGGACATATACAACATGTATCGTAATTAACGCACACCCTCAAACAATCCAATTATAAAATTATGTTATTATCATAATACATACTCTGAATTTTTAGTTTTACTTGTTTAAACAGTTTTGTTTAAGACTTTAACTTCCTTTAAATGAGTTTAATTTTTCTGTAATGTGTACTAAATGACGGAATTTATCCATAGTTAGTTTGTTTTTACTATAAAGCGAAAGTGTAATTTGTAATTTACGAAGATTTAATTGCTTTGGGATAAAAATTTCGATATGTTTTTTTATTAAAAACGATAAAAATCGATTCAGTAAACGATTCTGAACAAACTTATTTCAGGATGTGCATTAATTATGTTACGTATCGTATATATTCGTGTAGGAGGCCACTCAATATGAACTGCAGTAATAAACATATAAGTAATATTGTCACAATGTGGGTAGAAGAATAATGCTTCAACGTCTAATATTTTAGAACGGTTTCTTTGTTTTTGCTTAGTAGAAACATCAAAATATCTTCATATAATATCGAATGGTAATGAAATTATAAACTGTTGGATTTTATAATAGAATGCTGTGCTTATGCCCGACTTTATATAGATATGTACCTACTTACAAAATGCTATACTAAATGTGTGAAGTTATATTGTATCTTGACAATTTAATAATGATTTTAGATTTGTTTCAATACTTATAAATCACTTTTCTTATTTATCTGTATGCCACACAGGCCGAGCATGACTTTTAAGGATTTTTATTTTCTTCTCTTTGTGACCTTGTATGTATACTCATGTTTCAACAAATACATATCAATCTTGAGAATAAGCCAAAGGTATTGGGACAAACATACAGTAGCAATATTAAATAAATAAGTTTTATTTTCAAGCTTCTAAGGCCCATAGTGTTAGTTTAAAAACAAACAAACATCCGAATTGAGAACCTCCTCCTTTTTTAGAAGTCGGTTAACAAATTACTTAAAAACTATGTTAGTAAGAAACAATTAGGCATACACAGACAATTATAAAGGATGTAACAAAACAAAAACAAAATAAACAACTCACAATCACAGGAAGGTTTATCAAGCCCCATGTCTAACATGTAGCTTGATAAACCTATCCATTGTAGGCCCTTCTAGTCTTTCCGCGAAAACTTTCAGAACGCTATTGCTGCTTCCTCTCACTCTGCGTATTATAGACGCGACTTTCTTACGCATGATCGCATAATAATGCGCATCTGCGAACATTCCAGACGCATTACAATAAGGAGGAAGCCTTAACAGCGCCCTGAAATCATTATTGTATTGAATTCGCAGGGTGTTGGCAGTTTTTTGGGTATGCTTAGCCCACAGGCTGCTAGTGTAAAATGTTACGGAAAATGTTTTATAAAAGGTGATGTTAACCGGTACAGAACAACCAGCAAACCTGCGAGCCGACATGTTTTCCCTCACAGCCATCGCCCTGAGCTCTCTCTCCATATCGAGATCATCTATAAGGTCCTCCGTAACAACATGATCCAAATACCTTAATCGTGGAACCCTCTTTAGAGGTAAACCGTTTAGTTCCACTGGCAGGACAATTGATGGACTTTTATTTCTACCTCTAAAAACCAATAGGATTATGGATTCTTTTTAGGATTATGCTATAGACCATGTTGCTCGGCGTAACCTTCACAAATAGCGAGCAACTTCCTTAATCCATTGATTGTGGGACTCAGCAGCACCATATCGTCGGCGTAACTTAAATTATTTACACTCACCCCATCTATATATGACATCCGACATGTGTGCTACTGAGTTCCACAAGCGGATTATTAATACACATATTAAATAATCTCGGTGAAGTAAGACCTCCCTGCCTAACACCAAATTTGAGTTTATAAGGCTCTGATAACGCATTGGACCATTTAACAAAGTTCCTCTGCTTTTCATACCAGAAAAATAATATTAACACTAATGTCTCTGGTACTCCCGCTTCCCGAAGCTTCTCCCATAAGACATTATAAAAACAAGGTCAAAGGCTTTGGAAAGGTCCAGGAAACAAGCATAGACTGGGGTTTTCCTGTCGGTGTAGTAATTGAGTGTTCTTCAGCGCAAATATTGCACTCTCAGTAGACAACCCAGCACGAAAATCAAATTGTGTGTCATGTAGTGTCGTATATTTACTGAGGTGCGTGTCAAGCACACTGTCAAACACTTTGGCTATCACAGTGGCCAATGAGATTGTCCTATAATTGCCCTTGTCCGATATGTCTCCTGTCCGATTCTTTACTATAGGAACCACAACATCCAGCATTTTCTGTGGTAAGTAAGAGATTAAAATACATTGACAACATTCTTGGAAAGTGCACACCAGCAGTTTGAAGATGTTCGATGCTGAGCCCATCATGCCCAGGAGATTTCCCCCTTTTCATAGATTGGATTACTGTTTTTATTTCTTTACACGTCAATCGAAGGGGTACTTCTGAGTGATGGATCTCATCACCGTTTAACTTCACCACAGACTCACTATAAACTGCTCCTTAAACATATTAGCTACTTATATCAACGAGGTCACTCTTACCATCCACACTCACTGGTAAGCTAAGAGAACTATTAAGTTTTTTAGTGCCCTTCCAGAAAGATGAAAATCGTTTCTCACAATGAAGCGGGGCTAAAATATCCATTTCAATCTATTCTTGATGCTTAGTAACCCATTTTAACTTGGATTTAAATAATTTATGAGTAATTATCCTATTGTCATACACAGGCCCAGAACTGGGCAGACCATACCATTTACCAAACTCACAGTTTATACTTGTTACAGCTAGCTTGAGCGTGATACCCTTTGACATGTTTATTCCAGCCCTTGATACCCTTTTTTCTTATAATGTCCCTAGGGGCTCTGTTTCGTATAGCTGCTTCACTTAAATTCAATACAATGCACTTATACATGGAATCCAATAATAATCGATGTTCGAGACTACTATAAAAATGATCAGCACATTTTTCAAAATCTGCGGGAAAGTCTACATTTTTAAATTCCTTATTACACACAGACAAGTATTCATTTATTTCATCTGGGTTTTTCTCGCCCCAGTGGACATAGCGATGATTTAACTACTGTGCAATTATACATTCCTTTTTACGAAAATTACGTAGACGGAGGATTATGAAATTGTAGATACCAATTAAAGTTTGCATGGAGAAAGAGTGAAGATATGTTACTTTATTTACTTATTTATTATATACTTTATTGTACACCTTACAATATTTCATTGGATACAAAAATTAAAACTTGTGTACAATGGGCGGTCTTATCGCTCAGGACGATCTCTTACAGACAACCTTTGGATGGACAAAACTAAAGTAGACAGATTTAGCGCTGTCAGTGTACAAACATCATAAATAATATTCATTGAAACTTTTTCATTGAATTCATTGAAATAAAATACAAAAATCATCTTCTATACTTATAATAAATCTGTAGAGAAGTCAATTCTGTACATGAAATATATTTACAAAATAACTATCAGGGGGTGATTAGGGATCGATACTGATGCCAAAAATGCAATCAGTAAAATTTTTGTCTGTCTGTCTGTCTGTATAACCGTTATAGAAACAAAAACTACTCGACGGATTTTAACGAAACTTGGTACAATTATTTTTCATACTCCTGAGCTGGGTATACTTTTCATCACGCTACAATCAATAAGAGCAGAGCAGTGAAGGGAAATGTTGGGAAAACGGGAGAAGTTACTCCATTTTTTAAGCTTCCGTCGCGAGTGCAACCTTAATGGTTAAAGCTACACAGAAATCATTTATGACGGAAATGTTCTCCTTAAAATTGTATAAAAAATATCCCACGACAGCATATATCTATCTTTTATGGTTGACTCACAATAACACGTGTAACTCCCGATAGCTTAGCAGTTCGAAGCTTTCTGATTATTATTCTGCTCCGAAATTTAAAACCACCACAACTTTGCAATGGAACTCGGCTAAAAGTAACCCAGTTGCAACAAAATATAATCGAGGCTCAAATTTTAACAGGTTGCGGTGCAGGAGAAACCGTCTTTATTCCCAGAATTCCCAATAATACCAAATAATTTTTCATTCCAATTTAAAAGAACGCAATTCCCAGTATCGGTGTGTTATGCAATGACAATTAATAAGGCTCAAGGGCAGAATTTTCGTGTTGCTGGAGTAGATCTCGGTGTCAGTTGTTTCTCGCATGGTCAGTTGTACGTCGCTCTTTCCCGGGTTAGCAGTTCTAGAAATCTTTATGTTCACGTGCCGGACGGGTCAACTTTCAACATAGTTTACCCGGAAGCTTTGCGCTGAAGTATTTTCGTTCTATAGGTACTTAAGCCTCATGTGAACGTGATCTAAACAATATTACCGATACATTAACTTAATAACACACAAGGAGTTACACGCTGACGGAGTCGCGGGCACAGCTATTAACAGTAATATTGTGCGGTTCGGTATTGCGATATTTTTCAACAGTATTATGGATTGACATATTATATCTCCCTACTAAATTACGAAAGTTAATCGACAGATTAACTTTCGTTGGTCAGGTCACTCGGTGTGTTACATCAAAATCACTGAACCGTGAGGAAGGACATAGGCTACTTTTTTTTTACGAAAAACGACGGAAACGTGGACGAAGTCGCGGGCAACAGCTACCTATACTAATAATATAAGGCTGAAGAGTTTGTTTGTTTATTTGAACGCGATAATCTCAGGAACAACTGGTTCGAATTGAAAAAATATTTTTTAATTAAATAGTCAATTTATAGAGAAAGGCTATAGGCAACGTGTAACGGTCACCCCATATCTATCCAAAAGGACTGAAGACAACATCTGGTATGGAGTCTCTATGCAAAGTTTCAGTTCAAAATAAGTGACTCACAGAATTGACCCCAAATTATTGGTTTCATATGTTTCTTGAATACCAGTAATAACAAACGTGTCACAGTACTATTAGGGTCATCACTTTCCACGTCACTTGCCAATAAAACGATAATTCTCTTCGTTCTTCTTAATTTAATTGTAATTGTTAATTTTCCTTAATTTAATTAATTCTTAAGACTTATATTGTAACTGTATTTTGCACTATTTCTTAAATAAACAATTATATTATTTGAAAAATTCGGTCTCTGGTATCAATGTATTGAAATTTCTAATATGCTCCACACATGTACACATAGGATTAGAAAACCCTTGCCATATCGTTTATTATCATCCAAAGAAGCCGTGCACTTGGTATGTATATACCTTTTAAATTACACGTTGTATATCATTACGCTAAGGCCAATAGGAGCGGAGCGCCAATGAAGAATGCTTCAAAATCGGGGTTACATTTAACGTTAGCCTAAAGTAACTATTCCACGCGGACGAAGTCGCGGGCAAAGAAGAAGAGTTTAGAAAGAAGGGGAAAAGAAGGAATACATAGGGGAATACATTATCATTATATTAATTGGAATCTATTAAACTTTCACGAATTTCCTACTAACTGACAATTGGCAATATTAACAAGCCCACTGTAAATTCGAAAAAAAATGTTGTTAGAATCGCAAAATCAGACTTGAATAATTAAGACTGGTATCAAAAAGTACTGAATCAAACTGCATAACGACAAGGTCTAGAAGCTACAAACTACCAATTACTTGATTAAAACAATTGATTAATTAAAAATACAACAAAAAGGCTTTATTCTCTTATTAAGTTTAGCATAACTACGCTATTTCTATTAGCACATTCTAAACAAAAGTGTTCCAAACAAAAAGGTCGCTTTAACAAAATCACCCTTAAATGGGGAGAAAAATAAAAGAAAAACAACATATTAATGAGCCTCGCTAACTTTCCCGGTTTTGGGACGAAGGGACCACAGAAATGCTAATTTTTCAACTACTAAACATTTTTCGGTACGATTTCCAAAAAGAATTGGGTACACTTGGGGTCCAAATAAAGTACACAACGTAAAATTGGTAACGTAAATAAATGACTTTTTTCACAATTTCATTTATTTGATTTATATTTTATACTTATTTCTGCCCGCAACTTCGTCTTCATACTTAGATTCCATCATCGGACTACAAGGCAAACGGCGATGCGCCATCGTTATATGGTGGACATCCCACCCATACGCACTAAACGTTTTGGGAATACCTTTATTGTGCGTACGGCTAAGGAGTGGAATTCCCAGCCGGAGTCTGTGTTTCGCGATAGCTATAACCTAGGGGTATTTAAGTCAAGAGTGAATAGGTTACTTTTAGGTGAGCGTGCTCCATCTTCGACCACATCATCACTTACCATCAGGTGAGATGGTGGTCAAACGTAAGCCTATTATCAATAAAAAAAAAGATTCCGTTTAATTTTTCTAATATTTTCTTGATTACAAACCTTAAAATCTTGACATGAACGATCAAAACAAAAATAGTCATCTAATTTGGTGCAAGCATTCCGTAGTTATGAGTGTACATACATTTCGACGATTAATTTTTATTTATTTAAGATTAATTTAAAAAAGTCTTATAAATAGAAAATTAATAGCAGTCATACGGGGCTTCGCTCCCGTGTACTTTGTCTCGATAAAAACACAACCTCCTTCTTTTGTAGTCGGGTAAAAAGTAGTCTATAATCTTCCTCAAGCTACTTCTATATCAAATTTCATTCAAATCCACCCAGTACATTGGAAGACTAGCGCGGTCAAATAAACATCCGTTTTTTAATGTTAGTATAGATTAATAAGTAGTAAGAATATTATACGTTTTGGATGTTTTTCAGCTGTTGCGTGGCCTACATACAGAGGGTGTAAGCTACCCAACAGCTGATCTGTGTACTTAATAAGCTTGTCATCATAGTTATTAATAATACTAATTAAGTCATTACAGTCTTGTAAAATAATAATGTTGTTAGGTTAAAAGTTGGAATATGAGCAACCACGGTTGTATGGGCTATTTAGGAACCACCATGATTGCCTTGCCTTCTTAGTAATAATTTTTCTCAAGGTTTTTAACATTATTATGAAAGGACCAAGGGGCCTAAAAATTAATTGTTGTCCATTTGATTATGAATGCATTAACTGCCAAAGTGTTTGGATTGTGTTTACTCTACTTGTCATTTGTTTCAGATATCAGGCATGAATGTTTTGAATCAATTGGAATGAAAATACAGCTATGGCTGGAAAACTGAGCAACGCATTAATTTTCTATTAATTTATATAACTTTAATTCTAATATTGTACTTAATCGACAAAAAAACTAAATTTGAAGCAATTTTCTAATAGTTTACTCATTTATCTGTCCGCCATTGTATTCCGGGGCCCCGCATCTGGCCCTCAATTTAAAAAGACAAAAAGGTAACACACAGGCCACAGGAACTTAGGGAAAAACGACCATCTCCACCCACTTCCTGTTGTTTGTCTCTGGTACACACATATTTTTTAACTAAGTGCCTATTTTGAATAAAAATGCGTCTCCCTTAACCGTTAAAATGTACGAAGCGAGTCCTGGAGATTTATGTTGTTTCGTTCTCTTTATTTTAGAGATAACGCTATTGTTCGTAATTCTGCTCGGCAGTGTATTTGTAGGGTATTGTGTGCGGAAATGTTGGAGTAATTGAAAATAATATGGAGGTTTACTGGCTACATTGTTACAGGTACATGTGAGGTATGAATTTAATTAGAATGTGTTTTTTTTTTTGTATCTAGTTGCCTAGCAAATCACGATGATTTAGGTAGCATATACCATATCCTTGATGCTTTAATATTCTTATTCTTTTCAAGCTAAAGTTACTAAACAATACAGTATCAGCAGCATTTTGTCCCCCAGTATTTATAATTATTGTCTTTTATCTTTACGGGTATAAGTTGAGAGAGGTTATAACTAGGGTTGCCAACCATACTTTATAATAACGTATCCTACTTTATTTTTGGTAATTATACTTTATACTTTTGCATACAAATAAATATTTATTTATTTATTTAAACTTTATGTACAATAGTGGTACATGGGCGGACTTAATGCAACAAGGCAATAAATATGTGAAAATACTTTATTTCCAACCTTTACTGCGATGCATAGAACAAAACACTAACACTACAAACAGGCACAGATTCCACCGTTAAATTAAATTAGCCGTGAGCTATTTAAAATTTAGTGGTAACACCAGTTTATTCTACCGTGTAGTTTGGCTTTTTATATAACTGAAATATTACAGACATCCTTGTTGCAATTTACATTGTTTTCCGGCACCACAAAAATTGGCATTGTGTTTATTATGATTCCCAAACCTGATAATACATTTGAGTTGTGACTGCAAAATTATCAGGTAATGAACAGGCCCCCAATTATGTTATAAGACTGTGGTCTTATAACATAATTAGGGGCCTGTTCATTACATAACTTCTAAATAAATAACATATTGGTTATGTTATCTATTTATAGTTGTTACATAGAAGAAGGTGGTAAAATTATCATTATACACTTCATATTTTCTTACAAACTTGAAAAAAGAATATAAAATACTAAACGATAAATTTGGCTTAAAATCTGTTGTCTTCATACTGTTTCTTCATCTTTCAGCTTTGTAAGATCGAGGCAATCACTGTAGGGTTAAAGAAAATTCACATTCGCATCGCCCTCACACACTCTACTAATATTACCTTTGTATAAATGAGAAAGTAACTGTCTGTTACACTTTCACGTCTAAAACACTTAACCAGTTTTGATGAAGTTTGGTACAGAGGTAGATTAGACCTTGGAGAAAGACATAGGCAGCAACAGCCTAAACAAGGTAATCACGACGCGATTTGACTGACCTATCCAACGACATTGGATAGATAAGCAATATGGAATGTTTAAATATTTGTTTTTAGGGTTCCGTAGCCGAATGGAAAAAAATGGAACCCTTATAGATTCATCATGTCTGTCTGTCTGTCCGTCCGTCCGTCCGTATGTCACAGCCATTTTATTCCGAAACTATTAGAACTACACATGTGTAACTTGGTGAAACTTGTATTCTGTGAACCGCTTTTAGATTTTTATAAAAAAGTAAAGTCAAGAGGGGCTGCTATACACGGAACTGGAAACTTATTTTATTTCATCAAACCGTATGCGCGTGTGTGTTGTCTATAGACACTGGTCTACATATAGACAGGTCTTTAAAAATGACATAGAAGTTTCTAAAACCACTTTTTCTTATAGAAAATTACTTATTACTTAACAAACATAACTTTAATTTCAGTAGTCGGTGTTATTGGTTTTGTATTTTCTGTTTTTTTTTTTCAAACACCGCCTTCCGAAAATCACCTTTTACAAAATATTGCTTTTCCCGATGCAGAGCCGTTAATTTGTGAGTTCTCCTGGTACTTCACCATCAGTTCTACTTCACCATATGTATTGTGACGAGCATAAAGTGCTTGAGTGATATTCAAGTAATCGAATTGCAATCCATGAAATACTTATTATGGAGTACTGCACAAGGTACTATAAGAAATACCCAAAACACTATAGGTGTGCCTATAATATTTGAAGAGTTCCCTTGATTTCTCCATGATTCCATCATCAGATCCTAACGTGATGACAATGGGACCAACTAGAAAGTATACGCTTTCAAACTAAAAAAGAAGTTTCCAAATCGGTTCAGCCGTCTCCGAGTTATGAGGTAAAATACATAAAAAAAATATTTCAAGACGAACTGAGAACCTCCTCCTTTTTTAACCGACTTCAAAAAAAGGAGGTTTACAATTCGTCTTGAACTTTTTTTTTTATGTGTGTTACCTCATAACTCGGAGACGGCTGGATCGATTTGGAAAATTCTTTTTGCGTTTGAAAGGGTATACTTTCTAGTTGGTCCCATTGTTACGAAATCAGGATCTGATGATGGGATCCTGGAGAAATCGAGGGAAATCTTCAAATATTATAGGCACACCTATAGCGTTTTGGGTATTTCTTATAGTACCTTGAGCAGTTGCTTCCGAAAAGTACCATTTAGGGAAGTTGAACTGGTGATGAAGACCACAGATGGCCACTGAATCTACTCAATAATAAGTATTTCGTGGATTGCGATTCGATTACTTGAGTACGGATGTTAAACACTTTATGCTCGTCGCAATACATACGAGTATGGTGATGTAGAGCTGATGGTCAAGTACCAGGAGAACTCCTCAAAAATTAACGGCTATGCATCGGGAAAAGCAATATTTTGTAGTTGACATTATGGCTTTTGTAACTAGATAAATTACAAACCGACCCACTAAACAGCGTGAAAAAATATTTTTTACAAAAAATAGAACCGACTTCCATATCAAAACACTACAAAGCCAAAAATAACTTTAATTTCGGAAGGCGGTGGGAAAAGAATAGAAAATCCAAAACCAATAACAGCGACTACCGAAATTAAAGTTATTTTTGGCTTTGTAGTGTTTTGATATGGAAGTCGGTTTTATTTTTTGTAAAAAATATTTTTTCACGCTGTTTATTTGAAGTCTGTTAAAAATAGATACCAAATTCGATACATTTGTTTTTATTTTGCGTTGGGTATTTTTTACTGGCAGTATATAGTACTTTTTGTTGTGTAATTGAGACTAAAAGGAACGTATAATACTCCACACACGCATTAATATAGGTGTTTAATAACCCTCCCAGTCCAGAAGTCGGGTAAAAATAAACACACTCTTCAAATGAAAGTAGCCTATGGCAAAAATTAAAATTTTTGGGGTTGTGCAAGAAACTCTTTCAAAAAGCACTGTGGAGTAATTGTAAATAGGTATTTCTCCCTTGATCTATGAGTAGGCTGCCTCTTAAATCTCGTAATTCCAACTCCTATTAGCAAAGTTTAAATCGCAATCAGAAATAACACGATTTTAGAGTTCGGCACTTTTGTTCTAAGAATGCGGTAAGTGTAATACCCGAGCCGTGTTGCGGTATTTTACCTGATCATTCCCGATGATGCCCGATCACTCCCGATCGCCGCCGCCGCCGCCTCGCTTCGTGATCGTTGATCTTTACCGATCGCTACTCGATAATCGTGCGCACTGTGCAAACAGTCGCTATCTGGTTCATGAATATTTGCAATCGACTGTTATACAGGTGGTTGTGATCTTGTATGAAGACAGTTTTTATTTTAGAAACTACTTTTTTTTTCTAGGTTTAACATGCTGTGCATTTGCATGCTTTATAGAATATAGAAAGAATATATTCCTTAGTGTACAGAATGTTAATGCATAAAAACTACACCCATAATAAGAACACTCATAGGATTTTTGGGTTTATCTGTGTATCATGTTTATTGTTCTATGCATGCCGTGTCAGCTAAGTCTACACTATTGTTTGTAAAAAACATGCATATTAGTGTATGCTTCGTTAGTAATTGTCCTTAAATATATAAATAAGTATGTATGTCTTATATTTGTGAAAAAAAAACAACTTGGCTACAACATAAACATTGTTTATAGAAAATTAAATTCACCTTTCCAATTATTTTTTTGAGTCTAATACCGGGACACCTCGATTGTGTACTTTCAATTTGACAGCAGGCATCGCTGACGCTAAGTTTGATATTCTCTTGTCCAATGCGGTGTGTAAGGATAGTTTTCATTCGAAGACTGATTGAAACGTTCTAAAAATATGAAACGATGTAAACAGTGTTCACACACATCGGTAACTTTTGATTTTATATCCCTCGAGATGTCCCGACGGTTACTAATAATTTTGTTATATTTCAGAACCAGGATATTCAGTCCAATCTATTCCTATCCTAATAATCTTCCTTTTCAAGGACAAAGGATTTTTTTCCACCCAATTGACTCGGTTTTATTTATTACGAAACTAAACTGTCAATGTTATAAATGAGCAATTTTTTTAATTTGTTTGTATGTTTGTGGTCTATCTAGGTGCAGTACCGATTTCAATGATTTTTCAGGAGATTGTTATGTGCTAATTCAAGGCGAGTCAATCGAGGGCAAAATCTTGTAGTCAATAAATAACAAACTGTTAATTCAATTGAGTCAAATTGCCAGTGACCAGAGTGAGTCTGATTGACACAAAAAAGGGATGATTTAGATTAAAGGGATAAACATGTCTGCGAAATCTTATTTTAAAAAGACAATAGTAGCTAACTAACAGTAAATGGGAACAATTTTAATCATTTCAGAAAGTTCAACATAAGTTTTATTTTTTTGCGAGTTCTATTAATAGATGCTTTACGCATTCCAACGGATTCAGTTGAAAGCTTGTCCGATCCAGCCTGCACCTAGTTTCCATTCTCTAGCGACGCCCTTAGGCTAGGTCCTTACCCCACAGGAGTACCATTAGTGTGTAGTCCTAGTCATAAAACCCAGCTGAATTCTTTAATTAGGTACTATACTAAAAGGCGCCATAGGTAAGTGCGGTTTAGCAGTCGACAAAAATAAATAAATCTTATAGATTTACTTAAAAGAGGAAAAACAACAAGAAGAAATAATGGAAAATTATGGCTGGTATTAAATTTCAATTGCCTCGGTGGCACTATATCATGCAATATATATCGCCACCGTGGTCCAAATCGGCTAGGAGAACTATTGTTATTATTTTTCAGTAGAATCAATGTTTCCTAAAAAACCTCTGCCTGTAAGTAAATGAGCGTGGGATCGCTGGGTGCGCGTGCGACGGGCGGACGCCTCGGGCGCTGCTCGCACAACCTTCCATTACACGCCAGCTCTCACTGGGTCCGCTTACCTTACTCTCTAGGGCTACTCCTCATATGAACTAGATTTCAGCTAGCTTGTATCCTCACTATGATTGTATTTGGAAGTTAGAAATATTAAGGAGATTCCTAACGAATGTTAGACTTAGAAGTAGGTAATTAGTTTCTCTAAAAGTGGTTAATTAAGTAATTGCTCAGTAAATCGGTGTAGGCGCAAGAGAAGCAAAGAGTTATAATAAATTAAACAAACTTTCGTTTTGTGTATTTCGAAGTAATAAATCTGAAAATATATCAAGTTCTTTATTTAGATTAATTCAATTTTATGTACATAATTTCTGGTTTCACAATAATGTTAATATAACCTAATCCTCATTTAGTTTTTATTTTATTTTGATTTGTTTTAATAACGCATCTATTTTATCTTTTTTTGTTGTTGTATAATTTTTTAACAATTAAATCCTAATTGTATCCATGTTGCATAAAACTTGATATATTGTAACATTATTGGAAGAAGTTACTGGCTCCTGAAATACAGGTTTTCAAACCTAGCTCTGGAGGCAGGGTCTCACATTTCTGTAACTTAGATTATGCCAATAAAGAATTATTTACCTTATATTTGTTTTTCTCTTATAAGATATTTTAGATCTAATTGTTTATGTGTTTGATCATAGCTCTCGATAATGCATATCGTTTCCCTACATATATTTTTGTATCCCACGGCGGATATGCAGCCAGTTTTCTTTGTGGCTGCCGTGAATCGAAATAACTAAATACCTACTTTGAAATCTTTAATCGAGCACCGTCGAGGTCGTACGGCAATGTCTTCTCCTTATTAAGATTGTCTTTTGATTATAGTCTTATTTGTTTGATGATTACACAACTGCTTCGGTCGCAGGTTAATTTGATGAATCCTCTTCAATAAAGTAACAACGTTACCTACTTGTATTGGCCTTGTCATCTATTTATCCTTTTCCCACCTATCTTATGATCTGCTATCAGTCTAACCTAAGATACTGACTAATACTACTAATAAGGCTAACGGCCCATTCACGACCTTGCCGCGGTGAGCGGCGGCTAAGCGCGGTAAGCGGTAAGAACATAACCTCCTCCTTTTTTTGTCGTCGGTTGAAAAGTATGAAAATGTATGAAGCACGCCACGAGTCGCCGCTCATAGCGAAAACGCGCGCGGTTTTGTCAGAGCGAATCGCTGCAGCGGCGCGCGGTGCGGGGAGCGGCGAGATCCATTTGATACAAGCGAATGAGTGCGACGCCACGAAACAGAGCGGCGCGGATAGCGGTGTAGGTGTGACGGACTCGGCGGCGAATTTATAAACAAAAAATATTTTAGACGATTTTGTGGCGGTAATGTAAACCGAGGCGAGAAACAATTTTCCTGGATTAGATTACAACCCTTTTGGTTCTGATGTTCTGTTTTAAATATACGTCTTTATGCTGCAGAATATAATCAAATGTTTCCACACTCATTCTTGTGTACTCATAAAACTTATCCGGATATTTTCTGTAATCTTCGTATAGGTTACGAAATTCGTCATTTAAATATAGATCTTTATTCAGTTCGTGCACTCCTTCTCTCATATTAAGAATATCTTGTTTTCATACATACATTTTTTGATAATACATAAAAGAAAATATATAGGCGTCGACTTGATAACCTCCTCCTTTTTTGTCGTCGGTTGAAAATATACTGCTTTCTAAACACAGAAGGGATAATTTTGATAACGCCATAATTTTGAGCATGTTCTGACTACCTAAATACGTCCACCTCGGCCGCTGCCGCTTGCCGCTACTGAGGGTACGTGGCAGGGTTGCCAGCACATTAATCTCATTTATACGGTCGAGTGTCTACAATTATACGAAATTCGACTGCATTATACATAATTATTTTTTATACCCGATTTTCTTACTACTTGACAATAAAAAAATACTGGCCTGTATTTAGTCGCCACCGTTCCGTTATATTAAATTTTTATGATTTTTGTTCAATCTTCGAATCAATTAAATCAACCAGGTACCTATCTATTCTTTTTAGGGTTCCGTAGCCGAATGGCAAAAAACGGAACCCTTATAGTTTCGACATGTCTGTCCGTCTGTCTGTCTGTCCGTCCGTCCGTAGGGCACATCCATTTTATTCCGAAACTATTAGGACTATACATGTAAAACTTGGTAGATAGATGTATTCTGTGAACCGCTTTCCGATTTTAAGAGAAATTTTAAAAAACATTTAAAATAAAGGGAGCTCCATACATGGAACTGAAACTGAAAATATTTTTTTTTCATGAAACCTATACGTGTGTAGTATCTATAGACAGGTCTTTAAAAATGACATTAAGGTTTCTAAAATGACCTTTTCATTAAGTTAATTGTTTAAAAGATATACGCCTCCAAAGTGGTAAAATGTGTGTCCCCCCTCTAACTTCTATAATAATGAAGAGAAAAAATCATATGTTGTAGATCTTAATCTAAACTTTCAACCAAAATTAGTTCGAACGAGATCGAGTCGGCAGTTTTTGAGATACAGTATATTTTCTAAAGCCGCAAATATTACTTTGTCATTCATACAAATACTATGAAAAACAAAGTTATTTGGCGTAGTTGTAAAAACTGTAAATAAGCTAGTTTTAAGAAATTTTTAAGGTTTTTTGTTTTTTTTTTCTATTAAATATATTAAGTACCTATATTATATTTATTATAGTTACCACGGAACCCTTCATGGGCGAGTCCGACTCGCACTTGGCCAATTTTTAGTACTGGTCACACTCAATCATATTTATCATTCACATTGGTGGTAAAATTTAAATCTGGAATTAAATTAAATAATATGAATCACATTCACATGAATACATACGAAGATTGAGTCGATTTAGACTGTCATCAAACGTTTTACTCCCCTATTCATTTTCAACAATTACTATGTACCTACACTTGACATTTGCGAAGTGCCTTGCGAAAGCAAAAACAAAAGCAACACAAAAATAAGGTGGTAAATGAGAAGCACAGGCAGCTTCTGATCTGCTTCTGGAGGGAGGTTGGCTTGATGGAGTGACGGCCGACATGGCTCACGCACAATGGTCTCGTGCAGAGACTAAGTGCGGAAACCAAACTACAGAAGAAGAAGAAGAAGAAGAGAAGCACAGGTTAGCATAGTAGGATAGTTAGTTCTGGTCTTACCAATTTCCATTCATGCAACCACAAGAAACCAACCATCATGCAGATTTCTAATATTAATTCTTCTTGTAGATTAATTTTTTGTTTAGCATAGCGCTAGAAGGCTCGAAGAAGTAATGCACCTTCCGTGTTTGATTATGCCATTTTTTGTACTCATAAGAGCAGCTATTTTTTCACTTTTCAAACAGTTTCTATCTTGCGTTTAATTTTTTTTTAAATGACTAGAAGTGCGCTCAACAGATGCATCCGAAAATGGCAATATAAGCAAAAGTGCTATGACTGCTTTTAAATTTGGAAAGCTTTTGTTACCATGTCGATCACTAAGTGAAAACACTTTTTTCCAATATTGTGCCGCTGAAAGTTTATTATCCAGACCTAAACTTTCATGGTCTAGGACGCTTTTCGAATGGGAGGAACAAATTTTGTTGTTCTATGTAAGTATGTACACATAAAAATCATGAAATATCCAACTTTTAACTTTCAGCCACACAATATGAATCAGTAAGTCACACAGCTTTAAGTCACATAATATGAGATATTATTCATTAATTGATTAATATTAACAAACTTGCTTGACGCAGAACGCAAAACTTGAACAATCCGACCAAAGTAACCAAAAGAGGCGCCAAAACACACAACACACGACAGTCAACAATTCTACATGGAAAATTTAAAATACAGGAAAAGGAAAACACGTCCCACAGATGAACAAACACCACACCAAACCAACCAAACGTTCACAGAATAACAAAAACCACCACACCAGTTCACACCACTATAAATCATATTGTAAAGTTGGTAAGCATACTGATACTGTATGTGTATATATCTCCATCTCTGTTTATCATTCTTCGTGACAGAAAAAGGCGAATAAGTACACAACGTTCCTTTTGAAGGAGGTCTCTTTTAGAAATAAATATACCAATTGCCGTGTTTTTTTTTGTATCCAATTATACTGAATGACTACCTATACGCAATAGATACAATGAACAGTCCGATTATACACGTTTTGTATCCAAATATACAATCTGGCAGCCCTGGTACGTGGCGTGTAAGGCCGCTGCCTCGAATTTTGCGGGCAGCGGGGCGGCAGCGGCGGCGGCGCGGGAGCGTCGCGGGCAACGCTGACCAGTTCTCGAAACCAGCGGGCAAATCGCGCGGCGCTATAGCGGCGTAGTGTTGTGTTCGTGGTTGTGTCGTCGAGATATTTGTTTTTATTCGCGAACGAAATGTCTGACCAATGGCGAAAACACCTTGTCGATTCTAATTTATTCCTAACGCTCGATTTATTGTGGGCAAAAGAAGAAGTGAATAGGTATTCACTTCTTCTTTTACTATAGGGCAAGGAAAATAAAAGCCGAGTTTTATAGAAATTACGAAGAACAGAGACAATGTCCCGACAAATTCTACGACTACACCAGAATGAGTGTTGAAACTTTTGACTATATTTTATAAATTGCTGAAATAATTTGCTCTTGCACGTCCGAGGACATTTCGATACGTCACAAAAATAAATAGCACAACACTGCAAAGCAGACGCGCGGCCAGTCGCGGCTTGACTGGAGTGCACCGCTCGTTGCCCGCTCCGCCGCCGCTCCCGCGCCGCTGTTTTCGAGAACCGGTCCATTTAAATGTACGCATAAGATCCTGCCGCTACCGCGCCGCCGCCGCCGGCGCCGCCCCGCTGCCCGCAAGATTCGAGGCAGAGGCCTAAAACGCACCGCTTGCCGCCGCCGCCGCCGCTCGCCGCTAAGACCGAAGTCGTGAATGGGCCGTAAGGCTGTTTGTTACTTATACCCACGAAATGCTGTATACAAAAGTTGTTGGATGACCTTAATAAAAAAATAAAATAAATACTGGGTATCAGGTATATCTATTGTCAAGACTGTTGATGGATTTTCTGGCCGTCGTCTGTTTAAGATTTCAAAATTAGACGAGCGTGATTTTCAAGGACAAATCTCAATATTTACGTAATAGGTACTAATACAATTATTATTATTAGTTTAATACTAGTATAATTATAACAGTACAACGTTAATAATATACTTTCACCTAAAATGTCCGATGAAAATGTCCGTCTTCTTTTTCCCGACTGCAAAGGAAGGGTTATGTTTTTCGCGCGTATCTTGTATGTATGTATGTATGTATGAGTGTATGTAATATTCTTTATTACCTCATATCTCCATAACCGCTGAACGGATTCACACAATTGAGGTATCCTTAGATTTGTCTTAGCAGCTCGAGTGTTCTTAGATAGGTGACATTTGAAAAAAATAAACATGGCGGCTGTGCGAAGCCATTATACATTGTGAAAAAAAAATTTATTTTTCGAATACTGCAATATGGGTATCAAATTAAAGGGCTTATTACAAGGATTTCAAAAAGATATATCATGTTTATCATTAGTGTAATACTAGCAAAATAATACAATGAGAAAGTTTAAAAATATGAACTTCACTTTCTGAATCCGGTGGAGTGCCAATGTGACACGACCGGGAAAACTAAAAAAATATTAATTAATATTTTAACTAAAAAGTTGAAAAAAAAGTTATTTAAAAAATCTAAAAAACCCGACTGCTCAACTGAAATGCAAGAAACAAGCAGATTTTTATTTTGAAAAGTGATAAGCAGGCGGACCCATCCCATTAAAAAAATATGTTCAATTGGGTCCCGCCTGCTTATCACTTTTCAAAATAAAAATCTGCTTGTTTCTTGCATTTCAGTTGAGCAGTCGGGTTTTTTAGATTTTTTAAATAACTTTTTTCATTGGTCTGATTCTAGTCTAAATGGAAATATGTATACAGATACATTACAAGTAGATAAGATAGTTCATCCCCGGCTCGACCTAAGCAAATGTTGCTTAACTTTGAATTTCTGCCCACATGACTGTTATGTATCCATGGATTCCTCATATATTATGGACTTTAATTTGAAATTTGTTTTGTACCTCATAGCTACTGGTTTCTGTCAAAGCAGATAGGCACTTTATATTACGTATCCTGGCAGCCCTAGGTGCGCAAATACTGAAGCTATGTGAATCGTCAGAATTGGTGTGCTTACATCGGTTAGGGGTCAGGTCATGCCGACCTCACTGCTCGCTTCAATCTGTTGAGAGGCAAGCTAACTACACTCGACGAGCAGATCTTAATCGATGATTAGGTGGCACTGTATTGAGGTGTTTCTTTGATTGCTGGTAGTATTGAATAGAATGCAGATAGTAGAGAAACATTTCTTCGATTACAGACAAACACAACTACAATACAACGGAAAGGGTTATCAACTCAGTATTTTGCTGGGATGTTTCTCAATTCTTTGTATTCTATTCAATACTACCAGCAGTCAAAGAAACACCTCTGCGAGGGATTTAAGTGTGTTTCAATTATCGGTGTATAAGTATAAATAATGCGTAGTGTCTTTAATATTCACTCAAAAAATGCGCGAATAGAACATTTTTTTATGGTATACTCGTATAAAACATGCCACTAAATGGCGCGTTAGTTGACCAATATCGGGCCGTATGCTCAATATAATAGTATAATTGGAGGACGAGTAGCGTCCAAGGACTGGTAAGAGGAGCGTTGGTCATCCGCCAGCGAGATGGGCAGACGACATTGTTGCCTTCGCGGGTAAACCCTGGATGAGACTGCTACACGAACCAAGCTTGGCAAGCTTGGTGATGATGAAGGTGTGACTGTGAAGGCACAAAAGGGGAGTTGTTCCTGTTTAATGTTCAGTTGGGATAGTTTTGAATTTAGTTAGCCGGTAAGACGGGAAATTTTCTGGACGACATGTAAATGACTGATAAATCTGGTGGTTAAAATTCGTTTATACATAACACAAACAATCAGCCTTTAATGAATCCACAGCTGGGACACAGAGCGGGTTCGTGGAAGTCATCAAGCCACATGTTTTCGGATTTTCAGTACGGTTAGAAAGCCAATTTCTTCACATTTTCAGTACGGTTAGAAAGCCAATTTCTTCACATTTTCAGTACGGTTAGAAAGCCAATTTCTTCACATTTTCAGTACGGTTAGAAAGCCAATTTCTTCACATTTTCAGTACGGTTAGAAAGCCAATTTCTTCACATTTTCAGTACGGTTAGAAAGCCAATTTCTTCACATTTTCAGTACGGTTAGAAAGCCAATTTCTTTACATTTTCAGTACGGTTAGAAAGCCAATTTCTTTACATTTTCAGTACGGTTAGAAAGCCAATTTCTTCACATTTTCAGTACGGTTAGAAAGCCAATTTCTTTACATTTTCAGTACGGTTAGA
Source organism: Tholera decimalis (assembly GCA_943138885.2). Lineage (NCBI taxonomy): Eukaryota > Metazoa > Arthropoda > Insecta > Lepidoptera > Noctuidae > Tholera > Tholera decimalis. The sequence goes on along the minus strand of OW964552.2, from coordinate 1,233,787 downwards.
AAGCCAATTTCTTTACATTTTCAGTACGGTTAGAAAGCCAATTTCTTCACATTTTCAGTACGGTTAGAAAGCCAATTTCTTTACATTTTCAGTACGGTTAGAAAGCCAATTTCTTCACATTTTCTTTCACCGTTTTGAGAGCAGTGGTAATGATGAAAATTACGCAAAGTATAAGCCTACAACTTAATAGTCATGCCGTAATCACTCCTTAATTATACAACACAATTTATTAACTGCAATTATTTTCTTTGTTGTCTTCTTTCTTTGTTGTATCTTGCGCAAGATTTTTGCAGTACATTAAATGTGATACTTAAATGTAGCCTCTGGCTCATCATAGGTGGACCATTAAGTACTAATTGCTGTCTAATCTCAACACGTGATAAGAGAAATTACTGATTATCACACAATACATCGCTGGCTAATGCCCTTATTTCTTATACCATCATAGCTAGTAATGAACAAACCATTACTTTTCGTGTACAAGGTTCGTGACTGACGCCGTTTCAACAAAGAATTATAGTTTGACGTGAATTATGACGTCACATTATTACCTATGTCGTTAGCAAGTGGTGCTAGTTAGAAGAAAAATTATGTAGGTACCTTAGGAAGTACCTAAGAGTTCTTGTTGTGTCCTATTGTTTAATACGTGTTGTAATTATACAACTCGCGTGTTAAAATAATATACATACACACACACACCACGGTGTGGTCATAACTAGTATTTGTAAGCCATAGGTTAACTGGTATATTAAAACGTTGAAATAATATAAAAACTGTTCCCAATTTCAATCATCATTTAACCTAATCAAAGTTTAATGTATACGTGATGAGCGCGTTCAAACAAAGAAATATATACGAGCTTGTACTTCTACTACTAATGCATCGCAAAATCTTGCAAATTGATTCGCATAATTTACTCTATTTACTTTCTTATACTATACTCTTATCGATTACACAGATGAGGATTGTGCAGGGGTTACATGCTACTATTTAGTACAATATAGGTATATGGTTGACGATTGTCGAGGGTATAATTACTTACCCAAGCATTGGAAGACATTATGTAGAAATTCTTGTCGCAGTTTTGTTGCGTCGATGTATCGATTCGCAGTTTTGTGGCAAAGACACACGTACGAAAGAACTATCTAACAAAGACTGGGATAGTCGGATAAATAACTCCAAACTAATTTAGATAACCGATCTTATAGCGTTCCAGCAAACGGTTCAGATAAAAAAAATAATATTATATAGAAATCTTACTATGGAACTGACTATATTAGGTGCATTTTGGTAATCAAACAAACCGAGCTCAATTTCCGAATATTTATCTCAGTGTCTCTGTGCGATGTTTATATTAAATTATTCAGTATTCCCGTTCCCATGTCGAGTAATTCAAAGCTATTTCAACGGTGTTGTGACTACTCTAAATGGTCAAGAATATATTTCAGGTAAATAGCTTTGAAATTGAAAAGAAAAAAAAAACTGGCGCAGAGTCGTAAGGGGCATTGACTACTAAATCTTATAATTACCTGCTGATCTTAGCGTGTATAAGCAGCGCAAGACAAGGTACTAAACAAGCGGCGTGTGCGCACGTCTGTGCAACAGCAAAACCTCGTAAATTATTGTTCAATTCTTTCAGAAACGCAGAGCTAAACTCGATTTCCACGAATACAAGGAGTATTCCCTTTGGTTTAACGAGATATAATTGAACAGATGCTGGGTAGGCACCAGGGGCTTCATTCCAGACATGGCTACACAACGTTGTCACAAAATCGATCGATATATTATCATTGATTTATTTTTATTGATGATAGGCTCGCGTTTCATTACCATCTTATAGGATGGTAAGCAATGTTGTGGTGACGCACGGTTACATAGAAGTAACCCACTCACTCTTGACTTAAAAAGGTTATAGCTATCAGGAAACACAGACTCCGACAGGGAATACCACTCCCAAGCTGTACGCGCAATGAAAGTATTTCAACAACTTTTATGCATTTGGATAGTCAATATGTAACGATGGATGATGTGTCATGTAGTCCGATGATGAATGGGTTGGAGTACATAAAACTATATTACTGGCTACTATAAATTGGTTATAAATAATACTTTTCATCGTATTTTTTTTTGCCGTTTTATATTTTTCAATTCGTACTGGCATTTTTATGTCTTTTTATTTTAATGATTTGCCGTACCCCATAAAAAAGTGTTATACGCTGACGATACTTCTCAATAATTCAAACGTCAGCAGCAGGTTACTGATGAAGTAAACAGTGCCCTTGCAACTGTAATTAGCCGGTTTAATGTTAATAATCTTCTTCTTACTGACAAAAACCACGTGCATAAAATTTACTTTACCTCATTTTAGACAAATGAATACTAGTGTATCAATAAATGGCGAAAAATTGAAATCCGAAGATACCACAGTATTCTTGGGCATAACTTTGGATGCGAAGTTTCAGTGGATGGCTCCATAAACTGTCAAAAAAGTTTAGTTCTGCAGCATATGCCATTAGAAAAATTCGAAGCTTGTATGAGTAGACAAATTTATCTCTTCATAAACATTCTGATCATGATACTATTAGTGATCACGTCAGTTTAAAAGCTTATAGCAACTCAAAGTCTATAACTTCATTTTTATAATAAGTTCGCTAATAAGTGACGTGCATGTTTCCCACACATTAATAATTGTAAAACTTTAAGCCATTAACACGATATTCGTGTGACTAGCACTGTTCTTTACGTTAGTGTCAGAACTTTCAAGTATGCAAGTTTCATTAAACTTGTTTCAGTTTTTATTCCATAAAGCCAAACAATTAAAGACTTGCAATAAAGGAGGGGATAACTTAAAACGTTTTACTCATTTTTGTGGCTAAAAAGCTAGTTAAGTTGGTTTGAAACAATGGGCTGCAAAACCTGGTACCTAAGTCACGTACACAGCTAGTCTATTATGTTGCGGGAATGTTCTAACGACATACCGCAGCCCCGGAAGATAAAGGAAACTGCAGGAATAGAGTGGATATTATGGAGTCAGTAGTAGTCTAGCCACTACCTAGGACGGGAGATGTCATTGTTTTGATTGATAAAAAGAAATATATTTTATTTAAAAAAAAAATGTTGTGTCCCTTTGGACATTAGATTATTATAAATATCCATATAATACTGTCTCACTTAGTGACGAACGATTATTAACGATTTTAAACAAATTCATGTTTTGCATTTCAAATCTTGTAATTTTTATTTCAGGTTAATGTGATATCGTGTCATTAACACCTCTCGCATTTGAAGAGTGTTCAAGTTGTCACAATCGATAACGATATATTTTCTAATTTGTGAGAAGCCTGTTTTGAATTAGGAAACATTGGTTGTAACTTAGATCACTCTAGGAAAAAGTAGAAGCTTTTTATTCGCTTTATTTATACCAAATAGTAACTATCATTATTTTGAGATATTATACACTAGTTAAATGAAAGAGACAGACATATTCTTCTTCTCTTCTCTCCTGGCTTCTGTTCTCGCCATTCCTGGTGATTTTATGTCATTTCTGATCTTAGACCCTGTCTTCAAATCTGCGTAGACAGTTCGTGTCCAACTGTTGAGAGGGCGGCCTCTACCTCTTTTGCCCCCTTTAATGGCCTTGTTCGGTTACAAGGAGATAAACTGATGTTAATATTACAAAATAAAATTATCGTAGGAATAAATCAATTACGTCGCACTTATGTGCATGTACTCATAGGTATGTAAGTAAGTATTTATATCATTTCAGTGACAATCAATGTCATAAACTTGTTCCCGCTCTGATGAATGTAACTATAAACATCTGTTTGTATATTGTACCCTTTGAAAGTTTCAGTAGCCTTCGAATGATTCAGCTTTCACTGTCTTATACGAGATGATATAACATTTTACTGCTTCAAAGAAAGTCTTATTGAAGTACCTTATTTTAAAAAAATATTCACAGCACAACTATTTACGAAGCTTTCAATACAAAACCAACACGCGTGCATCACAGAGATTGGACATCACGTTATGACCTGACATCAAGTCTGACAAACATAACACCAGACAGAAAACAACAATCCAAACAAAAATAGATCTTAATTCCGTGTCATAAAGTTGTGGGGTGTACGAGGGAACTGTACAAAAAGTTGGTTCAGCATAACCCTATATTTGCGCGTGACATATCCAAATGTTGATGCACTAGTGCGGAAAATGACATGTCACCGTGTTCGCACCGAGTCGAGAATGACGTCACATTACCACCTCGATGCTGACATGAGAGGTAGGTATAAGCTTTTAGCATTTTTATTCATACTTTTTGGCTGTCTGTTGTAAAATTTGAATACTGAACCAGTGAATACAGCAATATGGGATTTCTATTACCTATTTGTATTTAGTTTTGAATTAACGTTATACGTTTGTTAATAAATCAATAATTTCATTAGATTTTCGATCGGCTCGTTCTAAAACCTCCTCTGCTAGTTCTCAAGGCCTGTCCCAGGTAAGGTTGCCAACTTTTTTTCGACGAAAAAATACGTATAAAATTGTTTGAATACGAGAAAAAAGTATTTGAAAGAAAAAAAAAGTATTATTAAAATTTTATGGTTTTATTACCTTAAAAACGCATTTTTCTGTGCTTTTAGCACAAGCTAACAATTCTTTTTTAAATAAATTTATTGACGCTCTATTTCTCTCTTCTCACCACTTCAGATTCATTACTGAAAAAACCCTCTTAGTGAAAGGTTATTGAAAGCTTTTGTTAGACTTTGGTCATTTTAGGTTTTTTAGGAGTCACTGGATTATCACTATCAGAATTACTCGTAAAATTATTTTACTTTAAAATGGATTCTTTAATTATAAACAAAAACAACGGACAATTTTCATACAATATCCTGGATCTGTCACTGTCACATTAACATCTGTCATCTAACATTTCGTTCAGTAATTATAAATCGTTTCCAGCATCTGTTTTAACTTATATGTACCGTTAACTAGTTAAGTACTTACCCATAAATCCCATAATGAGTGTTTTGTTCTATGCATCGCAGTAAGGCCGCGTTTCCACCAGAGATGTGCGAGGATGCGTAGCGAGGGATGTGTTTGTAAAGAACCAATAGAATCGCTTCATTTACCTCGCCTCGTTCAGCACAGGTCTGGTGGAAACGGCTCAGCGGAGCTAGATTTTTGCGCATACAAAACAAGGGAGGGATGTGTGCGAGGGATGTGTGCGAGGGATGTGTGCGAGGGATGTGTGCGAGGGATGTGTGCGAGGGATGTGTGCGAGGGATGTGTGCGAGGGATGTGTGCGGGAGATGTGTTGAGAAGGATATGTTGCGAGGTTTGTGCATCCTCGCACCACACATTAATGCGCATTTTGACATCTCCGCTACACATCCTCGTAGGCACATTTTCATCGCACAGCTTTGGTGGAAACCTCCACACATTTTCACAGCACAGCTAGTCATCCTCGCACGACACATTTCCATCGCACATCTCTGGTGGAAACGCAGCCTTAAGGTTGGAAATAAAGTATTTTCACATACTTTATTTGTATGCAAAAGTATAAAGTATAATTACGAAAAATAAAGTAGGATACGTAATTATAAAGTATGGTTGGCAACCCTAGTCCCAGGCATCATCACGACAAGCTGCTTAAAATAAATAACATCCAGATAATCAGGTAATGTAACATCATCATCATCTTAGTATTGTATCACCTAAATTGGGATCGGTTTCCAGCCTAACCAGATGGAGCTGAGTGCTAGTGTCTACATGGATGGACTGACTTTCATCTACAACCCAGTAGCTACGTAACAAGATACCTGCCAGGGTTGCGGGAATGTTCTAACGAGATACCGCGGCCACGGAACGTAAGGGCAGTTTAGAAAATAGAAATCTACATAAATTATATATATGAATAAATACTTATACAAATACATAATGAAGAAGCAAATCAAAACCAAATGTAGAAAGTCTGCTTATTGGTGTAGAAAATAGATCCGCAATTTCTTTTTAAATGCATAGCGACTGTCAGTCGTTCTGATCTCGAGAGGAAGTGCATTCCAGATGAGAATCGACTGGATATGAAAAGAAGAGTGAACAAAGTCAGAAGTATGAGAAGGACAGAGTAAGAGAAGATTATTGGATATAATTAGCTATTTGTTTTGTCCATTATTATTTTTTATAAACGGTATTGCTATCAACTATCGAAAGTAACGAAGTACATACACGGAAGTTTGTACATACACGAATGTTTATAATATATAATATAGTTACTTATTTGTTGTGTTGTAATATAGGTAGTTGTGTTAGTAACAGTACCTTGACTCTGTGTTAGTATTCCTAATCTGATTACTAAGTCATGAATATATGCGAATCAGTGCCACATGTCTAACAGCGACGTGGGTAGCTTGCAGCAGTGACACACATATAAACAGTCGAGTCTGTTTGCCCCATAAGCAAGCCCGCAGCATAAAGTAGGCAGGTTTGGATCAATTATAATATAATCTGTCAATAAGGCCTATTTAAAAGTAATTATTATCTCGAGATGACAGCTTTGCAGTGATAAAATATCTAAATTAAAACAAGTGTACCGCGCCTGTCAATTTTGTTATAGCACTTAAACAGATATACGTAAAAACTAAGAAACCAAATGAAGTAGGCAATTCAAAATCATCAATTTTATTTCCTTAGAAAAACTGTCGTAAAACGCTACAAAACAATCGTAAAATAATAAAATATTTGCAGATTCCATGCAAAAATATTCAAAGCGGTGAGTTAAGGCGGCCATATTATTTTGATACACAATGCGACACGCACGCCGCCTGGCGGGGCTCGGTACTCACACGTTTGACAGCATCCCCAAGATGGCGGCCGCGGAAAGCGCGGGTAGCCACCATTGCACACCACAACGCAACAATAAACTGCATTCCATCACAGACACCAATAAACATCAACACTGAACACTTCGTGCAGACTGGCACCCACAGACGGCATTATCACCCCGGCTCACGCACATTCAGGGTCACAACGCATGCCCAATCAAGTGACATATCACTAATTATGATGACGGAGCTATGCCTTCCCCGGCAGCGGATCGTCGAATGAAAACCTCCACCATGTTGTTACTGAATTTTATACTCCATCCCAGTCAGCAGAGCCTCCAAGTTTGCCTCCTTCAAATTCGTTATGCATACAGCACCAAGGGCTGTTGAATACCGTTCGCGTTTATTTATGAACAGGCAAACTTCTGGTGGCTGGTGGGACGTACGAAATACGTTATAGGCTCGCCTCCCCCGAGTGCCGGCCACCGGCGCCGCACACACCACCAACAATGCATGCGATCGCTGAAAAAGGGCTTTTTATGTATTCAACTTCACAACTCTGTAGCTCATCTGCAAGTCGTATTATGGACCTAATTAACAAGTTAATATGGGCGATCCGGGCCGCCGCGTCTGCGCACACCGCCTCAAATCCATTCTGGATTTATAAATTTGAATGTCGAAGTCGAATACAGGTTCAGTCGAAGCCTTTGTGATTTCGGAATACACGAAAATTTAAATTCACCTGCGCAGAAAATGTTTAAAAGTTGTCCGGGGCAGCCGCGTGCGTTTTGAAGCTCCCGCGATTGCGACTTTGCAATGGTAAGGAGCGTTCAGAAATTCCGCCCCGCCTAACACCCCCATCACAAAGTATAATGATATCGTCGCCGGCGTTATTATGGCAGTCGTCATAAATATTTCATAGATGTTGCGAGGGCAGTAATGACCGAGTGACCGCCGATCGAGACTCGACGCCATCTTAGATTGCACATTATACCCGGAGTATGGGCTCCCCCCGTGCGACTCGTTATACCGAGATGTTATGATAGCTACCAGTCAATGACTGTCTTAACTGTACGTATGAAGCAATCGTATTGTATTGGGAAACAGTACAAAACTTGTACAGTTGCTTGTTAAAGTTCGCATTCGTAAAGTATTATATCCTTAAAGAAGTTCTGTAGCACTCGCATCCTGTCTTGGATTAACATACATTAGAGACATCTTACGTGGGAGTTCACTCATACCTTTACTTTTAAAATCCCCTGTGCAGTCGGAACTCTTCCCGTCGATAAGATTGAATGTGAATTCTTGCACATGTATGTTACTGTAATGTGTCGGTTGGATGAAAACTAGTGACACAAACAAGCTCAAAGCTAGAACCTGATAATCCGTAGATACACATATTGTTGTATTTGAGAAATGAAGGAATAATCTGTTTATAAGATTTATAATAAAATCCCCGTCTCCTGTAGGTACAAGTTTGTTTCTCGTGGCATCGTCACGTGCGGCCCCCAGACGACTCCGGCGTGAAGGTGGCTAATTACCTCGTCCTCAGCCGGACACCGGCGTCCTTTGATCACCATCCTTTGATCGGCACTACGTGAAGGTAGGCCGCTTGGGGGTAAAGCGGACATTAGAGGTACATATTAAAAGATCTGTCAGAGTTCTGAAAAGTTTAGATACGCTTGTGAAAGGGCTAGTGGAAGATTGTTTTAATTTGAATACCATACTATCAAGAATGTGTTGTAAAGGGTACTGTGGGCTTAGTATGACTTTGAAATAATTTTATAGTTTTCGAATATCATCGCTTTGCTTCTTTCACATGCAACAAACCTGTAGATACAAAGTGATAGTTTTCGAAAACGATAATAGTATTGCAAACTCATACTAAGCCTCCTGATTACAAATGAAGTTCTTTGAGAGTGGAGACATTGAATCTTACTTTTCTTGTCTGTTCAGAGCATATACTGGAAAATGTTTATTTCATTTGGCAAGATGTCCGTTGCACCCTACAGGTCGTCGCCCGCCGAGTTCTACCGATCTCCTTTGACTGAAAACTTGTTAGAGGTCCGTATTAAAATTCAAAAACGACGCACGGAACTCAGTCCCGATTCCTGAAAACATTATTCAGGGGATTTGAATAATGATTTTGTTTTAGTCCGTACTCACACCTCTCGTTAATGTATGCGAGAAGATTGGAGCCCCGAAAGTTCGTAACGCGATTTTTGGTCGGACTTAAATGGTTTTCAAACTTAATTTTGTGGGCACTCGGCTTTTTAGTCACAAAATGTGTTTATGCAAGAATCCCTTTATGAACAAAGTTGTTGTAATTTATTGCGTTTAAACTTGCAAAGTGTGAAAGGATTGGATGAGAGTTATGTGACAAAGTACACTTTGTAATTGGGTGTTTGTTATGGTGTTATATTTTAGGACAAAAGTGTCTTGAGTAGGATAAGTAATGGAATTTAATATGACTTTTGGAACTAAGAATTATTTAGTCTTCCGTCTAGATTAGTTAGTCAGTAACAAAATAAAAACATGGGCAGAGCTGCGATGTAAAGCGAAACATGCCGAAGTTGGATGGTGGACGACCGACCATTTCATATCGAAAGTCTTTCGTGAGTCGGAAAGCAATTATACAACGTGTAACGGAAACTCCATATCTATCATTTTAGACTGAAGACAACATCTGGTATGGGACTCTCAGAATTGATCCCAAATTATTAGTTTCATATGTTTCTTGAATACCCAAAAATATATATTTATAAAAAATGTGTTACAGCACTATGAGGGTGATGACCCTCATAGTGCTGTAACACGTTTTTTACACATGGAACATGGACACGTGGAAAGTGATGACTTTCCACGTCACTAGCCAATAACACGATAATTCTCTTCGTTCTTCTTAATTGGAAAAATTTGGTCTCTGGTATCAATGTATTGAAATTTCTAATATGCTCCACACATGTAGACATAGGATTACAAAACCCTTGCTATATCGTTTGTTATCATCCAAAGAAGCCGTGCTCTCGGTATGTATATACCCTTTAAATTACACGTTGTAGAGAAGTCAGAAAATTCGACATCAGTCGTGATATGTCGTGTCAAGCTGACCCTAATTAAGCTGAGAAAAGACTTAGCAGTTTGATAGATAAGATGTAGATAAAGTCCCATACTGACTGATGGGTGTGCAATCCGTAAACCTTCATTATTAGTTTAATTATACATACTGTAGCGTAAATAAAATTAAGTGCTCAGTAAAACACAAACCGCTACTTAACACGTTTAATTTTGATTAAAAGGAAAAAGATAGAAAACAAGTACTTAATTAAAAAATATAAAAAAGTTAAATATTAGTTATTATTGGGAACCTTTCAGCGATGGCGTGGGTTAACTTAGCGGAAAGAAAAAGAATGTTATCGAAAGTATTATGCAAATATTTTTAACTTACCTAACAAAAAAATCGATTGCAATCGGTTATAGCTAGGCGAATACGCAATATTAGTAATTTTAATTATAAAAACACTAAGAGCATCCAACGCGTCTTGATAGGCCTTAGGTTAGAAAGAGTTTTTGACGTGAGAATTTTTAGATTAGAAATATACAAATTAGGTGCACTATTTAAAATAGAACTCCTGCTGCGAAAACTCGGTAATTCCTGGACGGCTGAACACGACTGTGGGAAGTAACGTAGAAATCACGGAGCCACTGCGCTGCGGGGTCCGCATCTACCTCGTACTCTCTTCAGGCCTTTGAGATGGACGTCTCAGGCACAGGATGTGCTCGGATATCGGGCGAGAGCGCCCCGACCTCCGTCGTCGATAACCGACGTCGCTTGCCCGTAGGGTGGAGCCAAAAATTGGCTTGTAACGGGATCTAAACAAAAAAGAAACTTCAGACCGCCGATGCAAGCTGAATCTTTGATTAATTATGAAACTAGTGCGAAATGGATCGAAAAGAAAAAAGACGACAATACATACCAAATTAACCAGAAAATCACCCACAGACTATACTTTTGCTAGTACACTTTATATTTTTTATTGGGTTTACACCAACAGAAAAAAAACTTTCACTTCATAATTTCGATATTAATCACAAAAAATAAGGTCCAAAGAGTATGTAATACACTCGACCATCACATATCGGGTCCCAAAAATGTAATGACGCCGTCAAAAGGCAAAACAACCGACGATTTTTTCACGATTCCTGGTTCAAATGTGAATAACAGCTATGAAGAAAAAATTTTTTATTGAAAAGTTTGCATTAGTATTGGAGGAGGTTTTAACCGTAGCGGTTTTACGCTACAATACATATACTTAGCGTCTAAGTACATAATATGTATGAAATTTCAATATACAATATGTTAACTAACAGAGGGCGTTCCCGTTAACCCGCAATAGTATAGCATCCATACATAAAAAAAAAAATATTACCATTCGAAAACAAAATGTTTTTATTTTTTTTTAATATTAAAATATTCACTAAAATGTTAAATTGATACGTAAAAGAAATACTCTGTACACGCGTACTTGAAGGACAGCAACGTCGTAATTTATTTATGAATGACGGGCCGCGTGTGCGACGAACTAATTGATGTGTTTAAACTATTGCGGGTTAACGGGAACGCCCTCTGTTAGTTAACATACTACACCTGAATAATATTGTTTATTTTCATTGCACTTCTTACAATTTCCGAACGACAGAGTATAATATATTTGCGGGAAAGTTCTACCGAGTTACCGCGACCCCGGAAATTTAGGGCAGCCGAAGGAACAGGGTGGGTTTTTAGTCAGTAGAAATCTGACACACCCTTCCGCTTGACCCAGAGCGGAAGAAGTCATTCGATGATTTTCCGACCCAAAATATCACAGACTCGTAAGTGACAGCATCTTTTCTTTTTATTGGTAATTGGTTTGTGTTTGATCATCATCACACCTGATAGTAAATGATGATGTGGTTTTAACTTACACCTACTTAGGCTACTTTAGGCACAGGGTACTTCTTGTTCCTTTCAGAATAAGCCTTTTGTTTTTAGTTTTATGGTTAGTGTTTATTGTAATAGCTTCGATGTAAATATAATTTAATAAATTATTATCCATCCTACTACAAGTTCCAGAAAGTGTCTTTAACACCAAAATATTCCTACATTTTAAGCTCCGTTGTTTAAAGTAAGAGTTCGTTATGATAATTATGACTGAAACTCATCTGGATCTTTCAGACCGTGCTTCTGCAAACGAGCTCGTAAGTGCTCTCACTGGCGGACGCGGCTTCAGACAACAGTCAAAGTAATCTAACAGAAAAAAAGAACTCGCCATATTTTATTCAAATTCAGCGTCGCGAACAGTTGAAGCGGAAAAAATATGAATATGATTTCCTTACGCACTTTAGAAAAGTTGGCTCGCGCCAAATGAAGCATATTTTGAGTCATAACACTCGCATTATTCACAAGAAAAAAAATCCGAGGAGAATGTTATTCACGGTGCGAATTTCTTGTGTGAGTTTTTATACGTAAAAGAATGATGAATTGGACTGAAGATTGTGTTGAGTTCAAAATAATTAAATATCATAATGGAACTTCAACTATTTATTTTTTCGTATTATTTTGCTAAAATTTAAGTGTTGTTAGCCAGAGACTTTTTGCAGATTTTCTAATGTTTCTGTACATAGATTTTGTTCTGATTTACCCATGGAACCCAATTGGCACCATCTTTATTTATTTCTTTGCATTTTTGATTCAAGTTATGCAGTTGACGAGAAAAGATGATGCAAATGCCGTTATAGATATACATAATGTAGGTAGACCTCGAGATTTTACCTAAAATAATATTTGTCATAAGTGTTTAATGCTTCATTAGTTTTAATACTTGCTTTGAGACAAGTGCCCGGAATTCAGCGCGCGGACACTTCAGTCGCAGAGCGAATGGGAAGCTTTATTCAAAGTAAGTCTTAAGAACAGTTGAAGAGGGAAGCGCCTTAACTTTTTATATACATTTTGTGCGCTAAATGAAGTGAAACTGTATTTCACAGATGTTAAGCAAACTTACTTTTTGGGTTAAGTATCGCTGCAAAATGGACCGAATGTTTTGTGATGAGAAAAGGCGGGTTTGTTTTGAGATGGGTGACTGTTATGGAGTTGTTACTTGGTGCCGCTGAACTGCTTTTATTTTTTTACGTATTTAACTTATTAGGCCTACCAACAATTCTATTAGGTACACTGTTTCTTTATGTATTTCACTTGCTTAATATAAAATTACAGTAAAGTTACGTAAAGTATGTAGCATGTCTTGATAAATTAGAGAATATCCATTTCATAATGGGGATCTACGAAATTATTTTTTTCGTTTCTGAATAGTAAAGACAGACTTTAAGCCGACCTCAACATACATAGTTTGGAAATGGCTAAGCTGATGGTGCATTTTTGTTGTTTGAAACACAAAGAATAAATAAAAGATAATTTGATTTCGATTTTAAAATGATAATAGACTTTTACTTCTACTCCTTGAAAAAAAAAATGTTCTTATTTTAGACTATGATTACCGATCTCCAAACAAATTTTAATAGCTACAACACATCATCTACAAACGACTACAGAACCAATTTTTCAAATTAAACGTCGTAACGTGTTGTTTTTCCTTCACCCTAGAACTTGATGTAAATTATATTCAGCGGGGAGAGGTCTACCCACCCCACTACGAGATAGCTTAATGATGCTATAAGATAACGTGAATGTTATGCTATTATTTATTGTAGTGTTATTTTCAATGAGGCGGTTCTCTTGTTTCGTCATGGATAAACGTGTTTATAGTAAAGTTCTTCAGTTTTTGTCGACTGGAATGTACTAAAACTACTTACTACAACTACTACGATACTTAGTAGTACCTGCAGGGGATTTGCGTTGACGTTCTAACAAAATACCATTGCCCCAAAACGCAAGGGCATTTTAGTCCTTAGAAATCAGATACTCCCTTTCGCTAGACGCTACATGATAAACCTTCTGAAAAAAAAAGAAAATGGGTATTTATTATACTTTAAGAGCAGATTAAGATGACAAGTATATCCCTACTAATGATTAAATTTATTAATGTGTTATAAACAATATAAGTAACTTTGTTTGTCTATCTGTTACACTTTCACGTCTTAATCACTAAACCGATATTGGTTTTCTTATAGAGGTAGATAAAATCTTGAGGAAAGACTCGCTTTGTCGCTGAAAAGAAAGAACTTGTTTCGTGTGTGGAGCCATGGGCAGAAGTTTGTATGCTTGTATGTATTAGAAAATATCAAAGTAGCGAATAACTTTACTTGTAAGAAACACTTCAAATCTTCCTCAGATGTTCTATCCATATAATTATGTACTACGTACCAACAAAAACAATACCATTAAAAGAAAAGAAAAATTATACAAATTACATTATTCACAAAACAAACCTGGCCCTCATTTCATATACAACAGTCCCCATTTCTGTCAATGCTTGACTTTTTCGAGTTGGCCCTCAAATCTGCAAGACAAACAATTGAATCTATGGAGTTAAACAAACGAATCGCGATGGAGTACTCAACGGAGAGACGAAGAAGGTAGGTAGATATAGGATGAAAAAAAAAAACTAAATTAAAGGAGAAACTGTAAACTTAATTACAAGTATTTTTATGGCTTGCGTTTGACCACCGTCTCACCTGATGGTAAGCAATGATGTGGTCGAAGATGAAGCACACTTAGAAGTGACCTGTTCACTCTTGACTTAAAGACTCCCAGGTTATAGCTATCAGGAAACACAGACTCCGGCAGTGAATTTCACTCCTTAGCCGTACCACAGATTACTTAATAGTTACTACGCCGTACGCACAATGAAATTTTTCTCAAAACCTTTTGTGTGTATGAATGGGATGTCCAGCACGTAATGATGGTGCATCAACGTTCGTCGTGTAGTCCGATGATGGAACGGCAGGTGAATTGATTTAAAATATTGCAAGATACGAAGTAATTTATAGCTGAAGGAGATGATAAGACGAACTTGATAGGTGCCGACGGAACTGAAGAGAGGACGCGTGGGTTTGAGAGGCCTTAGCCGGGAGTTTGAAAAAGCAGGCTAATAAATAAAAAATTAGAGGCACACAACTATGCACACGTGAAGATTAGTACCTATAGTTATTGGCAAATAAGTAAGTTTTATATACACTGATTAACTACGCGAAAAGAGACTAAAACTAATTTAATTAGAAAAATTATCTGAGTTAAGCACAGGTACTAAGCTACACATTTATGCTATTCTGTCATGACCATGTTTGATGTATACTGTTCATATATCATAAACTATTGAACACTTAAAAGGACCATAACGAATCGATTTTCAGGCATATAATTTTGTGTAATTTTCACCATCACTACTAAAAATGACATATCCGAGGATCGAAGCCAGCATGTCCTAAGATTGACATAGAATCTACCAACTAGCACTGGGCGCACGTGGTGCTGCTCTAACTCTAATTATATGTTGGATTCTGTTTTGAAATACTCATACTACATAAGATTTGGCGTTTACCGATAATTAAGTGGCAAAGCCGTGCTCATTTTGAAACAGAGACCACAAGGCGTCAGGTGACCGCATACAAGCCATGGTGAGATTAGTTAACTGCACGTACATTTTCCTAACTACAATAACTGGCATACGAGGTAAAAAGAGTGGAACAAAATACACATACTTTTTAAAACCTAGAAGAAACAAACAAACTAACACGGCGGAATGCTCTCGCAACGCAGTAAGTTGGCAAAAATGGAGAGACATTGTCAGGACTGCAGTTCCAGCCGAAATAACCAATGAAGCTTATGCTTATGCATTTACGCGTACCCTCAACCTCATACGCCATCGGCACAACCACGAACACTGTCAAGAGTAAACGACTGAGACTGAGAAGAAAATTTAAAGTAAAACTTTTCAATAGCAATCCTCATTACCCTCAACGGCTTCAGAACATGTTTATTCCTTAAATTGTGTTTGATCTCTAGTACGTCTTCCCAAGTGCTCCACACACCGTCGCCGATATCTGTCCCAATCAGCGAGACTTCGTCACTGAATTTTTCCACGCTTCGTATTCATGGACATTACTTATGCATGCAGCAAGCGAAAATATTACAGCATTTTAATGAAAGAAATATTAATTTTGAAGCAAAGTTTTCTTTGCGGTTGCGACGGCGGGCGGAATTAAGTTTGGTCTGGGCGAGTTTGCGACCCCCCCACATTCTAAATATGCCTCGCTGAATTTTAGTTGGGGTTTTGAACCGTTCGTTAAGACCTACATTTTATTATTTGAGTAAATAAATTAAAGGACGGAGGAAAAGCGCCGTCTTGTAAATGTTTCCTTGAGAGCTGGAGCTCTAAGTATTTTTCTTGTGGAGAATGAAATGCAAATGAGGGAGTTTCATCTTCTTAATTTAATATCACGGACAGACTTATGTTTGGAAATCGGATTAAGACAGAAAGTATTTTGGTGCTGCAAAATGAAGCATATTTCCATTTCGCCAAGTGCTATAATCAACTTTGTAGTGGCATTAGAAAACTCAATAAAACTTTAGTAGTTAGAGTATGTAATTATATGCACTATCTTCTAAATTACAAATTCAGAGACTTGATATTGATACCCGACTGCGCGACGTAAAGGAGGATGTGTTTATCAGCCTCTATACTCGAATTTATATACAGTAAATTTTTATTTATGCTTGTTGTATGTTAGTAACTTTGTGGTGCTCTAAACGAAATGCGTCGGCAAGTTAGAATGATCAAAATCTACGTTTCTTACATTAATATATTTATCTTAATCTGAGAGTGAGAGAGCCTAACTACCTAAGTAAATAAGATAGTAGATTATTTGCGCTTATTCACAAATTTAAGGTTACATAAAACTAATTGTAAAGTCACTTGTTTGAAAAAAATATTTTTAGATCCTCTTTTACATTTTGTACCCCTCAAATAAAGGCCGTAAAATAAAAAAGTATAGTTGATAAAACTGATTCTTCTCGCTATAAAAATTAAATCAAGCATCAGAATCAAAACAAACGTTTGTTCGTAGACACAATTATTTTGACTTTTCGAGCACTCATTACAATTCCCTAACAAAATAACAAAGAACCATTAATGACATGGCATGGGAAAATGACCATTACACCATCGAAATAAGGGTGTGCCCTGCACAGTTTCGGTACAATTAAGTTGGTACACTTAGAGTAAGTGATTTCTCTCAGTTTAGTCATAAAAATGTTAATGCTGCAAAAACAAATAGCGCCTAATGTATGCTGAGGGGAAGTGAATTAATGGGGAGCAGAGTTACTATTTTGCTACATTTCTGCTGGTACTGCACTTGAACGAGCTTGATTCATAGGTCGAGTGGAACCTCTTTTATTACTAAGTTAATTTGGTTAAATTATTCGGCTACCTATGTTTAGTTTGGTGGCCATAGTTTTGTGTATTGTAAAACCACCGACAAAGTAAGAATATAACAAAACAAATGACACATACACTGTACTTAATGAGGGTTTTCTGTAATAACGTTCACCAGGCGGCAGCACTGAGGCATCAGGTCCAGGCGCCTATCAAGTTTTGGACATCTGTCAAATTGATGTCAATGTCATGTATACGTCAAAGATTCGTTTCTAAAGAAGAAGACCTCTCGCCTCAGTAGCGCCAACTGGTGGTTTAAATTTTCCTGAAAACCCTCATTGCGCGTCCGCTATATAAATTTTATATTAATGTAAACCTATAGTCGGAAACTTAAAAAAAAAACATTCTACCCCCTAAGATACAGCTTTGCCTAGTTTAAGGTGAAACTAGGCAACGCTGTATCTTGGGTTGAAACTAGTGTACGTACCAGTATTTAATTTGTTCACATATAAATCTGTGCAATGTATATCAAATTTGTGGTAATATTTTTTGGTGAATATTATTTTATTTATTTATTAATAAAAGGTAGTTTTAAGTATCAGCTAGGTTTTAATGATCATGTCAACGCTCTAACGTTTAACGGATCTAACTTTTCGTACTCCGTTCCTCACTTCGAACATAAGTAGGTAGATGCAATTCTAACCTCATCAAGTGAGGCTACCTGCACCTAACAGCAGTGGTGTGTGAACGTAGAGCTGCGCTACAAACTATGCTTCATCTTTTGTCCAGCCCCCTTAGACTAGCAACTTGCTTCGATGACACCGTATAAGTTCTGGGCTAACAAAATATGTATAATGATTTAATGTGATGGTGCTATTGACACGAAGAATGTAGGTTTCAACGCCTTATCGGTTTAAGCCCAGTAAAAGGTAGGTGGCCAAGTTTATCCTGAAAATGTATATAGTAATATATAAATTTTCAGGACAGTTACATTTACATTGATGTCCTTGCAGAACAGAGGCACATTATGTCACAAAAAAATAGTTCATTAGTCCTGAATATAGTGTCACCGAATTCCTTCATACGCTTTAGTATGGTCCAGCGTCCGGATCTAAATGATTTTTTCCAAATATTGTGTTAAAATATCATTGTCCTTAAAATGCATTCTCATGAAAATGATTAACTGCAGATCTCACCAACCATACTTCAGTTAAAGTCTGATGACGAAGCATATCTTTTGTAGTATTATCTACCTACAGTTTTCCCCTCTACGAGTAAACAAGTGGCCAAGGTAAAATATACTCATAAGTAGGTGGTTCACTGGAATTGATTATCGCTGGCCGATAACAGGCCCACCGCATCCCCCGGCCCGTTTGGAGGGAAAATGATGGATGTTACAGGAAAATATTGTGGCTAAATCTACTGGAAATAAATACACAGCAGTGCCAGTGTTTGGGCTATGTATTTGTGGAAATAGTAGTGTACTTTCATGTAGTTTTATGTTATTTTTGTAAGTTTATTTTAAAACCTCTTTAGTTTCTTTCTCTTATTCTTTAGGTTCTTTTAGTTTATAAACTTCTTCCTTGTATTGTACAACGTTTACTTAATGTTTCCTCGCCTTCTTTTTTATAAGTCAATAAGACACTACTAATGTTATGATTTCATCATCTTTATCATCCACAGTCCGACTTCAACCACTGCTGGGCATAGGGCTCTCATCGCTTGTGCCAAGCTCCACGTGTCTGTGCCAGTCTCATCCAGGATATACCAACGATGGAAACAATCTCGTTGGCGGCCTACCAATGCTTCTCTTACCACTCCTTGGACGCCACTCAGTCACAGCTTTACTCCAACTGGCATCACCGCGCCTTCCTTAGTGTCCTGCTCAACTTCACTTTCATGAGTTTTTAATGCAATTTTAGATATCGAAGATCTTCGTACGTCTTTGGATTTTAACATTTGGAACCCTATCTACTAGCCCTGCTGCTATGATTTTTCAGTGGTGATTTTCAAATGCTACCAAAAAACATATTTTCAATAAATAAAAAAGGGGTCTGCAATGTCATGCAAAAAACTCTTTCCTCTTGATATAAATGTTGTATGGTATTAATATAAGGTTGTATTACGAAAAGCATGTGTAAGAGTGCTATCGTAAATTGGCGTCTGAAAAAATAATATTCTTGGCTTAATTTATTTCTTCGGGCTAACGAGCGCCATCTGCGATACGAACGCACCGCAAAAATGATGGATTTGCGTCAGAAAATATTCGCGCAAATTATTCAAATGAATGCGCCCACTACCTATCTACCTTGTTTTGTTTCCCGTGCTTTCTTGTTTCAAAACTTTATAATTTGCGCCGGCTTTGGTTATCGAGAACGACGGGTTTTATATTTTTTAATGCGTATCTAAAAGAGAAGTTCTGAAAATATTGGTTGAAAACGGCGCAGTAAGAATAAATTTCAGTCACAATGACTGAGTTCTTTTTGAAATATTCACCCTATAGTAACACATATCCAACTTATTTTGTTCCCAGTGCTGGGACTCTGGCCTCCTCTCCATGAGACATTGGTGGTTAAAGTTACTGCTAGGTATATATCTCGGGTTGCGGGAATGTTCTTACAAGATACCGCGGCCCCGGACCATAAAGGCAACTGAAGGAACAGGATGGGTCAGTAGAAGTCGGGATTTGATGATTTCCCATCGCAAAAAGGGTACTTATAGCTATGTATGGCAAATCTATGCAAGTATTCTCTTCCCCTTCAGTCACTCGACAAAAACTTAAAACCGAAAATCAGTTGAGCTCTTTAGAGTTCTAAGTTGAGCTATACGTTGTCTGACAAATGCCTGCGTTGTCTGGACAGGTCCACTCAAATCTGTGTGCATCTTTCCTCAAAAGATCGCCTTATACATTATCCTAAAATATTCTCATATGATTTTTGACGAGTACAGTTTGTATGGACTTCAAAAGAGACTTTGACCTCTGAGTTTGAATCGATGTTTCTTCTCAGGGTAGTCCATTAGGAAACACCGGGCTCATCTAGTTTACGGTAAAAAATACGTGTTAAAGTGTAATGTAATAACTAACCTGCAAAATTAAGATCATTTTTAATTGTTACGAGTACTTGCCAATTCGCAACTTTAGCAAAAATAAATTACATGACTTTATTCCCCTGTAAGCTCAACATACGATTAGCTACGGTAAAAATCAATTTAAACTTATACAAACAAAACGATTTTGACTTCACAAAAGCCGGAAAAACCCCTTTATTTGTCTGAAAAATATACAGTAAGTTAATAAAACAGAACCCACTTTGAATCTATTATACCCTGGCTTGAAGGGTTGTTTATTAATTCGGGAAAATATTCTTTTTTAAAAGGGGTGTTTTTCATCAGCTTGCACCTGTGGTCTTGTTTAGTTTTTGTAAGGTTTGGATGAAAGCTCTTTATTAAGTTGGGAAATTGGTTTTTACCTGGACGTGGTAAGTACACACGGCTAGTTGACGTGTCGATACTTGGGTGACACCTGCCTATTTTGTTTTCGGGGAAATTTCATCAAATTACTACTCCCTCTGGAACAGGAGGGAGGGTCACACTTCAACTGACTAAATAACTTACCCTGTTCGTCATGTTGCTCTATCGTTCCGGTATTACGGTATCTCCCTGGAAGATTCCCCTAACTCTGGCAGGTAATGGCCCTGTCAGACCCGTCATGCTGCTCCTTGAGGCACGCGTGGAACATGACGGGTCGTCGACCCAGGCCAGGTCCTGGACGGTTTTCTTCCGGCTATTATAATAAAATCTTGAGTTTTAGCAATGGGTAAACCATAATTCTATTATTTCAATACGAATAGCCCTCATATGATTTGAGTGAAGTCTGGATTTTATAGACTTCAAATCATACGTTGACTTCTGAGTTTGTTTCGGTGTTTCTTCTCAGCATCAGTAAGGAATTATCGGCCTCATTTGGTTTGAATTTACGCAATACATGTGCTAAAAGTACAACGGTTTTATTAATTAAAACATTTAAAAAAACGTAATAAGAATTATTGCTAACGTGTGTTTGAAAATACGAAGACATGAGATCAATCTTCACTGGTAGAAAAATGTAGTATTATTGCTTATACCCTTGAATCAACTACATTTTCCATCTATGACGTTTATTTCGTGATATATATTTATTATGCAAATTGTTTATTAAATATCACTTGTACATGTTATTATTTTTTCGTAAATTTAAACTAGATTTGGCTGTTATTGTCACTCCAATTGTGAGCCTGATGAATCAATATGTTTCATAGGTCATTCAGAGACATGTGTAATATACGCCTATTACATGTAACTGAATGATTTATGAAACATATTGATTCATCAGGCAGTGCAGTAAGTGGAACTTTTTTTTGTCAAAGATGTACCGGTGGCTATATAATTCCCAGTAAATAACAAGCAAGTACATATATACAAAGTCTACAATACAGGCTTTTGTTCGTGACATGGTTTCTTTTCTTTATCGTCTCATGCCACAGAGTAATTAACGAACATAGACAAGGACATATCACATAAATTATATTTTGTCTTTTTTTTTAAATAAGACTAACAATATGGGTACAATTCATATTAGGTACTAGTAAACTTTTTGACCTCTTCAACTAAGC
The DNA here is from genome assembly GCA_943138885.2 of Tholera decimalis. Lineage (NCBI taxonomy): Eukaryota > Metazoa > Arthropoda > Insecta > Lepidoptera > Noctuidae > Tholera > Tholera decimalis. Next base: position 1,211,941 of record OW964552.2, on the reverse strand, counting down.
TAAGTTTGCTTGTGTCTGGAGTGGGTTCACAGCAATACACGACCTCTTGTTTATTAGGTGTCGGACTAATGATCAAGAGGTTTTCATTAGGCTTTTAACGCTTTTAATAAAGCAAAAAATAATTTATTTTCACCTTTGACTTTTCATCTTGTTATACTGTGTGTCTTATGAGTGTTCATACGTTTGTATTCATGTGACTCATAACTATCAAAAGCCCTTTTCTTTGAAATTAAAGAATTGATTTTAATGACACATATACAAAATTCTAGGTATTTTGTATATAATGAGTACCAAGTACATATAGTTCACCACTCATGGTTGACTGGTAGAGAATGTTAAGTCCACCTTTGTACCTATGTGCATAAAGTGTAAATAAATAAATAGTTAAGATTTATTTCGGAAAAGAGTGCAGCGAGTAAAACAGAGCAATTTTAAGTTTTCTATAGGAAAATACACTCAATTTCCCTTTGAAAGTTTCTATGAAACACAGAAGCTGTTAAGTGGTTTGGTGCTTTTAAGGTAAGTCTAAATGAGATTCTGGATCTTTGAAATTAAGAATTAACTCTTAAAGAAATTCCTTAAAACATGGACAAGGAACAAAAATATATCTCTTCTTTTCTATTCTACGTATCAGTGTTGCCACATTATCCCACGTCCCGCGTGTGACGGAGTGCCCTCGTGACGTAAGCTATGTGCATAAATTTCGTGGAGAGTTGTGACATGGCAACCCCGCCACCTTTGTGACGTCAAGGGCTTTCGTCTGACGGTTCTCGAGAGTGTTGCTAGATGCGATTTATTACTTTTTTATTTTGTTTTCGTGGTGTTTACGACTTAGGACGAGTCACGCTTTTCCGTTTTCCTGCTGTTTATTTCAGCAGAATAGTGTTAAAAGATATAGTTTTTAGTTAGGTATTTTATTGCGTCATCATAACAGTTCGTGCTCAGGAATCACAAATACGAGAACATACTTTATTTTTCAACCGACGACCAAAAGAGGAGGTTATCAATTCGAAGCGTATATATATATATATATTTTTTTAATGTATGGGCACCGATTACTCGAAGACGGCTGAACCGATTTGGAAAATTCTTTTTTTGTTTGATAGGGTATACTTTGAAATTGGTACCATTTGTCACCAAGTTAGGATCTGATTATGGGATCCTGGAGAAATCGAGGGAACTCTTTAAATATTATAGACACACCTATGGCGTTTTGGGTATTTCTTATAGTAACTTGTGCAGTTGCTCTCAAAAAGTACCATTTGGGGAAGTGGAACTGATGATGAAGACCACAGATGGCCGCCGAAACTACTCAATAATAAGTATTTCGTGGATTGCGATTCGATTACTTGAATATAGATATTAAGCACTTGGTGCTCGTCACAATGCATATGGTGATGTATAGCTGATGGTGAAGTACCAGGAGAACTCCTCAAAAGTTAACGGCCCAGCATTGGGAAAAGCAATATTTTGTAAAATGTTGTAAGTAGTTGACATTTAGGCTCTTGTAACTAGGTAAATTAAAAATCAACCAACTAAAAAGAGTGAAATAAAAACATTTTACCAAAAAATTAAACCGACTCCCAAAAAACACTGCAAAGTGAAAAATAACTTTAATTTCGGAAGTCGGTGCCAAAAACGATAATACAAAACTTAAGACACCGACTACCGAAATTAAAGTTATTTTTCACTTTGCAGTGTTTTTTGGGAGTCGGTTTAATTTTTTGGTAAAATGTTTTGTTAGCTTTGTTTATTGGTGGAGCTGTCGGTGGCCTAGTAATCGCAACCGCGACTGCTGAGCAAGAAGTGGTCGCCATGGCCAAAATCTTTATTGTTGGAATGCTTGTTACATGTTTTTTGAGTCATCATTCCCTAAAAATATTTACGGTACGTTCACTAACGCAGATGATCCTAAAAATAAATCCTATTAAAATGTTTTTCTTATTGCTAACTGAGTTCATGAATTTATATTCCAGAGTTTAGATGCCTAATCAAAAGTCAGTCCATAAACAACAGAGCTCAAAGGACACGTTCTTTTCCAACTTGATTGACGTTTGTTCGAATTCGGAACGCGGACAAAAAGAAAAGTTTGTCACATCTCGGCCAGTGCTCCTCGTAAATCAAAGAGGTTTTATATAAAACGTTATTTTTCTCTTATTAAAGCGAGGAGAACGGGTTTAAGGGTGGAATAAAAAGTTTTTAGGGTTCCGTACACATAGGGTAAACACGGGACACTTTTACTAAGGCTCCGCAGGAACCGTGATAGCTTGATTGTTTGTATTTTCACATATTATTATGATGTATTTCAGTTGCCGCTATAACAGAAAGACTAAAACAGATTAAATTTAATATTTAAGGTCTTCTCTTAAAAACTTCCACACAACAAACGTGTTTTTTTTTTTTCGTTTTTATGGATTATGGTACCCTTCGTGAGCGAGTCCGAGTCACACTTGGCCGGTTTTTTTCTTACCTTTATGGCGTGAGAAAAAAAGGGCAGGTGAATGTGGAGGGCCGATATTAAAATGTTTCATGTAAATTTTCAGTCGTTCAACGGGCTATATTTCAGGAGTTGTTCTGTCTGTCTGCAAATTTGGTATTCATAGACGGCTCTTAGTTTAATATTTGGGGTTAAAGCGACTTTCCTTGAGTGTGTTTTGGTGAGTTTACTTGAATCTTTTTAATTTGAATAAAGGGGGCCATTTTACCTAAGCCTATAAGATTATCTATGTGACATCGTGTAGGCAAACGTGAAATGACTATGACGAATTTTTTGATCGCTACCCGAATAAATAGAAGTAAATTCTACATTTCAAGCGAATATTGTTTTTTTATTCTGTTTCTTATAGGTATTATCGAGTAGGGATTGCAGTGGATCTTAATAACTAAAAGTTACATATATATATTGCTGCTATAGCCATGGAAATATTTTTAAACGTCCCAACATTTATCAAAATTTATGTAAAAGAAAATATTGTAGTTATAAATACATCTAGAAAGAGTACAAAAAGGAGTATACAGTTGAGATTAATAGGTGAGGTTTTTATTAATATCCAGTGGTTTATGAAACACCGAAGGGTCGGACTGCCGACAGAGCAGTGGACAGGGCTGGATTTGAGAAATGCATGAATGGGCGCATAGTTGAATATGTTTCTAGTTTTCTTATCGATACGTTACATTATATGCAGATTAAATGGTCTACTTGGCTATTGAACATTTATCTAGCTGATTACAGCAGTGACGGTATGTGTGTCCCTGAATTCACCCCAGTCTACACCATTTTTATTTTTTCGGGATGAAAATCATCAAATGGTTTTTTCCAATCCGAACAAGAGGGAGTAAGTGACTTCTACTGCCCAAAAACCGACTCTGTTTCTAAAGCGGCTTTTGCGTTCCGTGGCCGCGGTATCTCGTTATAACGTTCCCGCAACCCCGTTAAAATTATGTTTATTTTAAATATGTTTACATGGTAATATGTTGTTCTCTTCAAATTATTGATAAAAACGGAATCATATGATCAGATCTAAAACGTTTAGCGCTACATATTTCTATTTAGTGATTGATATTTGACTTGGTAAAGGTAATGAAATAATATGTATAAGACAGATAGATGTTAGACTTATTAGCGTCATTAGCCTAATAGAATATGTGTCTTTTGATCTAGAGGTCGTGGGTTCGAACCCCACCCATTATACCCGTTATATTATTGCCGTGAACCCACTCCAGACACAAGCATATTTACCTTAGTTTGAGGGGTTAAAATGATTGCTAGTAATGTGAATTCTACTCCCATAGCAAATTTCTTTAAAAAAATCTCTAATGTTTTAACGAAGAATAATGTACCTACATGCCTGTACGAGGCGTATTTACACGAATAGCTCTGTAAAAAGATTGGTTATTATGAATTAAATTTTAAACAATACGTTGTTGGCAGGACTAAAAAAAAATTAAAATACTTCATTCATAAATTAAGGGTTATTTCTTTAAAACACAATACTAAAATCAGTCTCGTTTACATTAATTAACCGTCATCATCAAATCCGTCTCTGGAACTTAAGCCGTTGAGCGGCCCTCAGTTTGTTTTGATTGTATTAATTAAAAGTAGATCCCTCAACTCCAAGATTAACACCTCTCTTTTCTTCAGGTCGTCCATATTCATGTACTGCGAGCTTCGTTAAGAACTAAGGGTTTTTCACCCTATTTACATACCTTTGGGATAGCTGAGGAAAGCATTCTTCTTGTGGAATTTTGAAGTGTACATGGGATTCTTTTGAACTGCAGTGAGATATAGGTATAGTTTATATGTGGTTATGTTTGTTTTCGTGGACTTATAGTATTATGATCACGCAGTTTATGGACAGTAAAAATAGTTTACAATAACCAAAACAGCTTCGAATTGTTTGTATGTTTGTAAACGCATACACGATATAAATATTGTATTACTAATGTAATACTAGCCCGTGGCTTTGCGTGAAAAGTTTATACTTCAGCGAAAACAATAAATGAAGTCTTTCTACAAGGTCTAACCTAAGTCTAGTCAGGTTCAAATTTTTTAGACCTCAAATTTTAACGTACTAACAGATATTTATATAGGTAAATCTTCTACCTACTGAATACATCCAAAGGTAATCGCAAAGAAAAAGAAAAAAAGCATTGCTGTCTATAACTTCAAAAATTATGTTTATGAAGTTTTCACTAAGATGCGTTTTTCTTGATTCCTCTTTATTGCGAAACAAAAAACACATAAAAATATAAATTTTAAGCTAATGTGGTCGCTAACAGTATCATTCGAATTTCCGATGTTTCGGAAATGTTGCAAGCGCTGTTTCCGTTCGGTTCGTCCGTTTAATCCGTTTTAAGTTCACATAAAAATAGCCTTTTACACATAAACACATACCTAATAATATTTTCCGCAGCACCATAATAAAATAACAATTGCTTCATCCCCCGTTTATGTATTCTATTTCTATCCATTCACACGTCATCATAAGCCCATAGCATCTACCTACATACAGGCATAAACCGTGGGTAGACCATAAAATCTTATTATCTATACCTGTTTAGTATACTCGTACGATTAAAGAACTGAACCAAATAGGTGTTTCTCTTCCATTCAATTTGCTACTGACGTAAACAATATTTAGCACGTCATAGTGATTGAAAACAGATCGTTCTGGAGAAAATAACAAATTAATGGTTAAAACTTCGTTTTACTTAGGTTAGGTCATTTTTGCAAAAATAATCGTTACTGAACTATTTTAATTAGAATATAAACATGTAACATATTTTTTATAATTGGACGTAGTTATGCGAAAAGGATCCAATCCAAACTTTTACCACCCATAAGACCGCCCATTGTAACACCCTTTGTAGTTTTTTAAGTCCTTATTTAATTCTGTTATGGTGTACAATACAGAGTATATATATCTATCTATCTTTTCCAAAATTTAGTTATATATACCAAAAGCATCTTCAGGGTGATATATTAAAAATATCAATATAACTCAATTTCGGAAAAAGTGTGGAATGGATCCTTTTTGCATAACTACGGCCAATTATGCTTGAGCATTGGCCGACGGGTTTTTAACCGACTTCAAAAAAAGGAGGTTTACAATTCGTCTTGAACTTTTTTTTTATGTATGTTGCCTCATAACTCGGAGATGGCTGTACCGATTTGGAAAATCCTTTTTTTGTTTGAAAGGGTATACTTTCTAGTTGGTCCCATTATCGTCACGTTTCACGTTTGGATCTGATGATGGGATCATGGAGAAATCGAGGGAACTCTTCAAATATTATAGGCACACCTATGGCGTTTTGGGTATGTCTTATAGTACCTTGTGCGGTTGCTCTCGAAAAGCACCATTTGAGGAAGTGGAGCTGATGATGAAGACCCCAGATGGCCACCGAAACTACTCAATAATAAGTATTTCATTAATTGCGAATAGATTACTTGAATATGGATGTTAAGCACTTTATGCTCGTCACAATGCATATGGTGAAGTAGAGCTGATGGTGATGTACCAGGAGAACTCCTCAAAAATTAACGGCTCTGCACCGGGAAAAGCAATATTTTGTAAAAGGTGATAAGTAGTTGACATTTTGGCTTTTGTAACTAGATACATTATAAACCGACCCACTATTTGACAAATGCTTGCACTGTTTGGACGGACCTGCTCAAATCTGTATGATTCTGTCCTTTAAAGGGCGCCACAGGCATAAACCTACATGGCTCTCATATGAATTGATTACTACACATTGTATGGACTTTAAAAGAGACGTTGACCTCTGAGTTTGTTTCAGTGTTTCTTTTCAGAGTAGTCAGTTAGGAAACACTGGCCTCATCTAGCTTACATTTACGAAAAAAAAAAAGATGTGTAAAAGTGTTACTTATAACCCATTTGCAAAATAAACATCATTATTTCATCATATTTCATTATTTCATTATTATTTCATTATTTCACTAAAAATCATGAAAAAAAAATACCAAAAAATAGAACCGACTTCCATATAAAAACACTACAAAGGCAAAAATAACTTTAACTTCTGAAGGCGGTGTCATTAGTTTTGTATATATTTTTGTTTTTGACACCGCCTTCCGAAATTAAAGTAATTTTTGCTTTTGTAGTGTTTTTATATGGAAGTCGGTTCTATTTTTTGCTAAAAATGTTTATGGTAAGTAATATTGGCAGAATTTTATTAAAAAAGTAGGTAATGCTGGCAAGCATCATAGCAGAATTTGTTGTATGACAGTCGCCAAAAAATACAAATAATAAAAGTAAAAATTAAAGCGTACCTATGCCTTTTAATTTTTAATATTTATTTTTTACTTTTTACTGTGTCTTTTTAAATATTTATGTATGTCAGTGACTGTGCTTTTGTGTTTTGTTTTCTGTTCTGTCCAACAAAAGTATATTTCTATCAATAATAGCAAATTATTAAAAAGATTATATTTTCATCGAATTTACTAATAAATCCAAAATCTAAATCGCCAAATAAATTGCTGGAGTGACTCGGTACTTCAAGCCTCAAGTTTTCTGATGACCTCAGAGATTTTGTATGTGTGTCATGGAGGAACTTGAAGATACGTGCGGGTTTTAGAATTATACAGAAAACTGTAAAGCAGAGAAGTTCTGGGCATGTCACAATAGTGGCGGTAAGTCCCCTCTTTGAGGAGTGGCTAACGAGGCGTCATGGCGTCCTCACCTTTCGCCTGACGCAGGTCCTTATCGGACACGGTTGTTTCGGAAGCTACTTGTTTCGGATTCGGCGGGAGGAAGCGCCCGATTGTCACCACTGCGAGGATCACCCTGAGGACACGGTTGAACACACAGTGGAGGTTCGCCCCGCTTGGGCAGAGCTTCGCCATGTCCTCGTAGGGGTGATAGGCGGCAACCTCTCGCTCCCGGCCCTGTTTCAATCCATGGTCTGGAGCGAGGAGGCATGGGAAGCAGTCACCTCTTTCTGCGAAGCAAGTGAATGAGGTGGCGGGACGCGCAAGGGAGAGATGGATCTCACAGCCTTTGCGCCCTAGCCGCCGCAGGAGACGCTCCGGGCGTCAGGAGTCGCACGGTGCCTCCCAGCCACCGTAGGCGTGGGCCTGCGGGCTGAAAGCAATGTGTATTTTGCCACCCGATAGAAACCAGGCCCATGTAGACGGCGCGTCCTGTTCCACGCGCGCCTCAAAGAGTGTCAGCAAAATTGTCGGGGCCTATAAGGGGGCCGTTGCCTGCCGGGGTTGTAGAATTGTTCGAAAGAGTTACCGCGGCCTCGCAACACGAAAGGCAAATGATGAAACAAGGATGGGTTTTAGTCAGTAAAAGTCTGACACACCCTCCCGCTTCGCCCAGATCGGGAGACAGTCATTGGATGATTTCCCATCCTATGCAAGTTCCGGCGAAGACGTATTGGAAGCCACACACGTACGAAATTCGGAGTGATACGTGATCATATTTGGGCAAGCCTAATATAAATCTAAAGCAAAAATCGCTCGCGAGTCACTCAACTTTATCAAATTGTGTCTCAAGTGAAATCAAGATAACTGACATCAGTGTAGTTCAGGATGGGGAGTAAAAGAGACTGCGCCAGTGCAATTTTAGTCGTAGTTGGCAGAAAGTTACGAAACCGTCTTAGGAAATAGGCAGAAGCATCATTCTGAACGGAATGCACATATGTATGTTCATCGGCTTTCTCATATCTTTTTTCCACTCCAGACACAATCCTATTTAGCTTATTAGGAGGAGTAAATAAGAAGGCTAGCACATGATATGGATTTTACCCACATTGCTAGTTCTATATTTTTAAACAACGTATCGATAAATGCGTCTTTATTGTCGCGTAGTTATAGGTTTTGTGAAGTCACTTTAAATTGAATATGACCCCATCTAGAGGATATAAAGTAAAAGAAAACATAGATAAGAAGCATTAAATTAGAGCAAATAACGTACGTCGAGTCAAAGCTCCAGAGCCTTGAACATCGACGACGATTACGATACATTTCGGGGAGTGTGCGATGCAATTACACAATCTAAGGGTTCCCGCCCACGTCAGACTTTTTGTAGGACAGATAATCGGGCCGATTTTTTCTCCGATTCTCAGGACCGATTTTGTGGTCAACTCAACGCCTACGTCCGTCACTTTGTCTGTGGCTATCGAGGGAGCAGCACGTCATGGACAGAGAGAATCTCATGAATATTATGAGGAAGATGGACTTACAGAGGAAATGATAAATGAAAATGATAAATGATCTTTATTTTGCAAATTGGTTATTAAATAACACTTTTACACGTAATTTTTTTCGTAAATGTTAACTAAATGAGGCCGGTGTTTCCTAACTGACTACCCTGAGAAGAAACACCGAAAGTAACTCAGGGGTCCGTCTCTTTTAAAGTCCATACAATCTATACTGGTTTAATTATATGGGAAACTTGTAGGTTTTAGTCTGAGGCGGTCTTTTGAAGAAAGATGCTCACAGATTTGAGTGGGCCTGTCCATACAGTGCAAGCATTTGTTAAATGACGTATAGCTCATCTTAGAACAAGGAGCTTAACGATTTGACGAACAATAGCAAGGTAAGGACGTTTGGGTAGGCCGCAAAAGCACTCAAACTCATCAATCAATCATGTAAAGGAATCATGAATGGTTTGTCTTTGGCTTTTGAGGAACAGAAGAGAGAAAAGAAAGTTCTGGGTTGATCCAATAATCTCTCAGAGATTATTGAAGCGCAACACTTGTCCTTCCCTTGCAAGTGCATGCGACCGACTGTCGGTAAGTACCTAGTGTGCGTTTTACGCTACATTTCCGAACGTTCCATTTTTCACCGATGATCGGATCGGTCGGGATGCGCCGATTTTATTTCTGACCAACTTTTTGTAGGACGTGTGCGTTGCACTATTGCTATCAGTGTGTTCCATTTTTCTCCAAAAAAAAAATCGGTCACCGATTATCGGACGTGGGTGGGCAGCCTAATTCCGCCAAGCCCGTTCCATCATCGGACTACAAGACAAACGGCGAAACGCCGTCGTTACATGGTGGACATCCCGCCCATACGCACAAAACGTTTTGGGAATACCTTCATTGTGCGTACGGCTAAAGAGTGGAATTCCCGTATTATTATTATTTTTTTCGAGGTCAAGAGTGGGCCCACCAGTTATAAAAAAAAAAATATCAAGACTTCTTTGCCAGAAGCCAAGAAGGGTTCACATAACCCAATCTAGCGAAGGGTTATCGTGCTACCCAGCCACTGGTGTACAGTTATCAGGCAAGTAAATGATATACCTACTTATTTTGCGAATTGGTTATAAATAACACTCTGACATGACCATTTCTTTCGTTTCAAATTTAACCCAGATGAGGCTGGTGTTGCTCTAACTGACTAGGTAGGCAATCACTCCACGTAAGACACAGGTACTCAACTGTATCTTAGACTGGTAGCAGATCCTGGTAGCAGGTTGTAAAAAGGTTTGGTACATGGTGTGTTTAAGTTAAACAGTAACTCTTACTTGGCGCGTGCGGACTTCTATGTTAATATTACCGGTTCAATTACTTGCACGTTTCCATTGTTGAAATGTTTTTCTTAGTGGTGAGCTAGGAAAATCAGCGTCAAGCATACTAGTTGAGTCATTATTGCCGAACTGAGGCCCAGTTCAGCAATAATAACATTTGGTGCAACCGTAAGGCTGCGTTTCCACCAGAGATGTGCGAGGATGCGTAGCGAGGGATGTGTTTGTAAAGAACCAATAGAATCGCTTCATTTACCTCGCCTCGGTCAGCACAGCTCTGGTGGAAACGCAGCCTAAGGCACACAATAATGTCTAGAGTTGTATGTTTTTTTTTTATATTTTGCATATTACTGTATGCCTTTTGTTTTTACAAATAAACGTTAATTTCTTCTTTCTTTCTGTATGGAATAGAATATTTGTTTATTACGTATTTCTTCCATCGTTGGACATTTATATATTATGTAACACTGCACTGCACTGAAAAGTCTACGCTCTTCCAATAATCTTCTCTTACTCTGTTTTTCTCATACTTCTAATTTTATTCATTCTTCCTTTTATATATAGTCCATTCTTCTGTGGAATACACTACCTCTTGATATCAGGACGGCCACCAGTCAATATGCGTTTAAGAGAAAATTGCGCGATTATTTTCAAAACAAATAGTGGAAGCAGAGTTTTCATTACCCCTTTTCTATGAATTTTTATTAATATTTATTATATGTATTTGGTATGTATTATGATAAATATGTATGTAAGTGTGTATTTTAATTCTTCATGTATATATCAGTGGCGAAGGCTCCATACAACTCGATTCCTACCGGCTTCCCTTTTGAAATATGGCAAATATTAGTCCATTATTTTATATATGAATATATAAATAGTAATCTATTATTTTCAATTAAACAAATAATTATTTACGAAGTTACAAGATTTCGAAGTCAGCCACAGGGCCACAGTTACTGGAATTCACGCATCACACTTGAGCAAGGTAAGCAGTTTTTGGTCCGGCTTCCCTTTTATGAAAATTCACCCTTCGCCACTGATATATATACTTGTAATAAGACTTTTACTTTGAATATATTATCTACTTAGTTAATTTTTTTTACGCTACGGTCTCTTCACCATCCATGGTTGCCTGGTAGAGAATGCCTATGGCATTAAGTCCGCCTTTGTACATGTTGTGTGGCATGAAGTTTTAATAAATAAATTAATTAGGATAGAAAGTCCTTTAAATTATGCTAAACTTTAGTTTACTCTTCAATTTGGTGGATTATTGTTTTGGTAAATCTCTGATTTTTGCAGTTACCGAAGATGCTAAATAATTTTTAAGAGCAAGTAGCTGGCTGTTTCAATTGAAATAAATGTAATGAAAAATTTAATCAGTTCAATTTATTTAATTGTTATCCATTAAGAATCTTTATTATCGATCGCTGATTAGCACAGAATGGTACCTCCCCGGAGATTATACTAATTCGTTAGCTCATGCCTCACAATTCCCATTCGCCGTAAACGGCTACTAAGAAACCTTATCTCAACAATCGAAAAACATCTGTCCGTATATTTTTACTCGACATACCTAAAACGAGGACTCGAATAAAAACGGACCACTTAAGGCCGAAAGAATATCACTCAATGCTCGCTATATTTTTCAAAGCTTCTCTTCACATTCTGTTTTTATCCTACTTGACTCGTAATGTGGTGAATTCATACATGAACAATCGCGATCTCGAGTGTTCTTGGGTTGTGTGGGGGTAAGGGGGGAAAGGGGGCGTTTTTCCTTCTTTTACAACATTCGGGGGTGGATGGGGGATAGCGGATGAGGAAGGTGTCGGCTTCAGGCGACCCGCCCGGATGTCTTTAAGGCGCGGTCATCCCGAATTACGTTGCGTCAGGAGTTTATTTCAATGTGGCTGACCGATTTAATTTTAGTGGCAGCTAGTGGGATTGTTTTAAGGGTTTTTTATAGCGTGTCGTGTTAGAAGATGGTGTCGTCGTAAAAAGACCGCTATTTACCTGGTGATACGTTTGCGACGCTAAGTTGTGTTGTTGATGAAATTGAACGGAACTGAAGGAGAAACAATGTTAGGTACAAGTGTTAAAATACCATCTTAGACACAATTTGCATGGTCCTCAAAAATTAGATCGTGAATGTGAGAGCCATGTGAGAAAATATCTAATATTATGAGTAGATTACTGCACTAGATTCACCATTCATTCATCTAGATTAATTTTACGAAAAACAAAATGACGTGTAAAAGTTATATTTACATATAACCAAGATTTGCAAAAATAATATAATTTTTTATTTTGTTATTTTATCATAACACGACCTCATACCTTTATGCTCACATTATCTTTTATAGAACATCGGGCACGCCGCAATTGCGGCGGTAAGACCCCTCTTTGAGGAGTGGCTAGATCGGCGTCACGGCGTCCTGACCTACCGCATGACGCAGGTCCTCACCGGACACGGAAGTTTCGGGAGGTACCTGTGTCTGATGGGTAAGGAAGAGACGCCTGGGTGTCACCACTGCGAGGGTCGCCCTGAGGACACAGTCGAGCACACGGTGCAGGACTGCCCAGCTTGGGCAGAGCACCGACGTGTCCTCACGGCGACAATAGGCGGAGACCTCTCGCGCCCGGCCTTGGTCGAGGCCATGCTGCGGGGCGAGAGGGAGTGGGAAGCGGTCGCCTCCTTCTGCGAAGCAGTCATGCTTTCGAAGGAGGAGGCGGGCCGCGTGAGGGAGAGGATGGCGTCCTCCCTCCAGCCCAGCCGCAGTGGTAGACGCCCACGGCGTCGGACGTCGGCCGACGATCTCCGGCCACCGTAGGCGCGGGCATGCGGACAGCGAGTAAAGGGCAACTCGCTGTCCGACCATGGACCATGCCCGGGTCGACGGCGCGTCGTGTTCCACGCGCGCCTCAAAGAGCGTCAGCAACATGACGAGGCCCCCTCTGCAGAGGGCCGAAGCCTGCCGGGGTCGTGGGACTCATCCCGTTACCGTGGCCCCGGTATGTAAAGGGTTATTGAAGGAACACCGTGGATTTTAGTCAGTAAAAGTCTGACAGTCCCTCCCACCCTGCCCGGGGTGGGAGGACTTATTTGATAATTTTACCACGTTAAAAAAAAAAAAAAAATCTTTTATAGAACATAACTTTTGAGACAAAAAACAAAACAATTCATTTCAACCAGCCTTACTTGGGTACCTCGTCCGGGAGGAACCGCGTCGAGCCACATCGTTGAAGTCTTACTCACAACGAAATCCTCCTACACAAGTTAAGGAGTACTGTGTCTCTGAGAGCGCTCTGAAACTGAAGAAAAAATACAAAAAACCGAGCTATTAACGAGTATATAGTAAGTATGCAAAATTCAGCTACGGTACCCTAAAATCACAGGTAAGCAGCAATGTAGCATAGGTAAGCAAAATTATGCCAAATTTGTCACTCTTTATTAGGTATATCTTTCTTATAATTTTAACACAACTTACACTCAAATGAATGGTGATATTAGTATATAAAAATATAACATCTGACATACTGCTCAAATTATTTTTTATAGTTCAGCAGTTCGTACATTATTTTGTTTGTTACGTAACATTGTATCTAATAATGAAATGAAATAATGAAATAATGATAATGAAATAATGATGTTTATTTTGCAAATGGGTTATAAATAACACTTATACACGTCATTTTTTTTTTTCGTAATTGTAAACTAGATGAGGCCAGTGTTTCCTAACTGACTACTCTGAGAAGAAACACTGTTCGAAACAAACTCAGAGGTCAACGTCTCTTTTAAAGTCCATACAATGTGTAGTAATCAAATCATATGAGAGCCATGTAGGTTTATGCCTGTGGCGCCCTTTAAAGGACAGAATCATACAGATTTGAGCAGGTCCGTCCAAACAGTGCAAGAATTTGTCAAATATCGCGTAGCTCAACTTATATCTTAAGGAGCTTCAACGATTTGACGAACAATACCAAAGTTAGGACATTTGGGTGGGCCGTATAAAGCACTCAAACTGCCAGACAGTGCGGTAATCTATTAAAAATATTTGTTGTTATCGCACATTGCTCTCACATTCAGAATAAAGTTTTTGCTATTACAAAAAATACATTACTTGAAAAAAATAATAATATTGTCATTTTCAACCGACGACAAAAAGAGGAGGTTATCAATTCGACGCGTATTTTTTTTTTCTTTTTTATGTATGATCACCGATTACTCGAAGACGGCTGAACCGATTTGGAAAATTCTTTTTTTGATTGAAAGGGTATACTTCGAAATCGGTCCCATTTTTAGAAAAGTCAGGATCTGATGATGGGATCCTGGAGAAATCGAGGGAACTCTTCAAATATTATAGGCACACCTATTACGTTTTGGGTATTTATTATAGTAACTTGTGCAGTTGCTCTCAAAAAGTACCATTTGAGGAAGTGGTACTGATGATGAAGACCACAGATGGCCGCCGAAACTACTCAATAAGAAGTATTGAGTGGATTGCGATTCGATTACTTGAATATGGATGTTAAGCACTTTATGCTCGTCACAATGCATATGGTGATGTAGAGCCGATGGTGAAGTACCAGGAGAACTCCTCAACAATTAACGGCCCAGCATTGGGAAAAGCAATATTTTGTAAAAGGTTATAAGTAGTTGACATTTAGGCTCTTGTAACTAGGTAAATTAAAATAGACCAACTAAAAAGAGTGAAATAAAAACTTTTTACCAAAAAATTAAACCGACTCCCAAAAACATTGTAAAGTGAAAAATAACTTTAATTTCGGAAGTCAGTGCCAAAAACGAAAATACAAAACTAAAGACACCGACTACAGAAATTAAAGTTATTTTTCACTTTACAGTGTTTTTGGGAGTCGGTTTAATTTTTTGGTAAAAAGTTTTTATGTACAAACAAAATTAAAAGTGATAAAGTAAATAAAAAATTAAAAGTATATTCTATTACTTGAAAAAGTAAATAATGTTGTCATGTAAAATGTATATATGAAATAATCATAAAAAAATGAATATGTAATAAGAAAAAACAAAAAACAAACAGAATTACAACATAAATGTAATTGGACCAGCTCAATCCCAAGCATTTTTGTCAGCAAGATAGTCTTTGACAGAATAAAAAGCTTTCTGGCAAAGCTTCTGCTTCACAAACGATTTAAATTTATTTAGGCTTAGTTCTTGGATATGACTGGGAAGTTTATTGTAAAAGCGTATACATTGACATCTAAATGAGCCCCCAATTTTCTTGAGCCTAGTTGAAGGAACAATAAATGTGTGCTTATTCCTAGTATTTATATTGTGGATATCGCTGTACTTTTTAAATATATTTTTATTTTTATGAGCATATAAAATATTTTCATAGATATATTGACAGGGCACAGTCATTATATTAATATCTTTAAACTTATCTCTGAGGGAGCATCTAGGACTTAATTTATATATTGAACGAATAGCCCTTTTTGCCTAACGTGAGGCATCGTAAACTTTATACATTTCGTTTTTTTTTTTCATTCAGAAGAAGATTATTCACATTAAACCAATGTACTATTTTTGAAAGGGCGTTATTAATGTCGTCATAATCCGGTTGCTGACGTTTAATTTTAAATAGGTTACTTTTAGGTACGCGTGCTCCATCTTCGACCACATGATGTGGTCACTTACCATCAGGTGAGATGGTGGTCAAACGCGAACCTATTTTTAATAAAAAAAAAGAAAGTGAAGTGTCGTCCGCAAATAACACAATTTTATTGTTATCCTTTATGAGGTAAGGCAGGTCATTTATATAAATAAGAAACAAAAATGGTCCAAGAATTGATATCATTTAAAAACATTTAATTTGTTCGTTTTTTAAACATTTTAATTGGTTACGCATGGTATCAAATCTAATTGCCTGTGCGATAGTGCATGTTGATTTTAATATAGGTATGCATAGGTATTAATTGTACACCAAAAGTACATTGACAGGAAACTTAAAAGACTTTTAGTAAATACATACTTACTGAAATTCAGCCCGTCCTGATTTTTCATTCGCCAGTCCTTTTTAAGTTAAGTACCTACTTGTAGCTTAACTAAATTCAACAAACTAACTTGAGTCTTGGCAGCCCTGTACTAGACATAACTTAGAGCTTCTATGTAGTAACTAAGCAAGTAACTGAAGTTAGAAGTTTAACGTAAGAGCCATTGTATACAGCCAGATAGTTTAAACTGTGGTCGTGAGTAAGTGGGTGGAGTACCATTGAGTTACTTAGTGTTATTGCTTTTCCTATGTGCTCACGTTGTACTGCAGCTGTGTGAACGCTTTGTCAGGATTTTCATATACCTATATTACAGAATTTCATTCATAAGATATCGATAAGTAACTAAAATAATTCTGACATTGAGACAGATCATGAGACAAAACAATCTTTGTTTTTCCTGAGATGAGGTGACGTTTTTTTTTTGGAATTGACTATGGCTTTCTTGAAAAAAATTGTTCGTCAATATGAAATTAGTTTTGAAAATAGAATCACACGTTATTTGTAAAACACTTACTATTCACTCTTCTAAGTAGTAGTTCAAGTTAGTAGGTATATGTCTAGAAGTTATCGCGATCTGCGATAAGACCGCCGTTATAATCATAGGTTAAGTAATAAGTTTAGTTTTAGTGTTAAAATTTTGTATCTGTATAGTTTTCTATCTATTTATCTATCAAATCTTTCCGCAAAAAACGTACTAGATGTCATAATTGTTGTCATATTTTTAGATTCAGTGATAAATATACCCCTTATTCAACCTAAGACATCCAAGTACTAGTTACATAACTTTTATTACTCTTCCCTGACATTACTAAAATTAAACATCCGAATCACCCAACCGCATCTCTAACATAATGTTTCAGCCACATTAACCACAACACAAGTTGAGAGCATAAAATTAATTAACTAGAGTCCACTTGTTATCCGGAGTCCTCTTCGGTCCACAGAGACCAGGCAATTACATTAACAGCCGATATAAAAGTGGAATGATAATGTGGGTGGAGTCTCTGATTTTCGAGAGGTCACCGCATCCCAATGAGATGGGGAGGCTGAGGGCAGCACGCGGTATGTGCCACTCATGTAACAGGATGTTATTTTAAGTTTAATGTGAGATCGTTTGGAATAGAAATTGAACGGAAAACCGTTTCGTGAAAAGCCTTTGATAAGAAAACGAAGCTATGAATCTGAAATCAGTATCGCATAATAATAGACACGATTACTGACGAGCAGTCGAAATTTTTTATTATTTTATAAGCATAAAACAAGCATAATATAACCAGGCTTTGGTTGTAGAGCGGTAAAAACCGCGTTTGTGCCTACTCGCTGGTATGATCAGATCAAGACGATATCAGGACGACTTATGTATGAACTCTATCCTGAGAAGAAACGAAGAGAGAGAGGATTGGAAGCAGCTCAACAAAGAGTCTATGAAAGCTGTCCAGGAGAGGTTTCTTTTTCGGGGGGAAATCTTTAAATGACTTTCTAGGTGGAACGGAAAGGAAAGTCAAGTTTCTACTGACTGAACAAAACCCACTAAGTTATGTTGCCCTTGCGTCCGAAGCCACAGTGTCTCGTTAGAAAATTCTCGCAATCCTAGCAGAAAATGAGCTCATCGAGCCCCGTCATTGAAATGAAATATTTATTTTGTAAATTGGTTATAAATAATACTTTTACACGTCATGTTTTTTTTGCGTGTTTAGTTCAGCTAGATGAGGCCGGTATTTCCTAACTGACTACTCTGAGAAGAAACACCGAAACAAACTCAGAGGTCAAAGTCTCTTTTAAAGTCCAGACAATTTGTATTTGTATATGAGAAGCATGTAGGTTCATGTCTGTGGTATTCTTTTGAGGAAATAACCACGCAAATTTAAGCGGACTTGTCCAGACAATGCAAGCATTTGTCAGTTATCGTGTAGCTCAACTTAGAACTTAAGGAGCTCAACAATTTGATGAACAATACCAAAGTAAGGACATTTGGGTAGGCCACACAAGTACCTATACATTGTCCTCTCATTTACAATAATGAAATAATTATATTAAAAAAAAAAACAACAAACAAAAACAAAATTAATAGGTATATACAATACTTGAGAAAGCAAATATTTTAATCAATCGGAATAAAAAATCAATCATCAATCAAAATTTTTAAAATAAATAAAAATATAATATAAAAAAAATAAGATGCTCCAGTGATAACTGGAGCATCTCATTCCCAATCCTTCTTGTTCTCAATAATAATCTTTAATTGTGTAAAAAGCTTTCTGACATAGCTTACGTTTTATAAATAAATTGAATTAAAATTTTCAGTACAAGCTCAAGTTTGAGTGATAAACACTATGATATGATGCAGAAGATACGCAATTTAAATATACGTACATACTACGTAGTAGGTATGAATGTTCACACGTCATTATCATCATTGACAGCTTTGTTCCAATCATTGATTACCATCAATGAATCAACGTCCGAGTTTATTATAAGCCTTTTTATTAGCGTGTCGATGGCAAGAATGTTTTATATAAGATTGATGGACTATTTTCTCGATACAAAATTCCTTTCCCAATGTTGTATACCGTGTTTTCCCACAACTGAATACTGTTTTCAGTGACTACAGCGCCGGTAGGTGAGCCAGCGGCTAAGTGGCATGACTATTCATGGAAAAACCGCGGCGTTTCATTACTGAGAGTCGAGCCAACGTTTATTTTAACTTTACGGTGAAACCAGAATTTTCAGCCAAGCGCCGGCGCTATGCGACACTTGATTGTTGGTTAAGAAATGAAAAAGATGGGAGTTTTCTTAGTTTGTAAGCCTGTAAATATGTGTGCTGTTACAATTTATGAGATGCAATATTATCATGATAAATGACAAATGCTTGCACTGTTTGAACAGGTCTGCTCGGATCTATGTGTATCTTCCCTCAATAGAGTACCACAGACATAAACCAACTCGGTTCCCATGTGATTTGATCAGTAGGTACGGATTGTATGAACTTCAAAAAAGACTGACCTCAGATGTGAAAAAATTAAGCGTAAAATTGGTATCAATCACAATTTTCAAAATAAATATCATGATTTCTCCAAAAGCTCCAGAGCCTTGAACACCGACGACGAGTTGCAAGTCTATCGGTTTTCTATAGGTTACATTTCGGGGAGTGTGCGATGGAATTACACAATCTAATTCAGCCAAGCCCGTTCCATTATCGGACTACGAGACAAACGGCGAAGCGCCACCGTTACATGGTGGACATCCCACCCATACGCACAAAACGTTTTGGGAATACCTTCATTGTGCGTACGGCTAAGGAGTGGAATTCCCTGCCGGAGTCTGTGTTTACCGACAGCTACAACCTAGGAGTCTTTAAGTCCAGAGTGAATAGGTTACTTTTAGGTAAGCGTGCTCCATCTTCGACCACATCATCACTTACCATCAGGTGAGATAGTGGTCAAACGCGAGCCTATTTTCAATAAAAAAAAAAAGATTTATTTGTTATTTTATGGTATTAGTTGTAGTTAAAGGTTTTTGTTGGTTAATAATTATATATTATACTACATAGGTAGGGGAGAGCGGGGTTGGTGTTAACGGAGGTAAGAATTAACAAGCTTATTCCCGCCAAACGTGAAGACATAAAAATATGATACTCGGTTTAGAAATACTATATACACAGCTGAACATATCCTGACTTGTCAGTTGTCAGCCTTCCCTCTATTGTAATAGTTGTGCGAAGTGACCTCGGATTAACAGGTAAGCGAACTTTTTGTGCTTTGCAATAAATTGATTTAAGATTTATTTATTCGCTGAATCGAATTAAAGTTTATACTAAATCAAACTCTATTTTATCGACATTAACACAATGTTATTTGTTTATGATTATTTCGACTATTTAATTTTCTGTAATTAATTAAGTAAAAAAAGTGTCCTTGGGGCTAAAATTAACAAATTGAGTGGGGTAAGTATTAACATGTTAATACTTACCCCGTATGTACGTATACGTCACCCTTTACATGTGTATGGTAGTAATCGAATGTTTTTTTTTTTTACAATAAGTATGTTTTTTTACAGAATGAGAAACTACATAAGAAAGAGTACAAGAGGGTAGACCATCTTGTACTCTTTACCTCAAGAAATTTTTGAGCTGTCAGTTAAGGAAATTCCAAGAACCCCATAGTACTTTTGTATAATCTTCAACCGCTAGATGTTGGTGTATATGGACCGTTGAAGCATTTTATATTAGCCGACAGCAAACAAACTGGATGATTAATCATCCCGGAGAAACAATGACCATCTATAACCTCCCTTGAATTGTGAAAGAAGCATTTCCTCTGACATTCACTCAAAACAATATCATCAACTTATTAAAAATGCTGGCATTATACCTTGCAATGAATATGTATTTTAAGACTGCAATTTTGCACCATCAATTGTTATTGATTGTCCCAATCTAAATACTGTTTCGTTAAAAAAAACTATAGATCACGTCTGCCCGAAGATACTTCTATCAATCCAGAAGAAAATGACTACTAAATTTAGAATCCATAAATCAAAATTATAAGTAATATGCCTATTGATATAAGTATTTTGGAGATTATATATCAAGTATAAAATGTGTGAGGACCTTCAAATATGCCAGGATGACAGTGAAGAAGATGCTCGCTTCTGTTCGGTTTGCTCCGAGGCTTCTATGCATTTTATGCAAAACGACTAATATTACTTGTGTTAGATGTGACACCATGACGTATATATGCCTCAATTGTTTCTCAGATAATAAGAAATTGTATTCCAGATAATTATTGCCTGATTTAGGGTATTCCCACCTAAAATAAACTGAAAAACTATTGATGTTTTTCTATGAATTCAGTACAAATTAGATTAATATTAATTACACTATACTTTTTTAACTTAATAAGATATCTCAATTTAAATTAAGTTTAAAGGCTGTGTATTAACATTTGTAGCATTAAAAATCTTTAAACTGGGACAATTATTGATAAATAGTGTACATTTCATAGAGTATACTGATTTGTTGTACGTTATTGAAACATTTTAAGACTGTTGACACTGAAAAGTTTATGTTACTTTTAAGTATTAAGTTCAAAGTATTTGTAATAATGTTTGTTACCTAAAACTACCTTTACACTCAGTGATGGTTAATTAGTGTAGATTAAATAGAATTTACTAGATACATTCTTTCAGTTCATGTCATAAAAAGTACTGATTTCTCAGATCTTAAAGACAATAAAACATTTTGATTAATATACATACATGATATTTTGTTTCAATATTTGATATAATTTTAGTCTCTGTTAATAATTGCCCCTTACGTTAATAATTACCCCAGCTCTGTTAATATTTACCCCAGATAAGGGGTAAGTATTAACAAATGACTTTTTTGGTTTTGACGACTCTGTTTCTGAAAGTACTTACCTAACTGATGAATTTTATTACTAATATCATAGCTCAATAATCAAAGTATGCTATGCATAAAATTTAAAACAAAAAAGTTCATTGAAATTGAAAATATAAACTATAATATAAAATTTGTTGCTAATTTTATTTTCAATTGGATGGAGATTTTGACATTCAACTACAGTACCTAATAGAAGGTATCTAACTGTGCTAACTTGGTCAGAGTATAAGCTTATTAAGAAAACAGTATTAAAAAAAACTTTCTTTTTACTTTACTATTCTTGTCCAAAGTAAACAACGTTGTCGACACAACACATCAATCCTTCTAAAAATCACAAACTATTCCGCGTGGTCGACATTCACAGCTGAACACGCTATTCAAATGGGGATGAAAATACGGGGGATGAAGTCAGGGGATGAAAGTAGCAAAAACCCCAGGCCCGTCTCATTACCATAGTCTGCGGTAACTTCGCGAGAGATGTTAGAAGCAAGACTTTGAAGAAAATTGCAAAATATACTAAATTAAAATATAAAGTATTTTTTAATCTTTTCGCTTGGATTGGTTTTTGAAGTAAATAGAAATGTTTACGTGATCATAACGGGGGTGATATTGGCACCTTGATGAGATCTGCAAAAGCATAATATAGTCTTGAGACGGTTTAGTTAAATAACATAATGCGCCATCGTAATATGGTGGACATCTCACCCATACGCACAAAACATTTAGGGAATACTTTCATTGTGCGTACGGCTAAGGAGTGGAATTCCCTGCCGGAGTCTGTGTTTCCCGATAGCTATAACCTAGGAGTTTTTAAGTCAAGAGTGAATAGGTTACTTTTAGGTAAGCGTGCTCCATCTTCGACCACATCATCACTTACCATCAGGTGAGATGGTGGTAAAAAAAAAACAACCACAACGTTCCCACTGATCACACAGGACTCCTTTCTATAATTTGGAATGGACTGTAATCCACCATGCATGGGTTTTTCGCACGGTTGTCGCATGTCTTCAGATTATTCGGTCTTGGGACATGTTTGTTTCCTCACGAAATAAATAATATTAATTTAATAAAGTACCTATTCAATGAACCATTGTGACAAATTATTTCTTAATAATTCGGGGGACAAATTATTTCTTAATAAATCTACTTAAGATTATAGTAACAAATTGTTTCACATAAACAGTGGTCTCAGAACTAGACGGCGCTTGTATCTCGTGGCCGGAGTTGCGTTAACGATAAATGAATTAAAAAATGTTAGTTTATAAACTTTTTTCATAGAATATTAGTATAAGCCCGATCTTCTTCATCAGTCATTAAGATTAGGTATGTTTTGTCAAAAAAATCTCACTTAATATAAATTACTCATTAACTTGATATGGTTCTACTTGAAACCACTAAGAATAATAAAAACCTGAAATGTTAACCTAGGTTTTGGCAACTATTAAGCCAATGATTGGAAAAATACCTCGCCTATTGTAACATCCTCCAGTAAAAAGCCACCGTGGCCAATGTCACATCCAAACTCCATGTAAAGTATATACCTCCCTTCTCGTAGGTGCTCCCAGCTCAGTAAAAAGCAACTTCAGGCGGCTGCCAAGGACAGGCCACTTGTCATAAACTAACTCCATGATAAATCGACACCAGCGCCATCTCGCGCCTGTTACTTATTGTTCCCTTACACACCCTACCAACATCAGAAAACTACCCTAAAACGTCAAGATAAACGTAATTGAACCTTATTATGAAAACACTAAGGTTGAGTCTTGAGTTTGTTAGTGGTATTGGTGGTTGGCAAAATGTGCTACTTTAAGGGTGATCCTGTGGTGAATCTGCAGTAATGGCCGTGGTTATGTCATCGTTATGATAAATACAGTATTTAATTATGTCTGTTAGTAAGTTCTTTCGGCTTATGCTTGTTCTTAGTTAAGGCCATGGCGAGGTACTGCCCTGTTGGAAAAAGGGCCAATATACAAGGCGGTATTAACATATTATATAGATAGGAACAGCCAGCATATCGACCAGTGTAAAACCTCTGTAAAAGAATTGACAATAAGACTTCGGACCATGCCTACTATACAGATTCAGATACAGAATGAGTTTGATCATTTACTTTCTTGTTAAATAGGCTAACCATCTAAGCTAGGCTAGCTTCTAGGCTAAGTACAGATACAAACGTTTTTACATAAAAAAATAGTTAATTGTATTTAGTATTCCTAATTTTCCTTTTCTCTGTATAGTCAATTAATTAACTAATTACGACTCGCTAGCACACTGATAAGCCCTAAGAGGCTTTCGTGTATGGCAAAACATTTTTTTTTAATTTATTCTCTAATGTGTATTGGATAAAATAAATAAATAAATAAATCTTGTTAGCACCACCTCCTGTGGTCAAAAAACATGGTTTTAATAATCACCAGCCAATATGGTTCATACATTTTTTGTGGTCTTCTTAATCAGAAAGCCCCAAAATTATTTATAAGAAAAACTAATCAAAATACTAATTATGAAATAAATCATCCAATATTCTTAGCATCAATATTAAACTTTCTCCAAAAATGGGTGCACACGTTTTTGCTGCTACCTCTGAAAACAAAACCCGAATGGAGCCGATCGTAACTGATTATAATTTCGATCGGTATAATATTAATATCAAATAAACAAAAACGGAATCACGGCTCGGACCATTCGTCACAGCAGCGGTGTAATCCATCTCCAATTTCTCCGTATATTTTGCCTAACCATTATTTAGTTCCGCCGTTCGTCGCTAGATGGCGCTCTACCTAATTTATTATGTATACTGATGACCCCCCGTAATGAGGCTCAGGCTTTATTCCAGAGGTTTTCCTAAAGAAAATTTGGCAACACAAGTTAGTTAGATTAAGCGTAAGAATGGCTTGATAAGAACGGATGGTTTTCTGCGAAATGGTTTTGTTGGCCATTAAGTTTTATGTTTTAATTTGCTTCGCGGTTGATGGTGTTTTCAAATTCGTGTGGTTTCTGCCTTCAAAACTTAAAATTGGCTGTTATTTTACTGAAAGGTACCTCAGTGCTGCATCTTGGTGTATTTTTACGAGTATATAAAAGTTCTCATCTCCAAAATATTTTCTTTTTCGAGTTACCTACCTAGTTGACTAGAACTGTCACATAGAATAAGTTAACGTATATTTAGCTAAATATCCCGCTTTTAAAAACATGTCATAAGAAAATAAACGCTCGACGTATCCTATAAAAATGTAAATAATAAAACATCATTATCGTTCAAGCGTTAACATTGAGTCTCTTTGACAAACAGCAGGGGATGTTGCCAGAGCAAACACTTGACCGGACACGGGATGGCCATAAATAAAAAAAACAAAAATATTTACACGTCAATAGATACCGTTACTTCGAAGTATTGCACCGATATCAATATTATACGGACCTTTTTACTTTTAGATGGTAATGACGCGCGAGCGAGTGGAGAGAAGTAAAGAAAACAGAGGGGTTTAGAGGGAAATTTAAACTAGTTTTCACGTGTACCTTTGAGAAGGAGATTTTTATACGAATAAATAGAGTGTAAACGTAATAATTATAGAAAATAGCGGCGCGTGGTGTTGCATTTATGTTACATATAAATATGTATATTTCTTAGATGATAGGAATGAAAGATTTTTGTGGTCAGACAGCGTGATAAAAATTTGCCAAAAATTAGTAAAAATTTAGAAGTGGTAGGGATGATTTTCTTTTTTAAAAAACGCTGCCCCATACTTGCAATTTCTCCTATATAGTACCAGAGTTCGAACAACTATCTGTGGACTATATAAACATTTGTTAAGTATGGGAATTGAACTGGCGATATTTCGCGCACCAGTCAATCGGCCAGCCACTCCAATACCCGCGTTGTTAAAAAAATTATTTATAGTACAAAAGCCTAAACAGTTATTTAAGGTGAGTAATTTGATAAGAAACTTGATTATTTAGATAAATATATAAACGTGAACTCTTGCTGCTTTAGAATTGAATTGAGTAGAATAACAAATGTTAGCATATGTTTCAGAAAACGTAATATATTGACGCTGGTTTTCCCTAAAACATCTCAGATAACCAGAATAAACAAAACCACAACAATACGAGTCAATACTTGATAAATTACTCGAATGGCCGGAGCCAATCCATCTTGTTTCCGAATTAGAGAAACACTCAGTCCCCTGCGTTACGTATGCACCCTGCTACTGGCCACCGGCCAGGGTAAGGAAATAAAGGAAAATTTATACCAACCGTTATATTTTATTGTTATTACCTTATTCTTTTTATTTTATCAATTTTTCCTTCGGCCATTTATTGATAAAACTCGCCAGGGGAACGAAGCTCTGTTTTGGGAATATAAAAGGGTTGGGATGTGTTTCATTTGCATGGATTATTTGAAGTGGATGAATTGTTTCGGTAGTCGTGAAATACTGTTTTCAGATAAAGGTACTTACTTAAACAGATTAGGAATAAGCTATTTTTTTTTCAACGGACAAGGAAAACTAAATGTGGCGTTGGTTTATATTTATAATATGTGTTTTCCAGCTCCAGCCAAAATGAAATAAAATATTTTATTTTGTAAATTGATTACAGATAACACTTTTACACGTCATTTTTTGCAATTTTAAGTTTAGCTAGATGAGGCCGGTGTTTCCTAACTCCCTACTCTGAGAAGAAACACTGAAACCAACTCAGAAGTCAACATCTTTTATAAAGTCCATACAATTCGCAAGTACATCAAAATTGCTCTTTGTAAATATATTAAGTATATAATGTACTTAATTTTATTTACTTACTAAATGTCTAGTTTTAATTCTTACAGGCTTTAATTACACTGCACTGCAACGTAAACCACCCACAGGGAGTATTGGCAGGCAGTTAATTACCAGCAATTAACAGCCACCTCAGTCCCCTGGCGTGACGCGAATCCGCGACCGTCTACTAATCCTATTTCTTATCTTTTACACGCTAATGTCTTACCATTTGCATTCCGTTACTTGCAAAAGGCTGGAGAAAATTTAAGGTTGTGCATAATGTTGTTAGACTTTGAGTCTTACCCTGGATGTGGGGAAGTTTTTAATATTTATACATTGTAAATTTTAATAATTATAATAATAGCTATTTTAATATAAACACAGAATATAATAAGCTATTTCCCATTTGTAAAATTATACCAATAGATAAACGAGTAGATTATTTGGTAGGACTGAAATATGATTATAGTGATGAATACAAGTTAATGTTAAAAATACGTAAGTACAACACACGTAGGAGAAAAAATAAAAAAAATTATACGGTAAAAGGACATCTAAGTATTTGGTACGTCAAGTATTTAACAAAATAGAATTATTAAGAGAAAAAATAAAAATAACTAAAGGAACAAAAAAAATAATTAAAAAATACTTTGGAATGATCATATAGGTAATTAACACATTGTTACTGTGAGATTATAGATTATAGATTTAGGATTATATTGGAACATTATATTGTGTAGAAGTAATTAGAATGGTTCATTAATATATAAAGAGCGCCTCTCGCCATCAAACGTAAAAGTTTGACGAGTTTAGATTTAAGTGATACCTTTGTATATAAATTAATTTATAATTTAACTAAATAAATAAAAAAATGATAATAACTAGCAGTCGCGTGGAGATTTGCCTTCGTGCACTTTAACAGGATACTTCTACACCACTTAGAACTTTCGAAGATTATCGCCTTTAAACAAACAAATAAACAAACTATTGGACTTCTTAATATTAGTATAGATTTTGTTTATAAAGAGAAATAGCAATGTGGATAGAATTCACATTACTAGCAATCTTGTTTAACCCCTCCAACTAAGCTAAATATGCTTGTGTCTGGAGTGGGTTCACGTCAATAGTGTAATGTGTAATTTCGAGAGGTCGCGGATTCGAACCGGGTGGGGTTCTTACTCTCGATCACAAGTCCAACACCTTAACCATTAGGCTATTGACGCTTATGTACATAAATGTACTTTAATTTAATCTCTTTGCTTATAATATGTACTACTAACATAAGATAATATGTTTAACATAATATGGACTGTGATGTCTGTATTCAACTGAGTGCAACTTGCTGGTTGGCTCCGTACAGTTGTTGGACTATAATAATAATAATATAAAAATAAATTTTATTTCATTGTATTATATTGTATTGTCATGTAACAAAATTATATGGCAAACAGTATGTGGTGAAATCATTGTACAGTGTAGCAACCAAACATCACACTGATTCCCAAACTGAGACGAACTCGTATTTCGGGATTCGGTGGCTCTATACTCTAGTGTCATTACAATAATTATGACTCAAGCATTTGCAACATTGAAATCTCTTAATTAAACTTGTTTATACTTATTCAACTATTTCTTAAAACTATTATATTCTATTGTATTCACTGTCTATTTTATTTATCAAATAACAT
The DNA here is from genome assembly GCA_943138885.2 of Tholera decimalis. NCBI lineage: Eukaryota > Metazoa > Arthropoda > Insecta > Lepidoptera > Noctuidae > Tholera > Tholera decimalis. Next base: position 1,184,067 of record OW964552.2, on the reverse strand, counting down.
GAGCTTTTCTGTCTCTTCGTAATTTAAGGACTTAAGACAATTACTTAGTTTAATTTTCACTTTACAGAACACAATTTACCAATACTAAAGACTCAGACTCAGACTCAGGGTAGTCGAATATCATAACCAAAGGAAATACAGGTAATAAATGTGTTGTTACTCAATCAAATTTTACAGTAAAAATTACACATTATAGAAAACTGGAAAGTTAGGTAGATCATAATTCTTTCGTGGCAACCCTGCCACAAATTAAGAGGATTTAACAAAAAAAGCTTACATTTGGCGGAAGCAAGCGATGCTAATTGCGGTGGGGCGCGACGTTGATATGGTAATGCACAGCGCCCTCTCTTAGTAGGTAGACGAACTAGTAATGCACTTTGATTTGTTTCGCGCTAGATTATAAAGGATTGCATTAATTTATGTTGCTTGTGATTTAAAAGGTTTGCTCAGAGGCTTGTTGCTACTTCAATTCTTTGGCATGATTCAAATAGATATTTTAAATAATTTATTGATAATTCTTAAATGATTTGATTTAACAGAACCTACCTAACAGAAACATTGTACCGAAAAGTTTTGCATCACTACTTCACTTGTCTATTATAAGATTACGCAAACCATATAGACTTGGTTTATTAATAACTATGTCCTCGCAACATGATTTATTGTGCGATAGACATATACCACCAAGAAAATATTAAATGATTTACTGTTTCTTTCACAAAAAATCAAAAGTTAAGAAACCCTAATCACCACGTCAGTGTATCCGGTGGACACATTAGATGCCACGTTTTTACTTTTAATTATTTCGGCCATTATTCAAATTAGGAATACGTATCAATTCGCGCGCCGTAACTTTTCAATTTTGGGAACGTTACAGAATATATTACGGAGGCGTCAAGATGGAAATTAATAAATGGGAAAATTAAAAACGGACCAACCTGAGGGACGGACAAACAGAAAGTTTTTAAAAATTACTCTAATATATTCGAAAAATTAGAAAAATGGTGGTGGGAGCCGACGACCGCCGATCATTGAAGCTTGAGTAAGGTTGAGGTTTTAAATTAAATGGGGATATTGTGTATCAGAAAAGTTTTGCAGATTAGCATTTAAAGAAAGGACCATCTCAGCTTTGTTTGCAATGAAAGTATAAACAGCAACCAGCAGTAACACTTACCTAGGATCATGTATATACTGGAAAGGGTGATTAATGAATGTAAAAAAATTAAAGGGATGATTAGTTTTCGGGTTTAATGTTAAGTTCTGTTTGTTCTGTTCTGTTCTGTTAAGCATTTCTTTTGAGCTCGCAATATGTTCTTCCTGAACTAATTAGATCTAGTAGTTTATAAAAGCGAATCAAAACTTCAGAAACAGCTATTCAAAAATTTTAAGCAGACGTGAGACATAAATTCATCAGAGCATGTCTGTAACTCCGCACTAACGGACAGTCGAAACCAAACCGTCTGTTTTATATTCACGGGGAGTACGACCACTAAACTGGACGACCATAACCGTAGATTAAGAATACTTAACCGTTTACTGTGCAATCGGGCGCTATTGTTTGGCATTCCTTCGCTTGTGTCAAGAATTACTGTGATTAGTGCGCTTTGAACTATACAATTGGGTTGGTTCGTTATTGATGCAAAGGTTTGTGTTTGTTTGAGCTTTTCAACGTCTGTCCTCTTCTTTATCATTAGAACTTAAACAGGATATTTACCATGCGTATTTATTGTTTCGAGTTCATGCTCATCCGTGATCATGACGCTTGCAACAGTGCCGAAATATCGGAAACTCGAAACAAGAAATACACATGGTAAATATCCCGTTTTATGTTCTAATCATACTTACTGTCTTCTTCTCTGTTATTGTAACATCTTAATGTTGTCTTATCCTATAAGATTCCCTATAAGAGACCCTTTTCTGGATACGCATCCATATGACTGGCCTTTTGGTGATGCCTCAACTGGCACTTCGTCGCCGACGTCAATTGCATTGCCAATTATTGAAGTCACATGACGCTCTATTTCAAGTTTATTAATTACGGTGCCTTTCTATTAACCATTCATAGTTTCTCTATTTTTTTCACAAATATCATAATATTCAATTGTCACCGTAAGGCCGGTCGCACACAGGCCGCGCACCCGCGTACCGCGCTCACACCGGCCGTTCGCGCGGCGCATACATTTGCATATGATTTCATATCCAGTGAACAGGGGAATAAAATTAGACGCACATGGCGAGCTTTTTTTAAAACCCTTGTTTTTACGTTTTTTCGTATCTGTTTCGCTGTCCAACGGTCGGTTATGTTTCAGTTTTTGTTTTGGACACTATTTTTGAAGTTTATTTGGGCAATTAGGTCTAATCTTCTTATTTAAAACAAAATAAATAAAATGGAATAGACCCGTTCATATTTTATTTAGTTTTGCAATAGCTAAATGTCTTGCCTCGGAATTTGGATTATTAAATAATTTATTAATTAAATTTAGCACTCCTCATTTTAATTAAAGCTTGTAAAGTCCTTCCAAAGGATGTCTGGAAGATATCGCTCTCAGTGATAAGACCGCCATTGTAACCAGAAATATTGTTATTTAGGTACCTATGTCTCAATTTTCGGTGTACAATAAAGTATATTTTATCTATATATTAAAATCAGTATAAACACTTAATAGGATTGGGTGCCTGATATTTTGAAACTAAATAAAAACAGATATACGTTGATAAAATTTCTTTACTTTGCAACTAAAAGTACTTTACAACTAGTTTATTACGTCAAACGAAAATTACGCTATTCGGCGATAGATGGCGCTAAACTTAATTTATTTATGAAATTTAATATTTGCATTTCTCACACGTCATAGGTACATTACGTATATTTTTTTATGGAATGTATTGTTCCATATTGTGCAAATAGACACAGTAACAGCTCAAATATCTCTTACTCTAATATCTATTGAGTCAAATTCGTTAGTACTGTATTACGAGGGAAATCACCTTTTAAATTACCCAACGTTTACTAAACCACCTCATCATCTATTTCTTACTGCAGTTAACATCAATATTTAGGTACTAAACCATTGCCTGCCATCCTGCATCCCCCTACCCAAAACATTCCAAGGTACCGCACGGATCACACGTCAGCGTGACGTCACCCGATCGCGTGTACTTAAACAAATACCCCACAAACACAATGTTTAACACTCCGAGCTAATACAAGCAAATTTATTCGTCATACTACGCCACAGACTGAATAATTAATCTTGAGAAATTCTTATGCGCTGCCATTGTTGAGCTTTGGAGCTTGTGGCTTATGCTGGGAGTTCGATTGTTGAAAATTTGTTTGAGAAAAAAGATGGTAAACGTTTATAGAGGAGTTCGTGGCTGATTAATAACAGGCATACGGGACGATATTTAAGGTTATACCATCGTAAAATTATCAAGATTCCACCGTGCACACACACACACCGTGCACAGTCGGGACCCACGACTTAACTTAACTTAAAGGAAGTTAAGCCGTGGGTCCCGACTGTCATTTGTTGGTCTTTGACCGTAGTTAGGAGAAGTCAGAAGCCAAAAAATCTGACAACTAGTCTTGTCAAAGGGTATCGTATTACCCAACTGACTCCAACCTAGTCGGGAGAACACTAAGCGGATGATGTTGAAATATTTACAGAGCCATGACTTTTATTGAAAGTGAAAACTTTTAATATGCTTTAATAGTCATTGGTACATACGTTTAAAGTTACGCTTTTCGTCTAGATGGGACCGGTGCTTTGGCATCCTGAAAATAAACACAGATATGTTTTATGTCCTGCCGGGTCGCGGAAATGTTCTTACGAGATACCGCGACTGGAACGCAAAGGTAACTTGAAGGAACAAGGTGGGTTTTTAGTCAGTAGAACTCTGACACTCCCTTCCGCTCTACCCACAGCGGGAGAACGCATTTGATGAATTTCCCACCGGAAAAAAGGTATGTTTGATGTACAATTCGTCTCTGAAGCTTCGCAACCAAAGTTAAGAACACTACGCTATCTTCGGATTTCAACTTTACACTCTTTCTTCACTTCTTTAACATAAGGCACAAGAAATGATCTTTCTCTCACTTTAGGCTGTAGGTAAGCAAGTACTCCAGTATCCTTCAGTGTAGCCTAGTTACGCAAAACATAAATTGATGTCTACTGTATCGTTCGCGGGTGTTTGGTGACCAGACGATTTCTCAAACATGTGAGGTTGATTTGGAGTGGCTTACGATTGTGAAAGGATATGTCAGTTTATGAAAAGAGTAACCGTAAAGTTTCTTGGCGGTTCTTCTCCATAGTGACCAAGTAGGCATATGTGAAATCCAATATTTTGAGTGCTGGTTTCTTAATAGTCTTCGCTTGGCTCCATTGAACTAATCTACTCCCGCAATCAGGAAACCAATAAGAGTCCACAATGTCTAGTCATGGTGACCTCAGAAAAATCCCCGTCGTTTCCCATGGATAGTTCGACCGCAGCATATGGGCATTTCGTTTCCTCATGCATATTTATACTTTGTGGCGAAGGCGACCCCTCGGCTCGATAGCTCGGTAACGAACGGACAAACGAACGAACGTTAGATTGTGTTGATTCGCGGACGATATCGGTATCTACAACTACGAGTGTGCAGTGATTGGGATCTTTCGCTCGGAGTGGTTCCGCATGACGCAGCCGCTGGCAAAATATCTTGGGGAGATTCGAATGGAACGAAGAGTCTCTAAAGTGAATACAGATGGGCTAAGCAAGATGAAATTGTCCTTGGTTTTAGGAAAGAATTGTACAAATGACCGAAGCGTCTCGAAGTAAATGCAAGTCAAGTGAGGCAATCATAATTAATAATAATAATTCAGCCTGTTACGTTACCACTGTTCAATTCTATTATTTTTTAATGTATAATTTCTTGTAATAATAATATGATGTTTTTTTGTAATTTTTACTGTGTGTATACTTGTGGCATGTGTCAATAAACGTTTTTTCTTTCTTTCTTTCTCTGCTGGGAAACACGCCCGTTACCACAGAGTCACCACTGCTCTTGTTGTGATGCGAACGGGAGCTAAAATTCAGCCAATCGATGTATCTAGTGCGTGTTTTAACAATCTATCTCATAATTATTATCAGTGTATAACATTCCGACTGCTATGACACAGGCCACTCTATGAGAGGTCATGGTAATCTATCAGGCGGGCAGTGCATGTTGGTGGATGTGGCATGACTTCAAATTTTCGGTCTGAAGATATGCCGGTTTCTTCAAGATGTTCCTTCACCCTTTTAAGAATACTGGCGATGACCTACAAACCATAAGTCATGCCTTACCATTGCACCATCCAGTAATCTACACTATTAAAAATTAAAAAGACTTTGTTGGCAGTAATTTAAATAAGTTACCAAATTTTAATTATTTGTAATATAATCTATATGTCGCAGCCAAAAGGCTGCTAGCTGAACGGCGCTGTTTATTAAAGAGGCTAGGCTGTTGACTAAACGGCTAATTTAGCTAGTTGGCTGCGTCAATCCAAGTCCTTTGTCTAGCTGTTTGATCAAATGGCTGAATATCATTCAGGCTGCTAGCTGAACGGCGCTGTTTATAAAAGAAGCTAGGCTGTTGACTAAACGGCGAATTAAGCTAGTTGGCTGCGTCAGATCCAAGTCATTTACAGCAGCAGTACATCAACCTCTTTAAAAACCTTTCGAAGGGATTCGCGAGGACCCATTTTACATATTGCCCGGATTGCCCTCTTTAGCAGCATAAAAATTGAATCTACGTCAGCTGCGGAAGTTGCGAAGCCCTGGAACGTAAGGGCAATTCAGGAGACAGGTTGTGGTTTTTTTAGCCTGTAGAAGTACGACGCTCCCGTCTGCTCTACCTAGAGGAGCAGTCATTAGATGATTTTCCTATCGAAAAAAATGCTAAAATACTAATTATTAAAGCGAAAAATTAAACGCGTTACTCTTTGAAAGTAGTGGGTGGTTTTGTAGTGGGTGGTTTTGTAGTGGGTGGTTTTGTAGTGGGTGGTTTTGGATGGATTTGGATTGAATTTGGTGTGGAAGTAGCCTGAAGCTTATGAAAGGTTACAGGCTACTTTTTACTCGACTGTAAAACAAGGAAGTTACGTTTTTATCGTGATTCATATTCATTGTAGGCATTCTATAATTCTAGTAATCTATGTAATATATAGTTTAAGTATAGTATATAGGTAGTATTAAGTAGTTTGATATACAGTATGTTAACTAACAGAGGGCGTTCCCGTTAACCCGCAATAGTATAGCATCCATACACGCTTACTATTCGAATATTACCATTCGAAAACAAACGGTTTTAATTTTTTTAATATTAAAATATTCACTAAAAATTTAAAATTGATACGTAAAAGGTTTCTTTTACGTATCAATTTTAAATCACGCGTACTTGAAGGACGGCAACGTCGCAATTTATTTATGAATGACGGGCCGCGTGTGCGGCGATCTAATTGATGTGCTTATACTATTGCGGGTTAACGGGAACGCCCTCTGTTAGTTAACATACTGTATAATACTATATAACTTAAAGATTCCAAGAAAACATTGCCGACAAACTGCACTGCAGTTTGGCAGAAGATATAACATGTATTTACTTGTGAAACTTGTCTTAATAAATAAATAAAATAAAAAAATGTTACTGTTAGATAAAGTTTATGATTAAGCTACGTGATCACCATATGTATGCCTCTTCCCGAGAGTGCCAAATTTCTCGCCATTTAACGATCGATTCTCTTCAGTTCCCATTAATTACGACAGACTTTTCTTCATCCTTCTACCTTAACTGTCGCCGGAGAAAATCAGCCAGGTAACAGTCGAAACACAGATATTATTATCCTTTTATGCGAGAGAGGTGCTTTCACAGAAGCCGAACCTATGGCTGTATTTGTAAAGTCAAACCAAGGGATTAAACTTATGTGCACAAAACAATACAACGATAAAATCAGAAACTGGGTCCAATCGCAAGAGTTCTGGTATTTCAAGAATCGTTAAAGCAGCGTTTCGAGCTAACAAAGAAGAGGTTCGAGATAAAGAATGAGCCCTACATGAATTTAGAGGTACAAAATGAAACTAAATTAATGTTTAAAGAAATTTTGAACAGAAACAAAATTGATTTGTGTAAATTTTTTACTAATATGTACAGACACTTTACAAGACAAAGTGAGAAGATAAATAATTTATTTTTCATTGATCAACAGGAAAAACAATTATAATGAATAGCTTGGTAGACTGTCACTTTAATTTTATTAGACTAACAGGTCTAATTAGCAACACTAATTATGCGTTTAATTTACTTTCTTGAAGCATAGGCCTGTTGACTAGCTTTCTAATATTTCCATATTCTATCAACGTAGACATAATATACATTATGCCTCTTCTTCTGAACGTGTATGCACTAAGCTGAAAAGACTATTATACTTAATAATAGCAGTAAGTTGACAGATATTTTTAACAACAGACACAGATTTGTAAACAAAACGCAGTCTTTACTGAATGGAAAAACCTTGAGTATGACATAAACCGGTGGATATGTGGGTCAATAGATTATCGGTGAAACTGAAGATTTTAGTGATTGTGTGTGTAACTTCAACGCAATAGCTGACATCTATCAATAGGTTTGGTATCTTTGAATTTCTTTCAGTTATTTTAGAAAATCGTTATTTAGTGGCTTTGATGACACGTGTTGAGTATAGAACAGATGTAAAAATTCAATTTTATTAATTGAGTTTCTTTATTGGACAGCTTACAATATTTTTAAGGATATAGACAATTAAAACTAGTATACAACGGGTAATCTCTTACTGAAAAACTTTATCTTTATTTTCTGTATACATTTTTATGTTAAAGTACTTTAACCTAGACAGCTACTATTCTATACCAAAATATACTGAGATATCAAAATCTAGCCTAAACATTAAAGATCACTGAAGCAAATTGAATTAATTGAATTCAATCATTCTTGTAGTGAGTATATTTAATGCAACACACACGTCGACCAATAAAGTAATCATTACTTCCAAGAAAATTAAACAAAAAATAACTAACATACAACCTATTTATGAATGCAAAATACCGTAAAAAAAAAGTTACCGAAAACCTATGGCGCACATAATAACCGTAATAGGAGGTGACCCATAAAGCATGGTATGGCGGCAAACACCGGTGATTATACGCCATTACGGTATTATAGAGTATATTGAGGTACCGCGTCACGCCGGTTAATTACGGACTTTTGTTCTAACTAGGACACCGGGCTAACTGAAAGAGGTTTTATGGAATAAAAAACAAACGTTTTAAGGAAATTTTTGTTACCTAAAAACGTCAAATCATATAAGTTAATTTATCAGCTAAAGATCTTAAAGTAGAGGCTAGCTATTTCCAATAACATCAAGCTCCATTTCCTGAAAAAAAAAAATGTATTATGTTAAATATATTTTTATTAAGTATAGTGTATCTCGATTAAATAATGCAAATATTAAACCTATTTAAAATGTTGGTGTTTGGATTTGGTATAGTGAGTGAGTTTTGGTAGAATTTTGGTATAGTGACTCTTTGTCAGGAATTAATAAGTAAAACTAAATAATAATACTACTTTAAAGGGTTAGGAATTTCTTTGTTGTTGTTCTAGAACCTTCATAATATAAGTAAAAGGATTTCAAAATGACCAAGTCACTGCTTGCAGTCTTATCAACATAAAATATCAGTTGTATCAGTGGTGATATCCTTATCAGACGAGCCGAAATTAATGCTTGCTTCCACAACTCAGTAACTGGGTGACAGATGACATCTTCGTAACAAACATAAATCCTCAAAAAGTCTATTAATCAGAACATTGACTTAGTTCTACGCGTATATGCCGATCTGGTACTTACAAATTCGGGCAATGTTTCAGTAAAACGTTCATATTTAACTGAACGCTATTAACTTAATATTGGATGACGGTTTTCCGTGACGAGGCTGAATAATGTTGTAGTTTTAATTAATAAGGTGACCGGTAAACTGGGAAGTGTGGACAAAGGGCCTGACGTTTACACTGTTTTGATTTTTTGGATGGGAAGTGAAAATACACTTTTGCTTACTTGGCTGTAGGTAAATACATGAAGAAGTCATAAGATAATTATGTATGTAGGTAATAAGAAAAAAGAGCAATAAGACTAAACGGACAGAAAATAAGTACATTCCAATAGGTACTTACTTTGCAAAGAATATAAACTTACAATTTTGGTATCATTGGTTCAATCACTGATAGTTATGTCTAGGAGCATTAATTGTGCATAGGGCTTTTTACTGTGACGAAATCGGGCACAAGAAAAGAATTTTCCAAATCGGCTCAGCCGTCTTCGAGTAATTGGGAAAATACATTAAAAAAAAAGATTACGATGAACTGAGAACCTCCTCCTTTTTTAAATGGGTTAAAAAAGCATATTTAAGATATAAAGTTATTCTAACGACCATTTGCAAATTATATTTAGTGGAGAAGAAAGGATAAGAATCTCCATAGTTATTAAATAAGTTTTGGTAACATGGTTACTTTTAATGTAATACAACTGATGCACATAATTATAATAACACTACTGTCCTACTAATAAGTTACAAAGTAATATCAGTACATGTAAATTAATCAATTAGCTAAGTAGTTGAGATGGACTCACATACATAGAATTAGTGCTACTATTAATTAATAGTATTACTCAAGCAAAGAAGACTTCTCTGGTTTGGTCACGTGCATCGCATGGCTCCCGAAAGACTACCGCGTCAAGTCATGTTGAGTCAGATAGCGGACGGGCAAAGACCAACTGGGCTTCCGATTCTCAGATTTAAAGACTCCTGTAAGCGGGACATGATAAGTTTTGGAATTCGGACCAACTGTTGGGAGAAACGCGCCAATATGAGACCTGTATGGCGCCAAGACATTAAAGCTGGAGCGTCGAACCATGATGAAGACTGCCTCGAAAATCTTAGGCAGAAAAGTCTTCGTCGAGTCTTCTACTACCCCTCGGACTCACGCTTTGTTTGTGACTGATGCGGCAAGAGATGTCATCCTGCTGTAGGGCTATATAGCCACCGGCAATGCTGCGGACATCCTTAGACCCATTGGTGCTGCAACAATCATCTCTACAGATGCTGTAGCCAATGATGATGATTAATAAAAAAATGACCAAAGAGTGAGTATATTTACAAAACAAAATTACACAAAAGTATATCAATACCTATAATTTATATACGAGTATAATTCAACATATTTGATTTTGTCTATACCCTCAATTATCCTATAGGATTTATTAAAATAAGACTCTAATCTAATCATTATAGATAATGCAGGACCAGCAAAAGGAAATTGATGACTGTCTTTTATGCGATGAAAAATACCGTCACCATTCTCATAAAACGCTTACTCGTAATTTACACGTAATTAGCCAATAATTAACTACATACATCAATATCAAAACGATGTAATGAACGAACAAATTAAAGTATTCATTCAGTAACAACATTACCGATATAATCTATCCCAACATCAACGATACAAACTAAATATTCAAATAACATTCATATAACACAAATCGCACTGCATTTAACAGACACTCCTTGTGTGACAGAGCAAGGAATGACCGGTGTCGGCAGTGACTGTCGATGCTATTAGTAGTAATGTTCCTTTTTTTTTCAGGGGGAAAATCATTAATGACTCTTACTGCTCTAGGTGGAGTGAAAGGGAGTGTCAGACTTCTACTGGCTAAAAAACTCAACTTGCTCCTTTAACTGCCCTTGCATTCCCGGGCCGTAGTATTTTAATAACAATAGACAACTATTCTATTAACACAAGTATACATTAATACTACCTCTTATGTTCCATGCAAGATTTGATTCGTTTACGTCTAGCAATAGATACCCATCGGTATTGAGTTGGATTTTTCTGAATTTTTTGAAAAATAACTCCAACGTTAGCTAAATAAGCGAAGAATAAGCATTGTCATTCAAGGTGGCAATGCTTTATGCCAGGCCAATTATGTTTACGAAGCAGTTCCACGCCTAAGTGTAAGTATTTTGTTTTGTTTTTATGTATGTAGATAGATAGATAGAATATACTTTATTGTACACCAAAATTTAAACACATCTATTTTAACAGTTACGTTTAGTAGATGTAAATAGGTAGATCTTTATTTTTTTTTATCTCTGTGATCCTTTTACTTAATCTCTGTAATGGCTAATCCGATTTTAATGGTCACAAAAAGACAGAGAAAAATCTAAGCAGCTATATGGATAATTTTAGGCTTACTATTTTGCTATACATTTTATCCATAATATCTCAAGGGTTCGGGATTTAAGACGGAAAAAGGGCGTACGCTATGTCACAGCTAGTAAGTATAATAAATGAAGTTGTTTCTCTGCCCTTCTATAATTGGTCATCATACACTTCAATATTATGAGAAGTTTTGTCGCTACCACGTCGATGCCCGATGCGTCTTTTCCGTGATCTGTGTTTTGCTCGAACAACTTCAAAACAGGTTGAAAACCCACTAGTTTTCTTATAGCAAGGCCGCTTGTCATCTGTCAGGAGTTCAGCTATAAATATTAGCTTGATAGCTGTTCGTAAAGCTGTATTGATAGTTTATTTATATGCTAATTGGTAAGGTGAAAAGTGTTGGTGAGAGTTGTACATCTTCTTGGTGTGTAATAGCGTTTTGTTGGTAAAGATTGACAGTAAAGGTTATTTATTTAGTAAAACCTCTTGGAATAGTGAATGCATCACTGAGTCTATATTTTCTATGGAATATGTGAGGCATTAATTAAAGGAATATTTATATATAACTTACAGTTAGGAAACACCATCCTCATTTAGTAGAAAATTACGTGTTTAATAACCAATTTGATAAAGATCATTTATCGTCGTAGTTCTATCACCACGTAAGTCATTTTTAGCAACTTTTCAGTAGTGACAAAAACCTGATTAATTTTGTATAGACACATCTATAGTTCCATTTTTTCTTTGAGTATACTTCAAAATAGTTTTTTCAACAATAAAAACATGAATTTTCAGTAAAAATCTTGTATTTACTCTAATATCATCATGTCCGTGGCATGGTCATACTTCCTTAAATTAAATATGAACCGAATGCAGTTATTAAGAATACGGTGAAGCTTATCCAGCAAGACCGCATTCAGGTCATAGTAGCACACGTCACCATAGTCAATCAAAGGGAAAATTAAAGTCTGCACAAGCATAGTCTTTGTCTTAACAAGCAAAAAGTTCCTCGGACGATACAAAGAACGCAAAGTGCCATTGACCCTTTGGCTGACACTAGATACTTGACTTTGCCAGCCAAGTGTCGAGTCAAGATGCAAACCGAGATCTTTTACGCTGGGGTTAATGGGAATGACGACACCATTAAAAATAATAGGAGGTAGAGAGATAGCCGCTACTCTACCCATCATACGTGAACTACCAATAACGATGGCCTGACATTTTGAGGGGTTTACTGACACTCGAAATCTATCAGACCAGTCATTGATAGCCTCCAAATCCCGGTTAACATCCCCTATAGCGTCTGACAAACCTTCTACCCGCACAGCTGTATATAATTGAAGATCATCGGCATAAAGATGGTACGAACACCGAAGACAGTGAGTAATAAAGTTAATGAAGATAAAGATGAATAATGGAGAAAGAATACCGCCTTGTGGAACACCAGCATCCAGGCCACGCCCACTCGAAGATCTCTCATCAACGCGTACCGACTGCTGACGTCCCCGAAGATAAGAAGAGAACCATTCCAGCGCCTTGGAAGAAACCACAAGATGGGAGAGGATAGCAAGGAGTATATCGTGACTGACCGCGTTAAAGGCATTGGAGAAATCAATTAATACTAATACAGTAACTTTAGGATCCTCCATAGCTTCTCTAATGTGACCAGTCACTTTAAGAAGAGCAGAGGATGTACTGTGCCCGGGTCTGAATCCAGACTGGAATGGGCTTACAAGGTTATTGCGGTAAACAAACGCAGAAAACTGTTTGTGAACACAGGCCTCGAGCACTTTTGACAGAAAAGGGAGAATGGATATAGGTCGAAAATGATTAGACAGGGAAGGATTCGATATTTTAAGAAGTGGACGGACATAGGCCATACGCCATAAGGACGGAAATTGCTCGGAATCTAATGAGAAGTTGATGATATGGGTAATTGGCGGGAGAAGACAGTCAAGGATCAAGGTAACCATACTACGACTGATGTTATCATGGCTTACAGCTTTGGATTTAATAGACAGGATAATCTTTTTAATTTCTTCCAAGGTGGCTGGTGAAAACTTAAATGGTTCAATGATTGGACCAGGCAAACTAGTGATGAAATCAACCGTCTGAGATAAAATAAGGGGGTCCAAATTACAAGTGGTAGTAAAATGACGGTTGATATCATCCAAAATGATTGCTTTAGGAAAATTAACATGACTTGGCCTACCAATATCGAGAGTTCCAAGGAATTCCCAGATATCAGCAGGCGGAGAAGGTAAAATGTTTTCAAGAATATGGCGGCGTTTAGCGTTGCGTATCATCTGATTACACCGATTCCTTGCAATTTTGTAGGAGTTTTTATTCTGTTCACTGCGATCCTTTTTAAACTTCCGAAAGGCCCGATCCCTGCACCCCCTCGCTAAGCGAACATTTGGTGACATCCAAGGGGCTGGTGCTCGCCTAAGTTTAACCCTACGAACAGGAGCATGTTCATCGAAGAGAAGGACGGCCTGATTGAAGATATGCAGTTTGTCATCAATTGTCGTTGCCGCTGCAAGCTGGTCCCAATCAATTTCTGACGCATCTTGATGCAGCTTTTCAACATCCATGCACGCATAACAACGCATGTGCAGAACTTTAGGAAGAGAAAGTTTTAGTCAGTAGAAGTCTGACACTCGCTTCCGCTCTACCCACAGCGGGAGGGGTCATTTGGTGATATTCCCACACAGAAAAATTGGCCAAGTGCGAGTCAGGCTCGCCCATGAAGGGTTCAGTAGTAACTACGGCAAATAACTTTTTTTTTAATAGTGTTTGTATGAATTACAAAGTTATATTTTCGTTTTTAGAAAATATGCTGTATCTCAAATACTGCTGACCCGATCTCGTTCAAACCAATTTTGGTTGAAAGTTTACATTAAGACCTACAGCACTTTTTTTTTTTAATTTTTCACTCCATTATTATAGAAGTTAGAGGGGGGGGGGGGGGGTGGACTGGACACATTTGACCACTTTGGAAGCATATATCTTTTAAACGATTAATTTTATGAAAAAGTGGTTTGGGAAACCTCAATAGATACCTGTCTATAAATCTGTCTATACATACCACGCATGCATAGGTTTCATGAAAAAAATATTTTCAGTTTCAGTTGCATGTATGGGGAGCCCCCATAATTTTATTTATTTTTTTCTTAAAATCAGAAAGCGGTTCACAAAATACGTCTACCTACAAGTTTCACATCTATAGTCTTAATAGTTTCGGAATAAAATGGCTGTGACATACGGACGGACGGACAGACAGACGGACAAACAGACAGACAGACATCACGAAACTATAAGGGTTCCGTTTTTTGCCATTCAGCTACGAAACCCTAATAAAAAGTCGTTATTGTAACCACGTCGGTAATATAAACTTACTACAACGTTCCCTGGTTAAACTCCACTAGTTTAATATAAGTTACCTAGATGTGTTAACTAACTGTTGAGCAGTGTAATCATAAAAGCCATACTTATCATTAGTAATCCAACTTGTAGACTGCAGTAACGAATGTTAAACTTAGTTCTGAAGTGGTTCATATAAAGTCGAACGCACTGGCTTCATTTGGACGACTATAAATCGTTGTTTATACCCAACTGACCCAGAGGGTTTTTGCGAGTGTAAATAAGTATGTTTAGTCTAAACTAACAAGCTGTATAGATTTTAGCAAATTATCGTGACCGCAGTTAGGTATCTGTTGTTATAATTTTTCTTAGTTTTACTAAGAAGCGTATGAAAAGAAGATACATTTCACTAAAATGTCGGAAAAAATACTCTAGTGTATAAAAAACAAATTAAAAGTTCCATACAAGCCACTCATCGTGATTGAACATTATATAAACCCCACCAAATGTATCAAACAGATTGAAAAAATACTTGTATGGTGAGTGACAAGGCAAAGTTTCCATGACAATTTGAACTAACCTTTCAAGATCCGGGGTTGCGGTGATGTTCTGACGAGATACCGTGGCCCCGGAACGTTAGGGCAGCTGAAGGAACAGGGTGGGTTTTTAGTAAGTAGAAGTCTGACACTCTAGCAAACACCAGCGTCAACTAGCTATACTTTTAAGTATGGATAAAAAACATTTAAACATGTTATTTATAATCAACTAGCATTTGCTCGCGACTTCGTTCGCGTGGGAAGTTTTTCCCGTGTAAATCCCGATCCCGTGGGAATTTCTCAAAATCGCATCTCAATCGATTGGCCCGCATGCGGAAAATTTCACGCAGCGTGAGACACGCTAGCCCACGATTTAGTTTTCTGCGGGCTGCCACGCATTGTCGTTGTGTACAATGAACGACAAACTCAGAAAATCATATACTTAATTTATAAAAGACGGAATAAGAAGACGAGATCACAGTAGGTATGTATAATAATTAGGATCAGTTTTGAAATAATAATTTAATTATATCTACAAATGTATAAGTATACCTACATAAAGATACGCAGGGACATGGTCTGTGTGAATTTTGTTATACCTTTATATTCTTGATCAATGAAGAAAAACAAATAAAACTGATCGTAATAACCTCCCATAATATAATGAAAAGTAGGTAGTGAAGAGGAAAAGAAGAATGAAGGTAGGTATCTTCATTCTTCTTTTCCTCTTCACTCAAACTTTCGAAATTTGGTGCTAGTTCCTTTAATATTTCTTTCCAGGTAGCGTCTCTAGCATCTCTGTTTTTATATAATTCATGGGATTCATCCCATAAACACGGCCGCAGATGCACTTCAATTATAACACGTTCTGTGTCAATTTTCATTTTAAATGTGACTGTACTACGCGCGCGTGCACCCCGCATGACAGTAAAACGCACACTGATTTTCATAGAAGTGCTCACGCGTGCGGAGTCCCCGCACGGGTCTGTTGCCACGGATCACATCCCGCGTCCCGCGTGCGTATTTCACGCATTACAATAAATACTTGTATAAAAAGGACACTTGCGGGTGTTACGCATGCGGGGCAATCCCGCGTGCGTGATGAAATCCGCACGATATTAAAAACACCCTTAGCGAGCATCTACGTTCGAAAAGGAATCCCCATGCAAAGTTTGAGAGTCCCACTACTTGTAGTTTCTGAGATTTATAATAATATTCCACAACTTCCACAACTTTTTCATACAACGCCATCTAGTCCCAAATTAAGCAGAGCTTGTGGTATGGGTACTAGACAACTGATAAACATACATTTATATATTTCTAAATACATACATATTATAGATAAATTACACCCAGACAAAGAACAAATGACCGTGCTCATCACACAAACATTTGTCCTAGGTGGGAATCGAACCCACGACCTTGCGCACAGCAGTCAGGGCCACTGACCACTATACCAACGGGCCTGTCAGATTTCGTGATCAGTGAGTGGTATTTCGCTTTTATACAACGATACCTCAGACACCCCAATTAGAATATTAAATTATAAGTCTAAAACAACATCCGTAACTAAATAAATTGAAACCAAACCTAGGCATTTTTTTATAAAATAATGTTATCCTTACTAAACGCAAAACGTATGTGCGTCATACACAGACGCATACAGCATACACTCATGCAATGTTAGCGGCCGACGCGAAACGCACACAATTTCTTTGAATTAAGGATTGTATTAATTTGTCATGATACTGTGTTTCCATTTTAAGTTAAATGAAATATTTTTTCCATCAAAATTGAACACCTATTTTTTATGATGGAAATCGATTCAGAAGATTCTAGACCAACTACTTTCAGGAATTGCGTTTATTCTGTTACACGTTGTATATATAGATAGATTTACAAAATAAATATTTCATTTCACTCCCTGCCGCTTCACCTTCAAGATAATTTTTATACCTACGCTTGCTAGTTTTTTCTATAATGCATTAAGAAGCCTAACTAAGCCAAACAAAGCAAGTAGGTAATATAATTTCCATGAGCTTTACGAATACCATCTAATTCGCAGTATATCTGTTATCTTATCACACATAGTTTTATGGGAATTTGTTCGTAATTAGTTCCATGTATATTAAGTAGGGACGTGATAGAAATCTCAGGGGGAAGATTCGGCTCGGTTTTATATTGTCGTGGCTCTAAATTCTTAGGAAGTATCTGTTGGAATAATGGCCGATACTTACGTCTTCTTTTGGCGAAAAATTGTTTCCTACCGCTGTGAGTGGAGTATGATAGTTTTTTTTATTGATAAGGCTCGCGTTTGACCGCCATCACACCTGATTATTAAGTGATGATGTGGTCGAGGATGGAGCATGCTTACCTAGAAGTAACCTATTCACTGTTGACTTGACAGGTTGCTATCGGGAAACAGAGACTCCGGCAGGGCATTTCACTCATTAACTGTACGCACAATGAAAGTATTCCCAAAATGTTTTGTGCGTATGGATGGGATGCCCACCATGTTTCAGTATGTTATAAATGGTTATAAATTATTTGAAATAATTGCCATCGACACACTAAAAAGAAGATAGAAGGCTGTAGAAGAAAACGTTAAGAGTTTAAAAATCTTCTTACTGTTTAGTTTACGCAGCAAAAGATTGGAGTTCCCTGCTGTGGTCATTATTCCCTGATAACTATAATAGTAGAGGTTTGTAAGCTAAAAGTGCGCAACAATACGTTGCCCTCGTTAAGTGCGCATGAGTACCTATTATTTTTATATTTTATATAAAAATAATAGGGTCGGGTTTGAAAACCATCTCGACTGATGGTAAGTGATAATGTCGTAATAAAAGTGAATAGATTTTTCTAGACTAGCATGCTCCATTATCGTCAACATCAACCCTTTTAATCATCATCCTATCAATAATAAAAACACCCACTTGTAACAGTTATGGTAGGTATTCCATACCCATGTCTTCTAATAATTACGACCTTTTACCTGTGCCTCAGATTTAAATAATCAAAAAAGAGTATTTAGTAACAGTAACTTTATATTAAGATATGATTGGACATCTTATCTTAAGAGTGTCCGAACCAACGCTCCTGTTGCGCTGTTATCCTCGACAGCAAAACCCTTAAAACCCATATCCTAACTTCTATGCTGAAAAACCAATACCTAGCAACTGACAGCCGTATCTGTCGCTGCCACCATTACAAAAATATCGTCGGCACAGTAAGTGCAGTGTAACTATCTCTGCTATCGTTGCGACAGGCGTCACAGACCCGGCGCGTACGCATAATGGGGCACGTCGGAAGGAAGTGCGTCCCCCGCGATCGGGCGATACATGCATTTGCATGTATTAGCATAAGTACCGGCTAAGCGCCCACAGGTTTTTTCATATTTTTAACCGACTGTCTTTCGAAACGGTTACGGGGAGCCATGAACTCAATGTGGCAGAAAGAATGATTGGAAATAGAACCCATTCATAAGGGGTTTGTGACCCAATAGTGGTTATCAAACAAATCTTTGATTTTTCCAGTGTTGGGAGCATGTTTGCGTAAAAGTGGCCTATTAGCTCTTCACTTAAAGATCACTATGCACAATTAAAATATTACCCAAAAGCTTTGTGCGTGTGAATGGAATGCCCATCGTATACCAGTTTCAGTGGCATAGGTACTGAAGAAACACTAGTTATTCCATCAGGAAAGATCCACGGGTTGTCGCAATCAGGAAAGAAAGATTCCTGCTGGAGATTCCACTACGCTGTACGCACAATAGAAATATAACAAAAAAAATTCTCGGTCTGTTGACTATATTTCTTTTCAGCTTTTTATTTTGGACCGCTCCTACGGCTGCTCGCCGTTTCGAATATTGGGAAGATGGTTATTTACAGATGATTCGGGCTTACTGCCGCGACGGGGTACCTACCTACACTCCTTAAGTTCCAAATTCCTTTTGAAATTAAACCGCCTACAGGATATTTCTTTTAGAGATCATAATTATGGTACTTATTTAACCAGGGATCAGCGAGTTTCCACATGTATTTCTCAAATATACATCAAAAGAAAACATGTTATGCACGAGAACCTTTCATGGTGATAATTATTATCAGTATAATTTTTTACTAGGAAAGAATTTAAGGAAAACTCTGTCAACTACTTTCAAATTTCAGTTGTAACGTGTATTTACCTAGATAGCGTTATTGAGGCTGCCATCATGGTATCCTTAGTAACAAAATATCCTTGTTTCCTAATAAGCTTTCACAATTTTTAAACATGAAACGGGCTAGAATATTGGCAGAAATAATCGAAAACAGCATAATTTGTTAAAAGAGGAATTTCCTTCTAAAGATCATTATTCAAATATCATTGTTAGAAGCTCTTATTTAATCAAGACACTTCTAAGACGATTATTGACTGAAAATAGCTATAACAAACACTTAACATTCGCCCCCACGCTGCGTGGGCGCACATAACCAAGATGGCGTCGGTAACATCATTCTCAGGACAACACACATGCCATGAATTTGTTATTAACATGTGGGCTTCGACTGAGGAGTTTACCGTTTGATGTGACCACTTGGGTTGTGTAGGTATGTTACTAAAGAGGTGTTGTTAGTCTGAGAATCTGCCTTCCGAAAATGGTGAGCCTGTTGTTAAGTAAACTATATCGGTAGGTACAAAGGACTTTGTTTGGCAGTCACTGCCATGTTATTATTACTGACTATTCAACAGACAACTAACAAATTTAATCGCGGGGTTTGTATACTTTCACGAGATAAAAATAATCTATGTTCTGTACTATAATAATCTGTCTCTGTAGCAACTTTCATCCATTTTCCTTCAGCTATTTTGGTGTGATTGAGTATTATACATATTTCTACATATATATACATCTAAAGTTATGCATATAATATTAAGAACATGATAGCATTTTCATTTTCTCACGTATTTTATAATTTAAAAGTAATATAGCGCACTGTAAACATTACATTTTAATTTAGTAAGATTTCAATCTTTATTTTTATAAGTACTGATATTACAGATAACTTTATTTGCTCAAACATGAGTACATACATCTTATAAACAACAAAAATGCATGCAAGATATTACAAGTACATGAAGTCGTGCTAACATGTTTACCATATTGTCATGGTGTGCATATATTAACAAAAGTTTATGATTAAAAATAAATATAATATTACAATATTCATTAAAATTGACAATTCTGACATAAGTAAACATATTAAATTATATCAATTAACAAATTAATTATTACAGAACGTTACGATAGGAAGATGTCAAACATACAATTATTTAAAAAATAAATTAAAAATTAAAACAATAATATAAAGTCAGTCCTTATGGAGCAATTCTCATAAAAAGCTACTTAATTTTTGTTAACTACATAAAATACTTTAGTTGTCGTGACATTCATCACCCGCTTAGCGTTTTTTCAACTATTTTGGGATCGGTCTTCAGTCTCCACAAGCTAGTAGCTGCACAGCGAGTAGCAGCCACACCCCTTGGCAAGACTGCTGTTAAATTTTCTGCCTTCTGACATATCCAAATGGCAGCAGGACCAACGCACTATGGAAAATCGTAGAACAACTGCTGATTAAAAATAGTTTTTGTCAATGTCACTACCGACATGCTTTTTTTATTTTAATTTATAGTTTAAGGACCAATCTAGACTATAATATCAAAAAATTATACATATTATATGAAATGATTTTTTACAACACCACAAACTATATCACGTGTAATTTAAAGGGTATATACAATTATACATATATACCAAGTGCATGGCTTCTTTGGATGATAACAAACGATGTAGGTTTTGTAATCCTAAGTCTGCGTGTGTAGAACTTATTAGAAATTTCAATACATTGATACCAGAGACCGAATTTTTCAAATTAAGAGAACGAAGAGAATTATCGTTTTATTGGCAAGTGACGTGGAAAGTGATGACCCTCATAGTGCTGTGACACGTTTGTTATTACTGGTATTCAAGAAACATATGAAACCAATAATTTGGGGTCAATTCTGTGAGTCACTTATTTTGAGCTGAAACTTTGGATAGAGACTCCATACCATATGTTATCTTCAGTCCTTTTGGATAGATATGGGGTTTCCGTTACACGTTGTATAGTTTTGACGGACGGCCATGTTAAGCCTGTTCACTTCATCACTTTGAAATTGATTTTAATGTTATACATTGTAGGAAACTACCTAATGTATTACATATTTCTGGAAACCTCATCTTTTGGAGATTATGAAACAACTGATATGTATTTAATATGATGTTAACGTTTACCTTAAAATAATTGGAATATAAAATATGGTGACAAAAAAAAGTTTCTTTTTAAGTTCATTGAGACTTTTGACAGTTGCCCACGTTTACCCCTGCTTTGCATTTAATGTTGATTTGTAGCCTAGCTACTCATAAACATAATCAAATAAAAAAAGCTGCGGGTGTTTGCGATTTTCGGAGTAATTAGTAAAAATGTGATAAAAGTTAGAAAACGGAAAACCGCTCGCTATATATTGCGGTTTCCAATGTAGACTGTTTATATCAATAGGTTGCGGTAAGTTTTGTAACTTATTATTGATATTAGGGCGTTTATCTTTTTTGCACTCAAGTTGCGTGTGATTTATTAATCAACAAGATGCACACAACCCTCATATTTCAAATAGTATATAAACAGTTGTTTCATTTCATTCTAAATAACAAAATAGTGGTGAATAAACAGACGTGTAATTGTTACGAATACAATATAAGCTACGTGTTTTGATGACTCTTCAAAATGTCTATCATACTAGAAAATGCTCAAGATCCGCTACAAATAAGGATGTATTTTATACTCTTATTTATACTTCAGATCCTTACATAACCATCATTAGAAAACCGTATACTGAAAAACGTGAAAGAACTTGATGAAGACACCTTAGATTTTTTGAAAGTGAAAGAATTAGTTTTAGATCTCGAAATTCATCACGTATAAGTAGCATAATTATATTAAATATTATAATTAATTAATTAATCTGTATACAATTTTAATCACAAAATTTTTTTACTTTCTTTTTTATTTACACAAAATTTTATGTTTTTATTATTTAAATTTATTTGTTTTTTGGTTCACTATGTGACATTTGGTTTTTGTACAGATTATAATGAATGTATTCATTGTTATAAATAAATAATGGACATTTTTGATAGTTTTGAATTTTTAGAAGTTTGTTTTATTTTTTTAATGTATGGTTTTAAATTTAATCATAACTAATTACATTTCATTTGAAGCCGTATACACTACTCTATATTTGTGCGAAATTTTAGAACATAATATCGAGAAATAATAAGTTATTGATTTTTAATCAGAAACAGACCTTTATTTTCCATCGTGCTACGGCTTAGCGTACTCTTCGATGCGGAGAATCTCGAATATTATGTTATGAGGGTCACTCGTCCACGGACAGACCTTGGCAGGCATTGCTTAACCTAGAAGGCTGTTGAACAATTAGACTTATTATTTTAGGAAACCTGAAGCCGGTAAAGGAAACCCATCAAACCTGCGTGCATTACTCAACGCAACGGAAGAGTTCTTCCAGTGTTGCCATGCGTAATGCGTCGATTAGCTGTCTCATTAATACATAGCAGCACTGTTTGTGTCGTAAAACGCACGAGCATTAATATTTATAACTGTTGGCTAAATTATACCTACGTTTTTGTTAATGCCTGTTTTAATGTCTAATTTGAAATGCAGTTTTAATTTGTTAGTCTTTGTTTTAATTTTATTAATTGCGAATTCCTTTTCAGATATTTTTTTTTTTTTTTTTTTTTGTGCTTATCTGCAATCAGTCTCAAACTATAAGCAGATTTGTTCCTGGTCGTCATATCATGTCGAAGGAGCTCCTCAGCAGGAGAACCCTCAGCCT
Source organism: Tholera decimalis (assembly GCA_943138885.2). NCBI lineage: Eukaryota > Metazoa > Arthropoda > Insecta > Lepidoptera > Noctuidae > Tholera > Tholera decimalis. Next base: position 1,160,967 of record OW964552.2, on the reverse strand, counting down.
TCACCATCTGTCGCCAAGATTTTGTATGTCATGGCGCTTCAGTCGTTTAGTGTAGCTAATAGTGGCTAATACGGTAGCTAGGTCGTTTGGGTGACTTTCCAGTCGCTTTTTATATTTAATACTTGTTATTTTTAACTATTCCTTAACAGTTCTTATGCTCAGGGCTTCATGGATCTCTGTATTGGTGATGAACCATGGTGCATTTGAAATGGTTCTTAGATTTCCATTTTGTAACCTTTGTATTATCTTCAAATTGGAGTCGCTAGCACTACCCCACAGCTGTGCGCCATACATCCATATGGGTTTCAGGATAGTTAGATATATTAACAGTTTATTATCAATCGACAATTTAGAGTTACGTGCCATCAGCCAGTAAATGTTTCTGAATCGCATACTCAGCTCATCCCGCTTTGATTTGATGTGTTTCTGCCAGGTCAGCCTTTTGTCCAGATGCATTCCAAGGTAGCGGACAGAGTCTCTCTGTGGCAGAGTATTGGCGCCCATTTTTACCGGTGCACAGCTTCCCCTTCTCAGCGTAAAGGTGATATGTACGGATTTAGTTGTGCTGGCTTTGATTCTCCATTTCTGGATCCAGTCGTGAACCTTATCAAGGCTATTTTGTAAGATGGCGGATGCTGCAAACGGATCTTTGCTGCTTGCGAGAATTGCAGTATCATCAGCGAATGTAGCCGTAGTTACACCTTGTGTTTCAGGGAGGTCGGCCGTGTAAATGGTATATAAGACGGGGCCAAGAACAGATCCCTGTGGCACTCCTGCCATTATGTTTTGAATAGCAGACAGCTCTCCGTCTTCTTTCACTTGGAAAATTCGGTTTGTGAGGTATGACTTCATCAACATTCAACTTCAGCTATGCGGTAGATACATCCTTATTTTATAGAGAAGGCCTTTATGCCAGACTTTATCGAAGGCTGCCTGGATATCCAAAAATACAGCAGAGCAGTATTCATTTTTTTCATAGGACTGTCTTATTCTATCACACACCCGATGCACCTGCTCAACCGTAGAATGTTGTTGTCTGAAACCAAACTGGTGTCGAGGTATAACCAGATTTTCGTTGAGTATGGGTGATATTCTACTCAGGAGTATCCTCTCAAACATCTTGGACAGCACAGGTAATAGGCTTATGGGTCTATACGATGACGCGTCTTCCAAGGGTTTTCCTGGTTTGTGTATCATTGTTACCAAAGATACCTTCCATAATCTGGGAAAATATTGTACTCGAAGTACCCCATTAAAAAGAACGACTAGAAAAACTAATGCCTTCCTGGGAAGTTGCATGATAACTTCTTTTGTGATGAGATCAAATCCATGGGCTTTTTTGTTTTGCAGTCCATTTATTGTCCTCTTTAGTTCCCCTAGTGTCACTGTTCTTGGTGGAATTGACAGTTGTAGGTCCTGCTGCAGCGTTCGTTCGACTTTGTTTTCGAACTCCGCATTGTTGCCTTCATTAGGTGTAAAGATGTCGGCGAGGTGTTTTGCAAATATGTTAGCTTTTTCTTTACTAGTCCTGGTCCACCCAGACTGAGTTCTAATGGGACATTTATATAGCTGTGGCCTGTTCAACGCCTTTGTAAACTTCCAGAGAGAGTACTCGGTAGATTTTGTGGCAGTTAGATTTTCCAATTTATTTTGGAGTGTGGCATCATTTAAACTATCTATTGAGTGTTTCAACTCCCTAATAGCTTTGTTAAGTGCGGTCTTATCACTTTTACATCTAGTTTGATGCCATACCCTACGTAATCTTCTCTTCTCTATTAATTTGCGTTTTACCTCGAGAGGTACATTCCCAACCGATTGGCAGTTTGTTTCCTTTTTTAAAGGCGTGTTAATCCAGCAAGCAATCTGTATAAGGTTAGAAATGTATAGGGTTGCGTCATCTATCTCGTCGGGTGTTTTCAAGGAGACTTTCATATCGATTTTTTCATCAATGTACTCTCTGAAGCCTTCCCAGTCAGTATGATTATTGTATAAGGTATCAGGCCTATCATAGCTGATGATAGACGTACTAAGGGTTAAGATAACAGGAGTGTGATCAGAACTACTGTCCAAGCAGGATTCTGCCTTCATGTAATTTGACGAGAGACCCTTTATCACGAAGAAATCCAACAAATCTGGTTTTTTATTTGGATCTGTGGGCCAGTAAGTTGGTTCTCCAGATGAAATACAATGGAGATTATTTTCATCAAGGCTTAGTTTTAATTGCCTGCCTCTAGTTGTTGTTAGTCTTGAGCCCCAGTATGTATTTTTGGCGTTCCAGTCATCACCAGCCACAAATCTTCCCCCCAATGTTGAGAAGTATTCTGTGAAGTTTGTTGCACTAATTGTATGTCTCGGAGGACAGTATATTGCTGACAGGTTAAGATGCCCACAGCTGGTTTCTACTGCAACGGTGGTAGCCTGAATATGGTGTGTTCTAAATTCTGGGAGTACTTGGTGTTTGATAGAATTTCTTATTACAATGGCTGTTCCTGCATGGCCCGTTCCATCAGGATGATTAGTGACGTAGGAGTTGCATCCTTTGATGTTGAGTTTACTTTTGTCGGTACAGTGTGCCTCTGAGATTAAAGCAACATCAAGATGATTATTGGATATCAACAGTTCTAATTCAGCCTTGTTTGGGGCAAGACCATTGATGTTCCAGGTGCCTACTCTCAGCGCGGTCATTTTGATATCTTTTCAACTAGGGTGACTATGAGACTCATAAGAGTGCCCATCTGTTGTAAGATCATGTCGAATTTTTCCGACTGTTTGGTAAGTAGTTCTTCTAGTTTGCTGCTTATGCTGGCTGTAGTTGTTGGTTCGATTTTATTATTTTTTAGTATATCAGAGCAGAGCTTTCGTTCTTGAATTTCTTTAAAATGTGGTCGTGTATCTATCGGAAAAGTTTTATTTGGCACTTCTCGTGTTTTAACCTTGAACATTGGGTTTCTTGCCATTCGTCTTTCTAGGATCTCTTTGTAGACTTGACATCCTTTATAATTGGCTGGATGTGCGCCTTGGCAAAGGGCGCATTGTGCTGGCGTGTTACGGTCTTTCTTTGGGCAATCCGAGGTTTTATGTCCCTGGGCACACTTTACGCATCGGTAAGGTCTCATACAATAATTTTTGGAATGACCGTATTGTTGGCACCTTTGGCATTGTGGCAATGAGGTTTTCTTTTTTGGATCTTCGATTGTTATCGACTGGTGATAGATATATTTAATATTCTTCACTGCTGTGTTGTTAACTCCTGGTTCGATATTAACAAAGAAAGTTGAGGTGGGTATTTTATCTGGTCCAAATTTTGAATTTATAATTTCACCATAGACTTTATTTCCAGTGTTTTCAATTGCTTCAATGATAGCACTATGTGGAGTAGTATGGTGTAGATTTTTTATGACTACTCTGTAGCAGCGTTGGTCTTTCAAGTTAAAGGTGTGTCCAATGAGGCCTTTGTTCCGGACTAGAGCAATAACATTTTGTATGTTGCTATGTCCACACAGCTTACTCTAAGTTGGTTTCTGTTGACGATTTTTATTGTATAGCTGTCCTTATCTGCTGTGGACTGTACCAACTCTACAAGTTTATTAACATCTGCAATGCCGTATAATATTATGGGTGGTGGTTTACTAGGCCGTTTTTCTGTTGACTTTTTCGCAACTTCTTTGGGATCGAGAGGTAGTCCGCTAAACCTATTGCTTGTTGTGGTTTTTTCTGGCGAAGGAGACTGAAGTTGCTGCCTTTTTCGCTTGTGATTTCTGCTTACAGGGACTCTTTGCCAGTCTGGTGGTTTTGGTGGTAGCGCGTCCGAGTCCTGAAGCACAGTAGTAACAGCTTCACTCTGGGAAATACTTCCCATCGATGAGCTTCCAACTCTTCCAAACAGATTAGGATGGAGTATCTGCTGAACAAATCGTTTTCCAGTAGCATTCACTGATGAAGGGGCCTGGTTACCCTCCCCTACACAGTCTTCGGTAACAGATTTCACACCATGAGGCCCGGATACCTCATGGCGCCGGGGGTTAGCCGGATCGCATGACAAATCGTATTCCTTATTTTCCATAATTTCATAAGAGGTGAGTGGGAGAGTAGTAGCAAGTGTTTCCCATGCATCTGCACTCGGTCTTTTAGAGGATATTTAGTCACTCATGGTCCCCCTTTTCAGATATGAAAATATGTTTGTGAGGTAAGTTCGACATTTTATTTTTAAAAGATTAGAAGTAGGGCCGAAATGCGTGTTTTAAACATCTTCACTCTCCACCTAAAACATAGACATTCCGCCATGTTGAGAAGATATAACATGTATTATTAGTTTCAATCAGAATATACTTTACACTAAATCTAAACCTTTCTGGAGAATTTGTATGTGGAAGCTATTATGCAGTATTTAAATGAAATATAATAGAAGCCTAGTAAGTATAACCTTTGAACAATATCCTAAAAATATTAGCTGCATTTCTTCTCCAAACATAACATTCATTCATTCAGTCTCAGAAACATAACATTATCTGTGCCAAATTTTATATTTCTCCATCAACGTGATTTTCGTGAAAGTTTTTCATCTAGTATTAATAATATTGATTATGCGGTTACGAATTGCGGTTATTTACGAATAACCATATTAACCTTTAGTTCTATTTCGTTTCAAAATTAACCACCATCATTATCATTTACTGAGCTTACAAACATTTTCCAACTTACACATCTTGTCTTTGCTTTACAGTATTCTGTTCAATCCTAAAACCCCTTCTTACCTTAAAGAACGTTTCAAGTTCCTCCATGACACTCATGCTAAATTTCTGAGGTCATCGGAAAACTTGAGGCTAGAGGTACCGAGTCACTCCACCAATTTCTTTGGTAAGTCGTTCGCAGCTCAAGCAGTACGACTGTGGAATACTCTTCCCGTGTCAGTAAGACAAGCACAAGCCCTTCCTTCTTTCAAAAACATGGTAAAAGGTCTCTATCTCTCTCTTTAATTTGTTACTATTTTTTATTATATATCTCAGCTTTTTTTATGTATATATGTAGGTCACTTCAAATACCTCGGGCATGTGATCACGGATTCTCTCACAGATGACAAGGATATTGACAGGGAGCGCAGGGCGTTGGCAGCCCGAGGCAACATGCTTGCTCGCAGGTTTGCACGATGCACTACTAAAGTAAAGCTGACTTTGTTCAGGGTATACTGCCAATCTTTTTACTCGTGCAGCCTTTGGGTTAGGTATACGCAGAAGGCTTACAACGCTCTGCGCATTCAGTACAATAATGTGTTGAGAATGCTGTTAGGGTTGCCTAGGTTTTGCAGTGCATCAGGTATGTTTGCTGAAGCGCGGCTGGATGATTTCTATACTATCATGCGCAAGCGATGTGCCTCGATGCTGCAGCGATTCAGAGTCAGCACCAACAGTATCCTCGCCACCTTATCGGAAAAAATTGATGGTCCTTTTCTCAGGCACTGTGTGGGTGTACACGAGAGAGCGGGAATTCATGTGCCAAATTGAGTGTGTTTGTGTGTCTTATTTTTGTTTTGTGTATGCTTTTTATTTTTGTATTCCTACTAACATAGTTTTTAAGTTTATACTAACAAGTTTTAATGGATCCTTGGTCTGAAATAAAAGGTATATTATAATATTATTGCTTATGTATTGTATATAAGTGAATGGACTACCCGCGTATTTATTTTCTCCTGCTGTGTCAAATCCATCCAAAGGTTGTCTGTAAAAGATCGCTTTTAGCGATAAGACCGCCCATTGTAACACCCTTTGTAGTTTTTAAGTCCTCATTTAATTCTGTTATGGTGTACAATAAAGAGTATATCTATCTATCTATCATGTCGGGGTCGGTTTCCAGTCTAACCGGATGCATCTGAGTGTGAGTGATCTGACCTGCACAACCCAGTAACTGGGTAACACGATGTATACCCCTTGACCAGGCTAGTATCAGATTTTTTGGCTCCTTACTATCCATACCGACTGATCGGGCACGCCGCAATTGCGGCGGTAAGACCCCTCTTTGAGGAGTGGCTAGATCGGCGTCACGGCGTCCTGACCTACCACATGACGCAGGTCCTCACCGGACACGGAAGTTTCGGGAGGTACCTGTGTCCGATGGGGAAGGAAGAAACGCCTGGGTGTCACCACTGCGAGGATCGCCCTGAGGACACAGTAGAGCATACGGTGCAAGACTGCCCCGCCGGGGCAGAGCACCGACGTGTCCTCAGGGCGGCGATAGGCGGAGACCTCTCGCGCCCGGCATTGGTCGAGGCCATGCTGCGGAGAGAGACGGAATGGGAAGCGGTCGCCTCCTTCTGCGAAGCAGTCATGCTGTCGAAGGAGGAGGCGGGCCGCGTGAGGGAGAGGATGGCGTCCTCCCTCCAGCCCAGCCGCAGTGGTAGACGCCCACGGCGTCGGACGTCGGCCGACGATCTCCGGCCACCGTAGGCGCGGGCATGCGGACAGCGAGTAAAGGGCAACTCGCTGTCGCAAGCTCGCTGTGCAAAAAAACTCCGTACCGACTGATAGATGTACAGATGATAGTCGGGACCGATTGCTTACAGTGCTTTCCGAAGCATGGAGGAAACTCGATATTTGAGATGGTTACCCATCCACAAACTGACCTCGGCAATAGTTTATTCATTTATTTATTAAAACTTCATGCAACACAACATGTACAAAGGCGGACTTAATGCCATAGGCATTCTCTACCAGCCAACCATGGGCGGTGAAGAGATAACATGCCAGGTGCATAACAAATTGAAGGAACACCGTGGATTTTAGTCAGTACAAGTCTGACAGTCCCTCCGGCCCTGCCCGGGGTGGGAGGACTTATTTGATGATTTTACCACGTAAAAAAAAAGTGTACATATACATATAGCTAGAATAAACTTACATACATATTTATCATAATACATACCAAAAATATATTATAAATATATTAATAAAAAGTTATAGAAAGGGGGTTATTAAAACTCTGCTTCCACGATTTGTTAAGAAAATAATCCCGCAACTTTTGGCCGTCCTGATATCGAGAGGTAATGCATTCCACAGAAGAATAAACTGTATATAGAAGGAAGAATGATTAAAATCAGAAGTATGAGAAGGACAGAGTAAGAGAAGAATATTGGAAGAGCACAGACTTTTAGCGTGTGAGGAACATAGAAATTGAAAATGAGAAATAAGGTAAGAGGGAAGGGTAGGAGAGATCAGCAAAGAGAAAAGCGTAGTCAAAGCGCGCAAACTTCTCTGGCGAATGGGTATCCATTTGAGCTTGGTTCTGTTCCTTGATTAGTTAGTCTTGTGAATAGTTGCTTAACCTCTATAGCCCCGCTGGCACAAAAACGTGCCAGTAAACCAGTATTAGTTGAATAGTTGACATAAATAATGGCGGTCCTTGAGAGGTTAACCATCAATATCTAACTGTGCAGCTTTTTTAGCCCCAAGCTTCTTATGTTTCGTTACAAAATTAACTGGTACTGCTAAATAACTATAAAAAATAACTATATGTATATTTAATGTACACATACACACAGTCGTGCATTGTTCTCATCGGTTTGCGTGCGTCGCCATGCGTGTAATGAACGAAAATAACCAACCATACGCACACTGTCGTGTCCCCGGTATGTATGTACTCAGTTACCCACACTGTGCTTATATACACCTATGTTTGTGTACTATTCACTACATAGGGCTGTGACAGTGTTGAAGGGGATTTTTTGGTGGACATTGTTTGAAAAAAATTATGGCTATATTACTTAATCTTACTCGATTGTTTTTTTAGGGATTGTTAATATTCTCAGTGGCCAAATATCTATTTGCTTTTTATTTTTTATCAGCCAGGTAATTATAAACTAACATAATATATAATTACATCCATATTCTGTCGTCTTTTTTTAGTGTTCTAACCAATTTGGCTCCTGTTTTACAGTTTACAACGAATTCAGGAGCCAGGGAATTTCAATTTTAAAATCTACATGATCTTATTGACAATTTCTTTTTTTTACATTTTTTTTTATTTAATAACACCGGTAATAAGTAATGTATAATATTGTCAAACACCCTGGAGATTATTATTAATATTAGGGCACAGTTTCATGGGTTAATTTATATAATCCCCAAATCATTAACCATTCTGTTTGTCGTGATGAAAATGTTTTAACAAAATTGTTTCAACTAAGAAGCAGTCATATTCTAATGGCTAAGCGTTGTGGCTAAGGATCAGCCTTGTGATCGTGAGATCGCGGGTTAGAACTCTAGCCATTACACTATGGCCGTGAATCACTCCAGACAGAAGCATATTTAGCTTAGTTGGAGGGGTTAACAAGATTGCTAGTAATGTAAATTCCACTAACATAACTATTTAAAAAAAACTACTTTGTAGTTGGAACGGTAGATACTAGGTTCCCAACCCAACAATGTACAATGACCTGCATTAAACTGCAGAGCTCATATAAGTGAGTGCATATACCAGGAGTGCAGTGTCGTTTGTTGGTAAGTCGATGCGTGAAATGAGAAGATGGCGTCTTCGCGGCCGACGGCACCCTGTCCCACCTAACCGTTTGTAAGAGGGCTTTATTATAGGGAATTATATGAAATTACTTAATATTATAAGGTTGCTTCCGATCGTGGCGAGATTACTTCGTTTCTTTATGCTTTAGTTGCACCTTTTGAAAAATTGCTGTGTTGTAAATTTGAGCATAGGTATCTGTTTTTTAATAATTTATGTAGTACGCTGTGTTTTCATAAACCTATAGGTTGTGTAAGCTGAGTGAATAGGTTTCTTCTTCACGTGAGATGGTGGTCGGTGGCCAAACGCACAAGCCTATCCTATAACAATAAAAAATAATTATTTGAATTTCCGCTCGTCGAAATTGCTTAGACCAAATTATTCTTTTAAAATGAAATAAATAGTTACCTATCACATATTAATGTAGATCTTTGTGGGGGCAAGTGGTTGTCAATTTTATTTCCCCCAAAAATCACAAACTCCTGATCGCCTGAAACCCGACCCTTTCAGTTCAAAAACCAGCTGAAACAATGCAAATCAAACCTCTACTTTAAAAGCGGAATACGATTATTTTCTCGCTATAGCTATAATATAAGTATGTCAGTCATAAATCCGGGTGTTTCGGGGAATACAATTAAAACGATCCCGGCCAATCCGTGCTGCATCGGCGGGGAAATTATAAATTCCGTGGGAACGTCGGCAGGTGTCGCCGTAATCGCATGAAGCCTCCCGAATCATACCGAACCGACCTGCGCCAACTATACACAAATATTATGCAGATACGCAGATGAGACAGTCACATGCGTACTAGTTGTTAATTTACTGAAATATTTTGATATAAGTATTTCTAATTTTTTTTTTTGATAATAGGCTCGCGTTTGACCACCATCTCACCTGATGGTAAGTGATGATGTGGTCGAAGACAAAGACATAGAACAGATAGATAGAATATACTTTATTGTACACCAAAATTTAAACACACCTATTTAACAATATTGCTTATTCTATGGTAACAATGGCGGTCTTATCGCTGAAAGCGATATCTTCCAGACAACCTTTGGAAGGACTTTAAAAACTTTAATTAAAGTGGGGAGGGCTAAATTAGTGTACTTACTACATTACTCATAAAAACAGAGAAACAAAAAAATATTTAATGTAAATACAATACAATACATAGGTAATTAAATAATACAATACATATTATGTGTTCTTTAACATCATGTGGAGCGAAAACAAAAGAATAATCACAAATTGGAAAGAAAATAATTAGCAACCGAGCTTTTAAAAGTAGTGAGTGACTGAGCTTGTCTCACTGACACCGGCAATGCATTCCACAAACGAATAGCTTGCACCGTAAACGATGAGCCATAGAATTTAGTGAAATGTGCAGGCGTTGAAAGTCTCAAATTCTCCGATGATCTCAAATCTCTAACATGTGTGTCATGAAGGAACTTAAAGCGTTTTTTGAGATAAAACGGGGTTGTAGGATTGAAGAGAATACTGTAAAGTAATGTTAAAATATGTGCATTCCGACGAAGGCGGATCGGCAGCCACTTGAGTTTAATGCGAAACTCAGAAACATGATCATATTTGCGCAAACCAAATACGAATCTGATACAAAAAATTTGGAGTCCTTCAAGCTTATCTAGCTGCACTTTAGTAAGGTCTGGATAATCAGTCGATCATCAGCATAGTCGAGAACAGGGAGAAGAAGGGATTAGGCAAGTGCAATTTTACAAGAATACAACGACATTATAACTTTTCATGGTAAATTCATTATTAGTAACAATGTATTTATTTTTTTATCAACTGGTGTCTAGTGTAGGTCGATCCTCTGTTACAGATCACCAGGCTTATCAGAGAATTAACCTTATGGATTTTCCGGCACGTTTTCAATATACATACATCAACACTTCCGAACGTGCAGCTTCATCATTCTATCTGGTCAACTCTTTGACCATTACGATATGTCTATAAATGGTTAAATTGGAACAACCTTCCCGTAACAACAGTAATGGACACCCACCCAGTACACCATGAATATGGTCACAACCATTCTGTCAAAACTGAGAAGAGGAGAGAGGGAGAGATTTGAGATTGTGACCATCACCGCGTCTGTTACTAAGTTATTCTCTGATATGAGTACGTATAATTGTGGTTGCTCGACTATTTGCACACCGCGCCGTGAAATAACACAGCGGCGATAGCACGACCCGCCGCATACTATTGTTTTTGTGCTCACTATTAATATATGTTGGTGCTGATGGCTTACAGGTATTTTGAGAGTTTTCATCGGTACGTGTTGACATAAGAATCGGCCTGAATTTGTTTTACAGTAAGGCTCGATTGGGTTCCTACACGATCTTTTGTCTCCCTGTATTTATTTATTTAAACTTTATGTACAATAGTGTTATATAGGCGGACTTAATGCAGCAATGTATTCTCTACCAGTCAACCTTTGGTTTAACAAAACACCTTGTGGTAGGTAGCCTTTAAAACGTGCAGTTATTAGTTAGTTTTCACTAAACGACAAGTTGATAGAAACGAAGCAAGGAAAGACAAAATCTTGTAACTTCGTAAATAATTATTTGTTTAATTGAAAATAATAGATTACTATTTATATAGTCATATATAAAATAATAGACTAATATTTGCCATATTTCAAAAGGGAAGCCGGTAGGAATCGAGTTGTATAGAGCCTTCGCCACTGATATATACTCATAAGTGTCTGAAAATGGTTCTAAATGAATAAGTACGATGGGTTTCACTTCATTATATTTATTTACTACTAGCATTTGCCCGCAGCTTTGCTAGCGTGAAAAATTTATCCAGCAAAATAAAAGTAACCTATGTGCCTTTCCAAGCTCTGGTCTATCTCTATTCCAAATTTCATAAAAATCAGATAAGTGGTTTAGACGTAAATGTGTAATAGACAGGGTTACTTTCACATTGGTGATATTACTAGGTATGTTTTGCCAAATTCAAAACACTCAATGATTTCCTAGAACATACTATACAAATTTTTAAAACTGTGAAGATTTTTGAAGCTTCAAATCATTTCAGGAATCTAGCATATATGTATGTATTTACAATTAATAATTTTTTCAAGTAGGTGCGGTACTTATTAATGTCATGCAACTTAATAACTAGTACCATAAATATTTGGTAAGCGTGTTTGCTTCGTAAATACGACATTCATAACAATAGAACTTAATTGTTTTTATTTGGCACATACATTATGTAAGGCGAGCGTGTTTAGACGCAATAATAACTACTAGGTATGTTCTGTTTTAATTTTTATAATTTTATAGTCCGCAAAACTAATTTTGGTACAAATTGTCACAAGGGAAGCCGTCCTGATCGGCGTCAGGGGCCCTTAACGCCACGGCATTTAATTAATAAAAATACTTTCGTTCTAATTGCCAAAATCACTTACTAGCCAAGCATATCGTTCCACCCCTGGGGTACTGGGGTCACAATCAGATCGCGACACCACCCTGGTACGCCACTTCCGGTCTACGCGGCCGCTGATTGGCCGGCCAGTGACGTAACTTCCTGTCATATACAATGGGGTTATGACGATGAATTAGGTTCGATATTATTGTGGACATATGAATTTTGACGGCATTTTACAATGGCGGTTGTAATTATTATTTGCGCTTCGCTGACCATTTTCTGGCACTTAACAAAATTATAGAAAAGTACCAGTTTAATCAGTTTTTTGAAAAACTGACATAGGTATATATGCTTTTGATCTTTTAGTGCGAATTGACATTTATTTATAATCATTTATTTATTTCTCACCAAAATACATGTATTACAGTTAGGTTATCGATTATTAAGAAAATCAGTTTTAATTTTGTGGGAGATTGGTGCCTAAACTAACCTAGAAGCTTGTACTTCAAGACACCAGGTCTCCAGCCCTCTCTAATAGATTTTGCTCGCAGCTTCGCTTCCTTGAAAAGTTTTTTTCATCAAAAATGTAACCTATGTCACTCAGGAATAACCTAGCTGTTCATTAGCATTTTTAAATCGGTTTAATAGATCGAAATATTTATTGTTACAAGAAATAAACGTAAATCATATTTCTTTAGCGCACACAATATAGAAAACAAAAGCTTCAAAAATTCAAATTTAAATTACATGATTTCCCTATGATTGGTCAATATTTGTTTGGATATATTAAATTACTGTAGCCGACATACATGTGATAATGTGTTACTTGTAGTAATATCTTATACTTGAATTAAAACACATTTCAGTTTTTCGGCAAGAATGTTGATATGCTTGTTTTTTGCGGAAATAGACTTAGTAATAAATAATGTTTACTCGGTCGTTATTTTTCTAAATAAAAATCCTGAAACCGGTAATCACCTAATTATGAAAACACTCGACTGTATCACACAAAAAGTGAAACAAGAACAACTCTTGCGCACAACATGAAACCACATCTAGAAATTCACCGGCTCACTTGGCATTACACAAAAACGAAGCAATACGATCGAGTTATTCAACTATTTCTCAAAATCATAACGCATGGCGAATTAAACTACACGGTAACTATTTTTTCCACCGTTTTTCTTGCTTACGATGTTTGCGTAAAACGTGTGAAGGTATGTAACTGGACTTGCGACGTAAAGCTTCACTTTATTTATATTAATTGGTCATACAGTTAAGATATGGAATAGTTATGTTCCCTGACAGCTAAAAGCTTGAGTAATAAGGATACTTCTAGGTAAGCATGCTTTGCCGGGGTTGTGGAAACGTTTTTAACGAGATACCGCGGCCCCAGTTCGTAAGGACAACTGATGGAACACAGTGGGATTTTATTCAGTAGAAGTCTGGTTGCTATCTTATAAACACATTTAAATTAAATTTACAGGGATATAATAGTTATAAAAAAAGTTATTCAAAAAATCTAATAAACCCGATTGCTCAACAGGCGGGACCCAATAAAACATATTTTTTTAAATTGGAATCGGTCCGCCTGCTTGTCACTTGTGCAAATGTGCTTGTTTCTTGCATTTCAGTTGAGCAGTCGGGTTTTTTAGATTATTTAAATAACCTTTTTTTTCAAATTTTCAGTTAAAATATTTATTAACATTTTTTTTTTATTTTCCCGATCGTGTCACATTGGCACCCCACAGGATTCAGAAAGTGAAAGTGCTCAAGTCCATATTTTTAAACTTTCTCTTTGTATTATTTTTGCTACTATTACACTAATGATAAACATGATATACCTTTTTGAAATCATTGTAATAAGCCCTTTAATTTGATATCCATATTGTGGTATTCGAAAAAAAATTTTTTTCACTGTTTATAATGGCTTCGCACAGCCGCCATGTTTAATATTTTCAAATGTCACCTATTTAAGAACACTTGGGCTGCTAAGACAAAACTAACGATACCTCAATTATGTGAATCCGTTCAGTGGTTATGGAGATATGAGGTAATAAAGAATATTACATACATACATACATACATACAAGATACGCGCGAAAAACATAACCCTTCCTTTGCAGTCGGGTACAAAGGTAATTTTTGTATCACTTACATTGATAGTAAGAAAATGGTTACTAATACGTTAGTCTTGTCTAAAATTAATGTAGTAATGTTTCTACGACACCAGCCGAACACAGTAAGTGACAACATTATTTCTTTACGGTATAGAAAGTTATTTCTTCAAGCATTATTAAATAGGCTTAATAAATAATATCACATTATAATAATTATAACTTACTAGCAGTTGCTCGCGAATTCGTTCGCGTGGGAAGTTTTTCCCACGCGAACATAAATCGTAAATCTCGATTCCGTGGAAATTTCGCCAAATCCCGTCTTAACGAGCATCTACGTACTAAAAGGAACCCCCATGCAAAATTTGAGAGCCCTACTACTTGTAGTTTCTGAGATTTTGTGATTAATCAGTGAGTGGTATTTCGCTTTTATATATATAGATTTATGAATGACATATTCTAAAAAAATACATATAACAATTAAATTCTGTTAACAAATACGTCTGAAATGAAGTCGCGTTTATTAAAAAAATGTTTTTGCGTAATTTTCGTGCTGTGTTGATCCATTTAGTTCTTGAATGGCTCATCATAGGCCTAAAACTATAAGCGGTTATTCTATAGATACAATCATTCTCTTATTTCAAGAACTTCTTCGTAGGATCCTTTTGCATTTTTATTTTAAATTAGTTTAATTTTTAGCTTTTGTAATTGAATTCAATTAAGTATTGCATTTTGTCAAACCAACTTCGTCTGATCACTTTGCATGCTTTTCACTATTATGGGTAATCCTTATGCTCCTGATGAAATTACAACAATAGCTGTAAGTATCCTTTGAATATCCAAATTCTTACTACCTGGTATTCCTTTTCACTCCACCAGGTTTTTGTCTAATTCTAATGCTGCTGGTCCAAACATAAAGCTCTGAAATGTGCTACCTGTCTCTCTGGAAGCTAAAAAGATATTTTTTTCTAGCGGAAAATTCAAAAGTACTACTTGAAAGTGTCTATCTGGGCTTCATTATAATAATTATTTATTTGTTTAGATAGTTTAATTTTAATTATTTAGTAGTTTAGATTTTTTTTTAAATCATAATTTTGTCATATTTATCTATAAAGTATAAATAGGGAGTAAATTCATTAATAGCTACAATTTTTATCGCCCTGTATTCTTGAATATTGAATACAAAAGGGTTTTTTAAGTTTCGAATGTATTTAATTTCATTATATTCTTTATTTTGGGTAATAAACAGGCAAAGATATCAATACCCTCAAAGTTCTCTTTACCAAATGTATTCTACTAACCAATTTTATTCTAAAAACTATCTACGTCACAACTCACATTTTTATTTATATGCCTAACTATTTGTGAATGTATTTTTTTTTATTACTGATGAGCCCACTATGACCCCGATCTCACCTGATGGTATGTAATTATAAACTGTATGTTTTATAGCAGTACTCTAATATCGAATAATAATAAAAATACGCCAATTTAACTGTTTCTCGCAGAAAATAAAACAGCACCATTCCAAAAGTAAGTGAAGATATAAGCTGCAAAGATAAAGCGTTTATATAAAACTTCTCTAGCAGATGAAATACTTATACATCTTAACGGGAAGAAACAGGTGAAGTTTCAGCGCTCAAGTAAAATAAGTAAGTTAAGTTGTGTTTAAGTAAGCACAGGCAGGCGGATCACTTGCTCTTACAGGCGAGTAGAATTTATGGCAACACTTACATATATGCGTAACTTTAAGTTACGCTTCAGTAACGTTGTTTTTCTCAAAGATATTAAAAGAATATCTTTGCAAATCTTTGTAAAATGCAAACGTATTCATTCATTTGGAAAATTAAAGACTCAACCAAAATAAAACAGCCTGTTTTATAATCAAAATTATCATACAGACAAGTAATAAAATACAAATCATGTATTGTGTGAACACTAAAAATAACGAATGTTTATAAATCGCGAACCTAACGATTAAATGCAATGAAAACAAATGTTATTTGTGTACGAGCGCACAATATCAATGATTGATTACATTCCGAAGTTATTAAGTGATAATAACGTTGAAAATATTCCAATAATTCAATTCAACGCAAATAAACTATGAATATATAAATGCTTAAACAAAAACTGTTTCGTGTAATTTGTAAAATATCAGTCTATCATCATGATAAATGATACTAATCGACCATTTAGAATAATTACCACGTATGAATGAAAGGCTAAGCATGCAACTGTGGGAACATCACCACTAACACCAATGAAAAAGCTGGTAAAACTTCAAACAATGATAATGTGCCTCATGTATTATTTATGGCACTCCGCATTAATGAACCAAGGTCATTTGAATTCATTTCCTTCGGTAATACAGACGTACGCTTTCACACTAACATTGTTACGTAATCGTAGTAACATGTTTCATTTAATAAAATAATTTATTTTATGTATTTACGTTATTGCCCCACTCGACATTTATGCGAACCATATCAGTTCCGCTACTCGGTAATAGATGGCGTTAGCAGTATCAAAGTCGTAACAGGGAAGTTCGGCTATTGGGCGCTCGTTTTTACGCCGAACACGTAAAGCGGCTCGTAGACGTTTTAATAAAAGTTTGTTTCGTGTTTATTTTAGGCTGGCGCTTGTCTGGCTCGCAGACTTACAACAGTTTTAAATTTAAATAATTATAATGCATTCGTTTATTGTGAATGAATCGGCACGGGAGTGTTGGCGAGACGGGTTTATGTTTATTTGGGTGTAGTCGCATATTACGATCGATTATTTTGTCGTAAACTTGTAATGTTCTGTAAACTGCTTTTGAGTTCTTTTTTAGGTTTTATTCACGCCCCGTAAAACTTGGAGATCATAATATTTCAATAAGTAATAAAACGTCTTTCAAAAATGAGAACTTTATGCAGTAGGATGTATGTAGATTGAATAACTCAATCCACGATGAGATTACTTTATATTAACACTTCAACTCGACTTTTTACTGAGCAATCTGTTAGATTTACAGACTCTTAAATATGGTAAAATGTTTATTTTTGTGGTGGCCCAGTGCTAAAGTGTTGTAGGCAGTGTGTTCGAACCCAGGCATTACTATGTATAATTTTCGTCATCACCAATGCTCTCGGACGTTAAAAGAAAATATTGGGACCATGACCAACCAAAACGGCATCCATTATTCCGCACTGGGCCCAAGTAGTAGATTACGGCCCATTTCCTCACAAATAGGAGGTCAGAGTCCCAATAGTGGGAACGTTATAGACTGGTTACCTATGTTATATATGTATTACGTTTCTAATTTTCTCTTAGTCTCTTTAAAATAAAAAAAATAAATAAAAAAAATCCTTTATTTTTTATATGGGCCTGCGTGCCTGCAGCAGGCCCATAAAAAATAAACACAAAGAAATACAAAAAGTAATAAAAAAAGAAATACACTTACAAAGCAATTCAAGTATAAAATTCCTGCCAGCACTAGCATACATTACAAGACCTCCTTTCTTCCGTTAAGTTTGTTGTATATAAGAGATTATGTATAAAAACAATAGCTTGAAAACTTCTGCGGTGATCCGTGGAATCCTTTCAGTCTTAAGTTCCCCATCAATTAGAACTGACAAAACAATCCGCGTTCCCGAACTTGAAATAACAGCAAATTATCGAGCTGCTTATAAACGACTTCATTAATTAGAGATATCACTTGTTCAGTTAAACTGCTTAATTATATGAAGCCAGTCAAAGAAATAGATAAAATCATGACTTTTAGAAAAATCTTAGTATTCAAAAATTTATGGAGGATAAAAATGTATAAAATAATGTTAGGTTATTATAATAAATGTATAAATTAATTTCATTTTGTGTTGTTAAGCAACACATAAGTTTGATGATTATTATAAACTTTACTTTGTTTTGTTTACTTGCAAGATTTTAAGATAATCTGCTGCGCCCTAACTGGGCTCTAGTATCTACTACTTATAATCCAAGCCTGTAACTATGTGAACATTGTTCAATAAATAAATAAAAATAGGCATGTTTTTTATTTTATTCAAGTCCATATAACAGATTGCACCTTAAAGTATTTTGTTACGCAAAAGCATTCACAATAACACAAGTCAGGATTCAGGAAATCAAAATGAGACTTCAGAAACTTTTAAAGGTAATTTAATTCAGGTATAAAGTTTATAAACAGGAATAAACAACATTATTTACACCTCGGACTTGTTCAAACTAAACTTCTTCATTACCATTTTACAGTACTTTTAGCTAGGTAGGTACATCAAAAGGAAAACTTGCTGGGGCCGTTTTGCCTACAAACGTGAACCGAAATTCTGTCGTTAAAAATAAAGTATTAACAACCCTTGGAAAGACAGTGGATTCATATCTTGCATGACAAACGCTATCAAACGGGTACCTACATTCATGCTACGAGTATTTCCCGTAGCACACACAACTTTAGAATTACAAAACACACACGAACGTGACCACACACACACTGTGGAAACTCGGATTTGTGTGTGCAGTTTCCCATCTTCACACTGTTCGATATTCTCCTGTGTGTGTGATCTTCTTTCTCTCTTTCTACCATCTCTCTATCTTTGTCTGCATATCTATAGTTATGTAGTCCCGTGTTCGACGGTCCATTATTGTATGTTTAGTCTTTGCTTTCTGTAAATATTTATTACTTGTATCTGATTTACGTAGTTCTAAATGATTGGTTGGTGTTACAGTTTTATTGATTGAGTTCGTTCCTACGATGTTTTGTTCCGAGTTTGTAAATGTAAATGATGTTGTAAATGTTATATGGGTTACTGAAACAAATTGTTCTGTAAGGAGACAAACGTGCCCATGTTATGGATGTATGTTATAAATGTTCAGTTTGTCGAGTAAATTTAGCATATGCATCCTAACTAGTGCTTATTTTGTTCGTTATTTCCTACAAAGGAAAATTGTATCAGAAATTATTATACCTAAAAAAAAATTCCTTTAGTATCATGCTTATCACCGACAAGCGTTATCAATGTTCATTAATTTATTAAAATGGAGCAACAATTAATAAGTTGATAAGCAGCAATTATGGCAATTTCCATTTATCAATAGTATATACATAAATATCGTAAAACAATTATGACTAATAAATATCGGTGTATGATCAGATAATTGGACATTTATCAAAGCGGCCAATCAGACTGTTAACGTGGATATATTCAATGAGCTCACATTAAAATAATGTTGAATTTATTATAATTAATTATCTGTTTGTTGGTTTACCACTTATGTTTAATTCCTTCCTACACTCAGTTGGAGTAGTTTAGTTTTTCATATCAATGTGTTTTTCAATAACATTCTTAGTGAACTGTGTTTATGAATATGTAATAACATATTTTGTTTACATTTTCTATGTATGTAACAACAATTTCAATAACAAAATTTATAATGAGTCACTCAAAACTGTATGTATACATTACTTAATTAGTTACAACAACACGAATAAACTCATTGCCTATAGAGGACTTAGCAAGACTCAACAGAAATAGACCAAGAGCTCCAGAATGAGACATAAAATTGTAAATGTACCCATACTTAGCGACACCTATTAAAGAAAAAAGCTGAACCCATGTTCAGTACGAAACGACTTATCTTCAATGACCAATCATACAGAATAGATTCACTTCCATACACTTAGTAGTGCTAAGTCTGGTCTAGGGTGGGGGGAGGGGGGCAGTGGGCGGATCCGCGCATGCGTCTCGTTGCCAAGACGACGGCACGTAGGCACTCGTGTGTGTGCGTGCGCCGTATACGTATGAGAGCGTACGACGAGCGACGGATCGTATTTAATAATAGCTAAACAAGTAGAATTTCTATATTTGATTTTGTCAGTTCAGTTTTGTAGATGTGCCTTTTTAGCTTCGAGTTTTGCTTGGAGTTGCTATCTCAGATTTTGTTACTAACTGTCAAGCTTGTTGCTTTATGTTATATTTTTGGGAGGTTATTGTCCTCTATCCGTTTGAGTTCACTAAGAATTTTCCCAATACTACTCATAGTAAAATGATTCTTTCAGCATCGTTACTGTACATCATTCTATTCTGATTAATTCCTCAGCTCTGTAATATGTATCAATAAAACTAATACTTATACCAGAAAAAATAATTAACCATTCTTAACGCATTTCGTAAACATCCTGTGACGTCACCAGCTTTTCATTTTATCGCGAACGCATCATATCGCGTACTCCCGTGTACCGCATTCCGCGCACACACACAGGTGGCGCGCGCGTTTGCGTGTGTCCGTGTGTCACGTCCCACGCACACAGGCGCACGCAACACCGCCCCGCACTACCTACTATATCTACAACTATGTTTGTACTTCCAACACTCTACTTCTACTCGAAAACTCCTTCGAGACCTGAAAAGGAATTTTACAAGGGCGCCTTTTTCTTTTGAACGCGAACCTTTGGCTGTAAAATGGGGGCTCTTAACCGTTATAAAGGGATGTATTGATAGTTAGTGGTTCTTTTGTAGTTGGCATCTCGCGGGACGCTCCCGTAATCGTAAACATAAAAAAATCCATATAGTTGGCCTAAGTGCCTACTTTGTTTAAAGTGCCTGCTTTTGGCGCGAAGTTTTTTGCTTGAATATTTAATGTACGATATTCATTAGTTGCGGAATGTTAGGTACAACGGCAGCCTTGACCCAGTCTTCGTCTTTATATTCCGGAAAATCTGGTTCCATTATTCAAAATGGAGCCACTTTTCAATATTAGGTAGGTGCTATGAATAGTTGTTTATTTAAGATACAAACGGTGTCTTAGATTATCTGGGTATGCAGATTTTAGAGTGCGAAGGCTATCGGGTCCATAATCTTTATGTCACGGAAACTGCCAGAAATGTAAACATTAAGAGGCTGATAGAATTTCAAATGTAAATATCGACACAGCATGATGTGTAGGTAGTTATTGCCAACAAGGTACTTATCATGCGGTTAAAAAAGCTGGAATTTATTTTCGTTTTGATAAGAATATTTTCCCACCAAACGACTATAGAGTTTTTATTCGTTTTTCTGTCACGTAAGAAGGTATGCCATTTAAGAAGGTAGGTATTTAATACAACAACATTATTTGGATAACACAGATGGCACTTCTAAGTAATATGGTTCCAGTAGTGGAAAACTTTGGAAAATGAACACAGTATTTAAAAAAAAAAACAAAATAAAATATGATTTAAATAAGGCTTAATTAGATTCAGTTTCACAAAAAAGGGTGTAAGGTTTTTGAACCCCCAGTTATAAAATATAGTATAGGCTTAATATCAATTTCAGGTATTTCACGGCAGTACCTAGTGTTTATTATCCAATCAACAAAGGCACAAAAACATACTTAATCAAATAATTCAATTTATTCATGAAAGTTTCAGCAATATTATAGATTCAAGATTACCACATTACTGCCACTAAAGGTCACGACCATGGTCCTTCATCGCAGTATGGGGCCAGTCCTCACTGCAGAGCTAGACGGAGACCCGCCAGCAGCTCCTCATAAAAATCGATCCAGTTCCCAAAGATTCCTGCAAAAAATCGATTCAGGAACCAAATAAGAGGCACTGAAGGTCACGGCCCCATCGATCCGGCGTAGAAAGTGAGACTGGCTGCCACTACTAACACCGTCCCGTTGGCTATGCAGCCTGAATTAATCGCGCATATATTTGAATACATTTGGAGCGGCGCAGTTCGGGCCGCGGTGTCGTCGGCCCCTTAAGTTTTAGCGATTTTGTTTCGGGACTGTATTGGTGTGAGTGCTGCATGGGATTGGAGCCGCAGTTGTCAACAGTTCGTTACTTAGAGCTTGATGAATCGGAGACAGAGTTCTGGCTTGTCAGACATGATGTACTTACCTTCCATCGTCGAAATTATCACTACCACCATAATCTCTCTGTAGCTTCGAGTTGATCACGCAGATGGTATTATCATTATCATCATGATCATCGGCATCATTGATAGAATCAGCCTTTTCAGCTGATTTTTATACGAACTAACTCAGCAAGTCCCTGAATATTTTAATTTCGACCTTGCCCTCCAGGTATAAACAGTATTAACGCACAGGACGTTGTTTGGGTAAGTGTTGGAATTTGAATAAAACTTGTGGTAGGCATATGGACTATGGTTGTTCTTTGTCATTACAAATATAAGGCTACGTAATGAAAACTGTGTTTGGAAGTTTCATTGATGAGTCTTTTACAAGGACGATTGTTATACCGGAAAGTACATTATTATACAAAATATATCTTGCTATAAATGTCTTCTCTAAAAATGATGATTGTCCTAGAATATTTTCCTGTAATTTCTAATTAAATAATCTGGAATGTAATGTGCTTTTAATAATTTATTAACGAAACGTATATGAGGAGTGTATTGTACTATTAATATCTTCAAGTAACAAGCAACATTATCAAAAACTGGTTAAACAAAGCCTTGTCATCTCAAGGTCCAACATTTGGTCACGTTAAAGCTCAACAATTAGTTTAGTAACACTAACTACATTAGTTTTAGTGCTGACAGCCGTCCGACAATGTTATAGTTTAGAATTAGCTCACAGTTTACAATTAGTTTTGGTTGGATCTAAGTATTCATATTTTAGTACTAATTAACAAGTTTTATCGTGAGGCTGTGTACTATCTACTTCTAAAGTTTTAACTGTCATAGATAGATTACAAAAAGTATTATAATGACCATTACTATGATACATAAGTGCCACCAAATTCTTGATACGTTACAAATTTCCAGTTTATGAGTACCTTAATAATTCACATATTGTTTTAAAAGTTAGTTTGAATTACGCTATTTATTTTCCTACGTGCTTAAAGAAAAGCATATTATACAACTTAAACTAACTAACAACATTATTATAATTTTCACATAAGTTTTATTGTTACGACTTTAAGATTGCTGGGAGTAGGTATGTGTCTGCACAAAGCCATTACTAAGTCATTTCTGGTTTCGTACAAGATATTTTGAAACAATGCTGTTTTATTTTAAGACTTTATTAATCTTGTGATTTCATGTTTTAAATACCTTAAACATAATTTTATGATCTTTCGAGACTCATTTGTGTGATTGGATTGTATAAGAACATTCAGACAGTTATACCTTAGTAAGTAGTTACTGCTTTTACAATGCCTGGTTATTGTTCTTCATGTACAAATAATCTCTAGATACTGCGGTTAAGTAAAGATTTATATAAGTTGTAAAACTGATATGGTCCCTAACAGTAAAATTAGAACTTAAAACGGTGTATTTACCGTGTCTATTAATTGTTTAGAATTTCCGATATTCAAGCACTGTTGCAAGCGCTCTGATCACGGATGAATACAATATGATGCTAAACAACCCGTTTTAAGTTCAAATGTTAAAGATTTATAAGTTCCTGAACAATGTCATATTTTTCTCATCAGAAATCCGTAGACGCCCATCACCGGACCAGACCGCCATAACACCACAACCTGGAAATCAAAAAAAGATAGCTTTTAATAAAAACAGCGGGAGGCGATAGCTGTGTCCGGTGCGAAGCGGGTTATTGTTGGTCCTGAGGCATCCGTCGAATACGTAATGTGGGTGGAAAGTCGAGCGATTGTCACAAGAGGCCTATTACTATGCTGGCAATGTTACACACAAGCAGATGTCCCGCACACAACCGATCCACATTAGTGAGCGTACACCGTGAGCCACACGGGAAACAGAAAAAAAACTTTATGTAAATAAGTTCACAGTTGAAGTAAATGACCGTTTAGTGAGGGTTTGTGGTGTTAACTTGTTGTGTTTGGCATCCCATGATGAAGATATGTCTACTTTTATCAGTTTTTTAGATAAACTATAGGCCATCTAATAGCAGGATAGGTTTATTTATGGTTTACCAACAGAGTTACGTCTTTTATTTGTGTTTGGTAAGCTTAGAATAAGCAATACTGCACACCTAATTAAATATGAGTATCGTATGCTTCGTATTTTACAGGTAAGAAAGAGATATTAAAAGTATTACGAGATAAGATATATTACGAGTGTTAGTATAGTTTTAGTTAATAAGGCTTTACAATTGATATGATAGGCCTGTCGGTCTAGTAGTCAGTGGCCCTGACTGCTATGCTCAAGGTCGTGGCTTCGATTCCCACCCAGGACAAATGTTTGTGTGACGAGCACGATCATTTGTTCTTTGTCTGGGTGTAATTTATATGTAATATGTATGTATTTAGAAACATATATGTATGTTTATCAGTTGTCTAGTACTCATAGCACAAGCTCTGCTTAGTTTGGGACTAGATGGCGTTGTGTGAAAGTTGTGGAATATTATTATATTATTATTAATTATGTTACTTTTTATTTCATTAGATTTTCTGTTGTTAACATAAGACTACCACTATCGACTAATACTATCACTGTCATTTTATTGGGTAATTAATTGAATGTTTCAAATTTTGGATTTTACTTCGCCTAACCTTAGGCCGTGCGCGCACTGCCTTGCGGTGGCCGCAATTGCGGTAGTTCTACCGCACCGTTAGAATGACCGGGGCCACCGGTGACCCTACCGCACGTGTTTATTCCACCGCAGTGCGCGCACTTCTATGACACTCCATACTTCACAGATTTTGCGTTTCCAAAACGCAACGCAGTGCGCGCACGGCCTTAAACATTGATGGATTCATGGATGTTTATGGCGTAAAAAGCGTTGATAAATCAGCATTTCTCATAAAAAGGGATGCTTACTAGTTTCAACGAAGAAACCTATGTAGGTGAGGTTTACGAGGCAACTAAACTTTTGAATGGCATCCACACCAGGTTTTAATAGTGTTTGGTTGGGGCAATAATGTAAAAGCTTGAAAACCGAGTGCCGGGCAAAGGTTGAAAGACTAAGAAAGCCGTAATGAGCCATTTCCCTCAGTTTGTTCTTCCATTTTGTGAAGGAAATTTTATTATTATTTGTATGTTTTTGTTTCGCTTACTACTTGAAAGAGACGTTCTGAAAACTTGTTGAAACTGATGTTTTCTTATTGTGTTGTGTTTTTATGTATGTTTTTGTATACAACGTGTAACGGAAACCCCATATCTATCCAAAAGGGCTGAAGACAACATCTGGTATGGAGTCTCTATGCACAGTTTCAGCACAAAATAACTGACTCAAAGAATTGATACCAAATTATTGGTTTCATATATTTCTTGAATACCAATCATAACAAACGTGTCACAGCACTACGAGGATCAATAACTTTCCACGTCACTTGCCAATAACTCGATAATTCTTTTCGTTCTTCTTAATTTGAAAAATTCTGTCTCTGGTATCAGTGTATTGGAATTTGTAATAAGTTCTACACACGTAGACTTAGGATTACAAAACCCTTACCATATCGTTTGTTATCATCCAAAGAAGCCATGCACTTGGTATGTATATACCCTTTAAATTACACGTTGTATACCTATGCATAGATGCTACTTCCCATTGATGCGTTAGTCAGTATGTATTCGAACCATTTTTACATATTACAACACAAAACCCCCCGCCACGTTTGCCAGTTCGCAATTAACTCAAAAACTACTGAACAGACTATCATGCGGTTTTCACAATGGACAAAAATTGACCGAATTAATTAATTATTTAATTCATGAGGAAGGTTTTAGTGTATAATATTATTTGTTTTGTACGAATTAGCAGATTGAAAGCGTGCGAAGCCTAGCCGGATCGCTAATATAGCTAAAAATTATACATATATACATATCAGTGCAACACACATGTTGTACGCAAATGTTGTACATACTCTTCTATCGCAACGACTTCAAATTTCTCTGACAGTTCAATACTTTCCGTACCAACTTTATCCAACTCTTTATCTATGCTAATATAATAGAGGTAAAATTTGTTTGGAAGTTTGTATGTAGGTATGTTATATGTATGTATCTTAGGAGCTCATTGGCAACGATGCACTGGTCGAGTCAAAGCTGCAGAGCCTTAAACATCGACGACGAGTTGTAAGTCTATCGGTTTTCTATCGGTTACATTTTGGAGAGTGTGCAATGGAATCACACAATCCTAATTCCGCCAAGTCCGTACCATCATCGGACTACAAGACAAACGGCGATGCGCCATCGTTACATGGTGGACATCCCACCCATACGCACTAAACGTTTTGGGAATACTTTCATTGTGCGTCAGCGTACGGCTAAGGAGTGGAATTCCCTGCCGGAGTCTGTGTTTCCCGATAGCTATATCCTAGGGGTCTTTAAGTCAAGAGAGAATAGGTTACTTTTAGGTAAGCGTGCTCCATCTTCGACCACATCATCACTTACCATCAGGTGAGATGGTGGTCAAACGCGAACCTATTATCTTTAAAAAAAACTAATGATCCAATTCTAAAAATTAATTCTTTGGTAGAAAGCTGCATTACTAGTGACTGCTATATGCTATAAATTATTTCGAAATCGATTCAGACGAAGTCACGGCCGAAGTGCTAGTCAACTTAAACATTTGCAGGCATAGTGTGTACACGCACCGCGTAACGGCGGCCATTTCCACAGCCTACTTACGTGCCGAACAGCCGAACTGTTCCGACGGCTATCGATGTTATCTCCTGATATTGCCTTTTTAGCCGACACCCGTTAGCCTCGCGCCATTTCCGAGGATTAAAACGGCTGCTACGCTGAATGCAATAAAAGACCATTGTCATACTAAGAGATAGAGGTTTATTCGGGACAGATCTTGAAACTAGGCTTCACGGTAGCTTCCTATTTTTTCATTGGTTTCCTGAAAAGAAAAAAAAAACAAGTGATGTCTTTGTGTCTTAGATACGCTGATAGTTTGTGCCACGGCAATCTACTACGCACGTAAAATATGACATTAAGGGGCAGATATTCGATTTTCGATGATTTTTAATCCAAGATCACGTCTAAACAGCTAGTCGGTATGCTTTGAAAAAAAAATAATGATAAACTAGACTATTTCCTTAATAATTTGATATATGAATATTTAAATATGTTTTTGTAAAACATTGTGTAATTTATTTTTAAAAGTACGTCTAACGCGGGCATAAAAGCGAAGATCAGGCAACAACCATTGGGTGTATTTTTATGAAACTTTCACAGTCTAAAAGATAATTTAATTGCCAATCTTTTAGTATACGGCTTTTCTTCATATTGTGTTTGGTAAAGTCATGGTGTATTATTATTCGAATAATCTAGGTGCGCAATGAATCGGGGGCTCTTGCGGGCAACGGGCGGCAGTGCATCGCTGACCACTGTCACGAGTAGACGCTAACGCTCCGCGCAAAAAATACAAAATGATTTTATTCGCATAGAAGTTTAACGCAAAAATGGTTGGTAAACCCAAAACACTAAAAAAGAAACGCCTTACAATGTTAAAAATAGATTAATGAAGTAACGAATTTTAATTATTTATATAATTTACTGCCGCCATGGTCGAGTGGTTTAGGGGTTTAACTTGTGTGTGGTCGTGGGTTCGATTCCCGCGGGTCGCATACTTTGTAAATTTGTTTCCACTTTGGCTAGGACATTGCAGGCCTGAATCACCTGATTGTCTGATAAAAGGATGGTTCCGTGCTTCGGAAGACACATATAAGCCGGTGGTCCCGGTCGCCAAATGGCGGTCGTCAGAATAGACCACGTCAGAGGCTCTTGAGGCAGTCTAGAAACTCTGACACTAGGGTGTATGGGGTCATTAGACATTACTACCCACACGATAAGAAGAAGATTATTTATATAATCTCTACCAATAGTTTAAATTAGCATATTGGAATAAAATAAATGTGATTTAAATGTAGTAAACAAACTTTTATTTTATTGAAATAATTATGTTATTTCCTTTTAGGAGAACACCAAATAGTAAAGATTCTTGAGTCAAAAATGTAGAGACAGGGTGAGTATTGAAATGTAATTTACGAGTAGGTAACCATATTGGAGCGTAGTAAGGACAGTTCGATTAGAGTTTCAAAAAATACTTGAGTGTTGCTGATATTGGAATAGTTGTAGGTATAGCTCTTGATACGTAAGTAGCATGACCTTGAATGCGGAGATCTAATATTTAGTAGGTACTTACTTAAAATTATTTTTATTTTATTCGTATTATGTTTTTTTTTTTGAGTATATCAAATAACTTAGATTCTCGCCGCGAAAATGCAGAGACGAGGTAAATATTGCAATGTAATAGCACCATACTACAGCGTAGGTACTAAGGACAGTCCGGATTAGAGTATCAAAAAATACTTGAGAGCTGATATTGACACGAGTTGTAGGTATAGGTCTAGGGTAGGTACTTATGTAGCATGACCTTGAATGCGGAGATCTAATGTTTAGTAATTTTTTATTTCATTGAAATAATAGTGTTTTTTTGTGGTGAGTACGAGGTGAGTATTTAACTATAATGTAACTATACTACAGCGTAGTAAGGACAGTCCAGATTAGTTTAAAAAATACTTGAGTGCGGTTTTTGACATAGTTGTAGGTACTTATAGCTAGCTATGGTACGAAAGTACCATGACCTTGAATGCGGAGATCTAATGTTTTGTTTACGCACAACTCTCCAATATTCCAACTTTCGCCCATATGGTCAATCCTACTTTCGCGCCCGTGCCTATACTTACCTATATTTAATTTATATTATATAACTCGCTTTATATTATATAGATCGCATCGAACTTCTTGAGATTACGTTGACATCCACCCTTAATTTTGGTCCGTTTATCGAGGCTAAGGCTCAATTGGCTGCCAAAAAGTTGGGAATCCTAGTAATTACACCATCACTATCATTGGCAGCAGATTCGTTCGCAGTGCGGCTGTTGTTGCATCTCTGATGCCTTTATATCTCGACGGTGTTCGCATTGACTATACCGAAACCGCTAAAGATCTGGGTGTGGTTATTGACTCCAATCTCTCGTGGCGTGCTCAGGTCAATGAGGTCAGCCGAAAGGTAAATTTCTCCTTTCATTCGCTGAAATGCCTTTAAGTCTTCTGCCCTTGAAGACTAAAGTTTCTTTGGCACAAACACTTATTCAGCCGATTATAGATTATGCCGATGCCTGCTATTTGGATGCTACCGAGGAGCTATTAAACAAGCTTGAGCGCTTGCAAAATCTGTGCATTCGCTTTGTTTTCGGTCTTCGAAAGTATGACCATGTTTCTCACCTTCGCAAGGAACTCAAGTGGCTCCCAATCCGTCTTCGCAGGAACACTAGGATTTTGTGTCTCCTCTTCAACATCTTACACAACCCGACTTACCCTTCTTACCTGCGTGAGCGTTTTTCTTACGCTCGTTCTAGCGACGTACCGTGTAGATCACACCTTAGATCCCTCCTTAAATCTCATCCTCATAAAACTAGCTACTACTCTTATTCCTTCTCTGTCCATGCTGTAAGATTGTGGAACTCACTTCCGCCTAGCATTCGTGATTTAAAAACTATATCTTTATTCAAATGTCGATTAAAAGAGCATTACCTTTCCTCTTAACTGTGTTAATTATTTATGTATATATTTATATGTACGTATATTCTAACATTATGTATTTATTTAAGTATATGTTATTTTTATTGCATTATAAGTATGTGTAGGTATATTTAATATTTTAGTTTTAGACTTCACATATTAATTTTCATTTCTCTTCTTGTTCTCACACACTATTGTCTACATTTATTTTTCACTTCTCCTTTCGCAGGTCTGCTGGAAGAAATTTCTAAAGAAATAAGCAGTACCTTTGTACTCAAATATTATAATTATGTTGTCCTATTTTATTTTACTGTGTGTACATAAATAATAAAATAAATAAATAACATTAGATTCACAAGTCGCCACAGAATTTGAAAATTTTTTCACTGACATACCCGTATCGACAATCAAGTCGCTAAAATCATCTGCCATTGCTGCAGACACATTACTTAAAAAAAGTGTTCCAGTTTGTAGTTCAGAGTTTAAATTCCAATATGTTACTTCTAATGACATCATCAAAACTTTTAATTCTTTGAATGTTAAAAAGGCTGCAGATCTGTGGGGTAATTCTGTTCATGTTACTAAGTCCATTATACACATTATAGCTCCTACATTAGCTGTTATATTTAATAATTGTATTGATTGCGGTGAGATTCCTGATTTAATGAAATATAGTAAAATAATCCCACTATTTAAATCAGTTAGTACATCTGACCCTACTAATTATAGACCTATTTCTGTATTGCCCACATTCAGTAAAATTTTTGAGAAAATTATTTTAATGCAGATGCAAAGATATTTTAATAAACACAAATTGCTACATAATAAACAATTTGGTTTTACAAAAGGACGTTCAACAACTGATGGCCGGTGTTGAACTTTTAGGACACATTTATAATGCATGGGAAGATAAGTGTTGGTAAGTGTTGGGCATTTTTTGCGATTTTTCAAAGGTATTTGACTGTGTTCCCCATGAGACATTAATCAAGAAACTGCACCACTACGGATTCCGGGGCGCCTCTCTGAATCTTCAGACCTCAGACTTGAGTGAAAGGATTCAGAGAGTCGACTTGAACGGCAAAAGATCGCCGGGATCTGTGACGTCAAAATGGGGGTCCCCAAGGCTCAATTTTAGGTCCCTTTTTGTTTCTTATTTATATAAATGATTTACCGTACCTGATCAAAAATCATGACATAGTGTTATTCGCTGACGATACTTATCTTTTATTTAAAATCAAAGTTAACAGCAGGTTACTGAAGAAGTAAACAGTGCCCTTGCAACTGTAGTTAGCTGGTTTAATGTTAATAATCTTCTTGTTAATGAGAAAAATACCAAATGCCTAAAATTTACGTTATTTCATGTTAGACAAGTGAATGAATACAAGTGTATCAATAATCTTTTATTTAAAATCAAAGTTAACAGCAGGTTACTGAAGAAGTAAACAGTGCCCTTGCAACTGTAGTTAGCTGGTTTAATGTTAATAATCTTCTTGTTAATGAGAAAAAAACCAAATGCCTAAAATTTACGTTACCTCATGTTAGACAAGTGAATACAAGTGTATCAATAAAGGGCGAAATATTGAAACCCGAAGATACCACAGTTTTCTTGGGCATAAATATGGGTGCGAAGCTTCAGTGGGGCCCCCATATAAATTGTCAAAATAGCCAAGTTCTGCAACATATGCCGTTAGAAAAATACGTGGATTAACTGATATCGAAACAGCACGTTTAGTCTACTTTAGATACTTTCACAGAGTGATCTCATACGGCATTATACTTTGGGGAAACGCCGCCGACATTCATACAATATTTGTATTACAAAAATGGGCCATTCGTGCAATTTATAAAGTAAGTCCTAAGCACTCCTTAAGAGACAAATTTAAAGAGATTAATATTATGACTCTGAATGACTCTGACTATGAATATTAATCTCAGTATATTTATGAGAATCTCTTGTATGCACACAAAAATATTAATCTTTTTATTAAATTCAGTGATATTTATAGTGTAAATACAAGGAACAAAGACACATATGTCATTCCTAAAACAAGGAAAAAAGATTGGTGGATCGTTTAGATGCCAATGTATACGTTTTTATAATAAAATTCCTAGCCATATTCAAGAACTAAGTATTAATAAATTCAAATTATTTATAAAACGTAAGCTATGTCAGAAAGCTTTTTACACAGTTACAGATTATATTGAGGACAAGAAGGCCTGGGAATGAGATACTCCAGTGATATACGTGTGCCTTTTCTATTTAGTTTTAAAATTTTGATTGATGATTTATTTTTGATTGATTAGAATATTTGCGTTCTCAAGTATTGTATATCCTTATAATCAATAAAGAGAAAAAAAAAGTATTGTATATACCTATTAATTTTGTTTTTGTTTATTGTATTTTTATGTACAACGTGTAACGGAAACCCCATATCTATCCAAAAGGGCTAAAGACAACATCTGGTATGGAGTCTCTATGCACAGTTTCAGCACAAAATAACTGACTCGAAGAATTGATACCAAATTATTGGTTTCATATATTTCTTGAATACCAATCATAAAAAACATGTCACAGCACTACGAGGGTCAATAACTTTCCACGTCACTTGTCAATAACACGATAATTCTTTTCGTTTTTCTTAATTTGAAAAATTCGGTCTCTGGTATCAGTGTATTGTAATTTATAATAAGTTCTACACACGTAGACTTAGGATTACTAAACCCTTGCCATATCGTTTGTTATCATCCAAAGAAGCCAAGCAATTGGTATGTATATACCCTTTAAATTACACGTTGTATATAAATATAATTATTTCATTATTGTACTTGTGAGGACAATGTAGGTTATTCTATCTTCGTAGTTTTTACTTTCACTATAATTTCTTTAATGATGTCAAGCAGTTTGAGTACTTGTGTGGCCTACCCAAATGGCCTTACTTTGGTATTGTTCGTCAAATTGTTGAGCTCCTTAAATTCTAAGTTGAGCTACACGATAACTGACAAATGCTTGCACTGACTGGACAGGTCCGCTCAAATTTGAATGGTTATTTCCTCAAAAAAATACCACAGACATGAACTTACATGCTTCTCTTATACAAATACAAATTGTCTGGACTTTAAAAGAGACTTTGACCTCTGATTTTGTTTCGGTGTTTCTTCTCAGAGTAGTCAGTTAAGAAATACCGGCCTCATCTAGCTAAACTAAACACGCAAAAAAACATGACGTATAAAAGTGTTATTTATAACCAATTTACAAAATAAATATTTAATTTCATTTCATTTCAAAAGTGAGATGGTACATCACGCCGGAACAGCTGCTCAACCTCTATCAAGCGCAAGTTCGGTCATGTATGGAGTGCTGCTCTCATCTCTGGGACGGATTTGCCAAATACCAGCTTAATGCACTTGAGTCTATAGAGAAACGGGCCAAAAGGCTCATCGGCAACGAGAAACTGGTCGAGACAACGGTCCAGAGCCTACAGCATCGGCGACGTGTTGCAAGCCTATCAGTTTTCTATCGGTTACATTTCGGTGAGTGTGCAATGGAATTGCAGTCTTGTTCCACCAAGCCCGTTCCATCATAGGACTACAAGACAAACGGTGATGCGCCATCGTTACATGGTGGACATCCCACCCATACGCATGAAACGTTTTGAGATTACTTTAATTATGGGTACGGCTAAGGAGTAGAATTCCCTGCTGGAGTCTGTTTCCTGATAGTTATAACCTAGAAGTCTTTAAGTCAAGAGTGAATAGATTACTTCTAGGCAAGCGTGCTTCATCTTCGACCACATCATCGCTTAACATCAGGTTAGATTATGGTCAAACGCAAGCCTATAAACTATTAAAAAAAAAAATTCAGCTCTGGCTGTATACAAAAGGGAAAAACTCAACTCAGCATGTCGAAAATGAGGACATGATTGCTGACAAGTAAATTCATACTTATTTCAATATTTCGATTTCAATGTTATTAAAACTTAATTATTTACGAGTATCAAATGAGTCTAAGTAGCGTAGCCACATAGTCATTTTTATATATATAGATAGATAGATTTACTTGTCTAAATACATATAGTAGTTTTCAATGACCAGACAATTAAAGTCCAGAAAAAAATTGGATGGTGATAATAAATCAGGCAGTACAGTCTTTACTATTTGAAACGTATGGTTACCTTACGAAATTTCGAGCTTGCGTTGCGGGGGTGCATTGCGCGGTCGCGGGGAGTGACGCAAGCTTCTCCCCAGTCGCTCAAGGTCGCTGCCATATAATGTCGCCTTAATTGGACGTAGTTAAGCAGAAAGGACTCAATCCATAAGTGACTTAGTATGTATCTTTCTTATTGAACAATGTCTAATTAATTTCATATAATAATTCTCAAAAATAATGGATGAATAATGAGTATATGTCATCCAATTTATAGAAATAATGGATGAATAATGAATAAATGGTGTCCTGATAGCTAGGATTTTTAAGTCAAGAGTGAATAGGTAAGCGTGCTTCATCTCCGACCACATCATCACTTACCATACGCGAGCCTATAAAAAAAATAGATTAAACAATGACTAAATTTATCTTAGTACCTATTCATTTCTGTCGATATCGATTTCAGTTGAGGCCTTCTTTTAGATTGCAGTGTATGTAACTACATAATTACTATTAGTTAGTAAATGGGCTCATTAGGTACTCCTAATGAGCTCATTTGTCAGTGCTCCCATAGCACTTAACGGTAGCTTCAAGTACATCGACCTGCAGACTAAATCTTCAGCAAAACATCACAATCTCTTCGTTCAGACACGACAACATTAATGGTCTCCCTTGACACAATACTTCGACACACCGTCCTGCAACCTCCAGCGAAAACAATTTCCACCATCTGAAGTGTAATTCTTATATTTCAGGAGCAGTGTTGTGTCTGAGGTGAGAACAATACCGAGGAGGGGGAGCGAGGGTTACTCCCCCCACCTCTGGTCCTCCCCCCCCTCTCTGGCCCGGACGTCGACCTTGCTATTGCAATGCGCAACACGCGCTGTACTTTTGTCGCTGCCTGAATAAGGTCAGGGTATTCCGTCTCCAAGATATATGGGTTAGGTGGAAACATATGATTGCTGTTCAAGTATATTCAGAACTCGTTATCAGAAAGCTGCGGAATTTGCCGTTGCTCCACTAATAAATAATCTTCCTACATCTTAAGTGTCAATAAAATCCAGTATTTTGTAAACTTAACATCACCAAGATCGCAAGATTACATTTATTTGTAGGCTAATAGATATTCGGCTGTCAATGGTGGCGATAAATCTTTTACGCTTTAATTGCTGTATTTAGTGTGTAGGTGTTAGCAAATAATTCTCTAATACGAATGATTATGGCACCAGCATTGGTTTGCTATATCAGTAAATGAATGGATATTTAGAGACATGGATTTATTACATCGTTAATTTGTACATGACAAATGATATCTGTTTGTTACTTATTGCAATCCAATAAGTACTTATCTGACTGAAGTTTTGCTTCACAAGAAGTTGGTTTTACTTTTATCAGTCCCTAGCGAAGGCTCAAACTGTACTATGACTGAGTAAATTTTCACAAAAATATTTGTTGTTCTTTCAGCTAAGTTTCACGGCCACGCAAAAACCAGCTTTCACCGAACATCTGTGCGTAGTGAGACAAACGCGAGACGCGACCCGAGCCTGTATGAAAGCGTATCTTATGCATTTTACATGAGCTGTGCCAGCCATCAGGCCCCTTACCTTGCCTCCACACAGGCACACTCACGCACACTCGCGCAGGCGCGCGGCCATTGTCAGGGGAACAAAAACACGCACACAACACCGGACTCGTTCTAATTAGTTGTTTGTAAACACATGTCACAGAGTGCAATTGTGTGCGTGTAGATGCGTGCAAGGTACCGTCCATGAATTATGTAATGCAAGTTTGTTGTCAAGTGAAAAGGTGAGAACTGTGGAGATTCTTTTACTGGTACCCGCTGTATTAACACAGATGTTGCGGCACTGGACTTGGTGACAAGCAGAGCTGAAGACCTTGAGTTTGATTCCCCAAACTTAACTTCTGCCAGCGGCTTCCCTTGTTTGAAAAGATTTTTCAGTGAAAGAAAGCTTATGACACTCAGGAATGATCAAGCTCTTACTGGTAAAAGAATTTTCAATGACGTACTGGTCCGGAAATTGCTTCCTACAAACTTTACCTCTTTAAAATCCCTATTAGTTAGTTTATGTTTATCTGCCTATATTATTGTTATATTTTTTTTGACATTAATTGGATTTTTTATTGGATTTTATTTATTTTTATTGGTATGAGAATGGACAAGAATGACATGAACACTAACATAGTTTATAAGACCTTTGTTACTAACATTATATGGACAATTTTGTAGTCTGAAATAAATGTATTCAATTCAATTCAATTAGTAGGCATAGTCAAGCACTTTTTCTAATTATGTGCATTATTTAATGTTGTAACATTTATGTACATTCTCTCTTGTTTCTACACAAAATCATACGATTTTGGGTAATTGTAGTGGAGTCATCAAATATTATTAACTGTAAATAAATGAATTATTGATATGGCTATAAAGAGTGCTAATTAATATAAAGACTAACAGAGAGCTTTAGAGATGAGGGTACCTCTCCAAAGTATCATGTACTAAAACCAAATACCAACTTAAGTCTATATATGTCTCTATAGCCAACACATAATTACAGTTCAGGGGAGTAACAAGACTGTTATAGTTATGATGAGTTTACAAGTTTTCCTACTAATATATATTTTAAATTCGAAAGTAACTCTGTCTGTCTATATGTTACATTTTGACGACTAAACCACATACCGATGATTAAGAAATTAGCCACAGAGATGGGTTGGAAGTTGTAGAAATTTTACACAATTATAAATTTAAAAAAATGAAATCTAATAACACTATATCTGTTTTACAGTTTATCAGTACAAATGATAAGACAAATTTCAGCAAATAAATAAATAATAGAATGAACTACAAATAAGTAAAATTATTACTCTTCCGAACTTTTCTCAAAACCATTTTCCTAAGACCGCAATACACTAAGTAATGTGTCTGGTACCTTTTAGCCGTACATAGCGAATACATATGTACAGCAGCATTGTCCGAGCGTCACTTAGCGGAGACAAACTATCTGGAGGAGTGCCAGCGACGGGGAATTAAGATTGGTGACTACGACGGAGTTATTTAATGTATTGCGACTGGACGATAGATGTTTCAGTTTGTGGATTGAGATCGAAGTTGAAAAACAGTGAGGGTCACCTTTGGTTGAGCACTGACCTCTTTGGTGTCCAATTGATTATTCTCAATATGAGCTCTACCGTTAATATTACCCTCCGTTGCGTCGCCTAGTAAAATTCTATAACGTTTTATTCATTTTTCAGATAGATATACTTTTGTTATCTGCCAAAAACTTCGCAAAATTAATTTATTTATTACTTATATACTTTACTAGCTGTGCCAGCGACTTCGTCCACGCGGAATAGTGACTTTCGGCAGCATTTTTAACTTTTTAGGCTAATTGTTTTGAAAATAAAACTCATACATAATTTGAATGTCGTATTTATTCATATCTAATCAAATCTCTAAAAAATAAGTTTCAAGCTTCTAGCTTTAAAAATGACGTTATTTCCATACAAACTTTCATCCCCTATTTCAACCCCTTACAGCCCTTTTTTCGCATTAAATAGCAGCCTATGTCCTTTCTCAGGCTCTAGACTATGTCTGTACCAAATTTAATTAAAACCGGTTCAGTAGTTTAGGCGTGATTGCGTAACACACAGACAGACAGAGTTACTTTCGCATTCATAATATTAAGTAAGGATTGTACTCCTCACAATATTTCTATGGATACAAAAATTTAAACTAGTGTACAATGGGCGGTCTTACCGCATAGGGCGATCTCTTACAGACAACCTTTGGATGGACAACAATTAAAGGAGACAGATTAAGGGCTGTCAGTGTACAAACAACATAAATAATATTAATTGAAGATAATAATATAAAATACATACATACAATACAAAAATCATATACTAATAAATATTACATGTATCTATAGTTGAGAAAGAAGGGGAAAACTTATAGGGAGAGAGTAATGCTCCTTCACCATTCATTTGAACGCTGTGGTAGCGTTTGAGCACGCCTCACTTCTATGGGTAACGCATTCAAAAAACTCATTCAAAAGTCAAAAACTTGGAAACATACATAGAAGGTAATTGAAAAGCTTGTTGCATTGCCAGTTCTCTTTAAAAATAACACCCACAAAAATCTACATGGTTTTCATATGAGTTGACCAGTAGGAATTGTCAAAGGTCTTTAGAGTCGTTGACCTCTGAGTTAGTTTCGATGTTTCTTAGAAGGTTAGTCAGCTAGGAAACACCGGCCTCGTCTAGTTTAAATTTAAAACGAATAAAAATTACGTGTAAATATAATATAATAATATAATATAGTATTCCACAACTTTCACTCAACACCATCTAGTCCCAAACTAAGCAGAGCTTGTGCTATGAGTACCTACTAGACAACTGATAAACATACATATATATTTTTAAATGCATACATATTATAGATAAATTACACCCAGACAAAGAACAAATGATCGTGATCATCACACAAACATTTGTCCTAGGTGGGAATCGAACCCACGATATTGCGCATAGCAGTCAGGGCCACTGACCGCTAGACCAACAGGCCTGTCAACCTAGCTTCTACCTGAAATAATAAAAGCGAGAGCTTTTTTCATAAAAAAAAAATATCTCATGTCCTTTCCTAAGGTATCTGTGTACCAAATTTCATCAATCGGTTAAATGTTTTAGACGTGAAAGTGTAACAAACAGAAGAACAACTTTACTTTCGCATTCATAATATTAAGCAATGTTTTTTGTTTTAAAGAGCAATGTGGGTAGGATTCATAATATTATCAATCTTATTAACCCCTCCAATTTAGGTAAATATGCTTATTTTTTATTGAAAATAGTTTTGCGTTTGACCACCATCTCACCTGATGGTAAGTGATGATGTGGTCGAAGATGGAGCACGCTTACCTAAAAGTAACCTATTCACTCTTGACTTAAAGACTCCTAGGTTATAACATAGACTCCGGCAGGGAATTCCTCTCCTTAGCCGTACGCACAATGAAGGTATTACCAAAACGTTTTGTGCGTATGGGTGGGATGTCCACCATGTAACGATGGCGATTCGCCGTTTGTCTCGTAGTCCGATGACGGAACGGGTTTGGGGGAATTAGATTGTGTAATTCCATCTCACACTCCCCGAAATGTAACCGATGGAAAACTGATAGACTTGCAACTCGTCGTCGATGTTCAAGGCTCCAGAGCTCTGACTTGACCACTGCATCGTTACTAATGAATCTCTTGGCCCGCTTCTCGATAGAATCAAGCGCGTCCAGTTGGTATTTCGTAGATCCATCCCAAAGATGAGAGCAATATTCCATACACGACCGAACCTGGGCTTGATACAAATTGAGTAGTTGTTCCGGTGTGAAGTACCGTCTCACCTTGGCTAGGATTCCCAACTTTTTTGATGCTAACTGCTCAGTTAAACGGGAAGAAGCTCAATGTGATCGGCTATCGGCACAGTTACACCACGGAAAGTAGGAGCCGGATCGAATTGGACCGGATACAGCTTTCAAGGACAAGTTCAAGCGCTTCCATCCATCCAACCATCCAGTCTCTCCGTGAGGATATGGTTGGCCATATCCTCACGGAGAGACTGGATCTTGTGTCTCATTTTTGTCACACGGGGCCGCGGTATCTCGTTAGACCATTCCTACAACGGACTGGGTTTTCGGCAATAGTAATAGGTGAGGTTTGAACCTGCGACCTCTCGATCACAACTCCAACACCTTAGTCATATTTGCTAAACAAATATCATTTAGCCAGCAAACACTCTTGTTTTGAACT
Organism: Tholera decimalis; assembly: GCA_943138885.2. NCBI lineage: Eukaryota > Metazoa > Arthropoda > Insecta > Lepidoptera > Noctuidae > Tholera > Tholera decimalis. The sequence continues at coordinate 1,121,527 of OW964552.2, read as the reverse complement.
CTATATGTACGTTTAGGCTAACGGGTCTAGTCTTAACTCTGTAATGAAGTGTTGAAGTGGGCGACGCGTCAACGGCCGTTTGCATATTTAAAATGTTTTTGTTTGGGTGCATGAGTCGCGAACATGTCGACACGGTCGGGGAAGATGGCAGCAGGGTTGTAATTGATTCAGGAGTGGTTGGAATTGTAGAGAGGTATTATGAAAGGCATGGGCTTTTTTACATCTATCTAGAGGTAAAAATTGTGAATTTCCTTATTTTCCTTTTTATTACAATAGTGTAAATAGTAATGTTTTTTTTTATTAGTGGTTGTTTACTCACTTGATATGTAGTATATTGGATAATGTATAAATGTAATTGCATCTTTTTTTTTTTTGTTTAGATGTTAGTTGATTTTTATTTAATATTCTTAATCTATACTTATAATAAATCTGTAGAGAGGTCAATTCTGTACATTAAATATATTTACAAAAATACTTATAATAAATCTGTAGAGAGGTCAATTCTGTACATTAAATATATTTACAAAATAACTAACAGGGGGTGATTAGGGATCGATACTGATACCAAAAATGCAATCAGTAAAATTTTTGTCTGTCTGTCTGTCTGTCTGTCTGTCTGTCTGTATAACCGTTATAGAAACAAAAACTACTCGACGGATTTTAACGAAACTTGGTACAATTAATATTCATACTCCTGAGCAGGTTATAGTATACTTTTCATCACGCTACAATCAATAGGAGCAGAGCAGTGAAGGGAAATGTTGGAAAAACGGGAGAAGTTACTCCATTTTTTAAGCTTCCGTCGCGTGTGCAACCTTAATGGTTAAAGCTACACAGAAATCATTTATGACGGAAATGTTGTCCTTAAAATTATATAAAAAATATCCCACGACAGCATATGTCTATCTTTTATGGTTGACTCACAATAACACGTGTAACTCCCGATAGCTTAGCAGTTCGAAGCTTTCTGATTATAATATTTGTCTACTCTTACGTTTATAACACTCTCAGTCACCCCTAATTGAAAAAGTTAACATTATTAAGTATTCCATAAAACAGAATCATATAAATCGGTATAGAAACACAAATGTTATACATGAAATACGCTAATAATAAGCCATCGCGCGTGAATACTGAATCATGCTATAAGGATTATTTTTGAGAGTCGGTCGCCGCGCTCGACGCGTCTCGATTGGCCAAGTGCGAGCCAGATTCGCCCATGAAGGGTTCCTAAAAAACTTTAAAATTTCTAGACACCAGCTTATTTGCATTTTTACAACTACGCTAGATAACTTTGTTGTTCAGTGTTTGTATGAATTACAAAGTTATATTTTTTTAAGGTTTTAGAAAATATGCTGTATCTCAAAACTGCTTACCCGATTTCGTTCAAACCAATTTTGGTTGAAAGTTTACATTAGGATCTACAGACATATATACTTTTTTTTAGATTTTTCACTCCATTATTATAGAAGTTAGAGGGAGGGGGGGACATTTTACCACTTTGGAAGCTTATATCTTTTAAACAATTGACTTTATGAAAAAGTGGCTTTAGAAACCCTTATATCATTTTTAAAGACCTGTCTATAAGTACCACACACGCATAGGTTTCATGAAAAAAAATATTTTCAGTTTTAGTTCCATGTATGGGGATCCCCCTTTATTTTAAATATTTTTTAATTTTTGTCTTAAAATCGGAAAGCTGTTCATAGAATACATCTACCTACTAAGTTTCACATGTATAGTCTTAGTAGTTTCGGAATAAAATGGCTGTGACATACGGACATACGGACGGACGGACGGACGGACAGACAGACAGACAGACAGACAGACAGACAGACAGACAGACGGACAGACATATCGAAACTATAAGGGTTCCGTGTTTTGCCATTCGGCTACGGAACCCTAAAAAGGCGGGGTGTCCGAGCGCGAGGTTCGCGGTTGAGTAGTGACCAGCCTTAGTGTGCTGAACTACGAGAGGCCCTATCTAAAAAAAAAGTGCGGGTTTCATACAATTTTTTTAAATAAGATTTGACCTAAAGGTTCAGTTACCAGGTCATAAAATCCCAAAAAAAAAAAACATACAATTTTTGCCTGTTGATCCCATTGAGATAGGAAAAGTATGGTTGATCCGAATAGACATTCAGAGCGTTCGACCTTATTGACAGACAATACCACAGAGTACTTTCATATATTGGACAATACTTATAAGACAGATATTAACAAACCGTGCTTATCAGCGCGACTTTTAGTCGTTGATAATTTATTTTTAGATTCCTTTTGTTGTTATTTTATAAAATAGGTATTAGTTATTTTAGTATAACGATAGGTAAGTTTTGGCTAATTTACGTTCACTTTTTTTATATTAGTTTTATTTTCACCCAGTTGCAACAAAATATAATCGAGGCTCAAATTTTAACAGGTTGCGGTGCAGTTGTACGTCGCTCTTTCCCGGGTTAGCAGTTCTAGAAATCTTTATGTTCACGTGCCGAACGGGTCAACTTTCAACATAGTTTACCCGGAAGCTTTGCGCTGAAGTATTTTCGTTCTATAGGTACTTAAGCCTCATGTGAACGTGATTTAAACAATATTACCAATACGTTAACTTAATAACACATAAGGAGTTACACGCTGACGGAGTCGCGGGCACAGCTATTAACAATAATATTGTGCGGTTCCGCATTGCCATATTTTTCAACAGTATTATAGACTGACATATTATATTTCCCTACTAAATTACGAAAGTTAATCTGTCTGTTACATCAAAAGCACTGAACCGTGAGGAAGGACATAGGCTACTTTTTACGAAAAATGACGGAAACGAAGTCGCGGGCAACAGCTATCTATACTAATAATATAAGGCTGAACAGTTTGTTTGTTTGGTTGAACGCGATAATCTCAGGAACTACTGGTTCGAATTGAAAAAATATTTAATTTTTAATTAAATAGTCAATTTATAGAGAAAGGCTATAGGCTATATATCATTACGCTAAGGCCAATAGGAGCGGAGTGCCAATGAAGAATGCTTCAAAATCGGGGTTAAATTTAACGTTAGCCCAAAGTAACTATTCCACGCGGACGAAGTCGCGGGCAAAAGCTAGTTAGATCATAAATTTATAATTAGTTAATATTTTTATATTTAATATCACATTGTGTAGATATTTTGATGTACGATGAGACGAGACTAGCTGCTGAAAAACTGTTTTACAGTTTGGTAGAATGAACAATTTAAATGTGATAGGAAAATTTGAGTAAAACAAGGGTGCCTATTTTACTTGTGTATATACGCACATAACATGAGCTACATTCACCATGCAGATGTTGAAGTTAATATTTTTACCTAGACCAACTACATCCTGACCGCCGCAAAACATAGACAACCCCTATTTATTTCATACATGAATCTCCCATTTAATAATCTAGTCATACTAGTTCCTCGGGGTAGCTGGATATGCGAGGGGGTGGGGGGTGCGACCGGCGGGGGGGAGCGACACGGGGGAGGGGGGTACGGTTAATGAACCCGCAGGGATGCAACTCGGCGGACATTTCGCAATAATATTAGTTCAGCGCTGGAATGAAAGCCTCGCGGTGTTTGTGTGCCGAAAGATTCTGAATTTGCTGATGCAGCTGTAATTTAACTTGGGGGCAGTTCAAGAGTAGTTAGCAGCAAGCAAGATTTAACAGTCACACTGTGTTTGTACTGAGAATCGAGAGCCAGTCTGGGTTTTACCAGAAGCGGTCACTAATACAGAAGACGAGAGCATTCACAGCCTGGTGGTAACGGACCTGACTTGAGAATTGCAGGTTCTCAAATCGGTGAAAGCAAACACAGTGAGGAACTCCTTGAACCACAAATTCGAAGATATTTAACATCCATCAACCAGCAGTGAGCCCGCGAGGTGAATTACTGCTCATTCCTTCTCATAGAAAGGTGGCCTGTATTCCAGCAATGGAGACATAGGCCGAATTAGAATTAGTCACTATTCCCGGGTCGGGCCAAAAGTGCTATTAGATTTTTCTCTAAGGAATTTCTGAATAGCACCCCGAGTTCGGAAGTTGGGTGTGTCATACTCCCGTGCCTAAGAAATCACGTAACACGTTATTTGGATACCTTTTATAGTCGTTACGGTAGTCATAAACCAGTAAACCTGACACTAGTCTTGCCAAGGGGTATCGTGTTACCCAGATACTGGGTTGTGGAGGTCAGATAGGCAGTCGCTTCCAGTACAGACGCCAGCACATCAAGCTACACCAATCTGTCAAATTTCTTTAATAGATTTTCAACTTTATTATTAAAGAAATTAGGTTCAAGGTTGATTGGGAATATTTGACAGAAGAATTTGACATTTGACAGCTGCATCTGGAAGACTGGAAGAGACTGGAAGCTGACCCTAACATAGTTGCGAAAGCAGATGATGAGTTACTATCATACTTAAATGCAGCATTTTCTAAATATGATTTTCAAGCCAAAATTATGGTAAGATCAGACGGTGGGCAGGTCATCTGCGGTTAAAACTTACCGCGGTCTCGTAGCAGATGAATTTTATGTAGAAATCGTGATTTGTAAACGAAGTGCACTCCGACAGTTTGTTTAAACGTGACTCTGGGATAACTTTGGAGCTAAGACGTATTATAATGTTTCTTACACGTGCCTAAATAATTGTAGTTTTAAGGAAAGTTGTGGTGAGACTGTTTTAAAACTATTCTTAGCAATTTCAATAGGGAAAAGTGGAGAGTTGGTAGTCTTTTGAGACCACAAGTCAGATAAAATGTTTAATTCAAGTTTTGCAAACCTGCAAGAATTGACTGATGTACCTAGACATGCACATAGAGTACCTATATTAATATTTCTTATACAGGAGGCTGCTTGCAAGAATTACATCTCATCCAATTACTAGTTGGAATATTATCCGCAACGGATTAAAGGAAATCCAATTAACATAAAACGGAGTCAATAAAATCTCTCCTAAATTCCAATATGGCCTATAAATGTGTCTAAGTCGAATAGGAAAAATTGCAGCACAGCTGTTACACGGTTCACGAATTGTTGAACTTTCAGTAAGAAGAAACGTTTGGAAAATGTAGTCAACAGTTATAGAAATACGGCTGCTCATGGAGATTTTGTTGGTGTCATTTTATAGTTTTTTGTTTATGTATTCTAAAGTGTGGTTAAGTATGGTTAAACTTTATGTATTTTATTTTCTGGCGACATAATTGGCGTTGTGGTTGAGTGATTGACTACACATTGCGTGTCGCTGGTTTGGTTTCTTGGGATCAATTGTCAGGGTGTTTGTATAAAATTAAGTCACGACAAACCAAGAATTTCTAGAGTGGGGCAATTTATAGAAATAAGGTATTAGGTTCATTAAACAAAATTACGTTTTCATAACTTAAAATTACTGCTGATTGTTTCAGAACCAAGTTAATATTTTTTAATTTTTTGTTTATTTTGCATATACTTTAAAAGTTCCTTTATCTCTTCTTCTTGCGCGGCATGATCAGATCATACTCAACTAAGCTCTTTCCTCAGGGTGCACAATTCGCGGCACCCGTCAGCGTCCCGGCGCCACGGCGCGCGCGATCTGAATCTTAATGCCCATTAATCAGACATTGTGTGGAAGAATCCCCGTCAGTCTAAATGTGCGCTAATCGACATACCAGGTTTGGTTCCCGAGTGGTGCAATGAACAGTTGCAGGTGTTTCCTTTGATATGCAATGTTTCAAGAGACCAGAATTACTATAGCTAAGTGTATTCAGTGTTTCCATCATCCTTTTTTTTCGTCTATTCCGGATGAACCCGATCTCGACACGCCTGATGGTAACCAAAGATGAGGTTACGATGGAACGAACCCAGAAGATGCCTGTTCACTCTTGTTTTAAATGGTCATGTGTGGAAGGGACACAAAAGCCAGCAATGAGTTCCACACCTTGGCTGTGCGCACAATAAATATGGCCGGCGCTTAGTACGAGAAGACGGTATATCAACCAAGTGGATAGTGCGTCTGATAGACCGGTAGTCGTGGAGCTCTTGTGTAGACTATCACTAAAGATCTGATACATATCTGCATTTTAGCAAACACGTAAAATCTTAAAAGCTCTGAAATGAAACCAGTTATGAGATCAAACCAGCATATTGTCTCGGGCAGACAAGCAAAGCGAGCCACAGATTAACAAACGAGGCTAGTTGTCGTCTCTTAAAAACGCTTAAAAATCCCAATAATACCGATTATTCTATTCTTCCAACTATCGCTAAGATGAGCATACAATGCTTGCGCGGTGACGTTTCAATGGGCAGCCATACTGGAAATTTGTTCAATACTCGACGCTGGCGCATCGACGCGCGCGCAGTTTTGTCAATACTGTCCGCGATTGTACCGTTTAATCAGTTCTGCATTCAACTGTACCGCCTTTGACGAGTAATTGCTTCCACCGATTGAAATGTTATTCCTGAGTATTGGAGAGATTTTTATGCTTTTAATGTGAGAGTTTGCTATGCAGATGATTTGAAACGAAGGAAAGTGGGAGCTTACAGAAGTTCCTGCTATTATTGATTGGATAAATAGTTTTTAAACTGTAATTTTGTGGTAAAAAAAAGCAAATGGATGACCTACATTAAAACCAAGTTATGAAGAAACAATATTAAAAAAATAAACCCACGCCTTTGTCTACAAAAGATAGTAAAAACTAAAATATATAATGAGAATACGTACCACTGAAAACCAACGCTTAAATATACAAGTTGAACAAAAACACTGGGAACACTTCAATCAACAGGGCCCCGCAAAAACAGAGGAGAACCAGCCAGCAATTAAAATCGAAAATAATATCGAGAACGACGGACAATAACGAAGCTAGCCATTAAAATAAGAGGCGGAATAATAAATGAAGCTGAGCTGAAATTAAAAAAAAAGAAAAGAAAATTCTCGACGCGACGAATGCATAGAATATGGCGTAGTGTACGGACCAATCAAAATTCTTCGTCAATTAAGTGGAGATCGTAGCAAAAGGAAAATTGAAGGAAAAACTGAGGGTGGCTTTGCTAGTGTTGGACTACGGTCGATTAATTTCGATAGTGAGTTAATTAATTGAAGAAACACATAACTTATTTTTGAGAATCTATCTTTATATATATATAACTGAAAGGTGACTGACTGACTGACTGACATAGTGATCTATCAACGCACAGACCAAACCACTGGACGGATCGGGCTGAAATTTGGCATGCAGGTAGATGTTATGACGTAGGCATCCGCTAAGAAAGGATTTTGCGAAATTCCCACGGGATCGGGATTTACACGGGAAAAACTTCCCACGCGGGCGAAGCCGCTGGCACAAGCTAGTCTGTACATAAGAATAAAATTATTTAGAAGACAGACGTCAGTGACTTTAAAATAACTGTTTGCTCAAACGCTCATATCTAATTTACTAAAAAATAAACAAACATTTTTAATATTTTTTTATAAAAATTTTTATTTTTCTGTTTGCTTGTTCATGCTCTGAAATGGCTACACCAATTTTAATGAGACTTTCACTGAAAGATACATGAGGTTATAGGGAATATGTACGTAGAAATCCCGATTTACTCCTACATAGCTAGTGGTTTAATGTAATAACAATTGAGATATTGGGTTGGTTTGTAATCTATACTAATATTATAAAGCGGAAAAGTTTGTTTGTTTGTTTGCTTGAAAGTGCTAATCTTCGAAAGTACTGGGTGGATTTGGATGCAATTTGGTATGAAAGTAGTTTGAAACTTGAGGAAGGTTATAGGCTACTTTTTACGAGACTGCAAAAAAGGAGAGTTATGTTTTTACCGTGATAGAATCCACGGGAGCGAAGCCCCGCGTGAGTACTAGTAAGATAGAAAGATGGATAGAATATACTTTATTGTATACCAAAAATTAAACATACCTATTTCACAATATTACTTTTTTTTTTTTTTTTTTTTTATGAGTAGCATGACTGTAAAAAAAAAAAAAAAAAAAAACTACTCCAGTCCAAAAGAATATCCAATTAGAGTCAAATATTATTTTCTTAGAAGATTGTCTTGTGAGAAAATCTGCATCTTTTAAAATAATCCCTAAAATCTCGGATTGTTAAACAATATGGCTGCTACTTTTATTGTTATACCTATGTGACAGTTAAAAATAAACTAAGTAGTACTAATACAATATTACTTAATTCTAAGGTTACAATGGCGGTCTTATCGCTGAAAGCGATATCTTCCAGACAACTTTTGGAAGGACTTTCAAAACTTTAATTAAAGTGGGGAGGGCTACATCAATGTACAGACGCCAGCACATGAAGCAATCCGAAACTGTAAAATTTTCCCAATCAACCTTGAACCTAATATCTTTAACAATAAAGTTGAAAATCTATTAAATAAATTTGATAGATTGTTGTAGCTTGATGTGCTGGCGTCTGTATTACATAATTAAACTGAAAAAAAAATAGATATATATGTATATAAATATATAAATACAATACATAAATAATTACTTATATATAAATATAATGGGTTCTTTAACATCATGTAAAGAGAAAACAAAAGAATAATCATAAATTTGAAAGAAAATGATTAGCAACCGAGCTCTTAAAGTAGCTGACTGATTATATGAACAAATATAATATATTATATGACCTAGCAACGCGTGTTATAACAAGTCAACCGAAAATATTTTTACGTAATTTAGTATTTTTAGTAAGCTGTTGATATAATTATCACCTATGTTTACGAAAGACAAATCTATACTAATATTATAAAGCGGGCAAAGGAAAAGGGCAATCGGAACTCAAAGATGATATCAATCAATTGTATTTATTTGTTTGTGATTTGTGATCTCCTAATAAGAGCGTAAACCCAAACCGCCGTGAGCTAAAGATAAACTTTACGAAAATATTAAAAAGTTGCGTAAAAATCTAAGTATTATATTGACAACACGCAGCCCAACAGCGCAACATAGAATGGCTCAACCACTGCGCCAACTGTGTCTCCACACTTTTTAATCCAATGAAAATCAGCATCATAAGAAAACCTTAAGATGAGATTATATAATTAACTTATAATGCTATAAAAAGCTAGACTAGCGATTTCGGTCGATAACTTCAGTGAAGATAGACTGTTATAAAATTACGACGAGGAGGAGGATCCTGGAGGCGACACCGTAGACATAACACCAGCTGCGTGCCATCCGGCAATTTTGATCTAGGGCGCCGCCGAAATGCCTTCTTTGGCCTCGCGGCGCCCTAAGCCACCACCGCGACTGCGCTAGTTTTTGACGGGTGGTGTCATTTATTGACGTTTTTTTTAAATCAGTGTTTTTCCTTAGATTTTTATTATTTAATTTAATTTATTTACTAGTTTAGTTACTAAGTTTAATTTTGTTACATAATCAGATTAATGTCGAGTGGCAGCAGTGATGTGTTGTGTAATAGTGCTGATCAACCTTCAACATCACTAAATATTCTGGAGAGGTGTCCTCTGTGCACCCAGGCACGGTTTTTTAAAGGTAAGCGGGGTCTGAAAGTACATATTGGGAAGGTACACAAACCACCCAATGTATCTACTTCAGACCCCGTCATTTCTTTAACACCTACATCATTTTCCAATTTGGATCCGTTTTGGAAAACCCTTTCAAAATTCAAAAACTCTGTTCCGGTTTTAAAGCGAATTCCCCGCGGCGCTAGACCTGTAGTGGCGCAAAACCTAGCAGGATGCGTTCGCCTTGCCGCTCGCGAGAATTCTCAAAGTGCCTGGGAACATCTGCTTACCTTCCCGTATAGGATACTACATGTTCGAAAAAATTTGGCAACCAAAAAAACTTTAACTTCACAAATTAAAGAAAATTGTACTATTTCGGCCCATATTCAGGATGCAAAATTACCGACACAGAGGGTTACTTCCACAAGAAGTATATCCCGCCTAGTCGAATCTAAATTAGGGGAAGGTGACATTAGCGGAGCTGCCAGGATACTTTTTAGTAGTGATGTGGTGGCCCCATACTCTCCAGATACTCTCGCAGCTCTGGAGAGCAAACACCCTGCCCCAGCGGATGGTCTTTCCTTTCCCGACCCCCCCGATCAGGACATAAACACCCTCACCGTTACAGGTCAAGAGGTGATCACAGCCGTTTGTTCCTTCCGAAGCGGCTCTGCTGGCGGCCTCGATGGGCTGAGTCCGCAGCACCTGAAGGACCTACTCAGCTCAGGCGCCGGAGAGGCTGGTGAGTTGCTTTTGAAGGAGCTAACGGCTCTGATTAATCTTATGCTCTCAGGCCAGGTGAACGAAACCGTCACCGATATCTTGTACGGGGCCAATCTATGTGCCCTACGCAAGAGGGATGGCGGCATTCGTCCCATTGCCGTGGGAACTACCTACCGTCGTATGGCAGCCAAGATTTGCTCTAAATTTTATGGTGAGGATATTTCGACCAAATTTCAACCCCTGCAACTGGGTTACGGTTCCAAAGGGGGTTGTGAGGCTGCCGTACATGCCTTGACGACCTATTTAAATTCAGGTAAAGGAGAGGTCATCTTGAAGGTTGACATTAAAAATGCTTTTAATTCAGTCAATAGGGACACTTTGTTGGCAGAAACTAAAAAAGAAGTACCACAAATTTTTAGTTTTCTTTGGCAATGTTACAGACATCCGACTAAATTACTTTATAAGGAAAACCTTTTGGAATCAGCTGTTGGCTGTCAACAAGGTGATCCCCTCGGGCCAGCGATCTTCAGTTTAGCCATTAACCCAATCATTCGACAGTTAAATTCGAAATTTAATGTGTGGTATCTCGATGATGGAACCCTGGGAGGCGATGTAGACACGGTATTAGATGATCTACAGTTTTTAATAAATCAATTCCATTCCATAGGATTGGACCTCAACCTTTCGAAGTGTGAACTATTTATATCCGACAGTACTGACAGACAACTGACACTTTCAAAATTCAACGCAATAGCCCCAGATATCCAAATTGTGGAAAAAAGTTCTCTTCGTCTTCTTGGGTCTCCAATTTATGAGAATTCCTTTCCCGATTTTGTCGAGGAAAAAATACAAAATTTTAATGACATCTTGGACAGGATATACCAAATTAATATGCATTCGGCCATCACCTTAATTCGTTACTGTTGTTTTGGACCCAAATTAATGTATTTTCTTCGTTCTTCACATCTATGGCATCATCCTCACCTTTTGGAAAAAATGGACCAAATTATTCGTCAAACTCTGACAGGAATTTTAAATGTGGCTATGGACGACCGAGCTTGGGCACAAGCTACTCTTCCCATTCGTATGGGTGGTCTCGGCGTCCGCAAAATTACTAGTATCAGTCTACCGGCTTTTGTATCCTCGGTACACGGCACTGAGAAATTAATCAGGAATATCCTAGCTCCATCACTGGTTGATTTCAATGTGCCGTATTTCACCGAGGCTATAGATACCTGGAGACTCGCTTGCCCGAACCTAAATCCACCCGACAATCCATCATCTCAGAGGCGGTGGGATGAGCCGCTCTGTAAAGCAGTTCAGAGTGACCTTATTGCCACATCTGCTTCGGCTGCAGAGCGTGCGCGCCTGCTGGCTGTGGGTGAATGGGAGTCGGGTCTCTGGCTCCATGCACTTCCGTCATCGAACATAGGCACCTTGTTCGATGATACTACTTTCCGCCTCGCTGCTTCCCTTCGATTAGGTGCTCCCTGCTGTTCTGCTCATCGCTGTCACTGTGGCGAAGTTGTCAACAGCCTCGGTCACCACGGCCTTTCATGCGGCCGCAGCGCGGGTCGCATAGCACGGCACGCGAATATTAACGACATTATCCGACGAGCTCTTGTCACTGTCGGCGTTCCAGCTGTTTTAGAACCAAATGGCCTGGCACGCGACGATGGCAAAAGACCGGACGGTATGTCTTTATTTCCTTGGAAGATGGGTAGGCCTTTAGTGTGGGACGCAACTTGTGTCGATACTCTTGCACCATCCCATCTTCCTAGCTCATCTTGTTGCGCTGGCGCTGCCGCTGCGGCTGCTGAGAACCTCAAGCGGCGGAAATATAATAACCTTGTTGGTAGTTATATTTTCGAGCCGTTTGGGGTTGAAACCTTGGGGTCGTGGGGTCCGAGTGCTCACAAATTATTTAAAGATCTGTCCAGACGCCTAGTTGACACTTCGCGTGACCCAAGGGCTGGCTTTTACCTTGGACAGAGGTTAAGCATTGCCATACAACGTGGCAATGCCGCCAGTCTTTTGGGCACATTGCCAGTGGACAGCGATGCGCACGAATTTCTGGATGCAATATTTTAGTTTATTTTTAGGTGTGTATATGTAGTTTAGGGTTTTTATTTAAATTAAAATTGTATTCTTTCATGTAAATAATAAACGTTTTTATATATTAGGTACTTAGATAGTTGATTATTTGCACTAAACCATTCTAACGATGTGATTGATATTCTTCACTCACACCACAGCGACTTGCTATGTAAAGTTGCGTACTAATCTTTTTCATTCACGTAAAAGTACATTTCAATTTAAAGCCATTAAAGCGACAACCCGAAGCCTCCATAAAGCATCGACATCTCCCATCCCTACCTCCCTAGATATGAAAGCAATGGAAATAAAGTTTGTCCGCTCCGCATTGTACCGGGTTCCTCGTAAATGGATTTTATCACTATATAAATATCCCCCTATTTTTACGTTACGATGCTAAGCTATGTCCCGTCACCGTGGATTTTCCTATAAGTATGTTGATACTACGTGATTTTTACTATAACTTTGTTTTTATGTCGAGTTTGTTCGGGTAATGTGTGGAAAAAGGGTGCGATGTTAAAGTGTTTAATGTAGCTATATGCTTCTATCCGAAGGCTTTTTGCTTGCCTTGAATTTTTATACTTGTATTAAAATCGTCTTATTTCTTATTTCAGGGACGACAAAACAAGTAGGCTCAAATAAACTTATTTTGTAACTTCTGTTATTAAAAAACTTCTCTACTGTTATGTAATGTAATCTGATATTATGGGTTTCCTTTAGCAATAAGTTAAAAGGCACGTGTACGAATGTTGCATTGATTGCAACTTATAACTAAGTGCTACGCAATTAGATTGATGACTGATTTGTATTAATGAATTAGATGGCATTCAAATAAATGACTCTGAACAAGTAAGACATATTTGATTCGAAACACCTGAACCTCCAACATAAAACTTGAGTGTTTACATGGGTATCTAACACACTTGTAGCATATAATATACTTCTTACTTCCATCACTTTAAAGGCCATTATATCATCCATGTCCACATTTTCTCCTATCCGCAATTTCCGTTGCCAAAACTTACACAGGAAACTCGACAAGTTCATTCAACTCCATTATTCGGAACAGCAGGCTGAAACCATCGAACATTATATTTCATTTACCACGAGCGGTCAATAGAAAACCTACACCGGATCCATAAAGGCGAGGCGGTTGATATTGCGAGGTCCGAGGTCCGGCCGGTCACCGGCTTACGACCAACTCACATCTAAATTATGCGCAAATGGCCCACGGCTCATTTGGTCTAAACGCTGCATCTTTGATGTAAGGGTCTCCTTCACAAATTGTGTTAAAAATACTCTCCCAGAATGTTGGGATATTTATTTTTAGCACTATCTGCGTTTTAGTTCGAAATGCTGCTATTTGGGCCTTAAGAAAAAAAAAAATGATATAAGTAATCTGGTTATCTAATGGCTAACGATTAAGTTATCAGGAGATTTAATCCTGCCCGTAATAATTCTTTCCAAAATCTATACTTCAAACAGCAAAAAATATAATCTAAGATAGATTTTCAGAAAGCTAGTGATGCGTATAAGGCAATGCCTGTATTTGCTGAAAAGAAAAAACCGAACAAAATAATAAAACCGAGCTTGTCACGTAAAGGATAAATGACGAGAACGATGCCTACATGCAAAGGAGGCACGCCACTGCCGGCCCTGGAATATTAGGCCAGCTATGTACTGAAATATGCCTTTGAAGACAAATATAAGGGACGAATATCTCTGCCTCCAAAACTATAATTTTGAAGGGTAAGCTAAATATATTCATGAAAGCAGAGACTCTGAAAATCAAACTAGAGCTTTCAATCTCTGCACTCAAGTCATTAAAGCTCGGAGCGTCTCCGGTCCGTAAGTGATAAAAGCCATCCGTGTTTATGATATATTTGAAGGCTTCAGGAGCTACGTTATGGCCGTCACCTCTTTCAAGTCGCAATCCTCTTAGCGGGTTCCGCATAAAAGTAAAGTTCCACCTGCTGTCCTCCGTGACCTAACTGCCTTACGTATTTAGGCTGCAGCGGTGCAGCTCTAACAACCTCGTACTAAAACAGAATATCGATTACTTTCGCTACTATAATGTAATCCCCCGCCCACTTTTCGTTTTTTTAGCTCAGGATAATAATATAGTGGTCTCTGTCTAGCGCGCGGCGCTCCCCGGCTCCCCGGCTCGCCGCGCCACCCCCGCCGTATGTAAATGAACGTCTCCTCGTGGATGTGTGCGGCCTGTAGCGACACGCCACCCTCACACACAGATAACTCGCTATTTGAGGTTTACTGCCCTGACAGCTTTTGTCCTATTTTAAATACAAATTTCGGATTGGATGCGTCCCAACGTCCTTCATAGATCCGTTGCTGTTTTCTTTGGTATTTACGCGTATGTCGTTGATATTGTAAGGTACTGCATAGTCCTCGCAGCCGACTCCAGCAGAGAAGCACGGCAGACATGCAAATGTTCACTAACTGATGACAAAGATAACAAAGCGGGGGCAGTTTGAACATAAACAATTTTCAAATACGTTTAGTCTGACAGGTCGTTCGCTATTTACGAGAGTTGATATTTTACACAAATGTATTTAAGGTTTGTTTCTGTGTGCGTGTTGCGAGTACGTGCGATGTTACGTCGTGCTAGTGACGTCACGTGTACGTCGAAAATGACACTTTTACGAGCAATAATTTACATTATTTCGGTGTTAAGCTTCGTGTGCCCGCCGATTGATTTTATGTCGGTCGCATCTCACATTTGCGTTCAGTTAAATCGAATCACTGGCTACACGACCGAGTTATTTTGTAATGGTAGTATCGCGTGAGATTTTTTGACGTTTTTGTTTGTTATATTTTGTTTTGTTGATTTTTTCAGCGGTACGAAGTTTTGATGTAGAGGTTCTATCTTATTGTGCAGCGCAGACATAATTATGTAGAGGCAATGTCCTTCTTTTCACAAAAAATATCAGTATTTAAGCATCTGAAGTTCCCAAAAACTTTATTAAAAGCATCATAAACTCAAACTGTAGGTATCTGAATACGACACAAAAACATTATGGTTGACTGATAGAGAATGCTTAAGGAATTGAATCTACCATTGCACATTTCGTGTTGCATAAAGTTTTAATAAATAATGAACAAATGACAGCACATTTCTCCAATCATATAAACAGTAAAGTATGGAGCGTGGTGATAAGGCCGGGACACACGCGCGCCACCCAATTAAGATCTTCATTAGGCGCCTTCCCCGAAGGCTGCGCCCGCGCCGCTCGCACGCGGTTTTGTTGGCACACAATAAAATAAATAGATTAGCGCGACACAGAGTTTGTTTGCCAATTTGATTTCTTATGACTCATGTCTATTGCTTAGCTACATGAACCTGATGTTCAGGTCTATTGGAAACCGAGTTCATGGTCCTTTAAGTCGCCAGATCGTTGACCTCCTTAAGTTCGAAGTAGAGTTACACGATAACTGACAAATTCTTGCACTGTCTGGACAGGTCCGCTCAAATCTGCGTGCTCCTTTTCTCAAAAGACACAACAGATATGAACCTACATGTTTCTCATAGATGATTTGACCAATACGAATTGTATGGGCTTTAAAGAGACGTTGACCTCTGAGTTTGTTTCGGTGTTTCTTCTCTCTTGCTTAATTTAAAACACAACAAAATTACGGCTAAAAGTGTTATTTACAGTATGTTAACTAACAGAGGGCGTTCCCGTTAACCAGCAATAGTATAGCATCCATACATGCTAAAAAAATATTACAATTCGAAAACAAAATGTTTTTATATTTTTTTTTATATTAAAATATTCACTAAAAATGTTAAATTGATACGTAAAAGAAACACTCTGTACACGCGTCCTTGAAGGACGGCAACGTCGAAATTTTTTATGAATGACGGGCCGTGTGTGCGGTGATCTAATTGATGTGCTTATATTATTGCGGGTTAATGGGAACACCTTCTGTTAGTTAACATACTGTATAACCAAATTTTTAGGCTTAGTAGATCAAATATGGCAGACAGTATGACGCTTTTACCAATGGTTACAGCTTACTCGGTGACCTAGTGGTCGCAAGCACAATTGCTGAGCAAGAGGTCAAGTGCTATTGGGTTTTTCTGTTATAAATTTCTCAGTAGTAGGCCGGAGTTTGGAAGTTGGTGGTGGGATAGCCCGTGCCTCGGTAAGCACGTTAACCAGTTGGTCCTGCGCCTGATCTGTCTCCGGTGGTGTCGGGTTGCGCCCCATCGTACTATGACAGTACAGGAACACAGAGTGCTCCTGTACCTGCACATACTTGTGCACTATAATATCTCCTGCACAGATGGATAATCAATTATGAGATCGGCCGCCCTGACCGAAATCAGTCAGGAGGAGGATTATTACAGCTTACTGCCAGTCTGAACATAACACAAAGAGCAAAAGCGTCCTATATGTGATCAGATAACTCACTTACTTTAGCCACCTATTTGAGTCTCTCACGTACAAACAATCAGAATAGTCATCTTTTCTGAAAATCTTTACTTTCTCTATATTTCAATGGCACATAGCTAAAACTTTATTTCAATATTTCAAAATAGACATAGAAACGGGAGCATTCTGTATATAGGGAGCAGACAGCGGCTACAGGGTGTGTTAAACTTACTGGATTCCTACAGATATGAGCTGTGTAGCTGCCGCCTGTGTAAATCTCCACCTGGTACAGGCGACGACAACACTGTTTTGTTGATTTCGAATATTCTGAAATGCGAATTTGTAAGTGATTTTTTAAGGTTTTGAATAATTTTATTTTCTTGATTTCAATATTATCAATAATTATTTAGCCTTGATCGCAGTTTATTGACTAGACTTTATTGCATTGCATTAAGGGGGTTTCTGTGTAAATATATGTGAGATGTTAGCACTCTCAGCATCTCGCTGACTGGCTGGACTTTTGAATTTTTAATCGTTGCTCCAGTATGCTGGCTGGAATACTAAAGCAACTAAGCAATATGGGTATAATTCCCATTACTAACAATCTTGTTAGCCCCTGCAACTAAGCTAAATAATAATGCTTTTGTCTGGAGTTGGTTCACGGCAATAGTGTAGTGGGTTGGGTTCGAACCCGCTAACTCTCGATCACAAGTCCAACATCTTAGCCATTAGGCTATTGATGCTTTATTTATGCGTGATGTGTGTATATTATAAGCCTGCAATACATGTTGGCTGAGCGTTGTCGAGTGAAGGCCAATACCAACATGTAGACGGTATATTTGCCTTGTCTTGCTATCGCTCGGTGTCACTTGCCTAGTTGGCCGAGTGGAGGCCAGCGCCAACGTGTATAGAGCTCATTTGGTGCAACTTGTCTTCGCTCGCCGTTGCTCGTGATCACTTGCCTCACTTCGGATCGGTGTCGGATTTTGGTCACAAATCAAAGGCGCTCGCCTGCGCTCGGCCAACGTGTGGGCAGCTCTACAGACCTTCTTCGACATTGGTCGTCTGCATTGGCGTTCGACGAACTTGTCGAACGTGTGGACATTATTTCTTGCCTTGTACCCATTTGCCAACGCTCGCGTTGGCTTACGCTCGGCCAACATGTATTGCAGGCTATACAAGTATAATTGGCACTCGTAATAAAGTCCAGGTGTTCTCAATGACAAAGATGATTTAGTTAGCTCCATGCGGTACTTTCGCCACATAGAAATATGACAATTTATGCAACATGCTACAAAGGGACGACCGAGCCCATAAGGTGAGGGAACACAGAAGCACGCAGAGAGTTCCAAACCTTGTACGCTAAAATGCCTCCATGGCTAGGCAAATACCTTTTTCTTGATCAGACGAGGCAAAAGCACAAATCCTTCCGCAATGACGCTAGAACAAAAGCACTTGTCTCCATACAAGTACGCACATCGACTGATTTATCATATTGCAGCGCAGGTTAGAGCGACAATTGTAATGTAAAACCGGGCTGGATTCCGAACTAACGCCGTGTCGCTGGCGCTGACGTCACGTACTGGTGACGTTTACGTTTACGTTACGTTTGCGTTTACGGGATGTGATGTACGCGCCGGAGATAACGTCGGTTTTGCTTCGTGAAGTAATGAGATTTTTGCGTGGTATGTTTTTAGGGGTTGTAAAAATTAGGAGGGAAGAGGACTGAAATTCTAGTTTTATTGTCAAACTAGCTTTTGCCCGCGATTCGTTCGCGTGTGAGATTTTTGTTGCGTAAATCCCGATCTCGTGGGAATATCGGGGTAAAAAGTAGCCTATGTGTTATTCTAGGATGTCAACTATCTACTTACCAAATTTTATTGAGATTTGTTCAGTAGTTTTTACGTGAAAGAGCAACAAACATATATACATCATCACAAACTTTTATAATATTAGGAGGATGTCTACTGCTTTAAAGTAACATTGGTCATCAATTAGCGATCTGATTAATCATGATCATCAATCATGGATTGTGGTATTCAGCCTTTTCAATAAAGTCTATAAATCTTATGCTGTAGTTTCGTTTACAGATAGGTGTAGGCCTCATACCTTGTGGGCCATTCGATTCTCCATAATCGACATTTATGAAACTTTACCAGCCTCAACTTGTAAAAAACGAAAGTTAGTGACGTGTTACAGTCGGTTTATACTTCAAAAGTCAACAAAAATCAACACAGTTCACGTTATTAATCACTAAAGTTCTGACTATTTGTTGTAATACTGACATGGCCTTTAAAGTATTTAGTAACATCATTGTAACAATTTTGTGAGTCGTTTCTGACAGGATAAACACCACCAACTGTCATTGCATGGTAAACAACCCACCCATATTAGCATAAAGTTTTTCGGGAATACTATTATAGTGCGTCGAGGTCAAGAGTGAATAGGTTACTTCTAGGTGAGTGTGCTCCATCATCGACCACATCGCAAGCCAATCAATAACAAAAAAAAATTGAAAATGTTTAAGTTCACTATTGACCTATTAATCGGTCATATTTTATGTTTTAAACATGACTTATTAATTTCCGGATAATAAGTTATAATTTAATATAAAAAATTGACACTCACACACTTTATTAAGCTAAAAACCTCCTAAGACTATTCTAATTAATCTTCAACGCAATCAATCAACGACAAATAACGAACCAATTTTTGTGCCTAGCCACAATCACGACTGCTTGCTTCACACAAAATTAATGACTATGGTTACAAACTTAAAGGCTATATTAGCGTGGTAGTAAAGTGTCGTGTTGCTACAAGGCAGTCGCAGACAGGTATCTCAGCCAACAATGATGTACCTCAACCAGTCCGATTGCGAAGGGTTTTTTTTTAACCAGTATCCTCTGAGGGTTACGGAGAGTAATGATGGAACGTGGATAGGGCAAATTTAACTATAATATTTTGTGAAATCATGATTATCGTGCATATTGTCATCTTTAAAATCTTCTCCACAAGTTTCCTTTCTGTCATTGCTAATTCGATTTTTAAGATTAAAAACACATAATACAAAACTTTCTACATCTTCGACCACATCATCGCTTAACATCAGGTGAGATTATGGTCAAACGCAAGCCAATCCATTATAAAAAAAGGTTATTTATTGTCTGTTGTGCTTCATATACCTTGATAGGTTAACGATATTATAGACATTTTGGATACTGGTCGCTTCATAATTTCTAAGTGAAGTTAGTGCATATCCACGTTCATCAATGATAATAGCTATAACAAATTAATTTTTACTGTCAATACTATATATCACATCACATCTACAGACCACACCTAATATAATAAAAATATAGGTAACGCCAAATAACTTGGCAAGAGTCGTTCAATGCGCAGAAGTCGACTTTTAGGTGTCAGCGGTTGTCAGCGGGACGCGGGGTATGACGTAGCGTCGCTCCGAGCTCGCGATTGGTGCGTCTGTAGTTCTCGTTCAATTTGCTCCCGAATACACTTGCGTGCACGAAAGTTGTACCCTTTGTTTTTGTTACGAGTTGTTGTTTTAAATTTAATTTTTGTTACTTTGATTACAATGCCAGGACCAAATACGCAGACGAATAAAACGTCAGAAAGAACAGTTAGACACTATAGTTAAGGAAGGTTGAAATTCCGAATTCGTCACTGTCTTTAGGACACCGGGAAAAAAGAAGAATAAAAGGGGTAGCAGTTTTATTAACTAATTGTGACGACGAGAACATATTATTATTAATGTTTTTTTAAATACATTTTTTTCACTTTTAAATGTATTTATGTATTATATCTATTTTATTTATAATACCGAATTAAAGAATGAATTCCTCTTCTTTCTTTAACATTCTTCTGAACAGATATGTTTAAAAATAAATGATGGCAATAACCATAGAATAATGGCAAGCAGTAAAAGTGACCACTTTTTTCTTCCACTAAGTGCACGATGCGCGAACTTACCCCCAGTACGCCAAAACCTTGCCAAGTTATTTGGCGTCATCTATACCAATACTATAACTTGCGAAATTCTATGAGTCACTAATTAATATTGACAACTGTCCAAAGTGCGTAAAATTTATATATCTAATATATTATTTGTCTAAATATTAATTTGGCTACAAGGAACAGCCAACGCCATTAACCTAAAATATATTTTCTACTTAGTTTCTTTTTAGGGTTCCATAGTCGAATGGTAAAAACGGAACCCTTATAGTTTCGTCATGTCTGTCCGTCCGTCTGTCTGTCTGTCCGTCCGTATGTCATAGCCATTTTATTCCGAAACTACAGGGTGGGCCATGAATTAGTTAACATTTAAATGTAACTTACCGCGCAAACTACTGCCGCGCTGGGCGCGGGCGCGGGCGTGGGCACTAGCTCGCTTCTTGGAAATTTAGTCGCAATGGATCGCTTCACGGGGCCGCAACGCGCTTACTGCGTGAAACAGTTTTATTTAAACAACTTTTCGCTCATTACTGTGAGACGCTTATTTCGCGTTGAATATGGTTTACACGACTTAAGTCAGTGTCCAAGTGCTCCTTTAATAAAGAAATGGGTGAAGAAGTTAAAGAGACGGGATCTACACTAAATGTGAAACAAACCGGCGGCCCGCGGACTTCTCGGAGCGAAGAGAACGTGCAGCAAGTTTCCGCTTCTGTTCGACGTGATCCAGATTTATCGACACGCAAACGTTCGGCTGAATTAGGATTATCCCGCGCATCATTACGCCGTATTTTGAAATTAGATTTGAAATTACATCCATATAAGATCCAGCTAGTGCAAGAAATAAACCCTAATGATTTAAATTTGCGTAAGTCATATGCCGAAACAATGTTAACTCGATTCAGTAATTTTCACAACATCTTATTCTCTGACGAAGCCCATTTCCACCTAAATGGACATGTAAACAAACAGAATTGCAGGTATTGGAGCAGCGAAAATCCTAAAGCTAAACATGAGAGGCCACTTCACTCTCCTAAGGTAACTGTATGGGCTGCAATTTCAGCAAAAGGAATCATCGGACCTTATTTTTTTGAAGATGTGGTGATGAAGATTTCGAGTATGTGAAAATGTTACGGGAGTTCTTAGCACCGATGCTACTGGAATTTGCTGGCTATAATCGTAACACATGGTTTCAACAAGATGGAGCCACGTGTCACACATCGAACGAGTCCTTGCCGGTGGTCAAAGACATGTTTCCGGAAAAGCTGATATCCAGACGGGGTGACATCCCATGGCCACCCAGAAGTCCAGATCTATCACCAGCAGACTTCTTTTTATGGGGTTATTTAAAGAGTCGTGTCTACATTGATAAACCGAATACACTGCGTCAACTTAAAGAAAAAATCATCGAAGAGATGTCGGCGATCTCGCGGTCTCTTTGCAGAAGAGTATTCGAAAACTTTAGGACTCGCTTAGATGAGTGCAAAAACCGAAACGGTGGTCATTTAGACGAAATAATTTTTAAAAAATAAATTACAACTAATTAGCTTTCTCGTAAATAAACGATTTCTAAAATATGTTAAATGGTTTTTTTTATACGATTTTTTCAAATGTTAACTAATTCATGGCCCACCCTGTATTAAAACTATACATGTGAAACTTGGTAGGTAGATGTATTCTGTGGACCGCTTTCCGAGTTTAAGAAAAAAAATAAAAATATTTAAAATAAAGGGGGGGCTGGAATTGAAAATATTTTTTTCATGAAACCTATACGTGTATGGTATCTATAGACAGGTCTTTAAAAATGACATTGAGTTTTTTAAATCCACTTTTCCATAATGTTAATCGTTTAAAATATATACTCTTTCAAAATTTCTAGATTCTCCAACAGGAACTAAATATTGTATTTATTTAAGCTAAAGCCCAACTAGCAGCGAGGTGCATATGTGGATCTCGTCCTACTTGGAAAGGTTACACAGGACTTGAGGACTCCCCTGATAGTTTTTAGTTGGTCTTTAGTAAGATCCTGTGGGAAAATATACTTTTTGGATTAGAGGACTGCATTTCCCCGCCTTCGTCAAAGCTGACATGGCTGTGTGGAACTGCGCTTAATATTGTACTTCACTTATCTTACCGGCTTCTAAACTTCACCACTGAAAATAAACGCCTGAAAATTCAAACTACGAGTTTCCTACGTGTGACGTCAACGGCAACTACTACATATATTATATTATATTTATTATAGTTACTACGGAACCCTTCATGGGCGAGTCTGACTCGCGCTTGGCCAATATTTTTTATACACTTGCCATGTTATTTCTTCACCGCCCATGGTTGACTGGTAGAGAATGCCTAAGCCCTAAGGCATTCCGCCATTTTACTTTATGGGTTAAAAAATATTTCAATTAGTAAATAAATACATGCATTGCTCATTTATGTATGGTAGGCAGAGTGTAGAATCAACTATGCAGCCTTGTAGGTTTTAGCAAACTCATTGAGATTCAGAGGTGTTGGTTCCTCAACATATCTGGACCTGTGCCTTTAAAGGGACAATAAGGATGCTAAATAAATTTTTCCATGGTCATGCGTTGCACCCAAATTGAGATTTCCGTGATCGCTAAAAGTTGGTCGATGACGGAGTTGTTGTTTGGACAAACTTTTGACACATAGAAGGTATCATGTATGTTATGTATCTGATGGTAATGCAGTTATTGCCTGCCATACTATTGGCCATGCGTAAGGTGGATGGTGTCGAAATGTTTGCCTCTTTGGCGAATTGTTAAATTGTCAAAGGTTTGCGTTATTGAATTTTAATTGTAGGTACAATGGAAGATGTCGGGGTTTCAGAAACCATCTTTTTGCCCGTGGTACCGCATCTAACTGCAATGGGTGCGTGTATTTGGAAGACAATGAGCGCGGGCCCACACCGCGTCACTCCGTAAACCTCTTCGCCTTATTTCACTAGCCTTCCTTTTGTTTCGAGGGCATTTCTTTATTTTGTTGTGCGATCTTATTATTTCGCTACCGTTGGCCGCATTGCAACGTTCTTATAGTTTTTGTTCGCATGCTCGCAGCCGTACAGAAGCTTCGAGCGGAATGGAGTAATACTACCCAAGACTCCTTGGTATTGTGTATTTGTGTCTGTTTTTTTTATTTTTCCTCAATGCCACGTCAAGTTTTTGCTCTGCAGCAGGTTTTATTCTATGTGTGTTATGTAACGTGAGCCATGTGATATGATCTTGAATGTGTATGTAATTATTTCTGCGTTCCAATTTGAGCTGGAATGATTGAAACGGCGGATGTGAGATAATTTGTCATTTTCATTTGTGTTCTTGTTTAGCATTGGAAACGATTTGGTGATGATTTGCTTGATACCATTATGCGCTGGGAGATTAAGCTGTCAGATGATTCGTTTCCTGCGTTTGTGGCCTTTTGTGTGTTTGAGTGATTTGAGATGTAGTTTATATTAGACGAATTGATATTTACGCACTTATAACCTCAATAACCTTAGTTACTGGTCCTTCTGACTTCTTCAGACCATCTTTGCAGCATTACCAATTTGCAGCAAGGAGCTGACACCAGCCATTCCGGCCCCTATTTTCTCAGGCGCTGTATCTTTCAGCCAACACATAAATAAGGAGTAGCACCAAATAAACTTTAATTACACATTTAGCGTGCTTGTAAACAATACGGCGCGGTGTGAGCTACATTAAATACCAACATGGTACCAACAAAACGAACGGTCGGAACACTGTCGTCTACTTAAGGCTAACTGAGATCTCCTTTTTAGGGAGGGGGGGTGTGAACACCGCATGTCTGTGGGCTAATTAACTGAAACATGCGCGCGCGCCGGCGCGTTAATCACAGCGCAGTGGCGCCCCCCTCCGGCCGCCCCGCGCCCCGTCGCGTCCCGCAACTACACCGAGTTGCTTTTAGTGTGAGATGTTGGCGTAATCTAAGGAATTTCAATTAATTATATTATTTCGTTAATGAGTTTTGGAAATGTTAGCCGGAGATTTAGTACGGATGCGGATGGCTTTATTTTATAAAAGGGCTTTGTTTTGAAATGTTTTGATAATTAAATGAATTTAATGGTTTATTGGGAATTTAGTGCTGCTTAAAAAGACATGTGAGGCTTTGGTACCATTATTTTTTAAATGATTTAACGTTATAAGTTTTTCTGACAAGAAAACTTTCTCGTACGTAATATCACACTGAAACTTATACTAGCCTATTGAAACTATTGCTGAAAAAAAAATTAAAGCGGTGGGTACACCTCGCAATCTAGACATTCTAAACAAAAAACTCCAAAATTTATTAGCCCAACAATGTGCAATAAATCAACATGCATCACCGTTCAAACGGATCACCGGATCAGATACCGAAAAATGCCAATATGAATCCAAGAAATTGCTATTAGTTGCAATTTATATTCAGCCGCGCTTGTCACGAAAAACTTCAATCTAATTTAGTATGAGAAGAAAAAAGAATTGGTTGGTGCCACGAGACTGACTGGTTGCTCGGTTGCTTGGCCTTTTTTCAGTGCATTGAACAATCGGTGGCGAGTTAGGAATTTATTGAGTCCTGTGCAAATAAATAAAAGGCAGTGTATCGTGGTATATGTAGGAGTGCGGTGTGGACCCGTCTGGCCGGCCCAGGATTGATCTCAGACATCAGCTGTCCGTCGCCGTCGCTGTCTCGCGCAACAGCTATAGGGTGTTGCGTTTCGGAGGGATTAAAGTTAGACTTTGTTATTTGTTTGTGCAATTAGATTTTCTTTCCACGAAGTTTTTATCTTATTTAGATGACCGCAGACATTAACCTACATGGTTTTCATATGATTTGACTAGTACAGATTGTATGGATTACAAAATACACTTTGACCTCTGAATTTGTTTCGGTAACACCGAGTAAAGAAACACGAAAAGAAAATACAAGTAACAGTGTTATTTAATAACCAACTTGCAAAATAAATATCGATTATAATTGTCATTTATACAGTAGTGGTAATTTCAATTAGATTTTTACTATTAGTTTTGTTATTTAGTCTCTACATTTCTCACTGTTTGAAAATTGTATTTTTTAACAAACATAGATCTATAAACGCACTTTTTTACGATGGGGTGTAGACAGCAACTGCAAAATGCCAATCCTGAATACTTTTGCCTATATTCATTTACAATATCATCATCATTGTCTTCCAACAACAGACAACTGTCACAACACACAAACACACATACCATTTGTGTACTTTTTATTTTATTTTCGAATGTTCTTATTTTTAGCTAATGAAATGAAATATTTATTTCGTAAATTGGTTATAAATAACACTTTTACACGTCATGTTTTTTTGCGTGTTAAGTTTAGTTTAGCTAGATGAGGCCGGTATTTCCTAACTGACTACTCTGAGAAGAAACACCGAAACAAACTCAGAGGTCAAAGTCTCTTTTAAAGTCCAGCCAATTTGTATTTGTATATGAGAAGCATGTAGGTTCATGTCTGTGGCATTATTTTGAGGAAATAACCACGCAAGTTTGAGCGGACCTGTCCAGACAGTGCAAGCATTTGTCAGTTATCGTGTAGCTCAACTTAGTATTTTTAAAATTTACTTAATATTTTTCATTGTATATTTAATGTTTTAAAACTAGTTATATCAGAATTTAAAATGTTCACGCTTTTGATAAATACTATAATATGACTATGTACCGCATTTCAGGTTCCTAAGAAACAGGTATGGAGACCACCGATCAACATAAGAATTCGTCACAAGGTTACAAATTAAATAATTGTAATTACAGAATTAAGAAAATCATTGTAACAATGAATAATAAATTTATTCTTATTATCGTCCTATGCATAAATAAACAAATAATAATAAAATCAAAGCGGGTCATTCACGTATTTACTAACTATCAAAAACAGGCAAAACTTTAAAAAAAAAAAAGACTAAAGATTGTCTGCCTTAACCTTTTCTACCCACCCTGTATACCGGCACGAGATCACGCGAGCCAGTCAGCTTAATGGTATCGTCGGAACATAACTAACACATCCTGTCGCTAGCGCTGATGTGCCTGCGCAGGAGTCGATACCGACGGCCAGTGTCAATAGCCATGCGCTGTGAGGAGATACCGGACGCTGGTGGCTAGAAACACTGAGGGTTCTATGTTGGAAGTGGGAATTAAAGGTCAAGTATGTAGGATGGTTAGTATCCATCCATCCTATTCTACTATGTAATATTATAAATGCGAGTTTGAATGTTTGTAACTCTTTCACGGATGAACGGATCTGAATGACGTTTGGTAAGTAGATAGTTGACATCCTGAAATAACACACAGGTTACTTTTCATCCCAGAATTATCACGGGATCGGGATTTACGCGGGAAAACCCTCTGACACAAACGAAGTCGCGTGCAGAAGCTAGTAACGAAAGTCTGTTTCTCTGTCTGTTATGCTTTCACGGCCCAGGGTCAAACATAGGCCACTTTTTTTCAAAAATCAACCCCAAAAGGGTTGAAATAGGGGATGAAAGTTTGTATTGTTGATATGTTGATTTTGTGATATGGTGATGCTTAAGTACCTGATATGACAACCGAGGTTTTGGGTAGTGAAATATTGAAATTGATATAAAAGCAAACGGAATCTCATCCTTCACATTTTGTAGAGGATAGAATCTGTTGCTGACCTTTGCGAAAATTTGAGGCCTGACTCCTAAACTAGGAAGATCCTGTATCTTAGAACTCACTGACTTTGCGTAAATATTGGACGAGCAAATTATGAGCGTACTAGCAGAATCTGACAGTCACGAAAAGTTTAACTAATTTTAGTATTTTTGTCGCTTACACAGCGAACTAGAGTATCTTCATTTATTCTGTAAAAGTTGATTTGTATTCTGTAGTCTTGAAATTATCTTTGACCGATTTATAGGTACTTCAAAGTCAACTTACTACTATTTAATAGTTTAACTCTGTATTTTAATTACGCATAGAAGTAGCAACTACTCTTAAGAACCGTACATGTTTCCAATCAATACTTAAATCCTAATCAAACACACAAACTTCCTGCTTCAGTTAATGGCACATCTCATCGGAGTATTTATTCTGCTATATGTATCGGTAGGTACGTCTATTTGGGGATCCTCTAGAGTCCTATAGGGCACCGTTTACTAAGGTCAGCGGCTACTAGAGGCCTCCCAGAGCAATCAACGCGTGTGATTGGAAACAGGTATTTATTTATATACAAACGTGGACTTTGGAGTGGGTGGCCTGATGGTGGGAGCTGTTAATGAGTGATTAGATAACGAATAAATCAATAATTAACAAATCATACATTTATAATAAGTATTAAGTTATTAACTCACCATACTTACATAGTATACCATAATGACAGTGGTGCTTATTTAAATCTAATAATTCAGCCTATTAGGTTCCCACACCTAGGACACAGGCCTAAGTCCATCACGCGGGCCTAGTGCGAGTTTTTGGATGTTTTTTTTTTTAGTAATTGATTGCTTACGTTTGACCACCATCTCGCGATGATGTGGTCGAAGATGAAGCTCGCTTGCCTAGAAGTAACCTATTCACTCTTGATTTAAAGACAGAATTTAATGTCAGAAGACTTTGAACTTTTGGTTCTGGGACATACCGCTTTCCTCACGATTTTTCCTATACTGGTTTATGAACAGTGGTGATGACAAAAATTGCATAAAGTAATGACTGGGAACCCACGACCTGCAACTTGAAAGTCGGAATGATAACCACTGGGCCACCGCTGCTCTAACTAAATCTAACACCCATATCAAATAAGCTCAAACCAAGATTCAACACAATTCAAAAGGGATTTTGGTCTGACTCGTCGCCTACGGTACCATGAATTTCTTATCGACTGAATTTCATCAGAGCGTGTACCAAAATATGAAAGGCCAGACCTACACCTTCATCAGCATAAATAACTAAACACAGTCCAATTAACAGTCCTAGCAATAGCCCCAAACATTGGTCCCAACGTCTTTGCACCCTATTCTACGAAGCGGTCCAAAGCAAATTGGCACTCATCCAAGTGTTAAGGGCTTGCGACACGCCTTTGCGAGGCAGGACGAAAGGTCATCGGGTAATTAAGAGTCCCTCAAGCAATCAGATTGTGAACGGCCTGTGATTGGTTGCAATTTCGTCCGCCTCGACAGATCAAAGGCGATGTTGGTGTCACTTGTCAAATGGAATATTTTAGCGATCGACGTTTGATGTTCGCTCGTCGAACTCGGATGTGTTTTTAATTTTATAACGATTTTTTTGTGTCATACATTATGTATGTCGTACGTCAAACGTAAAGGTTGGGTCGGAGTGTTAATGTGTTCTATTTTTAAATAGATCGGGGCGGACGAGATTTTGATGCGCAAAGATGTTATCATGACTGATCTGCTTAATAAAAAGAGAGCTTTAAATGAAAATGGGATACAATTCTTGTTATTTAAAGCCTGCCTACAACCTTATTCTTAATCATTCTGAATACGTCAAATTAAAAACAACTTAGCCTAGTAAATATTCCTATAGACTAACGAATCAAATACAAATAGATTATTTTAGTATCATGATTTATATTTCATAAAGTTACGAATCATGTTATACTTCTACGTACAGGTCGTATAAATACAACAATTTAAACCGCTTCAGTTACGAAATGGTTGAAATCGTGTGGGTGTTTCCAGGATCTTAATAAACCTACGAACACCCCTCATCATCATTCATCATCTATTTTTCCTATCTAACCTTTCCAACCTACAAAATAGAGAGAAATACCCCAAGAAATACTCACGGTCTTTGAATGGTTATATACTGACTTATGTATCGAATCAACCTTGGTACGTACTTCAGACATAAGTATATAAGGCTCACTGATATCTCAGGGTGTAAACAACCCTTTTAAATAGTTTACTGGCAAGGGGACACGCGGGGTGCTATAGGCGCGGTGTGGAGGGGGGAGGGGGTAAGGGACGGCTAAATATCTTTTAGTATCTGCAAAACGTCTAATTTAGTAGCAAGGCTTTGATGTTGTCTCTTGGACTTTAGGGTGGGGTGGAGTTGTTGTGTCGCTATAAAAGTTTGATAAATTGTTTTAAAAGTTCTAAGACTACTTGTGACTGAGGTGTATTCTGAGTTAAATTGAAGGACCATGCCGTATAAGCATCTTGATTAATTACACATTTCCTCGACCTCCTCCATTACATAATTGCTGTAAACTCACTCCAGACACAAGTAAACTTAGATTGGTTGGAGGGGTTAACCAGATTGCTAATAATGTGAATTCGAACCATCTTTGCTAGTTTTATTTAAAAAAAAAACGCATAAACGTTTGTTTGCTGTTTTTATTGTTTACTGTTTTGTTAATTTCATCTGGAACCGTATCCAAAAGAAGAACTAATCTTAAACTTAAAAAGTATTATAAAACAGAGTGACAGACTTCAGTTCAAACTCAAAATCCTTGAAAGTAAAGATGTAGATTACCGCCATTTCAAAAAAATATTAAAAAATCTTTACCGACTCTCCACGCAGTTCCCTATTCTCCCGGTTGTGTAGACGGTCCCAGAGGAGCGTCCTCCCGCTTACTTATCCATCTCTATCTGATCAGCGTCCTCGACAGGAGATTCAATGTACCTACACACTCGTATACGTATGTACATCTGTCGGTACATGTTCACCTACAGGTATTCATTGTATACACTCTGCCAGTTAATGGCGAGTGAGGGGCTTACTTTGCGACTGTTAAT
Organism: Tholera decimalis; assembly: GCA_943138885.2. NCBI lineage: Eukaryota > Metazoa > Arthropoda > Insecta > Lepidoptera > Noctuidae > Tholera > Tholera decimalis. The sequence goes on along the minus strand of OW964552.2, from coordinate 1,091,112 downwards.
ATGGCTTGGATGCTGTGTTTATTGCTAACGTAATGGTTGGCATGCAGAGTAAGCTTGTTATTGGAAAATAACTTATTTTAATAAGGAGTACCAAAACTAATTTTGTCCTTGAAAACCGCAAATGTTAGCGCACTACAGATCGATCCATACTAATATTGTTATTGAGAAAGTTTGCCTCTCTGTTACGCTTTTCCAGCAAAATGGCTTAACGATAAAAAAAAATGCATTTATTTGTCAATAATCTTTTCTTGGCTTAAATAGACGATTTATTTTTATTTAAAATTCTGAAAATATACACTTAAATGAAAACCCAAAAAAACTAAAATATGGCGTCCAGAAATTCTTACCTACGCATTGCTGTCCACTGGTAATGTACTCAAAAGACTGCCTGCATTGCCACGTTGTATGGCAATGCTTAACCTCCGTTCAACTGAAGAAGAAGAAGAACTTCAGTTACTCTTTCCAAAGCAGGTTTTGTATTCAGATGTTAGAATCAGTTTTACAATTACATCTGCATTCTGCAACCAACGCGAACGTTTTCTATCTTTATACCTTTAACGGTATCTTTGTACCTTTAACGGTGTACCACAATTCAACCACCACCTCTGTGTTTCTCCAACTGGTCTTCTTCCCCATAATCCCTGTTTCACCATTAATTATTCCCACTAGCATGTTACCATAAATACAGTAATTAAGACGTTGGCGTAGAGTTGTGTTGCGTGCGGTGCGGATTGTCTCAGTTGCCAGTTGTTCGTAACTTCAGTTTAGGAGGTAGGGTGAAATATGTATGTACAAGGTAATATGCATTTGATATGACCTTTGTGTGTTGTTCTTATGTTAATAGCTGTTAGTTTAATATCTCCGTTGATATTGTTTATCGAAATTTGTTTGGAAACTTAAATCACTGTAATTCAAACAATTTATCATGTTTTTGATAACAATTTATTTATTTTTGTAAGGTAATCATCATTTCGTTGGCATTGTTATTGGGCAAGTCCACCTGTGTACTACGCGGTAAGTTAAGTCATAATAAGCTGTGGTGGCCTAGTGGTTACGAGACGACTTGTGAGTAGCAGGTCGTGAGTTTGAACCCAGTTAGGCACTTTATTTTGTGTTATTTATTTGATCACCATTGCTCGCAAATCCAAAAAATTCGCAGACATGTGACCTTCACTAACCCGTACTGGACCCGCGTGATGGAACAGAGAGTAGGCCTGTATTCTAGCAGGAACTTCATAAGCTAAATTATTATTTTACTATCTCTTACAAAATTTATTCATAATAATACGGTAGGAATGACTGAGGAATATTTTCTACTCTATTATTAAGAATTATTATTTTGATACAGATATAGTAGTTGCGTTTTTAAACTCACAAACACCTTGACCCGAACAATTATTTGCAGGCCATACACGCACATATATTTGCCCATGCGGGAGTCGACACGCAACGCAGCGGCCAGTCGTTCAACCATTGAGCCAACCGTTTCTTCAAAGCACTTTTGAATTGTCTTGAAGAGAGTTTTTATATGTTCCATAATAACCAAATAAACAAGGTATATTAAAGCGTATGTCTAACAATAATGTGTTGTATTTTTTTGTAATTTATTTATCCTGTTCATAAAATAACAATTCATATATCAGTGAGTGTCACACTTCTACTGACTAACATCCTACTCTGTTCCTACAGTTACCCTTGAGATCCCGGACAATTCATATGCCTGTTTTTTCGGTGAGAAAATCACCTTATCACTCCTTCTACCAGAAGGGAGTATCAGATTTCTACTGACTATATACCCACCCAGTTTCTTCAACAGCCCTTATATTCCGAGGCCGCGGTATGCAACAATTCGTATTACAATTCAGCGCGTATTTTAGTTCTCGTTATGTGACTACAGTTAAATTGTGTATTACTCTTACTAGCTAGTAGTATGTAGACGTGGAAATAGTGATGTTTCTTCAGTAAACAGTCATGTTTTGGCACCGTTAGCGGCGTTTCGTTTGTTTGTAGGAAGCGTGTTATTTTTACGCGATGTAACAATTGTGCTCAAATTTGGTGCTGTTTTAGAGAATATAGGGCAAGTTTTCAGTGAAAATGTTGTATATATATACGTACTCGTAACAACATATAATTGCTTTTTTAACACGCTCTCATGAAGATTCTACTCATGAGAGAACTGCCCATAATATACAGGTCTTGCAGTTTGTTTGGAAGAAATCTTAATACTACTAGATATTAGATATATTTTAGGTATGTTTGAGTGGGACAGCCACTCTAGAAATTTGTACAAACGACCATACACGGAACAAGGACGTCTTGGCGTAAAAACCTTTATTCCGGTACGCGAATCGAACGCACGTTACGCAGCGCAGCAGCCAATTGCCCAACCATTGCGCCACCCGTGTCGTATTTGACTCAGAATTTCATTTAATTTAAATTACATGTGGTTCGTTTAAATATGCGCTTTCAGTTACAGGAGACTACAATTCATAAACACGGTAAATATCCTGTTTTAAATTCTAATGAAAAAATAAAAGATTTTAAAATTTTCCACATTTCAAAAGTACAGAATAAACAAAATTTTAAAGTGATATTCAAAACAGCAACAAACAACCAGGTAATCCGCCTGTCGTGAAGCAGAACGATTAAAGTAAATACTCACGCGCAATCCAATGTGTACCCAGCAGAGATGTGGCCTCGTAGGGCAGCCATGTATTTGCACTTACCCTCGATTCGAGCTGGCTCAGCAGTTTTGTGGGAAGGGTGAGGTGTCAGTCATATTACGGTTGTTATTAGAAACGATTCATTGTTTGTTTATTAAAACTTCATGCAACAAAGAGCATCGGTGGCCCAGTTGTTAGAAGTACGACTTATGGGTTGTACGTCATGGGTTCGAACCCAGTTTCTGTAATTTACATCATCACCACTACTAAAAATAAATAAATAAAAATACATAATAAAAATATATACAGACGAAAATAAAGATAAATTATAGGGCATCGAAAAATTCGTCAACATCGCTGTCAATGGGAAAAGTGCCCAGAACACTGGCCGCATTGCCACGTTGAATGGCAATGCTGATTCTCTGTCCAAAGAAAAGGCCAGCCCTCTGGTCACCTGTGGAGTCGACTAATCGTTTGCCGATGTCACGAAAGAGTCGATGCGCACTCGGACCCCATGGTCCTAACGTTTCAACCCCAAACGGCTCAAACATATAGCACCCAATTAGGTTGTTGTATTTGCGCCGTTTGAGATTTTCTGCACCTGCAGCTGCCGCCCCAGCACAGCCCGCCGTACTGAGAAGATGGGATGGCGCAAGGGTGTCAACACAAGTAGCATCCCACACCAAAGGCCTACCCAACTTCCAAGGCATTATAGTCATCCCGTCTGGTCTCTTCCCATCGTCGCGTGCCAAGCCGTTGGGTTCTAAAACAGATGGTACTCCAGCGGTGACAAGAGCCTGACGAATGATGTCATTTATGCTGGCATGCCGTGCTATCCGACCAGAGCTTCTGCTGCAGGAAAGGCCATGATGTCCGAGGCGGTCGACTGCCGCACCGCATTGACAGCGATGTGGAGCACCGCTGGGAGCACCCAGACGTAGACATGTAGCGATCCGGAACGTGTTATCACTTAACATAGTACCTATGTTAAGTGAAGGTAATGCTTGTAGCCAAAGGCCCGACTCCCATTCACCCACAGCCAACAGGCGCGAGCGCTCAGCAGTATTGGTTGACGTATTTAAAAGGTTATTCCGTACCGAACTGCAGAGCGGCTCGTCCCATTGTCTCTGGGAGGACGGGTTCTCGGGCAACGCTGTATTCGGGCAAGCCATTTTCCAGGCATTAACTGCATCGGTCAAACACGGCACCTCGTAGCTAACCTGAGATTGTGTTAAAATTTTCTTATTTAAAGTCTCAGTGCTGCGGAAAAATAAAAAAAATAATTAATACATTAATTAAAATTAATTTATTTTCTTAAGCCTCATAACAAAAGGAGAGAGAATATAAAATACAATAAATACATTTATATATATATATTAACATATTTACCCAAGTAACACAGTCTTGGAGGTTTAAAACAAATCTGTCTATTGACAGTCTAGTCATGGTTAATCTTTAGATAGGGGCTTTCTAAAGATGGTTTCAATAAAGAGAATGTATTCTTATAGAGCATTTGTTCTACAGCATACTTATTTTAAGTACCTTTATAGATATATTGAATGTTTTAAGATTTTACATTTATTGTTTTGAGACAGTAAAAAGAATTAAAAGGTCTGGTGGCTTTCGTCGAAAAATTGGAAGAAAAATGAAGAAGGGTTGCAAAATGATTCAGATTCAGAATCGAAACATTCTAAGTAGTAACTTCCTCCAAAACGCGGGAAATTGTTCTACGACAGAAGATACAAGTTACTAGATAATCTTAAACCACTCATAAATCGTCACACAGCCATTTTATTCCGAAAATATTAAGACTATACATGTAAAACTTGGTAGGTAGATGTATTCTGTGAACCGCTTTCCGATTTTACGAGAAAATTTAAAAAAATATTTAAAATGAAGGGGGCTCTCCATACATGGAACTGAAACTGAAAATATTTTCTTTCATGAAACCTATACGTGTGTGGTATCTATAGACAGGTCTTTAAAAATGACATTAAGGGTTTAAAATGATTTTTTCATAAAGTTAATCGTTTAAAAGATATACGCTTCCAAATTGGTAAAATGTGTGTCCCCCCCCTCTAACTTCTATAATAATGAAGTGAAAAATCTAAAAAAACCATATGTTGTAGATCTTAATGGAAACTTTCAACCAAAATTGATTTGAACGAGATCGAGTCAGCAGTTTTTGAGATACAGTATATTTTCTAAAACCGCAAATATAACTTTGTAATTCATACAAATACTATGAAAAACAAAGTTATTTGGCGTAGTTGAAAAATTGTAAATAAGCTAGTTTTAAGAAATTTTTAAGGTTTTTTGTTTTTTCAATTAAATATATTAAGTATATTATATTTATTATAGTTACCACGGAACCCTTCATGGGCGAGTCCGACTCGCACTTGGCCAATTTTTATAATTAAATCATGTCTAATTAAACTTTTAATATGTTTTAAATGACTATATTTTAAATAAAATGAGTATTTTAAACATTAAAATGCAATTTAAAAATTGGCTTATATAAATAATTTGGTAAAAAATATTAAATCTTACATTTACAGCGGGCGCTCTTATTGTAAGAGAGTTTTACATAATAATTGACGATAGAATTTCAATCGCACATAGATTTGCTTGTTTACCCATTAATAACTAGCTATAACATAAGTATATAAATGAAATAAGAAATTTGTTACGCCATGATACAATACAATAATAAGTTTAAATAACTCTTGTAAGTTCTTCGCCATTATGTGTCGTTGTCTATTACAAATCAAATGTAACTTAACGTTGTTAGTCTTGAGTTAATTTTGGTTTAAAAACTTGAAGAGTAAAGACTTCTTTAAAGGTCTCAACTTTATCTATAAACCATCTACTAGTAAAATTTGTGGTCTATAAACAGTTTAGTGAGACACTAGAAAAATCTCTACAGACAATTAGAATATTTACAACTCTTATCTCTATCTATTCATGTTTTCTAACTCATTCTTATGAGAACGGATAAGGTTGTGCCCACTTTTACTAAACTGTGTCTATAAGCGTTCTCGAATATTACTTGGGGGATATTTTACTCTTAAGGTAGACGATAAAATTAAATTCTATTAGATATCTAATAGTCCGTTTTTAGACGCGGTTGTGTTACTTGGGTATTCTCTAAACGTTGAGGGAAAACATCGTGGAGGATATCGGCGTGGAGGATCGAAAGACTAAGTCACCCGCCAATCCCCGCCATTCACCAACCCACACTAGGCTCGAGAGGTGAATTACGAGAGGGAATGGGCCTCTCATAGAAAGAAGGTACACCAATCTCTTCCCAGTAGTTCCCAGCAGTTGAAACGTTATGGGCAGATTACTGTATTATGCAAAATAAAAGTACAAAAGCGGACTTAATAACCTAAGGCATTCAGTAATTACCGTCGTGAAGGGGTTCTATATGGTCAAATTGGCTAGATATTATACGAAGTTATAGTGTATAGAGACCTTATTTAATTAATATATTCTCATGCAGATTCACGAACTGATTTCAGTTTATACGAGTAAAGAAAATGATGATTAGTGACTGTATCTGACGAACCGTAAACTTTCCACTCAAATTGTACCGAAAATTAACGAAACTACAGTGATTTGGAAGATAAAAACATTTTGTTGAAGAAAAAGGAAAAGGTTTTCTCAGAATTTGGCGAACTACATACATAAGTATCAGTAAGTTATGATTTAAAACTTCGAGGTTCCTTGTAATATATATGAAAACTTGGACGTTGCTTTCTTAATAACAAACAACAGTAATGTATAGGTCCATCGACTTAGTTGTTTCAGTAGAAACTCGACTTGTAACAGTTCCACTCTTAATATTATTTATGTTCGCGATACCTAACTTCTTTCAACTCGTAGACTATGAAAATTATCGTTGTTCTAAAACAATGTTCGGTGCCGACCGCGACCCAAACTTCCCTCTACACTGAGATTAAGAATTATTACCTCTTATCTCTGTCCTGAGTCGACGACTCGTCGACTATTCGCGAGCACTGCCTCGCACCCGATATCTCAGAGAAATTATTTCGACAAACTTTACCTAACGGTTGAACACCCCTAGCAGGACTCCACCTCGCAACATACCAAACTCATCTCTACATATACAATCATAAAGCTTAATTCACATTGGAAAATCACGCAGCTTTCGAGACACGTGATTAACGAAAAGCAGGAAACTGGGAAATCATTTGTAAATTTCCGAAAGAGACAGGTGACGTGATATTATGCAAATTTCCGGCGAGTGCGAGCGAGATAGCAGCAGTGCTGAAGTTCAGCCGAACAGACGCGTCTCCGGATAAAATTTATTCGCGGATGAAACGATTTATTACAAAAGCGTTGAGTAGGTACTCGAAATTAATTACACTAAGTTTTGCTTTCATTTTGTACCATTGTGCGAGGTCCGGGGGATTTTCCTTGTCTTGTCGAGATATCGGCGGTTTTTATTACATCCTCGACAAAGGGGATTTTGGAGGTGGATATTTATGACAAGTTTGCAGCGGTTTATTTTCTTTATTTTTGTTTTTTCTGTCTATGAAATATCTGTCGGATGCTGGATGCTTACGCTTGTTGACTCAGGCATTAAGCTATCTTATAGCGGCGACGTGATCGAGGTTGTCTGCTCGATATGTTTCAATATATTGCTGCTTTGCTGGCAGTTATACATAAGGGACTTGTTTACTTATATTTAGGAGCGAGTATTTGTAATTGCTGTGAGCAGCTTGCAGGTCAAGTAACATGGTTCTTGTTCTTCCAAAGTTATTAAAAATAATAATATCATTATTATTCGTGGAACTATAATATCAGCCGCACGGGTTAAATGATCTTTATTTTGCAAATTAGTTATTAAACAACACTTTTACACGATTTTTTTTTCCGTAAATTTAAATTAGATGAGGCCGGAGTTTCCTAACCTTGAGAAGAAACCCCGAAACAAACTCAATGGTCAAAGTCAAAGCGTCAATAGTCTGTTGGCTAAAGTGTCGGACTTGTGATCGAGTGGTCGCGGGTTCGAACCCAACCCATTACACTATTGTCGTGAACCCACTCCAGACACAAGCATATGTAGCTTAGTTGGAGGGGTTAACAAGACTGCTAGTAATGTGAATTTTACCCACATTGCTAGTAATATTTATTTATAAAAAAATTACCAAGTACGAGTCAGACTCGCCCATGAAGGGTTCCATAGTAGGTAACTATAATAAATATAATATATTTATTTCACAAAAAACCTTACAAATTTCTTAAAATTAGCTTATTTACAATTTTTACAACTACACCATATAACTTTGTTTTGCATAGTATTTGTATGAATTACAAAGTTATATTTGCGGTTTTAGAAAATATGCTGTATCTCAAATACTGCAGCACTTGATCTCGTTTAAACTAATTTTGGTTGAAATATTACATTAAGTTCTACATCATATTTTTTTTTTAGAGTTTTCACTCCATTATTATAGAAGTTAGAGAGGGGGCGAACATTTTACCACTTTGGAAGCGTATATCTTTTAAACGATTAACTTTATGTAAATGTGGTTTTAGAAACTCCAATGTCATTTTTAAATACCTGTATATAAATACCACACACGCATAGGTTTCATGAAAAAAATATTTTCAGTTTCAGTTCCATTTATGGGGAGCACCCCTTTATTTTAAATATATATTTTTTTTTAAATCGGAAAGCGGTTCACAGAATACATCTATCTACTAAGTTTCACATGTATAGTCCTAATAGTTTCGGAATAAAATGGCTGTGACATACGGACGGACAGGCAGACAGACATGACGAAACTATAAGGGTTCCGTTTTTTGCCAAATGGCTACGGAACCCTAAAAAACAAGTCTCTGACGATCTTCAAGGTTGAGCAACGTTAGGCGAGGTCAGTCTGGGGATGGGTGGCTATGTAAACATATCGATTAGGGATGCATCGATATGCCTTTTTGCCGATACGATACCGATACCGATACTCTTATAAAAATATCGTCGATACCGATACCGATACCGATACCAACGATTAGTGAATTAAAATTAAGGTAAAATATATAAAACACAAGTTGGTTAAAGTTATTAATTTTTATTAAAAAATATAAACAGTCACAAACTTTGAATAAGATGTTAAGAATTAAGGGTAATTATTAATTTAAAATAAATAACTGTTAATAATTAAAATTAACATTAATAAGCTTTTTGTTTAAAAAACAGAGTATTCTCATGTTTTGAGGAGAAAGCCGATTTCGCAAGTCTGTCTGTATAAGACCTGCGGTGGAAAATAATCTCTCAGATGCTTGTGCCTCTTGTTGACCAAATCAAACGGCTCCATGTCAACACATATTTCCTCAGCAATAGTGCGAGTTATATCTTTTGCCCTAATATCATCGTCGGTGTAAAGTGTTTTCTTATCAATTATCTCCGTCAGAGTTGCTTGTCTCTTAGATTGTGGACCATTGTCGTCATCACACTTTGTTTTCTGGATAGTTGTTTTTGACGCTAAAGCGGTGTCCAATTTGCTCGAATGGTGCCTCTTCATGTGAATCCACAAGTTTAATGTATAGAATTGATGCCACGGGACACATTTTCTTTACAATAAAAACATATTGCTTTGGAATTATCAAATGTGGAAATTTCAAAATGATTCCATTTGGCACTTTTGTGTTTTGAAGTTGACATGATCTTACTGTTTTTTTAATTCAACCAACGACTCATAAACGATATACACACAAACTGATTGATTACGATATGTAATTCTGTATTTTATTTAGCATCGAAAAAATACTACGCGCGATAGCAGTTAAAAGCCAACTAAAGTGTCTAGCGAAATGGAATACGCGGGGACAAAGCAGGTGAGAGAGACAACAAACTGAATAAAACGTGGGGAATCCCCGAGCATAGATAGTCCGTGCCTCGTTTGCAACGAACTAGATCAAACAAGATGCGCGTTTACATTACTTTTTTAAAGCGCGAAATTTAAAAAGTATCGTTGTATCGGCAATAAAAATATCGCCGATGCCGATATATCGGCAAACCCAAAGTATCGCCGATATATCGGTATCGGAATCGGTATCGGATGCATCCCTAATATCGATATTACTCCGTACCACGAAAATTACGTTAAGGCGTTGGTCCGGGCTGTCATTAGAACATCAGCAGTCGGTACGGGTAGTCACAAACCAGAAAATCTGACGCTGGACTTGCCAAGAGCTATCGTGTTTAACAGTTACTGGGTTGTGGCGGTCAGAGAGGCAGTCGTTCTATGTATAACACTAATCATCAGCTATGTATACAACGTGTAACTTAAAGGGTATATACATATCAAGTGCCTAGCTTCTTTGGATGATAACAAATGATATGGCAAGGGTTTTGTAATCCTATGTCTACATGTGTCGAACTTATTAGAAATTTCAATACATTGATACCAGAGACCGAATCTTTCAAATTAAGAAGAACGAAGAGAATTATCGTGTTATTGCATGGTTATTGCCAAGTCACGTGGAAAGTTATTAACTCTCGTAGTGCTGTGACAGGTCTGTTATGATTGGCATTCAAGAAACATAATTATGAAATCGATAATTTGGTATCAATTTTTTGAGTCACTTATTTTGAGCTGAAACTGTGCATAGAGTCTCCGTACCAGATGTTGTCTTCAGCCCTTGTGAATAGATATAGGGTTTCCGTTACACGTTGTATACAATATGTAACAAAAACCCTGTCCGATCCAATAAACATGTATTCCTGGGCTATAATGTACTAGAAAAAAAAATGTTATAAAAATGTAACTCATAAAAACCAAAAGTTATTGATTGTTTTTTAATCCATGCGAAATTCAACACTGAAAATGGCAAATTTTCATAAGTTGGCAACACTACACCCGGTTAGGCGGCTTCTTTGACACAAAACTGTAGGTAGTAACATGTGAACGTCGAGCGATCAGTGTTGCCTTTGATCAGTTTTTATTTTCATTTATTATATTCACTGGGGAAAACTAATAATCTCAAATCCATTAAATGGCTACGTATAATAAGTAAATAATACCCTTAAGGATCGGACAGGGTTTTTGTTACATGCTGACCTGAAGGTATAATACGATAATTCTGGATGATTCTGCAAGATGATGCTTTTCTTGGTCGTTTTACTCTTGACAGAGTGGTTGTGGTCATCAGTCAGGTACAGTTGAGTGACAAGTTTTCTTATACAGCGCCTATTACCACTTTCATTTGGTCTATCCAATTCATTGGAGATACCTGCTTCCTACCGACATCTACCTTTCTCTATATGGCTAATTGAGAGCAAAAGTTATCCAAGTGACCTTTTGTGACTTTAGAGACATTAATCAAAACGCATTTTTATTGATTTTAAGAGTATATAATAAATTAGTTGCAAATTGTTTATGTTTTATGATAGATATTAACCTAAGTTATGAAGTAAAGTGGTGAAGTTATCCAAGTAGCACACAAGTCACTGGGATCACAACTCCACTAACAAATTATATTTTTAATGGCTATGCAGAAATGTTAAATATAGGACTTTGTTCGGAAGGTGGCTCGTACCACTTGGATTACTTCTGCACCAAGTTTAGTCCAACGGAGAGCAAAAAGTGACTGAACTCTGTTTTGACAAAAAGGTCACTTGGATTACTTCTGCTCTCAACTAGCCATATATTTGTGTATAATAGGAGATGTAGAACTGCTCGCTCTCTGCAGCTTTCTCTAGAATTGTAGCTACGTTTTGTTTGTTTGCTGCAATACAAATTGCAAGCTTGCTAACATGGTCAGACCCAACAGCGCTAGTCCAGTGAGCAGCGGGAATTGAGATCTAAAATGTTCATGTACAGCTGTGATTAATGGCTAGATAGGTTTGTTTAAGAGAATTGTAGGTATAGAGCTGAAGTCATGAAATAGAACTAGGTCTTATATCGTTGGTTCTGCATAGATAATTATAGGGTTTGGTCAGACCCTTTTTTTCTGAGTGGGAAAATTGTCAAATAACTCTTCCCGCTGTAGGTGGAGTGGAAGGGAGTGTCAGACTTCGATTTTCGAAAACTTCAAACTGCTCCTTCAGTTACCCTCGCATTCCGGGGCCGCGGTATCGCGTTAGAACATTCCTGCAACCCCGGTTGGTCAGACCTAGACTACAATTTATTCAGAGAAAAATATATACAACGTGTAAGGGAAAGTGTATATACATACCAAGGGCACGCCTTCTTTGGGCGATATCAAACGATATTGGGAGGGTTTTTAAATCCTATTTCTACATGTTCGGAAGTAATGAGAATTTTTAATACATTGATACCAGAAACCGAACTTTTCAAATTGAAATAAGCACATCACAGAAGAGATTTATCGTGATATTTGCAAGTAACGTGAAAAGTTATTGACCTACGTAGTGCGGTGACACGATTGTTATGATTTCAATTTAAGAAACTTATGAAACCGAAAATTTGATATCAATTTTTATAGTATTTTATTTTGAGTTGAAACCCTTCCAATATCGTTTGATATTATACAAAAAAGCCGTGCCCTTGGTATGTATAGACCCTTTCCGTTACACGTTGTAGTGTAGCCTAAGTTCAGGATTCAGTACAATAAAAAAAAAAAACATTGTTCCTAATTAAGAATATCTCCAGTATCATAAGCACTTTTTTACAAACACCCGGACCAGGAACAACTATTTGTAGGCCATACAAACATTGCGAACGTGAATCGAACCCATACGTAGCGCAGCACCTGATCTTTTAACCACTGTAACAACCATGACATCAAATTAAGTAGTATGGCTATCAATATTAATTTTATAAATAGGTAAAGTTTGTTGGTTTGTAGGAAGTAACCTCTGGATCTCCTGAAACGATTTTTAAAATTCTTTCATCAATATGAAGCCGCATTATTCTGGAGACATGGGCTACATATTTTACTGAAAACCATGCGAGCGAAGACGCGGGTAGAAGCTACTGACATAAATTGTGATACTGGTTAAAATCACTGTATCTACACACATGGGTATCGCGGGCTTTCATCTAAGTTTTACGTTTCAGTCTTTTGGCTTGAAACATTGCTGACAAGGCAAGATTGCTAAATGTCCACGTAGACGTACCTTAATATAATAGCTCAATAATATCAACGGTCATTACCCCGGCAAGGCGTATCGTGCGTTGCGGCGACGTCCGGTTCCGGCGGGCGGCGCCACGGTCCACTTCCGGTGTCCTCGCCGCCGTGACGTCAGTGCCGGTGCGCGTGTTACGCACTTCCGCCGCAAGTAGCTGTAAATAACAGGCCCAGTTTCAGGAATATTCGGAAGATAACCTTGTTTCGTGTGTGAGTAATATGGTGACTAGTCCGTAATAGAATACGCATAATGCTATAGTATAAAGTAAAGAATCATGTTTGCCAATCAGTGCAAGACTGACAGAATCTAACTTATTTTAATATGACAGTCATGGGACAGTCGGGAATGGCAAGAGCAACAATCAAGTAAAGACAGTTGATACGACAGAGGGGCATTATATTACACTACGTATACTATAGGTACGTGTTTAGTGTTAATTCGATACAGTTAAAAAATAAAATAAGGCAAATATTTTTTTTTTCATACAAACTAAGTAGCTTACTAGTCAGAGTAAAACGCAACCTTTTGTAAATAAATGTGACTGTCCTTAAATAACAAAGTGGCAACGTCGCGCGTGTTTTTTTCGGTAGAGTAAGTGCGGCAACAACATATCGTATATTATACTCAGATTTATTGTTATAAGGTGCATCTCATCAAAATCATTTGCGACTAAACTACTTCTCCTATTTAATTGATTTTTGGTATAGAGCTTGAAAATTGTACCTAGTATACGCAGTTTAAAGGAAAGCCCCTCGGTCGTATCAACTCTGTATATGCATCAGTAAATTCGATTCCATCACACTTTAGCATCAATAGCCCAATGGATAAGGTATTGGACTTGCAATCGAAAGGTTGCGGGTTCTAACCTCACCCATTACACTATTTCAACCCACTCCAGACACAAGCATTTAGCTTAGTTGGAGGGGTTAACGGGATTGCTAGTAATGTGAATTCTACCCACATTACTAGTAATCTTTAAAAAAAACTTATTTCATCAATTATTATGATCTAATCAGTCTTTATCCAACCAATGTTTTACATAGAGTGACTCCTTCTCTGACCTTCCTAAAGTAAGACTGATACCAGATTTTGTGGCTTCCTGACTGTCAAAGATCCACATTTATTGTGCACACAGCCAAGTTGTGGAATTCTCTGCCGGCTTCTGCGTTCCCTGCCACTTATGACCTTTCAGCCTTTAAAGCAGGAGTGAATAGGCATCTTCTAGGCTCATTCGTTCCATCGTAGACCTCATCTATCGCTTACCATCAGGCGGGATCGAGGTCAAGAGTGGGCTCATTTAGGATTAAAATAACATGACTTTAAATGAACGTTAAGCCGTGACCAATGGCTTAACGTGTAGTCCAAACGGCACGGAACAATCTCGATATATCGAGATGGCCAACCATTGGACTGAGTTCGGTAAACGTTGCAGCGCGGGCTGGTATCATTTAGCATCAAGCTGACACTTTGTAGATAGATAGATAGACAGAATACTCTTTATTGTACACCAATAATTTAAACAAACACTTGATTTACAATAATGCAAAATATGGTTACATATTATGGCGGTCTTAACGCTGATAACGATATCTTCCAGACAACCTTTGGATGGACTTTAAGAACATAAAATAAAGAGGGGAGGGGAAAGTCAGTGTACTTACTTCAAATATATAGCATACACAAAAAGTAACTAAAGTAGATATATAATATAATACAATACATAAATGAGTATAAATAAATATATGTGTTTTGTATATATAAATAAGTCATAAGGAGAGAAATACAAGGTAAAATCATAGGAGTGTGTGAAAATGATTGACAACAGAGCTTTTAAAAGCTGCAAGTGACTGCGCTTGTCTAACTGACAACGGCAATGCGTTCCACAGACGAGTAGCCTGCACCATATACGATGAATCATAAAATTTTGTGGAATGTGCAGGCATTGAAAGTGTCAAATTTAACGATGATCTCAAATCTCTAGTATGTGTGTCATGAAGGAACTTAAAACGTTCTTTGAAGTATTCTTGGATTGAACAGAATATTGTAAAGTAATGATAAAATATGCGCATTCCAGCGAAGACGTATAGGCAGCCACTTGAGCTTAATAGGAAACTCGGAAACATGATCATATTTGCGCAAACCAAATAAACCACAAAATAGATATAAACTAGTAAGTGTAACATTCAAGCAAATATACCTACATACCACCTCCATACACTAGATTCAATTTCCACACACTGTAATAAACTCAATCAAACAACATTTAAAACCTATCTCATCAACACAGGCAACAACAACATTAGCACAACAACACAAACGTTCAGTTTCGTAAACTACCCCCCTTTGAACAGAACTTTACACCGACATACATTTATTACTGGCACGGAGTTCCGAACTAACCCAATATCTGCCGTAAAAACTACCGGAATTGGGAACCTGGGTGGCTCTCTTTGAGATTGATCTAATGGTTTTGGTCGGTGGGAAATTTGGGTTTGGAAAGCATGTTTGGTTTTGTTTTATTTTAAAGTATGGTTATGTTACGATTTGGTTACGTTAGGTAATGGATACTGCCTTTTTTTAAAGAAATTCTGTAAGTTTCATTAAAATTTTCTTAGTTCGACTATATTATATTACAGCATTATAATTTGACGATACCGGTTGCACAGTAGTTGAGGGATTAGCTGCTGCACTGCGAGTCGCGGGTTCGATTGACACCCTGACAAAAATATGTATAGCCTACAAATAGCTGTGGCAGTTCTGGGTATTTCTAAAAATGCTATCATGATGCAACAATAATTCCTAGTGCGGGCAATGTTTTTAATACTTATCAATCAATACTTAATGAAATATTTAAGTGAAACATTTGAGCCCGTTTGAAAATGTTCAGAAAAAAGTTAAGAAGTCATAGCCTTCTAACTCTTGAAAATAAACTTCACACAGTAAACAGGGTAACATTCTGAAGAATTAAACCTCCGTTCCATCTTGTTTTCGACTGATTTAAATGTAACAAAGTACGGAAGTTTTTCTTCATAAAAATATCGAACGACGTTCATGCACGAGTGACTCCGACTGAAGCTTATCTCACCCTGGGGAAGATAAGAGGAGGAAGAGACGTGACGATTGGATATCCTGCTGTCAAAATCACCATTAACTTCGAACACGGTATGGAGGTAAAAGGTCCATCACCAAATAGCACTTCAATATCTAACAACTTTAGGTTACGTCAGCAACATTTTCCTCCGAGAAAATCTAAAATATGAATATATAAATCAAGCGGTTATGAAGCGCCGCTAGTTGCTGAGGTTTCAGTACACAGATCGCACAAATATCGCCGCTACGTAAACGACTGTGCACGGAGAAAGTGTAACGGAGGGTGGGTGCATCCGATGAATATGTATGAGCGGGAGAGGGTCGCCGGGAGGGTCTGGGGAGGGAGAGTCCGCGTGTAAATGGAAATTTCAAATAAAAATACCTCAAATATTAACATGAGCCCGATTCGTGTTGTTCCGCGTGTTTTTGCGCGGCCGGCCCGGACGGGACACGTATGATAACACGCCCGCAATAAAAGCAACGTTTTTAGCGGAGATTCGTTTTTTGAATTATTGTCCGCCTGATTCGTTGGGGCGAGCTTTGTAATGAGTTGACGTCAGTGGCGTGGCGTATGCTCAGTGTGATTGGGTCGCAGATTTACAAGTGGTTGTATTATGTTGTAAACTACCCTCATTACTAGATTAGAGTAGAATATGAGTACATTCAGGTGTCTTATGACATCCTTGAATATGCTCTCCCTACCCTCGAATTCTATAGTTCCTACAACTGAGTTACCTAATCAATGCGACTTGATTTCTTGTTCCTGAAGGGAGCAGTAATTTGCATGCATATACTTGACATACTTTAAATACTCAAAGCCTACACCCAAAACAATCTCTTGAAGTTGTCGGCCCCCTTAGTCCACACTAGGTCAGGAGCACGCAGTAAGAACTGTTGATATCGCGAGCGTGTATGAATAACGCATTAGATCTCAACTTCCCGAGCAGCCCGGCTTGCTCCCCACTGGGGGGCAACGCTGCTTTGTATACAAAATGTTCATCACTCACCTGTGAGTGTCATTGAAGCTTTCTTAAGTCAAAAAAACGTGGACCCTGCGTTTCCAAATGAAGAGTCAGAGTCGGAAAGCACTTAAGGCGTCGCGGCTATCATTTGAATACCTTTGAGAGTTGATATGTGTAATCAGGAGCTACAAAATTGAATACTAGTCTTACCAAGGAGTGGTGGAAGTCAGATGTACATTTGTTCCATGTAAAATCTGTACTACGTATGAGTACAACGATATGGAAGCGGAGTCTCCTAATGCAGTATTTATTTGCTATATTTACGGGAGACTCCAATCACTACATGCTGTAATTACTAATAACCTTATGAAATAATAAACTATTAAGATTTTTTCAAATACTGAATACTGGTGGTGCACTGTGCAGTATTTCTGTTAACAAGCTTGGCGTGGAAAAGTGTTTGCACTAAACTTTTACCAGTCTTTTACTGTCGGATTTCTATACAGAAATGAAAGTCTATGGATAATAAGTCTATGGGTGAGTGTACAATCTCATAGAATATTTAATCTTATGATTGTTTTGCTGATCTCCAATTTAATTTAGGATCGATGATTTTTGGAAAAATGCATGTCATCGGAACTGTTTCAATTATGTCCCTTTATTACTGTTTTGGCATCGGATCGTTGTCCCATTAGTTCTGGCTTGAAATGATGAGGGTGCCAAAAGTAAATCCAAGACTTTCAGAAACTTTAAATAAAATTGTTTAATGATAAGCCTGGGCTCTATAAATAAAATAAATATGCTGTTTGATTTCAGGCAAAACACTTATATACAAAATAAATTAGACACACCATATTTAGAAGATTTTAAGTCAAGAGTGAATAGATTACTAAATCCCAAAGGTTGACTGGTAGAGAATGCCTTGTTGCATTTAGCCCTCCCATGTACCACTATTGTACATACAATTTAAATAAATTACGTTCAGATAAGCGTGCTTCATCTTCGACCACATTATCGCTTACCATCAGGTGACATGGTGGTGAAACGCCTATAATAAAAAAAAAAACATAAAAAAAACAAATTGGTAATAAATAACACCTTTGTCCGTCATTTAACATTTGTACACGGCATTCTCATTGTCTTTGCTTAAATTTTCAAGTAAAACTTTGCTTAACTTTCCTGTGAAAGATTCTTATTCCTCTTGTTTTGTTCTTCCCGAGATCTGTATGAAAGTTTCGTCCTGAATCCGTTTTTGTAGTAGGTCAGGATCACACAGTGGGTACGTGGTGTTGATACGCGCGCGAGTATGAATAACGCATTAGATTTGAACCGCGATGGCGCTCTGGGGAGAAATAGCCGAGCCATCGCTTACGTGTATCATGTATGCGATTTTGTCATGTTTTTGGCTCTTGAAATACAGTAATGTTTGACTACCTATTGTGATGATTATTTCATTTATGGCTATAAAAGTGACAAGAAAGAACGAGTGATATTTATTTATAGTCTAACCTATTTTCCTTTCTAATTTTATTATAGACACGAGGAACTCGCTGCTTAATAATATAGGGTTAGACACCCTTGCGGAGGCCGGTCTGTGAATACGTTACTATCTTAACGGAAGTGATATGAAGATTCGAATGACGTTATTGTGACGCACGCTATTTCGAATAAAATTAAGAGTGGTACACCAGTTCGAAAATACATTAAGTCGAAAGCCGCTATATCGAATGACGTTGTCGCGAACACGCTGATTCGAAAAACTGTTTGAATGGTACGCTAGTATGAAAGTCTTGGCATTGATATCCACTGTTGCGAATAGCATATTCTAATCTGAATTTATCTTGGGATCGAATTCGTGACCCAGTGATTACCAAGAACTACCTACGCTACGATGATAAAACTGACACTGAGCTAGTTGTCTATACTACTACTAAGTATAAATGTTTAATATTAGTACTTATTATGATTTAGCTATGTATCTAGCATGCTTCCCGTTTTGATAAGCTAATAACATTACAACCCGTTTTGATAAGGCTTTATCAGGGTTGCGAGTTCGAACCCCAGACAAATTCAGATTGGAATATGCTA
Source organism: Tholera decimalis (assembly GCA_943138885.2). NCBI lineage: Eukaryota > Metazoa > Arthropoda > Insecta > Lepidoptera > Noctuidae > Tholera > Tholera decimalis. The sequence continues at coordinate 1,072,186 of OW964552.2, read as the reverse complement.
TTCGAAACAACGGATTTCAATGCCAAGTTTTTCGAATCAGCGTGTTCGTGACAACATCATTCGATATAGCGGTTTGCGACTTAATGTGTTTTCGAACATGTGTGTATTGTATTACCGATTTCAAAGATAAAATAATGTTTCACCAGCAGCAGCGAGTGAGGTGGTTATATTTTAACTATAAAAAATAATTTCTTTCTAATAAAAATATCGATAGTTGTACGCAAGATATAAAAAAATCTAAAAATCTGGTGTATCACTCTTAATTTCTTTCGAAATAGCGTGCGTCGTAATAACGTCATTCGAATCTTCATATCACTCCCCATCTAACATAACGTGATTCCTTGGTGCCTCGAAAAGCACATAATTAAGTCGTTTGTCCCGACTGTAATTTGTACATATTTGAAGGTCGTTACGGGTAGTTAAAAGCCAGAAGTCGGCTATCGTGTCACCTAGCTACTGGCTTGATAAACAGATAGGCATACACTCCATCTAACACACTAGGACTTGGCTGCGTCCGGTTAAACTGGAAGCCGATCCCAATATTAGTATTAGGAAAATTGGAAGCCGACCCCAATATTAGTATTAGGAAAATTGGAAGCCGACCCCAATATTAGTATTAGGAAAATTGGAAGCCAGCCCCAATATTAGTATTAGGAAAATTGGAAGCCGACCCCAATATTAGTATTAGGAAAATTGGAAGCCGACCCCAATATTAGTATTAGGAAAATTGGAAGCCGATCCCAATATTAGTATTAGGAAAATTGGAAGCAGACCCCAATATTAGTATTAGGAAAATTGGAAGCCGACCCCAATATTAGTATTAGGAAAATTGGAAGCCGACCCCAATATTAGTATTAGGAAAATTGGAAGCCGACCCCAATATTAGTATTATGAAAATTGGAAGCCGATCCCAATATTAGTATTAGGAAAATTGGAAGCCGACCCCAATATTAGTATTAGGAAAATTGGAAGCCGACCCCAATATTAGTATTAGGAAAATTGGAAGCCGACCCCAATATTAGTATTAGGAAAAGCCTAACTAAATGATGACGTTTGTTATCGACACCTTAGATTGGTTGGACTCGTTACATTAAATCATTGAACATACAATCTTGGTTCTTAATTATTCCGCATGCTTATTAAGGATCATTTTTTGTCGATAACATTTGGATTTTTGAAGCGATTTTTCCAGTTTGTTGCGTATAGCGTCTTCCGGCATTTTTTATAAATTAGTTAATTGAATTAATAAGAAATTGAAATGAGTTTTTTGTTGGTCCGTTTCTTATAAATGGAAGCTAATTATGTAGCGATGTAATCAGCGAAATATTTTAACACATTGCTCACCTGTCGTGACGCCAATAGCTATTTGGTTACTACTAATTGTTTGGTTTAACGAATAATTTACAGTACCTACGAATAACTAACGCTTTGAATAAAAAATAGATTAAATTGTTTCAGCTGTGCCTAACACGTTAGGTGAAGTTTGTTTTAGTAAATCATTTTAATTTGTCACATTTTAATTAGGGCTAATTTTTTGTTTCATAAAATTTGTTTTGGTTTTTGGCTTAAGTTTATTTTATTTTTGCTTATAGAACTTTAAAGGTACTTTATATAGTATTATTGATTGGTTGTTATCAAGTAAGTACTAGTGATGCAACGAATACTACTTTAAAGAATACGAATATCTCGCCATGGTAATAAAAGGCTTATTTATTTGATGAATGTTTACTCTTCTAATAATTAAAATTTACAACAGGCAAATTTTTATTCAAAAAACATAAAATTTGTAGATTTTCTGGTTTTAGGCGATTTCTTTTTTCAGTCTGGGTGTTCCCAGCCGTTGAAAAAAGTATTTCCGAGGCGACTGTACATGGCATCAGTGAAAAATATTTTTGGGCGAGTTTTTTCAGACTTGGAAATTTTTCAAATCTGCAGTAAATAGAGTTGCGTACAAAAATGTTAGTTTTTAAATATTCGTATTTGGATTCGCCGAATACGAATATTCGGTAAATGAATACGAATATGAATACGATATATGAATACGAACACGAATATTCGTATTCGTATTCGTTGCATCACTAGTAAGTACCTATCGCTTCCAGCCTCAAAGATTCATCAGTACTAGTGACGGGGCCCCATAAGGCTATTGCCCGCCGGGGCTGCAGGAGTGTTCTAACGAGATACCGCGACCCCGGAATGTAAGGCAGCTGCAGGAACAGGGTGGATTTTTAGTCAGTAGAAGTCTGACACGATTTGTGCGAACCCCTTAGAGCGTGAGTCCGATACGCACCTGACCGGTTTCTCAAACTCATTTATCTTAAAAAGTGTATTTAGCTGTGTCCTTTTTGACGACAACAAACATTTAGAAAACTGTAATTTCCTCTTGATAACATTTTATTTTTATTCAACAACCAAAATGTTTTATTCACACCTTCATTAGTTTTTGAAGGCACATCTCTCTCACATCCCTACAAATATTATAAATATGAAAGTGACTCTGTCTGTTAAACTTTCACATCTAAACCACTTAACCGATTTTGATAAAATTTGGTACAGAAGTAGATTAGACCTTGGAAATGGGCATAGGCTACTTTTTGTGCAAAATATAACTTTTACGGGAATGAAATCGAGGGGTGAGAGTAGTAAACTATACTTCCTCTATTTATGGTAAATACTACTTCAATTATCTACACAGACCACGCTCCGGCGTGCTAGACGCGACACTTTTTTACATGCGAGCGTGTGTTTTATTACCGGAACGGATCTCAAGTGCGCCTGTTAGCTATCGACTCTTGTTTGAAGGACACTTCTAGGAGTTCTTTAGCCGTGGCAGCTTTTTGTGGAAGAATTTTGATGATTAATGATGTTCAAGTTGACCGAGGAAACGTTTAATATTTGAGGATGTTCTAAGGTATGTGATTAAGTAATTTGTGATTAGGCTATGTTCGACTTTTTAAACATGAAAATCCTGATTTGACTTTTTAAGCCATTATGGAGGAATAGTCATGTTTTTGCAATCATGTTGTGGCAGAAGGAATTAATTAATTAGATAGCTTTTCACTAAAATTGCGACAATTTATATGACCAGTAATAATAGTCCTTAAAAAGCGGGGAAAAACCAGCAGCGGTATAATAAAACGTTAAGTAGGTAACACTGCATAAACGAAGCGGGAGGACTTGAAGCGAACTGACAGTGTCAATATCTTCAAAAATAAACTTAGGAAGTATGTTCGAATAATGTAGATACCATAACGCCCCAACATCCCAAAAGTGAACGCTATGTACTTAATAATTATTGTTCAAATAATATGTTCTTTTAAGAAATAAATGACTTTTCAACCGACGACCAAAAAAGGAGGAGGTTATCAATTCTATGCGTATATGTTTTTTTTTTTTTAATGTATGATCATCGAGTACTCGAAGACGGCTGAACCGATTTGGAAAATTCTTTTTTTGTTTGATAGGGTATACTTCGAAATTGGTACCATTTGTCACCAAGTCAGGATCTGACGATGGGATCCTGGAGAAATCGAGGGAACTCTTCAAATATTATAGGCACACCTATGGCGTTTTGGGTATTTCTTATAGTAACTTGTGCAGTTGCTCTCAAAAAGTACCATTTGGGGAAGTGGAACTGATGATGAAGACCACAGATGGCCGCCGAAATTACTCAATAATAAGTATTTCGTGTATTGCGATTCGATTACTTGAATATGGATATTAAGCACTTTATGCTCGTCACAATGCATATGGTGATGTATAGCTGATGGTGAAGTACCAGGAGAACTCCTCAAAAATTAACGGCCCAGCATTGGGAAAAGCAATATTTTATAAAATGTTATAAGTAGTTGACATTTAGGTTCTTGTAACTAGATAAATTAAAAATCAACCAACTAAAAAGAGTGAAATAAAAACTTTTTACCTAAAAATTAAACCGACTCCCAAAAAACACTGCAAAGTGAAAAATAACTTTAATTTCGGAAGTCGGTGCCAAAAATGAAAATACAAAACTAAAGACACCGACTACCGAAATTAAAGTTATTTTTCACTTTGCAGTGTTTCTTGGGAGTCGGTTTAATTTTTAGGTAAAAAGTTTTTTGTTTTTGTTACGATTGAGCCCGCTCTTGACCTCGATCACACCTGATGGTAAGTGTAAGATGAGGTCTACGATAGAACGAGCGAGCCCAGAAGATGCCTGTTCACTCTTGCTTTAAAGGCTGACGGGATATATTATGTGGCAGGGAATACAGAAGCCGACAGAGAGTTCCACACCTTGGCTGTGCGCACAATAAATGTAGAGGAGAAGTGCTTAGTACGACAAGACGGTATATCGACCAAGTCTTTAAACCTATCTTAATTACTTGATTGTACTGTTGTTGTGACTCTATGCAACGCAGCTTATAGCTTAAAAAATGCGCCGTCGTCGTGTTGATGGTACACAGTAATAGTTCCAGCGTCCATTTACGAGCAATAATTCGACGGCATTATTTCGTCGACACGTTATAGCGTTATCACCTAAACCTCTACATTTTCATGTTTGAATTTCTTGTAGATTTGGAGACCAATCGAAACAATGGTGAGATTCGAAAACTCCTCAAATCAAATTATTGATTTTTCGTATAAGATTTGATCTTGAGAATTAAAACCTTGAAGTACTAATGGTGAGGTATGCAAGTACCGGAGCATTTTTAAAGTTCTTTCAGCATGTTCCCATGAGGCAATAGTATATATGATCCATATATGTTCCGCAGAAGAGTTTTAAATCTCCCCACATTTCACCATAGATATTATCAAGGGACTTTTAATTTTGCAATTTGTTGCACTGACACCCCTGCGGCCTATGACAGACAGACGGACAGATGGATGCTGTGACGTATGGAGATTTTATTTTAAGATAACGTGGATAGAGTTGTCTATTGTGCAGGGGTGTGAAATTGAGGTGTCAGGGACTCGTTTGGGTGAACACTGATCAACACGAAGAATAGAGTTGTTATAGGAAATAGTTTTGAAAAGGCGTACCTACATGTTTATGGGTTTGCATGAGTTAGAAGAAAGTAAAAGTATTTATTGCCATACATATAAAAATAAAAACTTATATTAATAGGTACATTAATTATGTTGGTATTATCGCCAGCAGTGTTCAGAAAAGTATTTAGTTTTATTTAATTTTTCTAAGGATGATCAAGACTCCGCTCCCAAGAACTGTACCTTAAATTCTTAGAGGTTCCATATTATTATACATACTTTAAATCTTCATTTATTTACTCTTAACATGTTTAAATAAAAATATTTGTAGGCTAGTGACTAATAAAATTAAGATTAACTGAAAGGACAGTGTAACGAAAACTAACTATGTATTAACTAGTTTATTTTAGTTAAGGGTAATTGCAATCATAATATTGGTTGTTATAATTCAGAATTAAGATAAATGTTTGAATGTAATTCATGCCCCTTGGAATTCCTATCGCTACAGCTGTTGTCTACTTCACAGACAATGTATTGGCTTGCTACAGGTAGTTCCAACTAAAAATGCTAGCTTCTATGCGCAAATTCCCTCCCTTTTACCAAGATCGTATTAACCAAAAACGAGACAAAACCCATTAAGTACACACGTAGGTAAACAAGCTTATGTAAATACCCCTTCGAGCCAATGCACGTTGCACAAAACACAAAGTAATCCCGCTGAATTTATCTTTTTATCTACAATTAGGATTTTGTCACCTCCCCTAGCTATGAGACCAGGGACCATCAAAGGCCGTTCTCATTATGCGAGGTTATTGAGTTATCAAACGCCACGGAGGGAGATTAGTTCATACTTCCATACACAAATCCTATCACACAAGCTGACGCCTCAGCAAGCCTCATGACGGTCTACCGCAAAACATTTGTACTGCGAATACCTTAAAACTTTATCCCAAAACCTGAATTCAACTTTCTCCTTTGAGAAATAAAGTTCCGATTTGCATTTTCTCGGAACTTATGTGACAATTTTCTCAACTAACCGAGTCTGAACTTTATCTGTATTTGCATAAAAGTGATTTTTGATTTTGTAGAGCCGTGTAAGTGTGTAGTGTCCCCACACATTGATAGTTAACAAGGAAGTTGCCAGCCTGTTATTTGTCAATGCAAAGGGATAATTTGGTCCCTTAGTTTAAAGCGTCCGGTAATGAGATGCGTATTCGATTATTTTTCCCGTTTTACTTTGTTACTTTATAGATTATTGGGTTATTTGGAAATTGTTGTTTGGTGGTTGATGTTGTTACCTGCCTCATGCTTATGTTGTGCTTATTTTTATGGAGATCTGATGGTTGTTTAAAAGGAAGAATTGAGATTGGATTGTAATTAGTAGTCTTAAGACAAAGTTTTCGAATATAGTGGTGCTATTGGGAATACATATACAAAGGCGTTTATTAGTTCAGCAAAAGATGAAAATGTACAATGTATTGTCACCTAAAATATAACTTCCTGTGCTGTAAGTGACAGTACCTAGTAATGGCGGTTAGCGTAGTATACAATCATTGCTTATCATCAGGCTGTTTCTATTGAAGATGAAAATATTGAATTGAAAAACAAATACTGGAATAATACTAATAACTGAATATCTTACAATTGCAGTCAAGTGAAGACACATTTCAACTCTTCACAACGAGACAATGACAACTGAAGAACCGCTAACAACCTAAAACAAACCCCAGTTAACAACCCCCAAAAATCAATTAACAATCACAAAAGTACAAACGTGAATCATAAACCGTCAGAAACGTAATTAACACTAGCGCTGCTCCCCCGGTCTCGGAGGCTTCTATTGGACGCGGGGGCCTCACAGACCCCGTGCAAATTTCAAATTGAGATCCGTTCATACCCTACGCCGTACCTAATACCTACAGAACCTATACAGAGGGCGAATGATTCGTTAGGAGTCAGTGAAGCGTTCACTCGTGAACAGGGTCGGGTATATGTGTACCTGTTATGTGCCGTGATAGTAAATATTTGCATACATATCAATGTGGAGTGTTTAGGGTTTGACGCTGTAAAGATGAATTGTATTGACGCTCGATTTTGATGAGTTGGCTCGTTGAGGCCTTTTGCTTGATGGGCTTTTATTTGATTAAGTTTTTGATGAATTTTACTTTTTTTGAGTGGATTTTTTTAGGGAGCTAAAAGGGCGCGATTTGCGAGTCGAACATCTTCAAATTCCACTTCTTTCAAATTGGTGAACGTAGCCGACTTGTCTAGGATCAAAAATTCGAAGATCGCGTGGTGGATTATGGGCAATTCCCCCTCATAAAGGTCTGCATCTTAGCAATGGGGACGTTGGCTGCATTAATATTATTGTATGACTTTTTCTTAATACCTTCATTGTGCGTACGGCTAAGGAGTGGAATTTCCTGCCGGAGTCTGTGTTGCCCGATAGCTATAACCTAGGAAGGAGTCTTTAAGTCAAGAGTGAATAGGTTACTTTGAAGTAAGCGTGCTCCATCTTCGATCACATCATCACTTACCATCAGGTGAGATAGTGGTCAAACGTGAAACTATTTAAAAAAAATAAAATAAGAGAACTAGTAATGTGGGTAGAATTCACTTTACTAACAATCTTGTTTAACCCCTTCAACTAAGCTGAATATGCTTGTGTCTGGAGTGGGTTCACGAAAATAGTGTAATGGGCGGGGTTCGAACACGCGATCTCTCGATCATAAGTCCGACATCTTAGCAATTAGGCTATTGAAGTTTCTGTTGGCGAACTTGTCTGAATAAAATATTTAAATAATAAAACTGTAGATCGGGTGAAAAATAGGTACGTGTGCTTCGTGTATTCATTGTTCCTACTTACATTAGAGACATTAGCAGATAAATTAGGCCTTTGTGTCATACATTTTTTTTAATATTCCACAATTTTTAAACAACACCATCTAGTCCCAAACTAAGCAGAGCTTGTGGTATGAGTACTAGACAACTGATAAACATACATATATATATTTCTAAATACATACATATTATAGATATATTACACCCAGACAAAGAACAAATGATCGTGCTCATCACACAAACATTTGTCCTGGGTGGGAATCGAACCCACGACCTTGTGCATAGCAGTCAGGGCCACTGACCACTATGCAGGTAAATGTTGTGTTGCCAAAAATTTCTCATTTCTATCATAATAATTGCTCTCAAATAGGAGAAAGAAACGGCTGCCGGCTTGTCTTTGGATCCAAAAATTTGAAGGCATGCGACATTCGCCAACCCGTAATGAGCCCGCGAGGTGTACAATAAAGAGTATATCTATCTATCTATCAGAGTCTATCTAACTATCTATTATGGCCGTTCCTTCACATAGAGTGGAGGCCTATGTCCCAGCTGTAGGAACGTAACAGACTGCATTTTTTTAAAAATTGATAATAGGTTCGCGTTTGACCACCATCTCACCTGATGGTAAGTGATGATGTGGTCGAAGATGGAACACACTTGCCTAAACGGATTATTATTATCATATTACTTTTTTCGGGTGTTTGTACTGTACATAGTTGGTAAACCTAAAAAAATCGGCCAAGTGCGAGTCAGACTCGCCCATGAAGGGTTCCGTAGTAACTACGCCAAATAACTTTGTTTTCCGGTGTTTGTATGAATTACAAAGTTATATATGCGGTTTTAGAAAATATGCTGTATCTCTAAAACTGCTGACTCGATCTCGGTCAAACCCAATAAACCAAAATTTTGGTTGAGAGTTTACATTAAGATCTACAGCATACATTTTTTTTTTTAATTTTTCACTCCATTATTATAGAATTTAGAGGAGGACGACGACGACACATTTTACCACTTTGGAAGCGTATATCTTTTAAACGATTAACTTATGCAAGAGTGGTTTTAGAATCCTCGATGTCATTTTTAACCGACTTCAAAAAAGGAGGTTTACAATTCGTCTTGAACTTTTTTTTTTTTTTTTTTTTTTTTTTTTTTTTTTTTTATGTATGTTACCTCATAACTCGGAGACGGCTGGACCGATTTGAAAAATTCTTTTTGCGTTTGAATGGGTATACTTTCTAGTTGGTCCCATTGTTACGAAATCAGGATCTGATGATGGAATACTGGAGAAATCGTGGGAACTCTTCAAATATTATAGGCACACCTATAGCGTTTTGGGTATTTCTTATAGTACCTTGTACAGTTGCTCTCGACAAGCACCATTTGAGGAAGTGGAACTGATGATGAAGACCACAGATGGCTGCCGAAACTACTCAATAATAAGTATTTCGTTGATTGCGATTAGATTACTTGAATATGGATGTTAAGCACTTTATGCTTGTCACAATGCATATGGTGAAGTAGAGCTGATGGTGATGTACCAGGAGAACTCCTCAAAAATTAACGGCTCTGCACCGGGAAAAGCAATATTTTGTAAAAGGTGATAAGTAGTTGACATTTTTGCTTTTGTAACTAGATAAATTACAAACCGACCCACTAAAAAGCGTGAAAAAAAACTTTTTAACAAAAAATAGAACCGACTTCCATATAAAAACACTGCAAAGGCAAAAATAACTTTAATTTCGGAAGGCGGTGTCTTTAGTTTTGTATATATTTTCGTTTTTGACACCGCCTTCCGAAATTAAAGTTATTTTTGCCTTTGCAGTGTTTTTATATGGAAGTCGGTTCTATTTTTTGTTAAAAAGTTTTTTAAAGACCTGTCTATAGATTCCACACACGCATAAATAATATTTTTAGTTTCAGTTCCATGTATGGGGAGCCCCCTTTATTTTAAATATTTTTATTTTTTTTCATAAAATCTGAAAGCGGTTTACAGAATACATCTACTTACCAAGTTTCACGTGTATAGTCTTAATAGTTTCGGAATAAAATGTCTGTGACATACGGACGGACGGACAGACAAACAAACATGACGAAACTATAAGGGTTCCGTTTTTTTGCCATTCGGCTACGGAACCCTAAAAATACAGTCGAATTGAGAACCTCCGCCTTTTTTTGAAGTTGGTTAAAAAGTTACATGTGTAATGTTTATAGGACTTTACTGTGGTTCTACTTACACAGTGTAGCGAATTGAGGGGTTGCAAAATATAATATTTCGTCTGATTTCGCGTGATAAGTAACACTCACCCCACTGAAATCCGATCCGTGAATTCTCTTGGTAATTAACTACCAATTTCATTTCTTGATGCATTTTTAAAAGCGTCCGACGGCTTTTTAATGGTTATTTTATGGTGACGGATCGCTTATTAAGTTTTTATGGCGGCCGAGTGACAGATGGGACGTAGTTTGACACCAGATTTGAGGGTTGCTTGGCAGTCAGTTAAGAGGCGACGAATGGTTGCTGTACTACTGCGAAATTGAGGATTAATATTTTGGTTTCAATGTATAGTACTACTGTGCTCGTGACTTCGTTCGGATTGGAGTGTATATTAGTTTTCTTCGCTGTTCATCCCGCGTACCTATATCCCTATGGAAATAGCATTTCAGGATGAGAATAGATTATTTATTTCCCTATAATAAATTGAAAAAAAAATCCTTTCCCGTTAAAATCGGTTTAGCCATTCCAGAGAATAACTCAGACAAACAAAATGACAACTTGTCTATCGGTCTGTCTGTCTATCTGACAGACAGATTGTAATTTCAAAAAAAGTATATTTTTTGGTATCGTGTAAATAAGTATGAGCACTAGAAAACACAATTATTTTAAATCGCAGACAAAAACTTAAATTTTATAAATATCTGTTGAAGATATACAACATGTAACGGAAACCCCATATCTATCCAAAAAGACTGAAGACAACATCTGGTATGGAGTCTCTATGCAAAGTTTCAGCACAAAATAAGTGACAGTAATAACAAACGTGTCACAGCACTATGAGGGTCATCACTTTCCACGTCACTTGCTAATAAAACGATAATTCTCTTCGTTCTTCTTAATTTGAAAAATTCGGTCTCTGGTATCAATGTATTGAAATTTCTAATGCTCCACACATGTAGACATAGGATTAGAAAACCCTTGCCATATCGTTTGTTATCATCCAAAGAAGCCCTGCACTCGGTATGTATACCCGCTAAATTACACGTTGTATAGATATAACGATATGTAATAGAAAATAGTGGTACCTACCTACACTCGTCAATTATCTTAATACCAACTAGTATAATTATCCTTCTCCTAAGTAACAGCATAATTACGTCTTAGTCATTACCTAGTTTATAAATCGTCACATTAAAACCCCATGACTTCTTATTGGCTATTAAGGAAACAATCAGCATCCGATACGTCTCCATCGCAATAATAAACGACGATATTAATCCAGCTATTCACATATAACATTATCCCTTCCCTAAGGACAGCGGGAAAATTAAAACAGATGATCTAACGGAGTAGTCGACGCTGCGCCATAATTAAAAAGATAAGGAATATTTTCCTTTCGTAGCGTTATGGAGGAAAAACCCCTTCTGTGCGGCGTTCGGCCGAGCCGCGGAGGGACCGGTTAACCGGTTACCGTCCCCCGGAGACAACACACCGAATCGGTTGCGCACAACGCTGATTAAGTAAACTGAGATAACACAGCCAATATAGTGAAACGTCAAAAGTCAACAAGGGCGTTGAATGTAGTAAGTAAGGCTAAGTTGATTTGCTCGTATTCTCAAGGGTTGTAGGAGTATTGTTATCTCAGACGGTTACTGTTTGAGATGATTGGATTGGCTCTCGAGATGAGAGCTTCATTGTTTGTCTTGGACGGGTTATCTGTTCGTTTTGACATTGGTTTTAGATGTTCCGTCTCTTTTAGCTGTTGACTGTCTAGATAGCTACTAGGTACCGGCGTAAACACCGCTATCTATTGAGCGTCTCATAGCTCATGCATTTCAATTCGAAAGTCTTACTAAAGAGGTTGGAGTAAATTACTACAATCTGAAACACAAATATTGACTATCTCTGACATCTTTTTCTTACTTACAATATACTGACATCTTTTCGACATTACCACAAATACTATTTCCAAATTATAAATGCGAAAGTTTTTGAAGATGTTTGTTACTCTTTCACGCAAACATCCGTTCGGTCGGAAAGGATATTAAGGAAACTGTACAACATGATATAGCTGATACATCGGAATAACACATAATAATTATGTAGGTTACTTCATTAAAACTTGCACACACCATACATAACACTCATCCTCACATTAATTTTGTAAAAGATGTATGCTTCATAAATCACATGATTTGTGAATTAATTTTAATTTTATTAGTGAGAGAGATTAAAATATTGAAATATTATTATATAGGTGGAACGGAGGACCCTAGAACTCACGACACAGGGAATCCTATTGCGAGTTCCAGGAATCAACTCATCCAAATATAATTTTTATGATATTAAATTATTCCTATTCTATTGTGATTCTTACATAGGCTGTATTTTATTTCAGGAAAATATCCCGTTTAAGTTCTAATGATACCGTTCCTTCTTACACTTAACAACTGCACGTCTTATCCAAGAATTAGTAGAAAAACACGTCTTGTGACTACCGATGTGAAGCCTGTAGGGGCCAGGGGATATGCAGCACGTGGCAGACGCAGCAGAACCTGGGCTGCTTAGTATGCAGCTCGTGTGCCTCGTATTGATTGCCCGCCATTGCCCGCCAGCCTGGCCGACGTAGGGCGGCCTTTTTCAAAACAATACGAACAAGTAATGATTTTTCCCGTACTCAGTTCTGTTTTTGATGCCCAAGACGTGCTGTAGACCGTGCAGATAAGTGGGTTTGGAAAATCATTTTTTGGACGATTGGAAACGGATTCGATTACTCGGTTAGATTGGATGCTTTCTATGAAAGTAAAAATTGGTTGAGAAAACATATAATATGTAAATTAGAAAGGTTGTTCACCTCATCTATAAAAGTTTTCTACTTTTATAACGTGTCTAGCTTGCGACCAAAGCTACTAAGTCAAACGTCTAATGAGTTTAGTCATAAGTTTAGTTCATAGATTTTTAATTTTAATTATGTAGTTGGTCCGGCTATACTATGGGTCTGCTCTGTGCTTGTGAGATATCGCTTGGGAACTGTATGGGGTCTGAATAAGCACTTCGATTATTATTTGTTTTTGAATTCTGGTATTTAATTTTTTTTTACTGAGCAGTACAAGTAAAGATTCTGTTTACTCTATTTCTAATTGGTAATTTCAGGCGTTTCTTCAATGGCCTAAAGACTCAATGTGTATCAATTTAGGCCCAGATAATGAGTGTGTCACATTGAGTAATTTTTATAAGGAAGTGTCAAGAAATTGATGTGGCTTGAACTATAAATACAATTCAGGGTCGAGGACTTTTCTCATAATTAACACAGCATAAGAACAATCTTAAGAAGTTCGTTTACTCCTCTTAAAATATCTACTTTAGTCGCCTTAGTATCGAGATCAAAATGGTTGCAAATTAAGTCTATCAAAGGAATCCCTCGTAATTAATTACTAATCACGCTATCACTAAAAGATCTTGTATTTACTGAAAGATGAATGTATATAGAGCTCCTGAACCTAATGACTATACAAAATAATTATTTTATTAACGTACAGTTTGAATCTATCCTCATGTAACTAAGAATCTATCAATACGATTTGATTACTATGCGCGAAGTATTGTCAGAAATATATTTTCAAACAAGTAAACACATTGCTCGTAAACATGTTCGACCCATGTGCACGTTGTAACTGACAGCATTTTGCGGGTCCTTTAAATACAAGCTCAAGTATGTGGGAATAGAATAAGTTATTCAAAGTTACTCCATCCAAAGCGTCGTTGTAAATTTTCTCAAAGACATTCCTTGATCTGATATTGTGAAGTGAAGGGGTCGCTGTGACCCCAGGCGGAATTTCAAGGGTTATACGACACTGCATAGTGTAGTGCTAATGTACTACGTGACTGGGGAACCTGTCAGAGTACCAAAGTACGAACTATTTTGAGATTATATATCCTGATATAAATTGGCCCCAATTGCTGATCCAATTGAATTTTGAAATGTTATTAGGTTGAGTTAAGAATTTATTGCTGGGTAAAGAAAATATTAACTTACCGTTTAAATTTTAGTTTGTAGTATATGAAATGAAATGAAATGAAATATTTATTTTGTAAATTGGTTATAAATAACACTTTTACACGTCATTTTTTTGTGTTTTAAGTTAAGCTAGATGAGGCCGGAGTTTCCTGACTAACGAAGCATGAAGGTTCATGTCTGTTGTGTCTTTTGAGGAAAGGAGCACGTACATTTGAGCGGACCTGTCCAGACAGTGCAAGCATTTGTCAGTTATCGTGTAGCTCAACTTCGAACTTAAGGAGCTCAACGATCTGACGAACAATACCAAAGTAAGGACATTTGGGTAGAACCACACAAATACTCAAACTGCCAGACATCAACTATAAATTACAATGAAAATAGCATAAAAAGAAATAATAACTTACATTTTTCTCACATTCACAATAATAAAAATGTAAAAGATTAAAAAAAAAAAGTAAAAATAAATAATGAAATAAAAAGTATATACAATACTTTAGAAAGTCAATAATTAACTTAGCAAAGTATAAAGCAATAAAGCAATAAAGCAGCAATAATAACTCAGGAATAAGTATGTGTATCATTGGAGCAACTCATTCCCAAGCCATTTTGTCTTCAATATAATATTTGACTGTGTAAAAAGCTTTCTGACATAGCTTACGTTTTATAAATAATTTGAATTTATTAATGCTTAGTTCTTGAATATGGCTAGGAATTTTATTGTAAAAACGTATACATTGGCATCTAAACGAACCACCTAATTTTTAAGCCTTGTTTTAGGAATAACATACTTATCTTTGTTTCTTGTATTTACATTATGAATCACTATATACTCTGAATTGCCTGGTCGGTTGAATAGTTGCAAGAGCGACTGTTGAACATGAGGTATCGGGATCGATTCCCGGATCGGGTAGACATTGCTATTGGGTTTTTCTATAAGGAATTTCTCCACAGTACTTAGCCTCTAGTTTGCAAATTACCGGTGTGATACCCCCGTGCTTCGGCAAGCACAGTAAGCCTAGCAAATCATGAGTATAGGTTTTGATAAAGTATGAAGCCGGCTTAGGTCTCGATTCAATCTTAAGGTAACCCGAAACTGTAAAATTTTCCCAATCAACCTTGAACCTAATTTCTTTAACAATAAAGTTGAAAATCTATTAAAGTAATTTGACAGATTGTTGTAGCTTGATGTGCTGGCGTCTGTACAACAGTTTTATGTCTAAATCCTGCAATACATGTTGGCCGAGCGTTATCGAGTGAAGGCCAATACCAACATGTAGACGGTATATTTGCCTTGTCTTGTTATCGCTCGGTGTCACTTGCCTAGTTGGCCGAGTGTAGGCCAGCGCCAACGTGTATAGAGCTCATTTGGTGCAACTTGTGTTCGCTCGCTGTTGCTCGTGATCACTCGCCTCACTTCGGATCGGTGTCGGATTTTGGTCACAAATCAAAGGGGCTCGCCTGCGCTCGGCCAACGTGTGGGCAGATCAGATCTATCTACAGATCCTCTTCTATATAGGTCGTCTCATCGTCTGCATTGGCTTTCGACGAACTTGTCGAACGTGTGGACATTATTTCTTGCCTTGTACCTATTTGCCAACCCTCGCGTTGGCCTACGCTTGGCCAACATGTATTGCAGACTTAACAGTTGTTCTCTATCCACATGCTTGCGTCATCTGTGAACATAGTAATTATGTGTTTAGCCTATTCCAAACAATGTTGGAATCAGCTTCCAGTCTAACTTGAAGCAGCTAAGTACTATTGTTGTACATGAAGAGACTGTCTATCTGACCTCCACAACCCAGAAACTGGGTAACACGAAACCCATTGGCAAAACTGGTATCAGATGATCTGGGTTCTGAATGC
This sequence comes from Tholera decimalis, assembly GCA_943138885.2. Lineage (NCBI taxonomy): Eukaryota > Metazoa > Arthropoda > Insecta > Lepidoptera > Noctuidae > Tholera > Tholera decimalis. The sequence goes on along the minus strand of OW964552.2, from coordinate 1,056,284 downwards.
CCGTAATGACTATCATATATCGACACGCCCTATCAACAATGTAGGATCTGAAAATATGCAACTTTCCAACAGAGCAATTTAAAGTTTAAAAGCATGATAAAAATGTTATTTTATGGATTACAATTTTGAATTTTGGAATGAGTATCAAATATCCAATATCCATTTATATATAATCGTAATCCATAAAATAACATTTTTATCATGCTTTTAAACTTTAAACTGCTCTGCTGGAAAGTTGCATATTTTCAGATCCTACATTGTTGATAGGGCGTGTCGATATGTGCATATGGCAGCTGGCTTCCCAAATCTTGGTATGTTAAGATGTTGGACATCCCACTCATGCGCACATAATGTTTGGGAATAGTTTCACTGTGCGTACAGCTAATGAGTGGAATTTCCTGCCGGAGTCTGTGTTTCCTGATAGCTATAACCTGGGGGTCTTTAAGTCTAGAGTCAGTAGGTTACTTTTAGCCAAGCGTGGTTCATCTTCGGCCATATCATCGCTTACCATCAGGTGAGATCAACAATAAATAAATTGGCCAAGTGCGAGTCAGACTCGCCCATGAAGGTTTCCGTAGTAATTACGCAAAATAACTTTGTTTTTTTATAGTGTTTGTATGAATTACAAAGTTATATTTACTGTTTTAGAAAATATGCTATGTCTCATGGTGGTTTTAGAAACCTCAATGTTATTATTAAAGACCTTTCTATGGATACCACATACGCATAGGTTTCATGAAAAAAAATCATTTTCAGTTCCATGTACCTATGGAGAGCCCACTTAATTTTTTTTTATTTTTTTTCTTAAAATCGGGAAGCGGTTCACAGAGTATATCTATTTACCAAGTTTCACATGTATAGTCTTAATAGTTTCGGAATAAAATGACTGTGACATACGGACGGACGGAGAGACAGACATGACGAAACTATAAGGGTTCCGATGTTTGCCATTCGGCTACGGAACCCTAAAAAAATCCGCGGGCCGTCTCGGCTGCTTCGCGTATGGATTTTATTATTAAGCCACAAGCTTTTTATTTGTGTCGCCTGTGAACAACAGGAACAGACGAATATCAAGAAGCAAATCTTACTTATCTTCCAATAGAAATACCATCTTATAATGTAAAATTCATCGATCCGTGTTGATCTAGAATCGTCCAGAGGGTATTGTACATGCACAAGTCGTATAAAGCCGTGAATTGACAATAACATAATAATGCTGTGTGAACGATTATCTTGGGGTAGTAAACTGCGTCGTAAAATAACACAAGATGTGCGCCCACGCTTGGATTGTGCAGGCCATGAGTATGGCGAGCTATGTACGTATTGGTATGTTTGTCATGTTTGTTGTTGCTATGGTAAATAGATTCTTGCTGTTTATAAACTTGAAGCATCATAGGCCTACTGAAGTCCTGCCGAGGTAGGAGGAATGGTCTTATGAGATACTGTAGCCCCGGCATGCCAGGGCAGCTGAAGAAATAGGGTTAGGTTTTAGTCAGTCTGACACTCCTTTTGCCTCTATCTAGAGCAGCAGGAGTCATTGGATGATTTTCACCCCGATATTTTTGAGATTTGTCAATCATATACTAGTAAATGTTTTTCCGACTTTCTATAGAGTTATCTTGGAACCTTTTATCATTTATTAATTTTTTATTATAATAATACTTTATTGTACACCTCACAATATTTCTATGGATATACAAAAATTTAAACTAGTATACAATAGGCGGTCTTATCGCACAGGGCGATCTCTTACAGACAACCTTTGGATGGACTAACTAAGTACTAACTTGATCGTAAGGTTGATCTAAACAAGGTGGCGAAGAACACATAGATGAGGCTCGCATAGACCACAGAAGCATGGCTGCGAAGGGAGAAGGGCTACGGCTCAGCAACATAATTTTGTTTGGAGGTATTGTTGCATAACTATTCAACAATACCTCCAAACAAAATTATGTCTGAGACTTATAGTTTTAAAAATGTGACTGGGTTACAGAAAGGAGGTAAAAACTAAAAAAAACTGGCAAAACATTTTAACTCCAAAATAAATTACATAACTTTTGTAACAAAAACAGAGAACTTAAGAGATACACTAACTCGCCTCGTCAACTGGCCGATAGTTGAGAGTTCAAACTTATTCACATTCCAAACATCGTCACATCGTGTCGGCGAAATTGACTTTCCGTTTCAGTAGTTTTGTGTTATGAAAACGAACAAATTCGGAGACAACCTTTTTGAGGAAACTTTAAATACTAAGGTTCTGTGTTATTTTAGGTCACATTGTCCTCATAACCGGTTCCCATATAATTTAACCAGTATAGATTGTGTGGACTTCAAAAGAGACTGACCTCTGAGTTGTTTCGGTGTTTCTTCTCAGCGTAGTCAGTCAGGAAACACCGGCCTCATTTAGTTTAAATTTACGAAAAAAATGACGTGTAAAAGTGTTATTTAATAACCAAAAAAATATCATTTAACATATCATAATCATTATCAGCCTTGAACCCCCACCTAGCCTAGCCTAGCCTAGCCTAGCCTAGTTCCCACTGTGTAGATACAGGCAGACTCTATGAGAGTGCTGTCACAATTATTTTGTGCTCACTGATTGTATTGTCATATCTCGTCTTCGGATTTTCGCTCCTAGAACATGCGGTTTCCCTCACAAAGTTTTCCGTTACCGTTTAAAAAGCTGTGATGATGATGTAAATTATACAAAGTAATCTGCCTGCCTGGGTTGGAACCTACAACTAGTCCTCACAAGCAACAAAATAAATCGATACTACATTACCACAACAGGGTGAAAGCCCAGATTAGCGGACCTTATCCCCAATTTTATCTAAATACTGGCTATAATCCCAACGCGTACAATGGTGACAAAAATAATAAATATGGCCGTGGTACCGCCCACCGGCATACTGGCGTCTGGTGTAATAGTACCGGTTGTGTTTCAATATTTTCGTATTGGGGCCATTAATGAATAGGGGCCGAAAAAGCGGAATAAACTACCCGCTATTGATACGGCTAGGGTTATTGTTACGATGGCGTCCTTGTGTACTGTTTTATGATTTCTGCCATTGAGTAAGTGATGAATTGGCTATATTTTTGGCTTAGTAATAGTTCCTGTCTCTTGTAATGTTAGTGCTTTCGAAATGTTTTGTTTACTTCGGATGATTCGGTATTCAAGGCATGCCTGTTGTTGAAGGAATGATTTGTAATGAAATTTATTTATTTGCAAAGGCGGCCGTCGATTGGACATTAAGATACCACTAACATCATGAGAACGTATAACAAGCTTGAAGTCTCATAGATCTAGACGAAGTAGGCGTAAGAAGTAAGTTATGCGAAAATTTAATTTTACACAGTAACAGTGAGGTGTCGATTGAAATTACCCAATAAATCTGAAATCGTTCTCACAATACCCACGGATGTAAATAAGCGTATTTTGAGGACAACTTTCATCACTGCCAAAGTGTTTTGGAAAACCGTGGGCTAACAGTATGGTAGAGATTGAAGCCACAGCTACACAAAAAAAAAATACAAAACGTATCGTCGAATCAAAACGAAAACAAAAAGCTAGTGTCACACCTCCCCTCGCGCCTAATCTCCTAACAAAGCGTTGTTGGAACATTTTGGCGCGAAAATAATGAAGTGCACGTGTCGCCAGGCCCTGGGGTCCGGAGACCAGCACAATGGACACGTGTCGATGACTATCAATGGACCAGGTCCTGGGTGACGGTCCAAACAAAACGTTCGTAAAACATTAGTGGATGAGTTATGGTGGATGCAGCACGATTAGGTTCTCATTGGCATTATAGCACTGTGTAGTTAATTGCTAGAGGCGTGGATGTGAATTTATGCAATAAAGCTGGTTTATTGATTTGGTTGGTGCCCTTTGTTTTCTATGATCTTACGTTAGACAAATAACTAGCTAAGGAAAACAAATTCGATGTAACACCAGACTGATTGGTGAAGAAATGACTTCCGAATCCTCTATAAATGAATGTATTATGTGTTATTTCGTTTTCGCTTATTTTTTAGAAGCAGCCCGGACTTTGGAAGTTGTGGCACCTCCGTGCTTTTCTGATCTCTTCCTAGAAGAATGGTATCCGTTCGGACTATGAGAGTAAAGGAACAGAAAGTAGACCTGTGTTTATGCAAAGATTTGCGTAGTAAATATAATTTCTCCTGCATAATTCTCTTATGTCCGTATTGGAGGTTGGCTATACCTAGACTGGACTTGGACTTCATAGGCACAAAATTGCTGTCTTTAACAGCAAACAGTGTTAACGTATAGTTTGGTTGATTATAATTAAGTTGTTTTAATAGAACTTCCCAACTATTTCTAAATTTAGTTGACGGTATCGTAAATAATAGTTATTAACATAAATATTAAACGAATTTCTAAAAATATAACAAGAATAAGGGTCACAAAAAGAATAACAAAAATTTTACTCCAAAATAGCTATTTAGTTACGAAATATTCCCATGAACATAAAATAAATTGCTTTTGAAAATACATTGTTTGAACTTACAATCGTAAGAATATAAAGTTTTAAGTTACCTTTTGTTACAACAAAAGGTTACTGATGAAAGTGGCTGGGAAAGCTCGTACGCATAAATAACATCCTTGAATAATCCATATTATTCCACATCACCGCAACATATACGAGACGCCAGTAATTATAATTGCAAAAATTGCCGCGATGACAGTGAACGTTTCTAAAGAACATAAAAACTATCCCTTATCTCTTAACAATAAGGTGTAAAGTTAAATGGAGACATGAAACAGTCAGCACAAATCAAAACTGACAATATAATACGTCCTACGCTTCTATAAAACAATGAGGTACGCTGCAAAGTAAAAACGAAAGGAAAAAAGTGAGACAGTGCACCCAAACATAAACGATCATGACTTGCATTCGAATCGCGAGCAATAAAATAATAATTATACACATGTGACTTATTAGCTGTACGTCTGTACGTATTACAAATCATGTGAAAATAAAACATAGACCTCGTGAAGAGTACTCCACTGGAAAATGAACGTTCAAATCTACAACTATAGGTGCAAAATTGAGTGATGAAATATGATTTTACGATGTTCTACGATCACGCACGAGAAAGTACGAACAAAACAACAAAAGATTTAACAATAGAAGTACGTCGTATCATTTGTTAAACGTCCCTTTTGATGACGAACACTATTATTTTATGATGATGCTGAGTTGGGGTGGTGTAGTTTATACTGTATTTTGTTTGATGCATAGTAGCTACTTTAATATTTTTGCCAGCAATCAAGCTACGGTTGTCATTTGTAAATCTTTGATAGTCATTAAGGTTACGAAAGTCTAATAACCCGTCTTAACAATGTACTATGCGATTCAAATAGAATAGAATAGAATAAGTCTTTATTTGCTTGGAATGTAGGTACATAAAAATAAGTTGTTTAATACATAAAGAATCCATGTACATTCTGCCTTAGTGTGGCATGCAAATGTATTATGTTGCAAATTTTATTTGCAACAAAATTTAATATATAAAGTGCTATAAAATTTATTATAACAGATAAAATTGATTATAACAGATAAAATTGATTACGACAAATAAAATTGATTACAACAATAAAATTGATTACAACAAATAAAATTGATTACAACAAATATAATAAAAATTATTAATGCAAACACAAATTAATTCAAATATTACAAATCATTGTCATTTAGGAAATCTTGCACAGAATAATAACATTTATTAACAAGTAATTGTTTGAAGTCTTTTTTAAATTTTTGCAACGGTAAGTTTTTAATATTGTCAGGTATTTTATTATAGATTTTAGGAGCCATACAAATCACATTTCTTTTCATAAAGGTAGTTTTAAATACGCCTGTGTGCAGTAAATTCTGGTATTTCTTTTTCTTGTTTCTATTAAAGTTGCAAATAGACATCGATTTGTTATAACAAATATTGCTACCTCAAGGATATAAAGGCACGGGAAAGTTAATAAATGATGAGACTTAAATATAGGTACACAACTGTCAGTTGATTTGAGGCCAAAGATAGCTCTCAGGCAGCGCTTTTGAGCTTTGAAAATGCTTTCTCGTTCACTACAGTGACCCCAAAAAATAACACCAAATCTCAAGATAGAAATTACCAGACCATGATAAGCAACTAGTATTGATAGATTACGCAACATATATGCAGCTGTGCCTAAACGTTTACATATAGCAGAATATATATGTAAATTGTACGAAATTTTTAGGAATCTTAATTGACATTAAGATTCCTAAAAATTTCGTACAATTTACTTTTTCTATAGTTTGACCATTGTAGTTTATATCCATATCTCCCGCATATAGTCGTTGGTAAAAATTCATGATTTTAGTTTTTTGAAGGTTTATGATTAAATTATTATTGTCAAGCCACTTTGTTAAACTTTTGATTGTATTGTTAATGTCATTTACATATGATTCTTTGTTTGTACATGAAACAATTTATTGATGTACTATCATCAGCAAATAATATCATAGGGTGAAGTATATGGCGGGGCAGATCATTTATATATAATAGAAATAATAATGGTCCAAGGACGAAATAATAATAGAAACGTAAATGACCTCTATATATGGTCTCTATATATATGGTTGAACTGTGCTCTATTTCTTTTAACAACTCTATACCTATATTAGCAAATAAATGAAATTTGAATTTGAATTTCTATCTGTCAAACGTCACTTGAAAAGTGCGGTTTGCAAAGAAAACTTACTGACGAAAATTAAAACGGTTTATTTTTTGTTAACAGTCTCTCTAATCGAATCGAATCGATATAATATTTAATTATTTAAAGTCATAATGAAAGGAGTTAATTTTTTAAACCATACTTTTCTCTTCAATTTTCAATTTTGTTGCCAGAACCCATGGCAAAATTACTAAAGATTTTTTTTTAATGGTAGACTTTGCGTTTGGATTATTGTTTTTCGCTCAATATTCGTAAATAAATATTTTAATACATTCTGGTTTTCCTCACTTTACCCAACTGGTTCGATATGACAGCTATGTCGTCACAATATGGCGCTAAGTCGATCCTATTCTTAAGGCATACCAGTATTTGGGAGCATTTACTTGAACTGGAAGCCGCGTCTAGTTAGGATTAATCTAGGCAAACCTATTTTTGATAGTAGGCTCTGAAAACAACGTTATTTTTAGCACCATAATGGACTGGCTCAATAAACACTGTCTACTCAGTAAGTACTGTTTATTTTGCTAATAGCAATCTGAGGAAAAGTCTGGAATAGTCGGGATTTTATGGTAACATTATGAGCACTTCAACTCACAATCTATTTAGTTGTTAAATAACACATTCTTGCCAAACAAGTTACAATTAAATGATAAAAATTGGCCAAGTGCGAGTTAGACTCGCCCATGAAGGGTTCCGAAGTAACTATAGTAATATAATATAATATGTATATTTATTTGACGAAAAAAAAAACCTTACAAAGTTCTTAAAACTAGCTTATTTAAATTTTTACAACTACGCCAAATTACTTTGTTTTTTTTTATAGTGTTCGTGTGAATTACAAAGTTATATTTGCGGTTTTAGAAAATATGCTGTGTCACAAAAACTACTAACCCGATCTCGTTTAAACTAATTTTGGTTGAAAGTTTACATTAAGATCTACAGACATATTTTTTTTTTTTTTTTTTACTCCATTGTTATAGAAGTTAGAGGGGGGGGACACATTCTACCACTTTGGAAGCGTATATCTTTTAGACAATTGACTTTATGAAAAAGTGATTTTAGAAAACCCTATGTCTTTTTAAAGACCTGTCTATAGATACCACACACACATAGGTTTCATGAAAAAAATATTTGCAGTTTTAGTTTCATGTACGGGGAGCCCCCCTTTATTTTAAATATTTACTAAATGTATTCTTAAAATCGGAAAGCAGTTCACAGAATACATCTACTTACCAAGTTTCACATGTATAGTCTTAATAGTTTCGGAATAAAATGGCTGTGACATACGGACGGACGGACAAACAGACAGACAGACGGACAGACATGACGAAACTATAAGGGTTCCGTTTTTTGCCATTCGGCTACGAAACCCTAAAAATGAAGATATTAAATGGATCTGAGCAGTACTTAACGGCTCAGAGGTTACGGACCCGACTTGCGAGCTGAAGGTCGGGGGTTTGAACCCAGTCACTAATAACTTGGTGTAATTTATATGATCACCGTATCAGTTATGTTTATAATATATAAATCTGTGAAGCTATAAATTTGGTGAAGAAAAACATCGTGAGATATCCGCCATGTTCTAGAGCCAAAAATTCAAAGACATGTGACATTTACCAATCCGTACTGTAGGCTGTTAGGACGCAATTCCGTCATGTGAACGAGTACGAACTATTCTGTTTCTGTCGCTCAAATCGGTCATCTAGTACAGTGAACTAATCACCAATCCTAGCGACATCCAATCGCGAGAGACGAGTAAGAACGGCTGAACGAATAAGTGATGTACGAACTACGATGACCTGGAGAACGAGATACTGTGCCCGGTCATTTATGTGCATAATCTATGGCTCTTTGATAGTAATTGTTTTCGATGTTTTTATTTGTTATTTTAACTTTGTTAAGTGAAGTTACTCAACGTCATTGGTTTAACAATATAAGTTCAAGTTTATGTTGCTTATGCTTGGTTTTGTTTCGTGTGGATTGTAAAAAAGAAAATATGTATATAAAAATGAAGATCACTGTAAATATTTGATTTTTAAATACGCCATTTTAATAATTCATTCAATATTACTTATTTAAATGATATTCAAATTATTTAAAATGTATCATAATTAAAATGATAGTCCTAAGCCTGCAAAGTATGAAGGAAAATCAAATATGCAGGTATTCCATCACGTCTGACTGATGTCTTAATTATCGATGAACTAAAATTAACTCATAGTACTAGAAGACCGAACTAGTACATTTGAACAATTGTACTAGTTCGGAGCGTTCCTGTCAGTGATCGAGTATGAACAAGCCTACCATACCATAGTACTGGAATAATATGCAATAATATGAAAAAACCATAAAACAATTGTCGGTATTGCTGAAATAATTAATAAAGTAGGGCAACATCGTCACACGCCGACCCCATTCATAAAGATTTTTTATTTCTAAGTAACAACACATTCGGCTTATACGATGCTTTTTAAAATTTCAAAAGAAAGCTTTATGAGAAGTGTTTATGGTTGATTTTACAATGATAATGAAGTTCGAATTAAGTAAGGGTGTCGAAAAGCAATGTCATTTGACTAAGGACACCTTAATGTTGAGTATTTAGTCAGAAGCGGAATGGTTTCATTGTGCGAGAGTAATGTATCGAAAAGTTTTAATTTTGGTTTATGGTTCGAGAGGAATGCACCCTCCCTTTGCAATGACTGCTTGCATTTTTAGCTAAAGCGTGGGTTAATTTGTCACTTCTAATAAAATGTTTAGAATTAATTTATACTTTACTAGTTATTTGTGGAGACCACTTGTAGTGATTTGAGTCACGTTGTTCATGGGAACGTTGGGTACCTACTGGTTTTTTTGGCAGTTATTTTATGAGTAGAATTTAAGACAGAAGTTAAATAGATATAAATAGTAAATATCCCGTTCTAATGATACCTACTATTTTAGACCACGTAGGTTTGAAACCTTAGAGATATTTTGTCTCATTTTCCTTTTTAGGAATGTAAGGAGCGTAGCTTGCTGCACTTGAATCGGTTGAACGCAGCGTTAAAAAAGACTCATAGGCGACGAGGTGTTGGCAGAGCAGCTTTACAGCCTGGCTCATCGGCGAAACTTTTTTTACCTGTCTTGCTTTTTACCTGGCTTGCCTTGCCTGGTCTTCTACTTCGGAGCTAAAAAAATAAGACGGGTTTCCTAGCATTCTAAATTCGATAGCAGACAGATGGGACAGCCTGGTACTACATTCGGTACGCCTACTTGCCAATGTGGCGTAGTTACTAAGTATTTTATTTTGTATTTCTGGTAGATGTAAGTACTAACATTAGCTTCGAAGATTTGATCGTAAAAAAGATTATTCATTTATTTGTTTAACATGTTTCATTTGTAGGAATATCTAAAAATAAAGCCATTTAGCAAGCTAATTCTTCACCCAGCATCTCCTAAACAAGATTAGCAGCGCCGGACCTAAATAGCAATAAAGTCGACACCCTAGCTAGCGAGATTAACAGGTCTAATACCATAAAGAACGGCACGATCGCCGAGCAACGCCGCGGGGCGTCTTTGTGCGTTTGTACCATTTTATTGGCGTCACAGGATCCCCGAGGTCTGGCATTGTTGCGAGTGGCTCGGAAGATTATTGCCCTCTCCACCCTAACTGGTGTGCAGAAATGATATGCCATATTTGTTAATTCCCGTACTGGGGCACGTCATTTGTCGTAATAACTGTTTAACGCCTTCGTTAAGTATGTGTTTGGTGCTGGTGTGGGCTCGTGTGCGGAGAATGGTGAGCGGAATGTGACCATGTAAGACATTATTGCTGTCGCACAAATTTTCAGTTGGTTTATGTAATAAAATACGGCGACCACATTCAAATAAAGATTATTTCACTTCAGTAGCTCAAACATGTAGGTTTTGCTGCCTGAAATCAGTGAGCAAAATGCAATTTTGCTCACTGAGTGAGACAAAGTAACTTTTTATTTTTTGTTTTCAGAAAGCCACGAATATCTTATTCAGCCTTGGGTTAATCATACAATTCGAAACATTCACATTCTATCTCTTTCCCGCCATTAGAAAGAGAGAGACACAAAGACCAGCCCTTTCGAAGTTCCGATTTTGAATTCGACCTCAAAGACAAACACGTTCAGAATTTCGTACTAACTAAAAAAATTTTGCAAAAAGATAATTATGTCTTTTAATGTAATTTATTGAATTTTTAACTTATTGTTGTATTTAAACGAAAATAAGTATTTACTGCAAATAAAACTGATATTTAACCTGTAAATATTTATTTCTAGTTCCAATAATGTTACGTAATATATTTTGAATAATAAAATATCATGGGTGCTATTTCCGAACACGCCTTAATTTAAATAAAAGAGCGAGAATAAAATTTCGTGGCTGGCGTAAAGAGTTGAATAAGTTAAAAAATATTAAAATAATCATAAAATATGAGTGAAACTAGCGAAGAGAACAGTATTTGTACACCGAAAGAGTTAAAACAAGTTATTAATGCAGAATTAAGTTTCCTACCTGAGAAGTCTCGCGAGAAATATCTGAAAGCATACCATGTCTTCAATGAATGGAGACTTAAAAAGGGCGTAAGCAGTTTTTCAGAGACGGTGTTGCTATCTTATTATTTAGATTTATCACAGACGAGGCGATCAGAGTCACCAACGTTCACCGTTGTTCCTTCCCAATCCGCCACCAAAACAGAAACCTTAACCTCAGATAATCAAACTCAACTCAATACAACTATAACGTTGCCAAATAAATCTGTTACTTTTAATTTGCAGAATTGCAGTAATTTTACTTTTAACTTTTAATATGTTCCATTTTATTTAATTGGTACCTCTACCTACAATATTAATTATTTTGATTCACAATAAATACTTATTTCAATATATTCCTGTTTATTATTTTATCTCCTAAAGTGTTCTCGCTGCTGAAGTGAAAAGTTATGTGTGTTACACGAGAGCAAAGTTTTTTCATCTCGTGCCTTTGAATCCCTCGCCACACTCAGAATTCAACTTTAGAATCACTCGCTACGCTCGTGATTCAATCTTTGCATCCCTCGCTTGCTCAGGATTCAAAATCAGCACTCGCAGCAAAAAACGACTTTGGTCTCTTGTTGCACAAATAACTATATTCCAATCAATCAATTAATTAAATGATTTATTTGTTTAACATAGGTACAAACATAAAGTTATACATGTAATATTAGGAGCGCTATGTTATTCACAATAGCGTACAAATGATAAATGTCAAAAATAGTATTGTTGTATTGTAGGGACTTAATAAAAAAAAAGAAAAGTCACAAACACAATTAGTAGGTAATTACATTACTTACAAAATATAAAAAATACAGAAAATATGACATTCAGTCATCAATATTCAAATATCTAGAACTCAGGAGAATTTGGTTGGTTTACATTGTGGGCTACTATATATACAAGGGTATATACATACCAAGTGCATGGTTTCTTTGGATTATAATAAACGATATGGCAAGGGTTTTATAATCCTATGTCTACATGTGTGAAATATTATAGAAATTTCAATACATTGATACCAGAGGCAGAATTTTCAAATTAAGAAGAACGAAGTATCCGTGTTATTGGCAAGTGACGTGGAAAGTTATCGACCCTCGTAGTGCTGTGACACGATTGTTATGATTGGTATTCAAGAAACATGAAACCGATAATTTGGTATCAATTCTTTGAGTCACTTATTTTGAGCTAAAACTGTGCATAGAGACTCCATACCAGATGTTGTCTTCAGCCCCTTTGGATAGATATGGGGTTTCGGTCACACGTTGTATATATTGTAAATGCACCAGATTTTTAAATATACCGTCTGTCAATTTAGCAGTTGGCATTCATTTATACGGGTATTCTTGACTCTCCAAAAAAAATTGAAGGATCCATCATAACAATTTATGCGGCATTCAGGTTCATTCCCTGGAACTAAATAAAAGTGCCCTCCGGCTACTGACACCACTCTGCCTGCCCCGTTCAGTTAAGTACACATCACTCTCGATTGAAATATTTTCAAGTGGTTTTAAAACACTTCAATGTTTATTGTTACTAGCAACATCTTTTTTGTAATACTTTTTGACACTTTGACTTAAAAAAAAATCAAATGTCGTATATTCAATGTAAAAAATTAGAGTATATCTATATATTAAAAAATCTGTTTATTAACGGCTTGTTTAATAGTGTCGTAACTTAGAATTATCTGTCTTGTTAGATTTGAGGCCTCGTTATCTTTTTATTTAAAAACAAAACCGCAGCAATACACGAATAAATTGACAAAACATTAAGGCAAGTCTGTTTCTTAATTAACCACACAAAGTGGTAAAGTTATGCAGGAGATCTAACCCGTTTAAGTTATTTATCGCGGGTGAATAAACAAAACAAATACTTTTAATAATGTCAAGTTTCTCATTTAGTTAGAGACGAGTTCATAATTACTAATATTATGTACTTAGAACTTATTATTTTGTTATTTAGCCTATCACAGATTTCTCAGCCTTTAAATTAACATTTTTAATTCAAAGGCCACTGTCAGTTATGAACTTTCAGCGTTTAGAGCAAGAGTGCAACACTTGTTCCATCGTAGACCTCATCTATTGCATCTATACTATCATCGGCGTAGGACCAGAGGCTAGTTTAAGAGTCGGCTCATACGCAATAAAAATCGGCTGTTAATTTTATTGACAATCAATTAGCTGTAACCCGATAGCTATAACTTGGGGGTCTTTAAGTCAAGAGTGAATAGGTTACTTCTAGGCGAGCGTGCTCCATCTTCAACCACATCATCACTTACCATCAGGTGAGATGGTGGTCAAACCGTAGTACATATTACCTCAATGGGTCAAACGCGAACCCATTCCGAATAAAAAAAATATATAAATTATCTTTAAAAAAAAAAAACTCCAGAAACCGCGTGACAAGTGGTTAATTTGAGTCATTAATTCAAATTTATTTATTAAATGCATGATTTTTTATTTTTATGTAATAAAAATCAAATAGATGGTAAAAAGTGTAAAGATTATTGGAAAAATAAAGAAAAAGATCTCATAGCTTAAAAAACATATTATGTATTTATAAAAAAACAAAATGATATAGAAATACATCACTATGCATTTAGCTACCTATTAGGTGCAGATAACGCATACCTATCTACTAAAAAGGATATTTAATCACGGTAAGCATACTATTGAGTATGGAAATCCCTAAAACAGTTGTTGTGTGCATTTAGACACAGAGGTACGTTACATTTGGTACCTTTGCATTGAGGCATCTTGCACCGCAAGCGATTGGCAAACACGGGCCAATGGTCAGTACCATCTTTCCGTACATCCCTACAGGGTAGTGGATGATGCGGGACTCTTGGTTTCATGGTTTGAAGATCCCGTTCTAAAGCGCCACTGCTTGGACGCCCTCTTTTGTTGCCGTTGGTCGAACCAACATTGCAAAGAGCATCAGCCAAAATATTCCGAAACTGTCCGAGATTCAGCAGTTTTTTTGTTGGAACACCCTTTAGCAATGCAGTTTTTTCATTAGTATCCATGAATTTATCATGGCTAGATCCAACAGGTGGTAAAAAGGCGCAAATACCACTTCCGAGTCTTCACACGAATACGTCCAAGATAACTGTCCATTAGGTCGACTCCTCCCATGTACTTATTATACTCTTGTACAAACTTAGGGCACAGAATATCTATTTTTTGTTTCGTTTTCTTATCATACCTATTTATTCTTCCGACAGGTTCCGCACGAACATAGGATGACAAAAGAGTCACAACTTTGTTATCTTTCCAGACAGTTGCTGTAAAGTCGACACCTTCATGATAAGATGTCCGTTCTTCGTGAGTTCTTCTAGGAACAGAAGACTTCATGAGAGCCTTTTTATCTGGAAGCCGACAGTTAGGTAGCCTGTTTTACTGTACTGTACCGACACAATGGATACCTTGTTCAGCTAAGTAATAAACCAAGGGCAGTGAAGTATAAAAATTATCGAAATAAATTATGTGATTCGCCATCCTTGGAATTACTCGAGCCAAACGTAGGACAACATTGTTCGTCAGATCTGGTTTATCTGCTGGTTTATCTTTTTTATATTATTGTCCAGAATATACTTCGAACCGATACGCATATCCCATGAGACTGCAAAGGACAAATACAATACTTGAGAAAGCAAAATTTTAATCAATCAAAAATAAATCATCAATCAAAATTTTAAAAAGAAATAAAAAAGGCACTCGCACTTGTCCTCAATATAGTCTTTAACACTGTAAAAAGCTTTCTGACATAGCTTACGTTTTATCAATAATTTGAATTTATTAATACTTAGTTTTTGAATATGGCTAGGAATTTTATTATAAAAACGTATACATTGGCATCTAAACGAACCACCTATTTTTTTAACCTTGTTTTAGGAATGACATATGTGTCTTTGTTCCTTGTATTTACACTATGAATATCACTGTATTTTTTAAACAGATTAATATTTTTGTGTGCATACAAGAGGTTGTCATAAATATACTGAGATGGCACAGTCATAATATTAATCTCCTTAAATTTGTCTCTTAAGGAGTGCTTAGGACTTAATTTATAAATTGCACGAATGGCCCTTTTTTGTAATACAAACATTGTGTGAATGTCGGCGGCATTTCCCCAAAGTAAAATGCCGTATGACATCACACTGTGAAAGTAACTAAAGTAGATTAAACGTGCTGTTTCGATATCAGTTAATCCACGTATTTTTCTAACGGCATATGCTGCAGAACTTAGCTTTTTTGACAATTTATCTATATGGGGGCCCCACCGAAGCTTCGCATCCAAAGTTATGCCCAAGAATACTGTGGTATCTTCGGGTTTCAATATTTTGCCCTTTATTGATACTCTAGTATTCACTTGTCTAACATGAGGTAACGTAAATTTTAGGAATTTGGTTTTTTTCTCATTAAGAAGAAGATTATTAACATTGAACCAGCTAACTACAGTTGCAAGGGCTCTGTTAACTTCTTCAGTAACCTGCTGTTGACGTTTGATTTTAAATAAAAGAGAAGTATCGTCAGCAAATAACACTATGTCATGATTTTTGATCAGGTACGGCAAATCATTTATATAAATAAGAAACAAAAAGGGACCTAAAATTGAGCCTTGGGGGACCCCCATTTTGACCACAGATACTTTTTGTTTTTTATAATCTTAATTTGAACCACTGGATTCCAGGCCCTCGACAGTTGAAACCCATCCTCCCGATTGAAATTGTCGTATTTGGTAATCTCAATCGCTTCCCTTACCAGTCTTGGTATATAGTGGCGTTCTGTCGAGATGACTTGAGGGTTATGTAACTCAATCCAATGGTTCGATCCTGCGTTTAAAAGATGTTGTGCTATTGCTAATTTTTGAACATCATTATTTTTCACCGCTCTAATGTGTTCCGAGATTCTGCAAGCTGCGGTACGTTTTGTCTGACCGATGTACGACTTTCCACAGCTGCAGTCCACTTTATAGACACCAGGTTTTTCCAGAGGAAATTTGTCCTTCGGTGAACGCAGCATCTGAGAGACTTTCTTGAACGGAGTGAAGATAGTTTTTACTAGGGCATGTAATATCGGAAAGTTTACAATTCCGAGACTGATTTCCGATATTAGATCTCAATATCGGAATTCCGATATTAATACCGGAATTTCGTTATTTCGTTAGAAATTGCAAATTTTATTTCTAAATTGCACAAATTCAAGGTTGAATTGCGTACAATAAAAAACATTTTTAAACCGTGCCTATTCTTTAATTTGGTTAAAAAATTGGTTGTTTTTTAAGTATATCCTCTGTACTAAATCACATATTTTTCATTATTTTTTAATTAGTAATAAGTATTTATTACTAATTCAACTACCTGACTCATTATCAATAAAACATCTTATAATTAAAAAAAATATATATATAAAATTTGCAAGCACAATCTACAATTTGGAACAACAATTATTAGGATTTTTTTTTTTTCGATGTCGTCAATCGTTTTATAAAGTATATACAGGTGAAAATAAAAATAAATTATAGGGCAACGAAAAATTCGTCAACATCGCTATCAATGGAAAAATTCCCAGAACACTGGCCGCATTGCCACGTTGAATGGCAATGCTGATTCTCTGTCCAAAGAAAAGGCTAGCCCTCTGGTCACCTGTGGAGTCGACTAATCGTTTGCCGATGTCACGAAAGAGTCGATGCACACTCGGACCCCATGGTCCTAACGTTTCAACTCCAAACGACTCAAACATATAGCACCCAATTAGGTTGTTGTATTTGCGCCGTTTGAGATTTTCTGCACCTGTAGCTGCCGCCCCAGCATAGCCCGCCGTACTGAGAAGATGAGATGGCGCAAGGGTGTCAACACAAGTAGCATCCCACACCAAAGGCCTACCCAACTTTCAAGGCATTATAGTCATCCCGTTTGGTCTCTTCCTAACGTCCCGTGCCAAGCCGTTGGGTTCTGAAACAGATGGTACTCTAGCGGTGACAAGAGCCCGACGGATTATGTCATTTATGCTGCCATGCCGTGCTATCCGACCAGAGCTTCTGCTGCAGGAAAGGCCATGATGTCCGAGGCGGTCGACTGCCGCACCGCATTGACAGCGATGTGGAGCACCGCTGGGAGCACCCAGACGTAGACATGCAGCGATCGGGTACGTGTTATCACTTAACTGGTACCTATATTAAGTGAAGGTAATGCTTGTAGCCGAAGGCCCGACTCCCATTCACCCACAGCCAACAGGCGCGAGCGCTCAGCAGTATTGGTTATCGTATTTAAAAGGTTATTCCGTACCAAACTGCAGAGCGGCTCGTCCCATTGTCTCTGGGAGGACGGGTTCTCGGTAGGGCGTCCAATCCCGCAGCCTGAATTCAATCTCGGTATTTGCGGGACTACGAATTTTCAATCCTGCGGGATCTCGGTATTTGCGGTATCCCGCATATTGAAAATATTCACATTTATATAAGGCAAATAAAACAATGAATTAATCAACTAACTCAACGTTTATTTACGTATTACTAATAGTATGAGATCAATCAAATTACAACGTTTATTTATCACAAAAAAAAAAACAATGAATTACCTAATCTACTAACTCCACATTTATTCCAGTATTACTAGTAGTATGAGATCAATCAAATTACACCGTTTATTTATCACAAAAAAACAATGAATTAATCAATTAACTCCACATTTATTTACGTATTAGTAAGAGATCAATAAAAGAAATACTGAATAAAAAACTTTACTGATATTTTAGGCTTCATACTTAGGCTACCACTGACTGAAATTCGGCTATATTAGGCTACAGAAGCTGTGAAAAACGGGCGACATCGGTCCCCGCGTTGTTTGCAACACTGCCGGCCGCCAGTCACCGAGCGATCGCGTTCGCGAGAGGTCGTATGCATGCTTTTTTTCAGTCCCGCAAATCCCGCGGATCCCGCACCCGTAATCCCGCATCACGCGGGATTGGAAAATGATGCGGGATCCCGCAATACCGAGATCTCGGTATTCCGAGATTGGACGCCCTAGTTCTCGGGCAACGCTGTATTTGGGCAAGCCATTTTCGAGGCATTAACTGCATCGGTCGAACACGGCACCTCGTAGTTAACCTGCAATTGTGTTAAAATTTTCTTGGTTAACGTCTCAGTGCTGCGGACCGAAGACAGGAAAGCCGAAGACAGAAAGGCTTATACTGGAAATTTTGCGGAATATTTGTTTAACATATATCTCATAATTATCTTATACTTATTACTAATTAAACTATCAAACTCAGAATCAACAAAGCTTCTTAGAATTTAGGAAAATCAACATGTAGGAACAATTATTGGAAATATTTGTTTAAATCATATTTCTCATTATTATCCTATATTTATTACAATTTCTTTTTTAACAAAGTTTTTTTGATTCTGAGTTCGGTAGTTTAAATTACTTATAAATAATTTAAAATGTGCAAGCGAAATGAACAGAAATAAAGGACTAGGTATGGTTATATGTTAAAATCTCGTTTTTCTTGATAATAATTATATTCTCAAGAACAACAAAGCGCCAAGCATAATTTTGTCGGATATAAAAATTTGTCCGATTTCGATATTGGGTCACCCAGTATCGGAATTGTAATATCGGAACTTTCGTTCCGAGATTCCGATATTGCGATATTCCGAGATTCCGAGATTCATGCCCTAATTTTTACGGCATATTTCCGTAGAATGTTTGCAACCTTATCTGTCAAATGTGTAACAACCGAAAAAGTTCCGTAAAAAGTTCGCGAGTCGACACGGTGAGTTTTGTGTGTCGGGAACAAAATCGAGTGTTTAGTGATACATGTGACAGTGGTAGCGGTGTCGCTAACAGAAAACGAACGAGAAAGAGGGTAGACCGATTTGTCTGCTCATAAACTTCCACCCGCAATTACTTCAGTTCATCCGTGATCATGGCGCTTGCAACAGTGCCGGAATATCGGAAACTCTAAACAATAAATACACATGGTAAATATCCCGTTTTAAGTTCTAATGATACTGTTAGGTAAATTTGAAAAGATATCAGTGATTTAAAGTGCGTAAACTCAAACATTCTTTGGCTATAAAATCGCTTAGATAGATGTATGTATTTATGAACATAGTTTTAACATGATTAGCCATTTGTACGTAAGTAGGACTAATGTGTTTATTTCAGCTTACTAGTCACGAAGCAGAGTGGCGCAGTGGAAGCGTGCTGGGCCCATAACCCAGAGGTCCGTGGATCGAAACCACGCTCTGCTAGAAACCTCTTTTTGCAATTTTCAATGGTTTTCTCTACATTTCTGTATATTTTTTCTATAGTTTACTCGCTTGTTTTGTTGTATTAACATCTATTTCGGTGCTGTGAAGCGTTATCACAAAGTTTTGTTTAAAAACAAAGGGACAAACACAAACAGCGGTGGATGGCGAGCGCGTTTGTTTTATCATGGGATATTGATAATTTATAGCACGTGCTCTTCCTCCGCTCGTACCGCCAATGTTTTTTTAATTGTCCGCCGGCGGCGGCGGCTCTGCCGTTCTATTGCCCTTTTATATTTTTATAACAAGGTAAATAACAAAGTTGTTTGAGTGGTTAGTGTTTCGTGAGCGTAAATTTTTTATACAGAAAGGTGGAAACGTTATTGTGTACAGCGCCATCTGTTGGCATGAATAAAAATATCAGAATTTTCCTTAACCTTGGACTAGAAGTTATTATTGGCTTTGTTTTGCAGATTGTTGGATTGTGATCGTGTACCAGGTTAACGACAGTGTTTCAGTAAATGTTACGGATTAATGAATCATCTGGTAGACTTTTCTCTAATTACATACATTCAATTCATTTGTAATACGTTCTAATAATTCAACATTGGAAAGACATTCTTTACAAAAATATGCTTTAAAACATTCCCAAGGACTGGAGGACTGGCCTAACGGAGGCCGGTATTCAGTAGGCATTCATACCTACCGCTGCAATATGTAATAAATAAGTTGCACATAACGTGAGCGCGAGAGGCGATGAGTGACGTCGTCACCCTCCAACTTCATTACACTACCCTCCGCGCACATTATTATGTAGATTCCAATTTAAAACCACTTGTTATCTAGTTAGCAACGAAAAATACCTAACTGCAGCCCCCAAATTAGCCGGCGGCAGCCAACTACACCGTAACTAATCGATGGCAATTGACAAACGAAGCGTTCGACTGTCAAATTCTAGTTTTGACAGTAACAAAAGACTGTGCAAACTTATCGGTGCAGTTGCGAAATTGGTTCAGTCATACTTTCTGTTCATGATTTTTGGGGTAGCAATGGTAAGGCAAAGGTGGTGGTTGTGTAGCCGTAGGTGCGTAATAGGGGTCTTGTTATGGTAATCGTGCCCCGAGGCTGAGGAGCAGCGAGGGTACTGCAGGATTCAATATTGGAGTGGTCATCGATTGGAGACCTAACGAACGTTGGATTGGGAAATGTTCTTCAGTTTTTGCTGCTTATTTCGAGTGTCACGTTCGTATTTGACAATAGGTAGACTTTGGTGGGGTGTTCCATTCACCAAAAATCAATTTTGACGATTCCCACGTTATCTTATTAATGCTGACACTGTATTTTACGCAGAAATTTCAATATTTGTAACATGTTTCTTTGAAACTTCAACTATGCCCTGATAGGGGGCTTCTACAACTTACTGTATTTCATCACAATGATCAACTATCCCAAAATAATATCTGTTAGCAACTTCTGTAAAGTTTATTTCAGCAGTGTTGAAAAGTAGATTAAAATAATTTCGTCATTATGGCTTATAGACCCTTCTAGGTGGATGTTCCCCCTTGTGGTGGAGAAAGGGTTGGTTATACTTAAAGATACGAATGGAAGGAAGTATTCAAGATCAGAACAAGTAAAAATTAAAGTCTTTGACCATGCTGAGATATTTTAGGCTACCTGTTTGGCCAGAGGGCTATAAACCCATTGTTTTGTCTCATCGTATAAATAATAAATTATATGACTCGCCAGCACACACATAATCGCACGCTGTACAAGTGCTGTCAAGATCACCCTTTTCAGGGCGTACTGTCAGTGCTTTTACACGTGCAGCCTGTGGATTAGGCATACGCAGAGGGCCAACAGCGCCCTTCGAATCCAGTACAACAATGCTTTCAGGATGTTGTTGGGCCTCCCACGATTCTGCAGCGCATCCAATATGTTTGCTGAAGCGGCGGTAGATAGCTTTGGCGCTATTATGAGACGGCGATCTGCGTCACTGCTGCGTAGGATTCGTGGGAGTACCAACAGCATTCTGAAAGTCATTGCAAACAAACAGGATTGTGTTTTCCTGCGGCATTGGACTCGCATGCATTGCGGTGAAGCTGATGCTGCGGGAAAATATATGAATTAGTTTTTAGTGTTTATTATTTTAATTAATTTTATTACTAACATAGAATGTAAGGTGTTTTACTAACAATCTTTGTATGGATTTCTTTTCTGAGATAAATAAATAATAATAATAAAATAAGCCCTAAGAGGCTTTCGTGTATGACAAAACATTGTGTAATATATTGTGTGAAGTGTATTAGATAAAATGATAATAATAAATAACCCATAATGTAATCATTTAATATACCTAAATTCATTTACAATAGTTAAGAGGCAAAATTAGACTTTTCTCTACAAATAAAAAACAAACCGAAATAAATTATGTTCATTATCTTTATGGTTTTTCGCTAATGGCTGAGTTTAAGCCATAAATTGTTTATTTAGAGGCAAAAAAAATATATTTAATTAAATTTCGCTTTATATTTTTTTAGAGTTCGCTTTAATAGATTGGCTGACCTTTGAACACGATGTCACCCGATGGAATGCTATGATGTAGTCAACAATGGAGCAGGCTTGCCTAGAAGCAAACTAATCAATCTTGGTTTGAAAACATCGAAGTTATAGCTATCTGGATACACAGGCTACGGTAGGAAACTACACTACTTAGCCGTATGAACCATTACAAATTGCAAATTTTAAACATTTTTATTAAATACATTTTCAAAGATATGGATATTAGATATATAAGATTAGTTTAGTACCGTAGGAAGGTACGACTTCTTTGAATTGATATCCGTAGGTACCTCTTGCTTGCACCGTCTGGTTCGCTCTCCCATAAGGCAGTTTAATCATGTCTCCGCTGAGCGCATTGCCGATTAATTAACAGACAGCTCGCAATTTATTGCTCTTCATATAGTTCTGACGTTCATTTAAACCATTCAGTGAAGGAATTTTCGCGGTTATTCTTCATTTTGGGGTTGGGAAATTATGAAAACATGGCGATAGAGTGTAAACTGAATCAATTTAACGATGGATACTTAGTACTGTTAACAATTATTTTGAGAATCTTTCAAATCATGTAAGTCCTTTTGTGTATTTGCAACATCTCTCATTTATTTATTTATTTACACTTTATACACATAAGTACAAAGGCGGACTTAATGCCGTAGGCATTCTCTACCAGTCAACCATGAGTGGTGAAGAGATAGTGTGGCAGGTGCAATATGAACGTGTGAAGTAAAATTAGAAAAAATTATACTATATAAAGCTAAATTACCACTCACTGACTCACTCACTGACTCATTGACAGAATTGTTCTCCCAGATGGTGGATGGGGAGGTGGGTATATTTTGACAGATTCGTAAACAAGTAACTCTCAAACCTACGGGAAAAGTGCCAAACCTCCCCTTTTCCCCCCTCTTCTCCCCCCCCCCCCCCCTATCGTATCTCGGAAACTACGAGACCCGTATTTTTTTCTTTTTACGGATTCGTATAGAGGAGGCTTGGTAAAGTAAAAACCATTTTTCAAAGTCCCCCCCCCGCCCCCTTCTCCTCCCCTTTAGGCGGATCTCGGAATCTAAGAGACTTGGAACATTTTTTTTTCAGATTCAGGGGCAATGCTTTAGTCGAAATACTTGTGCAACCCCCCCCCCCCATCACACCCCCCCCTCTTTTTTTTTGTTTGTTTTTTTTCACAAGCACGCGAGGTGCTTGCACCTCGCGCAACACGCAAATACTAGTATATATATAATAATAGTAATAACACAAAAACCATAGTATCATTAAAAAATAGAAATCTACATTAATAATATATATGAATAAATACTTATATAAATACATACAAATATATATAATGAAGAAGCAAATGAAAACCGAATGTGGAAATTCTGCTTATTGGTGTAGAAAATAAAACTCTGGCTAAATAATAACAGCTGAACGGGTCATCGCTTGTCTACGTCGTTCCGTGGACTGTTGGACACTTTATCATAATAATATCGAGATTCCTACGTACCACGAAAAGCAAATTAAGCCTTTCGTCCCGGCTGTCATTAGTATCACTTTCACAGTCGTTACGGGTAGCCATAAAATCAGCAGTCTTGCCAAGGCGAGTTACCCAGCGACTAGGCTGTAGAGGTCATTATTAAACTATCAGCATTAGTATGTCCATGTCCTGAAATGCAGGAACTAATTAGCAAAGGGCAAAAACGCAATAAAAATTGCGCTTGTATTTAAAATGTCGTAAACTAGCAATATCTCAATGTGCCTGTCCGTCTGTAAACCCCATGAGTCGTTTGAAGTCCGTTACATTGATCTCGATGTAGACTGCTACTGTGTAGGTGGTTTAACATTTAACCAGTTCTTGTAAGACTGGTCTTGAGTCCTGTTTGGCCTCGAGATATCGAATGTATCCAATATAAAAGAAAACTGAAGCTGCTGCTACTAACAATTTGTTTCTTATGACACCCTTGGGACGAGATGGGGTGCTCCCCAGCATGCTGTGTTTGGGGCATACTGCTCCAAGGCTATTGAATTTATTAATTTTTAGAAGAAACGCCATTTCAATTAATTTATCAAAAACTGGCTATGCCCGCGACTTGGTTCGCGCGGAAGGTTTTGCCGCGTAAGTAAATCCTGGTTTCTTGGGACTCTTGGGGTAAAAAGTCGCCTATGTGTTATTGTGATGTAAGTACATCTACACTAATTTCATAAAAACGTAAAATTTGTTTGTAATTTTGTATGTAGGGGGTAATCTCTGGAACTAATGGTCCAATTTCTAATTTTTCTTTCATTGGTAGTAAGGTGAATTATTGGAGAGTGCTATAGGCTATTTGTTATTTCAAAATCAACGCGGAATTTCATCGAAATCCGATCAGTCGCTTTTTTTCGAGAAAAAGTAACAAACATTCATCCATCCTCACTAACTAATAGGTTAATGAGTCCCTACTGAGTATAAAAGTGATATGACGTTGGTTTTTATCTGACGGTATTAGCATAAGTGGATTTAGTTACAACATTACTTAAAATATCAAAAGATAAGTACGATATTAGGATATAATAAAGATATCGGAACGCGAACTGGGACGACGTCGTATCACGTACTCCGTGACGCATACCGAATGCCATTCCCGCCGAGATGAGGTCATTCTCTACGAGTTATCGCCTGACGCTAAACACACATACCTTAGCTTTATTAAAATACCACATCAAATCTAAATACTACCATTTTATAGTTAAGTAGACAACTATCAACTCACTTAAAAGGAGAAAGTGTGATCAGAGAGAGATTAGACCCATTGAATTTAAATAAATTGCTATTAATAGCGTCATATTGGGCTACGAATACGTTTAACTAATTCAAAACTTCTACGAAACCAGTAGTCGTTTTACTCCACGTACCAACATACATCGCGAGACAAACTCCAATTCAGTATCAAAGCTATTATAATTATTTACTTACGTTACGGAAAACGTAACAAGCACGCGATCACTCCGTCCCCCTCCAACGTCATCATCTATCTCTTTCACATTTTGACAGATCGAAATATCAAGTGACATGTCACGCGTTACCGCTTATCGTTTGCCGCCATAACAACCGAACAGAGCGGACCAATCGCAGTCCTGCATGTACGCGCGCTTTTTGACAGATCAAAATGTAACAGATTATATTCCAAACCAAACACGATTGCGCGCATTTTTTGACAGTTCAAGTCACAGATTATGATAATAACAATACCACATGTTAATAAAGAGGTTTTACACGGCGATTATGTATTTTTAAACCTTTTATTTGCGTGTTACGTTAGAGAAGCAGCGAGTTCGCTGAAAGACGTGGCCGCACTGGCTGAACGTCGGCTTACTCTCGCTCGTTCAACTAAATTTTCAATTCAAACAGGGTCTTTATAAGGGTAGTGACGCTGTACAAAATTTACATATCGACGTAATAAACCAAGCGGGTGTCTGATTTGAATTCGGAACGTGCTTTAATGGGACTTTTTGTTATGTTGTAAAGTTTTAAATTGTTACACAAAAAATGAATGTACAAGGGCATCATCCATACCAGGGTAAACGTATTGAATTTAAATGCAAACCCATTTATTAACGTTGTTGCATTAATTAATTCAATGTTAATTACTTCAATGATACCCGATAACATCTATACCTTCACACCAGATAAAGCAACTATTCAAAGTTGTAATTGAGAGGCTTTTTCTATTTGAATGTGCGGCAAAAATCCATTACTTGTAATTATTTAACATGAATTTTTTAAGTGGCTCGTGAGAGATTGATTAAGTACGCGTTGAGCGGTCACTCAATATTTATTTAAGCAAGCAAGTAGCCTCATTACACAAACATGTATGCTGGGGATTAGCATTTCGCTGCTTATTACGCGCTTTGGGCTGTGGTCACAGTGCGAGCGGGCTACGACTACTAGGTACAAGTCTTGCTTTTTCTAAAGGCGGAGATCGTATTTTCGCGTTTTTAGGATTACGTTCGCGAATAGTATACAATAGAGCCCTAAAACTAAGTCTGAACTGTCTGCGTCGATGTTTTCATAATGAAAATTCCAATTTCCAAGTGTCGCTGTAAAGAAAAAAGTATGATGAAGACATGGTGCGTCATACAAAACACAATAAATCGATATATGGTACGCATATCTGTGTGTCCATCCGACTCGAACTTGGCCGATTTTATAATCTATCGGAGCATCATACTTGCGTGACTCTGAATTTTTTTTATCAATTTATTATATAACTCCTTAGTATTGGTACTTGCATTTGGTAGGAAGGTTCTTACGCGCTTAAGACTAGAAATCAATATAAACTGAAGTAGATTTAATACCTGAATTGGCATTGTTCAGCATGTTCTTAAGATTTAATATTCATACTTTCATTAATAAAAGCCATAACGAAAACGTATCCATAAAACGAATATGTCAAAAGTTCATTTAACTTTCCGCTATCAGTATGACCTGTGGCTTACCCACTTACAGTTGGCATGCGCGTGCGCCGCTCGATCTTAATCACCGCTTCACACGTGCGACTATGAAAAATGATCCACCGTTTAGTGAAAACTTTGCATAACTTATAATTAATAGAACCGTAACGTTATTTAGATTTAATTTGCCACTTCTGTACTTAATATAGACTAAATACAATTATACTTACGAATATATACATTAATTAGCACTCTCACATGTATAATTTATTTAAATATTTATTCGTTGATAATATCTGAAGTTGACTTTCATTAAGAATCAAATTTTCTCAACTACATATGCTAGTGTTGTACATGCCTAACTCCATTTAGCCATCAACACGCTACGAAGAAGAAGTGTTTTACATGAAGCGACTGCGTATCTTACCTCCATAACCCAGTAACTGAGTAACATGATACCCTTTCATAAGACTGGTGTCAGAATAAATAAATAAAAAACAAAATAAAAAGTAAAATTGCAACAAGCGCCGATTACATTGACTGCTTCCCTTCTGAACGGACAGAGAAGGCAAAATACAAAGAACGTTGAAATGAAATGAAATGAAATGAAATATTTATTCTGTAAATTGGTTATAAATAACACTTTTACACGTCATGTTTTTTTGGGTGTTTAGTTTAGCTAGATGAGTCCGGTATTTCCTAACTGACTACTCTGAGAAGAAACACCGAAACAAACTCAGAGGTCAAAGTCTCTTTTAAAGTCCAGACAATTTGTATTTGTATATGAGAAGCATGTAGGTTCATGTCTGTGGTATTCTTTTGAGGAAATAACCACGCAAATTTGAGCGGACCTGTCCAGACAGTGCAAGCATTTGTCAGTTATCGTGTAGTTGGGACACCATTGCCAAGTAGTAAGACATTATATATATTTTAATATTCGTAATTACAAGTAACTCTCAATCACAAAGCTATTTGTTCTAACCACTTCATAATACAACCACTGGACTGCATTACGCACACAGTATTAGCATATCTGATTGTCTAATGAAGTAATGATTAATAATTTACGTATCACCATGCGTCAGCCTCCTCGTGATTAGCAGCCATTACGGACGATAACTTATTATTAAGCATTTCAATTATTTATTCAATATTCTAATGATCCATCACTACTTGTATTTAAAGTGATAGCGTGTTTATTTCTTTCTTTGTATTGTAGTAATTGTTTGTTTTATTTGGTGACGTGTTTTGAATTACATTAGTTTGAAGTTTAAAGTCAATTGATTTATTTCAATTGAATCATTAGCTGGCACTAGTGCAATTTTTTACATTGTAAATGAAGCTTATGTGAAGAACTCGTGGCTATACAACGTGTAACGGAAACCCTATATCTATCCAAAAGGACTGAAGACAACATCTGGTATGGAGACTCTATGCAAAGTTTCAGCTCAAAATAAGTGACTCACAGAATTGACCCCAAATTATTGGTTTCATATGTTTCTTGAACACCAGTAATAATAAACGTGTCACAGCACTATGAGGGTCATCACTTTCCATGTCACTTGCCAATAAAACGAAAATTCTCTTCGTTCTTCTTAATTTGAAAAATTCGGCCTCTGGTATCAATGTAATATGCTCTACACATGTAGACATAGGATTACAAAACCCTTGCCATATCGTTTGTTATCATCCAAAGAAGCCGTGCAATCTATACAGATTGCACGGCTTCTTTGGATGATAACAAACGATATTAAAAATAATATAACGATATTAATTTAAAGGGTATATACATACGTATATACCCTTTAAATTACACGTTGTATAGTAACACCCATTCGTGATCTTGAAATCTTTCCCAGTCGTTACGGGAAGTCAGAACCCGGAAATCGGATAAAAGTCTTGCCAAGGGTAACGTGTTACCCAGGTACTGGACTGTGGAGGTTCAGATAGGCAGTCTGGTGACTTCATCCAGGTTATTGCAGATGAGCAGGAATTATCACTGTTTTACAGTACAGCGATTAATTTAATATTGATGCAATAAAATTGGGGTGAAGAGAACATGTATTCACAGTCATATAGGTTTCTTTTTTATAATAAACATCCTAAACTAGGCATTTCTCTCCTAAAACAACTAATTGTAGGCCATACAAACACTGGTTCCGATGCTAAACGTACTCCCGACATGCAGCACAGCAGCCGATCGCTGAACCACTGCGCCAACGGTGTCGCTAAACTAATTACGGTCTACTTCAAGTTCACTTTACCTATATTCCTACGGTGAGGTCTTCTGAGAGTAGATAAGCTGTTTTACGTACTCATCTCGAAATGAGTCGTTGATCCTCTGAGCCCAGGTACGGTCATAGCCTGGAATTTGGGGGAGGAGGGGGGCGGGGCGGGGGGGTCACTAACAATAAAATATCTTCTATTTTTATTGGCAAATCGGGTGATAATATTTGGAAAGTCTTATTTTGCAAAATTTTAGAAGATTGTCTATTTGGGTTGTAAAATTTTTCGGGGGTCATGTCCCCTGTGACTATATCTGTTATCTCGCCATGTGAGGCCTATCAGCTGTAAGAGACACTACAGAATACAGCGAGGTTTTACTGCTATATAACATTTTTTTAATAGCTTAAGCACATGAAAATACCTACTATTTCGCTCTAAGTATATAGGTAAGTACTGAAAACCACAACGATATAGGTAATACTCGATGTGTCCTAACTTCTTGTGACCAATAAGTATACAGAGCCTTCTGAAATTTTAGTAATTTAGTTAACTTTTAAGACTTATTGTCTCTAAGCTAAATTCAATGCATTTAACACTTTTTGCGTTTGCTGTTGAGATCAACGTCAGAATAGTTTTGTTTCCATCGGTATTTTTTTTAACATCATCTTAATTAACATAATTTTAGTATTCTACATAGTCGTTTATGTTATCAGCTATGGATATAAATCTGTTGTTACCAATGATACAGAAAGCCGTATATTTACAAGCAGTTTGTTTAAGCTCTTGTTGCATATGTTCGCAGTTTCACTTATTTGCATATTAGCCCACATCTTCTTGCCTTTACAATGGAATTCCTATGTCGCTGTAAACTATATGGATATTGTTTACTGTTACCACTAAACTATGCTGCAACATTAGTCTCACGAACTTTTTCCTTTTATGGTGTAAGATCTACATGTGGGTATATTTGGGGTGTTAGTTTGCAAGTTAGAATAACTATAGAAGCGGGAAGAAGAGCGGATTGAAGAGGTCATATACCAAGAAGTTTGAATATAATCGTGAAATTACTTTTGGGCAGTTTCATGACTTCTTTAACACGATTTCTCTTGAACGCAACATATGATTTCATTTTAAACAAATTCAAAACATTCAAAATTTAAAATTGAGACACGAATTACGGGAGACAAGCGGCGATGATCGGAGGCCTGCGTTCGTGGCCACTATCGATTTTTCCATCCACCCCCAACTTTGTTGACAAAGGCTGGTTCTTAAGCCAAATGAGATGCACCCCAAAGAATATTATGGGCAGACATCGCTCCACTATCGCTAGATATATTGTTGTGAGCGTAGATATCTCGGCGGGCTCATATCGTCTCTTTATTGATCTTTTAACCGTTCCGTGTACGGTTGTACCCTGGTTTATTAAAATGTTGTGTTTGCTCATTGAACGGTGGCTAATATTTGTTGATTACCGCTGTGGCCGCTGAAACGGAAAACATTGTTGATGAAACAGTTGCTTGTTTTCTTGTTGCTATCGTAAGCAATATCGGGTAGATATGTATGATCGTTTATGTTCAGATTTAGATAAATTTATTTGCTCAAACATCAGTGTACTATACAATTATGAAGAAAAAATGCATGCCAGGTGTTATAAGAACATGGAGTTGTGCTAACATGTTAAGGTACTATAAAATAAATAATATTAAGTTGTTGATTTGAAAAAAGATAATTATCCTAGACCTTAAATTAGGTTTGCGGGAATGTTCTAATGAGATTCCGCGGACTGGAACGTAACGAAAGTTGAAGGAGCAGGGTGGGTTTTTAGTCAGTAGAAGTCTGACACTCCCTTCCACTCCACCCAGAGTGGGAAGAGTTATATGAAGATTTTCTCACCAAAAAAAGGCTTTAAGAAAAAGGAAATATATGTATTCGTTCTTTGTAAAAGAAACCTCCTACGCTGGGATGGAAATGAGACATTACCATGTGACCGTGAAAACGCAAGTACGGAGAGAGTAGCAAACAATTTGATCTTTTCCTCTCGATATATGCTCTACGAGAAGCATGTTAAGTATCTGAATGCCGTAGCAAGTGATCAACAAGTTCTATACATTTAAACCTTTCGATCTTTGTCTCTTAATCTTTTGTTTAAAACTGGCCATCGTAATTTATGCACACTATTGAAGATCTCTAATTATATGGAGGTACTTTTTATGGTTATAAAGCAAACTGGTTTTCCACTGCCAAAACCAGAAAATGTACATATGTATGAACTACCTACCAAATAATCAATATCTTACCACCTTCACAAGCCAATTTAACATACTAACAACTCATATTTATACAAATATTAATAAGCACTTAAATATTATAACCCTTAACACATATGCTCTTGAAGTAAAGCCACTGAGGCTTCTTCTACACATAGTCTTGACTTACTTATCGTATCGGACACACGCACATACACACATACGTATATTGTTAGTATTTTTTGGAAATCTACTTATTTCTATGTTATTTCGATTTTTTGTTTCTCTTTCTTTTAATTTGCTCCTTTCATCTAAATGGCTGTCACTCACAAACAAAGTCCACTCGAGCCGAGTTACTGTGGTTTGTTATTAAATTACTACCCAGCACTATCTCTTAAGATACAGCATTACTGCTAGTTTAAAAGGTAGATTTTTTTAAAGAGGTCTAGCAATTGGGCAGAATTCACATTACTAATAATCTTTTTCAACCCTTCTAAGCTAATTATGCTTTTGAATGGAGTAAGTTCACGGCAGTAGTGTATTGGGTGCGGTTTGAACCCATGACTTCCCGATCACAAGTCCGACAATTATTGTTTTTGTTTACTTCCTTTTCAACTAACTACTATTTGTAACAGTTCAATTACCCCATCAACTGCAATAACCCGTTGAACTCCCACAACCAAATCTCTCTGTTTATCATTATTTATTTACGTGTTGTCGAATACATTGGCTCAATCCTCCCGCCCCGCGTATGCAAAACACACGCCATGCAGATTCTCACACTGCAATAACAAAGGGCACTAATGCTCCTAATGCCGACGCCATTAATATTTTAAAATAAACTAGATAAAAAAGAGAAAAGCCGTTGAGCAATCACTTCGAATGAGAACCTGCAGCGGATTACGGCTACTGCACAAACGATGGCGTATTCAACAAACATTGATGGGTAAGTAGACACAACGTACAGATACTTGTATTCAAATGAAGCAAGGGATGATAAAGTAAAGAAGTGTTCGAAATCTTTTAGAGGTTTATCAAATGTTTTTTTTTTTGTGAGTTTTATAAGATGTAAATGCAAGATTAGTGAGTGTTGCTCAGGAAAGTTGGCAGATGAATTTATCGTGCGTTTGTTTATTTGATTTTTACCTATTATGAAGACCGCATAGTTTGAAGTCTTAGTCTTTCTAACAATTTCTTCAAGAAATTCGTTCATTTTATGGTGGGCGGCAAGCAAAATACACAAATACAGGTGGGGTGGTAACAATGTCTTATTTATCATTGTTGGAAAGCTATAGACACACAGAGAGCAGACTAGACATCCTTTCTCATCGAGTTCACAGCACATCAACCACAAAAATGGTCACAGAACAAAACGAAACCAAAAAATTAATGAAATCGCACACACAAGTCGTTGGCCGGCCGATTAAAATCTATTAGTGTGTGAGGGGAGGCCGCATTATTATTCACATCACGCACGAATCATATACGCAAATGTGTAATCTTTTTATCGACGTGGCGGGCAGACGCGTTCGTGAGCGGACAATGACTATCGATACTCGATACTGAGTTACGCGCATCATTAGACTGAAGTTTTGTGAGCTGTGTTTTACTGATTAGGTGTATTTAAGATATAATGTAAAACAAATAAGGTCGGAAATTGCTTAAGATAGAGAGGTTTGGAAGGAAAAAGAAGAAGCCTTTGCTCATTCGTGGGACAGAACGTAGGCTACCCTATACAATAAACTCATTTTGTATATATACGGAACGTAGAGCCTAGATCCTACAACACAGGGAATCTTTGTGTGGGATCTAAAGTTTAAGAAAAATATGTGTTTTAATTGCAAATATGTATTTTACAACATAATATCTATTGTGGTGACATAAACAAAATAAAAAAAAATTAAGCTCAATCATATTTTACCACCAAAAGTAAATGAAAAGTATACATATGATAGAGCCGTCAATAATGTAACATATTTTTCAGACCGTTAATTTTTTTCATTTTCTTTTTTCGCAGGTATTTCGTAGAAGTAAAACTGTATCATTTATCTGCTCAGTAAAATCTACCTTGGTCGGTGAAAGGCTTTTTTAATTTGTTATTTACAGTCGTCAAAATGTTTGTTAAATTTAGATTAGCTTATCAATATTTGATTCACCTTTAAATTAAGTAATTATAAATTCAAAATCTTCTTTAGTGATGGCTCAATAGCTACAAGCACGACTTACTAGTTGAGGGTCGTGAGTTCAAACCCACAGGCAGGCATAATACTTCGTGTAATTTTTATCATCGCGACTGCTCTGAAATGGAAAATACAAAGCAACAAGATAATATTTTGTTGCTTTGAAAAAATCTATCCTGCTTAGGTCTTAAATTAAGTTATGGAAAAGGTTGAAAGAAAACAACGTGAGGAAATCGGTATATCCTGGAATCGAAAAATTTTAAGACATGTGATATACATAACGTGACCATACGTCCCGCTATGGGCGGGATGGTCCCTCTTTCAGGCTGTTCCCAACGAGATCAAAAATGTCCCGCTTTTACAAAGAAATCTATACATACCTACTTACCTACTTGTCTATTTTTTTTTGTAGGGCCACTCGTAGTTCAGCACACTAAGGCTGATTACTACTTAACCGCTAAGTTACTTGTCTACATTAAAATTTCGCGTAGACGCAGGGTTAGATATGTATGCAGGGTTAAGATACCACAATTATTTAAAGTCACATTTAAATCATTTTTTGTATTTTGCTCTTAAATATGACATCAATACACCGACTTACACTTATTATATTTTTATTTATATACACAATTCCGTAGGAGTCCCGCTTTGACACGAATAAAAAATGGTCACGTTAGACATACACCAACTCGTAGTGGATTATGGCCCATATCCTCTCATGAAGAGGGGGCCTGCCTCCCAGCGGTAGGAGCGTTTCAGGCTAGTTATGTTAAATCTTCTTTACAAAAGTTTTTACTGAGCATCAATACTTGTATGTATGAAATGAAATGATGTTTATTTTGCAAATACATAGGTTATAAGTAACACTTTCACATGTAATTTTTTTTTCATAAATTTAAACTAGACGAGGCCAGTGTTTCCTGACTACTCTGAGAAGAAACACTGAAACAAACTCAAAGTCAAACGTCTCTTTTAAAGTCCATACAATCTGTAGTGATCAAATCATATGAGAGCCATGTAGGTTTATGTCTGTGGCGCCTTTTAGAGGACAGAATCACACAGATTTGAGCTGGCCCGTGCAAAAAGTACAAGCATTTGTCAGTTATCGCGTAGCTCAACTTAGAACCTTAAGGAGCTCGAAGGATTTGACGAACAATACCAAAGTAAGGACATTTGGGTAGTCTGTATAAAGCACTCAAACTGTATTTTAAAAAACTTTACTGTCGCAGTTGATACAATTATGTTTATTTAAAATGTGCCTTATACAACGTGTAATTTAAAGGGTATATACATACCGAGTGCACGGCTTCTTTGGATGATAACAAACGATATGGCAAGGGTTTTCTAGTCCTATGTCTACATGTGTGGAGCATATTACAAATTTCAATACATTGATACCAGAGGCTCAATTTTTCAAATTAAGAAGAACGAAGAGTTTATTATCGTTTTATGGGCAAGTGACGTGGAAAGTGATGACCCTCATAGTGCTGTGACACGTTTGTTATTACTGGTATTCAAGAAACATATGAAACCAATAATTTGGTGTCAATTCTGTGAGTCACTTATTTTAAGCTGAAACTTTGCATAGAGACTCCATACTAGATGTTGTCTTCAGTCCTTTTGGATAGATATGAGGTTTCCGTTACACGTTGTATATGAAAGGTACTGCTACTGATTCCCAAACTAAGCTTTAGCTTGTATTTTGGGAATCAGTGTTCAGCCGCAGGAAGTGTCACATAATTTAATGAAACTCACTGCAGATGTTTGACAGTATTCTTAGGATAAGTATTGCATTTCGGATTCTAGTCCGGCACTCAGGATATAATCATCGTGCCTAAAGATGCAATCATGTTCGAAGGTATCCGCTGGAATCC
Organism: Tholera decimalis; assembly: GCA_943138885.2. NCBI lineage: Eukaryota > Metazoa > Arthropoda > Insecta > Lepidoptera > Noctuidae > Tholera > Tholera decimalis. The sequence continues at coordinate 1,021,256 of OW964552.2, read as the reverse complement.
TTATTCGGTCTCAAGTACATTCCTACCTAATTCCGTTTAGATACGCATCGCGTTGTCACCTCGGACCCACAATCAAGATTACCGAACTTGGGCGGTGGGCGACACTAGTCCTTGGCCCGGATCCGTCTGTGCCCGTGCCTGCACACCTGTACCTGTACCTACGTACCTCGAACACTCGCACATAACCACTGTTATGATATAGACAGGAATTTAGTTAAAGACGTTTACATTCCGGGAATGTTGGTTAGAGTCTGTTTAGAGTATACGATTTCGTTGCGTTATTTGTTATGTATTGTTATTTGTGTTGAAATTGTATGTCTGAATTAAATTATTAATTCATTGAAATTTAAATTTCATATTTATGTGCTAACATAGGCAAAGAGATAGAGATAAACAGAGCTAGCTTCTTCTGCTAGGACGCATACAAATATGATTTTTTTTAAAAAACACTGTTTATTTTTGCGCTTGTTAACACTTGTCGCAACATATGCGTTTTTCGTGGCTATTACACGAATATGCACAATGTTTACTTTCCGTAGGGTTTTTCTTTGATCATGATAAATTGTCACAGGAGGTAGGGAAAATAGTCTTTACAAAAGTTTGAGTCTAAATATAAATAGTCGTTATGAAAACAGACCTGTAATGATAATGATACTTATTCTGCAAGTTGGATTTAAATAACACATTTACACTTTTTTTTTCATTCTTAATTTAAACTAGTCCTCATCTAGTTTATATATATGAAAAAAAAAAATACGTGTAGGGTGTTGTTTATAACCCATTTGTAAAATAAATGACATCATTTCATTAAACATTATTTTTTCAATGACAACGGATCGATATCGTATCGTCAACGTTAAACGTCTTGAAACTTGTTCGCGGGTTTCAAACAGAATAACTTAGAACTGAAAACTCGATTAGTTTCAGCGACTCGACGCGTGTTTATATACCTACTGGGCTACATATTGGTTATATATAGATACGCGTACTATGTATATTTGTAATACCTGAGGTAAACTCTATATTTGGTTTATCGTTCATCTATAATGTTTATTTCAAAGTTCTCTTTGGTTTTGTACTAAATTGAGCACTAATTGCTTCAAATGATTTTTAATAATATGTGTAAAATACGGCACTGAAAGCCCAATAACAATAATAAAATATATTTAAATATATTTTTTTAATATCAATTAAATTTCTGTAAAATAATTAAACGTTAATTAACTTTTCTGTACATGTAGGTATTATATATATACAAAATTTATAAAATGACTTTCTGTCTGTGATTATAAAATAACTGTATTTTTCAAGAGCTTATGTTTATTTACAGGATACTGAAACACAAACAACATGACGTGTAAAAACAATTTATGAGCAATTAACAAAATAACAATTTTGTAAATTGGTTATAATATATCCTTATTTCATTTTTATCAGGCTATGTCTATGTGTTGGTCCAAGCTAATCCCTGGTATGTTTAAATTGCTTTTAACTAGACATTGCCTGACAAATAGAGCATTAATGCGTATAAAACCTACGCGAATGTAGTCGCAGATTCCGCTACTAGCGGTATCGTATAAAATAATTGTTTTGAAAAAACGAATGCATAAGCGGTGGTTGGCGCCAGAGTGGCTGTCTTTTGAAACTTAACCTTGAAGTGGAGGCAAGACCTTTTGATTTTCTTTGGAGGACAACAAGATGAATACATACTTGAAATGTAATGAAATATACAACGTGTAACAGAAACCCCATATCAATCCAAAAGGACTGAAGACAACATCTGGTATGGAGTCTCCTCTAAATGCAAAGTTTCAGCTCAAAATAAGTGACTCACAGAATTGAACCCAAATTGTTGGTTTCGTATGTTTCTTGAATACCAATAATAACTAACGTGTCAAAGCACTATGAGGGTCAGCATTTTCCACGTCACTTGCCAATAAAACGATAATTCTCTTTGTTCTTCTCAATTTGAAAAATTCAGTCTCTGGTATCAATGTATTGAAATTTCTAATAAGTTCCACACATGTAGACATAGGATTACAAAACCCTTGCTATGTCGTTTGTTATCATCCAAAGAAGCCGTGCACTTGGTATGTATATACCCTTTAAATTACACGTTGTATACATTGTAAATTAGTTATAAATATGCGTTTTAAGTTTAACTAAATGTGGCCGGTGTTTCCTAACCGACTACTCTGAAAAGAAACACCGAAACAAACTCAGAGGTCAACGTCTCTTTTAAAGTCCATACAATTCGTATTAGTCCAGTCATATGAAAAGACCTTGTATTTGTATTTCGTTCTTCTTGATATATGTATGTGTATCTAAGTTAAACATAGATCTGTGCTGCTGTGTCGCACTGCATCCCGAATGTAACGTGCAACATACGTCACGTTACGATCGATACACATGAGATGAATTGACAGCTTCCAAGTAGCTTCACACAGTATGTGGAAAATGGTGGAAATGTGAACAAGGTATTGAAACACATAGGTATAAATAGATTTTACAAAGCTCATCATTTGATGATAATATTGTTGTTTCTATCTGGGTTTGTAAGAATGCACTGACATTTTTTTTTATTGATGATAATCGCCTTATCACTTGATGGTAAGTAATGATGTGGTTGAAGATGAAGCACGCTTATTTAGAAGTAACCTATTAACTCTTGACTTAAAGACCCCTGGTTCCTTAGAGCTAACAAATTCGAAAAAAAAACATTGTTATAGGAAACAAAAATAACTTTTAAAATTGCTTTGCTATGACCTAACTTATCTAGTTAATCATATCGTGACGGAGGTACCTAACCGACATTACATAACACAAACTACTTAGGTCATCTATCAAAATCATTACTTGAAGTTTGAACTATAAAAAAATTCGTTCACATTTGCTACAACCATCCATTCCGAGGTTGACAACTCTTTTACGGAGTGAAAGCCTTACATCAAAAGGGGTATTATCTTGATATACAAGCGGAAGGCCATATGGGGGGCGGTCAGTAGCGGGGCGGGCCGGACCGGGCCGGACGAGTGTCCGGCGGAACCCAACGGCTGGCATGCCGGCCGCGGCCCCTTCCTTCCCTTGTTAGCGTCTTTAATTTATGTACTGCGTTAGGAAGCCAGTCGATTGTCCTGCTTTCATTCCTGAATTAACGTTTTTGGATGTCTGTTGTAAAGGAAAATTGGCTGAGGAATTGTGTTACGTGGTAATTTCTTTTTTTTATAATAGTCTCGCGTTTGACCACCATCTCACATGATGGTAAGTGATGATGTGGTCGAAGATGGAGCACGCTTATTTAAAAGTAACCTATTCGCTCTTGACTTAAAGACCCCTGGGTTATAGCTATCGGGAAACACAGACTCCGGCAGGGAATTCCACTTCTTAGCCGTACGCACAATGAAAGTATTACCAAAACGTTTAGTGGGTGGGATTTCCACCATGTAACGATGGCGCTTCGCCGTTTGCCTTGTAGTCCGATGATGGAACGGGCTTGACGGAATTAGCTTGTGGAATCCATAATTAATACAGTCAGTTTGTTTTTTTTTTCTAGCAATGTGAGTAGACTTCACATTACTAGTCATCTTGTTAACCCCTCCAACTAAACTAAGCTAAATATGCTTGTGTCTGGAGTGGGTTCACGGCAATAGTATAATGGATGGAGTTCGAACCCGTGACCTCTCGATCACAAGTCCGACATCTTAGTCATTAGGCTACTGTCGCTTTTCATAATGACAATGTTACGAATTCATTCATGATTTGTTATCTGATAAAAATAGGTTTTTTAATTGATAATAGGCTCGCGTTTGACCACCATCTCACCTGATGGTAAGCGATGATGTGGTCGAAGATGAAGCTCGCTTTTCTAGAGGTAAATTAGATAGTTTAATTTATAGAAATAAACTTAAACTGTTTACTTTGTATCATAGAAACTGAGCTAAGGTTGAGACTGGTGCCCTAAATACTTGTTATTTTATTGACTTAGCAAGGGTGCCACTTACGACTATGTTATTTTACCATAACAGAATAAAGTTTATGTATATTAAAAGCATTATTATGTGCAAAATTGCGTTATTATATTGTACAAATAAACTAACAATCTCGGTACCTGAAATAAAAGTTAATATAGGTAATATTAGAAGTTTTGCTTCACAGTTGATTTTGTTTAGGTTCAAAGGGTGAAACTATTGACCTATGGATATCCACTTAATTTGAAAGGTTACATACACGTGTGGGTAGCGTCACATGTATCAAAAGTGGGACTGTCTGTGTGATTTCAACTGTTTTTGCTTTGGTACATTTTAATAGGAATCAGTAGGTTTGAGATAACTGATCAACAAGAAAAAGGTACTTACTGTTCGTTTGTAGATTTATTAATTCACATATTACTAGGAAGGTCTGTGTTGAATTTCGTCCTCACCAGGTAGGAGGACATGGGAAAGATATATCCGTCTATAGTCCTCCGTAGATATATCCTTATAAGTTTTCCGAAGTTTCCTTAGCAGTAAATCCATTCAAGCCAAGACCCGTCTTTACTTACCTCTAAAAGTAACCAACTTTAGCCCTAAACTGAAAAACATAAATAAATAGCTGTGCCCGTAAATTTGTTCACGTGGGACGGTTTTCCACGTATATCGTTTTCCCGCGCATATTTCGGGATAAACAGTCGCCTTTACGAGTATATCTCTATAACCTCCTATAAAAACGGTTAATCCGTTTCCGAGATTAGCCCGATAAACAGAAAGACCGAGAGACATTTTTTTAAAGATCGTTTGTGAGAAGTGATTGAGAAATCACTGTTATTTTCAATCACAGACTGTCATTTTAACAAAAACTTTGGTTTTTCGTAACTTTTTGCAGTGCATCAGACTTTAAAATTAGTTTTTATAGGTAATCATTATATTTAATAAGTTTTTGTTTTGTTCCGTACAACCGTTCCGCAACATGAATTTTTATGTGCGCCGAAACATTTTTATTTATGCGCCTAATTATATATATCTTGAAGTTATCGGATATCATGATAACGCTTTTTGAGATTGGATTAAAAACATTATCACAATGTGTAAGAGAACATAAATTAATTCAAACATTATCAAGCCGTTATGGTCTAGCGCATCGATGGTCATCAAAGGGTTTCCACCTACCTGAGAAGATAATATTTTAAACAAATATTTTGGCTTCAAATCATTATCCGGATCATAATAGCCTTTTTCTTCCATCCTTAGCCTTTTTCCAACCATTTAGGGGTCGGTTTCCACTCTAATCGGACACAGCCGATTACTCAATACTCAATCATTTATTGCATTCCACAATGTGAACTTAGGTGGTAGGTTTACAAAATATGATAATCATGGACCTTGTCGGGCACAACAAGTTACTTAAAATTCAATTATTATTTGATTTTATTCCAAAGTTATATCACAATACTAATTTACTATAAATTAAATAATTTTCAATAAAAATACTTTATCCTATTAAGTTAATCATTTTATAGACAATTAAAAAAAATTAACAAAACATATTAACAAACAATAATTATAGGAGACATTTGGTAATAATAATAAAAAACAGCACAAATTAACAATAAACAATTTTAGGAAACATTAATTAAATTACGTGTATTATCAAATTAAATGAGATCAGTTTGTAATTTTAAATTGTATATTATTATGTAATGTATTTATTAATGTTTTTAGTTTTGTCATTTAAGTACTCGTTTACAGTGTAATATGCTTTATTAGCTAATATTTGTTTGAGATTCCTTACAAATTTGTCATAGTTAGTTTCATTTTAAATGGTTCTGGTAGTTTATTATTAATCTTGATTTGATTACTTTGTTAACACGGCACCCCATGCCCAGACCAGTGTGAGATTTTCTGACTGTAACGAAAATTAGCACTATAAAGCTTTATATTTCGCAAACGGATCACTGAATTGAACATTGATCTTCCCACACTCGCATTATTTTTAAAGGCATACACACTACACGCACACTAGGTAAAAGAATCTTACCTATGAAGATACTGAGTTACTCTTACGGCACATAACATAACACACACGCACACATACACACAAATAAATAAATTCACACATGCACACAGTTACAGATACACACAAACAAATACACACATACACACATTTACAGACTAATCGTTTAGATTTTTAATATACAACGTGTAACGGAAACCCCATATCTATCCAAAAGGACTGAAGACAACATCTGGTATGGAGTCTCAATGCAAAGTTTCAGCTCAAAATAAGTGACTCATAGAATTGACCCCAAATTAATAATCTCATATGTTTCTTGAATACCAGTAATAACAAACGTGTCACAGCACTATGAGGGTCATCACTTTCCACGTCACTTGCCAATAAAACGATAATTCTCTTTGTTCTTCTTAATTTGAAAAATTCGGCCTCTGGTATCAATGTATTGAAATTTCTAATATGCTACACACATGTAGACATAGGATTAGAAAACCCTTGCCATATTGTTTGTTATCATCCAAAGAAGCCGTGCACTCGGTATCTATATACCCTTTAAATTACACGTTGTATATGCATGTTATTATAATTTAAGATATAACTAGTTACAAAATGATCACTGAAGTTATGGAAGAGCGAAGTCTCCTATTACAGGCACTATTTGCTTCAAAGGAGGCTTCAATCACCAACTATTGTTATTGTTTTCCTTTTGTACTGAAAATAAAGATAAAAGAAGATTAGGTAGGCAGGATAAATAAATCTTCCTCACGACAGGAAGGAATCTTGATACGATAAGATGGTCAGCCACCGTCAGGGTCAGGTCGTTAAGATGGCAAGCTTTGCTTAACCTTACTCGCCCAGTAATGCTTTTATTAGTTGGCCACGAGCTCCCCAATAACCTGGCTTCTAATAAACGCCATTATTTGTTTTTGGAACATAAGGTCCATTGCGTTTTAGTAAGTAGTAGGTACTTGTCTTAATTAAAGCTAAAAGAATATAAATTCTTAACTACTGTTAACAATTACCATAGTTAACTAAACTCATTAAGATTATGGGAATTGTTTTTATTGTTTCATAATTATGCTTATCAAATAAAACACACAAAAATTACATATAAATAAAAACAATATAAACATTTGACCGTTATTACTGGTATGTGTACGTGAGGTTCTTATGAATAGAATTTAATGGCAGTTAACAAGATAATTAAGTTAATTATTTTAGATACACTTGTTAGTAACTGATTTAAAATGCTTGTTTATAATTTTTAATTATTCATTTATTTGATAATGCTACTAAAGTGGAGCAGTTCAAAAAGTACTTAATAAATTATGAAATAATTATAAATTTAAATATGAAGTAGTCACTAATTAGGTATTATTATCTTCATGCAGGAGGATCTCGTGGCTAAATAATAGCTACCACATGGATCGATCTTCGAGGTTTGCTGTGGTCAGTTAGTGAATGGGGGATTTTATCGAGATTCCTATGTGCATCGAAAATTAGGTACAAATAAACATACAGGTTTACTTATAAATAAAAGGTTTGAATACTGGTTTAAAAGTAACAAGTAACTTGTTAATAAAAATACGATTCGTTACGAATTCATACACATAGCCGGTGTTACTTTTTCTCATGTTTGTTCTGCAATTTGGTAATTTTCGTAAATTTAAACGATGAGGCGGGTGATTCCTGTCTGACTACCCTGAGAATGAACACCGAAACATACTCAGATGTCATCGTCTCGTTTGAAGTTCTTACATATCTCTGGTGCTCTTTCGAGAAAAGAAGCACACACAGATTTGAGTGGACCAGTCCAAACAGTGCAAGCATTTGTCAGTTACCACGTAGCTCAACTTAGAACTCGATCGATTTGACGAACAAAACCAAAGTAAGGACATTTGGACAGGCCGTATAAGGTACTCAAACTGCCAGAAAGTGCGGTAATCTAGTCATAATATTCGTTATTTTCCCACTTGACTTTTCAGGGAGCACAGGCGTGCCGTTATCCTTGTAAGAAAGTTCATCTGTACGCCATTAGTGGGTAGTTTCGCCCCTCGCTGGGGGCGTATGTCAGCGGTCAAGTGTTGCGACAATATAGATTGATAACGCCCCGGACTTACAAGCTTCCTCTTATCTCCTCCTCTGACGTCACCGGAGTGAGGACTCTTTTTATTTGCCGTTTGATGCTCGTTTGTCTAGTTTTTGTTGTAGAGGTCAGGAGGGGGAGTGATGCCCTGTAACCATCGCAGAACTAAAACTTTTCAATATGAATATGTATTGTACGTTTTGTTTTTTTTCTTTATCGGTGGGAAAATCATCGAATGACTCCTGTTCTGGGTGGAGGGGAGTGTCAGATTTCTACTGACTGAAAACCCACCTTGTTCCTTCAGTTGATCTTGTGGTCTGGGGCCTCGGTATCTAATCACTGAATAGTTTTCTGTATTATTTACCAACTAGATTGATAGATCGAACTTTATGTGGAAAACTTTATTTATACCAAGTTTACTTATTATATTTGAAGACGATATTTTATATATTTTTTATTATTGATGAGCCCACTCTTGTCCTCGATCTCGCCTGATGGTAAGCGATAGATGAAGTCTACGATGTGACGAGCGAGCCCAGAAGATGCCTATTTACTCTTGTTGTAAAGGCTGAAAGGTCATAAGTGGCAGGGAACACAGAATCCGGCAGAGTATTCCACAACTTGGCTGTGCACATAATAAATGTGGAGGAGAAGTCAAAATACCAAAATATTTCCTTTATGATAATAGTATATAATAACATTGCTTTTAAATATCCTTTCTTTCCATCTTACAATCTTTGTTTTCCTATCATGTAAAGTTCATCTCATTGCCTCTTAAAGATCAGCTCCCCTCGGCTAAACACATACCTTAGTAAGAAGTAATAGTGTTGGTCAAACACGGTGTCAATACGATTTAGATTGATAAAGACTAACTGTTCACACTGCCCTCGTGTAATCTTTTTATGTTAGAAGACAAATGTCAAGTAACATTCATGAGATGCCATTTTTAAAAAAAAAAAAACTTTTTAGCAAAAAATAGAAGCGACTTCCATATAAAAATACTACAAACACAAAAATAACTTTGATTTCGGTAGTCGGTGTCATTTATTTTGTATTTTCTTTTTTTTTTGACACCGCCTTCCGAAATTAAAGTTATTTTTTTTAAAAGAAAAATAGGTTCGCGTTTGACCACCATCTCACCTGATGGTAAGTGATGATATGATCGAAAATGGAGCACATGGAGCTCATTTTTGTCTTTTTATTTTTATTGGGTTGCTTTGTAATTTATCTAGTTACATAAGCCAAAATGTCAACTACTTATCACCTTTTACAAAATATTGCTTTTCCCGATGCAGAGCCGTTCATTTTTGAAGAGTTCTCCTGTTACATCATCATCAGCTCTACTTCACCATATGCATTGTAACGAGCATAAAGTGCTTAACATCTATATTCAAGTAATCTAATCGCAATCTATGAAATACTTATTGTTGAGTAGTTTCGGTGGCCATCTGGGGTCTTCATCGTCAGTTCCACTTCCTCAAATGGTGCTTTTCGAAAGCAACTGCACAAGGTACTATAGGAAATTATAATAAATTTTCGTTTCATAAACTTTCAAATCACAACGATGCTTAAGAAGTTTTCACTTCGAAAAGTTCAAGACGAATTGAGAACCTCCTCCTTTTTTTTAAAGTAGGTTAAAAATAATATTATTGACTGGCTTCAGCCTGACAATTAGATATTTTTCCTTGTATTTGGCGGTCTGATGATCCCTTCTACTGATGGTAACCCTGTATGTCTGTTACGCTTTCAGATCTAAACCATTAAAGCGATTTTGATGAAATTAGGTAAGTACAGAGATCGATTAGGAAGTAGGCTATTTTATTTTGTTTAAAAGAAGCTTTATACGAGAGCGATATAGCGAAAAAGAGCTAGTTAACTATCTAACGTACCAAATTTCACGTTCAACGTTCCAAATCTATTCAGTTAAACATCAATCAATAGTCTATCCTGTAAAATGTTTAGATTTATAATATTATACCTTTTTTTATTGATAATAGGCTCGCGTTTGACCACCATCTCACCTGATGGTAAGTGATGATGTGGTCGAAGATGGAGCACGCTTGCCTACAAGTAACCTATTCACTCTTGACTTAAAGACTCCCAGGTTATAGCGATCAGGAAATACAGACTCCGGCAGGGAATTCCACTCCTTAGCCGTACGCACAATGAAAGTATTCCCAAAAAGTTTTGTGCGTATGGGTGGGTGGTACCTATAAGTGGTACTGGAAGACATGTGCTTTCAATTATAGTATAAGTAACTTTGATAAGAGACATTTTTATGCTATCATCTGAATCGAATGCCAGTTGTAGGTAAGTACTGCTTCAGACAAGTTCCGCAGCGCAAGTAAGCAGTTCTTTCGCTAAATACTGCCTTACCAATCACATAGCGTTGTTTAGAAGAAACCGTTTAGTTGTCGATTAGCTGATACTTACTTAAGTGGAGAAATACGGACGCCTATCAAAAGCCCATCGTCTTTCACCCAGGGGTCAGCAAACAAACACTGAGTCACCTTCTTAGGTCAATGGCAAATAAAAACTGTCCCCAAAATCCGAGTCCCCATTAAGTAACAGGGCGGGGATCAGCAGAGCCGGTGTATTTAGCCGTGGAGCGTAAGGCGGTATCTGTCGACATATCGGGCCCACATCGGTCCCCGACGCTTCTCGTTTACTGCCGTTTAAGTGCCTCCACTTATGTCCCTTAGATTTTCCCAACGGATGAGTTTCATTTGGGACGAAGATTTGACGTTTTCTGGAAAAGTTTCAATTGTTTTCTTGACATTTTGAAGATGGCAGACTGCCAAATAACGTAGAAACGTTGTGGGTCCAGTTGGTTAATTGCCCAGGTTTTATGAATGTTGTTAATTTGCCAAATGGTTTAAATTTATGTTTTTGAAATGAAACCAAATTTACACTTATTAGAAAAAAAAAATTAAGAATTTAATTACATTGTTGAAAAATTCTGTGGTTTTTATACAAGTACTTCAGTATATAATTCTTTTTGGTAAAGAAATGATAAGTTTTACATACATATTTATGTTATCAGTACTCTTCTTTCATCTACAATACCTACCTCTTGGCAAGAATGGTGACAGATTTTCTAGCAGTTGACAACCCGTACTAACTATCAAAGCAAAACTATGATATTATACTCTGTAATGTATTATATACTCTGGCAGTTTGAGGGCTTTATACGGCCCTCACATATTTCCTAACTTTGGTATTGTTCGTCAAATCGTTCGAGCTCCTTAAGGTTCTAAGTTGAGCTACGCGATATTTGACAAATGCTTGCACTGTTTGGACGGGCCTGCTCAAATCTGTTTGATTCTGTCCTCTAAAGGGCACCACAGATATCAACCTACATGCCTCTAATATGATTTGATCACTACACACTACAGATTTTCTAGATTTTAAAAGAGACGTTGATCTCTGAGTTTGTTTCAGTGTTCTTCTCAGAGTAGTCAGTTAGGAAACACTGGCCTCATCTAGTTTACATTTTCGAAAAAAATGACGTATAAAACTGTTATTTATAACCTATTTGCAAAATAAACATCATTATTTCATTATTAGAGGAAGAATACTGGGAGAATATTGTTCCGTTCAGTGCTAAATGTCGCATCTAGTAATACCAAAGTCTCTGCCCTTTTCCCAATGAGGGATTCCAGTGTCCACTAGAGAACTTACGCGTAAGACGCTTGAGAACTCACACGACGCAATAGGTACCCGTTTTATGAACCATCGCCGTATCAGTGGAGCTCACGAGCCGGCTCACACTTGACGGGCCTTTTATTTGGAATCCCGCAATTAGGTGCTGAGTACTGCTGAGTCGGCGCCGGATCGGAAGTGAGGGAAGTGCGTTGGATTCTTTGAATTGACGAATATTAGTTTAGTTGATTCAGAGAAAAGTTGGAAGTTTTTTCACACGACTTTCTACGCGTTGTATCTTGTTCGTGTGTAAATACCGATTGCATGGAATCTCGTAGCCTATATGTTGCCTTATAACCTCATATCTTTCAGTGTAAGTCCTATTAAAATCGGTTCAGTCCTTCCAGTAATTAACTCGCACAGACAGAAGCACAGACAGACAGTCAGAAATTAAATTGAAAACAGTTTTTTTTATATCGTGTAAACAACTTGAGATAACATACAGAGACGGACATTTCAGTTTTATAGATAGTGAGGGTTAGCTGCATTCTTCATTAATCATCAGATAGAATGATAAAGGTTCGTGAAATCTAGATATATTAGGTATACCCTGCTAAAAGCAGTGGTAGCCCAGTACAAACAGTAAATAGGCACGACTTACGACTTTAGATCGTGGATTCAGACCCAGGTACGTTACTTTGTTTAATTTCCATCATCAGCCCGCGTGTTGGCTTATGGTCTATTTATTATCTTTCATAGAGTGGAGGCCTCTGTTCAAGCCAGTAGGAACGCTATATATTGATTATGATTTTATTATTATGGCGCAGTTTGTATAAACAACTTTTTAATTTGATTTGATATTCTGCTTACCACGTTGTTTACACAATTCCAATATTAAGATGAACAAAACAGAAAGAACAATTACTAACAAAAAAGTACCAAAAGGTACTGAGATACAGTTTCCCGAACTAAGCTGGAGCCTGTACGTTGGGAGACACCGATCAAAACGACACGACAGAGAAGTTATTTACACTTAACAAAAATAGAGGCTTCTGTCTTTTACTTAGTACAGCTTAAGGTTATTAAATGAGCAGTATGTATTTACGATAAATTAAAAAAAAAAACCTTAACAGTTTTGCAAGCTTATATAATTATAACGTATGGCAATTTATTTTTTTATTTTACATAAATATAAAATATAGATAGTGAGAGTATATGTTTCACTAATTTGTCAAGAATCAGTCTTATTATGATCCAATAAGCTATTTGCGTTATTCAACTTGAATCAAAATTTAATCTCATTTCTAACAAAACTTTTTAAATATAAATCCTTACTTTCACAAAAGAGTTCACACCGCAATGTCACAATTAACTACTAACATTAACCCACTGGGTGCGTGTGCGCACTGTTACGCACTGCGCCCACAAATTAGTGCGCGTAATTACGTTACACGGCGTAAATTCAATTTCATGATTGAGGAAGTAGCTTTTGAGGTGTAATTGTCACCTCTTTGGCAGGAACCGTCATGGTTTTGTTCATCACAGGGGTGAACCGACCGCAGAAGTGATAAATTGGTATTTAATTTTTGTTTTTATACGTTGAATTGATGTAGAGCAGCGGTGATGCAGTGGTTACGGACCGGACTTGTGAGTTACATGTCGTGGCTTCGAAGCCAGTCAAGTAGTCTGTGTCTGTGTCTGTGTCTACTGTCTGTAAGTCTGTGTTACCTTTTCACGTCTAAACCGGTGAACCGATTTAGATTAAAGGTGAATGCCAAGTTTCGGCTCGAATCATGTAGTGTCCGACAGACTTTCTAAATTAATGATAATTCATTATATAAAACTGTAAGAATTATACAGTATATATAAAATCTGTAGAAGTACACCGTTTAAAAGTCATTTTAAATAGTTATTCAATTTATCAACACGTTTTCTATCTATAATTTCAATTAGAAATGTTGCCAATACCAAAATAAAATAATATCGATACGAAATTGCACTTGCAAATCGATTACATTAATATCATTATGAACCTACGTAAGTGAATTTATTAGTTACAAAAGTCATAACTCGTAATTTTTATAATAATTAATAATGTTTAGTTATATTTTTTAATATCTTATAATAATTTAAAGTAATTCAAGAGAGGCTGCCCTGGCAACCTTCAGACTTGCTATATCCGGGGCACTCTTGCGAGACTCCAGGATCAAACACACACGCATCATGGAGGATTCAGTCAAACGACAACCCCTGATGACTGCACCATATGATAAGACTGCAAAGACGCACCACTTCCAAAAAAACTACCAAATACAGCTCATGCCGGAGCCCGAGGACTACTCAGGGCCTGAGGAGCTCAGGATTTACACTGACGGCTCAAAGACAAACACTGGAACTGGAGTTGGAGTTTTCTCCAACGATCTCAACATAAATATATCCAGACCGCTGGGGAAGCTCAACACCGTCTACCAGGCGGAATGTGTGGGCATTATTCAGGCGATCCATGCCATAGAAGCCAGGAAAGTCACGGATAGTCACATCCGCATACTTTCCGACAGTGCCTCAGTACTTCAATCCCTAGAGAAAAATTATATCACGTCCAAGCTCATACTAGAATGTCACAATGCGCTGCAACGCTCAGCGGTCGAGAACCGCAACACTGTGACACTGCAATGGATAAAGGGGCACAGCGGATCACTCGGCAATGATGCGGCGGACGAACTGGCCAGGAGGGGGTCCGGCGCGATGGTTTTCGGACCCGAGCCCATCGTGCCGCTCCCCTTCACCCAGCTGCGCACATGGCTTAAAGAACACACACACGACCAAGCCCGAAAATGGTGGTCCTCGGCACCAGGCTGCAGGCAGTCCAAAGAGGCGATGCCAAACTTAGATAATAAACTAACCAGGCGCCTCCTACACCTGGACAGAAGAAGCCTGCGAATGGTGGCGGGGACCATCACCGGGCACTGCTCACTGAACAAACACTATCACACAATAGGTATAACGGACAGTCCCCTGTGCAGGGCATGTATGGGGACGGAGGAAACGGTAGGACACGTGCTCCTAGAGTGCACGGAAATCACCGAAATACGGAAACGAACCCTCGGGTCATTAAATTCCCTTACAGATATCCTGAATAGACCGAAAGACCTGATCTGCTTCTGGAGGGAGGTTGGCTGGATGGAGTGACGGCCGACATGGCTCACGCACAATGGTCTCGTGCAGAGACTAAGTGCGGAAACCAAACTACAGAAGAAGAAGAAGTAATTCAATTCAATTATCGATACAGTTTAGAATAGTTATTTAGTGCTGATAACACTTAATCTTGTAGTTGTCATTGTCACTGATAATTGTCAAAAGTTTTACTTCTCCCGCGTTTTATGACAAGTTTATGTGTTTTTTGAGTTTTGTGTTGTTTATTGTTTTGTTACCGGATTCCGATTTATGTATTACTAACGACCACCTTGGCTGTTGAAAACGAATTCAATAGTCATTATTCCATAATTTTATAGTTCATTTCATGTTATCGTTAAAATTAGAAGTATTAAGTGTTCAACTTCAAAGAACTATAACTTTATTTGGTATACTTCTTATAGAAAACTAACTATACAGTCAAATTATATAATTATACTAGTATTTGCGTGTTGCGCGAGGTGCAAGCACCTCGCGTGCTAGTGAAAAAAAAAAAAAGTGGGGGGGGGGGGTGATGGGGGAGATGGGGGGGTTGTTGATGGGGCGCGAGGTGCTTGCACCTCGCGCAACACGCAAATACTAAATTTGCGTGTTGCGCGAGGTGCAAGCACCTCGCGTGCTTGTGTAAAAAAAAAAAAAAAAAAGAGGGGGGGGGTGATGGGGGGGGGTTGCACAAGTATTTCGACTAAAGCATTGCCCCTCTAAATGAATCTGAAAAAAAAAAATGTTACAAGTCTCTTAGATTCCGAGATCCGCCTAAAGGGCTACATACTTTGAATTTTTAGTTATACTTGCTTAAACAGTTTTTTTTTAAGACTTTACCTTCCTTTAAATGAGTTTCATTTTATTGTAATGTGTACTGAATGACGGAATTTATACAAATCTGCATTTAAAAATTTACTTCTTTAATTTATAGTCCATAGTTACTTTGTTTTTACTATACAGTGAAAGTGTAATTTGTAATTTACGTAGATTTAATTGCGTTGGGATTTTTTATTAAAAACGATTCTGAACAAACTAATTTCAGGATGTGCATTAATTATGTTACATGTTGTATATCCCTATATGTATATGATATTCAAAGGAATTTAATTAATGTATACTATGTTACAACTGTAACGAATAAAACTATTTAATGGGGTTTTCACTGGGTATTCTCTATATATATTTCTGCGATATAATGCTATTTTGTTACCACATTTCCACATTATAATATGTAGTTATTGTCCAATAAAATGAATGTTCATTATTATTTCATATAAAAGATCTTTCATTACGGAACTATTTTGAATTGCTTATGAGTAGTTGACTATCAGTAAGTGATAACCCGATATATGTTAATGTTCTTACTTCCCTCATAACGATCCTTTGAAAGAGCAACTGTGGAAAGCCGGGCTAAGTGAATGATTCAACTGGAGGTGCTTACGGCGAAAGTGATGCTGTTTTGTATTTCGTTTACATTATAATAAATTAATATTTTATAAGTGGCCATCAATAAGCGAAAAGTTTCTACAGTGTCTTGGAAACGTTAGATAACCAACTTTATTATCTTAAAAGCTCTTCCAACAAAAATATAATGACTAGAGTGTTTTTTTTTAAATTCACATTACTTGCAATCTTGTTAACCCCCCCAACTAAGCTAGATATGCTTTTGTCTGGAGTGGGTTCATGGCAATAGTGGGGTGGGGTTCGAACCTGCGACCAATCTCCAAAGCAAACAAACTCAGCCCATGCGGTCAAACAAGAAAACAAACCAAAACAACATTGGACGGCGTCTACAATAATTTAGGCATAGCACAGCACGTCCGTATTAAGTCGCAATAAATCGCGCGGTCGTTGCGTATGCATCGATACTAGTCGCGCGCCCCGGCACGATTCGCCGCCGCGGACACATAAACGAGCGAACAATCGCGCACCACTCTCAGAGGTGCCGATAACTTATAAAACCATACACGAGAGGCCAACTAAAAAGACCCACTTTTGTTTTCCCTTTACGCGGCACATTTTGTCATTATTCGTGGCACGTGGTCGCGAATATATAATGTTTTATTATTAGAGGTTACGACTTCACGCCTTTAGCGGCGCACTGCGACTGATAATACTTTCATTTGTTCCGAGAAGCAGTTATCTGCGTTGGCACCGTGTGTGCAGTTTCGTTTGTCCGCAACTTTACGGACGATAAACGTTGCATTGAAATAGTCGCGCGAACACTTCGCTGTCGCAAGCCTCTTTACTGCCCATATTACATACGTGTCTACTAATTGCTCGGTTGTATTGCACATTCTGATTTTATTCTTGCCCATAATTTCCTTATCGTTGTCTAGTACCTATTTAAATATTGCAGTCCACATCGCCAGCATGGTTTCCTATGTTGCAGACATAACTGGAACACATATGAGATTCATTTTCAGATTCAATATTTTCTTGATTGTCTGACCTGCAAAATTATTTTTTACGTATATGAACAGAGTTATCTTCCTTTGGCTTTCTTACCACATAACATGTTTGAACTTGTCCAAGTAAGCTTCTCCAATTACTCTTTTTGCATCCGAACATCGTAATGAATCGTAAAATCACTTCCCACCCCACAATGGAGCTAACGACATCACAAAATTGTTCGAAAAATTAAAGTTTGAAACGTTTAATTTGGGAATTACACGAGGTTTTTGATAGAAAAGATTAGCATCAATCATGCGGCGTCACTCGGGTCATTCATTTGTTGGGGGCAAACGGAGCGCAGAGCAAATCATAGTGCTGGCGCGTCACTCTGACACCCACATCCCGCTTGTAGGACCCTTCATGGTACAGAGTAGACAGGACAGTAGGCATGAATGAAAAGTCCGAGCCTCAGAGAGTCTTGACAAATGTAGCAGTCGTAAGACGTCACGTATAAAGACGTCTGCCTTCGACGATAAATAACTCTGTACCTACGTCAAAGCACTGAAAACGAGCTACAGAATCTTAGACACTTGAAGACAAAGCTAATAAATGCTTTAATGATCATCAATATATCTCTATTCTTGAGTCATCATCATGACACTTTTTTACGGGAATGACATGTCATTTCTGCGCATATTGATCAGTGGTTGCGCCGGCGCAAGTCAGCATGTTGTGGGAGACGTCGACAATACACAGGAAGTGTCGACCAGCCCGAGTCACACGCGGACATGCCACTAATTTTATATTTATACTCCCTTACCTATTGTTCCAACCACGTGAGGATTGTCGTATTGTTTTGTCATTGTCAGACGGGTAATAATGATAAATCGTGTGTCCTTGAAAATGATGAGGTCGGTGCGGCTTGAAACAAGTCAATAATACCGAAGGAGGGATTAGACTTTCAAATTTGAGTTTCACACTTTCGTAAAACACAAGCTGGAGCCATAACCAGCATTAAGAGCCCATTGCTAGCAGTGAAACCATCCTGTAAATACAGCCATGAAATTCAAATATCAACACTTCTCAATAACATTTATCTAGTCGTAAACAAATTCGATTATACACCGTCATGAGAATGTTATAGCGTACGTCACAGCGTACAGTGCAATATGTCCTGCCCACGTTTGAAAAGCAATTTCAGCATAAAACGAATTGCGTACAGAGGGACCAACGATAGAAATGGAGTGTTCTGCGAAGACAGCGGGCGCGCCTTATCGCGGCTGTAAATCAATATATGATTACAAATTTAATGCTACTGTTGGACTATAAATCAGAGATTTTAAATTACGAGGTACAAGCGACGTATCACGACGCGTGAGGCCCCCTAGTGCTGCGCCGTTGTGTCGACACTCGATAAATCCGGATCGCAAGCTCGCGTGTAAGGGATGCACTTATAAATAGAATCGAGCCTGTTATAATTGTTTGATATTGATAAATCATTGGCCGCGAACCGGAGTGTTAAATTGAAAATGACTAAAATGTTTCGCATTATTTTTTATGGGAATATTAATATTGATTTATTATAATGTCTGTCGTTTATAATTTGTCATCATGTATTTTTAAATACTTACAACCGTACTGAGTTACTCAAAAGGCAACGTTTAAGATTTATTTAAACATTACACTAATGAACCAAACTATATTTAAAATAGTTATAAGACTCAATAATGTCTAATAGAAATGCGTTCAACTGCATATACTTTTTATTTATAATAGGCTCTCGTTTAACTCTCTTACCTGATGGTAAGTTATAATTAATAAAAATGTCGAGTAAATCAAGGCGCTTCTATCGATACTCTTTGTCAAATTATGATAGGTAGTTTTGAAGTTACTAGGGAACAAATGACTAACGATTTTTTTATTTTTTTGTTGTTGCAGTTGATAGTAAGCGATGATGTGGTTGAAGATGAATCACGCTTGCCTAGAAGTAACCTATTCACTCTTGATGTAAAAACCCCCAGGTTATAGCTATCAGGAAACACGAAATCCGGCAAGTAATTCCACTCCTTAGCTGTACGCAAAGGCTAAAACTACATGCCTAGTATCTTGAAGTATTTTCGGTAATTTCGTTATTAAATTCTATCGATAAAGTTCGTCACTGGCTGCGGTTGGCTACTCACTATCTGTCAGCGTTGTTTGCGCATCACGATGATGTAGTGCACAATATGCACTGTTCGCGACTGTACCGTTTATGTGTCTACCGTGTTCTACGATATCACATATTTCATTTTATTACTACGAATACGAGCGATCGGAAAACAGACGCGATTTCTGACCCATAACACTTTACCACACTCTCTACGAAGATAATCTCACATATGAAGACTTTTATGTTTAAAATTGTTTTTTTTTTGGGTTTGGAAAATCATCGAATGACTTCTCCTGCTCTGGGTGGAGCGGAAGGGAGTGTCAGACCTCTACTCACTAAAATTCCACCTTGTTTCTTCAGCTGCCTTTCTGTCCGGGGCCGCGTTATCTCGCTAGAGCATAGTGATTATTGATGTGATATACCTTGGACATATCGTTGCTGATGACCTTAAGGATGATGGTGATGTAAAACGGGAGCGCACGGCATTGGCGGTGCGGGCGAATATGTTGGCCCGTAGGTTTGCTCGATGTACAGATGTGGTGAAAATTACACTTTTTAAAGCATACTGTACATTCCCGTACTCGAGCGCCTTATGGATCAACTGTACCAAACGTGCCGCAAATGCCTTGCGTGTTCAATACAATAATGCTCTCAGGGCGCTGTTGCGACTGCCACGATATTGCAGTGCATCAGCAATGTTTGCACAAGCCAGAATAGACAGCTTTGCAGCTGCAATACACAAAAAGAATGCGTCTCTTCTGGCCAGATTGAGGGACAGTCGAAACAGCCTTCTGAGAGTCATAGCTGACAGGCATGATGAAATCCTAATCATCAAGCGTCTCATAGAGAGCACCCTGTCAGTTATACAATACGAGTACTAACGTAGTTTGTAAGTAAATTTTCTGTACTAACTAACTTCTATAATTGTCTTTTCTGTAATAGTATATAAGTACTAACATAGTATGTAAGTTAAATATGTTACTAACATTTAGAATTGTAAGTTTTTATTTTTGTGGATCTTGTTCTCTGAAATAAAGAAGGATTATTATTATTATTATTACTTGAAGCATGTATTTGTGAATAAATGAAGACAATTTAATTCCATTCATTTATTGATCTATTAAACCCTATAATAATTTGTTGCAAATACTTACATTGCTGTACAACGAGCCCTGATAACTCAAACATTAAAGAAGTACTCTCAGTAACTACAGTGTATGGCAACTGCGAGAGATAAATAACTTGAAATATAAATATATGTCAACAATGGGCAGGCGCGATAATTTACTGCCGAGAGCGCAGTATGCACCTCTGTTGCCGACTGTACTCGTGGGGCTGGGATGACGCAATTTAGCTTTATTTCCATTACCGATCTAGTGTAGAGCCGTTACTTATTGTTGTTGTTGATTATAAACACTGATGACAGAACACGTCGGTATGAAAAGTAGTGGTGACAAAAATTGTGCCCGACTTGCGAAAGTACAAGTCGTGGGTTCGACGTTCGACCCAGTCAGGTACATTACTTTGTGTAATTCTTGCCTCTTAAATTACAGGTAACCCTAGTTTAAGAGTCAGGGTTCACCGACTATGAGTACAGATAATGTTACTTCTTATCTTATCTTACTTATCTATACTAATATTATAAAGCTGAAGAGTTTGTTTGTTTGTTTGCTTGAACGCGCTAATCTCAGGAACTACGGTTCTGATTTGAAAAATTCTTTCAGTGTTAGATAGCCCATTTATCGAGGAAGGCTATAGGCTATATATCATCACGCTAAGACCAATAGGAGCGGAGCACTAATGAAGAATGTTTCAAAATCGGGGGATATTTTTTCCACGCGGACGAAGTCGTGGGCGGAAGCTAGTTACTAATATAATAAATGCGATAGTTTGTGAGAGTGGGTGTATAGATCAATGTCTGTTATTCTTTCACGCAAAAACTATTGAACAGATCTGAATGAAATTGGATAAGTAGATAGTCAAAACAACAACATACTTTGTATCCCGTTATTCTCACAGCATCGGGATTTACACGGGAAAACCCTCCCACTTTGAATATAATATTCCATATCCAAAATAAAAGCCGTAGTCACACGTTATATAGGATATCAACCGTAACAAAACAATTAATAACGTGACGTGTGACTACGGCTTTTATTTTTGTTCTGTTCTTGTTTTTCCAGTAACCTTGTTTATTTCAGCATCCTGAAAATCTTGTTTCATCCTTTTTAGCATCGATTTTTTTGTCGTAGTCGGGTTTTAGTTTTTATTACTTTTTATTATGATGATTAATATGTGAACTATGTAGGTTATTTTATTCGAGTTAAACATGATTGTCTGGCAGTTTGAGTGCTTTTCAACCGACGACCAAAAGAGGAGGTTATCAATTCGACGCGTATATTTTTTTTTTCTCTTTTTTTTTTTTATGTATGATCATCGATTACTCGAAGACGGCTGAACCGATTTGGAAAATTCTTTTTTTGTTTGAAAGGGTATACTTCGAAATTGGTACCATTTATCACCAAGTCAGAATCTGATGATGGGATCCTGGAGAAATCGAGGGAACTCTTCAAATATTATAGGCACACCTATGGCGTTTTGGGTATTTCTTATAGTAACTTGTGCAGTTGCTCTCAAAAAATACCATTTGGAGAAGTGGAACTGATGATGAAGACCACAGATGGCCGCCGAACCTAGTCAATAATAAGTATTTCGTGGATTGCGATTCGAATACTTGGATATGGATGTTAAGCACTTTATGTTCGTCACAATGCATATGGTGATGTAGAGCTGATGGTGAAGTACCAGGAGAACTCCTCAAAAATTAACGGCCCAGCATGGGGAAAAGCAATATTTTGTAAAAGGTTATAAGTAGTTGACATTTAGGCTCTTTTAACTAGGTAAATTAAAAATCGACCAACTAAAAAGAGTGAAATAAAAACTTTTTACCAAAAAATTAAACCGACTCCCAAAAACACTGCAAAGTGAAAAATAACTTTAATTTCGGAAGTCGGTGCCAAAAACGAAAATACAAAACTAAAGACACCGACTACCGAAATTAAAGTTATTTTTCACTTTGCAGTGTTTTTGGGAGTCGGTTTAATTTTTTGGTAAAAAGTTTTTATTGCGGCCTACTCAAACCTCCTTACCTTGGTATTGTTCGTCAAATCGTTAAGCTCCTTGTTCTAAGTTGAGCTATACGTCATTTGAAAAATGCTTGCACTGTATGGACAGGCCCACTCAAATCTCTGAGGTTCCCATATAATTAAACCAGTGTAGATTGTATGGACTTTAAAAGAGACGAACCCCTGAGTTTGTTTCGGTGTTTCTTTTCAGGGTAGTCAGTTAGGAAACACCGCCCTCATCTAGTTAATATTTACGAAAAAAATGACGTGTAAAAGTGTAATTTAATAACCAATTCGCAAAATAAAGATCATTTATCATTACTATATATTCACCACTGTTCTCAAGTCAGTAAAGGAAAACATATTGAAGAAATTTGCATTTCCTACTGTTGTACCCGGTGTACCACGTGGTAGAACCTTCGGCACCCAACAATTATACGCTAGACTACCTAACATAACGCCCTGACATATTTATAAAGCCAATTAAACAAAGAGCAGCTAATTGAGCCGTAAAATGATTGTTTTACGGTATTAACAAAGTAGGGTAGGCAGCAATTATGGGCAGTTCATCACAGTTGACAGGCCAACACTGTGGTTAAAGTAATACACTTAGCTCTGACCTCGGGCTCCATGTTTTCATGTAACCAACTTAATTTTTACATGTACCTACTGTAGTATGTTCTTATTCAGGATATATTGGTTAGGTTTAAGTGTGAATTAATGTCGAAAATGATGCTCAGTTTTTTTTTAAGAGAACTAGCAATGGGGTAGTATTCACATCACAAGCAATCTTATTAACCCCTCCAACTACGCTAAATATGCTTGTATCTGGAGTGAGTTTACAGCAATAGTGTAATGGGTGGTGTTCGAACCCGCGACCTCTCGATCACAAGTCTGACACCATTAGGTTTAACGCCTTGAATTGTATTTTTTATAGTATTGAAAACTTTTGGACTTTGAGGCTATCGCAGAATTTAAGACTTCTTTTGTGTTTAGCAACAAAAGTTATCAAAAAACTTTTTACCAAAAAATTAAACCGACTCCCAAAAAACACTGCAAAGTGAAAAATAACTTTAATTTCGGCAGTCGGTGTCTTTAGTTTAGTTTTGTATTTTCATTTTTGGCACCGACTTCCGAAATTAAAGTTATTTTTCACTTTGCAGTGTTTTTTGGGAGTCGGTTTAATTTTTTGGTAAAAAGTTTTTATTTCATCATTTTTAGTTGGTTGATTTTTAATTTACCTAGTTACAAGAGCCTAAATGTCAACTACTTATAACATTTTACAAAATATTGCTTTTCCCAATGCTCGGCCGTTAATTTTTGAGGAGTTCTCCTGGTAATTCACCATCAGCTATACATCACCATATGTATTGTGACGAGCTTTGTGCTTAATATCCATATTCAAGTAATAGAATCGCAATCCACGAAATACTTATTATTGAGTAGTTTCGGCGGCCATCTGTGGTCTTCATCATCAGTTCCACTTCCCCAAATGGTACTTTTTGAGAGCAACTGCACAAGTTACTATAAGAAATACCCAAAACGCCTTAGGTGTGCCTATAATATTTGAAGAGTTCCCTCGATTTCTCCAGGATCCCATCATCGGATCCTGACTTGGTGACAAATGGTACCAATTTCAAAGTATACTCTATCAAACAAAAAAAGAATTTTCCAAATCGGTTCAGCCGTCTTCGAGTACTCGGTGATCATACATTAAAAAAAAAATATATATATATAAGCGTCGAATTGATAACCTCCTCCTTTTTTTGTCGTCGGTTGAAAATGTGATGATATTTTAAGTACTTTTATTGAGGACATTTAATAATAATAATATTTTTTATTTCCAAATTTACAATTTTTACAAAAGTATTTTGCCACTAATACACAATATTAGAAAAATTGTAACATTTTGCTCGGTTAATAACCTCTGGCACTCAAGTTAAGAGTAAACTTGTGTTATGTATGAGTGCCAGGGCTCTCTCTTTTGAACAATTTTTAGAGATCAAACAATTACGGAGTTACATAGTATTAGCTTGTATGATATACAATACAATAAGAAAATAAAAAAAAAAAGTAAAAAAAAAATAATTAAGAAAAACTAAAAACTATAGAGCCCTCAAGGTGTGTTGATTATATAGGTGTGTTTGTGTGTGGATATATGTGAGTGTATGTAAGTGTGTATGTATTTTTGTGAGTCTGTGTCTGTGTTCGTTTAGCATGTATTTGAGTGTGTGCGTTTATTAAATTATTTATTAATATATACTTTCTAGTAAACTCTCTGTTTCCTTATTTGTAAGAGTCATCAGCCATTTCTTAACCTTCACTTTAATTTCAAATTTAGTGAGACTATAAATATTGCAGTGCTTAGTTACGATATTATATAGATTACTACCAAGGATACGAGTGTTTTTAGCTAGTTTAGTCCTATGTCCATTTAAACTCCAAATACATCAATCAAATCAACTCCTGCGCACATCCCGACATCGTAAAATGTCACAACATTTCCTCATAACACGTTGCCTGCGCAGCTGATCCCGATAACACCCGATAGTAGCCGACCGCACCCGAAGATTGATACGAACGCCGCCGAATTAATTGGCCAAAAGGATTCCTTTTTCGAATATTAATTTGTTTGCGTCATAAGAATATTTATTTTGATTGAACGTTCTTACGGCACTCGTGTATTCTTGCTGCTCGTTAAATGGCGACGAAATATTTTCGTAAGATACTCGTACATTGGTAATGAAGAACCGGGTATTTCGTCTAATTGAATAATCTGGTTCTTATCTGTCCAATGTAGTAGTTAAACGAGAAGAATAATAGTTTTTAATGTAAATATTGCCATTTACGATTATTAGCGTATGTAAATAATAAACGATCTTTATTTTGCAAATTGGTTGTTAAATAACACTTTTACACGTCATTTTTTCGTAAATTTAAACTAGATAAGGCTGGTGTTTCCTAACTGACTACCCTGAGAAGAAACTCAACTTAGAACAAGGAGCTTAACGATTTGACGAACAATACCAAGGGTACGTTTGGGTAGAACGCAAAAAGCACTCAAACTGCCAGACAAACATGTTTAACTCGATAGATTACCTATGTTCCTTAATGATTCAGGGGTAGCTATATTTTAGGAGTGTGCATAGAAATTGCACAATTTAATTTTGCAAAGGCTATCTCAATATTGGGTTACAAGATTTAAGGCGATACACCACTGAACTTGATGGACATCCAAACCTTATGTACAAAGAGTATTAATAGGGTATATGTTTCAAAATATAATAATTTATTTTGCATACAACTAAGTAGTGGAATTTTCTGCTTTGGTGTCTGTGAGTCTTTAAGTGAATATACATGTATCTATTCACGATTGACCACATTGCTTTCCGCGCTTTCTGGTAAAAAAAATCTTTATTGTTTGATACTTTCTGTCAAAGCCTTTTTTTCAGACTCTAACTTGAAATGAAGTTATTGAGAGAAGAGAAAAGTCGCGCCGATCAGAGTCGGAAGTCGCACTGGAATTTATTCGTTAGGTAATACAAAAAGACAGCCTGCAAACTGATTTTCACATTCAATATAATAAAAACACTTAAACAGGGGTAATCTCATCGTTAAATCATCGCTAGCCCGAGGCAGCGACAATTTGTCCGCGTCCTGCGCATTACAGCCACGGATCCACAACCCACTTTTGGCAAGAATCAATCATTGTTTTAATACAAAAATCATTCACATTTCCCCTGACATTCGAGCATACCCGAGCATACCCGAGTACAAACGAGTGCAGCCGATGTATCCATCGTAACGAGAAAGTCGTATGAGTTATATCAGATAATCGGTCGAAATTTTGCAGGAGATTGAGAAAAGGTTAAGCTCAAATTAAATTTTGATTTATGAATGCCAATTTTCCCTTCAATACGGTTTCGGTAACGGTTGCAAGTACTGACGCTTGGCGTCATCGACAGATTTATTGATAGGTAACCGCTCTTTCCGCAAGTCTTGAAACTTGGAGCGATCTCTGTGGGTTTATCCAGGAAATTATTAACTCACTTTGGAAAGTTATGATTATCGCTCATATGGCGTTCCTCGTATGCTTACCATATATCACAAAATCAGGCTCGGAGAAAAGATATAAACGGTTCGTGTAAGAATGGAATAAGGTACTGTCTGCTGACACACCATTCGAATGTTTTGAACATAAAACATTGTTACAACAAAACAAGGGCTGTCAAATAGGAACAATAAGATTTAAAAGCGAGAAACACGTCGCCGGGCTCAGCGCGAGCGGGCGGACCACACCACTAATGACTTAGCGAAACCAACCAGCTCCTTCCAAAATTAAACAAGGTAAAAAAGCGAACAAACGATCGATCACCATTCCTCACAAACAAAACACAGAAAAAACCACGAGAAACGATGTATGGAACAAATTAAAAGCTCAGCGTGTGGCGTCCTGCGCCTGCGCTGCCCCGACTGCGGCTGCGGTACACTTCTCAGGGCAAATATTAAAGCTGTCAGTTTTGTGTAATTTGAAGGCTCGTTTTCAACTTATAAGTTATATTATTGAATGTTTTGGGGGCATGTGCGCGCGCGCCGTGTGAACCGCCATTACTAATAATGAGCTTCGAGCATACAAAATAAAGTTCCTTTATTTTCATCACAAAAATGAAATAATATCGAAACAATCAGTGTCTTTTACGACACTCAATGACCTCTAGAAATACCCCTAAGCAGCTCTTCAAACACGCATTGACATTCAATCCGTACTTAAGTATTTGTACATTATTCCATCTACGAACTGTGTACGCAATAAAAATACCATTGGAACGAGCTGTCTTATTCGAAAATACCATGCATTATAATGAAAACTGTTAGGTTACTAATAAAACGTTGAATATGATGGGCGATGCACTGACAACTCCATTACTAGATGCGACGCTAATGATGGCGCGGCGACGTCGACTGCTCATTTCGCCAAATTGGACTCAATTACTGAAGTGAGGTCTGAGATAGTCGCAGATGGAGTGATAGTGCGTCAGGTGGGCAGGGCTGGTGCCAGTGCACTCGGCTCACATTCGAACACTTTTTCAATACAAAGGCAATAAAAAACCGCTAGTCACGCACTAAATGCCTCCCCGACTCGACTCACGAGGCGTCGGCCAAAAGAAACAAACAGAATTGTTAGAAGCGCACACTCATGCACCCACAAAATTATTTTCGCTTCGTAACACGTGTCAAATTTCAATTTTACTAACGTCGAAATTAACAGTGGGCGTAAACAGATTATTGATATTGTCGACGATAAAAAAGTAATCGATGATCGCATAGAGCGCTCTCTTATTGTTAGGAAAAAACAGCCATTGTTAGGTGTTTAGAGGAATGATTTTTTTTTGACTTCGATTAAATGGACGCTAGTTTTGACGAAAAAAAATTGACTTCATCAATCAGAGACGTGTTATTGGGTACAATGGTGCTTCTCGCAATCGCCACGTGGAATCTGCCGGTTCCAGGAACATGGCACAATTTTTCACTTTTTTAAATGAGATCAATTTAGTGACTTTTCAAATAGGATGATTATGTTTTGGTGCGATTCTATCAGTTTAAAATTGGTACCTTTTGATTTTGACATATTCTGGGTGATGTTTTGATGTGATTATTCCCAGGATGTTCCAAATTCTTTGTAAGATATAAACAGCAGATATGTTCGGAATCAAATAAACGAGTCTGTTACAGTACCGAATACTTTAATGAAAGAAACAAGATAAAGTTTTTTGATAAATAACACAACTCAACAAAACAACAGTTATTTAATAACAAACATTTCACTCAAGATGAATGTGCAACAGTTGCGTTCGCAACGTGCGTGCGGCTCGGACGCGCGGACGACAATATGCGCAAATGTTATTAATTTTAATTAAAGCCTTCGTTAACTTTGATTAATTGAGGCGACGTCCGAGTACGACCAGTACAGGCCTACACGCTTGAACCAGCAGTATGAGAACTTGCGCTGAAAACACCTTTAGAAATGTTTTCGCTGTTACTTTTTAGGAACATACACTTAATAATATCCTTATACTTTACAGCTGTTCTCAGTTATTTTTTCGCTGAATATGGAATCCATTTTCATTGCTCGAATATTCATTCAGTCAGAATAAACTTTATGCTGAGCTTTCTGGAATGACAACCCAAGCATAAAACGTATTTTTCTGAATTCCAATAACTGAGTATTTCAAGAATTGTTTTATTTTTAAAGAAACATTTACCATAAATTCGTCTTCGTTAACCTGTGGCATATTTCTCAAGAAATATCGTTGCAACTAATTCGATTAGCCATTAAACCTATAAAAATTATATATGGATAAATAAAACAGTTCGCGTGGGAGGGATTTCCCGCGTAAATCCCGATCGTGTGAGAAATCTGGGATAAAAAGTAGCTTATGTGTAATTCTAGGATGTCACCTAATGACTGACCAAATTTCATTCAGATGTGTCCAGTAGTTTTTGCATGAAAGAGTAACAAACATACATCCATCCATCCTCGCAAATTTTCGCATTTATATAGTAAGATAAAATGTGTTGTTTCTTCACAACATATAGGACAACAGGTTTCCCACAAGGGGCCAGTTTGCTATCTTTATGACTAAAACTTACGCAAATAGTGACGAGGTACGGTTCAAATAACTATCGCAGATCATTTGGGCTCCGCATGAAATTAAGTATAGTCTCATGTTGGAGCGTATGCAGAACAAATTTATTAGATATTTATATATGCGCCCAAGTATCACGTTAGTGAATTTTTTAACTTATTTGGCAACTGTAGGTAGCATATAAGTGATGCAAGTGTGTACGGTATTACTTTTAGATGCAAACAGCACTCGAATTCGCATATGAGTAACTCTTATCACTAACAGTTGCTTTTGAGTGATTATTGTTCCTGCTTATTAACTTATGGTGGCATTAAGCTGAATTTATTACTTATAGACGCATAAAGGTTTCAATTTTTCTCTTTTAGAACTCAAAGAAGCATATGACATCTTAAAATCTCACCTAAAGAACTGTGTCCTAATAGGTGGTAATTTTTCCTTATTTGGCACCTTTAGTACTAAATAAGTAGTATATATAAGTTATTTATCACCTATAGTGGCTCAAGAGTTATTATTGCAGCTCATTTGGAACCTAGTGTAATTGTCTTTGTAAGGTCTAATATACTTTAATATGCCACTGTAACGCGTAGATCAATTCCAAAAGCTCCCCATAAGGTAACAAATGAGTGGAAATATGAACTGCGAGGTCTATTTTTAATCGCCATGTTTAAAAATGGAGTCCTTGAAAAGTATCTTGTTGAATGTTATTTTTAACCGACTTCTAAAAAAGGAGGAGGTTCTCAATTCGGATGTTTCTTTGTTTTTTTTTATGTTTGTTCGGGCATATCTCCGTCGTTTGCCAACCGATTTAAAAAATTCTTCTTTTGTTGAAAAGGGTATACTTTCCAAATGGTCCCATGAAAATATTATCGAAATCTGACAAGCCGTTTCTGAAAAATAGCCAAAAGTCTGAAAAAAAATTTACATAGACGATCTTTTCGTTTACTCTGCTGGTGAAGGTGATAAGTAGTCGACATTTTAGCTTTTGTAACTAGATTAATTAAAACTGATTCACTAAAAAGCGCGAAAAAAAAAACTTTTTTGCAAAAAATAAAACCGACTTCCATATCAAAACACGGCGGTGTGAAAAAAAAGAAAATACAAAACCAATAACACCGACTACCGAAATTAAAATTATTTACAATAACACAATAAAATGAGTTTTGATAACTACGTTCCTGATGTAGTTTGACATTATACTTTTTGTGAAACCATAATGTTAGGGTTTTAACAACTAAATTTTTATAAAGTATTCTTATTTTTATTTCATCAGTGCATATTTTTTGATAATTTTTGTTTAGATCGAAGGCGCATCAAAATTTACTTAGTAAATATACCATGGTTTCACGATAAAAAAACCATTTGCAAGAGCTCCCTGATGGTTATCCTGCGTTATACACATAATTTTTTAATACTCATCAAATACTATGCAATAATCCAAACTTTGCTGTCACAATACAATAGTAGAAAGCACAACCGTCCTTTTGTTTATTTCCGCGCCATATTGATTTAATTACTGAATAAATTGTTTAGTTTGTAATTGTCAAAGAGATTGATGCATCCATCTTGTTAGTGTTGCCAATATAAGAGTTTTGATTTTCCCTTCTTTTATTACCTACTGGCTTTTATTCTTTCTAGTATTTAATATACTAACTACTATATATATATAACTACTTAATTCAAAAAATATTTTAACAGATTCGAAAAAAGAACGGTTATATGTGCGACCCGTATATAATTATGTAATTATGTAAATGATATTGTTAGAATTGCATATTATTCATAATTGGTACTATGTGACTAACATATTATCTATTAAGATTACGAAACAAATTTACAAAATTTGTGGTATGTGTGTGTGTGTGGTGTGTGTAAGGGAGGAAGGGGGAGGGGTGTATGAAATTATGTTTCTATGTAACATTATAACTATCTAAAATTTTTGCTTCCCTGCTGCAGAAAATAGCTAGCAAAATTACGCGGCTGGGAAGTGAATAGAATAGAATATCATTTATTTCTAAGTATATGGTACATTGAGATCTTAATATTAACATAGTTTCACATACACTACCGTTACCGGTGTAGAAATATTCAGTGAATTACAATTAAAAATGTTGAATTTTCATTTACTTATACAAAAATTAAAATAAATTGAGATGTCAATATATTTATTATTATATAAATTAAAAAAAAAAGAAGGAAACGCATTAAAAATTGTATTGAGTAAAAAAAAATCATAATAAAAATAGGTACTGTATGTCAAAATTTTGTAAAATAATGTCAAAATTTATTCATGTATGTCAGATTATTTGAAGCTAGCGGGGGTCGTTTGTTTTGTATTTGGACACAGAGTGAGGCTTGCAATTACAGTTGAATGCGGTTTCTGGGATTCTGAGTATAAGGCATTGTGAGCAATTACATTTTTATAGTAAAAAAAGAAAGTATAATTAGTAAACCGTGGTTCTTTAACACGCTTTTATTAGGTCGACCTGTATGTAACTAACTATGTAATGGAATCTAAGGTAACTAATTAAACCATCTTCCAAGGGTTGTAGCGTAATGAAAATTGGCAGCTGTATGTAGTTCTGATGACAATACAATAATATGGTACTGTCGAACTGATCTGATGATGGAGCCGGAAGATATGCACTGGAACTTCGTAATGGAAAATCGTATCATAGCTGTTTTGGATTTCTTAGAAAAGTCTTGTAATGAAGTTTGACCACGATTAGGTTTCAAGGTCTGATGATGAAGCCGGAAGATAGGCACTGGCATTCCATGATGGAATATCGTATCATAGTCGTGTTTGCACTTGTGAGAAAGGCCACGTAATGGACTTTGAACACGATCAGGTTTCAAGGTTATAACAAACCTAAAGAAAATCCGTTATCGGTTTTCTTAACCTTTTGAA
Source organism: Tholera decimalis (assembly GCA_943138885.2). Lineage (NCBI taxonomy): Eukaryota > Metazoa > Arthropoda > Insecta > Lepidoptera > Noctuidae > Tholera > Tholera decimalis. The sequence continues at coordinate 989,143 of OW964552.2, read as the reverse complement.
TTAGCGCGTAATCCATAGATTTATTTTTTATAGATGTCACTTTCAAATCCTCTGGGGGATCGACCCTTTAATTGTTCACTACTCGTAGGAAGAATATGGCAAAAACTACAAAAAAAAGGCATCATTTGTTCATACGTGCATTTATAAAAGCGTGTTTTACTAGTGTTTTTTAAACTATTAATTTATTTCTAATAAAAATGCCCACAATATTCCTAAAATATCGATCAACTCGTATTAAATATTTGCTCAACGACAATACTTTATTTAGACACGAACTGCAACGTTTTTTCGCCACAATTGTTCCCCTCGCGTAATAATGCTCTAATCATAGGTTTGACACCCCAGTACCCTCAGTCTAATACCTTATCACCATCAATATGGTTACCAACACAACCATCGCTACTTTTGTTACTTTATCATTTTCAACCGTCTTTACAATACTTGCAGTGTATGTGACATGTAGCGATGTCGTCCGTTCTGAGGTAAGGAATGCCTCAGGGCGTAGACCAGAAAGGCCAGTGTTGAAAGCCGAGGCTGCTAATACGAGGATTGTGGGGTAGGCAGGGGTAATTACAGCAAATGTGGCGCGTTTGTGTTGACAACAAGACTCGGTTATCTCAAGCATGCTGTTGTTAGACATAGAAAATATTTTTTATCGCGAATATTAGCTTACCTTTCTTACGACAATTATTGCTTGTAACAATATTTACCTATTCATGGTTTTGATAAAAAATAAACTTATTGATATAGTCGCATTACTTTTGTACGCATTCATGTAAGTTTAGTTTTACACTGCTTAGCTACACGATTCATTTGATCAAGATGGACCCTTTATATTTTTATTTAAAAAAAATATTGCAATATCACCTAATTAGCTTGATTCCTAAAACTTTTGAATGAATTCTTTAATTAGTATTAACTGCAGCCTATATCTTTTTATGTGACTCTAGTTGTGTCCGCGACTAAGCACATAGTACGATTTTTCCGCCTAAATCCCGATTCAATGGGAATTCTGGGATAAAAAGTTTCTAAAAATATGTGTTATTTCAAAATTTCAGATATAATCTACATTCGAAAACATGTTTAATTTTTCGTTATTCTTATAAATATCAATAAAATGAATATCTTATGATCTACATTCGAAATTGGATCCAGATCCGTTCAGTCGTTTTAGTGTGATTGATTCAACAAACATCCAAACATCCATCTATACTTTCGCAATTATTCGGCCATTCTCCGATTAGCAAGTTTTACGTGTCCGGGCTTGCATAATCCGTAATATTATCATATTCAATCATGCAATTTTATTTATATGTTAGATAGCATCCGTATCTAGCTGTAAACAAAAACATTGGCTTCTGTTTTAAGTAGTTAAGACTAAATTAATTTAAACTATGTTCAAATAACCTCTGTTCTCTAATTACCGTGGCGTGTCCGCACTCCAACTTAATGTTAAAACTTGCTTGTAATTTTTATAACGTACAGATTTACTTTGATCCATTCAACGTTTTAAACGGTATTAAGCAACGTGTATCGCATAACAAAATATCGACTCAGTAGAACCAGTCTATAAATAATTATCATTAAGTAACCGCATGTCCAATCGAAAGTTATAATTGCCGTGACATTTTCTGTTCTCGGGTGCACATCCCTAAATAACAGTATTTGGCACATCAGTACAGTACGCGTCGCGTCTCCTCAGTGTGTGCCGTGGCCCATCAGCAGTTGCACGTCTCTAACGTTAGTGTACCGCCAATGAAGCACGTGAGTATATAATTACCGCAGCCTTGGTTAAAAAAAAATCTAATTACCGTTGTACTTATTTTAATACTTGATTTTTTAAGTTACACCCAAATTGATCATGTAAATAGAGACAGTACTTTGGCCTCCGTACGTTATAATAAGCTAGTATTTGCATACTGTACTGGTTTTTGTAATTTTTAAGAAAATCTATGGTTTTCTAATAACCGTATACTAATTACCATATGTTTATAATTACCGTTGTATGAAAAATTAATACTTGTTTACTAACTGTAGCCGCGATGTTGTACCAATGGAAAGTTTTCCCGCGGTTTTCGTAGATTATTATTATCATTGTCCGTAAATATGTCTATATTATATGCCGATCATTCATTAAGTTATTTAATTTATAGGATGGGAAAACCTAAAAAGACCAAAGAGGAAGTTAAAGAAAAGAGATGGCTCGCCAATGCCAATCTCAAGGGAGTCATTACAGATATAGTACAAGAAGTAGATATTCTTCAAAAAGATCTGCTGATCCCTAAAGAGATACGGGAGTATAAAGGAACAATGAAAGTCCATCATGTCATTTGGAGTTCATCAAAATCGAACCTACTTGCAATGCGAAAGTTGTAATGCGCAACAGTGTATGTATCAAGTTATTGAATGTGAACATGGTAGACATCATGGAATTTACTCATTGAATCTAGAAAAGTCAGAAGACGCTGAACTTTCCCCGCCTTCTAGATTCATTTTATCTGCACCTTCTGAAAACAAATATAATTGCGATACATCACGGTCTATTAGTGCTAAGAAATATTCAGACAAACCTAAAATTGTATCTAATCGGCTAGTGAAGCCCGCTTATGTATTTCCTGGGTCTTCGAAGTCTCTTATTTCCAAACATGATATGGTTAAGAGGTTTGAGAAGTTCAAAGAAGCGGGAAGTAGCTTGAATTTATCTGACACAGACAGTTTTGGGGCTCCTATATCTCCTGTTGATTTTAGTCTTACAATGCCTTCTTCAAATAATAGTCTTAAGGATAAGAAAACTACAGGTCTATTTTTCAATTTGTCTAATTCTGATCAGTCAGTTTATTAAATATTGATTTTAGATTCTGTTTTTTATATTGTTTTTTTGATTGCTTATTATTTTAAATAGAAAAATACTTTAAAACAAGATATTCAAATGTATGACATGATGATTCTTTATAGAGTATAAGTACTCAGTGATATTAATATAAATAAATATTTAAATTAAAAGAGCTTTGAGTAGCTTTAACCTAGATTTATCCTTATAGCAAAAAAGATTCCAAATAATATTCTTTTAAGTTCCGTCCTACTTATCTTTTTAATAAATATCGTTTTAACAAACTAAAAAAATTACCAATTAAGACAATGTTTGTGTTATTTAGTTTATTCTTACCTGATTTTCATTGAAAGTGTCTAATTTTTAATAAATTATAGCAATGAAAAAGTGTTTTTTACTATTGGTTATGGATGTGAGGGACACAGTTAATTCTATCGCTTTAATTATAATTATATGTGTACAAATTATTAATGTTGCTAATATCATTTCATTATATCATATTTTACATAGACTTGATGATATTTTCTAATTACCATTGTATTAAATATTAAATTTTTCTAATTACCATACTCTTAAATTTTTTAAGTCACATTAACTAGAAAACCACTATTAATTGTTACATGCCTCATTGATTATTGAATTTGTGTCTTTGATATGTTTCATATTTTAATGTGTTTAAGTCAAATCAGTGAAAAATAAAAAAGGTTACGGTAATTAGGCAAAGAACGCTGATTTGGAGAATGACCGTATTATATTAAGAAAGATTTTGCGTACCGTGTAGCTCAGAGATAGTTTCACATTACCATCCCACCTCTAGGTCCTTGCTCTCATCAACATCGTTCATCATAAAGTCTACCTCCAGACACCACTTCCTCTCTTCAATTATAATTCATACAAATTAATCTCCGTCGCATTGCACCATCATCGTACCTGCGTATGTCATAACAATTGACAATTTTTTCTCCGGCCCACTGGCAGGATGCGCGTGCGCCGAGACAAAGGCATTAGCATACCGCACGGGGTGCGGGTGTGGCTGTATTAATCACGTCTCGCTCGTGCCTTGTGTCTGCGCGTGATTATGGATTTGTTTTAGGTATTGGTTGATCTGTGGGGGGTTAATGCCTAAAGGACTTGCCCGTCTATGAGGATTTGTCTAGGCAATAATTATGATTTTGCTTATTATAGCTCCAACTCAAAGTAAAAAATGGGAGAAATATAAATAATAGAAAGTGAGGTCACTCTTTTATTGCATTTTATTGATATTAATTAAGATGAATTGATTTTCATAGATACATATACATATTTGAAGATACAGTTTATTTTCCAGCATAAATGGGAAAATGGCGTTAACTATATTGATATACTTCTATTTGTATTTTTCTTATAGACAACCGACTCACACGTTGGTGAATTGTAGTTACTGTTACATATTATTCAATGTTTGGAAATAATTGTAAGTAGGGATGTGAGTACTATGTCCATGTTAAGACGATTAATCAATAGATTTTTTGTTATTACTTGTACTTATTATACCTACGACCTACCTATAATAATTATAGGTAAAAATGTAAAAATAATGTATACCGAATAAGTTAAAAAATATATTTGAAACTAAATAGTACTTCGTCCGCGAATTTTTTCACGTGGATTTCTAAATCATTTATAGCCTCTTTATTATACTCACCAATAATGCGCCTTACTATCAGTGCATTTTTTTCCGAAACGGTTCATTGGTACCGTAGATAACCCGCTACATACAAACTTACAAACAAATTTTACCTCTTCATAATATTAGTAAGTAGAGATGAGTCACTATGAATTGTCATATCCGTTCTTCTCCATAAGAATCCACTTTTGCGAATGAACGTTACAGTTACTATCTTTATTGAAGTGAAAACTTCTTTAGCATCGTTGTGATTTGAAAATTTATGAAACGAAAAAGCGACAGTAAAAAAATTTTTGGAAAAAAATAGAACCGCCTTCCGAAATTAAAGTTATTTTTGTCTTTGTAGTGTTTTATATAGAAGTCGGTTATATTTTTTGCAAAAAAATTTTTTTACGACGAAACTTATCACCTTTTACAAAATATTGCTTTTCCCGGTGCAGAGCCGTTAATTTTTGAGGAGTTCTCCTAGTACATCACCATCAGCTCTACTTCACTATATGCATTGTGACGAGCATAAAGTGCTTAACATCTATATTCAAGTAATCTAATCGAAATCCACGAAATACTTATTATTGAGTGGTTTCTGTGGCTATCTGGGGTCTTCATCATCAGTTCCACTTCCTCAAATGGTGCTTTTCGAGAGCAACTGCACAAGGTACTATAAGAAATACCCAAAACGCTATAGGTGAGCCTATAATATTTGAAGAGTTCCCTCGATTTCTCCATGATCCCATCAGATCCAAACATGACGACAATAGGACCAACTAGAAAGTATACCCTTTTAAACAAAAAAAGAATTTTTGAATTCGGTTCAGCCATCTGCGAGTAATGAGGTAACATACATAAAAAAAAGTTCAAGACGAATTGAGAACCACCTCCTTTTTTTGAAGTCGGTTAAAAAGAGACAGACACAAATTCATAAGAAAAAAAAAAGCCAAAATTTTTGAAGGTTTCACTTCTACCACCTGTGAATTGCACACATGTTTTTTTTATAATTTTTATCTGTTCTTGAAACGCAGAGATTTCTCAAAATATTTTTTTTTCATGTTTTTGAGCTAAGTTTTGACCAAGAATTGTGATTTAAAGAAATTATACCGTATTCTGATATATCCGAATCTTATTATTTGGTTGTATAAAAATTACGGTATAATGGAATATCATATTCTGTTAGTATAAAGCTACTTGTGATGTTGAAGAACTTTGGTTCCGACAACACTAGCTCTTGGTTTTGTGTAGGAAACAACAGTTTGCCGTGTCTTTGTTCTTTGCGTTTTGTTCTTTGATAAAACAATATGTTCGCCGTGTTATTCGAAATAATATAGACTTAAATCAAACATGGTCTATTCACCACACATTACGTCCAACAACTGATTATATGAAATTCAATGCTACTATTTGTTTATTGTATCTTAAGTTTTAACGTGAATTGTGTAATAAATTGAACGTTGATTCTTAGATAGCTTTGAATGGATAGGAACTACTAACATATTCAAAGTCATTATAAAGACTAACACACGATGACGTTGGTTCATTATAGTAGGTACTTATAAGTTATGAATGAACGTCTATACATCGAATCTCTCATTCAAACATCAAATCAGTATCAAAGGCATGAATGGTAAGGTTTGTGAATGGAGCACGTGAAAGACTATTGATGTACGCATTATAAGCTGCATTGCACTTACGCTTATATATTTGGAACTCGAAAAAAGAGTTGACGCACGAATTTCAACCTAATCTTCAAATGAATATGGAATAATTTTTATTATTCTATCTGCAATACATAAATTGTTTAACGCACCATTTGCAAACTCCAATACAGGTACAGCACACCAATATGAATCTTAGTGCAGTAGATATAGAGTATGATTAGGGTGCACGGTATCTCTGATCCATAGATGTCAAATGTGTCAAGTCATCAAAATATGTACTGGGTGATGAAGATGATGTCTGATATGGACTTACAACGGTTACAATAGGCGTTCAGAATCGATTTGAGATCTCCTGATTAAAGAAAGTGTTATAGGATTGTATCGATTGAAATATTTGAATTATTACAAGCTCTTAAGCTGTTGAGGCGCTGGGATTTGATTGAATCGGATCCAAGTCTAGTTAGGTGATAAAGAGATTTTGATTCAGAAAGTTATTATTAAGTCATTCACAATATGTTTTTGGTTTCAGAACTAAGACTTCTTTTGAAAATTATACTAAGAAAAAGGAACAAAATGTCGTTGTGGTTATAATAATAGAGTACCATCGCTGCAAACACGCCGATGCTTTATAAGATCGGGCTGTCATTAAAAATAATTCCTGTGAGTCATTTCATGCCTTCACAAACCTCATTGTTTATCGATCTTGCGGGCGTTTATTAGTTAAATTTAAGGGCTATTATGTTATCGGCGCTTTCGTCGTGGACAGATCTTTGTTCCCGAAAGCACACAGGAACAATATGGCGTCGTCTTGTGCGGCCCGACTTTTTGCCTTTGTCTCACGTTCGCGCCGACTAGCCGGACACGATGCACGAATCCATGGATGTATGTGAGTCATAGGTTAATGTTTTAATTCTTGCACTGGCTTTATGTGCACTGAATGCTGGTTAAATGTTTTCTGGTTGTTATACTGGTTGCAATGCTTCATTTTTAAACATACTTTATTATTGCTCATTGCTATCAAAAGATCCAGAACCGATTTGATTGACGTTAAACTGTAATTTGTATAGATATACTAAATAATTTGGTGGTGTATTTTCACTATCACAAGTTTATGTTTAAATAAAATCGTCAGAAATTAATAAAACATTATCCAAAATATTGTTTTATTCTTAGCTGAAAGTGTTGGCAACGTTTGCGGGCGTGTCTGCGTTGTCGCGTCTCGAACAAAGACGTTTAATTGTCGGTTATCCGTCGATAAATCCACGCAACCTCTCATTACATGACTATCGAAACGATGTTAATTGAAACTTTTGTTTTTTTATGGCTCTGCTAGCGACGGCGACGTGCAAGTGTGCTCAGGTATGGATTATTGTTACATTTTGGCCGAAGTTGGAGATTGCTATGCCATAACAACTGATCGTTGCGCATCGAAATGTAGGTTTTGATTTATTTCTTACTCAAGTAATGTAATTGAGGAAGTGCGCAAAATTTGATACTTTTGTTTGTCTTGTTTATGAGGGTAGCGTTAATTTTGTCAATTCAACTGAAACCTTTGTTATGTCTGTCTCTAGCCATTTAGTCTAAAACTATTAAGACTGCACAGTTGAAACTTATTAGGTAGATGTATTCTATAATCTGCTTTACAATTTTAATACAAAAATAAAGATAAAAATAAACATAAAGGGGCTCGCCATACATGGCCTCAATAAAATTGTTTCACGAAACTTATACGTGCGGGTTACCATGCTACCCTCATAGGATCTCTCTAACTACGTTTATTACCTATATTTACAAATTTATAAGGTTCTTTAGAAACGCCAGACTACTAATGAAAATTTATTTATTCACAAATTATAATAACAGATACACATCATAGGTTTTGGCATAAATTGCCTAAAAGGCATAAATCTTATTTGGATTCGAACATATTTTTTTAACACTCACTTCTTTGAGCTTCGCGGTTAGAGTCTCTTACTCATTTATATTAATAGTGTGCCATAACCCATATTCATAACATCTAATTAAAACCACAATAACTTACATGTTACATTGCCACTACACCACACAAAAACTACAGAAATAGCAGCATATATCATTCTCACCTCCTCAGCAATCGGACATTGATTTATATAGATGCTTTATTTGATTCGATTGTATCATCAGATTGTCATAAATCGAGCTCCGCTGTTCCCCTCCGATATCGATATATTTCCCGATACGGCTCAAGTTTTTCCTGATGTCATTACGCCTGTGTTGGTGATAACTGAATCTTCGGTAGTATTAAGGAAGTATTCTGCTATTGCTGTTTGATGTGTGTTGATAGTGTTGTGTGGATTTAGAAACTTACCGTGGATATGATACCAGAGTTTTCATTACCTATTGAAGAAAATGCTCCGTGTGTTTTTTTGCGTAACTATCATCAACAAGAAATGATAGAGCCATATTGTTTTGTTGTTAAGAGACTGTATTCACTTTTTTCAACGTTCTTTGTGCGTACCTACAGCTAAGGAATTGTTTGCTGGGTCTGAGTTTCCTGATAAGTATAATCTGAGGCATCTTAAGTCAAGAGTAAATAGGTTGATTCTTGGTAAACGTTCTTCATCTTCGACCGTACCATCGCTTACCATCAGGTAAGGTGGTGGTCAAACGCAAGCCTGTGAAAATACAGGTACTCTTGATTATTGTTAAACTTTATACCAAACAAATAGCGCTAATGGTTCCACTTGTCACTACATTAATCATGTCCGTCGTTCCTCACACAGCAACCTTTTCTACTGCAATTCTTCAAAATAAATATATTGTAAAAACATCATTAAACAAGCGCAAACAACGATTTCTCCGAGTTAGTTCCACCGCCATGTTCCGCAATTCATCCCCATCTCGTCACAACGTTCCCTGACCGCGGCCACATTTTTTCTTGTCCAAATAAATTAATACAGGCGTCTTGGGAGCCCTCTACCCGGCGACTTGTCAAATTAATTTCTTCTCGCAAGACAATTTGTCTGCCGCTTGAGGGCAGCGGAAAAAACTTTGGTATCGATTGCTTGGCGATTAGTCAAGGGGCAGACTCTAGTCGAATTGGTTCACGAGACACTGGAACACAAACGTTTTAACAAGATTTATGTGGCGATTTGGATCATTGTTCATTGAAATTGTTTCTTATTTTTTATGATTCTAATCGGAGCTGTTTTTCCTAGTTTAGTAAAATCACGACTGTTTGCTAGATCTACGTTAAACGATTTCTGACGTACACAGACATTTCTCTCGGTGTAACAATTTTCACAGAATTCCGCCCTCTGAAATCCAGTAACCCAAATTTTCTCAGTTCCGTAAAATTTGCATAAAAACTCCGGCATCTATTTCGAAGGGCTGTCTACCTGACGGGTAAGACCTGTCCTAGGAAGATCAGGAACTGAAACGTCGAAAGGGAACGGAGCTCGCAAAAACTTTTTATAGGTAATAAAATAAATAGGCGGTCGTCACGCACGGCCGCATCCAAGCCTCCATTGCCGCCCAAAATTAAAGTGCGCTTTTTTGAAAGCAGCAATCTACTCGGTCACAGTCGATAAAACCGCTCCGTGCCGATTGCGGTCTTCCCGAGTTACGTGGAACCGACGCTTAGGGTGAGGACGGACGTGGCTACTCTTCGCACTAGCTGAACCTGAATTTTCGCACACCTATTCAATGGTACCTATCTTTTGCAGATACTGATTACTGTTATTTAACAGTTACAATAATTGTTATAATTTAACAGTAATGAAAACCCTCACTGAGTCAAACAAACGCATTGCAATTTCAGCATTAAGAGTACCTAGGTAAGTACTTGTTATTAGCGTCGAAAGCAATTTTAATAGTTATATTAGCTAAGTGCCTTTAGTATAATCCATCAGTACGAGCAGATCGATGGATGGAAAAGTGGTATAAATTGTTCGTTACAAGAGTAATGAACGTTTGATACCTTTTTACATTTCTGAACAGATAACGCCAGCAAACATCCAGAGATCAAACATCGCTTCTTCTACCTGTCACTATTTGCTTCCACGCGATCGCACCGCAGCGTTTTCCCTCCGCGTGCGTACGCACCCTTACATCGGTTGGTATTGGAGATCGGTAGCAGCTCCTGGGGCTGTGGCGCTTCACAATTAGCTCCGCTAATGGCCAAAGAGTTATCTCCCAGGATCCAGCACACAACACGAATGAGAATTTACTTAAAACAACTGCAATTCTTACGTGTACCTGAAATTGCTTTCAGGAGTTATAAAATAATTTGCAAAAGAAAAAGTTTAGGTAATTTGCTTATATGTAAATGAAAGTGTTGGAAGGAAAACAATTTTATGATTTTTCATGTGTATAAGCATAGCTAATAGCTATGAAAATTGGCGTAATTGTTGCTATAATTTGCTTCGTTTCTAAGGTATTTCAGTTTCAGCATGTCGATGTTTCATGAATGTTAAAACAATATACAGGAAGAAAACTTTTCGAAATACACAATACAGAACATTTTAACATATTATATCGGATGGTAAAAGAACTGTGTATAAATCAAAAAGCGTGTCTGATGCGGTATGTGACGCGGCGCGACGTCAATATGAGCGGACGTCAGTTGGCGCTGACGGGCGATATGAGCGCGATATTGTGGCGCGTGTAGGCTGAAATGAGACTTTACAAACACTAGGATATTTTCCGTGGCAGTCGACATTTGCTTAAAGTTTCGTAATGAATCTACGGCTTTATAATATAGATATACAAAAAGTCGCGCGTGGCTTCGCTCCCGTGGGTTTCATCACAATAAAAACATAACACTCCTTTTTGCAGTCGGGTAAAAAGCCTATATAGGCTTTATAGGCTGAAGTTTGAGGAAGGTTATATAACCTTCCTCAAACTTCAAGCTAATTATATTATATTATATAAAGCTAAATTACCACTGACTGACTCACTCACTCACTGACATAATTGTTCTCCCAGATGGTGGATGGGGAGGTGGGTATATTTTGACAGATTCGTAAACAAGTAACTCTCAAACCTACGGGAAAAGTGCCAAACCTCCCCTTTTCACCCCCCTTCTCCCCCCTCCCTATCGTATCTCGGAAACTACGAGACCCGTATTTTTTTTTTCTTACGGATTCGTATAGAGGAGGCTCGGTAAAGTAAAAATTATTTTTCAAAGTCGCCCCCGTTGCCCCCCTTCTCACCCCCTTTAGGCGGATCTCGGAAATTAAGAGACTTGGAACATGTTTTTTTTTCAGATTCATTTAGAGGGGCAATGCTTTAGTCAAAATACTTCTGCAACCCCCCCCATCCCCCCCCCTTTTTATTTTTCACAAGCACGCGAGGTGCTTGCACCTCGCGCAACACGCAAATACTAGTTATACTATATAAAGCTAAATTACCACTGACTGACTGACTCACTCATTGACATAATTGTTCTCCCAGATGGTGGATGGGGAGGTGGGTATATTTTGACAGATTCGTAAACAAGTAACTCTCAAACCTACGGGAAAAGTGCCAAACCTCCCCTTTTCCCCCCCCTTCTCCCCCCCCCCCTATCGTATCTCGGAAACTACGAGACCCGTATTTTTTACTTTTTACGGATTCGTATAGAGGAGGCTCGGTAAAGTAAAAACCATTTTTCAAAGTCTCCCCCCCCCGCCCCCCTTCTCCCCCCTTTAGGCGGATCTCGGAATCTAAGAGACTTGGAACATTTTTTTTTTCAGATTCATTTAGAGGGGCAATGCTTTAGTCGAAATAATTGTGCAACCCCTCCCCCCCATTTCCCCCCCCATTTTTTTTTTTTTTTTCACAATCACGCGAGGTGCTTGCACCTCGCGCAACACGCAAATACTAAACCCCCCCATCTCCCCCCCCCTTTTTTTTTTTTTTTTTCACAAGCACGCGAGGTGCTTGCACCTCGCGCAACACGCAAATACTAGTTATTATATTATATAAAGCTCGATTACCACTCACTCACTGACATAATAGTTCTCCCAGATGGTGGATGGGGAGGTGGGTATATTTTGACAGATTCGTAAACAAGTAACTCTCAAACCTACGGGAAAAGTGCCAAACCTCCCCTTTTCCCCCCCATTCTCCCCCCCCCTACCGTATCTCGGAAACTACGAGACCCGTATTTTTTCTTTTTACGGATTCGTATAGAGGAGGCTCGGTAAAGTAAAAACCATTTTTCAAAGTCCCCCCCCCCCTGCCCCCCTTCTCCTCCCCATTAGGCGGATCTCGGAATCTAAGAGACTTGGAACATTTTTTTTTTCAGATTCATTTAGAGGGGCAATGCTTTAGTCGAAATACTTGTGCAATCCCCCCCCCCATCTCCCCCCATCACCGACCCCCTTTTTTTTTTTTTTTTTCTTTTCACAAGCACGCGAGGTGCTTGCACCTCGCGCAACACGCAAATACTAAACCCCCCCATCTCCCCCATCACCCCCCCCATTTTTTCTTTTCACAAGCACGCGAGGTGCTTGCACCTCGCGCAACCCGCAAATACTAAACCCCCCTCATCGCCACCCATCACCCCCCCCATTTTTTTTTTTCACAAGCACGCTAGGTGCTTGCACCTCGCGCAACACGCAAATACTAACCCCCCCCATCTCCCCCATCACCCCCCCCATTTTTTCTTTTCACAAGCACGCGAGGTGCTTGCACCTCGCGCAACCCGCAAATACTAAACCCCCCTCATCGCCACCCATCACCCCCCCCATTTTTTTTTTTCACAAGCACGCTAGGTGCTTGCACCTCGCGCAACACGCAAATACTAACCCCCCCCATCTCCCCCATCACCCCCCCCATTTTTTTTTTTTTCACAAGCACGCGAGGTGCTTGCACCTCGCGCAACACGCAAATACTAAACCCCCCCCATCTCCCCCCCCATTTTTTTTCACTAGCACGCGAGGTGCTTGCACCTCGCGCAACACGCAAATACTAGTTTATACTATATAAAGCTAGATTACCACTGACTGACTCACTCACTCATTGACATAATTGTTCTCCCAGATGGTGGATGGGGAGGTGGGTATATTTTGACAGATTCGTAAACAAGTAACTCTCAAACCTACGGGAAAAGTGCCAAACCTCCCCTTTTCCCCCCCTTCTCCCCCCTCCCCCCTATCGTATCTCGGAAACTACGAGACCCGTATTTTTTTTTTTTTACGGATTCGTATAGAGGAGGCTCGGTAAAGTAAAAACCATTTTTCAAAGTCCCCCCCCCCCCGCCCCCCTTCTCCCCCCTTTAGGCGGATCTCGGAATCTAAGAGACTTGGAACATTTTTTTTTTCAGATTCATTTAGAGGGGCAATGCTTTAGTCGAAATACTTCTGCAACCCCCCCCCCCCTATCACCCCCCCCCATTTTTTTTTTGTTTTTTTTTTTTCACAAGCACGCGAGGTGCTTGCACCTCGCGCAACACGCAAATACTAAACCCCCCCCATCTCACCCATCACCCCCCCCCCATTCTTTTTTTTTCACAAGCACGCGAGGTGCTTGCACCTCGCGCAACACGTAAATACTAGTTCTATAATAAATTTCTTCCAAATGCAGCCAATACTTTCGAAGATTAGTGAGTTTAAACAAACAAACTTTTCCACTTTATAATATTAAGTATAGATTGCAGTTGAACGCGTTGAACGCACAATGTGCAGAGACAATCATTTAGATGCTTATACAATCTCATATACATTAAAAGGACTCACAAACCTCACCGAAAAATAAAACCAGGAAAAAGTACATAAAACAAGCAAAATTGCAAACCAATTAACCCGAAATTGCATCAGTCAAACAAACAAAACAGACTAAAACAGTTTAAACCGAAGTTGACGACAGAAGTTGAACACACAACACACATGAAAAACCGCGGAAGTCTCGTTACACACCGATCTCCGTAACCGAACCCCGAGCGTCAAGCGGGAGTACATTGTGGGGAAACTTCGCGACCCCAACACGAGCATGTGGACCACAGCATGGCGCTTAACTGTAATGCTTGAATGATGCTGCTACTGAAGTTGTTGCTATTGCTTGTTATGTTGTCTGGTGGGTCCTTTTTTTGGAAAATTATCAAATGCTCCCGATCTGCGGATGGGAGTTTCAGGCTTCTACAGACTAAAAACCCATCCTGTTTCTTCAGTTTGTCTTGAGTTTCAGGGGCGTGGTATCTCGTTAGAATTTACCCGTAACCCAACAGGCTATGGCCTTATCAGGCACCCTTGGGCCATTCTTTTCACTGTTTTTTTTTGGTCTAGAAACTGTGTCGCGTGTCCTTATAACAACCCTGCCAAAGATTCCGTTCGATGGAAGGGCGTTCGTAAACCATGATGTAATTAATGACTTTGACCTATAAGTTAAAACGTCGTATCAACTGCTAAGTTTAAAAGTTTAGTGTGTTCTTCAATCTTACTCATTATTTTCTTAATTTCTAATTAAACCATATAATTTTTTTTTTTTAATAATTCTATAAAATCAAAAAACATTTAAAAATATAAAAAATATTAGTAACAAATCTCTTCATCTTTTCATTTTATTCATCAAAGATTAACAATAAAAGTACCTACCATTATTTCGGATTTCGCCTCGTCATTATTAAAATAAATTTGTCGTACTCCAGTTACAGTGCTATACTATATTGTTGTGCTGATTTTTTACTTGACTTTTCACATCTTTGCAGAAATACTGTGATAATACATACCGGCAGCAAAGATAATATGCTTCTCATATCCATATTTTATCCACACAAAGAACAACACAATCTAAACAACTATCCCTATCAAATACATAAATACATTGCATTCCAGAAAGAATTGCATTTCTCCACGCCATACATTAGTTCCATAAGTCCGTTTCTCACATATTATCCATTCCGATGGATCACGTAGTTTCTCCATCCATCACGCGGATCATCACGGTGTTCTCCGTATTCTCCGTGTTCTCTATGTACTCGGACCCAATCTCCCCATTGTCCCCTCCTTTATTTATAATTAGATTTCAACAAGCTGTCGCCGCATTGAGGTGCCTTTTGTGTGCACTTTCATTTTAATCAAATTTTGATTTTGGTTTTGAATGGGTGCTCAAAGTTGGTGTATTTTGGTTTTTGATTTGCAAATTTTGTAGGATTTGAACTATTTTTATTCTTGTAGATATTTTAAGAGCTAATTATGGTCTTAGAAAGTCTTCAAAACAAAGTTTGTGTTGTATAACTTAAATTAAAGTTTATCTATCTTAAGAAATAGTAAATAAAAAATATATTTTTAGTAGTGTTCAGGAAGTTTTTATTACTTATTACACTTAGTTATTGCTCGACTTATGTCTTAACTAATTAGTTACTAATCTGTATAGTTCTAAGTATCTCGCAATAACCAGATACTTTTGCATCATAATTATTTCAATACGTAGTTACAATCATTAGTATTTATTTGTAACTCACGATTACAAAGTTGTCCGTGAGTAATATAGCATGACAATTACATAATTGTCATGCTATATTACTCACGGACGGTAAAATAGTATATAAATCAAAGACTATTATATGTATTACACACTCTTTTTTCAATAAAGAATCCTATTTGTAGTTTATTTTTATATTTTTAAATATAAATAATAATCGGTTCTATTTAAAACTTAAATATAAAAAGTATAATAACTAAATTATTAAATAAAAGTATGCTAATTAATCATAATAAATAAAAATTAAATAAAAAAGGTTCTATTTAAGGTATTGTATTTTTGAAATCAAATCGTAAAAGCATGCGATCCACCCGATGCCTTGTCTCCTCAATCAGCCAGGGGTGCCACAACGAGTAAATTAATTAGCCACGCGCCCGAATCAAGGAAACAATAACCGCAAACAGAGGGCTGCGGTCGCAACATTTGTGTCAATACCTTCAACCCTTATATTGTCAACGGGATGAAATTAGACAGCCCTGAACAAGGGATATTGCGCTGGATATTGTAACTGTTATGTAAGTTTGAAGACCGGTAGGTATTTTGAATTGTTAGGAGTTTTGGGCTTTGTTGTTTGAGTACAATGAAATCGTAAAATCCACAACGTTATTAAAGTTATAAAAGGTTAGCTCTGGCATATTCAGTTGTAACTACTTATTAATTAATATATTGACAGGTCTGTTGAGTTTGACACAAAATATTTGTAACAACAATAATTACCTGCATTGGTTATTATTTTTAGTGCCTTACCGCACCTGGCCGCTCGCCTTTTTTGTACTGTGTCAGAAATAATCTGTGAGAACGTTTAGATTATTTAATGTTTGTTATGACAATGTAAAAACTTTGAACAATTTGTTGTCTGGGTCAAAGTGTGACTCAACCCCGTTTTCCCTATATTTTTCTAAATGTAATAGCCAATCTTATTTCCAAATGTCCTTAGCGAAGGACCACGGCTGTACCCTACGCGTTCTGTAAATTTTTCAAACATGTTCACATTATGGCCAGGATTACAGTTAATTCGGCGTGTCGACTTTAACGCGGTCTTGTATTGGGCCCATATGGCGTATTTCTCCCCGATCTCCCCTGCGCCATAGACTCATATTATTGGCGGATTAATTATTAATCCCTTACTGTATCGAAAATAAATCAACGGTGATTGGTTACATCGAGTAGATTTTGGAAATTAATGGTTAGTTTTTGCTGCAAAACTGCAAAAATACTTTTTAGGAACAAGATTTTTTTTTTATTACTGATGGGCCCACTCTTGACCTCGATCTCGCCTGATGGTAAGCGATAGATGAGGTCTAAGATGGGACGAGCGAGCCCAGAAGATGCCTATTTACTCGTGCTTTAAAGGCTGAAAGGTCATAAGTGGCAGGGAACACAGAAGCCGGCAGAGAATTCCACATTTTGGCTGTGCGCACAATAAATGTGGAGGAGTAGCGCTTGGTACGACAAGACGGTATATAATACAAGGTATATAGACGGTATAGATTAAACTTGGATTAGAGACTTGAATTATCCTACGGACGAAGTTGAATAAAAATGTATGTATCTAAAAAACTTTTTACCAAAAAATTAAACCGACTCCCAAAAAACACTGCAAAGTGAAAAATAACTTTAATTTCGGTAGTCGGTGTCTTTAGTTTTGTATTTTCGTTTTTGGCACCGACTTCCGAAATTAAAGTTATTTTTCACTTTGCAGTGTTTTTTGGGAGTCGGTTTAATTTTTTGGTAAAAAGTTTTTATTTCACTCTTTTTAGTTGGTCTATTTTTAATTTACCTAGTTACAAGAGCCTAAATGTCAACTACTTATAACCTTTTACAAAATATTGCTTTCCCCAATGCTGGGCCGTTAATTGTTGAGGAGTTCTCCTGGTACTTCACCATCAGCTCTACATCACCATATGCATTGTGACGAGCATAAAGTGCTTAACATCCGTATTCAAGTAATCGAATCGCAATCCACTCAATACTTATTATTGAGTAGTTTCGGCGGCCATCTGTGGTCTTCATCATCAGTTCCACTTCCTCAAATGGTACTTTTTGAGAGCAACTGCACAAGTTACTACCAGAAATACCCAAAACGCCATAGGTGTGCCTATAATATTTGAAGAGTTCCCTCGATTTCTCCAGGATCCCATCATCAGATCTTGACGTTTATGAAAATGGGACCAATTTCAAAGTATACCCTTTCAATCAAAAAAAGAATTTTCCAAATTGGTTCAGCCGTCTCCGAGTAATCGATGATCATACATTAAAAAAAATATATATATATATACGCGTCGAATTGATAACCTCCTCTTTTTGTCGTCGTTTGAAAATGGGATAGTCCTATAGTTCCATAAATTTCTTAGCAAGTAAAGCACTTAGAATAAATACCCTTTATCTTAATCCTATAATAATATTAATATCAGAGGAGTCAGTGTCTTTAGTGGTAAGTAAGATATTTTTTTTTCTGTTGATAGGTTCGCGTTTTTCAACCATCTTTACTGATAGTAATCCATTATGTGGTTGCAAATGATGCACGCTTACCTAGAAGTACCCCAGCCTATAGGTCCAGACTTCCAGGATATAGCTATCAGGAAACACAGACTCCGGCAGAGACTTCCACTCCTTAGCTATACAACGTGTAATTTAAAGGGTATATACATACCAAGTGCATGGCTTCTTTGGATGATAACAAACGATATGGCAAGGGTTTTGTAGTCCTAAGTCTACGTGTGTAGAACTTATTACAAATTCTAATACACAATACCAGAGACCGAATTTTTCAAATTAAGAAGAACGAAAAGAATTATCGTGTGCAAGTGACGTGGAAAGTTATTGACCCTCGTAGTGCTGTGACACGTTTGTTATGATTGGTATTCAAGAAATATATGAAACCAAAAATTTGGTATCAATTCTTTGAGTCAGTTATTTTGTGCTGAAACTGTGCATAGAGACTCCATAGCCATACCAATACCAAATGTTGTCTTCAGCCCTTTTGGATAGATATGGGGTTTCCGTTACACGTTGTATAAATATAATTATATTTTAATACTTTCGATGTTATACATATTTATCCCATTTCCATTGTTTCATAATTGATTTTATATCAATAAACCTTTCCCTACTACTCTACGGTTCAGAGAGTCACGACACACAAATTCAAGAGCGCAAACTGCTTTCCTACCATTTTATATCATTGACTTCACCAACCTTTATCTGCTTGCAATAAGGTCTAATTTACAACTTTACAAGTCCGGTATAAAGTTGTTTAAGCTCAGCAGTTTTTGAATACGTCACTTGACTGATGTTTTGCTGACTACGTTATAGTGAACTGAAAGGGTAGGTAGGTATGTGCTTTTTAAACACTAGAAGGTTTGCTTCAGCGAACTTTGGTTCTGGTTGGACCATTCTTAGGTTGAAATTGTTGTTGGCACAATACTATGAGGATCAATGAATAAAATGAGGTGATATTAATATGTCTAAATAAATAAATAAAATTCTTTTATTTCAGACGGAATCCATTTGGCTAGTAGGTACACAAACAATTTATAAAACTAATGTTAGTACTTAGCACGTTCGCTGACAGTGAGCACTTACCCTGACACCTTATTACGACAGTAGAATTTTCCACGACGTACTCTTAAAAATAAGTGGCCCGTCCCTCGACGTACTGTCATAACGCACTATTTTAATTTCCCGCCTAACGACGTACTGTCAGCGAACGTGTTAAAACTACCACAAACACAAAAACAACTAATTACGCTAGTTTACAAACATTTCTTTTGAGTTAGTCCTATTAACAATACTACCTATTCTTGAAGATTTTCGGTGTCGTGAATTAAAATCAGACGTCAAAACTTTTCTAACACGTCAGGTTTTTGAGCAAAAAGTACCAAAATCTTGATTTTTCAGATATCACAGCACCATGTAAAATATTATCACGAAATACTTGTCATGGTATCTAAAAGTACTACTATGCATTACAAACATTATATAAAAAGCTAAATTACCGGATTTACATTTTGTATTTTGTAACGGTTATCAATAACAGTTTATTTTTCCCAAGTAAATTTTTGATAGAATTTGGTAGCAAATATTTAATACTCGATTATTAAAACTATGGTATAACAGTGCTTTGAAACTGGAGAGCTCGCTACTTTGAGCAAAGATATCTAGATAGCCTGATGTGTTGGAATTTTTGTAACATCAGAATTCAATTCAGCACATCTAAAACTCTCTAAAAACAATAATATAATGACAGTGACAAAAACCTTGAAAACTAGTGATATTGAACGCCACAGTGGCATGTAGGCGTATCTAATGTCCATACCGGGGCTGTCCCACCTATCCGCTAGTGTTCAGGATGCTAAGAAGAGCATAATTACTAAGAATCGAGAATCAATCAAAAGGATTTTATTACACACTAGCGTCTACCCACTTTTGCGAGAAAAGATTTTTTTACCAAAAATGCTTTTGCCGGTATATATTGCCGAGGTCTAATGCGGCTTTCTACTGGTGAAAAAATTTCTGAAATTGTTTGTGATCAGATCCAGAGATTACTTCCTAAAGACTTACAAACTTTAAGTCTTTATAATATTAGCACAGTTCAAATTAGTAGTTTATGTTTTGTCCTCAACAAGTATGCAAGGCGATATTTTGCAACTATTCCTTAAAAAATGATCTGAGCAGGAGCCAGGGTTGCGGGAATTTCCAACGATACCGCGGCCCCGGAAAGCAAGTTTAACTGAAGAAATAAGGTGGAGTTTTACTTACTAGAAGTTTGACACGTCCTTCTTCTGCTACACCTGGTAAAGGAAGAATCATTTAATGATTATCACTCCGCAAAAAAGGACGTGGACTGCATAAAATCCTGTTATAGATAAAACCTTTAAGTCTGTACTTCCATACTTTGTCATATTCTCGTTTTCATAATAACACAGAAATCAGATGGCATGAATCGTGACATTTATTGGTTCCTAATGTAAATAATGAAACCAGTTGCTTCATATCTACGCAGTAAATATTCATAATAAACACAGTAGAGTTGCCCCACAATAAATAACGAATTATAACTTATTCAACGGCATAACTGCACGTGTTCCTATCACTACAATTAAATAAATAACGTCTTATAAGGTAACGCGATAGAAGTAGAAACGTTATTTTATCATATAGATAAAGATACTAGTCTGTAGTTTGATGTAAACACTCGATCTATTAAGAAATGTGGGACTTGGAAATAGACGAGGAAAAACCAGTGACTTGCTCGTTTAATTACGTCATAATTTTAGTAAACGGAAAATAACATAGAAGTACATTTTAAAGCTAACATGATTACTAACAGTATCATTAGAATTTAAAACGGGATATTGATCATAGCGCTTGCAACAGTGCCGAAATATCGGAAACTCGTAATAATAAATTTATTTATTAAAAAAAAACACAATACAAGCTCACAGATATGGATACAAAATTTCAGACAAACAAAAAAGAAAAAAATAAGAAATTAACTGATAAATAAAAAGTAACTGAATGTCATCGCTACATAACTAATTATACATACTTACTTTATAAAAAAAGTATACATGTCAAGTTAGAACAAAGTACGCATGGTAAATAATAATAATAATAAGTTTATGTAATAATATCCCGTTTTAATTTCTAATGATATAGAAATAAATGTTCAAAGGTAACTAAACATTCGCGCAAACACTCTTCAATATTCAAATACGCAGTAAATATTGACGCATCCCACACAAAACCACTGACTCCGCAAAAGTTACAATGCACCAATTTGTTTACACTACAAACTAGTTATCCGTCTCTATTGTTGATTTAAAAAATATATTTTACCCTCCACTGTAAAAGGGTGAAATTAAACTGGTGCACGGTTTTTTAAGAACCACAGTATAAAAAATTTGGTAATATTTTCTTAAGAGTTTTTGCAGTATGCTATGGGTTTGTTGGGGTCTGCTGTTAGGCTGCGGTGTCATATGGGGTCGCTCGGAGACAAGCGTGACAAAATTGTGCATGGGGTATGCGGTGATGCAACCCTTCAGCTTTGCACCGCGGTCTGCGGCTGCTGAGGGATGTTGTGTAAGAGGAGTAAGTAGTGTTGATACTTTATTGTTGGCTTTCAAGATTGCCTATTATGGTAGGTACCTTGGTGATAAGATAAGACTTTTTTATTGGCTTGCGTGTGACTACGATGTCACCTGATGGTAAGCGACGATGTGGTCGAAGATGAAGCATGCTTACCTAGAAGTAACCTATTCACTCTTGACTTAAAGGCACTATTCATTATGTTTAAAAATGTACATAATTAATAGTGTCTATTGCTCAGTGCTCCTAAAATTGGCTGACCTAATTTTCTGTTCTTTTTAATTTTATAGGTATGACAAAATGGCATTGATAATTCTTTGAGTAAATATAATCAATGATTCTGAAGGCCCGACAACTAGGTTTATCGAACTTGTACTTACTAATACAAAAGACATCATATCACTTATTATTTTACAATAACCTTTAAATTTTCAAAATTTATCGTAGTAAAACCTACATAAAACAACAAAACGTACTGACATTTGTCCAAGTATCAATCGTCTCGGTCGCGCTACACGCAACCCCACGTGGAAGCGTGAAATTCGTACAATAAATGCCTTTGTATTGCGTCGCGCTCGGCACCCTGTTGACTTTTGGACACGCCGATACCGCTGTCACTATCAATATACCGGCAAAAAAACTAAACTAAGTACTGAAAAACCTCACTCCAAAAAATACGAAATAAGAAAATATTCTCATATAAAACTGTTTAGCACAAACAATTATGTAAACACAATATAAAAGATGTTTATCATCTACTATTAAATAAAAATACGCGTAAAATATATATTCTGAGACCAGTCTTTACAGGGGGTATCGTGTTACCCAGGTTGTGGAGAAAGGGAGTCGCTCCATATAAAAATACTAGTGCGGATATAGCTGACTGCATCCGCTTAGACTGCGGACTGCTTAGACGCTTAGAATGGAAAAAGTCTAAGCAGATATCATCGACTGCCATCAATGCTATTCTTTTTATGAATAAGTCCAAACCATCATCCCACTACTGCCAACATCACAATGTTTATCTATACAACGTGTAACGGAAACCCCATATCAATTCAAAAGGGCTGTAGACAACATCTGATATGGAGTCGCTATGCCCAGTTTCAGCACAAAATAAGTGACTCAAAGAATTGAAACGAAATTATCGGTTTCATGTTTCTTGAATATCAATCATAACAAACGTGTCACAGCATTACGAGGGTCAATAACTTTCCACGTCACTTGCCTATAACACGATAATTCTATTCAATCTTCTTAATTTGAAAAATTCAGTCTCTGGTATCAATGTATTGAAATTTCTAATTAGTTCCACACATGAAGACATATGATTACCAAACCCTTGTCATATTGTTTGTTATCATCCAAAGAAGCCGTGCACTTGGTATATTTATACCCTTTAAATTACACGTTGTATACATATAATAAAACAATAAAAAAGTGTGTTTGTACATTTAAATTTTATACAAAAATAACTGTTAAGTTACCGTTTAACACAGCAAAAGAAAGGGTTCCATAGTAACTACGCCAAATAACTTTATTTTTCATAGTATTTGTATTAATTACAAAGTTATATTTACGGTTTTAGAAAATATGCTGTATCTCAAAAACTACAGACCCGATCTCGTTCAAACTAATTTTTGTTGAAAGTTTACATTAAGATCTACAGCATATATTTTTTTAGACTTTTCCCTTCATTATTATAGAAGTTAGAGGGGGGGGGGACTTCGTGAAAAAGTAGTTTTAGAAACCTCAATGTCATTTTTAAAGACCTTTCTATAGATACCACACACGTATAGGTTTCATGACAAAAAAATATTTTCAACTTCAGTTCCATGTATGAGGAGACCCCCTTAATTTTAATTTTTTTTCTTAAAATCGGAAAGCGGTTCACAGAATACATCTATGTACCAAGTTTCATGTGTATAGTCCTAATAGCTTCGGAATAAAATGGCTGTGACATACGGACGAACGGACAGACAGACAGACAGACATGACGAAACTATAAGGGTTCCGTTTTTTGCCATTCGGCTACGGAACTCTAAGTCTGTCTGTCTGTTTGTACACACTAATCTTCCTCACCTACTGGATGGATTTTGATAAAATTTGGTAAGTAGATAGTTGACATCCCGGAATAGCACATAGGCTAGGCTTTTTATCCCGGAATTCCCACGGGATCGGGATTTACGCGGGAAATCCTCCCAAGCGAACAAAGTTGCGTGCAGCAGCTGGCCTACAATACACGTAATTCCAACAAGCTAGACTTACTGCGCATGATTGTTATTTAATACATAAATCTATATCCAGGAACTAGTCACATAGTCGTCTTAATGAGGAGTCTACAAACAAGAAGGTAGCACTACATAGCCCTTATTGCACTTATTTGTCGATATCTTAATGAGCCATATTACTTATTGCTTGAGATTTAACTGTAAAATATTATTGCGTAGAAACCCGTCTAATGGCTATGAATTATATTGTTATTGTGTTAAGTATGAATAATTAGTTGCACTTTATGGTAAACTGTTGATGCCTGCTCATATTTTCGTGTGGCTGAGTTCTGTTTTATGTTTGTGTTATAGCTGATTGGAATAGTTTAAAATAATTTATTTATAACAAAATCCACAGCTCTTAAAACAATGTTTTGTAGTAACTTATATCTAATCTTACAGCCAATTACGGATTTACAATTTATTCACTAGTGACAAACATGTAGATTTTTTTTTAATTAGTGTTATTATACAGTATTAAGAAGTGTGCATGGGGAGTATTAAATGAATGTGTGTGTGAGTGTGTATGTGGTGTATGGTGAATGCCTGTAGTGTACCATACTTAATCTCATACTATTTTACATCTCTTAGGATCTGATTAGGTAAATCGACATGTACAGAGGATAAAAGTAGCTTCCTAGACATACCTTTTTTGGAGTTAAATATATCCAGATGGGAGAAGTTTCTGTTAAAAGTTCTTAGTATTCTACTAATAACTAAATTCTGAGCGAAGTTTGTACTAGCATGTGGTACATCGAAAAGCTATTCCAAAATCTATATCGAAAAGTTATTTCCAATTTCGATTCGTGGATTAAAAATAACAGCCACACGGATCAATCCTCGAGGTTAAGTAACGCATGCCAAGGTTGCTTTGATGATGGGTGATCATTTCATCAAGATTCATCCATACCTCGGAAAGCACGACAAATCGTTGGTCTTGGCTATCATTATTACATCTTTACCAGTCGTTACTGGTACTCAGAAGCTATAAAAAAAAATCAGTTCACATAATCGCACTCTTAGAATGAAAGTGACCTAACTCTAAATTCGTGTAATTTCAGATATTGATGTAAACTGGCCTGAAACATTACTCTGAATTGCCGTGGAAACAGGAATCTGAATTACGAGTTATAAAGAGACAGCTTATACATTTGCCGCTTGAGATACATATATGAATATAACTAGCTTGTGCCAGCGGCTTCGCCCGCGTGGGAAGTTTTTCCCGTGTAAATCCCGATCTCGTGGGGATTTCGCAAAATTCTTTCTTAGGGGATGCCTACGTCATGACATCTACCTGCATGCCAAATTTCAGCCCGATCCGTCCAGTGGTTTGGGCTGTGCGTTGATAGATCACTATGTCAGTCAGTCATTCAGTCACCTTTGAGTTATATACAATGCTGCTTTATTCTGCTCAAATCCAAAAAATACTAGTTTTTGAGTTAAGTCCCTTTCATTCTGAGAGTGCGATATATAGTTATCATCACATTAAGTTTGGACCGCGACATAGTTCCAAACATCTTGTATCGATAATGACGCTCACTTAACTTACCAGTTCATGTGACAACTCGATTGATTTTATCAAACGCGCCTTTATATAGAAACCCGCCGGCAGGTGCAGGGTTCGGTGTCCGACTCAGTATTATCGTTAGGTAATTGAGCGAGGGATAATAAGCCAGTTATTACGGCGAGTTAATTAAATTTTTCGATTGCAAAATGTATTGGCTTCTATATTTATATCTTGTATGTTGCTTTAATGGTTTCGGCAACTGTTTGTAAACATACGTAGGAATTTAGTTCTTATTTCGTTTCTTGATGTAGTTTTTTAACCGACTTCAAAGTTACCTCATAACTCAGAGATAGCTGTACCGATTTGGAAAATTCTTTTTTTGTTTGAAATGGTATACTTTCTAACTAGAAACACCAACTGGTTACATTGTCGTCACGTTTGGATCTGACGATGGAATCATGGAGAAATCGAGGGAACTCTTCAGATATTATAGGCACACCTATAGCGTTTTGGGTATTTCTTATAATAACTTGTGCAGTTGCTCTCGATAAGCACCATTTGAGGAAGTGGAACTGATGATGAAGACCCCAGATGGCCACCGAAACTACTCAATAATAAGTATTTCGTGGATTGCGATTAGATTAATTGAATATGGATGTTAAGCACTTTATGCTCGTCACAATGCATATGGTGAAGTAGAATTGATGGTGATGTACCAGGAGAACTCCACAAAAATTAACGGCTCCGCACCAGGAAAAGCAATATTTTGCAAAGAGTGATAAGTAGTTGAAATTTTGGCTTTGGTAACTAGATAAATTACAAACCAACCCACTAAAAAGCGTGAAAGAAACTTTTTAGCAAAAAATAGAACCGACTTCCATATCAAAACACTACAAAGCCAAAAATAACTTTAATTTCGGGCTTTGTAGTGTTTTGATATTGAAGTCGGTTCTATTTTTTGCTAAAAGCTTTTTTTATTACTTTGGTTTTTAATACCAATTGAAATTAATTACTTATATTTTTCAACTACAACTACTCACCTAACAAGGAGAAGCGGGTTGCTACTATATTTTTATTTAGGTTGAGTGTAAGTACTATTGACCTCGGTCACGCCTGATGGTAAAAACAAGCACTATAAAACTGTTGCACAATACTTTTTCATTAGTTATTGGGCAATTACAACAGAATAAAGTTACCTAAGTGACTAAAAATTCGATTAAAATTAGATTTTATGAAATTAAGTTTTATTTATAATACATAGTAATAGGATCCTGTCCTAGCATTCTAATAGTGCCGACTGGCATACCACGATAGTTAGTAATAATAGGCTAATTACCTATTATTACGCGCAAGAATTTATGTGAAAATGAGTGTAAATATACTACCAAATATTTACATAAATATATAATTAGATAAAACTTATACCTACCAACTCACACTTGGCTAGTTTTTTGGAAAAAAAATGCTAAAGAGAAAGGTAGATGAATTTTTAATCGTTCTGATTTTTTCATAAAACTAACCTCATATTTTGAAAATTGAAACTTACTTCTACAGAGCATGGGTATCCTATAGGTAGTCAGTGAGAGCGTAGTTCAGTTAGTTTGGATAAAACTAGTAACTCATAAAGTACAATACGCATACACCTTACCTATGTAGAGATGTACACAGTATAGAAGTTTGAGTCAAAAGAAACGAACAAACAAGTTGTAAAATGTACCGTTTATTTCTTAATTTGATCCGTTGAGCTCCGAGTGACAAACGGCTGGTGTTGCGAGTCTCAATAATTCTCGCAGCGCCGCTCTCACAGTCGCAGAATTCAGTCGTGATTAATCAACGCTGGCAACACTTCATCGCGCGATTATAAGCTTTTAAATATAGGCGGGGGTGCGCTGGGCCCTATATAAATTAGCTAGCGATGAAAACACGATGCTGTAGTGATGGGAAAGGGTTGTATTGGCCTTTTGTCGATCGTCTCCTGTAACAGGATCCCTAAAGGAACAGCATGTCTGTTAGAGTTTTTTTTTTCGGGTAGAAAGTTTTGAGATGACTCCCAGAGATTAGTGGCCCAGTGGTTTTAGGCGTGGCTTACGGGTTTGTGGGTCGTGGGTTCAATCCCACGCAGGCCTATTAATTTGTGTCATTTTCATTTTATTATTACTGATGAGCCCGCTCTTGACCTCGATCACGCCTAATGGTAAGCGATAAATGAGGTCTAAGATGGAACGAGCGAGCACAGAAGATGCCTGTTCACTCTTGCTTTAAAGGTAGACGGGTCATATGTGGAAGGAAACACAGAAGGCGGCAATATTACTAATGTTCTTGAAACTGTGAAGTAAAACATCGTGAGAACACGGAAATGTATTATGATCGAAAAATCTGAAGACATGCTGCATCCACCAATCCGCGCTAGCCCCGCGGTGGTTAATTACCAGAGGTCGGAATTAGGTTATTTATGTACTTGCATCAAAATGTTGATATTAATATGGATCTTCCCGGGATTTCTAATAAACAATCCTGTGTGACCAACAATATTACAAATTAAGTTATGCGTTAAGCGGGCTTTTCACTAGCCTTTCCACTTTGTTTTTTTTTTGTTCTCACAAGCTATGCCGTGCGAACTACAAATTTTGCAACTTCGGACATCCAATATCATTGATGTAAAATTGGCAACGTCACGCGTGCAGTGGTTTAAATTATGTGAAAGTAAATAACTTTTTATTTAATAAATCACGGGATTTTTCTGCTCTTCAAAATTAATCCCGGGATTTGGGGCATATCCACTTTATTCTTTCGTTGTATGAAATCAGTGTAAGTACATAAATAACTCTACCTAATTCCGACCTCTGTTAATTACGGCCCATTCCATATTCTAGAGAGAAAACCTGAGTCTCAGCAGTAGAAACGTTACGTTACAGGTCGATTATGTTCCCCCCTCCTTTTTGTTTTCGTGTGGGAAAATCATTAAATGACTCCTCTCGCTAGTGGAGCGGAAGGGAGTGTCAGAATTCGACTGATTAAAAACTCACCATGTTCAACTGAATGAACAAGGATCTTGCGTTCCGTGGCCGCGGTTCCTCGTTAGAACTTTCTCGTTACTCACTTCATAAGATAAACAAAATTACTTCTTCTTCTTTTTATGCCAAACATCAATATGAATCTTGATCTACATATCGTGGTTATAGTCAGCGTCAAACGCATGTAGCCAAATCACCGACAAACGTATGTCCCATCACTACTAACCCTTTCCCCGTCCACTGGCTGCAGCCCGGGGCGCAACGAAACAGTTAACTAAATTAAAGTGAGTGTGAAGACCGCTGCAGGGTTAACTATTCCATTTCGTTTATTGCGCACAGCTCTGTTAACCCTTCAACCCGTTAATAAAGATATAGAGGCCTATTAACTGGGACTTAAGTTTACTTTTATAATCGTCCTTAATTCCTCATAGTTTCTTTAATATCCGAAAGTTATAACGAGTTCGGATATTTATGCGGATCTTAGGAGTTTTCAACAAAGCGTATAAATCATGATTCATGTAATATATTGTTACTGATTGTGGTAGTAAACTGATAGGGTATGTTATTAGCGCGGAATAGTTTGTGCATAATTATCAAACATTATCAAAGAAGCATCAAGCATCTAAACAACAAGGTACATCTTTTCATTTAAGCAAAAAGTACTAGATATGTGTTTGATTTTTGATAAAAATAATAGATGCCTGGATTGCCCGGAGTTGGTCGAACAGATAATGTTTAACACCCCCGTAAGGCGCACACGTCACACGCCAATGTTGCATGTACTTCGGCACTCGTCTAATTACGCTAAGAATTGTGTACTGACAATTAATTTCGCACAAGCAAATTTATTTAACTGCACGAAACCTAAATTCAAAGCACTCATTATAAAAAACTTAAATAAAGACTAATTAACAAAAAAACCTAAATTTTCTATAATATTATTATGTTGTAAGTTATGCAATCCTATTGTTATTAAGTCCATTTGTAAGTTCTTGATACATAAACAGGAAAACCTATTATTATCCATACAAAACTGTAACAAAAAATATTTATTTATTGTATCACCATTGGTTTTTACTACTTTTACTACGCAACTGACAAGTGACAAATGACCGGAAAGTTTCCAGAGCACAAGATGTTACACTTTATGCAATTACCCAGATAATTACGAGTAAAACATAAGAGGGAGTGTGTTTCACTAACAAAAAGGTATTAAGCAGCTGAAGTCGTAACTTCTGCGGGTACTCAACAACCTTTTATAACGTATAAATCTATGCAGGCTAAGAGTCCTTCGGTAATTATTGATAGTTAAACGATCCAGCTTTATTATTCACGTGCTTATTTTAGTACAAGTTATTATATGCAGGCATGGACAGGCTAAACTCAAACGCATAATCATGAAATCAACAAACGAACTACCCTTAACCCTTTCAAACCTCTATGTTTTATGTATCAGTATCAAAATATCTAAAATGACACGCGGCTGAAAGCTTCATCGGAATTGTTAATGTCAACACGGTTGGATCTGCGGATATTTTGTTTTCGGTGCCCATCACTACGAGCCGCAGTTCTCATACCTCGCCATGATATCCGCACTGTCGGATATCGTGACTAAAGTGACACGCAACGACATCCGATAATGGATTTTGTTTTAATCGGTCATTTATTTACATAAATACATAAAACAGTCATTTATGGAATGGATCGTGTCACATTGGCATACCGAGTCTAGCCGGCTATAGTGCTAGAAATCGACGGAAACGTTTCAACCAATAGTCTGGCGTCCAATTGATTCAAAAATATGCATCTGCTTCCAATCCAGAAATAGTCCGTCCAACTGTAGAAATTAATTAGATACAGAATTAAAATGTTCGAACATGTTTTTTTACGGCCCTATACTTAACGACATTTTCGTCATAATCATCAATAACCTTAATCAGTAGCTAATACAATCTGGTCCAGCGTGGGTAGAGATGACTATAAAACGGTACTTATGGGAGAGGCACCAGTCACCTACATTATTAGAAGTGCGGCGGTACGTTTGCGCAGGAGGAGATCTAGCGGTCACACACGTTGACCCCCAAAGGGTTAAGTGGTTGTCGCCACTAAATCCGTTTATTATTTGTTTTCTATTAACCCCATGATAAGACGAGGGTATAAAATTTTATTACAACTGTAATGTGTAAGGTAATGCCGGTATGCGGCAGTGTTTCTGTCGTTGACGCCATAAAGAGTATTTTGCTAAATGGTCAGAAAATATTTATCACTAAGGATAATATTACTTTCCGATAGAAAACTTTCTGATGTTAATACAAAGTTTTAAGTTGTATTCTGAAGGTGATTTCCAAATCCATCGTGATACTCATTGTAGCTGGAAGCTCTTTATCTCTCTTTTTCAGAACTTTTTTTAATGTTGCCAGTAAATTTTACCTATGTTATACAATATCTATGTACAGAAATAAACTTTATGTTGCCTTCCATATGATAACGTGCCCAAGCAATTAGTTAAAGATATATTCAAAAATTAATTGATTATGGAGTAGTAGAAACTAGGAAGAAAATTTAAAAGAGGAAGAAAATAACTTCATTTTGTTTCTGAACAATCACGTACATATTACTGATTATCATCATCATGTCATCATGTGGGAGTCGGCTTTGAGTCTAACCAGGATTCAGCTCAGTAGGTATTAGTAATTTAGATGAAGCGATTGCTTATCTGTTCTGGACATCCCAGTAGCTGGGTAATATATAATGATACCCGTTACCCGCATGACTGCTGTCAGAATTTCTGGCTTCTGCATACCTGTGACAACTATCAAAGATATATCTTCAAATGACAACTGAGACAAACGAAATACATCGGCAACCGTTAATCTTGAAGTTTAACCGATGCCATTGTTTTCTTAGCCACGCCCGCGACTTCGCGTAGATTTCGAAATATTTAATTAATTAATTTATATTATAACGACTTACAAAAACCAATTACAATAACATAATACAAAAATACTACACAAAAACAAAAATAAAATCCATACTTCCATACTATACTAATCACAGAAATCAAAAATACAGGAGAAGTGGTAAGGGGGCGTATCGGTGTCCGCGCGACATGGCCACAGGGCTCATGTCACAGGCAAATGGCCGTCTCCGCGAACTAGTGCGCTTTCGACGGCGATCGTGATAACATATATGAATGCCGAGTCGTTCTGTGGTATCTTGTAAAAACCGAAGCCAAAATCAAATCTATGTGAATCATGGAATCACTTACCATATGTAAGTACAAGTATTTTACAATATTTGTCTTTAAAATCATGAAAAACAATAAATCGTAAAATATTTCTTGGTTTTACTATGTTATTTTTGTTTTCAAATATCAGAGCGACTGTACTCCTTTTGCTATAAATACATTGCTCCTTAACCACTACCTGAGTTCGTCACTAAGTAACTGGACAAGCAATGTAAACATAACATACGAAACTGTATTACGCGGATTCATCGCGTAGTGAGGCCGCCACTTCTTGCGACGAATTAGTGATGTGCTTGTGCAGATCCACTAACGTAGGCTATCGACAGCAATGTCGATTGACGAATGAAATATTGCTATAATAGTTTAGGGGTTTTTCAACCGACGACAAAAAAAAGAGGAGGTTATCAATTCGACGCGTATATTATTATTTTTTTTATGTATGATCACCGATTACTCGGAGACGGCTGAACCGATTTGGAAAATTCTTTTTTTGTTTGAAAGGGTATACTTTGAAATTGGTCCCATTGTCACTAAGCCAGGATCTGATGATGGGATCCTGGAGAAATCGAGGGAACTCTTCAAATATTATAGGCACACCTATAGTGATTTGAGTATTTTTTATAGTAACTTGTGTAGTTGCATTCGAAAAGCACCATTTGTGAAGTGGACCTGATGATGAAGACCACAGATGGCCACTGGAACTACTCAATATATAAGTATTTCATGTGTTCCGCTTCGATTACTTGAATGTGGTTATTAAGCACAATATGCTCGTCACAATGCATATGGTGAAGTGAAGCTGATAGTGAACTACCAGGAGAACTCCTCAACAAATAACAGCCCAACATTGGGAAAAGCAATATTTTGTAAATGAATATAAGTAGTTGACATTTAGGCTCTTGTAACTAGGTAAATTAAAAATCGACCAACTAAAAAGAGTGAAATAAAAACTTTTTACCAAAAAATTAAACCGACTCCCAAAAAACACTGCAAAGTGAAAAATAACTTTAATTTCGGAAGTCGGTGCCAAAAACGAAAATACAAAACTAAAGACACCGACTACCGAAATGAAAGTTATTTTTCACTTTGCAGTGTTATTTGGGAGTCTGTTTAATTTTTTGGTAAAAAGTTTTTTATAACATACGGAAACCTCTAAGAAAATATGTTTAACTTTTATTTTACATGAGATGACAGAAATAAAAATACGTTGAAAAGTCAAGTGTACAAAAAAGTAAAAAAAAATAAACAATTTATTTTACGCCCGCAGCATGCGTGGAGTTCCGACGTCGCCGTCGCTACAATAGTTTATTTTTCAATCTGTCAACCGTTTTAGCCTGGTTGGAAGATCGATGTAAATAATGTTTTTTTACTTATTTTGATTTTTTTACAGAGTAGTAGAGAAATGCGTAACCAATATTCGTAAAGTAAGTTACTTTAATTTTAGGTTAATAATCGGTGGTGTTTTTCGGTTTAGAATTATCGTATGTTATGCCTTATCCTCATGCTGTTTCTTTATTTTTTATGGTTTTTGTATTTTGCTTCCGTTGAAGCTTCGAATGCGTTATAATAATCGGCATGGTTCAGATAATGTATTTGTGAATTGAGCTTAAAATAAGTCAATATATTCATGCTATTTATTTGTTATGCATGGATGTGTGTTTGTTTTCATATATTTAACAATTTCTCTACTAACTAGGATTTTTCTTATAACAAAAACCTATTATAACCTACTAAACTATTACCTGCGGGGTAATTGCGTAACACACTTACAGTAGGAATCGGTTTCATTATGCTAAATTAACAACACTCACTGCGGTATTTACGTTGTTGAGCAGACCAATATTTCGAACATATGAAGCAATGCATTAGCAATATACGTCAAAATCATTCAGATCTTGATTTATAGTGTGTTACGTAATTATTGCGATATTATATGGTGACGTTTAGAAGTAGCTTAGGATGTATGTAAATGATAAATAAGTGCTTTTCGTACTTTTCAGTTTCCCAAAAGATGGTAACATAAAAAAGGAATGGATTGATGCCACAGGCATGCCACCTAACTGGTACCCTACACAAAATAGCACCATATGCTCGGTTCACTTCAACGCAGAAATATTCTAGTCTCTAAAGAAAAGTCGCAGGATTTTTGAATGGAAAATTCCAAAATTAAGAGTACAACTGATTTTTGCAGAAGTGGGTTGAATTTTATTTTATTACTGAAAGCTATTCTCATGATTTAGGGTATTCATAAAATCAGTCATTCAACTTTTCAGGATTCTATATAACCTATACGGCTGGTATGTTCCGATCAAGAGCGTAATGTAAGTTAACATCAACTTCTATTTGACCTATCACTATGATAATTAAATATTAAGATATAAGTCGAAAGCGCCAGGGTAGCCCTTAATACTTAGTAGGTAGTACTTAATAATAATTATGTAATGTTATGTTCTTAATAATATGTTTATTGTTATTGTAATATTTTCTGGACATGCCATTTTTTATTTGGTTCATTTTCAGGTGCCCAAAAAAAATTGTACAATAATAAATGGAAGAATCGATAACTTTCCGATTTAGTCAATCACTAGCGTATATGTAAAATAAATTGCTTTTGCACAGCACAACGATAGCGACCGATGTTTTTGTGTGGGTAAGTTCTACGGTGCATGGTAAATACACGCTGTGTTTGACGGAATAAGGTTTATTATTGATTGTATAGTACGTTCTGATTCAAGAAATGCGGGTGTGTGTGCGAGTGCGTATCTATTGATTTTATTAAACTGCATGTGTAGTTGTTGCCCCGCCCAGCGCCTAACTGGAGACACACGGTTCCCATATAATTTCGTCTGTTGACCATATCTAGTTATTTATTTTATCTATGATACTAATATTATAAATGCGAAAGTAACTCTGTCTGTCTGTCTTTCTGTCTGCCTGTCTGTCTGTTACCTTTTCACGCCTTAACCGCTGAACCGATTTACATGAAATTTGGCATGGGAATAGTTTAGAACCTTGGGAAGGACATAGGATAGTTTTTATCCCAGAATTCCCACGGGATCGGAATTTGCGCGGGAAAAACCTTCCACGCAAACGAAGTTGCGGGCAAACGCTAGTTATAAATAAAAACAGAAATTACAATTAGAATAAAATATACATGAACAAAACTCGACTTAAACATACAATGTGTACAACATTGAAATAAAAAATTAAGAATAGTAATGATTAAATTATTTGGCTTTCGCATATTTTAAGGCAAACAAACATTACTATATTAAAATCATCTGCAAATATATCACAGTCCGGGCTGGCTTCCATGAGCAGTCAGGATGCGGGGAACCGGAGATGAACCGCGGCCACTAGTGCTATAGCACTCACCCGCGCCTCCGTTTGCGTGGGAGATTTTCCCCACGTACATGCCGATCCCGTGGGATTTCCGTGATAAAAAGCTTATGTGTTATTCCAGAATGGCAACTATCTACTTACCAAATTACCTTGAGATCAGTTCAGTAGTTATTGTGTGAAAGAGCAACAAACATACATACATCTTCACAAACTTTCGCATTTATAATATTAGTACAATTCATCATCATTATAGTAGGATAAAATCCTCAGTAATTGATTCTCTCATTCTTAAATAACGATCACATTCCAACACAATTAGGCAAAATTGTTTTTACTTAAAAAAGAATTAAATACTTAATTTAATTTACTTAGAATAGCGTCAATACTTCAAGTTAACACAACCGACTTCACTTGATAGGTGATGCAAACTTAACATACAAATAGCATTATTGACTCTTAACTTTAGTTCAACTTTGTCCGATGAGTTATCAGTAGATCTAGCGATAGTAATGTATGCCCATATATGGATGTTGCCGGTTAATTGAATGGGGGACTTTAGGTGTCTAATTATTTATTAATTATGGATGTCAAGGTACCTACCTATTTTGTAAGGCATGAAGGCATGGTGGGGTATGGTGGCACTTAACTATGAAATAATAGTCTCTATAACTTATGTTCAGTTTTAATAAACGTCTGAAGTACCGTAAGAAAAGGCACTTACAATCAATTAATTCAATTTTTATTTTATACAAACGTCTACCCGCGGAATTACTTGCGTGAAAAGTAACACTCCTGGTAACACGTCTTCATGATTCTGGCCTCTTAGTTTACTTTCAGAGTTTGTATCGTTTCAAGTATAAATGTATAGATAGGTATTACCTTTCTGCACGTCCTCCATATAATCATTAACTGTGTTAAACTTCGTACTCCTCCGACTGCGTAAATTTCGTAAAAAGGGGTACAAAGCTTTTGATTAACGTAGTAACATTTAAATAAATAAAAATCCTCCACAACAAGAAACACCTTGACACTACACCGTACACTGTACATCCAAAGAGTATAGAGTACCTACATATATGCAGCCCACTTCCAAACGACACGACACAGTGGCTCGTGGCTCATGGCTGCCCCTCCCACTAACACGGCGTTAAGACTTGTTCTTGGTGTCACAGTAGCTGGACTGCTTTGTATGGAACATTGATTGGTTTTGCATGTTTGACTTCTTCCAGTGACCTCGGAAAATTCCAGTTCTTCTTTTAAGCTGAACTTATGAAGCCTTGAAACAAATTCTAAGTTGTGCTTACCAAGGAATAAAGTAAAGTTAGAGAATGTATTAAAATTATTGAAATTTTCCTTTAACTCAACATATCGCGGTAAGTTCATTCTGCGAGATATGATAAATTTTTCGTAGCACAAATATCAGTTTCAAGAATGCAAACGAGTCATTTACCGCTGTGGCTGGAGCGGAAGGGAGTGTCAGACTTCTACTGACTAAAAACCCACCCTGCTCGTTTAGCTGCTCTTGCATTCCGGGGCCGCGGTATGTCGTTAGAACATTTCCGCAGCCCCGAAAACGGGTTACTTACGATGTGTATTTATTGTTTCGAGTTTCGGTTATTTCAGCACTGTTGCAAGCGCCATGATCACGGATGAACTGAAGTAATTGCGGGTGAACGTTGCATGGGTCCTGTTTTAAGTTTTTATGATACTGTTAGTGAGCATGCTAGCTTAAAAACTTATAAGGTATTACACACTAATACTCAGTAGCATCCACTTTATTGTGAGCCATACCCAACATAGTTTATAGGCTAAACAGATGATAGTAAGTCCTAATTTTACTATGGTATGCGTCATTTTTGCCGTTTATCAACGTTTACTTTACACGTCAGACATTGTTTTTGCGTATAAATCTAGCCAACGTTCTATCTATGATGACATTGATTACGGAAATGAACATTTTTATACAAAGGATCTAATTTTAATAAGTCCAGTAGGCAGTAGCCATTTCTAGACTAGTTTGGAAACAGTCAACGTTCCTTTATAACGTTTTTCAACTGCTTAAAACCTGTATAACCGAATATTTCTGGCGTCACCTTCCTGCGACCCACGCAAGGATCACGCGTCGCCTCAGTTTTTTCCCGGTAGTTAAAGGTTAATAGAAAGTTGGTAAAACAATGGTCGGCCACAATGGGCATTGTGTTGTGTGTTGAGTCACGACAGCTGGCCCACGTTGGCCCACGACGCGTTGGTGTCTCTTACTTGTCACTTGTATGTGCTTTTCATTTTTTGAGTGTCAATGTTTTTAAAGGAAATGGAAATATACCGCAAACTTCTATATGTGACAAGACCCAATGTGATTTTCACAAATAATTACCTACAGCTAAAGAGTGAAAGACTTTTGTTATCATAAGTCAAGAGTAAATAGGTTACTTCTAGGTCTCGTGCTGCATCTCCAGCATCTCCAGGCACTTCTTCGCTTACCATCAGGTGAGATGGTAGTCAAACGCGATACCAACAGTAATTTAAAAAAAAATGGCGCCTATTTACCAAAAGTACAGATCTTCAGAAAAGGAATACAAGTGATATTCACACAAGAAGAACATTTATATGAACAATCGTTCATCCATCAAACCACACAGTGCACCAGATAATTTATTGTATAACGTATTGTATATCGTTATAGTAATAACGATAACTAAAATATAATGTGCTATAGCCATAACGAGTACTTCGGTAGCCGTCCATCTATCAATTGTTTATACTATAAAAACGAGCAATTATTCACCGGTGATCAGCTATCGATGATTGGATCGACTTTAGAGGTACTTTACACTGGTGAATCGTAGAAAATTAAGATCAGGTTAATGAGAGAAAAGTTCAATGAGGTGGTTGTAACACTATTTAGTAGGTAATGTCCTTGAAACTAAGTAAAGCAAAATTAAATACATTCTATCTTATACTAGATTTAGTTACACAAGAGTGATGATTATGATTACTACGATAACCCATTCTTGACCTCGATCATGCCTGATAGTGAGTGATGAGGTCTACGATGGAGCGAGCGAGCTCAGAAAACGCCTGTTCACTCTTGCTTTAATAGCTGGCAGGTCATATATGGTAGGAAACTTAGAAGCCGGCAGAGAGTTCCAAACCTTGGATGTGCGCACAATGAATGCGGTGCAGAAGCACTTAAAACGACAAGACCATCGACCTAGTATGGATGGTATTCTTCAGTACGTCTGGTAGACCGATTCAGATAAGAAAGAGTCTCCATTATAAATTTTCTTTTTAGGGTTCCTTAGCCGAATGGCAAAAAACGGAACCCTTATAGTTTCGTCATGTCTGTCTGTCCGTCTGGCCGGTCACAGCCATTTTATTCCGAAACTATTGAGACTATACATGTGAAACTTGGTAGGTAGATGTATTCTGTGAACCGCTTTCTGAATTTAAGAAAAAAAACATAAAAAAATATTTAAATAAAGGGAGGGCCCCCCATACCTACATGGAACTGAAACTTATTTTTTTTTTATTAAACCTATGCGTGTGTGATATTTAATGACAGGTCTTTAAAAATGACATTGAGGTTTCTAAAACCACTTTATCATAAAGTCAATCATTTAAAAGATATACGCTTCCAAAGTGGTAAAATGTGTGTTCCCCCTCTAACTTCTGTAATAATAGAGTGAAAAATGTAAAAAAAAATATATGCTGTAGATCTAAATGTAAACTTTAAAAAAAAATTGGTTTGAACGAGATCGGTTCAGCAGTTTTTGAGATATAGCATATTTCCTAAAAGTTATTTGGCGTAGTTACTACGGAACCCTTCATGGGCGAGTCTGACTCGCACTTAGGAATTTTTTTTCTCACGCGTAATAATCTCAAAATCGTCAGTGTGAAGTCTCCCTAACAGCCGATGAACTGTGTCAGCCATGTTATTTAAAATGAATAGTTAACTGATAGATTGCTCATTGTCCGCTGACCACCGGTGGCTGATCGCTGCGATCTCAACGCTCAGCTGATCAGTGCGCTCATTTGTAACCTTCATGTCAATATCTGATAAGTAGTGTTAATTGACCGCTGGAATAAAAAGTTAATGTAAGTAAGGCCTGGATTAAGTGGAGGTAATAAGGTGTAGACCTGCAATTTGCTACTTGTATTAAGTTTGTATCGTGGCTATACATAGCCAATAATCTACTCTGTTACTCTTCTTTTTTCTAACAAAAAATTGGCCTAGTGCGAGTCAGACTCGCTCATGAAGGGTTCTGTAGTAACTATAATAATATAATATGTATATTTATTTGACAAAAAGCTTTACAAATTTCTTAAAACAAGCTTAATTACATTTTTTACAACTACGCCAAATAACTTTGTTTTTCATTGTGTTTGAATGAATTACAAAGTTATATTTGCGCTTTTATAAAATATGCTGTATCACAAAAACTGCTGACCCGATCTCGTTAAAACCAATTTTGCTTGAAAGTTTACATTATAATCTACATATATATATATATATATATGGAGTGAATAATCTAATATATATATATATATATATATATATATTAGATTTTTCACTCCATTATTATAGAAGTTAGAAGGGGGGACACATTTTTTATCACTTTGGAAGCGTATATCTTTTAAACGATTAACTTTATGAAAAAGTGGTTTTAGAAACCCCAATGTCATTTTTAAATACCTGTCTGTAAATACCACATACAAATAGGTTTCATGAAAAAAATTATTTTCAGTTTTAGTTCCATGATGGGGAGCCCCCTTTATTTTAAATATTTTTAAATTTTTTTCTTAAAATCGGAAAGCGGTTTACAAAATACATCTACCTATCAAGTTTCACATGTATAGTCTTAATAGTTTCGTAATAAATGGCTGTGACATACGGACGGACGGACGGACAGACAGACAGACGGACAAACAGACGGACAGACATGACGAAACTATAAGGGTTCCGTTTTTTGCTATTCGGCTACGGAACCCTAAAAAAGAGAACTAGCAATATGGGTAGAATTAACATTATTAGCAGGCTTCAAAAACCCCTCCAACTAAGCTAACTAAATATGTGTCTTGTGTCTGAAGTGGGTTCACGGCAATAGTGTAATAGGTTCGAACCTGCGACCTCTCGATCACTTAGCCATTAGGTTATTGCCGCTTAAACTGTGTAATGGGAAATTATTATTAATTGTTTATTATTATCTTAGTTATGAAGACTTCTACAAAATTAAAAACATTACCGTGTTTCTGGTACAGTCGGGTAAAAATGTTAATTAAATGTGTCTCATTAAAATAAATGCACTATATGATACTTTAAGACAAGTGCAGCCCTGTGGTTATGGCCTCTACTTACAAGCTGTAGTAGGTGTTTAGTTTGAAACCAGACTGGCGCATTACTTTGGATATTTTATATAAAAAAACATCGTGAGGTGTATTTTATGTCCAAGGACAAAATTTAACGATATGTGACATTCACCAAAATGCTCAGGATCCGCGTGGTAGAGGCCCATTTTAATACATAGAAGGCCTTTATTCCAGCTGTCAGAACATTACAGCCTGAATATTTAACTCACTTAGATAATAAGTTATGTTCCAATGTTCCATTGATTCCAATCCAGCCTGTCCCTAGCTGCACTCTCCCTGCGATGCCCTAAGCCGAGGTCCGTACCCCACAGGGCTGCCCCGGTAATAAGCCCTGGCTGGAGGCTTTAATTATGATTAATTAAGGCTACCACAGGCAAGTCCGATTAAGCATCCGACAACCTCAGAGGTTGACCTGCGAGATCCAACACACAAAAAAAAGTTGTGTTCTAGAAGTGTCCAAGCTTAAACTGGAAAATATTTTGAGCTGGTAGGCAGCCAGTGATTTTCCCAACCATAAAATAAACAGTGATAATAATGTAACTAATACAATAACGTATTTTTGTAATCTGCCTACGTCGTTGCCAATGTTTATGGTGGAGCTCCAATCTAAACAGTATGTCCGCTGAATTGCTAACAGCGCCGTAATGTACAATGATTTATTTAATTGTTATTTCTTGGATATCGTATTGTTATCTAATTATTCTCTTCTAAAAACTGTGACTGTTTTTTTTGAGGTGTATCCTTGAGTTCGTTAAGTCTCTATGGAAATAAATGTATATTTTTCTTGTATGAATTTAGTTGAAAAAGCAAATTACCTTGAACATTAGTGACCATAAAGAACTAAAATGAATTAACGAGTAAATAAGCGAGAAGAAACTTAACGCAATAAGAAGTGGAAGAAATTGTGTTTCCCGATAGCTATTAAATTAAATTAAATTAAATTAAATTAAATATCGTTTATTTCAGGCAATTTTAAACCCATAATATACAGACACATTCTTAACTAACATAAAAAATATTTTAAAATTTTTAATAAAATAAAAGACTAAATAAAAACAAAAACATAAAAACTATAATACGTGGTGTACATACCTAAACTCTTAAAACGTCTTTTACCTCCCTTGAGAGATGGACGGTTCGGTACACAGCAGTAACTATTTCATTATTACTCAGGGCAACTCTTGTGTAGAATGACACCCTGAGCTTGTTTAGCATTGCGGAAAAGCAGGCAACTCTGCTTTCGGCGAACATGTCAGTGGCACTACACCGCCAGGGCAAGTTCATCTAGCTATAACCTAGGAGTCTTTAAGTTAAGAGTGAATAGGTTACTTTTAGGTATATGTGCTCCATCTTCGACCACATCATCACTTACCATCAGGTGAGATGGTGGTCAAACGCGAACCTATTTAAATAAAAATGCAGTGCCAGTGAGGATGCCCTTTCACAGAATATGCGGCACCTCCTTTGTTTCTCGTCATACGAGTACATGACCGCTAGCACCTTCCAGGATTTAAACGAGATATGTAGAAAGAGTGTTAGACCTGCAGAGGTCGCTAAATACTGGTCGGACAACATTTAATTTGAGCCAAACGATATGCAAAAAAAGATCCTATTTATCACCCTATAAAAAAAATAGACATAATCAAATACCTTGCAAC
Source organism: Tholera decimalis (assembly GCA_943138885.2). Taxonomy (NCBI): domain Eukaryota; kingdom Metazoa; phylum Arthropoda; class Insecta; order Lepidoptera; family Noctuidae; genus Tholera; species Tholera decimalis. The sequence continues at coordinate 947,056 of OW964552.2, read as the reverse complement.
TACACACATCAAAAGTGTCTTTTTTTTTTTTTTTTTAACGTGGTAAAATTATCAAATAAGTCCTCCCACCCCGGGCAGGGTGGGAGGGACTGTCAAACTTTTACTGACTAAAATCCACGGTGTTCCTTCAATAACCCTTTACATACCGGGGCCACGGTAACGGGATGAGTCCCACGACCCCGGCAGGCTTCGGCCCTCTGCAGAGGGGGCCTCGTCATGTTGCTGACGCTCTTTGAGGCGCGCGTGGAACACGACGCGCCGTCGACCCGGGCATGGTCCATGGTCGGACAGCGAGTTGCCATTTACTCGCTGTCCGCATGCCCGCGCCTACGGTGGCCGGAGATCGTCGGCCGACGTCCGACGCCGTGGGCGTCTACCACTGCGGCTGGGCTGGAGGGAGGACGCCATCCTCTCCCTCACGCGGCCCGCCTCCTCCTTCGAAAGCATGACTGCTTCGCAGAAGGAGGCGACCGCTTCCCACTCCCTCTCGCCCCACAGCATGGCCTCGACCAAGGCTGGGCGCGAGAGGTCTCCGCCTATTGTCGCCGTGAGGACACGTTGGTGCTCTGTCCAAGCTGGGCAGTCCTGCACCGTGTGCTCGACTGTGTCCTCAGGGCGACCCTCGCAGTGGTGACACCCAGGCGTCTCTTCCTTACCCATCAGACACAGGTACCTCCCGAAACTTCCGTGTCCGGTGAGGACCTGCGTCATGCGGTAGGTTAGGACGCCGTGACGCCGATCTAGCCACTCCTCAAAGAGGGGTCTTACCGCCGCAATTGCGGCGTGCCCGGCCGTCGGTTGCGACAGTCGCTCCCTCCATACTGCCCTGAGATCGCGCCGGAGCTCTTCCCGCCGCGTCTCGACTTCTCGAGGCAGCGGGGATACGCCCCGGCGCTGCGCCTCCACGCGCCATTCATAGACGCGCTGGAGGGCAGTCGCCTCCAGATCCCAGGGCAGCAATCCGGCAAGGAGGTTGGCCGATTCGCCGGCGATCGTGCGGTATCCCCGGATCATTCGGATAGCCATGACCCTCTGGCATGCGACCAACTTTAGTGGTCGCGTCCGGATGCACAGGGCCCACACTGGGGACCCGTAGAGGGCCATGGACCGCACGACGCCGGCGTACAGCCTTCGGCAGGAGGCGTTTGGCCCGCTGAGATTAGGCAGGAGTCGCCTGAAGGCGGCTGCTGCCCGGTTCAGCTTTGGGGCCAAACTCAGGAAGTGCTCCCTGAAGTTCCACCGGCTGTCGAGGACGAGTCCCAGGTACTTCATCGTCCTCCCAACGCCGATGCGAACCCCCTCCACCGTTATGTGGGACTCGGACCGTGGCGCGTTCCGACCGCCATGAAAGCACATGGCCTCGGTCTTGTGCAGCGCCACGTCGAGTCCCAACTGCCGGATCCTATGAACGACTGTCGCAACCGCTTGCGTCGCCAGGTCGGCCGCCGCCTGGTGCGACTCTCCCTGCGCCAGGACGAGCGTGTCGTCAGCGTAACATACTACGCTGACGCCGTCAGGGAGGTCACCGCGCAGCATCCAGTCGTATCCGATGTTCCACAGGGGCGGCCCCAAGACCGATCCCTGTGGGACACCGCACGACATCTCTCGCCGGTTCCACTCTCCCCGGTGACCGGGGTAGATGACGGCTCTGTCCGTCAGGTAGTCCTCGACAATGCGACGGAGGTAGGTCGGCACCCGGTGATACCGTAGTGCCTCCCTGATGCAACTCCAGGGCAGGGTGTTAAAGGCGTTGGTGATGTCCAAAGACACCGCCAAGACGACCCTGCCCCGGGATACCGCGTCCCCCGTCGTGAGGGCTCTCACGCGCATGATGGCATCCACCGTCGAGCGCCCCCTGCGGAAGCCAAACTGGCACTCCGCAAGATCCGGGCCCACCTGATTCAGGTGCCCGAAGAGGCGGTCTGCAATTACTCTTTCCAAGAGCTTGCCCGCCTCGTCGAGCAGCACGATGGGCCGGAATGCGGACGGAGAGTCCGCAGGGCGCCCGGCTTTCTGGATCAGGACCAGCTTTCCCGTCTTCCAGCGAAGCGGAAACTGGCCCCTCTCCAGGAATGCGCTAAAGAGCCCCCCTAGTCGAGGCCCGAGAGTCTCCGAGGCCAGGACCCACGCTTTCCCTGGCAAGCCGTCGGGTCCTGGGGCGGTATTTTTGGCCTTGAGCCGTTGTACCGCCACTCTCAAGTCTACCTCGGTCACCTCTGGAGCGTCGTAGACGTCGTCGTCGTTGTGGTCCGCGTTTGCGCCAGCTTCAGGTTCCGTCGGAGACGGAGCCATGGGCGGGGGAGCGTGCTCCCCTCACGATGGGGCGCTCACCACGTCCTCCAAGAACTGAGGCTGGAGACTCTGCGTCAACGGGGGAGCCCAGGGGCGGAGCTTCTCTCGCACCCACTTGTAGGGGCGGCCCCATGGGTCCCCGTCCAGAGTCGCCAGCATCTCCTCCCGGGCCAGTTCCTTGGCCCGCCAGATCTCGTCTCGGAGGACGGCCTTCGCTGCCCTGTAGCCCTCGTACAGCTCCGCCTCTACAGTCGCCGCATCCGAAGGTCGGGTGCGGCGCCTGCGGAACCTGGTGTACCGGCGTCGCGCCGCAACGCACGCTTCGCGCAGCGCTGCCAGCTCGCTCGACCACCAGTACAGCTGACGCCGGGCGCGTCCTTGCCGGACCCGGGGCATGGCCACGTCGCAGATCTCCGACATGGCCTCCCGGAACCACTCCGCCTCGTCGTTTATGTCGGCAGGCCTGTTCGGGGGTGACCCCCAGGCCTGCACGATCGAGGCTTCCAGGAATAGCTCCCGGTCCATCTGCTTCAGCGCCCATCGCGGACCACTCAGGTCCCGTCGGACCGGCGCGTCTGGGGTCTGGGCGGAGACGTCGAACCGGATATACCGGTGGTCGGAATAGGTCTCCACCTCCTCCACAACGCGCCAGTCGGTGACGCGCGGTGACAGGCTGGGGGTGGCGAACGTAACGTCCACCACCGACTCACCCGTAAACCGCACGCACGTGGGGACAGAACCCCGGTTCTCGATTACCAGGCCCTGCGCACGGGCCCAGTGCTCGAGCATCCCGCCCCGCCCATGGTCCATGGACCGGGAACCCCAAGCCGGATTTTTGGCGTTGAAGTCCCCGAGGACGAGGGCGGGGAGGGAACCGAGGGCGACGACGACGTCTCCCAGCTCCGTTAGGGAGTTCTGGAACTCGGCGAGAGTTCGGTTCGGGGAGAAATAAACGCCTACCACAGCGATCTCCCCGAACCGAGCCGCGACGATCCCACGCCCTCTCTTGACGCGATCGAGGGGCGGGGTACCGGCGGCGGCCGACGAAACGAGGGTCACCGAGCCGTCCAAGTCCGCTACCCAGTCATTCCTGGGCAGGACAAAATACGGCTCGGCGACCACGGCGACGTTGATCAACCACTGCGCCATGCTCTGGAGCAAAAGTTCCTGAGCAGCGGCGCAGTGGTTGATGTTCGCCTGGAGGAAGCGCAATGGGGCCATTAATTGGGATCCATTGCAGCCTCCTCCAGGGCCCCTCGCGGGGGTTCAGCCACGACGGCGACAGCGGCGGCAGTAGCGACGGCGGCGGCGGCGGCGGCGGTGGCGGTGACGACGGCGGCAGAGGGCCTACCTCTGCGCCTGGCTTTGGTGGGTGGGGCGCAGGACTTGCCCCCCGCCCGGTGATCGGCCGGCTTGCCAACCGCCTCACATGCGAAGCAGTGAGGCGGGGCGGAGCACGAGCCGGCCTTGTGACCGGGCTGACCGCAGCGGAAGCACCTATCGCTGCGGTCTACCTCCGAGGTGCACACGCATGCCGCATGGTTGCCCACTTGGCAGCGGAAGCACCTCAGGGGTCTGGGATCCAGGACTTTCACCTGCGCAGACACCCAACCAACCAGGAGCCTTCGGCCCTCCTGGATCTTTTTGACCGCCGGGACGGGGCAACTAACCGTAATGGTTTGCGTCCCCGTGAAGCCAGGACGCAGGGCGCCCGCCCTCACCTGATCGGGAGGGCACCCCCCAGTCCTGGCGACGGCGGCCACCACTTCCTCGGCCGTCACGGAGTCATCCAGACCCAATATGCGCATGTCTGCGCGCTTGGTGGGTCTGGAGACTCGGGCCTCCTCCGCATTTAAGGACGCTCTGAGCCGTTCGGTGAGAGCGTCAGCGGCAGGGCCACTGGCCGCGCCGGGGATCTCCAGCATCCGAGCCCCCATTGCAGTGACCCGGTGACGGAGGCCGCCGACGATGCCGAGCTCCGTGATGTCAATCGCCATCCGCGCCTTCGCCAGCACGTCGCGGTACGACACGCCCCTCTTCACCGCGTCCGGCTGCAGTGTGATCACTACAGCCGCGGTCTTGGGGGCGCGCAATCGCGCCGCGGCGTCTCGCCGCCGCCGTCTCTCCCTACGCCGCGAGGACCTGGCTGCGCCAGCAGCCTTCCTCTTCTCCCCGGCCACTTGCCAGTCGGCGCCGGCCGGAGGAGTCTTTGGAGGAGGCTGCTGGGACGACTGGTTCCCGGCCTGGGCCTTCTTCTTTTTGGCCGCCTGCTTCGGCCCCGCAGGTGTCGGGGTCGGAGGCGGCTTTGATGGGCCCGATTTCGGCTTGGCCGGGGCCATCTTTGCCCTCGCAGGGGCCGCCGTCACTGGTGCCGTCCGCACCGTGGCCGTCTTCGCCTGAGGCGGCCTCTTCGTCGTCTGGGGAGGCTTGGACGCGGCCGCAGCCGCGTACGAAGTCGCCGCCAGCGGGGGTCGCAGCACGCGGCTCTCCAATACGGAGAACCGCTGCTGGAAGGCGGCCAGCTCCTGTCGCACCAGGTCGAGAACCGAGTCCTCCGCTGGTGTGGGCTGGCCTTTCTCCTTTTGGCCCCGCGGCGGCGCATCCCGCTGGCCGCCTCCCCGGATTGCGGCCAGGTCCGCCTTGAGGGCGGCGTTCTCCCTCTGGAGAGCCTCAATGGCGGCAGTCAGGCGGGTGACCTCCGGCCGCAGATCGGACATATCGTCCCTTGCAGCCGGAGCCCCGCAGTAAGTCCGCGTGGCCGCCATGATGGAGGCCGTGGCTTCGCCGATCGCGTCCTTCTTGTTCTTTCTGTTGCGCTTCCGCGAGATGGTGCGGATGGCAGCTGCCACGGCCTCTTCTAGTTTGGCCTCGCTCGAGGCCAGACCAGTGTTGGGCTCTCCAGAGGAAGGCCCTCTCCCCGAAGTCTTGCCTCGGCCTTTACCCCGCACGCTTGTGGGGATCTTACGGGCCGAGACAAGCCCTTCCTCCGACGACGACACGTCCTCGCGGGGGCGCTTGAGGAACTCCTTCCTCCTATCGGCGCCCCCCTCGTCGCTCCTCACTGCGCTCCCAGAGACCATGCTCTGGAAGCTCTCGGCGTCCGATGCCGAGTCGGTCTCCGACCCGAGCACCAGCGCCCCCTTCCTCCGCGGAGCGGCGCTCTGCGCTCGCTCAGAATTCGGTGCCGGTGAAGTGGACGTGCTGGACAAGTCCAGCGACTCCACCTCACGGGCACGTGAGCCTCCCTGGCTCAATGCGGCGACTGCCGGGGCAAAATTGGGGTAAAAGCCTTTGTTGTCCCCCCCAGAGTACGACGGGACTGACCGGACGTGTCCGGTGCGGGACTCCCCAGCTGAAGAGCAGCTGGGACCCGCCTGGGTAGCTTTCTCAAAAACTTTGTCTGCCATTTCTATACTTTTTTAGCGAGGTGAGTTCCTCCATCCCTACTCCCATTTCCCCTCCCCTGGTTCACTTCACGGTTACGTCTAAAGATTAGACGCATACCGGAAGTGAACCTTTCGTCCCCCTTGACCCGATCTCTGAGACCGGGCCCCGTGCCGTCTAGAAGCTCGAGGTAGCTGCTCGATCCTCCAGGCGGCGCGCCTTTCCCCCGGTGTGTCCCTCTTGGTCTGGTTTCTCCCTCTGGACCCGTCCGGCATGAGTGCCTCTACCGGCATGGCCCCAGAGATCATCGAAACACGCAAGCCCCACCACGACGACAACGTGGGGTCACAGTTGGTGGGGAAAAATGTGGAACGCTTCACGATTTTGCGTGTCATCCTTGCGCAGGGGCCATGCTAATCTTCTCTGTATCGTTCCAATTTTAGTATATGTACTGCCGAAGCAAGTACAATACTGCCGAAGCAAGTACATCAAAAGTGTCTAGGGATCAAGCATTTTTATGCGGATTTCTTGAGATTGAGATGTGGCTTTGTAATAAATTTATGATTTTATAAATTTATATGGATCCTTTTTGGTGCATTTCATAATCTGAAACAGGAACTGTTAATCAAATTCGAGTAAAAGATGAAAATCAGCTGTCAATATTTTCCCTATAAAAACATACAACGCATTGAAGACATTATTAGTGCTACTGTTTCCCTACTACTGATTAAAACCAACGTTATTATGGAGCGGCGACGTCATTTAAGCAGGGAAGAAATGCTCAGAGCCGTGGGAATGATAGAAGCTGGTTCCCGGCAACGTACTGTGGCTTTAGCTCTGAATACAAGTCAGAGTGTTATCAGTCAACTTTGGACACGTTACCGAAGCACTGGTACCGTGGCTGAGCGCCATGGAGGACGGTATCACTGCACCACACGGAGACAAGACCGATACATTCAAATCTTAACTCGAAGAGCTCCAACAATAACCGCCATGATGTTAGCCGTGAGGCTTCATCACTCTTCAGGGAACTTAATTAGCGACCAAACAGTCAGAAACCGCTTGCATGAAGTGAACCTTCATTCCCGAAGACCGCTACGGGTACCACCTATAGCAATGCACAATCGTAGGATTCGATATCAATGGGCTCTTGAACACAGAAATTGGGCAGAAGAACAATGGCGTTTCGTGTGCTTTTCTGATGAGTCTCGTTTTGGTATGAGACCGGATACAAGACGTATACGACACTGGAGAACCCCTGGACGCCAACAGCGATTAAAATCCTGCCAGGAAGTCCATCCTTATAGTGGTGGAACCATCATGGTATGGGCGGGTATTTGGATCGGCGGAAGAACTGAGTTGATTTGGATCAGAGGCAACCTCAACGCTCAAATTTATGCTGAGACGATTGTATCTGACGTCATCGTTCCTCTACAAGTGCAAATCGGTCCCTTATTTCAGTTAATGCATGATAATGCACGACCGCACACCGCAAGAGTTGTAAGACAGACTCTCGTCGCAGCTAACATCAATGTCCTGCTCTGGCCTGCTCAGTCGCCAGACTTGAACCCGATTGAGCATGCATGGGATATGCTACAGAGAAGAGCTCTGCCGAATATGGAGGGTATCCAGTCGCAAGAAGACCTTTTTTTGTTGTTGCAATGAACATGGGCGGCCATTCCACAGCGTGATTTGGATGAACTCATTTTGAGTATGCCAAACCGATGTTCTTGTGTTGTTAGTGTTCGCGGTAGAAACACGGATTATTAATTGTTTAAGTTACCCAATAAAATTTTAAAGAAAACTGTTATTTCAGTCTTTTTTTCGAACTTTAATTTTAGTGGTTCAAATGTCAAAAATCCCTTTATTAGGAAAATGGCAAATTTCTTTATTAATGCAAAGGTGACTTGGTTTATCGTTACTGTAACAAACAAAAACACTTTATTTGATGAATCCTTAAAGAAAATTTTAATTAATATCAATCAGGAGAAAAGTTATTGCAAAAATATATGTTGATCCCTAGACACTTTTGATGTGTGTATTTTCATTACGCAAAGCGCAAAGCACATGCGTTGTTAGCTATGGTTGTTAGTCATAGGTATATTTTTTCGCAAATCGTCATTCACTTCAGCCATTACTCAATACCAAATAAACAGAATGTCAACTCCGCACTAGAATAAAATACCTACACGTAACTTGGTTTTGATGTGATTTGGCCACGAAACCAGTGAGCTTTTCTATACATACATTTAAATAAAATTGAAGTGTATGTCTGTGCTCTTCAAATTACTGTGTTATTTCAAGGACTTAAAAATATAAGTCATTGAACTTAAACTTGAAACTTTAAAAAAATATAGTCCGCAGATCTATCTTTCAGTTCGTCCGAGCTAACTTCCTGGGCTGAACCGATGTTAATGGAACTTTCACTTGAAGATACAGGACAACTTAACTATTGGCTACTTTTCATCCCGAATTCCCACGATTGAGATTTACGTGGAATACACCTGCCTGCCAGGGTTACCGGGATCGAGATACCGCGTCCTCGGAACGCAAGGGAAGGAGGAGGGTGGGTTTTTAGTCAATAGAAGTCTGACACTCCCTTCTAATCCACTCCAAACGGAAGGAGTCATTTGATGATTTTCCCACCCAGAAAAAAGGCACAGCCATATTTAAAACACAAGGCAGCAAAAAAACTCATGTTTTTGCATTTTCAGTACATTTTGTTATTATTGCTACGTACTTCAAATGTTTTATTACGCCGCAGTAATGAGACCTCATTTTGAGAGTAAATACTCAATTGTGGTAATTTTATCGAATCATCTGTAGGTTATTGAACGTAAGCTGTGCCTTCTGTAAAGACCTCTACATAGTGGTGTCCGAGAAGTCATTGGCTACTGACGACAAAAACTGTCGATAAATAGAGGCTGTCGATCGATAGGTGCGAATATATAAATACAACACTAATACAAACAACGGATACCTGATCCCACTCCAGTTGAATGAGTTAAACTGATCTCAATAAAAAGTAGCCAGATTGTAATTGTTTAGAAGATCGTTATTAATGGTACTTTGTCAGCATGAGGTCTAGTTATTTTTTTGTTACATTCAATTATAATTGTATGCTCTTTAAAACATGATTCAATATCATATTTCGGTGATTATAATATTACATAGTATTTTTTGTTGTATTCCGCACAAGGTTTATTTCTTTATCGTGGGTTGGCAAACATTTAAATTACACATGAGCAAACACCTCGAAACAGCTCTTTGAAAGTCATAAAACATTTGTTCCTGTGCGGGAATCGATCCTGCGACAAACGCTAACCGTGTCAACTTTGCAATTGAAAGACCAACGCCTGTTCACACAAGCTCCAAAATTTTATCATTTTGCCTTTTATGGCACCTACGGAGCTCTATCATCATTAAAGCTATTATAATATATTTCTATCGGTTTCATTTCGGGGAGTGTGCGATGGAATTACACAATCTAAATCCGCCAAGCCCGTTCCATCATCGGACTACAAGACAAACGGCGATGCGCCATCGTTACATGGTGGACATCCCACCCATACGCACTAAACGTTTTGGGAATACTTTCATTGTGCGTAGGTACGGCTAAGGAGTGGAATTTCCTGCCAGAGTCTGTGTTTCCCAATAGCTATACCCATAGAAATATATTTTATCTATGGCTATAACCACTAGGTTACTTGTAGGCAAGCGTGCTCCATCTTCGACCACATCATCACTTACCATCAGGTGAGATGGTGGTCAAACGCGAGCCTATTATCAATTTTAAAAAAATGTCTTTTCCCAACTCTATGTTGTGGTCGGCTCAATGACTAACCAGACGCAGCTGAATATCAGTGTTTAAATGGAGGGCGTGTCTATCTTACCTGACAATCCAGTCGCTGTGCTATTATCAGATTTTCATCATATTTTCTGGCCTCTTGGTCTTGGCCTTGACAGGCCTGATGGTCTAGTGGTCAGTAGCCCTGACTGCTATGCGCATGGTCGTGGGTTCGATTCCCACCCAGGACAAATGTTTGTGTGATGAGCACGATCATTTGTTCTTTGTCTGGGTGTAATTTATCTATAATATGTATGTATTTAGAAATATATATGTATGTTTATCAGTTGTCTAGTACTCACAGCACAAGCTCTGCTTAGTTTGGGACTAGATGGCGTTGTTTGAAAGCTGTGGAATATTATTATTCCATTTATTCAATCTATTTACATATTAATTACATTTTTAAATATTAATAAAAAAATAATAATATAAACATTTAAAAATATAAAAAATAGTAGCCCACCGGTATCGGGAACAGGGTCCAAGCTACCGGTGGTCAGGGCTCTTGAGAGAGGAACCTCCTAACAATTCGCGCCGTGTCCAGAAGTACTGCTTTCTGGATCAAGCCCTTGATCCAGCTGCCCAACGAGAGCCTCCTAAGATGTTTGTCGAGGCTCTTGGCTATTATGCCATTGGCTGAGACGACTATCGGCACAATGATTGCTGTATCCACATCCCACATGTCAACAACCTCGTGAGCCAAGTCAAGATACTTAATTTGCTTATCTTTCTCGGCTTTCACGAGGTTCTCGTCATGAGGAACCGCTATGTCAACAATCACTGTGCGACGCTCTAATCGGTCTATTACCACTATATCAGGCTTATTGGCAACAATAGTCCTGTCAGTGATGATAGACCGATCCCAGTACAGTGTAATATTGCCATTTTCGAGAACTGGGTCGGGCACATACCTATAGTACGGTACTTCTGCTTCCACGAGATTGTATTTAAGAGCAAGTTGCTGGTGCACAATCCTAGCTACAAGGTTGTGTCTATGCAAATAGTCTCCGTTAGCCAGACGAGAACAACCGGAGATAATGTGACGAATGGATTCTCCCGGTTTGTGACATGCCCGACATATGTCTACCGTACCATCCTTCACAATATATTTCCGATAGTTATTCGTCATCATAACTTCATCCATAATTGCACAGACAAAACCTTCGGTTTCCCCGAAGAGGTCACCAAAACGTAGCCAGGCTACGGACGCTAATGTATCTACGTCAGACCCATGAAGGGCCCGGTAATAGCGTCCGTGAAGCTCCTTGCTCTGCCATACTTCTCTGCGGTCATTAGTATCTAATACTACAGGTTTGCGCCAATTCTCGGTACCTAAGGAGAGCGGAGTGATGCCTTTGTCCATCGCTACCACATCTCGATGCATACCCACGTCGGTTTCTAGGAAATATTCCCTAAGGCTGCATATCTCGCGGTTGTGCAAGGTCTTTGCATTTAAAAAGCCACGACCCCCGCACTTCCGCGGGATATACAGCCTCATCACCGATGAACGTGGGTGATGCATTCGATTTGCAGTCAGCGATGTGCGGACCCGCCTGTCCAAGGCGTCAAGTTCAGTCTGAGTCCATTTGAGTATGCCAAAAGAGTACATCAATACTGGCATGACCCAACCATTGAAGGCACGCACCTTGTTTCCGCCTGATAGAAGACTATTCAGTACTTTATTCAGGTGGCCAAAGAAGCGTTCCTTCAATGATTGTTTAACATAAGCAACATTGATGCCTAGTGCCTCTGACATACCCAAATACTTGTAGGTTTCAGTTGAGCCGAGGGATCTTAGGTGTATGGAATCCGAGAGTTGAGTTCCCACGGATTCCATAATCTCTCCTCGCTTTACATGCATGACCGCACATTTGTCCACATTGAAATAAGCACATCACAGAAGAGATTTATTGTGATATTTGCAAGTAACGTAGAAAGTTATTGACCTACGTAGTGCGGTGACACGATTGTTATGATTTCAATTTAAGAAACTTACAAAACCGACAATTTGGTATAATTTTTAGAGTATTTTATTTTCAGTTGAAACCCTTCCAATATCGTTTGATATCATCCAAAGTAGCCGTGCCCTTGGTATGTATATACCCTTTCCGTTATACGTTGTATTCTTTACGTTGAAAAGTCCTGTTTAATCTACTAATAATATTATAAACAGATACAATTTGTTTGTAAATTTGTATGTAGGGAGAATCTTCGGAAGTTATGATCTAATTCTAAAAAGTATTTCTTTGGTGGTTTTAAATTATTAAATTACACACATCAAAAGTGTCTAGGGATCAACATATATTTTTGCAATAACTTTTCTCCTGATTGATATTAATTAAAATTTTCTTTAAGGATTCATCAAATAAAGTGTTTTCGTTTGTCACAGTAACGATAAACCAAGTCACCTTTGCATTAATAAAGAAATTTGCCATTTTCCTAATAAAGGGATTTTTGACATTTGAACCACTAACATTAAAGTTCGAAAAAAAGACTGAAATAACAGTTTTCTTTAAAATTTTATTGGGTAACTTAAACAATTAATAATCCGTGTTTCTACCGCGAACACTAACAACACAAGAACATCGGTTTGGCATACTCAAAATGAGGTCATCCAAATCACGCTGTGGAATGGCCGCCCATGTTCGTTGCAACAACAAAAAAAGGTCTTCTTGCGACTGGATACCCTCCATATTCGGCAGAGCTCTTCTCTGTAGCATATCCCATGCATGCTCAATCGGGTTCACGTCTGGCGACTGAGCAGGCCAGAGCAGGACATTGATGTTAGCTGCGGCGAGAGTCTGTCTTACAACTCTTGCGGTGTGCGGTCGTGCATTATCATGCATTAACTGAAATAAGGGACCGATTTGCACTTGTAGAGGAACGATGACGTCAGATACAATCGTCTCAGCATAAATTTGAGCGTTGAGGTTGCCTCTGATCCAAATCAACTCAGTTCTTCCGCCGATCCAAATACCCGCCCATACCATGATGGTTCCACCACTATAAGGATGGACTTCCTGGCAGGATTTTAATCGCTGTTGGCGTCCAGGGGTTCTCCAGTGTCGTATACGTCTTGTATCCGGTCTCATACCAAAACGAGACTCATCAGAAAAGCACACGAAACGCCATTGTTCTTCTGCCCAATTTCTGTGTTCAAGAGCCCATTGATATCGAATCCTACGATTGTGCATTGCTATAGGTGGTACCCGTAGCGGTCTTCGGGAATGAAGGTTCATTTCATGCAAGCGGTTTCTGACTGTTTGGTCGCTAATTAAGTTCCCTGAAGAGTGATGAAGCCTCACGGCTAACATCATGGCGGTTATTGTTGGAGCTCTTCGAGTTAAGATTTGAATGTATCGGTCTTGACTCCGTGTGGTGCAGTGATACCGTCCTCCATGGCGCTCAGCCACGGTACCAGTGCTTCGGTAACGTGTCCAAAGTTGACTGATAACACTCTGACTTGTATTCAGAGCTAAAGCCACAGTACGTTGCCGGGAACCAGCTTCTATCATTCCCACGGCTCTGAGCATTTCTTCCCTGCTTAAATGACGTCGCCGCTCCATAATAACGTTGGTTTTAATCAGTAGTAGGGAAACAGTAGCACTAATAATGTCTTCAATGCGTTGTATGTTTTTATAGGGAAAATATTGACAGCTGATTTTCATCTTTTACTCGAATTTGATTAACAGTTCCTGTTTCAAATTATGAAATGCACCAAAAAGTATCCATATAAATTTATAAAATCATAAATTTATTACAAAGCCACATCTCAATCTCAAGAAATCCGCATAAAAATGCTTGATCCCTAGACACTTTTGATGTGTGTATTTTGAAATCGACGCAGATGAAGTCGCGAGCAAATTGCTAGTGGTAAACTAAACGAGTAATAGTTATAAAACACTCGCATAGCCTTTTTCTAGACAAATATTTCCTGTAGAACACATTACATGTCAATAACAGTTGGCCAGGGGTGATACTTGAAGAATGGCCGGGGATGGTGACCATAGTGTGTGGTAATTGTTTCCCACTGCCGGCCGGGCCAGTGGCGGGATAAATCACTGTAAATCAGATAACATGGGAATAAAGTGTAAGATGCTGGGACTATGGTTTTTGTGAACGGTGAGGGAAGCCACTAAATAAGCTTTGTAACTCAATGATTTTCTGTAAGAAGTTGGATAATGCAATTTTTAATGGTAATTATAGTTCCGTAGCTGAATGGAAAAACGGAAGCCTTATAGATTCGTCATGTCTGTCTGTCTGTTCATCCTGTCTGTCGCAACCATTTTATTCCGATGAGGAGTACATAGTTGAAACTTGGTATGTAGGCATATACGTATGTGAACCGGCTAATGATTTTATTATAATATCATGTTCATTGTATGGAGCTTTTATTATCAGTACTTTTACTATGAGCAGATCTTTTGAGGAATGTGAGAGAGGTAGCGTGACTCCAGCGAGTCATCTACTCTTTAAGCTTTAAGGATCCCCGCAGGGCTATGAGGTGTCTTTACTATTTAGCCTCAGTAAATGAGAAAAGTATTTTCTCTAGAATAATAGTAATTTGTAGTGCTAATTTATTGCTAGAATACCAAAATAGAGCGGCTTGATTTTATTGTAACATCTATTTTTATGTAAATAGTTTTTTGATAAATCTGTCAAAAGAGAATTTCAAACTTTTCGACATTTCCATATTTGTTCGAATTTCATTAAGATCCGGACAGCAATTTTGACACGTTAATCGCGTAACAAACCTCCATACACCCATCCACACATACATTTAAACTTTAGCATTTAAATATTAAGTAAGTATTATAAATAATTATCCAACATGAACTTGAAAAAATATTCCAAATTATCAATTTATTTTTTATAAAACATCAGTCAGTCGTAACACGTTTCTGTTCGCTCGTTTCGTGGCCCCTCACACTTGAGGAACACGGAGGATGTAAAGGCGGGCGGACACTGGTTGCAAGACAAAGGTGGGATGTCGATAACTGACCAGCGAGGGGAAGTAATTGAGATGGATGTCTCACCGTGACATCTGTAAGTGAAAACAAAACTGTGTATAGAAACGTAAGTAGATAGGATAGAAACACTGTAGGATTTTTTTTTCCGGGAGAAAGATCACCTAATGATTCTTCTGTTCCTCACACTCCGTTGTTTTTGGTTGGAAAAGTCATCGAATGACTTGAATGACTTCTGGTTCTTCTCCATAGAAAAAGGACCAATTTCGAACCGTGAATTACTAACTTCTATCGTTTTGTAAGTGCCCGTGCACCGTGTAGATGTGAAATAAAACATTTTTCTCCCGCTCTGGGTGAAGCGGAAAAGAGTGTCAGACTTCTACTGAATAAAAACCGACTGTGTTCCTTCAGCTGCCCTTGCATTCGAAGGCCGTGGTATCTCGTTAGAAAATTCCTGCAACCGGAAGGCAATGAGCCTATGGGGCTCCGTCACTAGTCGTACTGACGACTCTTTGAGGCGCGAATGAAACACAACGCGCTGCCGACCCGGGCCTAGTCCTTACCGGACGGTAAAAAAGTAAAAGTAAAAAGACTTTATTTGGAAACATAGACAGTTGACTACATTACATAGAAAACGATGATAGCTACAAAAGTTTAGAACTGTGTCGCAGCTATCAGCGCCCATTCAAAACAAAAGAGGACAATTTTCCAGACTAAAACTACAAGTAATTAAAATAAAAATTAAAAATACAATAAATTAAAAATAACATAAAATTAAAAATGACCGTATGTGTCTGTGTGAATGTGTGTGTTGATGAGTATGAGGGAGTGGAGTGTAAGTGAGTATGTTTGGTCATTGTATGAAATGTAGGGAATGTATGTGAGTGAGAGTTTGGGTGTGTGTGTGTGAGTGTTTGTGCTATTTAAGTATCCACGGACGGTGAGCTGCCCCTGCTCGCCGCCAGAAAAGTATCAGTCTCTTACTAACTAAAATTCCACCACGCTCCTTCTTGTTATTCCCGACTTGTGGTATCTCGTTTAATATTCCCGCAACGGCAGGCATTCTTTACACATTTTGCATTCAGTGCATTACTGTAGTTTGTTAGATTGTAGATATAAACATGATTATTAATCTAAACAAGACTAAATGTATGTGTTCAGTGAGTGCTTACCATCCGGTAGCTACGTAATCAGCCACTGTACATATTATATTCATTGCGCTCACTGCATTAGTACCTTGATATAATCGGATATATGACTGACCTACAGGAAGTTTGCGGTTAAGTTTTGATATTGTTTCTGTACACTTATGAAATAGTCTATTTTATTTTATTTTATTTCGGAAGAGCCTGCTCTTGATCGCGATCACCCCTGATGGTAACACGAGGCCTACGATGAAATGTATGAGCCCAAAAAAAACCTGTTCACTCTTGCTTTAAAGGCTGACGGGTCATGATTATGTGGAAGGAGACAGGAACTGGCAGTGAGTTGCACACCTTTGCATCTAGACCGATTTTAGCTTCTTAATCTGGCCCAGGGAACTCTCGGTCTTATAAACAAGTGAATAATGTTTATAATGACGTAGTGTTAACGGCCGGTCGAAGCGGACGGCCGCGCAAATCTCGTGGGCGGCTGAATCTGTGGCTGATTGCCGCTTTTTGCCAACATTTATTGAATACGAGCCCCTGTGGGATTGTATGGGGGTTTTATATCTACCATCGGTGATCACATAGTTTTTCTTAGAGACATAGTTTTCCTTGGTTTAAGGCACTTGTTGCGTAGGTATTGTCAATTATTGGATGTCCACGCGTTTCGCATATGCACTCAATCGTTACATTAAAATCATATAAAAGCCGAACACTGCCTCTTAAGAGACAGGTATAAGCCTAGTTTAAGAGACAGTGTTCAATATAGTGTAATGACTAAATATGTACCAACTTCTTGATTGTTTTTAAGAAATACACTGTACTAATTTACCTATGTAGATAAATAAACTTTTTATTATTATTATTTATTGTCAAAGGGCTTACAATAACGTGAAGGTGAAGAAATATTTTAAATTAAATTAAATAATCTTTATTATGCTAAAAATAGTACATAATTCTTAGTTTAATACACCCTACACCCATTTTACAAAAGATACCATAAATTGAGCAGTACGTCTAATAAGTCTCGTCCCGTAACGTATCTACCTAACGCAGGTTAAATACATTCTGGGATTGTGGAAAGATTCTAACGAAATACCGCGGCCACGATACGCAACTGAAGGAACAGAATAGGCTTTAGTCAGTAGAAGTCTGACACTCCCTTCCGCGTGATATTTAGTAACGAAATAGAACTAAAAATAGTCGCAACATTGGTTGACAACAAAGACCACAGACATCCCAAAACCCCAGTTCACACTTCACCACTCTAAAATCCTTAACTCTCGTGAACGTCCGCGGTTGAAGAGAACGTTGCAAAAAACAAATGAATCAATTACCACCGGCTGCCAACAAAAACGCGGGGTATTTCGCTTGCCACTAATGTAACCTCTAATTCCGCTCATTTGCAGGCATTTTGCCGGGCATTTGTAGCACATTTGCCATCGGTTTTGCGGGCAGGCCGTTTTTTACAGCGCTCAATACGCCTGTGGTTTGAACGTGTCATTTGCTAGCGTTGTTTGTGGTGGCAACCTTTTTGTGGTGATTGTGGGATGTACGACATGTTAGTTTTAAGAGTTTTTGTTGATGTTGGTTTGTTATCGTGAGACTGATGCGTTTAATTAGACAGACGTTTTGTGGTTTTAGTTATTTATTTATTTAATCATTTATTCTCATATGTACTATGATTAGTTCAGGTTCAGAAATATTATTATTCTAGCTTTTGTGCGCGACTTCATTCGCATGGGAGGTTTTTCCCGCATAATATTAAGTAGGATTAGTAGGATATAGATACTGCGGTCGACGTAGGACTACCAAGCCTACCTACCTTTCGCAACAGCAAACAAAACATTATCAAAGCACATACCATAAACAATACACAGCGAACAAACTTAACTCCGAGTAACACAATAAATATGAGACCGAGCTCCAACTTTAAACAGTGCCATAAATACGGCGCTCGTAAAGAGGAACTAGACCTGAAAGTTTGTGCGGCCAGCGCATAAATCATACAATCTAACCCTCGCCGGAGGATTCCGGGGAGTGTATGAGAGCCCACTCCCCCATATGTCATTTTGGTCAAGCAGCCGCTATTTGTCTTGCAAAAATTCGGAAGAACATCTGAAGAATGTCTCGTCCCCTACGTCCGTGGAATGTGTAGGGTTACACACCTCAGCGATGTTGTGCCAAGATTAAAAGTTGGGTTATTGACAAGAGGAAATGGACAGGCGAATAGTTTTGTGAGATCGAGGGCATCGGTGATACTTACATGCTGAGGTATGTGTTGCTTTGTAATCCGATAGAAGGTTTTCACAGACATGATTATAATAGTTAACGATTTATATCTAAGGCTTTCATGATGTCTCTTATCAGGAATAAGGTAGGTCCATAGCGAAAAACCGGCCTAGTGAGGGGTGGGCTCAAGCAGTGAGGGTTCCGACTTCCGTAAAAACGTATCTAATTAAATAAATTCAATAGTAAAATTAACTATATACCTATTTATGGTTTCCAGATTTTATCCTTTGTATGTGTTGCCAAATTTCATGATTCTAGATCAACGGGAAGTTTTCTAATGGTTTTGATTCCCTTGTAAAATCGCAAAATATACGATGGTCATATCTTTTATCGCGACGACTTACAAGTTTGTCAGTTTTTATAGCGGAAGGACATCTCTACACATTGTTGAAATAAAAGGGCTATAACAGACGGACGTTTGGATAACAAAGTGATTTTATACGTAGATATTAAATTGTTTTAGGTCTACGGTACCCTAAAAACGTACCAAAACATAACAAATGTAACAGCGCAATCGCCTCAGTACCCAAAAATTTCCATCCCCTTACATTATTTTTCATTTTATAGGAAAGACAAATACTTCACAAATCAAAGTCCAAGACGCTGGGCTGAATAAATTGTGCCGCAGCCCAACGGCCTGATTGGGGCTACGTCAATACACACAGAAAGTACGACAAACAGACAAACAGACCAACGCTGTTTATATACTCCTTACGAGACGCTTTTCGGTGAAATCTGGCGAATACTTTCGGATACGGCTCGACATTTTGAATATTGTTTAGAGAAAACTTCTACAGGTAGTGTTTTAGTTTATTTTATTCGGAATAGGTTCGTCGCTCGCGTCGCTAGTCAATCAATCAATCAATCAATTCATTTATTTCAGGCAAACTTGGCTCATACAAATAAAATACTTACATACTTTAACAATGATTTTAAATAAAATAATAATTATTACTTAACTAAAACCAAAGTTAAACAAAATAATTTAATACTATAATAAACTAATACATATAAATCCTTATAAAACTGTCACTTAGTCAGCCTTATCCGGTTAGCCTAGAAGCCGATCCCAACCTAGTTAAAACAAGGTTAGGCAGATGATGAAGACAGAGTTAGGTCTTTGGACACTATTAATACAATACATTTATATATATATATATATATATATATATGTATATTATAGGCATACGCAGCGGGCCAATAGCGCCCTTCGAATCCAGTACAACAATGCTTCCAGGATGTTGTTGGGCCTCCCACGGTTCTGCAGCGCGTTCAATGTTTGCTGAAGCGGCAGTAGATAGCTTTGGCGCTATCATGAGACGGCGATCTGCATCATTGCTGCGTAGGATTCGTGGGAGTACCAACAGCATTCTGAAAGTCATTGCGGACAAACAGGATTGTGTTTTCCTGCGGCATTGGACTCGCATGCATTGCAGTGAAGCTGACGCTGCGGGAAAATATATGAATTAGTTTTTAGTTTATTATTTCAATTTTTTATTACTAAAATAGAATGTAAGGTGTTTTAATAACAAACTTTGTATGGATTTCTTTTCTGAAATAAATAAATTAATAATAATAATGTAGTAATGTATTTCAAACTGACGCTCGTACGTTCACACACATACACACACGCACACAGTACACACACACAAGCTCACATGTGCGCACGCATGCACATTGCACATATTAGCTCATTCATCCACACACATATCTGCTAACTCACGACGTCAACAGTCTGAACAACATAATTTAATGGGGGCCTAGAGTTCTAAAATACAGGCCTAAGTTTAGTTTAGACTCCAGATCTCCCACAAATTACACACTTTGCCAAACTTTCTGTGTCTGACTGTAATTTATACTCACGTTGATATGTAATTTGTGGAGATAAATAAAGATTTTTATTATTATATATTAAGAGATATGTTTGTAAACCAAATAAATTTAAAGATTTTTCGTAACTTTCAAGTTAAAGGGTAAGTAAAAATAAAACCCATTGTTGCCAGTGGCCTCCCCAGTACCAAAACATGTAAGAATCCCGAACATTAAGCGGGATCGCACTCAGTCGGCGGGCGGGTGTGACCGCAAGTCGTCCCAACTAATGGACCGCAAATGGGCCGCAGTTAGCACCCGTGAGGAACATAAAGCGAGCAAGTTTATATATAATTATCTAGTCATACTCGCGACTTCGTTCGTGTAGGAGTTGCCACTACCTTTGCGGTTTTTTTGCATAAATCCCAATAGCGTGGGAATTTCGGGATATAAAACAAGATGATGCCCTATAACGTCCTCTATATTCCAATGAAATTCCCATTAAAATTAGTTCATTTTTGTCTTTCGGTCTGTCGTTTTTCTGTGAATCTCTGAAACGCCAGCATTTCAGAGATTAACAGAAAAACGACAGACCGACAGACAAAAATGTAAAAAATATTTTGTAAATAACTATAAACATAGACACTTCCATTTTATTTGTATGTACAGAAAATGTATAGATTATTTATATGTATAGATAAGTAACTTTAGTCTAGTATGTTACTTAACTTTTTTGTGCAAATTATCTGTATTCCAAAAATTGAAACTATTGTACACATGTATTTTAATACTGATGCCATGATTTATTTGAAACTGGAATTGATTTGGAGGGTTTTCCCGCGTAGATCCCGAACCCGTGAAAATGTTGGTATAAAAAGTCTATCGCCTATGTATGATATGTTATTCCAGGATGTTAACGATCTACTCACCAAATTTCATTCAGATCCGTTCAGTAGTTTTTGCCTGAAAGAGTAACAAACATACATCTTCACAAACTTTCCCATTTGAAATATCAAGTAAGATTGGTATGGATTGTATCTAGCCAACATTTTGAAACAAGTTTTCTTTCTATGAAAGCTGTTATTTATATCAGCTCAACAATTTCCACAACATATCTATCAACTATTAGGTCCGTTTTTAAAATCGGCTCAGCGCGCAGGTGGCGTGTCCGTTCCGTTCCGGTCCGGCGTCCGGTACAATCCGATCGTATTTGCGTAAGCCGGCCGCCGTCCTAATCCGCTCCGGATTATTGACGAGACGTCCAGCGACCACGCTTATTAGCTGACGGTCCGAGGCATGAGATTGTGGCGGTTACCAAATTGTGTTCAAGAGTTTATTTATTTAGTACTAGCTGTGCCCGCGACTTCGTCCGCGTGGAAAAGTGACTTTTCGGGCAGCATATTTTGAATTACATATACCATCGTTTGGGTAGCTGAAAATTTACTTTACAGTGATGCTTCTCTGTATACGATATTTGACGTATGGCCATCGGGGATGAAAGCATACAGGCTCCTAGGATTGCTAACCCGTGACAGAGCCACATACAACTGACCGTGCGAGAAAAGCTGATACTTAGATCTACACCCACAACTTTCAGCGTCTGACCTTGGGCTTTATTAATAGTCATCGCAAAACATAGGCTGACTGGAAACTGTACTCGTTTAAAACTAAATGGAAAATTGTTTGGAATGAGAGGAATCCGAGGAATGAAAACACTTTCACCTTTTCCACACCCTTTTAAAATCTCTGCTTCTATCATATTTCGTTGTAAATTGGTCACTTTTAACCTGGTGCCATTGCAAAGTTTTGGGGGGCTTAAATTTCTAAGAAGCATTATGGGTACGCCTACTTTTAATTTTATTTTATGTGCTGGTAGTCCAGGACCTTTGAGGGATTCTAAAAATTCTACTGGTTAGCTTGTAGATTCTCCTTCTTCCATGACTTTGTTAATGGAGATATACTCAACATAATCCCCCGGAACATAGCTCAAAATTTCAGCGTTTATTGTTGCTGCTTGGTCGTTTCGTGGCGTCAAAATAGCTCTTTCGCAAAGCCAGAAATTTTCGCAAGTTGGTATTTGCGTTGCGTTTCCATACACAGATGATATGAGGTCTCGCATTGATGAAACTATGTTGCATAGGTTTTCATTAAGAACAACTTTTCCTTGTTCCTGCGGATACACACCGTTACCAATCTCAAGTAGTAAATCTGAAAATTCTTGAGCATTTACGTTGCCTCCAATTTGCACACGCATATTTAATGTCAAATGCAAAGGGATAATGTAATGCCACAGTCGAGAACTCTTTAGGCAGGCTCTAACTTCATCAGCCCTTGTTCTACGTGGTATTACAGGGAGAGTCTGACGAAAATCACCACAAAAAAGCATAGTAATGCCACCCATGGGTTGATCATTTTGCTTGACATCACACAACGTTCTGTCTACTGCTTCTACTGCTTTTCGATTGGCCATTGTGGACTCATCCCATATAATAAGGCTACAATCACGAAGAAGCTAAGGTGCTTTATCGCTGTTTCTTGAAATATTACAAACAGGGCTTTCTGTGCGGTCTAAGTCGATCGGAACATTGTATAAGCAGTTTTCCCACCTGGCAACAATGTGGCTGCTATGCCTGATGAAGCGACAGCAAGCGCAAGTTTACCTTGGCTTCGTACCTTCACCAAAATAACTTTCGTAAGAAATGTTTTACCCGTACCACCGGGTGCATCTACAAATAGCATTTCTCCCAAAGTACTATCAACGCAGCGGCACACCCGATCAAATATCAAACGCTGTTCATCAGTTAGCCTCGAGACATCAGTTTGTAAAATTTCGGCCAGGTCAATTGGATCATAGTTGGTTTCCATCGCGTAATCTCTATTAATACATTCACCGTCAAATGATGCCTCCGGAAAGCCATATTGAGAAATAGGATTACCCCCAATAGATGTAACTATATCTTGAATAGCCAACAAACAACGATTCAATTGACTTTCACGTAATCTCTCCTCAATTGGGTTGTTATCATTAAGTTGTAAGTGTCTAAAAAATCCTCAGCCAATTTGTTCTGATACTTATCACACACCACAACTGTGTAGCGTCAGAAAGTGCACCTTTCGGAGATCGGCAAAAGAAGTAGGCCCTCGGACAACGTGCAGCAGTAGGCGCAGGTAAAAGCATTCGGAGTTATTTGGATGAACCGTATAAACCTTACCAATGACATGATATTTAAAAATACCTGGTTCACCTACTACAACTGTTCCACGTCTTCTGCGGTTAAAAATACCCTGTTGTTTATTATAGGTATAATACGATGGAACTTCGTTGTATAAGAGTGTCTTAGCAAATGCGTCTGTTTCGCAAAGATTAAAGAAGGCGAGCAGAGTGGTTCGTCTTGGGTTATCCAAACGCTCCGTTACATTATCAGGGTTGAAGTATATTCTTTGTCCACTTTCAAGATGAACGTCAAGGTGGATGACGGGTGGATATGTCTTGTGGATCGAAAAACTTAAAATACGACTGCCTCGTTGTCCGTACTCTCTGGGAGCTCAGGCGGGTTTCCCTGTCAGCAAAAGTCTCAGACTCACGCGATAGCGCGTGATCTTCGCGATCGACAGATAAACGTGCCTTTCGTTGTTCCTCGTTTTCCCTATTTGGAGTTGTCATCATTCGAGAACGATTTGAACTCAGTCGAGATTCTCGCTGAGTCGAAGTTTCTGCAGCACGAAACCTAGCCTGATGTTCCCGAGTTGCAGAGAGCCTTGCCTCACGACCTTCCTCAGATTCCTGTGATCTAACTTATCTCATCCTTTTAGCATTTCTGCTACATTGTGAGAGGTTGGATCTTCTTCGAGGCATTCTTACAATAAAATAGTACTTACTACTTAACACACAATTATTTAGTACACACGTACTAAACAATTAAATTATAAATACTTACAGATTATTATACAGTCTAAAATTATCACAGTTTAAGTAATAAGTGTTAAGACGTGTAAACCAAACATAATAACTTTATAAAACAAAAGAATTGCTAGAAAAATTAATTACTAAGCTGAGCTAATGAACTTATACTTAATAAAGAAAATCAAGAAAAGAAATAAAGAATACCAAATACTTATAATATTTATATCCTAAATACAAATTAAGATAAGTATACCGAAAATCAAGGAAAGAAATGCCTAACCTATAACAAATGCTTACAATATTTATTTACGAACCCTAAATAAAAATTAAGATAAGTAAATACCCAAAAATCAAGGAAATTAGTACGTACTCTGATAGAATACCTTAACAAATGTTCGCCTTGATTCTTTAAATTGACATAACTTTATTTATGAACCGATTGACATGAAATAAACAGTAAAGGTTAAGTGAAGCTTACTACAATTTATTAGTGAAATCCGCATCTAAATCTGATAAGCCGTTTCTGATATTAGCGTGCACAAACACACATACAAACAGACAAAAAAAAAATAATTACAATTTCGGGTTCGGCATCGATATAATAACAATCCTTGCTACTTTTTTTTATATATTTCCATTGTACAGACACCACTTTTCTACAATTTTATTATATGTATAGATATACTAGCTCGTAAGTTTGTTTCGGTGTTTCTTCTCAGGGTAATCAGTTAGGAAACACCGGTCTCATCTAGTTTACATTTATGAAAAAAAAAAATTGTATATTTTCAACCGACGACCAAAAGAGGAGGTTATCAATTCGACGCGTATATTTTTTTTTTTTTTTTTTTTTTATGTATGATCATCGAGTACTCGAAGACGGCTGAGCCGATTTGGAAAATTCTTTTTTTGTTCGAATGGGTATACTTCGAAATTGGTACCATTATCACCAAAGTCAGGATCTGATGATGGGATCCTGGAGAAATCGAGGGAACTCTTCAAATATTATAGGCACACCTATGGCGTTTTGGGTATTTCTTATAGTAACTTGTGCAGTTGCTCTAAAAAAGTACCATTTGGGGAAGTGGAACTGATGATGAAGACCACAGATGGCCGCCGAAACTACTCAATAATAAGTATTAAGTGGATTGCGATTCGATTACTTGAATATGGATGTTAAGCACTTTATGCTCGTCACAATGCATATGGTGATGTAGAGCTGATGGTGAAGTACCAGGAGAACTCCTCAACAATTAACGGCCCAGCATTGGGAAAAGCAATATTTTGTAAAAGGTTATAAGTAGTTGACATTTAGGCTCTTGTAACTAGGTAAATTAAAAATCATCCAACTAAAAAGAGTGAAAAAAAAACTTTTTAACAAAAAATTAAACCGACTCCCAAAAAACACTGCAATGTGAAAAATAACTTTAATTTCGGAAGTCGGTGCCAAAAACGAAAAAACAAAACTAAAGACACCGACTACCGAAATTAAAGTTATTTTTCACTTTGCAGTGTTTTTTGGGAGTCGGTTTAATTTTTTGTTAAAAAGTTTTTTTATTATTTCATTGGCTTCTGCCCGCGCTTTCACTCGCCTGAACAGTTTTCAGAAAAAGTCCTGTTCTAAGGTTTATTCTATCTCGGTACCGAATTTCATCAAAAGCGGCTATGTGGTTTAGACCTGAAAGATTAACAGAAAGGCAAACAGAGTTAATATCTATAATATTCCACAACTTTATTCCACAACTTTTTTTTTTTTTTCACACAACGCCATCTAGTCCCAAACTAAGCAGAGCTTGTGATATGGATATTAGACAACTGATAAACATACATATATATTTCTAAATACATACATATTATAGATAAATTACACCCAGACAAAGAACAAATGACCGTGCTCATCACACAAACATTTGTCCTAGGTGGGAATCGAACCCACGACCTTGCGCATAGCAGTCAGGACCACTGACCACTATACCAACGGACCTGTCAATATTAGTAGGAATTTATTATTTTACATTTATCAGTGTGAGTAGGATTATTTAAAACATGAAGTTCAGGTTGAAATATTCTCATAGGTATATCTAAGCATTTATTTAAAAAAATAAAACCTTATAATTTCAGCTGAACGATAGTCTTTCTTATCGAAAACATAGAGTAAAGAAACCCCGTAAGTAATAATTCTATTATTCTTACGTCACCTTTTCCATATACACATATATAGTATATGGTGTAGTCCATATTACATTAATTGGCGTTGTTCAACTCTGAACTTCTTCAAGCTGATTACAAGGTTGAAAATGGATCAAGTTTTAATAATAACGACATCTATAAAATTTATTCGTTTCGTCGATTGACCTCTGCCGCTTATTACTTGGGCCACTCTTGTCTAAGATGGTGGTACAGCCAACAAGCAAGGGTCAGTCGAGGCATGCCAATTTGCTTTGTCCTTACTCACCTCGGATAACGCTCTATTATATGAAGACCTTTGTGTCTCTAGCTTAGAGCCATTTTCATTGGCTTTCTCTAAATGCCTGTTGGCAATAGTTACTCCTCAAATTGGGGCTTTGGTGATCGAGAGAAAGGGTTGGCTTAGAAAGATCTTCAATGTGTATGATGTACAAAATCTCTCTCAAAATTATGTGCATCTTTCCACAAAAGATTACCTGCATATTTCTAATATGTAGATTCAGATTCAGATTCAGATTTATTATATTGTATAGAGAATGTATGCACTTCAAAAGAGACTATTACCTTTGAGTTTTTTTCGTGTTTCTTCTCAGAGTAGTCAGTTAGGAAACGCCGGTCTCATGCAGTTTTTTACGGAAACAAAAGGCTTGTAAAAGTGTTATTTAATAACCAATTTGAAAGTTTATCTTAGAAATAGTTCACCAAAGTGACGCAATAAAAGATACACAGTTGTTGTTGCATTGCAGTCTAAATTTATAGAGGAACTCAACTCTATCATGATGAAAGAAAGCTTAGTAATTTGTTTTGATGCCCATTTTCTTGACATAAATCCCCCAATCTCCATCTTCATCACAACACACATACATATAAAATTATAGTTAATTAATTACAGACACAATTTGTGTAGCAATTTGTGTCATAGGCTTACACAGACTAAATATTTATGTGCATAGTTATATGACTGAAACGTTTTGTACGTAAGTAATTATTATTTCCTGTACTATGTCTTTTTTCTTATTGCATTCTTTGGTCAGCTGTAATTAAAAGTATGCGCGGCCACATATTTGAGCTTCATACGTACTTAACGTGTTTGAAACGTGCATCCGCTGCTAATGTCCTTTTATTGCAATGCTTATAAGAAGTTAGGTTATTTTTGGTTTCTCACAGGCTTATAGAAAAATGTCTAGAACATTATAAATGCATAGCTATGTTCTACTAAATATTATGCCAATTTTACGCACGCATTACGCGCACCTTTATCATATTGAAATTGTACAATAATTTCACAATTATTTTCGCCTTTTTTACGCGATAGCAATAAAACTGATTCTTCAATATCTATAAAAACTGATGGAAGTTTATGCAAATTAAATCTATGAAGTAGCGAAATGCCACCTACTCGATAAACTTTATTGCAAATATTCCGTTGTAGATAAATGCTGACATTTAATCGAAGAAGATCGAGTAGCTTCAGAAAGTAATGTGAAGGGACGCTTCCAAGGGGCTGTAATGATGGCGCGGACAACTCTTTGGCACGAAATTGTCAGTAGCATGTACATAGAGCTGTTAATTCGATAACGGTTGAACTACTCGGCCTCCGGACCAATAACAATAATAATTTTATTGGAGGATGGCAATGTGAAACTACTTTCTCTTCTTGTTAATAATATATCTGCAAGGTGCACCACAAACTAGCCTGGAGCAATAATTGCATTTAATTTTAACGTATACAGTATCGATATTGTCGTTTTGTTCACTTTATAGTTGTCAACAAAGTCTTTCCGGTAGTAAAACGTTTAATTATTACAATTAGTAGGAGCCGACTAATAGTCAGCGTCTTTATCGACTTTACAGTGATAAAGTATTAGGTATTATGTTTTGATTCAACGAGTACCTAAGTATGATTGTCTGTTATGTAAGTACATAGCTTTGCATCATAATACACGTGCTGCGATATTCATTTTGTTAAAATTGCAGCGTTGTACCAAGAAACTGTCATGGTACAACTCTATAGGTCTTAGCTTAAAAAAAATTAACTGCCTATTTTTGCATGTTCTATTGTGTTTGGTATGTACATATCTGATGCTAACAAAAGTCATGATTTCGCAAATTATGTTGTATTTGTTTGTTTTGTTGTCAATAATATATAGTTGGTTTTTCTGCACATATTCCAACAAATTAGTTTTCTTTTTTTTCTAAAAGAATTATCATAACTATGTTTGCATAGCTTTACTACTCCGGCTTACTACTACCGGCCTTATCTAGTTTAAATTTACAATAAAATGACGTGTAAAAATGAATATTTAATAACCAATGTGCAAAATAAAGCTCATTTATCATTTACTGCAGATCTGCCGAAACTTCTGCCACAATTATTATTTTGATTAAGTCTCTCTCTCTTTCTCTGCAATCAATCCTTTATGTTCGAATCGCCATCGATTTGTTCGCTTTTCCACTTATTACGTTTGAAT
Source organism: Tholera decimalis (assembly GCA_943138885.2). Lineage (NCBI taxonomy): Eukaryota > Metazoa > Arthropoda > Insecta > Lepidoptera > Noctuidae > Tholera > Tholera decimalis. The sequence goes on along the minus strand of OW964552.2, from coordinate 918,761 downwards.
AAGTACCAACCTCCTTAAATTTTTTATGAAAAGAAAACTGATTAGCGGTTAAATCAACTCTCTAAACATCCGACACAAAACGATTTTCTGTAAAAAATGCGTGTATAGTAGGTGTGAGGCTGTGACATGCGACCCCTGGGCCCCTCAGTCCTGCGATAGTCCTGATGACCGGCGCCGGCGGTTATCAGTCCGTTAAGCAGGACACTTATAGCCAACACTGCTTATTCCCAAGTTTTAGTGGCTATCAAGAAGTTACGGAATCATTGTCTCAGTTTGAGTTGGATTATAGACTATTGTATGAAAAGTCAATCGAAACAAAGACTTGGGTTACTTTAATTGAGTTTTAAATTTTTCCAATCGTATGTATTTGTCTTAAATATATCTGTTCCCTGATAGATATATTCTGGGAGTCTTTAAGTCAAGAGTGAATTGGCTACTTCTAGGCAAGTGTGTTTCATCTTCGACCACAATATCGCTTAACATCAGGTGAGATGGTGATTAAATGCGAGTCTATAAACAACAAAAAAATATTACCCACAACCTAAGCTCATTTAAATAATACTTAGTAATACTATAAATGTGAAAGTAACTCTGTTTGTCTGTTATCCTTTTACGTTTATAAAACTGAAACTTGGTACGGATTTAGACCTTGGAGAAAGACATGCTACTTTTTCGCACAAAAAACTCTCTTAAAAAGCTTATAGACAATATCTAATCAAATACGTTCTAAATCGCGAAAATTCTTCTATGTAGGTCCATTACAATAAAGAGTAAGTTTCTAGGTTCTTAGGTCTCCTAAACATCTTAAAATATTACAAAGACAGTGTCAAAGTCACCCTACGTTCGTCTTAAAAAGAAATACGAATAAAAGAGTTGGAAGTGTCTCAAAAGTTCGGACACCCCTGGGGTCGTTTATGGCGATCGGCTGGCATCTGATAGTCGCCCTATGTGCCTCCTGAACCCCTGAAGATGTGTTATCATTTTATTTAGGACTTTTAAAAAGAGTTGTTCTGTTAGGGGTGAAGGAAGGTGCAGGACAAAGTTCATGCGTGTAATGGAATGGTACCTACATTATTTTTAGTGAATAGTAAAATAAGGATATTTTTTATGATAATTGCCACAATGTCTACTTCAGGAGTTTGAGGCTTAATGTAGGAACCATACCGTTTCTTATTCAAGGTTAAGGTTGCCAAAGTCGGTCCAAGGATGGATCCTGGATGGAAGGATGGTCCCTGCTGTCATTTTTTAATCTTTGGCAGTCTGTACGGGTAGTCAGACGATAGAAAATCTAAGACTGGTCTGACCAAGAGATTTCGTGAAAAAGCTGAGCAGATTATGATGCTGTGTTGTCTACTTCTTTAATTAAGTAGTCTGTTTTTATAAGTGTAGACTAATTATTGTCTGTCAGTCTCACATACTGTTATTGTTATGTTAAATTGTAAGTCGATTTTTTACAATTAATAGGCTCCAGTTTGACCACTCTCTCGCTTGATGGTAGGCGAAGATGAAGCACGCTTACCTAGAAGTAATTTATTCACTCTTGACTTAAAGACTCCTAGTTAATAGCTATCAGGAAACTCCGCTGGGAATTCCACTTAGCTGTACGCACAATGAAAGTGTTCCCAAATCGTCGTTTAGCAACTTGGTACGAGTAAAGTCGAGTCGTTTATAGTAAATATATCCTATGTATCAAGTTTCGTATGCTTCCAAAAACATTATTATTGTGGGAACTTCCATTGAACTAGAACATTGCCCAGGTCAAGTTTGTAAGAAAACCTAAACTACGATCAAACCTGAACCCATGCTTTCAGTTAAAATGGCGACTATAAATAAGCCAGTTATGATCTACTAGCGAACAGTCTCGGTGTCGACATGTCCTCATCGGTTCAGCTAACAAACGCACCGAGTTAACTGCGTCGTAAACCTCATGGTTGAACGTACGTGGGCCCTAGAATACTAGCATATGATGGAAACTTGCAGAACATCCAGTTGTAAAACCATAGTCCTTTTAATTTTCAACCGACGACAAAAAGAGGAGGTTATCAATTCGACGCGTATATATATATTTTGTTTTTTCTTTTTTTTTTAATGTATGATCATCGATTACTCAAAGACGGCTTAACCGATTTGGAAAATTCTTTTTTTTGACTGAAAGGGTATACTTCGATATTGGTCCCATTTTCATAAACGTCAGGATCTGATGATGGGATCCTGGAGAAATCGAGGGAACTCTTCAAATATTATAGGCACACCTATGTCGTTTTGGGTATTTATTATAGTAACTTGTGCAGTTGCTCTCAAAAAGTACCATTTGAGGAAGTGGAACTTATGATGAAGACCACAGATGGCCGCCGAAACTACTCAATAATAAGTATTGAGTGGATTGCGATTCGATCACTTGAATATAGATGTTACGCACTTTATGCTCGTCACAATGCATATGGTGATGTAGAGCTGATGGTGAAGTACCAGGAGAACTCCTCAACAATTAACGGCCCAGCATTGGGAAAAGCAATATTTTGTAAAAGGTTATAAGTAGTTGATAATTAGGCTCTTGTAAATAGGTAAATTAAAAATAGACCAACTAAAAAGAGTGAAATAAAAACTTTTTACCGAAAAATTTAACCGACTCCCAAAAAACACTGCAAAGTGAAAAATAACTTTAATTTCGGAAGTCAGTGCCAAAAACGAAAATACAAAACTAAAGACACCGACTACCGAAATTAAAGTTATTTTTCACTTTGCAGTGTTTTTTGGGAGTCGGTTTAATTTTTTGGGAAACGTTTTTAATATATTCTGTGAACGTGAATTCGTTGGCGAGGCAGGTTTTTCCCGCGTGAATCCTAAACTCCCAAGAATTTAGAGATAAACAGTATCATTACTATAAATCTTCGCCTGATCTCTAGTAAATGAAAGACAAACACGTCTCTGTTTAATTATGTGTGAATAACCTCTCTGTCGGTCCGATCGCTGTCTCCCAACATACAGGCTCCAGCCTAGTTTGGGAAACAGCTTTTCAGTACCTTTTGCGTACACTTTAAAAAGTAAATTACTATTTGTCTGAAGCGCATGAATGTGTTACTGGATGTTTTTATAATTTAATATATTATGCACTATAAGCTTCTTTATTTTCGAGTGGAAGTCCAAAAGAAATAAAGAAAGAAACTATAATTTCTAGGCAGTAAAAACATTTGTTCCGGTGCAGGAATCGAACCTGCGACATGCAGCGCAGCAGTCAATCGCTCCAAACATTGCGCCAACGGTGGTGCCTATGGTCAAAGATTCAATTATTAGGAGAGTTCTTGCACTTGTCGACACTTCCCGTGACCCAAGAGCTGGCTATTTACCATAGATAATTTTTATTTCTATGTTATTTACTTTGGCCAAAGGCTAAGTTTTTGATTGCCATAAAAAGTATCGTAGTCTCTACAAACCTACAGCGTTGAGAGCGATTTTTAATGTATTATACAGGGTGTAACAGATTAAGCGCAATACCTCAGACACCCCAATTAGAATATTAAATTATAAGTCTAAAACAACATCCGTAACTAAATAAATTGAAACCAAACCTAGACATTTTTTATAAAAAATTGTTATCCGTTATTTAAACGCAAAACGTATGTGCGTCATGCAATATCTTTACGCAGACGCATACACTCATGCAATGACAGCCGACACGCACACGAGTGCATTTTCTTGAATTAAGGATTGTATTAATTTGTCATGATACAGTGTTTCCATTTTAAGTTAAATGAAAGATAATTCCGTCAAAACTTAACACCTATTTTTTAAGACGGAAATCGATTCAGAAGCCGATTCTGAACCAACTACTTTCAGGATTAGAATTCAGTTTGACTCAGTAAGTATTTGTCCAAGTTGTCATCATTCCCAGAGTGTGATGTCCCAAGCTTGTTTTTGGTGACTGATTACATAAAACTGATTTTTTTAATCCACCTTACCTTCTGCACTTATTGTTCGCATTTGTCTGTAGATATTTTTCTGTTGTAGCAGTTCAACTGCTCCAAAGCCTACATTTACAGCTGAACTATTCCTCGCTAATGCAATGTCGGTCGCGCTTACGACATACCTAGCAATTGTAGAAAACAGTGACCTCATGATTGCTAAAGGATTACGAAAGTAAAATTAAAAAATCTAGCTGATAGGGTTAAATCATAATCCTTGTTAATATTATAAATGCAAAAGTTAATCTGTCTGTTGGCACACTCTCACGTTTAATCCATTAACTTATTTTGATGAAATTTGGTAAACAGATAGATTTGACCTTGAGGAATGGCGCAGGATACTTAATTTTTGCTGAATGAAACTTTTCAGGCGAGCGCAGACAAAAGTTATTGATAAATCTAATCTTTTCTTGGGCCAAAAATATATTTAAACTAAATTAAAACTATTAAACCCACACTACTAAATCCCCTGTGTCATAGGGTCTAGCCCCTGTCAACATAGGTTACACATAGGTTCTAGATAGTTTGCTATAGCTACGTTTCTACTTAATATTTCTAGCAAAAAAATCTCATTAGCTTTCAATCTAAGCTCTTACTAAATTACAAAGGTCGTTAATATGACTGTCAAGATCGTCCAAGTGTGAATTACGATCAGTAAAATAGAACATGACTAATTAACAGATTGCCGCTTATTTTCAACCGACGACAAAAAAGGAGGAGGTTATCAATTCGACGCGTATATTTTTTTTTATGTGTGATCACCGATTACTCTAAGACGGCTGAACCGATTTGGAAAATTCTTTTTTTGTTTGAAAGGGTATACTTCGAAATTGGTCCCATTATCACCAAGTCAGGATCTGATGATGGGGTCCTGGAGAAATCGTGGGAACTCTTCAAATATTATAGGCACACCTATGGCGTTTTGGGTATTTCTTGTAGTAACTTGTGCAGTTGCTCTCAAAAAGTACCATTTGGGGAAGTGGAACTGATGATGAAGACCACAGATGGCCCCCGAAACTACTCAATAATAAGTATTTCGTGGATTACGATTCGGTTACTTGAATATGGATGTTAAGCACTTTATGCTCGCCACAATATATATGGCGATGTAGAGCTGATGGTGAAGTACCAGGAGAACTCCTCAACAATTAACGGCCCAGCATTGGGAAAAGCAATATTTTGTAAAAGGTTATAAGTAGTTGACATTTAGGCTAATAATATTATTAGCATTTAGGTTAACTAGGTAAATTAAAAGTCGACCAACTAAAAAGAGTGAAATAAAAACTTTTTACCAAAAAATTAAACTGACTCCCAAAAAACACTGCAAAGTGAAAAAGAACTTTAATTTCGGAAGTCGGTGCCAAAAACGAAAACACAAAACTAAAGACACCGACTACCATAGGCGGATTATCATAGGCGTTTTTGTAAGTTAAACACTAAAAGTCATATAGACGCTTGTAAATTATTGCAATCACAACACAGTGAGGCGCAGAAGGTTCGATACAAGTCGCCAACCAAACTAGTACCAGCTGTACGGGTAGGGTACATTTGAAATGATAAACTGATGTGAATCGAAATGATCCTATATTAAAAGTACACAATTTAACAAAAAGATAAAATTGATATACAGAAATGATAAAGAATCGACACGTGGCGAAAGATTCTTTGATTTTGCCCGTTATGTGTAAAACGCGACAATTTCTGAAGCTATTAACGCGGTATTTGAACATGCATTTCGCTGCACGTCGATGTCATAAGAGATTGGCGACATCATTAAATTAAATGTACCATCGTCGAAGCAGTATGGAATTGTAACTGTAATCTTTGATAAGCTGGCATAAGCCGCAGTTGAATTTTAATTGAAAGTGTTTAGTACCTTTTGCTAGGTTTTTGCAACCTTTTTTAATAACTTTACTTCTGTTCTAAGAAGTATGGTTTATTTTTATTTTTTTTTAATTGAAAATAGTCTCGCGTTTGACCACCATCTCACCTGATGGTAAGTCATGATGTGGTCGAAGGTGGAGCATGGTTACGTAGAGCAACCTATTCACTCTTGATCTAAAGACCCTTAGGTTGTACCACTATTTTTGGGGGGAAATTCTTCAAATGACTCCTTCCATTTTGGGTGGAGTCATTTAAACCCTTTCGAACTCGTAAGGGAATGTCAAAGTGCTACTGACTTAAAAACACGTCCTGTTTCTTCAGTTGCCCTTAAGTTCTGAGGCCCCGACACCTCAGTAGATCATTCCCGCAGCCCCGGAGCTTGTATATCCTGTAGCTATACTGATTGGCAATACCTTCAGCTTGATATCGCATGTCTTTTCTGTGGATCCTAGTGTTGTCTTTCTGTATCAGACTTTTATAAGCCGAACATAGTAACAGGTGTGTAATGCACGAAATTATGCGTCCGCGCATATGCGTAAACATGCAATTACTGCGTGAGTAATAACACGCTCAATTGGATAAGAATTTATTCAACTTTAGTCGTAGAAACTGTATTTTAATTACAGTGCGCCTAATATTAATTACTGCCAGGATTGTTTTTATTGACAACAGTTACTTACTATTTCATACACACAGACACACCTACATATTATTATTATTTATATAAAAAAAATGGAAGAGTCTGTGTGTGATTTCAAAATAACTGTGTTTTAAGTACTTGTAGTTGTTTATACAATACTAAAACACAAGCAAACGTTTTTGTCTCTCTGTCTGTTTATCCCGACTAATCTCTGGAACAAGTGAACCGGTTTTATTGGGACTTTCACTGGATGATAGAGGAGCTTATAGGGCAACATATAGGCTATTTTCATCCCAGGATTCGATATGATCGGGAATTACGCGGGAAAAGCTTCTCACGCGAGCGAAGTCGGTAGTTTTAGAATATAAGACATTTGTAGTTGATTATATCTCCATAGCCATCGTAATCAGTTCAAAGTCAATGTAACCTGAGTCCATCCTTAAAAGTAATAAGCAGAACATACAAACACGCTTATGGCTTATGCAGAAGTGTATCTTAACACAGTCTGCCTTTTGCTATCATTTGGGGAATAACAGTAAACTCTAAATAATAGAATATAGTATACCTAGGCGAGTAAATTGATAAACCCGTTCCATCATGGGGCTACGAGACGAACGGCAATGCGACATTGTTACACGGTGGACATGCATATTTTAAAATGTTTTGAGAATACTTTCATTATGCGTAGAGCTACAGAGTGAAATTCGCTGTAGGAGTCTGTGTTTCCTGATAGCTATAACCTGGAGGTCCCCGGAGTGAATAGGTTACTCCTACGTAAGCGTGCTTCATTTTCGGCCACATCTTCGTTTACCATCAGGAGAGATGGAGGTCAAACACGAGCCTATTAACAATATAAAGTGTCAGTTAAATAAACAAAGAGCTTTCTTCTCTAAAGAAATGAAGAGTTCAGCCGTTCATGGGCATCCACCTGCGATCAATCTGACTGCAGGTGGGGTGCACTCGCAAAAAAACTACCCATCAATAACTACGTCTATGGACATTTTTTTGTATCTTTTATTACCGCGTAGTATTATTACGTAAGTGCAAAAAAAAAAATGGCGAACATCGACTGGATATTTGTACCAACAACGCGGCAACGGTCCACCTGCAATAGTGTTGGAAAAATTGGGCAAGCTGGTTATTGAATGTCAATGAATCGGTCTGGTTTTTAAAGCCATAAACTTTTTAACAAAAGCGGCCATTGATGCTAATCCACCTTGATGTCATATTGCTCTCTTGTTAGCGAGTGTCTTAAACCTGGCTTACTGCAGAATACTGCTTACTAATCAGGTACTTTTATAGTAGCCCCGAAACTTGTCAGAAACTACTCCTCATATGCCAATTAAGTCATCACCTTCCCCACAACTTTTTGTCACACCAAATTGAATAATCAGCCCATTCATACCCGGAAGCAGCTCATCACGAGGCTATCTGTCGATAAATCTACTACGTTTGTCAAAGTGGAAAACTGTCACCGTTTCGTTCCAGTAATCAGTTGGTTGCGCGGCCGGGCTTCGCCGGGTATTATTACCGCCGCCGGCCGAGAAGGTGCACCAACCGTCGCCGTGCACCTTGCGACCACCTTGCGTCTGTATAACGTACTGTGTCCAGATACAACAAGATATCAATTAGCACCACTCATAAATGAGCGTAAGAAATTAACTTTGTGGAGACAAGATTGGACTTTATAACTGGAATGGTAGAGTTGCAGTTGCAATGGTGACACACGCCTGGGGTGAAGGCGGAAAGATGTTACCACCCCACATTAAGATTAAGGTTATTTAGCTAAATATAAAGCGTGTTTTTTACTGCTCTATATTAGTGGACACGGCTGTCTAGTGAAATTAGTTGGATTCTAATTTTGTTGTCTAAAATCCGTTGAGATGGTCGATAACCCTGTAGGGGTCAGTGAGAACGAAAGTGACTCAAATTGGTTTGTTTATGTCACGCTGTTGGTTTTTCTATTGTTCTAGTGACGTGAGTATGAGGCAGATGTGTCGGTTGTTAATTAGCGGGGCACGCGAGTATAATATCAATGGTTCGTTATGATTCGATCTGACAGCAGCTTCTTCTTTTGTTTTATAATTAGCTCCTGTGATTGATAAGGGAAAGGTTGGTAGCGCAATGTTTTTAATCCAGTTTTTGCTTAGTGCAGTTATGTTTTTGTTGCTGTGCTAGGCGTTTTGTTTGGTTTTTGTGCATGGGCTGTTATACACCTGCAAGGTTTAGTAACGTTTTCCAAGGTTGGTCTGTGAATATAAGATTCCGATGTGCTTCGGAAAGCACGTTAAACTGGGACTAATCCGAGTTAACATTTGTGTATATTTAACCGTCGTTAGGGATAGTCAGAACTCCATTTAACACTTGTCTTCCAATCCAGGCTCCAGTCTAAATATAGTTGAGAAAAGGTTAAGAAGATGATAACGTTATTTCGTGGTTCTTCTTTTGTTTTTAAGATTAATTAGTTTCATCAACATTATAAATCGTTATGAATTATGAATGGTCAAATACGATATTATTTGAAATAATCCATGGCAATTCAATCAATGATCGAAGACGATGATGATTGAGTTTTAATCAATGTTCAAACACGATGTTATTTGAGCATTGATTTTTTTATTCAGGTAGAAAATTTAACCTGCCAACCCTCAAAAACCTGATGAAGCATCACCATCTGAGGAACCAATCATGCGAGACGAAGTGACAGCATAATACGTGTGTTTAGTAACGAACGTGCACGCACTGTCCGGCGTGTGACGCAAGAAGCTCCAACTGTGCCATTGTAACCAGTGGCCAGCGATGTAACAAGATGATCCAGTGCGTAACTACTCGTATTGATTATGGACATTTTTGGCGCAAAAACTTGATGAGCTTTGTTTTTTGTGGGCAGGCGCAGGTGGGGCGTTAGGTGGGTCTAATTTATTCGACATTTTTTTTATTGTTCTAAGAAAAATTTGCTGAGTGATTTATTTGATTTTAATTGGAAATAAACATGACTGTTATTTGTTTCAATTAGGATTTTTATTACCAATTTTGGATCAAAACTTTAGTCTTACCTTTTACCAACGATTTTGGGTTTTCTTCAATTCTAATATTGTTATAACAAGTATAATTATTATAAGTAGGCAAACAATCTTATCATTGATTATCCATCTGAGTGGAAGATATCCATACTAATATAATAAGTGCGAACTGCAAAAGTAACTCTATCTGTCTGTTACCTTTTCACGCCTAAGCCGTTGAACCGATTTAGATGAAATTTGGCATGAGAATAGTTTAGGACCCTATAAGGGATATAGGATATTTATTACTCCGAAATTCCCACGAAACTAGGCGGAAACAACATCCCATTGTAAAGACTTGAACTGCATTAGTGGTAGGTACAGGTATTACTTGGATCTTCAGAAGAGTGAAACTTAATTCTTTGATGCGCAGAGAGGAAGTTTTAAGGTTGAAGTTGCAAGTTAAAGCTGCTTCTCATAGACGCCATGTTTTACAAGACAATTATTTATCATTACTTGAGAAACGTATAGGTTTTTATCACAATTTGTAGTAAAATATAACTAAATATAAAACCAGCAACTTACTAAATACAAATGTAGTCAAGTATGTAATTTCAATATCGTGTAGGTATGTGATACAATATTATTTATATAATAATATTTTACATATTTTACGATATTCTGAGGTAATTATTGAGGCGCGTTAAAAATACTCCAATAATATCAACTATATGCACAATAAACTGATCTGCGTTTTTAGCCACTTGCATATAACACAACGCTAACGAAGTCGCGGGCATAAGCTTGTTATCTATAATGCACAAATATGTGTGCAGGTACAGGTGGACTCTGTTCCTATACCCTCATTGTCCGATGGGACCATAGATAAAATATTTTTGATTTCTGTGGATGGGACGGTAAGCCGACACGGTCGAGCGGAGACAGGTCAGGAGCAGGACCAAAGGCTTAACGTGCTTATGAGGCACGGCGGTACCAAAACGCCCACTCTAGTCGCCAATCTAATAAAATACAGCTGAATACGTAATCTGGCTTCAAAAACCTAACTGCATAAAAAGATACTGATACTAAAGACACTGGTACTGGTACCAATAGGTAGGCCTGGCACCAGTCTTATCATGATTACTTTGCTTCTGACTACGTTACAATGATATAATGATGTTTATTCTGCAAATAGGTTATAAATAACACTTTCACACGTTTTTTTTTTCGTAAATGTAAACTAGATGAGGCCAGTGTTTCCTGACTACTCTGAGAAGAAACACTGAAACAAACTCAAAGGTCAACGTCTCTTTTAAAGTCCATACAATCTGTAGTGATCAAATCATATGAGAGCCATGTAGGTTAATGTCTGTGGTGCCCTTTAGAGGACAGAATCATACAGATTTGAGCAGGCCCGTCCAAACAGTGCAAGTATTTGTCAAAATTTTTATTCATTAATATTAAAAAATATACTAAACTAAACCAACTACTAAACTTAAGTACTTAAAATACAAACTAGAATAAAGCATCAATAAATTGATCCTCAACGCTGTCGGCTGGCAACGTACCCAAGATACTGGCGGCATTGCCTCGTTGTATGGCAATGCTTACCCGTTGACCAAAGAAATAGCCAGCCCTTGGGTCGCGGGAAGCATCAACGAGCCTTTTCGATATGTCTTTAAAAAGCCTGTGAGCACACTGTGAGAACAATACCGAAGTTACGACTGCCAATGCTTTTATTACCGAGATGGGGCTGTTTAATTATGTGACCTTAACATATCTAGCTAAACTAAACTTAACACGCAAAAAAACATGACGTGTAAAAGTGTTACTTATGACCAATTTACAAAATAAATATTTCATTTCATTTCGCCCTTGTGCCGTGCGTCGGAAAGCTGGGTACTCAAAAACCACAAAGTCTGACGCCAGTCTTACAATAGAAAGGAATAGAATAACATTTATTTATCAGAATATTGTACAAAGTTGTTAAGTGCATTATTAATTAAGATCAGAATATTCTACCGTTTCCGGTGTACAAATATGTAACACTAGCTGTGCCCGCGACTTCGTCCGCGCGGAATAGTGACTTCCGGCAGCATTTTTAATTTTTTAGACTATTTATTTTGAAAATAATACTCATAAGTACATAAATGAGCTATTCACAATATTTTACGGCTAATAGCTTATTTAAGTACATTTTTCTAATAAAAAGTAAAAAAAATAAAATATGCTTCTAGCTTTAAAAATGACCTAATTTACATACAAACTTTCATCCCCTATTTCAACCCCTTACAGCCCTTTTTTTGCATTAAAAAGCAGCCTATGTCCTTTCTCAGGCTCTAGATTATGTCCGTATCAAATTTCATTTAAATCGGTTCAGTAGTTTAGGCGTGATTGAGTAACAGACAGACATAGTTACTTTCGCATTTATAATATTAGTAAGGATTATGGTTTAAATCTTTAAATTACAATTAAATTAAATAAAATTAGAACGGAGTATACAAATACATAAAATTAATGGTGCAACAGTTGGTAATAAAATTATATAAGTCAGATTTAATAGGCATCAGTGTCAAATATTTTGGTAAATTTTTCATTCATGTAGTCGTCAGTCGAGTAATAAACATTTACTCAAAAGAAAGTTAAATAATTTAAGTTTTAATGTTCTGAAGTTAAGAGTTTTTAAGTCATCAGGTAATTTGTTATAAACAGTAGTGGACATGCAGTATACATTATCTGAATACAGTTTAATTCTACGCATATGAACATTAAGCATAATTATGCACTTTTCGACTAGGTCAGGATACAACATCATTATGCAAGTCAAACTCTTGTCTATTTTGGTGTACAAAAACATAAATTTCAATAATATACAGTGCTGGAAGTGGTAGGATTTTTAGTTTTTTAAATAATGGAACACAAATGTACAGTGCGTGCACTCCACAAATTGAGCGTACACATTTTTTTAAATAGTGGAACACAACTGTCCAGTGGGTGCGCTACACAAATTGAGCGTAGACATTTTTAGATAGTGGAACACAACTGTCCAGTGGGTGCGCTCCATAAATTGAGCGTACACATTTTTTTTTAAATAGTGGAACACAACTGTCCAGTGTGTGCGCTCCACAAATTGAGCGTACACATTTTTTTAAATAGTGGAACACAACTGTCCAGTGGGTGCGCTCTACAAATTGAGCGCACACATTTTTTCTGAGCTCTAAACACTCTTTCAAGTTCTGCCGAATTACCCCATATTATAATCTTGCCAACGAGTATGGTGTTACCCAGCCACTGGGTTATGGATTTAGATAAGCGGTCGCTCCATGTAGAACACTAGTACTTAGCTCCATTTCGTTCGACTGGAAGCTGCCCCCAAAATTGTTGGGAAACACAACAGCTGATAATCTTTCACATACTGTAATGTGACTATTTTGCATGCTACATATTATTCGCCGCTGTTTCAAACCGCTTACGGTAACAGATTTAATGCAGGTATGTAGCTAATGACCCGTTTTCCAAGGCTATCATCAATGTAATCACCATAATTCAACCATAAGCGTAATTAATATCCCAAGATATAAATCTATTGCTTTTGCATGTTTTGTTTACGTACTTTTAGTTCTTACTCGCTTCATTTCATCGAGTAATAGGAACGAAGACCCGTAGTATCGAAGTAAAAAATAGAAGTGGCTAGAATACAGGAAGGCGAGATGCAACGTTACGATAACGTGTTTTCTTGGTGTTGTATGGATTAGAAAATTTTCCGCGAACAAAAACGTGGTCCGAAAAAAGAGAGATCTTAAAAAAAATGCAACAAAAGTTAAGTAACAAAAATATACAAATACAAGTAATATGTTTAATTATTATAGTCCAGTAAATTTTGCATGAAGTATAAACAAGTATTTAATTATACATCACCCATACAAAACGCCTCGAAATAAGGGAGAAAACATTCTGTCAGCAACAGTTTTCTGAATGCTGTTATTTTATTGTGTTATATTATATTATTATTTATATAAAAAATAACAAACAAATATTTTATATTATAATATATATTATATAAATTATATTATACTGAACCGCAACTTTAGCTTTTCCCACCTATGTTAGGGCGGCTTCAAATCTACCTGAGTTCATCTAAGGCATCCTATGCAACCACAGCCTAGTAGATAATTGGTTAACACCAACAAGTTAATAAAAAAAAAAAAAAGCTAGAGTTGGATTAAGGGACACACATCTGAAGTATTGTGCAATTTGAGAGCACAAACCTTACAGAAAGTGTTCAACGAAGACTGCGGCTTGCTAACTGACATGCAGATATAGAAAACCTAACAGAAATAAATTGCATTTTACCATCACGCGTCACTACATCCATCGCTATAAAAGTTTACAACCAAATTAGGCATATATAACCTTTTTATACCGTCTATTAGCAGCAACACTGGTCGCAGCAAAAACTGCTAATCGTACGCATGAGCGCACACGCATGAACGCTAAAATATCGCGATACTTACTATATTATACGCAACGATATCATCTACGTATCCAACGCTAGTAAAATGTTCGTAGATTTCCTGATATAATATATCAGGAAATCTACGAACATTTTACTAGCGTTATCTTAAATTGATGAATTGGTTCATTTGTTTTTTGTAGGCTGGGTCAATAATTAATGATTATTTATCTGATTATCAAACGTCAGTCGATAAGCTAAAGTATCGACTTACGTTACGATAACGTGTTTTCTTTGGATTAGAAAAATATCCATGAGCAAAAAAAGTGTTCCGAAAAGGAGTAATATTACAAAATTAATAATGTATTATTATATAAAATGTATGTATTTACTTAAAACGGATAACATGAATTCATGATGTGTGGTTATTAAACGTCAGTCGATAAGCTAAAGTCAGATCATGACAATGTTTGTAAAACATTGTGTTAGATGGTTCTGATTTGAATCAATCTGAAGTGTGTATACGTAAGCAAACCACAACGGTTTGCTCATACCTGAGAGATTGTTCTGAATATTTTACTTATAGTAAATACCTATGATGGTGCTCGTGGCTAAATGATAAAAGGAGGATGGGTCGAATTTCAAAGATAAGCAACGCTTTGCGGAGTACGAATCGGGATGGGACGCCGTATTAAAATATCGAGATTTTATTGTGCTTCGGAAAGCACGTTTAGTCCCGGCCACAGAAATCTTAATAATATTATTAATTCATTTATTACAGTTTATATACATATTATTTACATTTTTAAATATTCCTATAAAAACAAGCAAAAAAAAAACTTAATAATATTATTAATTCATTTATTACATTTTATATACATATTAAAATAAAACATTTAAAAATATAAAAAACAGTAGCTCACCGGTATCGGGAACAGGGTCTAAGCTACCGGTGGTCAGGGCTCTTGAGAGAGGAACCTCCTAACAATTTGCGCCGTGTCCAGAAGTACTGCTTTCTGGATCAAGCTCTTGATCCAGCTGCCCAACGAGAGCCTCCTTAGATGTTTGTCGAGGCTCTTGGCTATTATGCCATTGGCTGAGACGACTATCGGCACAAAGATTGCTGTATCCACATCTCACATGTCAACAACCTCGCGAGCCAAGTCAAGATACTTAATTTGCTTATCTTTCTCGGCTTTCACGAGGTTCTCGTCATGAGGGACCGCTATATCAACAATCACTGTGCGACGCTCTAATCGGTCTATTACCACTATGTCAGGCTTATTGGCAACAATAGTCCTGTCACTGATGATAAACCGATCCCAGTACAGTGTAATATTTCCATTTACGAGAACTGGGTCGGGCACATACCTATAGTACGGTACTTCTAATTCTTATTAATATTATTAAGATTTCTGTGGTCCCGGCTGTTATTTATACATCTTGGGCAGTAGTTACCGGTTAGAAAATCGGATACCAGAGCCAGTTACCAGGTTGTGGAGTTCAGATTGTCAGTCTATCTATGTAAAACTCTAGTACTCAGCTGCCTACATAGGTGGGGAACCAGATAATAAGTAAATATCTACCTACAAAACCGACCCGTCTCCATCCATACACCGGTTCACTTGACAGTTGCAAGTTAAAAAAGAGAAATTCATTTACTATCTTCAAAAAAAAAAATGCCTTGATATTTAGAGACATGGCGCAAATTAAAAAGCCCAACTAAAATTCGTTCTAGTTTGTCAAGCACAACCATTAAGCGATAGATCTTGAGCCATATTTAGCAGCATGGCATTCAAACTTGAACCGCTGTAATTAGTAATAGTTTCACTCGTGAACACCATTATGTCCTATACTCATAAACCATCAAGAAAATCCGTTAGTTTTATAGCATTTCACCTTTTTTGCAATCAAGTGTACTGTAGAGTGACGCAATTAGTTACACTTCAACCTTCGTACACTGGATGCCAATTTAACGTATAACTTTTCTTCATTGTCCGTAGTACACTTGCGGCCAAATTAATGTTCGCGCCGCAGGCTAAAGGTGCGTCTGCACATGTCAGCTGCGACATTTTGGCAAGATTATCACGCACAGTGAGTTTGTCATTAACACGCATAAATATTCAATTAACGGTCGGTTGCACTTGTCAAGGATTTACACCGAGCAAGTATGTAATGATTTCCTGTCATTACTCATTAAATTAGCACAATTAGTTAATTTTTTGTCAATACTGATCGAATGTTTTTATGACATGCTTGATGAAAAATATTGAGGTCAACAAGTTAGTGTTGTGCTCGTGTTTGCGAATTGTTAATATCGAAGTGTCACCAGGCTTGTGGCAATGGCAATTAATATTTTTGACAAGCTGGGGCTATCAAATTAAATATGTTTTTATATCGCATTAGCAATTAATTGCTACTTCCATCATTTTATAAAATAACAAAAATTACGCACAGGATATTGGAAATTATGATTATCGATGTATACAATGTTGTTGTAATAAGGAAACTTGTAAATAAACACACATACACGATACGGATACGTTTAGCAATTACAGTGGCCACTAACCATCACCACAGTGGCGATACTGCGCAAATTACTTCAGCAATTACATAGAAATTAAATTCTATTTGCCACTTTAAACACCATATCAATATATAAAATCAACAAGGCCCGTAAATTTTAATGCGCATACACTCACTATTTCACGGTTTAAAAGTATTAAAAATACAGTGACCATGAAGGTTGGAAGTGGGCCGTGGAGACACCGTTTAGCGGGACGGTCCTGCAGATGGCGATGAAGCGAGGTCACCCCAAGTGTCAACGGTCTCTCAGTGACATTTATTAACGGTTAGAAGGGTTGGCTAAAGAGAAATTCCTAGAGGCCATTTTCTTTTTCCCATCGAGGGTGTTTTTACGGGGATATGATCGAAGTAACGGTGAATAAAATCAAAAGTTTTTGTCAGGGCTCTGTCGTGAAGTGGTGGTGTACAAACGTATGTGTTTATAAGGCTCTTAGTGTTTTCTTTTTAGTATAATATATAAAAATAAAAATAATATAGAAATGCATCACTGTTCACCAAAGTCTTGAAATTGAATTCGTCGATTTTTGAGACACACTCGTTAAATTAACAGAGGCTAAGGTTAGAGACACCTTTTCGTTTTTGCCAAAGGAAACGCATCCAATTTTCGATTCGGTTACATATGAAAAAGTGAAAAGAAGTATGACTATGACTACACTATAACTAAAGAAATATGACTCACAATTTCAAAGTAGACTTCTCTTTCACCAAATACCGCGGGACTGAATTGTTAAAGCATTAAATTCACTCAGATTTAACTCAGCAGATCCTAGATTAATCATACTCCACCACACCCCAGTTCTCTTCACCAGCGCTAACTACAGTCCGATAAAGCATAGTGTAATGGTCCGTGCAGGCGCCGCAGCATACAAGAACTATCACTCGGTTCCGCCCGCTGCACCACACGTTAAAGCCTACCATCCACTACCACTATTGATGTATACGGAGACAGCTAGCTTAGCTGCACAGCTCTGTTCTTGCCTGCTGCGCATCTGTGCGAAACGTAGACATGAAAATTCAATTTCATGTGCAGCACAGCTAAGTAAAAATATATAGCATAGCGTGAAACGCTATGGAGTGGCGCCTTTGAAGTAGTATTATCTGCTATACCAACCACTGCGAGACGATTTAATTGTACAGTCCGAGTGTATTGATGCTATCGTGAAGTTTCACACTACTTTTTATATTATATTGGTTTGTTAAATGGTTAGTGATGACGTGCTCAAAGTGTACGAACGAGAACGATTGCTCTCGATGTCTCTGTTGCGGCAAATATTTTTAATGATGATCCGGGAACTCACACTAGCTTTTCAATAAAATTAAATGAAATATTTATTTTGTAAATTGATTATAAATATAACACTTTTACTATATATACCTACTACTATATATACTATAACACTTTTTTTTTTGCGTGTTAAGTTTAGTTTAGCTAGATTAGGCCGGTGTTTCCTAACCAACTACTCTAAGAAGAAACACGGAAACAAACTCAGGCGTCTCTTTTAAAGTCCATACAATTTGTCTTGGTCTAATCATATGAAAAGCATATAGGTCCATGTCTGTAGTGCCCTTTGAGGAAATAACCACACAGATTGGAGCGGACCTGTCCAGACAGTGCAAGCATTTGTCAATTATCGTGTAGCTCAACTTAAGGAGCTCAACGATCTGATGAACAATTAGTGGGTCTGCCCGCGTGACCTGAAGACGAGAAAGCGTTACTGCTAGATGTACAAACCAACAATTACTATCCACAATTTCAGGATGACTTAGGGGCCTTATACAACGTGTAATTTAAAGGGTATATACCTACATACCAAGTGCATGGCTTCTTTGGATGATAACAAACCATATGGCAAGGGTTTTGTAATCCTAAGTCTACGTGTGTAGAACTTATTACAAATTCCAATACACTGATACCAGAGACCGAATTTTTCAAATTAAGAAGAACGAAAAGAATTATCGTGTTATTGGCAAGTGACGTGGAAAGTTGTTGACCCTCGTATTGCTGTGACACGTTCGTTGTGATTGGTATTCAAGAAATATATGAAACCAATAATTTGGTGTCAATTCTTTGAGTCAGTTATTTTGTGCTGAAACTGTGCATAGAGACTCCTTGTCTTCAGCCCTTTTGGATAGATATGGGGTTTTCGTTACACGTTGTATATTGACGAGTTACCTACATACTAGTATGAGGAGCTAGGGCCTAAATCTTTACAGCCTCACGGTTCAATATCCAATGTTAACAACGCCGTGGACGACCACGAGGTCAGCTCGTGGTTGGACAACCATCTTAACATATTGAATTTCTTTCATGTCTTAGAAATCACGTTAGGATTTGGTACCAGATGTTATTTTTAACACGCTTTTATTAGGTCGACCTGTATGTAACTAACTATGTAATGGAATCTAAGGTAACTAATTTAATCATTTTCCAAGGGTCGAAGCGTAATGAAAATTGGCAGCTGTATGTAGTTCTGATGACAATACAATAATATGGTACTGTCAAACTGATCTGATGGTGGAGCCGGAAGATATAAACTGGAACTTTATGATGGAAAATCGTATCATAGCTGTTTTGGATTTCTTCGAAAAGTCTTGTAATGAACTTTGACCACGGTTAGGTTTCAAGGTCTGACGATAAAGCCGGAAGATAGGCACTGGCATTCCATGATGGAATATCGTATCATAGTCGTGTTTACACTTGTGAGAAAGGCCACGTAATGGACTTTGAACACGATCAGGTTTCAAGGTTATAACAAACCTAAAGAAAATCCGTTATCAGTTTTCTTTACATTTTTTTTTTGTTTTTACGTGCATTTATAAAAGCGTGTTTTTCTAGTGTTTTTTAAACTATTAATTTATTCTTCTTTGATAGTCGTTACGGGTAGTTAGAAGTCAGAAATTCTGGTGCCAGACTTGGCCAGGGGTACCGTGCTACCAAGCTTGCGGAGGTCTGATTAGCAGACGTTCCATTTATGTCACTAGTACTCGGCTGCCTCCGATTAGAATGGAATGCGACCAAATATAGTTGGGAAAGTTTGGCAAATGATGATGGCCTACGCACTACTTTATATTTCTTCCAAAAATAACTTCAAACAACGACTTCTTCTAATAGGACGTTTCCCAACACGAAGACTTTCAAACGATGTTATTTCAGATTACCTACTTGGCTCTATGCACTTAACTGGTCCACTAACTTTATTACAGTCATATTTAGCGAACTGTTTACTGACCATAACGGCGCTTTATTGTTTAATATTTTAATATTCAACTTATACACCCCACTTGCCTTGTATTTATTAACCTGTAGCATCATACCATGGTGGGTAAGTACGTATGAAGGCTTTTTACCAGATTAAAATGAGATAAGATGGAATTACTGTAATTTACATAAAAAGAAAATCTATACTATAATAATATTATTAAGAGATAAAATTTGATTTTACGTTTATATGTAGGCGATAATCTCCGAAACTATGAGTCACTTCAAAATTTTTTTTCACACAGGCGGATTCTTGGCTGAAGTCCCCTGAAGAGAAGCAGCAATACTTTACCATGTTTAAAATAGACTAATAAACACATTACCCCCTTTTGCGTTGAGCAGTCAGTTAAAAAGTCCGATCGACACGAGAATGTTGAAATCGTTCATGTTTTCGTTTAAAACTAATTTATAGTTTATTTGCTCCAAAAACTATGCTAATATTGTGTTAACAAAAGTTCCGGAGTATTTACCGAACAAACTATTTAACAAGATGGCGGAGTATCACGACTCCTTTAATAGTTGTTTAAGAATTCTTTCACGACACTTTGATTTGTGCTCACCCCGCTTTTAATGGCGGTCTTCATAATAAATTGCGAAGACATTAGAGTTGAACCATTTATTTTAGTTTGTGAGACAAAATATTAGAAAACAACACGACATTTTAAAGGCCATATTGGTTTTTTAATCAAAATTAAATATATATTAATTTTTTGCTTCATAATTAATTACTATAGGTCAACAATTAATAGACCACATTATTTTTTTCTGATTCGTTGATGCTATGCGCACATTAATTATACATTCGGATTTGTATTTATATAATACTAGCTTGTGCCAGCGGCTTCGCCCGCGTGGGAAGTTTTTCCCGTGTAAATCTCGATCCCGTGGGAATTTCGCAAAATCCTTTCTTAGCGAATGCCTACGTTATAACATCTACCTGCGTGCCAAATTTCAGCCCGATCCGTCCAGTGGTTTGGGCTGTGCGTTGATAGATCACTATGTCAGTCAGTCAGTCAGTCACCTTTGAGTTATTGTTCAATCCTGTAGAAAACTCGCCTAATTATACGCAATATTTTTTTTTACCTCCTGTGGTTGGAGCCAAAAGATTGTAAATAAATATAATCGGACATCTTTTTTACGGTTCGTAAAATATGCTTATTAAATTAAGTACAGGCTATATGATCTTTGCTATCATGAATTCATATTTTTATTCAATTTATTCATGTAACTACATAGTATCAGTCGCCACGATAGCTAATCGCAGTTTAATTGCAAGCCTTTAATCACTCGCCATCTTTGATCATGTGCGTAAAAAGTCGCGGATATGCGCACGAGTCGATTTGACAGACGGTGTAATTGATCGTTTTGACGCCTCCACTTCATAACTTTAATGCACTACCATTACCAATGCTCGTTTACTGCACTTTTTGCTTACCGTTACTCTAACAAAGTTGTGTATCTTGCAGCAATTTGTTCATTTGTTACAAAAACTGCGCAACAGGCTGCCTTCGCCAACCTAACACAAACAGAATCCATAATTATACGTCAATACAACATACTCGTTAAGTTTTTTCGAAGGCAATTTTACGCACAGTTTATCTCAAAGTAATGGTGGGCCATCACGATAGGAAAATGCATTATTAAACCCCATAACCGCCGCCGATATCCTAGAGAGTAACGCTATAATACTTCCCGCGTAACAACAAAGCGATGGTGTAAATGACTGCGAGAGCGCCCGCGCCATTGTCCGGCCGCGCCGCCGCACCGGCCACTTTGAGGGTGACTTAAATCCGAAATTGGGTATTTCGAAAAATGTGCATGTGTCATTTATCACGACCCTCGCTTGGCGGAAAGAACCTAACCCTATTTAAAAAACTACCCCCTGTAATCCGCCAGCGGGAGCGACGCGGCACACAAACAGTATTAAATTTTTCCACTATTAATACAAAGGCGTTAGCGGGCGACAGTATTGGATGAATGCAGGAGCTATGCGGATCATCCTTATTAAGAGAGGTCAAACAACCCTCCGCGAGACAACGGGTTAATCAGGAAAGTGTGTCAACTTAATGCATTCTTTGTGTTTAATACTTTTAAATTAAAAATATTACCGAGTTTTTCACATGACATTATTTGGAGCTGTTCAATCTGTCCGTCAGCTAAAAAACCAGAGAACCATTCAAAGTATATCATTCTATATATTGATACGATGCTTGTCGCGGGTTCGATTCTCGCACGCAACAAATATTTATTTTTGATAGTTCTGCCGTGCCAAACTAAAATACTGTAAGTCGACTTACAGTGTTTTTGCTTAACAGCTTTATATTAGTTCGTTGAAGTCTGCTTAACACCCCTGACTTACATTTTTTTTATTACAATGTTTATTCTGAAAGATAAGGTAAGGTAAAAAACGCGTATCACTTTCAAATTAAATAAATGATTAATCTATATCGTTAAATATCTCAAATGTGGATTTCGAAAGTTAGTGTTTTGGATTGACAGGGCAGTGTTGTTCTTGCTATAGTTGTTTGTGTATGTATGTAAATTTACATGTTTGTAAACGCACCCACGATACCAGAAATTCTTGGTATAGGGAAAGGTATTACAAAGTTTAAGTATTGAACAACAACATTTATTCATTTATTCCGCTATACGAGTACAATACTAATATAATAGTTTATTTTTTATGAGCCAGGCGAGCAATATGTCATGACTCTGAGCAATCCACAGCCGTTCCCCGTAGGTTATTCAATTACAATTCTCACTTTAACTGATGAAATTAAGACAGTCACGTGTCACAATGAATGGTCGGGCTGCCGGCTACCGCGCCGGTACAATAGTGCGGTTAAACTTTTCAATATTTTGGTTGGGTCGCGAGCGCGCACGTGCCGCCGCGTGCCTCGCTTTACCCCGCACTACCCCCGAACGCTTTATTTTTTATTATTTTCATAATTCATATTTCACAATAACAACTGAGAAGGCGTTTCGCACGGTTAGCTTATGAAACCACTTTCGCGATTCCGCGTGGGGCGGCAGAGACTTGGGCTTACCGCAAGGGCCACTTATGGGCCCGTTTTTATTTATATTACATTGCGCTGCATCTCGTTTTGTGATCCACTTTATCAAACGCTTTCCAGAGATCGCGGCACGCGGGGTTCAACCACTAGGACAATAATGTTGGTGGCATTCTTCTTGTGACGTCACGGTACGGCTTATTGTGTTTTTTGGTGTAGGATTAGTGAGCCACGGGCGGTGAGCAATAAAAAGCTTCTGTTTTCATCGGCACCCAACAAATACTAATCCTCGCCATTTTTGGAGGCCATTGAGTGTAATGCTTGCATTTATGTGATTTCGCAATCACCTATAATTCCGGTATTTATTTGATATATTGCTGTCATTTATTAAATTATTTATTTTGTACGATTTTGAAATGTTTTTGAGTATTGTTTACCGTAATCTTACAAACCATTATTCTATTTTCATTATTTCTATTACCAAACGCGGCCCACTTACGACAATCATAAAACAGAATACGGAACAGCGGTTAAGAATTGCAATTGCAAAAACTTCACCCCACAAGACTGACTCACGAAAAATGTAATGGGAAATTACTGTAAAATAAAAAAAGAAGTCTCCCTTAAAGGCGAACCCTTATTGTTACGGCAATTTAGGTAACACTCCCTCGCGGGGAACTAAGAATTCTTATAGCGAACTACCAATATGCATGGCTTCCCTCAAGTAAGTACAAGCTCATAAAACTTGAACGATTTTAATCGAAACGTTCCTCAAGAATTACTGTTTCGTTTACATTGTCTGTTCGAACGTGATCAGATTACTGATCGTCTTTAACAATAGTTTCATATTGGTGTGCGTAATCGATTCTGATTATTCGGATTCGATAAATATTTTTATCGGTTTTGCTTAATCAATTAGGCATAGGTATGTCAGAGTCGTTAAACTGCAAGACGAGTCTATTCGGCCCTCAATGTACCTACAAAGTTTGTTTCAATCATTATGTTATGAGTACAAAAGTTAATAGTTTTAAGCTTTCTTATATCAACTGCAAAAGTATTTTTCTGATCTATTCCACGTGTTTCTGAAATACATTTTTATATTACAAAAAGTAGTAATTAAGTGTGCAATGGTCGTAAAGTTTTATAGCAGTATTTTAGGCGTCTCAAAGCGATATTATCTTGGAGGCCGCCACAAACTTTGAAATTAAACACAGTTTATTTTAAATTCTTAAGGATATTATCTTTTAAAAGTGCTTAGTTTGCTGTCGTTATTATGACAGTCTATTTCAATAGGTTTGAAGTTATTGATTTGATATAATAACTAATTCAGAACCTTAACATTTTGTACCCATATACGATATTGTGGTGTTTTTTTTATTCGTGATGAGTCCACTCATGAGCTTAATCTCGCCTGATGGTAAGCGATAGATGAGGTCTACGATGTGACGGGCGAGCCCAGAAGATGCCTATTTATTCTTGCTTTAAAGGCTGAAAGGTCATAAGTGGCAGGGAACACAGAAGCCGGCAGAGAGTTCCACAGCTTGGCTATACGTACAATAAAATTAAATGTGGAAGAAAAGCGCTTAGTGCGACAAGACGGTATATCAACCAAGTGTGGATGTTTGTATTGAATGTATGTATATGTAGTTGGTTTTAGTATTTTCATTATCAACGAAGTCTTAATATTGTCTGTTAAATGTGCTAATGAAAATCCATACTCCCATACTAATACTATAAAATGCGAAAGTAACTCTGTCTGTCTGTCTGTTACCTTTTCACGCCTTAGTCGCTGAACCAATTTACATAAAATTTGGCATGGGAATAGTTTAGGACCCTGGAAAGGACATAGGATAGTTTTTATCACGATATAAGGTTCCCATGGGATGGTTTTCGAATTGTATCTTTGTTACTCTTTCACGCAAAAACCACTAAACGGATCTCAATGAAATTTGATTAGGAGACAGTTGACAGTTTAGAAAAATACATAAGCTACTTTTTATCCCGGAATTCTCACGGGATCGGGATTTACACGGGAAAACCCTTCCACGTGAACGAAGTCGCGGGCAAAAGCTAGTAATTTATAAAATCATAATAAAGATAAGAAAAACATAAGGATAACCGTGAAGGATATGAATTTCCTTAAAATAAAACACACTGTTTGATTGTTCGTCAACTTTACATTTATTTCTGTAAAAATTATGATAGTTAATTAATACAAGATCAAAAACAACCAACCAATCTATTACATTATCACTAAATCATTAGACTTGCAGTAAGATGACTGATTTAGTCGTAAATATATCTGAAGCTGAACAATAAGCTAGACTCGATGCATCAGAGGCACTATAATAAAAAGTCTCTAAAACCTTTAATCCTTAAGCAATTATGTTTTTAATTGTATCTCGGGTAAGTTGCGCACACGCTGCAGTAGCCGTGGCGACTGCGAACAAAAAATGTTGATTGAGATCGCTACAGGCTTCTGTTGCGAGGGTTTAATTGAATTTTTGTTGTGATAGCTATGATGGACTTCTAGAAGATGATAATAAGCTTTTTAATGGAGAATGTCTGTGTTATAAAGTGGGTGGGTGTAAGTGGTTTATTGCTTTATGTCTGTTGAGTATTAAAGTATTTATCCTTATTTGTTGATATAAGTGCAAAATAAAAAGAAAACATAAACATAAATCTTTACTGACACCGTATAGATTTGTGTACGGTGTTTAATTTGGAGCACTTAATTTTTTGATTTACTTTAAAAATATAAACTTTAATGTTTTGAAAACTTGGCAGCGAAATGAAATGGATAGCTCATCTGTACGTACTAGCATAAATTTTCTCAATGAAATCCTTCTAAAGTACCATCATCATTCACAGCTTCAATGATGACTAAAGTGGAAGAAGTGATACAAGTGTCTTATCGATAGAATGTAATAAATATCTTTCGTGATTGCGAAACTGCAAAACATATCTCCTCGAGAACCCTGCCATGGCGCGCGGCATCCCTCGCGTACGTGATACAAGGAAGTATTAAAGTCGTACAAGTGAACCCCACGGGCGCCGGGGGATCCACTCTTTAAATACATCCGATAAAAAACTAAACGACACCCCTCGGCATGCAAAAAACATCCCTCAGAAAACGTCCATAAAGGAAAATTTATCCACAAATTAATTTGTAGCGGTACGAAATAAAATTAAAGTAAGGCGCGCGACTTAGTTTATTCGATTGATGGTGGATAATTTAAGGAAAGTTCTTAGGGGTCTGTGCTCTATCTTAGATAATTTAATAAAAGTTTAATAAGTCACTTTGAATAAAGTTTGTTGTATCTACTACATTTTACAGTCTGACATTCCTACAACAAACTAACACAAGGCATCAGGTAAGATTGTTGCACACTTAAACCTAAAAATATCGCAAAGTAATTACAGGCTTATCTTAAGTATAGTTTATACGTAAATATAATACAGTTTTTAATGTCAGAGGAGCTAAGACGACAGTTTCGACTCTTATCCACGGAATAAACACGACACTAACAAAGAAATCGTTTTGACTCTGAATGCGATGTGGAAACGTGAGAGTGCCTTCGATGGTTAAATCGGACATAAAAGCTGCAATTTCAAAGACACTATCATAAAACGGAGCATGCATATTCACACCTGTAGCTTGTTTATCACCAATCTCTACTTTCTTGCCATTGCGTCATCCGCGAACATGATAGCTGATGTCTCCCCAATCCGGAATCCAAGAGTTATCCACAACCTGTCACATAATTATGACAGTCGCATATTTATGTTCAAACAAAAAACTTCTGTGGGAACGCTATGTCGAAATAGTAGAATTTTCGCCATTAAATGCGGCCTCGACTGCCGTCTTATATCGTACACATTGAGTGATTTATTGTACACAAACGTACATTAGATTTTTATGTTCGTATCTTGTAGGTTGTAAATAACATCGGTGGTTGTTCCCCGACCCACTTGAAGATTATTACTGATTTATTTATTATTTAAACAGCGTGATGGATAGCCCGGTCGGATTGTTGCTTAGCTCCGTGAACTCTGCCTTTTGACCTTTAGCAAACATTATAAGAATGTAGGTTGTAACATTTTGACACCTCGTAATTGTTTCGTTACTCAATGGCAGTTGTCTGTTTGTAATTAAACTAATTGTTTTAATTTGGTAACGATTTTAATTTTGGTAAAACTAACGATTGGTTGATTGCATTGGTTCATTAGCGGTCAATTCATTCCTAGGACATCGCAATCGTACAAAAACATCTGAGAATATTTTGGTGATTTTGATTTCAGTTAGAAATACTGATATTTTTTTTAAACCACCATTAACTTTATATTTCAAGCCCCATCCGGCACGGCACACTTGAATCACCCCCACAAGACTATTGAAACTCTAATCCAATTCTTTCATATAATTGCCTAATCTTTCCTCTCTAAATAGGCGGTGCTTAATCTCGGCCGGTGCCCCTGCAAGGTGAGCTAACCGAGCCTGAAATGGTTATTTTTTACTTCCCCATTATAAGCTGAAGTGGAGCGGATTAAACAAAGGAGACTAGATTTAGGGCCAATTTGAAGGCGTATTGATTGTAACGTTCATGCGTCGTTTGGCAGTCAGTACTCATGTAATGCTAAGTATCTTAAGCTATGAGAGGAATTGGGAAGTTCAAGCTTTTGATTTAAAGGATACCTTCTCAATTTTATTTAACACTCTATTGCGAGTATTGAATACATAAGAAACAAGTATCTATAGACGTGTCTAACGTCTTGATAAAAAAAAATCTAATTAAACATTGAAGTTAAAGAAAGCATCACAGTTTTTTTTTAATACACTTTCATCGGATCTGAATGTAAACAGTTGGTCCGCCGGCCAAAGATATTACGTTAGTTAGTAGTGTACATGGAATAGATGAATAAGGTTGGAATGGTAATGTGGGCGTGGCGAGCGCGCCACATTCGATGATACGACAATCATAGCGCGACCGAGTAATTCATTGACCACGTTTAGTGCGCTTCGGATTACTTCGGAACATAGAACTCTGTTGTAAAATGCCGTGTTGTGCAATTATAACCTGTAAAATAAAAAATCAGACCGTAAGTATAGAGCGAGGATATCTTTCCATCGGTAAGTCAAAAATAACATTTAATTACAATTTTATTTGTAAAATCATAAAAAATATTCTGTTCAGTATGAAGTTCCGAACTTTAACAACATTATTGCAACAAGTTACAAAAAGTATACATTGCCCGTTGTGTACTCGCTTAATCAACGCAGTGACCAAGTCCGCTTACAATGTACTACATGCGCCACACTTCAACCATTGACGTTTTGTCCTTTGCCTTGATTGGCCGTGATGCACGGTGCATGTTTATCAACAGTGAGTTACAATCAGTAGCAAGCTCTCGATTTAAGTGTGTGTAATTTATTTGTGTGCGTAATTCGCAAACGTAATGGGCCTCTTGCTTGTAGTAGTGGGGAGACAACGGTGACACGAGTTGTCATACAAATCAGGAACTATTTCCTTTCTAACCTCTTTTATCTGTTCTGTTGTAGTGTAGATATTACGTAGATTGGTAGTCCTTACGTCACAGGTAGATAGAAGCCAAAAAATCTACACCAGTCTTGCCAAAAAGTATCCAAATATCCAGCTGGTGGTTTGTGGAGATATCTGATGTCCACAGGCTGAGGCTCCATGTAAAATACTGTTACTCAGCTGCTTTTGGTCAGACTGGAAACCAACACCAGTATTGTTGGGAAAAGGATTAGTGTTGATGATGTAGCTTTACACTTAACCTTTTTTGATTATCAGCCCTTCAAGCGCTTCAACCCCATTCAAGCCAAAAATTGGAAAAAAAGTGTAAGAAGCCCAGACTCGAGTAACCCACACCAGCTAGCACGTGTCTTTTTAATCAACATTCCGGTGTGTGGGAACAGTCGTTAAGTCCAACAGTGGAATCATGGAGTTATGGCTGCGATCGCATAATTAATACCTTTATGATGGAATGGTGGTATTTAGGATTATTGCTGTTAGATTGTAGGTGACGTCGGAAAAGAACTTGTTAATGATTTTATGATACGTATTAAAGCTATAAGTGGTGAAGATATGTTTCTGTCTGTCATGTAAGGGCTTAGTTTCTTCAGTCTACTGAAGTGATGCGAAGGACTTATTTATTTTTAAGTTTCATATTTTGTAGTTAATGATTCTGCAATATTTATTCAAATACCTTTGTCATTTATTGATCTTTCGAGTTTGCGTGCGAGGTAAGTGAAAAAATAGAAAGAGGGTTGATAGTTGTGACGTTGGAGAGTGGTTATACAGTTTAGCTTTACCTATTTAGAGATATCTCTAAGTGCAAGCTACTTAGTATATATGTACTACGAGTATGTGATTTACATTCATGGTCTGACCTCTGTAAGTGAGATTTTTCTAAGCTACAAATTTTATGTGCATTAAAAATTCTGTAAATTAACGTTCCGTCAACAACCTCAAAAGAAACACCATATTTCTAGGCCATGGCAGTATACTAACGTCACCAACTCATCATAGATAGCTTTATTGAAGACATATCGCTATCTCCATCCACATCGCTATCGCGAAGCACCACGAGGTATGTTAAGACTCTGCGGTATCTGTGTCACATATCGCTATTACCTTTCACCGCTCTATCTCCAGATCTGGCCAATAAAAATAAATATCTCCGCGTTATTTACGGGTTAGTCCAAGCATGTTGTTCTTCGCGCTGTACCGTTGTTTGTCACTGTTAAAAACATGTTTATGGAAGAAATGATTTGTG
The DNA here is from genome assembly GCA_943138885.2 of Tholera decimalis. NCBI lineage: Eukaryota > Metazoa > Arthropoda > Insecta > Lepidoptera > Noctuidae > Tholera > Tholera decimalis. The sequence goes on along the minus strand of OW964552.2, from coordinate 889,163 downwards.
GGATCGCTTCCCGGAATGTGCGGAACCGTTTGGGATTGAATCTGTAAGTGATTCTGAGAGTATCATTTTGGAGTTTTGTTGACAAATATCTAATATGACACTCCAAAGTACGGCTTCAGTAAATATCAATAGAATTCACTTTGTATACAGGCTGTTACAGAAATAACGAAGAAATAAAATACATATAATGAAATGAAATAATGAAATAATGAAATAATGATGTTTATTTTGCAAATAGGTTATAAATAACACTTTCACACGTCTTTTTTTCGTAAATGTAAACTAGATGAGGCCAGTGTTTCCTAACTGACTACTCTGAGAAGAAACACTGAAACAAACTCAGAGGTCAACGTCTCTTTTAAAGTCCAGACAATACTACTAATACTAATACTATATATATAATATAGTAGTATATTATAGTAGGTATCCATTATTATGAATTTTAACTGTTACGTTTAAATAAGCCTTTAATCAAAGTACGAATATTTACACCAAATTTAAACTTATCCTAAAGACGATCGAGTAACCCGTATCTTGTCTAAGTAGCCCGCTCAGTTTTCCCTAGTTTGGCATAGACCGCTTCTAAGACTTTCTACTCCGTTCTTTATTGTGCTTTCCTTGTTCAAATTTTCCCACACGTAAATTTATTTTGTCTACCGTCTTTAGAATTTGGTTACCTAGTTTTTTTCTTTCAATGTTTTGCGTACCAAAGTCACAAAGGAATTTGATTGGCCGTTTATAATAAGGGGCATTGAAAACAGAAACAATAAAAACTTTTTACCAAAAAATTAAACTGACTTCCAAAAAACACTGCAAAAACGGAAATACAAAACTAAAGACACCGACTACCGAAATTAAAGTTATTTTTCACTTTGCAGTGTTTTTTGGAAGTCGGTTTAATTTTTTGGTAAAAAGTTTTTATTTCACTCTTTTTAGTTGGTGGATTTATAATTTACCTAGTTGCAAAAGCCTAAATCTCAACTACTTATAACCTTTTACAAAATATTGCTTTTCCTTTTGCTGGGCCGTCGAGTTCTCCTGGTACTTCACCATCAGCTTCACTTCACCATATGTATTGTGACGAGCATATTGTGCTTAATAATCATATTCAAGTAATCGAAGCGGAACCCATGAAATACTTATTATTCCTACTTATATATTGAGTAGTTCCAGTGGCCATCTGTGGTCTTCATCATCAGGTCCACTTCACAAATGGTGCTTTTTAAATGCAACTACACAAGTTACTATAAAAAATACTCAAATCACTATAGGTGTACCTATAATATTTGATGAGTTCCCTCGATTTCTCCAGGATCCCATCATCAGATCCTGACTTAGTGGCAATGAGACCAATTTCAAAGTATACTCTTTCAAACAAAAAAGAATTTCAGTTCAGCTGTCTTCGAGTAATCGGTGATCATGATCATACATTAAAAAAAAAAAAAAAATATGCGTCGAATTGATAACCTCCTCCTTTTTTTTTGTCGTCGGTTGAAAAATATTATTGTACTCGATACGTTTAGGTTAATATACCTCTGCAAATAGCGCGGCATTAAAAAGAGACCAAAAAAAAATACAGTCGTGTTTTATTGTGCATTTTTATAAAAGATAAACTTTAAGATAACATCTTGACTATACAATTAACACAAATTCCACATCACTGAAGATGTAATAGTTTCTCAAAAATCAAAAGTTCTTATGCTATTGGTTATAAGAGCCACAAGTTGAATGTTGTCGGGACTAAGGCATCGCGCGACCCTCTTCCGAGCTTAAGGCCTATTTTGAAACTATGCCAGCTAACTTTAATTACATTCTTCTAAACAACATTTGAGCAATATTTATGTGCCAATATCAGAAAGAAACGTGGCTCGCATTCTCTAAGTTTTATTTTACAAAAAACGGCCTTAACCGACTTCCGATAAACTATCGGCTATAATTTCGCGGACATTAACATATTAGCATATAAATTGTCTACAATTAACTCTATACACATGTAAAGGAGTTTAACTTAATGTATGGCCAATGTTTGTGCCAGCGATTAACCCGTCAATGTGGATGGCAATTAGAGATTAATAGATACCAGTCGTAGAGTGCGTTGTCGCGTGCGATAGGAATTTGGTGGCAATATGTTGGAGGTTGGCGGAGTCAGCGTCGCATTCCACGCGCCTACATTCCGCGGTGACACGTGGAGTGTAGGAAGTAGGTGCTGGCGGGGCTTGGCACCAGCGCTACACACGCCCTACATTGAGTGCTATCTACTGCGTCTATGTGTACTTAATCAATCATTCAACTCTATTGTTATTCACATTAGGTCCATATTAGGTCCGACCACTTTTGTATTAAATGTACACGCATAGATTCTCAGTTCCTTGGCAGCGAGCAGCGGTAAATTTCCTATACTCATCCACCTAGCTGGATTCACGACTAAGAAAATTGTTGTTTACATTAATGATCACATTAATATCGGGAGGCCAACAGCTTTACTGGTGACTTGTGCGAGTATCTGTAATTGCGCGCAAGGTGGATGTAACACAAAGTAAGTTTAATTAAATATCACCTCATTATTTACTTGTGGGTAAAATAATCTTACATACACATGCCCACGAGATAACTGTTAATATTAATGATACTAATCACCAATACGACATAAACACATTGATGTTAGGAGTTAAAGATGGCGATATAGCATGCTTAGTGTCAGCTGCGGGAGCATTAGCAGCGGTGACGAGCTTTACAAGATTGCAGTAGTGCATTAAATGGAACAGGTCGCCTGCTACGATTAATGGAACAATTTAGTTTTGTAATTACAGTGTAACTTCTGTAAAAAATACCTATTTATAATATCTATGAGTTTATTACACATAAGCAGAACCTTCGTAGAACCGTCTTGCTAATTCTGCTATTCCCCGTCTATGTAAATTATTCTACTCGTCTGAAATAAATGTCTTATTATTATTATTAAACAGCTTCAGTGATCTTGTCGATGTGCACTCCGACTCACTTAAAAAGTTTAAAAGTACTGTGTATAAAAATATGTAAGTGTAAATGTGTTAAGTTGATATGGATTGCATGCAATGCATTTTATTTCTGTGTTTAATCTTAGTTTTTATTTTAATCTCCATTATAATTTTCATTTTTAATCTTATTCATTTTGTCTTACTTTGATTTTTATATTATTTTTATTAGATTTTTAGTTTAATTATGATTTGTATTTTAGTTTCAGTTTTTATTTTGATTCCATGCTTGTTAACTTTATTGTGTTCTGTAATTGATAACTCTTCTAATTGTAAGTCACCATTCTATCATGTAATATGTAACTATTGCACGATGTGCTTCCCTGTAAGAAGTTGATATACTAATCCATAAACCTACTGAATGTATTCTCAATTTGTATCAGTGTATCTAACTGTTGGTGAGCCAAATAAATAAAATAAAATAAGCACTTTTAATTATAAACGTAAATTACGTGCAAGCTTGTCTTTTAAGAGGAAGCTCTTGAGGCTAATAATTTTTCATTTATAACGACTTTTATACCTAGATCTGCATTTCCAAGTTGCCACGTTCTCATTACGGTATATCATCATCGTAATAAGCGCCCATCCCATGCTTGTTTGCTGGACGTAAATACAATTGAAATACACATCCGTAATAAGTCAGTGCAGGCTTCGATAGCAGACGGGTACCAATACGCGTCCGACGGCTTACAAATAACGTAATGCGATTTGTGTGGCGTCCTGTGGGTGTAGGTTATGACGCGTCTCGTTAAACAAGCTTTATTGTTTCTCTATATAAGTAAGTAACCACATATTTTTCATTAGTTTAATGGTAGTTGAGTGGCGCGTGATTTTATTGGGGAATGTTTGTTTATGAAGTTTTTGCCCTAGAGGGAAGTCTGTAGTGATGAAGTTTAACTTTGCAATTTAACATTTATTAAGTAGGTTTTTTATAGTTCCAAGGTTTACGTTTACAGTAGATTTAAAAGACTGATGAAAATAAGATTGTTCTACACATCTACACGTGAAGTGTCTGACTGTGATTTAAAAATAATAATGTTTTCTCATTCTGTTATTTATAGTTATTTACACAAACAAACGTAAAAAAATTGGTCGATAGAAAAAATCGGTTTGTTGGTTTATCTGTATTATACTTCCAGTGGTTTAATTTCTGCCGGGGTTGCAGGAATATTGTTACAAGATAACGCGGCCCCGAATGCAAGGGCAACTGAAGAAACAAGGAAGGTTCTTAGGCAGTAGAAGTCCCAAAGCGGAAGAAGTCATTTGATGATTTTTCCGGACTAAAACGGACACACGCCATACTGCATAGCAGGCGAATAGTAAGCAGTACATGTGACATATGACAGTGAAAGAGGGTAGACGGTTTCGTCTGCTCATAAACATCCACCCGCAATGACTTCAGTTCCTCCGTGGTAATGGCTCTTGCAACAGTGCCGAAATATTGGAAACTCGAAACAATAAATAACCCGTGGTAAATATCCCGTTTTAAGTTCTAATGATACTGTTAGTGACTATGTAAAAACTTATGTGGATAGTAAGCAGTTGATATACATTGTTGATAGGGTGATAGCACACTGGGACGGTGGTCATGCGTCAAGCCACGACGGGCTGGATCCGTCAAACCACCAGGTGTGGCGCGGCCTTATTTATGGCGCGTCGTGGGCCAGCGATTTATAGCACCAGTCTGTTAGTACGGGAGACCACCGTTTTTCAAACTATTGACGGTATTGGAATTTCTTTTTTCTACTTAAGTTTTCAAGGTTAATAAACGCTAACTGAGTTTGGTCAGAATATGGGTGACAATCTCTTAACATAATCTAGTGGCCATTAGGTGCTGTTCTCCTGTCAAAATTATCTATAATTTACCTAGAAACTAGAAGAAATGTTTGGATAACTAAGCAGAATAAACGATTTCATTTTAAACTATAGGACCCACAACTTGAGACTAACTCTTCAGATTATTTATAATACCCATAACATGCATTAACTATTTATCAGGCGTTATCTTTAATTAAAATCACTGCTATTTATGAAATTCTAATATTTGCCAATCTTGTTTTGCTAATTAATATTAATGTTATGGTTTTTCAACATGTAGCTTACACGTATAACTTGCTGTGATTTATTTTATAAGTTATAATCGTATTTCATTTAAAAAACTACGAATTTGTATTTTAAAGCACAGCACCTTCCGTTTGCTTTTTTCCAGAACAGCCAGTATTTGACAGCAGCCATACCAGACAATACAGATACCGTATCCCTGGAACCTAAAGGCGAAGAAACATGGTGATTTTAGTCAGTACAAATCTGACACTCCGCTTCACTCAGAGCAGAAAGAATCATTCGATGATTTTCCCACCGAAAAAAGAACCATTACCAAACACGTACACCTAGTTGCAAAAATCTGGTCAATGTGACTTTTTTAATGCATTTTAACAAATGACAATTTACATGTTTAAAGTTAAACGACTTATAAAAACTGAGTGTCGGCCTCCCGGTCTACATCTCTCATCTCATTATAAATTAGTTGTTTGCGTATTTACAACGCAGGAGAGGACTGCTTCGAGCCAGTTCCATGATCTTTACTCAGTAAGCCTAAGTTTTGATCACACCTTGTAAGAGGGAGATTGCGAATTACACAAAATTAGCTTTTGTTGTTGAATAGGTATAATTCATCTTTTTCAGTACTATTTTAGGGTCAGTTACCAGTCTAACTTCACATTATCATAAAAGTGACTGCTACTAATCTGACATGATCTGCTACCCAGTAACTGATTAAAAATCGCTTAGCAAGATTGGTGTCTAATTTTCTAGTTCCGGACTATTTATCTGAGAGATCTCTAAATGACAGTTTAGACTCGCAGCTTTAACGCTTGTTTCCGAGGTACTGAGAAGTGTCAGTATGTAATAATAGAAAGAATTAGCGCTGAATATCTTCCCGAGTGGATGTTATTAGATTTAGCCACGAGCTCTTGCAATTTCTTCCATCGATGATACAAAAAGTAACATCGTATTTTTTTTTATTACGGATGAGCGCGCTCGTGACCTCGATCTCGCCTGATGGTAAGCGATAGATGAAGTCTACGATGTGACGAGCGAGCCCAGAAAATGCCTATTTTCTCGTGCTTTAAAGGCTGAAAGGTCATAAGTAGCAGGGAATACAGAAGCCGGCAGAGAATTCTACAGTTTGGCTGTGCGCACAATAAACGTGGAGGAGAAGCGCTTGGTACGACAAGACGGTATATCAACCAAGTGTGGATGGACCGGTAGTGAAAGGGAGATGGAGGAATCAGGTCATGGAGCTCCTGCGCACACTCCCCGAAGTACAATCTGTAGAAAAACAGGCAAGCAACGGTTCGCCAACGAGCCAGGCTATGAAGCTTGTCCACTAGCGCCTCGTCACCTATAAGCCTTTTAGCTCTGCACTCGATCGAGTCCAGTGCAGCAAGTTGGTATTTTGCAGAGCATCCCACAAGTGGCTGCAATACTCCACGCAGGAACGGATCTGTGCTTTATAAGAGTATATTTTATTATTACCTGTGCTTTATTTATTATTATGATTAAGTTTTATATTATTTATCGTAATTATAATAAACCTATAATTTTCTCCCTACTGGGACACACGCCAAATCTCTATTAGAGGGAATGCACTGTAATCTTTAATACCACGAGGGCTCAGTGCAGGTGTGGCATGTACTCGTGTCCTAGGAATCCTGTTACCTGATAATATTTCCATAATGAGAACAGGTGATGACGTAAATTACACGACGTAATGTGCCTGCCGGGGTTGCGAACCCACGACATACAACTTGCAAGTCTTACCTGTAACCACTGTGTTACCTGGGTCACCACTACTCTAACATAAAAAGTAAAAAACTAAAACCCGACTACGACAAAAAAATCGACGCTGAAAAAGTATGAAACAAGATTTTCAGGATGCTGAAATAAACAAGGTTACTGGCAAAACAAGAACAGAACAAAAATAAAAGCCGCAGTCACACGTTATTAATTGTTTTGTTACGTTTGATATCCTATATAACGTGTGACTGCGGATTTTATTATTGTTCTGTTCTTATTTTGCCAGTAACCTTGTTTATTTCAGCATCCTGAAAATCTTGTTTCATACTTTTTCAGCGTCGATTTTTTTGTCGTAGTCGGGTTTTAGTTTTTTACTTGTTATGATTTAAACTAGTTTGGTGTTAAATCACTGTGCTTCTATACTATTTACTTTATTTTTTATAAGTTCAAGTGAAGCCCTTTCAAATGATACCAAACACGGTGTATCTATCTTACTTTTATTTTTTACACATGACTTTTTGACCGCTAGAGGGCGCCACGTTAAATTTAAGCAATATTTTTGATAAGTACAAATGAAGCCCCTTCAAATGATACCAAGCCGTAATCACACGTCACGTTATTAATTGTTTTGTTACGGTTGATATCCTATATAACGTGTGACTACGGCTTTTATTTTTGTTCTGTTCTTGTTTTTCCAGTAACCTTGTTTATTTCAGCATCCTGAAAATCTTGTTTCATCCTTTTTAGCCTCGATTTTTTTGTCGTAGTCGGGTTTTAGTTTTTTTACTTTTTATTATGTATTCTGATGATGGTACGGGCTAAGTCAAATCCAATTGTGCACTTCCAAAGCACACTGCCCTAAATATAAATATCAGAAAATTGATAGGCTGGTACCTCGATGATTGATAAAGAATACACAACGCATAACGTAACACGCAACGTAACACACTCCTTATCATTGCAGATCACCTATTATCTTATTCAACACTAGTCATAAAAGTAGACCAGCCAATCGTAGGCGAGCACATACCTAATCTATGCCCCACTTGAGTCTTTACTGATAAGATAAGGTTGACAATATGTAGGTTTTTTAGAGGTGGGCGTCGGTAAAGTCAGAGCTATTGTACTGAGGAGATAGCAAACAGTATCTTTTACCAAATCAAGATACCGTATCTCCCGACCCTTTAACATGGGTTTAAAATCTGATAACGTGTGAATGTAAAATAGGTTTATCTCTGGCTAACTCTTCGGGAATACAGGTATAGTTTTATCAACGTCATCACGTGTTTAGTCTTTTACTGTACTTACTGTATTCAGTGCTTTTACCAAGTATGTTGGGGCGAATTGCGAACATGAAGCGTCTGCTTAGCTGTGAACACGATACTGTTTGGCAAGACTGATGTCAGATTATTATATCTGTTTCTGGCTTCTGAGTACTCGTAACGACTATCGAAAGACAGCCCGGACCAACGGCTTCAAATGCTTTCCGAAGCACGGAGAAAGATAAGATCCATCCATCCATGGACAGACCTCGACAGCGTTGCTTAACTTTCATGATCAACCCGTGCCCCGCTGTTATCATTTAGCCAAAAGCTCTACAGGCAAAATTTTATGTTGAGTAAAATAATTTCCCCTTACAAGAATTTAAACATTAGCATTATTATTTAGTGTAGTGCGTAGTCAATCACTACTTTAATTAAATGGTGATGGGAAATAACTGCATTCGTTTTTTAATATTTTACAACAGTAATATACTAAGTGTTGATTTAGAGAAAAGCTACATGAGCGGCTGTTGCGAAACATTACCTAAGGTTGCTACGTGGGGGTAGTTCACTGTCCGGTAAGGACCAGTTCCGAGTCGACGGTGCATCGTATTCTACGCGCCTCTCAAACAGCCGTCAACAGGAATGACAGATCCCGATGGCCGCATTGCCTGCAGAGGTTGTGCGAATGCTCTAACAACGAACCGCGGCCCTTCACGCGAAGGTAATTAAAGGAACAGGGTGGGGTTTTTGGTCAGTCAAAGTCTGACACTCCTTTCCGCTCTACCTAGAGTAGAAGGAGTCATTTGTTGATGTTCCCTCCGAAAATAAGGATGCTAAAGGTTTGTGTTGCATGTGCATGTTACCTTGCCTCTCTTTCTGAATACATCAGCGGGCGGGAAGACGGTGCAGCAAATGGCATTCAAAACATGAACAATTCGTTTTGGCAGCATTAACACTAATTAATTATTAACCCAAAATAAACATTTGTAACAGATTTTCGGAAATGAAATACTAACGCAAACTGTCTTTTCTAAAAAATCCTTCAATTAACGAAGGCCATCTTTCTAAGTCTAAATGCCGTGACATTAAGATCGCTTCATTACTTTCTAACAAAGATATTAGACTGCTCGCGAATCCTGTAACCCTTCAAACTTAACCCTTCGCGGGTTCATTCGCCGCTCGTTACACGAGGGTTAAGATTGAGCCCGGACTTATAGCCCGGTGCAGCGTGCAGTGTTGCTAGCCGAATTAAAGGAAATTTACTTGATAAGGTATTAAGCCTTGCAGAAGGGGCTTAAAGAATGGTTATTTGATTTTCCTCGTTAACTGTTAACGATGATTTAATGAGTATCGGATTATGTTTTCGACTAAAACCAACGATTGCTTCTTCTTCTTCTTCTCAGTCGCTTCACTCTTGACAGAGCGGTCGTGGTCGTCACGTGGTATCAGTGTTGGTTTAAGTGACCCGCTCTATCACGCGCCGCTATTCTTCTCTGACATATGCCTTCCTGCGGCACTCGTGCATGGTATTATTGCCAGTGGCCGCTTCAACCTGGTCTGTCCATCTCATCGGAAATGTCCCACGTACTCTGGTGCTCGCAACCTTGCCCTGCACAACCAGGCGTTCAAGGAAGTCGTTACCACGCCGAGAAATGTGACCAAAAAAAGTGAGCATGCGTTTGACTGTGCACGATAGACGTTATTGAATGCTTAGTTCGCTCAGGATGGATACGTTTGTTCGGAATTCATTCCACGACACCCCTAACAGTCTCCTTCAACACCACATCTCTAGCGCGTCTATTCTTTTCACGTCACTTTTTCAAAAGTGGCCAACGATTACATTCGATCATTAATATTTTCGGTATTATTTTTATTACATTAATTAGCAGGAGCTTTGCAGCTTTGTTTAGCAAGTAGACCATCGATGGCTCACCAGCATATCATATAGAGATTCCTTCATGCCTTGGAAAGCACCCCCTTTCTATGACTTTTTAATATAATATATATATATTCCACAACTTTTTCACACAACGCCATCTAGTCCCAAACTAAGCAGAGCTTGTGGTATGGGTACTAGACAACTGATAAACATACATATATATTTCTAAATACATACATATTATAGATAAATTACACCCAGACAAAGAACAAATGACCGTGCTCATCACACAAACATTTGTCCTAGGTGGGAATCGAACCCACGACCTTGCGCATAGCAGTCAGGGCCACTGACCACTATATATATAGTATATATTATGATAAATATATAAGGTGTATCTATTCGTACACGAAATATTTTAAGAGACGTATATATAGCTGGTAAAGACACAATAAACACGAAAAAAAATATCGTAATGTTTTTTATTTTACGTAATTTTCATATGATAAAAGAGCAAACTCTCTTTAATCATCATAAAAGCCGCGCACCGTCTCAAACACCGCTGCCGCCCGCGTAAATTGGCGTGTTGGATGTCAAAAAGTAAGAAGGAACCAGTATTTATTACGTGTGTCAAGAAATATATATTTTTTTTATATTATACCTAGGTATTTTTTTTGTTGCTATGGTTTCTTTACCAGCTATAGGTATATCCCTTAAAATATTTCGTGTATGAATAGATACACCTTATATATTTAAGTTTATAATAGGCCTTGACAGGCCCGTTGGTATAGTTGTCAGTGGTCCTGACTGCTATGCGCAAGGTCGTGGGTTCGATTCCCACCTAGGACAAATGTTTGTGTGATGAGCACGGTCATTTGTTCTTTGTCTGGGTGTAATTTATCTATAATATGTATGTATTTAGAAATATATATGTATGTTTATCAGTTGTCTAGTATCCATATCACAAGCTCTGCTTAGTTTGGGACTAGATGGCGTTGTGTGAAAAAGTTGTGGAATATTATTATATAAATATTATATAGTTATTTATGAATAACTAACTACTTGTAATAAGACTTTTACTTTGAATACTCTATGTACTTAGGTTTTTTTTTATGCACCTGTCATGTTACTTCTTCGCCACCTATGGTTGACTGGTAGAGAATGCCTATGGCATTAAGTCCGCCTTTGTACATTTTGTGTTGCATAAAGTTTTAATAAATAAATAAAAGCACATTAAATCTTTGGTCTCGGCTGTCATCTGTACATCTTTGACCGTCATTACGGGCAGTCAGAAGTCATCTGACACCAGTCTTGCCAAGGGGTGTCGTGTTACCCAGGTACTGGGTTGTGGAGGTCACTTCGGCAGTCACTCCATGCTGAATCAGGTTAAACTGGAAGTCCAACGTAGTTATGAAAAGGACTAGCAAATAATGATGATGATTAAGTCAAATACAGTTCGACACATACAATATTTGTTTCATTTTTAGGGTTCCGTAGTCAACAAGGAACCCTTATAGTTTCGCCATGTCCGTCTGTCTGTCCGTCTGTCCGCGGTTTAGCTCAAAAACTATTGGTACTAGAAAGTTGTTCTTTGACACGAGTATACAAGTTAATGACGCCAAAAAAGTGGTAAAATAAAATTTTGAAAAAAAAACTATTATTTAGGATACCTCCCATACATGTAAAGTGGGATGATAATTTTTTTTTTTCGTTCTTCCCATAGTGTGGGATATGGTTCGGAAGGTCTTTCAAAAATATTAGGGGTTTGGTAAGACCGTTTTTTGATTAAGTAAACCGTTCGTGACTTATCAAGCTTTAAAGTACCAATTTTCGTTAGAGTCAAGTGTCCCCCCTCTATCAACTAAACGGTTATAGTTAGAAATTCAAATGTCACGACAGTAGTACCTATATATAACGAAATTTAAAGGAAAACTATCACACATAAGTGGGCTTTACAAGTTTACGAGTAATAGTCGACATATTTGACTCGAAAATTTCGAACAACTCTATAGAAATGTCGATAGATGGCGCTAAGCGCCAGTTGTATCGTGCTAGCTTCTTGTGACGATTGAGTAGTGTAGCTCTGTGTCCGTATTTAAATTCAAAACACCGGCTATGACAAGTTTTATACAAATTTCTAAAAAAAATTGAAACTTTCCGTGCAAAATTGTCGGATCGGGTGAGGATTTGTATAGGAAGTCAAATTAGTTAGGTAGTCATGTTTGGCTTTTAGTTAGAGCATGGTACGAAACGATCAGTCAGCGAATACGACACGCACTTGGCTGTTATAAAAACTACGGAACCCTACACTGCGCGTGGCCCGACACGCACTTGACCGGTTTTATTTTTATTACAAATGAGCCCGAAAGTATAGATACTTGCAAACTTGTTTGAGATGATTTATCTAAGAAGATTGGTACTACGGGCTAACCTACTTATAAATCAGTTAGTAAGGTACACCATGTGATAATTAATTTAATAAATTCACAGCCAACTTTTGACCTTGAGCAGAAGAATGAAGATACTATCTCAATCATAGTGAAGTGAACTACAATAACGAACGCAGAAGTTTTTTTTTATTCCGGTTGAGCCCACTCTAGACCTCGACCTTGCCTAATGGTAAGCGTTAGATGAGGTCTACGATCGCACGACCGAGTCCAGAAGATGCCTGTTTACTCTTGCTTTAAAGGTTGACAGGTCATATGTGGCAGGGAACATAGAAGCCGGCAGAGAGTTCCAAACCTTGGCTGTGCGCACAATAAATGTGGAGGAGAAGCGCTTAGTACGACAAGACAGCTTTTGGTTTTTGAAATCACTTGAAAAGAAAAGGAGGAATTAGAACTACAAAAAACTAACATCTTCAGGTTTCTCCAAGACAACTTTACGTGGGTATTAATAGCGTAGAATAACAATTTAATGAGTTGAGCGGTGCCAAGTGCAGTGCTATCACGCAGCATAACAGATAACACGCACTATCGAGGCGTACGTGACACCGCTAATCTATCACCTATTTACGCAAAACTCTTCCGTATTTGTGCACCAGCCTTTGAATGGTAAGCAGATCTTATCGCACTTGCCTCATATTAGATCGATTAGATCCAGAGATGGCAATTAAGATAAGCTTGTTTAGTACTTCCTCTGCTGAGGTATTTGACTTGACTAGTGTTAGAACTGTATCATGTTTTTAATAACCATGGTAGGCGTATTACCTTGTTGAGCACCATAGGTGCCTTTTAATCCCTACTAATATCCATACTTATTCCATACTTAATATTATAAATTCGAAAGTAACTCTGTCTGTCTGTCTGTTACCTTTTAACGCCTTAATCCGCTGAACCGATTTACATAAAATTTGGCATGGGAATAGTTTAGGACCCTGGGAAGGACATAGGATGGTTTTATCCCGATATAAGGATCCCGTGGGATAGTTTTCAAATTGTATCTTTGTTACTCTTTCACGCAAAAACTACTAAACGGATCTCAATGAAATTTGGTAAAGAGACAGTTGACATTCTGGAAAAACACATAAGCTACTTTTTATCCCAGAATTCCCACGGGATCGGGATTTACACGGGAAAACCCTTCCACGCAAACGAAGTCGTGGGCAGAAGCTAGTTACCTATAAATGCAAAAGGCTGTCTGTCTGTCTGTTACGCTTTCACGGCTAAACCACAGCACCGATTTGGATGAACTTGGGAATTAAAATAGTTGTAGACCCAGGCACAGACATAGCCTACCTACTATTTTAACGTTAAAAAAAATCAACCCCTAAGGAACTGAAATAGTGGGTGAAACCGCCGTGGCAACCAGTAATATTATAATTGCGCAAATAACTCTATCTGTCTGTAACGCTTTCACGCCTAAACCAGTGAACTGATTTTGATGAGAATTGGTACAAAGATAGATTAGACTTTGGGAAAGGACAAAAGCTTTTTATCGCTGAAAGAAACCTTTCCATGCGAGCGAAGCCGGGGGCAGAAGCAAGTTTGACATAAACTACAATATCCTTGACTAGCATTGGATTATTTTTTTGGTAATTGTAAGGCTCTGGTACAGGTTTTTGTTTGAAATACCTACTTCAATGGTTGATTATAGTTTTAACATGAGTTTATTTAACTTTATTTAATAATATCCTGAGGCGATCATTTGTAAGGAGTAATTAAATGATAGTTGTATTAGGAGTTAAACTAGACATTGTTTTTGCACATTCTAATGAGATTAAATGAGAGTAGTTGTGGTATCTACTATGAAGTTCTGTTTTTATATTTTGATATCTCATGTAGACAATTCGATATCTAAGCTCATTTTTGTACAAATGAATGATTATATTATTATTAATCATACACACATGCACACAGAAACAGACACAAAATATATTTCTATAATATATATGCATGTTATTATAAATTAAAGAAAGTAACCAGTTATTAAATGTTCACTGCTTAGGTAAAGTTATGGCAGAGCGGAGTCTCCTATCACAGGCACTATTTGCTTAAAAGGAGACTCCAATTAGCAACAAAAGATTGTGTTCCTTTGGTACCTAGGTACCTACCGAAAATATATTATTATTATTTTACTTTTTTTAACACTGAATCAAAACACAGTTTGATATCATTTCAGTTCAACCTTGTTTAGACCTTTAACACTACATACACAACTTCATTTTTATTCTTCAACTAGCTTTTGCCCGCGACTTCGTCCGCGTAGAATAGTTACTTTGGGCTAACGTTAAATTTAACCCCGATTTTGAAGCATTCTTCATTGGCGCTCCGCTCCTATTGGCCTTAACGTAATGATATATTATTATAGCCTATAGCCTTTCTCTATAAATTGACTATTAAATTAAAAAATAATTTTTCAATTCGAACCAGTAGTTCCTGAGATTATCGCGTTCCAACAAACAAACAACACAACACAACAGACAGATTAACTTTCGTAATTTTAATCCTTATAGCATGATTCAGTATTCACGCGCGATGGCTTATTATTAGCGTATTTCATGTATAACTTTGGTGTTTCTATACCGATTTATATGATTCTTTTTTCTGGAATAGTTAATAATGTTAACTTTTTCAATTAGGGGTGAGAGGGGTGAACTGAGAGTATTATAAACGTAAGAGTAGACATATATTATAATCAGAAAGCTTCAAACTGCTAAGCTATCGGGAGTTACACGTGTTATTGTGAGTCAACCATAAAAGATAGACATATGCTGCCGTGGAATATTTTTTATATAATTTTAAGGAGAACATTTCTGTCACGAAATGATTTCTATGTAGCTTTAACCATTAAGGTTGCACACGCGACGGAAGCTTAAAAATGGAGTAACTTCTCCCGTTTTCCCAACATTTCTCTTCGCTGCTCTGCTCCTTTTGATTGTAGCGTGATGAAAAGTATACTATAACCAGCTCAGGAGTATGAAAAATAATTGTACCAAGTTTCGTTAAAATCCGTCGAGTAGTTTTTGTTTCTATAACGGTTATACAGACAGACAGACAGACAGACAGACAGACAAAAATTTTACTGATTGCATTTTTGGCATCAGTATCGATCCCTAATCACCCCCTGATAGTTATTTTGGAAATATATTTCATGTACAGAATTGACCTCTCTACAGATTTATTATAAGTATAGATAGAAGATAGATGTTTCGACATTCCCTTTAGGCACACACACCTATGTGCGACACACATAGAAAGCGTCTCCATAAAACCACAAACAACCAAAAAAGCACTAATGATTTCATCTGACATATTAATACCTCCTAAATCTCAATCTGTGTAGTCTCACAAATTACGATGTTTCGTTAATTGTGGTCATATGGCCTCATACATACGCATACTAAAAATACTTGAGACAAGTAATAAAATCGTGGAGCCTCCTTGGGTCCGTTATCTCGAGTTATTAAAGAATTGATAGATCAGTTTCTGTTGAGTAGAGGTGACACTTGATTGACACGCACGATTCGAGACACGTTTACTACCATGTTGAGTCGCCGACATTATTTGTAAGTTTTTCTAAATGTGGCTACTGTTTTTTGTTTAAGCAAAAATCTTTGTTGATAATGCTAATAATTGTTTTGTTTACTTTAATTATTTACAACATAGTAACTATTAACATTGCTCATGTTCTAGAAAGTGGTTTATATGCACTATTTATGAGGGTGAAAGTATTCTTGGGTGCTAAAAAGTATAGATACAAACTTGTTTGACATGATTTATCTAAGATTTTTTATATTTCATTAAGAAGATTGATACTACGAGCTCACCTACTTATAAATCAGTTGGTAAGGTACACCATGATCTAATTAATTTAATAAATTGACTGCCAACTTTTGACCTTGAACAGAAGAATGAAGATACAGTCTCAATCATAGTGACGTGAACTACCATAACCGCGCAGAAGTTTTTATTCCGGTTGAGCTCACTCTAGATCTCGATCTTGCCTGATAATAAGCTAAGGATGAGGTCTACGATGGAACAAGCGACCCTCAGAAGATGTCTGTTCACGCTTGCTTTGAAGGCTGGAAGATCATAAGTGGCAGGGAACACAGAAGTATTCTTTTATGCCTATTTTTCCTACAGATATACGTAAGTAATCTATTCTTTGTTGTTCTCTCGTAGTGACCGCCGCGGGCGCATGGACCGGGCGGTCTAAATAATTTAATTAGCGTCATAATTACTGCGCACGAGCACGTGACGTGGGCGCATGCCTCACTCGCGTATGATAGCCTTGTTTAGTCTCTGATTAGTTGAAGACAAGTTGAGGAAGAGTTTTTTTTTAATAGGTACCCAATACCCACATATTATAGGCTTTAAATATCAGTTGTAGGTAAATGATGAACAAGACTGGGCTTGTTTTATTACGTCAAGAGAAACAGTTAAGGAATTAAAATTTTAAGCAGCTCAAAGAACATTTTTACAAGCGCTCCGTCTGTTTTATGGGTTGTTGTTAAAGACTAGCTGTGCCCGCGACATCATTTGACTTCATTACGGTGTAAAGAGTAGCCTATACGTTGCCGTATACCACTTCTAAAATTGGTTCAGCCATTCCAAAGATTAGCCTGGACAGAAGAAAGAAAAAAGGTTTATTTTGCTTCAGTATCGTGCAAATAACTACAGGCACTTGAGAAATTACCGTTTCAAAAGGCTGAAAATGGCATGAACTTCTATGTGGTAAAGAAATGATCTTAAGAATTGTTAAACATATTCCTTCATTCATCAACCATACGTTACTGCCCCTGTAGAAGTTGACCTAAGCTAGTTGAAAAAAGGCTAGGCAAGTTTAGGTGAATATCACATGTATTCCGGTTTCTTCAAGATGTTTTCTATCAACCGGTTTGATAGTAATGGCGATGATATAATTTAACCATAGTAATGCACCAGAATGGGTCCCACGACCACACGGGACACACGACTAGGGTTGCCATCCGTCCGGGATTTCCCGGATTTGTCCTAGTTTGGAGAGCGTCCGGGAGCGTCCGGGGGGATTTTCCCAATAAGCGTCCAGGTAAAACCCGGACACACATTGGTCTTACGGGTACCAAAAAGCACGATCTCTTTTATTATTTTCCTATATTTTTTTTATTATTTGTTTTTTTTTTTAATTTTAACATCTTACCGCCAAATCACCAAACGGCGAAAAGATATAATCTGTAGTCTACCCTCAGTGAAATTTAAATTTACTAAAAGATTTTTTGAATATTTAGGCCCCTTTCTTTATAATAAAGTTAACAAAAATATCTACATCTATAAATTTCCATATTACAAATGCAAAAAAATTGTCCACGATTTCTTACTTAATAAAACTTATGAGGAAACCGAACACTACTTGTTAACAATATTTTAGAGTCATGACATCAATCACACTCACAGTGAACCACACACATTTACACACACACACACACACATACACACACACACACACACAATTACACAACACACACCATCAACAAAACAACTATACTACTACAATTTTGTTACTTTACTTCTTTTAAGTTATAGTGCCTGCTTGTAAACTTTGTAACATTACACTTAGTTCTTAAGTTACTTTACGAACCTAACCCAACTGGGGGGGTGGCATTTACTTATCCTAATCACAGGCTTTTAACTATCCTAGCTAGGAAAGCAGTATGACACTCTTGTATTACATGTAGTGCAAAAAGTGATATATAAATGTGGCTCTGTAATGTAAATTAGACATAAGTTAAGTGTATTTCCACTTTGTACTACAACTCCTGCAAATGAATAAAGTTTTTATTTATTTATTTATTTATGGTATTTCATCTCATTGTTTATGTTACGTTGATTAAATGAAAAGGAAGATAGTGTTATTAAAAAAGTTCGAAAGCTCTACAATGTTATCACTTTATCAGTAAATAAAAACCATAATTAAACATAGATATTTTTAGTTTTAAGTTCAAAAATGTATTTTTCTAAGGTTTCCGGGGAAAAACTGTGATTTCACCCAAATTTTAAAAGCCCAAACCCAAATAGGGTTTATAAGTCTTTGTCTGGAGCCAGCAAATTTGGTGATGGCAACTCTAAACACGATCTACAATTCGTACCTAACTTGAAAGAAAGAAAAACATTCATCTGGCATCAGTTTGTCAGGCATACACACACAAAACTACAAGTAATTTTATTTTAATTTTAAATAATCCCCAACATCCTTAAAACACCTGAACAGATCTTGATATTGTGAAGCATCCCGATCACGTCAGCTTTCTAACAAAAAAAAAACGCATCATAATCAGTCCATTCGTCTAGGAGCTACGATGTCACAGACAGACACAGATACACGGACACGTCAAACTTATAACACTCTATTTGGGCCGCGCGTTAAAAACAAAAAGACAGTGCGTACCTCACGGTTGCGCCAAAAAGGTTCATTTCACCATTAATGCTAGAAAGGTCTCACGCTGGTCTTCCAATGAACTCTAACTAGGTACTGTGTCTCTTAAACAATATAAGTTTTTAAATTAACATGGTCACTAACAGTATCATTTAAACTTAAAACGGACGAGAAAGAGGGTAGACCGATTTGTCTGCTCCTAAACTTCCACCCGCAATTACTTCAGTTCATCCGTGGTCATGGCGCTTGCAACAGTGCCGAAATATCGGAAACTCAAAACAAAAAGTACACATGGTATATACCCTGTTTTAAGTTCTAATGATATCACTTAAACAATGTTCCAAGTATCATTCGAACTTAAAACGGGATACTTACCATGTGTACTTTTTGTTTTGAGTTTCCGATATTTCGGCACTGTTGCAAGTTCATCCGTGATCATGACGCTTGCAATGCTTGATGATAATGTCAGTGACCGTGTTAGCTTCAAAACTTACAATGGTACAAGTTCTGCGTACCCAGTCGCAACAGAAAATAACTAAACACAAAACAATGTTGGCTGTAGGTACACATCAGCTGTTGGTCCTCCTACGCAGCAAATTAGATTGGAACAGGTTACTTGGTGTAGGCGATAGATTCATACTAGTGCTGTGGTAATTATTGTGCTGGATTTATTGTAGGACTCTAACGATTGATTGCGGGGAAATATTGTTAAATTTGGTAAAGCTCCCAAATTACGTCCCACTTACAATGTGCTTAGTATACATATTTATTATGTTCAAAGCTAACTGAGTACCTAATAATGTTTTTCTTTTCAGTAGGTACTCAAGGCATTAATTAGCTAATACTCTAATCTTAGTCTTGGTTAAGTTTTGAGCCGTTGAGCTCAATGGATTTTGGTCAATATTGAGTTCAGTGTGCGTCTTCTATCAAGGATATTTCTCGCCGAATTATCCAATGACACATTTGAATTTTAAAGTGCTTTAGCCCATCTTATTTTTAACATTTATAACATTTATTTCACCATAAAAATAGATCAGCATGTAATACAAAACTTAAGGCTAGTATTTAGTACACAGCATATAAGCATCTGTAGCCGAACTAGGACATGTCCTGTATCTCGGCATACAGCGCCACACCCCTAGCAAAACGGTAATTATAAAATAGCCCAAGTGATTGGAAACATGATTTAACAATACTAATATTATAAAAATAAATGTAACTTTATTTGTGAGTGTTGGCTGTGTGTGTGTGTAATGTGTGACGTATGAAAGTAGTAATGACGGAATTGCTTACTAAGATTCCAATAAATAATAAGCATCGTCGAACTTAAGTCAAGGCACATTGCTGGCAGTACAGATATATGGATGGGCCCGGTTTGAAAGGTACTGGACTGGTAATCACGGTAGGACTATATAGTCCCTATATAGTTCCTATATAGGAAGATCCACATGGTGGACGTGATGAGAACTTGGGAGGTGGGGGGGAGGCAAGGCATGTACTTATTAGTCATCTTTCAGCCCAAATTATGATGACGATGATGACAAGATGTTAGAACCTATTCCTCGCATACAAATATTTTATCTATTTTGTACAACGTGAGCATATTCAACGTCAAGAGTGAATGGGTTACTTCTAGGTAAGCGTGCTTCATCTTCGACCACATCGTCACTTACCATCAGTTGAGCTGGCGGGCAAACACGAGCCTATTATCAATTAAAATCTTATAATAAAATACACATTTAGCTTCCATAACATAACATTAATTGATAGCATCTCATCATTTAATGAGAACAAATGTAAGCTAAACGTTAGTAAGTACAATAAGTGGTACTTGTAGAACTGCATTCTGCGTCTTGTTAATTACTAGAACCAACCTACCTTGCGCCTTATCTCCAGATAGACGCGCATCAATCAGCCTCCGTACTAACAGAAGCTAAAACGCAATACCTCTAAGTTTACGGAAAATCAATATGTTTCTGGATGATTTAATCAAATCAAATAATTTATTTCCTTGTTAACATGGGTAAAAGTTACATAGATGTGTTTTTCTTGTAATAAAGATATCCATGTTTTACCATCACATGGGTATATAAAACAAAATATAGTATAGTAGGCAAATAGTATACATTTTTGTGTGACATAAGTACCATAAGTCACCAATTTTTCTGTTTTCTATAAAAAAAAACAGAAAAAATGCATTATTAACATTAAAACATTTCTGATCAGCTGAGCTTGATTAACAAATTTATAGCTTTGTTAAAACAAGTGAAGTTTGCGATTTTATAAAAGCTAATGTAAATCTGATTGTTACATTTACACTTTCACGATTCACGCCACTTAGCCGATGCTAATAAACAAATTTAAATTCTACCAATAAAATATATATCATGCGGGCGAAACCACGGACATAAGCTAGTTTAAAATAAAAGTCACCAAATGGAAGGTTTTCTTCCAATATTAAATTTCTGTCGAAATTGACTTTAATTGAATACCGGTTTTTGCCTTCCATAGCTTGTTTATTTCTAAACAACCTACCTACTTACCGCATTCTCTGAGGACAGAACTACTGATTTACTTGAGGAACCTGTTCGTGTCTATGATTTGAATTGCTCTTACATTAATTCTATTTCATTAAGGAGTTGTTTATCTTCTAATTACTTGTTATCGTGAATGAATAAATAGATATGGGCAAAGATTTTTTTATTGATGATTTGCTCCTGACTGCAGCTAAGCTTGAAAGAATTAAAGTGAAAGAATTTTTGAAATCGGTTCATTATTTTAAATTTTAATTGGTTAAAAATATTAAAAATACGAATCTTTCTTCATTAGTTTAGATACACTCGCTTTTGACCACAATATCGCCTGATGGTAAGCGATGATGTGGTGAGAGATGAAGCACTATGCACACTAAAAGGATTCTAAAAACGTTTTGTGCGTATAGGACGATGGCGCATCGCCGTTTGTCTTGTAGTCTGATGATGGAACGGGCTTGGTGGAATTAGATAATGAGTTGTAATCGTGAGTGTATACGTCATAACTTATTAAATGGTTCATGATCAGTGTTATTATAGTGGTACTTATGTCGGACCTTGGTGTTTTGTCCTATCTTCAGTAGCATTCATTGCAAAGTTATCTTTGCAAAACTAGTAGAATTCTTTAGCGAACTAAGTTGCCAATGACCAAGAAATAGAGTAACATTTTCCTACTATATCTACTGACATTTAGCATCCTTATTACGTACTCACTTTTTATCTTAATCTTAATGGGTTTTAAAGCAATTCTTAATCCATTGTAAGTTTGAAAAAGCCGACCTCAAGATAATGTAAAGCGCAATGAATATTATTAAAATGGCAATGTGAAAATCATTATGTTTGAATGTTTGTTGCCCAGTTATCTTCAGTCAGCAAGACTATTAAGATGCGATATAATAGGCAAGCAATATTTCTGTAGCATCGCATGCATTTTAATTCATAATTAATTTAAATTTAAAAACAATGTCATGGATGGACACAAAATGAAGTTGAATCAAAATCAGAATCTTTGTAGACTACCCATATTCAATCGATTTATGTGCAGTCGATAAATATGTCCTGTAATAATAATAAACCAGCGCGTATGACACAAACAAATAAATTATTATTAAGGGAGTGACGGACTGCTTTTGGGATCCGCAGAATTAAACTTGATTAGAAGTGGCATTCATTATATAAACATTCATATTCTTCTGTTATAGATTTCCGATCTATAAGTTTCCTTGTTAAAATGAAGAAATAATGCTTAATTTATTCATTGACCATTCATAAGAGTACTGGTAAACTACCTACACTAAATTAATTTTCAAATAAATTACTATCGAAAAAAGACATGTCAATCAATAAATAACATTAAATGTATTTATTGATCTTAATATTCATTGAAATCAATTAATTGATCGTTTATCAGTCGTTGACTAAATATTTATATCGATACACAAATTATCACTTCAAGAACGTACATTTTCATTTTATGCAAACATTTGAATTGGAACACTCACTGGATATGGTCAGTAATACCATTCCGATAGAAAATTTATACCCGCCATGTCGTGGAAATAAATAGACCTGAACAATTAACATTTTATAAAATAAATAATGGCGGATTAATTGTATTGCTTTGCGCGGTACTTCTAGTTGATTGTTAAGCTATGCTGATTGTGGGATAGACAGAGTGGTACCGAATAACAATAGTAACAATAAGCTTACTTCTTACTAATACGAGTATTATAAATGTAAAAGTTTGTGTGGATGTATGTATGTTTGTTGCTCTTTCACGCAAAAACTACTGAACGGATCTCAATAAAATTTGGCAAGTAGATAATTGACATCCTCGAATAACACATAGGCTTAAGTTTTTATCCAGGAATTCCCACGGGATCGGGATTTACGCGGGAAAGACCTACCACGCCAACGAAGTCGCGGGAAAAAGCTATTAGTAAAAATAATTATATAAGCTGACTTCCGTAGTTCCGGGTTCCGTAGCCAAATGGCAAAAAACGGAACCCTTATAGTTTCGTCATGTCTGTCTGTCTGTCCGTATGTCACATTTTATTCCGAAACTATTAAGACTATACATGTGAAACTTGGTAGGTAGATGTATTCTGTGAACCGCTTTCCGATTTTAAGAAAAAAAAATATTTAAAATAAAGGGGGTCTCCCCACATGGAACTAAAACAGAAAATATTTCTTTTCATGAAACCTATGCGTGTGTAAAAAATATATTTCTGTAGATCTTAGTGTAAACTCTCAACCAAAATTGGTTTGAATAAGATCAAGTCAGCAGTTTTAGAGATACAGCATATTTTCTAAAACCGCAAATATAACTTTATAATTTATACAAACACTATGAAAAACAAAGTTATTTGGCCCAGTTGTAAAATATATATTCCACAACTTTTTTTTTTCCACAACTTTTTTTTTTTCACACAACGCCATCTAGTCCCAAACTAAGCAGAGCTTGTGGTATGGGTACTAGACAACTTATAAACATACATATATATTTCGAAATACATACATATTATAGATAAATTACACCCAAACCAAGAACAAATGACCGTGCTCATCACACAAACATTTGTCCTAGGTGGGAATCGAACCCACGACCTTTCAGTCAGGTTTCGACCAGTCAGGGCCACTGACCACTATACCAACGGGCCTGTCAAATAAATGGAAATAACCTAGTTTTAAGAAATTTGTAAGGATTTTATTGTCAAATAAATATACATATTATATTATATTATATTATAGTTACTACGGAACCTTTTATGGGCGAGTCTGACTCGCACTTGGCCAATTTTTATATGTTTACTGTTAACTAATTAACGCAGCATTCGTGTGGCACATTTACAATACTTGATCGGTGTAGACAAAAAAGAAGAAATCTGTAGCTATTCACCGCTTCAGCTATCAACCACATGTCTCTCATCAACGGAATGAGCAACAAGACAAAACCGACAAATACACACAAAACATAGGATAATCTCACGCTTCTGATAAATTCACAACACTCAAATGACATGTTCACGACCCAATTCAGTAAGAGTATTGTGCGTCACATATAACTGTAGTCCGTAACTTCGCATTACTATGCGCTGCGGCGTCCGCACATCAGAAATCACTAGGTTACCGACACCACTCGATACATCCAATAGATTTTTTCTTCTACAACTGCATGATATATATTATAGTCATAAAAAGCGGCTAGAGTATCGGCGAGTCGTAAAAATAGATGTTGTACGTTACGCTTTCCGCATCAATAATCCAAGATTACGAGTGCGTCTAGTGCTGGCTTAGATCTGTGGCGCTGGCTCGTGGTGGTACCTACCTACTCTGCGCTCATAACTATTTATTTGTCAGCTCTTGTTTGTGGATTCGGGACAACTACTGCTAAATGCTACCAGTAAATGTCACCTAGAAGAATGCAGTTTATTTTATGCCTTACAGAAGTTAATAGACGTTATCAGAACTATGTGCGGTTCTAGCTAAGCACACACTTTTAAACCGATTTCCAAATTGTGCGTACGACTAAGGAATGGGATCCCCTGACGGAGTCTGTGTTTCCTGATAGCTATAACCTGGGAGTCTTTAAGTCAAGGTTACTTCTAGGCAAGTGAGCTTCATCTTCAACCATATCATCGCTTAACATCAGCTGAGATTCTGGTCAAACGTAAGCCTACCAATTATAAAAAAATATATAAATTTGACTTTATATATTTTATTACACAACTTTCTCAATTGAACACTATGCCTAATATAAAGACAGAAATGTGGTTGATCACGAAATACAATTCAAATAAATAACGCTATCCGTAATTAAATAAAAGATAAATAATATGATCTCAATGTTCACACCTGTTCAATTAAAGACACGAAGCCATGCTTGGTCTCAACTCTCAGACCACCAACAAGGGAATGGGGATTCACGGACGTCTCAGATCTCAAGTGTAACATACGGCATGTGCCCACAGACCATGTGTGTCCACCTTCGATCTTACTCCGCATGCCTTATGATGATCTTATGTTTGCATCACCCAGCGCAATTTGTGTAGCTGATTTTTGTGCCAAATTTATTTACACTATTTTTGCCCTTTTCTTGTTCATTGTTCTAAGAAGAAGAACAGTAAAATACTTAAACTCTTGCAATGAAAGCGATGCGCCCACAACACAGCTCTGCCCCCGGCTCCGCGCGTCACGTACGTCTGACATTACTGTATATCTTTTTAAACGCGACGTTATTTTTGTGACAGCCCTAGCTTATTCCCCGGCGGTTTTATCGCGCTTTATTGCTAAACATTCAAATATAAGGAGAGCTTGTTATTATGTTTGCGGATTTTGGATATGGTTTTCTGTAGGGCCTTTGAAGATGGTTGGTTAGCAAGGTTACAAAAATGAAATGACTCCTCCCGCCCTGGAAGGGAGTGTCAGACTTCTACCGACTCAAAACTCACCTTGTTCTTTTAGTTACCTTTGCGTTCTGGGGACACGGTGTCTCATTAGCAAACCTCAAGCCCTTGTTATACTTTTGACTTCTAAATTGTTCTCTTCTCTACGAAATTACGACAGCCCGGTAGACTCTTAAAGCACAATTACATGGTCGTTACATTTAAAAACAACCCAATTAAACTATCTCGCTTGCGCCCAAACATCTCCGTACCAGGAAAAAAAGCGCGTCGCTACCGGGATCCATTCAATTTCGCGTCTCCGACAATAAAGCGTGATTGTCACGCACGTACACATTGCATAAAGCGGTATTACTGCCACGGGGGCCCGGGGGCCCGGGGGTCCACGGTGGCCGGGGGTGGGGTGCACACCCCCGGGGTGGCGTTTAACGCACGAAGGGATTTTTTCAAAATAACATTTTTTTGAGTGCTGAGGTACTTGGTTTTGACTTTGACGGTTATGACCGATTTTTTTTTGTTGGATTTTCATAGACAGTATACTGTTACTCCTTGGTTAAAAAGTTAATACTTGGTATACAGACAAATGTTTGTATGGGCTCAAAATATTGCTTCTAGTTCGCGGTGTTTATAAAAATGCAGCAACAATATAATGAGATATTCTTAGTATGGGGAAATGTTTAAACAAATTTAAGTTAAACAGTTTGATGCGCACGCAAATACAAGACTTGAACAATAAGAGCACTTCAGATATTTTACGAAAATAATCCAATTACGAAATAAGCTGCCCTAAAACGTGGGACATATACAAAATCTACAATTGCATTACAGCGATAGATTCCTGGCTGGCTCGCATGGGCACAGGGTCATATCATATGGAACTTCAATCCGACATCGAGATTTTATGTCCCTACGTCCGACCTTTACATTTTGTCCACATAAAATAAACTAAGTATGGGTTTGGACTTTATAGTGTGAAAAGGCGAGATTCAGATCGACCTCTTGCCCTTTACCTCTACCATTCGATGTTATAAATTCAATCTAATACCAATTACATTGAACTCGTGTCAGAAATAAAGGCAGACACGTTAACACCTAGACTGCGGGATGCCCGAATTATTTTGTGCTTGTAATTAAAATAATCGCTAAAAAACCGGCCAAGTGCAAGTTGGACTTGCGCAATGAGGGTTCCGTGCAAACTTATCAATGCAAGTAAATAAGTACCGAACTAAATCTAAAGAAACGGTTTTCACATTTTTCCTTTACATCTGCTGTATTTATTGAAACTTTATGTACAATTGTTTTACATGGGCAGACTTAACGCGGCAAGGCATTCTCTACCAGTCAACCTTTGGGTTAAAAAAACACATTGTGGTAGGTGTACGAGAAAATGGAATGAAATAATATATTTAATACTAATAAATATAATACTAACATCTAATAATACTAATAACCTTGCTGTATAACTGTATGGCCTTGTTTTTTTACCAAATTTCATGATTGTAGATTAACGGAAAGTACCAGGTTTTGATTCCCTTGTGAATAGCAAAATATACGAAATAAACAGTTCTTTTGATTGCGTTGTTTTACAGCTAAAAGAAACTGTAAACCCAAGTGTATGATATACGTAATTTTTAGTTTAATAACCTTACAAGTTCCTGAGTAAAAATAGAGATAGACGGACAACGATTAAGTCATCCAATAAGTGTTTCGTTCTGCCTTTTGAGGTACGAAACCCTAAAAAAGATTAATAAAAAGATGGTAGTTATAATGATTAAGCTTGTGTTTTGAATATAGATCGTGTATCACGTTTTGTGCCGGCTATCGGTAATGTGTGGCGAATCTGGTATAAGCATCGTAGCTTCCTAGTTTGGAAGATCATTGCAGTTACCTGCTCGTAATTATAGTTAGTGTTGATAGTATGTATGTAGTTGATAGTTAATGAGGTATTTCGTTTATGTAACCTGGTCTTCAATATCATCGTCAATCTAACAATAGACATATTGATTTTATTTAGGGTTGCCATCACCAAATTTGCCGGCCCCAGACAAAGACTTATAAATCACAGTTTTCCCCCGGACACCGTAGAAAAATACATTTTTGAACTTGAAACTAAAACTAACGATGTTTAATTATGGTTTTTATTTACTGATAAAATGGTAAGATTGTAGAGCTTTAGAACTTTTTTAATAACAGTCTCTTCCTTTTCATTTAATCAACGTAACATAAACAAGAGACCATAGGAAAATAATAATAGAGATCGTGCTTTTTGGTACCCGTAAGACCAATGTGTGTCTGGATTTTACCTGAACGCTTATTGGGAAAATTCCCCCTGACGTCCCCGGACGCTCTCCGAACTAGGACAAAAACGTGAAAACCCGGACGGATGGCAACCCTAATCTTATTCCACGGGAAAATAATATGTATGTAGGTACTATGTCAGGCTGTCAAACAAATGTTAACAGTCGTACGGCTCGATCTTTAAGGTAAAGCGTGGATGGGTGTCCATATTACCATATTTAGGATCTGCCGTGCCTCGGAAGGCACGTAAAGCCGTTGCTTCCGATTGCCATTTGTGCATCTTTGACAGAAAATCTGGAAGCTAGAAAATCTGGCACAAG
Organism: Tholera decimalis; assembly: GCA_943138885.2. Classification (NCBI taxonomy): domain Eukaryota; kingdom Metazoa; phylum Arthropoda; class Insecta; order Lepidoptera; family Noctuidae; genus Tholera; species Tholera decimalis. Next base: position 860,802 of record OW964552.2, on the reverse strand, counting down.
CCTTCCAAGGGGTATCGTTTTACCCAGGTATAGTGTTGTGAAGGAAGCCAACTATAGTTGAGATGAGGCTAAGTAGTAAATGAAATGTCAGTCTGTCAATCACATAAAAGAAATTGCTTGCTTTTTCTAGTTTTAGTACACAGTAAGCAAATGAGATGTACTTTTTTTTTTTAACGTTGTAAAATTATCCAATAAGTCCTCCCACCCCGGGCAGGGCGGGAGGGACTGTCAGACTTTTACTGACTAAAATCCACGGTGTTCCTTCAATAACCCTTTACGTTCCGGGGTCACGGTAATGGGATAAGTCCCACGACCCCGGCAGGCTTCGGCCCTCTACAGAGGGGGCCTCGTCATGTTGCTGACGCTCTTTGAGGCGCGCGTGGGACACAACGCGCCGTCGACCCGGGCATGGTCCATGGTCGGACAGCGAGTTGCCCTTTACTCGCTGTCCGCATGCCCGCGCCTACGGTGGCCGGAGATCGTCGGCCGACGTCCGACGCCGTGGGCGTCTGCCACTGTGGCTGGGCTGGAGGGAGGACGCCATCCTCTCCCTCACACGGCCCGCCTCCTCCTTCGGAAGCATGACTGCTTCGCAGAAGGAGGCGACCGCTTCCCACTCCCTCTCGCCCCGCAGCATGGCCTCGACCAATGCCGGGCGCGAGAGGTCTCCGCCTATCGCCGCCATGAGGACACGTCGGTGATCTGCCCAGGCGGGGCAGTCTTGCACCGTATGCTCTACTGTGTCCTCAGGGCGACCCTCGCAGTGGTGACACTCAGGCGTTTCTTCCTTTCCCATCAGACACAGGCACCTCCCGAAACTTCCGTGTCCGGTGAGGACCTGTGTCATGCGGTAGGTCAGGACGCCGCACAGTGATCCGGATTCTCAAAATGATGGACTTTCGATCAAAGATGGTTATTTAACTAAACAAAAAATGGTATCGAATAGTATATATAACGTTGATCAATATTTATTACTACAATTTTTCGATAAAATTGCTCCTTCACGTCGAAAAAAAATATTGAAAAAAAAAATGTATGGGAGACAATGTATTTTATTTTTTTTCTCCGGCTAGTATCAAAGTATAGCAACCAAACCTTATATTCTAGTAAGTACTTGTTGCTCTTAATACGACGACATATAATTTGCTTGCGTATCCCTGCGGCCTTGGCGCCTACGATGATTCAAAGTTTCAAATTTTTATGTTGTATTTTCTAATGGCTATTAACGAATTTAACAATTAAGAAGAACTAAAAATATATATTTTTAAATACAATAAGAATTAAAAAATATAAATTTAGGCATTTGGTAGGCATTTCATTTATATGACAATAATAAAATTACATATTTTTTTTTTTTAATAAATTTTAACTTGTTGCATATAATTGAAGACAGTTATGTGCTGACGATGACTATCTATACCTAAATGACTAAAACTATTACTTTGAGAAAATAATAATTAACCCCCACCACCAAAGGGTGGTAGGGGTAATATCGACGACGCTGATTGGTTGTTGAACGCAGCGGTACTAATTATGTCAGTCACTACTTGCGAACTTGTGTTTGTTATAAATATATGTGCAGGTAACAATTGAGGCCCATTCTGCTTCCGACGCTCGCCCGCGACAGTCGTGCCGCTCCGCGCTCTCGATCGTTCCGCGCCTGAGTCATCGCTCCGTTCGTCACGCCCGCCGTGACGTCACTCGTAGTCGCCGACTACGACGCCTGGTCCGGATCCGCCTTTTTCGAGGCGGTGAAGGATATCGTGCTTCTCTAACAGAGATTGTCAAAACAATTTGGTTTGGCCCCTTCAGGGTAAAACCACAGTTTCGTGGTCCTTGGTTGGAAACCTCACGGTGTCAACAATACCAAGGGGGTGCTGACCCGACGCACCCGCTGATCCCCTTCAGGGTGAAGCAGTCAATTGGAGTCGAGTGCTAGGTTTTGGCCTTGGGGGATCTCCTAGTCAAACCTAGTTACTGAGTTCTCTTCACAGCATACACACCTAGTGTCGGTTGGGTGTATCTACCCCTTCGCACTAGACCCAATAGGGCCCGGTACGCACATTGAGATTGGCGACCGGATTACGAGCTTAGGGCACACCATTAGGCACACACCTCCCTGCTATCCCCGCAGGGAGCGAACTCACCTCCGGGTCATTCCCGCCCGGAGGGTTAGGAAAATAGGGCCCCTCAGGCCACATCAGACGGCAACACAGCTACCGAGTTTGTCTGGGTTTCTCTTCTCGGTAGCGAAGTGTTAGGAGAAACTCCGGGGCAGGGCTCTTTGGGGACCGTCTGCTCGGGGAGCTCACGTTTGACGTGTCTCCTCGAGGCGCTTATGTTAGGTTTAGGAGAATAGGATCCCCACTTTTACGCCTCCAACATGGAGACCTTAGAGACTCTATCCGCTCAGGTAAAGTACCTATCCGATAGGCTACTTAAAACCACCGAGGTTTTAGGGCTTATTATATTTAAAAACCCCGACTTAAAAAAGGAGTTTGAGGAGGAGATTGACTCCATCAAAATCAATCCCATGCTCAAACACCACCCCGCGTTGCCACCCATCCCGCAGCCGGAGATAGATCCCACCCCCGCGCCCATCGCAGATAGGTCCCCCTCCCCCCCAGACGTCGAAATGGACTCTGAGGAGGAGGAAAAAGAAAAAGAGAGCTCGGAAGGCGAGCGCTCGGAGCGCGCAGAGAGCATACACTCTGAGCGCTCGGAGCGAGCGGAGTCCGAGCACTCCTCCGACCAAAACTCTTCCTCCGACGAGTTTATCCTCGTCGAGGGAAAGAGGAAGAAGAGGTCGCAGGCCTCGTCCTCCACTCAGGCCCCTAAGGCCAAGAAACCCTCCCCTCCTGAGCCAGCACGCTTAGTGCAGAGCCAGCCCTCCACTTCCTCGGCCACTAGGCCCAGCCCTACCCAAACCCCAGTCGTCAGCGCCTCAGTGCGCAAGACCATCCCTCCCCCACCCATATTCATCCACGATAAGGGGGCTTGGACAAACGTGTCCAAAGCGTGTGGCGAGCAACGTATCGCCTACACGAATGCCCGCGCCGTTCAGAACGGCATAAAAGTAGGGTTAGCGACAGCTAACGACCACCGCGCGCTTTCGAAGCTTCTCAAGGCTCGAAATATCCCCCACCACACTTATACGCTCCATGAGAGCAAGCCCGTTCGGGTGGTCCTCTGCCGGATCCCCAGTGAGATCCCCACCACCGAGATCGTCTGCGACTTAGAGTCACAGAACATCCCGGTGATTGAGGTGCACCGTATGCACGGCAGAGGTGGCAGGGCGTCTAACAACGTCCTCGTCATCTGCCACCCCGTCTCCGAAGGTCCCCACCCCATCTTTGCGCTGAAGACTGTATGCAGTCTCTCAGGAATACTCATTGAGAAGCCACACAAAAGTGGCACAGTAGGCCAATGCCACCGTTGCCAGTTGTATGGGCACGCGCAACGGAATTGCTTCGGCAAACCCCGGTGCGTAAAGTGCCTGGGCGATCACGGCACTGCGGAGTGCAGTCGCCCAAAAGATAGGTCCCAATGCCCAGACCCGCCCAGCTGCGTGCTGTGCGGGCAATCGGGCCACCCCGCCAATTACCGAGGCTGTCCGAAAGCCCCGAAAACCTCCGCCCCTAAACTGGCAACGCGCGCTAGCGCACGCCAGGGACGAGAGTGTCCTACACTCTCGTCTGAGCTCCCCCAGACCCTCAGTCCCCAGCGTCCAACTCCTTGGACGGCGGCGAATCACGCCCAAAACTTCCCGGCACTAAGGCCGAAAGTCCCTGGGCTGATGGATCAACCCATCATGCCCTCCGCTCCGGTTGTTGTGGCTTCTCAGCCCCCACCTCCTCCCCAGTCACTCCCTCGCTCGGATGAGCCGGAACTCGATGCGTTCCTCATCCTTGGGAAAACATTCAGTTTCTTCCAGTCCCCCCGCGCCATCCAAATGGCAAAGGAGGTCGTGGCCTGCAAAAGCATTGAATCCCTGATTCAGGTATACTATAAGTATACTGATGTAAAAAGCCATTTTGACAACCTCTTTAAACAGCCATAATGTATAACACGGCTAGTAAAAGATTAAAGCCCCGATCCCTAAAGCTAGGTTACTTCAATGCCAATGGCATCACTAATCAACGGGACGAGATCGCGACTTTCCTTCGCGATCATAGTCTCGACATCCTTCTGGTCCAAGAGACCTTCCTCAAACCCCACCTTAGGGATCCCAAGGTAGCCAACTACCGGCTAGTTAGGAACGATAGGACTAGATGCCACAGAGGTGGCACTCTAATATATTATAGGAACTCCCTGCACTGCATCCCTATGGATCCGCCGCCCCTTGCCCACTTAGAGGTATCCGTTTGCCGGCTAGGCATGACGGGCCATCCCTCTATCACAATAGTATCCGCGTATCTCCCACCGTACAACGACGCAGATTCAAATTCTTCGATAAACGCCTCACTTCGAAGCGACCTTACAGCCCTTCTAGACATGAGTGACTCCGTCCTTATGGCGGGGGATCTCAATGCCAAACATCCCGCATGGTGTAGTCGTATTACCAACCCCCGTGGGAAGGTACTATACGACCTTTGCACACCTCTCCACATAGATATCATAGGTCCTATGCGGCCTACTCATTACCCGTTCGAGCCATCCCATTTGCCCGACGTACTCGACATTGCCCTCCTGAAGAATGTGAACTTACGTTTGCACTCTTTAGAGACGGTAGACGAACTTGACTCTGACCATAGACCGGTGATCATGGAGTTAACTCCAAGATCGGGCCCCTATGACCCTAACCGCCCCCCTCCCACACAGGTGATCACTGACTGGAGGAAAGTAGGCGAATTGCTGAAATCCAACACGTCTCCTCACCTGGACAAGATCCCCGACCACATCCAGTCCGCCGCCGACACGACGACTGCGATCGACTCACTCACAGAGCACGTACAATCTGTCCTGAACGACTGTTCAAGGGAGATTCCGGTGTCAGAGCACTGGCGCCGGAAGCTCCCGGACGATGTACGGGCCCTGCTGACTGAGAAGAACGCAGCAGTCCGTGCCTACAGAGCCTTCCCCTGCCAGAATAACAAAACTTTCATGCGGTACTTACAGCGCAAAGTAAGTAACAGCATCAGAGAGTGGCGTGAAGCCGGCTGGGATAAGACCCTGAGCGAACTGGAACCCACCCACCTTGCCTTCTGGCAACTTCAGAGGAGAATGCGCGCCACTGAGGTTACCACAATGCCTCCCCTTATCCGCCCGGATCAAAGCATTGCCTTCGACGACGAAGACAAAGCTGAATGCCTAGCCGACAGCCTAGAGGCCCAGTGCTCTCCCAGCTCCCAACCAGTCGACCCAGCCCACCTTGCCCACGTGGATGCTGAGGTAGAACGTAGATCTGCCCTACCCCCTGTCGAGGACCCTGATGCTCCCCTCCCCCCCGTCACGGAAGACGAGGTGGAGGAGATCATCAGGAAACTCAAACCTAGGAAAGCTCCCGGGACTGACAGACTGACCACTAGGGCACTTAAACTCCTCCCACGTACGATCATAGTCCTACTGGTTGCCATCTTCAATGGCGCCATGTCCAACAACTTGTTTCCGCAAGCTTGGAAAGAGGCTATAGTGATAGGTATCCCAAAACCCGGAAAGCCCAAGTCCCTCCCGACTAGTTATAGACCCATAAGTCTGCTCAGCGCCCTCAGCAAGATCTACGAGCGGATTATTCTTAATCGGCTCAAGGACTTTGTCGAGGCAAAGAGCCTAATCCCTAACGAGCAGTTTGGCTTTAGAGCCCATCATTCCAGTGTCCACCAAGCCCACCGCATCGTAGAGCACATTAGCGGCCGCTTTCAACGCGGTCTGATGACGGGGGCCCTATTCTTCGACATAGCGAAGGCCTTCGACAAAGTCTGGCACAATGGCTTAATTTATAAGCTATACCAACTAGGTGTGCCGGATCGTCTCGTGCTCATCATTCGAGACTTTCTGTCGAACCGCTCCTTCAGATATCGTATCGAAGGAGCGCTTTCCACTCCCCGCCCTATCAGAGCCGGCGTCCCTCAGGGCGCCGTGCTCTCTCCCCCACTCTTCACGCTATTCTCTAGCGACATCCCAAAAAGCCCTCCAGTAGAGTTAGCCCTATTTGCCGATGACACGGCCATCTACTACTCGGGAAAAAGTCCCGATAGCATCGCTCATACCCTCCAGACCTCAGCCAACGCACTAGGCGATTGGTTTAGGAAATGGAGGATTGAGGTAAACCCTGACAAAAGTCAAGCAGTCCTGTTTCGCAGGGCTCGCTATAGACAACCCACCCTCCCCAGCCCGATCACTATGTTTGGCAAGCCGATCCCCTGGGAGAAGCGAGCCAAATACCTAGGTGTAATCTTAGACCAGTTCCTCAAATTCACTGAGCACATAAAGAAGGTTCGCTCGCGAGCCGCTTTCGCTCTCGGTAGGCTTCACTCCTTGCTGAATAAGCACAGTAAGCTCTCCCTTAGGTGTAAAATCCGAATTTACACGACATGCATACGTCCTATCATGACGTACGCCTGTCCGGTGTTTGCCCATGCCAGTCCGGCTCAGATCCATAGGATGCAGGTCCTTCAGAACCGTTTTCTCCGAAAGGCCACGGGCGCGCCCTGGTACTTGAGGAATGAGGATCTCCACGTAGACCTCAAACTCCCTACCATAAAGCAAGTGTTGAAACGCATGTCAGTGCGTTACTTCACCTCTGCTGATACCCACACCAACCCCCTGATCGTATCGGCCGCCCGATACAGACCCTCCCAAATTTCTCGGGTTCGTCGCCCGCGCCACGTCCTAGACGAGCCCGACGACCCCATCACCATCCGACAAGAGAGCAGTAGGGAAACTAGCACTCTTAGAAAACACAAACACAAAACGCGTTCTGTATTCCGGCCTCGCCGACGAGGCCCATCGCGACGTCCGCGTACTTGTAATAGAAATCCTCCCCGACCTTTGCCAAACGAGCCAGCCCGCGATGCTGAGCCAGTAGCAATAAATACTCCCCTAAACACGACCCAGCCTGTCCCTTTGCTGCCCTCCCAAAATGACCCCGCTATGCCGAGGCCCGTACTCCGCAGGGAGTGCCCTTAGCGTGCGGTCATTAGTAGTAAGTAAAATTTTAGTTTGTAAGCCCTGGCTGGGGGCCTTTAATTTAATTATTAGAGGTCACCACAGGAAAGTCCGGTTAAGTAGACTCACAGCCTTAGTGTGCTGATCTACAAGTGGCCCTACCTAAAAAAAAAAAAAAAAAAAAAAATAAAAAAAAAAAAAAAAAAAATAAAAAAAAAAAAAAAAACAATTGAGGCCATTCTGCTCCGACGCTCGCCCGCGACAGTCGTGCCGCTCCGCGCTCTCGATCGTTCCGTGCCTGAGTCATCGCTCCGTTCGTCACGCCCGCCGTGACGTCACTCGTAGTCGCCGACTACGACGCCTGGTCCGGATCCGCCTTTTTCGAGGCGGTGAAGGATATCGTGCTTCTCTAACAGAGATTGTCAAAACAATTTGGTTTGGCCCCTTCAGGGTAAAACCACAGTTTCGTGGTCCTTGGTTGGAAACCTCACGGTGTCAACAATACCAAGGGGGTGCTGACCCGACGCACCCGCTGATCCCCTTCAGGGTGAAGCAGTCAATTGGAGTCGAGTGCTAGGTTTTGGCCTTGGGGGATCTCCTAGTCAAACCTAGTTACTGAGTTCTCTTCACAGCATACACACCTAGTGTCGGTTGGGTGTATCTACCCCTTCGCACTAGACCCAATAGGGCCCGGTACGCACATTGAGATTGGCGACCGGATTACAAGCTTAGGGCACACCATTAGGCACACACCTCCCTGCTATCCCCGCAGGGAGCGAACTCACCTCCGGGTCATTCCCGCCCGGAGGGTTAGGAAAATAGGGCCCCTCAGGCCACATCAGACGGCAACACAGCTACCGAGTTTGTCTGGGTTTCTCTTCTCGGTAGCGAAGTGTTAGGAGAAACTCCGGGGCAGGGCTCTTTGGGGACCGTCTGCTCGGGGAGCTCACGTTTGACGTGTCTCCTCGAGGCGCTTATGTTAGGGTTAGGAGATTAGGATGCCCACCTCTGTCGCCTCCAATATGGAGGACAGGATTGAGGATCTCGTGTCCAAAGTAGATTCCCTAACGGTTCGGTTAAATAGAACAACCGATATATTAGGAAAGATCCTATTTGAAAACCCCGCCCTACAAAGGAAATATGAGGAGGAGATTGACTCCTTACCCCCCGCGGTGTTTCCCGCCCCACAGCCAGATTTAGGTCCCACCCCCGTGCCCAACGCAGATAGGTCCCCCTCCCCCCCAGACGTCGAAATGGACTCTGAGGAGGAGGAACAAGAAAAAGAGGGCTCGGAAGGCGAGCGCTCGGAGCGCGCAGAGAGCATACACTCTGAGCGCTCGGAGCGAGCGGAGTCCGAGCACTCCTCCGACCAAACCTCTTCCTCCGACGAGTTTATCCTCGTCGAGGGAAAGAGGAAGAAGAGGTCGCAGGCCTCGTCCTCCACTCAGGCCCCTAAGGCCAAGAAACTCTCCCCTCCCGAGCCAGCACGCTTAGTGCAGAGCCAGCCCTCCTCTTCCTCGGCCACTAGGCCCAGCCCTACCCAAACCCCAGTCGTCAGCGCCTCAGTGCGCAAGACCATCCCTCCCCCACCCATCTTCATCCATGACAAGGGGGCTTGGACAAACGTGTCCAAAGCGTGTGGCGAGCAACGCATCGCCTACACGAATGCCCGCGCCGTTCAGAACGGCATAAAAGTAGGGTTAGCGACAGCTAACGACCACCGCGCGCTTTCGAAGCTACTCAAGGCTCGAAATATCCCCCACCACACTTATACGCTCCACGAGAGCAAGCCCGTTCGGGTGGTCCTCTGCCGGATCCCCAGTGAGATCCCCACCACCGAGATCGTCTGCGACTTAGAGTCACAGAACATCCCGGTGATTGAGGTGCACCGTATGCACGGCAGAGGTGGCAGGGCGTCTAACAACGTCCTCGTCATCTGCCACCCCGTCTCCGAAGGTCCCCACCCCATCTTTGCGCTGAAGACTGTATGCAGTCTTTCAGGAATTCTAATTGAGAAGCCACACAAGAGTGGCACGGTAGGCCAATGCCACCGTTGCCAGTTGTATGGGCACGCGCAACGGAATTGCTTCGGCAAACCCCGGTGCGTAAAGTGCCTGGGCGATCACGGCACCGCGGAGTGCAGTCGCCCAAAAGATAGGTCCCAGTGCCCAGACCCGCCCAGCTGCGTGCTGTGCGGGCAATCCGGTCACCCCGCCAACTACCGAGGCTGTCCGAAAGCCCCGAAAACCTCCGCCCCTAAACTGGCAACGCGCGCTAGCGCACGCCAGGGACGAGAGTGTCCTACACTCTCGTCTGAGCTCCCCCAGACCCTCAGTCCCCAGCGTCCAACTCCTTGGACGGCGGCGAATCACGCCCAAAACTTCCCGGCACTAAGGCCGAAAGTCCCTGGGCTGATGGATCAACCCATCATGCCCTCCGCTCCGGTTGTTGTGGCTTCTCAGCCCCCACCTCCTCCCCAGTCACTCCCTCGCTCGGTAGAGCCGGAACTCGATGCGTTCCTCATCCTTGGAAATACCTTCAGTTTCTTCCAGTCCCCCCGCGCCATCCAAATGGCAAAGGAGGTCGTGGCCTGCACTAGCATCAACTCCCTGATTCGGGTATACCATCAGTATCCCGATGTCAAAAGTCATTTTGATAACCTTTTTAAACAGCCATAATGTATAACACGGCTAGTAAGAGATTAAAGCCCCGATCCCTAAAGCTAGGTTACTTCAATGCCAATGGCATCACTAATCAACGGGACGAGATCGCGACTTTCCTTCGCGATCATAGTCTCGACATCCTTCTGGTCCAAGAGACCTTCCTCAAACCCCACCTTAGGGATCCCAAGGTAGCCAACTACCGGCTAGTTAGGAACGATAGGACTAGATGCCACAGAGGTGGCACTCTAATATACTATAGGAACTCCCTGCACTGCATCCCTATGGATCCGCCGCCCCTTGCCCACTTAGAGGTATCTGTTTGCCGGCTAGGCATGACGGGCCATCCCTCTATCACAATAGTATCCGCGTATCTCCCACCGCACAGCGACGTAGATTCAAATTCTTCGATAAACGCCTCACTACGAAGCGACCTTACAGCCCTTCTTGACATGAGTGACTCCGTCCTTATAGCGGGGGATCTCAATGCCAAACATCCCGCATGGTGTAGTCGTATTACCAACCCCCGTGGGAAGGTACTATACGACCTTTGCACACCTCTCCACATAGATATCATAGGTCCTATGCGGCCTACTCATTATCCGTTCGAGCCATCCCACTTGCCCGACGTACTCGACATTGCCCTCCTGAAGAATGTGAACTTACGTTTGCACTCTTTAGAGACGGTAGACGAACTTGACTCTGACCATAGACCGGTGATCTTGGAGTTAACTCCGAGATCGGGTCCCTATGACCCTAACCGCCCCCCTCCCACACAGGTGATCACTGACTGGAGGAAAGTAGGCGAATTGCTGAAATCCAACACGTCTCCTCACCTGGACAAGATCCCCGACCACATCCAGTCCGCCGCCGACACGACGGCTGCGATCGACTCACTCACGGAGCACGTACAATCTGTCTTGAACGACTGTTCAAAGGAGATTCCGGTGTCAGAGCACTGGCGCCGGAAACTCCCGGACGATGTACGGGCCCTGCTGACTGAGAAGAACGCAGCAGTCCGTGCCTACAGAGCTTTCCCCTGCCAGAATAACAAAACTTTCATGCGGTACTTACAGCGCAAAGTAAGTAACAGCATCAGAGAGTGGCGTGAAGCCGGCTGGGACAAGACCCTGAGCGAACTGGAACCCACCCACCATGCCTTCTGGCAACTTCAGCGGAATATGCGCGCCACTGAGGTTGCCTCAATGCCTCCCCTTATCCGCCCGGACAAAAGCATTGCCTTCGACGACGAAGACAAAGCCGAATGCCTAGCCGACAGCCTGGAGGCACAGTGCTCTCCCAGCTCCCAACCAGTCGACCCAGCCCACCTTGCCCACGTGGATGCTGAGGTCGAACGTAGATCTGCCCTACCCCCTGTCGAGGACCCTGATGCTCCCCTCCCCCCCGTCACGGAGGACGAGGTGGAGGAGATCATCAAGAAACTCAAACCTAGGAAAGCTCCCGGGACTGACAGACTGACCACTAGGGCACTTAAACTCCTCCCACGTACGATAATAGTCCTACTGACTGCCATCTTCAATGGCGCCTTGTCCAACAACTTGTTTCCACAAGCTTGGAAAGAGGCTATAGTGATAGGTATCCCAAAACCCAAAAAGCCCAAGAACCTCCCGACTAGCTATAGACCCATTAGTCTGCTCAGCGCCCTCGGCAAGGTCTACGAGCGGATTATTCTTAATCGGCTCAAGGACTTTGTCGAGGCCAAGAGCCTAATCCCTAACGAACAGTTTGGCTTTAGAGCCCATCATTCCAGTGTCCACCAAGCCCACCGCATCGTAGAGCACATTAGCGGCCGCTTTCAACGCGGTCTGGTGACGGGGGCCCTATTCTTTGATATAGCGAAGGCTTTCGACAAAGTCTGGCACAATGGCTTAATTTACAAGCTTTACCAACTAGGTGTGCCGGACCGTCTCGTGCTCATCATTCGAGACTTCCTGTCGAACCGCTCCTTCAGATATCGTATCGAAGGAGCGCTTTCCACTCCCCGCCCTATCAGAGCCGGCGTCCCTCAGGGCGCCGTGCTCTCCCCCCCACTCTTCACGCTATTCACTAGCGACATCCCCAAAAAGCCCCCAGTAGAGTTATCCCTGTTTGCCGACGACACGGCCATCTACTACTCGGGACATAATCCCGTTAGCATCGCTCATACCCTCCAGACCTCAGCCAACGCACTAGGCGATTGGTTTAGGAAATGGAGGATTGAGGTAAATCCCGACAAAAGTCAAGCAGTCCTGTTTCGCAGGGCTCGCCAGCATAAACAATTCACCCCCCCACGCCCGATCACTATGTTCGGCAAGCCAATCCCTTGGGAGAAGCGAGCCAAATACTTAGGTGTGATCCTCGACCAGTTTCTCAACTTCAGTGAGCACATAAAGTCGGTTCGCTCGCGAGCCGCTTTCGCTCTCGGTAGGCTCCACGCCCTGCTGAATAAACACAGCAAGCTCTCCCTTAAATGTAAAATCCGAATATACACGACATGCATACGTCCTATCATGACGTATGCCTGTCCGGTGTTTGCTCATGCCAGTCCCAACCAGATCCATAGGATGCAAGTCGTTCAGAACCGTTTTCTCCGAAAGGCCACGGGCGCGCCCTGGTTCTGTAGGAACGAGGATCTCCACGTAGACCTCAAACTCCCGACCATAAAGCAAGTGTTGAAACGCATGTCAGTGCGTTACTTCACCTCTGCTGAGACCCACACTAACCCCCTGATCGTATCGGCCGCCCGATACAGACCCTCCAAGATTTCTCGGGTTCGTCGCCCGCGTATCATCCTAGACGAGCCTGACGACCCCACCACCATCCGACAAGAGAGCAGTAGGGAAACCAGCACTCTTAGAAAACACATATACAGAACGCGTTCCTTATTCCGGCCTCGCCGACGAGGCCCATCGCGACGTCCGCGTACCTGTAATGAAAATCCTCCCCGACCTTTGCCAAACGAGCCAGCCCGCGATGCTGAGCCAGTAGCAATAAATACTCCCGAAAATAATATGACCCAGCCTGTCCCTTTGCTGCCCTCCCAAAATGACCCCGCTATGCCGAGGCCCGTACTCCACAGGGAGTGCCCTTAGCGTGCGGTCATTAGTTTTTAAGTATATTTTTAACCGACTTCTAAAAAAGGAGGAGGTTCTCAATTCGGATGTTTGTATTTTTTTTTTTTTTTTTTTTTTTTTTTTTTTATGTTTGTCCACGCATAACTCCGTCGCTTGCCAACCGATTTGAAAAATTCTTTTTTTGTTGGAACGGGTATACTTCCCAAATGGTCCCATGAAAATTTTATCGAAATCGGACGAGCCGTTTCTGAAAAATCAAAAAAAGTCGAAAAAAATAATTTACCTTGATGATCTTTTCGTTTACTCTGCATTGCGTTTTTTGTTCGCGCATAACTCCGTCATTTACGAATCGATTTGGAAAATTCACTGACCCACTAAAAAGCGCGAAAATAAAAACTTTTTTGCAAAAAATAAAACCGACTTCCATATCAAAACACTACAAAGCCAAAAATAATTTTAATTTCGGAAGGCGGTGTGAAAAAAAAAAGAAAATACAAAACCAATAACACCGACTACCGAAATTAAAATTATTTTTGGCTTTGTAGTGTTTTGATATGGAAGTCGGTTTTATTTTTTGCAAAAAAGTTTTTATTAGTTTGTAAGCCCTGGCTGGGGGCCTTTAATTTAATTTATTAGAGGTCACCACAGGAAAGTCCGGTTAAGTAGACTCACAGCCTTAGTGTGCTGATCTACAAGTGGCCCTACCTAAAAAAAAAAAAAAAAAAAAAAAAAAAAAAAAAAAAAAAAAAAACAATTGAGGCCCACCCCCGCCCGATCACTATGTTCGGCAAGCCAATCCCTTGGGAAAAGCGAGCCAAATACTTAGGTGTGATCCTCGACCAGTTCCTTAACTTCAGTGAGCACATAAAGTCGGTTCGCTCGCGAGCCGCTTTCGCTCTCGGTAGGCTCCACGCCTTGCTGAATAAACACAGTAAGCTCTCCCTTAGATGTAAAATCCGAATCTACACGACATGCATACGTCCTATCATGACGTACGCCTGTCCGGTGTTTGCTCATGCCAGTCCCAATCAGATCCATAGGATGCAAGTCATTCAGAACCGTTTTCTCCGAAAGGCCACGGGCGCACCCTGGTTCTGTAGGAATGAGGATCTCCACGTAGACCTCAAACTCCCGACCATAAAGCAAGTGTTGAAACGCATGTCAGTGCGTTACTTCACCTCTGCTGATACTCACACAAACCCCCTGATCGTATCGGCCACCCGATACAGACCCTCCAAGATTTCTCGGGTTCGTCGCCCGCGTAACGTCCTAGACGAGCCTGACGACCCCACCACCATCCGACAAGGGAGCAGTAGGGAAACCAGCACTCTTAGAAAATACAAATACAAAACGCGTTCCTTATTCCGGCCTCGCCGACGAGGCCCATCACGACGTCCGCGTACTTGTAATGAAAATCCTCCCCGACCTTTGCCAAACGAGCCAGCCCGCGATGCTGAGCCAGTAGCAATAAATACTCCCGTAAATAATATGACCCAGCCTGTCCCTTTGCTGCCCTCCCAAAATGACCCCGCTATGCCGAGGCCCGTACTCCACAGGGAGTGCCCTTAGCGTGCGGTCATTAGTTTTTAAGTATATTTTAGTTTGTAAGCCCTGGCTGGGAGCCTTTAATTTATTAGAGGTCACCACAGGACAGACCGGTTAAGTAGTACATTAGCCGTATAGAGCTAAACTACGAGTGGCCCTACCTAAAAATAAAAAAAAAATAAATCAAAAAAAAAAAAAATTGAGGGCACTTTTTTCTTAACCTTTTTGGAAGCAACATCATTATCCGTGCTGTGTGAAAGTTTTGTGAGTTTCGTTCTGGCTGCATTTGTTGCGAATTTAGATATTTTTATGTTCCTTCGTGTTGAAGGAGACATGAAAAATTGGACACGACTCTATGAAGCTATTATTGTCGCATCCCAGTTGAAATATGTTCAGAAGATTCAGAAATAATTAAGACCCTTTTAAAAAAATATATTAGTAATATGAGTCGCAGATGGGCAAGTGCTTCCAGAAATCAGAAGACGTTCATGAACAGACATGCTGAGTGGTTACAATCAAATATTGGTTGTCCAAATTGCACTACAGTGAATTTATCAGAAATTTTTCTAGCTCAAGATGAAGTTATCAAAAACATATCGTCAGACATTACGAGTACTTCCGTTGATATCGATACTGTAGCAGCTGTGATTCCGTCCACATCAACTGTGGGCACATCTACGGATTTAGTTCAGATTAGGAAACCATTTGTTGACCTCGGCAACACACAGAAGAAAAGACGTTCAGGGTCTCTTCTGGAATACTCACCGAAAGAACTCACTTTTGCATTAGTCATAAGACTTAAGACAGAAAAGAAGAATGACTTAGCTAATATTATTGATCATATAACGAAAAACCCTGATAGTGTTGCGATTGTTCAAACCACTTTGTTTAAAAAGAAAGTAAGCAAAAATCTTTGGACGAAGATCGCTCTCTAGGTCTTTATACATCTTTGAATCTGTCAAAGTGGAAATATTTGTGTTTAAGGAATGCGCTGATAGATTGTGAAGTTCCAGTTTTACCATCGTATCACAAACTCCTTGAAGCTAAGAAAAGATGCTAACCAAGCGATTTAGAAATTACTGAGAGAGGAGCTCAAGTGAAGATTCAAGCCCTACTGGATCTGACAGTCCAGAAGATTCTTCAGATTACTGGTACCCAAGTTGATTCGTCAAATGAAGGATTGAAGGTAATCAGTAAATGGGGTTTTGATAGAGCTTCTTCACAAAGCACCTACAAGCAAAGAAGTGAGGATGTAAACTTCAGTGATTCATCGGTATTTATGTCAAGTCTTGTCTCTCTTAAATTAGTTTCTAATAATATCACCATTTGGGAAAACCCAACACCTTCAACCCATTATTGTAGGCCTATTAAGTTTGAATTTTGTAAAGAGAGCAGAATATACACAAAGTGTGCCGGGCTGGAGATTAATCACGACCTTCATGTGACAATGATCGACAGAAAAGTGGCCACTATTATAACTGATACTTCATCTGCATCTGCCTGTAATATTTGTCTTGCTAAGCCGACTGAGATGAACAAGCTGTCAGAAGTATTTTCAAGACCTGTACGAGAAAATGTTTATAAATATGGATTTTCTACTCTTCATATGTGGATTCGTTGTATGGAGTGTATTCTACATATATCATACAACATGGACTTTAAAATGTGGGCTGCACGAGGTGCTAACAGGGAACTAAAAGCTGCGAAAAAACAACTGACACAAGAAAAATTCAAGCAGCAAATGGGAATTCTTGTAGATTTTGTTAAGCAAGGCTTTGGAACCACAAACGACGGAAATACAGCCAGAAGGTTTTTTAGAGATTCTGAGAAATCTGCCGAAATTACCAATATTGATTAAGACCTACTAAAGCATTTCGCGGTTATTCTTCAAACAATTTCATCTGGATGTGCCATAGATTTTGAAAAATTTAGAACATATTGTCGAGATACAGCTGACATGTTTGTTCATCTATACCCGTGGTTTTATATGCCCGCAAGTGTGCACAAGCTGCTCATACATGGTGCAGACATTTGCGAACACTTTGGCTTCCTACCAATTGGTATTCTTTCCGAAGAAGCCAGTGAAGCAAGAAATAAAGAATTTCGAAAAGTTCGTGAAAATCACCCAAGAAAATTTAACAGGATGAAGACCAACGAAGACTTGTCGCATAATTTTTTAATTAGTTAGGACCCATATTTATCCCATATTCGACCAAAATACAACAACTCAAAACATTTCGATTTTTTTCCGGATGTTAAAGAGCTTTTGTTGTTGCCAGAGGTAACAACAGAAGAAACTGAAAATATGGATCTACAGGAGCTGCAGGCTGGAGTTGACGATCCATTAGCGTAATAGCGTGACAGATTTAGTTATATTGTTATTGTTTGAATTGAGTTAGTAAGATAAGTCGTTTCATTAAAATAATCCTTTTCAGGACTACCTGAAATAATCCTTTTCAGGACTTCTGAAAATAGCCCTTTTCAGGGCTTTATCCATTTCTAACCGTTTCTTTTAAGATGAATCGTCAAAAACATTAAGAAAAATGGACTTAAAAATTTGAAACTGAATCATCGTAGGCGCCAAGGCCGCAGGGATACGCAAGCAAATTATATGTCGTCGTATTAAAGGCAACAAGTACTTACTAGTACATAAGGTTTGGTTGCTATACTTTGATACTAGCCGGAGAAAAAAAAAAATATATTTTCTCCCAATTATTTTTTCAATATTTTTTTTTAACGTGAAGAAGTAATTTTATCGAAAAATTGTAGTAATAAATATTGATCAGCGTTATATATACTATTCGATACCATTTTTTGTTTAGTGAAATAACCATCTTCGATCGAAAGTCCATCATTTTGAAAATCCGGACCACTGTGCGCCGTGACGCCGATCTAGCCACTCCGCAAAGAGGGTCTTACCGCCGCAATTGCGGCGTGCCCGAAATGAGATGTACTTGGGACTGAAGCAAAACTTTTTCACTAACTAAACCTTGAAAGCCATGATAGTATTAGGTACCTACTACATGAAGCTGTATTCCTTACAAAAGCTTGTTATTGTGAAATAACAAGCTTTTGTAAGGAATACAGCTCAAGCTTTTTGAGTCAATTACATTCACAACACGAGCGCTAGTTTATGGGCTTATTAGCGTTCGAGTGGTACTTTCTTAGCTTGATGGACTGAAATTTTAATAGTAATCCTAGCTAAGTTACAATTTTTTCAACAATGCTAATACCTACTTGCAAACTTACCAATAACAAACTAAAAGTGGATAAAGTAGTTTTAAATGTTTCGTTTTGCTTATGATATAGTCGGTATATTGTTATAAAATTAGTGATCAAGTTAGTTTCCCACCTAATCAAATCGAATCCTTTATTTGCTTAGCAAGTTTACTACAACAGGTCTTGTCTTATTTAGGAACTTATTACTTAGGGGCCTTTTTCAACCGTGGCTCATTTGAGGGCCTAAATGTTATGATTGAGAAAATGCTTCTTCTTCTTTTTCAATCGATACTCAAACATTCTTGGACCAATATGTAGCTACCTGCACAGTTCTTCCATTGGCCTCGTTAAGATCTTGCAAGGTGCAGGCGGCCATGCACGATGGGCATGACAAGAGGTGAGCCATATCTTGTAAAGCGGCTTCACACTAACATCGTGTCTGCCCATCAAGGAAACCCCATTTAGCTAGATTGTAGTTATTTGTATTTAAATGAAAATGACCTCATGACGAGGTTAAATCTATTCTTCTCATATTAAATCTCTAGACAGACATAACTTCTTATCTTCTACATTTGCTTCTTCCGCATCCAAACTTCTATAATTTCCAAATATTCTGCAAATCAAGCAATTACAAATATCGGTCGATTCAAGTGCAAGGGATGCTAGCGAGCTCGGCCGGCGTCCCACCAGCCATCGATTGACCGAATCCGGCGCTGCGGGCTCGTCGCGTAACTCCTGCCTCGCGACGTGCTCTGCGTGCGTAAACACGCGCAATCGCTCACCCCATTACGCTACGATACGCTGCGGAGGCGCGCAAGACATGCGTTGAAGCGATTCTCAAGACTACATAGGAACTGTAAATAAGCAACGGAAAAACCTCAAAATGTGAGAGTTCGAAAAGTTGGGCTGTGTTGGAGGATAGTGTCCACATGATCATTGCATTGCTAAACTATGACGTAGCACATACATACGAAATAACTTGTTTATTAATATAATCTTTTTAATAGGTGAAATGCTTAAACTGTATTTCTCTCGTATTGCTAATAAAACTGGTCTTGCAACTTATTCTTCAAAACTAAACTGTTCTACAACCCATGATATAATTAATTAATTTATTAACATTCATATGTAAAATCTTATCATAAAAGGAAATATCTATTTATTTGTACGCCACATAAATTCTTGTTTACTTAGGACATTAAATATTGTATATCAGAGATTGTTTCCAAAAAACGAACCGTAATTATGCCTCATCTAGGTTTCGAATTCACTACAGTTGGCAACAAAATTTAATGTAGGTAGAGTGTCCATTATAACTAATACACGTTCAACCCTCGCCATTACTGAACGCAAGAACATTCTCTTTACAATTACAACTGTACGGAATAGCAACCAGCTACTTAATGACAACAAAATCATACTTTACGTCGTCCCTGAAATAACCGGGACTGGTGGGAATGTCTAGGGTTGCGAGAATATTCTAACGAATACCGCGGCCTCGGAACGCAAGGGTATTTAAAGGAACAGCTTGGGTTTTAGTCAGTAGAAGTCTGACACTCTTTCTATACCACCCAGAGTGGGACGAGTTTTTTGTTAATTTTCGTCCCGAAAAATATACTATATATATATATATATATATATATAATTTTTCCTAACGTCGCTGCCGCTTCTGTCTTACGTCCATCCCCAACGCATTACTTGGATCGATGTCTGATCGAAGGAAGCAATCAGCCTCCTTACAGCTGGAACAGCTTACTATTCCCATTGTTTCATCCCGCCCGCCCCTCCTCAATATATCGCCAGCATTTTTCAACCACCGCCATATAATCTCCACTAATTAATGAAGGTGAAACAGTTGTTTATTGTTTCTTCATTTATGGAAAAGTTTGGTTATAGATGTACTTGCTTCTGCTGATATATGCAACGAATTGAGAATTTGTGTTTACAAACAATTATGTAAGCTGATTATTTTATCGACACCATTACAGAACACATCGTAGTACAATACAAGGTCGACATCCCACCCATATGCACAGAACGTTTTGAGAATACTTTCATAATATTATGTTTATTTCCAACTAGCTTTTGCCCGCGACTTCGTTCGCGTGGGAGGTTTTTCCCGCGTATATCCCGATCTCGTGGGAATTCCGGGATAAAAAGTAACCTATGTATTATTCCAGGCAGTCAACTATCCACTCACCAAATTTCATTCAGATCCGTTCAGTAGTTTTTGCGAGAAAGAGTAACAAACATCCATCCATCCTCACAAACTTTCGCATTTATAATACTAGCTTCTACCCGCGACTTCGTACGCGTGGAAAGGTTTTCCCGCGTAAATCCTGATCCCGTGGGAATTTCGGGATAAAAAGTAGCCTATGTGTTATTCCAGGCTGCCAACTACACACTTACCAAATTTCATTCAGAACCATTCAGTAGTTTTTGCGTGAAAGAGTAACAAACAAACATCCATCCTCACAAACTTTCGCATTTATAATATTAGTAGGATAGGATTAGTAGGATAGTAGGATAGGATATAATTTATGTTTATTTCCAATACAATTTATGTTTATTTCCAAAAATCTTATCTCATTGTTTCCTGATAGCAATAACCTGGGGTTATTTAAGTAAATTGTGAATAGGGTAAGTAAGTTTGCTTCATTTTCAACCGACGACAAAAAGAGGAGGTTATCAATTCGACGCGTATATATTTTTTATTTTTATTGTATGATCATCGATTACTCGAAGATGGCTGAACCGATTTGGAAAATTCTTTTTTGATTGAAAGAGCATAAATTGTAAAAATAATGTAAATTGGTCTCATTTTCATAAACGTCAGGATCTGATGATGGAATCCTGGAGAAATCGAGGGAACTCTTCAAATATTATAGGCACACCTATGACGTTTTGGGTATTTATTATAGTAACTTGTGCAGTTGCTCTCAAAAAGTACCATTTGAGGAAGTGGAACTGATGATGAAGACCACAGATGGCCGCCGAAACTACTCAATAATAAGTATTGAGTGGATTGCGATTCGATTACTTGAATATGGATGTTAAGCACTTTATGCTCGTCACAATGCATATGGTGATGTGAAGCTGATGGTGAAGTACCAGGAGAACTCCTCAACAATTAACGGCCCAGCATTGGGAAAAGCAATATTTTGTAAAAGGTTATAAGTAGTTGACATTTAGGCTCGTGTAACTAGGTAAATTAAAAATCGACCAACTAAAAAGAGCGAAATAAAAACTTTTTACCAAAAAATTAAACCGACTCCCAAAAAACACTGCAAAGTGAAAAATAACTTTAATATCGGAAGTCGGTGCCAAAAACGAAAATACAAAACTAAAGACACCGACTACCGAAATTAAAGTTATTTTTCACTTTGCAGTGTTTTTTGGGAGTCGGTTTAATTTTTTGGTAAAAAGTTTTTTCGACCACATCTTTGCTCACCATCACGTGAGATGAACCAAACGCGATCCTACTCATCATCTGCTTAGCCTTTTCCTAACAACGTTGGTGTCGGTTTCCAGTCTAACTGGAAAGAGCTGAGAATTAGTGTTTCACATGAAGAGACTACCTATCTGACCTCCACAACCCAGTAACTGGGTAACACGATACCCGTTGGCTAGACCAGGTCAGATTTGTCGGTTTCTAACTACCTGTAACGACTGTCAAAGATGTCCAAATTCTAAACTTCGGGCTACTACTGAGAAATTCCTTACAGAAAATCCCACTAGCACTTTTTGCCTGACCCGGGAATCGAAACCGAGACAAACCCAGCAATCACGCTTGCAACCACTACACCAAACACGACTTCTTCTTCTTCGTGTCGGATGTGCATTTTGTTAGCCCAGAACTTGTCCATTTCCGCAACAAGTTATAGTTTTTAATTATTATTTAACTGTTCATTAATGTTATAATATGTGAAATGCTATGCTGGTACTAAAGCAATAGCTTTAGCAATTAGTAATACCTAGCTAGCCATTGCAATGTTAGTAAGTTTTTTTTTTGTTTTGTTTAATATCTACTTTCACGCTTATTGTTTAACGCATGCCGTGGCAGCCTATAATTAAGGCGACACTATTGTTTGTAACAATATTTTAATTTTTAACATGTTTATTGGTGTATGCTTTGTTGGTTGTCCTTAAATAATACATAAATAAATAAATAAACACCATCGGTGGCGGTGCAAAGAATTCTTTAGCTGCAATTTTCTGGGCTGAGGCAGTCGGATATTAGATGAAGTTTGCAGTGCAGCTTCACATCCAAACTCTGCTGCTGTTTGGTACAGGTAGCCACACTTGACTAGGTTAAGCATAGCTAGGAGAGATGATGAGATGCTGTTTATGCGGCTATGGAAAATGTGAAAGTAAGCGCTCGTTTGCGTCTCTGTTCGTTATCTCTCCTTAACGGATTGATGAGTGAATGATTGTAGTTTCTTTTTTTTTTTTTTCTTGAAAATAGGTTCGCGTTTGACCACTATCTCACCTGATGGTAAGTGATGATGTGATCGAAGATGAAGCACGCTTACCTAAAAGTAACCTATTCACTCTGGACTTAAAGACTCTTAGGTTGTAGCTGTCGGTAAACACAGACTCCGGCAGGGAATTCCACTCCTTTGCCGTCCGCACAACGAAGGTATTCCCAAAACGTTTTGTGCGTATGGGTGGAATGTCCACCATGTAACGATGGCGCTTCGCCGTTTGTCTCGTAGTCCGATGATGGAATGGAATTATGAAATAAACTTGGCATATGTATTCAAGTTTCATGGAACAGAATTTTCATCTTAGGAGTATTTTCCTTTGGGATATGTATTGTCCTTTGGGATGTGTATGTATATTGGGATGTTTATCTTCCAGGCGGGCGAATCCGAAGACAGAAGCTAGTGTCACAATAAGCCTAGATTTGAAACTTCTTCAGAAAATTAATAAATGCAATTTGTAATCAACCTTAGTGTTGACAAATAACAGCTAACATGTTATTTCTTTATAAAATAGTATTACGTTTCTCAGCAAC
Source organism: Tholera decimalis (assembly GCA_943138885.2). Taxonomy (NCBI): domain Eukaryota; kingdom Metazoa; phylum Arthropoda; class Insecta; order Lepidoptera; family Noctuidae; genus Tholera; species Tholera decimalis. The sequence continues at coordinate 838,180 of OW964552.2, read as the reverse complement.
AATCTTTAACATTCAATTTGCAAAATCGACGCAATCATTTCTATTAGTATTAATTTTACAGCTTTGTTGTGCGCAGGACTCGCAGGTTCGTCTGCGGCCTTGATACCGGCGCCTGCGAACCTCTCGTAACTGCGCAGTAGGTCTACATAGATAGGTTCATATATAAGACGTCATCAGAAGACGTGATGCTTATCTCCTTGGCATTCGTCCAAGGAGTATAGAGTAAGCGATGTATTTAATTTTTCCTGTTAAACTTTCAAGACTAGGGGTATTTCTCATAAGCTGTAATTATATTGTCATTCCGAGGTATGTTATGATTAAGAAAAAGACGAAACAAACTTAAGATTTAATGGTATTAACTCACTATTTTCTGCCACATTTATATAATAAGAAACGAGCAAAGATAAAATTAAACAACATTAATTTCCTTTTCATTAATTATTTTCCTTTTAATTTTTTTAATTACGAGTCAATTTAAATTAAATTACTTCATAAAATAACTAAATTTAGCTGTTTTTATATATTATTCGTTTATTTTATATACTAGATCTTATAATGTATACGAGTATGTTATGTACAGTATGGGAGAATTATCCTGCGTAAATACCGATCTTGATCTTCTATTTTTTTCAGAGAAAGTTCCATTAGAATCAGTTTAAAAAAAAGTTTGGTTTTGTTTGAGTATCGTAAGAGTCGAGAAAACAAAGTTATTTCAAAATCACCGGTAAGTAATCATTTGAATTTCCATAGTACAATCCTACATTCTGGCAAACTGTAATACAGTTTGCCAACATGTATTTTTTCTCTTGTCCTCAGATCACAATTGCTTGTGTGCGTCAAAGATATTTCCCTATAGTTCTAAAATGATTTTTTCCACCTCTTAAACAAGGAGTAGGTACTTAAACTCTTTACCAGGAACTAAGATTCATTAGATAAGTAACGTGACGTAGGTAGCTCGGCAACAATTACAACTGTCTCGATAAATCTTATTGCTCGTGAGTCAGCCGGTAATGACTCGGTACATAAATATGTCAATAGTTATATTGTAGTATGTTATGTGAATCTGTACAAAGTAGCCCACAGTCGTTGTGATGTCCTTCAGATGCACTAGATAATAAGGTATCAGATCAAATCGAGGCTATTACTGTTTTTATGGAGATATTAAATATCGTAATCGCTATCTTTTATTACCCGACTGCAGCGAAGCAAAGAGGAGGGTTATGTTTTTAACGCGTATGTATGTATATCCGTTCCTTTGTTCCCTCGTAAGTATAAAACTAGTGAACGGATTTTAATAAATGATACGTCCTTGGATTTGTCTTGATGGCGCGGGTGTCACTGGATACATTAAAATAAAATAAAAACACCACAACTACAACCAGACGCCATATTGTCAAAAATAAAAACAGATAAAATCAAGAAACTATGTCAAGTGGGGTATCATTAAATAGATCTTTAAAAATGATTTTCAGCTTTCTCTCACTATTTTTAATTTTTAGCAACCGCTTAGGAAATATAATGTTTTAAAACGGAAATAAATACTTAAAAGATGAAAATTAAAAAAAAAAACATTTAAGGAATCTAAAAAACCCGACTGCTCAACTGAAATGCAAGAAACAAGCACATTTTTATTTTAAAAAGTAACAAGCAGGCTGGATCCATCCCATTTTTTAAATAAAAATTATTTTATGTTTAATTCATTATTTAATTAATTGGGTCCCGCCTACTTGTCACTTTAATTTTTTTTTAAATAAAGGTTCACATATACATGATTTGTCATACATTTCAAATTTTTTGTAGATACGTCGAGATTTATCTATCTGATCTATAACCTAAAAGCTACTAATAATAAAATCAATGTCATCAACATTTGCTTAGCCTTTTACCCAAATACGTCGGGTCTAACCAGGGTTGGGCAGTATTTGAATTACTTATAATTAAAATACGTAATTGAAATACAAATACGTATTTGGTATTTGTATTTCAATTACTTCTTTAAAATGTAATTTGTAATTTGTATTTCAAATACCTGACGCCGAGGTATTTTGTAATTAGTATTTCAAATACTTGAGACTTCAAAATACATTTTAACATTAAAATACATTTAACCTTCATTCATTTAGCGATCGTGAGTGTGAGTGCGAGGCGAGACCGCGATGGTAAAGCAGCAACAAAACGCAAAAAAATCATTTTCAAATTAATGCAACTTCGCTGGAATGTGTAAGTTGTGTATTATCTTTCAACCGCTTTAATGGGTCACATACTTATGATAAGATTGCTGAAATGCTTTTTGAAATCCAGTCTTCTTTCAAATTAAGACATGAGCAAGTAGTATCAACTACTACAGACAATGGGTCAAATTTTGTGAAGGCTTTCCGAGAATTTGGTTTCACTGCTTATGTGCCTGCTTTTTCTGACGATGATGTTGAAGGTAATAAAATATTATTTTGATCATACCATTTATACCTAAATTCTATATTACATATGAAGGGTACAGGGGAAAAACATGCTATGTCACATTTTTATGTTTTTTGAACTGGCAATGCCATTGTGAAGTATAAATTTGGTAGAACGAAACGCCAAAACACACTTTGCAGTAACATGCATAGTCACGGAGTAATATTCATAGTAAAATATTGATACAGTGCAATAACAAGCAATGTCCAACTCGTACAGGAGAAAAATAAGCATTGTCCGTTAGATTGACGTTTGTTTAAATGACGTCTTGTTTTTTGAGGTTATTTTGTTCATCCTGTTGTGTTGTGTGGCGTGTGTTTAATATTATATTTTTATTGAAAATGTCGTCAGAAGAAGAAAACGAGGTTAATCTGAAGCAACCTACCAAAAAACGTAAACTTTACGGTCGATTGTCGGATGTTAATAAAAAGATTAGACTTCAAGTCATGAAACTGGTCCAAGTTGTAATTGCAAGAGATACAAGTGTTTTGAAGCTGTGAATGAGGAACAGAGGGCTAGAATTTTGAAGGATTTCAACCTGTTGCCATCTAGGGATAAACAAAACCTTTATTTAAGTGGTCTAATAAGTGTTTTGGAAATTCAAAGAAGACGACCTAGAAAAGTAGAACCTGAAGCTAAGTTACATACAGCAAATTACGCTTACAGAGTGAGAGTTGTAGACGAAACCCAGCAGCTTGATGTGCCAGTGTGTGCCTCAGCATTTATTGCAATACATGGAGTAACAAGACAAAGAATATGTACAATAAAAAAATCGTTACTCAAAACAGGTAAAGCCCCATCTGACATGAGAGGAAAACATTGCAACCGTCCTAAAAAACTAAGTCCAATGATTAAATCTGAGGTCATGGATCACATAAGGTCATTTCGTGGAAGAAAAAGTCATTACAGCTTACATGACAGCTCAAAAATTTATCTACCAGAGGAGTTGAATGTCAAGAAAATGTATGATATGTTCGAAGACAAAAATCAACTATCCTACGAAACATCGATCTATATTCGTTAATCATTTTAACATAGGATTTGGATATCCAAGAAGTGATACCTGCAGTACTTGTGATGAATTTCTGGCTAAGGCAAAAGCTCTCACAGTAAATCTAAAGAATGCTTCCGAGCTCGAAAAAGTTGACATTGAAAAAGAAATAAAAAAGTTAGAAACTGAGAATAAGTTACATAAATTGAAGGCTAATGTTTTCTATAAACGAAAAAGAGAAACTAGAATTCAATGTCAGTCATCTTCTCGAAAGGAAGCTATTGCAATGGACTTTCAAAAAAAAATTAAGTATGCCGAACATTACCACAAATGACGTTTATTATAAAAGACAACTAACCTTAAATCTTTTTAACATCCATGAACTATCTACATCCAAATCATATTTCTTCTGCTACCCAGAAACTATAGCAAAAAAAGGATCTGACGAAGTGTGTTCATTTCTCCATCACTATATAGTTAACATAGCTTGATAAAAATACTCGAGAACTAGTGATATTTTGTGATTCCTGCGGTGGGCAAAATAAGAATTATACCGTGTTTCGTTTCATACACTATGTTGTCCACTGTGCAAAGCGCTTGGATGTGATTAAAATCATATTTCCCATTCGCGGGCACTCATATTTAGAATGTGACAGAAATATGGGTTGCATAAACCAGAAATCACATTGTGAAACGCCTGATGAGTGGGTAAAAGTGATTCGTGAAGCTAGACAGAAGCCATGCCCCTTTCATGTGATTGAAGTTGATCAACCGCTTGTCAGAAAATGGACAACCTTTCTATCCCCAATGTATAAGAAGACATGTCCTTTTTTATCTCGACCCATAAGAGAAATCAGGGTTGAAAAGGATCATCCAAGATTGATTTTTCACAGAGAACATTACAATTCCTCTTGGACGTCATCTATTCTCATAGCACCTAAAAAAAAGTTGAAATCCCATAATGACTCTCATAGTGCTGGTGAGTCAAGAGCCAGATCAATCCTATGAAGACAGCCTTCCAGTTTCAAAAACAAAATTTATGGATATCCAGGCCCTGTCAAAGTTTTGTGGACCAAAAGCAAAGCAATACTTCTCACAGATAAAATATAATGATACTTAAACAATAAATATTTCATTGACATTGCATATTATTTGCCTGTATTTTCTGACTTTGATCTGTTTTCCTGTACTAACTCAATAAACATAAGAATAAAAAGGTTTTTTTTTACTACACAACAGAAACAAATATATTTTCTTGATAAATAAATATATTTTCCTTCTATTTGAAACTTTATAGTACCGTTTCTCAAGGATCAAAAGATTAATTTAGCAATTTCTCAGTTCATTGTCTTTGTGACATTGCATGTTTTTCCCCTGTGCCCTTCATATATTATACAGAAAGTTTATCAAAATCATAGTTTCATATTGTTTGATTAATCAAATTTTAACCAAATCACATTATTTGCTCTATAATGTATTCTATCTTAAATGATGTTGATTTTATTTTATTTTATTTTATTTTATTTTATTAGGGAAAACTAACAATTGTACATTTTGTCTTACAACTAGATATACATAACTACATAGGTAAACGTACAATTCACAACGTTTCCACAAATTACAATTTCTTTTTTTATTTCTTTTATTGACGTACATACAGTATTGATAGCTTATAATAATAGGGCTTATTTTAAACTTATACTATTAGGTTTTAAGTATATCAATCAATTCTTTTTTAAATAAATTATGAGATAGTGCGAATATGTCTATTTTAACAAAATATTGGTTATATATTTTGACTAATCTGTGGAGAGGCGCCCGCTCACCCGCATTTGTACGACTAGAGGTCGTAGCAAAGAGTGGGTAAGCGCGTGCCTCTCGTCTTATTATGGTTCTGGGCACGACATAAAATATATTATTCACAAGTTCAGGACAATCAAATTTGTTGTGTATTAGTCCACGGAGCATCATGGCTTGGAGTAATAGACGCCTTGAATGTAGTGTAAGTAGTTTAAATTTCTGTAACGACTCTTCATATGGTAGACGCTGCAAGTGACATTTAAACTGCAAACTTTTCAAAAATTTTCGCTGAATTCTTTCAATTGTTTTGTCACATTTTGCATAGTAAGGGTCCCATATCATACACGCGTACTCTACTTGTGGTCGTACTAAAGAGTTAAAAAGATATAGATATGTGTCTGGGCGTTTGAAATCAGATGACGATCTCATTACAAGATTATACATTTGGAAAGCTTTGGCTACAATTTTTTCAATGTGTAAATTAAGGTGAAGTTTGCAGTCCAAAAGTACACCCAGATCACAAATTTGAGTTTCTTTAAGAAGGAGTTCATCGCAGAGACAGTAATTGTAGTCAATTATATTTTTGTTTTTGGTGAAGTTGAGGTATTTACATTTGGGGATGCTTAATTTTAGTTTATTCTTGTCGCAGTAATTAGATAATCTATTTAAATCGTCTTGTAGTAGGTAACAATCATTGATCGATAAAATTTTCTTAAAAACTTTTAAGTCATCAGCGTATAATAAAAATTTACTGTTTTGAAAGCACTTACTAATGTCATTAATGTAAAGAATAAACAACAAAGGACCCAGAATTGAACCCTGCGGAACTCCGGAAGTAGCCAAGAATGTGTTAGAATGGTACCCGTTACTTACTATTGTTTGACTACGATTACAAATATAAGACTGAAACCAGCGCAATAGATTACCCTTGATGCCATTAAATGAAATTTTGTTTAAAAGTATTTCATGGTCAACTCTATCAAAGGCTTTTTTGAAGTCAGTGTAAATTGCATCGGTTTGGGCTCTGATGTCCATATTATTGAATAAGCAGGAAGTGAAAATCATTAAGTTGGTAACAGTCGATTTTTGTTTCACAAAACCATGTTGCTCCGGAATTATGCAATGTTGAATAAGCGGATATATCTCATGGTGAACTAGCTTTTCAAACAATTTAGCAAGTGTACAGAGAAGAGAAATAGGTCGATAATTCTCAATATTTTGTCTGGCACCGCCTTTATAGACCGGTACTATATTAGCCATTTTCCAGACAGTTGGAAACAAACCCTTGCACATGCATTGATTAAATATTCTGAATAATGGTTTGCATACTGTGTTCGCTGAGCATTTCAAAAAGTAAGGAGGTATCTGATCCGGTCCTGGCCCTTTATTTATATCTAGCATCTTTAATTGTTTACAAATTAGTGGAAGGCTAAAATGTAAGCTACAAAGAGACCTATCATTGACATTTGATTGATCAGGAACCGGGCTCCAGTCAGATGCTAAAGTAGATGGTTCGTAAACTGATTGGAAAAAGGTTGAGAAGAGATTACATATTCTAACAGGGTCACTAGAAGTCTCATTTTTATAATACATTTGAGAAGGAATCCCAGTTCTGCCTTTGCGATTAGAAATGTATGTCCAAAAGTGTTTGACATTTTTGGGGATACCATCCTCAACACTATTAATATAAAGGCGAAAGCATTTGATACATTCAGCCTTAAAACGAGCTCTATATAATGAGAAAATTTCATAATCAGATAAGTTTTTATATTTTTTCCATTTTGTCCATGCTTTCTTTTTATAATTAAAAATATGTATAAGAGCTTTAGAAAACCACACAGGAAAATTTGATATTGTTTTGACTCCTACCAATTGGTGTTTTATTTAAAATATACATTTTTTTGTTTTGTTTTAGAAAATGTAGAAGTTGTAGTGGAATCACCATCTACTTCTGATGTTTTTTTATGAGGAGCTTTTGTTACCAGTGAATATAATAGAAGATGAAACTAGGGAGAGAGAATTATATTTGCCTAGGCACCTCAGATGTGCCAGCCACACATTAAGTCTTTTGGCCACTGCAGATATGAATAATTTCATAAAAGCATCTCGTGTTAGCAGGGTTCATTATTCAGCCATTCCTAAATGTACTTTGCTATGGAATATGTCCAGAAGACCGAAATTAGAGATGTAAATTGAAAAAAAGCAAATGTTTCTTTTTCACAATCTTGAAAAAAAACATGAAAAAAATGTTGGCACCGTTGTTTTTTTTCTACATTTGGTTTTTTTTTCAGAAAAAGTGAAACTCTATAACTAAAGTGGAATAAGACACTAAACTTGATTGTTTTGTTTTTATTCAAGTCAAATAATGTTTAAATCAAATAACTATTATTATGAACTTAAAAAATACTTAATGTGTTACAATCATCTGTATCAGTATCAGTAGCTACGGCTACGCTTAAACAAGCGTAGCCGTAGCAGACACAGAACATTATTCCGAAGCTGATAAAACTATCAGCTTCGGAATAATGTTCTGTGTCTGTATTTGTTTCATCTGATTCTGAATCAACGACTATACTATCAATGACTCTATTACATTCTGCTTGTGCTAATTATTGTTGATGATTGTACTGATTGGTATAATAAAAAACCGAGTACCTCTTTCCAAACCGAAAAGCTCAAATGTTCCTGTGTGGTTTTCTAAAGCTCTTATACATATTTTTAATTATAAAAAGAAAGCATGGACAAAATGGAAAAAATATAAAAACTTATCCGATTATGAAATTTTCTCATTATATAGAGCTCGTTTTAAGGCTGAATACATCAAATGCTTTCGCCTTTATATTAATAGTGTTGAGGATGGTATCCCCAAAAATGTCAAACACTTTTGGACATACATTTCTAATCGCAAAGGCAGAACTGGGATTCCTTCTCAAATGTATTATAAAAATGAGACTTCTAGTGACCCTGTTAGAATATGTAATCTCTTCTCAACCTTTTTCCAATCAGTTTACGAACCATCTACTTTAGCATCTGACTGGAGCCCGGTCCCTGATCAATCAAATGTCAATGATAGGTCTCTCTGTAGCTTACATTTTAGCCTTCCACTAATTTTTAAACAATTAAAGATGCTAGATATAAAGGGCCAGGACCGGATCAGATACTTCCTTACTTTTTGAAATGGTCAGCGAACACAGTATGCAAACCATTATTCAGAATATTTAATCAATGCATGTGCAAGGGTTTGTTTCCAACTGTCTGGAAAATGGCTAATATAGTACCGGTCTATAAAGGCGGTGCCAGACAAAATATTGAGAATTATCGACCCATTTCTCTTCTCTGTACACTTGCTAAATTGTTTGAAAAGCTAGTTCACCATGAGATATATCCGCTTATTCAACATTGCATAATTCCGGAGCAACATGGTTTTGTGAAACAAAAATCGACTGTTACCAACTTAATGATTTTCACTTCCTGCTTATTCAATAATATGAACATCAGAGCCCAAACCGACGCAAATTACACTGACTTCAAAAAAAACCTTTGATAGAGTTGACCATGAAATACTTTTAAACAAAATTTCATTTAATGGCATCAAGGGTAATCTATTGCGCTGGTTTCAGTCTTATATTTGTAATTGTAGTCAAACAATAGTAAGTAACGGGTACCATTCTAACACATTCTTGGCTACTTCTGGAGTTCCACAGGGTTCAATTCTGGGTCCTTTATTGTTTATTCTTTACATTAATGACATTAGTAAGTGCTTTCAAAACAGTAAATTTTTATTATACGCTGACGACTTAAAAGTTTTAAGAAAATTTTATCGATCAATGATTGTTACCTACTTCAAGACGATTTAAATAGATTATCTAATTACTGCGACAAGAATAAACAAAAATTAAGCATCTCCAAATGTAAATACCTCAACTTCACCAAAAACAAAAATATAATTGACTACTGTCTCTGCGATGAACTCCTTCTTAAAGAAACTCAAATTTGTGATCTGGGTGTACTTTTGGACTGCAAACTTCACCTTAATTTACACATTGAAAAAATTGTAGCCAAAGCTTTCCAAATGTAAAATCTTGTAATGAGATCGTCATCTGATTTCAAACGCCCAGACACATATCTATATCTTTTCAACTCTTTAGTACGACCACAAGTAGAGTACGCGTGTATGATATGGGACCCTTACTATGCAAAATGTGACAAAACAATTGAAAGAGTTCAGCGAACATTTTTGAAAAGTTTGCAATTTAAATGTCACTTGCAGCGTCTACCATATAAAGAGTCGTTACAGAAATTTAAACTACTTACACTACATTCAAGGCGTCTATTACTCCAAGCCATGATGCTCCGTGGACTAATACACAACAAATTTGATTGTCCTGAACTTGTGAATAATATATTTTATGTCGTGCCCAGAACCATAATAAGACGAGAGACACGCGACTAGAGGTCGTAGCAAAGAGTGGGTCTCTTTGCTACGACCTCTAGTCGTACAAATGCGGGTGAGCGGGCGCCTCTCCACAGATTAGTCAAAATATATAACCAATATTTTGTTAAAATAGACATATTCGCACTACCTCATAATTTATTTAAAAAAGAATTGATTGATACACTTAAAACCTAATAGTATAAGTTTAAAATAAGCCCTAATATTATAAGCTATCAATACTGTATGAAGTCAATAAAAAAAAAGAAGTTGTAATTTGTGGAAACGTTGTGAATTGTACGTTTACCAATGTAATTATGTATATCTAGTTGTAAGACAAAATGTACAATTGTTGGTTTTCCCTAATAAAATAAAATAAAAATAAAAAATTGCACAATGTACACTATTTTCCTAGCCCTGTCATTTGTCAGTCTATTACGTTTCTTGGTATGAATGTCGCTGTACGTACTAAATGTTTCTGCAGTCTGCACGCAAATCAACCAAAACATAAACAAAACGAGGATTAGGGAAATCCCCGTCCGTAAAGGTAGTTTACACTTCTTGGTGTTGCAATTATGTTAAGACATGTATTATTTAACAAAAAACAAATGGTATTTTATTATTAAACAAAAAAATAATAATATCAACTCACATACGACAACCGCCTTACCATATTTTTATTTTCCTACTCATGATAAAAAACCTACTTCAGAAAAAAAACTGTTTCTTTTCATGTTTTTTTTAAACGTTTTTTTCATCTCAGAAAAAAAACCGTTTTTTTACAACTCTAACCGAAATCGGCTGAAGTCATAAAAGACTGTCTTGGAAATCAGTTGATATATCCCTGTCCCACAAGATGGAACTCTCTGTATGATTCTGTAGCGCAGCTTATAAGAAGCAAATCAAAATTATATTACCTGTTTGATAACTTGGATAAGAGTAAAACTTTCTCTGCCATAGAATTAGAATACTTGGAGGAATTTGTTGTAGTATTAAAACCAATAGCTACAGCTCTAGATTACTTACAGGGCAACAATTGCTACTATGGTAAACTTCTGCCTACTATAATGTCTATTAGGACCAGATTAGATCGACTGCAGGATAGCAACTTGAGGCATTTTACTCTCATCCCACAACTAAAAGAGAGCTTGGAAAAAGATTTGAAAAGTTTTTAAACTGTCACCTGAAGTAAATGGAGCCTTTCATACTTTAGACAAGTTATAAAAAAACATGAAATAATGCCTGGAAGCAGCAGGAGTAGCACTACTAGTAAAAGATGATGATTTTATTGTTTTTGAGAACAGAGACAGTGATCAACCACATCTAAAATGGAGTTAGAGTTGGTCAGCTTCCTAAATGATAGAAGCGAAGAGCTTTCAATTCTTAAGCGCTATCCAAATATAAAAAAATGTGTTCATACAATTTAACACAAGTTTGTGCTCATCAGGACCTGTAGAAAGATTGTTTTCTTTAGCAGGTTTTATTCATTCTCCAACAAGAGGCTGTTTGTCTGAAAGTACATTTAAAAATTTAATGTTCATGTAAGGAAGCTCTGGTTTTACTGATTAATTCATCTTGTTTTCCTCTACTTTTCAGCCCGTGCTGTCTAGATTGTTTATTTTGTAATTTGTATTTCAATTAAAAATAGCTAAAATACTGTATTTTGTATTTTATATTTCAAATACCTTACTTAAACATATTTTGTATTTCGTATTTTAATTACTTGCGATACAGTATTTTGTAATTTGTATTTCAATTAAAGCAAAGCATGTATTTTGCCCAGCCTTGGGTCTAACTAACCGTCTAACTGTCTAAACGGTCTAACTGGATGCAGCTGAGTACTAGTGTATAACATGGAGCGACTCATCTTACCTCCACAGCCCAGTAACTGGGTAACACGATACCGTTGGCTAGACCTGTCTTAGATTTTTGGGACTCTGACCACACATAACAACTGTCAAAAAATAAAACTTATTTAAAAAATCTAAAAAACATGGTTGCTCAACTGTAATTGAAGAAACAAGCACATTTTGTCATTTTAAAATGACAAGCAGGCCCAATTGAACCTAATTCATAATTTTAATTTAAAAAATGGAATGGGTCGCGCCTGCTTGTCATTTAAAAGAATAAAAATGTGCTTGTTTCTTCCATTTCAGTTGAGTAGTCGGGTTTTTTAGATTTTTAAATAAGTTTTTTTTTTTATTTTTAGCTTTTGAGTATTTAATTCCGTTTTAAAACGTTATATTTCCTAAGCGGGTGCTAAAAATGAAAAATGGTTTAAGAAACTTAAAAATCATTTTAAAGATCTATTTAAACCCCACTTGAAATAGTTTGTCGATATTTTTTTGTTTTGTACAATATGGTGCCTGTGGTGATTTGTTTTTATTTTAATCTATCCTATAACACTCGCGCTATCAAGGCAAATTCAACGACGTATCATTTATCAAAATCCGTTCGCTGGTTTAATAGTTACGAGGGTACAAAGGAACGTACATACATACATACACGGTAAAAACATGACCTTCCTCCTTGCTTCGCCGCAGTCGGGTAAAAATGAATATGTAATAGTTGGAAACAAAGACTTAACGTGCCTTTCTAAGCACGGAGGAAACCCAATATGTTATATATATGTTATGTTATTATTTGGCCACGACATAGTTGTGAAAAGGTAATGTTGTTTTGTGCTTAATATACAAATATAAATTCATTTAACATTTTATAATTACCAATACAGCGATGACTAACGATAGATATATGTTGCCAAGTATTTATTTCAACTCTTCCAAATAGCCACTAAAACAAACGTAAGTAATTACAACGTCAACACTCAATTCAAACGTATCATAATTGGCGTGTAACTTAAATATTACACATTTAAATAATTGATAAATAGCTCGTATAATTTTTACAACTAATTATGAATAATTTTACATGCTACAAATAAATTCGGAAGTACTTTTTACATAGTTATTTCTATTTTTATTAATGTTCTACATTATTTGGTCAGATTACCATTGGATCGTGCTCTTGAATGGAAAAACGAATATTAATTTACCGTTGTTACCGCGTGGATAGATCGCAAAACGAATTTGTCGAATAATTTATTAATGTATTCATATTTTTCATTTGAAATATGGTTATTATAGGTGGTCGGTCTATAAATCAGGAGATGTAGAAATAGACAATATAAAAACAATATTCATGGATGACTTTACTTTCTATATTAAAATTAATGACTGTTGATTTAGCAATACATATTGAAATTGATTTACTACAAGATGAATCCTTGAGTTAATATGTAGTTCTAAGTCAAACTGTCCAACTTAAAATTGAGTTTGTCCGGGGATTTATTTTGTACCAGTAAATTATAACGCTTTTTTCTGGCAATCCATGATGATCCACAAGAGTTCAACATAAATGGTTGATAAATGTGATTTAAGTCTGTGTTTTCTAATACATTACTATTTCTTACATATTGTAAAAGGACAGACGTGATAGGGGGACTCCCTTTTCGCGTTTGTCTGTCTGCATGAACTTGATAAACTCAAAAACTTTTGGATTTTTGTACGGTGTTCACCAATAGATAGTTGATTCCTAAAGATGTATAATTTATTATGGTTTTATGTAAAATGACTAAAATATAACGATTTTTCTTGAATAGGTCGCCAAAATATTTTGCGTACTGGGAGCTCTACTCGCGTGCGCCGCGTAAACCAGCAGAGGTACAGAACAGAGATACTAGAAAATTGTTGATCTACATTAGTGCTCTAAAAAAGTCAGCGATAGCATATCTCTGTCTCCTACTGTTGACTCACAATAACTACTTTTGTGTTTAAAGTATTAATTAAAAAAACTTTTTTGCAAAAAATAAAACCGACTTCCATATCAAAACACTACAAAGCCAAAAATAATTTTAATTTCGGTAGTCGGTGTTATTGGTTTTGTATTTTCTTTTTTTTTCACACCACCTTCCGAAATTAAAATTATTTTTGGCTTTGTAGTGTTTTGATATGGAAGTCGGTTTTATTTTTTTTGTAAAAATGTTTTTATTTTCGTGCTTTTTAGTGGAACAGTGAATTTTCCAAATCGGTTCGTAAATGACGAAGTTATGCGCAAAAAAAAAAACGCAATGCAGAGTAAACGAAAAGATCATCAACGTAAATATTTTAGACTTTTGTTGATTTTTCAGAAACGGCTTGTCCGATTTCGATAAAAATTTTATGGGACCATTTGGGAAGTATACCCTTTCTAACAAGATAAGAATTTTTTAAATCGGTTGGCAAGCGACGGAATTCTGCGCGCACAAACATAAAAAAAAAATACAAACATCCGAATTGAGAACCTCCTCCTTTTTTAGAAGTCGGTTAAAAATACTACGTTATTTTCAAAGCGGTTTTCTTCTGTTCATTATTAATACCTATCTAAATAAATACGTTTATTAGGTTTGGTATTTAATGCAGATTAAAATTGTCCATTACACTATACGAATCAAATAAATACTTTAGAACATATCATAGATTCAAGCTAGCGCTCGATCACACTCCAACACGCCGCACCGCGCCGCGAAATAATTCATTTTATTATAATGACTACCTATGTACTAACAAAAAGGATAACGGCTATCGAAATCGCCCGAGCAAAGCCGGGACGGGCCAATAGTATATACCTATCATCAACCACATCATCGCTTCCCAACAAATGAGATTGTGGTGAAACGTGAGATTGTCATATTTTAATTATTAGCAATAGTTATTTTACATATCTGGAGGCACGGCAGTGCCCCCGCCGAGTCGAGCACGAAGCAAACACTGTCGTACCATCCTTTTCTGGAACCATTACGACGTATTTTCATGCTCCAATTTGAGAACCTCTGGATAGGTTGAGAACGCTTAAATGATCGTCATTTAGTAAGCTATAAGCACTCACTTGAACCATAAAACTTCATGTTTGTAGCTTATTTATTTCCTAAGTTATGCAAAAGCAAATTTCTGCTAATTCAACACTCACTGACTCATGGATCATCAAAATAGAAGTAGTACTTCGCATAAACCTAGAGAGCTGAAATTTGGCACAGAGGTAGGGTTTAGTACCTATAGAAAGGAAAAACTATGAAAACTAGGATCTTCGAAGATCCCTGACTCTGAGGGGAAACCGTAACAGACCAGCCAAACTATTAAAGTTATTGACATGCTGTGTTCACAAAATTTGTTAAGTGTGGTTAGCCCTTTCTTCAGAAATGAAAAAATGGTAGGTCTGGAGTATCTTATGAAGAACCCTAAGAGCTCAGCTGAACTATGATTTTATGTGACTTGGCAGTTGACTTGGATGTGCCAACAAATAAATGTGCATAAAGAATGTTCAACAGCCGATCACATATAATCTAAGTAGGTATATAAATAAATAAATTGCTGTAAAGAACCTTAGACTTGGCTTGGCTTTGCTTAGAGATTTCATTACTTTTTATAGAGAAACAAGTAGCTCCATCGAGACTTGGCTAGTTTTATACAGGTTGTTTTTGGTGGGTAGTCTTTCCAGAAAATATGTCTATGCTATGCTACACACATGTAAATAAAATTTAAGTGTCCGTCTGTGATTTCAAACTTACTGTGTATTCTCAAGTTATTTACGCGATACTCTAACACAAACAAACTTTTAAACTGTCTGTCTTTCTGTTTGTCTGGGCAAACCTCTGGAACGGTTAAATCAATTTCATTGGAAGCTAGAGACATTATAGGGCAACATATAAGCTACTTTTTATCTCAGAATTCCCATGGCATAGGGACTTAACCTCATGACACGCGGACAGTCTCAGGCAGTGATAAATTTAGGCATCGGTAGGTATGATTTTCTCACTTAAAAATCCCCGCTACACAATTTCAACCAACATACAAATATTAATTAAGACAAAATCTAATCAAACGCGCCGAAATCTGGTCGTGTCGCGGCGGTCACGCGGCGTGGCACGCGGAAGAGATTGCGATCGGCGCGTCATTAATCTGGCTAAATCACGCGCGGCGTGACCGACCGCTACCGGGATCGGGGTGTTAGAGCCAGGTGATGCACGGGAGGCGAGACACTGCTTGATGAACATCGTGGGAGATTCTTGGAGGAGGTGGATTCATCGGATACATTCCATGACATTATTGCCATGAACCCACTTCAAACACAAGCATATTTACTAGATTACTAGTAATGAGAATGCTAACCATATAGATGAGTCTTTAAAAAAAAAATAGTAACACTTTTAACTCAAAATCGGTAAATTGTCAGATGACTGCCTTTTAAAGAATCACGGCAGTATTTTGGTACAACATTTCTGCAACCTTGGCAGACAATCTCCTTACAATCAAATAAGCAATATTGTCAAATAGGTGTGTTTAAATTTCGGTGTACAATAAAGATTCCATCTATCTATCAAACTCTGAAAACACAGCTGACTGCTCCTAGAGGTGCGTCTGCTACTATGCATCATAAGTATGCAAATATGAGTTACTCCGACTTGCATTTTACGACAACTATATATATTACGACCACTCACATTAGAAACGAAAACATACACTAGTGTTATCCCGTGGCTTCTTTTTACCTCTGTATTGTGTAAGCCTGTAACCCGTGATAAATGGCAGTGTTCCGCAAATTTTTGTGTTCAAGGTACACTTACAAAAACGGACGCTGGTAATGCTAGAAAATTATTTCAGTGATGATATAAACTATGATAGATTATTATTCTAAAAGCGAACCTTTCCGTGCGAAGAATGTTTGTTTATAATGAGTCCTTATACTCAGTTTAGCTGTTATTAGCTTTGTTGTATACAATAATTCTAATACCATTATGACAGATAGCATCGTGTGGCTGGCAGCGACCGGCGCCATAGTCTGATCTTGAAGTGTCGCCTCGCTATTTATTTATTGTTATTTATTTAGCCGTTCATTTTAATTGCATTTATCGTTACTTGTATTGAGAATTGTTGCATTCCATCGTTCACCAGTAGGTATGTTGGTACTGCACGTAACGCATGCGGGAATAACAAAAACTAGTACTATAAATAGTGCAAAGAGCTCTGTGATGCAGAGTGTCTTTTTTGCGATGAAATAGTTGGCACTCGAATTAAACTGGAATGTTACTTATGGAACTATTAAGCTGATTATTTTATCGACACTCCTACAAGACGAACGGCACTACACCATCGTTACATGGCGGACATCCCAGCCATACACACAAAACGTTCTGGGAATACTTTAATTGTGCGTACGGCTAAGGAGTGGAATTACCTGCCAGAGTCTGCGTTTCCTGACACCTAAAACCATAGGGTCTTTAAGTCAAGAGTCAATAGTTTACTTATAGGCTTCACCTTCGACCACATTATCGATATAGTGGTAAAACAAAAAGACACACGGATATTTCTGTTACAATATTTACATTAAAAATATTGAGACATTCTAAGCAGCTAATCAGTAGAAATACAATCATAAGCTTCGTTCACCTGATATACAACTCGTGCTTAAGATACATGATGTCATATCGTTTAATATAGCTATTACAATTATGTTATCTCTTCCTACCATTGTATTGGCATAAGACGCAGCTAAAGCGATTACTTATAACAAATTAAATTATTAAACGTAACTTATGACGAGATATATACCACACTAGCTTCTGGTCGCGGCTTTGCTTGCGCAAAAAGGTTTATTTTCAGCAAAGTTAAAGTGGTCCATGTCACTATCCAGCCTTTTAAATCGAACATTGTTGCGCATTCTTGTTATTTAGGTACTGTTATTGTTTAGGCATAAACTTAAAAAAAATAGCAAGACAGCAAATATAATAAAATAATAAAAAGGAAACGGTCCGTGGATGGTGATCATCTTATCAATCAATTTTTCAAACTAAAATATAGCTCTTGTTTCTTTACTGAAAATGTAGCTTTTTATTAGTGAACACATTTTTGGAATTCGTTCAGTGCTTTTGTAGTTTATGCATTATGAACAAAAAATCAAATCTTTCTTCTTTATAATATTAATATAGATTATGGAATCTACATACATTATAATCGATAGCTATCTGTATCGAATATAATTACTTTTACTTGTTACCTATTCTTTAAAATTTTCGCCCAACCGTTTCAAATTCCTTACAACGTCTTAACATTCAGAACCTCGACACCTTAACATCAAGCTCACACGCAACCCCTAATACCCTGATCCCGAGCTCACCCTAATCCCGTCAATTGAACCCATTCAAAATTCCGTGCATTCTCGGTAATCGCGTGAACATTCGTCCAAATAGTTATAAAGTTGGGTAAAATGTTGTCCGGGGGCGTCCGTCCGGTCCGGGCCGGCCGTCCGTCCTCACAGGTGCATGGGCTTTTCGCACGGAATCAAAAATATGCGCATGAGTTGCACATATTATCTTCAGGTGATGGCAACTTTGTGTGGTTCCACCACGAAAGCTTTGGAGCTACGGAAAACATACGTTTTGGCGGAGAAATTTTAAATACGTTTCCACACTACGAATTTTTTATGAAAGGTAGGTATATTTAAACCCAAATGCACGAATACGCAGAGCCGGAAATGGTACCTGTAGTCCATTTAACGTGCAGAAATTGAATCTCGCCAATCGCTCAGTCATTGCGCCATCCGTTTTGTCTAAATTAATGCTCTATTTTATGTATACCATTTAAATAAATCTGACTGTAAATATAATGTAGTGAATGTGTTAGAAGTAGAAGTATATTCAATCGGTATTTTTTTGTTTCTTTTTTAAATGAAACTCAGCAATGTGGGTTGCATTCACATTACTAGCAATATTGTTTGTCTTTCAAATAAATATGCTTTTGTCTGGAGTGGGTTCACGACAATTGTGTAATGGGTGGGGTTCTAATAAATAATAAATCTAATGTAAAGTTTTTGTCAAAACTCTATTTGACCTTTCAGCCTTTAAAGCAAGAGTAAATAGGCATCTTTGGGCTCGCTCGTCACATCTCAGACCTCATCTATCGCTTACCATCAGGCGAGATCGAGGACAAGAGCTGGCTCATCCGTAATAAAAAAAGGTTTTTTTTTACTAAAACGCAGAAAACAACCTCACCAACCTCATGGTACTAACAATTTCACATCGCATCTTGAGTATTAAGTAAAGGGATACTCGTATATTCATAAACAAAATTACTGTCATTTTCATTTAATTTATTATTTTTTAAATAATATTAGGTGTATGTTTTAATTTATGTAAATGTTATGAGTTCAAGTTACACTGAGTAAATGTATTTTATTAAAATTAAGTATCAAAAGTCTTGTCGGCCGAAATTTCGCCAAGTCCCAAGCACCACTCGCAGTCCATCCGTTGCTAAGTCGCATGCGCACGCGACTGATCTGCGTTCCTCCTGCGATCGCATGACGTCTGGAATCGCCGCAGGGCTAGTGTCTTACATGCGATTATATTTGTGTTATTCTCTTTAATGGCTTAAAATATAGCACGTCTCCCTTTTGGGGTCTTAATTTTAACACGAAAGTTCTGGTAGCATGACCAGAACTTTCGTGTTAAAAACTCCTTTAAGCTGAAATTATAAAGTAAACACCTAATTGCGTTACTAAAGGTGACGAGCCTATAGTGTGATCTTAGAAGGTCTAACTAACCGGTATAATCTTCCACCGTAGAACCGGGAAACTGAAATTGTTTTCTTGTGATTTTAGTCACTAGGTGTCCTATGTAATCTAATGCATTGCTCAAAATCCAAGAATTCGCCCAAAGCACTGGATATTTCCTATGAAGACTATTTGAATAATTTCATTGTGCATACAATAAAGAGTGCAATTTCCTGCCGGAGTCTGTGTTTCCTGATAAATGATCTTTATTTTGCAAATTGGTTATTAAATAACACTTTTACACGTCATTTTTTTCGTAAATATTAACTAGATGAGGCCGGTGTTTCCTAACTGACTACCCTGAGAAGAAACACCGAAACAAACTCAGAGGTCCGTCTCTTTTAAAGTCCATACAATCTATACTGGTTTAATTATATGGGAACCTTGTAGGTTTTAGTCTGAGGCGATCTTTGAAGAAAGATGCTCACAGATTTGAGTGGGCCTGTCCATACAGTGCAAGCATTTGTCAAATGACGTATAGTATAGCTCAACTTAGAACAAGGAGCTTAACGATTTGACGAACAATACCAAAGTAAGGACATTTGGGTAGGCCGCAAAAGCACTCAAACTGCCAGACAATCATGTTTAACTGGAATAAAATTGTTCACATATTCACAATCGTTTAAGAAGATTATGTAAAAAAATGGCCTTTTGAGGAAAGAACAACACAGATTTGAGTAGACCGCTATAACACAGAGACGCTATAGACAGAGTAGATAGGTCTCTGGAGGTCTTTAAGCCAAAACTTAATATGTTACCTACTTCTAGATAAGCGTGCTACATCATCGACCTTCATTAGACATCAGGTGATATTGTTATCAAACGCGGAGCTATCTTCTCTTATAATATAAAAAAATTAATAGCTGTTCGTTAGTCTCACTAAAACTAAAACATCTGAACCGATTTAATTAATTATTTTTGTATTATATTCCTTCTCATAAAAAAGGTTTAAAAGGTTAGAAAGATTGCCTATGTCCGATCAGTTAGTCAACAACAGAAAGGAAAAGAAGATTAAAACTAATTGGTTGCTTCTTCGAGAATAGCTGTATCATTCGTGATCATGTGTTTTTAATCCAATCCTCTTACAAAGTTGCCAAAATTGTGACTTCAAGCATTTGATGCGTTCGTATTATAATTAAATATCAAGCCATCCTAGCCCTGAGAGATCTGTAAATGAGTATAAAATGGCGCGCCGTATATGTAGCGGCCCGGGGCGCGCGGTTTATGTGCGAGCGACATGCGACCGGCGCCCGCGCAGCCTCTCTAAGTACCATCATGAGACTGGCCCTGCTGGATTATATTATTGTACTAATTTCTTTCAGCATTTTGTCAAATTTCTGTGTAGAAAAAGTTCCTTCAGGAAAATACTCATTTTCAATTTCAATTCAATTATTTATTTCAAATAGTGTTTACATATTTTTTTTTTCTATCTTTGACAAACACAGATAATTTCTTACTTAATATATAAATTAAGCACAGATAGAGTAAACGACGGTGTCTGAGCTAGTATTAACTGTGTGATAGACATCGGCGCCTACTGGACCAAGTACATCACCTTTTCTCACTGGTATCCAAGAACAGTGGAGATTTGGTATCGCTGCAGGACATATTGTAACGCACGAGAGTGGGCTCGAACACAGGTACCCCTCACCTATCTCAAAATTATATGCAATGGTAATTCGACAAGAAATCATTCATCATCATTTCTTATAGTAGCCGTGATGATACCAAAACAATTTCCATCATTTGGGGCGACTCAGCTCATTTACACACACTAACATGCCCATACAATCACACTTACTTGCCTATTAGCAAATCATCAATACTTACATAAATAAAAATAATAAAATTCTTTTATTTCAGACAGAATCCATTTGGTTAGTACACAAACAACTTATAGAACTAATGTTAGCAATGTTGGGTTCAACTTATAGTCTGACCGGATGCAGCTGAGAGTGTCTCTCACATGGAGCGACTGCCTACCTGAAATTCACAACCCAGTAACTGGGTAACACGGTATCTAAGTTGAGCTACACGACAACTGCCAAATGCTTGCACTGTCTGGACAGGTCCGCTCAAATTTGCGTGGTTATTTCCTCAAAAGAATACCACAGACATGAACCTACATGCTTCTCATATACAAATACAAAATGTCTGGACTTTAAAAAAGATTTTGACCTCTGAGTTTGTTTCAGTGTTTCTTCTCAGAGTAGTCAGTTAGGAAATACCGGCCTCATCTAGCTAAACTAAACTTAACACGCAAAAAAACATGACGTGTAAAAGTGTTATTTATAACCAATTTACAAAATAAATATTTCCTTTCATTTCATTATTGGTAAGACTGGTGTCAGATTTTCTGGTTTCTGACTACCAAAGTTGTATAAATGACAACCGGGAACAACGAATTAACATTTTATCTGAGTCACGAAGGGTTTTCGATATGTTTAGTTGTTCACCCATCTTCGGACCGGCCTCGGCTTGCGTCGCTTAACCTTGAAGCCTACCTATGAGCAAATATTTTATATTTTTATTTATACTGTAATTTATTTATTGTGTTATGTATGATGATGATGTAGT
Source organism: Tholera decimalis (assembly GCA_943138885.2). Lineage (NCBI taxonomy): Eukaryota > Metazoa > Arthropoda > Insecta > Lepidoptera > Noctuidae > Tholera > Tholera decimalis. The sequence goes on along the minus strand of OW964552.2, from coordinate 816,281 downwards.
CCGCGTCGTGTTGACGACAGCGGCTCTGGCTATCTCCTGGCGTGTGCTCGTATGTGGCGGGCAAATCCAAATTTCGTCTTGAACACCCGGTTGCAAGTAGAACAATAGAGTTTGCCCTCCTTGTTGAATGTGTAGTTGAAGGAAGGTTTATTTAAACTATGTCACTAATAATAAAATTTTAGTAGACGGCTAGTGCCATATTTCAGATTTATTTTTGTCTAAGCCTGTAATTCACAATTTCGGTACATTGTTGTTATGATGGATAACCAATTTATTTATTTGACTTATTTAAAGATCTTCAACCTCGTATCTAATAATTCAATAATTGGTTTTACAGATGAAATATAATTAATTTCATCACCAACAACGCCATTCACTATCTCATTATACACACGGAGGATATAATAATTAATTAGACGTCTAGTTAATAAGTTTGTTATATGTTATGTTACATATTAACCTTTAAAATCATCCTATCATATATTAACGCATGATAGATATATTGATTTGATAGATAGTCTTCTAAGTGAACTTGATTTAAATTTAAAAATATAATCGAAAAGAATCTGTATGTTTTTACTGACCTTTTTGGATTTAATGTAGAAAAGAATAGCTTTTTTGTGCCTCAAATAAATACAGTCTAATCTCTATTAATTATATCTAAAGTAAACACAATATTATAAGTGTCAATAGCCTAATGGAAAAGCTGTAGGGCTAGTCATTGAGCGGTCGCGGGTTTGAACCCCTGATTATTGCTGTGAACCTACACCTAACACAAGCATATTTAGCTTAGTTGGAGTGGTTCACAAGATTGCTAGTAATGTGAATTCTACCCACAATGGTTGAACTATTTTTTTTAAGTTTCAAAACGTACCTACTCGTACCAAAAACGGTAAAAAATACATTGTACCTAAATATGCTAAAATCCACGGTGTTCCTTCAATAGCCCTTTACGTACCGGGGCCACGGTAACGGGATGAGTCCCACGACCCCGGCAGGCTTCGGCCCTCTGCAGAGGGGGCCTCGTCATGTTGCTGACGCTCTTTGAGGCGCGCGTGGAACACGACGCGCTGTCGACCCGGGCATGGTCCATGGTCGGACAGCGAGTTGCCCTTTACTCGCTGTCCGCATGCCCGCGCCTACGGTGGCCGGAGATCGTCGGCCGACGTCCGACGCCGTGGGCGTCTACCACTGCGGCTGGGCTGGAGGGAGGACGCCATCCTCTCCCTCGCGCGGCCCGCCTCCTCCTTCGGAAGCATGACTGCTTCGCAGAAGGAGGCGACCGCTTCCCACTCCCTCTCGCCCCGCAGCATGGCCTCGACCAAGGCCGGGCGCGAGAGGTCTCCGCCTATTGTCGCCGTGAGGACACGTCGGTGCTCTGCCCAAGCTGGGCAGTCCTGCACCGTGTGCTCGACTGTGTCCTCAGGGCGACCCTCGCAGTGGTGACACCCAGGCGTTTCCTCCTTTCCCATCAGACACAGGTACCTCCCGAAACTTCCGTGTCCGGTGAGGACCTGCGTCATGCGGTAGGTCAGGACTCCGTGACGCCGATCTAGCCACTCCTCAAAGAGGGGTCTTACCGCCGCAATTGCGGCGTGCCCGACCTAAATATGCTGAGAAAAATATTACTACATATATACACAGATAATAACGACAATAATCACACCATAAACAACTACTAAACCATCAAAGAAGAAATCTCACTAAAATACACCTATACAACTTCTAAGCAAAGAATAATTCAAAACAGATAATTGAAAATCGGAAACCACTTTCAATAACCAATAAAGGTAACTACCAAAACGGGTAAAGTCGCGGGCCGAAACTAATTTCCCCAGCGCGCTAGCCCCGAGGCCCGGCGTCGTCCGTAAATCAACAGACGTCATGTGGACTCCGGTATTTATGCTCATACATCGCGATTAGACTTACGAAATCATATTTTATTGGCGCAGTGAGAACTCCGAAGGTTAAACTCACTAATTGATTGTACGATGCATTTCACAATGTACAACTTGATGTTTTTTCCGTGAGAAAATAGTTAATCAATGTTTTGGTTTTTCCTAGGACTATTGAAATAATTGAGATGCTTTTTAATGTAGTATTGACAATAGGCTCGCGTTTAACTACCATCTCACCTGATGTGGTCGAAGATGGAGCACGTTTACCTAGAAGAAACCTATTCACTCTTGACTTAAATACCCCAGGTTATAGCTATCGGGAAACTGACGGCAGGAAATTCCACTTCTTAGCCGAAATGAAAGTTTTTCCAAAACGCTTTGTGCGTATGGGTGGGATGTCCACCATGTAACGATGGCGCATCGCCGTTTGTCTTGTAGTCCGATGATGGAACGGGCTTGGTGGAATTAGATTGTGTAATAACTTATTTATCGAACATAGACACAGATTAAATATGATGGTATATTACCTATACAATAAAAATTTTAATTATTAAACGCAATAACCAACTGTTAATTGAATTTCATTAAAATTTGGTTGTTGCTGAAAAGGTTAAGTTTACAAGATTTCTATGCATACAAGTTTATGAACCCTGTCTCGAGAGATGGAATAACAGTGTTTACTTTGTGTATATTTTTTGAAGTATTCTATAAAATTATACACTTTATTATGTGTCTTCCTCTTTTACCCAGAACACATAAAGGTGAGTTTGGAAAAAAAATAAATGGCTTTTTCATACGATATATTTATATCCTATAATTCTTATTAACCGACTTCAAAAAAAGGAGGTTTACAATTCGTCTTGAATTTTTTTATTTTTATGTATGTTACCTCATAACTCGGAGATGGCTGGACCGATTTGGAAAATTCTTTTTTTGTTTGAAAGGGTATACTTTCTAGTTGGTCCCATTGTCATCATGTTTGGATCTGATGATAAGATCATGGAGAAATCGAGGGAACTCATCAAATATTATAGGCACACCTATAGCATTTTGGATATTTCTTATAGTACCTTGTGCAGTTGCTCTCGAAAAGCACCATTTGAGGAAGTGGAACTGATGATGAAGACCCCAGATGGCCACCGAAACTACTCAATAATAAGTATTTCGTTGATTGCGATTAGATTACTTGAATATGGATGTTAAGCACTTTATGCTCGTCACAATGCATATGGTGAAGTAGAGCTGATGGTGATGTACCAGGAGAACTCCTCAAAAATTAACGGCTCTGCACCGGGAAAAGCAATATTTTGTAAAAGGTGATAAGTAGTTGACATTTTGGCTTTTGTAACTAGGTAAATTACAAACCGACCCACTAAAAAGCGTGAAAAAAAAACTTTTTAGCAAAAAATAGAACCGACTTCCATATAAAAACACTACAAAGGCAAAAATAACTTTAATTTCGGAAGGCGGTGTCTTTAGTTTTTAACCGACTTCTAAAAAAGGAGGAGGTTCTCAATTCGGATGTTTGTATTATTTTTTTTATGTTTGTCCGCGTATAACTCCGTCGCTTGCCAACCGATTTGAAAAATTCTTATCTTGTTAGAAAGGGTATACTTCCCAAATGGTCCCATGAAAATATTATCGAAATCGGACAATCCGTTTCTGAAAAATCAACAAAAGTCTAAAAAACATATTTACGTTGATGATCTTATCGTTTACTCTGCATTGCGTTTTTTGTTCGCGCATAACTCCGTCATTTACGAACCGATTTGGAAAATTCACTGACTTACTAAAAAGCACGAAAATAAAAACTTTTTGCAAAAAATAAAACCGACTTCCTAATCAAAACACTACAAAGCCAAAAATAATTTTAATTTCGGAAGGCGGTGTAAAAAAAAAAAAGAAAATACAAAACCAATAACACCGACTACCGAAATTAAAATTATTTTTGGCTTTGTAGTGTTTTGATATGAAGGGCACAGGGGAAAAACATGCAATGTCACAAAGACAATGAACTGAGAAATTGCTAAATTAATCTTTTGATCCTTGAGAAACGGTACTATAAAGTTTCAAATAGAAGGAAAATATATTTATTTATCAAGAAAATATATTTGTTTCTGTTGTGTAGTAAAAAAAAACCTTTTTATTCTTATGTTTATTGAGTTAGTACAGGAAAACAGATCAAAGTCAGAAAATACAGGCAAATAATATGCAATGTCAATGAAATATTTATTGTTTAAGTATCATTATATTTTATCTGTGAGAAGTATTGCTTTGCTTTTGGTCCACAAAACTTTGACAGGGCCTGGATATCCATAAATTTTGTTTTTGAAACTGGAAGGCTGTCTTCATAGGATTGATCTGGCTCTTGACTCACCAGCACTATGAGAGTCATTATGGGATTTCAACTTTTTTTTAGGTGCTATGAGAATAGATGACGTCCAAGAGGAATTGTAATGTTCTCTGTGAAAAATCAATCTTGGATGATCCTTTTCAACCCTGATTTCTCTTATGGGTCGAGATAAAAAAGGACATGTCTTCTTATACATTGGGGATAGAAAGGTTGTCCATTTTCTGACAAGCGGTTGATCAACTTCAATCACATGAAAGGGGCATGGCTTCTGTCTAGCTTCACGAATCACTTTTACCCACTCATCAGGCGTTTCACAATGTGATTTCTGGTTTATGCAACCCATATTTCTGTCACATTCTAAATATGAGTGCCCGCGAATGGGAAATATGATTTTAATCACATCCAAGCGCTTTGCACAGTGGACAACATAGTGTATGAAACGAAACACGGTATAATTCTTATTTTGCCCACCGCAGGAATCACAAAATATCACTAGTTCTCGAGTATTTTTATCAAGCTATGTTAACTATATAGTGATGGAGAAATGAACACACTTCGTCAGATCCTTTTTTTGCTATAGTTTCTGGGTAGCAGAAGAAATATGATTTGGATGTAGATAGTTCATGGATGTTAAAAAGATTTAAGGTTAGTTGTCTTTTATAATAAACGTCATTTGTGGTAATGTTCGGCATACTTAATTTTTTTTTGAAAGTCCATTGCAATAGCTTCCTTTCGAGAAGATGACTGACATTGAATTCTAGTTTCTCTTTTTCGTTTATAGAAAACATTAGCCTTCAATTTATGTAACTTATTCTCAGTTTCTAACTTTTTTATTTCTTTTTCAATGTCAACTTTTTCGAGCTCGGAAGCATTCTTTAGATTTACTGTGAGAGCTTTTGCCTTAGCCAGAAATTCATCACAAGTACTGCAGGTATCACTTCTTGGATATCCAAATCCTATGTTAAAATGATTAACGAATATAGATCGATGTTTCGTAGGATAGTTGATTTTTGTCTTCGAACATATCATACATTTTCTTGACATTCAACTCCTCTGGTAGATAAATTTTTGAGCTGTCATGTAAGCTGTAATGACTTTTTCTTCCACGAAATGACCTTATGTGATCCATGACCTCAGATTTAATCATTGGACTTAGTTTTTTAGGACGGTTGCAATGTTTTCCTCTCATGTCAGATGGGGCTTTACCTGTTTTGAGTAACGATTTTTTTATTGTACATATTCTTTGTCTTGTTACTCCATGTATTGCAATAAATGCTGAGGCACACACTGGCACATCAAGCTGCTGGGTTTCGTCTACAACTCTCACTCTGTAAGCGTAATTTGCTGTATGTAACTTAGCTTCAGGTTCTACTTTTCTAGGTCGTCTTCTTTGAATTTCCAAAACACTTATTAGACCACTTAAATAAAGGTTTTGTTTATCCCTAGATGGCAACAGGTTGAAATCCTTCAAAATTCTAGCCCTCTGTTCCTCATTCACAGCTTCAAAACACTTGTATCTCTTGCAATTACAACTTGGACCAGTTTCATGACTTGAAGTCTAATCTTTTTATTAACATCCGACAATCGACCGTAAAGTTTACGTTTTTTGGTAGGTTGCTTCAGATTAACCTCGTTTTCTTCTTCTGACGACATTTTCAATAAAAATATAATATTAAACACACGCCACACAACACAACAGGATGAACAAAATAACCTCAAAAAACAAGACGTCATTTAAACAAACGTCAATCTAACGGACAATGCTTATTTTTCTCCTGTACGAGTTGGACATTGCTTGTTATTGCACTGTATCAATATTTTACTATGAATATTACTCCGTGACTATGCATGTTACTGCAAAGTGTGTTTTGGCGTTTCGTTCTACCAAATTTATACTTCACAATGGCATTGCCAGTTCAAAAAACATAAAAATGTGACATAGCATGTTTTTCCCCTGTACCCTTCATATGGAAGTCGGTTTTATTTTTTGCAAAAAGTTTTGTATATATTTTCATTTTTGACACCGCCTTCCGAAATTAAAGTTATTTTTGCCTTTGTAGTGTTTTTATATGGAAGTCGGTTCTATTTTTTGCTAAAAAGTTTTTTTTTTTAATCGTATAACATTCTATTATGTATTAAATTAGACTATCAAATAAAACTTTGCGTACATCTTTAAATACATGTTAATTAGATGTAAAAAAAACGCAACTCTGCGAGTGTTGTGAACTTCTATAAGTGACGTACTCACTACCTGTTACTATCTGATATACGTAATATGTAAATAAATAAGAATAAAAACTTTATTTCACTTTGAAAATAGCTTACATATATGTTTTGGAGATCACCGTTTAAGCTAATATTTGCTTGTGTTAGAAGTCTCTGCACGTATGTTTTAGTGAATTAGTCATTAAAGTGCCATATAAATAAAAAAAAAACTTTTTAGTTAGTCAGTTTGTAACTTATCTAGTATTTTTTTCCACGATTTTAGTGGGTCGGTTTGTAATGTATCTGGTAACTAGAGCCTAAATGTCAACTACTTATCACCTTTTACAAAATATTGATGATGATTTTCGAGGCGTTCTGACTTCACCATAATTATGCATTGCGACGAGAATAAACACACCCACAAATGTTTCCCTTTTTTGAAGTCAGCTAAAAACGATACATCAGCCTGTCAAATTTGAGGGTTTCCCTTGGTTTCCCTGGGGTCCGATCATCACATTTAGAATTGGTGACAATGGAACAAAAGTATAGGTTTTCGAACAAAAAAGAATTAGGAAAATCAGTGTGCAATTGGCGGAGAACTTGGTGAACATACATAAAGTAAGAGCAACATCGACGTAAAATATATGCATTATTACGGATAACTGAAAAACTACTCATCAGATCTTGATAAAATTTAAATGGGACCACACGACAAGTACCAGTTTTCGAATATCAATCAAAATCACCAAAACCGATGCATGAAAAAAATTCAATCGAATTGAGAACCTACCCTTTTATTGAAGTCGGTTAAAAAGGCTGCAATTCTAAACTAAAACCTCATTGGTACACACTTAATTCCAATTCCATTTCAACAATCAATACCTGCAGCTTGTAAAACTAATGACCTATATCATGTATCGCGAAATCGATTAGTATGTGGAGCCATAAGCCGGAAGGCATTAGTCGGCCTTAGTGGATCCTCGGCCCCGGCTCCGACGCCGCTACCCTCGCCGCCGCGTGCCCATCGATTGGCCACGGAGCTATAACTGTGCCAAAAAACGATGCCATCGTGAACAGAAACAGACGTTTGTCTATCATTTGTGCGAATTGCTAAACAACATGTGATTGTGCAAGGAAACGAACACAATTTGTAAGTCGATGTTCCTTTTTTTTTCGTGATGACCTGCCTGCTACAGCGGATGTACTTAGAACTCGTCGACAAATAAGGCGATTTCTTTTTTAATGTGGTAATAATTAAAACTGTGTCATGAACGATTTCAAAGCTATCCCCGAGGCTCATGACAAAGTGTGCATCTTATCAGCGAAAGCGATTTCCTTTCTTAAATGCCATAATTAAGGAATTAATTACGAATCATTTACTTAAATGGCATATTATGTGTATTCATAATTATATTAAAATAATCATGTTTATTTTGCAAATAGGTTATAAATAATACTTTATACTACACCTGCTTGGAAAGTACCTTGATACTTTATCAAATTTACGGTAGAAAGTACGTCATTGCATATCGAACAAATATGCGGGGAGAAAACGCATCTGAGCCGGAGAGAAAAGTGTATGAAAATCCATTTCTTACGTGGTTTTTCTTTTTTAATTTTGGGTAAGACTATGCGCCGGTAACCTAAATATCAAAAGCCAAAAAGTTTTTACAGTGAGTTTTTATCTCCAAGTTCGCAAAATGACACTGGCCACTAGCTGTGTGTTGGATGGTGTCGGGCTGGCAGTGCGACCCTGCGGCGGCAGGATAAACAATTTGAAAAAAGAACATGTGAAAATTGCAGACGCCATTGGCGCCATTTTCAATTTGTGTGTTGTTTGAGGATTCAGTTTTCGTAGAAAGTAAAATAAAACTATCAAAATGATAAGTAGTGATAGTGATGATGAAGATTTTTTAATCCGCCGCAGTTGAAGGAAACAGCAAAAATACTGATTGATAACCTTTTACCACAGAAATCAATTAAAAAATATAATAAATCTTATGACGATTTTTTGCAATGGAAAAGTGAAAAAAATGCGGCATCTTTTTCTGAAACTGTTTTGCTAGCTTATTTCAGTGAAAAATGCAAACCAAGTACGTTATGGTCTATGTACTCAATGTTGAAAAGTACTATTTATTTTCCTCGTAGGTGTAGTATAAAGCACTATGTATCACTCGAGAGAAAGTGCGATTCCCGATCTCGGGTGTTTTAAAGCCCTTGCCTACGGCTCGGGCTTCAAACGACACCCTCGACGGTAATCGGTCACTTTCCCCTCTCGGTGAACAATGTACGATTTCATTCTTCATATTCGGAAAGTAATGTTTGTTGGATCCGAGTAGCGAGAGGAAGATGCCACTTCCCTCCTTTTTGGGCGGGAAAGCCTCATAGTAATTGCTTCCCTCTCTAGAGTGGGAATAAATTTTAAAAATAGAACTAAATTTGGTTAGCCAGTAGGCTGCAAAAATCTTTAACATTATTAAGAAAAAAATGCTGCGGTCTTGTGAGTGCATAAACAGCCAGTGTGAATAAAAAAAAAACTAAGCGGATCCGCGACGCGGTGTGTTCCATGGTTAAAATTTTAAATAGACTACATAATTTGGCGGGATACTAACTCTGTAAGCTGTTTTGAAATCTCAGTTTAAATTTAGACTAATGTCTTATTAAAAATGAGTTCAAGTGATTCTGAAATGTTGACCCCAGATTCTGTTAAAGAAGAGGTAAATACAGACATCGAAAATCTTTCGCAAGAAATTTCAAGGGAAAGATACTTAAATACATACAATGACTTTATGAAGTGGCGAGCAGATAAGAAAATAATCATTTTCCGAAAGTGTATTTCTTACATAGTTACTTCAATGGACTACCTGGCAAAATAAAGCCTTCTGCGCTATGGAACAGATATTCAATGATCAAGTATACTAAGAGTAAAACACAAAGGCGATTTGAAAACATTAAAAAAAAAGGAAAAAAAGAATATGTAAGGTTTTCACCTCTTACGAAGTGGAAACATTTTTGACGAGATATAGGTATTTGGCCGTGAAGGTAAGCTATAAACGTTTATCTAGGAAGGGAGAGGTCTTATACTCTAAAAATAAACATCGATCCCAATGAATTTACTCTGATGTATTATAGATAGGTTTGCAACAAAAGAGGCAATCATAACAATCAAACACACTGACTAGATTGCGTAAATTGAGAGTACAGACGTTGGATAGGCGTGCATTTCAGGAGTAGAATATGTCTGCTTCTTATTTTATCTACATAGGTACCTAAAAGATTAATATTAATTGAAGAAATTATGTTTTCCACAGGTGGTATTGATACTCGGTATAGGCGGCGCCTGCAGAAACAGTGAACTCAGAAATTTAACAATTAACAGCTTTGAAAATCAAGACTAAAACAAAAACAAATATTCAGCGCGCGTTTATTGTACGAGAAGAATTACACAAATAGTAAAAAAATATCAAAAAATCAGACCTAAAACGATAAAAACGGATCGCTTTTTTTCCAACTACCAAAAGGAAAAATGCTATAAACAAGTGATTGGTAAAAATAAAATCTCATGTATGCAGAAGCAAATAGAACATATTTGAATTTAGCAAACAGTATACCGGGCTTTGTTACAGAAGAACGTCAGCGACACTGTTAGCCGATTCTGGGGCGAACTTGACTGTGTTACAAAGACATGGAAGATGGAAATCCACAGTCACGGAAGGCTACATTGAAAATTCTGTTCAAAATAAAACTAAAATTTCAAACTAATTAACCGAGACTATAATTTTACGCCGCACTTCGCCTCAACCAACTACTTCAAGGGAGTCTGCGCCATGGATTCCACGGTCTAATCAAATACTGGAGTCTCCTACTTTTACAGAAATTCAGCACATCCAAATTTGTCATAACATATCAAACACCGTAAATATTCCAAACAAAAATATAACTTTAAACTTCACAAATTGTTCTAACTTCTCAATTAATTTTAAATAGGTACTACTCATGTTATTATTATCAACAAATATTTTAGAAAAACTACTATTTTTTACTTTCCTTATATTCGAAATAAAAAGTAGAGTGCTTAACACGGGTGAAAGACATCAATTCCTACTCCGACTAAAGCCTTCCTCGATGTGTTCGGGCGTCTAAATACCTCGTATAGGAATTGATTCCTTTCGACCCTCGTATAACAATCTACTATTTACACGTCATTTTTTTCGTAAATTTAAACTAGATGAGCCCACTTTATTGATATCCATATCCATAGTTATTGAAAACCTTAATAAATAATTGCCCCATACTGGGCAATACTCCTAAATCGTAAATGCAATTTTACAAACACCGAGACCCGACAAAAATTACATATTTGTGGCTGTGCACTGTGGGAATCGAACCCGCCACATGCAGCGCAGAACTAATCGCTTAACCACTGCACCAACCTTATCCTTCGCAAGTCGCAACGCTATCACTGACGAAATGGCAGTTAATTACAGACTTAGATTTTCTAAATTATATTCTTCACATATAGTTTCTGTTCCCCTAAGACTAAGACCTTTACCAGGCAATCTTCAAACTATGTCAATAGGTTCACCAGTTCTGTTATAATAAAGTTTAACGTAATATTGTGTTGTTGCCCCCAATCCATTTGATCGTATCCATCAGAGAACGGGCAGAAGAGGCAGTTAATCTCTAAAGATGGCTTCTTTATCGCTATAACCGTACAGTAGTGGGTACAACGGGTGTTATTCAATTACTGACAACGTTTAAAATCCTATATTGGGTGTTAATGACTAATAGATGGCCGTTTGGTTGTAAAATTTACTGTTCTAAGATTTTTTGTCGATATCAGGATGTTATTGTGATAAGTAAAGCTCCGATCTAGGCGTCAAATATGAATGGCCAAAGTTCATACTAATATCTATCTATACAACGTGTAACGGAAACCCCATATCTATCCAAAAGGACTGAAGACAACATCTGGTATGGAGTCTCTATGCACAGTTTCAGCACAAAATAACTGACTCAAAGAATTGATACCAAATTATTGGTTTCATATATTTCTTGAATACCAATCATAACAAACGTGTGACAGCACTACGAGGGTCAATAACTTTCCACGTAACTTGCCAATAATACGATAATTCTCTCCGTTCTTTTTAATTTGAAAAATTCGGTCTCTGGTATCAGTGTATTGGAATTTGTAATAAGTTCTACACACGTAGACTTAGGTTTACAAAACCCTTGCCATATCGTTTGTTATCATCCAAAGAAGCCATGCACTTGGTATGTATATACCTTTTAAATTACACGTTGTATATACATAGAAATAAAATGTCTGTCTGTAAATTCAAACAAACTGTGTTTGGCACAAGTTTATAGCTATTTATTCGATACTAAAACACAAACATACTTTTCATAAACTGTTGTCTTACTGTCAACCTATCTGTGTATATGTGTGTCTGTGTGTTCTCCGGGCTAATCTCTAGAATGGCTGTACCCGTTTTTTGGGATTTCACTGCCAGTTTTTATCCCGAAATTCCCGCAGGATCGCGAACGAAGTCGCAACAAATCCTCCTGCATCAATGTATTTTAGTCCATAGAAGACTCAAAAATACTCCTTTTTTTTCGGTGAAAAATCATGTAATGACTCCTGAGCAGGGCCGGATTAACCATTAGGCGGAGTAGGCAACTGCCTAGGGGCCGCATCAACTAGGGGCCCAGGCTCAGTGCACGCACCAAGAAAACATGTTTCTTCGAACGAGAATTTGATGTGCGTGTGAACTTAGGGACCTCACTGTTATCTCTCAAAATACAAATCGTTAGATTTAGTAATAGAATTAAAACAATTTTAGAACAAATTGACTGAGAATAAGTAAACAAATAAGTATATTAAAAACCACAGCCCTTAATGTGCGTTTCCTCAGTTCACACACGATTTGGTCAGTCAAAATAAGAAAAGGGGCCCCGAGAATGCCATTACCTTAGGGCCTCTGACAGGGTTAATCCGGCTCTGCTCCTGAGGAGAGGAAGGAAATGTCGGACTTCTACTGACTAAACACACACCTAATTGTTCCTTTAACTGCCCTTACGTTCCAGGGCCGCAGTATCTCGTTTGAACATTCCCGCAACTCCGGCATCAAAAATACTCTTAGATTGCTATTCCAAAACTGGTGATTCTCGTTCACTCTTGCAAGTGAATCTTTACGTCATCATGCGTCACGTACCAAAGATTCTATGACCAACGAATGTATAGACCTCACCACCTACGTTCCTTGCTTACAATATAATACAGCTATCGTTTTGGTATTATTTCGCCACAACGGAGCGGTGTCACTGTGTCCAGTATTGTTGGCACAGTGGTGCTGCCACCATAAAATGTCGGATACGTTGCACTAAACACTGTCCCGTTGAACAGTTGCGCACGGTGGGCTTGTACGCTGTCGTTTTTGCGTTAAATATGTTGTCATGGCTATTTTTTTTTAATTAAATTATAAATTACCTAACATATGTGTATAAGATGACGCTACAGAAAATAATAGCGAAACACCGTGAAGATGATCACAGCAGCCTAGAAAACTTCTTGACAACCATGGCTAACTGATTAAAAATTACAAATGACATCCATCAAGAACACAAAAACAAAAAACGGAACAGAACCATTAACACACACAATCATAAAAACATTTCTCATCCAATTATACTTCAATTCTGATTATTCAACCTTATTTATATTTTTTAAATGAAGCCTACCCACTGCTGTACAGAAGAAAACTGACTTCCATAACACAGAGTACTTTAGCTTGGGAGTCAGCAGACTCACTATTTATATAATTTACGCTTTGAAAAATTGTTAGGTACATTGGACTGTTGTAATGAATGTTGGCTGTGAATAAAGTTATTGTAGCTGGAAAGTGACACATCAAACACATCGCCTGAATAGTATTTTATTTGTCTGATGCAGATAGAACATACCGATTGACTTTTTTCCTCAGATATTTGATAACATTTGACCGCGACGCACATGGATTTGCTCTTTCCCAATTTTCTATAGAATCCAGCTCTCACTTTATTATTATTATTATAACGTTTAAAGTACGATTTGAATGAAAATGAGTCGGCTCCTATATTGCATGGCACCCATGGCCGGGTCAACAGACATTTAATACTACTAAACGTAAAGTACTATAAACATAGCTGTTGTTGATACCTAGAAGGCACATGAGGCGACGCACAGTGTAAGCGATTCAGAAGAGTTTCCACTCAGAGGCAGTTTAATGCCGATATGTTGGAGGTAATGGACTAAGTTACTTACCGAAAGCTTTATGTATGACTAAGCTGTATAGGTTGTTTTCCACTTAAAACTTAGAGACAAATTAGTACTTAACTATTGATTCCAGTAAGAGGTAGATAAACTCAATTACTGTAAAAAACACTAGACAACAAAGCATACTATTAAGTGGTTAAAGTTGTCAGCTATGTTTTCAATGCTACATTATAAAATAAGCTTGTGTTATCTGACGATAAGCGATGATGATTTTGGTCGGAGATGAAGCACACTTACGTAGAAGTAACTAACACTCTGGATTTAGAGACCCTCAAGTTATAGCTATCAGGAAACAGACTTCGGTAGGGAATTCTATTCTTTAGCTGTACGTACAATGAAACTATACACCGTGTTATTTTAATCGTCTTACAACGACAGTCCACTTCATTATCCAATGACTAGTAAACATTCATTAAAAAGAAAACATATTTATGAACATTTGAACAATTTATAATTGAAAATATTATGTATTATTATGACGTAGTTTGAAACATCCTGTTGCGGGCGGGGACCGAGCCTTGATTCCCAAGGCCGGCATGGAACAGCGGTGACATCTTTATCAGAGGTTGCTCACCCTAGCGCACAACAACGTCATAATAATAAATATTATTATAAATTTTAAATTATTCAAATGTTCATAAATATGTTTTTTTTTAAATGAAAGTTTACTAGTCATTGGATACATGAAGTGAGCTGCCGTTGTAAGACGGCTAAAATAACACGGTGTATATGTAGTCTTCGAGAGAAATATCCAATACCTTGGATGAATCAATAGACTTCTAGCGATCATTTAGATACCACAGGACTCCTGTCTACTTGAATTACAATAAAATGAGTTCAGTTTCTAGATTCTACGGTGGAAGTTCATAACTCCTTAGCTGTACGCACATTGAAAATATTCCCAAAACTTTGTGTGCGTATGGATGGGATGTTCAGCATATAACGATGGCTTATCGCCGTCCATCTTGTAGTCCGATAATGGAACGAGCATGGTGGATTTAGATGGTGCAATTCCATCCGTTAAAGTAAAATGAATTCTAGCGAATTTTGAGAATTATTGTAACTTAAAAGTGAGCGAGAGTGGAGATGTGCGTTTGATGAAATAAATTCGGTATCTAAAGTAACGGGTACCGGTGCTAGATACCGGATACCGGCCCTGAGTTTATGGGCCAATAAAACTGTGAGTCTGTGTCCCCGCGGCGAACGTCGCGTGTCGTACCGATAGCAAGCGCGATTCAGTATACTTTTTATGTATTTTCGAGTGTACCCACATATAGCACTCATAGAATGAAAGTGACATAACCCTAAAATCTTGTATCTTCTGAAATTGATATAAACTGAACTTAAAGATTACTCTAAAACTCCGAGGTAATATGGATGCGAACCACAAGTAATATAGGTATAGCCTATATATCGGTCAAAGGATAGTTTGTGTATTTAAATTTATTCAACATTGCTATTTATAGAACTTTTTTGCTTAACCTCAAATAGAAAATTTTTTTGGGTTATGTCTCTTTCATTCTAACTATGGAACGTGTTAAAAAGACGGCACAAGTTACGGTTATAACGCTATAAAGAATAAACATAATTACTGTGACTAGAAATTAGCGAGTTACAGGATTGAGTAATTAAATGGAGAGTGTATTGGATTCATTAACATAATACATATTAGATTTATGTTTCTATTGACAAGGTATTTCATGCTTGTCAAGACTTCAGGACATAAATATTTGCCAAAACTTACTGAGAAATTAATTTGTAAAATAGATAATATAACATAACACAATATAACGAGGATTTTCGGACTTTTACTGAATAAAAATGTACCTAGCAGGCAATTTTTTTTTTAGACTAGCCATCTTGTAATCCCTTCCAACTAAGCTAAGTATGTTTGTGTCTGGAGTGGGTTTACGGCAAAATTGTAATGGGTGGGGTACGAACTAGTGACCTCTCGATCACAAGTCCGACAACTTATCCATTACGCTATTGACGCTTGAAATATTATATATCATTTTTCCGGGTGGGAAGTCATCGAATGACTTCTCCCGCTCTAGGTGGAGCGGAAGGTAGTGCCAGACTTCTACTGACTAAAACAAAAGTATATTTTAGCAGTGAATCACCAAGGTACCCAAGAGCATAAACTAACTCATGCTATCAACAATCATAACACACGATCTATGGTTGCTGCCAAATTCATTGTACACAGAGTCACTAATTATTATGGTGACAGAGCCCTAACAAAGAAAACCATATCTTTTAAATAGTCTGCCAGTAGACAAGAAGTGAAAAGAACAAAAAATATTATTTTGAAATATGTTAAAATGCTACCAATCAATAAATAATAATTAGTTTTAAAATGTATAATGTATACTCGGTCGGTCGGTACTCACCGACCCCCACAGTCAAACCACTACTACGGTTTTGTGGGGCTTAGTTTATAAGTTATATGTAATTAATGTTTATAAATAAATAAATAAAAACCCACCCTATTCCTTTATTATAGTTATAAGTTAAAGTTCGCAAGAGAATCGTGAATACTTTCAAATTTTAGTTCAATTTCTATACAATGTATTTAAAAATTTCCTTAACGTGGTGGCGATTAGGTTATGTTATATAGTTATGTTATGTTTAGGTTGTTCGTCCTGGCCGGATCCCCGCCCTGGGACGTAGAGGCGAAACTACTCGCGTCGTTGTATCGATGGTGCGAGGAAGAGCGGGCACGGGGCTCGAGGCCGGTGCAGCGGCAGATCGCGCTGCGCCGAGAGGAGCTCCGTCAGGTCTTGGTGGCGGAATGGCGGCAGAGGCTTCTGCGCCCTACCGCCGGCCTCGCTACCGTCGAGGCGATCCGGCCAGTACTCGACGACTGGCTCGGGAGAAGGCACGGCTCCCTGTCGTTAAGGATGACGCAGGTGCTGTCGGGGCACGGCTGCTTCGGCAAGTACCTGTGCCGCATAGACAGGGAGCCGGACGCTCGGTGCCACCACTGCGTCCATTGCGGGGAGGACACGGCGCAACACACGCTCGCCGAGGTCGTAGCTTGGGAGGAGCAGCGCCGTGTCCTCACAAATGAAGTAGGAGGCGATCTGTCGCTGCCGGCCGTAGTGCGGAGGATGGTCGGTAGTGCAGTCGTGGGACGCGGTGGTGTCCTTCTGCGAGGATGTGATGTCGCAGAAGGAAACTGCGGAACGGGAGAGGGAGATCTCGACCCCTCTCCCAGGCCGCAGAAGGCGCACCGGGCGCAGGGGAAGGGCGGACAACGCCCTTTTCCAGCCCCCATGAATGGGTCCAGGGGCGAGGGACTTGGGGAAGTCCCCCGCCCCCTATTCGATGGACCCGAGTCGCGGGCGCGCGCGGGTGTCGGCGCGCGCCTCTGAGGCGATGCACGGGATAGTTCAACACTTCACTACCCCTTGCAGGAGGCGAAGCCGGGACAGACCCGGCCAGCACTAGTGCGGGGCTGCAGAAGAATTAGGTTTCCCGCGGCCCCCCGCGCACGTGTGAGGAGACACCGGGGTGGTTTTAGCCGGTAAGAATCCGGCACGCCCCTCCGCCATTCCCCAGGCGGAGGTAGTCCATGAGGATTTCCCCACGTAAAAAAAAAAAAAAGTGGTCCGGGGCCTTGGTATCTCGTTAGAAAATTTTCGCAACCTTAGAAACATTATATACCTACTCAGTGTCCTTAATTTATCCATTTTGAACTTTGGTTTCGAACACGATAATTTTTTTCAAATCCTTTCCTTATAATTTACCAGTTTTCATAACTATGTGCGTAATTAAATGGGCATCTCGGTTGCGCTGTAGTCGGTACCGCTCGTTCGTAAAGAGGGCTATAAATTGAAGGTCGCTTCGCTATTACAGTGAGATTGTACAACATTTTTGGTGATAAAACGTTATCGTGGTACTCGCTCGTGCCGCACTTACTTCATATTTCACACGTCCACATCCGCACGTCACGGGGACATTAGCTCATTCTAATTTGACTGCTGATAACGGTTATTGCTCTGAAAAGGAAAATATTTTACTAAGACAAGAGGAGCAATTGTTTTTTAAAATTAGAACTTGGAATGTGGGTAGAATTCACATTACTAGCAATCTTGTTAACCCCTCCAACTAAGCTAAATATGCTTGTGTCTGGAGTCACGGCAATAGTGTGACCTCTCGATCACATAGTGGCCATTAGACTACTGTCGCTTTTTGAGTTAGATACATATTCTTTTTCTTGATATCATTGTGCCAAACTAAGAATTTCTCATATATTGTTAGTGCATTTTTATAAACACTACCAACTATTTTGTAGGCTATATAAACAATTGTTCTGGTGTGAATCGAACCCGCGACATTCAGTGCAGCAGCCAACAACAACAACTACGACAGCCGTGTCGTTTTTTTTTTTAATTTATCTCTTTTATTTTTATAAATTAGGACGTTCATAAAGTAGCTATCGGACAAAAGGAGATAACTGTTAGTTTGAAAAAAGGTTTAAAACTGAACAGCCCACGAACACAGCTGCATATAGCTTTGTATCTGGTCAAGTTATCACAAATCTGACAACACAAGACAAATAAATATAAAACTGTCCAATATTTCGTTATTTATAACACCATTCATTGCTTTTTTAATTAGATTATGTCGCCAAACAGGTATCACAAATTCGAACACAGCAAAAAACTTTTACAATAATTGTCGAATTAAATCATAACTGTTTCTGATTATTTTATTCGTTTCGACTGATAAATTTTATTTTCACAAACGAAAATATATATTATTCGTGCTATAAACATGTCAGTTGAGGCCATTAGTACATTAATTATTCATTATAACGTATTTACAAGAGCGAATAAATAGGTTTTTTATGGTTTCTGGTATCCAGGCTCGAGCCGCGACCCTCCTCTAATGATTGCTAGCAATGATTGTCATCGTAAAACTTAGTGGGTTTATTGTACACCATTACATAGTAACATGTCGCTCGACATGTTTCTTAAGCTTGACATGCCGAACAATAAATAAAAGATCGTTATTGGATAAGATAACGTTAATTAATTTACGTTTCTATCCGTGATCTCACGAAAACTGCAGTTATTTTCTAAGATTTTGAATTTTTGTGGTCCCACGCATTCACATGAAAAAACGAGTCTTCTAGGTTAGTTGTGTGACTGTCTGTCTGTCATAGCATATTTGCTCCGTAGCTATCTTCTTGACCGATTCGGTGCTGCCAAACCACACATATACCAAACGTTTTGGATTCAAACGGATGCATAATAAGACTGCATGCAGTCATATAATGATTGTCACCATCATCGGGGATTCCACCCGGGCATCTCAGTTAGTTGTGTAAAATTATTAATAATTAAGTTAGTAGAAGTAATAATTTATATTTAATTAATTTAATTTATTATGTTTTAACTCTTTTGTTTTGTAGTCGATGTATTTTTATTATTATTGAATTATGCTGTTTAGAATAGAATTAATGTAAATATTATTAGCTTTTATATGGGCCTGCGTACCTGCAATAAATGAATTTTATTTATTTATAATATAAATAAAATACATTTTGAACATGGATATATTATTGAGCTAAGCTAAAAATGTATCTGTCAAAGTAGGGTTTAATATTATGTCCCAAATATGTATATATATTTTTATAATTCAAAGTCCTTCGCAATGCCTGAAAAAGATCGTAGGTATATATGCATTTTTGAATTTGTCTAAGTTCTATATGTACACTTCGTAATAAACGAAGGGATTTTATTTGATTCGAATATAGTTGTTAATATATCATTCCTTTATCTTTATGACCAGATAGTCATACCTCAATCTTTAAGAATTCTTATGCTTTATATGACCGAAAGAATTAACTCGTAACGAATTATTTTTGTTTTTCAAGTTTTTGTTAACTGTCACTGTCCTAATAAAAGATGTGGTAATAATAGAAGAAGTGGGTGGTGTTAGCCATAGGGAACTCATAATTTAGCCAAATAGAGTAAATTAAATACTAACACACCAACATTCATGTAAGGTCAAACTGTTACTAAAATAACTCACTCAACACTAACAATACCTGTGTACCATATTATCTGTGTAAATAAAGTTATTTATTTTTTATTTGCGGGGAGTCCTATTCACGCTTGGTTGGTTTTTACCTTATGGTGATTTACTTGACAGTCGGGTTCAGGAAGTTTTAGACGTGGATTTAGTTTTAACATTAGGTATCAGGAAATTAAGGTTTCTAGATTAAGTCCACGCGTTTGAAGTCTCAGGCAACTGACAGCTAGTTTTTAAATATATATTTTGTCAACGATTAACTGCTTCGTTTGTCGAGTGGTTACAAGCGCGACAGCTGAGTACAAGGTCCCGGGTTCTATTTGGTCGGTCAAAAACTGCTATAGGAGTTTTCTACAAAGAATTTCTCAGTAGAAGCCCGGAGTTTGGATACCTCCTGCATTGGAAAGCAAGTTAAATCATTGGTCTTGATTATCATTTGAAAGTCTTTTGAAAGTGTTACCCAGCTACTGGGTTGTGCAGGTCAGATAGGCAGCAGAGGTTAAGCAGGTGATGATGATGAAGAAGAGGGAAGAAGAAGAAGCAGGACCAGCCGGGCTCGCGGAAATATTCTTCGTGTTACCACGGTTCCAGCACGTAGGGCAACTGAAGGAACTGGGTAGGTTTTTAGTCAGTAGGAGGAGTCCTTTGGTGATTTTCTCCCCAATAAAAAAGAAAAAGGTTAGTGATGTTTACAACGGCAATGCGACCGCAATTCCCCGGTGCAACCGCACGTTACTTTGTGAGTTTACATGATACATTTTTGGCATTCTTATGTACAGAATATTTTTTAGATTAAATTATAACAGTTTTGTATAGTATATTAAAAATTGTGTTCTGTATTGGATATTTTTATAAGTAAGTACTGATAGAGTTGATACAACAACGTGGTTCAGAAAGCTAGAAATGATTGCATCCCGCTGGACCGGCCGGCTATTTATAAAACCTAATAGTTGTCCACTTTAGTGTTACATCCAATAAAATGGATGCCTGCCTTATAACTGAAATCGAAACTGTTGGAAAGTTGAGTGGTGATGTCCTGAGGAGATAGCGAGTAATGTGTGGGAGAGGCATACAGTCGTGCAGGTGGTTTTTGACGAATATTAGATATGTACATATAAACCAGAATCATACGCACAAAACATTTTGGGAATACTTTCATGGTTTGTACAAATAAAGAGTGGAATTCCCTGCCGGAGTCTGTGTTTCCTGATAGCTAAAAGGGACTTAAGTCAAGAGTGAATAGGTTGTTTGTGGTAAAAAATCGTAATAACACTTTGTTTGTCCTGCACTCATAATGAGATTTACAATAAAAGTAAGTAGTAATAATTAGTAAATCAATAATTATCTATGTACTTACTAAGTTTTATTAATTTATGTTTTATTTTATTAACGAAGTTAGCACTATCTACAATCTTCTTTCCCTTTCATTGTGGATATAGGCGTAGTCCTTAATACAGATTACTATGTAATCTAGCTAGGTCGTTAAAAGCAAAACTGTTATATAATCTAGGCAATCTATGCCCTAAACTTTGCCACTTCGAAGAAAAAAACATTAAAAGTATCCTTAGACAACTCCAAAAATTAGTTCGAAAAATGTTCACAAAAACAGACGCATATTTTTCTTGCAAATATTTAGTTCATCTCCATAATAACAAAACTGAACACACACAAGCTTTCTCAGGATTTAACCCAATCAATTAAAAATAATAATTATAAAAACAAATTAAGAGAACTTATCTCCAGTAGGTAATTAACGCGGCATGTCCGCAATTATAATAAAATCTATTTTTATTCCATGGCATGGCCGGTAGCGAGCCCTGGGCGCACAGATCGACTGCAGCCAGCAATGTAATTTATGTATATGTATGCAGAAATGTACAAAGTGGGCGCCCGTTTACGATCACGACATCGTAATCACCGGGAGGTGTTAACAGGATTTTAACGTCCCTAATTATATTGATTTACAAGCCAAATAGTACTCCACGCGCAGACACCATCGCGATAGTACCTTTCATCTGAGAATTAGAATGTTTTTTTTTTTACTTTGTGAGTAGTTTTTACGTGGCTGTAGGAAATTTACAGAACATAACATCTATATTTCTCTAAAAATCAAATTGACTCTTACGGACGTACTACTTTCTTTTCGCTCTATAAAAACCTTAGTACAAATTAATGTTTCCGGCACAGTAAGTTTTAGGGTTCCGTAGCCGAATGGCAAAAAACGGAACCCTTATAGTTTCGTCATGCCTGTCTGTCGGTCTGTCTGTCGTCTGTCTGTCTGTCTGTCTATCTGTCTGTCTGTCCGTCCGTCCGTCCGTATTTCACAGCCATTTTATTCCGAAACTATTAGGACTATACACATAAAACTTGGTAGGTAGATGTATTCTGTGAACCGCTTTCAGATTTTAAGAAAAAATATTAAAACTAATTGGGGGACTCCTCATACATGGAACTGAAAATATTTTTTTTCATTAAACCTAGCGTGAGTTTTTGAGATATAGCATATTTTCTAAAACCGCAAATATAACTCTGTAATTCATAAAAACACTATGAAAAACAAAATTATTTAGCGTAGTTACTACGATACCTTTCATGGGCGAGTCTGACTCGCACTTGGCCATTTTTTCTTACTTGGTACCTAAATTAATTAACTTAGGAACGCAAATGTGCGCGTTCACCAAGGTAGGATCACACACGACGCTACCCTTCTTAGAATCACCGGCTTATAGTTTATCTGCTAGTAATGAGCGGATTATTCCATACAGAGAGATAATTCTGCGATATTGTACTACTGCAATGCACTAGCGCAAGTTACTGGTGGCAAGTTCGTAGCTCGCCCCATTATTAACTGTCATCTACTAAGCTCTGCCACTCTAAGTATCTTATCAGCTACAACTCGTTCCATTGCCCTCGATTTTTGATTATCAATGGATTGTCATCAGTCAACTTGATCATTGTCGTATACTACCGGTAGACGTAGCATTACTCTCAATCCGATTTGTCAGTTTAAACTGCAATGCAGGTCTTCTTTCGCAATTACAATGGCTATGGAATGGACCACTTCTGGTATTACCTATAGTTTAACAACGTCACTTTGTAGACCAACCTTCGAATAAGCTGCTTACGGTAGACCAATATGAAATATCTTCAGTAAGATACCTTTTGTTTTGCCAATCAGAATATTACCCAACTCTGCCAATACTGAAATATAAAAGTACAGCTGCAATACGCAATTCAAATTATGAATATAAAAGCAAAAATTCACAAAGTGAATTTCTTTTGCTGCCTTTGGCACCAACGGCTGCAAAAGAAATTCACTTTTTGAATTTCTACTTTTAGTATTCTTAATTCGAATTGTGTCTGTGTCCAGCCAGGATGGCAATGCGCAGGTTGATTATTTCGCAAGTGAGTGGACTTAGTGGCTAGTGCTGGCATCAAGCCGCTCTATTAGTCGCCATTCGACGGAGTGACCTGTCGCCAAGGAAGGTCGCCCGGTACTGATGTCTGACCAGTATGGCCACTTATTGAAACTGGCACGTTGGCATTTATGTGGATGGGACTGTTTGTTTGTTGCTGTTATGAGAGGTTTTTTGTATCAAGGTATGTGCTAATCCCTAAAGTCGGTAGAGTAGTTTCTATTTTGAGTGTAATGTATAACTTGCTCTCCGTGGACTTTGTTTGTCGGATTACCAATCCAATTTGTACTTGCCGTTTGTCTCTGCGTTTGTTATTTTACAACGCAACTTGTCAATTCGATACTGCGTAAGACAGTTCGTTCCTCAATCGGCGAGAGTTGAAGCCCAGTAGCGTATCCACGTTAAGTTAATCTCGGTAGTATCTCACGTGCTCGACTATCTCTATCTAAAACGTAAACAATCTGGTACGCGTCGATTTCAACAGCGACGACGTCGGAATGTCCCCGCAAACAGGTAACATTACTGCTGGCTCGCCTAAAATATGTGTAGGCGAGAGAACGAGGCAGAAGCTGACGCGAGCGCGGGGGCAGGAGCGAGGGCGAGGGAGAGGTGGATATTCAGATAGAAAGATAAATGAAAAGTCAATAAATAACAATTAGTCGCAAATCGGAAACAAACGGTAAGAAACATAACATTCCAATTTTGAGGGTAGTTGTGTAATAAAATACGCAGCCAATGGGACATGACATTCCAAGCAATAAACCATTTTCATGAACTTACGGATCTTCAGGGCTCGCTCGTTTCATCGTAGATTTCATATATTGGTTACCATCAAGCTTGATCGAGGTAAAAAGCAAGCTCATCTAAAAAAAAAAAATTAAGCTGGTTTAGATTTTAAGGTCCATATTACAAGAGACGGCGTTGGCTAAATATATCCCGCTGCCGCTTATCAGTGTACCAGCTTCCTAGACTAGTGGTTTGGCACGACCTCGCCCGCCTTATCGTCAATAACGATTTACTTTATCCTTCTGCATCGTATCAGGTGTCGATTTAAAATTATTTTAGAGTTATTCCGCCCTCTTATTTCCTAACTTGTGGAAAGCATCATCTTTATTTTGTAAGTATGATTTCAATATGGTGGCAATTTATTGTAGAAATCGAAGATAACTGGCAGAGATTGTGTGGATTCACTTCGCGGTATATTTGCGATATTTATGTTGGGTTTGTCCAAGTTTCTTAGGAACTGTTTTCACACCATCATCATTTTAGACACTAATTCACTTGGGATTTTTTAACTTTATGAATTTGCGCAATAAATGAGTATTTAAAACGTGATTATTCTTAGTAGTTTCCAATATGTTCGTTAATAGTCTAATATCAATCATTATGGGCATTTATAACGTGTTTTAGCGCACGATCTAAATGTTCGCATTTATTTAGCTGCGCGGGCGCACCGAGTATATAATTATACAGTTTATGTATCGTGAGGATCACTTGTGCGCATAGTTATAGTGCTGCCTACCTACCGTCGTTACTTCACTTATTTATATGATCTTTATCTATCAAGGGGTCAGCAGAATTCCAAGTTGTATCAATTAAAGGTTCTTCTACCTTATTGGATTCCAATTTTATGCATGTATTGGAGATATGTTTTGAAAGGAGCTCTACTACGAAACATTTGTATTATTTTATTAGGTACCTAGCTATATTATCTATTGCAGGACGAGGAGAATGAACGACGACTTATTACAGTATCGAGGCCAAAATCAAACATTAATTAAACTTGTATTACTTCATCTAATAACCCCTTAAGGAGGTTGTTTTTGGCGATTACAAATTATTACGCCAAGAAATTGGTCAAGTATCAGTAAAAGTAAGTCAAGTTTTGTGCGAGCAAGGTCTCGAGCGGAGCCGCGGGCGCAGCCTAGTCTCATGTACCGTTCTCTATATGGAGATGGATCGGCTTGACCGATTACACCGATTATAGCTATTACCTACTTAAATGAATTGCTAAGTTTACATTTTTTGTAACGTAATCGTTGGCGATTGAACGCATTCCGCTATTAGCCCGTAATCGTGAGCGTTTAAAACAAATAACATTATACTATTAGAGAATTCTCACTTCATTAAACACGTAACATTGACAACTGGAACGGTGTCCATGCTAAATGTTGATACAACTGGTTGAATCGAGTTACTATCAAAATAAAATAGGATTTCATATGTAATACTTTCATTGTGAGTACACCTAAAGAGTGCATTTCCCTGTCGGAGTTTGTGTTTTCTGAGAGCTATAAATTTGGAGATCTTTAAGTCAAGAGTGAACAGGTTACTTCTAGGTAAGGGTGCTCCATCTTCGATCGCTTCATCAATATCTGTTGAGATCAAGTTATATTACAAGACAAGGTATTGAAATTGTAGACAAGTGCGAGCCTATCGATAATAAAAAAATACGAATGTGGTAATATTAACTATTAATCAAAATCAAAATGTAGTACCGAACCCATCGCAATCAAAGATTTGAGATTGCACAGAAAACAAATTGAGATGGCGCTTCAAAAAGCATGTTTGGTTGGTTCCGGTTTTCTTTTATAATTCTTTGTAACCAGACATGTCAAAGGGTACCGTAAACTGGTTTGTGGGGGTTTGATAGGCAGCCGCCACTAGGGTTGTCAACTTTTTTTGACGAAAAAAACGTATGAAATTGTTTGAATAGGAAAAAAGTATTTGAAAGCAAAAAAAGTGTTTTTCAAATTTTATGATTTTACTGTCTTAAAAACCTATTTTTGTGTACTTTTAGCACAAGCTAACAATTTTTCGCTATTTTTAAATGTTTCAAAGCTTGTTTGACAATCAAAATTTAAATTTAAATAAATAAACAATTCGTTTCTAATTAAATTTATTGACGCTCTATTTCTCTATTCTCGCCACTTCAGATTAACTAACGGAAAAAACTCTCTCAGTGAAAGCTTACTGAAAGCTTTAAATACTTTTGTAAGACTTTGGTCATTTTAGCTTTTTTAAGAATCACTGGAGTACCACTATCAGAATTACTCACCATTTTAGACATTATTTTCACTTTAAAATGGATTCTTTAATTATAAACAAAAACAACGGACAATTTTCATACAATTTCGTCGATAGTGACATCTGTCATAATGTCACTGTCACATTAACATCTGACATCTAAGGTAATTATAAATCGTTTCCATCATCTGTTTTAACTTTACGTATCGTTAACTAGTTAAGTACTTGGTCTTACTTAATTAAGTCTCTAACATCACATCTGTAACCACAACATTTATGCAACCTTATGTAATCTTATGTGAGAAGAAATAAACATTATTATTATTATTACTTACTCATAATGAGAGTTTTGTTCTATACATCGCAGTAAAGGTTGGAAATAAAGTATTTTCACATACTTTATTTGTATGCAAAAGTATAAACCAAAAATAAAGTAGGATACGTTATTATAAAGTATTGGTATTGGTATATATGGTTGGCAACCCTAGCCGCCACATTTAAAATACTGATAATTATAATCTGTACAAATGAAACTGGAAGCCAGCCCTTACACATTATATGAGAAATAGGTTCGATAGATATATTGGTGTGTTGTTGTGTTCGTTGAAATCTTTAATTCCCGTCGACCCTACAGTAGCTGAACGATCAATATAGATACTAGCACCGTCCATTTCAAATTAAATTAAAATAGATTGCGAATTGTTTCGAAACTCCTAAAATGTAAAGCATTTTAGGAATGATTATTATTGATCATGAGAATGTATATCGAGTCTCTCCCCATAAAAAATCGAGCTATTTTGATTGTGATTATATCTTTTTGTAATTGTTTTGAAACAGTATAACAGGAATGGCAGAGAAACAAACAAACAAAAACTAGTTCAATCCAGGATTAAATCTCAACCCATTCCGAGGCGTTTACATTATAACATTGTAAATCATTCATTCATCATACTTTAATCGAAAATAAGATCAGAAACTGATTCTGTATGAGCTCCGATTATTGAATGAAACAGAGCGAGAAGGGAGATGTTTTGTGAAGGAGTAAGGGAGACAGTGGTAAGATTACTGCGCCGTTCGATTTTAAGATCGATGCACAATAAATCTTGAATCGTTTTTTTGTAGTGTGTGTCAGGATAAGCGGTGTTGCGAGTGTGTGAGAGACAGGTCCCGGCTACCGGGTAGCGGGTTCGATTCTCACGTTATTTTATTTAGTACGCTCACGATTTATCGTCAACATTTACGGCGTCAATTGCTTTGAATGTTTCGTATTAATATCAATGGAAAGGATTTTAGTTTTATTTCGTAATTGAGAGTTGTCTGCGCTGGTTGCTATACTTCTCTGGAAATGAAATATGTGTGGTTAATGTAAGCCTGGGATGTTTCTAGGAAATCTTCGTAGAATTTATGAAGAGGACATTCTGCCGGCGCTTATAGTAAAAGGCATGAATATATGTCAGGCTGATCATAATGACAAAAGACAAAGTTTTTTTCTTGGTTATAGGCTTTCGTTTGAACACCATCTCATCAGATGGGAAGTGCTGATGTGGTCGAGCACGGTTACCTAGAAGTAACAAGAGTAAAACCAGAGTAAAGTAACTAGAGTTAAAGACTCCCAGGTTGGTCCCTATCGGGATTAGACCTGATTAAAACAGCGGAGTTCTAAAATATGTATACTGATTTTATTATACCTTCTTACCAAAGTACTTTCTACTCAATGTCCTCTATGATGTGCTGTTTTCTTCCCGACATATTAGAATCAGGTCTGGGTTTCACTTGGATGTTTACGCAACCCTAACCACATATCATGTTATCACATGAACACGCTCAGTCCAGCGACTGGTGATGGATGGCGTGGTTCCGTAGATACGTGGCACTCACTCTATCAGACTTACAGCTAGCTGTGACAAACGAGCAGACAGGCTTTGGTAATTAAAACACCCATCAATCATATAGTGACGAAATCATGAGCAGTTTGGTGACTTGTAAGCTTGGTTTTAATTATACGTATAAAACTATTGTAACTGGTTCGTAGTGTCCCATATCTAGGCCTGTCCTCATCGCCTCAAAGAGACGTCAGCACTAGTGACGGTGCCCCGTAGGGCCGTTGCCTCCCGGGGTTGCGGGAATGTTCTAACGGGATACCGCGGCCCCGGAACTTAAGGGCAGCTGAAGGAACAGGGTGGGTTTTTAGTCAGTAGAAGTCTGACACTCCCTTCCGCTCCACCCAGAGCGGGAGAAGTCATTCGATGATTTTCCCACTCAGTAAAAAAAGCGTGTCTTCATAGCTTCCAACGGTTACAATCCTGTGGCTCTTCCATCCAATTCTTAAAGAAGTCATCAATGTTTTCGCGCTTTCTTTCGCAGTCTGCCACTATTTCATGTTGCTATCCCAAGACACCAATCCTGGGCGTACCAGGCCCAAAGCTTGTCCGGTATACTGCATACATGTCCTGCCAAGTCCCATTTAACACATTTTGGTTAGTAGGTAGCGTTTCGAACGTAGCCTGTTAATTTATCACCTAATTAAACTAAGCTCCACAACGCGTTGGCAAGCCTTGAGTTTAGACTTTTAGATGACAGTTAAAGACCTAATCTATCTCCAACAGCTAATGCCCAGGATATAATGAAATAATTATGTTTATTTTGCAAATAAGTTATCAATAACACTTTCACACGTCTTTTTTTTTTCGTAAATGTAAATTAGATGAGGCCAGTTTCTTAATTTGAACTATACAAAAATAAATTAACAGGATGTGAATGAAATAATTGAAAACGATATTAGATAGGTATAACTAGGAATTTAAAAAAAAATCCAATGAGTGCATTACTCATCAACATTTCGGGAGCTGAATGAATTTTTCGCAAGTCAAATGATGCCACTATAAAATTTGATATAATTGATGAGAACAGTTATTACTTCGTTTTAGTTTATCAATTACATCTCAAGTACCTATTGTCTTTGTGTCAGCAAAATTGTCGGGGCCCATAAGGGGGCCGTTGCCTACCAGGGTTGCGGAATTGTTCGAAAGAGTTACCGCAGCCTCGGAACGCAAATGGCATAAATTATGATGGAACACAGGTTTTAGTCAGTAAAAGTAAGTGAATTCCCATGCAAAAAAAAATATGTCTTTGATTTGTAAATCTTGCCGGTTTAAAGTTCTTCTAATGTCAAAGTATTTTTCAATAATACCTTCTAAAACTTAAAATTCTAAAACAAAAAGTTTACAAGAAGATTGCGATGTGAATGACCCCTTTTTGTATAGCCAGTTCACACGATTAGCAAATATAATTACCAATTAATCAACAATCGGACAGTAACGGACATAAATCATAACATTACCATATGTATAGCACTAATAATATTTAGCTCGATACAATTCATTGAAGACCGCGCCCTCTGAATTATTAAAACTGATTTAGACCACACATATAGGATTGTTTAACATAAACGTTCAACAAAAAACTGTTGAAACTTATCAATATGGTGTCGATATTTTGCGCGGGTTATTATGAATGATTCAATACATTTTTATGTAATTTTCATTTAAAAGTCTGATTTAAAATAGCTGACGGAGGTGTTGTCCATACATCGGAGGTTTTCAGACCGTATGCGTTTACTGCTACGTCCATACGTAGCAGTACCTAATATTACTGCGATTTCTGTAATATAGACTTTGAAAAGCTTTAGAATATTCTGAGAAAAGTTGTAGTAAGTTGAACAGAGAAGAAATATATTAGTTTAATTGTAGGTATTTATTTATTATATCTATATTGTCATGAAGTTTTATTATTTTTATAAAAGTACACTGCAGGCGACACACTTATTTTAAGTATTTTCAGTTCATCTAAATGTTGTCTAGTAATAATGGCCATCAACAAGAAGATCGCCTTTGTACATGTAGGATAAAATATATTTATGTATAAGAGTTGTGTAACTACACACATCAAAAGTGTCTAGGGATCAAGCATTTTTATGCGGATTTCTTGAGATTGAGATGTGGCTTTGTAATAAAATTATGATTTTATAAATTTATATGGATCCTTTTTGGTGCATTTCATAATTTGAAACAGGAACTGTTAATCAAATTCGAGTAAAAGATGAAAATCAGCTGTCAATATTTTCCCTATAAAAACATACAACGCATTGAAGACATTATTAGTGCTACTGTTTCCCTACTACTGATTAAAACCAACGTTATTATGGAGCGGCGACGTCATTTAAGCAGGGAAGAAATGCTCAGAGCCGTGGGAATGATAGAAGATGGTTCCCGGCAACGTACTGTGGCTTTAGCTCTGAATACAAGTCAGAGTGTTATCAGTCGACTTTGGACACGTTACCGAAGCACTGGTACCGTGGCTGAGCGCCATGGAGGACGGTATCGCTGCACCACACGGAGACAAGACCAATACATTCAAATCTTAACTCGAAGAGCTCCAACAATAACCGCCATGATGTTAGCCGTGAGGCTTCATCACTCTTCAGGGAACTTAATTAGCGACCAAACAGTCAGAAACCACTTGCATGAAGTGAACCTTCATTCCCGAAGACCGCTACGGGTACCACCTATAGCAATGCACAATCGTAGGATTCGATATCAATGGGCTCTTGAACACAGAAATTGGGCAGAAGAACAATGGCGTTTCGTGTGCTTTTCTGATGAGTCTCGTTTTGGTATGAGACCGGATACAAGACGTATACGACACTGGAGAACCCCTGGACGCCAACAGCGATTAAAATACTGCCAGGAAGTCCATCCTTATAGTGGTGGAACCATCATGGTATGGGCGGGTATTTGGATCGGCGGAAGAACTGAGTTGATTTGGATCAGAGGCAACCTCAACGCTCAAATTTATGCTGAGACGATTGTATCTGACGTCATCGTTCCTCTACAAGTGCAAATCGGTCCCTTATTTCAGTTAATGCATGATAATGCACGACCGCACACCGCAAGAGTTGTAAGACAGACTCTCGCCGCAGCTAACATCAATGTCCTGCTCTGGCCTGCTCAGTCGCCAGACTTGAACCCGATTGAGCATGCATGGGATATGCTACAGAGAAGAGCTCTGCCGAATATGGAGGGTATCCAGTCGCAAGAAGACCTTTTTTTGTGGTTGCAACGAACATGGGCGGCCATTCCACAGCGTGATTTGGATGAACTCATTTTGAGTATGCCAAACCGATGTTCTTGTGTTGTAAGTGTTCGCGGTAGAAACACGGATTATTAATTGTTTAAGTTACCCAATAAAATTTTAAAGAAAACTGTTATTTCAGTCTTTTTTTCGAACTTTAATGTTAGTGGTTCAAATGTCAAAAATCCCTTTATTAGGAAAATGGCAAATTTCTTTATTAATGCAAAGGTGACTTGGTTTATCGTTACTGTGACAAACGAAAACACTTTATTTGATGAATCCTTAAAGAAACTTTTAATTAATATCAATCAGGAGAAAAGTTATTGCAAAAATATATGTTGATCCCTAGACACTTTTGATGTGTGTATTTTGGTGTACAAAAAGGACTCTGTATAACAACGAGTAATTTAAAGGGTATAAACATACCGAGTGCACGGCTTCTTTGGATGATAACAAACGACATGGCAAGGGTTTTTTATTCCTATCTCTACATGTTCGGAAGTAATGAGAATTTTTAATACATTGAAACCGAACATTTCAAATTGAAATAAGCACATCACAGAAGAGATTTATCGTGATATTTGCAAGTAACGTGGAAAGATATTGACCTGCGTAGTACGGTGACACGATTGTTATGATTTCAATTTAAGAAACTTACGAAACCGAAAATTTGGTATCAATTTTTAGAGTATTTTATTTTGAGTTGAAACTCTTCCAATATCGTTTTATATCATCCAAAGAAGCCGTTCCCTTGGTATGTATATACCCTTTCCGTTACACGTTGTATATTCTCTTTTCTGAAAATCTCAGCAAAAACCTACGATAATTTGGACAAAATAAAATAGGTATTCAGGAAAAACGTCAATAGCCTAATGACTAATATTCGAACTTGTGAATGAAAGGTCGCGGGTTCGCAGCCCACCTTTTACA
This sequence comes from Tholera decimalis, assembly GCA_943138885.2. Classification (NCBI taxonomy): domain Eukaryota; kingdom Metazoa; phylum Arthropoda; class Insecta; order Lepidoptera; family Noctuidae; genus Tholera; species Tholera decimalis. The sequence goes on along the minus strand of OW964552.2, from coordinate 783,962 downwards.
CTTTCGCTGAGAACCCACTCCAGACACAAGCATATTTAGCATAGTTGGAGAGGTTAACAAGGTTGCTAGTAATGTCGATTCTACACACATTGTCAGTTCTATTCTTTTTAAGGATCATGTAGGTGAAGAAGAAGATTATCCGCATTGATATTTCTTTCCCAGGCAGTGTCCCACGACTTGTGACTCCTATCAAATTATTCAGTGTTCTTCTAAAGTAAACCGAGCGAAGAAGTATAAGAAGCCATATATTGTGATGTCATCTCCCAATAGTTATGGAAAGTTAAAGGTCGTCCCATAAGCTACACGTGGGAAGAGAAACGCGCACTCACTTTCACTAGAAGTTAACTGTAATTTTATATTGACATAAAAAATATCACTTCGTGTCGTAAAAATGGGATTAGTTAAGAGACCAGCTGTTTGTGTCACATACTGATTTATACTAATCGATTTCATGAATTAGCTGATGCTTTCTTAATGGTAATAACTAACGGTTGATTACCAAGACTAAACGATAATGAGTGGAAAATTGTGGACATTTTTTAAATGATTTAATATCTTACTTTGTTAGGTGTTTTATGGTTGCCTAGCTAAACTGTGATAGCTTACAAGAAAATTAATTAAATGTGTTTTTAATACGAAGTTACAAAGTTCTTTAGAGCAAATTTCTGTCCTTTTTAACTGCTTTGGTGGCCCAGTGGTTGCAAGTGTGATTGAGTAAGAGGTCTTGGGTTCGATTCCCGGGTCTGGTAAAAAGTTCTATTGGGTTTTTCTGTTAGAAATTTCTCAGTAGGAGCCCGAAGTTTGGAAGTTGGTGGTGCAGCCATACATGCTAAAAAAAATTACCATTCGAAAACAAAATGTTTTTTTTTTAGTATTAAAATATTCAATAAAAATGTTAAATTCATACGTCAAAGTAACACTCTGTACACGCGTACTTGAAGGACGGCAACGTCGCAATTTATTTATGAATGACGGGCCGAGTGTGCGGCGATCTAATTGATGTGCTTACACTATTGCGGGTTAACAGGAACGCCCTCTGTTAGTTAACATTTTGTATATATATATATATATCCTTTCCAAATGCCAGGATCTCACGCAGTTGATACTTGTTTAGTGAAAAGCGCTTTTTGTACGAACGAAGCCTTTTGCTCACACAACGGTTAAGGTTAGAAGTAAAAACAACTGTAAAGTTGACCTTACATGATCCTCTGGTATACCTCTAAGCGTGTCTGCCGGCGTCTGTTATTACTCACATAGCCTACAGATTTATGGCAACACACGGACAGTCGTACAGACAGACAAACGTACACCATAGGTCCCGTCAGGTACACAAAAGATGAATATGAGTAGTAAGTACGTAGTAAGGTTCACCATGCATTCGCCATTTTCCTATATGAGTCTGCCAGATTTTAAGGCATCAAGGCTCAAAATGAATGAAAAGAAACTTTACGGCCTTGGGGATAAATCGAAGAAAATTTAACTACCTCCACTTGGGGATAATTCATTGATTTTTTTCTCGGTTTTCAACTTTCCCATCCTTACTAACGTTAGCTGAAACTTTCAATATTATTGTACACTTTACAATATTTGTACGAATAATATAGTAATAACCTTTAACGTTCTTACTGCTAAGGGAAATGAAAGGAAATCGGCCACCACCCACGGCCATTTTTACCATATATTTTGACGCTCTCATTGCATTGATAATTTTTTTCACCCTGGCGTACTGCACACTGTCATATAGGTACTGAAGAAAGGGCGTGATCGCCGTTATTGTTAATAATGAAAACATGAGTATTCCGTAGTTCCTCCAGGCCGGGCCACGCGCATCAGTGATTAAAGGTTAGCGGTAATTGCGAATTAAGATAATAACCGTCGCGCTACGGCCGCTCGACCCGACACCAGCATTTATCGGCTCAATCAATCATACAAGACGCGCTTTCTTTGTGAATTTATAATACCAGAGTGATTGGTAAAGGTTCATTTGTCCGTAATGATATAAATGATACAACCAACATACCGCTGACAGTCGCTATGCATTTAAAAAGAAATTGCGGATCTATTTTCTACACCAATAAGCAGAATTTCCACATTCGGTTTTCATTCAAAAAAAATAATATTATTATATTATTATTATATATTTGCTTCTTCATTATATATATACATATATTTGTATATGTATATATATAAGTATTTATTTATATATATTATTTATGTAGATTTCTATTTATTAATGATACTAGGGTTTTTGTGTTATTACTATTTTTTTTTTTTCTAATTTTACATCACACGTTCATATTGCACCTCCCACACTATCTCTTCACCACTCATGGTTGACTGGTAGAGAATGCCGACGGCATTAAGTCCGCCTTTGTACCTATGTGCATAAAGTGTAAATAAATAAATAAATAAATACAAGGAAGATTTCAATAAGCAGGCACACGTGCTTTAAAAGCAGACTTATAAGAAAATAGCAAAAAAATTATGTAGGTAGCTGACCTGTAGAGTGATTAAGACCACCACTGTCTAAGACATTAGTTACCTTAGATTCCATTACATAATTAGTTACAGACACGTCGACCTAATAAAAGCGTATTAAAAATATAATAATATTAGTGTCAGGAAAAGTCTCAGTAGTTACCTAAGTCGATCAGTCAAAAGAAAACACTTTTCAACCGCCGACAAAAAGAGGAGGTTATCATTTCGACGCGTATTTTTTTTTTTTTTTTTTTTATTTATGGTCATCGATTACTCGAAGACGGCTGAACCGATTTGGAAAATTCTTTTTTTGATTGAAAGGGTGTACTTCGAAATTGGTCCCATTTTCATAAACGTCAGGATATGATGATGGGATCCTGGAGAAATCGAGGGAACTCTTCAAATATTATAGGCACACCTATGACGTTTTGGGTATTTATTATAGTAACTTGTGCAGTTGCTCTCAAAAAGTACCATTTGAGGAAGTGGAACTGATGATGAAGACCACAGATGGCCGCCGAAACTACTCAATAATAAGTATTGACTGTATTGAGTGTATTGCGATTCGATTACTTGAATATGGATGTTAAGCACTTTATGCTCGTCACAATGCATATGGTGATGTAGAGCTGATGGTGAAGTACCAGGAGAACTCCTCAACAATTAACAGCCCAGCATTGGGAAAAGCAATATTTTGTAAAAGGTTATAAGTAGTTGACATTTAGGCTCTTGTAACTAGGTAAATTAAAAATAGACCAACTAAAAAGAGTGAAATAAAAACTTTTTACCAAAAAATTAAACCGACTCCCAAAAAACACTGCAAAGTGAAAAATAACTTTAATTTCGGAAGTCGGTGCCAAAAACGAAAATACAAAACTAACTAACTAAAAAAATTTTTTGGTAAAAAGTTTTTATTCGTTTACAAATTCAGAGATACAATAATATGCCTTTTGCGAAAGAAACCTTTTTAGTTGATGCTTGAACGCCTTACTATTTAGCTCCTTCCAACGTTTAGGCAAAATGTCAAATATAGTGGGCGCCATGCAGACGATACTTTTGCGCATGAGCTGGAATTAGCCCTTCCTCGAGCCCATTAGTGTTGGTTACATTGATATTACATTATATCTTTAAGGAAAATTTTGTCTGCGTGGTATTTGGTCATTATTATATTCGTAAGAATATGTTACCTACGACGAGTAGGCTAGTTGGTAGGTAAACACTTTTTTTTTGTACTGGGTGGGAAATCGAATGACTTCTTCTGCTCTGGGTTAAGCGGAAGGCTGTGTCAGACTTCTACTAACTAAAAACCCACCCTGTTCCTTGGACTGCCCTAAAGTTCCGGGGCTGCGGTATCTCGATAGAACTTTCCCACAAACCCCGGAAGTGGTAGGTAAACACTAAGGTACAAACGGTATCACACAGCGTATATGTCTTACATTGCGTATAATTCAGCTTTAGCTGTGTTGAATCTGTGTATGCTTAATTTCTAGGTTTAGTCAGATTTTTAAACAAAACACGTATCATGATTGCGTGTTCTCTGTTTCTGGTCTATTTCAGTTAATTCCCGTGAAATCGGCGCGAAGGAAACTTCCAGTATAAGCACAATCTACATATCTGCAAAGATACGTCGCTCTTAATTTCAATGTATTAATTGTGAATATAGATACTCTTATTAGTAAACTTATTACAAAACAAAAATATAAAATAAGAAACTCGGTTTAGAAGCTCATTATGATCTAGCCTCCAAGCAATCATCTCATATTATATCTAGAAATATCTCATAAACAATACTAATAATTTCTCCTACCGACTCCAATTTAGTTACCCTTTGATGAATTTTAATGGTTCACCAAACTACATAGAAGTTCCAATAACTAGACTCCATATATGGAGAAACGTTAGTTAGTAACATGTCAAATAAGCTTCGCTTGTATCTGCAGCCCTCGCACTGCAAGGAACACTGTTAGTTCACAGGCAGTAGATGCCAGTAAGTAAGCACTCGCTAATTGCTACCTACACCACGATTTATGACGATAAAGTATTGCTAATTATCGCACCGTGCATAAACTACCGCAATCTATGTGTGTCGGATAACTCGCTGCTATAATGTCTGCTAATTATCCAGATTAATTGTTCGGTGGTGACTTATTTGTATGTTCCTATCCTTCGTGATCTACCACTGGATAGAACCATCCTGCCAGAGTCTTATCTTAACTACTTCTAGAATCGAATTTGTTTTTATGTCCAAGAATGCGATGGTATTGATAAAAATAATGCGATCGATATGCTGGATTAATTCACCTCTCCCCGGCTTATTGAACACATTAATCGTGCAACAAACCACAGTGCTCCAACAGTAATAATAAACAGTAATAAATGCTCCTCAGTTTCGCCTCTCAACGTTTATTATTAGCGCTAGTCGCTTTCGGCTGGAGGCGGTACCCGGCGACCAGAACACGACAGAGCTACCGTATAATGCTATGCGAAATTACTCCCAGCTACTGGCTTTCAGAAAATTGCCAGTCAGAGCAGAGTAAAAAGGCCGCACCTACGAGACATCGTAAATAAACTCTACAAAAAATATATAATACGTCCATTTACGTCATATTCCAAATATCGAACACAAAGAAACGTGAATGAAACGACTTTGTCCACCATTGTATTGGTGACTTGTAGATGAAAATTGGACTTTAACATCATGACAGAAAGGTACGAATTGTATTGCGAGATGTAATTGACAGATGGACTAGGTAACATGCCATCTCAATAGCAACACAAACATAGCGAGGTGCATAAAAACAACACTCGAGGCTGGGTGCGCGGCTACCAGGCGCGCAGAGCACCGCGGAGGTGGCCGGTAGCCGACCGGTCGGGTAATGATACCACTGCCTTTTAGGGCGCGTGTTATGACGGCCCAGCGGCGGAGTGTGGATACGACTGATGTATAACTGTAAACGGACCCTGTTGAAGTAACGGTAGCGCACTTCATGCCCTATTTGGGACAAAGCATATCCATTCTAAATCACGTACTTAGATCATAGACCCAGATGTCATAATATTTCCTCTTTAACTCCGGAAAAAGTAAAAACGCTGGTAAGTATTCCTAATTAAATAGTATTTATTATAATTTATTTATACTTAGGTTCGTATAAGGTACAAGTTGCTGTCTTCAGCATATCATCGTTCTTCATTTGTGCATAAACAATTACTTCTCTTCCTAGCATGCATCTCAGTCACTACAAATGCAACTAATATTGTCTTTTGTGACTATTCTTTACCTAATAATAATGCTCAATACCCGTCTAGCCATCAGTTTTTGCCTTATTATTTGCCTACGCGCCCTCTTTAATGCACAGTTACTTATTTACCAATTTATTATTTGATCATTCAATAAGCTTAATTTCTACGCTGCTTTTAAAACATGCATAGAGTTTCAGGATAATCGCAAATCTCAATAAATAAAGTGCGTATCCTCACAAATCGAACGTGAAGGCCCTTCGCCATCCAGTTTGTCGACTCTCATTAAGACCGCAGTTAGTACATCAGAGTTTTTCCATCAGTTGACAGCGCAACGAGAGCTCTTCGCGACTTCTGTAGTCCTGGTACACGAGCCTTATCTATCCGATAGCTAGGATCATAGATAACTGTATCTGCATCTGTATTTATTTACAAAAAGAAACGGCTGCAGAATGTTTTTCTGCACTTTTTGCATATTCTCAATACTGGTATTATTAAAATTTATGTTCGTAGGGTTTAGTGGAATGGCAAGTAGAACAGGCCACCTGTTGAATCTCGGATTTAAAGATTGCATTGTGCAGTGAATAATAAAACTTTGTTGCAATGAAAAGGGAACTAACGTAGAAACATTCTAATAGGACGCTCTTGAAGTAGAATCTTGAACTAGTTCTTATGTCTTTAACTTCATGAATTCTATCGAGTCAAGGCTAATTATTAAGATTTATTGCTATGATTTCCAGTTAGTTTTAAATGGGTCCTAGAAACCTGATTATACTGCACCTCTATTAACCATTAGCATTGAAGGTAGTTGATATATTAATTGCTCCAGATCAGTCGCAGGAATTTAACAAATTTAACAATAAAGCCCACGGCTACCATTGACAAAATTGTTTTATGGTGTCAATAGACCAGCTGGTGTACAAACATATCTATGGATTCGATAGAATTTATCAAATTCGCTCATTACGTACAAGCAACCTTTTTGCATTAATCTCAATTTGCTAGCCTAAATGAATATTTTTTCTTTGATATAAATCAGGTTCCATCGATTGAGGCAGACATTGGAGTCGTTTCTCAGTGCAGAACAAAAGCACAGTTTTTCCTGTGCAAGTTGTGCGACTGATGTTATGTGACAACGAGTTCTTATAAGGAAGATCGTGGGCATCTTAATGGTCATATTGGTATCCAACGGACGGCGCTTGTTAGCACTATTCTTGTACATTCTCATTTTAGTTTATTATAAGAAGTCAAGCATATTTTTCTTATCAATTATGGCAGTTTCAAGATTTTTTTGCTCTTTCCCTTTGTTGTGTCTTGGTGTCACGGCTCCCATTAAAGTTTGAATCCATATTTAGATTTTATGTCATAGACGCTACATATTCGTATGTACACATACTTTTGTAATTTTAGTATACCTTATTTTTTAAATTATATACAATACAACCAAGTTACGGCAACTCAAAGGCAAGTCTATTAGAAAATGATTACAGCTTCTTGCATCTAGATTAACGGAAATCTAAACCATTTTAACATCTCACATAACTTCAAATGTTGCCAGATCCGATTCTATTATGAACACACTCTGTAGAATTTTAGCATATTAATGTAATATAACATATATCAACTATTTTCCTACAAGATTTATTTATCTGATTATGACACACTGAATTCATTACTTCCATGGTTCAAGTCATCTTGTGTGATTTTTACAATAACCATCGGCAAGAACTTCTGGTCGCCTTTGATGACTTTAATCTTGAAAATCACTGTTCTACGGGCTAAATGGTGGAAGCTCTCAGTTCCAACCATACTTGCAACACCACACAAGTGCATTACGGTACATCGTCATCCCACACACCTGTTTATCTCACATCGCACAGATAACGCACCGGCCGAGCCGATCAAATGCATTTCTCTTGTAGTCTAATAGGAGCCGACCTTGAGCTATCGGGAATTCCTATTGAATTTATTGTAGAATGGTGCCCATTTAAAATAGAAGCTGTGTTCGGCTGTGGGAAATTGTATTGCGTAAGCTTTGGTTTCCTTCTAAGTTGTGTGTGTCGAGTGAGACTCTTGCTATGTAATGTAATCCTAGTAAGCCGTATGCATTTGTCTTGTTGGATTTTATTTACTGTTGTGAGATCTTCGTTTTTAATTATTTTATTTATTGATTCGCCGTCAATTTGTACACACTGGTTTTAAGTTAAACATCATGCTAAAAATATATTCGTATCAGTAGAAAAATTGCTTAAAAGAAAGCATCGCATGTACATACAAAGAAGATGTACAAAAAAAAAATCAAAATAAACTTGTCTAATTTTGAGGGACTTAACAAGTTATCAAGGGGGATATTTATTAAAAAAAACTTTTCAATTTGCCGATACTATCAAAATGCAAATCGATATCGAATCACTACAACAATTAATAGTAATCTTACAAAACTTTGGAAATAGATTTAAGGTACCTTATACTTTATATTGACGGCTGACCTAAGCGAGGCATATTGAAATACGCATTCATACTTCTTAAAAAAGGATTAAAATTTTTACAGAATACTGACTAAAATGATTTAAATATTGCGTCATTTTGCTGAAATTCATCATACATAATGTGCATAATATTGTTATATTTAGTGCAAACGCCAAAAAATAAGAAATATCACAAAAATTCGTAATGCAATCTTGACAGATAATTTAAAAATATTGGGATGATGATTCGTCTCCCAAGGATGACCATTACCTATCAAAAATGTAGAAACTGATCACTGGTATAAATAATAATAATAATAATAAAATATCTGTGGCCCGGCTGTCAACCGACTTGTCAAAAATTTTCTTCTTGATTCTTTTAAAATAAATATTTAATAAAATAATAGTTAATACATCATGTTCAATCCAAACAAATCCTTTAAAAAAAACCAAAGAAGCATATAGAAATGATCGAAGAACACAACAACTCATTAAGAAAAACCAAAAACGAAAATACGAAACCAAGACGAAGAAAAAATGTTGACTAGACGCCGGGCCCGATTACTACAATTCACACGCCCAACGCCTGCGGAATCGTCGCTCAGCTCCGCCTCGCAGCCGCCAGGACCTGCTCCAGCCGTGAGTGAAGAGACTCCGGCCGCTGCAGTTGCGTCGAGCTCGAGCGACGAATACTTTTCGCCGCCGACGACACCACCACCTGCGCGTCGGCAAGGAAGAGGCCGCCCTCCGGTCGGCTTAGGACTTCGAGGCCCTCCGGCCTCCGATGGGGTCCCCGCTGCCGGTGGAAGTGTGCAGCGCATACGATGGACACATTCCATTAATGAAAATGTCATGCGCTCATACTTTGGGGCTACAGAGGGGGGAACTAACCTGACTGCGTACCGTGGTCGGATGCTCTCTCTGTTTCAGGTACTTGAACCAGCTGTCAACGTTTCGGCCCAGCGACTGTCGGATCAGGTGCGGGTCATCCAGCGTAACCATATGTTGGATGACGCCGTACTTGATAGACTACGCCTCGAATCACGGTGCAGTCGTGTCTCATCTGTTTCACCACAGGCCGCGGTGCAACTACAACCTAGTATCTCACCGCGACCCGACCACGTCGGTGAAGATGATGAGGACCGGGCTACATCCGTGAGTACCCAGTGTAGTGAACAATTGAGGAGTGCTTTGGAGTATGCATTACGGAAGTATCGCTCTACACCACCTGAGCTGAGACCTCGTCTGCCTCGTTTGCCCATGCATAAGAAAAATAGGGCGCTAGTGTGTGCTCTGGATTCACTGTTGTCAAATTATTTTGACAATAGCGAATACCTCACCGATACCCATTCGATCCTGTACTGTGCCGCAGTTTCAGCATGTCGGGTAGCTCATGTCAAGTTTCCAAAGACTGACAGAGCTATTCGACCAGCTGTACCAGCTTGGCAGTGCAGGATCGAACGTCGTATCGCTAGGGCTAGAGCACTCATTGGCAAACTTATCTGCTTCAGACAGGGCAACACTCGCCCTAGAGTGATGCGCTTTGTGAGGCGGGCGTTCGCGGGGACTGATATTAGTCCTCGAGATTATCTCACCTGCGTCACAGAGCGCATCGACTTCCTGAAGCAGAAAGTCTATGCGTGGGCAAATAGAATTCGCAGATATAAGCGGCGGGTGGAGCGATACACTCAGAATTGCACATTCCAAAGCAATGAAAGGTGGGTTTATAGGGCTTGGGAGCGACCGGACCAAGGTGTGATTGACACTCGCCTACCGGATGATGACGCCATGTGTTCGTTCTGGCGCAGCATCTGGTCGGTGCCTGTCAGTCACACTGAGGGCGACTGGATGAGGGAGATCAAGCGCACGTGCGATCTTATACCAGAAATGGGGGCAATTATAATCAGCCCCCAAGATGTAACCCGTGCAGTCCGTCCGTTATCCAACTGGAAATCTCCAGGACCGGACGGGCTGCACAATTTCTGGATTAAATGGTTTCTAAGCTCGCACGCTCGCTTGGCCGCTCAGTTCCAGTCTGCCTTAGAGCTAGGATCGCTACCTCAATTCCTGACTACAGGAATAACCCACCTGCTCCATAAATCAGGTAGTACTGTGGAACCTAAAAATTATAGACCGATCACGTGCTTACCGACGGTCTATAAAGTTCTTACTTCCACTTTGAGAGCCAAAATTAATAATCATATTGATATAAATTCAATCATGTCTGCTTCTCAGAATGGATGTAGGAACGGGTCCCGCGGTACTAAGGAGCTTCTCCTCATCGATATTGCCATAAACCAACAGGTTCGTCGTTTCCGAAGGAATCTGTCGACATGTTGGATAGATTATAAGAAGGCCTATGACTCGGTTCCACATACATGGCTAATGAAGGTGTTGGAGTTGTACAAAATAAATCCAATACTCCGCACTTTCCTTGAGTCATGTATGAGGCAATGGAAGACGGTCCTCTGCTACCCAGGATGTCGACAGATCCAGGAAAACAGCGAACCGATTAGGATTGAGCGTGGTATTTTTCAGGGCGACAGTCTGAGCCCACTGTGGTTTTGTCTGGTTCTCAACCCTCTTAGTACACTGCTGGAGGGTTCAGGGCTAGGCTACCAGTTGAGAAGAGGTGGTCAGGTCATATCACACTTGCTTTACATGGACGATTTGAAACTTTTTGCCCCCAGTAACTTGCAACTCATGGAGCTACTGAAGGTAACGGAAACCTTTAGTAGCGCCGTCAGGATGGAATTTGGGGTGGACAAATGTGCGGTCATGCATGTAAAGCGAGGGGTGATTATGGAATCCGTGGGGACTCAACTCTCGGATTCCATAGACCTAAGATCCCTCGGCTCAACTGAAACCTACAAGTATTTGGGTACGTCAGAGGCACTAGGCATCAATGTTGCTTATGTTAAACAGTCCTTGAAGGAACGCTTCTTTGGCCGCCTGAATAAAGTACTGAATAGTCTTCTATCAGGCGGAAACAAGGTGCGTGTCTTCAATGGTTGGGTCATGCCAGTATTGATGTACTCTTTTGGCATACTCAAATGGACTCAGACTGAACTTGACGCCTTGGACAGGCGGGATTCGCACAACGCTGACTGCAAATCGAATGCATCACCCACGTTCATCGGTGATGAGGCTGTATATCCCGCGGAAGTACGGGGGTCATGGCATTTTAAATGCAAAGACCCTACACAACCGCGAGGTATGCAGCCTTAGGGAATATTTCCTAGAAGCCGACGTGGGTATGCATCGAGATGTGGTAGCGGTGGACAAAGGCCTCACTCCGCTCTCCTTAGGTTGCGAGAATTGGCGCAAACCTGTAGTATTAGATACTAATGACCGCAGAGAAGTATGGCAGAGCAAGGAGCTTCACGGGCGCTATTACCGGGCCCTTCATGGGTCTGACGTAGACACATTAGCGTCCGTAGCCTGGTTACGTTTTGGTGACCTCTTCGGGGAAACCGAAGGTTTTGTCTGTGCGATTATGGACGAAGTTATGATGACGAATAACTATCGGAAGTATATTGTGAAGGATGGTACGGTAGACATATGTCGGGCATGTCACAAACCGGGAGAATCCATTCGTCACATTATATCCGGCTGTTCTCGTCTGGCTAACGGAGACTATTTGCATAGACACAACCTCGTAGCCAGGATTATTCACCAGCAACTTGCTCTTAAATACAATCTTGTGGAATCAGAAGTACCATACTATAGGTATGTGCCCGACCCAGTTCTCGAAAATGGCAATATTACACTGTATTGGGATCGGTCTATCATCACTGATAGGACTATTGTTGCCAATAAGCCTGACATAGTGGTGATAGACCGATTAGAGCGTCGCACAATGATTGTTGATATAGCAGTCCCCCATGACGAGAACCTCGTGAAAGCTGAGATAGATAAAAAAAATAAGTATCTTGACCTGGCGCGCGAGGTTGTCGACATGTGGGATGTGGAGACAGCAATCATTGTGCCGATAGTCGTCACAGCCAATGGTATAATAGCCAAGAGCCTCGACCAACATCTAAGGAGGCTCTCGTTGGGCAGCTGGATCAAGGGCTTGATCCAGAAAGCAGTGCTCCTGGAAACGGCGCGTATTGTGAGGAGGTTCCTCTCTATGGAGCCCTGACCACCGGTAGCTTGGACCCTGTTCCCGATACCGGTGGGCTACTATTTTTCAACCGACGACCAAAAGAGGAGGTTATCAATTCGAGGCGTTTTTTTTTTTTTTTTTTAATGTATGATCACCGAGTACTCGAAGACGGCTGAACCGATTTGGAAAATTCTTTTTTTGTTTGATAGGGTATACTTCGAAATTGGTACCATTTGTCACCAAGTCAGGATATGATGATGGGATCCTGGAGAAATCGAGGGAACTCTTCAAATATTATAGGCACACCTATGGCGTTTTGGGTATTTCTTATAGTAACTTGTGCAGTTGCTCTCAAAAAGTACCATTTCGGGAAGTGGAACTGATGATGAAGACCACAGATGGTCGCCGAAACTACTCAATAATAAGTATTTCGTGGATTGCGATTCGATTACTTGAATACGGATATTAAGCACTTTATGCTCATCACAATGCATATGGTGATGTATAGCTGATGGTGAAGTACCAGGAGAACTCCTCAAAAATTAACGGCCCAGCATTGGGAAAAGCAATATTTTATAAAATTTTATAAGTAGTTGACATTTAGGCTCTTGTAACTAGGTAAATTAAAAATCAACCAACTAAAAAGAGTGAAATAAAAACTTTTTACCAAAAAATTAAACCGACTCCCAAAAAACACTGCAAAGTGAAAAATAACTTTAATTTCGGAAGTCGGTGCCAAAAACGAAAATACAAAACTAAAGACACCGACTACCGAAATTAAAGTTATTTTTCACTTTGCAGTGTTTTTTGGGAGTCGGTTTAATTTTTTGGTAAAAAGTTTTTATATTTTTTAATGTTTTTATTTTTTATATTAATATTTAAAAATGTAATCTATATGTATATATATTAAATAAATGGAATAATAATAATATTTCACAACTTTCACACAATGCCATCTAGTCCCAAACTAAGCAGAGCTTGTGGTATGAGTACTAGACAACTGATAAACATACATATATATTTCTAAATACATACATATTATAGATAAATTACACCCAGACAAGGAACAAATGATCGTGCTCATCACACAAACATTTGTCCTAGGTGGGAATCGAACCCACGACCTTGCGCATAGCAGTCAGGGCCACTGACCACTATACCATCGGGCCTGTCAATACAATGCAGTGAGAAATCCTTACCTAAACTTTTTAATAATTATATAACAATTGTCGCTACCAACATCCCGACATACCTCCTGAACAATAGCCCGTAATGAACAGCTCACACGCGGTAATAGTCATGATGACAATAAGCTCACTCAATGCGTAGTTTTTCACTTCAGCTGGTCGCTAATAGTCACTGAAATCTGAAGGAACGGCTGAACCGATTTTAATTGGACTTTCATTAGAAGATGGAGACAGTTGTAGGGCGACGTATATAATTTTTATCCCGGAATTCCCACGGGATCAGGATTTACACGACAAAAACCTACGCAGCAAAAAAGGACTAGTACTCAATTTTTTTTTATATTCCACAAGTTTCACACAACGCCATCTAGTCTCAAACTAAGCAGAGCTTGTGGTATAAGTACTAGACATCTGATAAACATACATATATATTTCTAAATACATACATATTATAGATTAATTACACCCAGACAAAAAACAAATGATCATGATCATCACACAAACATTTGTCCTGGGTGGGAATCGAACCCACGACCTTGCGCATAGCAGTCAGGGTCACTGACCACTATACCAACAGGCCTGTCAAATAAAAATAGTAGGAACCTATAGATATATCTCGCGCAAGCATGACACGAAAACGTCACGTAGGTAATATTGTTAAAGATTGCTATTTTTACCAATAATTCGTTTTAAACTTATTATGTATCGATCTGAGCTCCAAACTTTATCTTCAGGAATGTACATAGTCTATTTCTTCAGATGATTCTTATTAGAATTCTACGCACCCGGTTAGAACACATCATATTCTTCAAACCGTAACTTTGCTGCACCGAATACATCCCAAAATGCCCCAAATAAACTTAGTACAATAAAAATCGTGCATCTAAAATCTAAGAGCGTTCGGTATCGCTCGGTGATCTTCGGGTCACGAGTTAGCCGAACGTCTCTATACATTCGACGTTCGGGCAAGTTCGCGGGTAATTAGCAAGCGGCCTGCGCAGGCGCCGCGGGAGACGATCTTGCTGATAACCAAGCTATTTGCTGGACATTATGGGAACTGGATTTTTTATTAATAAGAAGTTTGTGTTAGAGTTATTGTTATCGCAAAGCGGTTTGGTTTTTCTTTTAATGTGGAATTACTGCTGCTTTTAGTAAGTATCTGACATGACTAGCAACCCACTCCAGATACAAGCACATTTAGCTTAGTTGGAGGGGTCAACAAGATTGCAAGTGAATTTTACCCACATTTCTAATACTCTTTAAAAAAGGTATTTATGCCAATGATGTAGAAGCATCTCTTATTCTACATCAGGAGAGGATAGTAGAAGACTTTTGTTGATGTCTTTATTCACGACTTCAGAATTATCGTCGAGGCAAACAATGTTGACAAAGATAAAGTTACTTTTTTAGCCCTCTAGCAGTAGTCAGTTATATTTTGTCACGTGCAAATGATAAATGATCTTTATTTTGCAAATTGGTTATTGAATAACACTTTTACGCGTCATTTTTTTTTCTAAATTTAAACTAGACGAGGCTGGTCTTTCCTAACACTACTCTGAGAAGAAACACCGAAACAAACTCATGGTATGTCACTTCTGAAGTCCATACAATCTATACTGGTTAAATTATGTATATGGGAACCTTGTAGGTTACAGTCTGAGGCAATCTTAAGAGGAAAGATGCACATAGATTTGAGTGCGCCTGTCCAGACATTGCAAGCATTTGTCAGATAACGTATAGCTCAACTAATCATGTCATATAGCTTTACTAAGACCGTGCAAGTCTCTTTTTGTTCTGGATGGGAAAATATCGAATGACTTCTCCCGCTCTGGATTAAGCGGAAGGGAGTATCAGACTTCTACTGACTAAAAACCCACCGTGTTCCTTCAGCTGCCCTTAAGTTCCGGGGCCGCAGTATCTTGTTAGAATATTAGTATTCTAACAAGAAGAACGCATGTCTCTGGATCCAAAATACTAAGACATGTGTTATCCACCAACCAGTATTAGGCCCGCATGGTAGATTATAGCTTGAGAGGCCTTTGTCCCAGCAGTGGGAACGTAATAGGCCGAATTATTATCATTAAGAACGCTATCATAGAATTATTGTAATTTTTATTTATTTATAACAAAATCCACAGCTCTTAAAACAATGTTTTATAGTAACTTATATCTAATCTTACAGCCAATTACGGATTTACAATTTATTCACTAGTGACAAGCATGTAGGAAATATTTTTTTAGGATTAACATCATTATACAGTATTTAGAAGTGTGCATAGGGAGTATTAAATGAATGTGTCTGTGCATGTGTGTGTAGGTATATAATATTTATTTCATCCAAAATTTACAATTAAAATACAATGGTCAATAAATCAAAAGATTACATAAATGGTAAAACCAATGCTTAGGTATATATAATTGATTTACAACTATTATTTATTTACTTTTAGATTAAATCACCTGTACTTAAAATACCTCTTAACAGCTTGACTGAGCTAGGTGAAACCTGTGTTTCAGGCAAAGAACGCTATCATAGAATTATTGTCATTAAAAACGCTATCACAGAGTTATTGTCATTAAAAACGCTATGATAGAGTTATTGTCATTAAGAACGCTATCATAGAATTATTGTCATTAAAAACGCTATCATAGAATTATTGTCATTAAGAACGCTATCATAGAATTCAGTCACTCGCAAATTCTGTAGCAACATTATATTTTCGTAATTATTATTTCATACTTAGCAATAAAACTACTTAGGATCAGCTGCTTATCCCCTTGTCGTAAGTTGTCAACTGATAGCAGCGACCAATTAAGAAGCCGGCGATGCTCACGCGCCGCCGCGCCTAGCTTTGAACGATGTCAAACCACGTCTGTGTAATGTGTCGCCATGGCTAGTGGCTAGTGGTTCGCACTGGTAACTGTCGCTTGTAGGCAAAACGACGTCTTAATTATGATAATCAAGCTTTAAAATACGTTGAAAGTAAGGTTTGCGATTTATTCATAAATTATTGTAATTTTATTTGAAGAATAACATTATTAGTTCTGCGCGTCTTCTCTTACCCCAATTGTTCTGGGTGGAGTGGAAGGTAGTATCAGAATTCAACGCGGAATCTCGTAAGAATATTCTCGCAAGCCCAGCAAACAATAGCCCTATTTGGACCCGAAAATGCTGCTGACTGCTAGACCCGGGTCTGTTTTTACCGGACGGTGAGCTACCCCTACCCGTCCACCGTAAGCCCGCGCCTATAGTAGCCGGAAATCGGCTCGCGGTACCCGACGCCCGCCGCGTCTCCCGAGCTTTGCACGTCTGTATCTATTGAGTTTTTTTCCAGAACTTTTATACTCGTATTGAATCACATATAACTTATAAAAATAAATATTAAACTGCAGCGTCTATATATATTTAAAAGTTGAAGTCTCCAACTGTGATCTTTAATCCCACGTTACACTTATCATCCACGTACTCCGAGGATCCACCTCTCCCGTGCTACCCACTAATCAAAAAGACCAAAGAAACGAACACCTAAATAAGTATAAAATATCTGAGTATCAGAGTCACGACCTCTGGCCTCTGGGAACCGTCCGTTAATTCCAGAGAGTATTTAACCTAGAGAGCTTATAGGCCGATTTCTTTGAAGAACACAACTCACCAATACGGGTTGGGAGGCGAGGAAAAAATGCGCTACTGCAATTGGTCAGTTCAAAGTCAAGCTTCATAGATATGCCGAGTTAGGGATTGCTCTACTTGATTGAGGGAAAGTTATCGATATCGATAAAATGAAGTTTAACATTATAAAATTACTCAATAAAATCACATAATAATATTTAATCATTATCAGTCTCAATTACAAAAAGAAAAACAAGTATGCTGTTATTATTGATTTTTAAAATGAATTAATTTGGTAAATGTTTTTCGAATTAAAGTTTTAGGGTCCTGATTGTTTTTGCTAAAAAATGATAACCGAGCCTACATATTTCTCAGAGTCTACATATTTCTGAATTATGCATCTTGCTAATTCAATCAAATGATTGGTAGTTTCTATTTCATATTGATGAAAATTAATATCCGGGAATAAATTATACCCAATCAGTGATTTTAAAACCGATCTCATAAAATAATTGGAATTATATTTCTGAGACAGCACTTTCGAACCACTCTCGTTGATCGCCCTTTTAATATAAATTTCACAACGACGATAAATTTCTATTACTGTGGTGGATCCGTACAATAACTTGTTTTAGTGTCTTTTTGAAATTGTAAGGCGTTTTGATTTGTAACACCAATCAACGCTCCAATACAAGTTAGGCATTTTATTTGCTTTATCAGAGCATGGACAATGTAGCCGGCCATATATTATTTTATATTTTATTTTTTTATATTAATTTTATATTCCATAATAAATATATTTTCATTAAAATCAGATGTGTCAACAACTGTAGCTTCAGCAGGCACTAGGTAATAATTATTTTTTGGTGGTACTCACCACCATTAGACGATTTATCTAATGACTCCTCCCTCCTACATACACTTAACCCGTGGACTCGACATCGAAACAAAGGAACCTGTTTCTTTTTTCTGAGTGGGAAAATCATCGAATGACTTCTCCCGCTCTGGGTAAAGTGGAAGGGAGTGTTAGACTTCTACTGACTAAAAACCCACCCTGTTCCTTCAGTTGCCCTTAAGTTCCGGGGCCGCGGAATCTCATAGAGACCGCATCCCCGGAACCAAAGTAACTAACGAGGGCTATATTGTAATGCAAAGGTCCAAGTTAATTAATATTAGACTCCGTCATACTATTTGAAGCCTAGAAAGATTGGATATAGGTATCTTATATTATTTTGACTTTTCTCAACATTATATCAATAAAAACCAAACTAGAAACCAATATTGCCTAGTAACCTTATCCATCCACTTTTCTTTTTAATATGGAATCTTGGGAAATCTAAAATGAAAACATGCTTGTCACACAGAAGAAAAAATATCAAAACTTTCTCCTTTTTAGGGTTCCGTAGCCGAATGGCAAAAAACGGAACCCTTATAGTTTCGATATGTCTGTCCGTCTGTCTGTCTGTCTGTCTGTCTGTCTGTCTGTCCGTCCGTCCGTATGTCACAGCCATTTTATTCCGAAAATATTAAAACTATAAATGTGAAACTTAGTAGATAGATGTATTCTGTAAACCGCTTTTCTATTTTAAAGAAAAAAAATAAAAAATATTTAAAATAAAGGGGGTCCCCGTACATGGAACTAGAACTGAAAATATTTTTTTACATGAAACCTATGCGTGTGTAGTATTTATAGACAGATCTTTAAAAATGATATAAGGGTTTCTAGAACCACTTTTTCATAAAGTCAATCGTTTAAAAGATAAAGTCCAAAAAGTCAAGTCTTCCAAAGTAGTAAAATGTGTGTCCCCCCCCCCCCTCTAACTTCTATAATAATGGAGTGAAAAATCTAAAAAAGACATATGTCTGTAGATCTTAATGTAAACTTTCAACCAAAATTGGTTTGAACGAAATCGGCTCAGCAGTTTTTGAGATATAGCATATTTTCTAAAACCACAAATATAACTTTGTAATTCATACAAATACTATGAAAAACAAAGATTTTTAGCGTAGTTGTAAAAATGTAAATAAATAAGCTAGTTTTAAGAAATTTTAAGTTTATTTTTATTCGTCAAATAAATATACATAATTATTATATTATATTATTATAGTTACTACGGAACCCTTCATGGGCGAGTCTGACTCGCACTTGGCCATTTTTTTTTAAAGTCGGTTAATGTAGATAGGTATTTTATGACAACTATCTGAATTGAATTACAAAAAAATAAGTTTAATTTTATAATTATCGATATCGTATCCAGCCGTTATAGGTAACAGCACAGATTTTTACGATAAAAATACAGATGAAAAGACAGGGATAAAAGAATTAGAATTTCTTCATGTAAGAAAGAGACATTTCCAAAAGACATCAACGCGCGACACAATTTTGTCTTTGACCACCCAAACCACCATTTTAAATGGACCTCTGCGGTAGCTTACAATCGGATTAAATGATAAATAATTTTCATATTATTTCATTACTGATGAATAGTTATGTCATCGATTTGGTATCTAGATGTCTGGGAATGTTTTCCACACCACTTCAACGTGCATGAAAGCATTATTATGCGTTATAAATTGGATACAAAAATTTAAAATTTGTAATTGTTTAGCATGCACACAGGCCTAATACTTGGTCACAACTAAAATGGTTCGTGTATCGTAGCCAATATATAGGAGCAAAAACTCGCATAGTTTTCGTGCGTCGGGGCAATGTATGTGCAATCAAGTGGTTTTCAAATCAGTGGTTAATTCCCATCGGAATCCAGTCGGTCCAATAAAGTGGGAATCTAACACGTCCATAATTAATTCTCACACATCTTATGACGAGTGACTTGAATGATGGCGTCGTAAATGTCCAGCCAGCGCTCCGGACAGCCGGCAGCCGGACAGCTGGACACTTGGCGTCATTAACAGTGCTGTAAAAACGTTTTAGGTGGGTAAAGAGCAGATTGTGGGAAATCTTGGAAGCTTGAGGGTAATTAGACGATTACGTGCGATGTCCAATTAGTTATTGCCACAAATTACTTGTACAATGTAGGTCAAGCGCTTTCATACTAACTGAAAATTTGGGTGAATATAGTACGTGACTTAATAAAGTTGACGAGCTTAGGTTAAGCAACGCTTGCTAGGGTATATCCGTGGATGGGTGATAAAGCATCTTAAGCCGTTAGTACCGGTAGTCTTAAGCCAATAAATCTGACACCAGCCTTGCGAAACAGTATCGTGTAACTCAGCTACTGGGTTCAAATATCGTGTCACGTACACATTTGTATAAATACCATCAACTTCTAACACATCACACACCACTATACCATACTACACACATACGCCATCATCTTACATAACTCCTTGCACTCACCTCACCTTCACACACACATACACCCACCGCACACACAACTCATATACATACTTACATAATTTCACCTACATTACTCTTTTTAAACTCATCCTTGACGGTTGGTCGGAACTTAAACCTAAATTAAATTGTTATTAACAAAGAAAATGTGTCACCTACTTGCAAAATATATTTGATCTAAAAAGTTCACATGGACGGATTTAATGTCCCCATAACACAAGATTTTCCTTGCATGCGGGTCATTAATCTTTTTGATAATTGTCTTTTCTTTAAGAGCTTTGATTGCATCTTTTAATATACTGTAAATCTGTTAATGACAAATAAACTCTATTAAACTTATTATTATAAGAATAAGATTTTTTTTCTTCCATAAATAAAAATCTTATGAACCATTTTTACAAAATTACATTATAATTTATTTAATTTGAGCTTGTTGTCATGGCGTCAGCTATCATTAGAACATATAACGGGATAGTTACCATGTGAATTAAATTTATTGTTTCTAGTTTCAGATATTTCGGCACTGTTGCAAGCGTCACGATCACGGATGAACTCAACAATAAATGGTAATAGTAACACATGGCAGATATCTCGTTTTAAGTTCTAATGATATTATTAGTGACTATGTTAGCTTAAATAGCTTCAGCTGTCTTAGAAATAGAACAGAATCAAACATGTCAAAGATTTTGCTAACCTACATAGTCTTTGCAGCTTTATCAAATTTTGGGGCGGCATACCAATAATAATTACTTAAAATCAGGACTCATTGGACCGTTGGCTTCCACACAAAACGCCGGTATTTTATCAGCGGCCGGTTCGGTGGCGCGGGCGCGTGTAATTGACCACATAAATCTCGCCTGCGATTGATCCGGAGAAGGCGATTAAAAATTTTGTAGTTCAACACTTTAAGTGGAGCCTGGGTTCCGTGTGTTGGAAAGTGTATGACGCAAAGATGGTTTCTGTATATCGAATAAGAAAACTGCAGTTCTAATAAGAAAGTAGCCATGCTTAATTAGGTATTTACGCTAATTTTACCTACAACACCATGTGCCAAAAATAAGATGTTTTTCATTACTTATTATTTAAAAACATTGTAAAAGGAAGTAGTTTTCATATGCATTATATTTTATTATTTATGTGACAAATCTTCAATTAATGAATCAATAATTTATTTGCGAGATATGGGTAGCCCCTACCTAAGATGACTATACGTATATTTAGCGATGGTAGGCGTGTAAAATATAACAATAACATATAGTAAATAATTATATATCTAGTGTTAAGTTCATAAACTTAATAAATAATTATTTTTGTTGTGCATGTAATTTCAAAATAAGCAACCACTCAGTTATATACACGATACTACACATTTAAACTTTTTAAATATATTTAACTGTCCTTCTGTTTGTCCGGCCTAATCTCTGGAACGACTGCACCAATTTTACTGATAGAGAGATACAAGATGTCAAAATACCACGCGTACGAAGTCACAGGCACACATAGTGATTATTATAAGTATGTTACAAAGGAGTGTACTACGCCAGCTCGACAAATGGTTGTGCGCTTAACGCTTATGCGACAAAACTGTACTGCGACTCACCATAGTTCGAAACATTGAAGATCGACATCACGCTAGTACGATGTCGTACTAGCATGATGTCGATCTTCAGTGTGTCGCACAAGCTGCAAGACATATTTTGAAATAACATGACAGAATGCCCGCTGCAAATATCGTCAAAGAAGATTTAAAACACATGCTTCGGTCGGAGTTACTATGTTGATATAAAATAATTAATTTATTATTTCTTACAAAGATGATGTAAAAAATCTGAATAGCTTAGTGCACATAACGGTTAGTTCAGAACTATCACGCCTACAATTAAAAGTTCAATTTAATATGGATTTTTGGTAAATTTGGATAGACTTATGTAAGCCATACACGCTATGGTCTACCGGAGAGGTTATCTGTGCAGGTGTGCCTGTGCAGGTCAACCGAACTTTGGTAGCGTGTATGGGGACGTTCCGGTGTACCGGAGCGGTCTTCAGTTCTTTTTGCGATGGCATCGAAAGAGGTCGATGATGCGCTGGCATTGCTAGGCCTTACTTTAATTTTGAAGATAAAAGATACAAGATAAAAGTTACTGAGGTACTGTCGCACTACCGTAGTGTCGAGCTACTGTCGCGCAATCGTTTGTCACACTAGTGTGATGTCAAACTTCAATGTGTCGCACAAGCGTGCATTCGAAGTATGGTGAATCGCAGTACAGTTTTGTCGCATAAGCGTTAAGCGCACATCCATTTGTCGAGCTGGCGTAGTACACTCGTTACAAAGATGATCGAACTGTTGGTAATGCAAACCCTTTACTTCAATGAACTAACCATTACAGTGAAAAATGTCAACTAAAATTATTGTTCGAGAGCCGTTTAATTTTAAATGATGGCACACAAAATACACTCCTTTTATTACACATCTTTATGGAGTTCTAATCTCCCAGATTCCACACCACAAACCCGAATCCCCCATATCGCGGAACACAGCTTTCTTCCATTAAAATTCATCAGCAGAGCTCCTCTAAGCCTGAGATAAGTGTATTCATACGTTTTTTATTTGCCGCTCCATCCTCAGGTTACATGCGACACGGAATAAATTAAGCTACCGGACTTTGATATTCTCATTCGGTAGTTGTGTCATTATATGTATTTATTGGCCTCTTTTGTTTGAGCTGAATCAATTTCGATCAACGATTTCGATCAATACTTTTATGGGAGCTATTAACGTTTTTGTATCAGATTTTTGATGATTGGTTGTCTTACTTTCCTACTTTATTTTAGTTTTAGTTGAACACTTCTTCGAACTTTGTATATTATAATGTTAAATGTTGGCAAGTAAGACTCTCTGTTTTCCTCTAATGAGCTTTTGCACTAAATTAAAAAGATTTGAAGCCACACTATCCGTCGGACCTTCTTATAAGACATCGCGTGCCCGTCAATCAATGATACCAACAAATCTTCTCCGGAACATAAAATTCACGCTTCCTAATCACTGGATCATAAAATACTCAATAAATCTCGTGGCTAGTACAGCACTTAGTTTTCAGTGTTAGTGGCGGTGCTAATGAAGAGGTTAATTAGGGCCTGTGAACATAAGTTGCCGGTCGTGCCTGCTTATCTACAGATAGCGATATCACGCACCGGCCGTATGGGAACGTATTACAAACAGCTAGCGAACAATCCCAACGTATGGCTGGCTGCTCTTAAGGGTGGCACCGCTGGCATGATCTAGAGTAATCTTATCGTAGTTGTGACTTTATAGTTCAAGATTCAGTGCTCATTAAAACGTTTTTTTTTAATTATTAGAAAGTTGGCACTCTTGATACATAACTGAATTCTTTAACTACTAACACGATTGTTTTAAAATCAAAAGCTTTTAAAAACGGCACCACAATAAAACGACTACTTCTCAAACACTACACAGTACTTTCCACGTAATATATCTTACCTAACGGCTCCAAAATTCTCTCTTCAAGAATTTTAATACACGTACTTCTAAACAAATGGAAAGCAAAGCAGAGCGTAACGTTAAGTTCTAATTAGATAAGTATCTGGACAATATATCGCTTCCCCGAGGTGATTGGTGGGCGAACAGAATTTCACGGCTCTAGCCATCGAAATTATTTTATTGACGGAAGCCGGCACTCATTAAGGGGCTACCTACCGGCTACCGGGCGGCTCGCGACCCAGCACTCACATAAACACCGCCTATCTCACCCAATACCACTTCTCATGCACAGGGTGAGTAGATTGGTTTTCGATTCATAATGGATTTTTCTTGATTACCTTTAATTGCAGTCACTCGTGAAGTCACTAAAAACTCGTGTGAATGTTTGCGAGACTGCTTCTTATCAAGGTCTGTAAAGATGGCCTAGCCTGGAACCTCGAAATTGAAGGTTAGTTTAACTTCATTATCTAAAGCTGTTTCTTAATTAGTAAACCATTCTTATTAGAACACCAAATGAATAACATATTATAGTCAGGTCGCTATGGAAATAAATGTGGCTGGACTTCAAGGCAGTCAGATTTACACGACCTTCATATAAGTAGATGTTGAATAAACAGCACCCTATGTATACAGCCAATCAGGCCTGGCGCGGGTGGCGGGGTACGTACGCGGCGAGGGGGGAAGGTGCGCGTACGCCGCGGATTGAGTTAAATGCCTCCTTATCTCGCCCCTAATGGCCCCGGGAACATGTCAATTCATCACACGCATGTCTCACACGCTCTTTTCTAAATCTACATTTTTTCCACCGGCGCGACTTTTTGTTGCGCGGCAGTCACGACGCTGATACCTCGGTGACACCACTGACAACAAATGTCCGATTTTTATGTCTTCAGATAATAATATGTAAATTATCGTGTGTTTAGCGAAACAAACGACGCTGTAAAAAGGTGTCGGCGTGAGTTTATTCGGCCATAAAAAGATCCGCAAACTTATGCTAAATAAACACAACTGTAAAAATCTTTTAGTTTCACTTGGAGCCGCGCTTAACAGTCTTTTTATTATAAGTTCCTATTTGATATTTGTTCTCATTTGCGTAGCAAAGTCGATGTTTATCTTTTAGTAGCTGCAGTTTCCAACATTTTAAAACCTAGCAAAGCATTTCGCTGGGTGTTTTCCTCGAGGAATATTACCACTTTGGAGGTTCTTTTACAAACTTGTGTGTCGTTTGTTTGTGGCAGTGGTTTGTCTTATTGTTCGATTTTAATATAAAAGGGATAAAAAGTCTCGGAGGCTGCGGAAGCCGCTGCTAAGTCGCTCGATAAGTGTGAGAGCCGACAAAGGCACTAATACGTTTAGGAGGCATTATAAATCAGTGAGTCGAGTTATCACCGACCGACAATTAAGATGTCGAGCTGCTGAGGGAACGGCCGGCCGGCACGCACTCGCCTCCGCGACGACCAACACGCTTTTAGGAATATCCATGTCCATCACGGCATTCGTAGGAAACACATTCAAAGGACCTTAATGGAACTTGCTGTGGAACGCAAATTGGTTGATCACTTTTTTTTACCTCTGCGCTCAGTAGCCCCCAAATGATATGTGTATTAACGTATACTGTACTTATCGATGACGTATATAATTATACATACACGACGTTTTAAAGCTTCATTTATCAAACAGTAACAAGCCCTAAAACGTCATTTCTTTCAGAGTTATTAAAGAATAAGTCTTCCTTACCAATTGGATTCTTATAACATCCCGAGATCTTATATTTACGAGCGAATTTCAATTATTTTAATTAATGCGTACATGGAGACGTAGTATTAACAAGTCGCTGTAAATAAAGTTCAACGGTATGACATAAAGTTAGTAATCCGATTAAAAAGTTAACATTCCCGACCAGATGTGAATAGGTACTTTCTTAGGAGTTGTAACCGTGAAACCGAAAACCTTCGAACTTGTTCAAGGCGACTATTTCGCAACAAGAAAAACGAAACAAATAACACGAGTCTCGATAACAACACTCGGGAATCGATTTCGAGAGTAACCATTTAATTATTTTATCGATAATCTCGCATCGAGTGGCCAGCAACAAAATAAGAGAAGCGCAGAGTAATCGTCGCTTAGGCCGGCCGCGCGACGCCCGGTAGCCGGCGGCGATGCCGGCCGATTTTATCGTCTCATAACAGTCTCGATTTATAAGTATCGATTATATGTATCGATCCCTTGATACGAAGCGTTCACGGTCATTTGGCGAGTTTTTTTCGCTCCGCTCCGGACGATACATGTTCTCTAAATAACAATTTTGTTCGATAAGTAATTAATAATGGTTCCTTTTTTGAAGCGAGTTTTATTTTCGAAAATAAATAATTTGTCTTGTAATTGTAAGTACTCGGGGAATCCAACCAAAAAATGTTGAACTCGAGTAAACTATCGTGACTATCATAGCGTAGGTACTGTACCTATAAGATAATTATTTTTATTGTCACCATAGAAAAAAGTAAAAACACGGTAAAAATAAGTAAAGGTGACTACCAGTTTTCAGTGTTTCCATGTTAACATGAGTCACCATTATTTCTTAATAGCGCTTGTATCATGTTTTACTAACCGTTTTTCTACCCACATTGCTAGTAATCTTAAAAAAAAAGAAAAATTTAATTGTTCTTAGGCAGTTTACAAACCGACCACCTTTAGAAGTTCAATCAGGATAAAAATAGACCGCCCTTTTCTGTGACAAAAGAGTCCATTGAAGAAATTGTCACGGATAAGCCATTGTTTCGTGGAGACTAGACGATATTCTTATTTATAAAGGAGATCGTGCATCTTGAACAGCTGTACTTATAAGCTTATTGCTTACAATACATCTACATACCTTTCTGCTCTTACAGTATTTATTTTACTCTAGTTCTTAGTTGTCACTTTCGTATACTTAAATTACAAAAATGTCTACGTTTGTTACCCGTTTTAAGCATGCAATCGTATTTAACTACATATTATTAAATTACACGTTGTAATTTAATAATATGTAGTTATATCGGTGTGTTTGTTGGATGGCAAATCGGATAGTCGGACAGTCGGATGGCAGATCGGACTTGGAGCGGGCAAATGTCTCATCGACAATAATCATTAACTCGTTAGCGAGAGTTGCACGGATTCCTCCGACTAACATAAAGTGTTAAGGCCAAGGATTATTTCTGTACATTAGGATTTTTTTATATAGGCACGAAAAAAGGCTTATGTCTTGAATTAATGCTCACTTAGTACTTTATACATAACAATAACTCCTATGGTAACATTATAAATGCGAAAGTTAAAATGAATCTATGAATATTTGTTGCTCAATTAATACCGAGATAAATTATAGTCTGGAATAGCGTATATGTTACTCCTTATCCCGGGAAAATGTTCGAAATTTCCACGCTTAAGAAGTTTCGGGCAACAACTAGTTAGTTATAATAAGTTCTACAAGACTTCTAGCGATTCAGTGAGGAAATAAATTTCACAATTTCGTGATCCATCATTAAACATTATAATTTTTCGGTCACATCCAAAACACCAAATAGGTATATCGATTTATTATAAAAATAATGTAAACCATTACTTTTAATCGATTCTCACGATACGTTCACAGATTAGCTGCTCGATCGCTACTTTCAAACTCAAGATCAATATGAGAACAAAAATTAAATTGTGGAATACCGCCGATGCCTTAACTAAGGTAACTTGGCATCGCGTTAAGAACATATTTAACGCGAGATTCAATTAAAATTTGACATGTATATGGTATAAAGTAGGCAGGTTATGTCTCGGCGGGATTATCTCGTCCACGTCACGCGGTGCCGTGTCGTGTCGTGTCGTGCTGTGACGAGACGACATGCGGACGTAACGACTTGTACACTGTAGTGTTGGGTTTCAGTTCGTACAAGTCTGCAGTGAATTTTCTAAAAAGATTATTTATTTTTATTAACATTGAAAACAATGTTTTGTTATTAACTAATTTATCTAAGTCAAGAATGACTAGAAAAAGAAAGATAGAAAAATTATTTATTGCCCACAGACAAACGACATGCTAACAATATTAAGGCCGTGCGCGCACTGCGTTGCGTTTTGGAAACGCAAAATCTGTGAAGTATGGAGTGTCATAGAAGTGCGCGCACTGCGGTGGAATAAACGCGTGTGGTAGTCACCGGTGGCCCCGGTCATTCTACCGGTGCGGTAGAACTACCGCAATTGCGGCCACCGCAAGGCAGTGCGCGCACGGCCTAAAAACTTATAATAATTTTAGTTCCTTAAGAATAGAGTTAGTTATAGAATTTTATAATTATGTTAGTAGGTAAGGACTAAGACAGAATACATAGATATAAAGAAGATAGATAGGAATAGGATAGTTCATCGCTTACCATCAGGTGAAATAGTGACCAAACGCGAATCTATCATCAAAAACATACTGTACCTATCATAAAAACAAAGATGTGCAAACATTCGTCATTTGAAAACTGTTTAGATTTAGCATTTAACTGCAAGAACTGGTCTATAGATTTACTGTGAAAAACTGAAAATACCTTTCCGATACTTAATGTCTTATTCACAAAATAACTCAAACATTTAAATGCTAATAATAATACCGAACCAAAAATAATTTCCTGGAACCATTTGTTTGAATTAACAACAAAACTTTTGACAAATAAAAAAGCTTATTTTGGAAAGTACGGAGTTATAATAGGTAGGCTCGGCCAATCGGCTCCAGGCCAATTTGTAGAGCAATTTGCATAACTTAACCCGTCAATGGTAGCTGTGACGAAAATGTACGTTTATTGGAGCAAAAACACAAAACACGGACACGTTACTGTTTGCTGACGATTTCTTTACGAGCTATCGTGAAAGGCTGCGACGGAGGAAAAAAATTAGAAATTAGTGACACACCACAGTATGATGTCTTTTTGGTATGTTTGATTAAAGTATATTATAATACAAAATACGACTATACAACGTGTAACGGAAAAGGTATATACATACCAAGGGCACGGCTACTTTGGGTGATATCAAACGATATTGGAAGGGTTTTTTAATCCTATCTCTACATGTTAGGAAGTAATGAGAATTTTTAATACATTGATACCTGAAACCGAACTTTTCAAATTGAAATAAGCAAATCACAGAAGAGATTTATCGTGATATTTGCAAGTAACGTTGAAAGTTATTGACCTACGTAGTGCGGTGACATGATTGTTATGATTTCAGTTTAAGAAACTTACGAAACCGAAAAATTGCTACAATTTTTAGAGTATTTTATTTTGAGTTGAAACCCTTCCAATATCGTTTGATATCATCCAAAGAAGCCGTGCCCTTGGTATGTATGTACCCTTTCCGTTACACGTTGTATATTTCACCATTTACACATCTGATAGACACTAAGAACATTTACTTTACATTTAAGAAAACATTAACTTAACATTTACGTTTAAGAAAAATATGTATGCGTCTTAAGCGTCAATAACATAATGGCTAAAGTGTCAGACATGCGGTCGAGAGGTCGCAGGTTCGAACCCCACCCATTACACTATTGCCGTGAACCCACTCCAGACACAAGCATATTTAGCTTAGTTGGAGGGGTTAATAAGATTGCTAGTAATGTGAAATGGCTAGTTCTTTTTAAAACAAAGACATAAAATATGGTCATAATTTATGTATGTAATGTAGTCATTATCACGTAAATTTGCAACGATAAGACTATTAAGTGATCAGCTGCTTTTATTTGAACAAGCACGAACTATCTGATGAACGCAGCTCACCGGTACGAATTATACCAATTCGAACATTTAATTACTTTAGAAAATATTCCCCATGCTCACTATTATTGAATTATTCTACCATTCTAATGTTAATATGCATATTATGTAAACTAACAAACCCAATTAGGTATAATGAGGTCGTTAAGTACATAATTTTGACAGCTGTAATGATGTGTTGCTGGTTTAAGTTTAATTTGTTATCTCATTCCTGTAGGATTTAGTAAGTTTAACGGTAACGGTAATTTTCTAACCACCAACTTTTTTCAAAAATTTTTGTCATAGTTTTTTTATTGCAAATTACGTTGTGTAACGATAATTATAATTTTATTTATATACAATTATAGTGCTTTTTTGGATGTAATACTTCCATTGTGCGTACGGCTAAGGAGTGGAATTCCCTACCGGAATCTGTGTTTCCTGATAGCTATAACCTCTAAAGCTCTTTGAGTCAAGAGTGAATACGTTACTTCTAGGTAAGCGTACTTCGTCTTCGACGACATTATCATTAAAATCGAGCCTATTATTAATTAAAAAAATATATAGTACCATCATAATAGAACTATAAATTTAATTAAAGGCAACTTATAATTAGTTAAGTTGTACCGATTTTTTAAATTATTCTCAGAACATGTTACAAGAAACATAACTGTAAAAATGCGCGGTGTAATTCCTAACATCCTGTATGAACCGCAAAGCTCTACAGTAATTAAACTTTACGACACTCTTTTTGCTAGCTCTTCTCTGTCCTTTGTCCGCCAGCCTGTGTTGCGTCACAGCCGGCCATCAGACAATATCGACATCCATTACACTATTTGTTTTGGTACAAACAAAAACTGGAGCAAAATACTTTTCTGAAAAAACATGCCGCGGCCGTTGCGACCACTATTCACGAAAAGGGTTACAATTGTGACATGTTTGCATAGGTAAAACGATGTAACTGTGCGTTTTTTTATATTTTTACCCAAAAGAGAAACGTTTTATTATCAATTTTATTTTACTGCGTTTTGTTAAAATAAATATAAAATTATACTTAACTCACAACTTTATTGACAGTAAAAATTAAAATTATCGTAAACAATTTATGTTAAGACTTCTGTACTAAAACATTTTACCTACTTGGATAAAAATACGCACTTAATTTGAATGTTATTTCTTTATTATTCACTCGTAATTCTCGTTTATAGAACAATAAAGTCATACGCGTAGTACAAATAAAACAGCTATCTGACTTCATAAAAAAATAAACTCATAAAAGACTGTGACGGTTAGTTTAGACAAAACGTGGACAGTAGTCCGAGACTGCGGGGAAAAAATTGTAACGGTCTCGTTTTTTAACGTTCACTTAAAGAACCCTTTATGAAGAAACACCGTTATGACCAAACAAAGCATCCCAGCGTCACGGCTACCGATAGATTATGCAAAAACCCTACAGGGTCTTCCTATTCAATGTATCAATTCCCAGGCACTATAAAAGGATCTCAACGGCAATCGATATTCAAGCAGATGACATCTTGTTTGAATATTCACATATTTCCCATGAACGCGATCGAACCGAAGCAAAGGGTTGCCTAGGGTGGATGCGTCTATAGGCAAATTCGATTATCTCCTAGCATTCTCACGCACATCCCGCGGCTCCACGATAAATCTTTGCATACAGAGCATAATAAAAAAACGCTATTAAAAAACGAACTATCTATGAGACGCTCCCTACCCGATATGCATAAGAAAAGAACCGAGCACACCCAAATTATACGCCAAGGTGACAAGTGCTGGGACCCATCAAGTACGGCTCCCGCGCGGAGCACCCGGTGCTATAATCAATGCGGAACTTGATGCGCGCGGTGCGCTTGCAATTTTTTTTCTATGCGTTCGCATACCTGTACCCCTCGCGTAGTTGTAGGGACAGTTTATTTGCATTTTTTTATATTATTCCTTTTCAAACAGTATCTTAACCCTATTCAGTAATGTCAGGGGTTAGGTTGCACTTAATATTCAAAAAGGGCAGGTACATTTCTCTTAATATTCTCGCATAAATTATAGTCAGGTACATTTTGGTCTATTGTGCATCGCGAAAGGGGGCCGCGGGCGAAAAGGCGAAACGCCATTTTTTATAGATTTGTTATTTTGCTTTTTATGAGGACGATCTAAAGTTTATTTTTATTGGTTTGCACTTTTGAACTTCAGTTTTTAAACCGTCCTGTTAGCGGATCTACGACATTTCACTTCCTGAATGGTTTAACCCGTTTCCTTTGTAAGAATTTATGCAAAAAAGTTTCTACCCATCCTATTTTTTTATTGAATAAAATTTAGGGGCTATGCACATTATGCAAATGCGCGCATAAATTTTAATGTTACACACGAGGGTCTGCCTTTGAAAAGGATATCTTATGCCGTCGAAATTAGGCATAATTTTGACTATATTCATCTCGTTGTTTTTTAAGATTATAAGTAAGTATGCAATTTTTTCTTCGTATGCTCGTATGTTTAGAAATGCGGTTCTTGATGATTTTTTTTCTCAGGACCGGTGAAGAAAGAGTGTACCGTTAAAAGGAGGTCGAATGTGTGTTACCTTTTTATTGTGTACGGAGTGACATATGAAGCGGGACCCTGAATTTGGATTAGAATATGTAATTACTTCCTTTACGGTTTTCGGAAACGGTTGTTTGGGCCGTTATTTAGTGTTGCCACCTTTGCCTCGAACGTGAGGGTTGCGGTTAGTGCATCGTCTTTATGTTATCATGGAAACGATTTTTGTATGCTAATCAGTCTGTTGGAAGTAGATAGGTTTCGTTGTATGCGATTGGATACGGAAATTGAGTTCGGTAGCGATAAAGATTGATATCTGGTTCGACAACATTCAATTAAAGTTGGTGCTGTACATACTTATTAGCAAAATTGCCCTCAGAATGCTGCGTAATTGAACTAAACATGAAAGTGAGGACATTGGTTTACTTTTGTTCCGAATGCAAGTTTATTTGACACACAGTTAACTTTTGTAAATAATTATTTTCCCTTATTTTTATGAACAGTCCTACTTTTTATTATAAAAACCCATTACCAATAATATTAGCCGACAAAATAAACAAACCTCGGGCCCGTTATTAAAAAAAGCTACTGAAGGGCGGTGCACTGATTGTTGTCGAAGGAGCGCTTTTGCAAAAAACCACAGGTTTTTTTTGTGAAAAAAAAAATAAGTTGGTCCCTTTTTGCGCCGGAGTCCATTGTCTCCGGTCTATTGTCTTGGCGATTTGAAATATTTTTATGCTTTCCGGATGACGATAATGTTTTGGACTTATTTTTCGATAACTATTATTTAGCGAATTTATTGTTTGTGTGTCGCAGGTCGCGCTGCCATTGTTTGTAGCAAGCGGCGGCAGTAGCAGGAGTGGCCATCAACTGCGATGTTTATCGTTTCCAGAGCAATTTGTAGACGGATGCCGCTTGCCGACGCCTTTCATAAAATTACCTAATTTCACGTTACGTTGACAGTTTTGTTATTTTCCAATCTGATGGCTGTCAGATAATTCCGTGTTGAACTATTTGAGTTTACAAAGTTCCTAACTGTATTGTTTTTTGTGAATGAAAATTAGGAATGTTGATTACAGATAGCGAACTGTGTGTTATTTAGTGTGTGACACAAAGTAACGGCATGTTAAACGATTGTTAATGTAAGCTTTTGTTTGAAAAAATGTGTTCTATTCTCTGAATAAAGTTAATTTATTCTGTTTTAATTCAAAATCGTATTTCTAATCTGCTAATAAATCAAGATAACAAACAAACCATTCGATTTATATTTGCCTGTAGCATAAATAATGGCAAAAAATACAAAACATTTATTCCAACCATTACCTTCCGTAACGTAGTAAAAATTCGAACAGCTACCAACTATGTTAATCAATTCATAATATCATCCCAAATGTTTGATAGTAACATTAGCATGATTGCGCTGGCAATGATTTATTTTGAAATTATTCAAATTGACGCTCATTGATACCAATCAATGTGTTTTTGTCCAAACGCTACTGATTAGCATGAGAATGGCAGAGGTGTTGTACGTGTCAATACTGTCATATACTCTGGTAGCGTTTAGCGACAGCTGCCGAACGATCACCTGTGACAAACAAATTAATATATATATATATATATATACTTAAGTATATAAACCAAAGTTTGGTCCAAAAATAGTTCGTCAATTCGCAGAAACTCTGAATCTTATGTAGACTTAACAGGTGGAAATGCTGTTAGTTCGGTGCAAATAAATGTTAAAATATACAAATATTTATTTGCTTGAATTGTTTATTTATTAGTTAACAGAATATGATTGTAATACAACATGTTATTTTACAATAAATGGCTTAAAAAATTATAACGATTTAATCCGTGTAATTAAATAAATAAATTTACTAAAGTTTATTGACTATTACGTCTTTTATGCAAAGATAATTGCTGTAATTGATGTTGCAAGTTGATTAACAGCCCTCCTGTAGCTCGGGAAAACCGCGTCGAGTGACTGTGTGCACTTTGTATGTATGTATGTACTATGTAGGTACTTCGGTATGTGTTTGCGACAGCCGTGCATAAATCGCAAGTTTTAATTAATCGTTAGAAAAACGCATCGTCACACCTTTACCAGGTGCGCAATATCCAGACAATTAAACTGAAACCCGTAACCCGGAGTATGCAAATAAGTAACCCATAAATACAGTCGTATTTAATGGCATCAATAGTTGAGAAACGCTTGTTATTTATATGTTAATAACGCGTAACCCCAGCGCAGGGGTTACAGAGTATCGACTGCTTATTTGTGACATTGAAGGAATTCGAAGTGATTTGCATTGCAAAGCAGGCATCGTTTCCGTTCGCCCTGCTATTGACAGTCGATGATTAACTGAATGCGCTGCTTTTTGTTAATTTTGCCTTGTAACGTAACGGGGCAGATGTCGCGGTGTGTCTCTTGCGTGCCGCTAGATGACGCTACCTGTATGATTTTTCTTGACGATCGATACTATCTATAAGTATTTTCTTATTTAATAACTAGCTTATTACGATAAAAAGATAACCTTCTTATTTGGCAGTAGGGTAAAAATTAGAACTATAACTTTCTTCTAGCTTCAAGCTCCTTACATACCGAATTTCATCCAAACCCACCAGATTTTTCCTTTCCCAACAGATTTTTCCTCATTTATGATGTATTAGGATATTATGCAGACAACAATTTACTGGTCATTTACCGTACACTTTTTCTTACTATTTGGACTAAAAACAAAAACAATTAAATGTCACAACAATTAAGAAAAAACTTATTCAAAAAAATTATAAAACCCGACTGCTCAACTGAAGTGTAAGAAAACAAGCACATTTTTATTTTTAAAAGTGACAAGCAGGCGGACCCATCCCATTTAAAAAAAAATATGTTCAATTGGGTCCCGCCTGCTTGTCACTTTTAAAAATAAAAATGTGCTTGTTTCTTACACTTCAGTTTAGCAGTCGGGTTTTTTAGATTTTTTGAATAAGGTTTTTTTTTCAACTTTTTACTTAAAATAATTTTTTAGTTTTCCCGGTCGTGTCACATTGGCACTCCACCGGATTCAGAGAGTCCATATTTTTAAACTTTCTCATTGTGTTATTTTGCTAGTATTACACTAATGATGAGCCCTTTAATTTGATACTCATATTGTAGTATTTGAAAACAAAAAAATCATTTTCACCATGTATAATGGCTTCGCACAGCCGCCATGTTTATTTTTTTTAAATGTCACCTATCTAAGAACACTCGGGCTGTTAAGACAAATCTAACGATACCTCAATTGTGTGAATCCGTTCACACATCGTTAGATTTGTTCAGCGGTCCTGGAGATATGAGGTAATAAAGAATATTACAAACATACATACATACCATACATACATACAAGATACGCGCGAAAAACATAACCCTTCCTTTGCAGTCGGGTAATAAATAAAATCAAACATGTAAATGGATTCTCTCCATTCCATATTTAATCTAGAAAACTAAACTTATGACAACCATCATAAGCACCATCGTTATATGGTGGTCATCCCACCCATACGCACAAAACGTTTCGGAAATACCTACCTTCATTGTGCATACGGCTAAGGAGTGGAATTCCCTGCCGGAGTCTCTGTTTCCCGATGGCTATAACCTGGGGGTCTTTAAGTCAAGAGTGAATAGGTTACTTTAGGTAAGCGTGCTCCATCTTCGACCACATCATCACTTACCATCAGGTGAGTTAGTGGTTAAACGGAACCTATTTTCAATGAAAAAAAACCATTAAGTTTATAGCACTATTCCAGTGTTTTGATTACGTATTACTTTATCTACAAACAACAATAAATTTATGCACTTTTTCACTGGCCGCGGCTAGTCTTTTAGCAAGTTATTTATTTTTAATAAAGTTTTTTGCTCTATAAGGTAATAGCGGAAGCGTTTATGACAATTACCTGAGATAGCATGTTCATTGACAAGTATCCAGGCATCGCGGCCATTATTTAGCTCACTTTGTAGCTAATTAAGAATTGACACAAGAGATTTTACGAAGTTTATTATATTGAGAGAAACGCGCGGTTACTGCAACCGTTAAATGATATTTTTTTAGGTATTTATTTATTTATTTATAAGGCCCACCAACAACTTATTTACAATTATAATAATATAAATTGTGACATTAAGGGTCCTGTGTAAATAAGTTACTTACAGGCATGCACAACTTACACAAAACGAGTTTTACAATATAATTGTTAATATTAATTAAAAGTATTATAAAATAAATGTAAAGAAAAAATGACATTAACAAATAAAGAATTATTTATAGAATTATTTATATACATAAATACCTACGTATTATTATTTAAATAATGTTCAGTTTGAGTAGTAGTGGCACAGTGGTTACTGGTAAAGTTCGAACTTCGATAGGCACATTACTTTGTGTAATTTCTTCATCGCTACTGACCTCAAAACTGTGAAGGAAATTATAGTGATCGTGAGGAAAGTGGGATGTCCTAGAACCTAAAACTAAAGACATGTGACGTACCTATATCAACACGCACTGGCACTGCGTGGTGTATTTTATGTTATGTAGTTCAATATGAAAATATATTAGTTGTGAGAAATTTGGCAAAAGCACACTTATGCCAATCCTTACTAATATTATAAATGCGAAAGTAACCAGAGTTATACAGATCTGTCTTTGTGTTACGCAATCACGCCTAAACTACTGGACCGATTTAAATGAAATTTGGTACGGATATAGTCTAGAGCCTGAGACAGGACATAGGCTGCTTTTAATGCGAAAAAATGACTGTAAGGGGTTTAAATAGGGGATGAAAATTTGTATGGAAATTACGTAATTTTTAAAGCTAGAAGCTTGAAACTTATTTTTTAGGCTTTTGATTAGAAAAATGTACTTAAATAAGCTATTAGCAGTAAAATATTGTAAATAGCTTATTTATGTATGAGTTTTTCTTTCAAAATAATTAGTCTAAATAATTAAAAATGCTGCCGAAAATCACTATTCCGCGCGGACAAAGTCGCGGGCACAGCTAGTATAGTAAAACTAAACGCATTTACTGTAATTATTTTGTGAATATTATATTTGTATTGTGTAGTCAGGTAATAAAGTTGTTGATTCACTGGGCTAATGTAATTTCATGTGTACATAGTAAATAAATATTAAATTAAATTTAGTAATAATATCTTTTGTGAGAATAAAGATCTTTAAATTTAATATAATACGGTGGTATTACCTACCTAAATATTATTGCGTATGCACTTGAGTCTATCGAGAAACGAGCCAAAAGACTCATTGGCAACGATGCACTGGTCGAGTCAAAGCAGAGCCTTGAACATCGACGACGAGTTGCTAGTCTATCGGTTTTCTACCAATCCATTAAAAAAAAATTGGCCAAGTGCGAGTCAGACTCGCCCATGAAGGGTTCCGAAGTAACTATAATAATATAATATAATATGTATATTTATTTGAAAATCCTTACAAATTTCGTAAAACTAGCTTATTTACATTTTGTACAACTACGCCAAATAACTTTGTTTTTCATAGTGTTTGTATCAATTACAAAATTATATTATTGTGGTTTTATAAAATATGCTGTATCTCAAAAACTGTTGACTTGATCTCGTTCAAACCAATTTCGGTTGAAAGTTTACATTATGATCTACAGATATATATTTTTTTCTAGATTTTTCGCTGCATTATTATAGAAGTTAGAGGGGGGACACACATTTTACCACTTTGGAAGCGTATATCTTTTAAACGATTAACCTTATGAAAAAGTGGCTATAGAAACCTCAATGTAATTTTTAAAGTCCTGTCTATAGATACCACACACGCATAGTATTCATGAAAAATATTAGTTTCAGTTTCAGTTCCATGTATGGGGAGCTCCCCGTTTATTTTAAATATTTTTTAATTTTTTTCGTAAAATCAGAAAGCGGTTCACAGAATACCTACCAAGTTTCACATGTATAGTCCTAATAGTTTCGGAATAAAATAGCTGTGACATACGGACGGACGGACAAACAGACAGACAGACATGTCGAAACTATAAGGGTTCCGTTTTTTGCCATTCGGCTACAGACCCCTAAAAATACAAACATTTTCAAGAAACCCAAATCTAAATCAAACAATCCACTTTGAAGATAAATAAAAACATTGGATTGCACAAACAAATAACCTCTCACCCTAAACGCTTTGTTCCTTGGTGGGTAATAAATACGAAAATAAGATAATAAAAAATGAAGATAAAGTTTTACCTACGCGCGTTACTTTAAATTCACATTTTGTTTTGTTAATAAACCGTCATGCTCTTCACACTGGCATTACAGAACCTGACTCCAATTCTCCTACCATAAAGTACCCATCCAGCTCGCCTCCGATGCACTGCCTACATTCCACCCACAGTTGACAGCTACACGGCTAGTGTGTACAGGCCACGCACCAGCGTGTACAGTGGTCGGTGATTAGTCATACACACGCAGCATTGTGTCAGCCGCTCGTGTACTATTGTCACCGGCAAGGCGGCTGCGTCCGCGCAGCGATGTGCGTGGCTGTGGTACGCACTGGGAGTAATACACGCTGAGGTTGTGGCGTTAACACACACCATGACACTGCCAAACCTTGGTTACAACCTTAGCTAACATTTTGGCATACTAGCTTTCAATTCAATTCAAAACATTTATTTCAGACTTACGTTCATAAAATGTTAGTAGTAAGGAAGTTAAAACTGTGTTAGTAAATTATACACATACACGTAATAAAAGAAATAAAAATGTAAAAAAATGGGAGTCAGCATACCTAACATGAACTTTCATCTATTGCCTCTATATCGGACTATGGGTGTTTTCAGCAATGACTTTTTCAGAATTTTCAATGACATATTCAAAATTTTCAGAATGCTTTACAGCAAGTATGCCAAAATGTTATTTCACTGTCCGTTAAGAACCAGCCCCGGATCAGCTCAAAGAGCGACCCGTTGACGGAGCCCGATAGGACCATTACCTACCAGGGTTGCAGAAATACTCTTTCTAGATACTGCGTCCCAGATCACAAGGACATTAGAAGGAACAGGGTGGGTTTTAGTCAATAGAAGGCTGACACTCCCTTCCGCTGCACCCAGAGCGACAGGGGCCATTTGATGATTTTCTCACCAAAAAAAGAGAAATGTGCCAAAGTATATGACTGAAACGAACTGCTAATTTATGTACCTTCACCAGAAAACACCTTCATCACATACCTGTAGAATTAGAATCACAAAAACTATAGCAAGTGTCTTTGCATCTGAATATTTATAATATGCTAAACAAAATTTAATGTTTTATTTACCCCGTATTAACTACCATCATCACCATTGTCATCCAAGTATTCACTATTCTAATTATTCGCTTCCTCCCTTTGCTTGATATGTGCTTGTGACGCCGCGTTTTTTCTTGCGCATGCGCCGAAACGCTCGAGACATGTTATTTTTGTCACATTGTCATTACACCAGTGTTCCGGCCAAATTGCAACGCCGCGATGCCACCATGCATATTCATCGCTGTTATTGTCTCATGCCATATTGTGCCCACCTTAGACATGTGCCAACTTAACCAGACCCCTTCGACGACACACACTACCGCCCTTGACACCTGGACTTTCATTAACAGTGGGGAGGGAAGGAGGTCTTGCTGGTGTGGTGTTCCGACACAAAGCGTTCATAAAATGTCAAGAGACCAGCTCTGAAAGAGTGAGGCAGATGGGAGGCAGGACTTGTTCAGTTAATCGTGGTTCTTTTGAAAGTAAATGACTTGAGGGTCAGTAGCACTGCAGTTACTTACGGTTAAACGCAGAATGTATTATTATTGACAATGCCGAAATATCTCCGAACCCTAAAATACAGGACTGCGTACCTAGTTTACGGGCCGGAAGCCTGACGCCAATATGAGAATTGTTGTAATAACCATTATTTTCTTTTGTACCATGTCATGTGTCTTCCTCATGTACAAAAAATAAATTTATTTGTTTCCGGAATCGTATTATGAAATTTTAAGCAATACATTAGCTTTTTTCTTTCCTAGAAATTATTTTATTTTAGGTGATTAAAATGAAGAACTCGTTCAGAGTAAATAAACTGATAAGCATTGTGAAAAAACTTTTTGTTTTGTAATGGTTTCTAACTAAATTATTATGTTTTTGATTACTTCGATCACGGCTGATGGTTAGCGATAGATGAGGTCTACGATGCAACAAGCGAGTCCAGAAGAAGCCTGTTCACTATTGCTTTAAAGGCTGATGGATTATGATGTGGGAGGGAACACAGAAGCCGGCAGAGAGTTCCATTCCTTAACCATTGAGTTCCAAATCTTCAAGGATTTTAAACAAATAACCTTGATATTTTTGTGTAGATCTACAAGAGCGTCGGCTGTAAATCACTGGCAGTGTCTGTAATCTGGTAGGATGGCCACATTAGCATGTATTCTACATTAACGAGCGGTTATTGATAGCGATGAGCAGCTCTCTCTAGCTTTCGCAAAAAATCTATTTAACATCAGTGTCCGGCTTGACCCGTGACCTCGTAGTTTTGGAACACTGATTACAGCGTGCGATGCGACCAGTCGGACCACAATATGGTTTATGTGACGTTAAAGTAAATTAGTGAATGAATTAGAACCCTGTCTGGTGCAGTGTTTCGGGTAATTTATATCATCATAATATTGTGAGGAAACCGGCTTGTCTTAAAATCAACCCGCACTATTAAGTACATATTCCTTCTCATAGAGTGGCAGCCTTTTTTTTCCTCGGGTGAGATAATCGTACGTCCCAATACATGGCCTAAAGGCTTAATTGTAATGTAAATTAATTCATTGTCACACCATTAAAATTAATGCATATCGTTGAGATAAAAACACAACATAAGTTAAAATATGTATATTGATTAAAAAAAAAACATTTACTTAAAAAATCAACCAGTCGTATGCTCTAAACAACTTTATCACAAAACTCCGCATACGTTTTTTTTTGTTTAATAAATTGAATTAAATACATATATTCTATTTCTGACTAACAGTATAATATCTAATGACGTGTCACGACTCACCTGTACCACTATTTATACCGGAGACGTTCCGACAACTTGACTTAATGATATTGTTCCTACCATGACACATTATCAAGCTATTATAATCTTTAAAACACATTAAAAGAGACTTATAGGTATAATAATTGCTTGGCTTCGGATAGAAAGTTTAATAAAGAGATCAAAGTTACAAATGATTGGGTTCGATGAATGATTGTTTGTGATAGGTTGTGTGTGTACCGTCAAAGTGAGACAGAGAAAAATTATTGCGATCTCATATTAACAATTTGAGTTTCTCATAAACATTTATCAGGAACGCGTTTATCAGGGACTACACTTACACCCGGATACTGAAAGGCTGATCAAAGCAAAAATGAACTAATCTCTTGTCAAGAGCCATTTGCGTTGCTAAACCGGGTGTAAATCTCAATGCTTTTTGCAATGTAACTTACCTATACTAGTCTTGTTTGAGTGTTACAAACTTCATAAATACACATTGATACATATCAAATAGCTATAATTGGTTAGCCTTTTTTTCAATTGGGGTCGGTTTTCAGTCTAACCAAATACTTCTTTTTATTACGGATGAGCCCGGTCTTGACCTCTATATCGCTTGATGGTAAGCGATAGAGATGACGAGCAAGCCCAGAAGATGCCTATTTACTCTTGCTTTAAAGGCTGAAAGGTCATAAGTGGCAGGGAACACAAGCCGGCAAAGAATTCCACAACTTGGCTGTGCGCACAACAAATGTGGAGGAGAAGCGCTTGGTACGACAAGACGGTATATCAACCAAGTGTGGGTGGTACCCAGTCGTGCGTCTGATAGACCGGTAGGGAAATGGAGATGGAGGAATCAGGTCATGGAGCTCCTGCGCACACTCCACGAAGTACAATCTGTAGAAAACCGACAGGCAGGCAATGGTTCGCCGACGAGCCAGGCTATGAAGCTTGTCCACCAGCACCTCGTCGCCTATAAGCCTTTTAGGTCTGCGCTCGATCGAGTCCAGTGCAGCAAGTTGGTATTTTGCAGAGCATCCCACAAGGGGCTGCAACAACTGAGTACTAGTGTTGTACATGGAGCGAGTGTCTATCTGAGCTCCGTAATCCAGTAGCTGTAACCCCTCGGCGAGACTAATGTCAAATTTTCTGGTTCTGAATACCCATAATGATTGTTAAAGAGTACAAATAGCAACAAGAATAAAAGAAAATTCTTTTGTCGAAAAAGTTACGCGTGTACACTGAAAAGGTCACTAACAAAACTCCCCACGCAAGATATAGAAGGACTATCGGTAGTTACATTGTTGCATGACTCCTGTGCGATGAACCAGAGAAATCATTCCAGGCTAAC
This sequence comes from Tholera decimalis, assembly GCA_943138885.2. Lineage (NCBI taxonomy): Eukaryota > Metazoa > Arthropoda > Insecta > Lepidoptera > Noctuidae > Tholera > Tholera decimalis. The sequence goes on along the minus strand of OW964552.2, from coordinate 741,297 downwards.
TGGATATGCCGACGAAAAAAAAACAGGCTAAGTGCAAGCCGGACTCGCCCATGAAGGATTCCGTACCAGCAGGCAAAGATTAGCGAAAAATAACTTTTATTTTCATGTTTTATGAATGACAAAGTTATAAAAGCGGTTTTTGAAAATGTGCTATACCTATCTCAAAAATTGCTGAATGTATATCGTTCAAAATAATTTTCGTTGAAAGTTTTCATGAAAATCTACAGCATGCATTTTTAAATTTCTTATTTAAAAATTAGAGGGTGGGGGGACACATTTTATTTCTTTGTAAGTATATAACTTTCAAATGATTGACTTAGAAATGGTTTTAAAAAACTTAATTTTTAATTAATATTTTTGCATTCGAATCCTGACGCGGCTTTTACTTACCAAGTTTCATCTGTCGTGTCTGTGTGACAGACGGACGTGACGAATCTATTAAGGTTCCATTTTTTCAGCTACGGAACCCTAAAAATATAGTTGCGTGGCTACACGTACTCACATTCTCCTTATTGTAGCGTTGTTGTTTTAACGCTTGATTTCATATCGATTGTACTTCTTTAGGAAGTTTCCAATCTAGTCTGTACTTCATTTTTACGATCTGGGAATTCTGTAAGAACTCTGCCTGTCTGTCTGCGTGCTGTTTTATTGGATGATCGATACCACAATAAGCAGTTACTCTTCATAATTAATGGGAAATAGTTATCACTTCATTTGTTTTGTGATTTAGTGTTCACACGTCTGTTTCTTTATACTAATACTGAGTTCTCTAGTTTTGTGATATAACCGTCAAAGTAAAGTTACTCCTAAATACCATGCAGCCAAGTCCTGCTTAACATTAAGGAATACAAAGACCCTGGATCCTAGTTATTTTTCGTAGTTAGACAGTGCATTTGAACAAAAAAAATGCTTCACATTAGGACTTTATCCTGTATCGTGGGTGCGTTTTTACAAAAATATTTATAGAATCCAATCAGACAACCACTGCGTTAGCTATGTCATGTTTCATTGACATTTTTAACATTATTATTTCTTGAAAAAGTAAAATGTCGGGAAGAGCATGAAAATGTATATTAGTGTTGATAATAATCAGCTACTTAAAAAGCGCTGAAGTATACCCAAACTAATTGTAGAGTGTTTTCTGTATGTGTGTGTGTGTAATTAACTTAATGAAGAGCTTAGGCGCGGGCGCAGCTAGTGCCGTGGTGTACGAGCTATCATTAACGCTACATTCTAATAGCTTGCGGTCTGGTGGGGCGGTATTGTGGACACGGATTGGTTAGTTTCTTAATAACATAGTGATAATACCTGTTCTTTCCTGTTAATGCCATCCTTATCCTGAATGAAAGAAAGAAATAAATGTTTATTTGGGTCTCAGGATATTTATACACAAAATTACATTAATAAACATTAACAGTTTAAAAAACCTATTTGAGCCCAAAAAGAGTAAATTTTGCTGAATTCAAATCAGGGAGTTCCATATGGACCAAGCTGAAATCGTTCATTCTTTGACAATTTCCCGTCTACACTCTACACTTCTCTGAGTGCTTCGTTTTAGGCGGTCGAAGACAATAGCTTGGCGAATGGTTGTAAAAACTAATCTATCGGTTCCCGATCACGACCGAAGCTAACGTCGAAAACAGCGTTACTGTATTACTCATAGAGCTTAACATCGATATTAATCACTTTAGTTATTGCAATCATTTTTTCAGGCGTTCGAAAACTACGGGTGACGGGTGACGTGTCTGGTCAATACGCAGTAACGTGCATCGCCGGCGCATTGGTCAGCAAACACTTCGTCACGCTCCGCCAAACTGCGTCGTATGTTTTTGTTGGGCCCACTTTCGTTACTACTGCCTAGGACCAGATAATTGTAGGGTACGCCATTGTAGGATTACATGTACCATTAATTTCTTTAGTGTAGTTTTCTATCAGTCCTGCGATTTCCTTGAGAGCTATGAACATGAATTGAAGGGCTGTTGAGGATAGTGCTCATGGCATTATTATTTGGCCGTGGCATGTCGCAATGGAAATTTTCCAGCAGGAAACGCGATTACCACACTCGTACGCTATGGAAATATAATGCTGACATTATGCAAGGCGTCAGTAAATTTCAAAACAATTGAAAGCGACAGCCACCACAACCGAATGTCCTTATCCGACGTTGCCAAATGGGAACAGCTCTACGTGCCACGCTATGGCGGGCTATGGCACGTATGGCCAATCAATCACTTGCCAATGGTGAATGACCTCACTATCCTGGCAACAATGCCAGGGCCGGTGACGTCACGGCGGCCAAAGCGAGCGGATTCAATACCGCGCTAATATGGCGACGCTGGGACAAAGGAGGGACGCATGAATTTTAAAGGAGCGCCTAAATGATCTGCTGGTACAAGTATTTTGTTGAGTGCACGCCTTTGTATAGTGGCTCTGGTAATGTTGCAAGGCTTTAAGCTTCACATAACTGCTTATTTATTTTCTAAATATCTATTAAACAGGATCAGTGGTAACCCAGTGGTTACTAGCCCAACTTGTCAGTCAGACCTATTACTTTGCGTACTTTATATCAACACCACTGTTCAAATCGGTGAAGGAAATTTCTCAAACTGGTGTGTCCTACAACCAAAAATTCGAATACTGGTGACATGTTTCACCAACCTATACTGGGCCTGCGTAGTAGTTCACGGCCCATTCCCTCTAAAAGAGAGGAAGCCTGTGTATCAACTGTGGCAATGTAATAGGCTGAATTAATATATTAAAAACATATATAGTATAACCATTTCATACATTCACTGCTAAACATTAACTGTCGAAATATAATTCTTACAACTTCGCACCATCCAGTAAGCGGTCGCCACTTCATCCCGACAATGTTTGTCCGAATCAACTCCACATTACAAGTCACCTAAAAAACTCAATGTTTTTTCATTAGGAAATACGTGTCTGTAGTTTTTAACCGACTTCTAAAAAAGGAGGAGGTTCTCAATTCGGATGTTTGTATGTTTTTTTTTTTAATGGTTGTTCGGGCATAGCTCCGTCGCTTTCCAACCGAATTGAAAAATTCTTTTTTTGTTGAAAAGGATATACTTTTTCAAAAGGTTCCATGAAAATCTTATCGAAATCGGACAAGCCGTTTCTGAAAAATCAACAAAAGTCTAAAAAAAATATTTACGTTGATGATCTTTTCGTTTACTCTGCGTTGCGTTTTTTGTTCGCGCATAACTCCGTCATTTACGAACCGATTTAGAAAATTCACTGACCCACTAAAAAGCGCGACAAAAAAACTTTTTTGCAAAAAATAAAACCGACTTCCATATCAAAACACTACAAAGCCAAAAATAATTTTAATTTCGGTAGGCGGTGTGAAAAAAAAGAAAATACAAAACAAATAACACCGACTACCGAAATTAAAATTATTTTTGGCTTTGTAGTGTTTTGATATGGAAGTCAGTTTTATTTTTTGCAAAAAAGTTTTTTTTTTGAATCAAACTGGGCTGTAAACTAGCACTTCTTGAAAGCCGTAAATACACCTAAAGATAGCCTCTGAGAGGCCTACCCTTCCCAACTTCCTAGTGTTTAAACTGGGAGGGAGAACTAGTGCAACTAACCCCCTAGCAATATATCTGTTATGTTGTTTCAAGAACTTGAATTTACACAACTGTAACTAACTAATCCTTCTTTAAAATTGCCATATGTTGGCTAGCTAGCACTACGTTATACGAATAAATAAATTGTACAAATTTATACAATTATTTTTTTACTCATTTGAATGTTAACCTATCTGAGGGGCCTGGTGTCCTGAAATACAGACACCGCATTTAGTATAGGCACCGGTCTCGCACAGTAGTTCTAACTTAATTAAATTTGCTTAACACTAATATAAAAAAAAAACCTTAATATAAAACACCAATAAAGACATCCCTTGCAGTCAGGTAAAAATAAATACAGAGGCCATTAAATACTTGTGTAATGTTTTGATGATGACTAAGTGCTGACAATGCCGTGTGCCTAGTACGGTATCACCTGTCACTTCGATTTCATTTTCTCCATTTAACTACCATCCTTTGCCAATCCACACAAAAACCCGCCATACGATGTGCTCACTGACAATTATGTGCACTTTTATCGTTTGTGATTGACGCACTAATGGCGCCAATTATCGACAACGCGATAATTGTTATCGACACTAGCCGTCACTGCGCGATACTTTCTAAGAGTGGACTGACATTGATCGCCAGGAAATCAATAGCCTAGATTTTTCTGGAACTTTCTATATTTGAAGAATTATAAAAATCCGAATGAACACACTTCTTAAAGATTATTATTTTATTCCGCCATTCATGACCCACTGCCAGGCAAAGGCCTCCCCGAAATCCTTCCAAATGTTCTTTTAGAGTGCCACAACAGACCAGCCTTCGCAGAGTAAAAACAATTCGTTAGTAACTTAAAATTGCAATAGTGACCCTGTGGTAACAGGCACGACTCACGAATGATTGAGTTGTAACCCCGGCAGGCACATTGTTTAGTATAATTTACATCATCACCACTCTTTCAAAACGGTTCCTGCGTGGAGTATTGCAGCCACTTGTGGGATGGCTCTGCAAAGTACCAACTTGCTGCACTGGACTCGATCGAGCGCACAGCTAAAAGGCTTATAGGCGACGAGGTGCTGGTGGACAAGCTTCATAGCCTGGCTCGTCGGCGAACCGTTGCTTGCCTGTCGGTTTTCTACAGATTGTACTTCGGAGAGTGTGCGCAGGAGCTCCATGACCTGATTCCTCAATCTCCCTTTCACTACCGGGCTACCAGACGCACGGCTGGGTACCACACACACTTGGTTGATATATCGTCTTGTCGTACCAAGCGCTTCTCCTCCACATTTATTGTGCGCACAGCCAAGCTGTGGAGACACAGAAGCCGGCAGAGAACTGCCGGCTTCTGTGTTCCCTGCCACTTATGACCTTTCAGCCTTTAAAGCTCGAGTAAATATGCATCTTCTGGGCTTAGACCTCATCTATCGCTTACCATCAGGCGAGGTCGAGGTCAAGAGTGTGTTAATAAGTTATATAAAAAAAAAATTGTGAAGGATATTATCGAGGAATCCGACTTGTAACAGGATCGAAAATTCGAAGGCCAACTCGTACTGTGCCCACGCCATGGATTAGCACCTAGAAAGGGGGCCTGTGTCCGTGTAGTGTGAACAGGCTGATGACGTCATGTTTACTTAACATTGCCGAGTCAGCTATTCAGGTATCGTAAGCACATCCAGCTGTCATTTAATGGCTTCATTAGTGAGAACAGTTCGAGCATTACAAAAGTTCAGAACTTAATCGTTCTCAAGCAGCGCGTGTTATCGAGGTGATGAGCTTACAACCACTAAAACTACCAACGAGCTGTTATCTGTAATGTTGACAATATTCTGCTCTTACAGTACTCTTTTAGTACCATTAGCGCAATAATTTCTCTACTACGTTATCCCATTTTATTTCATTACTTCGTTTAACGGCCTTTTTTATCTCGTTCGCTTTTGTTGCTAACTGTACCCAAGGCCTCGTAATGAGCCGCCAAGATAACGATTTTACACTGGACGAAGACATTTAGAAACTTTAAATGAACAATTTAATTTAAATACAAATATAGAGAAATAGAAATATATCTGGCGGTATATTCGGGAGTGGTAGATGCGCAGAGATTAGCGCGCCGCGACCCACATGCGCACGCGCAGAACATGTGTGTTATACGATACAGTAATACAAGAACCATTGTGGAATTTTCACAAAATTAAATACAGAAACTATTACAAGTTTGAGGCCTACGACTTTCTAATTGTTCTTTCAGCCATCAACCTCAAGTAACGAACCTTAAAAACGGCAAGTTAATTATAACTATGACGGTGGTCACAGGTGGGTTAGTGCGCTCGAGTGTTTTAACGAAACATCGGAGTTGCACTACTTGCGCACTTGCTGCCTGGTAACAAACATTCACAACTTTTTATACGCCTCTTGCGTCTACAGCGGCCATTTTAATTACTTAAAAGCGTTCTCTTTTTCGGTTTGTAACGGCGAACCATAGTTTTACAGTTTTAATTGTAGTTTAATGGTAACTTACAGATAGCAAACCAGAAAAAAGTAGCGAAACAGTGATGAGACGACGCAAGAAAAATAAAATGAAAAAAATAATTCTCTATGGAGTGGAAAGCGGATCATAGTGCTGAGTGCGAGAGTCTAGTTCCACGCCGGTAGCTACCGCTGTGTGATTACACACACTTGCCGCCAATCTGATGCCACATCTAGTTTTTTTTACAACAAACTTTATTTAATACTTATTACATTACCATCGGGCTGTACAATGTTTCTTTATATAGTGTCACTGGCATAAAACACTCCATTGTTTCAAGTAACATATGTACAAGCAAACAAACGATTTGATTAGTTTTAATTCATGCAAAAACATAACCGAGCTGCACTCAACACGTTTACGTAATGTTTAATACGATAATTACAACTTGCCGTACATAATGAATATAAATGAGAACTGCTGCTTTTAATTTGTGCACTCAAAGTGCATTGCTGCATTCGCACCAGTATGATTCATGAGTTACAGTAGCCAAGCACCAATGGACAGTGTCCATAAGCAATGGATTGAGATAATTCTGTATGTTTATTCAGCGCGCTCATTGTGTATGCGTTCGATTCCTTTAATTGCGTTATGTAATTGCTGGTAAGTATTTATTTATCTGCGGAGATCATTTTCAGTTGAGTGCTGATATTGATGACGGGGACAATGTTTTTATTTACTCTCTTATTGATGTAAGGCTGGCGTTTGACCACCACTTTTGGTAATAAGTAGAAGTAACCTATTCACTCTTTGATTAAAGACTTCCAGATTATAGCTAGCAGGAAACACAGACGCAGAGGATTCCACTCTTAAGCTGTACGCACAATAAAAGTATACGTAAAACGTTTTGTGCGCATGCCGTTCGTCTTGTAGTCCGATGATGGCACGGGCTTTATGGACTCCTGATTACTGAATGTAGGTAATATCAACCCTTTTAATAGTTTCTGTTCCCAAAGATGTAAAAAATAAATCGAGCCAATAAAGTAATAATTGGCCACGAGTTCAATTACAATTTAGGAACTCGGTCCATTGTCGTGGTATAACGGAGATCGTGATCAACAATCAATGATATTTGGTCGATAAATAAGTGGAGGACATTTATAAACCTTTGCTGGGCGATATTATATCGCGTTCGATAGGCTTAGCGATATAAATCAGATACTGTTAGCTGGTGCGTTCATTTGTTGGAAGTTTCGACACACGGGTGAAATATATTTGAGGTAGGCAGAGAGCCTCTATGGCTGTATAAATGTAATTAAAGTTTAACTAAAACGTCATATGACAGATGAGGTCCGCGTTCAATTTTCTATTTTATTTTTTATTTAGTCGTTAATGTCCCACGGCTACGTAAAGGGCTCCCCCAAATCTTTCCAAGTTCTCTTTTCGAGCGCCATTCCGGACTTGCCAACGCCAACTTTTCTTATATAGATTTTATTTTTTCTTATAACATTATATTTTGACTTTCGTTATATACTACTGCATGGCCTACGTAGAGTAATATTGTCAAGTAAGGTGCGCTTGAGCAACGATCGCCGTTTATCATTCACGAGCACGTTGACGGAGAACTATATAGAAATAGTTTTCATTCGAATATATTATTAAATTTTATTATTTGTTTATAATAAACATTTTTTTTTAATTGATAATAAGCTCGCGTTTGACGTCCATCTCACCTGATGGTAAGTGATGATGTGGTCGAAGATGGAGTACGCTTACCTAGAAGTAACCTATTCACTCTTGACTTAAAGACTGCCAGGTTATAGGGATCATGAAACACAGACTTCGGCAGGGAATTCCACTCCTTAGCAGTACGCACAATGAAAGTATTCTCAAAACAATTTGTGCGTATGGGTGGGATGTCCACCATGTAGCGATGGCGCATCGCCGTGTGTTGTAGTCTGATGATGGAACGGGCTTGGCGGAATTAGATTGTGTAATTCCATCGCACACTCCCCGAAATGTAACCGATAGAAAACCGATAGACTTGCAACTCGTCGTCGATGTTCAAGGCTCTGGAGCTTTGACTCGACCAGTGAATCTTTTCCAATGAGTCTCTTGGTCGGTTTCTCGATAGACTCAAGTGCGTTTTGACTTTACATTTGTAAATTCCAAAAATATATGCTCGTTTGTAAAATTTATTTTAAGTTGCCTTCTATATATTCATCCTACTCTTTTGTAACTAGTAGATTTTGTTATTGAATAAACACAAAAAAGAAACACTTTTCATACTAGAAAATCATCGAATGACTTCTCCCGCTGTGTGTGGAGCGGAAAGAGGTGTCAGACTTCTACTGACTAAAAACCCACCCTGTTCCTTCAGCTGTCCTTAAGTTCCGGGGCCGCGGTATCTCGTTAGAACATTCCCGCGACCCCGTTCTATTCACTACTTAAGTTTTAAAAATAATTTTTTGGTACTTTGCCATGAAAGTTAGTGTATCATGAGAGCTAGTCATGTAAATGAAATAAACAACACCAACTAACATAACAATTCCATAAATCAAGAGCATCCTACTGTATGATAAATAGAGCACAACGCAAATAATATCAAGCCCATAAATAAATTATTGCATCGCTGACAGTATTCAATTAAATATAATTTCTCCATCTAATAGCTTCCAGTGGACGAGCGCGGCGCTCAACGGCGCGGGCGCAGTCAGCTCGAGGCGCAGGCCGCGCGATATTTCACGTCTTGAAGTCTCAATGCTAACCGGCGCAGGCAGCGATACCCCGCTACCGCACTAACGACAAACCTCCGTGTTTACCTATTAACTGGTTAATATTATATTCAAGTAAATATTATTTAACCTATTAATAACGAGGCAAGGTTCGATGTTATGTTTGTTTTCGCCTCAAAACCTTATTGATTAAGGCTCGCGTTTATTACGTGATCGGTAGTTAAATTAAATTCTCATTAGTAATTTGTGAGCATAAAGATTATATTTACACGCTTTACTTCTGTCACATAATAATAACTAACAAAATATATTATATAACTTGCCTGTCAGTTTTCCATAGATTGTACTTCGGAGAGTGTTTGAAGGAACTCCACGACTTGATCCCTCCATCTCCCTTTGAATATCGGTCTACGAGACGCACTGCAGGGTACCATCCACACTTGGTTGATATACGTCTTGTCGTGTGGAACTCCCTGCCAGCTTCTGTGTTCCCTGCCACATATGACCCGTCAGCCTTTAAAGCAGGAGTGAATAAGCATCTTATAGGCTCATTCGTTCCATCGTTGACCTCATCCATCGCTTACCATCAGGCGTGATCGAGGTCAAGAGCAGTCTAGTGACTTAGGGTTATTAGGGATTAGTATCCCTAATGAAAAACAAACGTGCATTTTGTGAGATTGTCTAGTGCTGTACGGTTGCGTCGTCGGATCTCGGTTCATTAGACATCAACGCGGTGCACATAATAAGGCACGTGCCCAAAACTAGCGTGCATTTAATAATCACATCCGCACATGCAAATAATCACCATTATTTTATGATTAATGTTACTTAATCTAATCAGACTCAATTTAGGTTTCATTTAAATCGATTTTCCAGTCAATTGAAACAGTAGGTAGTACAATAATTACAGTTATGCTAATTTTATTTACAATTTAATTTAATCTTCAGTTTTGTAGGGCATGTCCACAATGACCGTAAAATGTACTTAAGCGAACATATCTAATATTGAATACAATTTTATGAGCGGCTACTATATAATTCAATTGCATTCTACAAAGTTAAATTTAATCTTTCCTAACTTTTAGTGTCGCTCAATAACAATAAAGTTAGTAATGATAATTTTGTATGCAAGTTTGTGTGTTTGTCGTTTTATTGGATTAATAAAATGTTTGAATCATTGAACATGCGTGGTCAATAGTGGTGCACTTTGAACCGAAGGGATCAAATACTCCAGAGAACGTGTTAAGTGACGTTTTGAAGTGTGTAACGTTAGCGTAATATTATACCATGATGTACATTTATTTACCAACCGCTGAGAGGCCACTGATCACGTAGCTATTTAAAATCAAATATATATAAAAGACATTTTCAAACCATAACCACGTTGGCAGGTACACAAAATACGAAGACTAGCTTTTGCCTGCGATTTAGTCCGCGAGTTTTTTCCCGCGTACCTAAATCCCGATTCCATGGGAATTCCGGGATTATTCCGGGTTATTCCAGGATGTCAACTATCTACTTACCGACTGCTTACTTACTTACTGAGATACGTTCTGTAGTTTTTGCGTGAAAGAGCAACAGGCATACACACATCCTCACAAACTTGCGCATTTATATTTTATAATATTAGTTGGATTTTTATAATTTATTTTGGAAACAGAACACAGTAAGTACTATACTTTAGTGTCATAAGTTTGTCCACAATCGATCCTAAAAAATAAAGCCAAAAAATTCAGAATTAAATTGGTATCCACATTGAATCGAGTACCAGCAACATTCTCAGGCTATATAAGCCGAGGTGCGCTAACGCAGCGTCAAGGCGATCCGCAGCTACATAAACAAGCGAACGAGACCTGTTTCTAGGATTGAGCACTAAATAACCAGACACCGGTGATTAGCTGGAATTACTAAGTATTCAATACTTAACTAAAAGATTTAGGTTGTGATCAATAGCTAAAAGTCACTTAGGTTCTTCGAAGGGTAAGTTATAAGATCTAGATTAAACTTATTTCTATTTTTTTATATACATTGGTTTAGTGTCCATCCATTATTAGTGAAATCGAATGTTTTCAATTTAGGAATGCTTATTTTAAATGCATTGTATAGGTCCTCTTAGATTCGTTACTGATAAGTAATTAAATTGTTATATGTTAATTTTATTTGAAAATACATGAGACATGCTAATTACTATATATTTACAAAGCTCTCAAACAAATACAGAAAGAATTTATAGGGCATTGAAAATTTCGTCAACATCGCTATCAATGGGAAAAGTGCCCAGAACACTGGCGGCATTGCCACATTAAATGGCAATGCTGATTCTCTGTCCGAAGAACAGGTTAGCCCTCTGGTCACTATGTTAATTACTCTATGAGTACTGTCCTCTCATACCTATAAAACTATTATGCAAACATTGTGATATGTTTTGAAAAGAGTAACTCCTCCTTATACTTGTAGAGGCCCCTGTAGGCCTGTCTGAAATAAAATATTTTTTGAGTTCGATAAAAAAGTAAAACACATGAAATAATAAATTCGCTCCTTTTAAGACTAGGTCGCCAGTCTAGTCGGCGAGTCCGACAGTCTGCGCTTACCGATCAGATTCTTATGCATCTTACCACACGGTCTAAACACTAATAATATCTTCACATTAGTAATAGTTTCTCGATAATTATCTGAGCAGCTAGTTCACTTTAAACCCAAATAAATAATAGAAATATTTTTATAACAACAATATGTACCTTATACATAACACAATGCAAGACAATTTTAACATGTTACTTGGTTAATACCTCTGTCACTCAAGCTAATAGTAATCTTATAAGTGCCAGGGCTCTCTTTTTCCTGCTGGGTTGCGGAAATGTTCTAACGAGATACCGCAGCCCCGGATGTGATCCTGACGGGGCTACTGAAGGAACAGGGTGCAGGTTTGACGCAGCATAAATGATGTAGTCAGACACTCCTTTCCGCTCCACCCACAGCATTAGAAGTCATTAGATGATTTACCCACCGTGAAACAGGCTCTCTCTTTTAAACAATTTCTAGATATCAAACGCGGAGACCATAAGTTGATATATTATAGACAAAGTTTTCCACTTCCCCGTAGCTCTCACTACCTACTTTAAGGACAAGCCACACGAGGTTTCCCTTTCATTTCCGACCAGATAGTTATCTTAACACAAATACTGGTAGTCGCCGGCACTAACCCTCCTCGACCAAACAGGTACTTAAACACTCCGACTTACATTTACCAATTATAAGATTATGAACTAAACGCCTATAGTCATTTTGTAAAAGACTCTACAGATAAATGTGGTCTGGTGACGTTTTTGTCACGATCTCCTTGCAGTAAATTGTACTTCATACCTAAAGTATTGTGACATGGAATCTGAAACGCAAAGTTATAGTTTAAATATACCACTTAACATCCTCTACAAAAATGAAGCGACAATAACCTAATAACGTAAGGAGTCGGACTTGTGATCGAGTGGTCGTGGATTCGAACCTCAACCATTATACTATAATACGTGAAAAAAATGGCCACTGCGTTCTATTTTTTTTCGGGGACAAGATCATCAAATTTCTCTTCCTGCTTTGGATGGACCGGGGAGTGTCAGAGTGTCAGACTTCTACTGACTAAAAACCTAGCCTAAGAATTCCTTAAGTTGCCCTTGCATTTCGAAGCCCCTGTATCTTGTTAATACATTCCCGCAAACACAGTGAGACCCACGTCAGGCAATTTCTGTTCAAATCGGAAATAATCGTTTATTTTGCTTCTGCAAATCGCAGCTTCTGCAGCTGCATCGTCACTCGTGTGGCAGGTCCCTAACAGTCCTCTGACACACGTGTGCTGTCAATAATAATAAGTTGATTCATTTGGCGACGGTGCTCGTGAGTCGCTGCGTGACGTCAGCGCTGTGTAGTTCGTCTGATAGGTATCTAAGTGCAAATGTTAGGCGTGCCCTTAGGTATTATAAGACAAGCTGGTTTTTTGTATTACTTCTACAAACTGCACAAAGGTTACCTTTTTTTTTTTATAATTCCTCACACGTGCGTGGGGGGCCGCGGGAAACCTAATTCTTCCGCAACCCCGCACTAGTGCTAGTCGGGTCTGTCCCGGCCTCGCCTCCTGCACGGGGTAGTGAGGTGTTGAACTACCCCGTGCATCGCCTCAGAGGCGCGCGCCGACACCCGCGCGCGCCTGCGACTCGGGTCCATCAAATTACCTCTCTCAAGCTCTGGCTTTGCTGTACTATAATATTGTTATTTATCGGATCCGTGAATTTGAATTTTTAATTCTATATAATTAACCTATCTTACTTACTACTTAATATTATAAATGTGAAAGTTTGTGAGTATGGATGGATGTTTGTTAATCTTCCATGCAAAAACTTCTGAACGGACTTAGGTTAAACTTTACAGTATTTTAGCTTATACATCAGAATATCACATAAGCTACCTTTTGTACCGGGAAAATATTTATTTTTAATTATTTATTTATTTAATTAAGGTTCACCAACAGTTGTTAGAAATATAACACAGATAGGAAAATATATGTATTAGTGTCTTAAATCTAACTGCACAACCAATTACAGGCAAACACCACAAATAAAATGCTCTTGGTAATATAATTAAAAAAAATTGTAAGTACTTAAATCTATACTAATATTATAAACAGACAAATTTGGTTGCAATTTTGTATATAGGGAGTATTCTTTAGAAGTAGTTATCCCATTCTAAAAATGTTTTTACTGGTTGAAAGGTTACACAGTTTGCGAGCGCTACAGGCTATAAAATAATTTTAAAATCAGAAAAGATAGGGCAAAGTCCTACATCTAAATAAAATATCTTAATTAACTCCTAATTAATTTGACAAATTTGGATATTGAATCTGAGTGAACATCGGCCAGGTTGCTGCGTTCATTTATGAGTTTGCACATGCGGGGTACAGGTGAATTAGCACCAAACACTGTACGGCGAAGAGGTGGAGCTAAGGGTGTTATAGGTTTGCGAGGTGGTCTACGGGGTACTCTAAAGTTGAATTTATATAACAATTGTGGGCAGTCAATGTTATTATTGAGCAGCTTATAAGCGAATCTCAAATCCAAGAGCTCCCTTCGGGATTCCAGGGTATTCATTTTGTAGTAGGCCAGTTTATCAGGGTAGGAGAGATATTTAAATTGCCTTCCCTTTGAGTACCCCAAGTATCGGATAAACTTTTTTTGGAATCGTTCTATTCTCAGCGAGTGAGTTGCGTAGTGAGGTCTCCATACCACGCTACAGTATTCCAGGATGCTTCTTACAAGACCATTGAAGAGAACTAGTTTAGTATTTGGGTGTTGAAATACCTTTCCATTGCGAATGACAAATCCAAGCATACGTTGGGACCGACTAATTATGTTCTCAATATGTGGTATGAATGTGAGTTTAGAGTCCAAGATAACTCCCAGATCCCGTACTACATCCACCTCGCATGAGTTCACTCCGTTTATTTGATACGCCGAATTCACTGTATTGACTTTCCTGGTGAATTTTATGTGGCTACATTTCGAACTATTCAGCGAGATTTTATTGTTTTCACACCATACAGATAACCGATCAATATCTTCTTGCATTAGGTTTACGTCCTTTAGAGACCTATTGGCTCTTGAGATTTTTAAATCGTCTGCAAAAAGAAATATGCTAGTATTAAGGAAACATGATGTCACGTCGTTTATATAAATGATGAATATTATTGGGCCCAGATGAGAACCTTGTGGGACACTTGAGGCAATTGCATACCTGCCTGACCGGAACCCATTGACAGCCACATAAAACTCTCGACCAGCTAGATATGAACCAAACCACTTCAGAAAAGAAATTGCGGACAAATGCTTGTAATATTGTAAATGCCAAAGTATATCTGTCTTTTACGCTTTCACGCCAACCACTGAACCGATTTTAACAAAGTTTGGTAAAAAGTTAAATTAGACTATGGAGCAGGTTTTTAATTTTGGTGACAAACTTTTGTCGTGAGCACAGCCACGAGCCTATTATAAAAAAAAAATAGTTACAAGCAACTAGTACTTTTTGCGGCTGCGCTCTAGTAAAAAAAAAAATTTTTTTTTGGGTTTAGTAATAATTCTTTCGTTATAAGATACCAGTAAAAAGCCTTTTTTTACGGCTGCCCACTGTCATATGAATCACAAGATTCCGCTCGCGACTTCGTTTGCGTGGTAGGGTACGTATTCCCGCATAAATCCCGATCTCGTAGGAATTCCGGAATGAAAAGTATGTGTTATTCTAGGATGTCAACTATCTACTCACCCAATTTCATTCAGATCCGTTCAGTAGTTTTGCGTGAAAGAGTAACAGGCATACATATGTCTATAAATCTATTTTCACAAACTTTCTCAGTTATTATATTAGTAAAATGTGCATACTATTGATTCTTTTGCATAGCTCCATTGGAAACTTATCAACTTATCTTAATCAGTTGCCTATATCTCGTAGTGTTTAGTTCCTTGATGCCGTATAATAACATCGTATTAACCCATTAAAGTTTTATAGGCAATGCCTCAGCGGTCGTAAATAAGAGGTGATGCAATTCCTGATAATAGCTACCTACCCAAAAATATCTGACGCTGAGAGGCTTTGTTCAACGTCCTTGAACATAATACTAACTGGATATGATCAATCTAATATATAAATAAAATTATCCGTCTGTAATCACAGACGGACAATTTTGATATGGTCCTGACTGCTATGCGCAAGGTCGTGGGTTCGATTCCCACCTAGGACAAATGTTTGTGTGATGAGCACGGTCATTTGTTCTTTGTCTGGGTGTAATTTATCTATAATATGTATGTATTTAGAAATATATATGTATGTTTATCAGTTGTCTAGTATCCATATCACAAGCTCTGCTTAGTTTGGGACTAGATGGCGTTGTGTGAAAAAGTTGTGGAATATTATATTATATTATATTTGAATTTAGATATTTGGTAATCACTAAATATCTGTGTTTTTCAAATGCTTACTTGTTTTTAAACAGACCTAGAAATGTTGGTAAAATTCACATTACTAGCAATCTTTGTAAACCCCTCCAACTAAGTTAAATATGCTTGTGTCTAGATAGGGTTTTATGGCAATAGTGTAATAGGTCCAAGTGCTCCCGCGACCCCCACCCCCACTCCCCCACCTCTCGGTCACAACTCGGACATCTCAGCCATCAGGCCATTGACGCTTTTCATTTATTTGATACTAAAAGAAAAACAAACTTTCTTCAGTCTTTGTCTGGCCTAATCTATGGAATAGCTCTACCCATTTGAATGTGATTCTCAGTGGAAGACAGAGGCGGTTAAAGGCTATTTTTATTTTTTTATCCCAGAATTTCAACAGTATAGGGATTTACGCGAAATAACCTTCCACACGAGTGAAACCGCGGGCAAAAGCTAGTAAACTATAAGCACATATAGTTGCGTAGAAGTATTAGTAGGATCAGCTCCAATTCACCACCCATGGTTGACTGGTAGAGAATGCCTATAGCATTAAGTCCGCCTTTGTACTTTTTGTGTTGCATAAAGTTTTAATAAATAAAAGCTAGTCATCACACAACATGACACAAGTCAGCAACCTGACGCAAGAACCGAATCCCGTGCCGCTCACGACCAGTTCCGCTGCTCCACTTTCTGTGCACCAGGTGTACTGATATCAAGTGCCAAATATACCCTGCAGTGATCATGTCGTAACCATTTCTTTGTTATACACTGATGGCTGATTGTACGCACTGCGATAACGTGATTGAGGCCCAGATTTGGTGACAGTTGGCTATTTAGATGTAGTCTGTTGAAGTTTGCATTGTGAAAATAAACTAGATTAGTAGCCTTAACTGTTGATCAAAACGTAACAAGCTGTTGTGTAATACTGTGATTTTTGCAGTGAATAGTTTAAATTTAGGCTGTGTTGTCTTTCATTTTATGTAACAAAGAAGCTACGAATCTGAAATCGGTACAAATCACACAATGCTACTTTACTAAGTATATCGTATAATTTCGTGTTTGGTATGCGTTTCCGCAAAGTAACACCGGATTCCATTCTGTTCAGCACTTATATAAAGTTTTGTATGTTTAAATTTACTTTTTTTGCATTTGGCAGAACGTCAAACAAAATGTTAATATTGTATTTTGGGCTAAAACTTTTACAAATAATACCACAAACAAATCTTAGCATTTTTAAGTAAGTTAAAAAATGTATTTGTATGTTGGGTGATGATCAGTGATCGGAGTAGGTAGATTGAAATGGGGTCATTGATCCGAAACGTATATATTAATATGGACATTCCTCCGGAATTGGTGGATTATTAAAAAAAAACCGGAACTTATGTAGGAATTTTATTCTGCCAGAGCGGAAGGAGTCATTTGATGATTTGCCATACTCAAAAAAAAGGTAGGAATTGTAATAAAATGAGCAATATTATTCTTTATTATTCTTCATATTTTTTTTAACGGCACACAGTCACGATTTGACAAAACCCAACGACCAATCAGAACAAAGGATCATGGGTGGTACAATAACCGGTTATCAGAACAATGCGTACGCCCGCCGACGACATGCCAGGTAGCTCACTCGTTTACTTCGGTTCGTAGAGTGCGCATCTTTGTTTGTTACTGTGTTGTGAAAACGTTACTTGACCCTGGCTTGTGTACATACTGACTTCTGGAATCTGCTCTAAACCACGATTTGGCTTGAATCGAATATACGGACTCAGATTTTTCACTATTGAATTGGATCTACATATTTAAACCAAGCTTTCGTAAGTAATATTTTACTAGTTACAAGGAGTATAAAGCATGTTTGGATGTACTATAAGAATATTTTTAGTATTGTGTTTGTTCGCTTAACCTGCTGAACATACCATGAGTCTTAATATTGCTAAATCTTTAATAGAGTATGAACCAGTGAGCTTAGTGCGAAACAAAATTATGATATTCTAGTAATGTAGTCGCAATTCAGCTAACTCCACTATTAACCGACATTTCACTGGAATCCGTATATAATTTGAATGCCCTGTGTACTGTGTCCTCTTGTAATGTATTGGTAAAATAAATTACTATAGGCCTTATCTACTTCTCTACAAAATATTCTACGTAACAAGCCCTTTCAATTGATACCCATATTGATGGGATTGAAAAAAAACTAAGTTGTCCGCCATCTTGTAGCGGCAGCCATTTTGGATTGACAATAATATTGAATATACATAATTGTATTGTCACCAGAATCAAAGGCGAATACCAAATTTTAGATCAATCGGTTGACAGGAAGAGGGTGAAATTTCAATGACTAAATTTGATCCACGAAAAATAAAACAAACGGAGTAAGCTAAATAAACTAAATAAAATGTATTTTTTTCATGTCTTTGTTTTAGGTGCTATATACGAGGTTCCATCTCTACAACAGAGTTCAGATATTGCAAACGTCAAGGCTGAAACTGTAGAAAAATGGATATCCGGTCATCCCGAACTACTTTACGATCACGCTAGTGGTACAATATACTGTTCAAAATGTGAAAGCCATTTGAAAACCATAAATAAAGGAAACGTTAAAAGACATATCGAAGGAGCAGTACAACAGGGAAAGTTTGAGCGGCCCGAAGAGGAATTTTATTTCGATCTTATAAAATTTCTCATTTTGTGCAATATTCCGTGGTCTCAGATGAAAAATACTACTTTTCAAGATTTCTTTAAAAAATATATGTGTAGTACCTGTTGTTGTACGTGTACTAATCGTACTCTGCCAGATGAATCACAGTTACGGAAAGTTTACTTGGACAAGTTTTTTAAGAATAAAATCAATTCGATTCGGCAAAATTATAAAAATGAGAAACTATGGATATCATTAGATGAAACGACAGACTTTTTAGGTCGCTATATAGTCGATTTTTTAATAAAACCATTACATCCTAGCAATTTGACTAGACCTTATTTGGTAGCATGTAAAATGCTAACTGTAGTTAATGGACAAACAATCACGCAATTTGTGTTAGAATGTTTGGAAAACTTTTGGGAAGATTCTTTTGAATTGAAGGTAGGTAACATTCTTGTCCTCTGCACTGATAGCGTTGCATATATGCTGTCGGCAGGACGAAATTTAAAACAATACTTACCTGAAATGAAGCACGTAACATGTTTGGCGCACTCTCTTCATCGCGTATCTGAGCAAATTAGGTTAGAATATCACGATGTTAACATTTTAATAGCAAATGTTAAAAAGGTATTTTTGAAAGCCCCAAGTAGAGTCAAAATTTTAAAAGAAAAATATCCAGATTTGCCGCTACCTCCCCAACCAGTTGTTACAAGATGGGGCACTTGGTTAGAGGCAGCATTTTATTACGCTCAAAACTTTGAAAAAAATAAAAGAAGTATTATCTTGTTTAAGCAGCTCTGATGCGGTATCTATTCGAGAGGCAAAAAAAAATTATAGAAAAAGAAAATTTAAAAGAAGATTTAAATTACATTAAAGACAATTATTTTATAATTCATTTGTCTTTAAAAGAATTGCAAAAGCATAATTTATCGTTGACAGATTCACTTTTAGCATTTGACAACGTCAGAGATGCTATAAATCAGTGCAATTCAGAAAATATAAAAAATAAAATAGAATGTGTTATGCAACGAAACCCAGATTTAGACACACTTAGAGAATATAGTGAGGCCATTGAAAAAAATGAAGCACATAATTTATTACCTTTTTTAAAATTTGCTCCTTTGACATCGTCAGATGTAGAACGGTCTTTTTCCATTTATAAATGGATTTTAGATGTTAAAAGAAATAGGTTGAAAATTGAAAATATAGAGAAACTCATAGTTATATATTTTAATTGTAAAGATCAGGATTACCAGGATGCTGACATTGTAATCGATGAAGATTAAAAATGTGAATAAATGTAAAATGTACATATTTAACGATAAACAATGTTGATTTTTATCTTTTTTCTTTAATCTACCCCTTTTTTTTGGTCCTAAAATCTGACTAAAATCAACCTGTTCCTTCGTATGCCCTTTACGTTTCAGAGTCGTGGTGCATCCTTAGAACAGTCTCACGACCCCAGCAGGCATTGGCCCTCTATGGGGCCCCGTCATTTATTCTACCCTTAATGCAAATTACCATGACCACTATGAAAATATTTAAATTTAAGTGCAACAATTTATGTCTATCTATAAAAGTTCTAGCCATAAAAGGCTAAAAATAAAAAAATAAAAATTAAAGCTTCGATCGGAATTAGATTGTTTTTATTATTCAACAGATAAATAATGAATTAATTTAGTTTTTATACCTTCCTTTAAATTTTGAATTGAGTAGGAATAATATCACTACCAACATTAACAATGTTTAATTGAATCCGGAAATACCGGAATTACTTTCAGGGAAAATGGCTTATCCATGTTATTCTTTCTGTGTGCATTTATGATACAAGTACCAAAAATCAATCTACCTACTCCGATCACTGGTGATGATGAATGAATCGCTACACACTGATTCCTTGAATAACATGTAGCTTCATTTTCTTCCTAATTCTAAATTTATCGATGTCTTGATAGCCTTTAATTAAGGCTACTAACACTATTAATATAATTTACATCTCTCATATTCGGTAAGTAGGTCCTTATTACCCCCAAATGGGGCTTGTAGGTAACCAATTAGCGCTCTAGGGTAATAATGTAGCTAGAAAAGCCCTAGGGCGGTAAGTAATTAAAAAAAAATCTCTTTACTCTTTCAAAAAGTTCGCTTTTTTTTTTTGGGATTTTATGACCTGGTATCTGGACCTTTAGGTCAAATCTTATTTTAATTTTAATATCAACACTGCACTATCACTTCATTTTTAAATTGCTTTAATGGTATTTTTAATGTATTTATATATCGGTTTGTAGGTATTTTTGTCTTTTAATAACTCTTCAAGTGGCGGCGGGCGGGATAAAGAATCGCACTTAATATTCACATCACTAAGTTCACTAGCCAACACTAATCTGTCAAGCAAGAAGTTTTGACAGTCAAAAATAAGATGTTCCATGGTTCCCTCTTGGTATTCACAATGTGGGCATGTATTGCTTGTAATAATGCCAAGTCTAGCAAGGTGTGACGCAGCAGTATTATGGCCAAAGCGCAATCTATTTATCGTAGTAATAAAGTCTCGGCTGGCTTCCTTTAATCTATTGTACCAGGGTTTTTTAATAGGTAATCTTTCTTGTATACTCCCATACCACTTTCCTTTGATGTCTTGGTCTTTCTTCCACATTTGCAACCATAAGTTACATATATTTTCATTAATGCATTGCAGGAAGTCAGTCATAGGAATATCCATTGCATTTCTAACATCAATAGCATTTCTACCTTCATAGGCGGTTTTATCAACTACTTCATTGCCAGAGATACCTCGATGAGAAGGTACCCACAAAAATACAATTTTTATGTTCTTAAGATAATATTGATGAATTATTTCCTTGATGAAATACAGAATATAATTTGACTTAAACGAAACTGTAAGCTTAGTTAAGGCTTTTATCAAACATAGTGAATCAGAAACAATCAAAAAGTATTTACTATTGCTAATTTAGCGAATATGTATTAATGCCTGGTAAACCGCATATGCCTCTGCAGTGAATATAGTACATGTATTGTGCAGAACAAAGCTTTGAGAGAATTTAGCATATGGATCATATATAGCAGCACGTACATAATCTCTCCCCTTACTGCCATCAGTGTAAATAACATGATAATTCTTATTATCTGTCAAAAACTGTAACATATCTGAATTCTTATTAATGGGATTTTGTAATTCTTTAACTTGATGTGAAATACACTGATAAGAGAAGGAGTAACATGGCCATGGGTACTGTTTTCTAATACCAGTAAAACTGTTTTCTGTTTCCAGCAATATTTTGGATAATGTTGGGGATTTACCATTTAAGAGATCCTCTCCTGTTGTTAGAGGCCCAAGAGTTCTACTTACAGAAGATACAATTTTATTTATAATTTTTCTCTTATTTGCAGCAATTAATTTAAGACAGAATCTCTTAGCAAGTAAAATGCGTCTCAAAATTAAGGGCATAGTTTTAGTCTCCACTTCCATGGCCCTTATGGGAGTAGAGCACATTGCACCAGAAATTGTTCTCAAAGCCCTGTTCTGCAATAGATCTAGTTTATTTACATGAGTACTATTTATATACACTAGTGAACTATAATCAAAATGACTTCTAACTATACTTTTATATAAAATTGATAATATTTTCGGGTCTGCTCCCCATGAGACACCTGCAAGACATTTAATTACATTTAAACCTTTTAGAGCATTCTTTGATATGTATTCAATATGTTCCTCAAAGGTTAATTTCCTATCTATTACTATGCCTAAAAATTTCTTTGAATTTACTGAATTTATAGGTTCTACGTTATAAACTACTTTTGAATTGGTGTTCTCATTTCCAAATATCATAACACTGCTTTTGGAGGGATTAATTTTTAAATGTAGCACATCATTGTAATAGAGAAATAGTTGGGACAAGGCTCTGTTAATATTGTCAATTGCAATTTCTACATTATAATTACTACTGTACAAAACAATATCATCAGCAAACTGCAGAATATCTACATTACTATCAACAAATTTACAGATTTCACTTGTGTATATATTATATAACAAAGGAGATAGTGTAGCACCCTGCATTGTACCTCTAGATGCACATTTTGGACCATTATTATGTCTTACATAGAGTGTTCTATTGTTCAAAAAAGTATAAATCCATTTACATAGTTGGCCAGGCACACCTAACCTAGACATAACTTGTACAAGTATAGCTGGATCTAGACTGTCAAAAGCACCTGGAACATCTAGAAATACACAAACAGTGTGTAACTTTCTGTCCTTTGCATGTTTCAGGTCTGAAATTAAGGAAGTGAAGCTGTCTGCACAACTTCGCCCTCGACGAAATCCATATTGTACATGTGGAATGAAGCCGTTAGATTCCATATACCAATCCAAGCGGTTTTTAATCATATTTTCAAATAATTTTCCTAGTCATGATGACAGTGATATTGGTCTATATGAGCTGGCAAGTTCTGAGGGTTTATCTGGTTTGAGTATCGGAATGATACATTGGGTTTTCCATGATTGTGGAATACATTTACAATGCCAAAGTAAATTAAGAATATTAGGAAACATTTTTTGTGCTGATTCATCTAAATTTTTAATAGTACAATAGGGGAGATCATCTAAACCAGGTGTAGTGTCTTTCCGAGATAGCAAACTCATTTTAAATTCAGACCATGTAAAAGGATCTAACAAAAATTTTGAATTTAGATTATTATTATTTAATTCGAAAATTTGGCCTAAACTAGTAACATTATTTAGATTGCTGTTGTCGGATAATTTATCTAGAAATTGAGAAATAAACTCATCTTTATATGATTTATTGCCAGCTCTTATACCTTTAAACATTTTAAGAAGATTCCAAATCTTAATTATAGGAGTAGTTCTATTAAATGTGTTACATAGGTTATCCCAACCTATTCTTTTTTGTTCCAATATGGTTCTTTTTTTAAGTGCATCTTTTCTTTTATAATCTAAATAGTTCTCCATAGTAGGTTCACTTCTATATAGTTTCAATGCATTGTAAGAGGCAATTACACTTTTTTCACAAATGTCATTCCACCAAGGAGCTGGAGGTCTGCTTTTAAAGTTATTTGGTTTATTAAGTTTAGGAATTGTCATATCTTTTAAAGTATCCAATCGAGAACAAAAATCATTATAGGTTGAAATAGGATCATACAATTTTAGGACTAAATCATTGAATATTGTTTTAGAAATAGTTTTATACTCTTCCCAATCTGCTTTTTTATATATAAACCTATCAACAGGGGGATTAATATGATACTTATCTATATGTAGTGAAATCTCTGTTATTGTTGGGTAATGATAGCTGCCCATGGCATCATCATGTACAGACCACTCGCATATTGATGCGAGGTTAGCACTAGTAAAGCTAACATCAATTGCAGATGGATTCCGTCTTGGGTTGTTAACAGTTGTAAAACTACCATCATTTAAAATACATAAATCCAAGCCATCAATGATACTAAATAAATCATGACCTCTGCTTTTAGTGGATAGACAACCAAATGCAATGTGGTGTGCATTAAAGTCACCACTGATAAATATGGGCTTTGGAAGACCATTAATAATATTACGTAATCTATTGATCCGTATTTGTCCACTAGAAGGAGGACAGTATACACAAAGAATAGTCAAGCTACCATGAAAGTAGATAGGGACAAAGCAACAGTTTGAATGTCTTCATAAAATCTAGTGTTTAAAACTTTGTACTTTAAATATGGCTTAATCAGTATTGCTACACCATTATGAGTATTTTTGGAATTTTTATTGTAAATATTATATCCAGGTATTCTAAAACTATTATCTTTAAACCATGTTTCGTTAAGTAAGCAAATGTCAATATTTTGTTTTTGTAAGAATTGAATCAATAAAGGTTTTTTACTATTGGCACTTTGAATGTTATACTGAGCAATACGTAGCTTAGACAATGTGTGACTTGGATCCATTACTTGAGATTTTTAAGTAGTGTTTCTTTAATACTATTTACGGTGGTAGGCGTATTATCTCCTTTATTACCCAGTTCCACCAACGTCTGTACCAGGGCCATAAGTACATCGTCGTTGGCAACTATTTGGGCTTTGATGTCTATTTTAGGAGGGACATCTTTAGGTTTATTTACACTATGTACAGTATTAGTTACAGATATAGACTTATTTACAGATGTATGTACAGACTTATTTACAGAGTTATTTACAATCTTATTTACAGTATCAGTTGGTTTCATTTTTGGAGGTAGCAAAGGTGGAAATTCAATATTATCACTTGTGTGTTGTTTCGTCAAAGTAGCACTTGCATAAGTAATCTTATTTTTCTTTTCTAATATTTTATTTAACTTGATTGGACATAATCTAGAAATTGCAAGATGAGGCCCGCTGCAATTCCAACAGCAGATCTCTGTTGGTCTATCACATTCTTTATATAAATGCTCACCTCCGCAAATGGAACATCTTTGTTTGCCATTGCATATCCTAGCAGAATGGTTAAATTTAAAGCAACGGAAACATTGCTGTAATGGGGGTACATATTCAAAAACTCGGTATGAAAACAAATCATATTGTACATTGTCCGGCAGAATATTCGATAGAAAAGTAATGCTAACTGTTTGTAGTGGAACTCGCTCCTGTCCTACCTTCTTTGTGAATCTTCTTATAGATATTATTTCATAAATTGATGATAGTTTGGTGTACAATTCTTTATTCGAAATGTTTGCTGGTACAAATCTAATTATACCTGTTTTTTCTATTTGCGCAGCCGGAATAAATGCTTTCAAACCATGCTTGTTAAGAAAAGCGCTGTTGTTAATAAAGTTATTGGCCGTATTGTACTGTTTAAATATTACTGCTATTTTATTTGCGTTTATTCGTTGTATAGCCGTCACTCCTTTTATTTCACTGGAAAATATGTGATTGAGATAGATAGGGCTCTTATTGCCTATTCTATCCTTGTTGTTGGATGCTTCAACGAACACTTTAAAGTCTACATAATTGGCATTTTTTGATATTGTCTATTATAGTCAGGTTTTATATAAGGCGAAAAGTCAGAATGCTCACCGCCGCCGCCATCACCACAGTCCATCCCAGTCCCTCCGCCTCCGGCCTCAGGCCGGGGACGTTTATGTGAGGTGGGCGGGTTATCCCCGCCCCCCTCATTTTCCACCATTTGTATGGGTTTGCACACCTAGCACTATTGTTTTTAATTAACTTTTAAGTAAGAAACTAGCGAATATTTAATAAAAAAGAAACTTGTAAAAAAATTTGACGCGCTCTTTTTTAAAGTTCCCGCCAGAATCCAAAAAAAGTTCGCGTACATCTAACCATCATACTGGCAATAGACATAATGCATTCAGCCCAATGACAAAAGAGGTCGCTTCGCTATTCAGCCTTGTCTTCGTATGAGTATAATAGTCATCAATTTTAAATATCGAACGGCGAAGCTCAATTTCATTCTTGAAAAAAATAAATTAAAAAAACAAAGATGTAAAAAGGCGGGAATAGAAAACTTTTACGTAAATATTGTTTGCTTTTGGGATTTTTTTATAATTACGTGCTAATTAGGAAAAAAACATGAGTTCTGCAAGTGATGAAGATATAAGCTGCACTCCCGATTCAATGAAAATGGAAGCTGAAGCAGCAATTAACAATATTTTGCCTGAAAGTTCTAAAGAGAGATATTTGAAAACTTACGACGAGTTCATGAAGTGGCGAAAAGAAAAACGAGTAAAGTCTTTATCTGAGACTGTATTCTTAACATACTTTAGTGAGCTATCAAAAAAGCTGCAGCCATCAAGTTTGTGGTGCATTTATTCAATGTTAAAAGCAACTATGAGTACTAAACACGACATCAATATCAAGAAATTTTCAAAATTATCATCTTTTCTAAAAAGACAATCAACTGGGCACAAAAGCAAAAAGTCAAAGGTTTTTACAGCGCAAGACGTGAAAACATTCATTAATGAAGCCCCTGATGACATATATTTAGCTGTTAAGGTACGTAAAATAACAAATCACGTAATGGTAATACTTCATCATTTATCTTTTAAATTCTTACAATCCTAAAAAACATACCTTCTTATTTTTATATTTCGCTCGTTTTAGGTGGTTCTTATCTTCGGTATAACTGGCGCATGCCGAGGTATTGAATTGACAAATATAACAAACAATAGAGAACATAGAACAACAGGGTCAGTTGTTAGTAATTAAACTACCGAACACAAAAACTAAAATTGACCGAAAATTTGTAGTTCCTCAAGAATTCTCTGAATTCGTACAAAAATACAGAAATCTTCGTCCTAAAAATGTAAATACCACCGGATTTTTTTTGAAGTACCACCAAGGTAAATGCTACAAACAAGTTTTTGGAAAAAATACCATCAGAAGTATGCCGAAGCAAATCGCAAGTTATTTAATGTTAGCAAACCCGGAATTGTATACAGGTCATTGCTTCCGGAGAACATCGGCTACACTTTTAGCCGATGCTGGGGCTAACTTAACCACTATAAAAAGGCACGGTGGGTGGAAATCCAGCAAGGTGGCTGAAGGTTACATTGAAGATTCCATACAAAATAAAAGTAAAATTACCAACCAAATAACGAAAACTATTCAGCTTTCAAAAAATGTAACATCTTTCTCAAGAGATGATCCGCAACCATCAACTTCTGCTGAAGAAAGCTTCATCCCGTCAAATTTTATCCATGACCAACAAATATCACAATCTCAAACTATTAACATACCCAAAAAACACCTGTCCCTAAAATTTGAAAATTGTTCTCATTTCACTATAAATTTTAACTACTAAAATGTTTTGTTCTTGTAATGCCGGCTTTTTTCTACTTACCTCACAATCGAGATGTAAAGCAGAGTAGTTAGCTCGGGTGTAAGCATCAATTGCACCCTCGAACTATAATAGGCGGGCGCCTAAATATCTCGGGCTGCAATTGATGCCTTACAGCCCTTGGCTACTAATCTACTATTAAAATATAACATTTATGCTTTGTATCCTTAAACAAATAAATAGCCTCAGTGTTGAAACTGGTCGTAAGTTTATCTAACTATGTTAAAGATAAGTACAGTGTTTTGCACAACTGCAGCATCCTGCACGTCTACAATGTCTGGTCCGCGTGTACGAGTGTCCCAGTGTCCAAGTGTCCATGTGTACAAGTATACGAGTGTCCGAGTGTCCATGTGTCCGAGTGTCCGCGCGCAGAGCTCACGAGGCACCTTTCTAAAGCGCGACCTTGCGCAGTCATCGCGCGCCGGATTAATGTCCCGGCGACAGATCGCGCGATAACGCGGCCCACTTCCATCAGAGTCGCCAACTAGCACAGAAGAATGCGAGATAAACGCGTGCTGTGACAACTTGTAATAAATAGCGAATATTTATAATGAATGGCGGCCGTGTGCTCTACCATCAATAAGAACTGACAAGCCTGATGTCTTCCTCTGGGGTCACATGGTATTTTAACTCGTTACGGTGTGAGTTGTAGATCTTATCGAGGTACAGATGGGAAAATTGACACGATCGTCGACCAGAACGATGTAGTACATCACCATTATTACTGACAGTCTTGGGGTCCTGTATCACAGGTGCTAGTACCTACCTCAGGCACCAGCGATCTACAACCAGAAATGTTGAATACTACTACAATTGTTATTTGTGTTATAAGACCTGTATTTTTATTGGCTTGTCGTGAGAAATTAATTTTATATTATACAGGCAAACGAACGGAGCTTCGCTCTCGTGGTAATTATCATGGTAAAAACATAACACTCCTTTTTTTACAATCGGGTAAAAAGGTAGCAAATTTCTTCCATCCACCCAGTACTTTTGAAGATTAAGTTTGTAATTGTAAAGTTCCGGAAAACACTTTTATTTTATGATTAGGAAAACAAGACGAAGAAACAGGCTTGAACGCTTATTTCCGAGACTTTATTTCTAAGAGACTGTCTGAAATAATTATATCATAAATCCTAAGCAAGACTTGTCATCATTTATACCACAGTTTGCCACTGGGCTCCCTTTAACGTGACGTGAGGCCCAATTACAGCTAGTTCCACGTATCGCAGTAACTGTAGGTACTGGCCGGAATATGGCGCTGGCACGTAATTGAAGTATGCGCGGAATTACGGACAATATTTGAATGCACTGGTCGCGTATTAGTAAGGTGTGGTTGTTGATTTGTGACTTACGTATAATGTATACACACCTATATGGCATGACGGAGTAAGTTGCTCGTAAATTTTAGTATTTCTTTAAAATAAATATTTACGAAAGATGATTTCTTGGTCAATAAATCAGAGATGATTATAGAATTAAACGATATTTTAGTAAAAACTAATCGCTTTTTGAGAGGGGCAAATATGGTTTTTTAATTATAAAACTGTTTGGTCGTCCATTAACGTTTACCGTTTATTGCTGTGTGTTCGAGTCTAATAAAATCTAGTTAAAAAATGATTTATTCAAGTATTAGTTGCAATTTAACGTATATATCTTGCACACATATGTTAATAAACTAAATAAAATATAAATAACTAGCAACTCAGGCCTATGACCAGCTAGTTGGGACTCAGGGTCTTCTTTCGATCGGTTCGCGAACGTGCAATCCATTCAGCTAGTATCGTTTTAAAGAAAAATATCATGGCATGGATCTGAATTGACGACTGCAGATTACAGTATCTTCTTAAGGTAGCATACCTACACAGTTGCAAGGGTAAACAGTAATGGGAAACTAAGCATAGTCAGCTAAGCATACTCTCAATACATCAACAGACTATCCTTAAAGCAGCACTACCCGATCACTCATATTTATCTACCACCGCGGCGACCTCCTCACTCCGACGTCCATCCATCACTACAAAGCCGCCGCGACAGCTGAGCGTCAATACATACAATAGAAGTAGCACCAACTCTGCTCTCCCTCATAGAAAAGGGGATGCAGTTATTACATTTTAATTATTCCTTTATGAGTTTTTGGTTTGTAGTGATTTCTCATACACATTTATTGCTATGCTATACACATTTAGTGGATTTTTTATAGTCAATAGTCTCGCGTTTGACCACCATCTCACCTGATGGTAAACGATGATGTGGTCGAAGATGTAGGATGAGAATGCTAAAAATTATAACGCCTAAACATGTTAAAAAGAAATATCAAAATAGTGAACACGAACTATTTAAATACTGTGGTGTGATGAGTGTGTACAACAAGGTTCAATTTTCCATCCTCACTGAAGATAATAGTTGCTAACGGAAAAAAACAAGACCGAATTTCCTAAGAAACATAGTGATTAAAAATAAATATATCGTATCAAAACACAAAAATGTATATGGGACTAGGGTTTCGGAGTATTTAGTACCTTACTAGTTACAGGAATTGCGAACGATATACATATCTAATACGAAAAGTTAATTGTATTTAGTATTCCTAATTTTCTTTTTCTCTGTATAGTCAATTAATTAACTAATTACGACTCGCCAGCACACTGATAAGCCCTAAGAGGCTTTCGTGTATGGCAAAACATTTTTTTTTTTAATTTATTGTGTAATGTGTATTGGATAAAAATAAATAAAATAAAAATATAATGTCAGTATTTTTTTTTATTAAAATTGCAACACCATTTTAACCTACTGTTGTTATACCTTTCTTTGGGGAAAAATCATCATATGACTTGTACCAATTCTATGTTCTGTCTGAAATATTTTTTTCAGTTCTTCAAAAAATGCATAATTTTGTTTGCCAAGAAAACTCTCATTTTATTCATTCTGGAACGACAAATTCGCTTTAGGACAAAATGTGTGAAGAGCACACTGGTTTTCTTTAGTATTTTGATATTTAGAGTTACGTACATTTTATTGAGGTAGTGGCGAAGACCATTCATTAGGTTAATGATCGTTCTATTGGCACGTCCCTACACTGCTCTCTTTACAGTATCTGTGGTGATTCATTCCTGTCAAATTAAGCCATCATCCCCAAACAGTTGAAATTAAACTGCAGCTCAAATCCCCGTCCACGTGCGTCAGCGTGCGAGCCGCGTCGTCAGCGCTGAACCGCTGATCGATCATGTTATGACAGCGGATCCGCGCCTCCAGCGCTTTGTTGCAGCGCTGCAAGGGTTCCACTACAACTGACTAGAAACATGGAGACAGGAAATATTGATGCGACAGTTTTGACACATAACTAGTCTTTCTTGATCTTTAAATATTATAAAACTGTCTGTCCGCCAGTACGCGATAAATTCAAAAACTACTGAATTAATTTTCACCAGTGGATAGAGTGTTTCATGAAAATAATAATATTAAAAATAATCAAAAAGTTCATTTCTTAATTGTCATTCCTTATTGAGCAAATTTAAAATAAGAGATTCTTTTTTTTTAGTCTATACCTATTATATTATAAACAGGAAAAGTTTTTGTTGTTTACCTAAACGCACTAATCTTCGAAATTACTGGGTGGATTTAGATGAAAGGTTGATTGAAATTTGGTATAGAAGTAGCCTTGAAGCTTGAAGATAAGGTTACTTTTTACCCTACTGTAAAAAAGAGGTGATGTTTTTATAGTGATAAAGTCCACGAGTGCGCTCGTAATAATATAATTGACCCTCGATTTCTATGACACGTATTGATTCAAGGACAAAAGTTATGTAGTAACTCACGTTTAATTTGTGGAATTGTTCGGAAATGCGGAATTGTTCGAAAGAGTTGCCGCGGCCTCGGAACACGAAGGGCATATGATGGAACACGGATGGGTTTTAGTCAGTAAAAGTCTGACACACCCTCCCGCTTCACCGAGATCGGGAGACAGTCATTGGATGAATTCCAGATCTTAAAAAAAGACTCACGTTTAATATAATTTTAATCACAACAATTAAAATCGCGGAACGTATAGAGTGGAGCAATAATAACAAACAGTCGTTAAGTAAACTGCGATAAACCATAACGACGACACGAGATCAGAGGTGAACAGAACCAGTGCTACTACTCTTGTTAATATAATTTGATTCATCCGCTGTTAAATGGAGTCAATCAGTTAGTTAAACATTCGAATCTATGTAGTGTTATGAAGTAGTTGAGATGGGTGACGTCATATTTATTCAATATACGAAAGTCTATATGCTTTACAATTTTGTGAGCACTTTTTAAATCAAAAGTGAATAGGTTGCTTCTAGGTAAGGGTGCTTCATCTTCGACCACATCGTCGCTTAACATCAGGTGAGATGGCGGTGAAACGCGAGCCTATAATCAATATTAATATAAAAAAAAATATAGACGTATATAGTGAAATCTAAATATATATAACTCAAAGGTGACTGACTGACTGACATAGTGATCTATCAACGCACAGCCCAAACCACTGGACGGATCGGGCTGAAATTTGGCATGCAGGTAGATGTTATGACGTAGGCAACCACTAAGAAAGGATTTTGCCAAATTCCCACGGGATCGGGATTTACACGGGAAAAACATCCCACGCGGGCGAAGCCGCTGGCATAAGCTAGTGGTTTATATTGCAACACGTACGTCATATAAAATATATTTGATTTTAAGTTCAGCTAAGAAACTTGCCCTCTTTTGAGAGAGCTAGAAACCATGTGTCTAAGGTAACATAAAAATATTAAATTCAAGCAGAACAAGTTCCCCAGAAAAGTAAGAGTAATGAGATTAAAATTACATCAACGGCATCATAAACGTGTTGTTCATAAATGGCGACATAATGGCCTACTGCAGGACTGTTGCCCGTCAGTGGTCAGAGGTCGTCCCGTCTGAATAGACTTGTGATTCATAACTTGAGTTTATTTGCTTCAGAGACTACTGGTAGAAGGACCACTTGACCGGACAAGTATCTTTTTTATTTTTTTTTATTATTACGGATGAGCCCGCTCTTGACCTCGATCTCGCCTGATGGTAAGCGATAGATGAAGTCTACGATGTGACGAGCGAGCCCAGAAGATGCCTATTTACTCTTGTTGTAAAGGCTAAAAGGTCATAAGTGACCGGGAACACAGAAGCCGGCAGAGAATTCCACAACTTGGCTGTGCGCACAGTAAATGTGGAGGAGAAGCGCTTGGTATGACAAGACGAGATATCAACCAAGTGTGGGTGGTACCCAGCCGTGCTTCTGGTAGACCGGTAGTGAAAGGGAGATAGAGAAATCAGGTCATGGAGCTCCTGCGCACACTCCCCGAAGTACAATCTATAGAAAACCGACAGGCAAGCAACGGTTTGCCGATGAGCCAGGCTCACACGAGTAGCCTGGTATGTCGTAAATCGGAGAAGTCTGTTTTTCGACAGGAAAATCAATAAATAGCTCCCCTCGGAGCAGAGAAAAGTGCCAGATTTCTGCTGACTAAAAATCCACCCTTTTCCTTCAGTTAAGGGCAACTTTTGATTCCTGAGCCATGATGTCTCGTAAGAACCTTCTTGCAACCTCGGCAATTGCCCTCTTGGGCCCCGTAATGCTGCTGACTGCCCTTTGAGGCCCCTGGAGCACGATCCGCCACTGTTCCGAGCCCGGTCTTTTACGATGAGCTACCACTGCTCGCCATCCGCAAGCCTGCGCCCACGGTGGCCGGATATCGGCTGACGATCTCCAAGTTCCGAGGCGTCGTCCCCCACGGTGGCTGGGGCGTAAGGAAGAGAGTTGTCACTCCCTTCTGCGTTCAGCCTCCTCCATCGCTAGCATCACTACTTCGCAGAAGGAGGCGACTGCATCCCATTCCCGAATCTTAGAAGCCTATCTAACAAGTTGTTTGCTTCTTCTTCAAATAAATTTAAGTGTAACTCTTTCGTCCATTGTTTATGCAATCAATGAAAACTGGCAATAGCTGCATCTTCTACCGTATCTTGTCGACAGCACTACAAAATATATATAAACAGTCATCAAACAAAGTAACATATTTCGTAGTTTTAGCAGACTGGGACGTCTTCATTTTATGTTTCTGTACGTCGACTTGAACCATCAATTCATTATGCCAACTAAGGATGGAAACACTCTTATAATTAATTCTTCGATGCTTAATAGATTCTTTGACTGTTCATCTGAATAGTTCCTAACTGATTGCTTATGGCGAGGATTTTAAGGAAAAAATCGTTATATGTATTTACACACAACGATTTTTTCTAAAAGATGAGGTAACGGCTTAATTAGTTTATTATTTTTCCTCGTGCAGTTTGCTTGATAGA
This sequence comes from Tholera decimalis, assembly GCA_943138885.2. Lineage (NCBI taxonomy): Eukaryota > Metazoa > Arthropoda > Insecta > Lepidoptera > Noctuidae > Tholera > Tholera decimalis. Next base: position 707,685 of record OW964552.2, on the reverse strand, counting down.
TTTATTGCTATCCCACGCATGATATATTAATACTTGATTCCAGCGATTTCGAAGAATCGTAGAGACCTGACGACATAGAAATATCATTTGGTTCTTTGAAAAATAATATAAGGATCTTGGACACGCGACAGCAATCTCATCGAATGGAATCTTCCTATAAGGAGCTTATCATTTACTGAGAAAAAGAAAGTTTTAGTTAAACTCGTGTCATCACTGTGACACTTAATGAAAAGAATTAATCTAAACTCAGGCGATTTGAATAAAAGTAAATATACACAATTTTACACTTGAAATTCTTCAACAAATTTAAGTAGTAATTATTTTATTGTAGGTACCATATCCACACACAATTCTTAGCTCAGTATTGTGCAGTAGGGCAAAGCTTCCAAAAGAGGGGTACAGCCACTGTGGGACAGATCCGCGGACGATTGATGACCGGATCACCGATAACGCCTTATTTAATTTCGATAGCACCTCGCAGCCCTGGCGACCTGGTACTCTTTCAAAGGGTGTAAGAGGATTTGAATGTTTGATACGCTTAAGTATAAGTATAAAAAAATCGCTTTCAAAAATAAAGTAACTTAGGTATAACGTTAAATACATTAAAACCAAAATGATTTAATAGGCACTAAACTAAAATTAAATCTCCACAAGAACAATACAACAAAAAAATGAAACAATAAAAAATAACATAACATTAAATCGCTCTATTTCTGTCCCTAATTACAGCATTGATACACGAGCTGTACTCAAAGGATTTTTTTTGTGACACGTTTCACAAATAGCACAATAATTAAACGTCCGATCCGAAATAAGTTCATACAAACACCGGAAATATAAAATATCTACATGTCGGTTGTTAAATAACGAAACAATTTATAATTGCATGTAAACGCATCGTGAGGTTCTTATAAAACGAATAGATGATGGAATGGCATTCGATTTTGGCTAATTGTGTTGTGTGTCGGGGTCGCAGCTCGGTATGTTTCATTGGATCGGACGTTTAGTTCCGTTTTAGAAAGTTTCTCATGTTTGTTTTGAAACGTGTAATTGGTTAATTATCTTGTATGGCTCGTGCTTTACCGGCATGTAACAAAGCTGGATGCGAAAAGTAACGTTCCCACAGATTGTCTTCTTACTGCAATACAGCATCCTTCCTTAACTACTGCTGCTCTTTAGCACATAAGTACAAAACAACGCGACTGTTTTGTGTCCTAGTCAAGTCCGATATAGTACTCGTATAATGCTACGTTCTAGCATTATACTATATCTCATATAAAATAATAATTCCTTAGGCAGTCAACAGTTCATTCCGCCAGTTCCAAAAGCGTCACATGACGTCACCCACTGCTTCGTTATCAAGCAATAGAAGTTTGTAATTGGTTCGCTTTCCCGGTTGAGTGCCTCCAGGTCAAGGCAGGCACCGCAAAGCCCTTATCACACCGCTCTTCTTTATAACCACAAGTTCATTACCAACTGTTGAATGCAAAGCAGCTGTGACGATAATGACTTAATCAAAAAATAAATGCGTATTATTTTTCATTTTCCCAGGTTTAATGTCAAACAACAATATATAATAAACTACGGTGGCCTTCACGACAATGTGTTTTCTCTGAGAAGTTTATTCGAACACAGAATTTCTTACTATCGTGTTCACACGGCGACGTCCTCCGAGGCAGCGTGACGTCACGATCCAAGGTGTTTCCTCAGTGCGCGCACGCAGCACAAAGGATACGCCACGATATGCGCCGATACGCGCCGCTTCCGTGTTTTATATTTGTTTGGTATTTTTCCTATTTGAGTGAAGGAAAACTTGATGGACTAAGGATTTCACGTTTCTTGTTTTTGTGTGGTCTTGAAATGTTGCGGGCAGTGTTGGCCTTTGTTAGTGATTTGTGTACAACACTTAGGGAAATGTATCGTTTAAAAGATGCTGTCGATAGACAGGCTATATGTTATTGAGACTTTACAAAAGTTCAAACGCGTTTCCAACAGAGTACTAACTGTAAATATTTTTTAATATCTAAAACAATAACCGTAACACTGCCAAAAGCAGTTACTAATTCCGTCTAATTTCTCTAATAACAGGTATCCCCTTACTAAGCATGAAATAAACTTATCAATCTTGATCAGAGTCAGTATCAGCTGATCTGAGGTCATTACTACGCTACGGGCGGGGAGCACGTGGGAAATTATACATTCAAACAATGGACACTACGATATTATGTGTAGATAGCCGGCGATACAGGCAGGTCCCACTCACACTTGCCGCTGATTATCTTGTTGAGACTGACCACACTTTTGTGGTCTACGTAATAAATATAATAAAGAAAAGTAGCTACAAGTATAATGTGAAGAAGCGAGGAAGACAAACTTTGTGGTTTCTCCGTGTAGTTGGTATGACCACAAAGTTGTGGTATGCAATACAAAAGAAAGGCTCTACAACGCGTCAATGATCTAACTTGATTTGTATTATAACTTGACGGAAAATAATAGCAGCAAATATGTTACTCTGATGCGATTAATATTACTGCAATCACGAATTATAGACATTAATACATATCAACTAGCATCACGTGTTTTATTTTGAGATAAGTTCTGACAAACACACAGGTTCTTTCACGGTCGGATTCATATTAATTAAGGTTTTTAAATATAGAATTCTGGAAAAAAAGATTAAGAAGTCAAGTTTCAGTTGATTTTTATCATTATTTTGCGTTGTTTCTTTAAGTTGTTTTTGTTCCAAACCAACTTAATGCTGAACTAACAAAATTTGATCGCAAAAAGTATAATGCTTGCTTTTCTAACTGCACCATGGACCTTAATAATTTGTATGTTTTCTTTCAACATTCCTGTGAATTATTTTTATTGAAATTCTTTAAGAAGTCGTTGTACATTTAGAGTGAGTACATCTGTGTCGGAACGATAAAACTATAAGAATGTGTATTTTATTTGGAATCGTAAACACCAGACAAAGAACATCTAACAGAATCTCAGTTTAAACACTTTTCCATGGCACCTGTATCATTTCCGTGTATGGAAAGCAGTTAACACGTTATCACCGATCAGAATGTCGTATCGGAACCGTTCGGCCATCTCCGCCGGTGTTCGGTGCGCGGCCGCATAAAACTTTTAATTGCCACAATTATGTAAGAGAATTTATTTGGTGGCGTTACAAAGAGCATTGTGCCCCAATCCCACGGTTTGGGACACGTTCCCTCGCATCGCATCTCGTCTGATCCTTATCTCTCGTCAGCTCTTGACCTTGCCTCGGGCGTGACCTTTTCGGCTTTTCTCACAATATATTCAAGCTATCTGACTTCCGAATCGCCGGCATTATTGATACTTCCGCAGAAACTTGGATGTTTTGATCCACGTGTGTGAGGTAGCCGAAACAATGGACAGTGAATGCTGTGTAGCTGTTAGTCCTTCTTATGAGACAGTGCTTCATTTCATGGCAAGCCTACAAAATGGATTATACAATGCACGCGCAAAATTGAGTTGGAGTCTAAAGCACCATTCCTTAACCTAGTTTCTTGATTGAAATCTTTAAGATATCTGTGGTATCAACTCGGATATTAACCAGATTTGCTATGCAAATAAGGCTAACCTACAAATCTGTACTGTGTACCGTAAAGGCAAGCTAAATTTACGAGACACACATATTGACACTGCCTACAATTATATCTGTTGCGCTGTCAATTGAGCGAGTTGTTTATTCGCCAACAGAATCATTAAAGACACACAGTGACCACTAAATTCTGTCAAATCTACCAGTTTCCATATCTCGTGGATCATTCCGAGAATATTTGGTATCGGTCTATAATCATCTCACCTCGGTATCTGTCGAGTTCGGTTGGCAGCGCGCAATAAACTAATGCATTTAAGGTACATTGTCGCACGCCCGATACACTGAGCATCGACGACGAATCGAGAATTATCCTATCTCGCCTAATCGGGTCTTAGTACCTACACAATTCCGGACTTCAAGCATCGCACGGCATTTCAAACCTTAAGACTTGGTAATAAGGTCGTTGACGGGTGTGTTGTTACGTTAGGGCTGTCGTGTGTGACAAAAGGATTTGTCTGCAGCGTTTAGAAATAAACGATACGTTGATTGCGTTATGTAAGTTGACGGTTTTAGTTTAGTGTGTTGTCATGTTGTGGGATTACTGAGCTAAGCTTTTTTATTTACTTTTGCTATACGAAGGAGACAATCGAGCTTCGAATGGATTTGTTTGCTTCGGAGATGTCTGATTATGATATTGCGAAAGAGCTTTTGGTGTGGGTTTATCCTTGGTGCACAGGTAAACCTATTAAGATATCGTATTTTATATTTGCATTTATTTTAAAACTACGAATACAGCGTGTTCTTCAACATCTTTGGCAATAAAAAAATACTCAAAGATCTCATTTCAAACCCACGTCTTTCAGTTGTTCAAGCATGAATCTGTTTCAACCATTTCTATAATTCCCAGGCTCATTCTTCCCCAGTAATAAACCAGCGGACTCTTGCGCAGTTAATACATGAAGATGTTTATCGAGTGCGATATTTTAAGGCTGCTATCTTAAGCTCGCTCATTGTACGACAATTTGTTTACTGCTGATTGGTAGCATTAAGATTTAGTGTCACATTAACTTGTATAGTTAATTTTGTTAATCGTTTGTGGCAGGTTTGAGGAAAACTTTTAAAATATTCATACTGTTGTGTAGTGTCAGAAGTCCAACAGTGAAGTTGGTGTAGTCAGCCTTGATAGTTCGAAGGTCAATTGCAAAACTGGTATCGAACAAGTGAATTCACGGTGAGACCAACACAAGGCTGGACGAGCGTCACTTCTGTAGATGTTACACCGTCATCACTGATTTTAACAATAATAGTTGATCAATATACTGTCTTGTCGTACTAAGCGCTTCTCTACATTCAATGTGCGCACAGCTAAGGTGTGAAACTTTCTGAAAATCTTCTGGGCTCGTTCGTTCCATCATAGACCTCATTTATCGCTTACCATTAGGTGTGATCGACGTCAGCAGCTCACCAGTAATATAAAAATGTTTGGTCCACAACTCAGTCAGGTAAAATGCGGTTTACCTTCCTCACTGTTTCAACAAATGATTACATTAACTTGCTAACCAACATTGATACCAATATCGGTCGTATATTTAATGCTATACCTGACAGCATTAAAATCTTACCAACTACTAAATTTATAAGGTGTCTTAAAGCATGGCTTAACGAAAAGACTTTCTACTCGGTAAGCGAAATATTTAATAAGACATTGAACAATAATTAACAATTGTAATAATTTAAATATATAACATAATTCTAATAATAAGAATAATAATATTGCTATTCAATTGTAATTTTAATAATTAATTTAATGGAATCATAAATTATTTTGTTAACAACTATTAATTAAGTAATATTATTAATTAAGTATAAACAAAATGTTTGCATGTCACAGTCATTTGACTAAGTGTTAAGGATCCATAGTAATAATGTTTTTATAATATATATTAAGACCGACATTGTACCAACACTTATCGCAAATAAATAAATAAATAAAAAAAAAAAATTAAAATTAAAAAAAAATAAATTAAAAAATAACGGAACATACCCAGCATCGGTAGCCGATGCTTCTCACAAACAATACACACAAACAAACATTCTTTTTTATACAAAGTCTGTACACGTCGCGCGTCGCCCGGCGTCACTCCTAATACGGCGGCACAAAAACCTTAGGATAATATCGTGGAGCGCTTTGTGAGGCACGTTCGCTGTATCCTTCCCTTTGTCGTTACGGGGATCAGCAGCAGTGTTCCAGGGAATATTAATATGTTTAATGTGTTTAGTAATAGTTGGGGGTGACCCTTTATAGTTGTACTTTAACCCTCTCGTTGGTGAAGTAACGTGTGAGTCTTGGATGAATCTGGTTGGATCTGTAAGCAGGAAGCTGCCAGGCTTAAGCTCCGCCGTAAGCACTCTTTCCTACTTTTTAGTTATTAGAGTAGCTATATTTCATAAATAGCTTTAAAAGTAAACGTGTAGATAAAACAATGCAGGAACCCGTTTAATTTAATTACGACGATTGGTATCTACCTAGTGGAAATAAAGAGTGTCCTATACTTTTGCTGATTTTACAACACGTAGAGTAGTAAACACATTAACTGGCACGCAAGGTTGTTCCTGCATTTTATGGAACTCGTCGCGATAAAACTGTGTGAATCATAAACATGTGTAATTTAAGTGAATGCTGCGCTCATCGAGATACACATCACATAACCGTCAATGAATGCTGCGTTTTTATGAATGTGCGCCCGCGCCTCGTCCCGCGCCTCGCTACCCGCAATCCCGCGTCCCCCACCCCTCTGTTTCCCGCCACGTCACGGGCATCACTCACGCACACATCAACACTATTCAAACGAAAATTTAATTAAATCACGAGAACATCTTCAGAGCTGTCAATTACGTAGCATCGCTATCAAGATCCCACTTCAGTTGAACTAAATAATAATATTCAAATAACTATAACGTTATTAAACATTACAAAAAACGGTATGACGTTTCCGATAAGCTAATTGGTAACAACAAGCATCAACAGATCGAGATGTGATCAGTAGTTGGCGCTAACGAGCGCTATCAGCGATCTATTCAAATCGCCGGCGATTCTATAAATATTAATATAATATGAAGTGTTGAGCAGCATTACGTATTCACGAATCTGTTTAATGGAAACACAACGATTGTTGTCTTGTTTTTATTGTGAGGAGAATGTGCGCGTGTGATCTCGCCTCGGGTCATGAGAATTGACATCACAGGGTGCTCTGAATTTGTGCAATATGTAACATCATAGCTTGTACCTACTACTGATACCTGTACCACCATTTACAACTTATCGAGCTTCAACTAAGTTTCTTCATTGACATCAGTCAGCTGGTACAAGTTTGAAAAATTTCAAGTGAACAAACTAGTTTTATGATTACTTGTCTCGTTATCGACTGTCACATGCTTGATGTCCGATAAGGCGTTACTAATCGAAGCCGTGATAAATCAAATAAATATTTAATAGAAAATTTGAATTGTCAACTCGAGGTCAGCGCTAATGCGACCTGCGTTGCGAATAAACTGGTAGAAGTAACGTTTGAAATGTCATTGCCGCCCGCTTGAGACAGCAGCGCGCGACTCAAGGGAACCACGCGCTCGAGTCGCCTGCGCAGCCGATAGAGATGTTAGTGGTTACGTAATGGCGTTTCGATAGGCAGATAGCAAGCATTGTTCTGTATCCCAGATAGCGACTCACTTCTGACGTAAGCGCGGCGCAGGGCTAGCAGCGCTCACTAGCGAAAATCATTTTGAAATTGCCATTTCTTCATTACGAGGTATGCCCACTTCATTTGTGTGGGAGTTTTCCCCCGTAATACCCGATCCAACGGGAATTCTGAGGTATAAAGGAGCCCATATGTTGCTCTATATCCTTCTCTATCTTCCAGTGAATTCAAATCCGCCGTTCAAGAGATAAAACTGAACAAACAGAAATAGAGATAGACCGACAGACAAATAGCCGATTTTTTTTGTGTAAATATAAATATAAGTACTTGATACAACAAATATTTTTGAAATCACAGACAGTTAGAACAGAAAGTTTATCCACGACTCCCGGCTAAGTTTCCTTTTATAAAAAACAGCCCCATGTCATAATTAATAATTATTAATTAATATTTATTTTGCAAATTGGTTATTAAATATCACTTTTACACGTCATTTTTTTTTTGGTTAAATTTAAAGTAAATGAGGCTACAGCACTATTGAGCAGTGATCTTAAAAGCCTCAACCCATTTAGTATTTAGTCTGACACCTAGAAATGATGAAACCTAAAAGGCTACAAATATTGCTATTTCTCAAATTCCATATTAATGCTCAATAAATTTCAAACTTAATGACAGCACTTTGATGCCTTTCTAATAAAAATGTTGATTTTATTTATTTATTGATATTTAAACCGATTGGCATTTCTAAAACTCAGCCAATATAAACCGAACTAATTTTAGAAATGATTGCTATACTGTGTTAACGGTTTCGTAATGTCAGACAAGCATGTTGCAGTTTGGCAACCCTACGCGTTTGGGACACGCGTGGGCGCAGGCAGCCCGCGACTCAGCCAACACAACCCCGCTCACCTTGAACGTTTAACTAAACCTACCGGAGCTCAGCGGAAAAATATCACCTCCGCATCTAACACATACCTACTTCATACTACCATCCAGCAAACAGACATACCGGTGATGGAGCGACGGCGGCTGCAGCGCGCATGCGCACCACGGCCTGCGCCACAAACGGCATCAGCCTGTATTACTACGCCTTACGAGTATTTGTTTTAGTAATGAACATACCGAGTTTTAAATAATAAAATTTATTCATAAGCCGGCACTTACCATATTTGAGTGTGCGAACCGCCGTCCATATGTATGAGTGGTTAAGATATTCTTATTTATGGGTCTATGTCAAGGTCTTTTGCGGCGTTTAACTGCGGTATCATCACTTAGCATAATATCAAATTATTTATTCGCGCCGCGCTAAAACTGTCTGGTGTATGTTCAATTTGTAATTCAAATAAATTCTTAGCATTATTCCCGAGGCGAATGGCTGTCATAATTGTAACGTGCGAGATTTTTTCCTCTCGCTTATTTGAATAACTCGCGATCAATTAGCATGCGCGCGCGCCGAGTATTGTCATTATTAATTATTAGATGGAGCACACAGACAAGGGGTAGGGAGTGTTTCGAGTGTTTCCATTATTTTGCATATTCGTTCAATCATTCATGGTGTGCGGTAGGTTAGTTTTCGTTTATGTTAATGGGTTGTTAAACGAGATCGTATGGTAATGCACTTGCTTGTAGTTATAACAGGTGTTGAAGTTATTTGTCATATCCGGTGCTTTGTAGGATGCTTACTCAGTCGAAATTCACTCAGCAACCACTTTTATTCTTCAATTGGTTTCTACTTCCTATCTTTCTGATATCCAGCTTCAACTCTAAATGTGATTTTCCGTATATTTACACTGACTTATCTGATTCTATTATTTTTAACTAAAAGACATACACGTCTCTACCTAACATCGTGTAATTAAACTCCGACAACAGTCTCCCAACCTACAGACTCTAGCCTAGTTTAGGAAACAGCTTCTCAGTAACATTAGGTTATTACGACTTAAAATGTATAGGTAATCAACAATTATTTTTCACCAGCTGTGTCGTATTAGTGTGTATTTATTTTATGTCTAATAAATATTTTTGTTATTTATTGCCTTTCTTTTTACGTAGCTGTAATTTAATAGTATCGGAATATTTGTTAAAACTCAATTATACAGACACGGAAAAACGACTAGAAATCTTGAAATAATTTAGTATTAGTGTCAGCCATTAGTCACTATAATAAAATTATTGTATCTTCTTTTTAAATTAGCAATTATTTATTTTTATTGTTTTCAATTAATATTTATTAATATTATGTAAACTGATGGCCTGAAACACAAGTTTGTATAAACCTAAATCAGGCAGGTCACTAATTTATTTTATCTCGATCGTATTTAAAGTAAATCCTCATTGTACACTAATGTTTATTCAACCACTCTGATAACCCTCTAAGAACGATAATATATATTTTATTATCTACTTTATGGACTACTTGTACTTTACCGTAAACAAGTTATTTGAATAAAAAAGTAAAAAATATTTTATTATATTTATTTATTATTATTTCTCCTCTGTCTCCTCATCTCCGTCCCCTCGTCGTTGTAAGTGAGACGTGGTGTCGTCGCATGGCCGCAGCGTAACCGCCACATTCACGCCGTCACGTGAGCGCGTGCCTGCAGCTAATTTAGCTAATAAACACGTCAAGTGGACATATTCGCTCATTTTACATATACCCGTGCAGTTTCATAAATAATTTCGTGAGCCTTGTGAATAATTACAATTGCTTTACTTATGTCACAATTAAAGTAAATCGCCTGCTTGAGTTTATTTATTTCAGTTATTTTGGAGAAACATTGCTGCTACTTGGCATGTAATTCATAGTGGTTTAATTATTCTCAATGTCGTTTAGTTTCTTTTATTGCTGACGGTGTGACTTAAATTCTTTTTGAATCGTCACTAATAGAGCACTTTGCTGCACAGCTATCTTCCTGTTCATAGAGATTTTTTTAAAGTAATGAGAAACAGTATGTTAAAGCTATAGATGCACAGCTATTGAAGTCTGAAATGCAATGTAGTGTAAATCCAGATAAAACGGAAATGAAACTAAAGCATCATGCATTTCAGATTCAGGGCCTTGTTTCTGTAAGTGGGCCCATAACCTACCTAGGCCGAGTAGACACGAGTAGCTAATTCGTACATGGAACAGTAAATTTGCGCTGTGCGATAGTGGCAGGCTGGCAGGTCGGCGCGCTGGAGTCGTTGAAGCGTGCTTCCTTGAGCCAATTAAAACAAGTCCGACATGCCTTGCCCCCCCCCCCCTCCTTACACAGACGTCGCTGCCCCCTCAACCTGCGCCCGCGCACTCCCCGCCGCAACGCGCAAAAACACTGATAACACAGTTGATAGGTACTGTGTGGGACGATACGAGAATTGATGGGTTCAGTCTGATGTATAGTTTGGAGAAGATACATCAATTTACCATACCGGTACATTATTTTAGTGAAGGTTCCCAGATCAGAGTAGTAATATTGTTTCAGTCTTTTACAGCTCGATATAACTCCAAACGGACCTGCAAAGTCCCTAAAGCTATACACACACGCACACAGGTGACTGTGCTATCAACGACACTGCTGTAGCACAGGCCTCTTCTCTCTGAGAGGAATCCTCACTTTATCCTAAAAGTAGCAAAATAATAAAAATAGTTAGGAGGAACGGTCTTAGAGACTATAGGTACCCCACTATCGACGAACGTTACATAAATTAGAGGCCTACGTGTATTGTCATACCAGGAACACATTAGGCAGTGTTCTTCATGACCATACATCCAGCAGGGCTGAATGAAAGCTTTACTGCGACATACTTCACACACTCGCTGCGGTTTTCCGTTCCAAACCTTTCAACGAGTTACAGTTAACCAGAAATTCCTTGAGCTGACAATGATAGCCCACCCGGGACCCGCGTGAGCGGACATCTCGCTTGTAAAAGGAGGAAATGGTGGCACCCGTTGTTTATTGGTGGTCTCACATTTTCATAACTATAGCTCTTTTAATTCGTTTGCCCTCAGGTAATGTAATCTTCCCTGTCCTCCATACAACTTATCGCAAAATTACGAGCCGAAACTATAATATTAATTTGTAACAGACGATTCTTTTGGAAAAAAATATGTGAAATGCCAGTATAGCCGTGTCGTTAAGAGCTCGGCGTGTCCAGCCACGGCCGGCTAGTTTTTTTTAAATATATTTTTTATCTCGTAGGCAATAGTCGTGGCGGCGTACAGCCATCAACATTTTAGGTTTATCTGCGTAACGGGTACATAAAGATGTGGTTTTCATTGGTGTCGCGATACAGCGCGGTAATTATGTCCGGGGGAGCGCACGCGGGCGTTTTCTCTTCATAAATTTGACATGTTTACGAGACGACGTGGCGGCGGTTTTCGCCACCACAAATGTTGTTTTGTGAGCAGGCTGGGGGCGAAACGTCCGAGGACACTAGCTCAGTAGAAAATGGAATCTAATAAGTTGATGTAAGTATCTTGAGTCGTGCGTTTGAAGCCTTTATCTTTTCGATCTTGCAGAATATCCACTGCTGAGCCTTGGCATATTGCTGAATGTTCAGTTAAGTGTAAATATTTAAATCTTATTATTAAGGAGCTGCTTTTACTGTACCATTTTGCTTGTGTATTGACACAATAATAACATTAGCACAGCATCTATTTTTTTTGTAAGCGGTTCCTATGTTTATGCCAAGTAAAAAGATGATCTATCGAAATAATTACCTAAATAATCTGACGGATCGAAGATTAAAAGACAGCGTATTTCATAAACCGCTGCGTTCGCTCTGCCAGTCTGCACAGTCCTCACAACCCGCACGTATCGTGCAATCTGTATCTAGTACTGCAGATCTGCGATACGGCGCCATGTTTAGTGTCGCGCAAGCCGCGTGCGAGCCGCCCGTCTGCTGGTACCGACCAATAGGTGCTAGCGTATATCTAGTGCGTAGGATCACTTGCGATACGCCGAGTTTATAGCCAGAGACCAATCGCTACCTACGTCCAAGCCACGGTTAGAAAAATTGTGAAACTGACCCGTCTAACCATACCTAGTGGCCATATTGCCCGGCCATTGAGTAAGGGAAATTTATGAAGCCGTGGGCCGAGCGTAGTGGACCAAAGTAACGTTTTGTTAGGATTTAATGCTCTTCTTTGTACGCATTTCGATGATCGTAGAGTGAAAGTAAGGGTTTAGTAAGAACACGATGCGAAGTGTCAATAGCCTAATAATGGCTAAAGCGTCGGACTCGTAACCGAGAGTTTGCGGGTTCAAACCCCAAAAAATCATATTTAGCTTAGTTGGAGGGGTTAACATAATTAGTAATAAGAACGTCACCATGAAGCGTTTCAGGTTTTTTCATTAGTTCTTTAACAATTTTATATCTCACAGCAAAACGTTTCAGAAATTGTCACCAGCTATAAATAGCTATAAACTTACTCGAACGCTTTTAGACCTCCATGACCAAACCACAAGCAAAATCTGTACCGCTACCATATTGTATTTATAATATTTTCTAATTTATAAAGAGGTTCCGCATTCTAAGCTATGAAAATACCTAATACAGGAGAAAGTTGAGACATAAATGTGTTCCCGCGGATTCTTATCTTGAAAGTTGTAATCATTTCTAAAATGAAATCGCTCTGTATATCAAGTAGCTCTAGTATCTATGGTCACTAAACACTCAACCACTATTATGGTAATAACATTGATGTCAGCTCTTTAATTAGCAATATTGGACACACTAATGCGAAACGTTAATATTTTAATATTGTATCTTTATTGATACATTTGCGAGTAAAATAAAATATTAACATAAAAGTGATTTTGCTAAATAACCTTAGCTAAGATGAATTAAATTGTATCTGGTTTAATTAAATCTTAATATTACACATTTGTACTTACAGTACTAACATAATGAAATGCAAAATATTATACAAAGGTGGTTATATACTCTCTGATATTGTATATATCTAAATATATATAACTCAAAGGTGACTGACTGACATAGTGATCTATCAACGCACAGCTCAAACCACCGGACGGATTGGGCTGAAATTTGGCATGCAAGTAGATGTTATGACGTAGGCATTCGCTAAGAAAGGATTTTTCGAAATTCCCACGGGATCGGGATTTACACGGGAAAAACTTCCCACGCGGGCGAAGCCGCTGGCACAAGCTAGTAATCTATATAATAATAGTTTCTAAGATTTTACGATCGCCATGTTCGGAAGGATATCTAAAATATATCTTACAATACATAATAAAAAATAACAGTTATTAATGAAAAACTACAAAAAAAAAACAAAAATTTTTTCCACATACAAATTATGTACAGACAAAGCAATTTCAATTAAACAAACACTTCTTCATTACAATATTCATAGTAGGATTGCGTGTTAGATAATTTATATGAATACGTCACAGCTTGCGCTTTTTGTTAGCAGCACGGCGGATACGTGTAACGAAATCGGGTAATGCGTGTGTCGATATGCATAATTATCGGGCTCAAGGAGAGGAAGGTAGCGACCAGCGTGAGGAGCGTGAATGTAAGTATTTCCAAAATTTAATTCGGACGCTACTATAATGATTAGCAAATAAATATTATTATTATATTATATATTATTATTATAATGAGATTGATGTGAACTTAGGTATCTATATATGGATGGATGGATGGATGGAGGTTGGTTACCTGCGTGTAACCAACCTCCATCTTTATATTTTAAGCGTGCTTCATCTTCGACCACATCAGGTGAGATGGTGAACAATAAAAAAAATCTTCATACCAAAAATGAAACCGATCTGTTGCTCGTACATGACGTGAAAGATGGACAAGCAAACAAACAACAAACAAACATACTTTCGCATATTATATAATATTAGAAACGATAGCTTTGTCTAAAGATATAATGCAAATCTAACCCATTCGAATTTTGTACTCTTAGAAAATGCTTTGGGGACGTTTGCGAAAGATTAGTTGTAAAGGCAAGAAAAGTGGAAAACCAAAGAGAAGTCGTTCTCCAAGCACTGGTTTAAATATTATTCAGGCTTAAAGCAGTAATAGTTGTTGTGATAAAACATTGTATCACCTGTTTCCAAATATGTCGGATCGGTTTCCAGAATAACCTGATGCAGCTTGAGCCACTGCTTATGTAACCTTTACAACCCAGTAACTGGGTAACACGATATCTTTGACAAGACCAGTCTCAAATTTTTTGTCTTCTCACTCATTAAACATGTATAAATGACAGCCGGCACTTACTGCTTAACGATCCTTACGAACAATGTTGTAGCGTGGTAGTCGATTAAACTAGAATCGATTACCACACTCATCCCTAATGTCTATGGTTTCACTGAGTGACAACACTTATGCGGTGCCGGCTATAAATTCTAATCCCCGGTCTGCTGAGTTCTTTTTACACCGCCTACTACTACAAGTAACTAATATTGTAACCCCTCTGTGCCCAAGGGTAAGTGCTCAAACGTATCTGCCATTTTTTCTCCATCTTGCCAATCACAATCCTCTTATTTCGCCATAATCTGCAGCGTTTGTAAATTTATATAATTGCCCGGTTGTCAAGATGGCTTCCGTCTAGAACATGACTGTGCTATTTCATTGTCATCTGTTTTCCACTAGTGATTCTAAATTTGTGAAGCGTCCGCAGGTCGCAGCATTGCTTTCCTGCTGTGTCATAGCAGCTATGAGCTTAAACGCCTTGCCACGCGGTTACCTTCTATATTGTTGCACGCGGCATGCGCACGCTTATCTTTAACCTTTGTGAACCGCCACGATGGTGAGTTTCCCTTCGTTTCCCTGAAGCTGTTCCTTGGGCTTACGGCTGGGAGACGCACGCATCTCTGGCGCTCACGAATCCTGGCACCACGCTTACGGAAGCACCCTTCGTGTTGATTCCAGGGTTTTCTTTTTACTGCCTTCATCTCTGATATCAACTACCTCAACGTCTGCCACGCGACGGGTGTCACCGCTGCCTCCGCGTATAACCGCTAGAGAGACGCCCTGTCGCGTGGTCTGCCTGCATAACCTCTGCACCTGCCACGTGCGAGTTGGGTGTCAACGCTGCCTCCGCGGCTAACCGCAGGAGAGACATCCTCTCGCGTGGCCTGCCCTGCATAACCTCTGCGTCTGACACGTGGTCGCTGCTGGCTCCGGGGTCGGCCCGTCGGTCTGCGTGCGTCGCGGCCTAAGCCCAGGGCAGTACCTTCCACAAACCTACAACCAGTGGAGGAACACCTTGGTGAACTGAATCCACCCCTCTACCGAATAAATGCTGTAAACTTCTGTGGTCATCTTTCAATTCTACCACCTAAACCTCTACGCCACAATGTAACAAATTAAAGATTATTATTTTAAATAATTGTTCTATTTTTTTAATTATTTATAATAGGCTGGCGTTTGACTACTATCTCACCTGATGGTAAGTGATGATGTGGTTGAAGATGGAGCACGCTTACTTAAAACTAACCTATTTATTCACTCTTGACTTAAAGACTCCTAGGTTATAGCTATCGGGAAACACAGATTCCGGCAGGGAATTCCACTCCTTAGCCGTACAATAAAGGTAAGTATTCCCAAAACGTTTAGTACGTATGGCTGGGATGTCCACCATGTAGCGATGGCGCATCGCCGTTCGTCTTGTAGCCCGATGATAGAACGGGCTTGGCGGAATTAGATTGTGTAATTCCATCGCACACTTCCCGAAATGTAACCGATAGAAAACCGATAGACCAGCAACTCGTCGTCGATGTTCAAGGCTCTGGAGCTTTGCTTCGACAAGTGCATCGTTGCCAATGAGTCTTTTGGCCTGTTTCTCAATAAACTCAAGCACGTTCAGTTGGTACTTGGCAGATCTATCCCAAAGATGAGAGCAGTACCTACTTGATTGATTTAATTTACAACGAAACTCATGTAGGTATGCCTATATTAGCTAGGTCATGGGATGTCGATGAATGGCTGTGTATGATGATTGTACCGGAAGAGGATAAATAAAAAATATAACTGTAAGGTGGAGCAATAACTTTAATACGTAAATGAATCATTGTTTACTCATTATTAGTCAAGTGTTTTTACTATTTACTTTTCCTTCATATTTATCTTGATTTTTTTTTCTGCGTGGGAAAATCATCGAATGACTTCTTCCGCTCTGAGCTAAGCGGAAGGGTGTGTCAGTCTTCTACTGACTAAAAACCCCTGTTCCTTCGGCTGCCCTAAAGTTCCGGGGCCGCGGTATCACGATAGAACTTTCCCGCAAACCATGTATTAAGACTTACACAAAAAAATTACATGACTTGTGTAACGGCTTCTACCGCAAATAATACACAAAAAAGCTAACACCCGGTTTCGTATACGAATATTAATGACTCGTCAACAATAAACGCTGGTAAAGTGATGCTACTGGTTGTTAAATGATATCTACGTCAAATATGCGATAGTTTTCGTTTGGAATCTGGACGTGAAACATGTCAATGACAAAACGACAAACCAATACCACAAACGTTAAACGTTGTCTACCAACATCGTATTAAGATTAATCATTACTGAGGAGTTCTTATTAAACCACAATCTCACCCGATGGAAAGCAGTGATGTGGTAGACAAAGTAGCGCGACAAAGTCTTAAAGTCAAAGGTATACTTAGAAGTAAACCTTTGACTTTAAGACCCCAGCTTGTAGCTATCAGAAAACACAAACTTCCGCAGGGAATTCCATTCCTCAGCTGTACGCACAACGAATGTATCGCCAAAACACTTTGTGAGTTTGGGTCGAATGTCCACCATGTACCGGTGAACTATAGTCATACGAGTTTTAGTATTTTAATAGTAATTCTATAATCGCACTCAGCTTATACCTTGATCGTGTGATATGCACAGTCTACATTGTATTTAGACTCGCAATTACACTGAATCGATCGATATTCATTTATCGAGTGTGTGGAGAATCTCGCGCCGCGTACAGCGCTCAGCTGATCCGCAGACTTATGTACAGGGGGTGCTCATAGAGCAGACGTATTTATTACTAAGTTGTCGAGTAAAAGCAAAATTTACGCATGTGATATGCTCTGCAGTAGATTTGGATCAGAAGCGTAAACAACGTCAAAGATTTTCACAGAAGAATATTTGATAGCATGTCATATGCCAGTATGGTGATATGAAAGTTGTACTTCTAGCGAACTCTGTAGAAAATTTTATGTTACTTGTTTGCAGTTGTGGACGAATTAAAATTATTCAAGACAAAACAATGTATTAGGTATAAAGAATTGTCTCTTGTGCAGGGCATGTATGGAGACAGAGAAAATGGTGGTATACGTGCTTTCTGAGTGCACGAGAATCACCGACATACAGAGACAAACGTTCGGAATTCCCTTACAATCATCCTGAATAGACCGAGAGACCTGATCTGCTTCTGGAGGGAGGTTGGTTGAGTGATGGCCCACGCACAATGTTCCCGTGCAGGGATTCAGTGTGGAAACTAAACACAAAGAAGAATGTGGAAGGAAGGTAAGAAGATATTGATCGATACAGCAGGCTTTGCAGGAATTTAACCAACACAATGTATAAAGGTTTGGTTTGAATTTTCACCCAAGACAAGGTGTGAGGCAGCGGGTCCTTGACCGCGGGCCCAACGCTCCGCAGTGACCATGTAGGGCGTGCGAGGGTGATGTATAATTACGAGAGGCGCTCAATATTTTCGCATTTCCCAGCCCGCTGTACCGCGCCCGCCGGGCCGGAACCGCCACAAAAACACACAGCGCATCACGGTCAAATGAAGATGTGTAATTACTTGTTTTTTATTAAACCTATCGGTATTTTTTACTGCCATATATGGCGGTGGCCGCAAGCCAACGCCCGTTTACGTTGGCTGGTCTTCAAAATAATAACTTGGCATGAACTCACGGCTACGAGAGCGCCCGCACACATAAATACTAGTTTTTATTTTCAACATTTCTATTATCTGGTACCGTCGCAAGCTCTGCGCTGCACCGCTAACGAGCCACCATTAAATATGCGTATATTATAACTCGCCGGCGATAAGACCTCTTATAATTACTTTTAATTCTCAAGCGTCCTATCGAGAGAATCCTCTGCGATTAATTTTACGCATAAGTAGTGCGCACACTCGTAAACAAGGCGCATATACGTCTATAAATGGTATCGAACGAATCGAAGCCGATATTCGCAGTGATGAGAATTAAACGCCGCATCGCGACGGTAGTATTTTACAACAAAATACCAATTTTCCTTCAAATCGGCAATAAATAATTCTGCCTGAAGGTGCGCCGCCGCCGACCGAGACGCGCCGCGTGTTAATGGTGGACGAGACGGAAAAAAAACGTTGTTAAATGAAAACGGCGAACAATTATTATATAAGCCGGTCGGACGTTTAGGGACCCCTGCGGCGGCGCCCGCGCAGCTAAATAAAACGGATGTCAGCGGACGACCCGCGGCTCGCTCGCGGCTGTTAGGTACTGCGCGCTGTAATTGCGTCTTAGATACCTAACTGATACTTTACTGGATCTTATCAAAGATGTGTTTGCGCACGCATCGCATAACTGTTCATAAATAGCAAGGTCCCTGGTGCCACCTCGGACACGCAGAACGTCTCGGTTCTCGTTCACCTTACCACAATGCCAACGTTGAGTTATTAACTGTTTTAATATTATTGCTAAAATATCAATCTATCTTGTAATGAATATCAATGTCACTCTGACAGCGGCAGGACTGTATTCGAGCAAAGTGAAATAAAACGATTTAAAACTAATATTATTAAGGTAGGTATAGTAATATAAAAATAGTTGTTGCAAATCAGTTTTATGAGCAGATCATAAAACTGATTTGCAACAACTATATTAATACTGGTTATAATAAGGTATAGGGACACAACATTTGTCATTGATATTGCAAAAATATGGGATTTAATGCTGCAACACAATGAAAACCCATCACCATTTTTTTTTATAAAAACAAAAAACAATATTCCCACGTACACAGATTCAATCATGCATCCACACTCACATACGCACACAAACATCCACACACACACTTTAAAGAGGCACTATGATTTTCCCATAATTGTTTCTCCTTAATAAATGTGAATATTGTTTTGTATACAGATTTTATGCCTTAAACATTGTCTATACCAGTTTCTGTGGGGTGTGGACCTGGTGATCTGTACTCCAGGCTTACCACATAACAGATACCAGCTCGCCACAATTTTTTGACTGTAAGTGTTACTTTAACTACTTTGTGTAAATAAATGTAAGACAGTTTTTGTGAGGAGAAATAAAGTTTTTATTTCTTATTATTTGCCCAGCGTTTTTCTAACTTTATTGCGGTCTGTTTCCAGTCTAACCAAAATCAGTTGAGTACTAGTATTTTAGGGTCGCTCAAATTTGCGTGGTTATTACCTCAAAAGAACACCACAGACATGAACCTACATGCTTCTCATACAAATACAAATTGTATGGAACTTTAAAAGACAACCTCTGAGTTTGTTTCGGTTTTTCTTCTCAGAGTAGTCAGTTAGGAAATACCGGCCTCATCTAGCTAAACTAAACTTAACACGCAAAAAAAATAACGTGTAAAAGTGTTATTTATAACCAATTTAGAAATAAATATTTCATTTCATTTCATTTCATTACATGGAACCACTGCCTATGTAAAACACTAGTAGCCCTTGTCAAGGCTGGTGCCAGATTTTCTGTCTCCTAACTACGTGTAATCACTGTCAAATATGTTCTGATAACAACCACGACCAATGCCTTAACGTGATTTCTATATATGTTAAGATTGTCACCATCCATGACCCAAACTCGGTACGCGTTGCTTAACCGTGCTGTTATTATATTGCCACGAGCTCCTCCAACACACAATGAAAACTAGCAAGCAAATAATAATTTACCTCTTAGTTATCAACATAACTTTATAAATTTATTTGTGTTGTTGGACAGCTAAGCATGTAGACACGTGGCAGTGTGTCAAGCCAAGTTCAAGCAAAGAGAACTGGCGAGCAGCCGCCGTGTGTAATATTACACGAACCATTTGGAGCCACTTTTCACCCCTTCATAACTCAAAAACTATTCAACTGAAACACACCAAATTTGGTTCATATAATGAGACCCTCTAGATAAACTAGTACCCCAAATTTTATAAATACAGCTTAAACGGTTATATAGATATTAACATCAAAAAATCGTCATCGTCACATTTATGTTTTTGTCGGGTAATGCTGTTAGGCTGTTACACGATAGGTAATTCACCACTGACTATATTCTGGACTCCGGGATGGTGATAGGCTACGCGGTCTACGAAACGCTACGAGTGGCTACGAGCTACGACATCTGTTACGAAAAGCATTATTTAAAAATACCTTAAGCTAATTCAGTTTAATTTCCTATACCACATTTGTTTGCTGCATAATTTTACAATAGTTTTAATTTAAGATTAATTAGAAACTAATATTTTTTTTATTTAATAAAGATTGGTCATTTTTGGGCGTATCGATGGATTACTAAAAGTATAATTAGAACTTAAAACGGGATACGAACAAGGAAGTGGAAATACCAATTTATAGGCTTATAAACATCCACCCGCAATAATTTCAGTTCATTCGTGATGTTGCCTCCTGCAACAGTGCCGAAATATTAACTCTGTAGAAATTCAAAGCAATAAGCATACATACATAGGGTATGGTGGTATAGATTAATAGTTAAGAATTCAAATCATTCACAGAAATACCCCAGTTATAAAATTAAAACCACCGACCACTATTAATTTAACTGAAACATAAGTATAATCCTCAACAACACTGTCTTAATAGTCAATCAGAGATATGCTTTACAACAGTATCAAATATAATAAAATGTCGTGGAAGCTAGTGGTCTGGCTAGACTGGAAGTGGTTCCATTACGCACGTAACGCGGGAGCATGCTGCGAGCGTATTAGCATAGCCTCGGAGCGAGCGCGGCCCTACTGCGCGTGCGCGACTCGCTGTCGAATACGACACGAAACTTTATGAAGCTAGGATTTTTTTGTGATATTGTCGCGTTTGACCACTATCTCACCTTGCATGATGTGGTCGAAGATGAAGCACGCTTACCTAAAAGTAATCTATTCACTCTTGACTTAAAGGTTCAGGTTCAGGTAATCAGGAAATACAGACTCCGGTAGGGAATTCCCCTCCTTAGATGTAAGCACAATTAAAGTATTACCACAACGTTTTGTGTGTATGGGTGGAATGTCCACCATGTAACGATTACGCTAGGGAGTTCATCAAAAACAAAGATATTAATATTATTTGAATTTTTGGGTAATAAAAATACCATTATGTGGGTGAGTTGTTCGTGGCTTAATAATGCCGCTGCACGGTTCGATCTTCAAGGTTAAGGAACGCTTTCCGAGGTTAGCTTGTGGATGGGTGACCATCTTAACTTATCGAGATTCCTCCGTGCCTCGGAAAGCACTATAAGCCGTGGGCCCCGCTTGACATTTGTACATCTTTGACAGTTGTTAACTTTAAACCGAGGGCCCTGCTTGACATTTGTACATCTTTGACAGTTGTTAACTTTAAGCCGTGGGCCCTGCTTGACATTTGTACATCTTTGACAGTTGTTAACTTTAAACCGAGGGCCCTGCTTGACATTTGTACATCTTTGACAGTTGTTAACTTTAAGCCGTGGGCCCTGCTTGACATTTGTACATCTTTGACAGTTGTTAACTTTAAGCCGTGGGCCCTGCTTGACATTTGTACATCTTTGACAGTTGTTAACTTTAAACCGAGGGCCCTGCTTGACATTTGTACATCTTTGACAGTTGTTAACTTTAAGCCGTGGGCCCTGCTTGACATTTGTACAGCTTTGACAGTTGTTAAGGGTAGTCAGAACTGACTCTGGTTTTTCCAAGGGGTATTGTGTTACTCAGATAATGGGTTATGAAGGTTAGATAGACAGTCGATCCATGAATAACACTTGTACTCAGTTGCATCCGATTAGACAGGAGCCGATCCCAAAGTAGTTGGAAAAGGCTAAGCAGATGAACAGATACCAAAGCGTCACGTGCTAAGAGAAAAGAGAAAAAGTATGAAGCATTTGGAGTGTTGCTTCGTGTTACATGCTTGTGGTGAGTGGTACTATGGTAGTGGTGACAGTTCGATTAAGTCTAGATAATAAATATTTGAATCGATCACAGGTTCGTGCGGACACCTCGCGACCCGCGCTTTGAATAATCAAATCCGAGCAGCATTCACGACCAGCAACAAGTGGACCTGCCGTATCTAGCCGTACTGATCTGACACATTCGTGCCCATAAACTTACCTTTCCGTACAAAATATATTCACGCATGCCATAAAAGCAATATCAATAAATTAGAGTAGTCGTTTTCGGTCAAGTATCCCAATGAGCCAGTTTTAAACACATTATTAATGTTATAAATTGTAGACTTACTGTTCAAAATCATCATTGGCTAACGCCCGTGCCCCGGCGCCACCTGTCTGTTGGTATGTGAACTTATAATTTCGTAGTCATCGGCGACCTTCACGCTGAGATTTCATAAAGATACTGCGAGCTGCGGGCGTGAGGTGTAGCAGGCATTTGTTTCATAATTTGCCTTTTATAGCAAACTTTGGTCTCTTTCATAGATAAAATAAATTTGATTTCTGTGGTCTCTTTATAAGTTATGAATGTCTATAACAGATTCACAAAAAATGCCAGCTGTGTGTTACGAAATGACGTCGTTACGGTGTGACAACACGTGGACTATGTCACACTGTCGAGGCTGGACGTCGGACATGCGCACACGGCAGTCTGTCGTCACCGCGAGAGCGACGACTACAGCCACGAACCACTAGCACTAACAGATATTACACTACCTAAATACTAGTAAAAGTAACTTATTAAATAGTACACAAAGGTGCTCCTGCTGTGTCAAATTCATCCAAAGGTTGTCTGTAAAATTTCGCTTATAGCGATAATACTGCCCATAGTAACACCCGTTGTAGTTGTTAAGTCCTTATTCTAAGACGGTTTATAATAAAGAATATATCTATCACTAACAGTACACATCGAGCTGGTACAATCGCGAGGCACAAGCCCACAAAGCAAGAGTCGCGGGCGTGGGCGGTGGCGACCGACAACATTCAATTATACGCCTTTAACACTTATAAACCGACAAATTAACATGTCATGAATATTATTTAACTTTTTCTCAATTATGTTAATACGAGTGCAATTCGTAAAGTTGTGTTGCCCTACTATTAAGCGGAGAGCAAAAACCTCGCGCGGATCTTTAGCAAAAATTTGCATACATTACAATACTTAATTCGAGTTGTGTGCACTGAAAAAAAATATACATACAGACAGACACAGCCGGAAAGGAGGAGACGGCGCGTGCGCTGCCGACGCGACGTACGCCATGCTGCCCAGTGACACTCTCAATATTCAAATAGACCACTTATTACCATTTTTAAACAGTGAATCATTTTATGTTGTCAAAAAAAAAACAAGGTGTTTTATTATCTTATTTGTTATGAATAACGGAAGATTTATTCTAAAAGGACTTTAATTCGTGTTTTTGTTGCTACGTGTTGTTGTTTTTTTGTAGTGGATCGGTCGCCGCCAGTGGTGGGAGCCGAGCGAGCGATATGTTAAACACTCGTGTGTTTTAGTGGATTGATTACGAATAATGATTGACGATCTTTATATTCAAATGATGAAATCAATGTCCAGCAAGTATTATCATATTCAAACAATGAATCAATTCTACGCCAAGTAATACATTAAATAGTTTTACGACTGTTCTTATTGACTGTTTGAATCAAATTGAGATTTATGAGCGAATAGTTATGTAAAGTTTAATTATTAAAATCACGCATAAAAATTTTTGTACAACTATACGGCTGTGTAATAGCAGTTAGCACCCTATTTGCTTTAAGATTGTACTTCAATGACAAAAACAATACCATTAATTTAAATCACATAATTAAATAAATCTTCCATTACGGAACTAAGTTAGGAAATATTTTAGTGGACACATCTAAACTGACAGTTTAAAAGCTATCATAAATCAGTTGTATTTAAAGGTTTACGTCGCTAAGTGTGAGTCTTGCGCAATGCAAAGTACGTTATTTATTTTCGCGTCAACGTCATCGTAGAAATCATAAAATATGATATAAGTTTAGTTAAGACTGTCTCAAGAACGATGTAATTTTTAAAGAAAAAATCACAGGTATTTCTAGCTCTATTGGACCTCGGGCACGCTGCAATTGCGGCGGTAAGACCTCTCTTTGAGGAGTGGCTAGATCGGCGTCACGGCGTCCTGACCCACCGCATGACGCAGGTCCTCACCGGACACGGAAGTTTCGGGAGGTACCTGTGTCTGATGAGGAAGGAAGAAACGCCTGGGTGTCACCACTGCGAGGATCGCCCTGAGGACACAGTAGAGCATACGGTGCAAGACTGCCCCGCTTGGGCAGAGCACCGACGTGTCCTCACGGTGGCGATAGGCGGAGACCTCTCGCGCCCGGCATTGGGCGAGGCCATGCTGCGGGGCGAGACGGAGTGGGAAGCGGTCGCCTCCTTCTGCGAAGCAGTCATGCTATCGAAGGAGGAGGCGGGCTGCGTGAGGGAGAGGATAGCGTCCTCCCTCCAGCCCAGCCGCAGTGGTAGACGCCCACGGCGTCGGACGTCGGCCGATGATCTCCGGCCACCGTAGGCGCGGGCATGCGGACAGCGAGTAAAGGACAACTCGCTGTCCGACCATGGACCATGCCCGGGTCGACCGCGCGTTGTGTTCCACGTGCGCCTCAAAGAGCGTCAGCAAGATGATGAGGCCCCCCCTGTAGAGGGCCGAAGCCTGCCGGGGTCGTGGGACTTATCCCATTACCGTGACCCCGGTACGTAAAGGGTTATTGAAGGAATACCGTGGATTTTAGTCAGTACAAGTCTGACAGTCCCTCCGGCCCTGCCCGGGGTGGGAGGACTCATCTGATGATTTTACCAAGTTAAAAAAAAAAAAAATAAAGCTCTATTGAACCTAATTTGGAGAAACCATGAATGCGGTCATTGGTTGTGGCGTAGTCAGGGAACTAGCTTGCTCGTGTTTCGCATTAAACTAATTTCCACTGCATTGCTGGATTTATTACCAACTCAATTCTATTAAATTCAGGACCATCTACAGATCTTCCGAACTTGTTTTTAGAAAACATTAGAAAAATTAACTCACAAGCCCAATAGCTAACCAACCAAGATCGTCTCCTTTAGTGGCATATGACAAAGCTCAATACGTGTAGCCATCCCTAGGTTGCGGAATATATTATTGTAATAGGTAAACTGGTGGTCATACAAAATGGCGACCCGATCACTTAGCGCCTGATATATGGCGCTGTGTTCGCGGGAACAGGTTCGTAATTTGTCGCCATCATTAGACACGTGAGCTCCTACTGCCTTCCTAGTAGGTGTGGCAGACGATCTCCTTGAACGCGTGCCAACCGCGGAATAACATGCGTACATACAGCAAAAGATCCACTTTGGATAACTCCGATATCGGTCTCATGCATGACAGTTTTCCATCAGAGAAAGACAATAAAAATAAGGGATTTCAAAGTTGACAGGTACTGTTTCTTATTTTCTATCTATAACAACTGTTTTTATTGGCACTTATATTTATATTCTATAATTATGTATCTTTCTCTAAAGATGTTGATGTTGTTTTCCAGGGTTTCTCTTCGGATTTTTTTTTATTGCTTTTATAAAAGTAGCCAATAGTATTTTTTTCGAAATAGGAGAAAGCTGATAACACACTTAGAATCTTAATTTACTTAGAGACGGATTGGCCAAAAAGTTCCAATCTTGATGGCGTACCCAGAACAATGAGATTATTTACTGTGCTCTAAATAGTTTTAATCTTCTGTATTTTCTTATGCTGTGGCACTGCTGTCCATCGAACAGATAGTGCGTATGTGTGCGTTCAATTCTTGCGATATTAGAACTAGCCGAGATATTTTTAATCATTAACTATTTTATGTGTTTGTTTTGTATCTACTTGTAAATTGATAAGAAGAATCCTTGACATTTTATTAATACTTAAGCATAAAATCAATATAAACTACATGTTTGTTTCTTAAATTTCTGAGCAAGCTTGATTCTATGATTGTGTTTCTTCTGTTGAAACAGCATCGTAAGTATTGCAACTGCTCTGCGACCTCGACTCTCTGATGTAATAATGGCACTGCACACTGGTAGCTACAGGTTTGCGAGATCCAGGTTATCTGCGACGACTGTTTGATTTCCTCTGGTTTAGTTACGTAGATAGCTACAATGTAGCTTACATGTAAATGACAGTAACTTAAAGTGAATTAAATAAAATAGATATTCTATTTTCAACCGATGACAAAAAAAGGAGGAGGTTATCAATTCGACACGTATATTATTTTTTTTTAATGTATGGTCACCGATTACTCGAAGACGGCTGAACCGATTTGGAAAATTTCTTTTTTTGTTTGATAGGGTAGACTTCGAAATTGGTACCATTTGTCACCAAGTCAGGATCTGATGATGGGATCCTAGAGAAATCGAGGGAACTCTTCAAATATTATAGGCACACGTATGGCGTTTTGGATATTTCTTATAGTAACTTGTGCAGTTGCTCTCAAAAAGTACCATTTGGGGAAGTGGAACTGATGATGAATACCACAGATGGCCGCCGAAACTACTCAATAATAAGTATTTCGTGGATTGCGATTCGATTACTTGAATATGGATGTTAAGCACTTTATGCTCGTCACAATGCATATGGTGATGTATAGCTGATGGTGAAGTACCAGGAGAACTCCTCAAAAATTAACGGCCCAGCATTGGGAAAAGCAATATTTTGTAAAATATTATAAGTAGTTGTCATTTAGGCTCTTGTAACTAGGTAAATTAAGAATCAACCAACTAAAAAGAGTGAAATAAAAACTTTTTACCAAAAAATTAAACCGACTCCCAAAAAACACTGCAAAGTGAAAAATAACTTTAATTTCGGAAGTCGGTGCCAAAAACGAAAATACAAAACTAAAGACGCCGACTTCCGAAATTAAAGTTATTTTTCACTTTGCAGTGTTTTTTGGGAGTCGGTCAATGATATTTTACTTTATAATATCATTGGAGTCGGTTTAATTTTTTGGTAAAAAGTTTTTAATGTGCGTCTTCACCAATATTTTATTGTATAATTTCTAGATTTGACGTTTAAATTTACTTTCAAATTATAAAAGTAACTTTGTTTTTCTTCTCAATTCGTATTTAATATTTCTAAATACTGAGTTATTTAAGTTTGATTCAGCCCTACCCTCATCCCCATAAAGAATTAAAAAACTATGAAAGTTTTATTGAAGTGGAGTTTTTTGGTGGTAGTGCGCGCCATGAAATTTTAACACATATACATAGGTATTTCTAGGAACCTACCAATAGATCCCACGACACATGGTATCCTAGTGAAGAGTCTAAGGCTTTCTGCACAATATTAATATTGTTTTGCACCGTGTCTTTAAAATGTGCATGTTTTTCTTGCTGTTGTGCTTAAATTGTTCTTGGAAACCTTGGCATTTCATTATGCTGCTCTAGTTTATTTCAGGCCTTAGTGTAGTCTTTCGACTAGAACATATTTCAGACATGCAAGTATTAAAATCATCAATAAAAATTTTTGGGTATGGTTTGTCTAGGTTTATTATTTGTATTAACAGCAGATCACTAATTCAGAGTCCTCTAGGTGCAAAGATGTGAGTGGAGCAAGCATAGCTGTCGGGGCGCGTCACCTGCCGCCTGGCTCCATACAAACTGCACTGGACTACTGCTCTGTAAGTCGCAATAGACAGCCTAATGCGATGGAATTATGTACTGAGCATACTGACAGTTGGAATCTGAATGATGCCATTGAATTACAAGATCTATTCACCTCAGTTATTTGACTTGTTCAAGATAAATAGCTGAAGAGGTATTATTTCTATGGAACTAGCACAAATGGAATCTTGTTACAAAATTGTTAATTAGAATCCTTCAGATTCTGTATGAGACCTCGAGCATAGCATAATGGACCAGATTTTTTATATATGACGACACAATGCATGCGCACGTAGACCCCACAGACTTAGAGCATTCGCCGCGCCCCGGTTCAAGTGAACATTTGCTTGAAACTCGAGTAATTAAAAACATAGCCGTTACGCCAATTAATTTCTCAAAGTCAAAAGCTGTTTAGGTGTTTTCCTGCTACACTATCAAGTAACACAGTGTGGTTTAAGTTCGCAGGTGCACCGCCCGACACAGTTGGGCACAGTACTGCGTGTGTTTTCAGATAGGCAGTGCGTTTTGGAGACTCGATACGGTTTGGAGAGTTTATTGCCGGTACTGAGAAGCGACGCGACGGTCAATTAATTCTGACCGAGCAACAAGCTTAGATTTACTGTATGGCGCACTGAATGGCGTTTTCTCTCCGACTCGACGATTGGTGCGATTATTGTCTAATTGGCACGCTGATATGATGAGAGAGCGTTCTAGCACATACGCATACACTACATAAATGCAACGATAGAGGTTTTTTTCATGATAATAGCAGGTATAATTGCACCTAAAAATATGTTTTAAATTGAGATTTCAAGCCGAAACTTTATGACTACATCCACCTCCCAAATGCTAATTGTAGTCGTGTTACTTTCCAAGTAATAACCCGAACTATTAGACTACAAACTTAAGATATAGCTAGGTTTCTAAAGCTGTGCAAGTCAATCAATATGAGTCGCGTATATCATGGCTGCTGGACTTACGTTGCATTACATTGCGGCGCGAGATCCGTGGCTGGCTGGCCATCGATCCTGGTGATCAGCATATTGCGGCGCGTCGCTGTATGGCGCATGTGATGCGTGCTGTGTGCGTGATGCTGCTAATTAATTTGGCCGGCGGCTCGCAGCGGTACAGCGGTATGGTATCGCCACGTAATCGACACGGTATATAAATTACTTGTCCACACGAGAAGGGCTACTGTACAAGGATGGACGCTTTGCAATTATAAAACGATTGTTGTAAATAAGTACTTGTTTGATTTTTAATTTATTGTGAGTTTGAAGTAAAGAAAAAATGAAGATGTAACAACACAAGTTGAGTTTGTGGTACCACAACTTTCGAGTTCAATGGAATACATAACAGTTATTCCGTATTTTGAAACAGCATGTGATCGTATCTATCGGAGTTGTATTGGCAAGTGGTACTGTGTGGGCGACACATACACACGGTCAGCTCGATGCCTGTCGTATAAGCATCGCACACCATTTGTTTTGGAACTTAAGATTTCAATCTGTTTCTTGGAACATCATCACCTACACAGTCGTACTAATAACTTTATCATACATTACATCCATTATTTCGTCGAGATTTTGGCAATTATTGGTTATCTATCTATAATCTGTGAGGTGTGGAATGCGGTAACGGTCGTACCACTAAATGTGCGCAGGAGTTTGTGGGAGTCGGCCTCACTACACTACATCGGGAGGAAATAATAATTCTATTGGTAATATTATTAATTTGTAATGATTAAAATATTCATAAAACAATTATGTTCCACACAAATAGGTGTCTAAAATGTTGAAGCAGTTTCAACAACTTGTTTGTAAAGCACCTGCTTCCTTCATCATAATTTATAGTCTATGAACTCGTTCGTGTGTTTGTCTACTATAAATATTGTTTGAGTTTATTTATTCTATATTTTTTACAAGTAGGTACTATACTGGTTGCTGTGAGTAAGTGTTGTTTAACGACTGGTCTAATGGGTAAAAAGCTAGCCTACTTAAATTGAAATTGCTTGAATGTCTAATTATCGTCGATCAGCTTTAGCTCTCTCCAGTCCAAGGAATCCAAAAGAAAGTAGGAGCTCCCTCCCTCCCCCCCTTTAGTGCTTAGAGGCTCGGTGATTTTTATTTTAATAATAAAGTTAATCCGAACATTAAGCAACGCAGAAGGCGTGACAAGCGAAATCGTAATTAACGGCTCATATCTGTGTGTAAACACGCACGAGGTTTGGGCGCGCGGTGGCCGCCGACCCCGGCAGGCGCGGGCGCACTCGCCGGACGGACGGACGGACCTCACTCCACTTGGCCGGGTTTTGGATGGCACTTGAAAGGGCACAGCGGACATGTTCAACGATGATGAGCTTTTCGCGGTACCACAGATTTTCTTGAAACGGTCTTTGTTTGACGATAACTTTAGGTGTCTTACGTAATTGATTGTAAGAAGCAAGCCCACTTTAGTCTCTGTCTACAATATACCGTAGGTACTAGTCGTAGCAGAATGACGTTTATTCAATTAATCAATTCAAATAATATTGTAAGTTATTCTAGTACTTGCGAAATAAAGATTTACCGATAAAAGTGCTAACAATAGTCCACAAAATGGGGAACACCCTCGGCGCTCGCACAATCAGCACTCGTTCCATCGTCTCGGGGTAGTTGGCTTCCACGACCTGCAAAAACAAACGTTTTTATTAAGTTAACAACTTATATTATAATTATCGATATCGTATTCAGCAGTGAAAGGTAACAACACCAATTTTTACAATAAAAATACAAAGGGAAAGAAAGGGATAAAAGAATTAGAATTTCTTAATGAAAGAAAGAGACTTTTCCAAAAGACATCAACGCGCGACTCATCCGTGTCTGTGTTCCCCCAAACCACCATTTTAAATAGACCATAATACATAAAATTGCACGAATACAATACGACCATAATAAATAAAAAATAATTTTCGTAGTGTTTCATTTTTGATCAATAGTTATGTCATCCATTTAGTATCTAGATGTCTGGGAATGT
This sequence comes from Tholera decimalis, assembly GCA_943138885.2. NCBI lineage: Eukaryota > Metazoa > Arthropoda > Insecta > Lepidoptera > Noctuidae > Tholera > Tholera decimalis. The sequence continues at coordinate 676,605 of OW964552.2, read as the reverse complement.
TTTCCACACCACTTCAAAGCGCATGAAGGCATTTTTATGCATTATAAACTGCATACAAAATTTTTAAATTTGTAATTGTTTAGCATTCACACAGGTCTAACACTTAGTCGCAATTAAAATGGTTCGTGTACCGTAGCCAATATATAGGTGAGAAAACACTAATAGTTTTCGAGCGTCGGGGTACTGTATGCGCGGTCAAGTGGTTTTATAGTCATTGGACGGGTCATATGTGGCAGGGAATACAAGAGCCCGCAGAGTTCTACACATTGGCTGGGCGCACAATAATTACAACGTTAACGATTAACCCGTTCCACGTTCTCTTCCGTTTTTAATAGCCTTGGGTGCACGAGTTTAGGTTTAACCTAGAGTTGACCCGGTCTCCTTGAACCTTTTTACCCATTTCTAAGAATGCTTCGCACATCATTTAAGTGGCGAAAACGCAAATTCGCGTAAGCACAATGCGCGATTTACTTCTGAAAAACGCTCCATAGGGAATAAATTCCCAAGATTCAGGCTACCGATTTCCTTTAATTATTATGTATTTTTATACTTTACTTTTTTATTGTTAATAGGCTTGCGTTTGGCCACCATCTCATCTTATGGTAAGTAAGCACGCTCACCTGGTAGTAACCTAATCACTCTTGACTATCAGGAAACAGATTCCAGCAGGGAATTCCACTCCTTAGCTGTACACACAATGGAAGTATTTCCAAAACGTTTAGTGCGTATGGGTGTGATGTCCACCATGTAACTATGGCGCATCGCCGTTTGTCTTTTAGTCCGATGATGGTGCTTTGTAGAATTAGACTGTGCAATTCCATCACAAAGTCCACTTATTATTATTTTTTATTCGGAATAGGTTCGCGTTTGACCACCATCTCACTTGATGGTAAGTGATGATGTGGTTCAAGATGGAGCACGCTTACCTAGAAGAAACCTATTCACTGTTGACTTAAAGACCCCCAGGTTATAGCAATCGGGAAACACAGACTCCGGCAGGGAATTCCATAATATTTGCTGGCAGTACAAATTTGACATGTGATGGATCGAACTTGGAAATGGATCCTATAGTTAGTTGTCTGACATGGTACCTGTATGATCATCAGCAGCGCTCGTACGCCGGGGCGCCACAGATGGCGCATGTTGAGGCCGTCCAGGTCCACCAGCAGGCTCCACGCGCGCACCGCATGCTCCGCCGACTGCGTGGCCTCCTGCAGAAGTCTCAGACCTTTCTCGCATACGTGAAGTGTCTGGGAATGGGAACAAAATTGTCAGAACAACGAATATTATGAGTAGACGAACAGTTGCTCGCGACTTCGTTCACGTGGGAAGTTTTTCCCGTGTAAATCCCGATCCCGTGGGAATTGCTAGTAGTGATCTAGCTAAGTGTATTTCCACAAACCTGGAAAGACACCCGAATTATCCCTTTACCCAAAAGAACTCGTCCTGCATCTTTTTCTGACTACCGACACATTTCTATTCTCCCAGTCCTTGAAAAGATTGTCCACCAACAACTTAGCTCGTTCCTTTCTAAGTATAATCCCCTGAATCCCTTCCAATCTAGTTTCCGTCCTGGTCACAGTACTACTTCTGCATACGTACATATTACGGACGATACATGTAAGGTCTGGCATGGAGATGGGGAAGTTAACTGTACTTGCACTACTAGACTTTAGTAATGCGTTTAATACAGTTGACTTCGACATTTTGCTTGACATTCTATGCTATGTAATAATGTAATTGACTGGTTTTGTAGTCACCTGTTTGGTCACCGGCAACATATTTCCATTGAGGACTGCTTTTCTTCTTGGTGTGATACCTCTGCTGGTGTGCCACAGGGTGGCGTTTTATCTCCCTTACTTTTCATACTTTTTATAAAAATGCTATCACTCAACGACTATCTTCTTTCTACCACTTGTATGCTGATGATCTTCAAATTTACACCCACCGTAGAGTTAGCTGATGCCATTAAAACTATTAATATGGACCTCGCTCGAATTGGTGACTGGAGCGCTGAGTTTGGGCTGAAAATCAATCCTGCTAAGTCTCAGGTTATTGTTGTTGGTAGTTCTCGTACTATCTCCAGGATTGATTGGACGGCACTTCTCCAGGTTTCTTTCAATAACACCTTCATACCTTCTAGTCACATTGTGAAGAACCTGGGAATACACATTGACGACACCCTTTCTTGGACTAAACAGTTAGTTAGTTAGTCGTAAAATATTTGCTTCTGCAGGCTCCTTGAGACGCCTTCGTAATTTTCTTCCCATCTCGACTAAAATTCCAATTACACAAACTCTCCTTTTCCCTATTCTGGACTATGCTGATGCCAACTATCTCGACTTGACCCAAGACCAATTAGACAAGCTAGAGCGACGTCAAAATCTCTGTATCATGTTTATATTTGGCTAGCGCAAGTATGACCACGTTTCTGATTTCCGCGCTCAGCTTAAATGGTTGGTGGTTTCGCCGGAATATTCACTTACTTTCTTTTCTTTAATCTACTTTATAATGTGCTCTTTAATCCTTTTACTCCTTTTAATCTTCAGGAACGTTTTCAGTTCCTCTGTGACACACATTCTAAATCCTTGAGATCATCGGAAAATCTAGAGTTAAGTATTCGTATGCATTCCACTTCTTTCTTTGACAAATCTTTTACTATAGAAGCAGCTCGTTTGTGGAATGCATTACCCATAGAAGTGAGGCGTGCTCAAACGCTACCAGCGTTCAAAAGAATGGTGAAGGAGCATTACCTCTCCCTATAACTTTTCCCCTTCTTTCTCAATTATACATGTAATATTTATTAATATATGATTTTGTTATTGTATGTATTTTATATTATTATGTTCAATTAATATTATGATGTTTGTACACTGACAGCCCTTAATCTGTCTCCTTTAAATTTGTCCATCCAAATGTTGTCTGTAAGCGACTGACCTATGCGATAAGATAAGACCGCCCATCGTACACTAGTTTAATTTTTTGTATCCATAGAAATATTGTAAGGTGTACAATAAAGTATATAATAAATAAATAAATAAACAAGATTCATAACATAAATATAGATAAATTGTCAAAAAACTTATTTTAAAAATCTAAAAAACCCGACTGCTCAACTAAAGTGTAAGAAACAAGCACATTTTTATTTTTAAAAAACTTTTTACCTAAAAATTAAACCGACTCCCAAAAACACTGCAAAGTGAAAAATAACTTTAATTTCGGTAGTCGGTGTCTTTAGTTTTGTATTTTCGTTTTTGGCACCGACTTCCGAAATTAATGTTATTTTTCACTTTGCAGTGTTTTTGGGAGGCGGTTTAATTTTTTGGTAAAAAGTTTTTATTTTACTCTTTTTAGTTGGTCTATTTTTAATTTACCTAGTTACAAGAGCCTAAATGTCAACTACTCATAACCTTTTACAAAATATTGCTTTTCCCAATGCTGGGCCGTTAATTGTTGAGGAGTTCTCCTGGTACTTCACCATCAGCTCTACATCACCATATGCATTGTGACGAGCATAAAGTGCTTAACATCCATATTCAAGTAATCGAATCGCAATCCACGAAATACTTATTATTGAGTAGTTTCGGCGGCCATCTGTGGTCTTCATCATCAGTTCCACTTCCTCAAATGGTACTTTTTGAGAACAACTGCACAAGTTACTATAATAAATACGCAAAACGTCATAGGTGTGCCTATAATATTTGAAGAGTTCCCTCGATTTCTCCAGGAACCCATTATCAGATCCTGACTTTTATAAAAATGGGATCAATTTCGAAGTATACCCCTTCAATCAAAAAAAGAATTTTCCAAATCGGTTCAGCCGTCTTCGAGTAATAGGTGATCATACATTAAAAAAAATATATATATACGCGTCGAATTGATAACCTCCTCTTTTGGTCGTCGGTTGAAAAGTGACAAGCAACACACACCAACAACAGTTTTTTTTAAAAGGGATGGGTCGCCTGCTTGTCACTTTTAAAAATAAAAATGTGCTTGTTTCTTACACTTCAGTTGAGCAGTCGGGCTTTTTAGATTTTTAAAATAAGTTTTTTTTTTCTACTTTTTAGTTAAAATATTAATTAACAATTTTTTAGTTTTCCCGGTCGTGTCACATTGGCACTCCACCGGATTCAGAAAGTGAGTCCATATTTTTAAAATATCTCATTGTGTTATTATCACTAATGATAAACATAATATACCTTTTTGAAATCCTTATGTTAAACCCTTTAATTTGATACCCATATTGTGGAAAATGAAAAAAAAAATTTTTTTTTTCACCATGTATAATGGCTTCACACAGCCGCCATGTTTAATTTTTTTAAATGTCACCTATCTAAGAACACTCGGGCTGATAAGACAAAACTAACGATACCTCAATTGTGTGAATCCGTTCAGCTGTTCTGGAGATATGAGGTAATAAAGAATATTACAAACATACATACATACAAGACACGCGCGAAAAACATAACCCTTCCTTTGCAGTCGGGTAAAAAGCTAAGTTCTGCAGCATATGCCATCAGAAAAATACGTGGACTAACTGATATCGAAACAGCACGTTTAGTTTACTTTAGTTACTTTCATAGTGTGATGTCATATGGCATCTTACTTTGGGGAAATGCCGCTGACATTCACACAATAATTGTATTGTATTTTAATTAATTGTATTCGTGCAATTTATAAATTAAGTCCTAAGCACTCCTTAAAAGTCAAATTTGAAGTGATTTATGTTATGACTGTGCCATCTCAGTATATTTATGAGAATTTCCTGTATGCACACAAAATTATTAATATGTTTAAAAAAAACAGTGATATTCATAGTGTAAATACGAGGAACAAAGACACATAATATGTCATTCCTAAAACAAGGTTAAAAAAATTGGTGGTTCGTTTAGATACCAAACGTTTTTATAATAAAAATCCTAGCCATATTCAAAAACTAAGTATCAATAAATTCAAATTATTTACAAAACGTAAGCTATGTCAGAAAGCTTTTTACATAGTTAAAGATTATATTGAGGACAAGAAGGCTTGGGAATGAGCTGCTCCAGTAATATACGAGAGCCTTTTTTATTTTGATTTTTTTTATTGTTTAATATATTTACCTATTCATTTTGTTTTTTTTTATATACATAATATAAATAATAATTATTTCATTATTGTAAATGTGAGGACTATGTAAGTTATTCTTTCTTCGTTGTTTTTACTTTCACTATAATTTATTTAAAGATGTCAAGCAGTTTGAGTACTTGTGTGGCCTACCCAAACGTCCTTACTTTGGTATTGTTCGTCAAATTGTTGGACAAGTCCGCTCAAACTTGCGTGGTTTCGATTTTTCTTCTCAGAGTAGTCAGTTAGGAAATACCGGCCTCATCTAGCTAAACTAAACTTAACACGCAAAAAAACATGACATGTAAATGTGTTATTTATAATCAATTTACAAAATAAATATTTCATTTAATGCCAAACCAATGCAATTTCATGAACTACACGTCTGTACAAAGTCAGTACTTTTATGTATTGCATTGGTCGAACATTTTGACAAACATAGAGTTTATAGCATACTTTTGTGTGTCCTGGTTCAGCTTATGAAATTCTTAACTATCAACGAAACAAACAATACGGCCTACCCTGTAATGACATACGAGTAGAATCAGAAATACCTCAAATTGTCCATAAGTATCTGAACTCAAAGGGTGTACATACAAGTACTTCGTCGGACGAAGCCGGACCGTGACGGAACACCATAAAATCTCCCGTTCTATAACATTATAATGAATGCTAAACTGTGTGTAAAGGCATTCGTCACTGCTCATATAAATCAGTCGGATCGTGCCCATTACTGGATGGTGGATAGCCGCATTAAACAATATGGCGTTGTAAGCCGCGAGCTAAGTGCTCTAACTAACCTTCAATTACGAATTTTATAGAAGAAAAGTTCGAGTATATTATTAAGTTGGTGAAAAACTGAGGATTGATAACTTGACTGATAGACGGTACTCCGTCAATCATCTATCAGTCAAGTTATCAATCAGTAGGGCTTTAGTGGGATTTGTACATGTCAAACTATAATATACCTAAATACATTGCTTTATTGTCTGGCAGTTTGATTGCTTTTTGCGGCCTACACAAATGTCCTTACCTTGGTATTGTTCGTCAAATCGTTAAGCTCCTAGTTCAAGTTGAGCTATACGTCATTTGAAAACTGCTTGCACTGTATAGACAGACCTACTCAAATCTGTGAGTCCATTTTTCCTCAAAAAATTGCCTCATACGACAACGTACAAGGTTCCCATATATTTTAAACAGTGTAGATTGTATGGACTTTAAAAGAGACGGACCCCTTAGTTTGTTTCAGTGTTTCTTCTCAGGGTAGTCAGTTAAGAAACACTGGCCTCATCTAGTTTAAATTACGAAAAAAAAAAAACGCGTAAAAGTGTTATTTAATAACCAATTTGCAAAATAAAGATCACTTATCATTTATAGCGGATTGCTCTCCTTTGCGTCGTGCAGTCGGGTAAAACAGCAGAAATAATCTACGACGCCCTCTCTGTTGAATAGGCATTTAACAGAGTTTTTGTCTTGTTATCGAGACTAAAGACAAATGTTAAAGTGATTCAATCTAATTAACACAAATCACTATCGAATCAAACACTAGCTGGTACAAAACATGCGCAGCCGCATCTCAGACAATAGAAGCTGGAGACACTTCTAATCCCGATCAGCGATAGCCCGCGACAGGGCTGCCACCGCCGCCGGACTCAACAGGATGGCCAGCGATCGCTATCGATAATATCTCAACGATAAAGCCCTGCCCGGCCGCCTGTCAGCCGCTGTCACCGCTCACTACCACTCCCTGGCGCTAACGACTCTTATTTTTTTTAACATACAGCTCTTGTTAATTGCAATCTTAATATCCAGAGTTAATTTTGTAAAAGAATTTCTTGATTATGTTAGTTAAGATCTCACGAGATGGGATGCTGTGACATGGACACGCAAAGGTACCGCTAACCACTTAATGTTTTTAGTTCATATCTGCGAAACCTCTCAAACATATATTGCAGCATGTTATCTCCACGCGAACTATTGTCGCGCCACTCCGCTCTTCGTTACAATATTACTTTGATAACTAGGCGGTTGCTCGTCTTCGTTTTTTACAATTTATGGAAATTTCCTAGAGAAGTTACTAGTATTTAAAGCTCTTTCTATGTTCTTGATATCTCTCAAGTATATTATACATAACGGTGTAAGTTTTCTTGTAATCTTCACTTCTTGGTGTCTTCACTTCTAGATAATCGTCGTCTGCGTAAAATATTAGTGATTTTAAGAAAACTTTTATCGTAACGCCTCAAGTTTTATCTTAATTGTTTCAAACTGTTATCATTTCTTCAATTAAAGTATCTTTTAGCTCTGAGAGCTGTCGAGTACAGTTTTTATTTACTTTCCTCGGTTTCCAATCACCAATGGTTATGACCCAAATCGAAAGTATCAATTACACACGAGTTTCTAATTTGTAAACGGCAACAAATTACACATCTGTGGTGTGCGCGGCACGGGCTTCTCTGTGCCGTGACGCAAACGACATATAAACTACTATGGATGGAGAGAAAAAACTCAAACCTGTAGTTGTGGGCTCGTAGTTGTAAGCTGTGTGTTTCGTCATAGTGGTGTTAGTGTCAACTGAGCGCAGACCGCATTGCTCAGTAATGAACCAGCATCGGGAATAAATAATACAAGTAATCCTCCAACACGTGAGCGCCGCCATGTAAGTTATGTTAATGCACAAACAGTTGACGTAAAGCGCACGGGAGCACGTGGCGCACTTTGCATTGCCTACACTCACTATTAACTTGCAAATCGCTACAACATTCCAAAATATACTCAGATAACCATTAAACTTATTATTACACTAATTAAAATAATAAACCGATTTCAAGATTAAAAGTTACTCTGTTACACATAAAAACAAACAGTGGGAGCTTGAATGCGCTGTCATTTTACTTTTTATTATCCGAAATAATCAGTTTGTAACATGGAAATAGTGAAAATAATAAAACGAAAGTCAATAAGTTCAATAAAAATATCGTAAAAGCCAAAAGGTATGTGATTGTTTTACGATCAAAAATAGAGACATCAAATAATATACTTTTTTTTAGAATATGAGTAGTTGCATGGCACACTCCTACAGCCAGCACAGCCAGTACAGTCGGCCAGCAACCAGCCCGCGACTGCCGGAGACGGTGCCGCTGACGAGACCCACGCCGGACAACACCTCTTGTTTGCGAAGAATTCGGCACCCGAGTTAATGACATCTGAGGTACTCCATATATGGCACCTTCGTACGTCTTTGGTATTTTTCTATAAATAGGCTCTCGTCTTGTCACCATCTCACCTCATGGTAAGCGATGACGTCGTCGAAGATAAAGTTGTAGCCTAAAAACAACATTTGAAAAAATATTCCATTAAGGGTCAGTAAATACTAGTGTTGTATGTACTTGATAATACCGATGAAAAACAATTGAAGGTACATTTTTAGTCAAGAGTGAATAAATTACTTCTAGGTTAATGTGATTCATATTAGAACATATCATCGATTATCATTAGTTGAGATGGCGTTTGAACACCATGATATGGGCCTACGAACCTATCATCATTAAAAAGGGTTTCTTTAAAATGAATCCGTGTAGGTCACGGATTCATTTTAAAGAAACCTACTCTAAATTGTTTAACAAAGTGAAATCCCAACAACCGCAAATAAAATCCACCACACGGATGCAGATACAGACAACATTTATGTTCAAATCTATTATAATATATGAAATCTATAGCGACCAGAAAATGCGACAGAAAGTAAATGAAACAACTTTTAGGAATGTGCACCAAAAAAATGTATTTATCTTGGCCAGTTTAAATAACAGTGCGAGCTCTCAAGTAGTAAACTTAATGTCTAGCCTGGAGTTGTTTACCTACATTCTACTTGATAGTGACCACACACTCGACAGAACACCAGATATAAAAGCCACTCAGCTCCTAACTGTTCAATGAAACGCTATTATAGTATATTATATTACTATTATAGTATACAGCTTGTTTCAAATATTGACATTGCTAATATTACGATGAAGTTTGACGAGTATTTAATCTACGCTAATGCTATTCAGATAATGCATCATTAAAAAAATCGTCAAGGAAATGAAGTATGAAAACGGAACGTCATTGTAAAACTTGAATACTTCAAGGCGAAGTTATAAATAAATTCGATATAATTGCTCCAAAAATATTGTGATGGATTGTTTCATTACGGTGCCTGTTCCAGTGAAAGCGAAGGGATGTCCTTGTATCGCCTTCCTCCTGGGCTGAAGCCTGTGACTGTATGCTGTGAGGTCACTCGGTAGCGGTTGTTCAATATTTTCATAATCTGTGGCGTCGAGTGTTCGGCTACCAGCTGCGCCTGCGCACCTCGTGGACGCAGCGCAAACATCGCTTGTGTGCGTTATGTATTGTTAAACTATGTTTGTTCGATCGTCGCCAGTTTACCTTTTGTCGACTCGACCTCTCAGGTATACCTTGGAACCATCGCTGTAGTACACGCACTATAATTTTAGCAGAATTTAATAGTCCAAATACCTAATTAATTATAAGTTATTGATTTTCTGACGCTCATTAATTTGCCAAAATACCAGCAGAGACAAAATCGTAAAATTTAATGTCCCCGCCTCACGGACGAGGTTATAACAATTTTTAACTATCGAATGATTTATTTTATGGTCGCTCTAATGGAATCGTTGGACGTTAATAGTAAATATTTAATTGGTTAATGTTACCGGTTTTTGGCGATGTCTCTCTAACCCTAGTGTTCCTTATGTAACCTTTGCGTAGTGTCTGGTGACGTCAATGTGAGAGAATGGTATTGCACAAGTGTGCGGTGGTGGGCTATGCTTACCCTCCATTGTCGAAAACCAATCAAGATAAGATTCCGAAAGTTGACTTATGTCGAAGCATCAGTTTAACCTCGGAGTAGACACTCAAAGCTGCAAAACTTCGTGTATTGAACCCAGCATTCAAAGTTTTGAAGCTTAGGAATACAAGAAAAAATAAACTAACTCTTTTAGAGCAAAATGATTAAATAAAATCAAGTTATTGATAAACAATCTCGTGGTTGTGTCACTTGACACTTAAAAGATAATCTCGGATGAAATAAAACCGTTTTAGCGACCTTACCAAATGTAATATAATCTGTTTCTAAAAATTTCGCGTTTCGGCCATCAATGAGCATCAAGGAAACCAATAAACACATATAAAGTGACGTTATGAACAAAATTATACACATTATAACATTAACATTTTTAGGAGTTTAATATAATAATAATTCCATGTACAACAAACTTGTACAATCAAATCTGATATCAGATGAAACAAAGATCAAAGAAAGATACAGACACACAAACGAGAAACAACAAGTATTTGAAACAATAAAAGAGTATAATTTAAATTGTTCCGTAGTCTCATACATAAATACATGTTTATCAGTAAACATTTTTATTCCTTCATAAAAACGTATTGATGCAACATAAATCACATCTGATAAATATTTAACACTTGTATAAAAACTTACATTTTACGCAACATCGATATATTTTTGTAGTTTTTAAATGCATCACAAATAACTAACCGTGTATATGATTAGCATATTCAATATTAGTTTCAGTTCTAGTTCGGTACCATTCAGAAACTGCTTTTATTACTTTCGGAATGTAAATGTTGCTGTCAATAAAAGTTTCATTTTTTGCAAACTTGTCTTTTGAGCTATTGAAATGACATTAAATAGAATATGGTTTTGTGATACGCATTTGCAATCAATTCGCAATTAGATAACATTTTGAATCGTGCCACCATTAAACGAATGAAGGTCTTCTCGCTTCTTTTATAGCTTAAAGCGCTATTAACAAGCTGCTAGCATTGGTTGTTTAAACTACTTACTCATCAGCTGTTCTTCTAACCACTTGTCAAATGCCTCTCGTCCTACATCGTTCCTTGAATGTTCTATGGCTCTCAGTTCCCAAATCCACAACTTAATTTTTACTTTTTAACTGTAAACATATGCATCGGAAGTTTCCAACTTTTCGTCGTTTGTGGGAATTGGAAACGCATACAGGCAACACAAATTGCTCAATGATCAGCGCACCAAGACCTGTCGTTTGTCAAGACAGATTCACTAATGACTCCACCAAACAGTTTGGTGCACTAGTGACTGGCAGCTTTCTCGGTGTTTTCCTTTCGCAGCAGACTCCTCATCATCAGGTCGATGTTATTGTCTCGTAATGTGGCGGATGTTAGTTCATTGCACCTTGTCATGTGTGTGCGCGTAATGGCGCGCGCCACACGGATGTGCGTACGCAAATATTAGTAGTGGCTTCACAAGGTCGGGGCAAATAGATAACGAGGAATGCTCTTTACTGAGTACCCACTCGAAGAGCATTCCATTTGGCAGATATCATACTTATTTTTGTTGTTTGCTTAGGTTTTTACTAAGGGCACTCAGAGGCGAAAAGTCGAAAATACCTTCATAGATTTTAAAATGTTTTTTCTACCTGTTATGAAGGTTTATGGCAGTCCTGAATTCAAAAATAAATTGAATGCGTTTGACCACTATCCCACCTGGTATGCGCTGATGTGGTCGAAGACGAAGGCCTTCGACCACATCAGCGCATACCAGGTGCATAGAGTTAAATGGAACCATTTTTCCTTTTGAGTGTGAGCCTTTTGAGAACAGCTTCAGTGTAACAATTTCACCAAACGAACTTAAGTAAAGCTAAAATATAGAGTTACCGCCAACAACATATCACACACCATTTATTTTATTCGCATTATCTACAATCACACTTTTCTTTTGGCGAGTCTGATGAAGTTCTCGGCAGATAATATCGCGTCACTGTTGAATAAATAAAACACTTTATATCGCGTAATTCGGTGCGACGCGACACAGCGCGTACGCGGCGCGGCAAGACGCGGCGACGCGTATATAAACAGCGCGTTATCGTGGAGCTTCAAGACCACTTATTACTCGCCCTTTATCCGATTTCATGAGTTAATCTTTACAGGCTATACACTATGAGGAGACTGTGGACATGGCTGTAGTTCTGGAAAAATATTTCTTACTTTTTTAGTTGGATGTCAAATTCTTATACTTCCATTACACTGGTCGAAGATGAGAAGAGTTTGGCATAGCCCGTGGATATATGAGCTACCACTTCTGCGCCATGAGATATTTTCAAAAGAAAACGCATCCTCATAGGTCTTCCTTCTAGGTTTCTCAACAGCAAGTTCACCTGCATACATCGCCTCCTGAGCAACCCGCCTCTGTGGTATATCCACATGAATCGTGCGGTAATATGATTGAAAGTAAGAAGCGATCAGATAACAGTGCGAGCGTCCCAAACAAAACAACAGAAGTCCTCACGTCACCGGCTGCTGTCGCGACCTCGACCACTTTAACTGATGCTAACACAAGCTTACTCAAAATTCAAATTGCTGTTACTATCTATATAAATAGACCGTTCTTATTATTGGCTTGGTTTTCAGGGACTCAATAATGTTATTCCTAGTATTGCTTCCTTTAAGTAATTAATTGATAATGGAATTGATTAATTGATAATTGAAATAATGCTCTGCGGGTGCAATACAATATCTTTTTCAGGATGTTGAATTGCGGTTGCCGCGGTACTGCAGTGCATCCATGATGTTTGCCGAAGCGCGTACGGAAAGTAACTATTTAGTAATCTGTGGTACGGATGACTTTTACGCAATAAGACGTGTCATCTCTGTTAGGCAGAGTACGAGGCAGCAGCATTAACATCCTGAGGATGACATCTAAAAAAAAGATATAATATACACTAGCTTTGGGTTCAAACTGTGGTTGGTACTGTGAAGTAAGTTAAGATTTCACGACTTTGTATATACGAACCATTATAGATCATGATATCTTATAAATAAATGAATGTTTAATTATACTTAAGTGTTTCAAAAACAAACCGGCTGTTCTTATCTCTCACATACCTTAAATATTTGTCCGTCAACCTGTCAACCTGTGTCCACGAAATCATTCAATAATTCTTTCATAATGATCGTCATTCATCAGTTTACCGTGTTGATTAGCGTTCCTCCATTATTTGCCTACAAGTGAACCGATATTACGTCAGGTAACACTGTACTGTCATACCGCCTGACCCGAAATTACACACGATAATCACCTCTGTGTCCACATGCATAAGAAACCTAAATGTATTTGAGTATGTTATTGTCAGAGTCAATATGCGGCCGCTGCGCCCGCGCCGCCGTTCGCACCAAACAGTGTTTTGTCTTTGAGCTGCCGTGGTTCCTGTCATAGATTATGAATGTAGATCACGAGTGATTTATTTTTACCTTTATTACATAGTTTGAAACAGATGAGATTCTGAGCAAAGTACTCTTTATACCTTGTTATCATAACTAACCCATCTACTGTAATAGCCACAAATCTACCAACCCGCACATAGAGTGATGCCTAGGAGTCATCACCCTTAGAAGTAGGCCATCTCCTTACCAAGCGAATGTGTAAATTTTTCTATCACCTTTTAGACAACCCCTATTAAGGCCTCGCTTACTTCACCTCTTGTGATCACTATCAGTAGAGCTGGCCCAACGACCAGTATCAACGACCATACAGTCATACTATGACTGTATGGTCGTTGAGCTGCTTGCTTCATGTTTGTGTCCAGTCCGATGTGCGTCTTCTGCACTTATCTGGTCTGTACTCGCGCGTCCACTAAGACAAAGCGTGTTTAATTAGTCGCTATTGACTGTCGCCTACTGCCTGTATTGATTCTTAGAATACTTGCTCGAAGTTTGCTTCAACGGTTACTGTTAACCAAACTTATTGTGGGAAACGAAAGTTTGGAACTATTGTCTTTAAATTGGTGATAAGCTAACATACTGAGGCATAATGGACTGTTTAAACTGTGAAAAAGCTTTAGTGTTCAATCAAAACTTTTTTTTTTAACTTAATAGTCATTACTAAAATATTTTTTTAGTAATTGATAACAACAACATTAGTCTTAGTTTTGTTGGTTTGCGTTTAAGAACTAAGTTAATCACAGTATTTTAATTCAATATATAGTTTTTCCTTACAAATATAAATTATTTACTTATGTAGCTATGAACACTAAAAGAATCTCAGTGGTTAGGTACCTATATAGCTTTCTTTTTACAATGTTTGTTACCGGCACCTGATATGCTCATGTTTTTTTCATGATTGCTTATCACGTAGTTCGGCATGGAGATACACGTAGGAAATAGTTAGCTATGGGTTATTTATTACCAAGTCCAATGGTGGTCAAAGCGCGGCGGATAAATTTCCCGCGTGCGAGCGGCGCGCGAGCGTCTCACATGTATTTATTACTTCCTGACCGACGACAAACGTCGGTAATTGAGCGATCACGACGAGACCATCACTCGTATCAAACTATCGAATTACACGAGCAACCCTATCGCTGACCGTTCTCCAAGCCTCTCATTCTTTGGCGCCTTCCTTCAGATGGAATGGCTCCGTCCCCCTCGCGCTCATTGTCAAATCACAGTCCAGAAAGGGACAGGGACCAAGTGACCATAATCGGTCCGCAGGTGGAAATAGTGACCACCGGTCACTAGGGTTATCAAATTACAGATGATGCCATGTGAAATTTATCGATACGACGCACGCATGTAGCGGGTAACGCGGTGAATTTATAAAAAGAATTATATATCGGACGAAAGTGACCGTTGTCTGCCAAAGCGGGTACATTGTCGAGCGTGTGAATAGTGTTCATTTGAAATTTTAATCGATTGGTTTGTGAATTAAGTAGGAGACTCTGAGGTCAGTGCGAAGGGCAATACGTACGACTTCAACCAGTATTGTTTTTGCTGAGTCTTCCTGGATCGTATTTTATAAGGTTATAAACAAGTTCACCTGTTTACCCGTTGCCTGATGGCTAGGAAAATTTATTCATTCAAAAGCAATTAAGGGATAAACTTGTTTTTTTTCCGACGTGACTACAAACAAAGCGTGTAGAAAAATATTCCGCACAATTCACATTATACTTCCAACTGCTTCTATTACCAACTGATGTTTAAAAGATGTGAAACTGAAAGTAGTAAAAAAGCATTACTGTAATACTTTGCTCCAAATCGTGACATGATGTAGCTTCGGCTGCGGTTAGCTGCAGCTGAGCCTGCCATTGCCTATATGAAGCTATTGAAACTGATCAGGCATCAGAAACTTAGCAGACAAACCAAATGTCATCCTAGTAGCTTCTGTAGTTCGCGATTATGGCTGAATAAAATAATATATCTATATTAATTGTATATGGAGGTAATTGTTGAAACTAATGATACAAGTCTAAACATTTTTCCATTGGTAGTCAGGTGCATTATTGGTGAGTGCTATTAAGGCTATAAATAATTTCAAAATCCACGTGAAGACGCGGATAATTTTAATATCAGGTCAATTTGTTTTATCCTTTCACGTCCCCATATTTTTGATTTATTTGTTTTATATTTTAACTACTACAGCTAGCGAATCGATCGTAGTTCCTGTTAGGTAGTATATTCGTAAAAGCTCGTTTCGGCGCATGATTAGATCTCTGTACTGGAGAGCTACATGTTGCCTCAAAGCCCTCTCCACAGCAAACTCAAATAAACCCGAATCGGAATGACATAACAGTTGAATTATTGAGTATAGTTAATTGAAGGCATACGTACGTGTGTCGCAACGAACCGCTGCGACCAATGAGAACATGAAGGTTGGAGCAAATGGAGAGCTCGGTAGCGTTACTGGCCTTAAATATAACAGGGTTTATCTTCTTCTTCTTCTTAGCGTTTCAATGACAATAATATTTTACATAAATTTGGCCGAAAACTTAGCTACGCGAACTCCGCTCACTGAAACAGACATAAGAGCGTCAAGAGTACAAGTGATGGGTTATGCGAAATAAGATAGAAGGTGGGCCATTGTCTGTGGGATAGACCCACAGACAGGGTTTATTGTTATAATCAGTTAAAGTAGGTCACAGTTTGTTTAAAACAAACGCACAAATCTACATACATATGTCTAGACTAATTTTTATGTACTATTTTATGATACTATCTACTCACTAAATCTAAATCTGACTATAAAGAATTGATTCCATTAACCAAATTCATACATTAGTTTATGAAATCTCTCAAACCTACCTTTTCACCATTTACATGTTACAACTAAACATATTTTTTTTCACAAGAAATGGGTAATGAGGTACCTATCATAAACAATAAAATTAGTTGTTTTATTTTGTTCTTCTCCTTGTTCCCTGCTACTTTTTTAAAGTATTTTATTAAGATTTTGGCTATCTGTACGTGTTCTAAATAAAATTAAATTAAATGATCGGTGACGAGCACTCCATTCCTTGTATGATCTCAGCCGCTCGAGACGCGGATGGACCGACGGCGACGCGGCTAATTCGGCGTGCCCGATCTCCGTCATAAATTGTGCTAGAGCCGCGCAGCGTGATGCCGGCTCGTCTTACAGCCTCTCACAGTTAATTGACCCAACTTAGATATTTATATTAGGGTTTAACATATTTTATTTTAAAGATATGGATTTGTGCGATTGTGGGAATTTCCTCCTTATGCTTATTGTACAGGCTACTTCTCATCAGAGTGAGCAGATTTCTGAATCTTCGAGCAAGGTCAATGATCCCATTAGAACTACCGCTGACGATGGGTTTTCCCTGCACCAGGCATTATTTAGATAGATAGACCGTGAAGCGTCGCTAACAAATCGGTGATCGCAAAATTATGATAATGGTAACATAAGAATAGGAACCTAATTTGTTTAGCTGTCTCTTACGACACACAAGTCATAATACGGGACTGGGAAGAGGACAGGTATCATGGGAGGCACAAATATAATAAAGTATTATCATCAGAGGTAAAACAATATTTCAGAGACGAAATATAGTTATCATAATAAGGTTATCTGAAACACATTTTCCTGTCTAAAAATAAAATATAAATGGTATAAGTGTATAAGTTTTTGCATTTCAGGCATAACAAACCTGAAAAATTTGTTAAAACGTACAGTGCATTGCATAAAATAGAGACACCAATAAATAATGTTAAGACGCACACTACAAACAATGATCAGATTATTTAACGTTAACATCGTTAGCACCTGCAAAGTTGATTAACAGTTGTGGCTATAAACGACAAAAGGTAGACTCTAATCATAAATCAGGGTTCCTGACCTGTAGGCTACACCTCCGAACAGCTATCTAATCACAGGCGTGACTACTGCCAATGCTCGACCATTTATGTTAAATTTACTGGCAGAAACAATTACTAAGCTTTCCTTAAGTTAACAGATAGAAATCTATAAATCACAGCTCAACAAGAGCCCGAGTATACAAAGCGGTATTTAAGTGAAGGGAACATTTGTAATATATCCTAAATTATCGATTAAAATCGGTTTGAGTGCGCGTGAGACAAAGTAATGTACGCCAACACTACATCACTCCTGCGTGTAGGCAGCGGAATATAATATTATTGGACATGTTTATGCAAATACTCTCTGAAGGGCTCTATCGCTTAATATCGACGAAATTCGGAAACGGTGGTCATGAGTGTGGCCTAGTCACGTAGCCATAGCAAACGATCAATAAGTTAGAATCAACAGTAACAGTAGCCAAATAACTGGCTCTAATCCGAGTCGAATCGCTGGATATTTTTCAATAACGCACAGAATCGATGATCGGAATAGTTAGTGAGGACTCGGGACTGGATCGGCCGCTCGATTCGTTTTTTTGTGTGGGAACATTTCGTTTTTCAATCACAAGCTAACCTTTTTACGGTGCTGGTGTACGTCGAGGGCGATAAATATCGAAGCTTATGGCCGCGGCCGGCTTTGAACTGCGCGTTTTATCCAGATTGCTACACAAAATTTTTTGGGTGTTCATATATTGTGGATAGCGGCGTGTCCGGCGCGTGGGCACCGGCCGCCGTACATTTGTTTTACAAGACGCAAAACTTGCTAAAACTTCGAACATGACAATCACGGCTGTAAGCTCACTTCGCCGCTTGTCGAGTAGCTTACATGTGGATAAAAAGATTTTGAGAATTTTCCCTCTTGTATACGATTATTAAAAGTTATCTCAGCCATAATGATGCCAATTAAATTTGTAGTACACCATGAGCAGTCATGTTCGCAAACGCGATAGGTATTAATGTTGAAACAAGCACATTACTGTGCATATCAAGACGCTCTAGATCTTTATTAGTATCTAGAACGGCTTGCGTAAAGCAAAAAGGCAAAAAGTTAGTAATCTGCCAAAAACTGTTCCGCGTCTATATAATATAGAGCCTTGCGCAAACACAGCTTATAGACAGCCTATAGTGTTGGTCGGATGACGAGCGTGGTGACACCAGCACAGGCCACCAATACTTACATAAACCTCTCATAATATATTCGCACCAAATCGTCAGAATTTCAATATTGATAGAATAAAGTGAGTTGGCGTTTTGTTTTTTACGAATGAGCTCGCTCTTGGCCTCGATACCACCTGATGGTAAGTGTAAGATGAGGTCTACGATCGAACGAGCGAGCACAGAAAATGCCTATTCACTGTTGCTTTAAAGGCTGACGTGTCATATGTGGCAGGAAACACAGAAGCCGGCAGAGAGTTCCACACCTTGGCTGTGCGCACAATGAATGTTGAAGAAAAGCGCTTAGTACGACAAGACGGTATATCGACCAAGTCCGTGCAAATAGGTAAACATAATACATTATTAATGAGCGATCGCGCTTTTTGGAGAATAATTGTCGACGCTCTTCGATTCAGAAATTAGTTTTATTAGCCAAAAAATGCATCAATTGTGTAAGGTCATGCAGTCGGTG
Organism: Tholera decimalis; assembly: GCA_943138885.2. Lineage (NCBI taxonomy): Eukaryota > Metazoa > Arthropoda > Insecta > Lepidoptera > Noctuidae > Tholera > Tholera decimalis. The sequence goes on along the minus strand of OW964552.2, from coordinate 657,665 downwards.
ACTTCCGAAGTCTTAATTATTTGTTGAAAAACCAACATTTTAGTGTCTTTAAATAGTTAAATACATTAAAGTACATCAATACTAATATTATACAAAGGAAAGGTTTGTTGTTTGTTTGGTTGTAATAATTTAACTGGACTATAGATATTTTCATTATCAGCAAGTATAGGCTATCTTAGTATGAAAAATTGTTTGCTAAGATTGTCACTCATCCATAAGCTGACCTCATGAAGCGTTCCGTGACCTCGAAGCTCGACCCATAACAATTTATTATTTATTTATTTTATTATAAAGCCGAGAGCTCCTCACGTCATTACAAGTAAACGCTAAATAGTCGTGTATTGTTATTTTTAACCGACTTCAAAAAAAAGGAAGAGGTTCTCAGTTCGTCTTGAACTTCTTTTTTATGTACCTATGTTACCTCATAACTCGAAGACGGCTGGACCGATTTTAAAAATTCTTGTATATTAATTGTTGAAATATTCTGTGTATATTGTTTGAAAGGGTATACTTTCTAGTTAGTCCAATTGTTATGAAATTAGGATCAGATGATGGGATCCTGGAGTAATCGAGGGAACTCTTCAAATATTATAGGCACACCTATAGCGTTTTGGGCATTTCTTATAGTACCTTGTGCAGTTGCTCTCGAAAAGTACCATTTGGGGAAGTGGGACTGATGATGAAGACCACAGATGGCCACCGAAACTACTCAATAATAAGTATTTCGTAGATTGCGATTCGATTACTTGAATATGGTGGACATCCCACCTATACGCACTAAACGCTTCGGGAATACTTTCATTGTGCGTACGGCTAAGGAGTGAAATTTCCTGCCGGAGTCTGTGTTTCCCGATAGCTATAACCTAGGGGTCTTTAAGTCAAGAGTGAATAGGTTACTTTTAGGTAAGCGTGCTCCATCTTCGACCACATCATCACTTACTATCAGGTGAGATGGTGGTCAAACGCGAGCCTATTATCAATAAAAAAAATATGGATGCTAAGCACTTTATGCTCGTCACAGTGTATATGGTGATATAGAGCTGATGGTGAAGTACCAGGAGAACTCTTCAAAAATTAACGAAAAGCAATATTTTGTAAAAGGTGATAAATAGTTGACATTTTGGCTTCTGTAACTAGATAAATTACAAACCGACCCACTAAAAAGCGTGAAACAAACTTTTTAGCAAAAAATAAAACCGACTTCCATATCCATACACTACAAAGCCAAAAATAACTTTAATTTCGAAAGGCGGTGTCAAAAAAAAAGAAAATACAAAACCAATAACACCGACTACCGAAATTAAAATTATTTTGGCTTTGTAGTGATATGGAAATCGGTTTTATTTTTTGCTAAAAATTTGTTTTTTACAGGTTTATGCCAAAACATTAAGAGAAAATGACAACAATGCATAATAAAACTATGTAGATACGATAGCTGAGGTTTATTCATTAAATGTTAGACGAGAAAGTTAAAATAATTTGCGTTGCGTTAAAATACATATTTATTTATTATACATGCGCAAGAGTATTTCTTTTTTTGTATTTATTTCACGTCATTACGAAGCAACGATTCGATGTGTTTTAGTGTGAAGATAATTGAAGGGCTAAGGTAGGGAACAACTTTTTCACGTGAGCGAAGCCGCAGACAGAAGCTGGTTACTATTAAAACTATAGCATCAAAACAAGTTCTAATAGTTGTCTTAACGAGTAGAATATACTCTAATGACAATACCTATCTAGTTCCATTCCCGTTCGGCATATACTTGTGTAGCCGTGTGTTACTACTTGCGTATGACTGGTTCCTATTTATTAAATTTTCCAGTACGTACCAAATAAATATGCTACTTTTTCTTTGTGTAAATAATTATTTCAAAACTTCTACAGACCAGAAATTTTAGCGGTTCTCATATCGTGAAATGACGTCATGATTTGGGTAATAGGTTCAAGATAAAATATGTATATATTTTTGAACTTATAACTATGTGCACTGAGCTGTGTTGCTGTTGCTATCCCCAGCGCTGGGCTTGGCGCGGGGCGTGTGGGACGTGGGCGTGCGTTGCGCAGGCGCAGCCACGCGCCCGGTTTCACCGCAACAAAAGACACACGGGTGACTTTTGACTTTAGCCGTGCGGTTAAGCTTCATAATATAATTGAGCTCGAACAAAATCCGGCCGGGTATTACCATACAATGGGCCAGTCGGTTCCGTCGAGCCCGCCAGGTCGTCGAGGGCAAAAAAACACTACCACTCGCCATCCCGCGGCGACGATAACGACGCAACGTCATCGCACTCACAATCAAATTGATACTCATTGTCTTCGATATAGATTGTAATTTGGATCGCAAGCTGGTGCTCTCAAGGCGTTGTTGTGTCCCGGGGGAGGCTGGCAGGCGTCCATCGCAGGCAGCCCATCATGAGCCCGACGACTGTTTGACGAGTGACAAGAGTCTAAAAAACGCACAGTGTAAGTTACCTACTGGCCGAGCGAGTCGGGATGTTCGCGGTTTTGAGTTATTGCCTGGGAGCTGTGGTTTTTGCGCGCTCGTCGCCGTGTCCCGTCCTCTGTTGCACTGAATGCTTCTGATTGATGCGTTTTGTTTACTTTTCCGTCTCGGACGACGAGCGTTGAGCTTTTTGACGTTTTCAGTTTGTTTTTTTTTACGTTTTTGGGACGACGTGACGTCGTACGCCGTCTTTAGCAGAGTTTACATACAGCATTGTGGAGTAATTGATTGTAGGAATAGGTTGAGGAGTCGTGTGTGTGGGTCGCCGGCCAGGTGGTCTGCACGTAGGTGACAATACACTATTGTGACGTCTTTAACGTATTTACAGCTATTACGGAGTATCGCTAGTTGTAAAAATGTCAGGTTTATTTTACTTTCCGATGGGTGCTACGCTTTCGATAGTTTGTGGTTTATTTACATTTTCAAGTTACTTCTTCTCCGTGTGCTGTTCGCTTTCTGTTGGAACTTAAAATTAGCGTGTATTAGCAGAAATCGCTCAATGTTTAGAGCTTTTATTGGATATTTTAAAGCAGTGTTTGTGTTTTGTGTCTTTAAAGGCTTAAAAAAAAAACAAAACCAATTCAGTCACACATTCACATGAGTTTTTCAATCTCTAACCGCTAAGGAACTGCTAAACGCCTCACAATGGGTAGGTACATACATAGTTGGTGACACCTGTGTGGGTAACTTTCTACACTCGTCGCCGCACACACACACACTCACACATGCGCATGCGTCGCATCCGGGTAACGCATTATGTGTGCATTTATTTGTTTCACTTACAGACGTGACGGAAAACACACCGACGTTTTTTGGGGTGTAGAAAATATGTGACAATACTATGATGCTTAAAAATTAGTTGGGACAAGCAGGACCTGTCGTGGAAGTAAGTTAGGACATAGTGCGAGGAGTGGTTAGTTAACTAGGCAGTATACAAAGACATGAAGCTTGCATTAACTTACTTAAGACCTACTTAAATACTTGACATATCCACAACTCTTCGGAAGATGTGTTTATGGTTTTATTCCCTTTGTAGCTTGAAAAATACCTATTAAATATTTAAAACAAGTTAGTTAATGAAACAACTTCATACGTCTAAGCAAGTTGTTAATTTTATCCGTCGCCCCATCACGACTATGCTAATTGTTGTCCTGCATGTTGATACCTACTTACTTACTAGAAATATACATACTTGTGTGTCTGTCTGTGCAACTTATGTATCTAACCTTAATTATTGTAATTTAGAATTGAAAGACTGATTGATTTTCAAACATCTTCATAATAGTCTTTATTAAAAACGAGTAGCCTAATGGACTTCACATACCTACGACATACGGTTTTGGCCTGATGGATCGTTTTCTTCTTAATTCGAATGTTCCAAAGCCTTAAGATTTTTTTAGGATTCGGGTTAACCCGCCAATAATTAAATTTCTTATGGCTTATCGCAACTAATACTTACCTCTCTGATCAGATCTTAGAAAACCCACTTAGTAACTACCTACTCCCGTCACAAGTCGTATGCGCCTTTATACGCGGAGGAACAGTAATAAGCTCTCGTGCGCACTAAAGTCCAACAGAAAGAACGAAAAAGAAAGAAGAGAGAAAAGAGTATTTGGATGTCTACAAGAGCAAGTCTTGACCTACCCTTCCAGCATATCATCACTTCAATAAGTCCGGACCACCTGAACTATTTGGCCCTAACAGTTCTTTCTTAGTTTAGTATCCTCATCCCAAGCTTTATACTTCGCCCTACTAGGTACTATTCGTGTGTGTGTGTGCGTAAAGTCCGGTAGCTAGATATAGTTGTGATTACGTACGCGGTGCGACGTGACCGCCGTACTAACGAGACATCGATCGCCTCAAGACATTATACCTAATTATAAGGAAATATCCTACGACCAACCTTCAATGTCTTCCTTTATTTCCTCTCAGAGCCTATAAGTTCCTTAACAGAATTATGATAACAATAAATAGAATGGGTACCTAACTATGTTGCTATGTAAAATTGATGGCAGTTTTTAGGTGAGATTTCAAAAGAAGTTAAAAAGAAAGAAAGAAAAGAAAGAAGATAAGAAAAAAAAAACATTCTGAATTGGCCACGATAAAAGAGCATCAAACCCCAGGAATGATCAAGATGACACAAGAACGCCAGTAAATAACTCCATAGTGACATATCATGTCGTACGAACAGTTTTAGAGAAACTTTAACAATAAATAAAACAGGTAATGATATGCAGACAGTTTCGCGTAAGTGGCGTCGCCCACTGAGGCGTAACGTCATAGATTCGTAGTCGCAGCACAAAAACGACGCATCGAAGCATGCGTTGACAAACGCTCGTCGCTCGCGTCAATACCGCACGCGCGAACATCTATAATGGTACGCATCAGTGGACGCCATGCTTAATGCACCATTTCCAAAGAGGCTGTAAATATGTTTTTACTAATATTCCAATAAACCTTAGTCGAATGTCATTTGTAACTAAGTAATTTAGCGCCAAAAGTATTTACTTTCATTGTTAGAAAGAAGAAAAGTACTTTTAAGCGTAAAATTAGAAACCAATACCTACTTAAAAGCCTGAAATTCATAGTTTGATCTTCACCATAATTATTGCGAGTTCTCTTAATCAGATAGATTATTATAAAGCACCGTATTTATTGGTTTGTTATTTTAGCATATACTTATGTACTTATTTCATTTTTGTATTAAGGTATTTGATACAAATAAGGCCTACCTAATTTTAGTTGCTTTCATTTCAATAAATATTAAAGCATTAAAATAAAAACTTAGATGTTTACTAGCATTGATTCTTTAATTTTAGATATCTATTAAAAAACGTGACAGTCTCTAACTAAATATAAGCAAACTAATTGAATTCCGGAAACATATACTTTGGCCATAATAAATATAGTACACATATTAAGGCCTGTATGATTCAAAACAAAAAATAGCTGGAAACTGAGGTTTCATGACACAAGACATGGTTCCATAACGTTCATTAGCTCAATTTGTTCATTTTATATCCGGTTTTGAAACAAAATAAAATAAAATGCCTTTTAAATCTCTGCCAAAATTTAGATTCTTTTTATTAAGAAATACACATTAACGATCAACAAAATTAAACATTCATTATAACAAACTAAAGAATACTATCATAAATTCTTCAAAAAACAATCAAAAACAGAAGTCTCAATTTTTGGATAGGCCTTATTAAAACACAGTGCTTGAATAGGGCCCCAAATCAAAATTAACTTTATAATCAGTTTAGGGAGTTAAATCAGTCTTTAATTCTTAATAACTAATTGAGATCTTAATTTTTGTCACACTCAGGGCATAAGGAGTCTTCAGAGTCGTCTTTGATTATTCCAATGCAATCCTCGTGATACCACTTAAAGCAGTCTTTGCAAGGACGCATATCTGCTACTTCATCTTTATGACAAGCATGGCAATACCAGCTTTCTTCTTTTCCTACTTTCTTGCTTTTTTTTAGTGCTACCTTTGCAATTAGTGGTTTTTCCTTTAGGTTTTGTATTTTTTACGACACCAATTTCTTTGTCTTTTCTTTATCGCCTGTATTTTTTTTATTAAATATATCCTTTGTCACGCTTTTTCCAATATAATTTAAAGCTTTTTCGTGGTCTAGTTTTAATTTCTCCGTAATCAGTTGTTGGCATACATTTTTGATAGGCTGATTTCGTGCTAAGTTGAACTAAAGGTATATTAAAAGGTAGCCAGGCAGCGCTTGTTCTGATAGCGTCGGGAGAGAAGCGCCAGAGCGGTCGGGTAAAAGGAATCCGTCACCGGCAAGTGTTGCACCAAGGCTCTGGCTTCGCCCTCCAGGACAGACAATAAATAGGCCAGCTTCTGGGCAGGTCCGAGGTCCGAGCGTGCATCGACAAGACTCTCAAAGAGATTTAGGAAGCCCAGCCAGTGGTCCAAGCGACCGTCAAAATGTGGCAGCTCCAGGGTGGGCAGCCTACTCAATAGTCCAGGGCCTGCAACAACGGGGGTCTGCGGCTTGGCCGCATCAGGCACCCGGCTCTTCAAAATTTCCCGCGCTCGCAGACATATGACATCCCCCAGGTGGACAATCTGGTCATAGTCACCCAAAATCTTATCGCGGGCTGTCTGATCCATCACCCCCAAATACACGTCCATGATGTACTCTTTGAAGCGTGTGAGCGCAGCATCAGCTGACTTGATCCTCTCAATCACTTGCCCATACCGAGCAAGGGTGAGCTCTTCCAATTCTACACGCTCAACCGTTGCAGCTGCCGATGTGAACCATCTCAACTGTGAGGTCAATCCGGCAGCAGCCTCCCTGACTGCCCTTAATGAGGCCATTGCAACAACAAATATTAATACAACAGGCTAAAATTAACTAAACAAACAACAATAACTTGTTAGCCGACCAAATAATTTCACCAAAATAAAAACTCAAATTCAATTATTTCAAGTCCAAATCCGACCCTGTACTTATTCCAAGTATGAATCTAGCTTGGTACAGATGGCTAGTTACAAAATAAATAACAATTCAATGTATATATTGTGCAGGATCAACACCAACCAAACACAACAATTGAAGCATAATATTGTTCCGGACAACCTCTAACAACAATCCAATAAATACAAATAAATGCAATAAGTCAATCCACACCATTCAAGTCTTGTTATGTTAACAAATGTGTGATTATTATTTAGATAACCTTTTAAATTCAGAACAGTGACATTCAATTATTAATTGCAACAAATACCAAACAACTTTTACAACAATATACCAAATTATGTACCAAATACAACCTAATAATTCCTAATTTCACAAACAATCTTACTTGTCTGTACAATACCAAGGGGCTAGCACTACAAATTACAGTACAAACTACAAGTACTATTTGAGCCCGGCTGACAAAGCAATATTCAAACTTATTAAGTCATTTACAACAATATTCAAAACTTCCAATTAAACCAGTGGATCTTATAAGACGACGCTTCTGCTACCAAAATTGTTCAGGACTACAAGAAGCCAGTGCAACGATACTGGTGTGTCCGAACTTGTCCACGGTTCGTGGAGCCCTACCGTTGCTCTCAATAATAGTACTTACACAATAATCTACAGGCTCTCCGGCCGACAACCCTTATTACCACTAACCTTCTGTGCTGGGTTCGCCAAGCTTCGACCTTCCTAGGTCACGCCCAAGTGTGGTATGTATGTAATTATGAGGTTAGTAATTGAAAGTGTGATGTAAGTCAAGTGTTCTGAACGGTCACAAGGCGTCGATCTCCAGATGGCGCGGTCAGACAGCATCCCAGCCCTAACTCGCACCGGATTGAAGCTATTTATCACTACTTTTTCCCGACAAATGCGCGTGCCACGCGGGTGGCGACCAACCGGTGATAACTTCCGAGAAATATCCCAGGCTTTCATCAAATGGGGATTACAAATTCCAATTAATCGTTACTCGCGACCCAATTATCGGTTTCCACAGGCGATTCCAAACGATATTTTACCAATTATATATAATTAATATTATATTATATTATATAATTAATATTATATTATATAATTAATATTTTACCAATAGATTAGGCACAGGTTTTGGCTCACTATTAAATAATTATTGTGATCATACCGTAGTAAGTCATTGTTACCATAACCTGCATTTCACTGAGCTCATTCATAAAATCAAACAATCAAAATTGAATGAGCAGACCACAGTCATTCTTTTATTTGGAAACAGCCTTAATGTGACAAAAAAACTTTTTAACAAAAAATTAAACCGACTCCCAAAAAACACTGCAAAGTGAAAAATAACTTTAATTTCGGTAGTCGGTGTCTTTAGTTTTGTTTTTTCGTTTTTGGCACCGACTTCCGAAATTAAAGTTATTTTTCACTTTGCAGTGTTTTTTGGGAGCCGGTTTAATTTTTTGTTAAAAAGTTTTTTTTCACTCTTTTTAGTTGGATGATTTTTAATTTACCTAGTTACAAGAGCCTAAATGTCAACTACTTATAACCTTTTACAAAATATTGCTTTTCCCAATGCTGGGCCGTTAATTGTTGAGGAGTTCTCCTGGTACTTCACCATCAGCTCTACATCACCATATGCATTGTGACGAGCATAAAGTGCTTAACATCCATATTCAAGTAATCGAATCGCAATCCACTTAATACTTATTATTGAGTAGTTTCGGCGGCCATCTGTGGTCTTCATCATCAGTTCCACTTCCCCAAATGGTACTTTTTGAGAGCAACTGCACAAGTTACTATAAGAAATACCCAAAACGCCATAGGTGTGCCTATAATATTTGAAGAGTTCCCTCGATTTCTCCAGGATCCCATCATCAGATCCTGACTTTGGTGATAATTGTACCAATTTCGAAGCATACCCATTCGAACAAAAAAAGAATTTTCCAAATCGGCTCAGCCGTCTTCGAGTACTCGATGATCATACATAAAAAAAAAAAAAAAAAAAAATATACGCGTCGAATTGATAACCCTCTTTTGGTCGTCGGTTGAAAAAGGACATTGTTAATGGTATTGGCACCCTCCTTAAATTAAAATTAGGCAAATTAATTTTATGTGCATTGCCTTATTCTAATAATTTGACATGTATAGAAAATGAATATATTTATAGCCTTAATAATTTGATGCATATGTTAGTATGCCGTCATAGTGACCATTTATTGTATTTTGATACTAACAATTTTGTTAGAGATTTTGTTTTGATTCGGGAATATATGTATCTTCCCAAAAAAAGTCGACATTTATTGGCTACTTTGTTAGCGTACAATATACACTCATTTATTGATAATTTTACTGATCCTAGGTTAAGTGAATATTCAGTATTATCTAGGGTATCTAATAATACTGAAATTAATTATTGCATTGACAGTTTACATAACTCAACCAATTGCTTGGTTGCAAATAATTTTACTACTGAGAATTTAAATTAGAAATTTTGACAACAGAGGGAATCTCTAGCAGTAATGAACTTTTAAACTGCAACGAGGACACAAATATAGTTTTAAAATCAAGAAATACTATTAACCTGGTACATCAAAATATTCAAGGATTTTTAAACAAAGACTTAGAAGTAGAGTTTTTTCTTAATTTTAACAATATTGATATTCTTTGCCTAACTGAACATTGGCTTCAAAGCCATCAATTTATTTTCAATTATAATAATTACCAGGTTGGTAGTTCTTTCAGCAGAGTGAATGCTATACATGGTGGCTCTTTAATTTTAATAAGTAATAATCTTAAATTCAGGAACCGAATGGATATTGTGAGCCTCTCTGTTGAACGATCTATTGAAATAGCGTGTATTGAATTGGAGCAGTTTATTATATTAAGTGTGTACAGACCACCTTCAGGATTGTACGATTGCTTTGAAAAAGTAATGGATGAAGTTTTGCATAAAATCTGTAACTCGAGTAAATATGTCATTGTTTGTGGTGATTTTAATATTAATTTATTAGAAAATTCTGGTTTGAGCACTAACATTATTAGTTTATTCCAATCATACAATCTTGTAAACCTATTTATGGAGCCCACTAGAATAACTCCTACTAGTGCCACTTGTTTAGATAATATTTTTACGGATGTTGTACCGACTCACAAAAAAATCATTAATTTAATAGACTCTGATCATTGTGGGCAATTAATTACTTTACCAAAAAAAGTCAATAAAATGTTAAAAAAGAATATCACTGTAAATCCAAAAACTAAATATCGCCTGGAAGCATTCAAAACTAAACTCTTAAATAAAATGCCCTGTTTGTTAACTAATGAGGACCCTAATAAACATTATAATGATTTTGTCAAAATATATTGCCAACAATTCGATAACACATTTATTCCCAAAATTGCTTCAGTAAATACTAACACTTCTTTCAGTGACTGGGCCACCACTGGTATTTATAAAAGTAGAAATCGGCTTTATGAACTCTATGAGGAGCGGTCTTACACTAACTCGGCAGAATTTCATTTATATGTTAAGAACTATTCTAAATTATTTAAAAAGGTCTGTTATATTGCCAAGTCTCGCTACTTGAGTTCTAAAATTAAAAATAGTAGTAATGTAATTAAAACGACTTGGGATATTATAAAAAGCGAAACGGGAAGGTCTTGAAACCGAAATAGTGATTACACCCTCACTATTGATGATAATATAATAACATTAGATTCACGAGTCGCCACAGAATTTGAAAATTTTTTCACTGACATTCCTGTATCGACAACCAAGTCGCTAAAATCATCTACCATTGCTGCAGAAACACTACTTAAAAAAAATGTTCCAGTTTGTAGTTCAGAGTTTAAATTCCAATATGTTACTTCTAATGAAATCATTAAAACTTTTAATTCTTTGAATGTTAAAAAGACTGCAGACCTGTGGGGTAATTCTGTTGATGTTACTAAGTCCATTATACACATTATTGCTCCTACATTAGCTGTTATATTTAATAATTGTATTGATTGCGGTGAGTTTCCTGATTTAATGAAATATAGTAAAATAATCCCACTATTTAAATCGGGTAGTACATCTGACCCTACTAATTATAGACCTATTTCTGTACTGCCCACTTTCAGTAAAATTTTTGAGAAAATTATTTTAATGCAGATGCAAAGATATTTTAATAAACACAAATTGCTACATAATAAACAATTTGGTTTTACAAAGGGTCGTTCAACAACTGATGCCGGTGTTGAACTTTTAGGACACATTTATAATGCATGGGAAGATAAGTGCGATGCGTTGGGCATTTTTTGTGATTTGTCCAAGGCATTTGACTGTGTTCCCCATGAGACATTAATCAGGAAACTGCACTACTACGGATTCCGGGACACCTCTCTGAGTCTTTTGTCCTCTTACTTGAGTGAAAGGATTCAGAGAGTCGATGTGAACGGCAAAAAATCGCCGGGATCTGTGGTCAAAATGGGGGTCCCCCAAGGCTCAATTTTAGGTCCCTTTTTGTTTCTTATTTATATAAATGATTTGCCGTACCTGATCAAAAATCATGACATAGTGCTATTTGCTGACGATACTTCTCTTTTATTTAAAATCAAACGTCAACAGCAGGTTACTGAAGAAGTTAACAGAGCCCTTGCAACTGTAGTTAGCTGGTTCAATGTTAATAATCTTCTTCTTAATGAGAAAAAAACCAAATTCCTAAAATTTACGTTACCTCATGTTAGACAAGTGAATACTAGTGTATCAATAAAGGGCGAAATATTGAAACCCGAAGATACCACAGTATTCTTGGGCATAACTTTGGATGCGAAGCTTCAGTGGGGCCCCCATATAGATAAATTGTCAAAAAAGCTAAGTTCTGCAGCATATGCCGTTAGAAAAATACGTGGATTAACTGATATCGAAACAGCACGTTTAGTCTACTTTAGTTACTTTCACAGTGTGATGTCATACGGCATTTTACTTTGGGGAAATGCCGCCGACATTCACACAATATTTGTATTACAAAAAAGGGCCATTCGTGCAATTTATAAATTAAGTCCTAAGCACTCCTTAAGAGACAAATTTAAGGAGATTAATATTATGACTGTGCCATCTCAGTATATTTATGACAACCTCTTGTATGCACACAAAAATATTAATCTGTTTAAAAAATACAGTGATATTCATAGTGTAAATACAAGGAACAAAGACACATGTGTCATTCCTAAAACAAGGTTAAAAAAAATAGGTGGTTCGTTTAGATGCCAATGTATACGTTTTTATAATAAAATTCCTAGCCATATTCAAAAACTAAGTATTAATAAATTCAAATTATTGATAAAACGTAAGCTATGTCAGAAAGCTTTTTACAGTGTTAAAGATTATATTGAGGACAAGAAGGCTTGGGAATGAGATGCTCCAGTGATATACGTGTGCCTTTTTTTATTTCTTTCTTTTTAAAATTATGATTGATGATTTATTTTTGATTAATTAAAATTTTGCTTTCTCAAGTATTGTATATACCTATTAATTTTTGTTTTTGTTTGTTGTTTTTTTTTATATTGTTGTTTTTTTTTTATATATATAATTATTTCATTATTGTAAATGTGAGGACGATGTAGGTTATTCTTTCTTCATTGTTTTTGCTCTCACTATAATTTATTTAATGATGTCAAGCAGTTTGAGTACTTGTGTGGCCTACCCAAAGGTCCTTACTTTGGTATTGTTCGTCAAATTGTTGAGCTCCTTAAGTTCTAAGTTGAGCTACACGATAACTGACAAATGCTTGCACTGTCTGGACAGGTCCGCTCAAATTTGCGTGGTTATTTCCTCAAAAGAATACCACAGACATGAACCTACATGCTTCTCATATACAAATACAAATTGTCTGGACTTTAAAAGAGACTTTGACTTCTGAGTTTGTTTCGGTGTTTCTTCTCAGAGTAGTCAGTTAGGAAATACCGGCCTCATCTAGCTAAACTAAACACGCAAAAAAAACATGACGTGTAAAAGTGTTATTTATAACCAATTTACAGAATAAATATTTCATTTCATTTCATTTCATTTCATTTCAATTATAATTAACTCAACAGGTCCCAAGCGGACATTTTTCAACAAGGAAGCAAAGTCTATCTGTCAAGTCAGAAGTTATGTCAAGTGTCAACATCAAAAAGACAATAGAATGTTGCCACACCAAAGATCGTTCAAAAATACATTTGGGACGCAACAGGGGTCATGCACTTGAACCACACCCTAGTTAAAATTTCATTAAAATGTCGTTTTGAGATTATTTTGGCACGATTTTCGTAGAGAAATTGTAAGACTTCTTGGTCCCAATACGATTCGAAAGGCTTAAAACACGACTTATCCATAGGTTCGAGTTCGTGCGTCGTGTTAGACGGCAAGCAGTAGAGCACTATATCGTGTTTTTCAGCTTCTTCCACAATGCGGAAATCCAGATAGCTCTTTGCGCCATCAAAAATGAGTAGACACTTACCAAACGGCTTGAATTTGGGTAAGTGCTGTATGTAAGGCCTACGGTTACTAATATAGCCTACTATGCTGAAATAAGGCCCAGGCCTTATTCGATATAATACCCAAACTTACTTTGAAAAAGTATAATTAATTAATCAATAGCTAATAGTACAGATTAAGATTATGAACAGTTAACTTAAAAAACATTAAGAAACAATTGCCAAGGGAAGCTTAAAATAAAAAGAGTAATTTTAAGCGAAAACTTACCTCGAAAGCGCAGGATTTTTATAAGGCAGCACAAAAACGTCCACTTCGTTCGACAGATGCGTGCTGCTAGCGCAGGGAGTACGGGACGCGACGCTCGCGTACTCAGTAGAGTTGTAATTGGTGTATGTACGAATACACGTAGTATTTTGGCAGCTAGATTTATTTATCTTTGTTTTTTAATGTGTAGGCCTAATTCGAGCGTAGGCTTTATTTGTATCAAGTACCTTATTTGTACACACTTTTGATAGTTTATGACATTTTATTTACTTGTACACCTACCACATTGTGGTCTTTTTAACCCAAAGGTTGACTGGTAGAGAATGCCTTATTGCTTTAAGACCGCCTATGTACATAATATTTAAAAAAAATAGAAATACTACCAAGACGTCAACATTTTCAGAAAAAATTGTAGAACGTACATAATAGTTATTCAGTCTAAAAATAGAATAGCCAAAGTTTTTATAGAAACAACAATTATTATTTTAATTGGCCATCGGAAATAGCAATGAACTCAACAGCTGTTTCGGTTTCAAGCAGGCCACTAGCCGACGCTGCATTCTTTTGTAAATTAAATCATTACAAAGTAGGTATCTAATTCAACTTATCAAATACTCATATCGTAAAGAGTTTAGCATATTTAATGCATATTTCATTCGGAAAAAAACGAAAACTAATGCTAATTATTATACTATCGTTTTGCAATATTGATATACCGTATACTAATGATTGCAAGTATGTAGTATTATGTGTATAATTATAGCTAAATGTTTTGATAAACCTATCTACTATCAATGGTTATGGCGCATGGTATCCAAATAATTATGTGTATAACATAACACGAAAATTATAATAATATGAGTAAAGCTTTGTATCGCAACCGTGAAGGACGATATTATAATTAAGATATTATTTGTTCAGCTTTACTGCACGGAGTAAAAACATAACACAAGAACGTACATAATTATATTACCTACTTAATTATGATAAGAACAAAGACTTGAGACACGGTCTACAATTCACAGATAAACTGGCATAGAGCGAGATGGTCGACATCAAAGGTTTTGACTACCAGAAGTGGTTCCGTACTCGGAGATCAGACATAACCAATGGTGTCCATCTGACCTATTGTCGTTTTTTTATTGTTGATAAGTTCACGTTTGACCATAATCTCACCTGATATTAAGCGATGATGTGGTCGAAGATGAAGCACGCTTGCCTAGAAGTAACCTTCTACTTGACTTCAATACCTCCAGGTTATAGCTATCAGGAAACACCAGGAAACAGACTTCGGCAGGGAATTCCACTCCTGAGCTCCAGTCAAGTCCTTACGAAACTGAAATGACCTAGCGTTGGATAATCGCACGATAGTTGTAATGTGTACCTTGGTTTTGCAAACAAACCTACAGATGTAGTAGAAAGTTAAAAGAATGATATACCTATAACGTCGATCTGACAGCTCGTCCCTATCGTCACTTTATTAGCACTAAATAAAAAAGCCTTAAAATGTGATTCCACTCACGAATCATAAGTATGTGCCTATAAACCCTATGATAATTATTACACATTCATTTGGGTGACAACGTGATAAATCTCCGGAGAAAGTCTCTTTGGGCGGCGATAACGTGGGTGACGCAGGGGGGGCAGGTGGGGGAGGGACATGAGAGTGAAGTGTCAAAGCTCTAAATTAATATGATTTGGACAGATACACACAGGTTGATTGAATGCTCAAAAACCAGCTCTCGAGAATGGCTTTCTAGATTGTGTGTAAAAAATGAATATAAGATCTTCTAAGCCTTAGACTTTTAAACGAAGCGAATACTTCTTTTTCAAAATAAATTGTACGTAGCCTAGCTATGAATGTTTAGGTTTCAGTTGTAACAATTTCTCAGTTTTGTAAGTAACGCAATTCAATGACAAGCTTCACAGTATTGTCATAGACAAAGTTTGTGATTCTCAAGAAATAGTTTCTCGCTATTGAGATTCCGAAAAACAAATTTTCAGGCGACAAAACTCCTAAAATAAGTCGTACAACAACCCGAAAACATGGAGTAGTGCGAGGATTTGTTTGGTATCGATTGGAGCGCGAGCCGTCCGCCATTAGTATGCGGTGCGCGAGCGCGCGGCTCCGCAAGCTGCTCTATTTGGGGACGCCGTATAAGTCCGGCCGGACGTCTGGCGACGACGCTGCGATACACCCGCGAACGTGCTGCATCCCGCTCAGCTGTCACACGCGCCTGCCCATACAAGCCACACAATGATTTACTTCCAACTCCCAAAAATATAGGACAATAGAGTACCTCCATATAATCGAAGATGCTCCTCATAAAGATCGCGACGATTGCCTGTCGACGCTTGTGACTGGTCCTCAGCACACGTTAGTATCTCTAAATTAACGTGATTAGCATAATCGATCTCAAAGACCTCCCTGAAAAATGAAGAAATATTATTTATAATGCAATATTTACTGAAGCAATAAATTCTTATTAATTTATCACTTTATTTATGGCTAATGACCTGCTGCGTGTCGAACATCCTTGCTACACAGAAATGCTTCTCAGACATTTGAATCACAGTTTACGCAATAGGTTATACTTGTTTTAGTAACAGGTTGTAAAAAAATCGCAAGAGATACGCAACATTGACAAGTTAGAAATTTATCATTAATATGAACGTCTGTTTAAAAGTTTGAATTAATTAGGTTCTAAGCTCTAACTAGAAATGACACTTGGATCTAGTTTTGATCGAGTTGATAAGCTTATTTCCATTACATAATTAATGACTGCGCCTAGAGACTTTCCACTTTCATTAGCGACTCTCACTCTCCAAATTAGCTTATCAAAATACAGATACATAAGTTATTTGTGCGATGTCGCGGTTTGAGAAACTTTCTGAAAACGTGTGGTTTATGAAGTGGAGCACGGTTCGTGTCGCATCGCTGGTAGCGTCACGGCAGGAGGAAAGCTTTCCTCTGACACGGTTTTCCGCAAGGTCAACGTCCGCGCCACTGACAGCCGGGAACATGTCACACCATGGCTCCACCTGTCACGTGACGCTAAACTATGTATGAACAAAGGCGCACTGACTTCCTGTAGCGTGAAAGCGAGATGCCTGCCGTCGATTATTAGGAAAGACCAAAAATTACACAGTACTTCTGTTAATGTCACTATTATTATCAGCTAATTGAATTGACTGTTTCCATACAACAACACTGTAACTTTACAGAAAATCGGTTTCTTCACTGAAAAACTCACACTTCAAACGAAAACAGTGTATTTCATACGAGTGACGATTTAAGAACCCACAAAGACACTATTCTAACATTTTAGCTACCACCGTATAAGTTTTTTGTTGTTATTGTTTAACAGAACTAGTAATGTGGGTTGAATTCACATTACTAACATTGTTATTAACCCTTCCAACTAAGCTATTAAATATGCTTGTGTCTGGAGTGGGTTCACGTCAACACTTTAATGTTTAAACCTTTAAACCTTTGGTGTTAAACAGTCCATAGCAATAACTTGGTATCCCGTAGAGTTCCCGTGTCGCCATCACCGACTATTGGCCAACGCTCAGCGTACGCACGACGGCGATACGTGACGCATGACTTGATACGCGTTACGTCAACCTACTAGCTCCTTATATTATACAAATGATTTAACATAATGCACGCAAAAATACGAAGAGGCTGACGATGAGGTTCGAGCAGGCAACAA
The DNA here is from genome assembly GCA_943138885.2 of Tholera decimalis. NCBI lineage: Eukaryota > Metazoa > Arthropoda > Insecta > Lepidoptera > Noctuidae > Tholera > Tholera decimalis. The sequence goes on along the minus strand of OW964552.2, from coordinate 640,259 downwards.
TTCCATAAAGGGTCAAGTAAATATTGATATGTGAAGAAGATTTCAAATCATACCTCTATTTCAGTGAGGTCTTAAAGTTGGACTTGTATTTTCACGTAAGCTAAAACTTTAAGCTGTCGTCAAAAGCACCTCAGAACACACTAATATTGTTGGCACTGTGGTCGACCGACTGGCCGCTGCGTTGGGTGTCCCGGGTTCATTTTCCGCATCGGAACAAATTTTTATATAGCCCAAAAGTGGTTGTTCCGTGTCTGGGTATTTGTTCAAAATGTGCCCACGATACAGGACAAATACCTAATGTGGGACAAAGTTTTATAACAAAGAAACAAATCCAACAGACTAACCGATAACATTTTTCTTTTTCTATAAACATTGCCGTGACTCACGTGTTACCCTATATCGAGTAACTCGATCTTCGAAAACGGTCTATCAAGAGTCAAAGCAAACCGTAGCAACATGACAGCTAAAACCACCGCCATTAACTTTTAGCATTATGCTCAGCGTGACCAGCGTAGCGTCCAGTGGCCACCAGCTGCCTCGCCACCATGTGTCCCACACTTTACGGCCGCCGCACACTATTGAGATAGCAGAGAGGCTGAGTGCCGATAGCGAATCACTCCCAATAAACATAAAGTGTGTATGTTACGCCGTCAGCCTCCGCGCTCGGGATCTTAGATAAATAGACGACGACGACTGTGTTCCACGTTTTATTGAGCCCACTAGTCATCATTTGTGATTTTAAATGTGTGCAATACTTGTTTTTATGAACAGGAACAATTGTGTAACTGAAGTAGAAGTCTGATTTATCACATCAGCGCAACCATAGCCAACTGCTACTGTTTTTCTCAGTCGTTAAAATCAGTCTACAGAATCAAAGATCTAGAGCCTTAAATATGGACGACGAGTTGCAAGTCTATCGATTTTTTATCGGTTACATTTTGGGAAGCGTGCGATGGAATTACACATTCTTATTCCGCCAAGCCCGTTCCATCATCGGACTACAAGACAAACGGCAATGCACCATCGTTACATGGACACCTTCGACCACATCATCACTTACCATCAGGTGAGATGGTGGTGAAACGCGAGCCTATTATCAATAAAAAAAAGTCTTGTAATCGCCTAAACCTTGGCAAAAAATCTTAGTAATACGATACCTAGATTTGTGTTAGAAAATTTTTAAATACCAAGGTCATAAATAAAATGTTGACTTAGATAAGAGTTCAGAACTGTTTTTTTATTACCGATGAGCCCGCTCTTAACCTCGATCTTGCCTGATGTTAAGCGTTTGATGAGGCGATGGAACGAGCGAGCCCAGAAGATGCCTGTTTACTCTTGTTTTAAAGGCCGACGGGTATATGTGGCAAGGAATACAGAAGCCGGCAGAGATTTCCACTGTTCCACTCCGTTTTTTTTTTTGTATCTAATTTTAATATAATTATAAAGACTTTGTTATTATTTTTAGATTTTCGCACTATTCTGGCAAAAGTCATTAAGTTATTTTTCTTTATTAATGTTATTCAAAATGTTATTGTCCATAGTGGGACCCACTGACTATTATTTATATTTATCTGCGTATAAATCTAGTGGGCTGCACATAATGTTTTTATTTGTATGAAATTTATTAATTCTTTGGTCATTTATTATGTTGTAGCTGTTAATTATACCTCAATAAATTATTATTTTTTAAATAAAAGGAATGATTAAATTATTAATTAATTAAAAGTCCTTGAACGCTTTCGTACGAAGTCAAAGTTGGCAACAGATCCAAACATATTGCAATTCGAATGCTACCGGTCTGCACGTAGGCCACGGCTCGAGACATCCTCGATACGTATCGTAACACTTACGCAGCTCCACCTTGCAATTGGCACGACTCTAAAAATGTCAACGAGTTTTATAATGTAAGGTAATCGATACATCGCGACTAGATAAGCAGGCGGCCGGCTTGGTGAGGGCAGTCGAACCTGCTTGTGACTGAGATATGGACAGCGCAGGACCTTCAACTGACCGATGTGGCACTTGCAGCTCAGCAGAGCAATAAACAATATGATTGAGAACAGATCTAGAACATGACTCAACGGAAATATTTTGCATAAATCTCAGAAACAAATGTTACATAGGATTGATCATCTTGGTAGGCACTACGTCCAATTAGGTGAAACCTATTAAGTACCCACTGAAACAACTTCAGAGTTTTAAACAATAAAACATATGTCTATAACTATAATTATGTTTAATGTGTGGGAGCTACATGCGTACATCAATTACAATATTTTCCTGGTGTGCTTAACATGTTGGACGTGGAGCTGTTGCAACGAAGATCAATCACTTGTAGTGCTATCCTAACAGTCGAATGTGTAACAAAAACACTTATGAACACAGCATTCTTGAAATTTTGTTTAATCCAGACTAATACTTTCTTCAGTTTCTCAATAAACTTCAGGTTCAGGTGACATTCGTTTTTGATCCAGTTTTCCACGATCTTTGTACGACGAATTTCTTTCAACGAAATGCCCATTTCTATCAAAAGATGGCTTAACTTTCCATTTTAGGTTACCTACTTTGTATATAGGTAATCGAACAAGACATACCTAGTAATTTCACAAGTATCCACCACCAACACCAAGTATTATCATATTCATTCTTAGCGTTAAGTTAGTGATTAGGGCATTATTCACGTAAACTATCACATATTATCTTTTAGCAGGTATGATAAAGCTAAAAATTGTTAATTGTGGGTATCCAGAACCGAACGTAATATATTCCCAGATGCGGCTGGCAGACAGGCAGAATGAATAGTGACATGTCAGGACTGTGCCTGCGCCGGCGCATGCGGGCGGTAATTGTGAGCGGATGACGTCACAACTGCATCCTCAATTCCTCCACTACTTTGTAGGTTGACAGACGTATAATTGTAACGTAGACTTTTTTAGTGGAATATGTTATATGGAATAGATATAAAATGCACCTTCGTATTGAACAACACAAATAACTCGAGGCAGATACAAATACCTCCAGGCAGCTACATGATGCCGGGGTTGGGGAAATATTCTAGCGAGATACCGTGGCCCCGAACTTAGGGGCTGTTGAAATAACAGGGTGGGTTTTAAGTCATTTGATGATATTTCCACCGAAAAAAAGGCAGCTGGGTACATGATGTATAAAGCCCGCTGACCAAACCCTGGATGATCAGGATTTAGGTCCATCCGCACTTTATTGAAGACGTTTGCAAACGGGCAATGTTTTTTAAAGTTATTCAGAAATCAACCAAACATTAATATTATACAAATGTGCGCTATCTGACGTTAAAATCAACAGATTGGTTTTCGATCGGCCATTAATACACGGCTCATAATTTATCTCAATTATAGTGAGGTCAATATTCAAATGTAACAAGCAAGGAGTCGTAAAGTTTTCATGTCACCTCATTAGTGCGCTAAGGCCAATAATTTGCGAAATCCTCAACACGAGAATGCCAAAGATCATGATCTGTTAGAATATGTTTTCCGCTGGAGGTCGGCCGAGCAGCGGTACTGCCACTAAAGTGTCACCAACTCCGCTACATATTATATTGATAGTGGTACAACTTCGCTATATTCGGCTAACGAGCGCGCTCACTAAAAAACTAATATCAGTATATCACACTCATCCGCGTCTTGTGTTTGGATACAACCACATTCTATGAAAACTCTCGAATGGCCATAGCGAGCGCGTTGGAGTCGTCATTACCAATTCAAATATTTATTTTGAAATAAAGTAACTTATTTATAAAACTTATTCAGTAAACAACATATTGATTTTAATTACTCATCTTTAAAACTAACGTAACGTGAAACAATTTAGATGACTAATAAAAACTATTTTGTTATTCAAAACACTATCCTGTGTTTACTTCGCTTCCATTATTATGACTATATCCGTCTTTTACGAGCAAAAACGCAACAATATTCGAATGGTCATTGAGCACATTAGCGTGTACGTTAATACTGTCAAAATGTCATATATCATTGGAAAAAATTAATCGTATCTTTTATTTGCTCTGGAACAGCGAACTTGTGTGTCGGTGCACGGAGAGTTGTGTTGTATTAGCATAAGATAGGGTTGGTTTTGTTAAAGCGCACGTGTTTACGTGAATGGAAGTATGTTCTCCTTATATGGTAATATACGAGCTTGTGCATGAAAAGTTATAACGTTTTTGTGGTGCGTGGTGGTGGTACCATCAATAACTGCGAACACAATCAAGCGCGTCGTTCCGCGCGATCGGCCGCCACCATTATTTCGTCTTGCGATGTTCGCGACGACGATATTTTCCGACCGAAGGCTCTGAATACATGCTGTAATCGGCTAATGCAACATTTTATGATTTGCAACATTTTTTGTAGTTTGGAAATTAAAATACCACAAGCACCGGTCAACTACGAAGTAGAGCTGAGACCAGATAACATCATAAATCCGAGTAACAAATGTTTCATTATTTTGTGTGGCTTAAACAACCAGAAGGCAGTCCCGTTTCAGAATATGGTACCCAAAAACCTCCTAATTATACCTATTTAAAACAGGGAAAAGTAGCCCATTAGTGTCTGAAACAAGAAACTCCCGACATACCAAGAAAATCCTGAGGTTTATTCACACCTGAAGATGTATTCCTTATAAAGTAGGATTAAAGCCGAACGCTCATTGAGCACTAAGCTTTACGTTCCCTCGTGTACACGCGACGACTCCACCGCCGGCCGTAGCCCACAAAAACATGTTCTACTCATTATGAAACACGAAACTATGATATTCGAAGTGGGCCCACTCCGCTCCGGTCCGCTCCGCTCAGCTCGCAGCCCAGCGGCGTGTTGCGACAGCCGGCCTTAGCGACAACGCGACACATCAATATACCGTACTGTTATCTAGCAGCCTTCAGTTGGGAGCAACCGGTATCGAGGCGAAACCATTCTAATAAAAATGAACCAAAACCAGTCCAAATTAATGATAACATGTTAGAAAATGGTGTTTTATAGGCCGTCGCCGAGAGCCGGCGAGCGTAGGATGAGTGGATCCACTAGCTGCGATATCTGTCTGGTTCCTAATAACTTATCAAACTTAATTGTCCCAGCTCTTCCTCTGCTCTTCAGTCCGCCGACCAATTGGCATTGATATTTCTAAATCTTAATTTAAAACTGATTTTATTCTACTGCTGCATTCAAGTAGATAACCGTGATAAAATTGTACTAGAGTAGGATTAAGCGGTTAAGTAAAACTGTAATTCCAATAAGAATGTGTCTGATTTGTGCACGTGAGTAGGTATATATAGTAATGATGAGAAATGGCATGGTGCTACACTTTGTTGCTGCGGTAACATAATATCGATAACATTTTCATAAATATCAATACAATTGTATATGAGCTTGTCACCTAGAGAGATATAATTGCCGCTTGATCGGAGGAACAATGGTGCTGCGATCAATTTGATCAGCTGGTGACCGCTGACAGCCGCAATTTGTTCCTGATATATCGCGCCTACCGATTAAGAAGCTTCTTTGTAAAATGATTGATACGTTACGATCATTCCGATCATTATGACCATTGTGTGGCTACCAAACGGCCACTAGTACCCATTATCATAACATTTTAATACATTATAGTTTTACGACTAAGAACCCGAGCTGTTTAGTGGTGATCGTGGACAAATATCGTCATCTCATAAATATTATATTTATTTTATAAATATTTTAAATTGAAATAAATACCATATTGCCAGGTTTATTGGCGTTTGACGAAATTGAAACCTGAATGTGATTGGCTGATGAAACTGTTGGTAATGTGGCTTGAAACTTGACCGACGAACATTTATACCGACTTCACGTCATTTTCGCCCGATTTTATCGTTTATTTGTGTAAATGCATGATAGTAAATAAATATTGTGTAGGCAGAGACGTATTATAATTCGATACAGTGGCGCTTACACATCGTATACCTACCAACCTAATGGAATGAGAAAAAACAAGATGAGACGGGTGAAAATAGCACCCATCTCATTTCAAGAATAGTGATAGCGAGGTCCTTAACACTGATAGAGTAAAATTGTGAACATTTGTCCTTTGGTGTCGATATGTGAAAAGATACATATCTTTATCTTAGAATAAACAAAAGTCGTAGGTAGGTAGGTCTGTGAGGTCGGTTGTTCGCCAACCAGACCTCTCTGGTCGTAATGGAACACATAAGGCTGTTGTTTTCATTATAAAATGTTAATGTTTATAATTTTGGTAATATACAACGTGAAATGAAATGAAATGAAATATTTATTTTGTAAATTGGTTATAAATAACACTTTTACACGTCATGTTTTTTGCGTGTTAAGTTTAGCTAGATGAGGCCGGTATTTCCTAACTGACTACTCTGAGAAGAAACACCGAAACAAACTCAGAGGTCATAGTCTCTTTTAAAGTCCAGACAATTTGTATTTGTATATGAGAAGCATGTAGGTTCATGTCTGTGGTATTCTTTTGAGGAAATAACCACGCAAATTTGAGCGGACCTGTCCAGACAGTGCAAGCATTTGTCAGTTATCGTGTAGCTCAACTTAGAACTTAAGGAGCTCAACAATTTGACGAACAATACCAAAGTAAGGACCTTTGGGTAGGCCACACAAGTACTCAAACTGCTTGACATCATTAAATAAATTATAGTGAAAGCAAAAACAATGAAGAAAGAATAACCTACATCGTCCTCACATTTACAATAATGAAATAATTATGTATATATAAAAAAAACAACAATATAAAAAAAACAACAAACAAAAACAAAAATTAATAGGTATATACAATACTTGAGAAAGCAAAATTTTAATTAATCAAAAATAAATCATCAATCATAATTTTAAAAAGAAAGAAATAAAAAAAGGCACACGTATATCACTGGAGCATCTCATTCCCAAGCCTTCTTGTCCTCAATATAATCTTTAACACTGTAAAAAGCTTTCTGACATAGCTTACGTTTTATCAATAATTTGAATTTATTAATACTTAGTTTTTGAATATGGCTAGGAATTTTATTATAAAAACGTATACATTGGCATCTAAACGAACCACCTATTTTTTTAACCTTGTTTTAGGAATGACATATGTGTCTTTGTTCCTTGTATTTACACTATGAATATCACTGTATTTTTTAAACAGATTAATATTTTTGTGTGCATACAAGAGGTTGTCATAAATATACTGAGATGGCACAGTCATAATATTAATCTCCTTAAATTTGTCTCTTAAGGAGTGCTTAGGACTTAATTTATAAATTGCACGAATGGCCCTTTTTTGTAATACAAATATTGTGTGAATGTCGGCGGCATTTCCCCAAAGTAAAATGCCGTATGACATCACACTGTGAAAGTAACTAAAGTAGACTAAACGTGCTGTTTCGATATCAGTTAATCCACGTATTTTTCTAACGGCATATGCTGCAGAACTTAGCTTTTTTGACAATTTATCTATATGGGGGCCCCACTGAAGCTTCGCATCCAAAGTTATGCCCAAGAATACTGTGGTATCTTCGGGTTTCAATATTTCGCCCTTTATTGATACACTAGTATTCACTTGTCTAACATGAGGTAACGTAAATTTTAGGAATTTGGTTTTTTTCTCATTAAGAAGAAGATTATTAACATTGAACCAGCTAACTACAGTTGCAAGGGCTCTGTTAACTTCTTCAGTAACCTGCTGTTGACGTTTGATTTTAAATAAAAGAGAAGTATCGTCAGCAAATAGCACTATGTCATGATTTTTGATCAGGTACGGCAAATTATTTATATAAATAAGAAACAAAAAGGGACCTAAAATTGAGCCTTGGGGGACCCCCATTTTGACCACAGATCCCGGCGATCTTTTGCCGTTCACATCGACTCTCTGAATCCTTTCACTCAAGTAAGAGGACAAAAGACTCAGAGAGGTGTCCCGGAATCCGTAGTAGTGCAGTTTCCTGATTAATGTCTCATGGGGAACACAGTCAAATGCCTTGGACAAATCACAAAAAATGCCCAACGCATCGCACTTATCTTCCCATGCATTATAAATGTGTCCTAAAAGTTCAACACCGGCATCAGTTGTTGAACGACCCTTTGTAAAACCTAATTGTTTATTATGTAGCAATTTGTGTTTATTAAAATATCTTTGCATCTGCATTAAAATAATTTTCTCAAAAATTTTACTGAAAGTGGGCAGTACAGAAATAGGTCTATAATTAGTAGGGTCAGATGTACTACCCGATTTAAATAGTGGGATTATTTTACTATATTTCATTAGATCAGGAAACTCACCGCAATCAATACAATTATTAAATATAACAGCTAATGTAGGAGCAATAATGTGTATAATTGACTTAGTAACTTCAACAGAATTACCCCACAGGTCTGCAGTCTTTTTAATATTCAAAGAATTAAAAGTTTTGATGATGTCATTAGAAGTAACATGTTGGAATTTAAACTCTGAACTACAAACTGGCACATTTTTTTTAAGTAATGTTTCTGCAGCAATGGGAGATGATTTTAGCGGCTTGGTTGTCGATACGGGAATGTCAGTGAAAAATTTTTCAAATTCTGTGGCGACTTGAGAATCTAATGTTATTATATTATCATCAATAGTGAGGGAGTAATCAATATTTCGGTTGCAAGACCTTCCCGTTTCGCTTTTTATAATATCCCAAGTCGTTTTAATTACATTACTACTATTTTTAATTTTAGAACTCAAGTAGCGAGACTTGGCAATATAACAGACTTTTTTAAATAATTTAGAGTAGTTCTTAACATATAAATTAAATTCCGAGTTAGTGTAAGTCCGCTCCTCATAGAGTTCATAAAGCCGATTTCTACTTTTATAAATACCAGTGGTGGCCCAGTCACTGAAAGAAGTGTTACTATTTACTGAAGCAATTTTGGGAATAAATGTGTTATCGAATTGTTGGCAATATATTTTGAAAAAATCATTATAATGTTTATTAGGGTCCTCATTAGTTAACAAACAGGGCATTTTATTTAAGAGTTTAGTTTTGAATGCTTCCAGGCGATATTTAGTTTTTGGATTTACAGTGATATTGTTTTTTAACATTTTATTGACTTTTTTGGTAAAGTAATTAATTGCCCACAATGATCAGAGTCTATTAAATTAATGATTTTTTTGTGAGTCGGTACAACATCCGTAAAAATATTATCTAAGCAAGTGGCACTAGTAGGAGTTATTCTAGTGGGCTCCATAAATAGGTTTACAAGATTGTATGATTGGAATAAACTAATAATGTTAGTGCTCAAACCAGAATTTTCTTATAAATTAACATTAAAATCACCACAAACAATGACATATTTACTCGAGTTACAGATTTTATGCAAAACTTCATCCCTTACTTTTTCAAAGCAATCGTACAATCCTGAAGGTAGTCTGTACACACTTAATATAATAAACTGCTCCAATTCAATACAGGCTATTTCAATAGATCGTTCAACAGAGAGGCTCACAATATCCATTCGGTTCTTGAATTTAAGATTATTACTTATTAATATTAAAGAGCCACCATGTATAGCATTCACTCTGCTGAAAGAACTACCAACCTGGTAATTATTATAATTGAAAATAAATTGATGGCTTTGAAGCCAATGTTCAGTTAGGCAAAGAATATCAATATTGTTAAAATTAAGAAAAAACTGTACTTCTAAATCTTTGTTTAAAAATCCTTGAATATTTTGATGTACCAGGTTAATAGTATTTATTGATTTTAAAACTATATTTGTGTCCTCTTTGCAGTTTAAATGTTCATTACTGCTAGAGATTCCCTCTGTTGTCAAAATTTCTAATTTAAATTCTCCGTAGTAAAATTGTTTGCAACCAAGCAATTGGTTGAGTTATGTAAACTGTCAATGCAATAATTAATTTCAGTATTATTAGATACCCTAGATAATACTGAATATTCACTTAACCTAGGATCAGTAAAATTATCAATAAATGAGTGTATATTGTACGCTAACAAAGTAGCCAATAAATGTCGACTTTTTTTGGGAAGATACATATATTCCCGAATCAAAACAAAATCTCTAACAAAATTGTTAGTATCAAAATACAATAAATGGTCACTATGACGGCATACTAACATATGCATCAAATTATTAAGTCTAAAAATATATTCATTTTCTATACATGTCAAATTATTAGAATAAGGCAATGCACATAAAATTAATTTGCCTAATTTTAATTTAAGGAGGGTGCCAATACCATTAACAATGTCCTGTTTTGTCACATTAAGGCTGTTTCCAAATAAAAGAATGACTGTAGTCTGCTCATTCAAATTTGATTGTGTAATTTTATGAATAAGCTCAGTGAAATGCAGGTTATGGTAACAATGACTTACTATAGTATGATTACAATAATTATTTAATAGTGAGCCAAAACCTGTGCCTAATCTATCTGAATAAACTAAAATGTTACTTTGAGCTGGGCCTGTGGTTTCCAAAGTATGAGGTAAAATGTGTGAGGATGCAGGAATAATCTGTGGTAACATGATGGCAGGGTGATTTGAAGCACAACTACAGGTGAGGTCATTAGTCAATAACTCATACCTCTCTGCGTTGTGCTTAACCAAGTCCACCAGGTCACAGGCCTCCTGCATGCGCTCATTTAACATTTTTTGGCTAGACTCATACTTACAAAAAATATCCCTTAGTGTATTTTCCCTACTCAATAATTCCTTCTGAAGGTTATTTATGTCAATATCATACATTTTTCTTTGACTATCCAGCATGCAACTACATTCCTTTAATTGGTTGTTTAGGATAACACGCTGCTTTCTAAGTTCAATGTTATATTTATACACACTTCTTGATTTTAAAAGTTTCTTGTACTTTTTAATGTTTCTATTAATTTTAATATACTTCCTTATTTTGTTGTGACTACCTAAAACAGGACAGTTTGTTAATGTATCGTCCCCAGTTAAGTCTATGGTACAGGTGGGCTTCTTACATTCTAGTCCGGATCCACTACCCACCATCTCGTCGAAAAGGCTGTTTGTGTTGGCCAATTGTTCACTGGCTCTCAAGGTTTCTATATTAGATATTGTGCTATGAGCCTTGTATAATTCCGCTTCAAGTCCTGATATACGTTTCAGTGCCTGATCATGTGTGTCACTGCATTCTTGAAATTCAGACATTAGATTGCGGAGATGGTGATGCTGGTCCAGTATGTCCATGTGCTGGGTGTGAAGTTCCACGAGCTGTCTCTTCAGTTCTGTGTTTTTGTTGACTAACTTCCTGACTTCCACCTCGCTTTCTTCTCTTTCTTGCAGCAGGTAACTGCAGGTCTTCTTTGAGACCTCAAGCTCCTTCAGTGCAGCAATCAGTTTGATATTCATGTCACGTACAGTAGCTCCGCGGGTCATCATATTGAAAAAGTTGACCAAACCGCTCCTGGAATGTGACAAGAATCAACTGAGTATTTTGGGGATATACTAAGGAAGTTTAGAACAGTAGATGTTAGAAGGAAAACAACTAAGGATTGAAATTAAATGAAAAACCAAAAGAATAACAGACAATATTTTTTTTTTTTTTTTAAGTAGGTGCAATGAATAAGAAAGTAGGTAGCAGAAAAAAGAGAAAATTATACTACTATTAACTTCTTATTTATGTTTATTACATGTATACTATATAACTAACACATTACTTATTGGTTTTCTAAGAAAGTCATTTGCTTATACAAAGTTATTGGTCTAGCTTAAATGATAAATAGTATGGAATGTTATACATGGGTTTCTTGCTTTTACAATAGACAAAGTTACTGGTTTAAATGAAGTTAATAGATGATTAATGAGAATATAATAGTGAGAATGTAACAGTAATATGCAGTGTAACTTTTGTCTGGGGCGGATGTTTTCGTCATCGATTTTGCTTCCACAGTTTGTCAAGCAAAAGGAGACATAAACGGTGCCAATGTGTGCTGGACGTAGCTCAGATATCTGAGCAGTATTTAAAGGTGTTGAGAAGTGTATATAGGTAATAATAATATGAAAAAATATACTCCCCGGGTTTGGTGATTTCAAATCCAAACTGACAGCCAGTCCACGTACAAAAGTTATTGTTTTATGGATTTTTGAAGTTTTTTCAACAAAAACACGGCAAAAACACTGACTGAGTCACTTTATACATTTAATCTAAGATAAATAACACATCTAAAACTAGTTACTACACAATTAAAGAATATTTATTAAAAATTTAACTAAGAGACCGTTTTTTCACGACCTGTCACCAGTGTTGCCAGCACGGCATATCGTGTAACGGAAACCCCATATCTATCCAAAGGGGCTGAATGCAACATCTGGTATGGAGTCTCTATGCACAGTTTCAGCTCAAAATAAGTGACTCAAAGAATTGATACCAAATTATCGGTTTCATATGTTTCTTGAATACCAATCATAACAAACGTGTCACATAACACACAGGGTCGATAACTTTCCACGTCACTTGCCAATAACACGGTGATTCTCTTCGTTCTTCTTAATTTTTAATTCTGCCTCTGGTATCAATGTATTGAAATTTCTATTATACTTCACACATGTAGACATAGGATTATAAAACCCTTGCCATATCGTTTATTATCATCCAAAGAAACCGTGCATATTATATGTATATACCCTTTAAATGTATGTATATACCCTTTAAATTACACGTTGTATATCGGCGCAGTGGTCGCCCAGTGGTTAACACGACAAGTTGTAGGAGGTGGGTACTAACCAAAGCAGTCACAACTTTGTGTAATTTTACCATCACCACTGCCCTCAAAACGGAGAACGAGAACACCGCTACGAAGCCACGTCCCAGGACTGAACATCCCATGAAACCTGACTACCTCCCATCGGCTCCTGGCCAGCGAAGTAAAGAGGAGGGCCGTGTCCCACTAGGAAAGTTATAGGCTAATTATGTTTTAAAACATTAAAAGTTACAAATACACTTAGTTTTAATTAATTTTCTACGGATAAATTACAAAATATTAATTTATCCAATTAATATCCGTATAAGGAGTGGAATTCCCGGCCGGAGTCTGTGTTTCCCGATAGCTATAACCAAGGTGTCTTTAAGTCAAGAGTGAACAGGTTACTTTTAGGTAAGCGTGCTCCATCTTCGACCACATCATAACTTACCATCAGGTGATATGGTGGTCGAACGCGAGCCTATGGTAAAATGAAAAAAATGCATTTTATAAGTCACTAGCAGTGGCGCGGCACGTCGTCGCCGTGTACTTTATTACAATAAAAACATAACCTTCTTTTTCATTTGTGTAAAAAGTAGTTTATAATGTTTCTCAAACTTCAAGCAACTTCCATACAAAACTTCATTCAAATCCACTCAGTACTTTTGAACATTTGCATAGAATAGAATTTTTTATATTTCAGACAACTCGGCCCATACAAATAAAATACATTCTATTACAATAAATATAAATAAACTAAACTAACTAATTAACGCGTTCAAATAAACATTCTTTTCCTCTGTAAAATATTAGTATAGATACGAAATTAACTCATTACCTTTGGTAGGTAAGCTTTGTTGACGGTTCTTATTTTATATGATTCTAACAAATCACAAATCTTAGTTTGCTGACACTCCTATATTTTTCACAGTCCTAACGAGACATTCCTAATCACCCAACCAGTCAACACAATCAATAAAGTTGCTTATCACGAACTGCCATCACCGGCCATCATAACACTTATCAACATCACCAACAGCACATTATCATAATTTGTGATGATCACGGCGAGCCCCAGGCCGGTCGCCCGGGCCATAAAAAGCGGTACATTAATAGTGCGCCCATAGAGATGGCTGCCTCTATGATACCACTAATTAGCGCCCACCTAACTGTACTGTTGGCATCGTTTTTAATCAGTCTCGATGGGTGCCATATTAATGTTCTCCATAAATCTCTGAATTTGAGCTAAATCAGTGGCGTCATGATATTTTTATCGATGCTAAAGTGGGCTAAAGTTTTATTGCTTTTCTAAAATGTAACTTAGTAGCTTAGCTGCTACTAAGGCTGATTGATGGTCAGGTATATAATTATTCGTTATGAAATAACGCATTGAACTGACTAGAAAAACTTCAACGTGTTGCAATTGCAAGCCTATCGGTTACATTTCGGACAGTTTGCGATGGAATTATATATAATCTGATCCCAGAGAGCCTCTTCCATCATGGGAATACAAAATGAACGGCGATGCGCCATCGTTACATGGTGGATATCCCAACTAAACAGATGAAACGTTTAGGGAATAGTTACATTGTGTGTACAGCTAAGAAGTGAAAATCCCTGCTAGAGTCTGTGATTCCTGATAGCTATAGCCTGGGGGTATTTAAGTGAAGAGTAATAGGTTACTTCTACGTGAGCGTACTTCATCTTCGACCACATCATCGAATATCATCTGGTGAGATGGTGGTCAAATGCAAGCTAATCAATATTTTTTTATTACCCGACTGCAAAGGAAGGGTTATGTTTTTCACGCGTATCTTGTATGTATGTATGTAGGTTTGTAATATTATTGATTACCTCATATCTCCAGAATCGCTGAATGGATTAACACGATTAAGGTATCGTTAGATTTGTCTTAGCAGCCCAAGTGTTCTTAGATCTAATAGGTAACATTTGAAAAAAAAAATAAACATAGCGGCTGTGCGAATCCATTATACATGGTGAAAAAAGAATTTTTTTTCGAATGGTAGCATTCGAAAAAAAATTCTTTGCAGCAGTCGGGTTTTTCCATATTGTAGAATATGGAAAAACCCGACTGCTCAACTGAAATGCAAGAAAGAAGTAGGCGGACCCATCCCATTTTAAAAAAAAATATGTTCAATTGGGTCCCGCCTGCTTGTCACTTTTTAAAATAAAAAAAATGTCAGGTTTTTTAGATTTTTCAAATATATTTTTTGATGTTGATGTTGTGTACTTATTTTACATGCTATTTACTTAGGGTATTCTAAGGCTATTTATTATAATGCGTACATTTCTGCGTACGATATAATAATTTTGGCAGCTGTTATTACTATAATCTTTTGTCGACGCGGATTCATACACTTTTCAGCCTTTAAAAAACGATTGCTGCTCCATTATAATCTGTGGCAAATTAATCTTTACCTATTTATCGTATACCAATAAAATGTATGTGTGTGGCGTGAGGCAAGGGGGGATCTCCTCACCTACACTATACAATGTATATATGGACAACCTGATTGCCGAGCTCAGCAGTATGCATGTGGGCTGCCACATTGACGGGGTTGCGGTCAATAATTTAAGTTATGCAGATGACATGGTGCTGCTGAGCCCGTCAATAGGGGCCCTTCGCAAGCTATTAAAAGTATGCGAGCGATATGCCGAGTGTCATGGTCTGAAATATAATGTCGCCAAGAGCGAGTGTATGTTTTTCGGCCTGGGTGATAAAACACAATATGAACTTCCACCTGTCTTTCTTAATGGCTCTCCTCTAAAAAGAGTGAAGAAATTTAAATATTTGGGGCATATTATCACTGAGGACTTGAAGGATAATGAGGACATTGAACGTGAACGCAGAGCGCTGGCTGTTCGTGGTAATATGTTGGCTCGCAGGTTTGCTCGTTGTTCGGCTGAGGCTAAGATAGCGCTTTTTAAAGCATATTGCCAGTCGTTTTACACGAGTAGCCTGTGGGTTAATTATACGCAGAAGACATATAGCGCTCTGCGGGTACAATACAATAACGTCTTCAGGATGTTGTTGCGGTTGCCACGGTTCTGCAGTGCGTCCGCGATGTTTGCCGAAGCACGTACGGATGATTTTTACGCAATAAGACGCAAGCGGGTGTCATCCCTGTTAGGCAGAGTACGGGGCAGCAGCAATGACATCCTGAGAATAATATCAACAAAATATCAGTGTCCAATACACTCGCTCTGGGTGCAAATTGTAATTGGTAAAATTAAATAAGGTAATATTTTCACAACTTTGTATATGGTTACTAACATAGATTATAAGTATTTTTGTTACTAACCATTATGGATCCTTGATATCTGAATAAATAAAAATTTGAATTTGAATTTGAATTTGAATATAATATAATAATTCATCTTTTCAGACCAAGCTCTAAACAGCCAAAGTTCCAACTATGGAAAGCTACATAATTTCAGCCTGTGCAGATCTTAGTCAAACTGTATTTTATTTTTGCAGGTGAGCTCACAGATTTCGATCTCGCTGGTAGGTGATAGATGAGGTCTACGATGGAACGAGCGAGCACAGCAAATACCTGTTCAGACTCGCTTTAAAAGCTGACAGGTCATAAGTGGCAGGGAACACAGAAGCCGGCAGAGGATTCCACAACGTGTGGTAGGTAGGGTGCACATAACCCGGCACATAGTCCCACACCTTAGCTACGTACCATATTACGAAAATTATGTTGACAACTTTATTTTATTACTGATGGGCCCACTCTTGACCTCGATCCCGCCTGATGGTAAGCGATAGATGAGGTCTACGATGGGACGAGCGAGCCCAGAATATGCCTATTTACTCGTGGTTTAAAGGCTGAAAGGTCATAAGTGGCAGGGAACGCAGAAGCCGGCGGAGAATTCCACAGCTTGGCTGTGCGCACAATAAATGTGGAGGAGAAGCGCTTGGTACGACAAGACGGTATATCAACCAAGTGTGGGTGGTACCCAGCCGTGCGTCTGGTGAACTTTAATTCTGTGGATGCTCCTGGCTACTCCGTACCCGTGTAACACCCATCTATCAACGTAACAGGTACTAATTGCTCGGTTAAGTTATATTTGAATATATTTAGTTCTTGTTTTGTATCGATTTGAGTTCAGTAATTGACTTCATTTCTCAAAGTCATGGCTAATAATGGAGATGAAACATACCGAAAGTGACCTTCTAATTAATTAGTTTATACGGATTTTAATTGAGTTGTAATAATTTGAACATCAATTTAATAATTTCGTGTAGGTGGTTTATCTTTGGAAATAAAATAAACAAGATTTCGCATGTTTTTATATTTATGGAGTTATTTAGCCCACCTACATATCTATACTTCTAATTCGATACAAAGCTCACTCATTCAATACATAATATATTTTTCGTTTGTTCTTTTTGGCAATTTATATTAGTCAGTCTATGTTAACACTAATTCAATCCTAATGATACTCACTTGTGACACGTATCCATTTACATATACAACGTGTAATTTAAAGGGTATATACATACCAAGTGCATGGCTTCTTTGGATGATAACAAACGATATGGCAAGGGTTTTGTAATCCTAAGTCTACGTGTGTAGAACTTATTACAAATTCCAATACACTGATACCAGAGACCGAATTTTTCAAATTAAGAAGAACGAAAAGAACTATCGTGTTATTGGCAAGTGACGTGGAAAGTTACAGACCCTCGTAGTGCTGTGACACGTTTGTTATGATTGGTATTCAAGAAATATACGAAACCAATAATTTGGTATCAATTCTTTGAGTCAGTTACTTTGTGCTGAAAATGTGCATAGAGTCTCCATACCAGATGTTGTCTTCAGCCCTTTTGGATAGATATGGGGTTTCCGTTACACGTTGTACACAACGTGTAACATAAAGGTATAAACATAACAATCGCACGCCTTCTTTGTACGATAGCAAATAATATGGCAAAGTTTTTGTAATCCTATGTCTACAAGTTTGGAACTACCTACTGTTCCTACTAAGTAAAGTGGTCCCGTCGTAGGCGCGGAAAGCGCGGGTAACAGACACAACAGGCTAACTGCCTGTCAGTTGGGCCTCCGGGCATAGCCGTTCTGTGCACCCACGACAAATACTCTAAGATATTAAGGACTTCAAATAACTTAAATTCTTGTCATATTTATGAAAATCTATAGATACCTACGAAATATAAAGCGGAAAAGTTTGTTTGAACGCGCTAATTTGGTCTGAAAGTAGCTTGAAGCTTGAGGAAGGTTATAGGCTTTTTACTCCACTACAAAAGAAGAAGGTTCTGTTATTGTAGTGATAAAGTCCACGGGAGCGATGCCCGCACAGCTTCTAGTAATAGATAAAAATGCGTGTCGGACTCGCCAATAAAGCCTAGTCCGGCTCAGATCCATAGGATGCAAGTTATCCAATACCGATTTCTCCGAAATGCCACGGGTGCGCCCTGGTACTTGAGGAACGAGGATCTTCACGTAGACCTCAAAATCCCGACTATAAAGCAAGTGTTGAAACGCCAGTCAGCGCGCTACTTCACCTCTGCTGAAAAACACACAAACCCCCTGATTGTATCGGCCGCCCGGTACACACTCTCAAAAATTTCCCGGATTCGTCGTCCACGCCTCGTCCTTGACGAACCTGACGATCCCACCACTATCCGTCAAGAGAGCAGTAGGAAACTAGCACTCTAATAAAACACATAAACAAAACGCGTTCCGTATTCCAGCCTCGCCGTCGAGGCCCATCGCGACGTCCGCGCTCTTGTAACGTCAACCCTCCCCAACCTTTGCCAAACGAGCCAGCCCGCGATGCTGAGCCAGTAGCAATAAATACTCCCTTAAATAATATAACCCAGCCTGACCCTTTCCTGTCCACCATCAACGACCCCGCTGAGCCGAGGCTCGAGTGCCCTTAGCGCGCGGTTGTTTAAATGTAAATATTAGTTTGTAAGCCCTGGCTGGGGGCCTTTAAATTTTAGAGGTCACCACAGGATCGCCCGGTTAAGTAGTATATTAGCCTTAGCGAGCTAAACTACGAGTGGCCCTGTCGAAAAAAAAAAAAAAAAAAATCACCATTAAAGGGTTCCGTAGTAGCAAGCATACATTATCAAAAATTAGCTTTGTTTTTTTTTCGTAGTATTTGTATAAATGCCAAATTTATATGTGCAGTTTTTGAAAATATACTACATCTCAAAATTTTCAAGTTTTTATTTTACTCTTTTTAGTTTTTAATTTACCTAGTTACAAAAGCCTAAATGTCAACTACTTATAATCATTTACAAAATATTGCTTTTCCCAATGTTGGGCCGTTAATTGTTCAGGAGTTCTCCTGGTACTTCACCATCAGCTTCACTTCACCATACGCATTGTGACGAGCATATTGTGCTTAGTAACCACATTCAAGTAATCGAAGCGGAACACATGAAATACTTATTATTCCTACTTATATATTGAGTAGTTCCAGTGGCCATCTGTGGTCCTCATCATCAGGTTCACTTCACAAATGGTGCTTTTCGAACGCAACTACACAAGTTACTCAAATCACTGTAGGTTTGCCTATAATATTTGAAGAGTTCCCTCGATTTCTCCAGGATCCCATCATCAGATCCTGACTTGGTGACAATGGCACCAACTTCGAAGTATACCCTTTCAAACAACACAAGAATTTTTCGTTGGTTGAAAAAGTTAAACGGGAGGACAAATTTTACCATTGTAAGTATCTAACTTTTAAGCGATTGTCTTTGAGAAAAAATGGTTAAGGAATTATCATTTTTAAATACCTGAACACCCCACACGTATAGGTTCGATGTTTTTTTTTTTAGTTTCAGTGCCATGTAGGTATTGGTAATAAAATTTTCAAGCGGTTTCCAGAATACGAGTACATCAACCTACCAAGTTTCAACTCTGCAGTTTTAATAGTTTCGGAATAAAGTGGCTCTGACTTAAGGACGAACAGACAGATATGATAAACCTATAAGGGTTCCGTTTTTAGCGATTTGACTACGGAACCCCAATACAACGCTTTTACAGATTCCGCTTCCGACGCTCGCCCGCGACAGTCGTGCCGCTCCGCGCTCTCGATCGTTCCGTGCCTGAGTCATCGCTCCGCTTCGTCACGCCCGCCGTGACGTCACTCGTAGTCGCCGACTACGACGCCTGGTCCGGATCCGCCTTTTTCGAGGCGGTGAAGGATATCGTGTTTCTCTAACAGAGAATCGTCAAAAACAATTTGGTTTGGCCCCTTCAGGGTAAAACCACAGTTTCGTGGTCCTTGGTTGGAAACCTCACGGTGTCAACAATACCAAGGGGGTGCTGACCCGACGCACCCGCTGATCCCCTTCAGGGTGACGCAGTCAATTGGAGTCGAGTGCTAGGTTTTGGCCTTGGGATCTCCTAGTCAAACCTAGTTACTGAGTTCTCTTCACAGCTTACACACCTAGTGTCGGTTGGGTGTATCTACCCCTTCGCACTAGACCCAATAGGGCCCGGTTCGCACATTAAGACTGGCGACCGGTTACAAGCTTAGGGCACACCATTAGGCACACACCTCCCTGCTATCCCCGCAGGGAGCGAACTCACCTCCGGGTCATTCCCGCTTGGAGGGGTAGGTAAATAGGGCCCTTCAGGCCACATCAGACGGCAACACAGTTACCGAGTTTGTCTGGGTTTCTCTTCTCGGTAACATTGTGTTAGGAGAAACTCCGGGGCAGGGTTTTTTTGGGGACCGTCTGCTCGGGGAGCTCACGTTTGACGTGTCTCCTCGAGGCTCATATGTTAGGTTTAGGAGAATAGGATGCCCCCCATTTACGCCTCCAACATGGAGGACATGAAGGCCATAGTGGAGACTCTATCCGCTAAGGTAGACTCCCTTCAGATAAGGTTGAATCAAACCACCGAGGTGCTAGGAAATATATTATATAAGAACCCCGCCCTACAAAAGGAGTTTGAGGTGGAGATTGACTTCTTAAAAGACAATCCCCGTCTCATACACCCCCCCGCGTTGCCACCCACCCCGCAGCCGGAGATAGGTCCCACCCCCGCGCCCATCGCAGATAGGTCCTCTTCCCCCCCAGACGTCGAAATAAACTCTGAGGAGGAGGAACAAGAAAAGGAGAACTCGGAAGGCGAGCGCTCGGAGCGCGCAGAGAGCATACACTCTGAGCGCTCAGAGCGAGCGGAGTCCGAGCACTCCTCCTCCGAACAAACCTCTTCCTCCGACGAGTTTATCCTCGTCGAGGGAAAGAGGAAGAAGAGGTCGCAGGCCTCGTCCTCCCAGGCCCCTAAGGCCAAGAAACCCTCCCCTCCCGAGCCAGCACGCTTAGTGCAAAGCCAGCCCTCTACTTCCTCGGCCACTAGGCCCAGCCCTACCCCTACCCCAGTCGTCAGCACCTCAGTGCGCAAGACCATCCCTCCCCCACCCATCTTCATCCATGATAAGGGGGCTTGGACAAACGTGTCCAAAGCGTGTGGCGAGCAACGCATCGCCTACACGAATGCCCGCGCCGTTCAGAACGGCATAAAAGTAGGGTTAGCAACAGCTAACGACCACCGCGCGCTTTCGAAGCTCCTCAAAGCTCGAAATATCCCCCACCACACGTACACGCCCCATGAGAGCAAACCTGTACGTGTGGTCCTCTGCCGGATCCCTAGCGAGATCCCCACCACCGAGATCGTCTGCGACTTAGAGTCCCAGAACATCCCGGTGATTGAGGTGCACCGTATGCACGGCAGAGGTGGCAAGGCGTCGAACAACGTCCTCGCCATTAGTCATCCCACCTCCGAAGGTCCCCACCCCATCTTTGCGCTGAAGACTGTATGCAGTCTGTCAGGCATCCTCATAGAGAAGCCACACAAGAGTGGCACGGTAGGCCAATGCCACCGTTGCCAGCTCTACGGGCACGCGCAACGGAATTGCTTCGGCAAACCCCGGTGCGTAAAGTGCCTGGGCGATCACGGCACCGCCGAGTGCAATCGCCCCAAAGATAGGTCCCAGTGCCCAGACCCGCCCAGCTGCGTGCTGTGCGGGCAATCTGGTCACCCTGCAAATTACCGAGGCTGTCCGAAAGCCCCGAAAACCTCCGCCCCAAAACTGGCAACGCGCGCTAGCGCACGCCAGGGACGAGAGTGTCCTACACTCTCGTCTGAGCTCCCCCAGACCCTCAGTCCCCAGCGTCCAACTCCTTGGACGGCGGCGAATCACGCCCAAAACTTCTCGGCACTAAGGCCGAAAGTCCCAGGGCTGATGGATCAACCCATCACGCCCCCGCTCCGGTCGTTGTGGCTTCTCAGCCTCCACCTCCTCCCCAGTCACCCCCTCGCTTGGTTGAGCCGGAACTCGATCCGTTCCTCATCCTAGCGAAAACGTTCAATTTCTTCCAGTCCCCCCGCGCCATCCAAATGGCAACGGAGGTCGTGGCCTGCAATAGTATTGACTCCCTGATTCAGGTATACTGTAAGTATCCTGATGTCAAAAGCCATTTTGCCAACCTTTTTAAACAGCCATAATGTATAACACGGCTAGTAAGAGATTAAAGCCCCGATCCCTAAAGCTAGGTTATTTCAATGCCAATGGCATCAGCAATCAACGGGACGAGATCGCGACTTTCCTTCGCGATCATAGTCTCGACATCCTTCTGGTCCAAGAGACCTTCCTCAAATCCCACCATAGGGATCCCAAGATAGCAAATTACCGGCTAGTTAGGAAAGATAGGTCTAGATGCCACAAAGGTGGCACTCTAATACACACATCAAAAGTGTCTAGGGATCAACATATATTTTTGCAATAACTTTTCTCCTGATTGATATTAATTAAAATTTTCTTTAAGGATTCATCAAATAAAGTGTTTTCGTTTGTCACAGTAACGATAAACCAAGTCACCTTTGCATTAATAAAGAAATATGCCATTTTCCTAATAAAGGGATTTTTGACATTTGAACCACTAACATTAAAGTTCGAAAAAAAGACTAAAATAACAGGTTTCTTTAAAATTTTATTGGGTAACTTAAACAATTAATAATCCGTGTTTCTACCGCGAACACTAACAACACAAGAACATCGGTTTGGCATACTCAAAATGAGTTCATCCAAATCACGCTGTGGAATGGCCGCCCATGTTCGTTGCAACAACAAAAAAAGGTCTACTTGCGACTGGATACCCTCCATATTCGGCAGAGCATATCCCATGCATGCTCAATCGGGTTCAAGTCTGGCGACTGAGCAGGCCAGAGCAGGACATTGATGTTAGCTGCGGCGAGAGTCTGTCTTACTACTCTTGCGGTGTGCGGTCGTGCATTATCATGCATTAACTGAAATAAGGGACCGATTTGCACTTGTAGAGGAACGATGACGTCATATACAATCGTCTCAGCATAAATTTGAGCGTTGAGATTGCCTCTGATCCAAATCAACTCCGTTCTTCCGCCGATCCAAATACCCGCCCATACCATGATGGTTCCACCACTATAAGGATGGACTTCCTGGCAGGATTTTAATCGCTGTTGGCGTCCAGGGGTTCTCCAGTGTCGTATACGTCTTGTATCTGGTCTCATACCAAAACGAGACTCATCAGAAAAGCACACGAAACGCCATTGTTCTTCTGCCCAATTTCTGTGTTCAAGAGCCCATTGATATCGAATCCTACGATTGTGCATTGCTATAGGTGGTACCCGTAGCGGTTTTCGGGAATGAAGGTTCACTTCATGCAAGCGGTTTCTGACTGTTTGGTCGCTAATTAAGTTCCCTGAAGAGTGATGAAGCCTCACGGCTAACATCATGGCGGTTATTGTTGGAGCTCTTCGAGTTAAGATTTGAATGTATCGGTCTTGTCTCCGTGTGGTGCAGCGATACCGTCCTCCATGGCGCTCAGCCACGGTACCAGTGCTTCGGTAACGTGTCTAAAGTCGACTGATAACACTCTGACTTGTATTCAGAGCTAAAGCCACAGTACGTTGCCGGGAACCAGCTTCTATCATTCCCACGGCTCTGAGCATTTCTTCCCTGCTTAAATGACGTCGCCGCTCCATAATAACGTTGGTTTTAATCAGTAGTAGGGAAACAGTAGCACTAATAATGTCTTCAATGCGTTGTATGTTTTTATAGGGAAAATATTGACAGCTGATTTTCATCTTTTACTCGAATTTGATTAACAGTTCCTGTTTCAAATTATGAAATGCACCAAAAAGGATCCATATAAATTTATAAAATCATAAATTTATTACAAAGCCACATCTCAATCTCAAGAAATCCGCATAAAAATGCTTGATCCCTAGACACTTTTGATGTGTGTATATTACAGGAACTCCCTGCACTGCATCCCTATGGATCCGCCGCCCCTTGCCCACTTAGAGGTATCCGTTTGCCGGCTAGGCATGACGGGCCATCCCTCTATCACAATAGTATCCGCGTATCTCTCACCGTCCAACGTAGTAGATGTAAATTCATCGATAAACGCCTCACTTCGAAGTGACCTTACCGCCCTTCTTGACATGAGTGACTCCGTCCTTATGGCGGGGGATCTCAATGCCAAACATCCCGCATGGTGTAGTCGTATTACCAACCCCTGTGGGAAGGTACTATACGACCTTTGCACACCTCTCCAAATAGATATCATAGGTCCTATGCGGCCTACTCATTACCCGTTCGAGCCATCCCAAACTCCTGACGTACTCGACATTGCCCTCCTGAAGAATGTGAACTTACGTTTGCACTCTTTAGAGACGGTAGACGAACTTGACTCTGACCATAGACCGGTGATCTTGGAGTTAACTCCAAGATCGGGTCCCTATGACCCTAACCGTCCCCCTCCCACACAGGTGATCACTGACTGGAGGAAAGTAGGCGAATTGCTGAAATCCAACACGTCACCTCACCTGGACAAGATCCCCGACCACATCCAGTCCGCCGCCGATACGACGGCTGCGATCGACTCACTCACAGAGCACGTACAATCTGTCTTGAACGACTGTTCAAAGGAGATTCCGGTGACAGAGCACTGGCGCCGGAAACTCCCGGACGATGTACGGGCCCTGCTGACTGAGAAGAACGCAGCAGTCCGTGCCTACAGAGCTTCCCCCTGCCAGAATAACAAAACTTTCATGCGGTACTTACAGCGCAAAGTAAGTAACAGCATCAGAGAGTAGCGTGAGGCCGGCTGGAACAAGACCCTGAGCGAACTGGAACCCACCCACCTTGCCTTCTGGCAACTTCAGAGGAGTATGCGTGCCACTGAGGTTGCCCAAATGCCTCCCCTTATCCGCCCGGACAAAAGCATTGCCTTCGACGACGAAGACAAAGCCGAATGCCTAGCCGACAGCCTGGAGGCCCAGTGCTCTCCCAGCTCCCAACCAGTTGACCCAGCCCACCTTGCCCACATGGATGCTGAGGTCGAACGTAGATCTGCCCTACCCCCTGTCGAGGACACTGAAGCTCCCCTCCCCCCCGTCATGGAAGACGAGGTGGAGGAGATCATCAAGAAACTCAAACCTAGGAAAGCACCCGGGACGTCAGTCCGCCGGGAGGTCTGTCAAGACTGACCACTAGGGCACTTAAACTCCTCCCACGTACGATCATAGTCCTACTGGCTGCCATCTTCAATGGCGCCATGTCCAACAACTTGTTTCCACAAGCTTGGAAAGAGGCTATAGTGATAGGTATCCCAAAACCCAAAAAGCCCAAGTCCCTCCCGACTAGTTATAGACCCATTAGTCTGCTCAGCGCCCTCGGCAAGGTCTACGAGCTGATTATTCTTAATCGGCTCAAGGACTTTGTCGAGGCAAAGAGCCTAATCCCTAACGAGCAGTTTGGCTTTAGAGCCCATCATTCCAGTGTCCACCAAGCCCACCGCATCGTATAGCACATTAGCGGCCGTTTTCAACGCGGTCTGGTGACGGGGGCCCTATTCTTTGATATAGCGAAGGCTTTCGACAAAGTCTGGCACAATGGCTTAATTTATAAGCTTTACCAACTAGGTGTGCCGGACCGTCTCGTGCTCATCATTCGAGACTTTCTGTCGAACCGCTCCTTCAGATATCGTATCGAAGGAGCGCTTTCCACTCCCCGCCCTATCAGAGCCGGCGTCCCTCAGGGCGCCGTGCTCTCTCCCCCACTCTTCACGCTATTCACTAGCGATATCCCCAAAAAGCCCCCAGTAGAGTTATCCCTATTTGCCGACGACACGGCCATCTATTACTCGGGAAATAGTCTCGATAGCATCGCTCATACCCTCCAGACCTCAGCCAACGCATTAGGCGATTGGTTTAGGAAATGGAGGATTGAGGCAAATCCCGACAAAAGTCAAGCAGTCCTGTTTCGCAGGGCTCGCCAACATAGACACTTCACCCCCCCCCCCCGCCCGATCACTATGTTTGGCAAGCCAATCCCTTGGGAGAAGCGAGCCAAATACTTAGGTGTGATCCTTGACCAGTTCCTTAACTTCAGTGAGCACATAAAGTCGGTTCGCTCGCGAGCCGCTTTCGCTCTCGGTAGGCTCCACGCCTTGCTGAATAAACACAGTAAGCTCTCCCTTAGATGTAAAATCCGAATCTACACGACATGCATACGTCCTATCATGACGTACGCCTGTCCGGTGTTTGCTCATGCCAGTCCCAATCAGATCCATAGGATGCAAGTCATTCAGAACCGTTTTCTCCGAAAGGCCACGGGCGCGCCCTGGTTCTTGAGGAATGAGGATCTCCACGTAGACCTCAAACTCCCGACCATAAAGCAAGTGTTGAAACGCATGTCAGTGCGTTACTTCACCTCTGCTGATACCCACACTAACCCCCTGATCGTATCGGCCGCCCGATACAGACCCTCCAAGATTTCTCGGGTTCGTCGCCCGCGTAACGTCCTAGACGAGCCCAACGACCCCACCACCAACCGACAAGAGAGCAGTAGGGAAACCAGCACTCTTAGAAAATACACATACAAAACGCGTTCCGTATCCCGGCCTCGCCGACGAGGCCCATCGCGACATCCGCGTACTTGTAATGGAAATCCTCCCCGACCTTTGCCAAACGAGCCAGCCTGCGATGCTGAGCCAGTAGCAATAAATAATCCCGTAAATAATAATATGACCCAGCCTGTCCCTTTGCTGCCCTCCCAAAATGACCCCGCTATGCCGAGGCCCGTACTCCACAGGGAGTGCCCTTAGCGTGCGGTCATTAGCTTGTAAGTATATTTTAGTTTGTAAGCCCTGGCTGGGGGCCTTTAATTTATTAGAGGTCACCACATGATTGACCGGTTAAGTAGACGCACAGCCTTACTGAGCTGATCTACGAGTGGCCCTACCTAAAAAAAAAATAAAAAAAAGGGAACCCCAATAAACAGCGTAAGATAAGATAAGATATTTTATTTTGCAAATATGGGTGGTACATGTGGTTCAAGGGTACAATGTGAGTTCAGCCATATTTTACCAGAAGGCATACAAAGGTACAAGGTTTCCTTTTACCATAAAATGCGTGACCTATTACAGAACCTATTGCTTTTTATGCGTCAAAAAGTGCAAAAGCATTTTCGTTTCTTATGAATTAGGATAATAATGAATGATCACGGAAATGAATTGACATACTCATATAACAAGTACAGAAGCCTTTAGATACGTACGCAATAGTTTATAACACTCATGAAGGATGTCAGTAGCGAGGCTTTACATCTTTACATTATCCTCTGCGCGTGTCACTTTTCCGGAGGCAGCACCTACCCATACCGGCTCACGCGGACGTATTAACTTTCCATCTCTGACAACCTACGAGACAACTGGGATACACGAACAGCTGATGCTAGATAGCAATAAATTATAAGTACTTACCCACTTATTGCTTCAAATGAGTGCTATTGGGGTATTCTATAAGTTTTTAGTCTTTAAGTTTTTCCAAAATAATATAGTACCACCTGCACAATTCTTAGACGATATTCTAATTATAATTGAAGATGAATAAAAGATAATTATTATTCAAAAAAGTTTTTTATTTTAAACATCTCCCTGGGGTATCTCCAAATTATTTGTGGGTTTCCTAAAGTTCTCCCACTCAATACAACACAATTTATATAGTAAACAACTGTCTATCTTAACAAAATAGGAATCATATTTAAAAAATCAGCTGTATAGTATAGGTTGTTGTCAATTTATTGCATAACCTCACTTTTACAAAACCTATAACCCTGCTTTTAGATTGCCAAAATTCGCCGAATTTTCAGTGATGCTTTGTTGATATATAAGCTGTTAATTGACACTAACTTCATCTTTTTACACCTTGGCCCAAGAATGTATGAAAGCGTTTCCGTCTCCTTTCTCAGTTGGAAGTTGGCAGTATGAGACCCCCGTGCATCGGAAATCCCGTTAAGGCGTTGATCCGGCTGTCATTTGAACATCTTTGACATTTATTAAGGGTAGTCGGACGCCAGAAAATCCGGCACTATAGTCTGACCAAAGGGCAGCGTATCACCTAACTACTGAGTTGTGGAGTTCAGATATACCTGTCGCCAAATAACTTGGCAAGGTTTTGGCGTAGTGGGGGCAAGTTCGCGCATCGTGCACTTAGTGGAAGAAAAATGTGGTCACTTTTACTGCTTGCCATTATTCTATGGTTATTGTCATCATTTATTTTTAATCATATCTGTTCAGAAGAATGTTAAAGAAAGAAGAGGAATTCATTCGTGAATTCGGTATTATAAATAAAATAGATATAATACATAAATACATTTAAAAGTGAAAACATGTATTTAAAAAAGCATTAAAAATAATATCGACGATTAAAGGAAATAGGGTATAAGCGACAACAAAGAAATGTTTAGGAGAGCCATTCAATGTTTAGAATTTTAGAAAAACTCATGTATTTTTTTATTAAAACATCAGACAGTTGAATAAGTGTTATAGTAAAAAAATTTAACAAAAAATAGAACCGACTTCCATATCAAACACTACAAAGCCAAAAATAACTTTAATTTCGGTAGTTGGTGTTATTGGTTTTGGATTTTCTTTTTTTTTACACCGCCTTCCGAAATTAAAGTTATTTTTGGCTTTGTAGTGTTTGATGTGGAAGTCGGTTCTATTTTTTGTTAAAAAAATTTTTATCACGCTTTTTAGTGGGTCGGTTTGTAATTTTTCTAGTTACAAAAGCCATAATGTCAACAACTTATCACCTTTTACAAAATATTGCTTTTCCCGATGCATAGCCGTTAATTTTTGAGGTATTCTCCTGGTACTTGACCATCAGCTCTACATCACCATATGTATTGTGACGAGCATAAAGTGTTTAACATCCGTACTCAAGTAATCGAATCGCAATCCACGAAATATTTATTATTGAGGAATTTCAGTGGCCATCTGTGGTCTTCATCATCAGTTCAACTTCCCCAAATGGTACTTTTTGGAAGCAACTGCTCAAGGTACTATAAGAAATACCCAAAACGCTATAGGTGTGCCTATAATATTTGAAGAGTTCCCTCGATTTCTCCAGGATCCCATCATCAGATCCTGATTTCGTAACAATGGGACCAACTAGAAAGTATACCCATTCAAACGCAAAAAGAATTTTTCAAATTAGTCCAGCCGTCTCCGAGTTATGAGGTAAAATGAAAAAAAAAAAAAAAGTTCAAGACGAATTGAGAACCTCCTTTTTTTGAAGTCGGTTAAAAAGAAGGATAAGGTACTTTTCACAGTGGTTGTATAAAAGATAATAGAACACAAGAAACAGTCGGCTTTCAAAACAATACTAGTCCAAAATGTCGCTTATATTTCCTTTTAACCGTCGATATGTTCTCGTCGTCAGAATTAGTTAATAAAAATCGACTTCTGCGCATTGAACGACTCTTACCAAGTTATTTGGCGACAGCTATAGGCAGTTGCTCCAAGTAAGATAATACTAATACTTAGCCGCATCCGAATAGACTGAAATCCGACCCAACATAGTTGGACAAAGAATAAACAGATCATGATTGCCTCGAATGCGAGCGACAGTTCCAGGATTCAATTACCAGATGGGGTAAAAATGACGTTGGATTTTCGATTACGAAATTCTCTGGCAGTCTACAACGTGTAATTTAAAGGGTATATACATATCAAGTGCACGGCTTCTTTGAATGATAATAAAAGAAATGGCAAGGGTTTTCTAATCCTATGTGTATATGTGTGGAGTATATTAAAAATTTCAATACATTGATAGTATCAATTTGATACCAGAGACCGAATTTTTCAAATTAAGAAGAACGAAGAGAATTATCGTTTTATTGGCAAGTGACGTGGAAAGTGATGACCCTCATAGTGCTGTGACATGTTTGTTATTACTGGTATTCAAGAAACATATGAAACCAATAATTTGGGGTAAATTCTGTAAGTCACTTATTTTGAGCTGAAACTTTGCACAGAGACTCCGTACAAGGTGTTGTCTTCAGTCCTTTTGGATAGATATGGGGTTTCCGTTACACGTTGTATATTAGGTTCCACCCATTCAGGGCCTATATAATATTATTATATGTCATAGTCACTAGCAGTCGCGCCTATAGCCTTCCTCAAGCTTCAAGCTATTTTCACACTAAATTAAATCGACATCCACCCACTACTTTTGAAGATTAGCGCATTTAAACAAACAAACAAACGAACTGTTACGCTTTCAAATATTTATCATTAGTATTTACTATTGTTTAGTTATTTTACAAAAGTAAGGTGAAGTATATAGTACAATTTGATATCAACGTGTTGACTGGAGTACCTACGGAAGCTAAAAAAATTGCTAATTATTATTAAGCATTATTGATAAGCTATTAAAGGCCTATGCCTTTAATAGTAGGTATCGACACATTAACTGTACTTATTAGTTTTTCAGTATTTTTGTATAAAATAGGTATCGTTCATGTTAATCAGCTAAACAGAACGTTTAACTAAGACTAGTTTTTACTCGTATACCGATAACGAGGGACAATGAACGAGGTAAGTGAGCAAGTCAACCTCTCGCCGTAAACTCTGGGTGTTTTCTACTCCTTGTTATCTAAACGTAGGTACAGGTTTTATACTTCGCCATTTATACCACATTTAAAAACTGCCGTCAACTTACCTTTTTTGTAACTAAGAGAACGCCTAGCAACGTGGGTACAATATTCACATTACTAGCAATCTTGTTAACCCCTCCAACTAAGCTAAATATGCTTGTGTCTGGAGTGGGTTCACTGCAATAGTGTGGGGTGGATTTGTAAAGCGCAACCTTTTTAGGGTTCCGTAGCCGAATGGCAAAAAACGGAACCCTTATAGTTTCATCATGTCTGTCTGTATGTCTGTCCGTCCGTCCGTATGTCACAGCCATTTTTTTCCGAAACTATACATGTGAAACTTGGTAGGTAGATGTATTCCGTGAACCGCTATCCGATTTTAAGAAAAAATATCCATACTTAATATTATAAATGCGAAAGTAACTCTGTGTCTGTCTGTCTGTCTGTCTGTCTGTTACCTTATCACGCCTAAACCACTAAACCGATTGAGCTGAAATTAAGTATGGGAATCATTTAGGACCCTGGAAAGTGAAGGGTATATGGCGAAAAAGAAAAGATGGACTTAGATTTAAATCAATTTTACTGGGTACGGAAGCAATTACACGTCTTGTTCATACGGCCATCGGAGAGAGAGAGAGACAACAATATAAACGTCAAACTCAAATGATATTACATCTGTCAAACATTGTACTAGTTTACAAAGAATGTTTCCACAATAGGTTTGTTTCACATTGTGTTCGTTTACGAAGCATATTCCAACAGAAAGGACATAGGATAGTTTTTATTCCGGAATTCCCACGGGATTGGGAATGACGCGGGAAAGACCTTCCACGCGAACGAAGTCGCGGGCAAAAGCTAGTAACTTTATAAATCATACAAACACTATGAAAAACAAAGTTATTTGGCGTAGTTACTACGGAACCCTTCATGGGCGAGTCTGACTCGCACTTGGCCTTTTTTTTTATTCATTATAGGCTCGCGGTTGACCACTATGTCACCTGATAGTAAGTGATGATGTGGTAGAAGATGAAGCACGCTTACTTAGAAGTAACCTATTCACTTTTGACTTGAAGACCCCCAGGTTATAGCTATCATGAAATATAGACTCTGGCAGACCTCTCAGTCTCTGTCTGACACCTTAGACGTTAGACTATTGACGCTTTATTTATTTGAGTTACATTTATTTCTTTCTCGGTTAGTATTTTTTTTTATCTTTATTTTTTTGTTTTTTATAGTTAATAGGCTTGCGTTTGACCATAATCTCACCTGATGTTAAGCGATGTTGTGGTTGTAGATGAAGCACGCTTGCCTAGAAGTAACCTATTCACTCTTAACTTAAAGACTCCCAAGTTATAACTATCAGGAAACACAGACTCCGGCAGGGAATTCCACTCCTTAGCCGTACCCACAATGAAAGTATTCTCAAAACGTTTTGTGCGTGCGGGTGGGATGTCCACCATGTAACAATGGCGCATCGCCGTTCGTCTTGTAGTCCGATGATAGAACGGGCTTGGTGGAATAAGACTGTGCAATTCCATTGCACACTCCCCGAAATGTAACCGATAGAAAACTGACAGGCTTGCAACACGTCGCCGATGTTCTAGGCTCTGGAGCCTTGTCTCGACCAGTTTCTCGTTAAATTAATTTTATAAATTAAATTAATTTGGGATTTTTATCCTAATGGATACGCCAATCCCACCATGCCGTACACATGCTTCAACAAAAAAATCTTAATTAAATTTAAAGGAGAATCCTAATCAATATAGTACACCAACTCGCTAAATCTTTTTGCTACATCTGACTTCGGTTGAGTTAAAATTGATTGTATTAAACCTACCTGTAACAAATTTAAACTAAACTCATTGATTAGCCTTCTCCTTTCCTCTTGGTTCTTGACACACTCCATCAACAAATGATGTACATCCTCATACATGCATACATGCGTTGCAGTTGGGAGAATTTAGTTTCTTCATGAGAAATGCAAACTTTGCTGGATAGTGTCCAGACCTTAATCTTACAACTAACTTAATATAACTTCTACTTAACCTACCAGGGAACTTGAGGAAGCTCATTTTGAACAGTTTTGTAGCATATACCTTTGTCTAATGATTTCCTGTTAAAATGTTGTCTCCAGTTATTGAAACATCTTATTTTAAATTTTGATACGTATTCAACATAATCTCGTACAAAGTTCAGCTCGATTCCTTCCTTTGCTGCCAATTAAGAAGAGCAATCAGCTTCCTCGTTACCCTGAAAACCAAGATGTGCTGGAACCCATTGCAACTTCGACTCTGTGCAATTTCCAATACACATAAAAGCTTTGCTTTTAGCGATAAGACCGCCCATTGTAACAGGCTTTGTAGTTTTTAAGTCCGCATTTAATTCTATTATGGTGTACAATAAAGACTATATCTATCTATATATATTTTAAAATGTACTTTTCCGGTTGGTAATAATGTTTTACATTTTTAGTGGTTTTATAAAATCAGCATTTTCAATTACTGATTATGGTAGAGATCACACCTACCATAGTACCTACCTGGACATAGTCTGTACTTTCTAGAATATTAAATCAGCACATTGAGCTTAAAGAAATTTTAAGACTTTAAATATCTGACATCAACATAAGGGATAGTACCGGTTTGATACCAGAATTTGTATATTAACTGTAGATAGGCAATGCAATTAACTTGAAAAACTTTTAAAAGTAGTAGTTTAAGTATTATGTATATTATATAAATCATTCACAATAAGCTCGTACTACTCCTGGACAACGCAAATGTTTTACAAATTAAATAATTAATATTAAGTATTTATTTCTGTAAAAGTGATTTGTAATCTTTAGAAATAAATGAATTCTAACCGTATATACAACATTTGTTTCGGCCCGGGAATCGAAACCCCGACAACCGTATTGCGAGTTTGATTCTCGGACTGGAACAATTAATTGTGTAAATTCAGTCTATATTTCGTAATAGCTATAACCTGGGGTGTCTTTAAATCAAGAGTAAATAGGTTACTTCTAGGCAAGCGTGCTCCATCTTCGAACTCATCCTCGCTTACCATGAGAAGAGACAGGGGTCAAACGCGAACCTAATACGAATAAAATATAAATTAAAAGAAAAACATTACATTCATTTGTTTTGTTTGCAATTCATTTGTTAGTTAAAAATTACTATAACTACATTTTTCTTATAGACAAATCTACGATAACACTTGTACACTTGTACACATACAGATGCCACACGGTTGTAATTAAGGATTGTTACGTACATCTCTAGCACAGTATTCCAGAAAGTGAGCTCATTAGCAGTATGGCGCGGGCTCGCGGACAATTACCGAACAATTACTTGACGAGCTTCCAGCGATGATACGTTCATTACCTCATAGCACACACTTGTGCTACGAATGCACGATACATGCCATAGAATACAATAGAAAATTCTAAAACACCCATAATTTAAACACACCCGATTCGCAATATTGCTTAACTTACGGTTACCGCTGAGAGCAGTATCTTCCAGACAAACTTTGGATGGGCTTTATGAACATAAAACAAAGAAAAGAGGGGAAATTCAGTGTACTTCAATTATATAACATGCCACAAAATCAAATCAATGTAGATAAAATACATAATTATGTTACAGGAAGAGAAATGCAAGGTAAAGTCATAGGAGTGTTGTGGCGTAGTGGTTTAGGTGGTGGTAGAATAAAACAGAAGACCACAGGTTTACAGCATTTATTTACGAAGGGGGGTGGGTTCAGTTCACAAGAGTTCCCTCACTGGTCGAAGGTATTGGATGGTACTGCCCTGAGCTCAGGCCGCGACGCACGCAGACCGGCGGGCCGATCCCGAAGCCGGCAGCGACCACGTGTCCGAAGCAGAGGTTGTGCAGGACAGGCCACGGGGGAGGATGTCTCTCCTCCTCACCCAACTCGCACGTGGCAGGCGCAGAGGATGACAGGTAGACCACGCGACAGCGCGTCTCTCCGGCAGTAGTACGCGGAGGCAGCGGTGACACCCGCCGCGTGGCAGCCGTTGAGGTAGTTGAAATTCGAGACCCAAGGCAGTAGGGAAACGAAGGAGAAAAAGAAAAAAAACCCTGGAATCACACGAAGGGTGCTTCCGCAAGCGTGGTGTCAGGAATCGTGAGCGCCAGCGATGCGTGCGTCTCCCAGCCGTAAGCCCCACGGAACAGTACCCGGGAAATGGATGGGAAACTCACCATCGCGGCGGTTCACAATGGTTATAGGTAAGCGTGCGCATGCCGCATGCAACGATATAGAAGGTAACCGCGTGACAAAGCGTTTAAGCCCGTAGCTGCTATGACACAGCAGGAAAATAATGCTGCGGCTTGCGTACGCTTCACAAATTTAGAAACACTAGTGGAAAACAGATGACAATGAAATAACACATTTACATTCCAGACGAAAGCCATCTTGACAACCGGGCAATTATATAAATTTACAAACGCTGCAGATTATGGCGAAATAAAAGGATTACAATTTGGCAAGATGGAGAGAAAATGGCAGATACAACGAGCACTTACCCTTGGGCACAGAGGGGTTTCTATATAAGTTACTTGCAACAGTAGGCGGCGAGAAAAGGAGCTTCGCGGACTAGGGATTAGAATTTATAGCTGAGAACGCCTAAGTGTTGTCACTCCGTGAAACCATAGACATTAGAGATTAGTGTGGTAGTCGACTTCTAGTTTAATCGACTACAACGCTACAGTGTATAAAAATGATTGACAATTGAGCCATAATTAGAAGGTTAGCAGAAATATGCTGCTTGTGCAAAAAAAATCTTTACTTTCGGTGGGAAATTCATCAATTGACTCCTTCCACTCTGGGTCGAGCGGAAGGGAGTGTTGACACTTCTACTGATCAAAAACCCAACCTGTTCCATTAGTTGCCCTAACATTCCAAGACCCGGTATCTTGTTAGAACATTACCGCAATCTCGGCTTTGTGCGAATCCTGGAAGTACGACTACTGATTCAATTCTGATCATGGCATAAGCTTCGTTGGCGCCTGAGTCGTATAGCAATAGGTATTTGTTTATGAAGTCAGTATTCCTTGTCTAACTAGGGAACCGTAAAAAGCACTTATCATATCATCGTCGAATGGCAGAAAATGCATATAAAATAGAGGTCTTTAACATAACTGTACGATTCTTATCCATAGCTGCGAGCAAATGTGTCTTAAAAACATCATTAAACCAAGGCAATAGTAAAATACAACTAGTCGCTAACGATACGTGTAATTTTTATTGAGAGCGATACCATACAGACCATTCATTCTGCAATAAAACGGATGCAACATAGTACAGAAATGAATGTATCGTCAAAGCTATGCAAGTCAGTACCTTTAAAGGCCACATCTGAGGGAAGTCGTCAAAACATATCCAATCGCCGCCATATTAATCTAGCTGTCGCATAAAAGCCATAAATAACCTGATTTGGAGCATAAAAATAATTGAACTGCAGCTTACTGCGTGTGCCCTCCCGCAACCCGTCACGAGCCGCAAACGAAAAACTATCATCTCCCACAATCGTAAATACAGATTAGGAGTCATCTCCACTCGTGCATCGATTTGCAGCGCCATCAAATATTGACGCGTCCCGCCGCGGCGCGCGCTACTGCTCGCCGGGGATGCATAATTCCACGAATATGGTTTACGACCCCCCCGCAGGCTCTCCCTGGATCCTGCGCGAGACTGTTCCCCTGTATTGCCCCACATCTTCATAAAGTATGAATCCTCGGCAGTCAGGTGCGATCGGTTACAGCCGCGATTTATTATCGCTCCGATACGTACCGCTACGCAGCACGAAACTCTCCCCGCTTTATTTGGAACATATTATTGAATTATATATTGAAATGATATGGTTTAGTTTTAGTGATATGTTTGAGAGTAGTTCATGGCCGATGAGTATCGTTTTGCGTAACTTTTAATGTGTCCAGTGGCATCTTTGTTTTAGTTTAACATATTTCTAAATTGATATTTGAGCGCAGCGACAGGTGTTCTGAAACTCGTTCGAATGTCATCAATATCATTAAGTGTATCAAGAGTTTCTCAACACGATACACGATATAACTACGTCATTGAGCTAGGCTTTCAGCGTCATGCTCTAACATCTGCCCACTGTTATACAACGCTCAAGGCCCTCATGAGTTGTTCTATCAATCTGTTCAATTATCTGGGCACATGTCGACTGTGGTCAGGTGTCGCACGCTCACATACTCGCGTCCACATTCCGTTAGCCGACAACCAGTCTGGTGCTCCTCAGCTAGTTTCCCGACTCTCGTATCATTCAATATTCCACTACTTATGTCCGCAGCGTAAATTAAAATATAATGTCCAAATAAATGTCACAGTTTCTAATGGTGTTCGACGATTTGCAGTATTTTATTGCTAAATTTCTAGATCATTAAATATTATCTTAAAATAACAGTCAAGAATACCAGATATTATCTCGTTTAGAAATCTATGGATTTGAATATTTTTTATAAATAGTAAATACATTTTGGTGAACATCTTCATAGACAGCGACAATTTGCAGTAGTACAAGTTTGTGTTTTATACAAACTGCTACAAGTATGACTTGAATTTACTCCTTAATATAAATTTACAAGTATAACTTACCAATGACTGTACATATAATCTAGGTAAATGAGAAGGTGCATTTTAAACTTCTAGAAAACTGTATTTTTTCATATAGCTTCATATAGCTAGTCGTACAAATGATTCAATATAAAACAGCTTTCTTGAATTAAATCAGTCACTATTTAACTACTTTTCAACCACAGACTGTTTGCTATCAAAACAATCAAAATTACCAAACCATACGTGGGGCTCGTTAAGTCAAGAGTGAATAGGTTACTTCTAGGTAAGCGTGCTTCATCTTCGACCACATCATCACTTACCATCAGGTGAGATGGTGGTCAAACGCGAGCATTATAAAAAAAAGATAACTACAGAATGTTTCAGTGCTTACCTACCACATTTACAAAGACCATTCTGAGTGTGACTACCGCGCTATGCTCTCGTCAGTAGCGCGGCACCGAGCAGTCCCATAAACTACTCGAAGCACAGTATGCCTGCGCTATGTGTGTCGGTGATATACTATGATGATCGGGAGCCTTTCGATTTTCGATCAGCATTTAGTATTAACAAAACTGTCACATAATTTAGAATGCCAGATGGGTATACCCCTGTCATACGAGACTAGACTGAGAAACTAGGATACCTAGTAATATGTTAGCTTTTTATTTGAGCTTTTTAATCTTCTAATACTATGGTAAATACCTATTCCGTTTTAATTTCTAATTTTCTAGATTACTTCTACAATCGTAGGTACTTGAAAAATATGCATCGTTGACGTGTTGCAAGCATTAGTTTTCCATCAGTTACATTTCGGGGAGTGTGCGATGGAATTGCACAATCTAATTCCAGCAAGCCCGTTCCATCATCAGAATACAAGGCGAACGGCGATGCGCCATCATTACCACACAAACGCACAAACCGTTTTGGAAATACTTTCATTGTCTGTGCAACTAAGGAGTGGAATTCACTGCCGGAGTCTGTGTTTTCTGATAGCTACAAACTAGGGATTCTTTATGACAAGAGGTTACTTCTAGGTAAGCGTGCTCTATCTTCCATCACATCATCGCTTCTTATCAGGTGAGATGGGGCTCTAACGCAAACCTATCGTCAATAATATAAACACTTGTCTAAGGTAGACATTTAAATTAGCAAAACATCATTACTACCTACGTACTTCTTATACGATACGTATTTTACCTAGGCAGCTATCATTTTTTCACTGATTGGTACAACAAATCATTTTCAATCATTTTTGCTTAATTCGACCACACCCATGGAACTTGATGGTGGTCTATAAACACCTGAGGCCACACGCTTTGAACAATAAATCTTTAATTAATTTCACACTAATGAATTATTTAATAATAACAAATTGAAAAAGATTAATCTAAGTTTGACATGCGCCAAATGATCACGACGTATGAATCACAAGCGACATTTAGTGGCACCGTTAGTAGCAACCAATTACCAATTTTGATTAATTTTTTAGCTTGTATCCTGTCTATGAAAATGAAAATGCATAATTCGGTTATCAACACATATTTTTTCCCCATTCACTTTACAAGCAATCTTGTTAACCCCTCCAACTAAGCTAAATATGCTTGTGTCTGGAGTGGGTTCACGGCGATAGTGTAATGGGTGGAGTTCGAACCCACAACCTCTCGATCACAACTCTGACACCTTAGCTATTAATGCTTAATACAATACCATGATTATTTTATTATAAATAGTAACGTTAATAGCACTCTCCTTTTGTTCACAATTATATACACATATTTGCCATTGTCATTCAGTTATTGTGGAATTTGACGACACGGTTGACGCAATGGTTCAACGATTGCCTGTTGCGTTGCGGGTCGCGTGTTCAAATCCCGCACCGGAACAATTGTTTGTCTGGCACACAAATAGTAGTGCCGGGTGTTGGTCCAAATTTCACCATACATGAGAAATTATCTTAAAAATATGCTTTAGTCCTGTAGGATTAGATTCTGCCAATAATTATGTATTGTAGATTATTTTCAAACCACGCGACACGAATCCTTGGAGCATTCCCTCAGCTGTGCCATATGAGTACTAAGTTCTAGGATGTTACCTTATTTAGTGATCTAGTTTCGACTGTTTGTTTCTATTTTATGTGTTCCGCATATTCTGTAAACTAATATAAATGTCAATATAATTTATAATTTGCATACTATGTCGAACAGTTCCGCTTGCCCATTTTGGTTGATTTTTATGCATTTGATATTGAGATAGTCCTTTATTATATTATATTAAAAAATCTATACTTGTTTATCACTAATGAATCTGATGCGATAAATATTTATTAGTGTCCAGTAGCGTTAGACGGATTTTTTTATTAATTTAATTAATTTTCGTCATTAGTTTTATTTGTGCAATAAGACATTTTGGTTGCTGGTTGGTCTAATCGATTCTCAGTATTTCGCAATTTTGGGTTATCTTCGCACTGCTTGCGATGGTGTAGGTACTGTAAGTAATAACTCTTTTAACAAACATGGGGTCCGTATATCGATACCAATGATACTAGTCTGCTACTATCAATTTTTCAATATTAATTCATATAATATTATGATAATCATCCAAAATATGACATGACACGTGACGAACTATGACTTTCTTTCACATGATTCTCCTGTCTATTGACGTCACTAGCAGAAGTTTCTAAAACAATGATTTATTCGTTTTGGTTATCTTGACGTCATTGCTTAAAAACGTTTTACATCACACAGTTAACGCATAAACTCGACAATACTACACTAACCTATAAATTATACAATATTAGAGAGAGAAAAGAATTGATTTTTTTTTTGTTGATAAAGGATAAACTCAAAAACTACTGGACAGACTTCAAAAATTATTTCACTATTAAAAAGCTCCATTATCAGCAAGTAGCATCATTTACTTAGCCTCTCCCAACTACGTTGGGGCCAGTCTAACCGGACGCAGCTGAGTACTAACTAGTAACCCACGAAGGATCGTGTAGCTACTGGCAAGACTAGAGAGATACAAAATATAAATAAAATAAAAAAAAACCGGTCAAGTGCGTGTCGGGCCACGCGCAGTGTAGGGTTCCGTAGTTCTTATAACAGCCAAGTGCGTGTCGTATTCGCTGACTGATCGTTTCGTACCATGCTCTAACTAAAAGCCAAACATGACTACCTAACTAATTTGACTTCCTATACAAATCCTCACCTGATCCGACAATTTTGCACGCAAAGTTTCAATTTTTTTTAGAGATTTGTATAAAACTTGTCATAGCCGGTGTTTTGAATTTAAATACAGACACAGAGCTACACTACTCAATCGTCACAGGAAGCTAGCACGATACAACTGGCGCTTAGCGCCATCTATCGACATTTCTATAGAGTTGTTCGAAATTTTCGAGTGAAATACAGTTGGTCGACTATTACTCGTAAACTTGTAAAGCCCACTTATGTGTGATAGTTTTCCTTTAAATTTCGTTATATATAGGTACTACTGCCGTGACATTTGAATTTCTAACTATAACCGTTTAGTTGATAGAGGGGGGGACACTTGACTCTAACGAAAATTAGTACTTTAAAGCTTGATAAGTCACGAACGGTTTACTTAATCAAAAAACGGTCTTACCAAACCCCTAATATTTTTGAAAGACCTATCCAACGATATCCCACACTATGGGAAGAACAAAAAAAAAAATATTATCATCCCACTTTACATGTATGGGAGGTACCCTAAATAATTGTTTTTTTTTCAAAATTTTATTTTACCACTTTTTCGGCGTCATTAACGTGTATACTCATGCTAAAGTACAACTTTCTAGTACCAATAGTTTTTGAGCTAAACCGCGGACAGACGGACAGACAGACGGACATGGCGAAACTATAAGGGTTCCTTGTTGACTACGGAACCCTAAAAATGAGTGTGGCACTCGGGGACTGCCGCGGTAAAGCTATTGCATAACATTTTTTATCAACTTATGCATTTATAATTATTTATTTATTTTATTTATGCAGTATTTTTTTTTCATTGATATTAATTCAAGTTACACTTTTTGAGCGTGGTGACCGATAGGACAACAATTTTTCTTCTTTTTTTTTAATAAATGAGAAGTTAGTAAAGTTTAAAATATTTTCATTATCATACAATACATACCTATACACCTAGGTATATACTTTC
Organism: Tholera decimalis; assembly: GCA_943138885.2. NCBI lineage: Eukaryota > Metazoa > Arthropoda > Insecta > Lepidoptera > Noctuidae > Tholera > Tholera decimalis. The sequence continues at coordinate 598,775 of OW964552.2, read as the reverse complement.
TCACAAACAGCTGCTTACGTATTCAGCCGATTTCGGAGCAGCTCGTCTCGATCCGTGCGAGCTTCGTACAGTCGTACCATATACATACACGTTAAGGTTCAACTAGTCGCGGGCTCGAACTCACTCGTGGACTCAGTTATGAGCAGTTAGTAGCTAGTCTACACGCATACGTCTAGTCGCACGCACACAAACACCGTGCCAAAGTCTGCCGAACTGAAACGACGTTAGACGATGCACGGCTTTCAACGCCGCACCGCTGTGCCGGTCGGAGTGGGGGTGTTAGGTTTATTTTTGTTACGGAATTTCTTGATTCGGTCGCCGCGCTCAAAGCCCGTGATAAAGCTATGCAATAAGCTTAAAACTCTTTTCGCGCGAGCATAGCCACAGACAGAAGCCAGTCTCGTATAAAATCATTGAAATCTTTTCCTTGTGCTGTTTTAAGTATAACAAGTGAACCAGCGGCTGATTCATGTCGAATTTTATTTGATTGTTGAACGCGAGTGGATTTGGATTGTCTATTACAAATGCTATATAAGTAATTTTGTTAACTCATTTTTTTCTTTAAAACTAAATTGGTATTGCAACTTTAAGAGTTTTAGAGGAAAGTAAAAGTGAAGGAACAAGGATGTGCTATAAATCTATTAGCGTTGAGACAGAAGGCTATCGCTAAATGTCAAACAAGTTGCTTCACATTTATAAAACTAAATTTGCAAATAGCAATAAACTAAACTGACCATAAATATATAAGTTTCAATATTTTGAAATACTGTCTCAAAATAGTTTAAAAACTCAAAACTTGGTAAAGTAGCGCTTAAAATTATGCGATTTAATTTAATAGCAGAATGACCTCGGGAGATTAATAAAGGCGTGAGGGCGCACTGCACTCCTAATAAGAGCGGCTCGTAAATCGTTCCCAACAACAGATCCCGAATTACGAGCGAACTGTTGTTACTTTTTATATTTCACTTTCCACTTTTTACACGTACGCCGCACTGGCGACCCGCAGGACTAGGACGCGGTTAGAGCGAGCACTGCGGAGCAATAGAACGGTAAAATAGACCATAAGTTGCAGGATTCTTGATACAGCACGGCGTTATCTTAGTTGAACGGTATCGTACTCAAAATAAAAGATATAAATTTAAAATTACTAGATTCTGGCTGCGACTTCGTTCACATGGGATGGTTCCCACGTGAATCTATTGTCCAATATACATACCAAATTTTATTTAGATCCGTTCGGTAGCTTTTGCGTGAAAGAGTAACATCCATCTATTCATCCCAACAAACTTTCACATTCATAATATTAGTAAAAAGATAACATTTTAAATACAGCTAGATAATTTTTATTCAATGTAGGTAGGTATTTTAAATAGATTTATTTTTACAGATTTAACACAGAGAGAGAGACATCTTATGTTAACGCCCTAAGATATCTCAGACTCGTACACCCTGACGCGATGCTGCCTCCTCTAACAGTTCGTCCGTCTACAAACTAAACCCTTTCGCGCGGTCTGCGCCAATAATGAAATCTGGGGTGTGAAATAAAAAGAAAAAACTCTCTTAATTAAATTTTCTTTTAGCAAAATTTAATAAACGTAGGGGCGAGTGTGCCGGTCTGCTGTAGGTAGCTGTGCCGGCTACCGGCGCCCAGCTGAGACCCGCTATGTACCTAGTAGTAACTTATTAGTAATCTGTGACCTAGCTGTGTATTTATCTGGGAAAAAACTTAAGTATAATGGAATGGTGTATTTGGAAAATGTTTTCAGAAGAAAATTGCCGTGGCTTCATATGTTGTAAATAAATAAAAGTTTTAATTGTGCGCGAGTGGGTTCAAACTCAGGCAAGCACAATACTTTGCGCAAATTTCAGACACGAAAACATCGTGACGAATCAGGCAAGCCCTAGGACCGAAAGACGCGACATTCACCACCCCACACTGGGCCTGATTTTGGCCCATTCCCTGTCCCAGAGGGGGCCTGAGACCCAGCAGTGGGCATGTTATAAGCACGAAAAAGTATAGATAAGGCTTACGAAGATAGCTGGGAAAGCAGTTCAGCAAGTGAAAAACAACAAAAAAGAACATACATAACAATTATAAAACAAATGAAATAGTGGTAAAGATTTTATTTAAAAAAATGCAATGAAAATAAAAAATAAAACCCTTGAAAGGTGAGTCGAGCATTGAAAAACTTGCCTGGTTCAGAAAATGTCCTGCAGCTAAATGTCCAGTAAGCCTTTGAGATAGCGGCCATCGTCCATCGCTAGATGCGCAATAGGCAGCAACGCGGTGCGGTACGGCAGTGAAGCTACATTTAAATAAACACTTAGCAACAATAAGCGATAAGTGCGGCTCAAACCTCGCGGTGGTACGACCGACATACGCGGCGTACCGACTGCACAACAGGGCACTACGGCGGCAATTGTAATCATTAATATGCCAAAAATACTTTCTGATAGTCATTGCTTTTGACGCAAATTGCTGACGTTGCTAAAGAAGTCGCTAAGTTGAAGTGGGCCTGGGCTGGCCAAGTCTGCCGCATGGCCATTGAGTTGTGGGCCAAAATCACCACTTTCTGGAGCCCTGATGTAGAGTAGAAGGCGTCCCGATAGACCTTGTAGAAGACGGTGGGACGAGCTGGATCAATCTAACGATCAGTGATTTACTTTGGCCCTGGATAGAAGAACCACCTGGAAATCATGGGGAGAGGCCTTTGCCCTGGATGATGCAGGCTAACAGTAACAGTCATTGCTTTAAATATGTACCACGCCGAATACAAACACAATAACCAAGTATTTTTGTTATCTTATTCAGTCCTACTTATTAGTTTTTTTGCGTTTAGAGGTATCAGCAAATAACAAAGGAAAACGAGCTCCATTTAATTATCAAGTTAGTTGCGAGTACAAAGCAACAATTTTCTTATTTGCGAGTGACACAAAAAGCCACACCATCACGTATCGCGTGTAACTAATACTTCACATTATTAATTAGAAATACCTATATAATTGCTATGGCCGCTTCACGTCGGCAGGCGGCCACTGGGCACAGCGCGCTTCTACATAAATAACTTGGAATGTATGGATTCCTCTCAAATTATTTAGCAGTATATAATGCTCATTTAGCTGATGTGAGCTCGTAAGTTGGTTCCCGTCAAGTTACCGTTGCACCGCGGAGTGATTGAGACTTATGGTGAAGCGCTGAACAACAATGTTGCTGTTCCACCTTTCTATTCTTAATTATCAAAGAAATTGTTGATAATTCAAACGTATATATTTTTTGTTCACATCCACTCAATTTTCTGCAGTGATTATGTTTGTTGCAACAGACTTTAATTGCTATCCACGTCTTTATTTTTATGATTTCACTATATTTTACGAAAAAAAAATAGAACGTAATAAATCAGTGCAGAGGTTGTTTGCTGACGCTACGCCGTGAACCTTACTCCACGTATCATAGCCTCATGAATAATGCACGCCGCTCCAAATAATATACGATTACATGTAGTTTGTAGGAAAATGCACTTTCTTTGTCTCGTGTGTTTGTCCGCCAAATTCGGGTAATGACCGCATCCAGTGCACTGCCTTCCAATGAATTATGGCTACAACTTGCTGTTTTTATATACAGAATTAAAGGTGTTGCTATGAGGATTGTGAGATTTAATATCTATGTTTTAAAGAACAATTTTCTTCTTCACGAACGCTGTGTGAAGGTGATATTTGAGATGTATGTTTATGGTATATTTTCTTACTTTCCAATGCACGCTTCTCGAGGTCAAAATGAACATAAAAAACATCGAAATTAGTCAATCCGTTATCTAGATGTCATTAAAGCTGCCGTTCGATACAAAATGTATGGCATAATCAATAATCCCCTTTTATTTTTTGGGATCTTTCTGACGTTCTAATATATCATATATCATATATATTTATTTACATTCCACAATGTTGTTTTAGATGTTACAATAATTGCTTAAAGCTAGGATACAATCATGGACCCCGAAGGGCACAGCAAATCATAAAATTAATTCAATTTACAATAATAATTAAAGATGTCAATACATAATTATATTCCCAAACTTATCAAAAGAATACTAAAAATTTCAATAGATTATTAAAAAACTCGATAGATAAAAAAAAAAAAAACAATAGTGTCACGAAATATTCATAATATAATCCAGTCAAAATGTTAAATGTTAATATGTCTAAGATTTATATTGAGATCAATGTCCATACTAATTAATGTAATTATTATCCTATGTCAATTTATATGGTTGCCATCCAAATATTTGTTAAAAATCATTCATTTCGCCAGAAACATGGTCTAATTGGAGTAACTATAAAATAGTGCATTACACATCTCAACTATAAGAGACATGTGAAAATTTATTATTAACTATGTGGTTACAGTCAAAATAAAATGCAAAAGGTTACAAATTCAATAAGTCAATACATACTTAGTTTACAGGTCTATATTAAGTCTTAAAGTTAAAAAAATCGCCTATGGTATAAAAACAGTTCTTTATTAACCATTGTTTCAATTGCTTTTGGAACTTATGTAAGGGAAGTTCTCTTAACCGACGCGGAATATGGTTGTATACTTTAATGGACATCCTATAGCAATTTTTTTTATGTAATGCGCATCTGCAAGTAGTGTGAATGTTCAATTTTGTGGGGTCTCTTGAAATATATTTACGGTTTTCATTATCGTCAACAAATAAATGTAAATGGTTTCTAATAAATTATTATTCTACTATTATGCCCAGACAAATCCAACTAATGCCAACTAATCACAAATCTACCATGAAAATCGATCCAGCCGGTCTTTTCCAGGTTTTGTTTTTTAGGATATTTAGAATATTTTACTGTCTTTGCCAAATTATATTGTTCTAACAAAAATTCACCCATTCACATCATCTAGTCAAATCACTTTGTGAACGTTATAATATGTCTGAGAAACCTAATTTATTGCCGGAGTCCCACTGAGTGATTTATTTAGTGTTTGTTTACCATTGGAATCGAAAATGTAATTTTAAAGTCAGTCTGTGGAAATTAAAGAAACTTAAGAATTATTTTTTAGATTTATAAACTTCTTAGCGCTTACTTACGAATAGCTAGATCTGTTCATTGTTATCGCGTACATGATGAGAAAAGTTGCAGTTAGTGATTGTGCAGCAAGCGGCGCCGCCCACCTTCGATATTGTTTACTTGTAGTGCACAGCTCGCGTCGATCGCTGTTATTACCGTATCTGTTAATTGCGCAATTTGCAGCTCTCCACGCCACGGCACTGTGCAGCACGCTCAGTAGCACCACTCACGAACGTGGATCATGGTTACCTTGAAAGCCTATTATGAAATCTCTAAGGGATTCACTAGGGTATTTGAGAATAAACAACCTGACAACTGCATCACTTACATATAGAGATATCGTTCTCACAGCAAAGAAAGTTCTGGAGTGTCTCCGCCACTGATTGAACACACTGCAACCACAGTGTCAGTGACATTATAATGCTAAATCGCTGTGAATTATTTATTTGCGTAACGTGGGACAGTGACGACTTCCCCGAAGCGATAGCATAGCATCTATTACGCGACACGCCTAGCTGTGGGAACGTTTGGGCTCGCCTGTAACCTAGTATACAGGTAGTCCGTGAGTAATAAGAAGCAGCGCTCTGATTCTGCGAAGGGACTCAACATTTGTGCCAAGTTCACAGCTAGATCGTGCACCTTAAAGCCCTCATTGAACGCGGGAAGAATAAACAAACAAATTACTAGATTTCATAAACTTAGTTTGTCCTCTACACTCAGTTATCAGTTCAGTATAGTCGTACATATCTATGTACGACTATACTGAACTGATAACTATAATAATAAATAATAATAATCTTTATTCAATAATCATAATAGGTACAGCACAAAATTAAACTTAATTAAACTATGTAAGTCTGTAACTGAGTTGAGTGAGTGAGTTGAGTGTACACACGTGATTATCTAATCACGTGTGTACACTCAATATGAACTTTCTAACATATAATTGATCCAACCAATCATGCATAAGACTTTTGAGCACCCCATCAACACATCACACACAACATCATATAGATAAATTGTCAAAAAAGCTAAGTTCAGCATATGCCGTTAGAAAAATACGTGGATTAACTGATATCGAAACAGCACATTTAGTCTACTTTAGTTACTTTCACAGTATGATGTCATACGGCATTTTACTTTGGGGAAATGCCACCAACATTCACACAATATTTGTATTACAAAAAAGGGCCATTCATGCAATTTATAAATTAAGTCCTAAGAACTCCTTAAGAGACAAATTTAGAGAGATTAATATTATGACTGTGCCATCTCAGTATGAGAATCTCTTGTATGCACATAAAAATATTAATCTGTTTAAAAAATACAGTGATATTCATAGTGTAAATACAAGGAACAAAGACACATATGTCATTCCTAAAACAAGGTTAAAAAAATAGGTGGTTCGTTTAGATGCCAATGTATACGTTTTTATAATAAAATTCCTAGCCATATTCAAGAATTAAGTATTAGTAAATTCCAATTATTTATAAAAAGTAAGCTATGTCAGAAAGCTTTTTACACAGTTAAAGATTATATTGAGGACAAGAAGGCTTGGGAATGAGCTGCTCCAGTGATATACGTGAGTATTTTTTAATTTTTAAAATTTCGGTAGTTGATTTATTTTTCATTGATTCAAATATTTGTTTTGTTAAGTATTGTATATACCTATTTATTTTGTTTTTTTTTTTAAATATAATTATTTCATTATTGTTCATGTGAGGACAATGTAGGTTATTCTTTCTTCGTTGTTTTTACTTTCCCTATAATTTATTTAATGATGTCAAGCAGTTTGAGTACTTGTGTGACCCAAATGTCCTTAGGTATTTTTTTACAAATTGTTGAGCTCCTTAAGTTCTAAGTTGAGCTACACGATAACTGACAAATGCTTGCACTGTCTGGACAGGTCCGCTCAAATTTGCGTGGTTATTTCCTCAAAAAATACCATACCATACACAAATCTGCCCTGGGATCTGGAGGCGACTGCCCTCCAGCGCGTCTATGAATGGCGCGTGGAGGCGCAGCGCCGGGGCGTATCCCCGCTGCCTCGAGAATTCGAGGCGCGGCGGGAAGAGCTCCGGCGCGATCTCAGGGCAGTATGGAGGGAACGACTGTCGCAACCGACGGCCGGGCACGCCGCAATTGCGGCGGTAAGACCCCTCTTTGAGGAGTGGCTAGATCGGCGTCACGGCGTCCTGACCTACCGCATGACGCAGGTCCTCACCGGACACGGAAGTTTCGGGAGGTACCTGTGTCTGATGGGAAAGGAGGAAACGCCTGGGTGTCACCACTGCGAGGATCGCCCTGAGGACACCGTAGAGCACACGGTGCAAGACTGCCCCGCCTGGGCAGAACACCGACGTGTCCTCACGGCGGCGATAGGCGGAGACCTCTCGCGCCCGGCCTTGGTCGAGGCCATGCTGCGGGGCGAGAGGGAGTGGGAAGCGGTCGCCTCCTTCTGCGAAGCAGTCATGCTTTCGAAGGAGGAGGCGGGCCGCGTGAGGGAGAGGATGGCGTCCTCCCTCCAGCCCAGCCGCAATGGTAGACGCCCATGGCGTCGGACGTCGGCCGACGATCTCCGGCCACCGTAGGCGCGGGCATGCTGACAGCGAGTAAAGGGCAACTCGCTGTCCGACCATGGACCATGCCCGGGTCGACGGCGCGTCGTGTTCCACGCGCGCCTCAAAGAGCGTCAGCAACATGACGAGGCCCCCTCTGCAGAGGGCCGAACCCCCCGGCGGTCGTGGGACTCATCCCGTTACCGTGGCCCCGGTATGTAAAGGGTTATTGAAGGAACACCGTGGATTTTAGTCAGTAAAAGTCTGTCAGTCCCTCCCACCCTGCCCGGAGTGGGAGGACTTATTTGATAATTTTACCACGTTAAAAAAAAAAAAAAACCATACACAAATACAATTTGTCTGGACTTTAAAAGAGACTTTGACCTCTGAGTTTGTTTCGGTGTTTCTTCTCAGAGTAGTCAGATAGGAAATACCGGCCTCATCTAGCTAAACTTAACACGAAAAAAACATGACGTGTAAAAGTGTTATTTATAACCAATTTACAAAATAAATATGTCATTTCATTTCATAATCTTTTTTCATCAACATCATAATGATTTTGCCACGGCATCGACAAGTTCGGCTTTTCTGCTTAAAATGCCCTCCTGAGCAGGTGTGTGTCGATACATTAAACTAAAGACCTTCGGAACATACACATTTATCTATTTGTTTTATTACAGATGAGCCTGCTCTTGGCTCCGATGACACCTGATAGTGAGCGTTACATGAAGTCTACGATAGAACAAGTAAACCGAGAAGATGCCTTTCTACTCTTGCTTTAAGGTTGACGGGTCATATGTGGTGGGGAATACAGAAGCCGGCAAAAAGTTCCACACCTATGTTGGTAATCTGCTTTAATCTCCAGCTATCGTGGCACAATACGGTTCCTCCATTAAAGTACAATCGTATGAATACCATAATTGATAAATATCGTAGTGCAAGTAACTCAGGAACAGAACTAGTCGTATAATGCGAAGGTGTTATTTTATAACGACGTCGGATGTGTGGGGAAGGGAAAAAACTATGAAATGCCTTCTTGTGATACTGGGAACTTTAAACAGGAACTTGCTCGGAGGGGGACGCAAGTAAGGAGTGTAGAAAAACAGTTATAACATACCTTTATACTTGTTATCTGAACAGACAGTGTCCACCTGGTGGAAAGTGGTTATTGGCGGCTTGGGATACACCTGCAATGTCCTTAATGACGAAGTTTATCACACGGCCTTACATTTTCCTTCCCTCAAGGTATACATGTAGTTGACCTACTGCCTGACCCACAAAGTATCAGATGACCTGGAAAACATTGTACATTTTTAATGTTGATTTGCTCGCGTTTGACCACTATGATGGTAAGCGACGATGTAGTCGAAGATGGAGTACGCTTGGCTAGATGTAACCTGGACTTAAAGACCCCCAGGTTATAGTTATGAGGAAACACAGACTCCGTTAGGAAATTCCACTCCTTAGCTGTGTGCACAATGACAGTATTTACGTTTTGTGCCTATGGGTGGACTGACCACCACGTAATGATGGTGCATCGCCGTTCGTCTTGTAGTCTGATGATGGGACGGGACATAAATATACTGAATTCGAGTGGAAAAAATTGCCAACGACGGTTGTTCTTCCCCAGGCTCAGAATTTTCACATTGAAAAACATTCAAACAAAACTTCGGTATGTTTCTTCACGCAAGTATTTTTCCTGTTCACATTGAAGCAGTGGTCAAAGACGTGCTATTCAAAAATTAATCATAAGGTTGTCGAAACGTACTGGTGTACGAGCGAACGATTGAAACTCAAACGTTTGTCCGCAGCAGTGAGATATGAGTCGTTACAATACAAACAGTAGAGTGTAGTCACCTCTGCGTGCACGGCAGGTACTTCAGAAGGTGCACTTCGTATGATCAGCTGCGCAATCTTGATAAATGTTGGAGAAAATAGATCTACAACGTGTAATTTAAAAGGTATATACATACCGAGTGCACAGCTTCTTTGGATGATAACAAACGATATGGCAAGGGTTTTCTAATCCTATGTCTACATGTGTGGAGCATATTAGAAATTTCAATACATTGATACCAGAGGCCGAATTTTTCAAATTAAGAAGAACGAAGAGAATTGTCGTTTTATTGGCAATTGACGTGGAAAGTGATGACCCTCATAGTGCTGTGACACGTTTGTTATTATTGGTATTCAAGAAACATACGAAACCAACAATTTGGGTTCAATTCTGTGAGTCACTTATTTTGAGCTGAAACTGTGCATAGAGACTCCATACCAGATGTTGTCTTCAGTCGTTTTGGATAGATATGGGGTTTCCGTTACACGTTATATAACGTAAATGAAACATTATAGCTGAATGTATGTACGCACTCAGTTTCAAGTTTAATGTTGTGCTTAGGTATAATTTGAGAGGAGAAGGTTTGTATAAAAGAAAATGGTATAAAATTTGCACGAAAACGAAGAAATAACGCTAATGAATTCGCGGGCAGAAGCTAATCTATACTAATACTAGCTGCTGCCCGCAACTTCGTTCGCGTGGGAGGATTTCCCGCGTAAATCCCGATCCCGTGGGAATTACGGGATAAAAAGTAGATAGTAGCCGATTCTCAGACCTACTGAATATGCATATAAAATTTGGTAAAAATCAGTAAAGCCGTTACGGAGGAATAAGGTAACTAACAATGTGACACGAGAATTTTATATATTAGAAGATTATACTTATAGCGGTAAAGTTTGTTCGTTTGTTTGTTTAAACTCGATAATCTTCGAAATTACTGGGCGGATTTTTTGCCTACTTTTCACCCGACTACAAAAGAAGGAGGATTATGTTTTTGAAGCAATGCATCGCGCAACTGCTGGCATAATATATGATAGAGTGAAACTTAGAGGGAATGGATTGCTGAGGTGGTCAATACTGATGACCAAATGATGCTAGAGGTGCATCATCTCTTATATCATTACAAAACCATATTGTTGTAGTCGTACCCATAATCTGTATTGAAAAAAAAAAAGCGCTGACTCGCAGTTTGGTACGGCTTCGTAATGATATATGATAAGAGATGATGCACCTCTGATACTTTCAGTGAATATGCTTATAAACATTATTCCTCTCAACAGACGAGTTTATCGTCAGCATAATGTTCTAAGATTTCTGTACAGTGTCGTGGTCTAGTACTACTGGCCATCTGTATGTGGTGGTTGTGGCTGGTCCCGCGTACGTGTCGCATGCCCGTCACGCGCGCACATCTCGCCGCGCCGTCGCCGCGCGTAGTAGCTCGTGTGCGGGGGGCCTAACGCTGGCTCCCCATCACACGGGTATTTTTAGACGCCGCCACTCGGTTACAAGCATTTTAAGGTAATGCACTGTATTAAACTTATCTTCATTCAACTTAGTATGACTTATGTCAAGTTACAGAAACATGGAGCTAAGTTGTAAGGTGACCGGTTGGTATGTCGCTTCAGTGTCAATGCGGATGAATTTTGTTGTTAGTTATTGAAAAGTTATGTGGCGATATAACAGGCCTCATCTAGTAGACATTTACGAAAAAAATACGTATAAAAGTGGCATTTATAACCTATTTGCAAAATAAACATGATTGTTTTGGCGTAAATTGAGTCCTCTTGTGCTCAGCTACTAGACCTGAGAGCTGACCCTGGTACAGTTGGAAATAGGCCATGCAGATAATGATCGGCTTACACTGAGTATAGGCTTCAAATATCTTCTTACTTTCAAAAATAAATGCCGTACCTCCCCATAGGTATGTTCCGATGAGTATGGTTTCCTGAAATAAAAGAACTCTTAGGTACTAGCCATAAAGTCATAGTTATTTAATTGTAAGTATCGATCACCAGTAAACAAACAGGATACAATGTTCATATATTACGGTAGCGCCCCTTGAAAGTTGCGTCAGGCTCGCTTCCCGGCCTGGCACCTATCTACTAGGAACCTCATGTACCTAGCCTACTAGGAAGTCATAGTTACCGCAACAACACCTGTTATTACATTGCCTGAGCATAAATAGCACCTTTATGCACTAATGATTCACTATTTACTATGCACGACACTATCCGCATCGCTTTACAGTCCATTGCTTTATTGATACAGCGTCATCATCCATGATTGGCTAGGGAAACAGCAATGTACTGCAAATAGGAAAGCAGCAGTCTAAGGGAGTAATCACACTTGTCGACGTCCGTCAGCCACCTCGACGATACTGTAATTATATATGAGCGATTGCTGATCGATATTTATAAGTATGGTTTGTATTTACATTTCTTGATACCCCTAAGCTTTTTGCATAATAATGTAAGCACAATTGCAGTGCAGCTCAACGGTAACGGACCTTTTTTTTGCTGTCAGAGGAAACCTTCAAAAGGTGCCTGGACTTTTGGGAAAATACCAGGGAGTGTGGGATTTCTACCTCACTAAAACCACCCCGGTGATCATCATCAGCACATAGAGAGGGTCCCGGTTCCTCTTGAAAGACCACTCCGGAACCCCCTCTGTGCATCGCCTATTAGGTCATATCCCTGGGGAGACTGTAAAAAGGTCTCCCTGAGCCTTGCTGTGCACGGTGACACGTGAGCACTGTGCCACCATCTTCGATGGTTTCACTCTATGAACGATCAGATTCCCCACTCTGAGCGCCCGTGGTCCCGGAGCCGGAATGCGTAAATTGAATTATTAGAATGTGAACACGGCGTCTGGAGGCGTGTCATAAGATCCGCGTGTGTCCTCGATGGCTATCTCACATCTATTTGCAAAGACAATAATTATAATCACGACATTGTAGAGAATAAGCATTAAATACATGGCATTCATGGCAAGGAAAACAACAGTATACCGGGAATGTGGTAGAAATATGAGCTTGTGCAGCCGTGCACCGACGGTAATTTATATAAGATTTTTAATACTAATAAATACTAATAATATTTATAAACCGAAGTAAAATTTACTGTACGTAAATATTAACTCGGTTAAGCAAATTCTTTTACTTAAGAAGCCGCGGGAAAAACTAAGTAACTAATATATATATATACAGAGTTGATACGACCGAGGGGCTTTCCTTTAAACTGCGTATACTAGGTACCATTTTCAAGCTTTGTACCAAAAATCAATTAAATAGGAGAAGTAGTTTAGTCGCAAATGATTTTGATGAGATGCACCTTAAAGCGATAAATCTGGTCAAGACAAGAGATAACACACGCCGCGCTACGTTGCCACTTTGTTACCTAGGTATTTAAGGTCAGTCACATTTATTTACAAAGGGTGGTTGCGTTTTACTCTGATTCGTACGCTATTTAGTTTGTTTGAAAAAAAAATTTTTTTTGGCTCTTTTTATTTTTTAAGTGTATCAAATTAACACTAAACACGTACACGTACGTAGTGTAATTGAATGCCCCTCTGTCGTATCAACTCTATATACAACGTGTAATTTAAAGGGTATATACATACCAAGTGCATGGCTTCTTTGGATGATAACAAACGATATGGCAAGGGTTTTGTAATCCTAAGTCTACGTGTGTAGAACTTATTACAAATACCAATACACTGATACCAGAGACCGATTATTCAAATTAAGAAGTACGAAAAGAATTATCGTGTTATTGGTAAGTGACGTGGAAAGTTATTGACCCTCGTAGTGCTGTGACACGTTTGTTATGATTGGTATTCAAGATATATATGAAACCAATAATTTGGTATCAATTCTTTGAGTCAGTTATTTTGAGCTGAAACTGTGCATAGAGACTCCATACCAGATGTTGTCTTCAGCCCTTTTGGATAGATATGGGGTTTCCGTTACACGTTGTATATCCAGTTTGCCATGACAATGTAAGAGAGACTTAATCTGCCATAGCACCGAAGTCAATCAGTACTGAAACTGTAAATTATCTCATGTCTAAGTAGTAACACCCGCACGAGTTGTCTAAGTAGTAACACCCGCACGAGTTGTCTAAGTAGTAACACCCGCACGAGTTGTCTAAGTAGTAACACCCGCACGAGTTGTCTAAGTAGTAACACCCGCACGAGTTGTCTAAGTAGTAACACCCGCACGAGTTGTCTAAGTAGTAACACCCGCACGAGTTGTCTAAGTAGTAACACCCGCACGAGTTGTCTAAGTAGTAACACCCGCACGAGTTGTCTAAGTAGTAACACCCGCACGAGTTGTCTAAGTAGTAACACCCGCACGAGTTGTCTAAGTAGTAACACCCGCACGAGTTGTCTAAGTAGTAACACCCGCACGAGTTGTCTAAGTAGTAACACCCGCACGAGTTGTCTAAGTAGTAACACCCGCACGAGTTGTCTAAGTAGTAACACCCGCACGAGTTGTCTAAGTAGTAACACCCGCACGAGTTGTCTAAGTAGTAACACCCGCACGAGTTGTCTAAGTAGTAACACCCGCACGAGTTGTCTAAGTAGTAACACCCGCACGAGTTGTCTAAGTAGTAACACCCGCACGAGTTGTCTAAGTAGTAACACCCGCACGAGTTGTCTAAGTAGTAACACCCGCACGAGTTGTCTAAGTAGTAACACCCGCACGAGTTGTCTAAGTAGTAACACCCGCACGAGTTGTCTAAGTAGTAACACCCGCACGAGTTGTCTAAGTAGTAACACCCGCACGAGTTGTCTAAGTAGTAACACCCGCACGAGTTGTCTAAGTAGTAACACCCGCACGAGTTGTCTAAGTAGTAACACCCGCACGAGTTGTCTAAGTAGTAACACCCGCACGAGTTGTCTAAGTAGTAACACCCGCACGAGTTGTCTAAGTAGTAACACCCGCACGAGTTGTCTAAGTAGTAACACCCGCACGAGTTGGTCTTTAAGGTGAAGCAATGCTTGCTGAGGTCGGTCCGGTGATGGGTGTCCATGTACATATCGAGACTCCTCCGGGGTCTAGAACGCACGTTAAGCCTTTAGTTCGGCTCTCATTTGGGGAGATCTTTGACAGTCGTCACGTAGTCAGAAGCTACAGAATCTTGCGAAATATGATGACTATCTACGCCCATGACGATAATAGTTAGCATACTTAGTTATAGGTTTGCTTTTGTATTTGACTTGTACAACTTGCTTACAACTAACGTAGTTATTTTCAGATCAAGTGGTGTTTTCCTTTGGTTACAATGTATATAAAGTTTTAAAAATATCCATGTTAATATCCATATCCACTTATATCATGCAAGATATAAGTGCTAACAATTGTTGGTAGTCCAAATAAATAAAATATTTAAAAATATTTAAATTCAACGCATGTCCTCGCGGCTGTGGTTACAAACGTGATGCATCCTCTACCCGTCTCTCTCGAGGACAAACATGTGAACGGCCGCTAAGCAAAGCTCTTGCCCTTGAAATAAAAGGTCTGAAGCGAAAAGTATATTAATATTCAGTGTATCTTGAGGGAAGTTAAATAGCCGTGTATTTGTATTCATTATCCTGCGACTCTAACAGCTTACGTGTGAGCCGAATAGTTGAGCGCCGCGGACTGACACTGTGCCCATTGTCGCGCGGTACGACATTCCACACGGCGCGGCGCGCGGCGCTGAGGCTCGTATGGAAATATCGAATGTCTTGAATCAATCACCTAGATATGAAGTCTTTTAATAGACTTCGGACCCAGGTTGGTCGTAGCAAAGTAAATCTGTTTAGGTGGAGATTTATTGATAATTTTACCTAGGAATGTATATGTGATTCTGCTTCACAAACCATAGCGCAAAGAAAGTCCACACACCCTAATCTATCCTCTAAAAGATCAGGCGCCATTTGAAGTTCTCTCTACGAGAACAAAAACAAAAAGGCCACCAGCTTTTTCTTCAATATGATACTCGGTTTAGTCGTATGTAAGCTTTTGTTGTTGCGAGTAAGTTGTTCAAACAGAAAGTCCAAGGCGTTGAGGACCACGAGCCACCCAGTTATCAGGTCAGTCCCTAACCCATAGGCGTCCGGTTAACCAGCTGACAACCTCAGAAATTGATCAGCGAGATGCCACACACAAAAACGTCATGCCGTGATACCATGCACCCGCGCACTAACATTTAGCCTGGTGTCATAGCGGGCACCGCGGCGCGCGGGTAGCATTAGTCCACATTAGACACGCCGCTGCCGCTACGTGTCGCATTGTGCTGGTCCTCCGCGAGGCGGTAGGTGACCACGCAACAATACGTCGCCGATGCCGCACGTCTGGAGACGCCTTTGTTTCTAAAACCATACACGCCTCACTCTTGTTGCTACATCACTTTCGTATTAGTTCTACCCAAGTTTGTCTCATCGGAAAATCATTACGAAGCGTCTGGGATAATTACACCAAACATTATTCATTCAATATTCAAAGTGCACTAATGGTAGATAGCGTTTAGATACCCACTGCTGTTGACAATGGCTCGAGCCGGTCGGTTGACCCTATAAAGGACAACTATCAAGAATGTACGCATTGCTAATAGTAGACAACCTTGTACACTGCAAACTTAGCAATAAACAATGAGATTTTACTCCAACTACTAATATATTTCAATGCTACACAAGTTACGAACACAGGCTGACTGTGTTCACCACGACACCGCTCCAAGGCCTTGATCACCGCGAGCACTAGCTCGTGCAATATATTATGTGGCTGTAGCTATCTAACAAAGAACAATATTTTAATATCCCCAATAGAAAAACCTCTATAATCCTCGTCTCACTAAATAGGTATACTTAATCAATGAGAATCTGGGCATTAAGTCCCCCACGCCGCCGATACGTATCGAATCGGAATGACGTCTCATTCGTCCGATTTATAACGCGTGCACACTACCACCAATACACGTATTCGACCACCCATATACTAAAATATTTAGGATACAGCAAGAATAAAAACTGCAGTGCAAAAATGTGTTAGCACTGGATGTCAGTAGCCTGTGGCGTTACGGAGTTTGGTAGTAGGCGCAGTGTGTACGTAGCGTGACGCAACATTTTGCATGGCGTTCGATTCCCGAGCGGCTATAAATCATGTCGTCCGACAAGCGAACAAAGCCGGGTAACGTGCCGTGTCTTTGTGGATTTTGAGCGATTTCGGTTTATAATCATTTTTCATTCTCCGCTGCCGCCAGAATTTTACGCTGATCACCGGAATATACGAGCTTTGTTAGCATTGTGTACCACTTCACTACACTTTATTTGTGTGTCGTTTAGTGCTCGTCTTGATCTTTACAATTTAATTCATCGACTTTTATTTCATTGTAAGTGTTTAGGATCGACATAATGTCTGCTTAGCCTTTTAGCCTCCATATTGTTTAGGATCGACATAATATCTGCTTAGCCTTTTAGCCTCCATATTGGGGTCTGCTTCAACCGGATCCGGCTGAGTAGGTATTACAATATAATAATAATAACAGTGGATTGGATTTAAGGATTAATAAACAAAGTGCATTGCATTTTTGCGGTCATAAAACATTCGCAATTGCAATAGATTACCCTTTTAACAACAAAAAACTTATCTATTACAATCACAGATGTAACTTTAAAATCATTAAGTAATCCGCGGCACAAGTTTTTGCTGGCGATGGAGCATTGAGTTGTCTCCGGCGAGGCGAGCGGCCGCCCAGTTCCCACCGGTGGGCATAGAGCACGTCTGTAATTAATCATAATAGCAGTTTTTATATCAGTGTAATGAGGCAATAAATTTTTGTCAATTGTGTAGTGGTGCGCCTGCGCTGGCGTGCTGCCTTGACCGGCGCGCATCGCGTGGCGGTAAGTAGCGGCATCAAGGTTCATATGAGAGATTCGACATCAATATGGGCGTGTTAGATAATGTATTGTTTGGTTGTACGGATTAGGGTCGAAGGTGAGCTAGCTGCTAGTGCGCCGGTACTTCGGCTGAGTTTCATGTTCGCTAATTAATGATGAACTGTAAAATATAAACAAACCTAACCTAACCTAATAACTTCTTTTTAATGTACCTACCCTCTTACAGATTAACAAAATGTGTAATGAGAACTGTACCATAAGTGCATCTGAAACTCTATGTCCGTTCGCAATACGTGCGATTAAACCTATTTTATGTTATGTATCGCTAGCTGTTAGCCTAATTCTTCGCCTTCTCGAATATTTTCCTAATTCAACATACAGACATTTATAGGAGAATTTCTAAATCTATACTTGTAATAAATCTGTAGAGAGGTCAATTCTGTACATGAAATATATTTCCAAAATAACTATCAGGGGGTGAATAGGGATCGATACTGATGCAAAAATGCAATCAGTAAAATTTTTGTCTGTCTGTTTGTATAACCGTTATAGAAACAAAAACTACTCGACGAATTTTAACGAAACTTGGTACAATTATTTTTCATAATCTTGAGCTGGTTATAGTATATTTTTCATCACGCTACAATCAATAGAAGCAGAGCAGTGAAGGAAAATGTTGGGAAAACGGGAGAAGTTACTCCATTTTTAAGCTTACGTCGTGTGTGCAACCTTAATGGTTAAAGCTACACAGAAAACATTTCATGACGGAAATGTTCTCCTTAAAATTATATAAAAATATCCCACGACAGCATATATCTATCTTTTACGTTTGACTCACAATAACACGTGTAACTCCCGATAGCTTAGTAGTTCGAAGCTTTCTGATTATAATATTTGTCTACTCTTACGTTTATAACACTCTCAGTCACCCCTAATTGAAAAAGTTAGTTAACATTATTAACTATTCCATAAAAAAGAATCATATAAATCGGTATAGAAACACCAAAGTTATACATGAAATACGCTAATAATAAGCCATCGCGCGTGAATACTGAATCATGCTATAAGGATTATTTTTGAGAATCGGTCGCCGCGCTCGACGCGTCTCGCGGCCGAAGGTATAAAATTTCGTTCTATAGATAGGTACTTAAGCCTCATGTGAACGTGATCTAAACAATAAATTAACTTACGCTGACGGAGTCGCGGGCACAGCTATTAACAATAATATTGTGCGGTTCCGTATTGCGATATATTTCAACAGTATTATAGATTGACATATTATATTTCCCTACTAAATTACGAAAATTAATCTGTCTGTTACATCAAAATCACTGAACCGTGAGGCTACTTTTTTTTAAGAAAAACGACGGAAACGCGGACGAAGTCGCGGGCAAAAGCTATCTATACTAATAATATAAGGCTGAAGAGTTTGTTTGTTTGTTTGAATGCGATAATATCAGGAACTACTAGTTCGAATTGAAAATTATTTTTTAATTAAATAGTCAATTTATAGAGAAAGGCTATAGGCTATATATCATTACGCTAAGGCCAATAGGAGCGGAGCGCCAATGAAGAATGCTCCAAAATCGGAGCTAAATTTAACGTTAGCCCAAAGTAACTATTCCACGCGGACGAAGTCGCGGGCAAAAGCTAGTTAATAATAACTTAATAAAAGCCATAGATAGGGGTAGATATTTTAAGATGAACAATACAAGTGTCGTCGGAAAGCACATGAAGTCATCGGTCCCGGCTAGGGTTGCCAGAACAAAAAATCAAAAATCCGGAGTAAATTCCGGACATTTGATGAAAATTCCTGACTTTCTTTAATTTGAAATAAAAACATTATATTTTTTGTTTCACTCTTTCATTCAGTTGTAGAAATTCCGGACGGTTTAGGATTCTAATTCCCTCCACATTCCGGACCTATATTACCGGACATGTCCGCAAAATTCCGGTCTTATGGCAACCCTAGTCCCGACTGTCATTTGTAAATCTTTAATATTGTTATGAGTTGTCCAAAGTTTAGTAGATACTAAATCTGACACAAATGTTACCGGCACCGTATTACCCAATTACTGGGTTCTGGAAGTGAGCTAAGCATTTTCTTCATGAAAAAGCGGTGACCATGCGGTTAGACTGGAAGCCTATCCCAAATAACCCCAAAAAATTGGCCAAGTGCGAGTCAGACTCGCCCAGGAAGGGATCCGTAGTAACTACGCCAAATAACTTTGTTTTTCATAGTGTTTGTATGAGCTACAAAGTTATATTTCTGGTTTTAGAAGATATGCTGTATCTCAAAAACTGTTGACCAGATCTCGTTCAAATAAATTTTTGGTTGAAAATTTACATTAAGATCTACAGCATATACGTGTCCAGTACAACAATATTTTTAGAATGCTGTTAGGACTGCCCCGCTACTGTAGTGCGTCTGAGATGTTTGCGCAGTACCAAACCGATGGGTTTCAAGCCCTCTTACGCAAAAAAACGGCATCTCTCGTGACCAGGTTGCGGGTCAGTAATAACAGCATTCTGAAAACTGTTGCGGAGAATTTTTACTCCCCTGTTTTGAGACATTTTGTATGGGTGATGAACAATTAAATACTTGCCTGTTCATCCCTCATGCAAGATGTACTCGACTTATTAATTATTTCATTATATTATTATTATTATTTGTACTTGTAATTGATTTTTCATACTAACATTAGATTTAAGCGTGTATATTTACTAACATCATGGATTTATGTTGTCCGAATGCAATAAATAAATTAATTAAACTAATATATATTTTTTAAATTTTCACTAGAAGTTAGGGACACACATTTTACCACTTTGGAAGCGTATATCTTTTAAACGATTAACTTTATGAAAAAGTAGTTTTAGAAACCTCAATGTCATTTTTAAAGACCTGTCTATAAATGCTACACAATTATAGGTATTATGAAAAATAAAATTTGTTTCAGTTTCATGTATTGGGAGCCCCCCTTTATTGTATTTTTTTTTTTAATTCTATAAGCGGTTCACAGTATACATCTACCTACCAAGTTTCACATGTATAGTCCTAATAGTTTCGGAATAAAATGGCTGTGACATACGGACGGACAGACAGACAGACAGACATGACAATATTATAAGAGTTCCGTTTTTTGCCATTCGGCTACGGAACCCTAAAAAGGACAAATATAATTATATGCTGATGTTATAAGGCTAAATGGGTAAATAAGCACGTCGCTTGTGGCGTCGCCTGCTTGTCGTACGTCGTCGCGCGACAAAGCGCAGTTTAGCGTCGGCGTGTAGAACAAACGCTACGCGACACTTACGTTCTCGCGCCGCTGATTAATTGTATCCGCGCTCCGCGGCAACCGGCTCATTACACTGATATTATAATTCAACTGGAAATACCAAAATATATACACCAATCTTACTGTATTTGACCCGACAGCTTTAACAAGAGTAAACAGGTATCTTCTTGGTTGCTCGTTCACTTGTAGACCTCTTTTATCACTTACCATCAGGTGGAATCGAGAGCAAAAGCGGGCTCATCCCATTGGCTCATCCGTAAAAACTTATAGACAAAGAATAGGCAACATACTATAGCTACAAACATTTTATTATAGAGACATCATTGTAATAATTATGAATCTGAGTTTCTTATTGTATCTTATATTATTATTTATTTCCTTTATTCAACAAATATCTCAAAAATTACATTTTTAAATATTTTTCTATAAAAACTTACAATAAAAAAACATTTAAAAATATAAAAAATGGCAGTCCATCGGTGTCGGGAGCAGGGTCCAAGCTACCGGTGGTTAGGTCCCCAGAGAAAGGAACCTCCTCACAATGCGAGCTGTATCGAGGAGAACTGCCTTCTGTATCAGGCCCTTTATCCAGCTGTGCAACGCCAGCTTCGACAGATGGTCGTCGAAGCTTTTAGCGACCAGCCCATTGACTGACATGACAATCGGCACAATGACAGCCGAGTCCACATTCCACATGTCAACAACCTCATGAGCTAAGTCGAGATACTTTATGTGTTTCTCTTTCTCAGCTTTCACGAGATTCTCGTCATGTGGGATGGTAACATCGATTATCATTGCGCGGCGCACTAATCGGTCTATCACCACTATATCAGGCTTATTGGCAACAATAGTCCTGTCAGTGATGATAGACCGATCCCAGTACAACGTGACATGGTCATTTTCGAGAACTGGGTCGGGCACATACTTGTAATACGGTACCTCAGAATCGACAAGTTTGTATTTCAAAGCAAGTTGCTGATGGATAATTCTGGCTACTTGGTTGTGTCTATGCAAGTACTCGCCGTTAGCAAGACGAGAACAACCGGAGACAATATGTCTGATGGACTCACCAGGATGATGGCATGCCCGACACACGTCAATCGTCCCGTCCTTCATAATATGTCTCCGGTAATTATTCGTCAAGATAACTTCGTCCATAATTGCACAGACAAAACCTTCAGTTTCTCCGAAGAGATCCCCGAAGCGTAGCCAGGCAACCGAAGCTGTCAAATCTACATCGGGCCCATAGAGAGCCCGATAGTAGCGACCATGAAGCTCCTTGCTTTTCCATACCTCCTTGCGGTCATCTGCGGTGAGTATAACAGGTTTGTGCCAGTTCTCTTTAGCCATGGTCAGCGGGGTGAGTCCCTTGTCCACTGCAACCACATCTCGGTGCATACCCACATCGGCTTGAAGGAAATATTCCCTGAGACTGCAAATCTCGCGGTTGTGGAGAGTTTTGGCGTTTAAAAAGCCTCGACCTCCACACTTCCGCGGGATGTACAGTCTCATCACCGATGATCGTGGGTGATGCATCCGATTTGCGGTCAGCAGTGTGCGGACCCTCCTATCCAGGGCGTCCAGTTCGGTTTGAGTCCATTTGAGTATGCCGAAAGAATACATCAACACCGGCATGACCCAACCGTTGAAGGCGCGCACCTTATTTCCTCCCGACAAAAGGCTGTTTAATACCTTTGTCAGGCGGCCAAAGAAGCGCTCCCTCAACGATTGCTTCATGTCAGCAACATTAATGCCCAAAGCTTCCGACATACCCAAATACTTATAAGTTTCGGTCAAGCAGAGAGATTTAAGGTGTATGGAGTCTGAAAGTTGAATTCCCTCAGATTCCATAATCTCTCCTCGTTTTACATGCATGATTGCGCATTTGTCCACACCAAATTCCATCTTGATGGCGCTACTGAAAGTTTCAGTTACCTTCAGTAGTTCCATCAGTTGCAAGTTGTTGGGGGCAAAGAGTTTCAAATCATCCATGTAAAGGAGGTGGGATATACTTTGACCTCCTCTTCTCAACCGATAGCCCAGGCCTGAGTCCTCTAACATTGTGCTTAGAGGATTCAGGGCCAAGCAAAACCAAAGTGGACTCAAACTGTCACCCTGAAATATTCCCCGTCTGATCCATATAGGCTCATCATTCCCTCGGATCGGTCGACATCCTGGATAGCGAAGTACCGTCTTCCATTGCCTCATACATGACTCAAGGAAGGTGCGTAGAGTTGGATCTATTTTGTAAAGCTCTAGCACCTTCATGAGCCAGGTATGAGGAACAGAGTCATAGGCTTTTTTGTAGTCTATCCAGCATGTTGATAGATCTTTGCGGGATCGACGAACCTGTTGGCTAATGGCCATGTCAATGAGGAGTAGCTCCTTAGTGCCACGGGACCCTTTCCTACATCCATTCTGAGAAGCGGACATAATTGAGTTGCACTCAATGTGCATATTTATTTTCACTCTCAGAATGGACGTAAGAACCTTATAGACCGTAGACAAACAAGTAATCGGTCTATAGTTTTTGGGTTCCATGGGACTACCACTCTTATGGAGCAGGTGGGTACAGCCAGTCGTAAGAAACTCTGGTAGAGACCCAGCCTCTAAGGATGCCTGGAATTGAGAAGCCAAAAGCGCGTGCGAGCTGCTATACCACTTGAGCCAGAAGTTGTGCAGTCCATCCGGTCCTGGAGACTTCCAGTTTGGTAACGGATGAACTGCTTTGGCTACATCAGACTTATTGATATTTATTTTATCCATTTGTGGTATAGCTTCACATACGCGTTCAACTTCACGCATCCAGTCACCCTCAACATGACAGACGGGTACCGACCAGATGTTGCGCCAGAATAAATTCGTGGCGGTATCATCCGGGCGGCACACGTCAGTCACATTTTTATTGGGTCGCTCCCAAGCTCTGTATACCCACCTCTCATCGCTCTGGAACATGCGATTCTGTGAGTACCGTTCAACCCGCCGCTTAAACCGTCGGATACGGCTTGCCCATGCATAAATTTTCTGCTTCAGGAAGTCAATGCGCTCCGTAATGTGGGGTGTGTATTCTCGAGGGCTGATTCCAGTCCCCGAGAAAGCCCGCCGTACAAAACGCATCACACGTGGGCGTGCATTGCCTTCCTTGAAGCAGTATAGTTTGCCGATGAGTGTTCTGGCCTCATCGATACGCCTCTCGATCCTATACTGCCAGGCTGGTACAGCAGGTTTTGGTCGAATAGCTTCGTCGTTATTAGGGAATTTGACGTTAGCTAAGCGACATGCCGCAACAGCCCCGCAATACAGGATTGAGTGCGTATCAACGAGGTTTTCGCTGCTCTCAAAAATGTTCTCAAGCAGCGAGTCCAAAGCACACACCAGCGCCCTATTTTTTTTGTGCATGGGTAACCGTGGTAACCGGGGTCTAAGTTCAGGCGGAGTCGATCTATACTCGCGAAGCGCATCCTCCAGTGCGCTCCTCAGTCGATCGTTGCATTGGCTACTTACCGTGACAACCCTATCATCTAGCTCATTATTATGACCATTGGGCCGCGGTGTCATTGCGCCACTAGCGGGCGCTTGTACCACGGCTTGCGTCGGGGACGAGATGATATGGTTGCTCAGTACCTCTGAGCGCAGCCTATCAAGTGTTGCGTCATCCAACCTGTGGCTACGCTGGATGACCCGCACCTGATCCGACAGTCGTTGGGCCGAGACGTTGACAGCTGGTTCTAGGTCCTGGAACAGAGACAGCATCCTGACACGATACGCAGTGAGGTTAGTTCCCCCCTCTGTAGACCCATAATATGCGCGCATGACGTTTTCGTTTATGGACTGAGTCCATCTCATGCGCTGCACACCACCGGCAGCGGGGACCCGACTCGGAGCCGGTTGGCTCCTAGGCCCCAAGCTGTTCGGTGGCCGGCCTCTCCCCTGCCGACGCACAGGTGTTGGCGACGTCGGCGGAGAGAAATACTCGTCGCTCGAGCTCGACGCGGCTGCAGCCGCCGGTGATATTGATGATCCTGAGTCCGGCGGCGGCGAGGCGGAGCTGAGCGACAGGTCCGGGGGTGGTGGGCGTGCACGTCGCGAAGCTGCTCTCGTAAGCATCGTCCAAGTTTATTTGTTCACATATTTACATATTATTTCTCGCATTTTTTCTTGATTGGTGAGATTGACACTTGACAGTTGTCAATGGCTGGTTTATTTTCATTTTGTGTAAATATTGGTGGCTTTTAGATACTGTTCGCCGTAAGCCGATCCCAAATAACCCCAAAAAATTGGCCAAGTGCGAGTCAGACTCGCCCAGGAAGGGATCCGTAGTAACTACGCCAAATAACTTTGTTTTTCATAGTGTTTGTATGAGCTACAAAGTTATATTTCTGGTTTTAGAAGATATGCTGTATCTCAAAAACTGTTGACCAGATCTCGTTCAAATAAATTTTTGGTTGAAAATTTACATTAAGATCTACAGCATATACGTGTCCAGTACAACAATATTTTTAGAATGCTGTTAGGACTGCCCCGCTACTGTAGTGCGTCTGAGATGTTTGCGCAGTACCAAACCGATGGGTTTCAAGCCCTCTTACGCAAAAAAACGGCATCTCTCGTGACCAGGTTGCGGGTCAGTAATAACAGCATTCTGAAAACTGTTGCGGAGAATTTTTACTCCCCTGTTTTGAGACATTTTGTATGGGTGATGAACAATTAAATACTTGCCTGTTCATCCCTCATGCAAGATGTACTCGACTTATTAATTATTTCATTATATTATTATTATTATTTGTACTTGTAATTGATTTTTCATACTAACATTAGATTTAAGCGTGTATATTTACTAACATCATGGATTTATGTTGTCCGAATGCAATAAATAAATTAATTAAACTAATATATATTTTTTAAATTTTCACTAGAAGTTAGGGACACACATTTTACCACTTTGGAAGCGTATATCTTTTAAACGATTAACTTTATGAAAAAGTAGTTTTAGAAACCTCAATGTCATTTTTAAAGACCTGTCTATAAATGCTACACAATTATAGGTATTATGAAAAATAAAATTTGTTTCAGTTTCATGTATTGGGAGCCCCCCTTTATTGTATTTTTTTTTTTAATTCTATAAGCGGTTCACAGTATACATCTACCTACCAAGTTTCACATGTATAGTCCTAATAGTTTCGGAATAAAATGGCTGTGACATACGGACGGACAGACAGACAGACAGACATGACAATATTATAAGAGTTCCGTTTTTTGCCATTCGGCTACGGAACCCTAAAAAGGACAAATATAATTATATGCTGATGTTATAAGGCTAAATGGGTAAATAAGCACGTCGCTTGTGGCGTCGCCTGCTTGTCGTACGTCGTCGCGCGACAAAGCGCAGTTTAGCGTCGGCGTGTAGAACAAACGCTACGCGACACTTACGTTCTCGCGCCGCTGATTAATTGTATCCGCGCTCCGCGGCAACCGGCTCATTACACTGATATTATAATTCAACTGGAAATACCAAAATATATACACCAATCTTACTGTATTTGACCCGACAGCTTTAACAAGAGTAAACAGGTATCTTCTTGGTTGCTCGTTCACTTGTAGACCTCTTTTATCACTTACCATCAGGTGGAATCGAGAGCAAAAGCGGGCTCATCCCATTGGCTCATCCGTAAAAACTTATAGACAAAGAATAGGCAACATACTATAGCTACAAACATTTTATTATAGAGACATCATTGTAATAATTATGAATCTGAGTTTCTTATTGTATCTTATATTATTATTTATTTCCTTTATTCAACAAATATCTCAAAAATTACATTTTTAAATATTTTTCTATAAAAACTTACAATAAAAAAACATTTAAAAATATAAAAAATGGCAGTCCATCGGTGTCGGGAGCAGGGTCCAAGCTACCGGTGGTTAGGTCCCCAGAGAAAGGAACCTCCTCACAATGCGAGCTGTATCGAGGAGAACTGCCTTCTGTATCAGGCCCTTTATCCAGCTGTGCAACGCCAGCTTCGACAGATGGTCGTCGAAGCTTTTAGCGACCAGCCCATTGACTGACATGACAATCGGCACAATGACAGCCGAGTCCACATTCCACATGTCAACAACCTCATGAGCTAAGTCGAGATACTTTATGTGTTTCTCTTTCTCAGCTTTCACGAGATTCTCGTCATGTGGGATGGTAACATCGATTATCATTGCGCGGCGCACTAATCGGTCTATCACCACTATATCAGGCTTATTGGCAACAATAGTCCTGTCAGTGATGATAGACCGATCCCAGTACAACGTGACATGGTCATTTTCGAGAACTGGGTCGGGCACATACTTGTAATACGGTACCTCAGAATCGACAAGTTTGTATTTCAAAGCAAGTTGCTGATGGATAATTCTGGCTACTTGGTTGTGTCTATGCAAGTACTCGCCGTTAGCAAGACGAGAACAACCGGAGACAATATGTCTGATGGACTCACCAGGATGATGGCATGCCCGACACACGTCAATCGTCCCGTCCTTCATAATATGTCTCCGGTAATTATTCGTCAAGATAACTTCGTCCATAATTGCACAGACAAAACCTTCAGTTTCTCCGAAGAGATCCCCGAAGCGTAGCCAGGCAACCGAAGCTGTCAAATCTACATCGGGCCCATAGAGAGCCCGATAGTAGCGACCATGAAGCTCCTTGCTTTTCCATACCTCCTTGCGGTCATCTGCGGTGAGTATAACAGGTTTGTGCCAGTTCTCTTTAGCCATGGTCAGCGGGGTGAGTCCCTTGTCCACTGCAACCACATCTCGGTGCATACCCACATCGGCTTGAAGGAAATATTCCCTGAGACTGCAAATCTCGCGGTTGTGGAGAGTTTTGGCGTTTAAAAAGCCTCGACCTCCACACTTCCGCGGGATGTACAGTCTCATCACCGATGATCGTGGGTGATGCATCCGATTTGCGGTCAGCAGTGTGCGGACCCTCCTATCCAGGGCGTCCAGTTCGGTTTGAGTCCATTTGAGTATGCCGAAAGAATACATCAACACCGGCATGACCCAACCGTTGAAGGCGCGCACCTTATTTCCTCCCGACAAAAGGCTGTTTAATACCTTTGTCAGGCGGCCAAAGAAGCGCTCCCTCAACGATTGCTTCATGTCAGCAACATTAATGCCCAAAGCTTCCGACATACCCAAATACTTATAAGTTTCGGTCAAGCAGAGAGATTTAAGGTGTATGGAGTCTGAAAGTTGAATTCCCTCAGATTCCATAATCTCTCCTCGTTTTACATGCATGATTGCGCATTTGTCCACACCAAATTCCATCTTGATGGCGCTACTGAAAGTTTCAGTTACCTTCAGTAGTTCCATCAGTTGCAAGTTGTTGGGGGCAAAGAGTTTCAAATCATCCATGTAAAGGAGGTGGGATATACTTTGACCTCCTCTTCTCAACCGATAGCCCAGGCCTGAGTCCTCTAACATTGTGCTTAGAGGATTCAGGGCCAAGCAAAACCAAAGTGGACTCAAACTGTCACCCTGAAATATTCCCCGTCTGATCCATATAGGCTCATCATTCCCTCGGATCGGTCGACATCCTGGATAGCGAAGTACCGTCTTCCATTGCCTCATACATGACTCAAGGAAGGTGCGTAGAGTTGGATCTATTTTGTAAAGCTCTAGCACCTTCATGAGCCAGGTATGAGGAACAGAGTCATAGGCTTTTTTGTAGTCTATCCAGCATGTTGATAGATCTTTGCGGGATCGACGAACCTGTTGGCTAATGGCCATGTCAATGAGGAGTAGCTCCTTAGTGCCACGGGACCCTTTCCTACATCCATTCTGAGAAGCGGACATAATTGAGTTGCACTCAATGTGCATATTTATTTTCACTCTCAGAATGGACGTAAGAACCTTATAGACCGTAGACAAACAAGTAATCGGTCTATAGTTTTTGGGTTCCATGGGACTACCACTCTTATGGAGCAGGTGGGTACAGCCAGTCGTAAGAAACTCTGGTAGAGACCCAGCCTCTAAGGATGCCTGGAATTGAGAAGCCAAAAGCGCGTGCGAGCTGCTATACCACTTGAGCCAGAAGTTGTGCAGTCCATCCGGTCCTGGAGACTTCCAGTTTGGTAACGGATGAACTGCTTTGGCTACATCAGACTTATTGATATTTATTTTATCCATTTGTGGTATAGCTTCACATACGCGTTCAACTTCACGCATCCAGTCACCCTCAACATGACAGACGGGTACCGACCAGATGTTGCGCCAGAATAAATTCGTGGCGGTATCATCCGGGCGGCACACGTCAGTCACATTTTTATTGGGTCGCTCCCAAGCTCTGTATACCCACCTCTCATCGCTCTGGAACATGCGATTCTGTGAGTACCGTTCAACCCGCCGCTTAAACCGTCGGATACGGCTTGCCCATGCATAAATTTTCTGCTTCAGGAAGTCAATGCGCTCCGTAATGTGGGGTGTGTATTCTCGAGGGCTGATTCCAGTCCCCGAGAAAGCCCGCCGTACAAAACGCATCACACGTGGGCGTGCATTGCCTTCCTTGAAGCAGTATAGTTTGCCGATGAGTGTTCTGGCCTCATCGATACGCCTCTCGATCCTATACTGCCAGGCTGGTACAGCAGGTTTTGGTCGAATAGCTTCGTCGTTATTAGGGAATTTGACGTTAGCTAAGCGACATGCCGCAACAGCCCCGCAATACAGGATTGAGTGCGTATCAACGAGGTTTTCGCTGCTCTCAAAAATGTTCTCAAGCAGCGAGTCCAAAGCACACACCAGCGCCCTATTTTTTTTGTGCATGGGTAACCGTGGTAACCGGGGTCTAAGTTCAGGCGGAGTCGATCTATACTCGCGAAGCGCATCCTCCAGTGCGCTCCTCAGTCGATCGTTGCATTGGCTACTTACCGTGACAACCCTATCATCTAGCTCATTATTATGACCATTGGGCCGCGGTGTCATTGCGCCACTAGCGGGCGCTTGTACCACGGCTTGCGTCGGGGACGAGATGATATGGTTGCTCAGTACCTCTGAGCGCAGCCTATCAAGTGTTGCGTCATCCAACCTGTGGCTACGCTGGATGACCCGCACCTGATCCGACAGTCGTTGGGCCGAGACGTTGACAGCTGGTTCTAGGTCCTGGAACAGAGACAGCATCCTGACACGATACGCAGTGAGGTTAGTTCCCCCCTCTGTAGACCCATAATATGCGCGCATGACGTTTTCGTTTATGGACTGAGTCCATCTCATGCGCTGCACACCACCGGCAGCGGGGACCCGACTCGGAGCCGGTTGGCTCCTAGGCCCCAAGCTGTTCGGTGGCCGGCCTCTCCCCTGCCGACGCACAGGTGTTGGCGACGTCGGCGGAGAGAAATACTCGTCGCTCGAGCTCGACGCGGCTGCAGCCGCCGGTGATATTGATGATCCTGAGTCCGGCGGCGGCGAGGCGGAGCTGAGCGACAGGTCCGGGGGTGGTGGGCGTGCACGTCGCGAAGCTGCTCTCGTAAGCATCGTCCAAGTTTATTTGTTCACATATTTACATATTATTTCTCGCATTTTTTCTTGATTGGTGAGATTGACACTTGACAGTTGTCAATGGCTGGTTTATTTTCATTTTGTGTAAATATTGGTGGCTTTTAGATACTGTTATTTTTCTGTGTTTAATATGTCCTCTTTTCATGGATATTGGAAAATTTGGATGGGAAAAACTTAATACTATTGTTTGCGGATTTAATTTGTATAGACGGAACATAAAACTTGGTTTGACGGCTAGTGTTGCCAGCTTATTTTTTTATTATTTATTTATTTATTTATTAGTATTATAATAATTATTTTTAGATACAATTTTCTCAAAAAATTTCTCATCGTTTTAAATTTAAATGTTAATATTTTTTGTACTCGAGGGGATGATAGCCGAAACACAGGCTTCTGCCTAGTTTGGCTACAGATGTCTTGTGGAATGTTTGTAATAATAATTATGTTATTATAAATATGCCTTTAAAAAGCATAATATTGTAAAATATTTGAAATTGAAATAAAAAAAATCGGACAAATGCGAGTTGGACTCGCGCGAAGGGCCGTACTATCTATAAAAAACGTCAAAAAATCATGTCTGTGTGTTGTGGAGCCCCCCTTAAATATTTGTTTTATTTTAATTTAATAATTTAGTAATTTAGTTTTAAAATGAATATGTAACTAAACATTCTGTGAATATTTCAAGCATCTACCTGTTGCCGTTATCAATATCGAGCAACTACGAGCAAAAAAATTACGTTTGTTGTATGGGACCCCTATAATATTATTTTTTTTCAGTATTTTTGTATTTTTTGTTAAAGCGACAATAGAAATATCATCATCTGTGAAAATTTCAACTGTCTAACTACCACGGTTCATGAGATACAGTCTGGTGACAGACGGACAGATGGACAGACAAACAGACGGACGGACAGCGGAGTCTTAGTAATAATCTAATAATATCCCCCGGTCCCGTTTTACCCTTTGGGTACGGAAGGAACCCTAAAAACGATGGGTAGGTACCTACACTATAACTCGACTTCTACGAAAGAAAGATGAGAGCCTTCGGTATTACACCGGTAGATGATAGTACTACTGGGACGATACGGACAGTCTTTACTTACTTGACTAAGTTTTTATTATTTTACCACACATCAGTTTACTACATACACATCTAGTTATCACACGGTAACATTAAAATGTGTGTACGACAGCGCTACTATCGTGGCAAAACGAAGTATAGCTGGCCATCTACGCAAGTGCTGTGCGGAATCTGATTAACGTACTTAGTTGTAAGCGATGCCTGATGACACGACACCCTAGTTGTTGATTGCAGGTCAAATAACATTGCCAGGGTTGTGGGAATATTCTAACGAGATAGCGTGAACTGAAGGAGCAGGGTGGGGTTTAGTCAGTATAAGTCTGACACTTCCTTCTGCTCTACCTATAGGGGGAGGAGTGATTAGATGATTTTCACCTCAAGAACAAAAGTCATGGAATTAACCTCCATAGTCCGGTAATTAGTATTCGCCTTAAGACACTGATACATCTGGAAGCTCTGCTTAAAAACAAAATATTTTTTGCAACGTTGTTAAATAAGAGTAACATGTAGGTATGTAAGGAAATAATCGCCTGAATGAAATGAGACAGCTGGTGTAATTCCGTCAATAATATTGTGACCATGTTTTATCGTTAAAAAATCTTTTTGTACAAATTTCATATTATTATTAATAAATGCTCCTGTTAACAAAAAAAAGCTAAACAATGTGTTAAACTATCCCGTTTCGGACAAAGACCAACCCTTGCGATGGACGGTACAGTCAGTAGCTTGAATTGTATTAATTTTTTTTTTGTAAATTATTAATGTTTCTTCAGTTTTTCGCTTTTTATAAAATTCCTCTTAAATAAGTTACGTAATTTTTGTTAAGTAATTAAGAAAGTAAATATGTGGTATATTAATTCATTGATTAATTCATAAATCCAAAATAATTAATAACTAAGTGATTATATGTTGCGCAAGATTAAATAACATGTACCTATCAATGTTTTTGTTAAATTATGTAAATTATTTACTTGCAGGGGAAGGAAACCAAAAAAAAACTGTGACACATTGTAACGGCTTTTTTCCTAAGCCATGAGATGAATGCAGCATCGACTAGAATTATTCAAATATCCACTTGCATGGGAATTTATTCAAATTAGTGTACTTGTGCAGAACCTGTTCTGGATGATGAGGGGAGTGTGACCCCCTATAACTCCCCTCGCCGGCCACCACCGGCCGATGCAGCGCACAGCATCACTATCACCCACAATGAGTTATTAAGAAAGTCTTAAAAAAATATATCTGACCAAAAAATAAATCTAAATTGAGTTGAAACACCCATACCTAACGATGTTTCTCCATTTGTTAGAAATCGTAAAATACCAAAAGATCAAAAGTCAATGCTAAATCCAGTGACAAAAACTATAACTTACAAACTGCCAAACCAAATAACATTTTGCGAAACAACATTTTTTTCCTCTTAAAACCAACTCTATTACGAAGTAAACTATAATAATTTGAGATGTTTAAATTAATTTTAGAAAAACTTGGATATGGCAGCGTTAACAATTTATGTGCCGTTACAATCGTATGCAAAAATCGTCCTTGGACCGCTCACCATTAGCGATGCGTAATTAATTCAAATATATTCAAGGTGGCTTCACTTTCGGACTATTCATATTATTATGATTTTTACCAAAACATATGGAAATGAGGCGGAGAAATGCGCACGCGTCAGTGTGCTGTGTTACTGTGCGCGCAGGTGGCGACACCTTCTATTTTAAACTCGCAATCTTGTCGAAAACGTCTTTTAAACGCCATGGTAGGTATAAAAATGGCCTAAAAATATGGCCAAGTACGAGTCAGATTCGCCCGTGAAGGGTTCCGTAGTAACTACGCAAATAAAAAAACTATATTTTTTTCCTAAAATCGGAAAGCAGTTCACCGAATACATCTACCTACCAAATTTCATATGTGTAGTCTTTATAGTTTCGGAATAAATTGGCTGTGACATACGGACGGATGGACAGACAGACAGACATGACAAAATAATAAGGGCTCCGTTTTTGTCATTCGGCTACGGAACCCTAAAAACTGTGCCTATTATGCAAAAATTTACGGAGGAGTTTCTTACCGGTTCTTCTCTATAGGAAGCGATCAATTTCGAACTGTGCACTAGCGTCTGACGTTTTAAAAGTGCACATGTAGGCTTATTATATGAAATAAAAATATTATTGATTTTGTTTTTGCATACAGCAGAAGCTTGGAATTCCTCGCCTGAGTCTGTGTTTTCTGATAACTATAAGGCCGTGCGCGCACTGCCTTGCGGTGGCCGCAATTGCGGTAGTTCTACCGCACCGGTAGAATAACCGCAATCTCAGGTGTGCGCACTGCGGCGAGAGAAACGCACCTTTTGTCTGACAATGTTGCCATACATACAGATTTCTTCGTATTTATACATATTTTCGATGTGTGATTCAGATTAGCACTCGATACAGAAAAAAATCTGTATAAAAATACAAATTTCACACTGCAGTGATAAAATTAACTAAACAACGTTAATTTAAACATTCTAATTAAGTATTTGTATTATAGAGAAAATTCCATATATTTTGTGATGAAGCTGCCAAAAAAAACGATTTTCAAGCTCTTCCATTGCAAGTACTACGTCAATAGACACCAGCCTATGTTAAAATAATGTACTACGGAAATTAATTAAAATAATAAATTAAAATAATTAGAATGTATGTTTATAAAAAAATAAAAAATAACCATAAAGAATACATTCGTTCAATGGTGTGTGTAACGTAGTAAATGCGGTATCTAGGTAATTTATTTTGCTAAGTTCTGTTTTAGTTGTAATAGTTATCTGCATAATAATTTTTTTCTCTATTTTATGAGTAGTAAGTACACTAATTTTGCTCTCCCCACTTTAATTAAAGTTTTTAAAGTCCTTCCAAAGGTTGTCTATCTATCAATACAGTGTGAAATTTAGATAAAAATCTGTATCGAGTGCTAATCTGTATCACACATCAAAAATATGTATAAATACAAAGGAATCTGTATGTATGGCAACATTATCAGATATAACATGCGTTTGTTTCACCGCAGTGCGCGGTACTACATAAATTCCTATGCGATACAAAATATTTGCGGTAGACTCACCGCAATTTTGCAGCGAGGGGTCACCGGTGACTCTACCGCACGCGTTTATTCCACCGCAGTGCGCGCACTTCTATGACACTCCATACTTCACAGATTTTGCGTTTCCAAAACGCAACGCAGTGCGCGCACGGCCTTAAAGCTAAATTACTAGCCTAGGCCCCGGTCATTCTACCGGTGCGGTAGAACTACCGCAATTGCGGCCACCGCAAGGCAGTGCGCGCGCGGCCTAAGTCTAGAGTGAATAGATTACTTCTAGGCACGCTTAGTGCTTCAACTTCCACTACATTGTCGCTTATCATCAGGTGTCAGTCGCGAAACTAACATAAATAAAAATTTGGTTGACGAATTTGGGGTTGAACCTATCTAATTTAATGTTGTAACAACTTAGAAATCGTTAGAAAAAATATATCAGATTAATTCGAAGTACATTCACCATTGCCTATTGTCACCTCTTGTTGGTGTAGGTACTGATATTCAGTTATTTAAATTAGTGATGTTCGCACGTCACTAAACTTTGTACATACTGGCGTCAAGCATCATGCGCACAAGCGCCTAAGTATTACTTGGTAATAACTTTACCCGTTGGGTACCTGATCTCTCTCCGATCGTGTCGGATTGTCGTCCCATCAAACTATGAGCTACCACATACTTGTGCACTATAATATCTGGCTAATCTCTGTTGAAATTAGCCGCGGTGGCCGAATATACTTTGTATTTTCAGTATTATGAGATATTTTTAAAAAGATCAAACAATGTAGCGATAATCCACATTACTAGCAATCTTGTTCACCCTGCCAACTAAGCTAAATATGCCTGTGTCTGGAGTGGGTTTACGACAATAGTGTAAAAGGGTGGAGTTCGAACCTGTGACCTCTTGATCGCAAGTGCGACACCTTAGACATTAAACTATTGGCGCTC
This sequence comes from Tholera decimalis, assembly GCA_943138885.2. Classification (NCBI taxonomy): domain Eukaryota; kingdom Metazoa; phylum Arthropoda; class Insecta; order Lepidoptera; family Noctuidae; genus Tholera; species Tholera decimalis. Next base: position 563,471 of record OW964552.2, on the reverse strand, counting down.
CAACAGAAGTCGTTATTTAGTACCTCGCCAGCACCTTACAATATTAAAAATATGTATCTTACTAACAATAGTCCTAATTATGTTTCAGGACACTAAAGATGAAACAGTCCAGTGGCTGCCTGCAAACGAAATATGTAGCGGTCTCACGCGCATGCGCGAGAGACGTATGCAGCGCGCGCGCATTCTCATGGTAATCCGTCATGACATGACGCTACGACACACATTAACAAATGCAAATCGCTTATTGATAAACAAATAATGGTATTATAAGTTTTATTGCGCATTGTGGCCCCTGGGGGCGCTGACCGCTCACTCGCAGATTTGAATTTATAATATTTTTTATTGTTTCGCCTTCATTGTATAATATTTGTGTTACTATTATAGCCGAGTGGTTGTATCGTTTACGCTAATCTGTACCCACTTTATAATCCACTACTTATGTTAAATACCTACTGTTGACTTTTATTCACGTTAAATGTCCACACACTTAGCTGCTCTCATATAATCAGCCAAATTCTTTGGCAACTGCTAAGGTATGTTATTGGAAAGATTTGGAATCTTTTTCCGAATACAATGAAGAAAGTCAAAACAGGTCAAAAGTGTAGCTCATGTAGCGTAGCATATCCCGGCGAAGCGTAGCGAAGCAAGACTCGGCGTAGCATGTCGTAGCAAAGTAAATAAATCTCAGCGTAGCATTCCATGGCGTAGCCTTGCTTAACAATACGATTATAATAAATTGTACTGTTGATAGTTATAATACTTACTCTTTTATCAATGAGATAGCTTAGTATTCCCCTGCATATTCATTTAAATTTCTATCTTATGGCCAATCTTCATAATTTTATGAGCCGTCTAAATAGATAGCTATGCGAGCATAGCAGTGTTTGGTGACGTGGCAACAAGTTCCAAAGTACCTAGTGGTGGTAACGTAGCTAATTATCAAGACGTGTCAATTAACCGCCTCGCCTATGACAACTGACTGACATTTACACAACTGTGCAACATTCAATGTACAGTGAGGCCGCCATACTCTCCACGAACAAGTGCTCATACCATTGTATTATATGTATTATTATTTAGACGTGTTATTGCGAGCTGTTGTAAACCATATATTTTGACAACTGGATGAGATTCGAAAGGAGTGGCAATAACAGCGTCCTTGAAACGCGCGAATGCGATTTTTAAAACGTATGTTTTTCAAGTTACATCCAAGTGTTACTATTTGAGCGATTAGGATACAAAAAAAAATACATTTATTTCGGGTTATCCGTCAGCAATTCTGTCGTGATTGCGGGTACGTTCTGGCGTGATACCGCGGCCGGCCCCAGCAATTAAGGGCAACTGAAGACTCTTAGATTTGTTTTACAAATTTTATTTGTAATTTCATTGTGCTGTATTAATTGGTCTATACTGTCCTCTCATACCTAATTAGCCTGTATTATGGATACGTTGTAAAAAATATATTTCAAAAAAAAGTAACTGTGGAGTTTCTTGCCATTTCTTCTCCATAGAAAACGACTAATTTCGAACCGTGCACCATCTTCTGAATGAAATAAAATATTTTGAGTTTGAGTTTGAAGGAACACTGATACGGTTCATGTTACACACAGAGCCGAAGGAGTCATCTGATGCTTCCCTCCGAAAATAAAAGGTCGTAATCTCAGATATCACAATTATATAATCTTAAGCAAGCTCCACAAGACCTAGATAAATTACCCTTAGTATGTCAATTCATAGTAAAACTGAATCTTTGGAATCTGAACTTAAGACCTAGTACTGAACTCAGGACTTCAATGTCGGCACTGAACCAGACTAAATATAAAAAATAATATATTATTAAGTAACTGTATTTTTGTTGGCATAAAGAATAGTTCATCAGCTGCGGCTGCCCCACGTTTGCCCCGCGTGGGGCTGTAACGTGATTACCAGCTAACTGGATTACTGCCAGCCCACAGAGGGTGGCTCTGCGGCGATACGACAGACCACTGATTTGTTGAAGCACTGTCTTAATAAGAAACATGCAAATAGCATTGATTTCATTATAGTATTCAAAATTAAACAAAAAAGTATTCAAAAATCCAAAAATATTTTTTTATACATACAGGCTCGCGTTTGCATCTCACCTAATTGTAAGCGATGATATGCTGAAAGATGAGGCATGTTTGCCTAGAACCCCTAGGTTATAGCTATCAGGAAACACAGAATCAAGCAGGGAACTCCACTCCTTAGCTGCACGCACAATGCAAGTTTCGAATGGGGCGGATCCACTATGTATCCCAAGCAGCAAAACCTTGTCCTAAAGCAGCCCATAGAACGTTTTTCAAAGAACTAATTGATGTTGCTGAGCGGTTCTATAAAAGACCAAAGAACGTTTACATAACCCGGATTGGGCGCAGTTATATCGTTAATCGGTGATATAACAGATCTGTAGCAGCTTTGGCGCACCATTTTTGACCTGTAAGATTGATATTACAGTGAGAGATGTCACCAAACGGTGATGTAGTAGTCACTGCAACGCTGTTATTGTTCTTTTATGTTTTAAAGAAGTGGTTGTGGTTCTTTTACATTACCATATCACAACAAATCGTTCAATCTTTCGTTCATTCTCATACTGTCAGTGTTATTAAAGTGTTTGTGTGTTAGACTTATATTACTAATTTCAACAAATCGGCGTAAGTAAAATTACAATATCAAAATATTTATTATGGCGTCTATCCACTAGCAAAATGCGCTAGTAGTAGCAACCCAGGCATTGAAATAGTGTTACGATCATAATTTTATTGACAAAGTAGGCATAGTTTACTAACTAATTTTTAATGCCCCTCCCAAATTAATAAGTTTTATCTAAATTAAAATAAATTTATCGTAGATTAGTTCCATAATTTTCTATTATAGAGCAAAAAGTGTAACATTGGCGACTACAGGCCTTCTATAGTACTATGATCAAATTAGTGACCGCCATTGTGGTTAAATAAATTAGGGTTCCTTTGAAATCATAATTTAAACAACTTTCGTAAATTAAAACACACTTTTTTATTTTTTTCAGTGTCTTCATAATAAAAGAAAATGGTTGTTTTTATGAACGTCGATAAATTTCTTAGTAAAGATGATTTCAAGCAATTATCTGAATTGGAATGGCCCTGGATAAGAACACATTTTATATTATCAACAAAATGTAGTTCCTGTGGATTTTATACCCATTTATCTCCAGAACATTTTACAATTCACAAAAACTATCTGCAAATATTATTATTCCTAGACTTTTTCTGGTGTAGAGGTTGTGGTGATAAGGCCGTGTACGACCACTACCCCAGCGATGAATGTGATTACTGTGCCAAAATATAAAACTTTTAATTTAATACCAATACAAAATATATTTTTTTACTGTAATATCATAATAAGTAGGTACTTAATTATAGTAACGTACATGTTCATGCATGTTAAATGTATTCTATTATTTATCACTTGAATTATACTTCTTATAGCGTCATGTGAAATGTTAAATTCAATAGCCCAATTCTTCAGTCCATCGCATAATTGCTCGTTTTTTTCTTCAGTATCACAGTGAGTATTCAGATGTACTTTCATCTGTATAGCTGAAGTCCATAATAGCACTTGAATTATTTACAATCTCTCTCTCTTCGCTCGCATCCAGATTTCTTGAAATGAAAATTTTATTTTGTACGGGACCACTTTCCGCTTTTGTATTTTCAACTTGACTTTGATTGCTAGCAGTAGTTCCATTATTAGTTGATATAGATACTACCTGTTTGTATCGCTTCATCACTTCTCTCCTGTAACCTCCACTTCTTTTATATCTTTTCCACGCTGTTAAGTCCATAGCTTTATTTTATAAATTAAAATGTCACGATAAGATTAACCCGCAGTTAAGTATAAAAATGGAAATGCTAACTTTTGTTTAAATCACATTAGTTATTTAATAGTGTCCGTTTGCTTCCTTTATGTATCATTATGATGTTATAGTAGAGAGAGAAACTCTAATAAAAAAAATTACGGTCTATTATAGATATCTAAAACTCTGTTACAAAAGAATTCTGCTCTAAACAAGTGTCTTCATAACCAGTATAGAAAGGTTAATATAGAGGGTTTTAAAAACTCTTGTAGCGTAAAATTCTCACATAAGGAGTAACACAAAACTCAGTTATATCACCAAATTGCTCTATTTTTGAGCAGTCGTGACTATTAAAACACTTTGTGCTATAGCAGATACTTAAAAACCCACTTTATCACCAAATCGCGGTATTGCCGAATTTCAATAACCGTTAATGAACCAGGCCTATAACGGTAAACATATAAGTTTTACAGATCAAATTAGATACAAAAGGGCACCCATCAACAAATATATAGAGCAAAGTAGTTTTATAGATGTTTTCTTTAAGCCTTATATAGTAATATAACATTATTATTATTATAACAAATTAAGTAGTATAACAGTTGTACAAAATGCTAATGTAAATGTTTACATCATTAGCTTATAGAACGTTTTCGCTGTATAAGCTTATAGAGCAAAAAGGTATAGTCAAACGCCTTTATTCAACATGCTACCAACATAAACACCGCTATATAACGTTTACAAAACTTTTTGGCGAAATAAGCTTTGGTTATAGTACAATTTTGCTGCTTGGGTAACGATGGCGCTTCGCCGTTCGTCTTGTAGTCCGATGATCAAACAGGCTTGATGAAATTAGATTAAGACATTCCATCGCACACTCCTCGAAATAGGTATAGCTACATTGTGTTTTACAAAAAATGCGAAGATACTTATTTCTCAAGTGTTCGTAAAATCCACTACCGGACTTTGACGGTCGCCTTGTAAATAACAGCTGTTTTCAGTTTCTGGTATTAAATTGAAACAAATGTTACTTATTGTAGCGTAAATAAAATTGAGTGCACAGTAAAACACAAACCGCTACTTAACACGTTTAATTTTGAATAAAAGGAAAAAGATAGAAAACAAGTACTTAATTAAAAAATATAAAAAAGTTAAATATTAGTTATTATTGGGAACCTTTCAGTGATGGCGTGGGTTAACTTAGCGGAAAGAAAAAGAATGTTATCGAAAGTATTATGCAAATATTTTTAACTTACCTAACAAAAAATCGATTGCAATCGGTTATAGCTAGGCGAATACGCATTATTAGTAATTTTAATTACAAAAACACTAAGAGCATCCAACGCGTCTTGATAGGCCTTAGGTTAGAAAGAGTTTTTGACGTGAGAATTTTTAGATTAGAAATATACAAATTAGGTGTATAAAATAGAACTCCTGCTGCGAAAACTCGGTAATTCCTGGACGGCTGAACACGACTGTGGGAAGTAACGTAGAAATCACGGAGCCACTGCGCTGCGGAGTCCGCATCTACCTCGTACTCTCTTCAGGCCTTTGAGATGGACGTCTCAGGCACAGGATGTGCTCGGATATCGGGCGAGAGCGCCCCGACCTCCGTCGTCGATAACCGACGTCGCTTGCCCGTAGGGTGGAGCCAAAAATTGGCTTGTAACGGGATCAAATTAACCAGAAAATCACCCACAGACTATCCTTTTGCTAGGACACTTTATATTTTTTATTGGCTTAACACCAACAGAAAAAAACTTTCACTTCATAATTTCGATATTAATCAAAAAATAAGGTCGACCATCACATATCGGGTCCCAAAAATGTAATGACGCCGTCAAAAGGCAAAACATCCGAGGATATTTTTCACGATTCCTTGTTCAAATGTGAATAACAGCTATGAAGAAAAAATTTTATTGAAAAGTTTGGATTAGAATTGGAGGAAGTTTTAACCGTAGCGGTTTTACGCTACAGTACCCCATTTCCAGTAAAAAAAAAAAAAAAATGAGAGTAGCAACCCTAAAGGTGAGTGGCATCCCTAAAGGAAAGGTGAGTGACAACCCTAAAAGAAAGGTGGTTGACAACCCTAAAAAAAGGTGGTTGACAACCCTAAAAGAAAGGTGGTTGACAACCCTAAAAGAAAGGTGGTTGACAACCCTAAAAGAAAAGTGGTTGACAACCCTAAAAGAAAGGTGAGAGATCAACCCAAGTGAATGTATCAACCCAGTGAGAGGGTGACAACGCTATAACAGATTGACATCACAACAACAGATTGAAAACACAACAACAGATTGAAAACACAATAACAGATTGAAAACACAATAACAGATTGACAACACAAAAGGGATAGCATCAACCAAGAGTGAAAACCATAATATATACAAATTAAATAAACTAGCCTAACTAACTTTAAACTAAATACATCAAATCAACGACATCGAAGTGCAGCTGATACTGAATAAAATTGAAAGCCGGCCTCCAGTTTAGACGTTAACAGTGCGAGCTTCAGATGCGTCTCCTAAACCTACATTAGAATAGAAAAACAAACGATAGAACTAGAATAATATTCTTAAATAAATAGGAACAAAGAACAATATTCAAGACGAAACAAATAAGAGTTGAGATTAAGAAATAACCTAAAAATAACTTCAAAGGAAGTCAAACAAAAACTCGAAGTCGAACACAAAAGCTCGAAGTCAGATAATAACTCGAAGTGAGACACGACACAAAGTCCAACACGACTCAAAGTCAAACACGACTCAAAGTCAAACACGACTCAAAGTGAAACACGACTCAAAGTCTAACACGACTCAAAGTCAAGAGCTTAAGTTATAGAGGGATAAGTTAGAAGGTTAAGTTAAAGAGAGAGGGTTAAGTTGAAGAGGGTGGACCTTAAATCAAAATCAAAAATACGACGCTTAATGAGAGGAAATGGTTATGAATAAATATTAACTCCAGGGAGGAATGAGGGTCGAAATAATAAAAGAGGTGTCGTTAATTGAAAACTAATGGCCTAACATAAGTAATGCTGATTAAGTTAAGAATATGGAACAAATTAATTCATTTAGGTATGTCTTTTATATGATATTGTCCAATATGATGAGAATCACAGTCTTGTAGGACATATGTAGTCATGGAGATGACTCTGATCACACGACATTTAATGAAACGAGGAGCAAGCTTTCCTGTAAAGTATTCAGCAGCTGACGATTTTGAAAAATTACGCCTCCATACAATGTCGCCGGCATTGAGTGTAATAGCCGTGCGGTTCGTATTGTAATTTCGTGAATTACGGAGAAAAGCAGAAGAAAGATTGTCCGCTACTTTTGCGTAAATCTCGGCGAGCGAAGTCAGATTACTCGCGTGTTGTTCCCGACTTTCAGCTAAATTAGTGCTTAGAGTCTGGATATTCGCACGCGATGAATCCATACAGACTTCTCTACCGAATATGAGAAAGTTTGGCGTAAACCCTGTGGCTAAATTAATACATGAATTGAGGTAAAGTTTGACCTTGGGTAACAATTTAGCCCAATTCCTTTGGTTCTCGCCAACCAATATGCTCAAACAAGTAACGACACTTTGGTTATAACGTTCTACCGTGTTTGCTTGTGGAGTGTAATAAGGGGTATATGTAGGGGATTCAATGCGAAACGATCTAAGAAAGTTTAAAAACTGATTACTACGAAAAACGGTAGCATTATCACAGAGAATAGACCGTGGAACTCCGAAGTTAAAAAATATTTCAGATTCCAAAGCTTTTATAACTGAATTGGCGTCAATCCTTTTAAGGGGCACTAACCAAACATTTAGAAAAAACATCGACCATAGATAAAATGTATTTGAACCCATAATAAGCGATTGGAAGCGGTCCAATAACGTCGATAGAAATCATTTGTAAAGGTAAAGAAACTTCCTTTGGATAACACATATGACCACGTGGTTGGGAATTCGCGATCTTATAAGCTTTACAAACCTCACATTGCCTTAAAGTCTCAGAAACATCTCGAAACATATTTGGCCAGTAAAAGTTATCCTTGAGCTTAAAATAAGTCTTTGAAACTCCAGGATGTATAGAGAGAGGGACTTAGCAGGAAATCGTTAGATATCGTGCCGTAATATCGATACGGGAAGAAGACAACAAAATGAACGTCAAAGGAATCCGCTGGGCTAAGAATCCAACAAAAACAGATACTAGCAAATAGCAGAAAAGCAAACAGTCGGGCTAAAAAATAAAAAAGGTAGACACTAGCACACGACCATTCAAAAAGCTTACCTTTGGTCACGATGCCTAACAATCCACACATCAAACACACTCTACGGGAAACTAACTACCGCTACCTACTGGGATAAAATAAAACTCGGAATAGATACGTACATTTTGGGAGAAAATAAAAGAATTGGAAATTGGGTATAGTTACAAAGTTAATCTTTAAAATTGAATTTCACAAACATCACACAATTTAGCAAAGAACATAAATTCAGTTAGCAATTCTGTAGTCCAGTCGTATGAATCGGGAAAACATTCAAGACAGGTAATCCTTTTAACTTCCATACGGGTATCTGACCAATTCTAAAACCTGAAACTCACAACAAGAAAGATGAAAATTAAAGATTGCTCTCAAGAGCAACCACACACGAGATAACAAAAAAAAAATAGGTATTTTAGTAATAATTAATATGCAAACTTACTTTAATTCGGGCGCCATATTGTAGCGTAAATAAAATTGAGTGCACAGTAAAACACAAACCGCTACTTAACACGTTTAATTTTGAATAAAAGGAAAAAGATAGAAAACAAGTACTTAATTAAAAAATATAAAAAAGTTAAATATTAGTTATTATTGGGAACCTTTCAGTGATGGCGTGGGTTAACTTAGCGGAAAGAAAAAGAATGTTATCGAAAGTATTATGCAAATATTTTTAACTTACCTAACAAAAAATCGATTGCAATCGGTTATAGCTAGGCGAATACGCATTATTAGTAATTTTAATTACAAAAACACTAAGAGCATCCAACGCGTCTTGATAGGCCTTAGGTTAGAAAGAGTTTTTGACGTGAGAATTTTTAGATTAGAAATATACAAATTAGGTGTATAAAATAGAACTCCTGCTGCGAAAACTCGGTAATTCCTGGACGGCTGAACACGACTGTGGGAAGTAACGTAGAAATCACGGAGCCACTGCGCTGCGGAGTCCGCATCTACCTCGTACTCTCTTCAGGCCTTTGAGATGGACGTCTCAGGCACAGGATGTGCTCGGATATCGGGCGAGAGCGCCCCGACCTCCGTCGTCGATAACCGACGTCGCTTGCCCGTAGGGTGGAGCCAAAAATTGGCTTGTAACGGGATCAAATTAACCAGAAAATCACCCACAGACTATCCTTTTGCTAGGACACTTTATATTTTTTATTGGCTTAACACCAACAGAAAAAAACTTTCACTTCATAATTTCGATATTAATCAAAAAATAAGGTCGACCATCACATATCGGGTCCCAAAAATGTAATGACGCCGTCAAAAGGCAAAACATCCGAGGATATTTTTCACGATTCCTTGTTCAAATGTGAATAACAGCTATGAAGAAAAAATTTTATTGAAAAGTTTGGATTAGAATTGGAGGAAGTTTTAACCGTAGCGGTTTTACGCTACATTATGTACATTGTAATTCAAATTGTAACAACGCATGAGCAAGCCCGCATAGTACATAGCTTACTCTACCAGTAATATGCAATGGACCCGGAGCACACTACATGCGGGAGCCACCTTTAGGAACTCGTGTTACCGTCTTATCAGATAGCTACACTCCTGGTCTGGATACCGGCTTGATACACATTTAAATGTATAAAACGTAATGCCTGATGATTGAACAGATGTATTAATTACACACATATCGCAAGGTAGCGAGTTGATTGAGACTGAGGCCTGAAAATCGAACCCCAAACCTTGAACTCTGCACCTTCCTTGAGACCACTACAATTTGATCCACGGTTCATTAATGAACGTTTAAAGCTTTTGAGGCTGACTGCCCTTTTTTGAGGAAATGGTCATGTTCAGTACCTTAATATTAATGAAAAGTCCTTCAAGTAGCGTTGCGAGGGTGTTCACAGTTCTGCTTGATTCGATGACACGCGTGGATGAGCATGCGCGAAGTTAAATATTCGTAATTATATTACTTACGCATTCGACTATTTGGTGTGACAGAGTTAATAGGACAAAGGAAGGAGCTCATGGCTAAATCGTGGCAGTGTGCTTTTTTTAACCCAAAGGTTGACTGGTAGAGAATGCCTTGAAGATCAAGGAGGGTTGTGCGTGGTTCGATTGGTGTTCATCTTAACATGCCAAGAATCCTCCGTGCCTCGGAAAGGTAAGCCGTTGTTGTCATTTATACATCTATAACAATAGTTACGCTAGAAAATATGAGACCAATCTTGCCAAGGGTATCGTGTTACCCAGTTACCTACTAAGTTGTGGTGGTCAAATAGGCTGTCATAGTCATTTATTCATAAACAAGGAATTTGTATCTGAATTTACACACATAAATAAATTACAATATTATAGTTTTACAATAAAATAAAATAAGTAAATTTTGATTTTGCTATGTATGTCAAGAATTTAAAAATAATAAATTTAAATGTCATCAAAAAATTGAACAGGGTCAAACCATAAAATTTAAAATAAATAACAATAAAAACATTAATTACACATAAATTAGCAAATAATGTCAGAATGAATTAAAAATAACAATTATAAAATATACAGTTAGAACAATAAATTAATGAATTAATTTTTCAACTTTGACTTAACTCAATATTTCATATTAGTTTGGTTTCTGCATGTGTTAATACTAATGAACTGTATCAGTATCAGTCATAAACTGTAATTATTGTAATTCATAAAGGTTTCTTTCTTGTCGTACAGTAATTGATTAGTAGATGACTGGTAATCAGTCCTGCAGCTAATCTAACTACAGCGAAACCAATTTAGGTACTCGGAACAAGCAAACAAGCTTTATTTTTTACTTATAATAAACATATGTTATACATTATACATAAAGTAACAAAGTAAGTAAAATGTACAAAATAAAGCTCATTTATAAAGAAGTAAAATCAACTTCTTTCCATCTTCGATCACATCATCACTTACCACCAGATGAGAAGGTGGTCAAACGCGAACTTATATCAATAAAAAATAAAAATAAATTATGACTTGTGAGTTTGTAGGAAGTACTAAACAGATTGTCACAATTTTTCACCAATTACATTATGGCTGACAATACAACGGCAAAACAAAACACGAAGCCACAGGCAGAGGCTAGTTTTTTATACATTCTAAACAGCGTTCAAAGTAACTGAAAGAGACTGTTCTGGATTGTCAGTAAGGCCCAAACTTTGATGCACTTCAATGCATAAGCCCATTGACCGTAAATAATTTCATTACACTAATAATATTATCTTCTAGTCAATAAACCACACTCGACCATAATCTATGAAACAAGACTTATGACTTTATGAATTACAATTTCCACATGAACACACACAAACATATATGTAACTTGCAATAAATGCAATGCTAAATCATTTCGTGCAAGTGTGGGGTTTGGCCGGGCATTGTGCACCCCGCCCGGCTAATGTGCGCGGCGATCCATCAGCCGACAACCACGCTGTACGACAAATGACGCGTTTTGTTCGACACAATCATGTTGTGGTTTGGGGCGATAATGACTTCTAATGTTCAGATTGTCTATTCTTAATTTAGCTAAAGTGATATAGAAATGAAAACATGCGCTAACTACATTTGCAAACAAATTGTTAGGTTCTGTGTTAATATATTGCGTTCCGCTGTTAACGCTATGTTATCTCGCAACTTTTTCCATCGCTTCTTATAAACAACCAGACTTGTAAAAAATATTTATTGAACCGATGAATATGGGAATCAAACCATGGATGAGTGCACCGAGAGCAGACTTGCCTCCACTGCACAGATCCTACTCAATAACACGGAAATCGAATATGAATTAAGTATCTGCGTTTTAAAGAAATGAAGAAGATGAGGTAACGATGTAAATGTATTACAATGACTTAAAATTAATGAAACAATCAGCATGTTTTATATAATTAGCGCTGTGTCATGCGTTTGTACAAGTGTCGTGAGTGTTTGTGCTCGGAGCCAGCGGCACGGTAATATCGTGCCAGCGGCTGCCGGGAGAAGCCACACTGATGCAGAGTCAACATATACACAGCTAGCTCTGAACACCTAAGTACATAACGCAGTGTAGACTGGCCACGGCTAAGCTGTGCAAAACAAGAAACATGGATTGTGGAAGTATTGATCTCTCTTATAACAATGGTTTTACATTTAATTTATCCATCCTTATCATACACGTGACTATTAAAAATTGATGATTCAAATGTTATTCATTGTCCACCGTTACCGACACCTTCATATGATATCTTCAATATCATGATACTTGAACAGCAGCCCATACATTACTAACTCATACAAATCACCTCGAGAGATCATATCGATAACTACAAAATTAATCGAAGCAATGTTAACTAGCGCTTGGCGCGGCGCCGCCGCTCGTCCGTCAGAGCGATACTATCGCCTGTCAATAACATCCTCGCGTTTCATATCACTTTTATTAAACTACAACAATTTCGGTTTTGTAAAACTACCCACACAGCCGCGGACCTCGGGTCGCTAGAACCGCGGAAACTATCCAAAACAGAAGGAAATAACAGTATCGCCGACCCTCGCCAATTTCAACTCTAATTTTCGCAAATTAGGTTCAATTCTCTTTGGCAGCAGATTCGTATGTGATCGTGTTAGATATGTTTTTATATTTTGGAGTGTGGTAACATCTGCTTTTATTTACGTTTTGGCTGGAAACAGCAGCACAATAGGCACATCGGACGCTCCACAATAGCCGCGGCCGTCGGGGGGCGCCGCGTATTCCGCACACTTTTTATGAACAAATAGATGACCTTATGTTTGCAAGATTTGCCAATTACTGCCCATACGTTTCCTTGAGCATATAATTGTGTGCTGAAATAAAGTATCGTTGTGACCTTGTTCTCACTAACTTGTATGAAAAAATGTACTTGTAAATGGATTAAGAATTATAGATCTGAAATTAGAATTCAAGCAACCTATCCAACGATTACAATTTGTGCATTTACTTATTGCCTAATGAAGCAAATACCAGTAAGTATCATTAGGAATTACATCAGGATATTTAATATGTACACTTTGAGTTGCCAATATTTTGTCATTGTTGCAAGCTCGGATACCCTTTTTAAGTTCTAATGATACTGCTAGTGACCACGTCAGTTGAAAAACTTGAAACCAATGCCTTTATTTATTGTTTAGCTAAGGTTAATGACCACCGCTTGAACTTTATAGCTCATGTGCCATAGCCATGTATGGCCACAGGCAGGAGGAAGCCACAGCGACACAGGGTATGTGCCGCGCCGCGCCGCGCCGTGATGTGTCGTGTCGCACGTCGCCCCCAAACTAGACATACCTAATAGGACAATTAAATTGCACGTGCTCACCACACTTACGCATTAACCACACTCGACGCAACTCGACGAGTTAAAACCGCAAGCGACATATGGCGGCGCGGATTTTGGCGACACGCGTCTCGTAATGCCCTCCCAACGACAAATTACTGTTTAAGAGATACCCATCAATGGTAGAAGTGCTAACTGTCCGACCCATTAGGAACAAATGGTGTTATTTAGCTCGCAGGCCCAGCCCGGCTGGCCGTCGCCGCGTCGCTGCCATCACCGCGCTGACTTACGGCCGCGCGCTAATCGAAGATCATTATCAAGCGCGATTCAATCAGAAACATGATTAAAAACGATTTAGTGCATCATATCTCATCCGATACGTTCACTTTCGCGACTCGCCTCGCTGTTTTATTAGAAGCCTCTTAATATCAGTGTGTCAATGGTATTCTCAAGTTCTAAACTCGGAATCAGTGAGAAGGACCCCAGCCTATTGACCACAACACGACACACGAGACCTCTCCAACCACTTCATTATGAAGGTAGATCGTCATTGATAAATGCCACAGATCTTGGAAGCACCGTGACATAGTCCCACCTAGACTAATAAACAGCCTCGTGTTTCGCCTGTCAGAGGAAACATAAATCATTACGTTCTAAACCTTTACAAACGCGATGTCAAATAGATAATGAATGGCGTCCTATAACTATGACAACGATTGTTACAAAGAGATCGGCCGATTTGTTGTAGATTATTGAAAAACACAAATGGAACTAAATGAATACACCTCAAGAGAGGTCTACAATTTTTTAGTCTCTTGACTCTTTGTATAAAACACAATCCACGCATTGTGCACCCAAACATGATAAGGGCCAACAATCGCGCAAACCCTTCACCTCACCCCGCGCCCCTGCACCCCGCACCCCGCGCCCCCGCACGCTGATGAATTAAGATAATACGACATCGGCGCGGCACAGATGCGACACCGCCGCGTCTACCGAGACTTTTACTTTTCTCGTCTCGTTCAACTTTCACCTCTACAATAATGTGATTTACATGTGTTTGGTGCAACGTGAGGAGCACACGTGTCTCCTGGATGCGATGCGATCGTCGCGGATCGATCTCCGCGCGATTGTGAAGCGCGACAATGCGACACAAAGCGCGTGGGCGCAGCGCATTGTGGCGACGCTAACTGCGCAAGCGCACGCTCTCGAGGGCTCCTTTGTCCATTGTCTGCCCGCCTGAGGGTGGCACTGTGACACATTTATTTTAGGCCAGTTTTTTACAGCACCCATTGTATTGGAAATTAGACATCGGCGCAGAGTTCACGAAACACGATATTATCTCAGCCCTCAGCGCGCATCCTCCGACGATTTCTCCCGAAGCCATTGTATCTCCAGTTACAACGGATATTCCTAAACGCTCACAACCTACCTATCATAAAACGAGAAGACGCATGCGTTATTAAGATAAAAAATAAAACTGGTTAGCTTTCCATTTCTATGAGAGTGAATCGAAAATTCGTTAGACGAAGCGGTTAGGGAGGTAGGACTAGTCGATCGGATAATTGATCAAAGATGGACCGTTAGTGTTGTTGAACGGGTACTATCAGCTGATTATACGGATTCCTTTCATCAGCGCGAGATGAATGACAGCGAGCGTCGTTATGTAAGGGGGTCAGCGCTAGAGATCACATGAAGGAGCGTAGGGCTGTTGTATCGATGGCCGGGAGACGCAGCATCCGGTTTTGTGCATTAATCTGGACAATGTGGCTCTATGTGATGTCCGTTTGGACACAAACTAGTTTGGGTAACGTTTCCCTAGCCGCGCTCTAACGCGCCCTCCGCGGTGCATAGTAATCGAATCTTTTCATTATAAACATCTTCGCTATTGAAATGTCAAGTTTTACATGTAACGGCATCCAAATCAACTATTTATTCGGCGCCGCTTCCCACGAATTATTATCAAGTCCAGGTGGATCTTACCTAGTGCTCCACGCACCTACGTCTCTCCTCGCTAGGTAATGCACTGATTAACATTGTTTATCAATCAGCAACTAATTACGTGTAATCATTCGATGAACTGCCTCCGTGGTCGAATGGTTTAGGCTTTTGCCTTATGACCACCAGGTCGTGGGTTCGATTCCCGCGGGAAACATACTTTGTAAAGTTGTTTCCAGTTTGGCTAGGATATTGTAGGCCTGAATGACCTAATTGTCTGATAAAAAGATGGTTCCGTGCTTCGGAAGGCACGTATAAGCCAGTGGTCCCGGTCGCCAAATGGCAGTCGTCAAAATAGACCACGTCAGAGGCCCTTGAGGCGGTCTAGAAACTCTGACACTAGGGTGTATGGGGTCGTTAGACCTAACTCCCCACACGATAAGAAGATCACTCGATCAGTCAACATTATTGAGATTTGGTATTAGGTGGCTAATAAGTTTTCATGTTGCGCTATAAACGATACTTTCTATAATTTGGTTCCAATATTTTACGTTATCATCGTAAGTACGAGTTCGATTTCTATGCGGACATTAGATATGTTTTTAAGTTGAAGCATTCGAATGTAAACTAGGAGGCGCGCCATAAACCAAATAATTTACATAAAGCCACTAACGGGTCTCACGAGAACCGGTCGCGAGCATATTAATGTTTGTGATATATTAGAAAATCGGCAACAACACGCACCAAACGGATACTCGTGTTTCTTTTTGTAGCGTCTTTTTTTATTCTAATTTCTTTTCCCATTAAATGGACCATTCCTCCAAGAATGTTCACCATAACAAGCACTATGTCATTTGCATATGATAACGGGGAGCGTCTCACCACTGGCTAATTCTCACTCAGCTTGTATTGTCCGAGAACATCCAAGATTTCTATTTATTACCACAATAGCATATATAGAAGTAGTTATATACACACATGACAATATTTATAATTTCTGTGTTATTCCTTTCTATGTCAGTAAACACGGGTGTCACATAATTATGTACCTATATTTTATTGGGATGAATAAACTCATAATTCTTAACACAAGTTAAAAATTGCAACGATGCTCAGCAGGTTGGGTGTCTGTTGATTGTATGTTGGTACATAAATTAATATACGTGTAAATATTTTCATAAGTTTATTGGAACTGGGTAATAAAATTTGGTACAGCTTCAGAACAAGCACGAGATATCGACTTACTATTGTGTCGTACAATACTAGTTGTTGCGCATTATCTGCGCGGGAGCATTCCCAGGACTCCGTTAGTTCTCATGACGACGCATCCCTTTCGCGCGAGTCAAGTGATGAGCCCCACAATGGACCAGCTGCCGACCTCTGCCGACCAGGTGACACTGCACGCCGACCTGCCAAACAAAACACAACCTTAATCATCTCTTCACATAGCACACAATTAAAGGATCCAAATCTTGACTAAGATGCGTCTGAAAAGGTTAAATTTGAACTCAATGCGGCTGCACTAGCGTTGGTTTTAGAATAAGGCAGTATTTATGTTGAGATGATTGCAATAGATAACAAAGCGCTCAGTGATCTGTAACTAGTTCGACAAATAAAAATAATTACGTAAGACTCCGTGGACTTGTTATGATTCTTAAAGACATGGTATGAACAAATGCATCGGTTAAAGCAATAATTTTAAATTGTCAAGAAAGTTAAATTAGAAGGTATTCAAAATTTTGCGGCAACGATGTTTGCGGCTGACCCAAAAAGTAACAATGGCAGGTCAGAAATCAGAAACAGAAATCCTTTCGCTCGGGTACAATTGCGAAAATGATAATTTATGCAAAGGGGAAGTGGAAGCAAAAACTACAAATAAAGATTATGCACCTGAGCGTCGCATGCGCCGCAATAGGAGAGCAGGTATCGTCACTGTTACACGTTAATATACAAACAGCTTGGCACGCGCTGGGATCGTCCAGGGTGTTGTTCACCTCTTCTGCCGTGATTAACATAGGACGGAGCCATAACAGCCACTAGTGCTGAAGAAGGAAACCCAATTACAAAACGTGACTGGATTTTTCTCGAGGGTGACAAATTGTGGTTGCAAAAACTTTTCTGCCCGATAATTACTGTTCATCGACACGTAAACACGGGCTTCCCTATTTGCAAGTGAATGGGGACCCGATCGAGGATTTTACTCAAAAAATAATACACCTGAACAAAAGCTAATTATACTTTGATAAAAGCTGGGCCACAATGGGTGGCGTCGGAACAATCGCGGCCTGGAGGGCGGCGCTAGCGACGTGTTAATTAGCACATTTTCTCACCTTCCGACAATGATTATTTTTTGTAGTGCACAGCATCGTGACTGATGTTTTTTTTTTTAACTTTTTTCAGTTATTCTTTACATTGTCTACATAACTTTTTGTAACGAACTTTTTAAACGGTGTTCGTTATTTAAACCGCAACACCCAAATGGAATTGTTATTGCATAAACACTGAGTTTTTTTCCTCTGTGGAATAAATTCATCGTTTTATTAATTTTGAACGATTGATTAGTATACACACACACACACAATTAGTGCGAAAACATTCGTTTAATTGGTTGGTAGGCATGGTTTTTTGTTTGTCACGTTTAGTTTTATATAGGTACCGGACTTACTTCTAAAATATTTAATCTTCATAGTATTTTACGGTATTTATACAACGTGTATTTTAAAGGGTATATACATACCAAGTGCACGGGTTCTTTGGATGATAACAAACGATATAGCAAGGGTTTTCTAATCCTATGTCTACATGTGTGGAACTTATTAGAAATTTCAATACATTGATACCAGAGACCGAATTTTTCAAATTAAGAAGAACGAAGAGAATTATCGTTTTATTGGCAAGTGACGTGGAAAGTGATGACCCTCATAGTGCTGTGACACGTTTGTTATTATTGGTATTCAAGAAACATACGAAACCAACAATTTAGGTTCAGTTCTGTGAGTCACTTATTTTGAGCTAAAACTTTGCATAGAGTCTCCATACCAGATGTTGTCTTCAGTCCTTTTGTATAGCTATGGGGTTTCCGTTACACGTTGTATATATGCGCTCAATATTTTACGCAATGTTTGTTAAAATTCAGTGCTGAGATGTCCGTCCGTCCGTCCAAAAGCATAGTATTGAGCAACGACTTGATCATACACAGTTGCGACGCTCAATTTGATTTTGTTAAATACTAGCATCTGCCCGCGGCTGCCCTCGAGTGAAAAACTCTTTTTTCAGCATTTATAATATTAATTTGGAAGATATTTGTTCGTCGTCAATTATTGCTTTCGGTGAAATAGTCAATTGATATTGAGCAAATATTAGTATTTAGACTTGACTGCAGTTAAGTGTATCTATTATTTTTATAGTCATCAACTGACAAAAATGTACTTAGGTCTATGATAAGCTCTTTTGCAATGTCTTCCCCTAACATCGCCCTAACAATAATTGGTGGCAACAATTTAACTTTTGTTAATTTATTCTTCTATACCTACCTAAGTAACTTTTTTATTTTTCAACCAACAAAAAAAAACGGAGGAGATTATCAAGTCGACGCGTATATATTTTTTTAAATTATGATAACCGAATACTCCAAGACGGCTGAACCGATTTGGAAAATTCTTTTTTGTTTGAAAGGGTATACTTCGAAATTGGTCCCATTGTCACCAAGTTAAGATCTGATGATGGGATCCTGGAGAAATCGAGGGACTCTTCAAATATTATAGGCACACCTATAGTGATTTGAGTATTTTTTATAGTAACTTATGTAGTTGCATTCGAAAAGCATCATTTGTGAAGTGGACCTGATGATGAAGACCACAGATGGCTACTGGAACTAATATAAGTAGGTAGGAATAATAAGTATTTCATGGGTTCCGCTTCGATTACTTGAATATGGTTAATAAGCACAATATGCTCGTCACAATGCATATGGTGAAGTGAAGCTGATGGTGAAGTACCAGGAGAACTCCTCAACAATTAACGGCCCAGCATTGGGAAAAGCAATATTTTGTAAAAGGTTATAAGTACATAGTTGAGATTTAGGCTTTTATAACTAGGTAAATCATGAATCGACCAACTAAAAAGAGTGAAATAAAAACTTTTTATCAAAATATTAAACCGATTTCCAAAAAACGCTGCAAAGTGAAAAATAACTTTAATTTCGGAAGTAGGTGTCAAAAACGAAAACACAAAACTAAAGACACTGACTGCCGAAATTAAAGTTATTTTTCACTTTGCAGTGTTTTTTGGAAGTCAGTTTTATTTTTTGGTAGAAAGATTTAATTATTGTTGGAATGTTCTTAAAAAAAATGTTAAGCAGTTTTTTGTAATGTGCATTTTGCTTGTAGGGAATAAACTATTAAGGTAAAATAAAAAATATCATTGTCTACTTAGCCTTTTCCCAACCATATAGGAGTCAGCTTCCAGTCTTATCTGACATTCCACATTCCACAACCTAGTAGCTGAGTAAAACGAAACCGTTGATAAGACCAGTGTCAGACTTTGATAAGACCAGTGTCAGATTTTCTGGCTTCATACTACCCGTAACGACTGTCAAAGATGTACAAATGACAGCTGGGAGCAACGGCTGAACGTGCTTTTATTAATTAATATTAAAGAATGAATACCAAATTATTGGTTTCATATATTTCTTGAATACCAATCACAACAAACGTGTCACAGCACTACGAGGGTCAATAACTTTCCACGTCACTTACCAATAAAATGATAATTCTTTTCGTTCTTCTTAATTTGAAAAATTCGCTCTCTGGTATCAGTTTATTGGAATTTGTAATAAGTTCTACACACGTAGACTTAGGATTACAAAACCTTTGCCATATCGTTTGTTATCATCCAAAGAAGCCACGTTGTAGATATGTTAACATGGTCAGCTACCCATGGACCGCCTCCGGAAGATCCATCCGTTCGGCTATTAATGTTTAGTAACTTAAGGAAGAATTTTTCTAGGAAAGTGAAAAATGCTGCAATATAAAAACATATTGATAGGTGAATGGACAAAGAGCGTTAGGCAGTGCAGTGGTAGGTACTGATGCGGACAGTCGCAGCGGACGCCGGTGTCGCAAGCGCTCGCCTGACCTCCACCTCTGCGACGCATTGTTCGCGCGTACCTACTCCACGCTGCTCCACACGACTGGACTGAAAGCCACGTGGCTACTGCAGTTAGTTACTAATTCGTAACCAAATCAAAAATATTTTATTCCACACAGGCCTTTAAACGTCCACGGCTCGAACTGATCGTTTCCTAACGAAAAGAACCAACAAGAAATTACACGGTTACTCTTTTCAATACATAATTTATTTTCACAATGTTTCTATTCGTCAGATTCATGGGTATGAGAGTACAGACTAATTAACACACACACAGTTGCATTAACAACTTTAAGTACTAAATAATTTGTTGAAATTTGAGTTAAGTACGACTGTATGAGTCCCAAAATTTATTATGTTTGATGTTATAAACTTTAATTAATATGTAAGTGTTGTGCACCCCTATAAGTGATAAATTCGTTCTAGACTTTAAGTTTGATTGTTATAGTACCTCAAGAAAGTAATTAGTGAATAAGTCGTTGGAGTGCCTTAAATTGTAAAATATACAACGTGTAACAGAATAAACGCAGTTCCTGAAAGCAGTTGGTTCAGAATTGGCTTCTGAATCGATTTCCGTCATAAAACAGAGGTGTTAAATTTTGACGGAAAAATCTTTCATTTAACTTAAAATGGAAACACAGTATCATGACAAATTAATACAATCCTTAATTCAAGGAAATGCGCTCGTGTGCGTGTCGGCCGCTAACATTGCATGAGTGTATGCGTCTGCATAAGGATATTGTATGACGCACATACGCTTTGCGTTTAGTAAGGATACCTATTACATAAAAAATGTCTAGGTTTGGTTTCAATTTACTTAGTTACGGATGTTGTTTTAGACTTATAATTTAACTAGCGACCCGCCCCGGCTTCGCACGGGTGCAATGTTTTTATTAAATATACTATAGAATGTCTTTATATACATCGTTGACAGCCTTTTTGTCATTCGACATACATGTTCTCTTTAGTAATTACTCTTGAAAATGCGACACATAATTTACCATGGGAAAAACATTCAACGCTCAAATCTAAGCAACATAGGCACGCGCGCCGTGCCTCCGCCGGCACCGCGCCGCAACCGCTATGTCCTTGCATTTTAAATCTGTAATATCTTCGAAACTATTTATTTAAATTATATTCTGTAAAGTGTAATACTGTAATACTGTAGTACATTATTTTGATCTATCTCGTGGCGTTCAGCCAGCGTTTACAAAGCAAGCGCAAAAAATGTGTTTATTTGCGACATCACATTAGAAACCTCAAAAATTATCAGTGTTCCTCTACTATATTATATACTTAAAAACCTTTCTATTGAATCACTCTTTCTATTGAAAGAAACTGCATCAAAATCCGTTGCGTAGTTTTAAAGATTTAAGCATACATAGGGACAGACACAGGGAAGCGACTTTGCTTTATACTATGTTAAGAAAGATAAGATATTCTAATTGGGGTGTCTGAGGTATTGCGCTTAATCTGTAACACCTTGTATAAAGTCGTTATCTGTTATAGTATTTCTTTACTGGGAGGATCTCGTGTATAAATATGAATAGCTGTTCGGGCTAATCTTGAAGGTTAAGCTACGTGTCCCCAGGTTGCTCCATGGATGGATCTTAACATATTGAAATTCATCCGTGACTCGAAAAGCAAGATAAAACCTTTGGTTCCGGCTGTCATTCATACATTTTCGACAGTCGTTAGAGGTAGTCGGAAGCCAGGAAATCTGACTGCAATCTTACCAAGAGGTATCGTGTTACCCAGTTACTGGGTTGTAGAGGTCAGATAGACAGACGCTCCATGTAACACACTAGTTTGTTTTTTTTTTATTGATGATGGGTTCGCGTTTGACCACCATCTCACCTGATGGTAAGTGATGATGTGGTCGAAGATGGAGCACGCTTACCTAAAAGTAACCTATTCACTCTTGACTTAAGACCCCCAGGTTATAGCTATCGGGAAACACAGACTCCGGCAGGGAATTCCACTCCTTAGCCGTACGCACAATGAAAGTATTCCCAAAATGTTTTGTGCGTATGGGTGGGATGTCCACCATGTAACGATGACGCATCGCCGCTTGTCTTGTAGTCCGATGATGGAACGGGCTTGGCGGAATTAGATTGTGTAATTCCATCGCACACTCCCCGAAATGTAACCGATAGAAAACCGATAGACTTGCTACTCTGCTATACCTACTAGTACTCAGCTGCACCCGGTTAGATTCGAAGCGAAAAGGTTAAGCAGAAGGTGCGCACTGAACAGAAAGTCAAATATAGGTACAGTAGGTTGTGACCTGTATCCTTGGGTCAATATTTTGATACCAATTAACCATGATTGTTTTTTTTTTGTTTAAATGTCGAAATCTATAACAGTATAACGTGTTGTTGTAATACATATTAATTATTTATTATTACACGTCGTCATTTGATACCTACACTAAAAGGCAATGAATGTGTTTTGACAAAAGACCTTTGTATCCACATTGTAGTGTCAATGTAAACAGAGTAACTTTTATGACGCAGGGCGTCCCAAGGTAAAGCAGAACTCTGAACTCTGAAACCTGGCGACGACTGATCCATAAGATTATACGAGTACTCATCAACCAAGTTACACGGACTGAGCAGACATTTTTGTACAAGCTCAATGGATTTTTTTCAACCCAGACACGGGTCGAAAGGCCACACAAAATTCGTAGGTACCTAAACAATCTATTGTGGAAGAAATCACAATGAAAGCAGTTGTCGTCAAGTCTCAGACGACAGGATCAAGGACCGCTGCCATCACAGTTTCTGCTGTACCTACAGCGTTTGTCTTTTGTTTTAAGAATAACTAATTATCATTTGTGCAATAATTCCGTGTATTTTTGGAAAAATGTGTTCTTAGAATTTCCACAATGTAGACGTGTGTCCCGGTTGTGTCGCGCGCTGCCAGGGTGACAAGGTGACACCGTCACCTCTGGCCCCCGACCCGCTTTGTATACTTTTCTACAGGGGAAGTAACGTGCAAAAAAATCTAATTGAACGCGGTCGCAACATCGAACACAGTGTATTTCTTTTACTCTAAGTGAGGTCTTGTGCAACGTTTTATTTGTTTTAAACCAACACAACAACTCACTGCAATAAATTGACATTTAAACATATCGATTCTAGTAAAAAGTTGAAATTCAATAACAACGTAATTAAATATTCGATTACAGATTCAGGTACATAACGGACTTTACTTTATTGGCTGATCATATATTTTATATCGTGCTGCCATTAAGTTAGTACTCACCAAACACTTTCGTGAAATTATGTTACATGAACGGTCGAAGATCACGCCATCATAACACTGAGAAATCCTTGCTTAGAACAGCATTGAACGGTTCATGACAAAAAACGATTTCTATGAAATTCTGTCTAAAATCGAACGTATATTTTAATGTGTGAGTGTGTGTTTTGCCTGAAGGTCTCTTCACGTTTCGTTAGCAGTGCATTATAACGCGGGTCTATAACAAATAGTATTTTGAAGATGTCCTCATTCGATTGGAATTATTGTGTCCCCAAAACTAGTGACATGTCGACAATGGCGCAGCGGAGGTACAACCGTACAACCAACAAAACCAAACAAAAATTGAAACCGGATTTCCAAAATCCCGTTCCGTCGCATCGGCGGCAAGAAGCTCTGTTTTCGATTTCTATTTCGATTGTTTGTTTTTGGATCCATTGTTGGTCTGTCGGGGCTGCGACACGCGTACCCATTTTTGCAAAGTCTATTCCATTGTGTTAGCGAGAGGAATGACGTTTGACGGACACGCGGGAGTGACGCGCTCCTGTGAGGTCAGATATTTTAAGAGTCCTCCCGAGCGTCGTTAGTGCTGCGACAAAAAGAAACATCTCATCTCCGGTCTTCGAGACTCATCTCTGCTACATTGGGCCGAGCACCGCGGGCTACGCAACGGGATTCCTGTTATCATATTGGTTCCCGTCATCATGGCCTAAATTACTTTTTGTGTGGTGTAAAAGGAACAAACGCTTCGTCGGTCAGCCATCGCTCGGAGCTAAAACCAATTTTTGTTTCAAGGGTCTCGCGTATACCCCTTTTCTTACCTGCACCTTTAGATGTCTTTCGTATTCATTTTTAGTTGCTATTCTTGTTCCCTTGTTTTGATTGCGTCTTCTGCCCAGTGCTTCAAATTTCTAGTAGCAGTATATTCAGCACATTATAATAACCCATAAAAACAACATATTACAAAGTATATGTGCATTCATAGTCTGCGAAGGTAGGTCACGTCGAACTTTTTCATTTTCCTTGAAACGTTGGTTTTTATGTTTCCCAATTATTAGTACACCTACACGCCGAGCGGGTAATGTTCCTCCTATGGTGACAAACTGACCATTAATGCCCACATTCGGACGACGGAATGTGTTACATGTTCGCGTCTACGTTTGGTCTAATACCTACGAAGATCAGAGAGGCGCAGTAGGTAGTGTGTGTTTGTCATGTGGTCGTGCAGTTGTTCCGTTAGTGGGGACGGTTATCAAACGGCGACTCGGTCTCGTTCACAAAAAGCGTCCGCTCCTGCGCGTCCGGCGCGCCAATTATGCTCTGCGCACGCGCCTCCAAAAAAACCCCGCAGACCATCTCAACCATTTTTTAAAAGCCCAAACTTAAATAATAATGCAGTAACACGCGAGAGTATTCGCAAAATGCGATCCGCGAATTTCGTTTCCAAATTCCATCGGCTCCGGGCTGGGCGCCTTTTTTTGCCGCGACTATTGTCTGTTTGTCTTTAGGATTTGTGTTCTGCTGTTGGCACAGCTTTGTCGGTGAGGCTGCAGCGACGTTTGCAGATTTCCATTCGTTAGGTCACCTCTTGTTGCTGTTGAGATTTAAATTTTATAAAACTGGTTGGTTAATTGGTTCCTGTCCTATATCGTCCTCGCGCTGTCAAAGCTCCCCGCGTCCACTCACCGTAAAGGAATGCAAAATCAAAAGTCTGCGGCGCGGCGAGCTCCGGAGCGGGCTTTAATAACGCACACGTAGGTATAGCTATAATGAAGTGCCCAAAGTTTTTTTGTGTTGGCGCACGATTAGCCCCTCGCGGCGACCTGGTCGCGTACTCCGGCCCTATCATTACTAAAAACGATCCTAATAATATAATAGTCCTGTCACATCCCTCCAAGGGATCGAATTTTAAAGGACAATTTCTTTAATAGGCGACGGAATTTAGCAGTCGTTTAGAAAATTTTATAGTTTAAACTGTCTTTCCTTCCTTTGATAATGTTTGTTGCTCGGTCGTCCGGGGATTTAATTTAAAGTCGTTTTTGTGGATCATAATAATAACTTACTATTCCATCTACATCCTACTTTAATATTTTAACTTATTGATGAAAAACTCTAGCAGCTATACGTTTTGACATACTATGTAGATATATGTTTGTGAGAAGTCGGACGGGACCGGTTGAGACGTACCACCTGGACTTCAACAAATCATCAACAGTTTTATTATCCACAATCCTGAGATGGATACGACAGATTGCCTGCACTTAAACGTTTATTTATTGCGTTGGAGTTAAATTATGAGTTTATAGATTCAGTAGCGAATACAAGGCTGTAAATCATGGTTGATATCTAGTGTTAGTATAGTTGTAGAAATGTGTAGGTATACCTGCGGAGTGTCGAGCTCGGCGGGGCTCGGCGGGGCTCGGGGCCGGCAAATGGCACATTTATATTGTTCATTACGGGGCCCGGAGGTGAGAGATGTTGGCGCTGTCGCCGCGCCGGGGGGGCTGCAGGGCTGGCCCCGGGAGTACGCAGGGCTGCGGCTGCATCTGGGAACTAGGAACCATTTACTATCAGTTGAAATACCAACTAATCTTGCTTAATGTCTGCTCTATATACCTACATATTGGTGGGTTGTTAGGAGGGCAATGAGAAATCTTTTTGTTCATGTAGGTATAATGAGAAATCACAAAGATGGTCAGTTACCATTTTGTCTGCTGGTAGCGTTGCCTAGAACCCTCGACTATTGTATCGCAGACCACTGGAGCTAGGCACTGCTGGGCACCGGAGTGTGGTGTAGACAGCCCTGGCGGAGGCTGGCACCGGGGGTCCGGTGCGGCACGTCCGAGCGCGTTGATTTGTGCGCGGTCTCCCGCCGACAGTATTTGTACAGCGCACGCGTGGGCCGCGCCGCGCCGCCCCGCGACACGCGACATCGCGCGACGTGACGCGACACTCACCATCATGTTCCACCACCGCGACATCTCCAGCCATGTTACCATATAATTTACTTCACACTTCTCTATACCAGAAGTAGGTCGAACAGAGCATTCCAATTGATCCGTTTTGTACAATCCCACCTCGTCTTGAATCAAACTCAAACATAACCTAAGCCACGATAAGAAAATAAATTAGCTTTTGTGCTGAACTTGGATTACTATAGCCATCATATAAATCTGACCTTTACGTATTTTATGTTTACGTAAATCAATTTATAGACTTTGTTAACGATGTGGCGTCAGCAAACAATATCCTGCAGTAAACTGAGAATTCAAACTATTCGTTACATAGACATGTTTATGGGAAAGCTGGAAGTTACTTTCAATGCCATAAGGTGTTTAATGAATGACTTCAGCAGCGACAGACAATGATCGTGATGATCGGAATCATAATGCGGGCGGCGCGGCGAGACGTGAGTGAAAACATGGCAGCGATCTCACACGGCTGAGTTTCATTTCGAAAATCTTTGTCACCGTATTTTCCAATCTAAACGAGCCGAAATTAGAAGGCTAAGACAACTTTGAAACCGGTCAACATAAAATTGGAAACCAACTGTAGTCTCCGAGTTGCGCAAGAGTCGATCGACCAGTTTGGCGCGGGCTCGCGGCGCGTGGGATCTATGCGCCTGCGCACCGCGCGACCTGCGCTTGCGCGCCTCCCAACATCGCGAGCTCCAGCTTCCTGCACTTACGACGTCTTGCGTCGACACTCCAATAATTCGGTCTTTCATTTCATTGCCGCGAATTAAAAATCTCGTTGACATTAATAATTACCTATTAAGTACCTAAAATATGGTCATTTACTGAAACATCAGGAATATGTGCGAGCGTTGGTCGTTCAAATACTCACCGCCAAATGTTATCAAGTACATTTCAGTAAGAATGATGCTCTGCGTAGGGATGGAGGGTACCATTTTTACTTACACCTACAAATACATATTTGTCTTGGTTTGACTTCCAGGTCAAACGAAACATGTTTCAGATTGTGCAAACATAACGAACGTCCTTGATCACCGACATATTGTCGACAGAGAGGTGATTACAGCAACTTCTTTAAATTTCGTAAATTTCAAATAGATAGGCTTCTCAGCGGCGTGACATTAATAGCCCGCTTGTGTTACGTTCGTATATCAGAAAGAAAGTGGCACACCGCCAGATACGAAACAGCTCTAAGTTTCAACAAGTAGTTATCTGGCGTTAATTTGCCTCTACTAATGTAGGCATCGGTTGCGTTATCTCAGGATAACTTCATCTGGCTGAGTGCGCCTGTCGAGCCTGTCGGTCATGTCGGTTCTGTCGGGTCTGTCGTGCCGGAGGCTGGTGACGCAGTGCGTTATGTGACTGTTATCAATCACGAATCGCTCACCGCTAAAGCATCACATTTCTAAAGCCAATTAAGGACTAAGATATCAAAACGTGTTTTAAGTTAAATTAAATTTCGTAACAAACAGTTGCCGCGCTGCCAATCCACCGACTCATCGTACAAGCAAGATAGCTACCTTGTAGGTATTTAGAACTTAATCAAAATCAATTCGTGTCGCCGCCATAAGCTGTCCACTATATCAGGATTATTGACTGTTTGAAATTTTTCTCCACATCCTATCGTCTTCGAATAGACAGCTACCATTTTGGATGAGCTATTAAAATAACTCGTAAATCGTATTTATAGTTATTAGTTTATTTATCTGCAATAAGATATTGTTTTATGCAAATTCTGAAATGGACTGATGCCGAAATTTCACGCTTGAAATGACCGCTCGGCTAATCTGTGAGGGGATCTCCGCCGTGTACGTCTGGTATGGACTAAGCAGTTGGTACCTGTAGGTACCTGGCCTCTAATAAGTGTTCTGGATAAAGCGTCGTGACCACAATTACGGTTTTATATTCCGACCATGAAAGGGTGTGCGTGGCTCCGCTATATTGATGGCATATATTTATCATAGACAATTTAGGAACACCTGCTGTTAGCTCGGATGAGCGGTATATGTCAAATTAATACGCTCCTCGCCGAGGGTTTATAGTTTGTTGGCTTTTGACGCGGCTAGTGTTTTATTTGTTCTGTCCGGGACCGATTGATGGCTCTCAAATAGATTCCTGAGCGAGCCTTTTGGTTTTCTGGAGCGTTTTTATCTTTTTATGGTTGGGAAAAGGTAATCGATTTCTATTGTTTGCTAATTGTTGCTTTGAAAATAACTCCTTTGTGTCCATTATCTTTTCCTTTCTGTGATAATTTTACCCTTTCTTCATGTTAATGTTTTGACACTAAAAGTATTATAACCCAGTCGTTCTATGCATAGAGTCGTTTCCGGATGCTAGGACACTGTCGCAGCTTTTGATGTCTAGTTCTGTGTTTATGGTCACAAGGATATGATATGATTGGATACGGAATTGCCGCCTAAAACTGCTAGCTGGGTGGCAGCTAGCGATATGCTCATTCATATGATTTTCAATTCCATACAGCAGATTTGGTCGACTTCGAAGACGACAGTTTCCTCATGGCGTACTGCGCTTGCGTCGTCATTGGCGGGTAAAAATAGCTGGTAGCGGACGGCCTTGCCCCACCCCCGCGCGCTCCGCCCGCTGCGCCCGCGCATCACGACCACTCACTGGTGAAGCAGTGAAGTAACAGAAGTGCTTTCACAGATTGGTGAGGCGATGACACCGCGGACACTGCCGTGTTGCCTTCATTTCTATAAACACTTTTAACACGGAAAATGTAACGCGCAGAACAAGCGTAAGAAATATCGTGAGATCAAAATATGTTTCACCATTTGGAACAGAGGTACGAACAACTATGTTGTGGAGTTCAAGAACCGAATTTGTCATCGACGTCACCAAGAACGTTCTAAAATTTGCACCTATTTCATTTTTATCATCAGCGGTTTATTCAATTAATTTGCACTCAGTCACAAACATTTTGATTTATACTACCTTTGTTACCGACCGTGTCACCGGCGGCAGATGTATGCGCGTGCGCAGGTGACCGCGCACCTTATCGCGCACAAAAACGCCGTATCGGTTTCAACGCCTACATACAACGTTACTTCGCGGCATTAACTATATTAATTATGTGTGACTCCACTAATGACATTACTTCACGAAGAAGAAGACTTATGTAGAATGAAACAACGCTCCAAAAGATGCTAGAGAGAAATGGGAATTAATATTCGGAATTAACAAAGTCAATTTGGAAAAGCAGCGTGATCGTTCAACAGCCTCTTGGCTGATTCACTTCATCAGGTACCTATAACACTCCAATACGCCTGCTGAGCCTACATAAACTGGACAAAACCATTATGGATAACAGTTATCTGAATTAATAAATGACATTGTAAGTAACAATGGAAATAACAGGTGCTGGAAAGTACATGTTTTGTACAAAAAGTTCTGGTCAAGCTTGAAAACAAAGTCTCAGAATGTGATACTTTTTGTTTGAAGTCCGTGCGTGAAGTAATTCGGAATGAGTAACTTTTTTCTAGAACAACTGCCTTAGCTAACAAGTTTTTTATGGACGCTCAGTTAATTAACAAAATAGCCCCACCACTTATCAGCTGTCCGATTTTATGAGCTTAGAACATAAATATTGTCCTCAGTGTCAAGGTAATCCAGAACTATTAATTAGAATTCAGATTTTTAAATTGCAGAAGGTCTAAATTAAACCTTATTGCCGACTGCGGCCTTACAGGGGGTAGTTACGAGCTTTACAAAAAGTCAAAAGAAAATGGCTTATTAGACCGGTGTTTCGGCAAATTCTGTACGTTTCCAATTTTTTGCTTGCTCGTTATCCTTAAAACGCAAATGGCGGTGCTTGCGCACACGCACTCGCGCCCGCACGCTCGCGCATGCGCGCCTGTGTTTACGCAAATTCACGCTCATTTAAACGCTGTCAGTCGCCGAGCGCTCACGTGTTTGTTTTGCGCTCAAGTAAGTGAGTGTTCAGCGAGCGTTTTGCGGTAATTGCTTTTTTAAACTTCATATAATTACATACCGAGACTGCTTCTGTGCTGTCTGAAGTTGTAACTTTTTCTGACAAACATAATCTTCGACAAAGTCCACTTACGAGTCAAATGTACATTTTTAAGTAAAAAAGGCAATTTATTAAAGCTTGAAAATAGGCATTCAAGCTGTTCGTATAGAACTATCTAAAGTAAAATTAAATTAAGCGTCTTATTTGTGTAGTTAGCCCGGGGTTGCTGTGCGGCATGTGTGCGCTATCAATATCGGTTACGTTTCGCCGCCGGCGCGAGATTTATCGCTAATACTTATATGAAGTCGGTACTCACGCCGCTCCACTCATTTGCGCACATTTGTCAGAGCCGAGTCAGGGAGCTAGACGCTAACACTCCCATCACAGGCATTATCTCTGCAGGACTAACCTCATGGACATGTTGGAATATATTCTTAGATGTCATCAACAGATGTTTAATTCCTCCCTCGTAAAATCTACGCTCGTATGACATGGAGCATTCAAACTATACGTGTTTATGGAAATGGAAATTAGTAATTTATTGGCAGTTATCAATTATCTAAGTAGGTAACAAGCATTGACTTACGTTCCCTGCATGCACAAGTGACAGAGGGTAACAGTACACAACAGATACAAATTCGTAATAATGGATTGTGAGTCCATTGAAATATTCACTGGTTTTTGTTACCAATTTACTAATAGTGCTACACTAGAAGTTCAACTCACCCATCTCTTAGTTGCCTCCTCTGAACACCGTTGAATACTCTTATAACTCGTATCATCTCTTTTGTCTATTCCTCACATTCCAGATTTCCACTGGATTCACTGGTTACCAGGTACTTATGTTTGTATTTTTAGTAACCGCATTATGAAGAATAATTTGGCAAATTGGAAAAACAAGCATGGATCGTTTCATAATTATTCGCTTTGACAACCTCGTACACTCAGAATGGCTTAAGTAAAGTGTATCAGTTTCCTTACCGTAAAGTCTTTAAAACTCTTATGTTCCTGGAAGATTGTGCAGAATTAAACTTCTGCGGCCCCCTGCTCTGTGAGGTGCTCGGCGAGATTCATCCTGCCTACAGGCGCCACCTTCACTGTGTGTCATTGTAACTGGCACCGGCCAATCTTATTCCAGCGTCATATCATAGTCATCATTATGAGTTTATGAGCACACACGGCTGGCCAAAACTGAAACCGGACAGATCGAAAGGTATACTGTCGGAAGAAGAACTGAAGGTTTACTTTGCAGGAAGTAGGTAAGTATGAATGCTGTGTATTTTCCAAAACATTATTTCCCCACGTCAACAGCTCAGGCGTACCTAAAATGCAATGAATATCGAGTAGTTGGAAAGGAGCGAACGTCATGCGCTAAGCCGGACCGGAACAATAATTTTAATGTCAACAGCAACAAATTACTGCGTAGGTCGACGCTCTGCTCGCGGGCAACTGTCGCGCGGCTGTCGCAGTGTCGCGCGGGTGTCGCCCGGCTGTCGCGCGGACGGTGCTGTGCCTCCGTGACACTGCAGTTCCGGCTGCATTATTTATTGCTGGCGACTGGTTCCGCAGGCTTCGCACTCGATAGCTCTTTCTTCACAAGTGAGCATTGCTGCAAGCTGCGTAGACATTGCCTATTAATTCCTAATGCCAACGGACATTTATGTATTTTTCGTCCGATAAAAGCGATCATAGTTTATACGCAGATACTAATAACTGACTAGATAGTTTTTCAAAATAATACGTAAATTGAATTGTCTTACTATGCTATGAAAAAAGAATGTATTAACTCGGGCACAGTAGGTACTTACCTACAAGCTTTTAAAACTAAAACTATTAATTTAAATCGAATACAATATATCTTAAACCGGACTCATAGTACTTAGCAAAAAAGGTAAATAAATTGATTACCTACACGATTATGTCGCTACCACACTAGTAGTTCACACTCTGCGCGAGCGCCTCCACAACGCTCAACAGTCACGCTTATCAGCTAAAACTGCCTATTTCCTGGTTGTAACTAAACGGCTATAAACAAAGTGTGTCGCGAAGGACACGCGTGGCGCGTCGTCCACGTTACCTGCGCACGCGCACCTGCCCACCACTCCCGACACTCGCCGAACATGATGTAATGCCTTTATTCAATTTTATGCCTTTTTGTTACTGATATTGTCTCATCCCCCTCGTATTTGTTTACAGAGAACTAATTAGGGCCATTCTTGATGAAAATTTTTGATGAATAATACGGAATATGCTCTAATTAAGCTCTAAAAGTAACAACATTGCAACCATTATTAGTCATTCGCCTCTGATGCAAGTAACTTACTAGCCAACATGAGTTCTAAATGACTTAATACCTAACACTTTTAAACATTATTTTTTTTGGAAATTAAAACTAAATGAGGCCGGTGTTTCCTAGTTGACTTCCCTGAGAAGAAACACCGAAACAAATTCAGCGGTTACTGCTTACGTACTGACTTTTAGGTATTAAATGATAAACATAGACATATAAAAACAAATTGTCATATTCGAAAAGCTAACGCAACATATTATGCTGAATGTGTGTTATTTTAAACGTAAAGGGAAAAGAAATCCAAACCCTTTCTAATGAAAAAGTCATTAAACAAATAATGTTCCACAAAAACACAAAAGAAGTTAATACACAGTTCTGTGAAACAGCACATACTTGAGGTGACATTAGGTGTAACGTGGCACGAACGTGAAACAAAGGAAGTGGCCGGTGGCCTCCACACAGTGGCCGCACATCGGCCACGCTGGGCCATACATCACTCATGCCACCTTCTTTTATGCCCGCTAATGTACTACACTCGTGAAATTACTTCATAATCTACGTTAATAATTTGGTTTCCTTGTAAAAATTAGTTTAGGTCAGCTTAGCAATGTCGCCCGCCTAGAACCGGGCAATAACAATTTTTTCAGTCATGACTCATGAAACTAGAATAAAATAGAACTTGTGATTGCAAATTATTATTGGCTACGAGCAGCTAACTGAACGTCTTCAGCTTTTAATATAATCTATTGTAGCACCCTTTATAGTTGCTGAGTCCTTATTTAATTGGTACTAGCTTTTGCCCACGACTTCGTTTGCGTAGGTTTTTCCCCGCGTGAATTCAGATCCCGTGGGAATTCTGGGATAAAAAGTAGTCAATTCCAAGATATCAACTATCTACTTTCTACTAACTTCTTCTTCTAACTTTCGGGGAGTGTGTGATGGAATTACACAATCTAATTCCGCCAAGCCATCCGTTCCATCATCGGACTGCGACACAAACGGCGATGCGCCATAGTTACATGGTGGACATCCCACTCATACGCACGAAACGTTTTGGGGATACTTTCATTGTGCGAATTCCCTGCCGGAGTTTGTGTTTCCTGATCGCTATAACCTGGGAGTCTTTAAGTCAAGAGTGAATAGGTTACTTCCAGGCAAGCGTGCTCCCTCTTCGACCACGCCATCACTTACCATCAGGTGAGATGGTGGTCAAACGCGAGCCAATTATCAATAAAAAAAAAAAACAAAACTACCAAATTTCATTGAGATCCGTTCCGTAGTTTATGCGTGAAAGAGCAAAAACATACATACATCCACACAAACTTTCGCATTTAATAATCTGGGGGCACGGCAGTGCCCCCGCCAAGTCGAGCAAAAAAGCGGCACGGCCGTACCATTCTTTTCTCGAAGCAATTCAGGCCATTTTCGAACCCCTATAACTTCGTTGTGGATAAAACTAGAAGCCTGAATTTTCTGTAACCAACAGGCATTGTATAAACACGGTATATTTCAAATTTCATTCAATTTGAACCACTAGTTTAAGAATTATAACGAGTCAAAGTTCCTTAATTTTGTAAATTTTGTCACTCACTGACTGACCGATCATCAAAAGTCTAAAGCACTTCTAGCAGACATAGAAGCTTCAAATTTAGAATACAATTAGTGTTTAGTATATGAATCAAGGAAAAACTATAATATTTTTCAATTTCGTTCCAGTTTTCTAGATACATCAACTGCATTAATAACTTTGTAATCCCATATAAATATATAGGATTACAAAGTTACATTTGCAGTTGATTAATCAGTGTACCTGTATAATATAATGAAATAATAGATGTAGATGGGTACTTTTTTTTTTTTGGTGATAAATATCATCGAATGACTTCTTCCGCTCGGGTGTGTCAGAATTCTAGCCCTAAAGTTCCGGGGCCGCGGTATCTCGATGGAACTTTCTCGTAAACCCCGACAGGCAATGGCCCTATGAGGCCCCGTCACTGGTATTAACAGCTTTTTGAGGCGCGCGTGGAACACAACGCGCCGCCGTCCCGGGCCTGGTCCTTACCGGACGGTGAGCGACCCCTGCTCGCCATCCGCAGGCCCGCGCCTACGGTGGCCCGAAATCGACTCGCGATCCACGACGCCCTGGGCGTCTCCCCCGGAGGCTGGGGCGCGAGGAAGAGAGTTGCCTCTCCCTCGCACGTTAGGCCTCCTCCTTTGCTAGCATGACTGCTTCGCAGCAGAAGGTGACTGCATCCCATTCCCTCTCGCTTCGCACCATGGTCTAAACCAGAGCAGGGTGCGAGAAGTCGCCGCCGCTGATCGCCTCTATGAGGATACGACGGTGCTCCACCCATGCAGGGCACACCTCGACCATATGCTCCACCGTGTCTTCCAGTGTAGATAGGTACCTAGATATAATAATTATGCTCAAATGTAACTTGTTAAATGGTCAACGGAATAAAAAAGCAAGAAGCATTAAGAGTATTGGGGAGTATTAAGTAGAGTAAATTGCCCGAAACTGCATAATTACTAACTTATGGATTAACTTTAACCGAGACGTTTGACGAGTGCGGCATTAATTATTACTAACTAACGCAAAAGACGTACGTGCGTATTCATATGTGCGTATCAAAGCCTCCGGAAAAAATCCCATAGAGACAGGGAGTGGGCTTTGAAAAAATCTTTAGCTGAAGTTCAAGAAGTAGTACCGGAAAATAAAAAAAGGAAGGCTACCTACAAAAATAAGAAAAGCTCATAAGACAGAGAGAGGGCTTTAAGAAAACTCATTGTTGGTACATATACAAGAAGTAGAAGGTACCGGAAAGGAAAAATGTAGGACTTTCTACAAAAAGCAATGAGATCCCATAAAAAACAATACTTGTCAAAAACCCAAGTCTCGCAACTTAGTTGTTCTACCGTAGAAAGTTGTGAGATCCATGTAATACCAAGTCGGTTATTAATTTATTCAGTCCCTACTTAAGGGACCTTCTGTCTTAAGTTGAAACGTAATTATCTAACCTAACGACATCTTATAGTGACCATATCAATATTAAAAATCTTTACATACCGTTTTAAATAAATAGATTGACTTGGCAATCGCAATAAACAATTTAATTTATATATGTATTACTTGTGAGATATATTGTGTTTTAATGTTTTTTTATGGGATAATAATATCTTTATTTCATAAAATTCAGATTTGACATTTATGTTATTAGTAGGATGTTATGGTATACAATAATCTATCTATCTATCTAGGTACGTAAAGCAGCAGGTACTCACAGGAGGTACTTCCTCACGCCACAATCGCGAGCGTGCCCGAAGGCTGTCGCTTGCGGAAACGGAAGCTGTCAGCGCTCTATAACTGAACGTAACATCGCTGTGTGCGTACACGCATCACATGCACAATGACTCTTTTATACATTAGGTTGCGAAAATTATAGCAACTTGTGTTCACTCTTAGCAGTAGATCACTCCAAAAAGAGGTCGAAGGCCAATATAATAGACTAGAGTCAGCTCGCGACTTCGTTCGCATTGGAGGGTTATCCCGCGTAAACCGTGATCGCATAGGAATTCCGGGATAAAATGTATTATCTATACACATAAATAACACTGGAATAACACTATTCCAGGATGTCAACTATCTACTTACCAAAATCATTCAGATCCGTTCAGTAGTTTTTACGTGAAAAGTAACAAACGTACATGCATATATACATCTACCATCACAAACTTTCGCGTCTATCATAGTACTAAGATACTTACGCTTAAAACCCCTATAAAAGTTCTCATACTTACGATTACACGAGGTTTTCAGGAGCATAACACCTTCAGATTTCATTCCACGTCGCCCTCGCGTCGTCAGCTCCAACTCGCCACAAACAAATCGACGAGTTTGAAAAACCAGCAGCAATTAATATTCGTCACCTCAGCCAGTAAGTACAACGCTACGGCGCTAGTAATTCGTTCGTGTGCGACACACATTATTCTCGCTCATATTAAATTTGTACAACTAATGAATGAGTGTGACCTATTTACTTGTGGTGTGCGCAAATTGCGAGGCACCCGCAGCCTACCACGATTCCACCTTGTGGTAAGTAAAATGTGTAATGTTCAGAAGGCTCACTTGTTATTATGGGCTTTAATGATCTCCTTAATTAATATACAAGACATATAGATGAGTACCTACTCCGTAAATTTAGGCAAAAACCATTGCTATTGCATGGTATCACGACTCAGAGGAATGCAGAGCGCTGGAACTTTCCATAGCTAAAGTGAATCTTCTGAACTTCATTTCTGCAAAATTCAAAGTTTGGATTTCGTACAAATGTTTGAACAATTACACACTAATACAGAGCCAGTGTGGTCGCCAACGTTAGGTGGCTATGATTGGCCGCGAGTAGGGGTGAGTTTGTTACATTTTACTTAATATCGATAGCGATACACCTACTGCGGTAATTAAGTTGTTTTCATTCATTTATGGAGATTGAATTGAGGTAATTATTTATAACGTTATTGTAAATGGCTGTATATTGAGGAAATTGGTTGAAAGCTGTTGTAGAAGGAAGTATGGCTGGCGCAGTGTGGGAGGTAGATCGATCAGCGGGTGCTAGGGACAGACAGTTTATTACACCTGCGAGCGAATGCTTTTCAAAAGATACAGAACAGAAAATTTCAGTGTAGGTAGCTCACAATGTTTTTGGTACGTCCGTCATGTCAGGCGGAAGATATAAGGCGAGTTTATAACCTGCTTTACAACCTCTTCATCATTTTTTAAATCTAATTCAATCCAAAAATAATATTTTATTAGTGAATTAATAAGGAATTACAGAATTACTAAGAGGATTAAATTAATGAAGTTAGCAATGCATACGGATCGCCTTCAATTTCGTTTTTTTATTTAAACTACGTGTAACAGAATAAACGCAATTCCTGAAACTAGATGGTTCAAAATCGGCGTCTAAATCGAATTCTATCATAAAAAATAGGTGTTAAACATTGACGGAAAAATCTTTCATTTCACATAATTTTTTTTTGCAAAAAATAGAACCGACTTCTATATAAAAACACTACAAAGGCAAAAATAACTTTAATTTCGGAAGGCGGTGGCAAAAAAAAAGAAAATAAAATGACACCGACTATTTTTTACAAAAAAAACTTTTTCGCGCTTTTTAGTGGGTCGGTTTGTAATTTATCTAGCTATAAAAGCCAAAATGTCAACTACTTATCACCTTTTACAAAATATTGCTTTTCCCGGTGCAGAGCCGTTAATTTTTGAGGAGTTCTCCTGGTACATCACCATCAGCTCTACTTCACCATATGCATTGTGACGAGCATAAAGTGCTTAACATCTATATTCAAGTAATCTAATCGCAATCCACGAAATACTTATTATTGAGTAGTTTCGGTGGCCATCTGGGGTCTTCATCATCAGTTCCACTTCCTCAAATGGTACTTTTCGGAAGCAACTGCTCAAGGTACTATAAGAAATACCCAAAAAGCTATAGGTGTGCCTATAATATTTGAAGAGTTCCCTCGATTTCTCCAGGATTCCATCATCAGATCCAAACATGACGACAATGGGACTATCTAGAAAGTATACCCTTTCAAACACAAAAATAATTTTCGAAATCGGTCCAGCCATCTGCGAGTAATGAGGTAACATACATAAAAAAAAAACGTTCATGACGAATTGAGAACCTCCTCCTTTTTTTGAAGTCGGTTAAAAATGGAAACACAGTACCTATCGTGACAAATTAATACAATCCTTAATTCAATGAAATGCGCTCGTGTGCTTGTCGGCCGCTAATTTTGCATGAGTGTATGCGTCTGCGTAAGGATATTTATTGTATGACGTACATACGTTTTGCGTTTAGTAAGGATATCTATTTTATAAAAAATGTCTAGGTTTGGTTTCAATTTATTTAGTTACGGATGTTGTTTTAGACTTATAATTTAATATTCTAATTGGGGTGTCTGAGGTATTGCGCTCAATCTGTTACACCTTAGTACCCATAGGTACGAATTTTTTATATATTTTTATCTATTACAAAATGATAGTAACGCTTGTCTGAAATATAAAATGTGTGATATTTCTTGGACGTCAAACTGAATAGTTCTACGAAATATAGCGTGAAGGACACGCTGGTAATTATGACGATGATTTTGAAACTTCACGAACAAACGAACAATAAGTTTATGGTGTAACTTCGCTAACTAACCAACGCGTTACTCTGCCACATCTACTCGTGCATAACCATCAGTAAGATATGGTCGGAGCTGTATCGATAACTTAACCTTGTTAGTAGTTATATTTTCGAGCCGTTTGGGGTTGAAACCTTGGGGTCGTGGGGTCTGAGTGTTCACAAATTATTTAAAGATCTATCCAGACGCCTAGTCAACACTTCGCGTGACCCAAGGGTTGGCTTTTACCTTGGACAGAGGTTAAGCATTGCCATACAACGTGGCAATGCAGCCAGTCTTTTGGGCACATTACCAGTTGACAGCGATGCGCAAGAATTTCTGGATGCCATATTTTAGTTTATGTTTAGATGTACATAATATGTAGTTTAGGGTTTTTATTTGTGTAAAGTGTTTATCAATGTATGTATGTAACAATTTATTTATCGATAGATTGTATTGCACTCGTTGTTATAATGTTAGTATCTACAACAGCTGAGTATGAGGTGGTGGGTTCAAACCCAGCAAGCCGAAATGGATGGCAACCAACAGGTGTGAGCATTTGCTTCTGTTGTTGTGAGGAAATTATAGTGCGTTGTTTCGGCATTGAGAAGCAGTAATTAACAGAACCGGTCGAAGCTCCTTCCGTGTCCGGAATTCACGACAAGTTACGCTCATAATAATGTGAAACTAAACAGAGACACGTGTCCCGTGATGTGTGTTGTTATAGCGAGGCAAGAATACACGTGTAACTTAAACAGATCAGTTCAATACTCAAATATCATGCAGAAAATACTTACATACATTTTTCTGTGTCCCAAGGACAGGTATTGATTATATGCAAGAAAACAGTCGATCTCAGTTCTAACTCCGCATATTATATACCTAATACAATATAGGTGTCTCGATAGGTCATTTATCTGCATATGATTTTATGTATCACTAGAGGTCGCGCGCGGCTTCGCTCCCTGAACTTTATCACCATAAAAACATAACCTGCTTCGTTTTTAGTCGGGTAAATACTAAAGTAGTTTATAACCTTCCTCGAGCTTCAAGTTTCATACCAAATGTCATCCAAATCCATCCAGTACTTTCAAAGATTAGTGTATACAAACAAACAAACAAATAAACTTTTATGCTTTATAATATCAGTATAAATGAATTTATAAGCAAGTATAAGTCATCTATGTTTGTGCTCGCACTACTTGAAAGCAAATCAATAATATTATGTGGTAATGAACACTGTACCAACATACTCTGGTTTACGCCTTAAATTCGAGGATAACTGTTAATGTTACGAACCATGCACTTATTATGTTTGAGATGAGGTCGTAATTAGTGCAAATGCCATGTCTTAAACTAATTGTATAACAGGTTAATTTGGCTAGTTATAGTATAGAATTAAAACATAGATGAAAGCAACATACACCATCAATCTGCTTTAGCTTTCATTCCAACAACAACTTGCTCAATGAACATCGGACTACATTACAAACACAACGCTCAGCAATTTACATAAGTGAAAAAACCAACAAGATCTCTTTGCTACACTAATTAAATGCACGAGTAAAATAACTTGTATCATACTCTATTTCCGTCACGTGAATGACACCTTCACACTCACACATGCAAGTGAGCTGTGCTTATAATGACATAGGTACACTAGTGTGTGTGATGTACAAAATTATGGAGGAGTGACCCACACATACATAACACACACACAGGTACCGGTCACGGCAATAGCAAATATCGATCACGTAATTAATCGATCACAAACTCGTGCTCGACAATATATCATAATTCATAAGTGTTGAATTTATTAAATTAATTATGCACTGTTTACACTGAGAGCTAGTCTCCACCAACAATCGAATCATTAACACTACTCGCCGCTAATGCCCAACTTACAACATATTAATATTTATAACAAATTCGCATAATATCCGTGGGATGGGCAGCTCTATTTATAATAATGAATGCAAATTATGATTAATATGATACTCAGTGTGTCAGTAGGTATGAAAATGTATTAAACACACTTAGACTGTTTACATACCGCTCATTATGGCCGAATTTA
Source organism: Tholera decimalis (assembly GCA_943138885.2). Taxonomy (NCBI): domain Eukaryota; kingdom Metazoa; phylum Arthropoda; class Insecta; order Lepidoptera; family Noctuidae; genus Tholera; species Tholera decimalis. The sequence continues at coordinate 522,247 of OW964552.2, read as the reverse complement.
AATACCGCGATTATACTGAGCCTACTGGATGTTAATCAGCGTCGTGAGCTGTCAACATATAGTGGAGCGTGATTGATTGGAATCGAATTTACAACTTCCTGGGATATTACAGTTTGATTCATCGCTATCTTTTGGTCTGGAGTAGTGTTCACGGGGAGAGAACTTCCCTGTGCCTCTCACAAGAAACTCATAACAAACAACTAGTTTATTTGCATCCACTAACAATGCCATTATGTTAATCAAACGCGGACGATTCAATCGAGACCGAGAGTGAATCGAGATCGAAGTATGATCGGTTAATTACTATCCGATTTTGTATGTAGCCGGGCATTGGACTCTCAGCAGTCAGCACTCGGTAACCGATTAGCGAGTATTAAAGTAATGGTTTATATATATATATATATATATTAAGAGGCGGCGGCCAGTAGCTCGGATAGTAATAGTTGAGACATGATGGTCATTATGCTGGGATTATGGGCTGAGCTGTATTTGTTTAGAACGCCGCTACGATGGACTGTCGAAAACCAATAAAGATAAGATTCAGAAATTGACTTAAGACGAAACATCAATATAAACCTCGTAGTAGACACTTCAAGCTTCAAAGCTTGGCGTATACGGAACAACATTGAAAGCTTCGAAGCTTAAGTCTTCAATAAATATAAACTAATTGGGATATGTTCTTCTGTATTCACCTGAAGTAACACCTTATCAAAATGTCAGTAAAATCTAGGAGGCTGGGGAGCGGAATTTTATGCCGGTGTCTGTGTTTCCTGATAGCTATAACCTGGGAGTCTTTAGTTCAAGAGTTGAATAGATTATTCTAGGCAAGCGTGCTTCATCTTTGACCACATCATCGCTTAACATCAGGTGAAATGGTGGTCAAACGCAAGCCTATCAAGAATTTTTAAAAAACGAATGAAACGATTATGGTGGATAAAAAGATTTAGAGTTATTCCAGGATATATCTACTAACAAAATTTCATTCAGATACATGAAAGAGTTACAAACATCCATACATTCAAACAACTATAGGCATCCTTACAAACTTTTACATTTGTAATTTATTAGTAAGAAAGATAGGTAAGTAGTAAGATACATGAGTACAAATGGCTAGGCTCAGCACTGCATGTCCACTATTAGCTAGGGTCGTGGCCGGCATTAGGCAAGTCCGGTAACCCCAGCGCCCAGCACACGACCGGCGTCTGGTGTCTAGACGCTCTCAATTGCAGGATGTGTCGCCACCGGCCACCACGCCGTCGCCCATCAATCACAATCACACCACCACACTGATATTCATTGGCGAGTAGCTTCCAGGGAATAGCCAAATTGGCCAACGATCTATTGGACTTAGTACTGCAGAATACATTGTCTCAGTCCTAGAATAATAATCAGTACTAGAATATAGCGTCAATGGCTCTGAAGCCGGCGATCCCTCGATCACACTATTGCCGTGACTCCAGACACAAGCATAATTTGGCTTAGTTGGAGGGGTTAACAAGATTGCTGTAGTAATGTGATTTTTCTCCAAAATAGCAAGATCTCTTTAAAAAAAAAAACACGGCTCTATTGAGAGCACGGCCAAAGTGGCTAACGATCTTTGGGAGTTAGTATTACAGAATACATTCTAACTGGAATAATCACTAGTTAGTACTACTTAGAACAAATTGAATTGAAATAATTATTTCCACAATTATTAATGGATGAGATTGCAGTGACTATACCAACGTGTCAAATCACGGAATAGATGAATAAGGTTGGAATGGTAATGTGGGCGTGGCGCGCGCCACATTTATGATACGATAATCATAGCGCGACCGATTAATTCATTCACCGCGTTTAGTGCGCTTCGGATTACTTCGGAACACAGAGCTCTGCTTTAAAATGCCGTGTTGTGCAATAAGAAAAAGTAAAACAAAAAGTATACATTGCCCGTTGTGTACTCGCTTAAGCAACGCAATGACCAAGTCCGCTTACAATGTACAATGTACATGCATGTGGCATGCGCCACACTTCAACCATTGACGTTTTGTCCATTGCCCTGATTGGCCGTGACGCACGGCGCATGTTTATCAACAGTGAGTTATAATCAGTAGCAAGCTCTCGATTTAAGTGTGCGTAATTTATTTGTGTGCATAATTCGCATACGTAACGGGCCTCTTGCTTGTAGTAGAGCTAAAGAGTGGGGAGACAAGCGGCGACACGCGTTCTCACACAAATCAGGAACCATTTCCTTTCTAACCTCTTTTATCTGTTCTGTGTGTTAAATAATCATGTGTCCTTATTAGGCTCCGTTGTAAGTAATAAACGAATAAATCCATTGCTTCAAATGTTAAAAAGTCGTCTATTCGTCGTAGTAAAACACGCAATGTATGCTGATACATGTATCGTTTATATTAATGTTTATGTTTTAACAATTCCATTCATTTTTAACCGACTTCTAAAAAAGGAGGAGGTTCTCAATGCGGATGTTTATATTTTTTTATATTTTTCCGTGCATAACTCCGTCTCTTACGAACCGATTTGAAAAATTATTTTGTTGGAAAGAATATACTTTCTCAATGGTGCCATGAAAATTTTATCGAAATCGGACAAGCCATTTCTGAAAAATCAACAAAAGTTTAAAAAACATATTTACATTGACGATCTTTTCGTTTACTCTGCATTGCGTTTTTTGTTCGCGCATAACTCCGTCATTTACGAACCGATTTGGAAAATTCTTTTTTAATTTGAACGGGTATACTTTCTAGTTGGTCCCATTGTTAGGACAGATCCTGACGTGATGACAATGATGATGAAATCATGGAGAAATCGAGGGAACTCTTCAAATATTATAGGCACACCTATAGCGTTTTGGGTATTTCTTATAGTAACTTGTGCAGTTGCTCTCGAAAAGCACCATTTGGGGAAGTGGAACAGATGATGAAGACCACAGATAGCCACCGAAACTACTCAATAATAAGTATTGTGGATTGCGATTCGATAAGATAAGATAAGATAAGATCATTTTATTTGTCCAAACATGAGTATACACACAAAAGAAAAGCATGCAAGTTGTTAAGGGATAGTTTGAATATCGATATCTTGAATATGGATGCTAGGCACTTTATGCTCGTCACAATGCATATGGTGAAGTAGAGCTGATGATGAAATACCAGAACTCCTCAAAAATTAACGGCTTTGCTTTGGGAGAAGCAATATTTTGTAAAAGGTGATAAGTAGTTGACATTTTGTATTTTGTAACTAGATTAATTACAAACTGACCCACTAAAAAGCGCGAAAATAAAAACTATTATGCAAAAAATAAAACCGACTTCCATATAAAAACACTACAAAGCAAAAATAATTTTAATTTCGGAAGGCGGTATGAAAAAAAAGAAAATACAAAACCAATAACACCGACTACCGAAATTAAAATTATTTTTGGCTTTGTAGTGTTTTGATATTGAAGTCGGGTTTATTTTTTGTAAAAAAGTTTTTGTATAATATAATTAGGCTGCTGCCTGCATTAGTTGAACAATGATTACCTCATAGGCAGTTTAATTCTTAGTCATCTCTGTTCAAATCTTATTATAATCTCCTTACTAGTATCCTACAGAATCCCAAACAAGTGTCAGTATCACCTCGCAACATCCTACCTCCCCGATTCTAATGTTGTTGCCGCTCCAACACACAAACAACAGAAATAAATCTGACATACTAATTATAATAACCAGAAGTGTCTTACAATTATATACCTAATTATTTCATCAACAACATCATTAACTCGTTGCTGGCGAGTCTAATTTAATATAACATTTAGATAATTATACACTCGCTTATCAACGGCTGAAGATCTACTTCATGAAAATACTACACGTTAGTATTTATACGTTTACTTTGAGTTTTTATCTGATAATATTGTTAATTAGATCCACGAAAATACTAACTTCAAGTACTAAGAACAATAGATTGTTATACGAACAGATAACATCGTAGTTACCTGTCGAGATGTGACTCGAGTTATACACGTCATAGCTAATTAAGTTTCATCAGAAGTGCGTCCACAGCTATCAGTAGGCCTATCTGTTACTATGTATACAATGTACTCTGTGGCACAGAGGCCACGCCGAGCTAGATCGAGATAATGAATTAGCGCCCGCTAATTAACTAAAAAAACTGTTTATAGAGTGGCTCTATCAACTCAACACACCAAGTAGGCAGGTATGTATGCTCGTGGCGTTCCAAACCTGTTTAATTGATTCCATCACTCACCATAATTTTGTGCACTAACTATATTTTTTGTTACTTAAAGAACATACACCGCAGTTCAGAAAAAAGAACCTTTGAATGACAAAAACAAAAGATTAACAAAAAAACAATTATTAGGTACCTATCATAGATATTTCATTTAATAATATTGATGTTTGCGTTCTTATCAAGTAATTGGAATGTAAAAGGAACGCCAGAGACGCATGAATAGCAAGTAATGAACGCAATTACTTATAACATTATTCTAGTATTTCGTTCAGAATAAACATAGCATTAGAAACTGAAATAGGTTCTGATAATATTCCGATTAGATATGTTAATGCTTGCTTGTTACTATTGCTAAAGTATAGTTTAATCGAAAATTAAATAACAATATACCCACCGCGACCAGGTAATGACATGTGAAGTCATTTTAATCACTAACTATCTATCTAAGTCAATAACTGTATTTGCCGCGGGCTTCTTATTCTTTCGCTTTGTAAACATTTTTTTCACGTTTTATAGCTACATTTTAATATTTTCAAGATACTATTGTCTAAAGTAATCAACACTGTACATTTAGTCTGGTTTAAAAAGGCAGTTATTACAGTGGAACCTGAAAATTCGCATGTCAGTCATTCATAAAGGGGACTTGTAAACATATTACAGCAACAATGTAGTGAGCTTGTCACGACAGCCTGCCTGAAGGATTCAGAGCGGCACACATCGCTGGTATGGCGCTTCAGTCGGCTGCGAGGAGTGTCGCGCAGCCTGAAAGTCGCTGTAACGTTCAGCGGTAGCCGTCATGTGTACTTGTGTAGATAGCGATGTTCACTGAGATATGTATTTCAGCGGTGATTGGTCGGCGGGCGTGGGCGAGGGGTGCGGGGGCCAGGGCAGGGGGGGCAGGGTGGTGGCTCCATCTAGCGACGCCTGCGGGAACCTCGGTCATCTGGTGTCATGGCTGAGCTGTGATACGTCGCGCCGGGTTTGTTCCAACTTGTTGTGTTTCTGTACAATATGTTCCAATACGCGGTTATCAGTTCTGCTTGAATTGTCTTGGTAGATACCTACGCTGTAAATATGGATACCATTTGCTATATAAACGCTAACTATCTGAAAGTTTCAGGTGGGAAAAGTGTAGAGACCAATTTTAGGAAAGAAATGAAGTGTCAATAGTCTAACGGTTAAAGAGTCGGGCTTGTAATCGACAAGTGGCGGGTTCGAACACCACTCATTACCTACACAATTGCCGTGAACCCACTCCAGCCACAAGCATATTTAGCATAGTTGGAGGGGTTAACAAAGTTGCTAGTAATTATTATTAATATTTTAACCACATTTCTAAATAAAATGTTGTCAACCGACATAATTATTAGATTATTATAGCAAAACAGGGTACCTATGAGATACAACCTTTTCCTGAACCATCAAAATGATATATTGCTATCATTAACTAAAGAAGGTAGCTATTAGATACATTATAAAAACAGATTCCGCGTGTTGACCGTAACCGCAGATTTCAGTCTCACTGACAGATTGTCGTGAGAACAGTTTCCACAGAAATCTGTGAGAGTGTGACTGAAGCAATGACGTCAAAGGCAGCGATTAACTGTCCACCAGCTATGTCCAGTCACTATTTACAAATGAGATTTATCACTTAATAAATACTCATTTTACTGCTTCACAATCACCAAATTATTTTAAAGGAATAACCAGAAATATATTGAAACAAAAAGATGTCAATCAATTTACTGCACGCTCATTAATAAGATAATTATGTTAAAGACAGCCGTTTGAGTAGTACGTGTGTGTCGCATGACATACTCAATCAAACTCCTTTATTTCTGTATCTGTCTTTATCCTGTGTATTTACAGAAACTAACCATACATATAATTCGCGTTACATACCAACTGCAAAGAGCTAGGTCTCTATCTCTATTATACAATCAACCTTGTTGTCACAACACCCTAACAGAAAAACAAACTACACCACCTGTTGCTTAAGTTAGGAACCGAACCCTGAATCTCACGACCCCCAGCTTCATGACCGTTGGCACGCGGCTTAATTTCGTCACTCAATTTGAGCATATCAAGGAATGTTGCCATCATCAGTCAGGCTTTCAGCGAGGTTACGGTGACAGTAAGTAATACGCGGTGTGGCAACACTCGACGTCGCGGTGCGCGCCAAAGCCTTATTGATGGCGGATAGAGCGGCGGTCAAGGATGCTGCCTAGCTCGGCGGAGACAGGAAGCCAGGGCCTACGGCCTGCAGGAGGCGGGACAGTGTAATGCACTATCGAAGAGAGATATACCTACTTATTGCTAGAGAATGCGTCCTGTGAGCAATTGCAAATTTGAAGGTTTACATCTGAGGCTGTCTTGCAAACGAAATCGATTAGACTGTGCGCTACAAACTAAATTATCTATACTAACATTATAAGGCGGAAATGTTTGTTTCTTTGATTGAAAGCGCAATCTTAGAAAGAGCTGGGTGGATTTGGATGAAGTTTAGTACGGGAGTAGCTTGGGGAAGGTTATAGGTTACTTTTTAACTGTCTGTACAAAATGAGGTTTATTTTTTTACCTACGTGTACATGATAAAGTTTTAAAAGAACTGTAAGCTAACAACAAAATCTACATCAAAAGCACAATATTTCAGTACAGAAGAAGAACTTGATACCGAAAACTCAGCTCAATTTGTCACCAATAACTGCATAAAGAATCGCTATATAAACATCAGGCTTACCTAAGTGTGATAACTTAGAATAGCCATGTAGCCTATATAATCATCAGGCTTACCTAAGTGTGATAACTTAGAATAGCCATGTAGCATAACTTTTACAAAATCGGCTTCCACCAGGCTGTGGTGAGCCATGAATGGTTCACCATTCACGCTCACAGTCCACGCAAAAAATATGGAATTATGACCATTAGTCGGTTCTACACCTAGATATGAATGGAACATAGCGGCCTGTTCACTATTTGTATAACGTGACCTATGGCGTTGTAAGCGAAACTTTTATAGAACCGGATTTTTTTTATAACAAACTGCAATACAATTGCAATTACACTTTTAATCTAACGTTAAAACCAAACTAAACTACATGCCCTAAAATAATAAACACAATTCATTTATAATGAGCTTAATTTACTTTTTATAATTATTGTACTTTTACATTACAAAAAAGAAAAAACAAACATGACTATTTTTATTATTAATATTTCAGCTGCTATAAAAGCTCTTAATAAATTATCTGTTAATTAGCTTAAAATAATACTACTTTTTAATCGTTGATAGGTGGACCAGCATTTCACCTGATGCTAAGTGATAATGTGGTCGGAGATTTAGCAAGAGTTGAAGTAACCTACCAGTAATACTTAACATGATTGGATGCGAAACAAAAAACCCTCATAAAATCTATACCAATATTATGAAGCGGAAAAGTTTATTAGTTTATTTAACCGCGCTAATCTTTGCAAATACTGGGTGGATTTGGATAAAATTTGGTATCTAAGTAGCTTCAAGCTTGAGGAAGGTGATAGGCTTACTCGACTGAAAAAGGAGGCTTATGTTTTTACCGTGCGCGACTGTTATTACGTATCTTAATAACCCGGGATATAAAATTACACCTATAGGGTACCTAGGTATTGATAATTGACAGTCGGTAAATGTCGTTTAAGCCACAACAATGCTGTTCTCACAGTAAAGTAGCGTCTCGTTTCGTAATTATCTAATGGCAATAAGTTGCAATATAATAATGATGATCGCGTGATTGTGACAGACGGACAGGCACGCTGCGCCTGCGCCGGTGGCCGGCTGACCGTCACGAGGACTACCTCCGTGTACCTAGGTATCTGGAACAGCTACTAACTAGCGGTACTACCCACGCCTTATATTATAATTACAGAGGGGGCTTGCATCGACAAGAAAACTAAGATGTCTTTACAAACACACTTTTGTCGTGAACCCACCCAAGCATATTTCGCTTAGTTGGAGGGGTTAAGAACATTGCTGTAGTAAAGTGAAAAAGGTGAAAAAACCCGCATTCCAAATTATTTAAAAAAAAATGAAATAAATAAAAAAATGTTGTGGTTGTTTCGGCAGGCAAACTAAATGAGCAAAGGCAGTCGCAAAAGAATTCATGCAATAATAAATAATGGTATCAAAACTTTGTGTGAAGCAGTTATTTGTAACAACTAATGTTATCTAAGGCATTGGCAGCCACATGTAATATGTAAGTATATGTACGGACAAACTTTCTCAAGTGTACTATTAGTAGATAGGGACTCGCCCGTCACGCATGGCCGAGCTGTTTTTCTCCGGATAACTTTTTCCCTGCCTACACCAGCGCCACCGAGCGTGAAGAACGCGCATCGCATCCATACCTACTTGTAAAAACCATGTGTGTTTGAATGTCACGGGACAACTGAAACTACTCGCTGATAACTGTCGCTAATGACAGAGTCCAGTGCTTAGGAATGCGAAATTCAAACCGTTTGTCCCAATAGTATATAACTCTATAAACACTAATCACTTTTACAAAGGATTAACACATATCACACGCTGAGAAGTTGCCTCTACCTAATCTCATCAAATAATTTGAATACCTACTACACAAAATCAATAACTTAGTCGAATTCTTTATGAGGCAGGTAGATACGCAAACGAAAGTCATAATTGCGTCATCTGTGGAGGAAGCAGGCATTTGTAGAGCGCCTAGCAACCGATACAAGCTCGGATTATTTAATATAAAGACACATTCGAGTTAGCTGTGACTAGGAAAACAATAGACAATAAGTGCGTCGTCTCATTCTTCCATTCCCAAAAAAACTTGAATAAACAATGCCAAATTCAAATTAAAACTGAACTTGACACTCGCCTCATGAAATAATTTCCACTATGTGGAGTCTATAAAATAAATAAGTGGTTCGATGACCCCGGCTTATTGCACAGTCGGCTTAGCTGACGTCTCAACAGAACCAATCTCATGTAAATCTGGACAAACGGACTACTGAACACTTGTAGAACCCGTTTTAATTGCTACCAGATATTACCGTGCCTAGATACCTATGTATGATGTGTGTAATAAAGGCGGTAAAATGGCAAAAGTGCCGTTGATACATTTTCGTCAATTACCGAAAGATTTATTTGATTTATAAGAGTCATGAAATGGAGAAAATCAGCCATTACCTACAGGATTATTTTGATAGACATTAATGAGTAGACATACTTCAACAAACTTTTGGGTACACTACGCACTTATCTGTTTAGAGAAAGTGTAGTTTAGAAATGTTTAATTAAAGATTAATAAGCCGTCGGTATGCTTCTTGCAAAACATTTTTTAAGGAATTGGAAAGAAAGTATCACTAGTGACTGAAGACATATGAGTAAGTTATCCTTTCAATTCTAATTACTACTTAGGTTCATTAACTTGCCTTGTACATCAAGACGGGATAACGCTAGGTCTTATGAAACAAATGAAACCTACTGAACTTGAATGTTGTACTTAAAAGTAAACTAGGGGAACTGTATGAATCAATGCTGTAATAATTCAATTACTGATGAGCCTAATATGCCATCTCCTCAGCCGCTCCGTGCTCGCGGGGTCACGGGGGTCAGGCCGGAGGCGCGCGGCGCTCTGCCCGCCGCTAATTACCGCTCAATTGACCGACACTTGACCGCCACAATCACTGACATCTCACTAGCACAAACTTGAAACTGCTCAGTATCCTATTGAAATAAGATTATCTTACTGGTGTAGTAATGTAAGCATCATCTCCTGAGAGTGGCGGATCGTTCTTCGAGTCAGGCACAGTTTTTGGGACTTGCAAAATTTTAGTATTAGACAGCCAGGACCTATGCATGATTAAGGTCACTAGGCCCAGTTTGTAGTGGACCTATTGATGCATGGGCTTATATCACTATATGTTAGTATCACTGTTGCAACTAAGTGATACTCACATAGTGCAGAGTTTTATTTACTAACACAATTGTTACTACACGTATGTAAGTACTTTCGGTGAAGGTAGTTTTCAATGGATCTGTATGTGACTTGATATAGATGGACTATTGTTTTTATAGTATTTAAATTTGAGTACTGTACTATGGTACCTAATTATCAAAATAAAACCTAATAATAGTGCTCAAACAAACAAACACAAAAACCAATGAGGAAATTATGAACCTTACAAGGTATTTAATTATCTCATATACTTACACAGAAAATCGTGCATCAAAGGTATGTTGGCGTGAAAGATATAAATATATTTTCTTTTCACTCATAACATACTAACAGAAAGGAAGATATCGCGACACTCTCATAAGGTTTTGAACTGGATGCTAGACTAAACGTGTTAGCACATTGTATAAACTATTCATAATGAAATGAAGTCAATTGTACTTAATAGCTTCTTCTTCCTTCCATGCACATTTCAGTAGGTAAAAACGCAAGAACAGAGGGTCGTTGTCTGAAGGTTTGTGTGATACGTTAACATGGAGGGTCCAATTAATACAGCCGCGTTAGGTATTTGCAGGCGGGAGCTGCGGGCGCCGCGCCGCTGATAACGTGGCGGTGATGTAACGCGCGGAAACCCTCACCAATACCTAGCAGTACTTAGGACTGTTCGATTTAATATATTGTTCTACTATTTGATTGAGATTTGAGACTCAAAGCCACTAATTAGCTTGCAAAAAACTCATAAAAAATGTAAGTAAAATAAATAGTTACTTATACTCACAGATAAGTATCGCTGCCATTATTGTTTCTGTGCTTGTGTTAATTTGATAGAATCATTATACCTATTGTATTAATTTATTTTATTCCCTAACAAAAAATACTAAGTACCTATGCATTCATGATAGTTGTCGTGGTTGGCAACACGCGATCACTCAATGGGACTGGTTATTTTCAGGTGCAAGTGTCGGCTTATAAAACCCTGCGTTATAACTGCAGTAGGTTTATTATAACAATAATTATTCACATGTTGAATGCACACATAATGATATACTTAAAAAAAGAAAAGTACACTAATTAATTAGTGAAACACTGACATAATATAACCAATTAAACGACAGTAAATCATCTGTAATATATTATAATAAGTTATGAATTAATTAAATATGAAGTATTCTCAAACATGGTTGATGGTTGTAGAAGTAGGTGCAGGGAGACTCACTCTCATAACTTCACCACTACTCCAGAAGTAAGTAGGTAAGTTACCTACCATATAATGAAGATAGGTTACATAATACCTACTATAAGAACTGACAGTGACGGAATCTACCTACTTATTTATAAATTTATGTGATTATTATACTTCTCTCTTCTTAAAAAGTGATAACAGAAAACGTGGAAAACGTTCTAAGAATAGCCCTGTTCGACATAACGAATTCAATAAATCTTTGCAAGTTCCGGAAAGTTTTCTAAATGAAAACCAATCATTTCATAGTGAAGTGGCCACAATATTTTCTCCGTGATCTCACAGTTCGGTGACGTAACTACTGCAGGTAGAAATGTACCAGAAGTGGTGGAGGACACTCGCTACAGAGGGACACATCCATGGATGAACGGGTCAGCTTAAGGCTTGCATTCCCTGAATTAATCAGAGGTGAAACTACCAGTGCCTAACAGTTGAACTAAATTAAAACATCCACTTGCAATCATTTCATCAATTTCTCAAAGTTAAATAAATCTGCTACCTAGCAAAAAAAAAAAAACCTGCATCATCACAATAATAAACTATTCCTTATGCCCATAAAAAAGTTTGAGTCGGAACTGAAATTAGCACAAATACATTCATAACTGTAGAAGAGATAGCATCGTTCGAGATTTTAATCATTTTATTAGTCAAAGTAATTTGTATAATTAAGAAAAGTAATATACCATATTGACTACAGATTTATGACTACGCAGCAAAAAACTTTCTCTGATAATGGCCACCATATTAAAATCACGGGTGTTATAAAATGCAAATTGATAGCCTTACAAGTGAATGAATTAAACAATCTATGTTTGTAGGTACAGTGCCTGGTTGTAGGAATGTTTGTGCGTGGAAGTCTGCTATGGAAGCCGTAGCAGCAGCGGAGGCTGGGTACACCTGTGAGATAGCCACAGTGCTGGAGAGCGGCGTGGGCCGTCCGTCGGCGTGGTTGCGCCTACAAGGCACAGCGCTCGCCCGCTCTGCTCCGCGCGGAAAAATGTACGAAGGGCTGCAGAGGCGCGGCGGGACCGCTCGCGGCGCTACCAAAACCGACGAGGCTATAAATTGAGTGGAACATGGCCGCTGATAAAGGTGGCCTCGCCGCCGCACCTGCCACCGACCCGCCGTTTTTTAAATACATATTTTACGACAAAACGCAGAAAAACTGACAGGTAAGTTGGTACCAGCGCTCGTTTGCGCGACAATGTCGCCGCGAGACGTTCTTGTTGCCTGACATTCTGACACTAGTGATCTACAGATGTGAACGCACATTACTAGTCGCCTTATGTAACTGTTCTATTTAACGAATTCTTTGTTTTAGATTCACGGAACAGGAACATACGCGGAGCTACATTTACTGAATTTTAAAAAGGATCTCGCCCATTAACTTAATTAATTGTTTGTTTTGATCAATCTAGAGAATTAATTACTCGTATGGAAACATTGATGCCTTAGCTTGAAGCAACTTTTATAATTGGATATGAATTGTTATTAAAATCTTTGATAAAAAGGCGTACATAGGTACATTAGAATATTAGCTACAGCTAGTGATATACCTACGCATTAGAATGAATGTCATTAATATAAATAAGTTTTAGTAAATATTTGTTAACTCAAACGGAACTCCGAGTTTAATTTTCCATATTTTTTCCTGTTCGCCTATCTAACACAAGTCAACACCTCCAATTGTTTCGTTAGTGCCGCGATACTGTGCCATTATGCGATTTACTACAAAATTCCATGACAAAATGCCTTTTTTGTAATATTTCTGAGCTTAGTGAAATACATAGGTATCATTTATTTAAAATGGAAAGTACGTCCTAATGACTGACACTTAGTAACAAAGAGGACTGTGTTGCACAACATGATTTAGAAACGTCGCTGAAATATCCATGTGTGTGTGTGTGCTATGGTGTGGTGTTCTGAACCCAATCTTTTCTCTGGTACCGATGATGGGGATCAGAGAACAAATTGAGTTGGGTTACTGTAGGAATGTATGTACGCTGCGTTTCAGCAACAAGCGTGTGTCAGTGCTCTACGCGCGTCGCTCGTGTACGATAGTGAACGAAGGCCGACCTACGCGCCATGTATTTGAGATAGCGATGACTACCGACACCCGAACCTTGAGCGGCTAACAGCCAGGACAACTTGCCTCGAACATACCTACACCACGCACTAAACATCATTGTTCCAAAACAACAAAAAATGCTCCGACGTTTGCCAAAATCCTAGCTATAATAAAGAAGCTCTGATACCCATCTACATAACCATTATCTATAATTATTATGTTTGAATACAATTTTAACTTAACAATTTTATTTTTAATTTCAATTAACACTCATCTAATGAGAATAATTGGCCAAAGGTCCAAATCAATAAATTACGAACGTTTAAAATAACAAATAGTAGTACCTGCAATTCGAACGAAGTTAGGTTCATTCGATCTAAATATTTTTGAGATAAGTTCCTACTGATATAAGCAATCGTTTGATAAGCAAACATAGCTGGTAAAAAATAAATAACAGTAGATAATTATAAAATCTAAATTGACATTAGCCATAAAACAGAGAAAGTCGCGCGACGTTTACATCCCCGCTAGTGGCGCGACGTCGCTTGTCGCGCGGTTGTTCTAACAATTATTTGACAATGGTTAGACAGCCGCGATTTTTTGCACAACATTCTTGTTCGACGTTGGTGCAAAAAGTTTGGGGTTAACAGGCGGAAACAAACGAGCGATTGTCGTTTTAATTCTGAAAATAATCGCTAACAGAGACACAAAAAGTTATACGGAGAGAACGTAAAAAACTGTAGGTCGTGAGTATGTGTGCAACGCCGTGGCTAGACCACCTATACTAAAATATAAGTAGTTACCTGCGTCTAAACTTTTATTCAAGTTTGAAGTTTACAAAATGACAATGTTTACTTTTCTAAACAATATTTATTCAAGTGTTAAAATATGTAGGTACTAATCTTATCGAAAGATTTTAACAACAAACTATTATATACACTGTTTATTTTTGTAAAATGGTTCAATAGCGTATTTTGCTGATTTATTAATGTAAAAACTAAAACAAAAGATATTTCGTTTACATACATAATGCAATACAAATTGGAAGAAATATAGGAGTTTAACAATCACTGAACCTGAGAGATAGGTAACTGTCAATACAGTATTTATAGGCGAAGTTTCCTGAAACACCGATGTGTGCTGGTGTTGGTTTGATATTTTCAGTGGAGGAGGTTTCACTGCGGCTGTGACGCTTCATTAGCCACATGGAATGTCATTTGGTCTGCTGCGGCCGGCGGGACACACGTGAGGTTTTTGCGTGCGGCCGCACCGCCAGCGCCGCGCTCGCGACAACCGTCAACATCTACTCCTTTTATTTTTTTATGCACGTCACTATTGACAAGAGAAAGCTATCAAACACACTCGTTAAAGCGAAAAATTTTTTATTCGCCTTTGGCCACAGTAACAATTTTAGCTTAATTGCACCACACTTTAGTCGACGAGCCGCGGATATTCTGGTTTAGGTGAAACCTCTCCAACGTCCAAGAATGTAGTCATATCATGTTTAGATTGAAACATTCAATAAGAAGCTTTGACTATCACAAACTAAGTGTTCTATAACTGTATTGGGATGTGCAACTTCAGTTATCTTTAGCAATTAATATCGATCAATAACAAATACTTGTTTTTGTACTGAGAGGCACTGCTTTATTAAATCATTTGACAAAATATGTCGCAGTAGTCAATTTAGAAATATTATGAAACATATCTTTTATGAAAATATAGGTACATACATAGTTTAAAGACATAAAAAAAAATAAACAAAAGTATAAAATAATAATTAATATCTAGTAAGTAGCCAATTTGAGACCAAGTGTAATTGTAACCAGGTCAGAAAGTGTGATGTTCAGATGCAGCAGTTAATGAGTACAAACAAAACAAGAAATATTGTCAAATACCTACATGTGTCAAAACTTGAGTCACTCAGCAAAGGCAAAATATCAAGTTACTTGTGTGCATAGCAAGTGTATGAACAATTGTTATTATGTTTAAATAATTGCAAATAGGGATCGATATTATTCAAAGTGTTTGAATTCTCTTGAACAACAATAAAACAATGAATTGGCCAAATGTAACAGTAAATGTCACTCAGTTTAATTCATGGAACAAATAAATTAGAAACGTTATGCGTTAACACTAGCTGCAGGTAATGTATAGGTACGTGAACAGAACCACGGCACAAACTTATAGGTTGGACAGTACGTACAGAGGCATTCTTTATGAAATATAAAAAATAATGTGCGATGTGTTTAACCACGCGATAGGATCAGCGTGCAGTTTGTCAAATGTTTGATATATACGTGTGCTGCGCCGGCGGCGGGCTGTAGGCCACACTACCTGCCCCGCTGCTTACCCTTATAAATAAAACAAACAACACTGAGCCGACTCACAACATTTTTTACTTTATAATTATGACCTACTGACCGGGATTTATCAATAATACTCTTTACTAAAATATTTACTCTGTTTTATTAAATACTTAGACGATAATATAAAATATCATATCACTAAGTAATATTTACTCGCTATGTAAACTTGCATACCTAACTCCATCGTGATGCGATAATTATTTACATTATTCATCTAATTCAAGTTTAGCAAACATTTCAAGAGTCAAAGCTCCTGGTGAGAGCTTACAGTACAACAGTCCTCCCTAAAACTAAACATTCGTTGATGTCTGACACACACGGCTCGCGCTACATACGTCCGAGACTGTGTCGCTATAACAACTAATAACATTACTAGCATTATGAAAACAAACAAGTCTGTCGAGGCAGAGAGATAATCAGGACATGTTCAATAAAAGTCATTTCCATATTTCAATTTCTATAAAGAACTTTTTTAATATATATCATCATATACGTCGTAGGTACATTATTTTATATAGAAAAAATACCTATTTTTACAAGTATTAAGTACCAAGGTTGGCCACAAATAGATACATACAAACGAAAAAAACAACAAAACAAGTAAAAAACAGGAATAAAACCATTTTGGCATCGTGTCTGCATCCTTTTAATAATAATTTTTAATAAATTATGTAGTGGGAGCTAGGTGCGCGCCGAGTGCGTGTCGGTGGCGGTACGGCGCGCTCGCAACACCAACAAAGCGGCCGCGCCGCGCCGCGCCCTGACAATCTACGTACATGATTGCTCTCACATTCGGATCGTTTTATTAAACACTTAAAATAAAAATTGCACCTATTGACTCACTCGTATTCCCTTACAAAACGAAGCTTCGACCCGATTCATATTTTTTACTCTCGTCCTCGTCACTAATCATAAATTTACAGTAATAGCAACAATTTAAATTTATTCCACACCACAATGACTCCCTACTGACAGGTAGGCATGTATGAACATCGTTAATTTGTAATATCTATAAATAAATTCGATGAAATCGTCCTTTACAAAACTGAATGGTGCTACGCACTCCTCGCCGGAGCGGCCGGGACTCGCGCGACTCGCAGGTCGCGGCGGCGTGCGTCAAGTACGCGGGCGCGGGTGTGTGCGCGGGCTACGTGAGTGTGTAATGTCGCCGTACTTACCGCACGACGTCTGCTGAGCCGCGGCCGCCGGCGAGGCGCGGGCGACGCCGGGATCCACCTCCGATTTAAGCTCTTATTTATCAATTAGACTATCTAGCTAAACGTATCGGCGATCACTCCGAACCTCGGCGTTTCGATAAAGTATAAACGATTACTGGCTTCGATCTTAACATTACTCACATAATTAATCAATGACTTCACTGAAATTATAAAGAACAACTTAACGTAGCGTAGTGTCCAGGGGGCTCGCGATATGTACAGAGGCGCGGGCCCCGCTCACTGCGCCGCGGGCACGTCCGGGCGCGCGGCGCTATGTACAGTGGTCTCCCGCGGGTGCGCGTGCTAGTGGGGCTCCGAGTAGTAGGGCCGCGGCGGCGCCCACGGGGCGAACTGTTAGTGCGCCGCCAGCGTGTGCGCGCCGGGCGCCAGCGCGTGCTGCGGCGACAGCCCGGGCGGCGAGTGCGAGTGCTGCAGCGGCGAGCCGTGCACGTCGCCGTGCCCGTAGTGCCCGTGCCCCATGCCGTCCATCATCTCGTTGCCCAACGTGTTGGGCGGCGTCATGCGCTTCTCCTTCTGCCGCCTGTTGCAGAACCACACGCGCACCACTTCCTTCTCCAGCTGCAGGCTGTCCGCCAGCGACGTGATCTCCTGCGCCGACGGCTTGGGCTGCTTGTGGAAGTGCTGCTCGAGCGCGCCCTTCACTGACACTTCTATAGACGTGCGCTTCTTTCTTTTCCTTCCTTGTGCGGCTATTTTGTCGATGCTCGTGGGGCTCCCTGTGGTGGAGTCGGCCTCCTCTAGCCATTTTTGAAGCAGCGGTTTCAATTTGCACATGTTTTTAAAACTGAGCTGGAGCGCCTCGAACCTGCAGATGGTCGTCTGCGAGAACACATTGCCGTAGAGCGTGCCGAGCGCCAGGCCCACATCGGCCTGCGTGAAGCCCAGCTTGATGCGGCGCTGCTTGAACTGTTTGGCGAAAGCCTCGAGGTCGTCGCTGGTGGGCGTGTCCTCCTCGGGCGGGTCGCGCTCCATGGCATGGTGGTGCAGCGGGTGCGGCGAGGGCTGGATGTCACGCAGCATGTGGTGCTGGTGCATGGGCATGGGATACCCGCCATGCAGTGCCACGGGCGAGCCGGCGCCGTAGTGCGGCGACACCACGGGCGCGTGCCAGCCGCCGTGCTGCAGGTGGCGGTGCTCGTGTGGCGCGGGCGGCGGCTTGACGTCGGGCTGGTGCGCGTGCGCGTGGTGCTGGTGCATGGCCCAGGGGTCGGCGGGCGGCAGCGACGTCCAGGGGTTGAGCACGGGCGCGCCGGGCGACGGCGAGCCGCCCGCGTGCAGCCCGTGCCCATACTTCATGTCGGCGGGCTCGGCGCTGCGCGGCGACGCAGCATGATACCCGCCGATGTTGCCCAGGTCCATGTCGGCGGGCATGTACGTGGTCGCCGCCATGGCGCCGTACCTCAAATCCACGGTGGACGGCGTCTTGCCGGCTCGAAGGCTCTCGAGCCTTCAACTGGCTTACTCGGTCGCGAAACAAGCGCGTTAAACGCGCGGCGCTGCGGCAGCGGCGGGGGCCACCTCACATCACCGGGTAACACAGCGAGCGACATGCGCGTGCGTGCGCGACGGCAGCACGGAGCGGACTGGAGCGCTGAGCGGCGCTGCGCGCGCCCGCAGAGGTAGAGGGGCGGCCCCGCCCAGATGCCGCCCGCTAATGACGATGTAATTACTGCGCCCCGCCCCCCGCGCGCCCCGGCCCCGCGCCCCGCGCTCCTCGCTCGCTGCTCCGTGCGTCGCGTCGCACTCTCCGCGCTCTGCCGACGCCGACGGACACTACTAACATACACACCACGTTCATGACTTACTGAATTCTATCAATGATGAACACGTTCATTATATCTCAATATTTTAAACTAAACTGTACTTCAGGCCATTCTTCTTATATGCATACTTTATAAACTACTTAAAAAATATATATAAGTAGTTTATAAAGTTTTTTTAACTTTAAGCCATTAAAAGTAATGCCATAATCATTTTTAATTTATAGCATATTTAAATCTATTTAGTTGATACTTATTTATCGCACAAGTCACAAAATAACGGCTCTTTTTTGTCTGTAAATGGCTCCCGTACGAACACTGGCTAGGTTCGATAACTGTACCAACAAGTAAGCATTAGATACTGTTATGCAATAATATAACAAAACCATTAATTATTAAGTATGATAATTATACATTAGGTATGTCATCTTCATATCAATTGGCCACCAATAAATATTAAGTACATTATACATGATGTTTACCTAAGTGTTAACTGTTGACTCATCTGCTACAATGTAAATATTAAAACGTAAAATGTTCGTTTTTTTCTCTTAAAAACTAGGCTATCGCGGTAGATAGGTATTTGGCTCTGCCATCATTCTAAACAAATGCCAATCGTTACAGATTGAATGATGTTGTAAGCGCTACCTTGAACAAAGTGGACACATCGACATCTGCTTTAAACTTTATTTATACAAAATTATTTATAAATTGATCAACCCTGACTTAAAAATTGGAGTATTAGAAATGAACTAATTAATATGACCTGTTTCTAATATTATTTTTAGTTACTTCCAACTATTTTTTTCTGTTTTGCTTTATAATATTTTAACTTTATTGTAAAGACTCTGCAACTATTTATTCCCTGAAATATAAAATATATGTCAGTGTACAAACCATGACCTATCACAACCCACGTGACTACGCACATTATCATTACATTATTAAAACCACATTAAAACATTTACCGACATACATCAACTAGCTCATTTCACCAATTAATGTCATTAGATAAGTGCCTACCTAGGGCGATTTGTGACACCTTGTGTCGAGTGACAATGACAACTCTGGTTCTGATTATTCTAAACCACACAATGTTATTTTTATAGAAATAGGCACCTATGAGGTTACTTCAAAAATGTTGCTCTATATTTTATATACGCTGAACCTAACTAAAAAGTGAACACAAAAAGCTTATGTTTCGTGAATTATGAAAAATTTCTTTTTTTCTAATTTCTCAATAACAAATCGTATTAATTCGTTATAAATTTATTTTTGAGGATAATTTAGTAACTTACGTGATAAAAACCATTCATAATTCTCAATAATTTGAATATTTTAAGTTATTTTATTTTTTCATTTAATTTCATTCTAAAAGTTTTAAGTGATTCATAAAAAAAAATTGATCGAATTTGATCACTTTTCCCAACTTTAAATATGTGAATAATACTCGTGTGTTGAGGTACTGAACTGGCACGCGGGGGCAGCCAAGTTGACGCACAGCATGCGCCGACTAGCGACATCTATTGTCGAATAGTAAGACTAAGCTTGAGCAAACGCAAATGTTAAAATCAATCATTTTGGAAATAATATTTATTTATTACTGAAATCGTTAGAATTTATAGTAAAAGATATTTTAAAAAAATATCTACATGATGTATAATTTATTTTTACGTAAGATTGCAAATACGTAAAACATGATAAGAAATAATGTCCAGTCGTCCGGGTAAAATTCTTCTCAATTATTTTCTCATACCTTATTTAAATCTTTAAAACGTTGGATTATCTGTCAATATATAAAGTACTTGTTTATAATTTAAAATTTTCATAGTTAAATCCGTGAAATTATATTGAGTTGAAACAAAAAACGAAGTGAGTGCTATCTAGCGGCGGGTAGCGGAACTATCAGCAACCCTTGCTGGAGGGTTGTAAGTTGTGAGGGCACTGTGCTTCACAGAGGGTTGTGTTTGTATTAGAACTGATAGTGCTGCCAGTTATTTTTCTTATAAACAACACAACGAACCTCTTACAGCCATGACACTTCACCATAATAAATTAAAAATTGTTTTATGTTTCAGTTAGCCTGTTTAACACACCATCGGAGCTTAATTTAGACAAGCGCAATCCTACCTAGAATTTCTGTCTTTTTATGTCTAACCAGAATTTCATAGATAGGGATGACGAGAGTTCCTAGCCGAACTTACGAGTGTCGGGGAGTCCTAGTACCCTTTGTCCAATATTTAGATCAAATTATAGTTTTCGTTGAAAAAAGTTGTCCTACCAACCTACTGTTTTTATCAATTTGAACGTTGTTTATGCTCTTGTTGATGATAAGATGATAAGACTCTGTAAGCAATATAACACGGCGTAAGCGAGTGATTTAGATATCTCGCAACGTATGTCTAAATATAAGAAATGTCTAAAAGGTTTTAATTTTTTTTTTGTTTTTTTTTTATGTTTATATTTTATATGTAAATTTCGTCTATTGATAACCTTGTTAGCTTAGTTGTATTATTATTTTTTGCGTGCTGTGGTCTCCTGTAAGTGAGGGAGTACACTAACGTAATACTTATACTTACTAGGTACATTAATATTTGTCATGCAATGTGTTTGTCCTAATAAATAAATAAGATCCTGTTTTGGATTTTCATTGGATTTTATTTAATTTTTATGTGAATTTTGAGAATGACTGAACACTAAGTTTTAAGACC
The DNA here is from genome assembly GCA_943138885.2 of Tholera decimalis. Taxonomy (NCBI): domain Eukaryota; kingdom Metazoa; phylum Arthropoda; class Insecta; order Lepidoptera; family Noctuidae; genus Tholera; species Tholera decimalis. Next base: position 500,671 of record OW964552.2, on the reverse strand, counting down.
TTTGTTCCTAACAATATATTATTATGGACTATTTTTAAATCTGAAACAAATGCATTTGGTTCTATTCTATTATGGCTTTTTATAACATAGCCTAATATCACTTTATTAGAATAACTCTCATAATAATACGCGCATGTAGGCTGGATAATTATCCTCAATACAATAATGCGTTCAGGGTGTACCTAGTTGGGGCTGTCCCGCTACTGCAGCGCTCCAGGGATGTTCGCAGACGCACATGTGGACTGTTTGCCACAATGCGTAAACGATGAGCAACCCTGGTGTGTGGGCTGTGGAGCAGTAACAAGATCCTGTCTGTCATATCGAGCAGGCTGGACTGTTCATACGAGTACGTGAATCGCTGCTGTGCCATTCCCTTGGAATAGTGTTGCCGCGGTAAAGCGTCGAATAATTCAGCCTCTATCTAGTATTGAGAATTTGCTGTTTTTTAGGGTTAAAATATAATCAGTGTTATTAACAAATGAGTCATGGAACTTGATAAATAAATTGAAATTGAAACTGCATACGCTTAAGACAATTAGCGTTTAAAAAACAAATATTATGTTTATAATTGAACAAAAAAGTGTTAAGTTTATTTAACACTTTTTTGTTCAATTGTAATTTGATCAATTATTATTAAATACATATTCAGTAGATATGTAATAGCACATGAACATGTAAGTAGTGAGGTTAATGAATAAGAAATTTATTATATGTATTTAACACGCGTACTTATCGTTTAATTTGCGCTGTTATTTTTTATATCTACTAGTAAATAATTCATTCTCTTTTACTAATTTCCCAACTAATTTACATAAAATCATGCTTATATATTTATTGTAAGCTTGACTAAAAGTGACACATTTTATGACATGTTTATGTACATATTAATTATCTACAAGTAGGTACATAATTGTCTTGTCAACAGTGTCGTCTTAATATCAATTTATTTTAATATCCCACTCCAAAAAAACGAGGAAGATCTTCGTTCGACTGTTTAATTTTATTATATTAACTAGTTTCGTTTAACGACATGGTTGGCGCATTGGTTGAGGCGATCTGTTGCTGTGCTGCGTGTACTGGGTTCGATTCCCGCATCGGAACAAACGTTTGTATGGCTTACAAATAGTTATTCCGGATCTAGTTGTTTGCAAAATACACTAACAATACAGAAGAAAATCATAGTAGTTGCCTGTTTAAAATAACAAATCTGTGTTTTCTTAAATTCGAAAGAATAGGAGTACCTATATTATACGCCTAAAGAGGTCCCGATTCAATTCGGTAGGTGAAGGTGGACGGTGAAGAACTGTCGGAATGGACAATCAAATTCTGGATAATAACTTTATTGAAAACCAAAAAATAATACATTGGAACTGGGACTTGGGTGATGGTTTTTTTTTTTTTTTTTTTAACGTGGTAAAATTATCAAATAAGTCCTCCCACCCCGGGCAGGGTGGGAGGGACTGTCAGACTTTTACTGACTAAAATCCACGGTGTTCCTTCAATAACCCTTTACATACCGGGGCCACGGTAACGGGATGAGTCCCACGACCCCGGCAGGCTTCGGCCCTCTGCAGAGGGGGCCTCGTCATGTTGCTGACGCTCTTTGAGGCGCGCGTGGAACACGACGCGCCGTCGACCCGGGCATGGTCCATGGTCGGACAGCGAGTTGCCCTTTACTCGCTGTCCGCATGCCCGCGCCTACGGTGGCCGGAGATCGTCGGCCGACGTCCGACGCCGTGGGCGTCTACCACTGCGGCTGGGCTGGAGGGAGGACGCCATCCTCTCCCTCACGCGGCCCGCCTCCTCCTTCGAAAGCATGACTGCTTCGCAGAAGGAGGCGACCGCTTCCCACTCCCTCTCGCCCCGCAGCATGGCCTCGACCAAGGCCGGGCGCGAGAGGTCTCCGCCTATTGTCGCCGTGAGGACACGTCGGTGCTCTGCCCAAGCTGGGCAGTGCTGCACCGTGTGCTCGACTGTGTCCTCAGGGCGACCCTCGCAGTGGTGACACCCAGGCGTCTCTTCCTTACCCATCAGACACAGGTACCTCCCGAAACTTCCGTGTCCGGTGAGGACCTGCGTCATGCGGTAGGTCAGGACGCCGTGACCCCGATCTAGCCACTCCTCAAAGAGGGGTCTTACCGCCGCAATTGCGGCGTGCCCGGACTTGGGTGATGGTACGGTGCTCTGCTCATTTTTTTTTTTAATTGGAATTGATAAAATGATTGAAATATTGTTAAGATTATGTCAGTCTCTAAACTAAGGTGATATTCGACTATAAGCTGCACTAGGACTGCGATGGCACTCAATGGGCCTCCTTAACGTTCAAGAGCGTGAATTAGTCGAAACATTATGGATATTTCAATCCTTAAGATACCTTAGTAGGTATATAGGTAAAAGACCAGCTTGATGTTTCGTTTCATTTCGTCTGTTACTAAGACTAAGAACTGTAGCATTAACATCATAACATGAGTTAAAACTTATTCTATTATTTGCTAGTCACTTTCATATTTCATTTGTTATTGCCTCTTATTAATGCCCATCTCTATTCATTTAACACAGTTAATCAATCTGTCTGATTTCTTGACATTAAGCAGACTCTTCTCATACTATGAGTATACTGGCAAATAATAACATTATGTGATACGAAATATATTTTAAAAAACAAAGAAATTAATCAGAAAATCCGATTTATTGTGCTATTAAAGTTTTTTATTGGTTATAAGCTTCCGTTTGACCACTATCTCACCGGATGGTAAGCGATGGTGTGGTCGAAGATGAAGCTCGCTTGCCTACAAGTGACCCTATTCTCTAATAAAATTTTTCCTTATCAGAATGAGCTCACTCTTGACCTCAATCTCGCCTGATGGTAAGAAATAGATGAGGTCTACGATGGAACGAGCGATCCCAGAAGATGCCTGTTTACTCTTGCTTTAAAGGCTGAAAGGTCATAAGTGGCAGGCAGTGACACATTTTACCACTTTAGAAGCGAATATCTTTTAAACGATTAACTTTATGAAAAAGTGGTTTTAGAAACCTCAATGTCATTTTTGAAGACCTATAAATATCACATACGCGTAGGTTTCATGAAAAAATATATTTTCAGTTTAAGTTCCATGTATGGGGTTCAGTTCAATATTAAAAAAAAAATATTTAAAATAAAGGGAGCCCTTTATTTTAAATATTTTTTTTTTCATAAAATCGGAAAGCGGTTCACAGAATACATCTACCTACCAAGTTTCACATGTACAGTTCTAACAGTTTCGGAATAAAATGGCTGTGACATACGGACGGACGGACAGACAGACAGACAGACGGACAGACATGTCGAAACTATAAGGGTTCTGTTTTTTGCCATTTGGCTACGGAACCCTAAAAAGAGTTTCTGTGTTTACTGATTGTAATGCGAGGATAGATATCTAACTATATAGCTTAGTGTCCACCAGTGTCATATATTTTAGTGTTAAAATGTATGTATGTAGTAGGTATATATTGTTTTTGCAACCTTGTAAGCAAGTTTAATGTTGACGACGTTGTAACAATAGTGTAGTCTTTTAAATTAAGCTAAGCTACTACTTTAACGCTCACTAGCTTTTAACGATTGTTTTGGTCCCTGTACAATCACATTAGAAGCATCAGCAGGCTACGGATATTCTTACAAAAGCACCGGCGAGCAAACAGGGGTGCAAACATATGAGTTGCTCAACGGAGGCTCAACAAACAGGGGCTCGCGCCCGACGCTCAGCTGTTGACTCAACACTTGACGGACTATTATTATGCCTGACGACAATGTAACTGAAAGTATACCAATTGGAATAGAGACAACTATTGCTTTTGGTAGTTTATACCAATATTTTAAATAGAAATTATTTGTTTTTGTTGTTTGTTTGTATATAATGAAGAAACTAAAAAAACTACTGAACCTTTCAATCTTTCTTTTCAATATAAAGCTACATACTAAGAACATCATACATGTGCTTGAATGTGTAGCTATGTTACTTAGTTGTTGTAGCATACTACAACAACTAAGTAACATAGCTACATAATCATGTAGCTATGTTACTAAGTTGTTGTAGGTATAAATTGTCTTTATATTATTCAGTAAAACGCTAAATAATATTGTATGGTTATTTGCTTAAACACTGTCTGTCTATTTTATTTATTTGAATTAACAGTTAACTACTTTGGTTGTTCAATAGTAACCATTATGTTGAGTTTGTTTTATTAGGAAGTTTAAAACCCGCAGTATTTCGTGTAAAATGCTGGCCACTTAGTTACCTATGTACCTAGGTAAGTAAGATGTTCGCACTGCATGTGAAACGTCCTCCTAGGTAAATTACCCAGATTAGTAATTCTATAATAACACTGCTCTGGCTAATCGCCAGTTTCCTACGAGTATACTCATTATAGTAAACACTATAATAGGACCATTAGATATCATTAAATCACGTATTTTTCGGCCTTCGGCTTGTGGATGCAGTTTCCAAGAATACTAAGTAAAGAGCTACTAACTAATTTTGCAAAGAAAATAAAACTTGTAAGATTATCAAAAATATAATGAGTTGGGATCCCGAGCGCGGTCACCGTTCCATCTGGACCCGCGGACCAGACCGCCCGAGGGCACCACACGTACCGAACCCAGCACATTTATAATTTGCCTATAATAAAATCATGTTTTTTAGAGTATTAATTATTTATTTATTTATTATATACTTCATTGTACACCTTATAATATTCATATGGATACAAAAGTAAAACTAGTGTACCTATAATGGGCGGTTTTATCGCACAGGGCAATCTCTTACTGACCTTTGGATGGACAGAACGTAAAGGACACAGTTTTAGGGCTGTCAGTATACAATACAAACAAACAAATACAAGTGTTACTTAGAGTTTGTGGGTACTTAGAGGAAAACTATTAAAAATTCAGTTCATATTCGACATCGAAGTGACTAATTTTGTTATAAATCGGATTACATACCACTCTAGGCCAATCTGGATACTCGTAAAAAGCACAGGAACCATTGAATAGCTTTACTATAACCACACATCAGCTTTAATATGCGCATACTGACTCATACTCATGCCACTGATGACTAAATGAATGTTCTGCTGAACCGTCCCCGCTGTTTACCTACTCGCATTGCCGTTACTGTTACTCTAACATTGCTGAAAATCTTGGCAGAAATGTGTCACTCCAGTGCTCGGCCTTCATAGTACACAGCTCTAATTAGAATCAATCACTCAAATGGCCATATACCGCATACTGTAGTAGGTCGGTAATATAATAGACATTCCTCAAGCAGGAATTTTGGCCGAAAGGTGTCGTGTATCCACGATTTCGCGGAAAATTACGCGAAGTGTTTTAAATTTGTTATGTACAGACGCCAGCACATGAAGCTACCCGAAACTGTCAAATTTTCTCAATCAACCTTGAACCTAATTTTTTAAACAATAAAGTTGAAAATCTATTAAAGAAATTTGACAGATTGTTGTAGCTTGAAGTGCTGGCGTCTGCACCTATTAGTTTATCTACAAGATTTTGTATTTGTTTATTGTTTTGTATGGGCCTAGTTGCCTGAAATATAGGATATATTATTATTATTATAATCTTAACGGATGAAACTTCAGAAACTAAATAAAATCTGACTTCCTCCAGGCTGAATATATGAGGAACCATATAAGTTCGGTGTGGTACATTAGCGGGAGGATGGCTGCGCAAGATATTTTCAATTTGCTGTATGGTGCGCCCGCGCAGGCCTGCGTAGCGGATCGATCCGTTCCGTCGCCGCCGCGCACGCAGATAACATCAGCCATCCGTATCTTACCGTATTTTTTTCGAAATCGACCTTTTTGCCACCTAAAACATTATTTAAAACTTTAAATTACAATAATCTGCGTCAGGCAGATTTTAATAATGCTACATCGTTCAGTACAAATTAAAATAAGAGCTTAAATGAATTATTAGAAATGGGAGTCTTCTAGAAAAATATAGTGTGCTAAAGTCGATGACGGAAATCAGCCAGACTTCCCTGTACGGAAAAGGACCTCGAAAAGTCAGGTCCAGCTGCGTGTAGAGGGCATGTATACTATGTTATAAGGACTGCCTATCACTGCACTCACACTCGATTTAAAAGACTTAAATCTTTACGGTTGAATAAAGCATATAACAGTATTTCGGAATTATTGACAGACAAAAAACAGACAGACAGATTCAAAATACCAATACAGACACATACAACAACAACACAATAATAGAATAACAACACATAATAACATATAATAACAGAATGTTGACATGTTTCAACAAACTACGTCTATTGTAATCTTTATTTTTGACTTATTTTAAAATGATTTTATTCACGTTATTTTAATATTTTTTGTTTTTTGACATATTTTGTTTCAATTTGAGATTGTAGGTATCTAATGAAATAAATGTATATGTGTACGCCTTTTTGGCATAGCATAACTCCCTGATATATTTAATAACAACTATCTACTATGTTAACAAATCAATAAATGACTTATGGCTCTCCCGCTGAGATTGAAATGTTGCAAGAACGTTTCATCTCATCAGGATATTTCCATGCTAACTGCGTCCTGCGGTATCTCTTCCCCATATGTCATCATCTTCGTAATCGTCATTATCGACTCATTGTTTTAGAACCCTGTCTTTGTCATATCTGGGGACATTGGTAAGACCCCTTCTCTAGTGTGTCGTTACATAGTTTAGAATTTTACACGTAAAAATCATTACCTACCTAAATTAAAACGGCCTACCTATTCATAAATACATATAGACTTCGTTTTTTAGGGTTCTGTAGCCGAATGGCAAAAAACGAAACCCTTATAATTTCGTCATATCTGTCTGTCTGTCTTTCTGTCCGTCCGTCCGTACTTCACAGCCATTTTATTCCGAAACAGACTATACTTGGCAGGCCCGTTGGTATAGTGGTCAGTGGCCCTGACTGCTGTGCGCAAGGTCGTGGGTTCGATTCCCGACCTAGGACAAATGTTTGTGTGATGAGCACGGTCATTTGTTCTTTGTCTGGGTGTAATTTATCTATAATATGTATGTATTTAGAAATATATATGTATGTTTATCAGTTGTCTAGTACCCATACCACAAGCTCTGCTTAGTTTGGGACTAGATGGCGTTGTGTGAAAAAGTTGTGGAATATTATTATTATATACATGTGAAACTTGGTAGTTAGATGTATTCTGTGAACCGCTTTCCGATTTTAAGAAAAAAAATATTTAAAATAAAGGATGCTCAATGAAAAAAAAAACTGAATATGTTTTTTCATGAAACCTATGCGTGTACCGTGGTATCTATGGACAGGTCTTTAAAAACGACATTGAGGTTTCTAAAACCACTTTTTCATAAAGTTAATCGTGTAACGAGAAGGTTTGAACGAGATTGGGTCAGCAGTTTTTGAGATACAGCATATTTCCTACCGCAAACCTAACTTTGTAATTCACACAAACACTATGAAAAACAAAGTTATTTGGCGTAGTTACTACGGAACCCTTAATGGGCGGGTCTGACTCACACTTGGCCAATTTTTTTAAGGTGTTCTTTACAAGGTTGTTTGGTATTTTAATACTTAAATAATACCTGTAAGTATTAGGTTTTGAAATGTGATGTTACGAAATTCCCCTATCATTTAATATGTTACGATATATATTATACTAGCAGTTGCTCGCGACTTCGTTCGCGTAAGAAGTTTTTTCCGTGTAAATCCCGATCCCGGGGGAATTAGTCAAAATCCCGACTTAGCGAGCATCTTCGTACTAAAAGGAACCCTCATGCAAAATTTGAGAGCCCAACTACTTGTAGTTTCTAAGATTTCGTGATTAATCAGTGAGTGGTATATCGCTTTTATATATATAAATTGAAGTCCATATCAATAACACCTGCCCTGGCATTCTATAATATTAAAATACTAAATTGCTCGGTGCCTGCACATTATAGTCAGCGTCGTCTGCTGAAAACAACTACCTACATATTAAAATAATAAGTTTAAATTGACTTGACATTAATTTCGCGGCTTAAGAAAAGGGTATTTAATTTCCTAGGATCGCATTATTAAATTGGGACGTACATTGAGATATGATAATTTAGATTTTACAAATTTTAATAGCAACTAAGACTAAATAAAAAAATAAAAAACTCTTTCACGTTCACATTCATCGCACGTGTTGACGTAGGACTTTAAATCATCAGTCGGGGCCGCTTTGAAGAGTGAAGTACTTCCGCAGCCCCGGGGGTAAGCGTGCGAGGGAACACGGGGTGGTTTCAGTCAGTCATAGTCTGACAGACCCATTGATCTACCCTAGGCTGGAGAACATCCATTAACAATTCAACCACACAAGAAAATACAAAAAAAAATCAATTAAATTCAATTTATTTACCACTTAAATGTTGGAACAATTTAGATCTTAACATAAGTAATATCTATGAGATCTATAACACTTAGATAGGTACTCATAATAATGTGACATACAGACATTTGTGCATAGACTTATTTATAACCATTAGGTATTATAGTAATAATTCAATCAAAACTAAGTTCTTATAATACCTATACGATAGGTAAATTTCCAAAATAAAAAGTACTATTAATGTTAGAGGGTAAAAATGGTCATGATTGTTACTTATTTTTCAACCTCTTATTAAATTATACTACAGGTGTGTGTGACAGGACCTGTGTGTGATACAGTGTTGCATCGCTTAGTCGAATAGTAATAGGTGCCTAGATTTGTCAGTATCTCCAGAACCTAACATTGATAGATTCACTATCACCGCAACCTCCACAAACCCTCTTTAGGTATGAACTGTTTATCATAATATGATATCGCTGTGTTATTATCTGATTAGCTAACGGTGTGACCGAGCACTCGGTCGCGGCGCCGCAAGCGCACCGCAAATCTATTTCATGTGGGAATTGAACTTGCAACTTATATGGACATACGAGGAATACAACTTTCGGATATTTTGATTCATATTACGAGTTATTTACCATCCATGACGCTGTGGACAGATGAAAAAATTATGAAAACGATGCAACTGAGAAGTCTTTTCAGTAATTACAAGAAACCCTGCTTAGAAGATAAATTACCTAATACTTACAGCAAATATGTTATGTGGAATCTCGTGGCTAAATAAGATCAGCCGTACGCAACTCATGCCGAGGTCGATCGGTGAATAAAAATATCGAGATATCATATAAAGATATCGAGATTACTTCGTGACCCGGAAAGCTATAAAGCTTTCACAGTCAAGTCAGAAAATCTGACAGCAGTCTTACCAAGAGGTATCGTGTTACCCAGTTACTGGGTTGTACACACAATAGTACTCAGTTGCAACCGGTTAGACTGAAAACCGATCTCAATCGACAAAGGCTAAGCAGATGTTTGATGATGTCTTACAACAAAATATGTTACGCGACTCTGTTACTTTAGCCGAGAGGGTGACAACATTATTTTTGTTGACAATACCAAGACCCAGGATGTTTTACCTCAGCGAGTTTTGACCTGACTAGCCACACTCCGGCGAGGCAGCTCATCGTTCAGCGCTCGCGGCGGACTGACCTCACAAGACGTCGACCCAAGTTTCAACTCTGTCAGTACCTACATGTTGCTAAATTTTGCGGCATATATTAATCCGTAAAGCTGTCAGTTTGTCTGTACAGCCGGAGACCGCTGGCCGGGGCTGGGGTCGCGAATCAATTCGCGAGGAGTGCACGCCGCTACGCCCGCGGCACTGTGACCCCGCACGAAGCTAAATGTATAATTACGTAAAGCATGAGCTTATATTTAGGCACAGATATTGTCTATAATACCGTCGTATTTAAAAGCCTGATCGATTAGATTTAAGCAATTAAATAGCTTCGTGTTTTGACGGACCGACACTTTCAATTGAAAAGTGCTTGTGAATGCGATTAATCTGAAATAAAAGGTAGTAGAGCTAAGTGTCAGGGCTGGATAACTTGTGCAAGCAGTATTAATATTGTTATTAATTATATTTTGTATGTAAATTTCATTTGTTTGTAACCTTGTTAGCTTTTGTAGTATTCTTTTTTTAGGCCGTGCGCGCACTGCCTTGCGGTGGCCGCAATTACGGTAATTCTACCGCACCGGTAGAATGACCGTAATCTCAGGTGCGCGCACTGCGGCGAGAAAAACGCACCTTTTGTCTGACAATGTTGCCATACATACAGATTTCTTCGTATTTATACATATTTTCGATGTGTGATTCAGATTAGCACTCGATACAGATTTTTATACAAATTCCACCCTGTATGATAAAATTAACTGGTACAACTAAAGACAAAACTTGGCAAAATAAATTACCTAGATACCGCACGGTACAACCACCATTGTATGATTCTATTCTATATAGTTATTTTTATTTTTTTATAAACAACGTTGATTTAAACATTCTAATTAAGTATTTGTATTATAGAGAAAATTCCATATATTTTGTGATGATGCTGCCAAAAAAACGATTTCAAGCTCTTACATTGCAAGTACTACGTCAATAGACACCAGCCCATGTTAAAATAATGTACTACGGAAATTAATTAAAATAATAAATCAAAATAATTAGAATATTAAAATTAACATTGTTTATAAAAAAAAAAAAAAAATAACCATAAAGAATAGATTCGTTCAACGGTGTGCGTAACGTAATAAATGCGGTATCTAGGTAATTTATTTTGCTAAGTTCTGTTTTAGTTGTAACAGTTATCTGCATATATATTTAAATAATATTTTTTTCTCTGTTTTTATGAGTAGTAAGTACACTAATTTTGCCCACTTTAATTAAAGTTTTTAAAGTCCTTCCAAAGGTTGTCTATCTATCAATACATTGTGAAATTTAGATAAAAATCTGTATCGAGTGCTAATCTGTATCACACATCAAAAATATGTATAAATAAAAAGAAATCCGTATGTATGGCAACATTATCAGACAAAACGTGCGTTTGTTTCACCGCAGTGCGCGGTACTACATACATTCCTATGCGATACAAAATATTTGCGGTAGACTCACCGCAATTTTGCAGCGAGGGGCACCCGGTGACTCTACCGCACGCGTTTATTCCACCGCAGTGCGCGCACTTCTATGACACTCCATACTTCACAGATTTCGCGTTTTCAAAACGCAACGCAGTGCGCGCACGGCCTAAGTAGGAGAGTACAGTAACGTAAGACCTATGGTACTTTAATATTTCTCATATCAAGTATAGGGTAAAAGCCGGATAGTTGCCTCGGACGGATACATGCCTCAGTTTCAAATGCTCTATGTTAGACGTATTGACAGTGTTTCTTTTCGGTTATAATTGAAAGCGCCCCCCGCGCAGGCCTCAGTGCTGCGTAAGCCGTTGAAGTAGGCGCACGTGTTATGTCCGTGTAAGTAAAAATCTTCCGCGGCGATACTTCGACGAGCGTCAGAATTATATTGGTAAGTAATCTCTGTTAAATATTTTTATAACTGATTGCGATTTTCGTAAAAAAAATATTTCTTTGAATGCATTAGAGTTCAAATTGCACTGTTTATTACGTTTTATTGTTAAATATTTTTTATTTATTTCGTAAATAAAATGGGCAAGTATCCGTATCAAAAAGGATAGTTGCCTATCTGTCTTTTGCGGATAGTTGCCCTAGGGCAACTATCCGTAACTATACATTTTTAACGAGCAAAGACAGATTTTTTTCTTAGTTATTTTTTCATTTGGTTTTACTATTTTTTCTTGGTGATTTTTTTTTATTTGTTTTCATTAAAGTTTATATTAAATAAAATAAATATTCAACAGCAAAATGCCTCGCAAGTATAAACGAAAGTCAGGCGTGGTGCCGCGCCACATCAACTGGACAGAAGATAGTTTAGCACTTGCGTTCGAAGAACTAAATAAAAAACAAAAAAGTATCAACGAAATATCCCGGATTTATGGCATATCCTCTCGAACCTTAAGAAGACGGTATGAAAAGAGAAACCAGCTACTGGTAACCCAAGGTATGTCAAGGATTTAAAATTCTATATTTAGCTTATAAATAAAATAATCTATTTACATACCTACCTACTTATCTAATTGTATTTTTAACATTTTTAGGAAAATACCCGGTCCTTGGCTTTGAAAATGAAAAAAGACTAGTATCCCATATACTGAAGCTCGGAGACGCAGGATTTCCTCCTGAAAGGAGTTTAATTCGCCAATTAGCCTATCAGTTTGCCGAAAAACTAGGATTGAAGCACAATTTTAATAATGAAACTAAGATGGCTGGACCGCAATGGTTGAAAAGTTTCCTTGAAAGAAATCCCGAAATAGTTGTGAGGCAAGCTGAGGGCTTATCAATTCAAAGAGTGAAGGGTCTAAGCAGGGCCGAAGTAGCCAAATTTTTTGATCTGCTCATAACCGTCTTAACTAATAATGATTTACTGGATAAGCCGGAGCGAATTTTCAATATGGATGAATCCGGTGTCCAACTCAACAATAAACCTGGCAAGGTATTAGCCAAGAAAGGTACTAGAGCAGTGAAATCACTTACTTCCGGTGAAAAAGGTGAAACAATTACCGTTATTGCTTGTTGCAACGCTATCGGCAATTTTCTCCCACCTGTTCTGATTATCAAGGGGGTAAATAAAAAGCCAGAATTTGAAGAAGGACTTCCTCTTGGTTTCAAAGTTTATATGCAAAAGAAATCAGCATATATTTCCTCAGAACTTTTTTACAAGTGGCTGACTGAACATTTTATACCCCACAAGCCTCCAGGAAAGGTATTACTAATTTTAGATGGTCATTCATCACATTCCAGTGCTGTCAATATGCTAGAAACTTCTCGTGACAATGATGTGATACTGCTTTGTTTACCTAGTCATACTACTTCTGCTTTACAACCTTTAGACGTATCTGTATTCGGACCGTTTAAAAAATACTATTATGCGGAGACAAACAATTTTATTCGCACCAATCCACAAAAAAAATGAATTTGCTATATCAGATATTGCATTGGAGGAGCTTACGCAGGAACAAGAGTCTGAAACTATAAATGATCAAGTACCAGGCGCTTCTGGAGAACTAGCGTTACGTGAGCGCATACAGGAATCTGAATATGACCGAGGTAATGTACTAAGTCGACAGAACGAAGTGACTCTACAAGACGATCAAGTCCCAAGCTACTGTGATAAACATAATCCAGGAACTATCGTAAATGAAACTGAGAAGAATAGCGTGAACCAAAATTACACGCCACCTAGGCCGTCCTCGAGTCTTTTGGCTCTTTCTCATGATTGTTTAGCCCTAGGAGATGGCGAAATTGAAAATTACATTTTAGATAATACTGAACTATCATTACCATCGCTGATATCTTTAAATGAGTCACAGAACAAAGATCTACAAAAAGAAACACCATCGAAATTTTTACATCAATCATCTCCTATACCAAAAATTCCGCTGAGTATGTCTAAAAGGGCTAAACAATCAGCAGAAATTTTAAACTCGAATGATAAAATAATCGAGAAGAAGAATAAAACTGAAAAAGCAAAGGAAAGAAGCATAATGAAACAAACGAAAGAAACTAAAACCAAACCAGTTGGTAGCAAAGAAAGAAATAAAAAAAGAAAAGAGGGCGACCACAAAAAGATAAAAAATCAAAACAATATAGAGATATTACCAGCAGTGAATCAGAATCAGATAGCACAGATTTTACTAAAGGACTAAAGGACTAATACAGGTTACTAAAGGACGGGCTTTAAAGAAAAGAAAAATTCGTATCTACAGTTCTAACAGTAAAAATGAAGAAAATGTTACAAGTTCAAAAACATCTAAAGGAAAAGCAACTAAAGGGCTACCAATCAAAGGCAAAAAAAAACAAAACGTCTATTAGAGACACTGAAAATATATTAAAAGTAAAAAATGCTAATTCAAAAATAGAAAATACCAATAAAGAAGTTTCAGTTGATAATTATTGTGCAGAATGTTTTGAAAATTATAAATTAACTAAATCGAAATCAGATTGGATTAAATGTGACATGTGTCGAATGTGGTTGCATGAAACTTGTACAACATTCAAAAACCATTGCCTGAGATGTGGCAAGTTGAAAACCTTGGCTTCTGGTGATAATCAATGCTAAGGCCAAAGTTGATTACCATATTTTTAATATTTAAGATAAAAAAACCTTAGTATTTTTAAGTATTGATTAGGTAATAATTTAACTTCTCTTAGTACTTAATAAAGGATCTCAGTAAGTAATAAGGACTGAATACTTACTTAACAGATGCTAATGCCAAAGTTAATTCTTATTTTGTTTATTGTTCTATCTTTAAAATAAATAATAATGTTTCAATATTATTTTGGATACCTAATTACCATTTTGGAGTCTATTTTTGTTATAATTTTATGTTATAATTTAACTTTAATTAATACTTAATAAAAGATTGTATTCAATAATAAAAACTGATTACTTAAATTAATATAAGTTCATTTCTATTTCAAAAAAAAAACAAATAGGCAACTATCCTCACATTAGGCAAGTATCCCCCGAACCATTTTTAACGTTAGGCTACTATCCGCCATAGTAGGCAACTATCCCCTTTTTTAGAGGTCTCATAAAACAGGATTTACTCAAAACTAATAATATTTATATTTGAAAAAATAGGCTATGTTAGAAGATTAATAAACTATGTTTAAGAATACACTTTGAATAAAAAAATTATTGGTACACATCTATACTTATAATAAATCTGTAGAGAGGTCAATTCTGTACATGAAATATATTTCCAAAATAACTATCAGGGGGTGATTAAGGATCGATACTCATGCCAAAAATGCAATCAGTTAAATTTTTGTCTGTCTGTCTGTCTGTCTGTCTGTATAACCGTTATAGAAACAAAAACTACTCGACGGATTTTAACGAAACTTGGTACAATTATTTTTCATACTCCTGAGCGGGTTATAGTATACTTTTCATCACGCTACAATCAATAGGAGCAGAGCAGTGAAGGGAAATGTTGGGAAAACGGGAGAAGTTACTCCATTTTTTAAGCTTTCGTCGCGTGTGCAACCTTAATGGTTAAAGCTACACAAATCATTTCATGACGGAAATGTTCTCCTTAAAATTATATAAAAAATATCCCACGACAGCATATGTCTAACTTTTATGGTTGACTCACAATAACACGTGTAACTCCCGATAGCTTAGCAGTTCGAAGCTTTCTGATTATAATATTTGTCTACTCTTACGTTTATAACACTCTCAGTCACCCCTAATTGAAAAAGTTAACATTATTAACTATTCCATAAAAAAGAATCATATAAATCGGTATAGAAACACCAAAGTTATACATGAAATACGCTTATAATAATAAGCCATCGCGCGTGAATACTGAATCATGCTATAAGGATTATTTTTGAGAATCGGTCGCCGCGTTCTCTAGGTACTTAAGCCTCATGTGAACGTGATCTAAACAATATTACCAATACATTAACTTACGCTGACGGAGTCGCGGGCACAGCTATATTGTATCACTAGCTTCCGCCCGCGACTTCGTCCCCGTGGAAAAAAAAAATCCCCCGATTTTGAAACATTCTTCATTACTGCTCCGCTCCTATTGGTGTTAGCGTGATAATATATAGCCTATAGCCTTCCTCGATAAATGGGCTATCTAACACTGAAAGAATTTTTCAAATCAGAACGGTAGTTCCTGAGATTAGCGCGTTCAAGCAAACAAACAAACAAACAAACAAACAAACAAACAAACTCTTCAGCTTTATAATATTAGTATAGATTACGCTAAGGCCAATAGGAGCGGAGCGCCAATGAAGAATGCTTCAAAATCGGGGTTAAATTTAACGTTAGCCCAAAGTAACTATTCCACGCGGACGAAGTCGCGGGCAAAAGCTAGTTTTTAATAAAAGAGCTTTTTAAAAAGTGTGGCAACTATCCGGCTTTTACCCTACATCTTTTGTTGGAGATTCTAAAAAACAAATATCTGTATTCCAGACGAATTAAGTAACACCATTCAGACACATAGCATGAATATTATACGAACCTAGGGTAAATGTGAGTACCTTTTTGAAATTAATTCGAAAAGTAAACTTCCAGTGCATTGGTACTACCGCCATTGGTAGTGCCACTGTAAAAGTTAGTATAAATCTTTCTACCCTGGTTCTATAAGGGAGCTTTGGTCCTATACCTTTGTGACTTGTTGTTGTGAAATCGAACTATTAGAGAGTGGTCCGAAGTGATTATACATAAATATTGTCGTAATCGTAAGTTATAAGTGCTTTTGATTAAGATATCCAGTGTAGTGTATTTACGGCGACATATTATGAGTACCTAGATGTAACATCCGTTCTGTAAATGTGGAGTGAGTGGAGCACAGCGGGTGCCGGCGGCGCACGCGCAGGGGGCGGGGCGCCACGCCCACGCGACATCCATCTTGCATTGTGTCGCACCGCGGCTGTCCAGCGCCACCACTGTCTCAATATGCAACCATTGTATCAGTATTGCTTCCTGATTGGCACAGCTTCAAAGATGTAACATTATTATTGTAGTTGAAGCAAAGTGACTGTCGTTGTTTGTGATCTTTATGAAAGCAGCTTATGATTTGTGTATATCTGTTTTAAACAAATGATTACGATCAACATCAAAGCCTATGTGGTCACAAAAGTTCGGCCTTGGAGTTGACAGTCGAAGTAAATTAACCATCAGCCTATATTAGCTACTGCGGTAATGTCCATAAGTTCAGGCATTCAGTTTATTAAAACGTAGGTAGCGCTACTCACAAAAACCGACAAACCCTAGGTTATTCTATCACCTAGACATCTCCAGCATAAGCTGAATAAGCAATTGGTAACACTCAGGTATTGCAAGTTCCCTCCGGGGTTGCGGGAATGTTCTAACGAGATACCGCGGCCCCGGAACGCAAGGGCAGCTGAAATAACAAGGTGGGTTTTTCATCAGTAGAAGTCTGACACTCCCTTCCGCTCCACCCACAGCGGGACAAGTCAGTCAATGATTTTCCCACCCAAAAATTATGCAAGTTGAAAGTAGAGGCCGTCTAAGCCACAAAGTGCTCTTAACTCTACATAACCTGATGTGTAAGTAAACTTATGTCAAGTGCGCTAAAGTATATCAATTATGAATGTAGTAGGTATAGCGAAGTCGTGCGTCTAAGTATAGCTCACTCAAGTATCGAGTTATACTTAGCTGCGCCGGCGCCGCAGTACTTGCTACCTACCAGCGCGCACTGCACAGTGGCTCCTCGTAGAATTATAATTCATGTCTCTACACCCGCGCCCGGCTTCGCTCGCGACACATACTCGTACATTCATTTCATATTATAAAACTCAGTCTCCCGCCGCGTCTGTCTGTATGATCATGATAAAGTCAAAAACTACTGAATTTTTGTCACACGTGAATAATTTATTAAGGTTTTGAGTGAAATTGCAGAATGAGACCAAGTTAGCAAGATAAAGAGGTAAAATTTGTTTGTAAGTTTGTATGTAAGAGTTATACAACGTGTAACGGAAACCCCATATCTATCCGAAAGGGCTGAAGACAACATCTGGTATGGAGTCTCTATGCACAGTTTCAGCACAAAATAAGTGACTCAAAGAATTGATACCAAAGTATCGGTTCTGGGTTCATATATTTCTTGAATACCAATCACAACAAACGTGTTACAGCACTACGAGGGTCATCACTTTCCACGTCACTTGCCAATAACACGATAATTCTCTGCTTCGTTCTTCTTAATTTGAAAAATTCGGTCTTTAATATCAATGTATTGAAATTTGTAATAAGTTCCACACATGTAGACTTAGGATTATAAAACCCTTGCCATATCGTTTGTTATCATCCATAGAAGCCATGCACTTGATATGTATATACCCTTTAAATTACACGTTGTATATAGATAGATATACTATTTATTGTAGGTACACCATAACAGAATTAAATAAGATTTAGATTACAATCTTCGGAACTAATGATCCAATTCTAAAAATTCTTTCATGGTAGTAAGCTGCCACGGAGTCGCGGTGAAGTGCTAGTAGGTACTATATAAAAACAGCCGCTCTGCCTGTTACACTCGTCCAACCGCCTGGCATTTCTTTATTTGTAAGATATATGAGCCGTCAACACGTGCGTTGTCATGGATCCGATTGAAAGTTACGAGCAGCCCAGGAAAAGCACTCGAAGCGCGAATTGAAGGCAAAGGCTATGTACAATTTAACTGACTGTATATTAGTGGAAAATACAGAGTATAATGTACCAATACCAGTAAAAATACATGTAGGTATATTCAGTAAGTTTAGCTGAGTTGACTGAAGACCAGTTATGTCATTCAACACAAGCATATTGAGAAACCATTCTTCTTCTTGGCGTATCGATGGAAATAATATTTTATATAAATAAAAGAAATAATTCAAGTCACAAGATTTTTCTTTTATCAGAGGCTAGTCCCAAATCATGCAGATGTATGTATACGAGTATAAGTTAGAATGTATGTTAGAAACACATAGTACGACATAGTTTGTTCAAACCCATGTCGTATCGCGTGTACTCCTGTGTTTATATGATCTGTGTCTCCTACTAATACCAGTAGGTATGTGTCGAGAAGCACAAGCTGCAGTTTCTTTGGACATTTGAAAAACATAGTTGTTGTAGCTAGGAATGTGGTCTCTGAGTAGTTTATATTTGTATCATAACGAGAGGCGGCCGCACTGATCTTATCTAACGAAGATTTTCTTCATCATAATTGCGCGGAGGCATGTAGTCGCATGTTTGTAATTAAACGGGAGCTGGTCGACTGCTGCACCATTAGCGACCTCTCATCACCCGCACTGTAGTCACGTCGAGTGCGTCGCAACTGGTACAACTACAAAGATTTATGATCGACAGCCACGTCGTTAGACGACGCCAGAGCACATCATGACGAGACCGCTATATATGCTGCATTGTCCATCATGTATCAACTTGCAACTTTGTAGCTGTTCACATGTTCGCACCGCGGCCTACCAAACAAAATATCTCTCGCATAAAATGAAGTCAAAAATAGCACATTACGAGAGTACGTCGTCCCACCGAGTCTGCGAACGGTAAAGCGGGAATGCAAAACATGTTCCTTGCATCCGACAAGTTTATTTTAAGAAAAAAATCGATTGACAGCGTCGTGACTCGTGACGCAATCGTTTTCCGCGGACACATTTCCAACAATTTGTACCCGCAACAGTTGTCACGTGCAACTCTGGAATTACAAGTGAACGAGAAACAATCTGAAATTCCCGTCGGTTGCTCGTACTTATGCAGATGTATTATAGCTCAGGTTATCACTTACTCAATTTTGAGCAACTGTCCCGATGCCGAGTTTGCTAATCGAATACTAAGTCAGTCGCGGTGAGGGCGGGTCACTAATTTGACGCAGTTTTGTCACTCCGCCACGACAAATGAGTGCCAACTTGCCAAGTGTCATGGTTTTAATGTTTAATGTTGAACTTCGACAGCTTTATAGGAAACTGTGGCGAATTCTAATGCGTGTGCGACCACAAGTGGAGCTTGTGAAGGATAGCTATGTCGAAAGCATAAACACGCTGATATGTTTTTTGCAGTCCGTTGTGCAGACTGCACTACGCGAGAACTGTCCGAGCATGACATTACATCGATGCCTGGCCAGCGACATAAATTATTATGTGTACTTGGTAATGGTAATATTCAGTATTTGCATCGCAGGAATGTATTGTATGAAGCTTACTATTTTTCACAACTGCCAACTCAACAATATTTAATGTTTTGTGCGAGTGCGGTGACGTCGGCGCTGACAGCTGTCGCGTGAGGTTATACATTCCAACTGGAAATAAGTCTAACTAGGAGTTATGAACATGGGCTCCATTATTGTGCAGTTGCATGTGGTATTATGCAAGGTTGTTATTTAATCATTACACAATTTGTACAGTATCTTCAATCCTGAACGACCCCTGTGTGAACGAATTTCTGTGGGTTTTGTAGATCTTGAGTGAGTACCACCTACCTACCTATTGTTTCATTAGGTTAGGAACTATGTAATTGATATTTCCATCTACTGATTTTAGAGCCTGTTGTGTTACAAGCCTTGATGATGCTCACGTATTGCTGCACAGCGAGTGTTGTTGAGCAGTCGATGCCGCGATGGTTGCACTTGTTGGTTGGCTCACCTGACAGACCTCCTAGGTGCCTAACCATTTGTCAACTTTAGTTAGTTACATTTTTAATGCACGACAATATGTCTGCCTGCATCGTAAGCTTCATTAGAACTGAGTTCTCAAAATATTAATTTCAGTAGGTACCTACAACTTTCAATGCTGTAATCCATTTTGATGTTCCATTTTGTTTTTATGACTCCGTTGGAGCTCGTGTCTTTCAGCTCTTGGTTAACGATTTTTTCTGATGAAGTAGCTGGCCCGTCCGCGGATGAACAGGGACTAGTGCACGTGAGACGCAACAATATCTAGTATTAACAAGTGATGTACTAATTTAATTAATGAGAAGTGCACCACGTCCCACATCTCACACTATAACATACATTTACTGTGACTTGAGATTCACATTTACATTTTATTTGCATGCACATTCTGTAACTACTTCTAAACGCAATTCTTCATGGTATATTCGTTTTTACACTACCTGCCTTTTGAGGCACATAGTAGGTACATTATATACACACTCACAAAGAAGTTTTTCTTCAATCTGACGTTTTCAACAAATTTTACCACTTACGAAAACGTCTGAGTATCCTATTCTCTCTCAAAATAGTAAGGCGTTCAAGCATCAACTTAAAATGTTTCTTTTGCAAAAGGCATATTATGGTGTCTCTGAATTTGTAAACGAAAAGGTGTTTTCTTTTGACTGATCGACTGATTTGCTGAATCCTTTTACTGACATATTATATTATATTTTTTGTTGACATAAATTCTATTGAATATGAATGTGTATAACTATTTAATATGGAATCTGGACATTAAAACTAAACTAAATTTGACTGTAATACTAAATTGACAAGAAGAAGGAATTTTGACCGAGAATGTTTTTAAATTTATATAATTTCTAATTTTTTTTAACTTTGTTATTGCCTATTTTAGTTTTGATTATTTGTCTACTCAAATCACCTATATGAAATATTTGTACGCCGATACTGACGGCTAAACATGATGGTCTCAAACATAATAATATCCTGCATGCTCTTGTATGTATACCATGTTTAAACAAATAAAGATATCTCTCTCTCTCTCTCTCTCTCTCTCTCTCTCTCTCTCACAACTTAGGCGAATCAATTATGTAGGCTAATTTAGGCAACCGTTTCGGCTTAGCACTTTTAATAGTCAGAAATGAAAAGCTTCTATAAAAACAAGCACATTTTCCTTCACGAGATTAGATATTAGATTAAAATTATATCTAGGTATAGTATGATAATAATTCTAGCCAGTTTTATTCAAATATCCATGTAAGTATGTAAATAGTATAAATAAATAATTTACGAGGTTTTTCTTTCAGGAATACTATTATTGTTTTCGGAAAGTTATTGATGTACTGAATTCAAATCTGGCGTAAAAATATTCCCAAAACGTTAGTATTTCTAGATAGGTAGTTTAGAGATTTTGAGTTTGATACACCGTTATATGATATTTTAAAGCACAAATATTTTCATAAAAATCGGCTCGTATATTTTAGCATCTATTTTCATCGCCGATAAAAAATTTTGAATCTTTGCTAAAAAAACTATTTAAGAAATGTATATTTTACAAAATACAAAAATCGATCCGGATGTTTTACTTTTAAGATTCATATTATTTGCTCGCATAGTACCTAGAAGTCTAAGAGCGGATCATTTTCTTTTTGTATATTTAATTATTACATAATGTTAATATTTCGAAAATCAGGATTTTGGTAGTTCTGCCAAAGACTTCTCAAAATCCTGACTTGCTGGAAAGTATGTACATTGTACGGCATATTAGAAACTCGTCGAAAATATAAAAAAAATGTATAAAGGTGTCAAAGATTCCAAAAACCTGAGCTGTCTGTCTGTCGGCTATTCATGTCTTGACAACTCTACGAACCTTGGATCCTAGCAGGATGAAAATTACCCCTATTCTCTTGAGATCACTTTGAAGATTCACACGGGCGAAGTCGCTGGCTTTTGCCAGTGACTTCGTGCTAGTAGATACTAAATCAGATACTTGGATTATCTTCATGAATGAGTAGATACAGATACGAGTTGACCTGGAACTGGACAAAGCCTGTGAGCTCGCTAGGGCTTGTTAACAAATAAAAATCCTCATCCTATAAAAGCATCGCCTTCAGCAGTTTCCAATAAATTGTACTCCAACACTATTACCTCCCGTGTCCTCCAGATGTCTGTCGCGTTGAGAGGGGCGGTGCCCGGCGTTTGACGGAGTGGACTCTGAGAGCCTTCCAGCTACGAACACAGTGCCGCCAATCCACATCATCACTGTACCAACACCGGACACAATGAGACACCGTGTTGCGGCGTGTAAGGGAATGGTCGTAAGATCTGGTATCAGATGGAGCGGCTAATGCAATACATATTGGGCATTAATATCGCGCTTCGACGCGTCACGATTAATGGCCGCCATTTCGCAGTGTCGTCTCATGTGGCATACACGGTGGCCGGGAGCACTTGATGTATGTCATACAATTGAGAGGTGCACGCTTATTTCACAAACTAAGATTAAGTCTGTCAATATCGATCCATCAGCAGGATCTGAAGATATAAACCGAAGTCTGTGTGTCCTGATAGGTATAACCTTGGGGAACCTATTTCATTTTCGACCTCATCATCGCTTACCGTCCGGTGAGTTAAGATGGTCAAACGCAAACCAATAATTATATTATCATCAATAAAAAATAGTAAACTTTAATTTACCCTTAATTTCGTGCACACAATAATTCTGTTATTCTTAGTGCTTTGCGCGGCCTTGTCGCTACATTTTCTATTTTATAACCGTGCCCGTGTTCCCGCCTGGCATCTATGCTAACAGCGCGGTGATCTCGTTGATTACGGGCGGCTCTCGGCTGCTGTATTACGGACGATCATGTTCTAATGGAACACTTCTCTGGATGGAACACTCCGTCGCAGCCACTCGTTATACAGCTGCTGTATCATCTCGTGCCGGCGACGCTAACATCATCTTGTAAAACTGCAACCCAAAATACTCTTTAAGCCTAAACCACAACGGTGATTTTCGCTCGACAGTTGAGCCAAGTCAAGACATTTTGGTTTGGAGCGTGCTTGAGTTAAATGCAGAGTTTATTTCATAAGAATATAATTAGTGGGTGGAGTTCAATCAAATAGTTGTTGTCCGGCTGCCGACCGCGAAATAAATCGAGTCCCGCGCCGCGCGCCACCCGACGGAATTCCGGATGCGCGGGCGCACACACTCACGTTTTAGTAATTTGTTAAATTAGGATTTGGTTTATGTCAGAAAGTATAGAAATATCTTGTGTATCTAATTTATATAATTTATCTTATTTAAAAAGTGTTTATGATTTTAAACACAATATTTTCGTTGTGTACCTATACTGCTGCACTTTACAACATAATTAAGTAATTAAGGTATGTGCAAGTTTCGATTTAGATGACACAAAGCCATCTATAAATCGTAATTAACAATGCAATGATCAAATAACTACATTATACATACTTCCTGACTGTAAATGTAGCTCTCCTGAAAATGCCATGTGTTCGAGCAACCTGGTAATAAATCACGCAGCCATCAATATGCAGTTAACAGAGCCAGCAATGGAGTGCCCGGATAATGAAACAAACTGACAAATGCGCAGTAGTGTCAGAATACCTAGAATAGTAACTATACCTACGCCAGTATTATTGAAGTTACGGAAAAAAAGCTACTTAGAGT
Organism: Tholera decimalis; assembly: GCA_943138885.2. NCBI lineage: Eukaryota > Metazoa > Arthropoda > Insecta > Lepidoptera > Noctuidae > Tholera > Tholera decimalis. The sequence continues at coordinate 476,755 of OW964552.2, read as the reverse complement.
TAATGGCAAATCGATAATAAATTAAAATCGCTCCATTTATCCTCTTCGGAGCTAGCGGCAGGGCTGCGGGAGGGTGCGGCGGGCGCAGGGTGTGACAGGAGGTAGTCGGCGGTTCATTCCGGCGCTGGTCGCGACCATGTCGCGCTAAATTGCCCGCTACCGTCTTACCCGCACTATGATTTAGGAATATTAAGGCTCATCCCACGCGCACCGTAATTGCGACGCGACACGACATCGACACGACTCCGTCCGACAATTACTTATGTACGTCGTCGTCGCACTTAGACGATACGCGTTTTTGTTGCAAATCATTATCTATCATTTGTAATGGAACTGTATGAACAATGGAATGAATAGCTCATTACGGTGCTGCATCCGGCGGGAGGTTTTGTTAATGGCAGACTGGCAATAAAACATCCGACACTCATATGTATTGCTATCAGCCAGGGAAGGTCGTGATAACATTGAAAATATCGTTGAGTTTATATAGCTGACATGTAAGGTCGTTAGCTGTGATCAGCTTCACAGAAACAAAGATTTTCTCAATAAAACACATATTCAGCTTGAGGCCAAACTAACACTACAAAACAGCGAACCGCTAACATTTCTAACGGAAACTTATCGTTGCCCACAATACCTATATGAAAAAGATGATAAAAATACAGATAGTTTGTACACATTTCTGCACACTAATGTAACAAATTATAATAGAAAAGTACTGAAGTATTTAAAAAATTGTATTCAATTTGTAAGCCCACATATGCCCGCAGTCGCCTAAAGCCCTCTATCCTACATAGTGGTCTGTAATAGATCAGCGCGTACGCACTCACTAGGTACATAGATTGTTATCTACGGTTACAGTAAAAACCTAGTTGTATGAGCTATCACGTCGCCGCCGGAATTCGGCGCACGCCGCCAGTCATTACCACATGGGTGCACCACAGGCAGCGTAGGGATGTCGGACTTATATCGATAAACATGTAACAAATTGGCCAAGTCGACAATACTTGATATCTGCTTAATAGATATTCGAAGACTCTCACTCAGAGAAGCTAGACATGGTAACATTTGTCTGCAATCTATTAGCATCAAACAGTCAACTCAAACATTAGAGGACTGCTTGCCAATCGTCAACTCTGAAAATACCAGTATGTCTGTAGGTACCATCAGTTGATTACAATCCTTGTCTAATTAGATTAAGACTTTTTTTTTCAGATGAGCCCTCTTCGATCACGCCTGATGTAATAAATAGATGGACCCAGTGAACTGAGAAGATGCTTGTTCAGCTTGCTTTAAAGGATGACATGTCATATGTAGTAAGGAACTCAGAAGCCGGCAGACAGTTCCAAACCTTGGCTGTGAGCCCAATAAATGTGGAGGGAGAAGCTTCGCACGATAAGACGGTATATTAACAATATGTCTGGTAGTGCAAGGGAGATAGAGGAATCAGATCGTAGAGCGCGCACTCTACAAAGTACAATCTGTAGAAGTCCAAGCAAGCAAGTTTTCACCGATGAGCTAGGCTGCGAAGCTTGAACTTCATTTCTTTCATCCCGCAAATTACAACACTGCACAAAAATACAGTCTTTTTTTTCATCAAAATTACGTTATAATCGATAAGTTAGCTGCAATCGCCCGCGGTCAGCTGAGTGTGTCCGGCGAGCCAGACGCGCCTGCGCCGCATGCTGCGCTCTTGCACAATTTATTTTAATTTTATTTATTTATAGTTAATTAAAATTTAAAAAAAAAAAAACAATGTGCCGCTCACCAGCTACCGGGACCACCTCATTATCTATTACTTTATCCGACCTTTACCAGTCACAACCAGTTTAAACATACGTTAGATAAAACAACGTAGAAAGTGTTATAACCCTTTTTTTATTTTTGCTAGACAAATATCATTCATTTATCTATAGACAATCAGCGGAAAGGCGCTACTCCTGTCACGTGGCATAATCGACACAATTTTTGCTTTTTTACATTCTTTATTTATTATAGGGTCTTTTACGCATAGCGTATGTCAGTTCCATCGTATCCTAAACAATTGTACTTTCACAATATGTAAACCTTGAATTTGAATAAATCCTTTACAGCGTCGCCATTTGGTTGGGATAAAATCTTATGGGACATGCCCAATTTTTACTGTTAGCTCCAACTCCAAACATCCTAGTCTCAACAACCACATAGTGGATTTAAAGATTCATTAAAATTCCATGGTGGTGTGTGATGATTGATCCGCTGAGTAGTAAATCGTATTTCTCAAGTGAACCCCCGCAGACAACACATCAAGGATATTTGTACAATTTGCATATAATGGATGAGCGACAGTGGCCGAGGATCAATTTGTCTTCCTTTTATTCCAAAATCCATAATTTCTCTGAAAGCTAACCACTGTGTTCCTACAGGAGCACAGAATTACAAGTTAATGACATGATTACGTGGCACAGTTTAGTGCAGACTGGCCGCTCCGGTCGCTCCTATTACGCTCGCTTCGGAAATTGATAGGAATTATAAAATGGCGTAGCGGAATGCAGCCCCGATTAGCGAGCCCTCGCTGAATTAGGGCAAGCAGACGGCCCTCACAACTGCCTACCCTCACAACGATGTCAAATATTACACGATTATCATAATCAGTATAGTCCGAAAATATTGAGTAAAGGATTTTTAATTCATAATAGGCTCGCGTTTGACCACCATCTCGTGTGAAGTGTTATGTATAATCAACTTACAAATAAATATTTCATTTAATTTCTCACTTGATGGTAAGCGATGATGTGGTCGAAGATGAAGCACGCTTACCTAGAAGTAACCCACACATTTGACCCCACTGCTGTAGAAAGAAAAGGAAACAGCCTTACACATTATATGGGTTTTGTTTTTCTTTCTATTAATATGACTTTTGTAATTGCATAACTGCCTCCGTGGTCGAGTGGTTTAGGCGTTTGCCTTTTGACCTGGTGGTCGTGGGTTCGATTCCCGCGTGACGCATTCTTTGTAAAGTTGTTTCCAGTTTGGGTAGGACATTGCAGGCCTGAATCATCTGATTACCTGATAAAAAATTGGTTCCGTGCTTCGGAAGGCACGTATAAGCCGGTGGTCCCGGTCGCCAAATGGCGGTCGTCACAATAGACCACGTCAGAGGCCCTTGAGGCGGTCTAGAAACTCTGACACTAGGGTGTATGGGGTCGTGAGACCTTACTACCCTCACGATAAGAAGAACATTTGCATATTAACTGCCAGGTTCCAAAGGCAACTGCTGAGTATGAGGTCTCGGGTTCAATTTCCGGGTCAGGCAAGTGCTGGGTGTATTATTTTCGTAAAATGTAAAACACTAAGGTTAGTGGGGGAAAGGCTGAGCAGAAGATGATGAATATGTACATTAAATAACACATTTTTACAGTTAATTACCATCTCAGATAAATTAACTGCAACTGCGTGGTGTATCAGTTGGCTATACTGCTACACGTTACTGTAACCGTGTCTGCTGACGTCACATATCTGCGACAACTCGGATGCAACAGGGCCGGAGGTCCTGCCCCCTCCAGGCTGCACTATTCCTTTGACTTCGAACCAAAAACTAATGTAACCAGTGCATTACCATTACAATCATAATAATATAATCATTTTATTTCTTTGCAAATAAATAAATGGTTTTTGATACAGTAGGTACAGACCTGCATATTTTACCCTAACTTGGGTATGCAAATACTTTTTTATGCATTACCTATGTAAGTGAACACACAGATAGGTAAGTCGGCACCCAGGCAAATACAGGAGCGACAGATGAGTAAATGCTATTGATTTTGCAAACCGGATATTAAATAATACTTTTACAAGTCTGTTTTTGTAAATTTAAACTAGATAAGGTCAGTGTTGCCTAACAGACTACCAGAGATGAAACACCGAAATGAACTCAGAGGCTATGAAGAGAGTAATATACAGTAGATAAAGACCCTATTTGTATTAATTTCAATGAATAAAATAAAATATTTCAATGAATATAATAAATAAATGTTTTTTATTCCTAGTATATGATACACTAATTCTGGATTAATCTAAAGCAAAAGTATTTTATAAAACTAGACTGAAAGTTGTCACTTTTAAATAAATTATTATGAAGATAGACGCCCGTCTTCATTTTCTACATTTCCTAGAGTTTTAATTAATTATTAGCGATCTACCTGAATTCATACAATATTATAATGATACTAGAATATTTATTAAATGAAATGGCACATGTAAGCTACAAATTAAGTACGTAAATATGCAATTAAATAGAATAACTCAAGTCTGAGTGTACATGTGTCAAGCTAGAATATGTGAAGCTGATACCAAAATTCGCGAGTGATAAAGAAAGACTGTCGAAGTAAAGTTCGGAAGCGTCAATAGCCCAATGGTTAAGGTGTCGGCTTTGTAATCGAGAGGTCGCGGGTTCAACCCCACCTATTACACTATTGCCGTGCTCCAAACACAAGCATATTTAACTTATTTGGAGGGGCTTTGACAACGCTTTCCTCTTTACTCAACTCTCCCAGCGGAGGGCTGGGCCGGGCTTCTTATCTAATGTCTCACTTTCAATTTCTATGTTCTTCACACAATAAGAATCTTCATTCAATAATCTTCTCTTACTCTGTCCTTCTCATACTTCTGACTTTGTTCATTCTTCTTTTCATATCCAGTCGATTCTCCTCTGGAATGCACTTTCTCTCGAGATCATCGGCTGACAGTCGCTATGCATTTAAAAAGAAATTGCGTATCTATTTTCTACACCAATAAGCATAATTTCCACATTTGGTTTTCATTTGCTTCTTCATTATATATATATTTATTCATTTATAAGTATTTATTCATATACAACGTGTAATTTAAAGGGTATATACATACCAAGTGCATGGCTTCTTTGGATGATAACAAACGATATGGCAAGGGTTTTGAATTCCTATGTCTACGTGTGTAGAACTTATTACAAATTCCATTGGCAAGTGACGTGGAAAGTGATGACCCTCATAGTGCTGTGACACGTTTGATATTACTGGTATTCAAGAAACATATGAAACCAATAATTTGGGGTCATTGAAATGAAATGAAATGAAATATTTATTTTGTAAATTGGTTATAAATAACACTTTTACACGTCATGTTTTTTTGCGTGTTAAGTTTAGCTAGATGAGGCCGGTATTTCCTAACTGACTACTTTGAGAAGAAACACCGAAACAAACTCAGAGGTCATAGTCTCTTTTAAAGTCCAGACAATTTGTATTTTTATATGAGAAGCATGTAGGTTCATGTCTGTGGTATTCTTTTGAGGAAATAACCACGCAAATTTGAGCGGACCTGTCCAGACAGTGCAAGCATTTGTCAGTTATCGTATAGCTCAACTTAGAACTTAAGGAGCTCAACAATTTGACAAAAAATACCAACGGACGTTTGGGTAGGCCACACAAGTACTAAAACTGCTTGACATCATTAAATAAATTATAGTGAAAGTAAAAACAACGAAGAAAGAATAACCTACATTGTCCTGACATTAACAATAATGAAATAATAATATTATATAAAAAAAAAACAAAAACAAAATAAAATAGGTATATACAATACTTAACACTACCACGGCTATGTTGCATCAACACTCAGATTTGGCGTAATATACTGGGGTAATTCAGTAGATAGAGAAGTCGTATTTAGAGCCCAAAAAAGATGTGTCAGAGCTATGTGTGGTCTTAAAAGCACAGACAGTTGTCAGCCGTTCTTTATTTGCCTAAAAATTCTTACCTTGCCATCGCTGTACATATATGAAGCAAATATATTTGTCAAATCTAACCCTTCACTATACAAAATAGCACCTAAAAGCTACTACAGAAAACTACGAGACAAAAATAAGTCAGAGCTCGAAGTGAATAAGGGCAAAACTGCACTAATGAATAAAAGTATCTTTTGCATGGCTCAAAAAATATTTAACAAACTACCTGAAAAGATAAAGACATTAAATCTGGACAATTTTAAAAAAGAATTATTAAGAATTTTGATAAACAAATGCTATTACTCAGTAAAGGAATATTTGGACGATAATTCTATAATTACTGCTTCAGAAAATTGTACATAAACTTAGACGATTTTACGAATATGACATGTAATCAAATTTATTTGACATTTATTAAAATTGATTATAATTTTTTATATTGCTATACATGTTTCTATAAAAATATTGACTTGTTGACTATTAAAATTGTACATCACCTTAGACGACTTTGTATTTTAGACATTATAATTATGACATGTAAAATAATCTATTTGAATTGACTTAACTTAAAATTTATTAATATGCATGTACTAGATTAATACCGTAAAAGTCTGCATAGATACCTTACGTTGACAATGTCAATTAAATCATATTTGTACGCTTCTAGGCAGAACATACATTACATTGATTTTGACATTATTATTATTTTAATTTATTTTATATTTAACTTAGAGTTGACAATTAATGTAACTTAACTATTTTTTTTTTTTAATTTATCATAATATTATAATTAATGCATAACTTAAATTCATAATAATATATTTGCACGCCATATTTGGCAAACATGATTGAATCTAAATTTTATTGTGTTACCTTGAATGCACGTTTTTTTTATTCTTGTATGTATACACATGTTTATGCAAATAAATGAATCTGAATCTGAATCTGAACAAAACAATTATTTTTATCAATAAAAAATAAATCAACTATCGAAATTTAAAAAATAAAAAAGGCTCACGTATATCACGGTAGCAGCTCATTCCCAAGCCTTCTTGTCCTCAATATAATCTTTAACAGTGTAAAAAGCTTTCTGACATAGCTTACGTTTTATAAATAATTTAAATTTATTAATACTTAGTTCTTGAATATGGCTAGGAATTTTATTATAAAAACGTATACATTGGCATCTAAACGAACCACCTATTTTTTTTAACCTTGTTTTAGGAATGACATATGTGTCTTTGTTCCTTGTATTTACACTATGAATATCACTGTATTTTTTAAACAGATTAATATTTTTGTGTGCATACAAGAGATTCTCATAAATATACTGAGATGGCACAGTCATAATATTAATCTCTTTAAATTTGTCTCTTAAGGAGTGCTTGGGACTTAATTTATAAATTGCACGAATGGCACTTTTTTGTAATATAAATATTGTGTGAATGTCGGCGGCATTTCCCCAAAGTAAAATGCCGTATGACATCACATTGTGAAAGTAACTAAAGTAGACTAAACGTGCTGTTTCGATATCAGTTAATCCACGTATTTTTCTAACGGCATATGCTGCAGAACTTAACTTTTTTGACAATTTATCTATATGGGGGCCCCACTGAAGCTTCGCATCCAAAGTTATGCCCAAGAATACTGTGGTATCTTCGGGTTTCAATATTTCGCCCTTTATTGATACACTAGTATTCACTTGTCTAACATGAGGTAATGTAAATTTTAGGCATTTGGTTTTTTTCCCATTAAGAAGATTCAAGAGAATTCTTCTGACAGAAATTCTGAAGACAGAAGAGAATTCTTGCATCCTCATTAGAAACATTCTTAACAAAACTATACACACACAGCTATCCTTTAACACAAAAACATCAAAATACAGCCAAAGAAACCCTAACCAATTAAAGACGCGCCCACCCCGAACACAATATGGCAGGAGAAACATAATGTACGAAGGCGTTCAACTTTATAATAATTTACCGGCAGATATCAGGAGCACATCTTCTTTTAATATATTTAAAGCAAAACTCAAACAGTATGTCATTAAGAACACTAAGCTATTAAGATAAAAAAAAAACAATTTAATGTTACTCACAATAATATGTCGACATCATACCTACCTACTCCAAGTAAAAATACTGTTAGCTACTGGACCAAACCTACCTTAATTATGTATTTATTCGCTAAGTGAACAATGTATGTTCTTTTAGAATAAATAAAGAATCTTTAAACCGAAGAAGATTATTAACATTAAACCAGCTAACTACAGTTGCAAGGGCTCTATTTACTTCTTCAGTAACCTGCTGCTGACGTTTAATTTTAAATAAAAAAGAAGTATCGTCAGCGAATAGCACTATGTCATGAGTTTTGATCAGGTACGGCAAATCATTTATATAAATAAGAAACAAAAAGGGACCTAAAATTGAGCCTTGGGGGACCCCCATCTTGACCACAGATCCCGGCGATCTTTTGCCGTTCACATCGACTCTCAGAATCCTTTCACTCAAGTATGAGGTTAAAAGATTCAGAGAGGTGTCCCGGAATCCGTAGTGGTGCAGTTTCCTGATTAATGTCTCATGGGGAACACAGTCAAATGCCTTAGACAAATCGCAAAAATGCCCAACGCATCGCACTTATCTTCCCATGCATTATAAATGTGTCCTAAAAGTTCAACACCGGCATCAGTTGTTGAACGACCCTTTGTAAAACCAAATTGTTTATTATGTAACAATTTGTGTTTATTAAAATATCTTTGCATCTGCATTAAAATAATTTTCTCAAATTTTTTACTGAAAGTGGGCAGTACAGAAATAGCTCTGTAATTAGTAGGGTCAGATGTACTACCCGATTTAAATAGAGTGATTATTTTACTATATTTCATTAGATCAGGAAACTCACCGCAATCAATACAATTATTAAATATAAAAGCTAATGTAGGAGCAATAATGTGTATAGTTGACTTAGTAACTTCAACAGAATTACCCCACAGGTCTGCAGTCTTTTTCATATTCAAAGAATTAAAAGTTTTAATGATGTCATTAGAAGTAACATGTTGGAATTTAAACTCTGAACTACAAACTGGAACATTTTTTTTAAGTAATGTTTCTGCAGCAATGGGAGATGATTTTAGCGACTTGGTTGTCGATACGGGAATGTCAGTGAAAAAATTTTCAAATTCTGTGGCGACTTACGAATCTAATGTTATTATATTATTATCAATAGTGAGGGTGTAATCACTATTTCGGTTGCAAGACCTTCCCGTTTCGCTTTTTATAATATCCCAAGTCGTATTAATTACATTACTACTATTTTTAATTTTAGAACTTAAGTAGCGAGACTTGGCAATATAACAGACTTTTTTTAAATAATTTAGAGTAGTTCTTAACATATAAATTAAATTCTACCGAGTTAGTGTAAGTCCGCTCCTCATAGAGTTCATAAAGCCGATTTCTACTTTTATAAATACCAGCGGTGGCCCAGTCACTGAAAGAAGTGTTACTATTTACTGAAGCAATTTTGGGAATAAATATGTTATCGAATTGTTGGCAATATATTTTGAAAAAAATCATTATAATGTTTATTAGGGTCCTCATTAGTTAACAAACAGGGCATTTTATTTAAGAGTTTAGTTTTGAATGCTTCCAGGCGATATTTAGTTTTTGGATTTACAGTGATATTCTTTTTTAACATTTTATTGACTTTTTTTGGTAAAGTAATTAATTGCCCACAATGATCAGTTTATTAAATTAATTATTTTTTTGTGAGTCGGTACAACATCCGTAAAAATATTATCTAAGCAAGTGGCACTAGTAGGAGTTATTCTAGTGGGCTCCATAAATAGGTTTACAAGATTGTATGATTGGAATAAACTAATAATGTTAGAGCTCAAACCAGAATTTTCTAATAAATTAACATTAAAATCACCACAAACAATGACATATTTACTTGAGTTACAGATTTTATGCAAAACTTCATCCATTACTTTTTCAAAGCAATCATACAATCCTGAAGGTGGTCTGTACACACTTAATATAATAAACTGCTCCAATTCAATACAGGCTATTTCAATAGATCGTTCAACAGAGAGGCTCACAATATCCATTCTGTTCTTGAATTTAAGATTATTACTTATTAAAATTAAAGAGCCACCATGTATAGCATTTACTCTGCTGAAAGAACTACCAACCTGGTAATTATTATAATTGAAAATAAATTGATGGCTTTGAAGCCAATGTTCAGTTAGGCAAAGAATATCAATATTGTTAAAATTAAGAAAAAACTTTACTTCTAAATATTTGTTTAAAAATCCTTGAATATTTTGATGTACCAGGTTAATAGTATTTATTGATTTTAAAACTATATTTTTGTCCTCTTTGCAGTTTAAAAGTTCATTGCTGCTAGAGATTCCCTCTGCTGTCAAAATTTCTAATTTAAATTCTCAGTAGTAAAATTGTTTGCAACCAAGCAATTGGTTGAGTTATGTAAACTGTCAATGCAATAATTAATTCACTTAACCTAGGATCAGTAAAATTATCAATAAATGAGTGTATATTGTATGCTAACAAAGTAGCCAATAAATGTCGACTTTTTTTGGGAAGATACATATATTCCCGAATCAAAACAAAATCTCTAACAAAATTGTTAATATCAAAATACAATAAATGGTCACTATGACGGCATACTAACATATGCATCAAATTATTAAGGCTAAAAATATATTCATTTTCTATATATGTCAAATTATTAGAATAAGGCAATGCACATAAAATTAATTTGCCTAATTTTAATTTAAGGAGGGCATTTCTATGAGTCACTTATTTTGTGCTGAAACTGTGCATAGAGACTCCATACCAGATGTTGTCTTCAGCCCTCTTGAATAGATATGGGGTTTCCGTTACACTTTGAATAAGTATATATTTTCTAATTTTACTTCACACGTTCATATTGCACCTCCCACACTATCTCTTCACCACTCATAGTTGACTGGTAGAGAATGCCTACGGCATTAAGTCCGCCTTTGTACCTATGTGCATAAAGTGTAAATAAATAATAACAAGATTGCTAGTAATGTGGATTCTACCAACACTGCTAGTTCACCTTTTTTTATTGTAAATAGACACGGTCAGTAAAACGAGCAGTCACCACATGTAGCACTCGGTCACCAGCTTATTGCATCCTCGATGCTACCGCTAGCAGCTTAGGGAGCACGACCAGCTTGCTGGCGGCTGCCCAGACAAGTTAATGATATATACCCGTGTTCCGAATACATCTAAATCCTTTCCGAGGTTTGTACGTACGTCAAAAGGATACAGACTTTTTTTACTGATAGGTAATCGGCTCGCGTTTGACCACCATCTCACCTGATGGTAAACGATGATGTGGTCAAAGATGATACTTCTTAAAAAACGAGACGCTTGGTCAGTTTAGACGTAACATCAAAATAATTACTTGCTGCACCCTAATAATGTTTACCAAATCATTCATCAAATCGTAGGCTTTTGTGTTTATTCTCTGCCTCATATTTGGAGGAAGAAATAGTTTAGGTAGGCAAGTTTATATTGTTTTTCAGTTCTAGAAAGAGAAACTTGACAAGTCTGAGCTGAGTATCTTAACACTCTGATTGAACCTTGGATTGAACATCAGGATAACAATAGGTAGTGGTTGGTTTGGAGGAAGGTTGAAACGACGTGCACTGACGAGATACCTGTTATATATTTTACAGCCTCCCCGGCTGTATAGGTGAGAAAATGTGATACCATTTTTTTGACAGGCCCGTTGGTATAGTGGTCAGTGGCCCTGACTACTATGCGCAAGGTCGTGGGTTCGATTCCCACCTAGGACAAATGTTTGTGTGATGAGCACGGTCATTTGTTCTTTGTCTGGGTGTAATTTATCTATAATATGTATGTATTTAGAAATATATATGTATGTTTATCAGTTGTCTAGTACCCATACCACAAGCTCTGCTTAGTTTGGGACTAGATGGCGTTGTGTGAAAAAGTTGTGGAATATTATTATTATTATGTTATTTGCTTGATATAGTTTTGAATTCCATTGATTATCGTACAGTGAGTGCGTGGAGTGAGTCACCCGGTCAGCTGAGTGCTTGTGCGGCCTGCGCATTGCCCCGCGGCGGCTCCTGCGCTCGCAACGGTAATCATCTTACAGAAAAAACATTCTTCTCTTTGTTTTGCTGCGGCTGACTCGCCATGCCAATTCACTCTTTATTTATTATTTATGAACTTAATTAACGGTTGACTGTACCGAGTACTAACCGACACAACACGGGACTTCATTTATAAGTGGCGGTTAAACATCACAAGTGCGTCAGTGGGTATGGATCTAAGAACGTGTGTATATTTAGCTCGCCGGCGCTGCGCTCTACAAAGTCCGCCTAATTGAAAAGCTTAAACTAAATATTACAATAATTTGAAATCACTTTGAACAACATCGACCTGAATGTTCAAAGCCAGCGATTACTGAGAACAATCAAATTAGCGAGCTTGTAATCTCATCAGATGCAATTGAGGCGGCGGCGGCGAGCGCTCGCGAGCGAAGCCGGCGAACAATATTATACCGGCGCGATACATATCGAGCATGCTACCGGCGACGCCGCCACCGCCACATTGCTCGCGCGGGACTTACGACCTTCTGTCGCCGCGCTGCAGGAATCATTTAATTCGAGCACAGCCCGTTAATCTGGTGGATCACGGAGAAATGCGCCGGCGCTCGTCGCACGCGAATTTATTGTTTATGAAATTGTTTTTGCATGTTCCAGATTAGCCCAGTTTAATGTAACATTGTGTGGCAAACGTACGCCAACTACATTTTAAACGACTACTGATATTGTGGCGTTATATAAATAAGATAGTGTAATGGACGCCAACAGAATCGTAGATCACAACGAGATCTACGAGACGGAAACGCTAGAGCAACAAACAAACTTAAACGTAATGTTAAAAGGTAACTAAGTATGAGCGATGGCTAATAATGTGTTTTATTTATCTCATGTCCTTGTCTAGAGAATCTTAAAATTTTTGTTTCCCATCTTTGAGTTGAACATAGCTGTTTCACATTTGCCAACGAATACGTGAATAAACAACAATGATTAATTGCTGCCGCGTCAGATATGTTGCTATGATAGCGCGACGTATGCGAACAGAGCGCAAAAACAAATGAGAGGCGAGTGTGTGACGACGCCGTGCTCGCTGATACTGGAGGTAAACGAGGCATGGAACAGAGACTAAACAAGCGCCGCGGCCTCCTCAAAGAGCAGAGGACGCGAATATACGACCACGTACGGTTCAATTACGTGAAGCGCTATAAAAATACACGATTTGCATGAGGCACGGCGCGATGCGGCGCGGTGCGGTGCGGCGCCGGAGCGATGCGCAGCGATAAACAAGACGTGACCCGCTGTGCAGCACTCGCCACACCCGCGTACGTACCGTAGCCTGCTGCACTGCTGCCATGAGCGACCGTACAGCACAACCAACCTGTTGTTGAGCTGAAGCCGAAGCAGAAACAGGCGTGGAGACCGAAAGCAGGTTCGCTTGCCACCACCATCATCAACCGAATTATTGCTAATCAAACTGATTGATTTAGTTACAACTACTTAAAATATGTTTCAAAAGGCCATGCTGAATTCAATACCAAAGAATACATTCGAAGAGCTCTACTTCGACCATACCTTCAACTAAAATAAATCCTTATAAATTCACATGTCACGGCGACAGTTCTACAGAAAAATAGCTTCTAAATTCACATGAACTAGACAAAGGAAAAACCAATACGAATCGCGTAGCACGCACTAGGCTGTCTGTCAATCATCACAGACTATGGGAATCGATCACTTGACGCTGCACGCTCATTCTAATGCCGCGGACATCGTAGTGCGCGCCGCGCCGACCTACTGCCGCTAGCCTGCACTGTGACAATCTCCTGCCGGTATCATAATGTACTCACTACTTATTACTACCAACAGATTTGCCAGATTATGTCCTCAACAGATCTGTCACTTAAATTACTCTCGAGAGTCGTAAGTTAGCGAGTGGAGTGAGTTAAGGTGTTTGGCTGCTAGCTCTAACATTATATTAGAGAAAATATTCAGTGGAGTCATTACAGTGACAACAGGCATCGAAATAACTCAGCAGTATTGATTATCTAGACACGCGGCAGCGTGTCAAGCCAAGTTCAAGCAAAGAGAACTGATTGACTGACTGATCTATAAAACCTAACCCACTTCCAGATGACCTAGAAGGTTTAAATTTGGTATCCAGCTAGGTAATTGTGTGTAAACAAAGAAAAAATTCAGAAAACAGTGAATTTATCGGATTTGATTTTTTTTCCAATCAATAGATTTTATTAGAAAGTAAGGTAGCGCCTTGCCAAATTATAAGAGCAAAAAAGTCATCTTTCGTATATTCTTCGTAGGAAAATAAATTTTATCAACGAATGGTTGTTTTTACCCAACTGCAGCGAAGCAAGGAGGAGGGTTATGTTTTTACCGCGTATGTATGTATGTCCGTTCCTTTGTTCCCTCGTAACTATTAAACCAGTGAACGAATTTGGATAAATGATACGTCGTTAGATTTGTCTTGATGGCGCCAGTGTCATGATTGGATCATGATTGGAGGTGATTTGATTTTATTTAAATTTATCCTACATTAAAATAAAATCAAATCACCACAACGACATATTGCGCCATATCGTCAAAAATAAAAATTCAAAAATCAACAAACTATATCAAATGGGGTAGCATTAAAAAGATCTTTTAAAATGATATTGAAGTTTCTTTTACCATTTTTCAGTTTGAGCAATCGTTTAGGAAAGATAACGTTTTAAAACAGAATTAAATACCAAAAAGAAGAAAATAAAAAACTTATTTACAGAATCTAAAAACCCGACTGCTCAACTGAAATGGAACTCAGTTGAGCAGTCGGGTATTTTAGATTTTTTTAATAAGTTTTTAGAAACCCTTATAATTTCGTCATAGGCAAGTTAAGCATATGCAGAAAACGTGTAAAAAATTGCAGATAATGAATGGGCAATGCGCTATAATATTTCCAATTATCAAGAAAATATACAAAATAGTTCTAAATATAAAACTATAGAGCTTAAACGCAATAAAAAATAATAATTTTACAAGTAGATCAATTTTGCATGATAATTTTATTTACAAAAAGTAATGATATCCCACCAAAACCATAAATGTGAAAATGGAAGCCAAGTTCAATTGCCGACTTCGCCGACAAAAGACTTGAGATCTAAACGTGTGCCAAGTTCTGTTTTTTATAAGAACTTATAACATTCTTAAGTATTCTTAAGAAACAATTTCTTGTTTTTTTCTGCTAGAACAATGCTTATTTAAAAATATGACTTTTCTATTTGAATAGTCGAATATGAACTTATGATCTATTGAACCTCATCATTTGACTTGGCTAGTTTAATATTTAGCTAAACAACTTATCAACTTTATGTCATTGCAGGTTGTTGTTTTTATATTGTAAGGCTATTCTTCTAAATATTTGATTTGCTGGTAAAAACTAAAGAATTGAACTTGGCTCCCATTTTCACATTTATGGTTTTGGTGGGATCCGTATAACAGGCAGTTTGAATGCAGAAATAACAGAGGTTTTTGGCTGAGCAAACTATGCGTTAGATAATATCTCACAAAGCCTTAGGCTAGTAGCCCACGGCCACGGCATGCAACTATCACAGTAACGAGTTGGCCTACAACCTGACATCTAAACTTATCTAGACTTACTGAAAATGGCCTCGCATTTATGCTATCATTAGAATTACAGAAAATGCAATATTATGGAATGGAAGCCCGTAACGTATCGGAATACGTATCTAAATAGATAATCAGCAGCAGTCAGCAGTGATGAAACTGATCGAAGCTGGACTTCCAAAATACTTCATTATATTTTATTTCAATCAAAATAAGTGTATCGTCATCACATAAAATACATCCTTTAGCAGAACTTCAAATAACTAATATACTCTTACTCACCATAGTGATGATGCTCAGGTTGCATCATTACTATGGTGAGTAACAGTGTAGTGTCTATAAATATTACAAATTATTTTAAAAAGCACATGAATACTTCAAAGAATTGGCGCCTAGGTAGAGCCTAGTGCGGACCTCTGTGGAACCTTCACATACAGTTAGGCGGTGATAGTGATTGAAAACCACATCTGCCCTACACTAACTAAAAAGCCGCTAACCCCAAAAAGTATTTTTCGAGTAAACGTAAAAATAAGTGGGAAATGTTTTTCTACATAACTACGTTAGCTAGAACGATGGTAAATTATTTTTGTGGGCATAGCTTCTGTGTACAATATATGTGAGGTTTTTTAAAGTAAATAAAAGAATCTTTTAGTATTGTATTATATTTTAGTATTGTATATACAAGTATTGTAGTTTAGTCACTTTTTAACAAAGGAAGTGAAAAAAATTATTTTGTTTAACTGCTCGGCAAAATTGCTATATCTCGAAAAGTATTAATCGTAGGAAAATGATTCTTAGACTAAAAGATAGAGAACCGAAAGTAGTTTAAGTGTACATTAAAAAGTGAAAAATGACCTTTCGTGGCTTAGCGGCCTTTTAGATAGTGCAGGGCAGACATACCGACGGGCGTCGCACAGTGGTCCGGATTTTCAAAATGATGGACTTTCGATCGAAGATGGTTATTTCACTAAACAAAAAATGGTATCGAATAGTATATATAACGTTGATCAATATTTATTACTACATTATTTCGATAAAATTGCTCCTTCAAGTAAAAAAAAATTATTGAAAAAAAATAATGTATGGGAGAAAATGTATTTTTTTTTTCTCCGGCTAGTATCAAAGTATAGCAACCAAACCTTATATTCTAGTAAGTACTTGTTGCCCTTAATACGACGACATATAATATGCTTGCGTATCCCTGCGGCCTTGGCGCCTACGATGATTCAAAGTTTCAAATTTTTATGTTGTATTTTCTAATGGCTATTAACGAGTTTTACAATTAAGAAGAACTAAAAATATATTTTTCAATACAATAAGAATTAAAAAATATAAATTTAGGCATTTGGTAGGTATTTCATTTATAAGACAATAATAAAATTACATATTTTTTAAACAAAATTTCAACTTGATGCATGTAATTGAAGACAGTCATGTGCTGACGTTGACTATCTATACCTAAATGACTAAAACTATTACTTTGATAAAATAATAATTAACCCCCACCACCAAATACCACCAGTAGGGGTAATATCGACGACGCTGATTGGTTGTTGAACGCAGCGGTACTAATTATGTCAGTCACTACTTGCGAACTTATGTTTGTTGTAAATATGTGTGCAGGTAACAATTAAGGGCACCAGACCGGTCACCCGGCAAACTACCGCGGCTGTCCCAAAGCCCCCAAACTCGCTCCTAAATTAGCGAAGCGCGCCAACGCCCGCCAACAGAGAGAGGCACCTTCTTCTCAAATTCCCCAACGTCTCGCTCCTCAGAGACCGTCCCCGTGGAACAGGCTAAACCACGAAAAAGCCTTTCCCTCCTTGGCCCCTGCCAAACCTTTGCAGGCACTGATGGATATACCCATCGCAGCGCAGATCCTGCCTATAGCCGTGGCTACAGAGCCCACAGCCAGTCACAAACCCGCGCCTCAAACCACTGCTGCTCCTGCAGTCAAACAACCGCCCAATCCCTCACCCGTCGCGCACGGCGAGGCTTGCGCCCAGACTATACTGCGCCATTATAGGTTATTTATGACCCGCCAAGCCAGATCTCTCCGCGTTGCCCTTCTGGCTGCCGAACAGCAGAATAACGGCAAAATTACGACGGCAATGTACAGCCAAATATTCAGCACACACAGTGATGTGGTGCTAGGTCTCGACCAGATGGATGCGATGGACTGATCCAATGGATTCCCAACGCACAAACCACACTAGGCCTCGATCCCTCAAATTAGGTTTTTCAACGCCAATGGCATTTTCAACCAATGCGCCGAAATAACTAAATTCCTCCGCGACCACCAATTAGACGTCCTCCTTATACAGGAGACCCTTTTGAAACCCCACCGCGCTGATCCCAAAATTGCGAATTACCGTCTAGTTCGCAATGACAGAACACGTTGCCACGGCGGCGGTACCCTTATTTATTATAGAAAGGAGTTATACTGCATCCCTCTGACCCCACCCGCGCCTCTCTCTCACCTAGAGTACTCTGCCTGTCGACTAGGCATGACTGGTCATCCTCCGATAACCATCATCTCTGCCTACCATCCCCCACCATCGGTCGCGTCTCTTGCTTCAGACGATCCTATCGCGCTCACCAGCGATCTCACGACTCTCTTCGGCCTGAGTGACTCCGTCTTACTAGCGGGCGATCTCAATGCCAAACACCCCGCTTGGAACAGCAACACGACAAATGCCAGAGGCAGAATCGTGTATAACCTAGGCGCGACCCTAAACTACGACGTCATCGCTCCGATGACTCCCACCCACTACCCACACGACCCCAACCATAACCCCGATGTCCTCGATGTGGCGCTCCTAAAGAATGTAAACCTCCGTTTACACTCCATAGAAGCGCTTTACGAGCTCAACTCGGATCACCGTCCCGTTATCCTACACCTAGGTTCCCGCTCGGGTAACCATGATCCTACCCAACCTCCTCCGACCCAATTGATCACTGACTGGAGGAAAGTAAGTGAAAAACTGAAATCCACCACGTCGCCTCAATTGGACACCATTCCTGACCACATAGTCTCAGTCGCTGACACGACGGCGGCGATCGACTCTCTTACAAATCACGTACAATCCTTCCTGAACGATTGTTCAAGGGAAGTTCCTGTAGTGGAAGACCACCGCTGGAAACTCCCGGACGATGTACGGAATCTGATAACCGAGAAGAACGCAGCCATCCGGGCGTACAGCGCTTTTCCCTGCGCCGCAAACAAAGCTCACATGCGCAACTTACAGCGTGCTGTAAGGAAACGCATTACCGAGCAGCGTAATGCGAGCTGGGACAAGATGCTGAGCGAACTTGAGCCCACCCATCTTGCCTTCTGGCAGCTTCAGAGGAAGTTACGATCCACTGAAGAGGCCACAACGCCTCCTCTCATTCGTCCCGATAAGAGTGTCGCCTTCGATAACTCTGAAAAAGCAGAATGCCTAGCCGACAGCCTAGAGTCCCAGTGTTCTCCCAGCTCTCAACCAGTAGACCAAGCCCACCTCGATATGGTGAACGCCGAAGTCGAACGTAGAACTTCCCTTCCGCCCGTCGAAGATCCCGATAATCCACTGGCCCCCATCACTCCTGATGAGGTCCAGGATATCATTAAAAGTCTCCAACCGCGAAAAGCCCCTGGCTCCGATGGCATCACCAATAAGGTTTTCAAACTTTTCCCCGCCCAGCTTATAGTGCTAATGACTGCCATCTTCAATGGTGCATTGAGCAATAATATGTTCCCCGCAACCTGGAAACAGGCCACCGTCATAGGTATTCCCAAACCAGGCAAGCCCAAGTCTGACCCGTCTAGCTACCGTCCCATTAGCTTACTCAACGTCCTTGGTAAAATCTATGAAAGGCTTATATATAAGCGGCTCAAAGATTTTGCCGAAGCAAAGAGTCTTATACCCAATGAGCAGTTTGGATTTAGAACCGAACACTCATGTATCCAACAAGTCCACCGCATCATAGAACACGTCAGCGCCGGCTTCCAACGGGGCGCAATAACGGGAGCCTTATTCTTCGACATAGCGAAAGCGTTCGACAAAGTCTGGCACAATGGCTTAATCTATAAGCTATACCAACTCGGCGTGCCTGACCGTCTCGTGCTCATCCTACGGGACTTTTTATCGAATCGCACCTTTCGTTACCGAATTGAGGGGGAGCTTTCCTCCCCCCATCCCATTCGCGCAGGAGTTCCTCAAGGCTCCGTACTATCCCCCCTCGTTTTCACGCTATTCACTAGCGATATCCCCAAGCATAAAAATACTCAGCTAGCCCTATTTGCCGACGATACGGCTATCTATTATACCGGTCTTAAACCCGATGCCATCGCTCGCACTCTCCAAACTTCCGCAAACACTCTGGCCAAGTGGTTCCGGAAATGGAGAATCGAAGTGAATCCAGACAAAAGCCAGGCAGTCCTCTTTTCTAAGCCGCGGATAAACCCACCCTTCCCCCGTCCGATTACCATGTACGGCAAGCCGATCCCCTGGGAAAAGCAAGCCAAATACTTAGGCGTGGTCCTCGATAAACACCTTTCCTTCGCTGAGCACATAAAGCAGGCACGTTCGCGCGCCGCTTTCGCTCTAGGTAGGCTCCACTTCATTCTTAGCTCCCGCAGCAAGTTATCACTCAGGTGCAAGCTGCGTATTTTCACCGCGGTCATCCGTCCCATCATGACCTACGCCTGCGTTGTTTTCTCACACGCAAAGCCCTACCTCCTCCACAAGATGCAGACCCTTCAAAACCGATTCCTCCGTAGAGTCACGGGAGCCCCCTTTTATGTTCGAAATGAGCTTCTTCACGTAGACCTCAAGATGCCCACCATCCAGCAGTTCATGAAACGTGTCTCCAAGCGTTTCTTTGATACTGCAATCCAACATAGGAATCCCCTTATCGTATCGGCCGCCCAATACGAACCCTCGCGTATCTCTAAGATTCGCCGACCAAGGCATACCCTTGTCGCTCCCGATGACGCAATCACCCTGCTCCAAGAGAGCCGTAGGGAAACAAGTACAGTGGCACACAAAAACAAAAACCGACCGTCCTTCCGTCCTCGCCGCCGAGGCCCGCCGCGACGTCCCCGTAATAGTCCGCCCCGACCCTTGCCAGAGCCAGCCCGCGACGCTGAGCCAGTAGCTTTAAATTCCTTTATTAATAATAAAAATGATATGATCCAGCCTGTCCCCAGCTGCCCTCCCACTGCGACGCCCTAAGCCGAGGTCCGTACCCCACAGGGGGTGCCCTTAGCGTGTAGTCGCCTAGATTGTACGTTTTCTAATAAGCCCTGGCTGGAGGCTTTAATTAATTTATTAATTAAGGCAACCACAGGCAAGCCCGGTTAAGCAGCCGACAACCTCAGAGGTTGACCTGCGAGATGCCACACACAAAAAAAAAAAAAAAAAAAAAACAATTAAGGGCACTTGTTTCTCAACCCTTGAGGAAGTAACATCATTATCCGTGCTGTGTGAAAGTTTTGTGAGTTTCGTTATGGCTGCATTTGTTACGAATTTAGATATTTTTATGTTCCTTCGTGTTAAAGGAGACATGAAAAATTGAACACGACTCTATGAAGCTATTATTGTGCGCATCCCAGTTAAAATATGTTCAGAAGATTCAGAAATAATTTATCTCTTTTAAAAAAATTATATTAATAATATGAGTCGCATATGGGCAAGTGTTTCCAGAAATCAGAAGACATTCATGAACAGACATGCTGAGTGGTTACAGTCAAATATTAGTTGGCCTTATTGCACTACAGTGAATTTATCAGATTTTTTTCTAGCTCAAGATGAAGTTATCGAAAACATATCGTCAGACATTACGAGTACTTCCGTTGATATCGATACTGTACATCTACGGATTTAGTTCAGATTAAGAAACCGTTTGTTGATCTCGGCAACAAACAGAAGAAAAGACGTTCAGGGTCTCTTCTGGAATACTTACCGAAAGAACTCACTTTCGCATTAGTCACAAGACTTAAGACAGAAAAGAAGAATGACTTAGCTAATATTATTGATCACATAACGGAAAACCCTGATAGTGTCGCGATTGTACAAACCACTTTGTTTAAAAAGAAAGTAAGCGAAAAATCGTTAGACGAAGATCACGCTCTAGGTCTTTATACATCTTTGAACCTGTCAAAGTGGAAATATTTATGTTTAAGGAAAGTGCTGATAGATTGTGAAGTTCCAATTTTACCATCGTATCACAAACTCCTTGAAGCTAAGAAAAAATGCTATCCAAGCGATTTAGAAATTACTGAGAGTGGAGCTAAAGTGAAGATTCAAGCCCTACTGGATCTGACAGTCTAGAAGATTCTTCAGATTACTGGTGCCCAAGTTGATTCGTGAAACGAAGGATTGAAATTAATCAGTAAATGGGGTTTCGATGGAGCTTCTTCACAAAGCACCCACAAGCAAAAAAGTGAAGATATAAACTTCAGTGATTCATCGGTATTTATGTCAAGTCTTTGTCCCTCTTAAATTAGTTTATAATAATATCACCATATGGGAAAACCGAACACCTTCTTCAACCCATTATTGTAGGCCTATTGAGTTTGAATTTTGTAAAGAGACAGCAGAATATATCAAGCAAGAAGAAGCTTCATTGAAAGAACAAATAGATAATATTGGTCCTACAAAGTGTGCCGGGCTGGAGATTAATCACGACCTTCATATGACAATGATCGACGGAAAAGTGGCCACTATTATAACTAATACTTCGTCTGCATCTGTCTGCAATATTTGCCTTGCTAAGCCGACTGAGATGAACAAGCTGTCAGAAGTATTTTCAAGACCTGTACGAGAAAATGTTTATAAATATGGACTTTCTACTCTTCATAATTATGTGGATCCGTTGTATGGAGTGTATTCTACATATATCATACAACATGGACAATAAAATATGAGCTGCACGAGGTGCTAACAAGGAACTAAAAGCTGCGAAAAAACAACTGACACAAGAAGAATTCAAGCAGCAAATGGGAATTCTTGTAGATTTTGTTAAGCAAGGCTTTGGAACCACAAACGACGGAAATACAGCCAGAAGGTATTTTAGAGATTATGAGAAATCTGATCAAATTACCAATATTGATAAAGACCTACTAAAGCATTTCGCGGTTATTCTTCAAACAATTTCATCTGGATGTGCCATAGATATTGAAAAATTTCGAAGCTGAGATGTTTGTTCATCTATACCCGTGGTTTTATATAGCCGCAACTGTGCACAAGCTGCTCAGACATGGTGCAGACATTATCGAACACTTTGGCTTCCTACCAATTGGTATTCTTTCCGAAGAACTTGAAACTTTGCCTGAGGTAACAAAAGGAGAAACTGAAAATATGGAACTACAGGAGCTGCAGACGATCCTTTAGCGTAATAGCGTGACAGATTTAGTGATATTATTATTGTTTGAATTGAGTTAGTAAGATAAGTCGTTGCATTAAAATACTCCTTATCAGGACTGCATAAAATAGTCCTTTTCAGGACTACCTGAAATAGTCATTTTCAAGACTTCTAAAAATAGCCCTTTTCAGGGCTTTATCCATTTCTAACCGTTTCTTTTAAGATGAATCGTCAAAAACATTAAGAAAAATCGACTTAAAACATTTGAAACTTTGAATCATCGTAGGCGCCAAGGCCGCAGGGATACGCAAGCTAATTATATGTCGTCGAATTAAGGGCAACAAGTAATTACTAGAATATAAGGTTTGGTTGCTATACTTTCATACTAGCCGGAGAAAAAAAAAAACATTTTCTCCCATACATTATATTTTTCAATACTTTTTTTTACTTGAAGGAGCAATTTTATCGAAAAATTGTAGTAATAAATATTGATCAGCGTTATATATACTATGCGATACCATTTTTTGTTTAGTGAAATAACCATCTTCGATCGAAAGTCCATCATTTTGAAAATCCGGACCACTGTGCGTCGGTGAGCTTTCTATGGTAGGTATAGATGTGATTCAAACTGTATCATCCACAAAATACTTGTGCTATTAGTCGTCAGCATCACTGTAATTCACATCATTGTAAAGCCAGTCAGAAGCTCAGCTAGCAGACCACAACAACAGATGTTGTGAATCGATACTGACTAATAGAGTATACTCGTGGTAGGTGAGTATCCGAAATGTTATTTAAGTTGGCGTTGATTTCACCACTAAGTACCGGCACTTGAGTGGCTGGTGTGGTACCGGCGCATGCGCGCACGTATGTATGTACAGGAGCGAGGCACGTACACTCGGAGTTTTCTAACATTGTGAAGCCTCACGGAGGCACTAAAGCGTCCAGCTGCTATGTATGCGGTGCGCGCGCGCATGCCCGCGGAATCACAATCGACGCTCGCGGTAATAACTCGTCGAACGGAGCCGACGGAATCACAAGCAGTTGCAGCCGCCGGCGACCAGCTCCACCAGGAGACCTTGGCAGGAGGACGCACTTCATGGACACTGCCCACTAAGTGATCACGAATATTTATAAATGTTAGCACGTCTTTGTATCGCCCAATAAACGTGAAGACTACAAATATAAAGCTGTACCCAGTTCGCAACAGTCGATGAAATATCAAGGAAATCAAAATACCTACTATAAATAAATATAATCTTATGGTTCCTTCTCAGAGTCCAGATGTCACGTTGTTGAGCTAAACATTCATATAAAAAGCGTTTCCATTAAACGCTTTTTCATAAAATCAAAACAATTTATTTCGGGGCACAAAGTTGACACATAGCTAATGGCAATTATAATACAGCGTTTCTTGCAAATGATTTCGAAAAGTAAAACAAAAATAAGAAGAACAAACATCGTTTGATATTCATGTGATTCATGGAAATGTTGGGCAGGCGACGCGCATTATTCAGATGCGATCGAACGCGTCAATCATTCCTCACCTCGGGCCGCTCCGCCAGCCGCGCCGGCGCACGCCGATATCGACCTTCATTACACACCCTAAGATACATATTTATATCGCTAGCATCATTCGGATGTAAAGACGAAAGGTACCTAATATTTAATAGGTCCATAGTAATGAGGCAGTCGGTGACGGAGGAAACTCCGCATGTATTTATTTAAATTTATGAGGATTGGTACAAATGTAAGCTCTGTTCACACTGCGGCGGTGAGAGTCCCCAGGAGTCAGGACTGCAGGCCAAACTGTCTATCTTGACGACAGAGTTCTTTCATCAACGGTGCGTGCCATTCAAAACTAGCTGTGGCAACAGAGAGTTCAATCAGTCATTCATCCATTGCTGGCCATTTTATACAAACTAATCGAAATTAATCCAAATGAATGACATGTTTTTTACGTTTCGAAATAAACTTCAAGGTATAGGTATGATGCAATATAATAAATACACTACGTATAGTGAAGTGGGCAGACTGTCTTACTTTTAATGAAGTTTGAAAATAACGATCATCTGCCATCTCAAGCACCTTCATTATAAAGCGCATTATTTATAATTAAACATATTTATGTATGTGCGCTGCAATCAATCTATTAATTTACACAAACTGGTACTTGAATAAAAAAATGTTTTGTCGATTTAATGCGGTAATTGTTAATTGATTCAGCTATTAACTAAATTGTTACAAAAACGTTGGCTTGGTGCGGCGGTGTGGCCGCGGGTTTGGCAACTCCCGCGCACTACCGCTCCGATCGTGCGCGCGCGCATACGCTACATAATTCATTAATTTACGTCGTTATCACTTGAATATGTGTGTTTTTATCGCTCGCCTACAGCCTGCCTCCCTACATCACCTCGCATGCTAATGTGCGCACTGCTCCAGGTGTTGACGCACAACTCCTACCCGAGCCTCTAATATCACTTCGTCCATATTTTTGTCTGAGTTAGTTAACTCCGAGTAGTTATAGGGTTTACGTTTCCTCATCCGTATAGTTTCTGCACTTTTAGAGAATGTTAGGAATCTGCGCTTCCTTAACTTAAACAAGGACCAAATATGTATTCACTCAATAAAAACGTTGATTTCAGACAAACAAGATTATCTTGTCCTTATTTAATCTCCAATAAAGAATACACATACAATATTATGTACATCAATGACAGTATACAATAGAGGTACCTTCACATGTGTTCCTTTTTTATTGGTGACCACAACATGCACATAATATGACTATGTTGATAATAGCATATATTTAGATATAAGTATTTAGTTTGCTTGTACATTGTACCTGTAACTGACAATTTAATTATTTTTTGTTCAAGTGGTGTTTACCTATAAGTAATTGTGTGTTTTGTAATAGAAATTAGTGTAAACAATTGTTAGTAGACCAAATTAAATTAAATTAAATTAATGTGATAAATTGTAATAGATAGCATTACCAAAATTATACCAATAATAAACTTTTTTACAAATATTTACCCGACTTCAAAACAAATAAAATGACTACTTTACTAAAATTAAGAACAAAAATTTAAAGACTGTTTCATTGGATTTATTTTGTTTAAAATCTGGTTCAAGTCGGTATCAAGCCAATGAATAAGTTTTATAGGCTACGTACGCCTAACCCAAAAAGAAAGAAGTTTTTTATTTTATCCATTTTTACTATAATTATATCTAATTACAGTAAAAATGGATAAAAACTATAAACTTAAAATTAACAGTACCTATTATCATAGGTACTGTTAATTTTAAGTTAAGTGTCACCATGGGCAGATCAATTAAAGGTGCCCCCAAAATAAGAATTTCTACGGTGAAAATTCCACTTAAATCGATTCAATACTTTTTTAAGGTAACTCTTTTAGAAACATTCAGGTATTATTAGTATTACTTTCATCATCAGCTCAGCACCATGAGATGATAAACACAAATATTTGAATGAGGGTTTTCTGTAATAACTTCGACCAGACGGTAGCACTGAGGCATCAGGTCCGGGTACCTGTCAAACGCTTAAGTTTTTTGACAAATTCAAATTCAATTTTTCAAATTGACGTCAGTGAATTGACGTCAAAGATTCGTTTCTAAAGAAGAAGTCCTCTCGCCTCAGTAGCGCCAACAGGTGGATTAAATTTTCCAGAAAACCCTCATTGCTTTAGATGGTACACGTAAAACGTTGTAAGAGCCCTAAAAGTCGAGGGTTTCCCTTTATATTTTCCTGGTATTCCATAACCAGATCCCGACTTATCAGCTCAGCAACATGAGATGAGGATTACCAGGCACAAATATCTGAATTGCGTTAGAAAGTATATGAACAACAATGTAAATATAAAATTAGAGGGTTTCCTTCGATTTTCTTGCAAAAAGAAACTGATTTTGACTTGGTGACATTGAGACGACTTCAGAAGTAAAAGATTTCGAACAAAAAAGAATTTTGAAAATCAATCCACAATTGGCGGAGAAAACGGTGAACATAGGTATTTCCTCTTTTTTTGAAGCCGGTAATTAAATTAAATTCTTGTAGATTAAATTAATTTTAAATCTATACTTATATTTAAAAAAAAACTAGTATTCGCGTGTTGCGCGAGGTGCAAGCACCTCACGTGCTTGTGGTGGTGGATTGTTCACTATTAAAACCCCTAAATGTAGTAAAATGTCAAACATAACCCTAACAGAGCAGTCTGAAAAAAAAATTCTTGGGGGCGAGTGGTGAAGGGGGGGAGAAGGGGGAGTTTTGAAAAATGATTCCTAAGGTTTGCTGTTCGCTCCACTTTGGACCTACCTACCACCAGAAAGCTATTCCCAAAATACGATGGGGGGGAGAGGGGGGAGTTTTGAAAAATAATTTCTTAAGTTTGCTTGTCGTCGCCGCTGAGTTACGCTTCACCCACTCAACCTTCGTTACGCTACGGAGGTCGCCGGCTCGCTTCGCTCGCCACCTCATCCTTCACTCCACTCGGTCTCGCAGGTTCGCTCCACTCAGGCCCTACGTATCACCGGACAGGTTTCGACGCCTACTATAATATTTGTTCAAACACCTAATGGCTATCTCTAACCGTTATGAAGTTACAGCCTTTTCAATTTTAGGGGAGGTTGGGGAGGGGAGGGCATGGCATAAAAAATTTGAAGGCCCCTTTATAGTTAAAAGTAAGAATCAACAGTTTTTTCAGTAGTAAAAATCAAAATGGGGGTGGGGTGGTGACTAAAGCATTGCCCCTCTAAATGAATCTGAAAAAAAATGTTCCAAGTCTCTTAAATTCCGAGATCCGCCTAAAGGGGGTGAGAAAGGGGGCAATGGGGGCGGGCGACTTTGAAAATTGTTTTTTACTTTACCGAGCCTCCTCTATACGAATCCGTAAAAAAAAAATACGAGTCTCGTAGTTTCCGAGATACGATAGGGAGGGGGAGAAGGGGGGTGAAAAGGGGAGGTTTGGCACTTTTCCCGTAGGTTTGAGAGTTAGTTGTTTACGAATCTGTCAAAATATACCCACCTACCCATCCACCATCTGGGAGAACAATTATGTCAATGAGTGAGTGAGTGAGTGAGTCAGTCAGTGGTAATTCAGCTTTATATAATAGAACTAGTATTTGCGTGTTGCGCGAGGTGCAAGCACCTCGCGTGCTTGTGGTGGTGGATTGTTCACTTTTAAAACCCCTAAATGTAGTAAGTTTCGACGCCTACTATAATATTTGTTCAAACACCTAATGGCTATCTCTAACCGTTATGAAGTTACAGCCTTTTCAATTTTAGGGGAGTTTGGGGAGGGGAGGGCATGGCATAAAAAAATTTGAAGGCCCGTTTATAGACAGTTTTTTCAATAGTAAAAATCAAAATGACGGGGGGGTGGTGATGATGCTTTTCGAATGCAACTACACAAGTTACTATAAAAAATACTAAAAATACCCAAAACGTTATAGGTGTGCCTATAATATTTGAGGAGTTCCCTCGATTTCTCCATGATTCCATCATCAGATCCAAACATGACGACAACGGGACCAACTAGAAAGTATACCCTTTCAAACAAAAAAAGAATTTTTGAAATCGGTCCAGCCATCTGCGAGTAATGAGGTAAAATACATTAAAAAAAAAAAGTTCAAGACGAATTGAGAACCTCCTTTTTTTGGAGTCGTTTAAAAAGGGGTAATGTTTTTTTGTAAATTTGAATGTAGGGGTAATCCCCAGATCCAAATCCAATAATTTTTATTGGTAGTTAAGTACATTATTGGTGAGTTCTACAAATTACTTCATCGCACTTAAAACTACGATAGTATATTATAATTGGTTTGGTCTCATGCTCTGCAAGCTATGCTCATCAGTAATAATGGCTGCTGACGCCTCGTTGCGAATAGCTAACTATTATACAAATGTAAAGGATTATTGCCAATCATAAGCCTGAAAATGTGTCACTGCATCTGAGCATCTTACGAACCTACGCGCCAGCGTATTCGAACCGTCAGGCCCCTGCGTTCTATCGCAATGTCCATTGCATTAAACAAATCTCCATTAACTACATACCCCAGGTACCTAAACTAGTCCATGTGACTTAAACTCTCACAACCTTTTAGCAGTTTACGCAAAGCACTGATTGATAGACTCAACCGCACCATCGCTTCGTCATAACTGGTATTATAAGTTTTTAAGCTAACATGGTCACTAACCGCCGCAAGCGCCATGATCACGGATGAACTGAAGTAATTACGGGTGGAAGTCTGCTCATAAACTCGCGTGCAACAGTGCCGAAATATCGGAAACTCAAAACAATAAATACACATGGTAAGTATCCCGTTTTAAGTTCTAATGATATCACTGGTATTGTTGAGTATCGGACCGTCAATTTATAGTAGACAGCCAAGTTGTGGAACTGTATGCCGGCTTCTGTGTTCCCTGCCACGTATGACCTTTCAGGCTGTGAACAGGCATCTTCCGGGCTCGTTCCATCGCGGTATACCTCGTCTATTGCTTACCATCAGGCGAGATTGGGGTCAAGAGTGGACTCAGCCCGAATAAAAAAATATAAAATAAAACAATTAATCACCGCACTCTGGTGCTGTTATTGTAAATACTGAAAAGAATGGGAGCACTAACTTCATCAAGTCTTACACCTCACTCAAACTTAGCTTAGCTTAGCTTGCTTATTCATCAGACAAAGAGCATTCCAACAAAATTTGTCTGTTGGTGATACCAATACTTGTGTAGGTTAGTAATTTTCTCCGGGATTTTATTTATGTTTTATATTAAAGTTGTATACCTTAACACTAAATTAACAGTTGGTCATGTGCATGTGTGACACACACACACACCACGCTGTTTTATTTATTAAATTAATTGCGCAGGCGCACTGAACATAATATTATCTCGTTAGACTGAATGAATCTCTCAGCCATACGTTAAGTTTAGCTGCTCGTAACCTGAGAAGTATTTCCTCATGCGCGGGTCGCGACACTATCCCATTGATATGCAACACGGATTCTGTATTTCCGACTCGGCCCGTGGGACCATCGTTTTGTTACAAAAACTCCTGTTTATGTTTCCTTTTCATACATTAGGTGGAGACGCCACAGTAAAGCGGGTATCACTACTGTGACCACATATTCATTGCCTTCCGTCGGTAGGAACTAGTCGGGAAGGAACATCGTATTTTGCTTCCAACCACATTTGTAAGGCTTTTAGTTCACCAAAATAACTTTTTGCATAAATGAATTCTACTTTAAAATTATTGATCATAACCAAATAATGATAACATTAATTATAAATTAAGATTAGAAGAAGTAAGAATTCTGCAACATACTATATTGAACTAAGTGAATGCTGGCACACCGATAAGATGTAAGTAATCCAGGGTTCAATAACAAGATGTAACCTCCATGAGAGCTACGATGTAGTTGTGTCGTGTCCTGCGACCCCTCCATACATGCACACCGTACGATCAGCGAGCGCAGGAAGCCACGTCGAGTGCGTACGTGTGCACCACGCACAGACGTGCAGGAAGGAACCGCTGCGGAGACAACGCATCCAAACTCACTGCTGCTCGTCAAACCCGGACAAACTGTCATCGTTATATATTATTATATCCATTCAGTGACAGACAACGTGTAGCCCAAGTCGTGAAGTCTAGGATCATATTTACTAGCACAATAATATCTTTTAGTATAATCATAGACTGGTTTTCTAATCAGTGAGTATAATACATCTCAACAAAATCATGGTCATTTAAAACGTTGCCAAGATCATTTAGAGAAGTAATAATTGATATACAATCATCTTATAGTGCATGTGGTGTTAGCCTGTAATCAACTGTTGCACTTATAAATGTAAAATTACTATTTCTGAGATTATTATGTATAGGTTGACATTAAATAAAGATGAGACCATTTATATAGCTCGCACTGCCAAAAAGTTATCGGATCTCATTGTAGTGTGTAATCAACCTTATTGTATGTAACTAGCCTTATTTCGTATAAATGTAATCCTTTTAATATTGTCTCATCATTATAATAAAGACAGTATTGATCACAGAAATAAATATCTATGGTATTGACTCAGCTCTCGGTGTTTGAATATCTCCTCGAGATCCCGCCTTACATGGCGACCCTGCCAGAGCGCATTGGCAATGACTTGATTTGTTTTAAAATACACGTGCAAAATGATAATTCGTTATAATGTGTATTGCGTGCTACCAAATTTCTGCTCTTTTATTTGGGTTGAAATAGTTGTAGTTATCACCAGAGAAGATGGGTACCAATAACTCCAAGGAGGAGGTGATCCTCGCCCAAAACGCCGCTGCGGGTAATTAACAGGCTTCAATAGAAGAGTTAAGGACACATATTGGAGTCACGAACATAATTTTACTGCTGATCCTCACTTTGGTATCACTGGCTTCAGTTTATGCCATCTACAGAATTTATAAAAGATGTCACCATCAATGGATTGACCAGCAGATTCACAGACCAGTAGAGCCAAGTTTCTAACTCTACATAGCCTAACTTCACAAATTCTACACTTTGAAACCTACATGTTTGAACCAAACCGTTTTTGGAGAACTCGTGTCTAAACGATGACAGCCACACAGGTTGTTCTCCGAGTTTATACAACACTTACCTACTGAGGTCGGTCCAAAGATGGGTCTGCATCTTAACATATTCGGCAACTAAATAAAGCACGTAAAGCCGTTGATACCGACGTTATTTGTACATCTGTGACTATCGTTACGGGTATTCAGAAGTCAGGAAATCTAACACGAGTCTTGCTAAAGCGTATCGTGTTGTCCAGTTAGTGGGTTCTTGAGCTGGGATAGGTTATCGCTCCATGTAACACATCAGTGCTCAGCCGCACCCGGTTTCACTGGAATCAAACCCCAAAATAGTTGAAACAGGCTACAGATGATGTATCATTTGAAATCCACTTGCCGAACAACAAGAGCAATGAATATCAAAAAATATGATGCTCTGAAATCATGTGTTTATTTCACAGAATCCACAAAATATATAATTTCCAAGCCTACGACAATGAGTATCGGCAGCACTTGAACACAAAGGTAATGCTAGAAAGTTAATGAATGTTTACTTCAATTTATGAACAGTTATGTCAGCCACACATCGCGAAGCCGCACTGCTAGCGAGCAGTGCAGTGCAGAGTGAGCACGCCTCGGAGACGTATAAATGTATTTCCGGTGACGCGTGAGCGTGACGCGTGGGCGATAAGGGCTACCTCCCCCCTCCTCTCGCCCCATCACATGCAATAGGACAGCAACAGACTGTCTAATAGGCTTCTTAGGTAAGATCAGGGAAACGTCATTGACAAAGACAACCTGCGTACTTCTCATATTTTCTATTCAAACTTATGGCTATTAATGCCGATGTTCCTCAGGGTTCTCTCTGCGACTCTATTTTTGCTTCATATCAACGACCTCCTTCAGCTGGGAGCTATTGGGTACGCGGATGACAGCACAGTCTCAGAGAGATACTTGTCCAGTGCTAGAGCTGGTAGGGACGAAATAGCCACTCTTGGAAAGGTCACGGTAGAGCGAACGAATTTGACCTTAAATCTCGTTTCCCAATGGGGCGATGATAATCTGGTCAAATTCGACGCTTTAAAAACACAGGCTTGTCTTTTCTCCGCTAAAAGGAGCCAATTTAAATGGTCCCCTACTTTCAAAGGTGCATCTGTACCTATTACCGACCGCCTGAAGCTCTTGGACATCGAGTTGACGTCAGACCTCAACTACGGCTCAACCATTGAGTCTAAAGCTCAGACTGCAGCCAAAGAGCTGGGCATCCTACAGAAAGTGAGGCGATACTTCACACCTGGACAGCTTTTTTTTTAATCTTTATTTTTATAGAAAGGGGGTTGGACAGCTTTTGAATTTATATAAAGCACAGGTCCGTTCCTGTATATGGAGTATTGCAGTTATTTGTGGGATGGCTCAGCCAAATACCAGCTAGCTGCACTGACTCGATGGAACCCAAAGCTAAAAAGCTCATAGGTGACGAGGTTCTGGCAGGCAAGCTTCACAGCCTGGCTCACCGGCCAAACATTGGTTGCCTGTTTATCTTCTACAGGTTAAACTTCGGAGAGTGTACGCAGGAGCTCCACGACCTAATCCCTTCATCCCCCTTTTACTACCGGTCTACCAGACGTACCGCAGGATACGATCCACACCTGGTCGATATACCGTCTTGTCGCACTAAGCGCTTTTCCTCAACATTTATTGTGCGCACAGCCAAGGTGTGGAACTTTTTGCTGACTTCCGTGTTCCCTGCCGCATATGAGCATGACCCATCATCCTTTAAAGCAAGAGTGACATGGCATCTTCTGGGCTCGCTTGTTCGATCGTAGAACTCATCTTACACTTACCATCAGGTGTGATCGAGGTCAGGAGCGGAAGATGAGCCCGCGTAATATTGTGTCGCAGGTACATTGACTAAGAATAGAATACTCATTATAAAGATAATTATTTACATCAACAGACACAATAATTCCTGTCATTTATAAAGTGGTCTCAGCAACACACTCCCCTGCTGCATCGTCTAGCGCGACCAGTTATAAACATTCAGCGAGAAGTGGCAAAACGATAATTGTAATGTAACATATGCCAAGTACTTGATCAACATTCACTTACATACATTACACCGCACACTGTAGGGTTTACCTTTAGTGTTCGCTCCTTTTAAGTTTTGACAAACTGCTAAATAAATTCCAATAACATAAATGAGATTCTAATACATATGTAGTCAAATCATTGAGTAAATAAAACTTGGTCACATACCCATTTATACAAATGCTTTTAAACCGTAGACATAATCGTATTCCGAGTTCGTGTTCGCACCAATAAAAATAGCACCTGCGAAATATAGCACAAAAAATGTATGTCGCCGCTCGTAAACGACATAAAGCAGTCTTCCATCGATCAAGAGTACGACCGAAACATACATATGTGCTCATAACGTGACGCGCGGGAGCGGCGAGCGGCGAGCGGAGCGGAGCGGGCGACATTAGCATTACATTCTTATTGAAACCTCACCCCGCGCTCCCTGACCAACACGGTAATTAGACAATTTGCGTGTCCCCGTCCAGGCCAGCCTCAAGCGACGTCCCGGTGGCTGGCCGGAACACGCTCCAATCGCAACATCTTAAAGCAGATAATCGCCGGATCCCGCGCACTTGACACTGGCCTCCAAGACATCGGCGGAATAGCTGATTCCTATTGTAATGTATGCTAAGCGGGTGCGACCGCGACAATTAGGCTAGGATGTGCGCGCCGCGGCCGCGGTCGTGTCTCCACGTCGTCACGCTGAATTGCGATCAGCAATTAGTGGCTCATCGCTGCATCGGCAACGTGTTTATTTAATCACGAGCGCATACATAATGTGCGCGCGCAGACGTCGCGACGCACCGCAAGCATGCTAAGCGACCGAGCGGGATGAGACGTGGGACGCTGCAGCCCGGAGCGGACGAGCTGGACTGCTGCTCGACCCCCGGCAGCCGGCTGTGGTTACTCATATCGCGATACTTACTGCATCTCCAATTCAAGCCACGTTATTAATAAGGAGAGAAGTCGGGGCTCGTGATCGGCTCCTACGCCGCGTTCACGAACAAAATAGTCGAAAAAGGTAAGCGCGCGGTCGTGACGGGAATGTCGCTGATGTTATGTATTTCAGCTCGCACTCATTGTATTTTAAACCGCTATTGTTTCGTATTTCGCGCCTGCGCACAGAATGCTGCGCTTGCGCCCTTACTCACGTCGTTTTTCTCGAGGCGACGTCACTCAGCTGTGTTGAGTGCTCTGTAAATAGTGGTCAGTTTATAGGAGAGATGTCCGGGAGGTGGTCGCTCCACCAGCCCCTGCAGCCAGCAGGCGCGGAGGCACGCGGCGCTCGTGGCTCACTCCCACGCTCGACGATTGATTAACGGTGCGGTTCGCGCTAGGCGGCGGCGCGACGTGAGAACACTCGCGCTAATGTGCGCACGCAACATTCGTGCCGCGTCGCCGCCGCGTGACGCTCTCAGACTCCGGCGACACACGCACGAACGGCACCCACTACTGCGCAAATATTTGCTGCCTACCTACTGGACTTACCCACATTGCGCCTTTACTAAACCTAGACGACTTTCAATTAATAGCCGAAATTAGTACACATTCATATTCACTCATATCGGCTTCTACTTTTTATTGTTGACTGAGTAATACTGTCTAGAAACAGCCAGTCGATCAGAGTTATGGTTCTAAATGGTGTGTAATCTCGCTATTTTGTATGGACAATTCGCAAACCAAGCATTGGTACCCACTGCTCACACCTCCGCGCTGTCACGAGCCACTGCTTCAGATATCTACTCCTACACAAGGGTGTTATATGCATGATGCTGAAGAAGTACTATGAATGCTGGGCGCCAGTAACACAAACTTGCATATCAACTGAGTGACCATTAGACAAACTTTACTTAAGGTAAAGTTCATCAAGTAGCTACCATATTAAGCCACAGCACCGTGTAAATCCAACCTCATTCGACTTCTTTTAGCCAGTTTTATCGTACCACATTCACACATTCTTTATTTTGTATGGAAAGTTCTGAGATATGACTATGCCAATGACACTGTATTTACTTTAAAATACAGTTCTAATATAACAAAACACGGCAACTTAAGATACCGTGTACTGTCAAAATAATTTTCGTGCATTCCAAGATACAGTGTTTCATCAAAACAAAGTGGCATGCTTGCGCGTTGCGGGCGCGCTAATCAGAATCGAGAACCAGCGGCAATCTGTTAAGATTGAACCGTTAGGTTATTGGATGATTTGACAGAGAACGAACGGACTACGATTCGGAGCAGCGGGGATCAGTTGTTAATAAATTTTTTTGTAAAGAGACAGAGATTGTTTCCTCTATTCTATCTCGAATCTAGGGTCTCATTATGGTCTCATTTCCATAATATGATTATAGAAATTAATATTTCTCTTGCAGAGTCCGTACATGACATATGTATTTTTACATTTTGTACATAAGTCAATGCCACTCTGCAATTGTCACGATAAGGTGCTTACCGGACATGGCTGTTTCAAGAGGTACCTGATACCTGTTTTGAATACAGCAGGAGGAAACACCCGGGTGCCGTCATTGTAAAGACTCAGAGCGAGAGGAGTTATTTTATGATTTTCCCACCGAAAATAAAGGGTTATGAGCGAAATAAAAACTAATAAATTCGATATTTTATTTTTCAATACAAATTATAGACTCCATCTAATAAAATTCCGACTGTAACTTCCTATGATACGTTTCTAGGCCCTGTTTTATCAAGTCAATATACTGTAACTCTATAACATACAGTGTATTGTCGTAACAATTTCTTCATTTGCTTCTGACGACTACTATGGCAATACAAGTTATTCACGATTATTTATTGTGTATATTCTACTTGTATATGAAAGCTAGCGGGATTAATAACTTATAAAATTACCTTTAATTTGATACCAAACACTGAATATTTTTCAACGTAAATTTTGGAGTAATCTTTGAAAAAAAACAGAAAAAATCGTTTTTGCTCAATATCTCAAAACTAGTTTTTTGCAGTTACAGTGTATTGGATTTAACATTTTCATACTTTTATAAACATACAAGCATAGTAGAATAGTTTTAAGTGTTATTTGCGAAAGCCACGACATTTAAATAAATATTCTAAGATAATACTTATTGTTAATTCTGTACAGTATTGCACCCAGCGAATAAATGCATATTGAGATGCAATACGCAACCCAAACACTGAAATGTTTTTATATGACAAACAATTTAACTACTTAATAGATACTACTAGTTCAGATGTTGTCAGATGCGGCGGATAGCGGGGCACAGGGCAATGTCTGCTCCAGGCAAGATTAGTATTCAGACGGACTGGAGCGAGATACAGCCTTGTGTAGATATTACCCTCTTCAGTACAGTTTCTTGCTGACAGATTGTAACGCTTTAACAAAGTATTTCCTAAAACCTACAAGGAATTTCTTATTAATAACTATCTAGGAATACTTTTTGAAGAGAAACTAAATTTAAGAAAGTTCATTCAGGGCAGTATCATATGCTGCAAGACCGCGTCGCGTCCAGGACAACGTGCGCTCTGCGTATCAACTATTGTTATAGTTATTGTCATCAACAAATCATTATTACGTATCCTCACATCAACCAGAGCTCTCCCAGACTATACTTATTAGGCTGTCACAATTAAACTATTCAGGTTTTCCTACACCATGATGGAGTGTCTACCTACGTAGGTACCAACATTATGTAGGTACAGTACAAAATAACATCAAGACTTTTAAACAATAAATAAGACAAAAAAAATAGTTTATATCCACTAAAGTTTAAAGTGCTTAACTAAAATAATGATTCATCATTCACTTAGCGTTTTCCCAACAATGTTGGGTTCAGTTTTCAGTCTAAGCGGATTCAGGTGTGTAGTTACTAGTGTTTTAAATGGAGCGACAGTCTAAGTGACCTCTACAACCCAGTAACTGGGTAACACGACACGAGCAAGTCCGGAGTCAGATTTCCTGGCTTTTAACTACCCGTAACGACTTTCAAAGACCACTGAGGAGCTCTTATGTAAGCTTGAGCGCTTGCAAAACTTGTGTATTCGCTTTGTTTTTGGTCTGAGGAAATACGATCATGTCTCTCAGTTTCGCAAGGATCTCAAGTGGCTCCCTATACGTCTTCGACACTCGACTTCCTACACTCGAATATTATTCCTTTTGTACAACATCCTATTCAACCCTGCATATCCTAGCTACCTATGCGATCGTTTTTCATTCACTCGTCCTACTGATGCCCTTTATAGATCCCACCTTAAACTCCATCTCAATTTCCAATCCCATAAAACCTGTTCCTATTCCCACTCCTTCTCCTTTCATGCAGTACGACTGTGGAACTCACTTCCCGCTAAAATCCGCGAAGCTAAATCCATTAATATTTTCAAAAAGCTGGTCAAAGATCATTACCTATCTAACATCCCGTAATTTTATATATTTATCATAGGTATATATTTTTATAGCATTAATATAAATATGTATTTTAATTATATGTATGTACCTATATATTTTTTAATTATATCATTTTAGTTTAATTTTATAGCTAAGTATGTATTATATCGTAATTAGTATTTATACACACTGTGTCTATCATCTTCTCTTCAACTCTCCTGTCGCAGGTCTGCTGGAAGAAATTTCTTAGGAAATAAGCAGCACCTTTGTGCTCTTTTGTAATACAATTTTTTTCCTTTGTAAGTGTCATATGTGTACATAAATATATAAATAAATAAACAAATTAAAACATAAAAAACCGACCTCAACAACCCTTGCTTAACTTTGAAAATTGACCGTGTGGCTATCATTATTGTTATCCTCGAGCTCCTTATTAAAATATTGACTACAGTAACAATTAAGCACATAACTGTTGTCACTTGTACACCGTCCGTGCGTCTGCAGCGCGATGTAATTTGAGAGCGATGCTCTCAGCGGAATGAGAATGCGAACCACTTCGGATTCTGTTCACACCTGTTGGCGATAAACTGGAACTAATTAATATTCTTTTGTGCGACATCTACAGCGCTTCTGGTTTGGCTTGTGTTCGTCTGATCCGGCGTTAGGAGGCAGATTAGGAAGATTGTGCATATCATAATGAGACGAGCATACTTGATTGATCAATGGGATATATGTACCTATGAGATGTTTGTTTCGGCAGTGTCTTACTCTAAGATGCTGTACAACAATGTCGAAGTGTCCATCGGCAGTGGATGACATGCATCAAACCATCAGCTCGTGTGGTGGAGCGGGTGACGTCACGCGTGGAGCATGCCGAACTGCGCTGATTAGGGAAAGCCTCGTCTAGTCTCCACGGAATAATGATGAACTCGCTTTCAAATCACTTTCCTCAGGTACGTACTCGAGGAGAAATGCGACAATGTTGCACACACTAGAAAGTTTAAGAAGATGACAGCCTTCTAGTCCGACCGACATCGTCGGTTCCGCCTCAATTCTGTTTTTATACTTACACTTTTGACAAAAATAGATACAAGGTTCTAGGAAAGGCTGTCCATGTTTTTCTATCTATTATGAGCCTTGGCTATGTATATTTATATATTAAATTGAGTATTGTCAGTGTAAACAAACTAAAAGTGTATCATTAGATATAGATATTATGTAACAGGTAAGCTCAAGAAAGCTGATGGCATTCTTGGTCTTCCGGCCACTAATAGCGTATGTGAGTGACTACCATACTGGAGACATTCTCTCGTTGTCAATGTGCACTGCTTTAAAACCTCGTCACGTTGTTCAAAGGAAAAATTACATTAGTTACAGTTCAATTGTTGCCAAGCGAACACGACAAGTGAAAACAGAGAGCTGGTCGATTCTGGAAAAAGTCTTTTTGATAATTAGTGTCCGACCGAAAGTTCGGTTTCGGTTTCGGTTTCGGCCAAGTTTCGGCCAAAAATCAAGTTTCGGCGGCAGTTTCGGTTTCGGCCAAAATTGGCCGAAACTTTTGCCGAAACCGAAACTGATTTCGGAAGTTGTCGTGCATGCTTGCCTAACTTTGTTTCTCGCGGCAACGCTTTGGCGGACGCTGGCGGCCCTGTTCGGGAATTGTCGTGCACCGTTCGGATAGCTCTCTAGCAACACAACTTAGTCAGTGCGCCCGACGCAAACATACTTTAGAGGTTATGTTTTGATGGAACTGTTTACATGTAAGTTTTTGTTTCGTTTCTGTACTTGAATCTTACTTCTTATCTTACTATCTTACTAATATTATAAATGCGAAAGTTTGTGAGGATGGATGGATGTTTGTTACTCTTTCACGCAAAAACTACTGAACGGATCTGAATGAAATTTGGTAAGTAGATAGTTGACATTCTGGAATAACACATAGGCTACTTTTTATCCCGAAATTCCCACGGGATCGGGATTTGCGCGGGAAAACCTTCCCATGCGTACGAAGTCGCGGGCAGAAGCTTGTGATTTATATAGTTAAATATTGAGTCAGTAACTTTTTTTTGCTGTTATTAACAAATCAAGTCACATGTAAAAAAGAGATTGTAAGATTGTAATAAGATTTCAAAATACCAATACTTAGTATTAAATGAAACAGTAACAATTAGTGATTTGATTATTGATAACTGATAAACATTTTGCTATGAGAACTTAATTTGAAAAAATAATATAAATATTATTAATATTTTTTATATTGTATTAAGTAAATAAATGATTACAACAAAATTAATATACTGTGTTTCCATTTCATGTTCTAATTAATGCAGAATAATGGGTAAAATGCACCAAATTTCAGTATTTTAAGGAATTTTATACTTGACCACGTGAGTTTCGGTTTCGGTTTCGGTTTCGGCCGAAACTGAAGCCGCGGCCGAAAGTTCGGTTTCGGTTTCGGTTTCGGCCGGAAAACCAGTTTCGGTCGGACTCTATTGATAATTAATGCGAAGTCGAGGGCACGCGTGATTTTTTTAGCTGTATCCTGGACGTCAAGTGGAGCGGTAGAACTGTGAGGTCTTGTTCGCTCGAAGTCCGTCATGACATGACACTATCTTGTATCCTCTGAGGACTTCACATCACGACATAGGAAGAAGGCGATGAGGGCTGTCAATCCAACTGATGCTAGGGATTGTCAGCTCACTTGCAACTCCCGCTTCTGGTGAACTGAGAACTGAGAAGTGGTGATGATTAAGTTAGTACCAATTTGTATATCAATTAAAAATCAGTCAAGTGCGAGTTGGACTCGCGTACGGTTCCGTACCATTATCTATAAAAACGGCAAAAAAAAAACATGTCTGTTGTATGGGAGGCCCCAAAATATATTTTTTTTATTTTAATTTAATGATTTATTTTAAAAATGAATTTATAACTAAATATTCTGTGAATATTTCAAGCGTTTTCCTGTTGCTGTTATCAAAATCGAGCAAAAAAAATCACGTTTGTTGTACGGGAGCCCCCTTAAATATTTATTTTATTCTGTTTTTTAGTATTTGTTGCCGCAATAACGGCAACAGAAATACATCATTTGTGATAATTTAAACTTCATTTAAATTTAAACACGGTTCATGAGATACAGCCTGGTGATAGATGGACAGACAGACAGACGGACTGGCAGCGGAGTCTTAGTAATAGGGTCCCGTTTTACCCAAATGGGTACGGAACCCTAAAACTTGTATTCTACAAAAGCAACAACCGAAAACGAGCCAAAACAACAGTTGGAACATATTCAGTCAGAGTAACATCATTTAATAGAGTGGCGCCAAAATTGCCGACGGTGACCATAAAAGTAACGGGGAGGCGACCTCTGGCGTCACGAGCGTCTCAAGATACGTGCCCACCGCACCGGCATGTCAGCAGGTTCACTGTTCAGGATTATTGGCTACTGTAATGTCAAGTTGTTTTAGTTAAAGAAGAATCCAAAGAATATAAATACCAGTAGGTATATTCAAACCGAATAATACATGTACGGGTCAAACACCGTAAAAGACGGATGCCTGGTCATCATTATAACAGCACCGCACTATATGGATCGATCACTTACATTATTGCTAATTTCGTAGCAATATTGAGTTCACTGTAAGACGTCCCTACGTGCGCGTGACTCATATCTAACGTCACCAGACGTCCCGTTTTGAACGGGACTGACCCTTTGTATAGTTATAAGTCCCGGTGTCCCCGAAACGAACTCTGGGACGCAAAATTGTCCCGTTTTCGGAAACCGTGCGAAATTTTAAAGTAGTCGAGCTAGACGGACGAATATATATAATAATTGAAAAGGAATGTATTGACTGGAATAAAGATTTAATTTTTTTTTACTACATTAAATCGCAGAAAGTAACCGAATAGAATAATCTAAATGATTCCACAGAATCTCGTTGGCTGGAAGTATTCAAACCCCTTCAACCCAACAATCTTTAGCATGAAAACTATTCTATTTTAATTGAATATATTTTAGTTTGCCTGCTAAAAATCATCCAAGTTTTTTCTATGATCAACAAATTGTGGACATCTGAGAAAACCCAGTTACAAATTTCAGTTCTCAAGGCGATGTTGACAATTAAGGCGAATATAAAAAAAACGTGCCAAGAGTTTCATTCTTAGTTAAAATTACCTTTTTTTTCTTTTGATAAATATAACTAACGTGGGAATATTTTTTTATTTATTTGTAACTTTTAAGCTGACTGACTTTTCAAAGTATATAGAATAAATAACTTTTTAAAAGTTATTTATTCAGAAAGTTTTATTTTCACTGACTACCTGTTAATTGACCTAAATAAACCGTCCCGTTTTTATCTTTAATCTTAATAATTTTAATTCTAATCTCTTAACTGTTTCAGTTGAATATAGTGTTTTATTATCTTTGTCCGAGTTTTCTTTAATCTCACTCAAACGCCGAACAATGCAGTTACTCGATATTTAAAACGAAACACTTCCCCGTAGTATTTTATGTTATCCCCCGAAACTGTGTAAAAGATCTACGGAGTTACAGTGTTTAGTGTATTGTGAACTAAAAAACTGTTATTTTAGTAGTTCCCACTCAGGCCACAGATTTGCTGAATGTTACTAGTAAGTACCTATCATTCTACCAGTGCACCAAGTCTTTTGCTTTCGCGGAATACGTCGGGTGGTACTTCTGGCGCGGCTGGGATATCGCCTGCAGCTATTTATAATCATAGAATCATCATTGTCTAGCTCGTAGGAAGTAAGCTGCATGTACACTAAATGTTATAAACTAAGTACCTGGTATAAGTTAGACTTTGTTATTGTAAGGAATCAATCGACTCCTAAAATACGGGTATACCTTGTCAAATATATCACTTAGAGTCGTGACATACCTACAACTTCTGCCCACAAGTTCACTACGTACTATATAATCACGGATCTACTATGCACTTACTCGTACATAATGTTATTGTAGACCACTGTTTACGATCTGTGGAGGACTTCTTCTAATAATGGCACACTACTTGAGGGTTTGTTGTTTTCAGAAGTTACATATATGAATTAATTAATATAACATCTGAGATAAATAAATCTCAGTTACAATGATTTGCTATAAGACAATACGTACTAGTCATGCTAGGTCCCTATTATTACATACTGATAGCTGTTATCGCTCGGTATTATTTCAAGTCGCGTCTGTTAGTACAGTCAGGGTGATCATCCTGAGCTGACGCTGCCGAGGGAGCAGTCATGCTTACCTCGGCAGCGTAGCACAGCCACTGTACTTGATAGATTACAGTGTCAGTGAGCCAGGATCGCGAAGTGTCACCTCCCCGAGCCCCGCACCCGCCGCGCGCCGGCTACGTCACACGGCAGCGCGACAAACAACTCCGTAGACTTAGCCGCGCGGCTCCTGCGCTTGCTCACATGTAGCCTGCGTGCGCGGGCGCAGTGTTGACTCGCGGCCGCTTTGACCACGACAAACATCGCTCAAACAAAGCTCTTCATATAGAACAAGAGACGAACAAACATGCAGTTCTTGGTAGCGCGCCGCCACCGCACCGCGCCGCAGGAACACACCGACATCGCATGTATTTGTCATACCTGTTCCCTAAACTACTTCCATCTACTCGAGAGACGGCAAAACGGTCGACGCCGGCTTCAGAGATCAATATGACGTATCTTGTTAACTTCCCAGTCTTCAAACAAAACAAACTGTGGGCTGTGTTTATAAATTGAATGCATGAGAAACGATATTATCTCCTAAAGATGCATTTAATGTAACATAGCGGACGCAACTGCTTAAAAAAATTCCGCGACATCGGGAACGACGAAATCCTTCAAAAACAAAGCCGTCTGGGCTCATCATTTAAGGACAGGACAGACGAATCGTATCAATACGCTGATGGAACTTTTAGGGACGTATAAAATACGAAGTCATTGTCTTTTTTGCGCGTTCGGTTTGCGCGCGCGACGCGACCGCGGAATACCAACAAGGTGCGCGGGCGCAGAGGAATGCGGCCGCCGGCGTCACACGCGCCCGCGCACACTTCGCCGGCTCCAGCAGGCTGCGGGCTGCAGGACCTGGAGCACTGACAGACGCGCACACTTTCCTAAACTTACGCGAACTTCAGAAAAAACTGTCATTCAAAACATCTTCCCCCGACAGCTAATTCGATTTAAGACTTTAAAACAAGAAGCTAAAATCAATTTCAGCTCGCAGATGAGCCATCAATTATGAATGCTGACGGTCTTTGTACGAGTTTCGAACATGTATTTGCTTAGATAACAATCGCGCTCCGAGTGAATCTGAAATGTTGATTTCTTTATCAATTTCTTTTGTTCAGAACGACTAACGTATCGTCGTTTGAGATTGTATCTCGACTAATTAATTGGCTTCATCAATGTTTACGACATTTTATGCAGTTTCTTTTAAAACAAATT
The DNA here is from genome assembly GCA_943138885.2 of Tholera decimalis. Classification (NCBI taxonomy): domain Eukaryota; kingdom Metazoa; phylum Arthropoda; class Insecta; order Lepidoptera; family Noctuidae; genus Tholera; species Tholera decimalis. The sequence continues at coordinate 432,470 of OW964552.2, read as the reverse complement.
AATCTTATAAGTTTAATAGTTTTGCAATTTTTAAATCGAGTGCAAGGGAAATGCAAATGGCGAATGTATGCATGTTCTAAGGTATGCATATATAAACACGATTATGTGTATGTTTGTTTGTCCTTCTTGCATGTCAAAACGAACCTCCGGATCTATGTGGTTTTCGATATGAAGATAGTTAAAGAACTGGAGAGTGAAATATATTACTTTTTTTCTCATAAAAAGCTTTCCACGCAAGTGAAGACACGGGCCAAAACTAGTATATAACTTGTACAAATCAAGCAGTTTGATTTTGCATTATGCAAAACCAACTTCTTCCTATTCCTATTCCTTCCTATGCAAGATTAAAACAAAATATTTAGGTTAATTAATAATAAGAACCTACCCATACTTCTGTATTGATAAATTAGTATCTTATTCTCATTATTTGACTAGACAAATGTTACGTCACGATTCTTAATTAATTGCAATGAAGTACGAAGTAGCACTCTGAAGGTCGTCTGAAGGAAGTTATAACTTATCATCGAAGTTATACACGATGGTGAACTTTCTTGACTGGTAGGAAAAATTTGCCTCCAGCTCCAGCCATGACCAGTGCCTCGCCACAGATTACTAAATAGTTACTTCGTAAGCCTTGCCTCGGACGCCGGCCGTCACATGAGCTGCGCCGGCGCCTCGCCTCATAAACTCAACATACTTTACGAGGCGAACACATAGCTGTCTACAGTAGAGGTGCGCTGCAGCGACAAGAACATGCGCCCTCATTACTCATTCCGCGCTCGTCTATACAATATTGATGTCAGTCCGGCGTGTTTTTAGAGCTGCGTCGTTGTCTCACAGCGCGGCAAGCACTCGGCAGTACTCGGCACTGCTCGTTGCTACCCGAGCGCCCGCCGACGGACGATCATCTAAATATTGTAGTACCTACCTACTTATAATAAGTTTGCACATTGTTATCGCGACTGCTTATCTCCAGTTGTGTCATGTAGGTATACATTTTATGTTATACCATACATCGCTTACAATAAAAATTATACAACAGTTGAAATTCTTTCTGAAGCGAGTACCTTCCTAGTTGGTTCTAATGGATCAATATCCGTGATCATTGGCTACTGCTTTTTTATTATAATTACTATTCCCAACAAAAACTGAAATTATTAAGGATTTATTTTTAATAGATAAACTGGATTCCAGAAAACGAAGTACCTAAAAGTAATGCGTTAATTATGATAAGTTTTGTGCGATTCTCTATTATACATACATATTATGAAGATTATGAAATAGAAGCGACTTTAACTTTAATATTATTAATTATTTATGAGCAAGAAAGCTTATCTATCTCAAGTTCATCTCCTATTAAAAATTGTCTACCGTTTGATAGTTACTAATTAACATAACTCAGAAATCTAAGTAACCTCAAAAATTCACTGTTTAATACGGATAAAACAGTGTATTTTACACCCTTAAGATATAATATAGGTACCCATCCACATGGGGTGTTGTTGTGGGAGCTTATTACTTTTTTACGAGTGAGTGCCCTACACTTTAATATTTTTAACAGAGAATGTTACACAATAAGTACCGTCTTTTTTGTAATAATCTGTCTTAACATAAATACGGGGAGTATTTATGCTTGCTCTATTTTTATTTGTGTACTAGGACTTGCTGAAGACGTGATGCTGTCAGTCTCTAAGAGCAACTATCAACATGTCTTAAACTCTTCGACCATCAGTTTACGCACTCCCCTAGCCAAAGAAGTCATTTTAACATTAACATTTACAGAGTAATCCTGTCTTAAGATATTATTTTGCCTAGCGATTTTTATTTGTTTCGTGTGTCTCTTACGTAATTATGTCTACGTTCGATGCAATTTGGTAAATAGACCAGGCGTGATCATATTTGTCCCTCCTTAAAAAATATTTGTACTAAAGCCTCATTTACTACTATATTTTTTACTTGGACTTTAATTGTACGGATAACCTTTCAATATATTTACAAATCTGTTGTCATGGAGTAGTTGCTAATTTATATTTTAACCTTAGAGATGCGCCCATGTACCACTATTGTACATAAAGTTTAAATAATTAAATAACCTGATCTAATAGTATGTTATGCATAATATGAATAATTTAGGTATTATTATTTATTTTTTTATTTTTTTCATTTTTTTTTTGGAATGTAGGTACACTTCTAGAGACACACATTTTCAATAAGAAAAAATAATTAAATTTTCATATATTGCGGAAAATATGTAAAGATTATTCCGTGGGAAGCGAGTCCTTTTGTAGATAACACAGGCCTTCTAGGTAAGTCAGACAATAACTTCTCACATTTTCTAGATAGTGATCAAATACAGTCGGAAATTTATTTAATGTATATTTAAGTAGCTAGGTATTACTGTCGGTTTTTTTGTGTGGAGATATAAATACCCAATTATTTTGTTTATTTAACTTCTTTTATACATTACTTTATTTTTTATTTTACGCAATAAAATATTCCTCGGGATGCGTGATAATGATAGATGACAATGATGCATGATAGACATAATTATGAAAAAGAAGTAGGTACTTTATATTATGTTATTTAGAGTGCTAATTTTTTATGTTCTTGTCTTGGACACAGCTCGTGCTGGACACGGTTCACATCGTGAGGAGGTTCCTTTCTCTGCAGCCTTGCCCTCCGCCGCCGCCTGCTTGGATCTCGTCCTATTAACGGTGGGCTACTATATGTTTTATATTTTTTAATATATTGTATTACATTACACATACTCTACAGCAGAGGAGCTTTGGTTAAGTATTCGTTTAAAAAATTCGTACAGTCGATCGTACTTTTCTTTACATCTTTTCCTTTATCTATTTGTGTGAACAAAAGTTAGGCCTCTCTTTTTCATTACAATTTTCTAACTTTCTTCTTAAATTAAATCAAAGTGTAATAAGCAATATTTCAGACACATTTCTAATTGTTGGTAACTTCAACATGACCGGAATAAACTGGTTGCCCTCGGATGAAAATTGATTATCTCGTGCGTGTAGCCCAATGTATCTCAAGTCTCGAGACGAATATTTGATTATGGATGATCTGTATGCTTTACATTTAGATCAATATAATATGTGGTCAATAAACAAGGTAGAATCCTTGACTTGGTTCTATGGAACATCTCAGTAAGTGTAGTTGAATGCTTAGATCCATTAGTGCCTATTGACGCCTTCCACCCGGCTTTAATAATAATTATGGATTTTGCAGAAAGTACTGCGTTGGATTACGCGCCGCGATCGAAGTATTTATTTCATAAGGGAGATTATGACTCCATCAACGAGAAGATCAGTATGATTGACTGGGAACACGGTTCTTAGGGCGCTCGGTTGATGAAGCCGTTGACTTCTTTAATAGTTATTTATATTTTGAATCTTCAAGCAACATATATTCCGCGTAAGATTGTTTTCAACAAATCATTTCCTGTTTGGTACAGCGCAGCACTCGTTAGAGTAATTAAGGAAAATATAGATATCTTAAAAAATGTAAAACCTACGGCAATGAGTCTGATGAATTAACTTTTAAGCTATTACGCAATAGAATTAAAGTATTAGAATCACTATGTTACTTGCGTTACCTTGAACTTACAGAGGATTCAAACAAAGCTAATCCTAAAACTTTTTGGACATTTGTTAAATCACGTCATAATTCTACCGTTTATTATTATTATTATTTACTTTAACTTATAATAATCAAAATTTGACTTTCGGTGAGTCTATATAAGCCATTTCCTCATATTTTCAGTCTAATTTCTCGATTACTCATCTAATAACAACTATGTGTCTTCTTTTTCGGAGTCTACTAGCTCGTTTGATATATCTAGCATATCAGTTAATGTGGACCATCTTAGTACATTGCTTATAAAAATAGATACATCTAAAGCAGCGGGTCCAGACAATATTTCACCAAAATTCCTTACAAGATGTGCCAAAACTATAGCTCTTCCAGTCTCAATTCTATTCAGAAAATCATTATCTTCTTGTGTTGTTCCTAAAATATCAAATCGGCCTTTATAACACCCATACACAAAAAAGGTGACAAAACTGAAATAACCAATTACAGGCCGATTTCTAAACTGTATTATAGCTAAGATTTTAAAAAGGATCGTTTACGACCAGGTGTATGGCACTTTTAAAAACTCATTTAGCCCATTTTAGCACGGTTTTCTTAGAGGCAAGTCACGAATCTTGTTTTGCTAAATGATTTCATCACTGCCACCATGCATAAAGGTGATCAAGTCGATGTCGTTAACACTGACTATAGCATAGCGTTTGACCATATTGACAACATCCTTCTTCAGAGGCTTAACAGTATGGGTATTCGCGGTGACCTGCTGAAATAGTTCTCCTCTTACCTGCAGAATCGATCTCAAGCAGTAGCATTACATAATTACATTTCTAGTTGGATTTCTGTCCCTAGCGGTTGTCCTCAAGGATCGCTATTGGGTCCTTTATTATTCACGGTCTATGTAAACGACATCGACTCATGTCTACTGTCAAACTTACTATGTCATCAAAATTACTATGTTTTGCCGATGATATGAAAATCTATGCTGCTATATCATTATTGGATGATGTTTCTGCACTTCAGGCAAGTTTATTGACAAGCAAGTAGGTCAGATCTTAATCCAGCACAATGCTCGGTCGTAACGTATTCTCGAAAACGGTCGGCCTTAGTCACGTCGTATACTCTGAATGGTCAGGTTCTACCTCGGTGTAATTATATTCGGGATTTAGGGGTTTATCATGATTCTAAACTTATATTTGACTCTCACGTGGGTGCTATAATAGCTAAGGCGTCTAAATGTTTGGGATTCACCGTGACACTGTCAAAATGTTTTACTAAAGCGAAAACCCTTAAAATTTTGTATTACACTTTCGTGAGGAGTAATCTGGAATATGCTTCTGAAATCTGGAATCCAGGTTACAATAAATATATAACCGAATTGAGGGTATTCAAAGAAGGTTTATCAAATATGTATGCTTTCATCAGAAGATCCTATATCATTCCGATAACTACCACAGTCTGTGTAGAAAATTTCATTTACTTCCATTAAGTACTCGCCGCGAGATCTCTGATTGCATTCTACTGTCAAAAAAATTAAATTATAATATTGATAACCCCGATCTCTTATCTAAAGTTAATTTAAACATTCCGACTAAAACTCAGTATAATCGACCTTTACGGGTACCATTAAGCTCAACTAAGTATAGGCAGAATTCATTTATTGTGCGTGCAAGCAGAAGCTGTAAGCAGCACGATTTTAACCCGTTTACAACAAGTGTGATTGCAGCCAGAAGCCTAAGCCTTGATTTTGTCTTATTTATATCTGCTATCTACTTAGTCATTTTGAATATTGCATGTATGATATAGTTATATTAAGATTATATAAGTATCTATTAAGTGTTCACGGTATGATTTTCCTGCCTCTAAACGTGATGACTTTTAACTGGCTCACTATGTACTATACTATATATTTTCTGTATTTAATAGCTGTTAGTCCTATATACTTCTCAAATAAATAAATTAAAATATAATTTGTATTTATTTACAAACGATTATAGTAAAATTCCTGATACGAATATAATGTGTTCAGAAAGCAAATTGTTTCTAAATAGTTGTAATCACATCTTATTTTTTTTTTAATGCGAGGGTTATATTAAGTGAATTATTACATAAATCAATAATAGAATAGAATAAAATTAATTGAGACCATTGTTAGAATTTTTTACAAATTTTCGGTGATCCCCAATTTAGGCTGTGCCTGTATCTCGGGGACCTAAGTTGTGCTAGACAATGTTGTGGGTGCAACATAACATAACATAACAAAAATAAGATCTGAACAAAAAACATGTGTGAGAACAGCAAAATCATTAAATAAAATGAGATCGACTTAAAACTACTTAACTTAAAATTATATAAGACAATAAATAATAATTAAGTACAAAATAAACTTCTTCAATTGTGACAAAAACAAAACAAATTCTATAGTAACTAATACAAAATTTGTGTTTTTGTGTGTGTGTAGTGTCGGAGACTGTGTCTATGATGAGAATGAGATTTCGAGTTGGAGTGTGTGAGTTACAGCGATTTTAGGATGTTTTCAGATTCATCACATAAAAGACCTAAAAGCCATTGTTTGATAACTTTTTTGCACGCTGTGATGGAAAGAACTTTTATGTCACAGGGCAAACTTCTGGAAACTTTGTTGTATACGAGAGTGTGTAGGTAAGCGGGACATCGTCTGACTAGAAAAGAAGAGGTTCGTAGTAACGGTTTGCGGAAGACACGTTTGGAAGTTAAAACGTGCTAGTCGGCCCGAATCTTTATGCTTTTATGAGTACGGAGCAATGCATTGAGAACATAGAGTTGACGAATCGAAAAAACTTTATAAAGGGAGTCAGTAAAATAAAAATAAAATGTTTTTTTTTGTATGAGTTTAATAACAGCTCTTTGGGCTCTTTCCAGCTCCATCATAATGGATTATATAATGTAATAAAACACAACATGTTGTATAATATAAGACTTTTAAAGAAATTTTCCACCGAACTGCAATAAATGTGTTGTTACGAAACTCAAATAATTCTACTTGTTTCTCTTAGTTGACTTGATAATTTATTAGTTTTATTTTGGACAGATTTATTTTTAATATTTTTTTAATGAAAGTATACATATGGATCCTATACAAGGACACAGCCCCACCGCACTGTACATTAATATAAATTAAACGGGCTGAGGCCTAGGATCAAAAACATCATATTATAGTAGCCTGAGATCTCCCACTCAACCGACGCCAATATACTTAGACTGCAACCAAAACGAAACACAAACGTTTTACTCCTTCACAAAATCGGTGCAACAACAACGGTAGGTAAATGGATTTTGAAAAAATTTCAAGTAGGATTTCTACTCGTCTTGAGAGACCGTTACGGTTCATCCTGTCTTATATCAAAGTTTTTGTAGACAGTTAGACACACTTATAATTACTACATCGATCTATGTATATGTAAGTATAGATACTTCCATAGGTTTCGTGAAATTTTAAGTTATTCAAAGTAATCAAACTAGAAATGTAATTCACTTAGGTACCTAAATAGAAGTCAAATTACTACTTTATTCTGATTTTTTTTAAATCCTATCTGCATGTAATATTTAAGTTTCTCCCTTGGAATTCTAAGTAATAGACACAAAACTAACAGTAAGTACCTACCTACTTATTCAGTGGTAAGCCCAAGTGCCAGTACTCACCCAGGCGTTGTTTAATAAATACACTCACCAGAACATTCTGTTATATTCGCCATAACATAGACTTTCAAGATTGAACGCACTTGCAGAAGCTTCAAACGAAGTCATGTAAGATCTCTATAAGTATTTGTCATTTCCATGGAGCATCTTCAGGAGATATTGAGTTAATGACAGTTAAGGCTCTAGATATAATTCATATAATAAATCCTTAATTTCTAACAATTATTAATCTATTTTTGTTTTATTCTGTTGTTGGAAACCCCAGCTTTGTCCATGTTTTCCTATTCTTAGCTCTAGTTCTCCACTCCTATCCTGCTCTTGCTATGATGTTATCGAGCCATCTGTTGTTTAGGCTTCCTCTTTTCTTTTGCGCGTTGGTCCTGCCCATGTGGTAACTTCTACAATTTTTGTCCGTGTATCTCTCTAGGAGGCCTGAGTGTATCACTATTGTGTGGGACAATCAACAAGTAGGCACCATAAAACAACTGAAACTTGAACTTGAACTAAACTTTTTTCTCAACCATTCCGACTTATGGATCAGCTATTGAAAGGTATCTGATCCTTTCAGTAGCGCTAACATAATAGAAATTGGTGCGGATAAGTATGCGGTCCTGCATATAAATCGAAGGGAGACGTAATAGTTACTGCTTGTCAATACATATTTAACTGATGAGTCCAAATACGATTATGCTGACTTGTTTGGTTCCTCAACCAAACATGAAAAAAATGATAAAGAAATGCCCATAGCAACTCCTCAGTTGCCCATAGCAACTCCTCAGATGCTATGGGCATTCCTCTATCATCAGACGCCCTGCAGTGTTACATGTTTTGCTTTGTGCCCAAACTTAGATAGGTCACTATGCCAAGTTAAACATCATAGGATCAGAAAGTGCTTGAAAATTGGATTACTCAAATCTAAACCTTGTAATACATTGACGGGTAGATGTGCATGAGCAACGTTTTGTGAGACAACATCATCTATCAAGAAACATTAACTATAAATTACCAAGAAAACTACACTGAATAATATAATGGTCGGTTATTATTTCATAAGCTATGACTGCTGTGAGTTATGATGAGATATGACATAAGTGTATTTGTAGTAATATGTGTGCAGTATGTAGTTGTGAGACGCAGCCCGCCACCTGTCGCGCGGGCGGCGCAACAGCACGCACACCGGCGCGCGCGCATCACACTAGTGACACGCCGTGACATCACTTACCTTTCAATGTATACTACATTGAACAAGATGGACTGTCAGGCGGCCAGCGCGCGCTGAGCTCCCCCGCCCTCCGCGCGCGTCGAGTGCCGGGCGTGCGTGGGGGCGGCGGAGCTCGCGTGGGGCTCTCGCTACAGTGGGCGCTCAGTGAGCTCGAGTGCTCGCAAGTGAATGCCATTGTTTTTCTTGTGGCGCGTTTTTTCCTCGTGTTTCGGCGGCAAACGTAGTCCAATGGCGAGCGAGCGGCGCGCTCATTGGCGGAGAGCGCGAGGGCGGGCCGCGCTCGCCAATTCTTCGCGCCTTTTCGCGACGTTCCTGTTTGTTTTTAGAACACGTCCCGCTCTCAAAAATGTAATGGCTTTCCATTACACTCCTAGCTTAGGTTTTACATACTCTTTGCTCCTAGCTGCACACACATTCGCCCTCTGATTCGTTGATTACCTACTGAGCTTAATAACTAAAATCAAGCTAAGAAATTAATTACTAGCTACAGTTTCCCATTGATGATTCTCTCATTGATAGTTTGGTTATTGATCTAAAATGTGTTGGGTTCTACCATACAAATATAATTAATCGACGTAATTTATTTGTTAAAGACGTAATCATAATTATACTCATAAATCTCTTAATAATAATAAATTTACAAGCGAGTAACGAAAATATTTATTGGCATCTAAAATTTGTCTACATTGCTATCGATGGGAAAATGCTCAGATCATTGGTTGCATGCCGTACACGTTGAATGGCATTGCTCATTCTAAAGATCGAAGAATAACGCCAGCCCCCTAGTCGTATGAAGAGTCACTAGAGACTAGTCACGAATGACTCGATGCGCACTCGGACCCCATGCTCCTAACAATTCAACCCCAAATGGCACAAACATATAGCTCCCTATAAGGTTATCATATTTGCGATGTTTGAGATTGTCTGCACCTGAGAAGATAGGATGGCACAAGGCTGTCAACACAAGTGGCAACCCACACCAAAAGCCATAGGTATGCTAGGATTTTTAAGAAATATTTCCTATCACGTTGCCCGATTCTCCAGGGTTTTGATGAATAGTAATTTTTCCAGTAGGAAAACAGTTTTATAAAGAACAGTTCCAAAAAATAACCCAGGCATACTAATTAATTAAAAGAAAACGAACTATCTCTATAACATAACCTGTAAACTAAATCTTAGTTGTTTTTCTTTTGGAGTTTCAGATTTTGATGCTCTGCTACTCAATACATGTCGTTATTGGCAGTTGTATGTATCAAGAATGAGCAGTCGTACCTTAGTACCTAAACACTAGCAGTACCCGCGACTTTGCTTGCGTGAAAGGTTTTTCCGTGGAAATGACATGACGCCGTTACAGACTATTCGTATGAAATAGTGTTTAAATGTCATATGTATTAGTTTATTAATAATAGTAGTAGTTTTAATGTGTAGGTAATTATAAAATATTAGCTATTGGCCGCTACTTCGTTCGCGTGGGAGACATTTCTCGCGTAAATCCCGATCCCGTGGGAATTCCGGGATAAGTGCATGTGTTATTCCAGGATGTTAACTATCTACTTGCCAAATTTCATTGAGATCCGTTCAGTATTTTTTACGTGAAAGGGCAACAAACATACATACGTCCTCATAAACTTTCGCATTATTTTCTAATAATTATTATAGAATAGAATAGGATAGGATAACTTTCTCTATCTTCTGTGAAAGTCCGTTTAAAATCGGTTCTGCCCTCCTAAAGATAAGTCAAACAAACAGATTTGAGGTTTTTGCTTTAGCATAGTAGGTATAAATACCTTTAAGCACTTGAGAAAACATATACATTTTGAAATCACAGATATAGGTACATTTCATTTTATTTATGTGTTCAGACAACACAAGAGTGGGGTCCGTGCTTTTAATTTCGTTTAGTAATTATGATGACAAGCGATTACAATGAATGCTGGCATGCATGATCTCTCTCATGAGAGTGTTCCCATGGTCAAAATGTTACGACGATGGCCACTGCCTGCTTACTTACAACAAACAAACGAAACCTTCAAGTATTTATTGCAATCCATACTGTACACATACAAGTGGCTTAAAATTATAACAAACAATTATGGACTCTGTCGGGCACAGCAAATTTAAAATAGATAGGAGAGAGGAAGAGCGCTTTATTTGATTTTCCACAATCCACCATTTTTCCATTGCATTACATGCACTGGATTGTCTTCGTTAAGTTACAAAGTTTACCTGCTCTCCAGTGCAGGCACCTTCTCACGTACATCAAGATTACAGACATAACATAGGTATATGATAGATTAGACATCATTATGTACTTATTAGTCATAAACCATCGGACTACAAGTCGAACGGCGAGCGCCATCGTTACATGGTGTACATCCCAGTATCTAGCCATTGGCGTGAATGTGAAAGGCTGTAGTAGGTAGATGCAGACAGACGGAACTATATGGCACGCAGATGTGGCAGGCCGCAGGAGAGTGTCCAGTCTGTAGCCCAGGCTAGCCAGAGTGAAGCCAGTCGTAGGTAATAACAAATGTTGGACAGACTAAGACTACGACTGGCTAAGGATAAGGGTCATATTCAAAAAAAATTGTAACTTACGGATATGAAACAGATAGGAAAATGATTTCGTTGTAACAGAGAAGTAACAGAGAGGAATTATTAGGGCCACTTTATAATCACATACTTTTTATAGAAAATTAGAAGTTATCATAAAAAGTAAAATATCCTTCTCTATCCTATTCAAAATGGTTTGAGATAAAATGCAAACAAACATTAAAATTTATCAACTTAAAAGAAGTGCTAAAAATAAGTTTTGTAGTTCCAATAAATTGTGTATCCTAATTCTCTTGGAATAACAAAATAAATAAAAAGTTTTAAATTAAATAAATAGATAATAAAAAGAAAGAAACTGGACATTTTTGAAGTTTTTATTTACCGCTTGTTTCAAGCAAAGTTGAATAGGATCTATAAAAGTTGTTTCTCTTTGGTCTGGGTGCATAAACGTGACGGGATTAGTAAGATCTTAATAAAACATTGCACACTGCCTGCGTGGTCCAGTGGTTAAGGCGTTTGCCTTGTGACCCGGTGGTCGTGGGTTCGATTCCTACGGGAAGCATACTTTCTAAAGTTGTTTCCAGTTTGGCTAGGACATTGTAGGCATGAACCACCTAATTGTCTGATAAAAAGATGGTTCCGTGCTTCGGAAGGCACGTATAAGCCGGTGGTCCCGGTCGCCAAATGGCGGTCGTCACAATAGACCACGTCAGAGGCCCTTGAGGCGGTCTAGAAACTCTGACACTAGGGTGTGTGGGATCGTTTAGACCTTACCACCCACACGATAAGAAGAACACCAAATTTAGTGATAAATTTAATTAATTATCGTAATCAGTTTACAATTTTAACCAGTTTTTTTCATGCTGTTTCATTTGAGCACAAATACACCGTGAGTTTCGTTAAAAGTAAATCAAAGTGCAAAATAATAATTAGGTACATTCCAACCCTCTATTTCTGAAAGGCTGATCCAAGCAGCTCTGTCAAATCACCTATTGTAGTGTAATTTGGGTTTTAAAAGGAAACTTAACTGACTTTCTACTGCTCATGAGTAGTAATCCAAAATCCCTAGTTTTAGTATCTGTTACGTCACAGAAAAAAATAACCGATATGATAACTTATATGAATGAATTGCTTGTGTCTAACCTATAAAAATGTCTTTCGCAGTATCAATTCTTACTCTCTAACGAATCTTTTTTTATAGCAATTGCACCATGACCCATTTATTCTAAGCTGAGTTATAAAACAATAAAAGTACTTACCAATGCTGTAAACGTCTCACAGTAAAATGTAACTCTCAATTGTCGAATAATGACTGCACCACAAAAATCTCGACACCGTATGATCAACAAAATGGCCGAACGTTTTTGATTCATCAATGAGTGGGACAGTTAAGTGACTAATGTTACAGTAAAATAATTTTGATAACTATAAAAATATAACATAACAGAAAGGAATAACAGAAATGAGTGAAATCAGGACACGCATTAATCAATTAATTATAAATTATACGTTTGGTAGATCATTATGTATTTATCGAAGTCATTGGGCTTGAACCATACTCTATTAAGAAATAAAATGCTTCTGAATTGTAACACTAATATTGAATAATAAAATATTTTTAAAAGTACCGCCAAGAATGTGGACACAGGTTGCCTCTATGAAACAAAATCTACCCCTTGGTAGATTTCATTTGAAATTATTAATTTATTAAGATTTATGGAGGATTTTATTGTTTAGTATTATATTTAAACAAGTTTAAAATCTGTTTATTAGAGTATTTATAAGTAGTTATGCCTTGTTATAAAAATAACTATGTTGGACGTTAAAAAGTACAATATTTTTTAATATGTCCCATAAACATGTTAAAATTAAAATTTCTTTTTCAACTAGGTACCTACAGTGGTTTGTTTATTATTGTGACACTGTAGCACTTTAATTTTTTATATTGATGAAACATATATGTATACTTGTAAAAAAAACTTTGGAAAGACCACAACATCAGATGGAACATAAAAATTTACACTATCCGCACATTGGTCTTTCCTATTCTCTTCTACGGCTGTGAAGGCTGGACTCTAAAAGAAACGGATAGAAAAAGAATCGACGCTTTCGAGATAATAACAAATAAATAATAATAATTTTTTATTTCATCAAAAGTACAAAAAGTAGATAATTATGTAACTAAATTATATGACAAACAGTAGATGTGGTGCTGGCGAAGAATGCTACGCATCCCCTGGACAGCGCATCGCACTAACATCTCGATCTTACAGGAGCACAAGCAAGACATACAACAGCGATTATGTCTCCACAGAATACTGCAGTAGGTACTTACTTTGGCCTTATAGCACGTCGAAGTTCAGACAACCTGGAAAGCTCATTATTACGGGCAACGTAGATGGTAAACGACCAAGAGGAGGCAGTCCCAGACGATGGGCGGACCAGGTGTCAGAAGTACTGCAAATGCCGATGTCCCAGGCTCTCCACCAAGCTCAAGACCGTAGTAGATGGAGGAGCTTGTTGTAACGTTTGCGTCGTAGCCACGATCCTTAGCACTGAGGCACCGACTTAAGGAGGAGGATATATTCGTAACGACTTTTAAACTACATGAATGCAATAAATGATGATTATGATTAGCTCGGTACTTTATTGATTCAGTAGGTCTTTCTGCTTCTCATAGCTGATAGCGGGCATCAAGTTCCACTACCCTAGAAGCATAAATCAGATATTAGACAAATGCCTAGACTACTACTCATTAAGTTGTGACATCTAGATGTTAAATTAATTCCCATAAAAAACAATACTTGTCAAAAAAACCAAGTCTCGCAACTCAGTGCTTGTACCGTAAAAAGTTGTGAGATCCATGTAATACCAAGTCGGTTATTCGATTATCAGTCCCTACTTAAGGGACTTTCTGTCTTAAGTTGTTACCTACGTAATTATCTAACCTAACAACATCTTATAGTGACCATATCAATATTAAAAATCTTTAACGTTTTTAATAAATAGATTGACTCGGCCATCGCATGAGAACACAATAGGTACATCTCACAAGTAATACTTACATATATAAATTAGATTGTTTTTGCGATTTTATGGGATCTCATTTCTTTTTGTAGATAGTCCTACTTTTTCCCTTTCCGGTGCCTTCTACTTTTTGTATACCAACAACGAATTTTCTTAAAGCCCTCTCTCTGGCTTTTTTATTCCGTTGACCATTTTACAAGTTACCTTTGAACATAATTATATCTAGATACCTGTCTACACCTATTATTCCATTATATTATACATAATTATATACAGGTACACTGATTAATTAACTGTAAATGTTATATTTATATGAGATTACAAAGTTATTTATGCAGTTAATGTATCTAGAAAACTGGACAGAAATTGAAAAATATTTTAGTTTTTCCTTGATTCATACACTAAACACTAATTTTATTCTAAATTTGAAGCTTCTATGTCTGCTAGAAGTGCCTTAGACTTTTGATGATTGGTCAGTCATTCAGTGAGTGACAAAATTAAGGAACTTTGACTCGTTATAATTCTTAAACTTCTGGATCAAATTGAATGAAATTTGAAATATACCGTGTTGATACAATGCCTGCTTGGTTACTGAAAATTCAGGCTTCTAGTTTTATCCACAATGAAGTTATACGGGGTCGAAGATGGCCTGAACTGCTTCGAGAAAAGTATGGTACGGCCGTGCCGCTTCTTGCTCGACTTGGCGGGGGCACTGACGTGCCCCCAGATAACATAAAAATCAATAAGGGTCAACAAAGTTTATAGTACATAAATTATCGTGTACCGCGGTGTACCTAAGTTAAGAAAGGGGTTGGAAGTTCTTGTGACAGTTCAGAGACGTATTTTTCAAAGAGAAATCGCACGGGGATATGATATGTTACGCCACAAGTAGAGATGACGATGATTGCCTTGTGACGTCATGATGCCTTGCAATCTCGGGAAGATTAAACCCCTTATGTGGTGTGCTGTGGTGCACAGGTCCACCGTGAGGGACATGGAGACCACACATACTACAACAGGAAGCGACTCTGATACCATCATAAATGTGATTAGTCGTAAAGATAGCGCGCAGGCGGAACCGTGGGACGTCGTGATGTGCGCCGCACGACGCACACGCATGCGCCGGGGCTGCGTCCCAGAGTGGCGCCGCTCTCAGCCAGCCACGTGCTCGGACCGCTGGGAGCCTGCTGGTACATTAAATACCTTTTTTATAGTCGTGGGGAAACCTTCAAAAGTCTGGACTTTCGGGGAGAAGACCAGGGAGTTTGGGATTCTTACCTCACTAAAACCACCCCGGTGATCACCATCAGCACATAGAAAGGGCCTTTTTACCTCTAAAAAGACCGCACCGGAGCCCCCTCTGTGCAAAACTATTCAATTTGGATTCATAAGCTTTACTATACCTGTTCCGTATTGAGCTTTGAATGATCACGTTTTCCCTGTTCCGTTGATAAGTCTGATAAAGAAGCCGAGAAGCTTTTACCCTTGTACCCACCGTTTTCATGAATAACTTAGTAGATATGAACGTAAACCTCGGCTATTTTACAAAACATCAATATGACGAAATCCTAAAAATCTATCTTTACTAGAACAGATTGACTACACCGCCCATAGAAACGATTATTTTTTGCCCTTTTACAATGTTTCCGACATGCCTTTCTTTTGAAACCTTGGTTTTGTTTTGAAATAGAAAACATCGCTCAACAACGAATTGCAACACGGGTCTTTCGCATTTAAATCAGGCTCGCCCTTCGTGACACAAAACAAACTTAATATCGGGCGAGAGTCCTCATCACCATCTCCCTCAAAGAACGCCTCCCCCCCGCGCCGGCACAGGTCCGGGGTGCTCATTACCGGCGCGGGCGGTGCGAGCCACTCGACACCTCTACCATCCGTGCGAGGTACTTGTGACGTCGGCAGCGCCCGCAGTCACGACTCAGACCCATTCTCCACTCTATGACATCACATTAATGATCTTTGTTTCGTTGCCGTGACGTTGTCTTGGGCCTGTAAGTGAGGGTCATCAAGTTTTTCAAAATGTTGACTCTACATCTTACATTGAAAGCACGCTAGGTATACCTTTTTCAAGATCAATCATAAGATTAAATAAAAAACTAGAAAAGTCCAAGTCGGATTCGCCCTGTGAAGTGTAAATAACTACAGTCCTTTATAACTTTATATAGGTATGTATGCTGAGTTTACACTATGATTTGGTTATTTACTTTAAAATCACCCAACATTACACCTGTGTGAATAGTCCTGGAATCGAGTCTCAATCTCAAGTTTATCCTATATTTTTCCCCTAAAAGGAACCCTAAAAAGGAAAAGTTCGTCAAGAGGAAGTGACCAATAACAAACAATTCGTGGATATTTCCATTGTTAGAATTAATCGTTATAAATATGACATTATTACAGAAAATCCACATAAAATATAGAATACTGGTTTTGATAAATGATTTGCATGACTCAAATATAAAGTTTATATTAATTTAGAGGTATTTCCAAGAAACCGAATTACTTGGTTAAAAGGCTATGAAGTTGCCAGTTTTTTCACGACAGTTGCAGTCGCAATAGTAATTTCATAGCCTGGGCACTACTGGCATGGCAATCTTCTGCCAAAAGGGCACAATGTCTACCTACCATCTACGAGGTAGGTAGGTATTAATCCACTGTTTATATTGTTCTCGTAAACCAATGGATTGTCACGACCAAAGGGTAGGTAAGACCGGAACACTTTCCGTAATTTGTGAGCGAGTGCGAACAAAGCAAGTGATGTGAGTACTGGCAGTCGTCGCCTTCAATTGTCAATTAATGTTATTAAAACAATCGCGAGCTGTTTGTTATGCTAATGCCTCCCCCCCGCCGTCGCCCCCCCTCGCCACTCGTCCCGCGCGACGAGACGCACTTCACCATGACACTAGTACATTGTAATGGACGCGTTAATTGCCAGACAACCAAACCAAATTCTTTTTCATTACCAAGTATAATTTCAGCAGCTACCTCTCAGTAGTGCACTGACGTCTAAAAACTTAAAGCTGCAGGTATGTATGTGTTTTAATTTCGTTTTGTGTAATGGGTGGGGTTGAACCCGCGATCTCTCGGTTACAAGTCCGACGCCTTAGTCATTAGGCTGTTGATGCTTCCAACTACTATTTTAATAAAACTACACAGCTACCATTTAAGTATTTTATTTATTTGGAAAAGTACTGCCACATCACGCACATTTTGCATTCACTAAAACAAATAATTGGTCTGTTGTACGTGACAATTACAGCGTACATAAAATTACAACTATAATCTTAGGTTATGTTTAAAATTACTTATTCACAAAATACATGAGTAAAAATATTATATAAATTATAATACAAATTCATTTAGATATGAAAATACATTTATAATTTAGATTAAGATAAAAATTACTAAATACATTAAATTGAAATGGAAGAAATACATTATAACAGGTTTAAGAACAAATAACAAATCTCTGATCGCCCATCATTTTGTGAAAGAAACACATATCTAACAAACGTCTCCGCTCACGAAGTGTAAGTACCTACTACTCATTTTATATTTTTTCAAGCGTTTCTTGTATGGATTCCGATGCGAAAAGCCACCAACGTTAAAGGCCAGATGCCTTGTGAAATCTCTTTGTATGCTCTCAATATGCTGTGAATGTACGACATAAAATGTATTCCGTACAACACTAGCAAATTCAAGATTAAAAAAAAACAGCCTTCTGAAATGGCCCACACCTTGAGTGAATGTTTTAACTGTAAGCCAAGTCGCTATAATCAGATTTAATATTTTGCATGCTGGAACAACGTAAGCAAAATATTTAAAAAAATTTTGACGTATATAAGAACGACGAGGACGGCTAAGCATGAGGTTTGCATAAGCATGAGGAGGAGGGAGGTAGAGTTTGGAAGTTGGCAGTCTGATAAAAGCTCATGAAGATGATGGTCCAAGCTGTCATTTTGACATCTTTGACAGTCTTTAAGGGTAGTCAGAAGCCAGTAAATCTGATACTGGTCTGACCGATAGCTATAACTTAGGAGTCTTTAAGTCAAGAGTGAATAGGTTACTTTTAAGTAAGCGTGCTTCATCTTCGACCACATCGTCACTTACCAACGTGCGTCGGTCAAACGCGAACCTTTTATCAATTAAACAAAACCGAGAGGTCACGTAGGCAGTTGCTTCATGTAATACTCAGCTGCTTAGATTTACCAAGTAGACATACCCAAGTACTTTTTTTTTCTTGACTGCGTACAATCGTATACGCCGCCCCAAGATCGATGAGTTCCATCTTCCAGCTGGCGTTCTAGGAATGGTGTTGGGTTATTTGCCAAATTTTATGGAAAATGAAAATCACTATTATTCTACATTAAATAAGAACACATATTTGAATATAATAATTGACTCTTTTAATTAATATACCTGACATGACACTTCATATAACTAACAAAACAATTAATGATCCTGTTATCAATACGCTAACCGTCGCTTTAGTGCATTGCATACGTTACAACATAAAGGCCCAGCAATAATGATCTTGACACAAAGATCAACAATCAATCTCCGTGCTCTACGACACACGTATGCTGCGAATTAAATGCGATTTTATTGTAAAGAGTTTTCAATGGAATATTTCCAATAAACAATATTGAACAGTGGTGTGTGCGCAGCAGGGGGTCAATCAGTCGCGAGCCACGTGGCGCCGGCCGCTGTTTGCACAATATCGCACACAGTCAACAAACACGACGCAGGGAACAGGAGCTCCATAAAAACCAGCTACTTAAAAGTGTGAACTGTACTCACTTTTAAATAAATATGCATTATATAGGCCACAAGTAGACTGCAGCTCCGGCAGTCGTGTTCGCAATGGAACAAGACAAGAATTACACAGCTACAGCCAAATTGCTTCAAATCTTGGTATTCTATTGGAGTCACAACATCGTCCACCTCAGTCCTGCCGGTGTAACATTCCATGTAGTCAAGCGTGAGCGGTGCCAGGTCGTGTGACTAGCCGCACAAAGACCGCGCGGGCTCCCGCCGCGCGCCGATCAAAGGGCAGCACTAATACCATTAAACCGATGCCTTAATGATCGTTATACGTCAATATTCATAAAGAGCGCATTGATTGGCGCGGGGTGTTTGCAAACCCCTTCATTCACGCTCGGATATGTTTGCAAACCCCTTCGCTTTGTTCCTCAAATTACAATCAACCGAATAAATAGTATTGTTAACTAACCAAGTATTCATAAATTGTTGATATGTGATAGGTTTTTAGTGACAGAATTAAATGGAGCCAAAAATAATTCACCTTATGTTCATGTACCCAATATCAATGATGGCTAAAATTTTGAATAGTATAACACAACAGCAGTGATGACAATAACAGCAGTGATGACATAAACTAGATGGTCACACTTATTCCACTGCGATTTTAGTTTATAACGATATGCACGTGTACATATTGCGAATATCTCGACTATACTCATAAGTACCATTCAGCTCGGGAGTAGCCACAAGTCCACAACTAACTTTGGGTTCATTAAGAATAGGTGTCGATTAATCACACCACTAACACACACTAACTTCATACGATAAGCTTTAGACAAGCGACAGCTGGATTTGGATTATTGATAATTCAGCAGTGTCGTATTACTTACGAATAGCTTTCGATTAGTCATGAGCTTCGAAATAGCGACAAATAGCTTCAGACTCGAAACAACGAGCTTCGAACTAATCATAACTAGCTTTGTTGCCACAGCTTGTACCTACATGCATATTTAGTCATACCTAGTTTCGAACTACAGGAGATCATGCATTTCGCAAAAAAGGCCCAACGAAAACCAAATAACTGTTATACAAATCAGGCTGAAACGAAGGGTTGACACGTTCAATCGTCTTAGTTTTTAATTTGTTCGGGGCGCTGGCCGGGCGGCCGGCTGTAAGCCCGGATCACCCGCTCTAATGAAAACTGTCGCCGACAAACCGCCCCGATAGATGTCGCCGCTAAATTAAACTATTTCGCGAATACATTAACCGAGCCGCTCGGACATGCGCCTCCAACCCAATTAGACATTTATTACTTCCAGCCTGATCCCATTTTTTTTTAAATTGAATTCAGAACAATGAAAAAGGCAATACAACTATATTTTTGTTTAATGCTTCAAATAAATACAACAATTTAGATAAATTCTCAATTGTGTAAATCTTTTTGTATAATTTCTTTTTTCCATTGCTAACATCTGAAACTTAGATTACAATTCATATTTTATTCTCTCTTTGATTTCATTCAAATCGTTTAGTACCGAGGTTTTGTCAACATTATCCCCAGAGCTTCATTATGCGGAACGTGAAGGGTGTTGGAAGTTCCCGTCTAAAATTGTAAAGTTGCCCCTGCAAGCTAATTTATACTTTTCAGAGCTTTGTGTCAGTCTTTACACGTGCAGTCTGTTGATCACTACTGTATGCAACGTGCTGCAAATCTGCGATGCAGCGTGAAACAGTGAACAGACAACGCCCTTCTTCCCGCTCCATGTCTTCTTCATCCACTAACCAGTCAGCCGGTACATTACCCAAATATTTAAAAAGACAGAAAGAACGAAGAAGACTTAATTTTTCAGAGCTTTATAACGATACCTTAAAACGAGATCTCGCCACTTTGAGCTCAGATATCTAAAAATCCTCACGTGTATTCCCAACACGTCAGAATTGAATTTAGCACATCAAAAACCTAATAAAATTATAATAGAATGCCTGGAACAATAACCTTGTAAGCCAGTGATAAAATTATTTAATATTTGTGGTATTAATTACGATTAGGACCGTATTATCGAAATAATGTTCATGTCGAAAACTGAAAATGGAAATCAATGAAAGTTTATACAAAAAAAAAATCAATATTAAAACATATATTTAACAGGGTTTTCAGTGAATAAACGTTATTGTATTGTTATTGTAATTGAAAAAAAAAAATGAGGCCATTTTTCGACGTACAGCACGGTCTATTCTTCATATGCAAACATGACTTTATAATGGTGAATAAAATTTAATAAAACCACAAAGTATCTGTGGATTCGGATTTATCCTATATTAGTGCTGAGGTACTTTTCTTCTTGCCACATTTCATGATTAGATAGGTCTAGCACGCTATAGATTTGTTCAAGAAATATCAAAATACGTCGCATAATTATACAACGTGTAATTTAAAGGGTATAACATACCAAGTGCACGGCTTCTTTGGATGATAACAAACGACATAGCAAGGGTTTTGTAATCCTATGTCTACATGTGTGGAACTTATTACAAATTTCAATACATTGATACCAGAGGCCGATTTTTCAAATTAAGAAGAACGAAGAGAATTATCGTTTTATTAGCAAGCAAGGATCTTCTACATACTATTAGCAAGTGACGTGGAAAGTCATGGCCCTCATAGTGCTGTGACACGTTTGTTATTATTGGCATTCGATCGATGTTTAGACTGCAAACAACGGACAGCTGTAAATCTTATTTTATAGAACGTAAGATATTGACGATGCCCTCTTTATATAATTATCTTGGAAACAGTAATGTTCATTAAGTCCAACTCAAATTTATTTCAGCGTGTGTCTGATGCTATCCCTAGGAATAGACGTGATAATTTCAAACTCTGTGCACACGGCGCTAAGACAGCTCTTATGCGTAAGAGCATCTTTTGTATGGCTCCAACCATTTTTAATAAATTGCCCAAATCATGGAAAACATTAAATATATCTGCTCTTAAAAATAAATTAAAGAGTTTTCTAACTCAGAGAGCCTATTACAGTATAGCAGAGTTTATGAAAGAGGACAATTTTCTTCATTTTTGTGATGACAATATTGTATTTTTGACATGTTATTGTAATAATATGGTATTATTTTGAATAATTGTAATTTGCAAACTGACATTTTTGATGACATATTCATAATGTTATTGACTAATTTATTTAAATTTCACTAACTTCTTTGACATTGAATTGTAATAAAAGCTAATCTTTAATGAATAACGATAATTTAATAAGTGCATACATAATCTATCTATTGTGTAACTTTGATGAATATGAGCACGGTTTATGCACCATCTCTTCGTATCAATTTGTTCGCCACGATATGCGGCTGAACATGTTACAACTTTCTGTATCACTTATTATCTTGCATGCAATGTATCATGTACACCATGTTTAAACAAATAAATAAATCTTATGTTATCTTATCTTATCAAGAAACATATGAAACTGATAATTTGGGGTCAATTCTGTGAGTCACTTATTTTGAGCTGAAACTGTGCATAGAGACTCCATACCAGATGTTGTATTCAGTCCTTTTGTATAGATATGGGGTTTCCGTTACACGTTGTATAATCGTCACCTACTTAGCCTCATCCAACTATGTCGGGTCGACTTCCAGTCTAACCGGACGCAGCTGAGTACTAGTGTTGTACATGGAACGACTGCCTGTGAGAGCTCCACAACCACAGGGTTGTCACCCAGCTATTGAGCTGGGTAGCACGATAGCCCTCGGTAAGATCAGTGTCAGATGTCCTGCTTCTGACTACACGCTACGACTGTCAAACATGTACCTGTAGGTAAATGACAGCGGGGACAACAACGTAACGTCCTCCGAGACACGCAGGATCTCGATATGATGAGATGGGCACCCACGCACGGCCCGGTCTCGGCCGGCGTCGCTTAACCCTGAACACCCATCCATTAGGCTTTTTTATTTATTTGCAAGCTCCTTTTACGAGCTACGTGGCATAATTATAATACACTAGGAGTCGCGCGGGGCTTCGCTTCCGTGGACTTTATCTCGCTAAAAACATAACCCCCCTTTTTAAAAAATCACATAACCTTCCTCATGCTTCAAGCTCTTTCCATGCGAAATTTCATCCAAATCCACCCAGTACTTCCAAGATTAGCGCGTTCAAACAAACAAAATTTTCCACTTTATAATCTAATACATAAAATTCTCGTGTCACAATGTTAGTTACCTTACTCCTCCGGAACGGCTTACTGATTTTTACCAAATTTTATATTTATGCATATTCAGTAGGTCTGAGAATCGGCTACTATCTACATTTCATCCCGGAATTCCCACGGGTTCAGGATTTACGCGGGAAATCCTCCCATGCGAACGAAGTTGCGGGCAGCAGCTAGTATTAGTATAAGTATAGATTAGACTGATATTGTTAGAGCTCTAAAGGTCTAGGATACCTAAGTATTTGATATTAAATTACACTTGATAACTTCACGACAGAATTACAGATGGGACTCTTCCTTTTAAGGTTTTGAACCTTGAAAACAATTTTATATCAAATAGCACCATTTTAATCGATTAGCATGCACCACATTGTGCGAACATAAATATTTCCTTGCTAGCAAATAGGGTTCTCGAAACGACTTCTAATTTACATATACAATCAGTCCGCTCCGTCACATCGGCAAACATCGGAAGCTTATAAAAATGTTTTGTGTGATGTGTTCTCAGACGTGATGGCAGATAATTGAGAGATAGCCCTCGTCGCGCGACAACGGCGGCGCGCTGCTGTAATTAAAACGCGGCGAGGCACGAGCTACCCCTCCACGTCACACACACACGCGGGACACTTACCACTCGTTATGATCGCCTCGCAGCACACCATATTCCTCTCAAAAATTGAATAGACAACAGTTTAATTGCATTCAAAGCGCTCTTTGCGTCATTCCTAAAATAGCATTTTAGTAAGTTGCAGTAGGTACTAACACACTGGACTTACGAGCGAACTAATCGTTACAGTAGTCAACATCACTCGATGGTTACCCAATAGATATTGTTTAGCACCAAACGTTTCCGAACGTACCCTTTTGACATAAAGAAATTTGATCTTGACATTACTGACTTGACAGATATTCCTTTGGTTCCGGTTGAAAAATGTCCGTAGTTGGGACATGTTGATTTAATTGTAATTGGTAAAATATCGTTTGGAATCGCCGTTTGCAACCGATAATTGGGTCGCGATTAACTATTGTTTGAAGTTGTGGTCCCGAATTGACGAGGGCCCTGGGATATTTTGGGATTTATCGCCGGTTTGTCGCCACCGCGTAGCACGCGCATTTTTTGGAAATAAGTTGTGCTGTGATGCTGATCTGGACCGCGCCATCTGGAGACTGGCGCCTTGTGAACGTTCTAGAACACTTGACTTACATCACACTTTTCAATTACTCACCTCATATTTACATACATACCACACTTGGGCGTGACCTAGGAAGGTCGAACTTGGCGTACCCAGCGCAGAAGGTAAGTGGTACCGATAAGTTATTTGAATATATTGCTTTGTCGGCCGGAGAGCCTGTAGTTTTGATTATTGAGAGCAACGTTAAGCTCCATGAACCGTGGACAGTTCGGACACACCAGTATCGTTGCACTGGCCTATTGTAGTCCTGAACAGATATGATGTGGACAACAGCGGAGCTAGCCTATAAGATTCACTGCTGTGGCTTCCCGCGCATTTTGTGGTTTCTATAGCTTATTTATTTACCTGTACTAGCTTGGATGTAGCACGCGTGTGGTCGTGGGTCCAATCCATGTGAGGTTACCCTAACTGAACTTGGTATCGAATATTATGTAACCAACTTCCACTTTATACATTTCAATCATACCATAATCACATATCGACGGTTGAAAGGCTAATTGATCTAAGCGACATTTTGTAAAGCTTGCAGGAGGACGGATCAAAGTTATTTATTTTGAAAAAAAAATCATAAAAAACAACCATTTGATAGACTTTTATTTATTTAATACAGTATATCTCTAATTAAGTAAGGAAGTTGTTTAAGTTATTACTGTTGAAAATTGTGTATTATTTTAGAAAATTTATGTTGGTTAGCCCAAAATGCATCAAATTTAGTTATTTTTTGAGAAAGGCAAAATGGTTCAAATGCCTACCGTAAATAAAATAGCTGAAAGTAAACTAGCTCAAGTTTTAACCTAGAATAAAATAAAACGAGAGAAAATGAATTTAGCGCCAAGTCAACTGACAGTTGTTTATACCCAATGAGCATAAGCAACATGATGGTGTTGCACCAGAGTGAAGTAGTTTGATGCAGATGCCCATTAGAGGGACTACAGGATGAAACAAAATGAAACCTCACTAGATTATAGTAGATATTGATGCTTAGGCTATCATAATTCAAAACATTTTTGTGTAGAGGTATCATTCAAGATGTTGATCATCCTAAGCCTAGGTAGTAGTATCACTGGAGGACACGGTGGAGCATACGGTGGAGGTGTGCCCTGCTTGGGCGGAGCACCGCCTTGTCTTCGTAGAGGCGGTCGGCGGCGGTGACCTCTCGCGCCCTGCTCTGGTTCAGACTATGGTGCGGAGCGAGAGGGAATGGGATGCGGTCGCCTCCTTCTGCGAAGCAGTCATGCTAGCGAAGGAGGAGGCTGAACGTGCGAGGGAGAGGCAACTCTCTTCCTCGCGCCCCTGCCGCCGCGGGAGACGCCCCGGGCGTCGGGGATCACGAGCCGATTTCCGGCCACCGTAGGCGCGGGCCTGCGGACGGTGAGCAGGGGTCGCTCACCGTCCGGTAAGGCCCAGGCCCGGGTCGGTGGCGCGTCGTGTTCCACACGCGCCTCAAAGAGCTGTCAACGCCAGTGACGGGGCCTATAGGGCCATTGCCTGCCGGGGTTTGCAGGAAAGTTCTACCGAGTTACCGCGGCCCCGGAAATTTTGGGCAGCCGAAGGAACAGGGTGGGTTTTTAGTCAGTAGAAATCTGACACACCCTTCCGCTTGACCCAGAGCGGAAGAAGTCATTCGATGATTTTCTCACCTCAAAAAACAAAAAAAAAGGTAGTAGTATCACCAATTACGGAAGCCAGAGAGGTGGAGCTGTACAAGGAGTACAGAGCAGCGAAGACCGTCCTCAAAGAAGAAATCCGGCGCGCCAAAGATCTGGCCAGCAAGGAGATGTTGGGGACTCTTAATTGGGACCCGTGGGATCGTCCATAGAAATGGTGCGGGACAAACTCCGCACCTGGGCTCCCCCACTGACACAGTCTCCGGCACCAATTAGTAGAAGACGTGGTGAGCACTCTGTTCCCCTCGCGAGGTGAGCATACTCGGTGCGGTGCCCGACGCAGGCCACAGTGACGACAACGCTCCAGAAGTGACCGAGGTAGACATGAGAGTGGCGGTACGCGGGCTGAATGCCAAAAATACCGCCCCGTGACCCGACGGCTTCCCTGGCAAAGCCTGGGTCCTGACCTTGGAGCCTTTCGAGCCTCAACTGTTAGGGTTCTTTAACGCATATTTGGAGAGGGACCAGTTCCCGCTTCGTTGGAAGACGGGAAAACTGGTCCTAATCAAGAAACCGGGGCGCCCGGGGTGCCATATCGGCCTATTGTGCTGCTCGACAAAGTTGGCAAAATGTTTGAAACAGTTATTGCAAACAGCCTCGTTGGCCGGATCTTGCCGATAGCCAAATTGGTTTCCGCAAGGGGCGCTCGACGGTGGATGCAATCATGCGTGTGAGGGCTCTCTCGACAGACACCGCCAA
Source organism: Tholera decimalis (assembly GCA_943138885.2). Taxonomy (NCBI): domain Eukaryota; kingdom Metazoa; phylum Arthropoda; class Insecta; order Lepidoptera; family Noctuidae; genus Tholera; species Tholera decimalis. Next base: position 405,826 of record OW964552.2, on the reverse strand, counting down.
GATGACCCCACCCCGGGACAATCCCGGGGCGGGACCATCTTGGCGGTGTCTCTCGACATGGCCAATGCCTTTAACACCCTGCCCTGGAGTTGCATACGGGAGGCACTCCGGTATCACCGGATGCCAACCTACCTCTGTCGTGTGGTTGAGGCCTACCTGACGGACAGGGCCGTCATCTACTCTGGTCACCAAGGAGAGTGGAACCGACAAGAGATGTCATGCGGTGTCCCACAGGGATTGTTGATTGATTGATGATTGACACCCTTGTGGAACATCAGTTACGACTGGGTGTTGCGCGCCAACCTTCCTACAGGCGTCAGCGTAGTTTGCTACACTGACGACACGCTGGTCCTGGCGCATAGAAGGTCGCACCAGGCGGCGGCCGAAATGGAGATGCGAGGGGTTGCAACGGTCGTAGAAAGGATCTGACAACTGGGACTCGAGGTGGCTCTGCACAAGTCCGAGGCCATGTGTGTTCATGGCCGTCGGAACGTGCCACCTTCGGGTTCCCAAATAACGGTGGGAGGGGTTCGCATCGGCGTCGAGACGACGATGAAGTACCTGGGACTTGTCCTCGACAGCCGGTGGAACTTCGTCGAACACTTCCGACGTTTGGCTCCAAGGCTGAACCGGGCGGAGGCTGCACTCAAGCGGCTCTTACCCAATCTAGGGACGCCAAACGCCTCCTGCCGAAAGCTATATGCGGGGATTGTGCGGTCCATGGCCCTCTATGGGCCCCCTCTTTGTTCGCTGAATCTGCTGCGGTGATCAGCTCACCAGCTGGTCGCGTCTCAGAGGGTCATGGCTATCCGGATGATCCGGGGATACCGCACGATCTCTGGGGAGACGACGAACCTCCTTGCCGGATTGCTGCCGTGGGATCTGGAGGCGGTAGCCCCCGCGCACGTGTATGATTGGCGCGTGGATGTACTAAGCCGGGGTGAAACTCCGCTACCGCGGCAAGTCGCGGCTCAGCGGATAGAGCTCCGGTGCGATCTCACGGCAGCATGAAAAGAGCGGCTGTCGCAACCGAAGGCTGGGCGCGCCGCAAACGCGGCTATAAGTCCCCTTCCACCTGACGCAGGTGCTGACCGGACATGGCTGTTTCGGAACATACTTGTTTCGGATACAGCGGGAGGACACGCTCGGGTATCGTCATTATGAGGACCACCTGGAGGACACGGTGGAGCATACGGTCGAGGTGTGCCCTGCTTGGGCGGAGCACCGTCGTTTCCTCGTAGAGGTGGTCGGCGGCGGAGACCTCTCACGCCCTGCTCTGATTCAGACTATGGTGGAGAGCGAGAGGGAATGGGATGCAGTCGCCTCCTTCTGCGAAGCAGTCATGCTAGCGAAGGAGGAGGCCGAACGCGCGAGGGAGAGGCAACCCTCTTCCTTCTCGCCCCAGCCGCTGATTTCCCGCCACCGTAGGCGCGGGCCTGCGGATGGCGAGCAGGGTCGCTCACCGTCCGGTAAGGACCAGGCTCGGGTCGCTCACCGTCCGGTAAGGACTAGGCTCGGGTCGCTGGCACGTCGTTTTCAAAGAGCTGTCAACGCCAGTGACGGGGCCTCATAGGGCCATTGCCTGCCAGGGTTTGCGGGAAAGTTCTATCGAGATACCGCGGCCCCGGAACTTTAGGGCAGCCGAAGGAACGGGTGGGTTTTTAGTCAGTAGAAATCTGACACAGCCTTCCGCTTAACCCAGAGAGGAAGAAGTCATTCGATTATTTTCACATTTAGAAAAAAAAGGTAGTTGTATCACCACGGAATACATTGTACTTTAGTATCACTTTCCAAATAAAACAATAAATAAATTGTTATTAGTTAGTGTTACTCAAAATAGCCGAAGTGATATTACTGATTATCCTTAATAGACGCTTAATGGATCAAGAGACATAGTTAATTAATATAACTTAATGCAAAATGGTTCAAGTAACACGGTTTTTTAATGTAGTTGAATGCAAAATGGGCCAAACGACATAGCTTATTTTTTTGGTTTATTGCAAAATAGGCCAAACGACAAAACCACAACCATGGCGAAAAAGCCAAATGCCTTAATACGTTATAAAAGTTTGAAAAATCAAAATAGCTTAAGTCATCGAGTCTTCAAATATGTCTAATCTTGTGTCGTATAGATCAATGAGCTTAGAAATGAGGCCTGTTTTGCAGTGGGTGCTAAGCGCCAAAAAAAGTAGTCCAAAAAATTTGAAACCTGACTCAAACGATGGAGAAAAATTTGCTGATTCCGAATATGTATATAACTCAATATCGCAAAAAATGTCGCTTAGATCAATTAGCCTTTCAACCGTCGATATACAGTATGTTAACTAACAGAGGGCGTTCCGTTAAGAGGAGGCTTCCTAAATTGTATGTAATTTTGTATTAATATTCTGAAACAATCACGCATACAATCAAAATGGAACTTTAGGATATGATTTATTGGATCTTTTTCTTTCCATGTCTAGACCAGTTTGGTAATTGGAACATTTTCGCTCGATTCATTTTTGAATCGAAAATCATGTCTTTTTTGGGGGAGGACCCGTGCTCCACCTAGGATCTCCACCTGGGTGAAGCACGGGTACTATATGGGTCCCGTGCTCCACCTGATGATTAGTACAGTCAAGAAATTAAGAAAAATACACAATTTAAAATATAATCAAAAGAATTTATTTTAACGCTTTTTTCCAAAAAATGGCCGTTTAGTTGTTGGTACATCTAAAGAAACAGTATTTTGTGATATATTCATCTACATGTTTACTAATATATTTTTTTTCTATTGAATAAATTCTCGAATCTCACATTTTGAAAATTTATACTCTCTGATAAAATATATTGCCATACGTCTTCTGCAATGCGATCATGGGGTAATAGAGGCAAGCTGCAACATAGACCTACAATGCGTGTGTAAGTTTTATTTTTGATGCCAATATTTTTGGAACTAAAATGAGACTTACGGTACAGCAGTTCTACAGCCTTTTTATAAATTTTAGTTAAAGACTCATTTCAAGTAGTAGCTTCTTCTTTAGCCTTCTCTATAGCTAACAATACTTCGGTTTTGTCGTATACAGCCACTGTTACCTCCATTTTTGTACCATGATCCATTTTCTTCACTATTTTGCCGTCCTTAAATAAAATATATTAAAGTTGTGAAACTGTTGTATAGTGTAGACCATTTTGGTAATTTACAATAACCGTTTTTAGAACTATTTACTAGTTTTTTTTTTTAGAACTATTGCCACTACAGTGTATCGTTATTTCGGTACTTTAAATCAAACTACTGCTACTGAAAAGTTGCCCTACCTGGTCCAGAGTAACAATCAACCTACCGTTACTTAGAGGTATTTTGCAACCCCCATATTTTTTAAACTGAAACAAGCTATGATTAAGTCAAGAGTGAATAAGTTACTTCTAGGCAAGCGTGCTTAATCTTCGACCACATCATTGCTGACCATCAAGTGAGATAGTGGTCAAATACGAGCCTATTAACAATAAAAAAATCAACGCATTGTTATTCTACATAAAGAAGGAGAAAGTAAAAAAAATACATTTAAGTTTCTGTATGTCAAAAAAATCAAATCAAAATCAAAATATTTTATTCGTTCATTTTATATATCATGTAGTGTTTTAACGTTTTAAATGTACGTACTGAAAAGAAACAATCTGGTCAAATTCAATGCTCTGAAAACACAGGCTTGTCTTTTCAGCGCTAAAAGGAGCCCTTTTGAATTGACCCCTAACTTTCCGAAGTACATCTGTGCCAGTTACCAGTCGCCTGGAGCTTTTGGGCATGGAGTTGACGTCAGCCTCAACTTCGGCTCAACCATCGAGTCCAGAGCTCAGACTGCAGCAAAAAAGCTGGGAATCCTACACAAGGTGAGGCGGTACTTCACGCCTGGACAGCTTCTAAATCTGTATAAAGCACAGGTCCGTTCTTGCGTGGAGTATTGCAGCCACTTGTGGGATGGCTCTGCAAAGTACCAGCTTGCTGCATTGGACTCGATCGAGCGCAGAGCTAAAAGGCTTATAGGCGACGAGGTGCTGGTGGACAAGCTTCATAGCCTGGCTCATCGGCGAACCGTTGCTTGCCTGTCGGTTTTCTACAGATTGTACTTCGGGGAGTGTGCGCAGGAGCTCCATGACCTGATTCCTCCATCTCCCTTTCACTACCGGTCTACCAGACGCACGGCTGGGTACCACCCACACTTGGTTAATATACCTTCTTGTCGTACCAAGCGCTTCTCTTCCACATTTATTGTGCGCACAGCCAAGCTGTGGAATTCTTTGCCGGCTTCTGTACTCCCTGCCACTTATGACCTTTCGGCCTTTAAAGCACGAGTAAATAGGCATCTTCTGGGCTCGCTCGTCCCATCTTAGACCTCATCTATCGCTTACCATCAGGCGAGATCGAGGTCAAGAGTGGGCCCATAGGTAATAAAAAAAAAAATCATAAGATAGATGATGCATAGTTTTTTTTAAATTGTTGATAGGCTTGCTTTTGACCACCATTGCACCTGATGTTAAGCAATGATGTGGTCGAAGATGAAGCACGCTTGTCTAGAAGCAACCTATTCACTCTTGACTTAAAGACTCCCAGGTTATAGCTATCAGAAAACCTTCACACCTTTCTTCTTTTAGGACTCACTGCACACCAAAAACTGGTTACCATTTTTATATGTCTTTTGCTTATAGTACTGAAGACCGCCATATAAAAAGTATAATTTCTCCTTTTCTTTAAATAAAAATGGGCTGTTGAGAGCTAGTGTTCTCAAAATCATGTTCCAGCTTCAACTTCTCACCAACGACAAAAAAAAAGACTGAAGCAGGCGCGTTGAATTTATTTTTCATAAATTTTATACTGTTTGTAATTATTTTTTTGGAATATTTCTACTCATACTATTTTCTGTGTATCATAAAAGCTATAAGGTAATTTAATCATATAAATTGAATATAAGAAACTAATTATATTATTGTAAAATATACATTAAACTTACTCCTATTTGATCATTGTTTAGATATTTTGAAACATATAGGGAAAACAATTTAATGCATCACTGTACAACAACGTTATCAGGTGGAGCACGGGACCCATATAGTACCCATGCTCCACCCAGGTGGAGATTCTAGGTGGAGCACGGGTCCTGCCCCTCTTTTTTAAAGATTATTCAAAACTTAATCAAGATTACTCGGCTTTTATGTCTAAAATTAGTAATGACAGTAAGAAAATATAGTTTATTATCCAAATACAGGACATTTTTCTCTAGATCAATTATCACTTTAGTTATAAACGAAATAAGAATTGGGACTTACGACATTTAGTTTCGAACCCGAATATGGTAAAAGAGCGCATGCGATATTCAACTTTATTACTGCTGCGTTAGCGTTTAGCACACAACGGCAGTTTCGAAACCGAACATGGTAAAAGAGCGCACGCAATATTCAACGTTATTACTGTTGCGTTAGCGTTTAGTATACAACGGCCTAACCGGGGAGGATGGGGGCGGAGCTTGCGTGAAAATTATTTTGCACTGCCTGGTCTTGTTAATAGTGTAAGCACATCAATTAGATCGCCGCACACGCGGCCCGTCATTCATAAATAAATTGCGGCGTTGCCGTCCTTCAAGTACGCGTGTACAGAGTGTTTCTTTTACCTATCAATTTAACATTTTTAGTGAATATTTTAATATTAAAAAAATAAAATCATTTTGCTTTCGAATGGTAATATTTTTTTAGCATGTATGGATTCTATACTATTGCGGGTTAACGGGAACGCCCTCTGTTTGGTAACATACTGTATTATACTAACACGCACTAATTGGGATAATTGACAGGCCCGTTGGTATAGTGGTCAGTGGCCCTGACTGCTATGCGCAAGGTCGTGGGTTCGATTCCCACCTAGGACAAATGTTTGTGTGATGAGCACGGTCATTTGTTCTTTGTCTGGGTGTAATTTATCTATAATATGTATGTATTTAGAAATATTTTTATATAGTTTATCAGTTGTCTAGTACCCATACCACAAGCTCTGCTTAGTTTGGGACTAGATGGCGTTGTGTGAAAAGTTGTGTAATATTATAAAAAAAAAAAATATTATTATAATATTTCCACATCACTGGTGAATGTGTATATTGTCTGAAAGCCTTAAAAGCTTTCCTTACATCTTCTCCGTTTCCTGACGAAATAAATTGTACAATAAGATATAGCTATAGAATCGGCGATGCTCGTCACATATAAATAAATTGAAATGTCTGTCAAGATTAAAGTTACTGTGTTTTCTCAAGTGCTTATTATAATAGGTATTGCCGTAATTAAATTGCCGTTTTGCCGTACTGACCGTTTGAAATCAAAATGCATATTATTTTTTCGGCTAACAACTCTTATTTCAAATTAACTTTATTTTAAAAACAAGGAACTCTCTTTCTTTAAATTAGTCATTTGTTTAATGGTTTTCATCGCATTTGAACATTTTTCGTCATCATAGCTACAACGTTATCAACGACGTTTACGGAACGAACACACCACCCGTTTTTGGTTTGCCAGCTTCCGTTTTGAAAATTTCGACCTGGAAAATGAACCCCGTGGTCATCCAAACACTTTGGTCGACAATGACGAATTAAAGGCGATTGTGAAAGCTGATGATCGAACTGTACACAACGATGGCGAAGCTCGCACCAGGATTTAACCAACTTGCTGAACGCTTGCAGGGAGTAACCTAAAAAAATGTTTTCCATGATTTTATTTTACCACTTTGTCGGCGTGATTAATATGTATATCCATGCCAAATTTCAGCGTTCTAGTACCAATAGTTTCTGAGCTAAACCGCGGACAAACGGACTTGGCGAAACTATAAAGGTTTCTTGTCGACTACGGAACCCTAAAAATGGTAGTCTTGCATTGCAGTTGAGCAGTCGGGTCTTTTGATTTTTTAATTAAAAATGACAAATCTAAAAAAATATATCTGATAGATCTCAATGAAAAAATTCAACGAAAATTGGTTTGTACGAGGTATAGTTAGCTGGTTTTGAGACATAGCACATTTTCAAAAACTGTGTCATTTATACAAACACTATGAAAAATAATTTCAAAACAAAAGAGAACACTATATACACTAAGATTCATTTCTGATTTATATTACATTGTATTATGTCAATTAGTCTATATACTGTCCCCTCATACCAAAAAAATAAATAAGGAATGGTATCTATTATCCAAAGATTGTGAAAATCAAGAATTTTTTTAAAAGAGTAATCTTGGTGTTTCTTGCCGGTTCTTCTCCATAGGAAACGATCAATTTCGAACCGTGCACTGACTGCTGACATTTTATACGTGCCCATGTAGGCATATGTGAAATAAAATAATTTTAATTTTTGATTTTGAATTTTATTTGGTGTAGCTAGGTACTACGGAACCCTTCATGGGCGAATCCGACTCGCACTTGGCCAATTTTTGTTTCGCCATGTAATAATCTATTGTGATGAGTTGATGACATATAGTGATGCACTACAGTACCTTATACAACATGTAACATAATTAATGCACATCCTGAAATTAGTTTGTTCAGAATCGTTTACTGAATCGATTTTTATCATTTTTAATTTAAAAAAAAATAACGAAATTTTTTCCCAAGGCAATTAAATCTACGTAAATTACGAATTACACTTTCGGTGTATAGTAAAAACAAACTAACTATGGACCGTATTTTAAAGTAGTATCTTTTTAAATGCAGATTTATATAAATTCCGTAATTCAGTACACATTACAGAAAAATTAAACTCATTTAAAGGAAGATAAAGTCTTAAAAAAAACTGTTTAAACAAGTAAAACTAAAAATTCAGAGTATGTATTATGATAATAACATAATTTTCTAATTGGGGTTTTCGAGGGTGTGCGTTAATTACGATACATGTTGTATACCGCAAGATGCCGCTTTTAACTATACCGAATCATATAGTGTTGGCAACGTTTTTTTTCTGCTTGTTATGTTGTAATACTTTTTATTCTGATTGTACAAACAGACAAAATATTTTGGTGTGACTTGTTATTTTAATATATTTTCACTGAGTACCGATTACTCAGTGAAAATATATTAAAATAACAAGTCAAACAAGTCATCAAAATCGGATCAGTAGTTTTTGAGAAAATCGCGGATATACAAACATACATACATACATATATACATACATACATACTGGTCGAATACAGAACCTCCTTTTTTGAAGTCGGTTAATAAAAGTAACTCGTATGCAAAAAAAAATACAACTGTCCCATTAGGGACAGTTGTATTTTTTTCATCAAACTGAACCACCTAAAGCTGCGCTTGGCTTCCGCGTTCATTGTGAGAGATTGATATCGCCACTTCTAGTAAGTCCCCAGGCAGCAAACACAAACAGCTCGTGAGCCGCGGCTGGCAGCTGCAGAGCCTGCAGGAGCACGTACTCGTCGCCAGTAAATCTGCGCAGCGCCTCGGTCACACATCGACAGCCCCCGGCGATGTTATCACTTGTACAGATCGGCCGCGGCTCACAGGACGCGCACCTGTGTCTTTGTGTGTCCTCCTAAATCATACCACGTCGCAGGAACCCTTTGCTCGATTCTCCACGGACGCACGCCGGGCTCCGGCAGCGAGCATTGTTGCTGTGATTTATGTGGGACGCGGACCTGATGCGATACTAGAAAGGTGTTGGAAATAAGTTCACCGTGTTAATTAGCTACAAGAAACACCAATCTGTAGGACTGGCACGACTTATTCTCACTGGACTCGTATTTAGAATGGATCTGGGCTCATCCTGGAACAGAAAACGACCGCGCGTTGAAAGCACCGCAGTCTTATTAGCCTACTTATTACTGAATAGTTAGAAGGTGGCTATTAATTATGCAGTTTGGTGCGCTTGCACGGGCACCGTCATACTAAGTGCTATTTTCTTAGAAAAGGATATCTTTCCTTTACTGGAATCTTAGTACTTTGTGTCATAGCACTCATCAATATAACATTATTGCATACAAATTAACTGAATAATAACTTATTATTGGAAATTGTGGTTGAACCAATTTATCAAGTGACGTGATTGATGGTGGATGTATTTTTTTTAACTGAAAATCGGTTCGCGTTTGACCACTATCTCACCTGATGGTAAGTGATGATGTGGTCGAAGATGGAGCACGCTTACCTAAAAGTAACCTATTCACTCTTGACTTCAAGACTCCTAGGTTATAGCTATAAATAAAAAGAAGATTAAACACAGACTCCGACAGGGAATTTCACTCCTTAGCTGAACGCACAACGAAGGTATTCCCAAAACGACCGAACCTGGGCTTGATACAAATTGAGCAGCTGTTCCGATGTGAAGTACCGTTTCACCTTGGCTGATTCCCAACTTTTTTGATGCTAACTGAACCTTAGCCTCGATAAACGGGCCAAAATTGAGTATGGAAGTTAAAGTCACCCCAAGAAGCTCAATATGATCAGTTATCGGCACGGTTTCACCACGGAAAGTAGGAGCCGGTTCGAATTGGCTCTTTTTTGTAGACATGACAATACGATTAACTCGTTGTTTTGTTTTTATGCTGCAGTAACTATCAGAGCGCGGCGCAGGCGCAGGCGGTGTACGGGCTGGGCGGCGCGGGGTGAGGGGACAGTCTTTCACAACTCATCAATATTTGATCTGATCTGCGTTGTAGATGCGCGGGTGTCGGTCGCCGCACGTCCCTCCTCTCATTGATATTCTTGTTTGTCAAATCCATCGTCGGGTACATGACGCTCGCTCCCTGGCTCTGTTACTAACGCGACAGTTGTGCTTACTGAGTACCATATCATATGTACGTATTATTCCCAAAGTCAAGACTTTTGTCGTTGTGCTCCTCACCTACCTACAGGCCCCTCCATCCATCCAATGTACCGAGCCCGCGTAGCGACCACTGGCGTCAGACTACTACATTATGGAACAGATTAATTTTCTGTATAATTTTATTTGAATAAATACATGACCATATAGTTAAATATTTTTAGGAAAACAAACGCTCTCAACTTGTCTCTTTTCAATAGACTGACGGATTATAAAGCAGCGTAAGTTCTAAGCACACAGCGAATATCCAAAACGTGATTCTGTTCTTATCTTATAGTTGATCTATCAGATATCTATTGATTACGTGTCTACGTATAACTTACAACATTATTATGTGAATGTGATTTAGCGTGGCAACACATTGCAGTCACACGCCAGCACCTATAAAGATTAATTCCAAGAATGGCATTGTTTACAACGTTGAGAGATTACAGTTATTACAAAAACGAATGGCGGTGTCATCGGCACATACAGGATGCGCAGATTCGGGGAAGCGACGACCTTCAGGTGGGGGAGTAAAAAACGCGAGCCCCGGTGTGTGTGTGTGTGCTACCTGTGCAGAGCTGGTACCTGGCGGCCGCGACCTGCACGCCTTATCTGATGCTGATGAACGTATCTCACAATGATATAGTAGCTATAATCTACAGTTGGACCGTTTCATAGCGTGACTGATACCTACACCATCAGAACAGTGGCCACGTTAAATTATGATAAATTCAAGTGACAGTCGGTCGGCACTTCATTTAAAATCGCCAGTCTATCGTTTAGTTTTTATAACTTTGATCTAAACAAAGTGTGAACACTCGTACGTGGCCGGGAGGGACGCCCGCGGCGGACGCACAAAGCACTGCACACAATGGCTGACCCGACCTCGTCTCAGGCTACCTCAAAAAATCAACGAATTATGTTTTAAGAAAAAAATCTGTTGGAAATATGTGACAGGAGCTATTTCTTAAAGTTCTTGATATAAAAGGATCGCAGCGTGATATATAGCCGACAGTCGCCATGATTAATGCACACTGGCGCGCACATTACAGTGGCGAAGAGCGCTGCGCCCAGCAGAGCAGCAGATGCTGACTGACAGCTCAGCTCCTCCGTGAGCTGCACGCGCCACGCCGGGGCCCGCGCGCGCCACGCCGGGGCCTGCGCGCGCCACGCCGGGGCCTGCGCGCGCCACGCCGGGGCCTGCGCGCGCCACGCCGGGGCCCGCGCGCGCCGCACTTCTTACGATTGCGATTGATTCAAAGACAAAATCTCTGCTTTACTGATTCTTTTTATTACTGATGAGCCCGCTCTTGACCTCGATACGCGATAGATGAGTTCTACGATGGAATGAGCGAGCCCAGAGGTGATTTTACTTTGGTGAACGATTACTTAACTTCGTTTGTCATAATATGTATATCACGCGTCCCATTTCTGCTCTGCCTACTTATTAGTAACTCTATGTGATCTATATCGCGAGTGCACCAGATAAGATGTGAATGCTTGTCAGGTTTACAGCGTCATCATTCCGCAATAACTCGCACAATATGGAGACCTCACGTGATCACGGGCGCCGCACTACGTCTGTCACCTGCACATACATGTAGACAGACAGACATACAAGTACAGTATACAGGATGTATCTAAAGTATACGGTAAGCGGTCTACTGCAGTTGATGGAGTCTATTTTAGATCAATCACAGATAAGATGCCATCATCTACAGCAGATACGCACAAATGTTTTGGGATACTTTTATTTTGAACAGCTAAGGTGTGGAATTATCTGCTGGAATCTGTTTCCTAATAGCTATAACCTAGGGTTCAAGAGTGAAAGGTTACTTCTATTGTAAGTAAGCGTGCTACATCTTCGACCACATCATCGCTACATTAGGAGAGATGGGTCAAACGCGAGACTATTATCATTAAAAAAATAAAAACATTGCTTACAGAGATTCGGTTGAATTGTTTGTTCTAGAATAATGTTTTGTATTTTTATTGCAAATATTTTTAGTCCAGGTACATACGTATATTTGTGTATGTATCATATACAGAACTTCGCTCTTTAATAACTAAACTATCCTGTACAGCGTCTTATGATGAAGCGGATCCAGTAAATCAATGTTGTCTTACGTATTGCTCATCTCGATCTGTGATTACACTAGCTGCGGATACATATGGAGTGGTTGTAGCCCAACACATGCGCGTATCAAGCAGTACCTACCTGAATTACTTTTATCCGTTTTTTTTTATTTCCTGTTCCTAATTTGATTTGAAAAAGATTAAAAAGGATGTCTTTAACTAGGAGTTTATCAAAGCGGCATTATTTTACTTAGAGTTATTACGAAGAGTTGACATGCAGTATTATATAGGTATCGTTGTAATGTAAATATGCTTCAGCTCCTATCCTGCCCTCTCAGCTCAGCAATTTGCGGCATAAGATAAAACTCCCCTCATTCATGTTTATAACACACATACCATACACACTCCAAACTTTCACATATACACTACTCTTCTCCTACCACAACACACTCACTCTTACTAAAACATTTACAATTAATATCATGAATTATTTTTTTTTCTTTTTATACGAGTATTACATGATGTGGTCGAAGATGGAGCACGCTAATGTAGGTTACATTAGCGTGATCCATCTTCGACCACATCATCACTTACCATCAGGTGAGATGGTGGTCAAACGCGAGCCTATTATCAATAAAAACAAGAAAAATCATATTAATATTTTTGTTTATCTTTATAAAACTTGTTATTGGTGAAAAGAGATTTTTGATTGAATAATGATTGTACTGGAATCACTGGTCCCCAAGTCACAGGCTATAAACCTAGTTTGGGATGATGAACGATGATGCCGCAGAAATGGCGAAGTTCTGGGTTACCCATTCTCGTGCCATCAACACTAAGAAGTTGTGATAACTAGTTGGTAAAGTAGATTTTCTGAAAGTTAACCGTTTTCTTAGTGCTATCTCAATTTGTCAATACAAAATCTAAATATCTTATAATTTACTTTGGTATTATCATCTCTGGCGGTTCCTCCCAGCACGGTAGTTAACAGCGTCGCATATGTCATCCAGGCGCGGGAGGTGGGAGGGTGAGGTAGTTACTGTCTAACTAACTATAAATTACAAGGTCACCAATTAAGATAACGCTCCGCGTGCACTGTATGTAACCGCCGACGTCACAGCAGCAAGTGCCACCGCACTGCCACTCGCCTTATTCGGCTTCCTTCAAGGAAGATAACAATATCGTTGTGTGGTTACCTTCTCACCACAAAAGGGACGTCGAAAACAGCGTGCAAGTTCAAATATCCCCACGTAGGGTATAAGTGAACAATCGACAATAGCTTGGATTTAAAACAAAAACATGAGTTATATGAACAAAACGGTCGGCGTTCATTGTGCGCGTTCGGGAGCCATAAGTTACATGCGTATGAGCGGCGCATCGTTACACGAAATAAAAGAGAAGCGGCGGAACAATAGCGCGGTCAATACGGTAGCGGCATTAGCATATCGCGCATCGACTCCCGCGCCGCCCGAGCCGCCCCGAGCCGCCCCGAGCTCCCCCGAGCTCTCCCGAGCCGCCCAGGGCTGTGCTCGCTGCAACACTATGCCTCCTCAAAGCCTGCTCTAGGACCAAGATTCCACGTTCAAATAATACCAACAGTATGATTTGTAAAAAATCGCATCAGTAGTCCTCCTCGTCGTGGCCGACTACAGTCCTTGCTAGTTCCGTTCGTGCGCCCGAATGTGACTCGCAAATCCAAACATGGACTTCATAGTCCGGTCACATCACGCGAAAATGTTTCACCAATATAAAGCTACATTATCACCTAGTAACTATAAAGCTATATAACATCATGTTACGAACAATAGGAACGGTGCATCTATGAAAAATGTTCCAAAAACGGGGAAAATTTATTTATTTGTAGGGTCAACTAGTGGACCTATAATTATAGTAAAAAAGGTGATTTCCGCCCCGCATCACGTTTTTGAAGCCAAGAACAGCCTGGCTGTCTACAAGCGTTTTCAAAATCCATCATGAATTGTCACGCAAGTTCCTTTGACCAATCCCAGCCTTCTGGACAAGCCAGATTCTGCAAATAGCTTAGGCCACTTCAGGTAATACATAAGACCGTACCTCTCTAATTAACGTTTATAGAATAGAATACGAGAAAGCATTCAATTCGATCGGGACTTGGGCTGTTCTAAAGCAGTCTCTCTGATGGTGCCAGATGGAGATTGGTATAATATGAGCTGGTACGAAAACCAATGAAAACAAATGAGACAGTCTGACAGGCCACATATCAGATCTTATACTCCTGCAATGGACTTTGTGGCAGGAAGACATCAGGTTCTCAAATTGTTAACATCTCCGGTGGAGGATAGCTTGAAGGATCTGGACTGGCGAGGACTAGGCCGAACCATCAATAGAGAATTTCTCCCTCACTTCAATTTACCCAAATTTATATTGCCAGTCTAGCTACGACAATGAAGGGCCTCATGGATCCAATGGTCGATGAACTCAGCAGAGTTCCTTAATGAGTGGGTCTTAAAGACAAAAGTTAGAGTTTATCAGTCAGATGAACAGCTATGACGTTAGATTTACAAAAGCACCCACCAACACACTCACCCCTATACCTACATTCCACATCGCACACATACACTCACCCAAAGACACCTTCTTGTTCAAAGAAAAAAATCCTAATGCTTTAGACGAAACTGGATCCAGAAAGGTCCAGAGAATTGTTTTATTTATATGCCAGAAAACTAAACTGATGTTTTTTTTTTTTCTTAAGTGTTAGTTATGTATTTTATTCATAATTAGCATATGTCTGGAGTGAATGATTATTCAGGGTTACGTTGAGTATAAAGTGGCTTGTGCTGATGAGTTCCAGTAGCGTGCCGGGTCGTGGGGCTACCCAGCTCCCACATAGCGCCAGCCCTGCGACGCGCACTAATACAACAATACTTGTTTATCGTATCCGCGCGCACACGATATTCTCACTAGTCTTTGTTCGCGAACTTATTTGTAGTACTTTTTATTAGGCTCAGCATCTGAGAGTAAATAAAATATAGCTATTATCGTTTTATCAATTACCGGCTTGAGTATCTTCTAGCAAACATCCGCGCCTACTTAGTGGCGCCTATTCCGTGGTAAATCAAATTCTTTTTGCATCACATAAGAGATTTGAATTGCAATTTTGTAGTCACATGGGAGTTTTTAAAGAATATTACTAAATTTAAACAATTATTTGTATTTTATCTGATTTATTAATAAAATCTGTAATTTGTTTCAAAAATATTGTCAATATCAAAATAAGAGAGAATACTATTTTCATCATTACTTTTCGTAGTCAATGAAGATTTTAGCGCTAAATTTACTAATCAGCGAGCCCTACTGTTACCCATCCTTGAATTTAGAGAGGATCTTAGTAGTCCAAAGTTGAGCTTACAGACTAACTGACAAAAGCTTGCACTGACGGGATGGGTCTACTCAAATCTGTGTGGTCTTTCCTCAAAAGGCCATTTCAGACTAATCTACATAATCCTCATAAACGATTGTGAATATGTGCACTATGTAGGTTATTTTATTCGAGTTAAACATAGTAGATTGTCTGGCAGTTTGAGTGCTTTTTGCGGCCTACCCAAAGGTCCTTACCTTGGTATTGTTCGTCAAATCGTTAAGGTCCTTGTTCTAAGTTGAGCTATACGTCATTTGACAAATGCTTGCACTGTATGGACAGGCCCACTCAAATCTGTGAGCATCTTTTTTCAAATGACCACCTCAGACTGAAACCTACAAGGTTCCCATATAATTAAACCAGCGTAGATTGTATGGACTTTAAAAGAGACGGACCCCTGAGTTTGTTTCGGTGTTTCTTCTCAGGGTAGTCAGTTAGGAAACACCGGCCTCATCTAGTTAATATTTACGAAAAACATGATTATCATTGAAATAAAGATCATTTATCATTTATGATCAATACTATCAACTATTTAACGAATGCATCACAACAACGCAGAAATTATGATAATGTAGCTGGGAATCGTTTTGCGGGCGATAATTTGCACCGCGATTGACTGCAACTCAACTTGCGAACGAATGATCTGTTTTTCATAACATCTCGCTTTCTTAAGCATAACCGAATATTGTGATTTTTTTACCCGACTGCAAAGGAAGGGATATGTTTATTGCGCGTATCTTGTATGTATGTATGTAATATTCTTTATTACCTCATATCTCTAGAACCGCTGAACGGATTTAAATAATTGAGGTACATTAGATTCATGTTAGCAGCGCAAGTGTTTTTAGATAGGTGAAATTAAAAAAACATGTCGGCTGTGCGACACAATGGAATTTATTGAAAAAAAAAATTTTAACTATACTCCTAATAACATAGGAGATTGCAGTTTTAGTGTATTCAATTAAGGACATATTTATATGAGAGATTTTTCAGACGGTAAATCTTTGATCATTCTTTTCAACTATTTAGAAAACTTATTTTCAACTAAAATGACACAAGAGGTAACAAAGATATGGAGTGTCACGTTATGAGAAAAGACGCACAAGTGCACATGAATCCAGGTTGCACTCCAAGTCAATAATACATTTGCGAATCGAGCAGATAGAAGGAAATGAACGTGCAATACTACAGAATATATTTAAGAATAAGTAACAAAAAATGACAACTGTCTCGGAACGTTTGAAGGATCAAGAAGAAGTACAACTCCTACCAAATCAAGTTCATAATTCCTACATATTTTTGACATAAGTTTACACTTACTTGTTTACATTTTTATTGTTTCAATAAAAATAGTCAGGTAGTTTAGTAGTCAGTAGGTTCATCCATAGTTGCTCGCTGATGGTTAATCCCTATAGTGTTAACTGGAGTTTAAACTTTGAACAAGTATCTTCTTTCCCGAACCGTCTTCCAAAACGGATGTATGTTCAACGATTACTCGAAGACGGCTGAACCGATTTGGAAAATTCTTTTTTTAACCAACGTCATTGTTTGAACTTGATGATATATACACTTCAGAGGTGGTCCCATTGTCATCAAGTCAGGATCTGATAATAGGATCCTGAAGAAATCAAGGGAACTCTTCAAATAAGCATACCTATAGCGATTTGAGTATTATTTATAGTAACTTGTGCAGTTGCTTTCGAAAAGCACCTTTTGATGAAGTGGAACTGATCAAGACCACAGATGGCCACCGTGCACCGGAACTACTCAATAATAAGTATTTCATGGATTCCGATTCGATTACTTGAATATGGTTACTAAGCACAATATGCTCACACAATGCTTTTGTAACTAGGTAAATTACAAACTCGCCAACTAAAAAAAGTAATAAAACAAAAAAAAAATAATTACTTTTTTAATTTCCAGCTTTTTAGTTTACAGATGTGAAAGATTTCGCAGACGATTTAATTCTTTATACGTGTTTTTACGAATTGTCACTTTGAATTACTTTTAACCATATAAGTTGTATACATATTTTTGTAATCACCTTTTAAAACCCTTTATTCTGATACCTCACTCGTAGGTTTTGAGAAAAAAAAAACGTTTTTGAAGGCATAATATGGCGCTAAAAATCCGCCATTTTAGTTTTATTTATTTTGATATATCCAGTGTCACTCTCATAGTCAATACGAATCTAACGATACCTCTCAAGCTAAAATCCGTCGAGCCGTTCAGGCCACAGAGCGTGCCAAACAATTACACAAACATACATACATACATACTCTCGAAAAACATAACCCTCCTTCTGGCGCACTCGGGTAAAAAGAGAGAAATAATAACTTTTTAACAAAAAATTAAACCGCCTTCAAAAACCACTCAACCGACAACAGTCGGTGTCTTTGGTTATTTATTTTTGTTTTTTGGCACCGACTTCCGAAATTAAAGTTATTTGTTACTTTGCAGTGTTTTTGAAGTCGGTTTAATTTTTTGTTAACAAGTTTTTTTTTGTATTTATTCTTCGGATGTGTGTGAGAAGATAACAGAACGACCTTATAATTTTATCTCTGGGGACCAGTGAAACTGACAAGATAGGTACATCACAGGCTGGATCAACACGCTTTTTTTTTCCTGAGTGGGAAACTCATCGAATGACTTCTTCCGCTGTGGGTGGAGCGGAAGGGAGTGTCAGACTTCTACTGACTCAAAACTCACCCTGTTCCTTCAGTTACCCTTAACTTCCGGGGCCGCGGTATCTCGTTAGAACATTCCCGCAATGGTATGGTGGTAATGGTATTGTATGTAGGTAGGCTGTAAGTTATGTTTTCTGCAATGGGAAGGGTTGAACCCGCGACCCTTCAATCACAAATCCGACACTTTAGCCCTTAGACTATTGCTTACGCCTTACGCCTTATCTACTACTTTAACAAACTACACAGCTACCATTTACGGACGGTGAGCCTGCGACAGGCGGAAGGTGAGGACGCCGTGGCGTCTCTCTAGCCACTCGTCAAAGAGGGGACTTGTCACCGCGATTGCGGCGTGCCGTGATCAAAACGCCTGGAAATTGTATCACCTGATGCATCTTTATAATCTGTACGAACGCGTTTGTATGTTTGTATGTGTGAATGAGTGATTTCGTCCATTTGTTTTCAGTTTAAATACCTACTTTATGTTAATAGGCACTATCTACGTACTGTGCTATCTTTGGTAGTTTTTCCTGACATACAAAGATGACTTACCTAACCTATCTCCCTAGTAACTGAAAAATAATCCAACTACCTACGAGAATAACGGACAAGAGTACTGAGAACATCTCACATTTGGTGCAGGGTACTGACTGAGAGCTAAGTGTACAATTGGCGGCGGGCAGGTAGCGGCTACGTCTCCCCGCGCTGTCAATAACAAACAGCGCGCGCTAACGTCACGTGCACCAACGTGACACATTACCATGCATTAGAATTGAGTGACAGCGCCCGGAGATTTTCCAGAATTATCCATAGTGTTCCATAGGCATGAGGCGAGTCCTTCAGGCACCCGCTACGTGCCCTACTTGCAGAGTGCCCACCTCCAACCTCGACAACTGACTCTCGCCCACCACGACCCGTACGCGGGCTCCAGGTTCTACCAATGAGGCTCCATCGCCAGCAATACATACACAGATTTGTTAATATCTAATTCCGTGAAAGAGAACTGCCCTCTTACCATTATACTATTTATTTATTTTTATATATTCTCTATGATTTTTATCCACTTTCCAACTATCCTTACAGGGTAATTATTCTAACAACACTTTTTATTTATGTAAAAAATTTCAAACGAAATACTTCACAAGGAATACTTTGCTGTTTGTAATTCACCCAGTAAACAACAGAATAATTCCAAATCAGACGCAGTGGTGTACATTATACCTATACACCAATATGTAACAAAAAGTACCAAGTACCTAAAGGTCGCACAGAGAAGCGCACGTGTCCACTTCCTCGAATAAGATGCATCGTCCATGTCTGGTAGTCCTCATCTCTGGAGTTAATATATGGATAAGTCTAAAAAAACCTTGCAAGTAACAGTGTGTCATAAGAGTTACTAATTCAGCAGATATCGGCGACAATCAGAAAATTGCCGAGTCTCGGAGAGCGTCGCGCGGGAGGTTTTTGCGTGCCGTGGCCCGCCCGGTCCCGAGTAATTCCCAAAATGGCCCTCTCTCACTCTAATGTATAATTCAATTGATTCCATTAGTTGGAGTTTTTCAGCGTCGCCGGGTCACCATAACAATACATACATATGTATGTATGTATGGGCCGCTCTAATAAATTGGCCGGAGCCGAGTTTTTAGCGTCGTCTGGTCCGCGGCTCCTCGCAGTACGCGCATGATCTGCCGGCCATCAGGACCGCTGTCATTAATTAGCGCCGCCACTTCTTGCACCATTCCGGCTCCACACAGCAGCCCGCATGTACACCACGCGCCGACCACTTATTAATTACAGAACTAAGAAAAATACACATACATATACATAGAGCAGAGCTCCTTATTATGGTTAAGTATAATTAACACATTGTTTGTCGAAAGGTGTTCATTCATTCCGCGTCATGGTCACGCGTCCTGCCTCTCTGCTGCTCTTGCTCGGTGACGACCTACTCATGGAAGCCTGGTCGCGCTGGGGCACCACGACAGATATGATAAAAGTTAAAACTTTCTTCTTATATGCACTAGTAATAATAGTTGTGTCCTGTGAGAGGATGAGAAGAGGAGTCACCCAACGCCACTCTACGACTGCAGGTTATATCGGTTTCAAGGTATTCATTGAAAATTAAGTATTTTCTGTATTCGGTAAAAGTGGATCATTTTAATCTTATGTAGGTAGTAGGTATATAATTATTTTAAAACACAGAGCAATAAACATTTCTTCTTTCGACGATCAGCAAACGCGAGACCGGAGCGTTCCCCTGACATTTTGATAAAAAAGCTCACATAATACAAACATTAAGAGATCCCCGAACGGAAAACAGCAATCCGAGTCACGCGACCGACGGATGATCCGGCGACTTTTTTACGACAACAAAACATTGCGGAAGTTATGTTTCAAGGGCATTACGCACAGATCATTAAACTACATTCTCCTCTCCTAAGTGAAAGCGCTACTATATTTATTACAGCACGCTTTGACAACCCTGTCCGGTGGCGGCGACTCCCCCGCAACTCGCCGCACGACGCAATCTCGACACTAATGCCTCAGTTTTAAAGTGGTTTGTTCAGTGTCGAGTGGGGCGTCGTGAGGACACATTTGCGGAGGGTTGCCGGCCGAGAGAATCATGTCGTGAAAAGTTATATTGTCATTATTTTATGACGTCTTCATCGAGGGCCGCATCGGTCACGGCGCGCGCGCCACCGAGTTCGAACGTGTAATTCATAGTCGGGTAGTCGCAAAGAGGGCAGAACGCCATTATTGTTTGTTCTGTCATATCCTCGCGTCCGTACTACCTACCTACCTTCTAGTGCTATAAAGAAATGTTGAGACGATTTTTTTGTAACTAATGCACAGGATAATGTATGATTGATTTATTATTTATTTTATTATCATTCCGTCAGGTGAGATAGTGTTCAAACGCAAGCCTATCAACAAAACAAACTTGCAGCAAAAACTTTGTACTGTTTTTTACGAAAATTACGCTGACGGAGGATTATGAAATTTGACACAGTTAACGTTTATATGGAGTACAAAAAGCTAATATTTTTTTCAAAATTATGCTTTATTTTTATTTATTTTTTAATTACGATTTAATTCTGACCACTGGTCGGCAACTATATTATAAACTTGCTGTGTCCGTTCACTCGTATGGAAGGTTTTTCCACGTTAATCATCCCCAGCTCATATGTTGTTCTGTAACATCGGCGAGGCGGTTATAAATAGAAATTATAGGACATTGAAAAATTCGTCAACATCGCAATCAATGGGAAAAGTGCCCAGAACATTGGCGGCATTGCCACTTTGAATGGCAATGCTGATTCTCTGTCCGAAGAAAAGGCCAGTCCTCTGGTCACTTGACGAGTCGACTAACTGTTTACCAATGTCACGAAAGAGTCGATGCGCACTTGAACCCCATGGTCCTAACCTTTCGACCCCAAACGGTACAAACATATAGCTCCCAATTAGGTTGTTATATTTGCGCCGTTTAAGATTGTGTGCACCTGCAGCTGCCGCCCCAGCACAGCCCGCCGGTGAGCTGACGATCTGACCATGTTCGCGGGTCAAACGTGCTCCAAAATTGCCCAAGATAGAGAGGTTTGGAAGGATAAAGGGGAGGACTTTGCTCAGCAGTGCGATACATAGGCTAAGAAAAAAACAAAATAATGTGACATGCCATATTTGTAGATACACCGCAAACGGTAGATTAATATCGAACTCTAACTCAAAATATTCTATTTCACATAGGCTTACATGGGCATAAAACGTCATTATAATCATATTAATTAATGCATTTAACAACTTTGCACATTTTTTAAATTCATAATAAGCTCGCGTTTGACCACCATCTCACCTGATGGTAAGTGATGATGTGGTCGATGATGGAGCACGCTTGCCTAGAAGTATCCTATTCACTCTTGACTTAAAGACCCCTAGGTTATAGCTATCGGGAAACACAGGAACACATTCTGACAAACAAATGCATTCTATTTTTATAGAGTGAGTTAAAAAAACGTAGGCAGACAGATATAGTAACGTCTTATTGATCAGGTAACTACTTCGTCGGTAGCCTAGTGGTCTGCTATCGACTGCTGAGCAAGAGGTCTCGGGATCGATTCCCGGGTCGGGCAAAAAAGAAGGAATTTCTCAGTAGGAGCCCGGAGTTTGGAAGTTGGTGGGAGCCGGCCGTGTCGGCTTACCGACCCATCGGGCAATGAGGGTAAAGGAACAGATAGTTCACCTGTAGGTACCTGCGCGTACTTGCACATGATACTATCTCCTGCGCAGATGGCTAATAAATCGTTTAGGAGGACTATTATTAATTAGGTATTACAAATTACAATAAGATAGAAGAGACATAAAGATAATACGTTATGCTATATTTAAATTCTTCTTAGTCTGTTAGTGTTGTGTTTGTTAACCCACGATCACAGATTTTCAGAATAGGTGCATTGTCCTTACCTAGTTTCAGCCATTAAATTGATTGCCACCTAAACTATATGTTCATAGGTTTGCGTTTGGCCTCAATCTCACCTGATGTAAAGTGATGATGTGGTTGAAGATGAAGCACCTATTCACTCTTCCCAAGTAACACAATCGCGTCTAAAAATGGACTATTAGATATATAATAGAATTTAATTTTATCGTCTACCTTAAGAGTAAAATATCCCCAAGTAATATTCAAGAACGCTTATAGACACAGTTTAGTAATAGTGGACACAACCTTATCCGTTCTCATAAGAATGAGTAAAGAAAACATGAATAGATAGAGATAAGAGTTTTAAATTTTCTAATTGTCTGTAGAGATTTTTCTAGTGTCTCACTAAACTGTTTATAGACCACAAATTTTACTAGTAGATAGTTTATAGATAAAGTTGAGACCTTTAAAGAAGTCTTTACTCGTCAAGTTTTTAAACCAAAATTAACTCAAGACTAACAACTTTAAGTTACATTTGATTTGTAATAGACAACGACACATAATGGCAAAGAACTTACAAGAGTCATTTAAACTTATTATTGTATTGCATCATGGCTAGGGCATCGAGAACCGGCCCTATTTTAGGAACCAGTTCTTTCGGTTCTAAACTCAAGCCGCAACCGGGTACCCGGTTTTTTCGGTCCTTTCGGGTTTTTTCATAAATTCAAGTTGAAAAGGTATGCCTTTCAAGGCTATCTTTTATATAGAATTTCTACTATCAAAACGAATAAAGGGAAAGTATCTAAATAAAACACACTTTATTGGTAAGCAATAAAGTATGGTAAATGGTTTTTTTAAAATTATACTTAAATTACAAATTTACAACATCGTTTAAAGTATTTTTGGCAGCAATCAGTTATTTAAAATTCAGTATTTTCACAACCAGTTGACAATCAGTTGTTTATAATTCACTACACTACAGAGATCAAAATGTAGCTATGAAATAATAAAAAATAAACTTTAAAAAATTAACAATCTTACAAGCTAGAAATAGGAACTTTCACAAATCCACTCAAAATAAATAAAAAAATCACAAAAAATGTCGTAAATAAATGATATAAATTAAAAATAAATTATATTCCATAAGGACTTAACAAAAACCAAACAATAAAATTAATTATTAAATTGAGCATTACGTTTTGGCTTTCTTCTTGCCTAAATAAAAGGAATGTAAAAAAATAAGTGCGTCTAAAGTTTTGTCGCTTAACGATGAACAGATTCTGTTGCAGACTATCCCGGCGGAAGAAAATATACGTTCCGGCTCCATACTAGTGGGTGGAATTGATAGTAAATGTTGGTAAGTCAGCGATAGGTATCGTCCTCGCTGTCTCTGACCACCATTCTCAAACAAAGTCATTTCTACCCTTACAGCAGTGTTGATGTCATTTGATGTCGATTCAGGAGCAGAAGCAGTAGCTTGACTTATTTCCTTATTAAGTTCTTTTTTTTTATTTTTTTTTTTTTTTATTTAGAATAGGTTCGCGTTTGACCACCATCTCACCTGATGGTAAGTGATGATGTGGTCGAAGATGGAGCACGCTTACCTAAAAGTAACCTATTCACTCTTGACTTAAAGACTCCTAGGTTATAGCTATCGGGAAACACAGACTCCGGCAGGGAATTCCACTCCTTAGCCGTACGCACAATGAAGGTATTCCCAAAACGTTTGGTGCGTATGGGTGGGATGTCCACCATGTAACGATGGCGCTTCGCCGTTTGTCTCGTAGTCCGATGATGGAACGGGCTTGTTGGAATTCTTCTTCATTTGTTAAAGAAGATACTTGTAAATCATCATGTCATGTTATTTATTAATTTAACAGTGAAGTAAAAGTATTTATTCTGTTTGGATCAAGAGTATTATAGAGATAATATTATTTCTAAATTTATTTTAAGAGAGAACCGAAAGAACCGAAACGACCGGTTCTCCGTTCTACAGAACCGGTTCTTTCAAGGACCCTCAGAACCGGGATTTCCCGGTTCTTTTGGAACCGGGAAAAACCGGTTCCGATGCCCTAATCATGGCGTAACAATTTTCTTATTTCATATATACTTATGTTTTAGCTAGTTATTAATGGGTAAACAAGCAAATCTATATGCGATTGATATTCTATCGTCGATTATTATGTAAAACTCTCTTAAAATAAGAGCGCCCGCTGTAAATGTAAGATTTAATATTTTTTTACAAAATTATTTATATCAGCCAATTTTTTAAATTGCATTTTAATGTTTAAAATACTCATTTTATTTAAAATATAGTAATTTTAAACATATTAAATGTTTAATTAGATATAATTTAATTATAAAAATAAACATTAAAATATGTAACGAAAATCATTTGAAGCAAATTAAGCAATAAAAATTGACCAAGTGCGAGTTAGACTCGTCCATGAAGGGTTCCGTAGTATCTATAATAATATAATATAATATGTATATTTATATGACGAATAAAAAAACCTTAAAAATTTCTTAAAACTAGCTTATTTACATTTTTACAACTACGCTAAGTAACTTTGTTTTTCATAGTGTTTGTATGAAATACAAAGTTATGTTTACGTTTTTAGAAAATATGCTGTATCTCAAAAACTGCTAACCCGATCTCGTTCAAACCAATTTTGGTTGAAAGTTTACATTAAGGTCTACAGACATTATATATTTTTTTTAAATTTTTCACTCCATTATTATAGAAGTTAGAGGGGGAGGACATTTTACCACTTTGGAAGCTTATATCTTTTAAACGATTAACTTTATGAAAAAGTGGTTTTAAAAACCTGTCTATAGATACCACACACGCATAGGTTTCACGAAAAAAAATATTTTCACTTCTAGTTCCATGTATGAGGACCCCCCTTTATTTTAATTTTTTTTTTTTTCTTAAAATCGGAAAGCGGTTCAGAGAATACATCTACCTACTAAGTTTCACATGTATAGTCTTAATAGTATCGGAATAAAATGGCTGTGACATACGGACGGACGGACAGTCAGACTGACAGATGGACAGACATATCGAAACTATAAGGGTTCCGTTTTTTGCCATTCGGCTACGGAACCCTAAAAATGGCGTCAAGATAAAATTTACTAGAAAAACGACAGAACAAAACAAAACAGATTTATGAGTGGTTTAAGATTATCTAGTAACTTGTATCTTCTGTCGTAGAACAATTTTCCGCGTTTTGGAGGAAGTTACTAGAATGTTTCGATTCTGAATCTGAATCATTTTGCAAATCTTCTTCATTTTTCTTCCTTTTTAAATATTTGCCGATTTTTCGACGAAAGCCACCAGACCTTTTTTACTGTCTCCATTGCATAAAATCATCCAACTCCAATATTTAATGTAAAATACACTTAATTAAGCCTTTTTTAGGAAAAAAACCACTAAAAACATGTTTTCACTATAATTTTTTGAGACAATCTGAATAACATCTATTAAAGTATTTTATCTAGACTTAAGTCTGTTTATAAGCAAAGATAAGAGTACCAATAGATAAAATAAAATATTTTATCTTAAAATATATCATATTATCTATAAATTTATTTCAAGTTAGGTACCTTTAGGCTTTATTAACTATTTGTTGAGCATTGTACTTGAAACATTCAATATTTAAAAAATATATATATAAACGTACTTAAAATAAGTGTGCTATAGAACAAATGCTCTAAAAATAATCGAGCTTAAGAAAAAAAAAACTCTATAAGAATAAATTTTCTTTATTGAAACCATCTTTAGAAAGCTCCTATCTAAAGATTAACCATGAATAGACTGTCAATAGACAGATTTGTTTTAAACCTCCAAGACTGTGTTACTGGGTTGACTTAAAGACTCCCAGGTTATAGCTATCAGGAAATACAGACTCCGGCAGACGATTCCACTCCTTAGCTGTACGCACAGTGAAACTATTCCCAAAACATTTTGTGCGTATGCGTGGGATGTCCACCATGTAATGATGGCGCATTGCTGTTTGTCTTGTAGTTCGATGATGGAACGGGCTTGGTGGAATTAGACGGTGCAATTCCATCGCACACACCCCGAAATGGAAAAAAATGCAGCCATCAGCAGTGTAGTGCCACCGAGTTCCACCGCGCCACCCGCTGTCGAAATCGCATGCGTTGCATCGCGATCCGCCGACGTCGTCAACTCGACATCGATCGAGGTAGTGACGCATGTAGGTACGTCGTCCCCTAAGGCTGCGTTTCCAGCGAGGTGCGAGGATGCGTAGCGAGGGATGTGTTTGTAAAGAACCAATAGAATCGCTTCATTTACCTCGCCTCGGTCAGCACAGCTCTGGTGGAAACGGCTCAGCGGAGCTAGATTTTTGCGCATACAAAAAAAGCGAGGGATGTGTGCGAGGGACGTGTGCGAGAGATGTGTTGCGAGGGATGTGTTGCGAGGAATGTGTGTTGAGAAGGATGTGTTGCGAGGTTTGGGCATCCTCGCACCACACATTAATGCGCATTTTCACAGCTGCGCTACACATCCTTGTAGGCACATTTTACTAAAACAACAAACACTAACTAACGTATGGATTTCTTTTCTGAGATAAATAAATAATAATAATAATAATTTTCATCGCACAACTGTGGCGTGATAGTCGATTAAACTAGAACCGACTATCACACTAATTCCTAATGTCTATGGTTTCACGGAGTGACAACACTTATGTGGTGACCGGCTATAAATTCTAAACTCCGGTCCGCTGACCTCTTTTTCACCGCCTACTGTTGCAAGTAACTAATATTGAAACCCCTCTATGCCCAACGGTAAGTGCTCGTCGTATCTGCCATTTGATTGTCTCTCCATCTTGCAAATCGCAATCCTCTTATTTCGCCATAATCTGCAGCGTTTGTAAATTTATATAATTGCCCGGTTGTCAAGATGGCTTCCGTCTGGAACATAACTGTGCTATTTCATTGTCATCTGTTTTCCACTAGTGTTTCTAAATTTGTGAAGCGTACGCAGGCCGCAGCATTCTTTTCCTGCTGTGTCATAGCAGCTACGAGCTTAAACGCTTTGTCACGCGGTTACCTTCTATATCGTTGCACGCGGCATTCTTACGCTTATCTATAACCTTTGTGAACCGCCGCGATGGTGAGTCCCCATTCGTTTCCCGGGTACTGTTCCGTGGGGCTTACGGCTGGGAGACGCACGCATCGCTGGCGCTCACGATTCCTGGCACCACGCTTACGGAAGCACCCTTCGTGTGATTTCAGGTTTTTCGTTTTTCGTTTTCGTTTTCTTTCTTCTCTACTTCTACTGCCTTCGGTCTCGAATATCAACTACCTCAGCGTCTGCCACGCGACGGGTGTCACCGCTGCCTCCGCGTACTACGGCCGGAGAGACGCGCTGTCGCGTGGTCTACCTGCAACAACCTCTGCGCCTGCCACGTGCGAGTTGGGTGTCAAGCTGCCTCCGCGGCTACCCGCAGGAGAGACATCCACTCGCGTGGCCTGCCCTGCCTATCCTCTGCTTCGGACACGTGGTCGCTGCCGGCTTCGGGATCGGCCCGCCGGTCTGCGTGCGTCGCGGCCTGAGCTCAGGGCAGTACCAGCCAATACCTTCGACCAGTGAGGGAACCCTCTGTGAACTGAACCCACCCCCCTTCAAAATAAATGCTGTAAACCTGTGGTCTATTAGTTTTTATTCTACCACCTAAACCACTACGCCACACAGCTTTGGTGGAAACCCCCACACATTTTCACAGCACAGCTAGACATCCTCGCACGACACATTTCCATCGCACATCTCCGGTGGAAACGCAGCCTAAACGTGCCTACGCAGCAATTGCCGCAGAAAAGCCAGCTGTGTCGCAAACAAAGCGACCAGCAGAGCATGTGAAGAGGGATAAGCAGAGTGCTGTCATCGAGCAGCCGAAACAGCGTGGCCCTGAAAAGGACGAGTGTAACAAGGATGGCTTTATGAAAGTGGAGAAAAAGAAGAGAAGGCATCCTCCTTGTCGTAATCAGTGTGTTACCGCACTGGCTGGACCCAATTTCCTGCTGCGTGCAGCTGTACCAACGACGCAGCTCTACGTGTCCAGGCTGCACTACGCTACGAAGGATGAGAAGATCATAGCGTACGTGCGAGCTAAGACCAACTGGACTTTGAGGGTCGTGAAGTTGAAGTCGCGTCATGAAACGAATTTTAAATCGTTTGTTATGCAGGTTCCAACTCATCTATTAGAGACATTCCTCAAGCAGGAATTTTGGCCGAAAGGTGTCGTGTAGCGACGATTTCGCGGAAGATTACGCGACACCTCGCAGGAGCGCAGTTTTTGTTTTTAAGTGTATTAAATTTGTTATGTATTAGTTTATTTATAAGATTTTGTATTTGTTTATAGTTTTTTATGGGCCTAGTTGCCTGAAATAAAGGATATATTATTATTATTATATTATTATTAATAATATTTTAAAATGCTCTATTTATAAAAACATTTTAACATAACATTGAACCGACTTCAAAACTTACAAAAAAGACTTGCACTACAAAGAGAAAAATAACCTTAAATATTGTTTTACTGGATGTTTATTTCCGTTAAAAATAAGGGCTAGGTTTAACTCACATGGCTGAAGTCAGTTTAATCTATTTGTGCATCTTAATGTAATTTTTGTTTGTATTTTTTTTTATAGTTAAGTACCTACTTTCACTAAAAAGGGTAAAAAATAATCTATTCCTACCGAATATGAACATGTAGGTACCTACCACTTAAATGTAATACCTTTTTAGGGTTCCGTAGCCGACTGGCAAAAAACGGAACCCTTATAGTTTCGACATGTCTGTCCGTCTGTCTGTCTGTCCATCCGTCCGTATGTCACAGCCATTTTATTCCGAAACTATTAGGACTATACATGTAAAACTTAGTAGGTAGATGTATTCTGTGAACCGCTTTCCGATTTAAAGAGAAAATTTAAAAAAAATATTTAAAATAAAGGGGGCTCCCCATACATGGAACTGAAACTGAAAATATTTTTTTTTCGTGAAACCTATACGTGTGTGGTATCTATAGACAGGTCTTTAAAAATGACATTAAGGTTTCTAAAATGACTTTTTCATAAAGTTAATTGTTTCAGAGATATACGCTTCCAAAGTGGTAAAATGTGTGTCCTCCCCCCTAACGTCTATAATAATGAAGTGAAAAATCTAAAAAAACCATATGTTATAGAACTAAATGTAAACTTTCAACCAAAATTGGTTTGAACGAGATCGAGTCAGTAGTTTTTGAGATACAGTATATTTTCTAAAACCGCAAATATAACTTTGTAATTCATACAAATACTATGAAAAACAAAGTTATTTGGCGTAGTTGTAAAAATTGTAAATAAGCTAGTTTTAAGAAATTTGTGAGGTTTTTTTTTTCAAATAAATATATATATTATATTTATTATAGTTACTACGGAACCCTTCATGGGCGAGTCCGACTCGCACTTGGCCAATTTTTATGTATGGTCACTGATCACCAGTGATCGGAATAGGCTGAGTATATTTACCTAAAGTTTAAAGAACAGAGACGGAAATCGGAGACTTCCTTATGACAATTTTTTTTACCGGTAAATTTACCGGAAATCTAATTATGTAATGAAATGAAAATATGAAATAAAATATTTATTTTGTAAATAGGTTATAAATAACACTTTTACACGTCATGTTTTTTTGCGTGTTAAGTTTAGCTAGATGAGGCCGGTATTTCCTAACTGACTGCTCTGAGAAGAAACACCGAAACAAGCTCAGAGGTCATAGTCTCTTTTAAAGTCCAGACAATTTGTATTTTTATATGAGAAGCATGTAGGTTCATGTCTGTGGTATTCTTTTGAGGAAATAACCACGCAAATTTGAGCGGACCGGTCCAAACAGTGCAAGCATTTGTCAGTTATCGTGTAGCTCAACTTAGAACTTAAGGAGCTCAACAATTTGACTAAAAATACCAAAGGACATTTGGGTAGGCCACACAAGTACTCAAACTGCTTGACATCATTAAATAAATTATAGTGAAAGTAAAAACAACGAAGAAAGAATAACTTACATTGTCCTCACATTAACAATAATGAAATAACAATATAAAAAAAAAACAAAAACAAAATAAATAGGTATATACAATACTTAACAAAACAAATATTTTAATCAATAAAAAATAAATCAACTATCAAAATTTAAAAAATAAAAATGACTCACGTATATCACTGGAGCAGCTCATTCCCAAGCCTTCTTGTCCTCAATATAATCTTTAACAGTGTAAAAAGCATTATTTTTATTATTTACAAATAATTTGAATTTATTAATACTTAGTTCTTGAATATAGCTAGTAATTTTATTATAAAAACGTATACACTGGCATCTAAACGAACCACCTATTTTTTTAACCTTGTTTTAGGAATGACATATCGAGGGTATAGTGTTAAAACCCAATAAGTGCCGAAAAATCAAAAATCGTTTTATTAGTGTATCTTAATGCATTTTTGACGCTCTTTCCGGTGGTCTATTCAAATAAGTGGAATTCGCAGTAAAACCAAAATTACTTGAGGTAATAACCCAATAAAGTGACCGCGTTTAGTCAAAACTTAAAAACTGGAACCCTATAAAGTGTGTTACCTTATTAAATAATATTTGTATTTCACGCTTTAACCACATAAAGCTATTTATTGGTATTGAGTGTTCAATGATTTCAACTAAAATTACCCAACGGTATAAAGACAATAACCACTATTTGTAAATATTGGGTTTTAGCTTTACATACGTAGGATAAGAAAACAAACAAAACCAAAAGCTGAATCAAAATAAATGTGTTTGTCGGGTTTTATTCTTCGATTATATTTCAAAAGTAACAAGTTATGTTTAGTTACATGGTATTCGCTCACTTCGTTAACTTACTTTCTTAAAACTTTTTTGGAGTTGAACCCGATGAAGTTGAAGATGAAGCCCGCTCTTGACCTCGATCTCACCTGATGGTAAGCGATAGATGAGGTCTACGATGTGACGAGCGAGCCCAGAAGATGCCTTGCTTTAAAGGCTGAAAGTATTGTTTTTGTAATTGTTCTATTAGTGCTAATTGTTTGTGTTTGCTACGATATGTGATCGAGGAAGAAAATTAGCGCAATTTGCATTAAGCCGCTGATATCAGGTAAATTCTCACTTTATGCCTATTTTTTCTTAAGTTATGAAAAATGAAAGAAACCTAACGAAGTTTTATTGTTCAATTCTTATACTAAACTTTGATATAAATGAGTCATCTGTGTTAGCGCGAATTTTATCAGCATATTTTTTTACACTGTAAAATTATAAATGCTGCCGATACTTTTCTTCCAAATTTTCTTTCGGGTCAGGTTTTTTCGTATTTTGAACAAATGTTGCATAAGTCTTTTTTGGATGATAAAAACTCAAATTATACTTATCATTAAATATCTCACCATACTTAAATTAATATTCAATTTGAAGGAACGAATAAATTATTGTATTGTATCATTGTAATGTGATAAATGCATATTTAAATGTACTCAAAAGCTTTCTTCTGACGAACGAAACGTTTTGTGTCGTTAATTATTACAATATGAACTTTGTTTCACAGACATTTTTTATCCTCTCATGCCAAAGATTCAGCCTGTAAAGACCAGAAAATTACAGAAAACATCTAATAAAAAGGATCGCATAGTCAGCAAAAAATACCTTTGCAGAAAGAACAACGAACAAATCCAAGTCTGCCTGAATTTTTTCAAAGCAACTTTATGTATTAGTGTAGACGTTATAACTGACGCTGTGAATAAAGCTGATTCGTTAGGGATTTATAATAAAAATGATCAACGCGACAAAAAAGAACCACCTAATAAAACAAGCGCTGAAGACGTTGCATTTGTCCAACAACATATTGAATCCTTTCCTGTGATGGAGTCCCATTACTGTCGTAAAGATAGCAAAAATAAATATTTGGTTCCGGACGTAAAAACTATAAATAACATGTATAGATTGTATCAGGACATTTGCACAGAATCAGAAATGCAGTTTCAGCATTTAAGAACCGTGAGATATTTAATGATAAGTATAATTTGAGTTTTTATCATCCAAAAAAGGACTTATGCAACATAAATGTTCAAACTACGAAAAAGCTGACTCGAAAGAAAATTTGGAAGAAGAGTATCGGGAGCATTTACAGTGTAAAAAAATATGTCAAGCTGAAAAAGATGCTGATAAAATTCGCGCTAACACAGATGACTTATTTATGTCTATTACTATGGATTTACAAGCAGTGTTACAGATACCAAGTAGAGGGGAAAGTACATTATACTATATGAGGAAATTGTTGTTATATAATTTTACTATTTACGAAGCAAAATTACCAAATAATGCACTGCTACACATGCACTGCACACTACTAATGCACACTATACTGCCTCTGTTGGAGCTAATTAAATGATAAAAAGGGAGTTCTGAAATAGGTACGTGCCTCTATTACTTTTTATCGAAAGAATTATCCTAATCCATTAAATAAATTATTATTTTTTCTGATACTCGTAGCGGACAAAATAGGAATCAGTACATTTCAGCACTTCTGCTCTGGGCAGTTCAAAAGATCGATCATTTAGATATAATCGAACAGAAATTCTTTGAGAGTGGCCATACTCACATGGAGGTGGATTCCATGCACGCTGTTATTAAAGCAGCGACTAAAAATAAAACAATAAGTGAGTGGAAAAACGTTTTTACAGCAGCTAGAAAGGAAGAGGGCCAAAACAATTACGAAAGAAGATGTAAAGGAAACAATAGAGATAGATAATTATAAAGTGAGAAAATTTAAATTTAATGACATGTTAGACTTGAAAAACCTTAGCGCTGCATTAATTAGAAACAAAAATAAAGATGACATGAAAGAAACAGTTAACTGGCTTAAAATAAAAAGGATTAAATACGTTAAAGGATACTTGAAAATATATTTTAATTACGACACGTCCGAGAACTTTCGTAGCATAGACTGATGTCTGTAAAATGTCCGTTAATACACCTAAAACTAGAGCTAAACGAAATTCAATCCGCCTTCAGTTAATGTTCAACTACCAAATGAATTAGAGCACTTATATTCCAGTTAATTACCGATTACCCTTGCTAAAAAGAAGGATCTCCTACATATGTGCGAAAAACTTATCATACCAGAGGAACTCCATGCATGGGTACGTGATATGAAGACGTACACCAAACCAACAGCCTTCGAAAGTGACGAAGAATGATTTATCTTGATTTATTTTTGTGATTATTAAAATAAACCATTTATTAAAGTACATTATATGTTTAATTTGCTTAGACCTAAAACCCAATAAGTCGGTGCCCTTTGTACCTTATATTTTTTTTATGATAAAATGGACTACCTCAGAAACTCAAAAATACTGTTTTACACTAATTCAATGTACACACTTTTACCACAAATACTCATTATAACGATATTATTTGAATAACATAGGTATTTTTGTCCTTGAAACTTAAATATTGAATATCTCGAAAGTGACAATTTCGTACTTATTGGGTTTGAGCACTATACCCTCGATATGTGTCTTTGTTCCTTAAATTCGTATTTTTTAAACTGATTAATATTTTTGTGTGCATACAAGAGATTCTCATAAATATACTGAGATGGCACAGTCATAATATTAATCTGTCTCTTAAAGAGTGCTTAGGACTTAATTTATGAATTGCACGAATGGCCCTTTTTTGTAATACAGATATTGTGTGAATGTCGGCGGCATTTCCCCAAAGTAAAATGCCGTATGACATCACACTGTGAAAGTAACTAAAGTAGACTAAACGTACTGTTTCGATATCAGTTAATCCACGTATTTTTCTAACGGCATATGCTGCAGAACTTAACTTTTTTGACAATTTATCTATATGGAGGCCCCACTGAAGCTTCGCATCCAGAGTTATGCCCAAGAATACTCTGGTATCTTCGGGTTTCAATATTTCGCTCTTTATTGATACACTAGTATTTAGTTGTATATGAGGTAACGTAAATTTTAGGCATTTGGTTTTTTTCTCATTAAGAAGAAGATTATTAACATTAAACCAGCTAACTACAGTTGCAAGGGCACTGTTTACTTCTTCAGTAACCTGCTGTTGACGTTTGATTTTAAATAAAAGAGAAGTATCGTCAGCGAATAACACTATGTCATGATGTTTGATCAGGTACGGCAAATCATTTATATAAATAAGAAACAAAAGGGACCTAAAATTGAGCCGCGGGGGACCCCCATCTTGACCACAGATCCCGGCGATCTTTTGCCGTCCACATCGACTCTCTGAATCCTTTCACTCAAGTATGAGGTTAAAAGATTCAGAGAGGTGTCCCGGAATCCGTAGTGGTGCAGTTTCCTGATTAATGTCTCATGGGGAACACAGTCAAATGCCTTAGACAAATCACAAAAAATGCTCAACGCATCGCACTTATCTTCCCATGCATTATAAATGTGTCCTAAAAGTTCAACTTTTTTTTGGCTACTGGCAACACTGGTGACAGGTCGTGAAAAAACGATCTCTTAGATAAATTTTTATTAAATATTCATTAATTGTGTATAAATTAGCTTTAAATGTGTTATTTACCTTAGAATATTTCTTTATTTTTCAGTTTAATTTTAGTTTTAGATTGTAATTGCTCACTATTTTTATTTTTAAGATTGTTTAGTTTATATTTATTTTCTTAGCAGCACCTACGGATTTTGCAATCTTCTTTTTTTTTTCTCTCTCATAGTAAAAATAGGCTGACGGTCCTTAACACAGATTACTCTGTAATCTAAATAGGACGTCAGAATTCTAAATTCTAAAAATGTCACTGTGAGGAGCCATAAGAATCAGCGCTTTATGTCTGCCGCCCAGCAATGCTGATATATAAACCTATCGGCATACGCACGCACTCTGTAATTTAGCTATATTATTATTAATGAATTAAATATGATGTATTAATATGTAGGTAGGTATAATTATAAGTATCGTAGTAGATGGCGTTTTGTAGTATCAGCACCATCCAGTCCAAAACTAACGGAAGTATATGTATACCTACCTATTCATATTATGTGCTAGTGTGACAAATTGTAAATTATGTAATGTCGAATGTACAAAATGCAATGTGTAAGTACCTGTTTATGAAATAAATAAATACTGTTTATTGTTTAGTTTAATAATAAAATACGCATATAATGTTAATGTTAAATTCTATAAAACAATAAGTTTTGGACCGGCTGTCAGTTTGGACTGCGGATTTGAAATCACCAAACCCGGGGAGTATATTTTTTCATATTATTACCTATTACACACTTCACAACACCTATAAATACTGCTCAGTTTTCTGAGCCACGTCCAGCACACATTGGCACCGTTTATGTCTCCTTTTGCTTGACAAACTGTGGAAGCAAAATCGATGACGAAAACATTCGCCCCAGACAAAAGTTACACTGCATATTTACAATACACATACATTATTACTATTAAATTCTTCTTAATCATCTATTAACTTCATTTAAACTAGTAGTTAACTGTTTATTGTAAAAGCAAGAAACCCATAATTTAACATTAGGTACATACTATTTATCAAATAAGCTAGGCCATAAACTTTGAGCAAATGAATTTCTGATAAGTATTAGAAAATCAATAAATAATGTGTTAGATACACGATACACTTAAATTAGAAGTTAATAGTAGAATCATTTTCTCTTTTTCTGCTACCTACTTTCTTATTAATTGTAATTTTAAAAATTTTGTCTGTTGTTCTTTACTTTTTTCATTTAATTCTAATATTTATATATTTTACTTCTATCTACTACTGTTCTAAACTTCCTTAGTATATCCCCAAATACTCAGTTGATTCTGGTCATATTCCAGGAGCGGTTTCATCAACTTTTTCAATATGATGACCCGCGGAGCAACTGTACGTGACATGAATATCAGACTGAATGCCGCACTGAAGGAGCTTGAGGTCTCAAAGAAGACCTGCAGTGACCTGCTGCATGAAAGAGAGGAAAGCGAGGTGGAAGTAAGGAAGTTAGTTGACAAAAACACGGAACTCAAGAGACAGCTTGTGGAACTGCACACCCAGCACATGGATATACTCGACCAGCATCACCATCTCCGTAATCTGGTATCTGGGTTTCAAGAATGCAGCGACACACATGACCAAGCACTCAAACGTATATCGGGACTGGAAGCGGAATTAAACAAGGCTCATAACACAATCTGTACTATAGAAACCTTGAGAGTCAGTGAACAAGTGGCCAATACAAACAGTCTTTTTGACGAGCTGGTGGGTAGTGGATCCGGACTAGTATGTAAGAAGCCCACCTATACCATAGACTTAACTGGGGACGATACATTAACAAACGGTCCTGTTTTAGGTAGTCACAACAAAATAAAGAAGTATATTAAAATTAATAAAAACATTAAAAAGTACAAGAAACTATTAAAATCAAGAAGTGTGTATAAATATAACATTGAACTTAGAAAGCAGCGTGTTATCCTAAACAACCAATTAAAGGAATGTAATTGCATGCTGGATAGTCAAAGAAAAATGTATGATCTTGACATAAATAACCTTCAGAAGGAATTATTGAGTAGGGAAAATACACTAAGGGATATTTTTTGTAAGTATGAGTCTAGCCAGAAAATGTTAAATGAGCGCATGCAGGAGGCCTGTGACCTGGTGGACTTGGTTAAGCACAATGCAGAGAGGTATGAGTCATTGACTAATGACCTCGACTGTAGTTGTGCTTCAAATCACCCGGCCATCATGTTACCACAGATTATTCCTGCATCCTCACCCATTTTGCCTCATACTTTGGAAACCACAAGCCCAGCTCAAAGTAACATTTTAGTGTATTCAGATAGATTAGGCACAGGTTTTGGCTCACTCTTAAATAATTATTGTGATCATACCATAGTAAGTCATTGTTACCATAACCTGCATTTCACTGAGCTTATTCATAAAATTAAACAATCAAAATTGAATGAGCAGACCACAGTCATTCTTTTATTTGGAAATAGCCTTAATGTGACAAAAAAGGACATTGTTAATGGTATTGGCACCCTCCTTAAATTAAAGTTAGGCAAATTAATTTTATGTGCATTGCCTTATTCTAATAATTTGACATATATAGAAAATGAATATATTTTTAGCCTTAATAATTTGATGCATATGTTAGTATGCCGTCATAGTGACCATTTATTGTATTTTGATACTAATAATTTTGTTAGAGATTATGTTTTGATTCGGGAATATATGTATCTTCCCAAAAAAAGTCGACATTTATTGGCTACTTTGTTAGCATACAATATACACTCATTTATTGATAATTTTACTGATCCTAGGTTAAGTGAATATTCAGTATTATCTAGGGTATCTAATAATACTGAAATTAATTATTGCAGTGACAGTTTACATAACTCAACCAATTGCTTGGTTGCAAACAATTTTACTACTGAGAATTTAAATTAGAAATTTTGACAACAGAGGGAATCTCTAGCAGTAATGAACTTTTAAACTGCAAAGAGGACACAAATATAGTTTTAAAATCAATAAATACTATTAACCTGGTACATCAAAATATTCAAGGATTTTTAAACAAAGAGTTAGAAGTTGAGTTTTTTCTTAATTTTAACCATATTGATATTCTTTGCCTAACTGAACATTGGCTTCAAAGCCATCAATTTATTTTCAATTATAATAATTACCAGGTTGGTAGTTCTTTCAGCAGAGTAAATGCTATACATGGTGGCTCTTTAATTTTAATAAGTAATAATCTTAAATTCAAGAACAGAATGGATATTGTGAGCCTCTCTGTTGAACGATCTATTGAAATAGCCTGTATTGAATTGGAGCAGTTTATTATATTAAGTGTGTACAGACCACCTTCAGGATTGTACGATTGCTTTGAAAAAGTAATGGATGAAGTTTTGCATAAAATCTGTAACTCAAGTAAATATGTCATTGTTTGTGGTGATTTTAATGTTAATTTATTAGAAAATTCTGGTTTGAGCTCTAACATTATTAGTTTATTCCAATCATACAATCTTGTAAACCTATTTATGGAGCCTACTAGAATAACTCCGACTAGTGCCACTTGCTTAGATAATATTTTTACGGATGTTGTACCGACTCACAAAAAAATAATTAATTTAATAGACTCTGATCATTGTGGGCAATTAATTACTTTACCAAAAAAGGTCAATAAAATGTTAAAAAAGAATATCACTGTAAATCCAAAAACTAAATATCGCCTGGAAGCATTCAAAACTAAACTCTTAAATAAAATGCCCTGTTTGTTAATTAATGAGGACCCTAATAAACATTATAATGATTTTTTCAAAATATATTGCCAACAATTTGATAACACATTTATTCCCAAAATTGCTTCAGTAAATAGTAACACTTCTTTCAGTGACTGGGCCACTGCTGGTATTTATAAAAGTATAAATCGGCTTTATGAACTCTATGAGGAGCGGACTTACACTAACTCGGTAGAATTTAATTTATATGTCAAGAACTACTCTAAATTATTTAAAAAAGTCTGTTATATTGCCAAGTCTCGCTACTTGAGTTCTAAAATTAAAAATAGTAGTAATGTAATTAAAACGACTTGGGATATTATAAAAAGCGAAACGGGAAGGTCTTGCAACCGAAATAGTGATTACACCCTCACTATTGATGATAATATAATAACATTAGATTCGCAAGTCGCCACAGAATTTGAAAATTTTTTCACTGACATTCCCGTATCGACAACCAAGTCGCTAAAATCATGTCCCATTGCTGCAGAAACATTACTTAAAAAAATGTTCCAGTTTGTAGTTCAGAGTTTAAATTCCAATATGTTACTTCTAATGACATCATTAAAACTTTTAATTCTTTGAATATGAAAAAGACTGCAGACCTGTGGGGTAATTCTGTTGAAGTTACTAAGTCAACTATACACATTATTGCTCCTACATTAGCTGTTATATTTAATAATTGTATTGATTGCGGAGAGTTTCCTGATCTAATGAAATATAGTAAAATAATTCCACTATCTAAATCGGGTAGTACATCTGACCCTACTAATTACAGACCTATTTCTGTACTGCCCACTTTCAGTAAAATTTTTGAGAAAATTATTCTAATGCAGATGCAAAGATATTTTAATAAACACAAATTGCTACATAATAAACAATTTGGTTTTACAAAGGGTCGTTCAACAACTGATGCCGGTGTTGAACTTTTAGGACACATTTATAATGCATGGGAAGATAAGTGCGATGTGTTGGGCATTTTTTGCGATTTGTCTAAGGCATTTGACTGTGTTCCCCATGAGACAATAATCAGGAAACTGCACCACTACGGATTCCGGGACTCCTCTCTGAATCTTTTAACCTCATACTTGAGTGAAAGGATTCAAAGAGTCGATGTGAACGGCAAAAGATCGCCGGGATCTGTGGTCAAGATGGGGGTCCCCCAAGGCTCAATTTTAGGTCCCTTTTTGTTTCTTATTTATATAAGTGATTTGCCGTACCTGATCAAAAATCATGACATAGTGTTATTCGCTGACGATACTTCTCTTTTATTTAAAATTAAACGTCAACAGCAGGTTATTGAAGAAGTAAATAGAGCCCTTGCAACTGTAGTTAGCTGGTTTAATGTTAATAATCTTCTTCTTAATGAGAAAAAAACCAAATGCCTAAAATTTACATTACCTCATGTTAGACAAGTGAATACTAGTGTATCAATAAAGGGCGAAATATTGAAACCCGAAGATACCACAGTATTCTTGGGCATAACTTTGGATGCGAAGCTTCAGTGGGGCCCCCATATAGATAAATTGTCAAAAAAGTTAAGTTCTGCAGCATATGCCGTTAGAAAAATACGTGGATTAACTGATATCGAAACAGCACGTTTAGTCTACTTTAGTTACTTTCACAGTGTGATGTCATACGGCATTTTACTTTGGGGAAATGCAGCCGACATTCACACAATATTTGTATTACAGAAAAGGGCCATTCGTGCAATTTATAAATTAAGTCCCAAGCACTCCTTAAGAGACAAATTTAAAGAGATTAATATTATGACTGTGCCATCTCAGTATATTTATGAGAATCTCTTGTATGCACACAAAAATATTAATCTGTTTAAAAAATACTATTTATTTATATTCATAGTGTAAATACAAGGAACAAAGACACATATGTCATTCCTAAAACAAGGTTAAAAAAAATAGGTGGTTCGTTTAGATGCCAATGTATACGTTTTTATAATAAAATTCCTAGCCATATTCAAGAACTAAGTATTAATAAATTCAAATTATTTATAAAACGTAAACTATGTCAGAAAGCGTTTTACACTGTTAAAGATTATATTGAGGACAAGAAGGCTTGGGAATGAGCTGCTCCAGTGATATACGTGAGCATTTTTTTATTTTTAAAATTTTGATCGTTGATTTATTTTTTATTGATTAAAATATTTGTTTTGTTAAGTATTGTATATACCTATTTATTTTGTTTTTGTTTTTTTTTAACATAATTATTTCATTATTGTTAATGTGAGGACAATGTAGGTTATTCTTTCTTCGTTGTTTTTACTTTGACTATAATTTATTTAATGATGTCAAGCAGTTTGAGTACTTGTGTGGCCCACCCAAATGTCCGTTGGTATTTTTTGTCAAATTGTTGAGCTCCTTAAGTTCTAAGTTGAGCTACACGATAACTGACAAATGCTTGCACTGTCTGGACAGGTCCGCTCAAATTTGCGTGGTTATTTCCTCAAAAGAATACCACAGACATGAACCTACATGCTTCTCATATAAAAATACAAATTGTCTGGACTTTAAAAGAGACTATGACCTCTGAGTTTGTTTCGGTGTTTCTTCTCAGAGTAGTCAGGAAATACCGGCCTCATCTAGCTAAACTTAACACGCAAAAAAACATGACGTGTAAAAGTGTTATTTATAACCAATTTACAAAATAAATATTTCATTTCATTTCAACACCGGCATCAGTTGTTGAAGGGTGCGATACGTGATTTCGAAAATCCTTTGTTTAACCAAATTGTTTATTATGTAGCAATTTGTGTTTATTCTAAAAAAAAAAAATTAAAAAATTAAAAAGTCTATCGGTTTTCTATCGGTTACATTTCGGGGAGTGTGCGATGGAATTACACAATCTAATTCCACCAAGCCCGTTTCATCATCGGACTACGAGACAAACGGCGAAGCGCCATCGTTACATGGTGGACATCCCACCCATATGCACCAAACGTTTTGGGAATACATTCATTGTGCGTACGGCTAAGGAGTGGAATTCCCTGCCGGAGTCTGTGTTTCCCGATAGCTATAACCTAGGAGTCTTTAAGTCAAGAGTGAATAGGTTACTTTTAGGTAAGCGTGCTCCATCTTCGACCACATCATCACTTACCATCAGGTGAGATGGTGGTCAAACGCGAACCTATTCTAAATAAAAAAAAATAAAAAAATATTCTTTGCATCTGCATTAAAATAATTTTCTCAAAAATTTTACTGAAAGTGGGCAGTACAGAAATAGGTATATAATTAGTAGGGTCAGATGTACTACCCGATTTAAATAGTGGTATTATTTTACTATATTTCAATAGATCAGGAAACTCACCGCAATCGATACAATTATTAAATATAACAGCTACTGTAGGAACAATAATTTGTATAATTGACTTAGTAACATTAACAGAATTAACCCACAGGTCTGCAGTCTTTTTAATATTCAAAGAATTAAAAGTTTTAAGGATGTCATTAGAAGTAACATGTTGGAATTTAAACTCTGAACTACAAACTAGATTTTAGCGACTTGGTTGTCGATACGGGAATGTCAGTGAAAAATTT
Organism: Tholera decimalis; assembly: GCA_943138885.2. Taxonomy (NCBI): domain Eukaryota; kingdom Metazoa; phylum Arthropoda; class Insecta; order Lepidoptera; family Noctuidae; genus Tholera; species Tholera decimalis. Next base: position 363,541 of record OW964552.2, on the reverse strand, counting down.
TCAAATTCTGTGGCGACTTGCGAATCTAAAGTTATTATATTATCATCAATAGTGAGGGTGTAATCACTATTTCAGTTGCAAGACCTTCTCGTTTTGCTTTTAATAATATCCCAAGTCGTTTTAATTACATTATTACTATTTTAAATTTTAGAACTCAAGTAGCGAGACTTGGCAATATAACAGACTTTTTTAAATAATTTAGAGTAGTCCTTAACATATAAATTAAATTCTACCGTGTTAGTGTAAGTCCGCTCTTCATAGAGTTCATAAAGCCGATTTCTACTTTTATAAATACCAGCAGTGGCCCAGTCACTGAAAGAAGTGTTACTTATTACTGAAGCAATTTTGGGAAAAAATGTGTTATCGAATTGTTGGTTATAAATTTTGAAAAAATCATTATAATGTTTATTAGGGTCCTCATTAGTTAACAAACAGGGCTTTTTATTTAAGAAATTAGTTTTGAATGCTTCCAGCCGATATTTAGTTTTTGGATTTACAGTGGTATTCTTTTTTAACATTTTATTGACTTTTTTTGGTAAAGTAATTAATTGCCCACAATGATCAGTCTATTAAATTAATTTTCTTTTTGTGAATCGGTACAACACCCGTTAAAATATTATCTAAGCAAGTGGCACTAGTAGGAGTTATTCTAGTGGGCTCCATAAATAGGTTTACAAGATTGTATGATTGGAATAAACTAATAATGTTAGTGCTCAAACCAGAATTTTCTAATAAATTTACATTAAAATCACCACAAACAATGACATATTTACTCGAGTTACATATTTTATGCAAAACTTTATCCATTACTTTTTCAAAGCAATCGTACAATCCTGGAGGTGGTCTGTACACACTTAATATAATAAACTGCTCCAATTCAACACAGGCCATTTAAATAGATCTTTCAACAGAGAGGCTCACAATATCCATTCGGTTCTTGAAAATAAGGTTATTACTTATTAAAATTAAAGAGCCACCATATAGAGCATTCACTCTGCTGAAAGAACTACCAACCTGGTAATTATTATAATTGAAAATAAATTGATGGCTTTGAAGCCAATGTTCATTTAGGCAAAAAAATATCAATATAGTTAAAATTAAGAAAAAACTCTACTTCTAAATCTTTGTTTAAACATCCTTGAATATTTTGATGTACCAGGTTAATAGTATTTATTGATTTTAAAACTATACTTGTGTCCTCTTTTCAGTTTAAAAGTTCATAACTGCTAGAGATTCCCTCTGTTGTCAAAATTTCTAATTTAAATTCTCAGTAGTAAAATTGTTTGCAACCAAGCAATTGGTTGCGTTATGTAAACTGTCAATGCAATAATTAATTTCAGTATCATTAGATACCCTAGATAATACTGAATATTCACTTAACCTAGGATCAGTAAAATTATCAATAAATTAGTGTATATTGTACGCTAACAAAGTAGCCAACAAATGTCGACTTTTTTTGGGAAGATACATATATTCCCAAATCAAAACCGGTCCAATTATGGACAAAATGCTGTTATGACTCGACTGCCTCGCTTATACATAGACAAATTTGAAAATCTGGATATATTCCAGCTATCTAAGGTATCTTTTCGTAAATCAGTTGTAAAAATACTCACCAGTAAGTAAAAAATATTCGTATATTATTATTATTATTTACCAGTTGTTATATTACCAGTTGTTATATTTCCTTTTATTTTTACTTTGGTTGTATAGTTAAAATTTTAGAGCTACTATACTGTCTAGTTTAACATGCATGTTGTGAAACTCTATAATAGGCTTCAGAACCCCATGTGACATTATTATTGTATAATGAGAATTGTAAAAAAGCTGTTGAGTTTCCTATGAATAAATAAATAAATAAATAAAATAAAACAAAATCTCTAACAAAATTGTTAGTATCAAAATACAATAAATGGTCACTATGACGGCATGCTAACATATGCATAAAATTATTAAGGCTAAAAATATATTCATTTTCTATACATGTCAAATTACTAGAATAAGGCAATGCACATAAAATTAATTTGCCTAATTTTAATTTAAGGAGGGTGCCAATACCATTAACAATGTCCTTTTTTGTCACATTAAGGCTGTTTCCAAATAAAAGAATAACTGTGGTCTGCTCATTCAATTTTGATTGTTTAATTTTATGAATAAGCTCAGTGAAATGCAGGTTATGGTAACAATGACTTACTATGGTATGATCACAATAATTATTTAATAGTGAGGCAAAACCTGTGCCTAATCTATCTGAATACATTAAAATGTTACTTTGAGCTGGGCTTGTGGTTTCCAAAGTATGAGGCAAAATGGGTGAGCATGCAGGAATAATCTGTGGTAACATGATGGCCGGGTGATTTGAAGCACAACTACAGGTGAGATCATTAGTCAATAACTCATACCTCTCTGCATTGTGCTTAACCAAGTCCACCAGGTCACAGGCCTCCTGCATGCGCTCATTTAACAATTTCTGGCTAGACTCATACTTACAAAAAATCGGTTGTCTGTAAAGTCGGTTTACTGACGATAGTTAAACGTGACAACGTCATAAGAAAATATTGATGGAATGGTTGCATTTTTCAAAAGAAAATTTTAATTTTATTTGTTTGATAGATATTTTGTTGTAACATTGTTCGACTCTGCCCCTGAACGAGATGAAGATGTAGTTGTCGCTTCAAGAGAACCACTGGAAATAGCCAAGTTAGCAGCTTGGCGTAATCTGTTGTTGCGTTGTCTTTCGTTATTTGATTTTCTCGCAGCAGCCGCCTGAGCAGGAGTTCTAGATGCTGCGATACGCTGTCTGTACTCACGTTTTTTTTGTGCTTTCGATTTTAAAGCAGCGATTATTGGCTGCGCGAATGGCGTTGCTAAAGTATATTTAATATCGAAGGAATCATTACCTTTATCGCCGCAATTATCGTTGCTATAAACAATTGGCATCACATTCACCTTTCACTGCGCTGCATACTTGACGAAAACATGTAAATGTTTAGCAGCTGTCCACGCGGACGCATCGCTCACTTAAGTAGGAGAGAGACAGATGTCGAACGCTGCCGAACGCAGAGGCCGATTGTGCCTCTTTGTCGCTCGTTTCGCGCTCTCGCTTGCACTTCAAGCCTGCTGACCTCGCTCTGAGGCGTTCCATTTAAGAATGGAACGCCTCAGAGCGAGGTAACGCCGCATGAGTCATGTATTTTCATGCGTGCAGCCAGCTTCATCGAATTATAAGACGTTGTCACGTCAAAAATATCCCTTAGTGTATTTTCCCTACTCAATAATTCCTTCTGAAGTTTATTTATGTCAAGATCATACATTTTTCTTTGACTATCCAGCATGCAATTACATTCTTTTAATTGGTTGTTTAGGATAACATGCTGCTTTCTAAGTTCAATGTTATATTTATACACACTTCTTGATTTTAAAAGTTTCTTGTACTTTTTAATGTTTCTATTAATTTAAATATACTTCTTTATTTTGTTGTGACTACCTAAAACAGGACAGTTTGTTAATGTATCGTCCCCAGTTAAGTCTATGGTACAGGTGGGCTTCTTACATTCTAGTCCAGATCAACTACCCACCAGCTCGTTGAAAAGGCTGTTTGTATTGGCCACTTGTTCACTGGCTCTCAAGGTTTCTATATTAGATATTGTGCTATGAGCCTTGTATAATTCCGCTTCAAGTTCTGATATACGTTTCAGTGCATGATCATGTGTGTCACTGCATTCTTGAAATTCAGACACTAGATTGCGGAGATGGTGATGCTGGTCCAGTATGTCCATGTGCTGGGTGTGAAGTTCCACGAGCTGTCTCTTCAGTTCTGTGTTTTTGTTGACTAACTTCCTGACTTCCACCTCGCTTTCTTCTCTTTCTTGCAGCAGGTCACTGCAGGTCTTCTTTGAGACCTCAACCTCCTTCAGTGCAGCATTCAGTTTGATATTCATGTCACGTACAGTAGCTCCGCGGGTTATCATATTGAAAAAGTTGAACAAACCGCTCCTGGAATGTGACAAGAATCAACTGAGTATTTGGGGATATACTAAGGAAGTTTGGAACAGTAGATGTTAGAAGGAAAACAACTAAGGATTGAAATTAAATGAAAAAACAAAAGAAAGCAGACAATTTTTTTTAAGTAGGTACAATGAATAGGAAAGTAGGTAGCAGAAAAAAGAGAAAATTATACTACTATTAACTTCTTATTTATGTGTATTACATGTTATACTATATAACTAACACATTACTTATTTGTTTTCTAAGAAAGTCATTTGCTTAGACAAAGTTATTGGTCTAGCTTAAATGATAAATAGTATGTAATGTTATACATGGGTTTCTTGCTTTTACAATAGACAAAGTTACTCGTTTAAATGAAGTTAATAGATGATTAATGAGAATGTAATAGTGAGAATGTAACAGTAATAATGTATAGTAAATATGCAGTGTAACTTTTGTCTGGGGCGGATGTTTTCGTTATCGATTTCAAGCAAAAGGAGACATAAACGGTGCCAATGTGTGCTAGACGTAGCTCAGTTACTGAGCAGTATTTGAAGGTGTTGAGAAGTGTATATAGGTAATAATATGAAAAATATACTCCCCGGGTTTGGTGATTTCAAATCCAAACTGACAGCCGGTCCACGTACAAAACTTATTGTTATATATTTTTGAAGATTATTCAACAAAAACATGGCAAAAACACTGACTGGGTCTCTTTATACATTTAATCTAAGATAAATAACACATCTAAAACTAGTTACTACACAATTAAAGAATATTTATTAAAAATCTAACTAAGAGATCGTTTTTTTACGACCTGTCACCAGTGTTGCCAGTAAAGAAAAAAAAGTAACTTTCGTAACTTTCAATATCTTATTTTATCATTAACATTATAAATGCTTTAATAAATCGTAATCAATGTTTTGATAAATAAAATAACCAATATTAAAAATATACTTATTATTTTTGTTTTTTATGTTGGTTGAACATTTCAATATAACATGAATATATTAATGACTTTGAAATTCTTTTTGTATATTTATTTTAAAGATACATATGTACAAACAAAAGAATACAAACCTTTAGGAACAAATAAGTTATAAATTAAAGCGTTTACATTTATTTGTTTGTTGATCAAATACCAATACAATCAATACAAAATGCAAGAACCTCCCCTTCGCCGCGGTACTGTCACGATTCGTTTATTTTAATGAGTAATTATAATTTTAAATAATACATTTTTTCATGATTAATGTTATCGATTTCACATGTAGATATTGTTATGTACCAATTTATATTCCATGGTTGTATAACATATTATAAGCAAACATATGCATGTCTATATATTATCCACATGGATGGAGCCACGAGCAACAACTAGTCAGTCTATTAATTTGAAATAAATTGAATAAATATTAAGTAATAGCTATTGACTATGATCTTTACTATGAAACAAAAAGTTTAAAAGAATCATCAAAATCTTTACCTGAGAAATGATGCAACAGATGTGTATTTTTTATTTAGTTGAAAATAAAAAATGTGCAAAATGTTCTAAAGAAGAATGTTTAGCTAATAGAAGCTTTAATTGCAAATAATTTGATGTAAAAATTTACATAGTTAAGGTTCCAGCAAATTGGTAAAAAGATATTGTCATAAGGAAGTCTCCGATTTCCGTCTCTGTTCTTTAAACTTTAGGTAAATATACTCAGCCTATGCCGATCACTGCTGATCTTGACTGCTGATCTGACTTTCTGATATATAGTACCTAATTTTTTACTTTTCTCAATCTGTAAGTGAACTGTAATGTTATTTTTATTGGGAAATAAATGTCTTTAAACCGAATATAGATCCAGACTGTAAAGTCGCTATGCTTCGTATTAGAATGTATTATTTGTTTTAGTCTGAGTTAATTTTTATGCAGTAAACCACGGCATTAAAAATTACTCAGAATAAAAAATCAGAAATAATAAAGTAATGATTTAATAATAAAATAATTATTGGTCTAATTGGGCTAACCATCACCTATTTTATAGAAATTGTCTAAATTTTGGGTGAAAGTCTACATAATTATCTTTTTCAATAAGCAGAAAACCAGAAAAAACATTAGCCATAAAATGTTACAAAGTAAACTACTTTAATATTTGCTAAACTGACATCTGTCGGTACAAGCGGAAACTAGTTCGTAGCTATCGTAGTATTAGCATAATACATAGCGCGCACTCGCTACTGCGGCGGCCCACGTCAGTTGATGCATGTTCGTATAGATGGCTCTGCTGTACTTCACTAGGTAGGCGTTCTGTTAGTTGAGTTGATAGAGGGCCGGCGCGCAATTTTATTTTTCAACGTGCTCATCACGGTACGAAAGGGGTGCATACATTGACATAATTATATATTACTGCGTAAGGACTGGGCGGACCGCATGTTATAATGACGCCTCGAACTTGGTCCCAAAGTGGTCTTACCTTTATCGAAGTGAACTAGAACGCGATCGGCTATCTTCGGGAGGGGTCGTCAGTTTTACAAGCAAAAATGCCAAATTGTGTCGTGAAGGGTTGCGTGAACTACGACATAAAGCACAGTAAAAAAAATATAACATTTCATATTACCGGTAAGTTAAAAATATGTCATTAAATCAACTTCTAACATTATTTAAAACAATTTTCTTTCTTGTTTGTATCAACCTTTAGCATAGACAACGCGAAGCCGCGTAAAAGTGCGACATAACTTCGCAGCGGCGCGCGTTGCAGCCGATGAAATAAAAAGATTTAATAATATTACTATAAGATTAAATTATGTACAAAATTAATTTATATTGTTTGTTAAAAGCAAAGTAAAATGTATTTTTACATACAACAAATGTAAATTTCGAAAAATAAAATGTTTTTTTTTTTATTTCTTTGTACCCAGAAAAATACCACACCCCGCTCTTACAAGGTTACGTCTAGGAGCAGACCACGCCGATTGACATCTTAGTTATAATAGATGGCGTTAGTGTGTTTTGTAGGGCGACCGCGTCCGTCAAATGTTCTGACCGTGGTTCTGACGACCGTATCTTTACTATTTAAATCAATGGGTGCATATTAACCGGTCGATTTGGGAAAAAACCCACGGTGAAAAGTTTGTGAGATTATAACAGACCTGTGTTCGATTGTATATTATTTAGTATACTTACAAGTACGTATAATTATAATAACTTATGATATACGTAGTTGTGATTGTAAGTATGATTCATAAGCAAAGTTGTGGCGGCTAGCAGCTCCTCCAAAAAAGCCCTCTAGTAGCAGTAGTTCGGTTGTTAGTCCGGTTGACCGAACTACTGAAACTTTCAGTTGCCCTCTAGTAGCAGTAGTTCGGTTGTTAGTCCGGTTGACCGAACTACTGAAACTTTCAGTTGCAATAGTTCGGTTCTAACGAAGCATCGAACTACTGAAACTCTACTACACTACTAAAATATATTACTATTATTATAATATTATTATTATTTATTATTATTATTTACTGAACTACTAAATATATACCCCTTTAGTTCGGCAAATAAACCAAGCATATAATGTAAACAAACTATATCTTAATTTTATTTTAACACGAATATAGAGCGACTTTGTGTATCAATACCTGTACCTACTTAGGTTACCGGGGAGTCTCGGAGAGTTTTTAAAAAGGCACAACTTTACTTGACGACCGTTTATTTCAGACTAACTTATTCTATCTTAACTAACAACAGGATAAACATTCACTTATTATCTAGCGTATACAGTTACACTCTAACAATATCGAGAATGCTTGGTCAGCGGAGCCCGCCCGTCGCGGCTGGGATCAGCGTACTGTTATTGTTCCCACCGGACTACTTGCTAGAGATAAGACAGGTAGAGCATTCATAACGCCTCCCCCCGCAGCTTCAAAATTATCCGAGGGACTGTTATCGCTCGGATTATTTTGAAATTTGAAATTACAGTACTTATATATCAGAGTTACAGAAATGCCTAAAATTATGATTATATATAATAATAGAGTTCCAATGCTAACAGTTTTCACATTTATCACCGCCTCACGGTTATTTTCCACTTCACTTTCACTGATTTTTAACAGGCCATTAAGTTGTTGTAAATTCACTAAATCACTTGTATCCAAATTAATAGGTTTTCGCTGCATCTGAGATTCGGAGAGCACGATTTCAGGAAGATTAATGATTGGCAGTTTCGGCAGGTTCAAGTTACTCGTGGTGCTATAGCGGGTTTTAAGCGTCATTTCGCCAATCTGGACATTGCAGTTATCGTCTAACATCAGGAAGTAAGTGCCTCGTATCTTATCTTTGGTTACTTCATTATTTTCGCAGATCTTTGATAGGATGGTTTCCGCTTTACTGTAGAGTATCCATCGGTCTTTCCCCACAGGCTGGATCTTTAGGTTATTGATTTCGACTGGAACTGAATTGCAGGAACTAATGTTGTTGGAGAACTTCATCAAAGCCGCTATGCAAGTATCTTCCTCCACGAATGGCATCACACCTTCATTACATAGGTATGTCTCCTCATAGAGTTCGGTGCATGGCTGGGAGAGCGAGACCATTTTCGACCCTTTTACTAGCAGGTAAGGATATTTGGGAATTATGAGCGTAGTTTGGTTAGAGGGATTAGTTGTAGGAATTGGGATTGCTTGGTAGTAGTTATATATATCATTTTTTACTATAGGTATATCTAAGACGAATGTTATTTGACTTCCTTTTGAAAAGGCTTTTATACTTATACACTGTTCTAATTTTACTAGATTATCGTAATTGACTGGATATACAAGTTTATTAGTTTGTTCTATTACTTTTAACAATTCTAGTAATTCATGTGAGTTTATAAGAGACTGATGCAACATTCCTAGTTTACTGAAGGTTACCGAAGTTTCAATTGCATCCCACCGAATGTAGAGTAATTGGAAATGATGTAAGAATAAATTATACACGATAACGAAATTATGTATTGTTATATTAATATTAGTTTTGTGTATCAAATTTCGCATTTCCCATAACTCTTCATTTATGTGGATGAAATTATTCATAGTAGAATTCGCCACGTTAATCAGCGATCTGGACATTTCTGAAATAACGATTACTTTTTTTGTTAAAGTATCTTGACGTGTTTTTATATCCCCAATCAATTGTTCGTACCTGATAGCATCGTCATAGTCTAAATTACCACTAATTATCTTAATGATAGATCCTAGGGGGTTAAAGATCCCTCGCTTAATTCTAATCGATGGAGCTAACTGATTGAATTTTTCTATACTGGAATTCATGACATAATCGGTTTGAAACTTCACGTCCATCAATTGGTGATCGAATGTTTTATTTCCAAAGTAACTCCTGACTTGGTTATTGAAATTTACATATTTTTTTATATTCAACTCTAAGTCTTCTCGCATCGAACTTAAATCTAAAACCTTAATAATATTCCACTTATCATAGCTTACTCTAGCTTGACCTTGCTTCGTAAGAATCACTCCTGGATTCTTATTAATTCTGTGCAGTTGAAGGGCCTGGGTCCTGAAGGTCAGGATCAGGAGCACGAGGAGGCACCTGTGAAGGTCGTTTAATGTCCTTAATAGGTACTTTAGTATCGCGGGTTTTGATTTTAACTGGACAAGTGTTCCTGGTAATATCTCCGGTTACTGTAGCTTTTTGGTAGCGAGGTTTATCTTTACTACGTCTGATGTTTACCCCTTTTATGTATATATCATCCCCCTCTTGTACATCAAATGATGTCTCTCCGCCACGTTTTTCTTTTACCTTTTCCTTATTTTGTATTATTTTATCTGTTAGCTGTTTATAGAGATATTTCGTTCGCTGAACATGATCTTTCACTAACTGTTGTGTGTATTGTTTCTCGAAATTTACGGCAAAAGTACTATTAGATTCGGTATGGCCAAAAACAACTTCAAAGGGTGTAAGACCTGTCGTGGAATGAATACTTTGATTGTAGGCCATAATCGCATATGTCAAGACGTTGGCTGCGTCTGTTATTTTATGTTCATATTTAGCGCTACGATATATCTCTGCTATAGTAGAATGAAAACGCTCTATTGTTCCCATGGAATTGGGATTATGTGCAGTGCCTATGTGCAAGTCTATTTTATAGAATTGTAGAGTTTCTTTCAATAAAATGTTGTTGAATTCTGACCCAGGGTCAGCACTGATTTTATTTGGTACGCCATAAAATGAGAAATATTTGATAAGTGCGCGAACTACTTCAGGAGTCGAGCGATTGGATAATTCAAAGGCTTGTCCTAGTTTGCTGAATGCTTCAACTATGGTAAGAAAGTATTTCCCTTCAATGGAATACAGGTCTATGAAGATTTCGGCAAATGGTTTGGTTTGGGTTTGAGTTAGCTGTAATTGTGGTTTAATGGGTTTGCGGTCATATTTCATTGTCTTACAGATGTCACAAGTATTAATCACAGTAGCAACAGTTATATCCATATTTGGCCAGTAGTATGTCCGTTTAAGGTGCATGAGTGTTTCTTTAATTCCGCGGTGACATGTTTTACCGCGATGATACGTAAGTATAACTGCGCGTTGCTCGTCCTCGTCTTCGATGTATACCACTCTTTTAGTGCATTCATAAATTTTAACTGTATTCTTTTTAAATAATCGAGTAACGGCATCCGTAAACTGACTTCTGTGTATTTTGTCTTCGAAATAAAAGAAATATTTCGTTTTAGGTTTTATGTATTCTAGTAGGAAGTTTTTAACTAAACTGGGATTATCAACAGGTAAGTGAACCTCTAAAACCTTTTGTTTATCTCGTGATAATTCTTTAACTGATGTCTGGTTTCTGTTCCAGGTAAAGACAAGAACTTGGTGGGGCTTCGTGTCTACTGCTTCGTTTAATATGGGGATTCCGTCGGTATCAACATCCTCGGCAGAGTGAATTGTTTCAGGTAATGACGAGGCTGTAATGGTACTAGATGTTGGGGAGCCAACTGGATACGAGGTAAGTGAAGGCGCACTAATCGTTTCCGATGAATCGGAGATGACTATTGTATCGTTATCTTTGTTCGTGTCACTTGCGTTACACTGCATGGATTCGTTATCATTATTATTGGTAAGTATATTTAATTTTATGCGTGACAGGGCATCCGCGTTACTGTTCTGTTTCCCATTTTTGTAAATGATATCGAAATCGAATTCAGCCAATCTAAGCTTCCATCGAGTGAGCTTACTGTCAGGTTCTTTCAATGAGGTAAGCCAGGCTAGAGGACGATGGTCCGTGTAGATAGTGAATTTACGCCCATATAGATACGGACGAAAATGTTTTGTTGCCCAAATAATGGCTAGCATTTCTTTCTCTACTGTACTATAACGTGTCTCCGCGTCATTTAAAGTGCGGCTCGCGTAGGCTATGGGCTTGTCACTTCCAATAGGGCCTTGTGAAAGGACTGCTCCTAGAGCATAATTGGAGGCGTCCGTGGTTAAGACAAAAGGTTTGGAGAAGTCGGGGAACTGAAGAATAGGCGCGTTTACTAGCAACTCTTTGCACTTATTAAAGGCATCGATAAAGGATTGGCTGATCTGTACTTTGTTTCGTTTTTTTAAACAAGAGGTGAGTGGTTGCGTGATTTTAGCAAAGTCTTTTATAAATTTACGGTAATAACCGACTAAACCCAGGAAGCTTTTTATTTCAGTGGGCGTTCTCGGTAACGGAAAGTCTAGTACTGCTTTTACTTTGTCATTGTTGGGTTCTAGCCCGTCTTTGGTAATTTTGTGTCCTAAATAAAGTACTTCTGTACGTAAAAATTCGCATTTGTCAAGCGTCACCTTCAAGTTGGTTTGTCTAAGTCGATCAAAAACTTTCCTAAGTTTATCTATGTGTTCCTGCAAGCTATTTGAAAAGACTATTATATCATCTAAGTAGACCAGGCAATGGATACCCTGCAATCCCCTCAACACGTTATCCATTGCGCGTTGAAATGTTGCAGGTGCGGTCTTAAGACCAAAGGGCATGCGAGTGAATTCAAAGTGCCCTGATGGTGTAGTGAACGCAGTTTTGGGTCTATCCTGTTTATCTATTTCCAGCTGGTGGTAGCCGCTTGCGAGGTCTAGCGTTGTAAAGTAGGTGGACTTGCCTAATTTGTCAAATAAGTCGTTTATGTTTGGTAAGGGATATTTATCGTCCGTAGTTATATCATTCAAGCGTCGATAGTCTATAACCATCCTATATTTTTGTTCACCCGAGGCGTCCATTTTTTTTGGTACAAGATGTACTGGTGCACTCCAAGGCGAAAAAGATTCCTGAATGACGTCATTTTGCAATAATTTTTCAACTTGTTTTTGTACTTGTGATTGTGAGTAAGACCGAGGGAAACTTGATGGGACACCTGTGCGCAATGCATGTGCTGCAACCGGGTGTTCCCAGAGGATGGTAGATCCTGGTCTTGTTTGTTTAATAGTTTTAATTTTTTCGACATTTATTATAAGTATATACTAACATAGTTTAAGTCAATACTAACAAATTTATGGGTAATACCGAAATAAAGAATAAATAAATAAATAAATATTTTGCGACGGTGGAAGTCTATAGGGGCGGACATAAATGGGATCTTCATTTTTAGTTCTAATCTGATGCTTTACCTGATTGGTAAAAGTAAGAGGGAGTTCATCACAATGGAATATGTCTCTGTATTCAAAACATAATTTGGTTATAGCCTCACGTTCTTCCGCATTGGTGTGGTCCAGTCGTAATTTAGTTAAGTTATTTTTAAGTAAATCGTCGATTTCAAAGTTGCTCAATGGTTCGTTATTTGTCATATTTAGCTCACAAGTATTGTCATTTAATTTACATGTAATCAAGGGTTGCCGAAACGTTAATGTGACGCTATTTTCTGAAGCATTCTGTATAACTGTAGTTGCAAAAGAATCAATGCATTTCACGAGAGCACTCGGCATTCTAACACCCTGTCCGAAATCTGTATAGTTTAATATAGCATCTCCATTTTTCATATCGGTCGGAACTTTAACTCGCGACTCTGTCCTTGGTTCTAATGTGACCTCGTATGGCGGGTTATATAATATACGAATGTCTGTCCTGGGTGTACGTAATATTTGGTTTTTCATATCAATAGAGGCTTCTAATTGTTTTAATAAGTCTGAGCCTATCAAACCATCATATCTTTTATCTACGTCATATACGTAAAACTTATGTTTACCTAAAGTTTTAAAAGTCTTTAAAAGTGGTATATAAATTACTTCATTATGTTGACTACGAGCGTGTGTACTTATGACCTCAAACGGTTCGTATAATTTATATTTTGAAAAATATTCATTTGCTTTGACAGGACTTATGAAAGACCGCGTACTTCCAGTATCTATCATGAAACGGGCCTTGATTTCGGGAATTTCTATATGCGGGAGTTTTAAGAGTGAATCACAATTCAACTGAATTACTTCGGGTGAAAATTGGAGGCTTGTACCTGAAAATTTTCAACATCGTGTGGTTTTTCATCATTATTCTTTTCGGAAGTTTCATTGTGAATTTGGGTTTCAGGCATTTCTAAATTATAAGGATAATTTTCTACATAATAAGCGACATTTTGATTGGATTGTTCTGACGGGGTCTCTACGGGTTCAATATTGTAGAATAGATTATTGTCGTCATCGAGTAAAATATTTAACATGTTTTGTCTCATGGGGCGAGCTGTACGCATAGACACATCACTTTCCTGTAATTGTGGTGGGTTACGTTGAGGTTGATTTTGTGGGGGTATACCAAATTTAAATTGTTGATTTGGTCCATTGGAAATTGGCTTGGCCTGATTTGGAGTATTATTATTAAATTGGGGTTGATAACCTTGCTGAGGAACGATTCTAAATCTAAAATTTTGTTGACCATGTAAGTTGGGCCTAAAACTTTGCTGAGGAATTGTTGGAATACCAAACTTAAAGTTTATTGGTGTGAACTGTGGTGTACCGAATCGATTAGCATTATTAAAACCAGGCCTAGTATTATTTTGCGCTTGTTGCGGGATTCCAAATTTAAAAGGCTGGCTGTTGGGCGATAAAGAGTTTTGTTTAGGCGTTCTAGGATCTACAGAATTATTAGGATTAGGTAATGAAGTTTGTTTCTGAGCCTTGTTTTTATTTTTGTACTGATATTGAAAGTTAACTTCCTCCATGACAATGCTAAGTGCACTTTCTAAAGTATTAGAGTTTCTCAAACGTACGATTCTAATTAGATCCTCCGGAAGATTGTATAAAAACATATTAAGACACATATTATTATATATTATCATTTTAGCAGCTTTTAAACCTTCGTCCGTGAGCAAGTTTACCTTAGAGAAGAGGGTGCTACGCGTTTGTTGAATTCTGTTGCAAAATTGTAAGTAGGTTTCATCATTTTTAATTTTTAAATTCTCGAGCTCAATCGCTACGCACTCCTCTGATCTAGGGTCTCCAAAATGCTGTATGAGAGTATTTTTCAATTGTTCCCAAGAATTAATGTCGTCTCTTTCACTTAGTAGAGTCGCGGCTCTACCGCATAATCGGCTAGTAATAGAATGAAATACGTATGCTGATTGTGTTGCATTTTCTGGTCCATTAAAATTTCTCAATATATATTCACTCTTTTTGATGAATGAATTTAACATATTTTGATCCCCATCAAACTTAGGGATAAGGGAGAGCAATTCTCTTGGAATAACTTGTACTTGGGCTGCCATTATTAAAACTATTAATATAAAATTTAAAATACTTAGGTATAAAAAAATATAAAATTCCGAAAATAATGCTCAAACACTTCACACTTAAAATAATTACCTAATTAACAAATATTGATGAAGTCAAATAACTTTCGACGATTTTAGTTCGAAAATTACGATATATATCTACTTTCGTAGCCACAGGAAATAACAAGGACAAGACAGGAATCGTAAGGAGGTCTACTTACAGTTCGCTCGATCCCATGCCTTCCCGTAGAGCTGCAATCGTAGAAACAGGAACTCTCGGCACCCGGTTGACAGTAATTTATTTGGTTCGAGTTTACCCAATACCACGCGCACAGAACCGATTTAGTGTCCTTCAAAGCACAGGCTAAATTTTGGGTATCCTACCGGCTGCGCCACTTAGGTTACCGGGGAGTCTCGGAGAGTTTTTAAAAAGGCACAACTTTACTTGACGACCGTTTATTTCAGACTAACTTATTCTATCTTAACTAACAACAGGATAAACATTCACTTATTATCTAGCGTATACAGTTACACTCTAACAATATCGAGAATGCTTGGTCAGCGGAGCCCGCCCGTCGCGGCTGGGATCAGCGTACTGTTATTGTTCCCACCGGACTACTTGCTAGAGATAAGACAGGTAGAGCATTCATAACGACCTATAGCAACAGTTCAGCAAATAAACTATATAATACTCGTATGTACAAACAGCTATTTATACACAAAGTCGCTCTTTTTACGTGTTAAAAATAAAATTAAGATATAGTTTTTTTACATTATCTAGGCATATAATGTACATATTTAAGTTTCAGTAGTTCGGTGCTTCGTTAGAACCGAACTATCGCAACTGAAAGTTTCAGTAGTTCGGTCAATCGGACTAACAACCAAACTACTGCTACGAGAGGGTTTCAGTAGTTTGGTGCTTTGTTACAACCGAACTATCGCAACTGAAAGTTTAATTAGTTCAGTGTTTTATTAGAACCGAACTATCGCAACTGAAAGTTTCAGTAGTTCGGTCAACCGGACTAACAACCGAACTACTGCTACGAGGGTTTCAGTAGTTCGGTGCTTTGTTAGAACCGAACTATCGCGACTGAAAGTTTCATTAGTTCAGTGTTTTATTAGAACCGAACTATCGCAACTGAAAGTTTCAGTAGTTCGGTCAATCGGACTAACAACCAAACTACTGCTACGAGAGGGTTTCAGTAGTTTGGTGCTTTGTTACAACCGAACTATCGCAACTGAAAGTTTCATTAGTTCAGTGTTTTATTAGAACCGAACTATCGCAACTAAAAGTTTCAGTAGTTCGGTCAACCGGACTAACAACCGAACTACTGCTACGAGGGTTTCAGTAGTTCGGTGCTTTGTTAGAACCGAACTATCGCAACTGAAAGTTTCATTAGTTCAGTGTTTTATTAGAACCGAACTATCGCAACTGAAAGTTTCAGTAGTTCGGTCAACCGGACTAACAACCGAACTACTGCTACGAAAGGGTTTCAGTAGTTCGGTGCTTTGTTAGAACCGAACTATCGCGACTGAAAGTTTCAGTAGTTCGGTCAACCGGACTAACAACCGAACTACTGCCACTAGAGGAAAAAAGCCCATACCATTAAAAGAGTTCAAATTATAGTAAAATAATGAAATAGGACTACTAATTATTATTACTTTGGAAGCGCAACTCATTTATCTCACAATTATATGATTACGTACCACTGATTTCAAATTACAAAAATTAAATTTAAGTTTCAATGTGTAATTTCATAATAACTGTATTTTCTCCTAGTTATTTAAAACACAAACAAACTTTTCTTAAACTTATCTACATTTTATTCCGGACACCGACGATATCGGGATTTACGCGAAAAAGATCACGTACATATGCCATCTCCAACGGTCACTGACGGTGACGAGCTAAGTGGCTCTCTGCTCTTCGGCAACTTATGAAACCATAGCATAGCTACGATTGACACCACGACTTTTGCCACGCCTAGCTAGAAAAGTTGAATGGTTTCGCTGAAGCTGTCTCCGCTGGCCAATAACAGGGTATTCTCTGCGTAACATGCAATATTAACACAAACGGGCAGATCGACATGCAAGACTGATATTCAATACTAGATAACCCGGCGAACTACGTGGTATTTTCTCTCCTTTAAACTTTCCCTGGACTTCGACAAATATTGTAAAACCAAATTAACCAAATCGAGTTTTATGAGAATGAACAGCAATCATGTACTGTTCATTATATCGATATAAAATGAAAACTATCAGTTACAGACGATAGATTTTACTCATTCATAAGCAAATAAAATCATTCCATCCTTGGGAACAAAAACCCCAGAACCAATATTGATAACTAAACAATTTCAAACTTTCTAATGAACTCATATTTCAACAGTAATTAATTCTATTACTGTCCTCCTCCTCCTCAAGTGGTTCCTTCAGTGCTGAGGATCGTGGCTACGACGGAAACGTTACAACAGGCTCCTCCATCTACTACAGTCTTCAGCTTGATGGAGAGCCTGGGATTCTATTACTGTATTGGTATATTAATAATTTTCAATTGCCATTTTTGTTCCGGGTGTATCTGGATGAAACATTAACAAAGTTATACCTCAATAAAATTACCAGAAATAGCAGAATATGATTAATGACTCCTAATTTATGAGATTAACCACAAAAATGCGTTAAATTTATGTAATGTAAAAGTAATATCAAATAAAATATTTAACTGTCGTATTTCTTATTTTTTTTCTCCTGAAGGTCTATTATTTTTTAGGGGAAAGTACACCAGTATCAATTACTATCACAATACAACCGAGATCCACGAAGCTCATTGTGTTGTTCTGCTGTGGCGTGTGCGCAACAATGTTTATGCACTGTCGTTGCTGACCGTACCAGCGAGCTAGTAGACTGGCTCCGGGAGCTCGGTGCTACCCGCTATCCAATGTTATCATGTACTATAAACGCAGCAGAGACTACCTATACTATAGGACACTCCGCTTTCCTCCATTCTATTCCATTCTATTTAGTTTGACTGGATCACGCGATCACACCATACCACCGATTACCACATGCAACCGTGCAGCTACTAACGAAAAGCTTTTTGTTAACATTTCAAGTCGAGGTTAATGTGCCTGGACGTACGTCAGCGGGGCGCCACCACGCCACACCAGGCCACCACTGCGCGGGCCCATCCTGATATGTTGATGATCTGTCAAGGTCAGTTTCTATGGCGACGGGGGGGAAAGGACAACGACTTGTCAACACTTATGTCCGGAAACGTATGTTTAGGCGTCGTCATGACAACCACTACTGTTATAATAGCTTCGAAGTAAAAATAAAAACAGTTGCGATGGAACAGGCCAGCGCGCCCGTGCTGTGATCGTGTCGCGCGTGTGTGCTCTGTGGGAGTGCGCGAGACAGCCGGCGGCAGCTCGCATGTGCTGCATGCTGCTGGCGGCCTGCGAGGAGCTGTACCTGGCGCTGCTGAGGCTCGGCCGCCATGAGCGTGTCCGTGCGCTCCGTCACGGTGGAGGGCCCGCAGCCGAGAAGCAAGGGCCCGTTCACATATGCTAACACACCCAAAGCTCTCTACAACAACGCCAAGCTCAAGATTAACCCTTCCTGGTGAGATTGTACTATTATATCACTATCCCGATGATTGTTTTTGGAGTGTTTAACGTGTTCATCCGCCTCGACGATATTATGTCGCTTGCACGAAGTTATGTCACGATGTTCTTGACTACAAAAATGAAATATAATAATTTTGAGAATTTTCTCTGCACTCTACTTAAGTTTACACTAAAAGGGTCGAGACAATAAGAGCCAGCAGTAAGATGTATCTCTCTTGTAATTCTCTACGATACTAAAATCTTGATTTTTGAATGTGCTATTAAATTCACTGACCTTGGAATTGTAGTTCTACAAACCATGACAGCACGCGACGAGCTGCATCCCTGTCGATCTGCTGGTACACCGCAGTGCTCTTACCAGCGGTGAAAACCATAAGCCTTAAAAATCAATATTTACGATTTTAAACTGTTGTCCAGCGTGATGTATCGCTCGCACCGGCGACACCCACCGGCCGCTGGTGGCAATGAACTTCTTCGTGGCTGTCCCTTCCTAATGTCGTTAGCTTATCATTTAGCTTCAAGGTTAACGTCTCCTACGTTGACCTTTGAGTTTGTTTCGGTGTTACTTCTCACGGAAGTCAGCTAGGGATCACTGACCTCATCTAGTTTAAATTTACGTTTAAAATCAAGTCAAGAGTGAATAGGTTACTTTTAGGTAAGCGTGCTCTATCTTCGACCACATCATCACTTACCATCAGGTGAGATGGTGGTCAAAGGCGAACCTATTTTTAATAAAAAAAAATTAGCCAAGTGCGAGTCGGACTCGCCCATGAAGGGTTCCGTGGTAACTATAATAAATATAATATACTTAATATATTTAATTGAAAAAACAAAAAACCTTAAAAATTTCTTAAAACTAGCTTATTTACAATTTTTACAACTACGCCAAATAACTTTGTTTTTCATAGTATTTGTATGAATTACAAAGTTATATTTGCGGTTTTAGAAAATATACTGTATCTCAAAAACTGCTGACTCGATCTCGTTCAAATTAATTTTGGTTGAAAGTTTACATTAAGATCCACAACATATGGTTTTTTTAGATTTTTCACTTCATTATTATAGAAGTTAGAGGGGGGGACACATTTTACCACTTTGGAAGCGTATATCTTTTAAACGATTAATTTTATAAAAAAGTCATTCTAGAAACCTTAATGTCATTTTTAAAGACCTGTCTACAGATACCACACACGTATAGGTGTCATGAAAAAAAATATTTTCAGTTTCAGTTCCATGTATGGGGAGCCCCCTTTATTTTAAATGTTTTTTAAATTTTCTCTTAAAATCGGAAAGTGGTTCATAGAATACATCTATCTACCAAGTTTTACATGTATAGTCCTAATAGTTTCGGAATAAAATGGCTGTGACATACGGACGGACGGACAGACAGGCAGACGGACAGACATGTCGAAACTATAAGGGTTCCGTTTTTTTCCATTCGGCTACGGAACCTTAAAAAGATACGTAAGTATAACAGTGCTATTTATAATAAATTTGCAAATTATTTCATTATCACATTATATTCGTGGCATAGCTTCCATGTGCATTGCCTTTGTCCGGTCTGAGCAACAAACTGGTAGAATAGATCGATGCCTCCCACGTACGTTGTTGTAACCCACAAATAGCAATTTTACAGGAGAGTGTTTCAAAGATACTATTAGCAATACAAACTGCATTTTTCAAATAATCTTTATACAACTCAGTATTACTGACTATATTCACATATTGAATTATATAAAGATTAATTGAAAAATGCAGTTTTTATTGCTAATAGTATCTTTGAAACACTCTTCTGTAAAATTGCTATTTGTGGTTTACAACAACTTACGTGGGAGGCATCGACTGATATATCTACGTGCAAATAACCTGAAGAAACTGCAGCATTTGCAGCACTTGCAGAAACTGTTTCACCTGTAATTGTTAAGGTGCATCGCGCCTGGAAAACTTCGAATCAATGATACTGCTTCAGCGTTTACGTAATTTTACAACATTCTGTTTGCTGCTTCGTCCTCGTGAATATTGATAGCAAGTATAATATCATGTCCTTCACCAAGTCCTAGGATTTTTTAAATTAAAATGACAATAATAGGTTTTTATTTATTTATTTAACAAGTATGGAGGACTAACTGTTATTTGCACAGGATAATATATAGCATAGTAGACAGTGAGCCAATTAAAAAGACCTCACGTTTAGAGGCTGGAAATCGTAGGGTAATCTTAATATAAACCATATCGTTAATATTCAACATGACTAAATAGATATATAGCTGCCAGTTATTGATATACTAAAAACCCAAGATGCACAGTCTAGAAGAAAAGTGACGCTCGAAACTGTCGCCAAACACTCACCACCTACGTGGTAATAGTAATGCTATAAGTATAAAATATGTTTTTACAAATTCCATCTTATGAAAATTGTTTAAAGTTGTTTTTACAAAGCAGTGCGCGAAAAACAATCAAATTTTACGACTGACGTTGCTCGATAGGACAAGGCCTTAGTGGAGACTTACACCTTATACAAATTTTTTTTATAAGACATTTTGTTAGTATTATAAGTTTATTAAATTGTGTTTCAAACACGTAATTATAGCGTAAATGTTTTTGGGTAGAACATGTGTATATCAATTAAACAAATATTGACTGTTAAAATTGTTTATTTTTTTTTAAATTCAATAAAGCTTATACCTTTTGCCGTGATATACATAATATATTCAACAAAAAAATTCGTCATAAAAAAATCTCTCGCCTTTGTTGGCTGACGATTGATGTCCGTTCTCCGCATCGTATTTGGTCACGAGAAAAACTAAAGTATAAAAATAAGAAGTTTTTAATGAGATTGGTGTTGCGCTAAAGCAACACTCACACACACTTTTATCATTAGCATACCGCATGTCGTGAACCCATAAGTTATTCCAGTATGGGGAGGGACGTTTAAAATTGTAATACTAAGAGCGGAACGCGCACAATGGGCAATACTTAAAGTGATGTCGTTCAAAAAACTAATTTATTCCACTGGACTGCTATACTCGGAAGCTCAAGTACTTACAGTTCCCAATATATATCCTCCGTACCATACTACGTAGACACAGATTGTTACCAGTAAGCCCAGATTTAATAAGCAAACGCACTGGTTTTCCCGTTTGTAAAGTTCCCAAATGTCACACTAAACTTACGTCTAGATACTTTTAGGCATTAAGTTCTAGGATCTACAATAGATCAAATAAAACTATCCCAATTTAGAAGCTTATGTGACATAAGGTCAAACAAATTTTAAAACCATGGCTTCAGTCTTTGAGCTATGACGATATTAAAAAAATCATTTCGTCAGTACAGTAAATTAAGCTATTCAAAACACACACTCATCTTAATGCACACGCGTCCAGAGTTCCAGACACACACACACCCACACACACGCAATTACGCACATACAGTCAAACTTACACACACATACACGTTTCGCTTCTATTTCTTTTGTTCTCAATACCTTCTAATATTACTTTTTGTTTGTAATTTATTACATAAAAATTTAAATGTGTTTTAAGGTATAGCGTAGGACACTGATTCCTGTAACACAAGCTCGCTTAGCATAATATGAGTCAGGGGCTTCACTTTAAAGATGTAATATTTTTATGTTCAATAAATTATTTATTTATTTTATTTATGAACATTAAAAAAAAACCGTAAAATTGACAACCTCTTCTCCTTCAGTATATTATATAACGTATACATATTTGCCAAAAACTAAATTAGTATTAATTATTGTAAAATAGATGTGTTTAACTTATGGTGTACAATAAAGTTTATTTTAATCTATTCTAAATATTAGCTTTTGCCCGCGTCTTCGTACGCGTAGAGATTTTTCTCGCGTAAATCCTGATGGCGTGGGAATTTTGGGATAAAAACTATCCCATGTCTTTCCCACGGTCCTAAATTATTCCCATGCCAAATTTCATCTAAATCGGTTCTGCGGCTTAGGCGTGAAACACACAGACAGACAGAGTTACTTTCGCATTTATAATATTAGTTATATATTTAAAGCATAAACTTATTAATACAAAATAAATAAATACAAGAAAAAAAATCGACTCCATTATTTGTTCAACAGGGTAATTTTTATTATGCGACTAAAATAAAAAAGATGCCATAATACATTGTTTTGACACTGAAAACGCGGCCATTGAAATTTGCCGTTACTATTTGAAATGAGCGCATAATTTAGAAATAAGCACTCATTTTATGCGGACGGTTTTGAGACGTTGAGTGTGCATCTTGTGCTTTTAGTATATCAATGCTGCCAGTACATATATAAATATTTAAAGGAAAATCAATGTCTAGGCGTCTTAGAATGGGCAGTAGGTAATCCAACATGCGGATCCATTGTGGTTTGGTGGATGTTATATTTAAACTCAAAATGTTTTATTTCACATAGGCCTACATAGGCACTTACAAAACGTCAGAAGTTAGTGAGTACACGGTTCGAAATTGGTCGTTTTCTATGGAGAAGAACTGGCAAGAAACTCTAAGTTACTCTTTTCAAAATATTATTTTACAATGTAAAGGACAGTATCTAAGACCAATTGATACAGCACAATAAAATTACAAATAAAAACGAAAGTGGAGTTGTTAATACACTATAGTCGATAACGCAATCACAATAAGCCAGAAAAGCCACATGGAAGCCACAAGGAAGGAATCATCGCAAAGCAGTCATGTCTTCAACGTATTATTATCTCTCCGGAAATTCGACCTTAATTAAGACATGCCAGTTTTCTCACGATGTCTACCTTTACTTCACGAGAGCAGCGTTGAAGATAAAAATTATTATCCAAAGTAATATGCTTGCCTGGATTCGAACCCAAAACCAACGAAATAATTATGACATTTATTTTACAAATTTTTTATAATTATAAGTAACACTATCACAAGTCGTATTTTTTTGGTAAATGTAAACTAGATGATGCCGTTGAAACTCAAACTCAGAGATCATCGTCTCCTTTGAAGTCCATACAATCCGTACTGCTCAAATCATATGAAAACGGTGTAGGTATATGTATGTGTGTATAGAACTAAGTCGTTTCCTTAACCATTGGGTCACTACTGGTACTAAAACCAAAGAGTATTAACACAAAATTCAAAGAAATCTGAACACAAAGAAAATTATTTAATTCTTTAATTCATAATTCATAATTCTTTATTGGCATAACAATTTTTTACAGACTTTGTGAAGCCCTGTCTACCGAGCTAGGTACACAATACCTGTATTTCGGTAGTCAGTGTCTTCTTCTCAATAGGTTGTGCAACTTATATGCAATGAACCAAACTCTGTTATTTAAAATTACATCAAATTAAATATAAAACATGAATGGAAATAATTGAAATACATCATTAAAATAAATCATTAAAATACATCATTAAAATAAATAATTACAAATTGACAATAAAATATTACAAATAAAATAGGAAAATTAAAACAATATTTACACAACACAAATTAAAACATAAAAACTCTCGCCTCTCTCCCATGAGGGTAGGCAGCAAAATAAAGTTTATAATTTAGTAAGTCTATTAGGTACATTAGCTAAAAAGATATTGAATGTCTGCGAGTGCAATATTATAAAAAAAAATATATGTGTGAATATATTATTATCTGTACATAGTATAAAACAAAGTCACTCCCACTGTCTGTCTCTGTACGCTTAGATTTTTTAAACTGCACAATGGATATTAATACAGTTTTCAGCAATAGCTAGACTGAGTCAAAAGTAAGGTTTATATGTATAATACATGTATATTATTAATACATTGCAAATTTTTACTACCCACTAAGTGAGGAACTAAAATTATAACGAATAAAAAATCAGCTATAGGATTTGATATTCAAAAAGAAAACTTTTTAGCAAAAAATAGAACCGACTTCCATATCAAAACACTACAAAGCCAAAAATAACTTTAATTTCGGTAGACGGTGTCAAAAAAAAAAACAAAACAAATGACACCGACTACCGAAATTAAAGTTATTTTTGGCTTTTTTTTTTGTTGTTTTTTGACTAAAAAGTTTTTTTTCACGCTATTTAGTGGGTTGGTTTGTAATTTATCTAGTTACCAAAGCCAAAATGTCAACCACTTATCACTTTTTACAAAATATTGCTTTTCCCGGTGCAGAGCCGTTAATTTTTGAGGAGTTCTTCTGGTACATCACCATCAATTCTACTTCACCATATGCATTGTGACGAGCATAAATTGCTTAACATCTATATTCAAGTAATCTAATCGCAATCCACGAAATACTTATTATTGAGTAGTTTCGGTTGCCATCTGGGGTCTTCATCATCAGTTTCACTTCCTCAAATTGTGCTTATCGAGAGCAACTGCACAAGTTACTATAAGAAATACCCAAAACGCTATAGGTGTGCCTATAATATTTGAAGAGTTCCCTCGATTTCTCCATGATTCCATCATCAGATCCAAACGTGACGACAATGGAACCAACTAGAAAGTATACCCCTTTGAAACAAAAAAAGAATTTTCCAAATCGGTCCAGCCATCTCCGAGTTATGAGGTAACATACATAAAAAAAAAGTTCAAGACGAATTGAGAACCTCCTCCTTTTTTTTGAAGTCGGTTAATTAAAATGGTTGCAATTTTTTTATCTGGCAGCCTAAGACCCTAAATACTGGGTTCGAGCGAGAAAGAGGGATCAACTATATGTATAGCGTGCATAGCTTCATCCCTCTTTCTCGCTCGAACGACTCACGTTTTAACACCTCATGGAATGGCCCCAGGTCTGACGTCATATCTTATTCCGTATCGCCGAGCATCGTCCAAAATACTACATTAATTCCTTTAAGATTTATTTTTATTGTTTATGAAAGTAAGATAATTTTCGGAGAATTTTTAATTTATGATTTACCATGTCTTTTATTTCTTTATATATTCTGTACATTTTGAATGCCAATGCATTTCTTTGTACTCTTCCTAACTTGAAACTTAATATGTTAAAAAATAAAGATCTCACACCTAAAAGGGGCTTCTTTGAAGCTGCAATGCTCGCAACAAACACGCTTTTAAAATTAGGTTCATTTTCGAACGTAAAAGTGATCATATTTACTTGATGGCGACTTTAAATGATGACTGAATGTATAGAGTTTTGCATTAATTCTGTAAATGAATCATTTAAAATTAATTTGATATTTTTAAAGAGATCTAACATTGTGGATGGAATTTCATGTTTGAAAGATAAGATCAGACAGTATATACGTTTGCTTCAGTCTGACAATCCTGCAACCCTGTATATGGAACTGGGACCTACTGGAACACCGCTTAGTAGTTCACATATGCCTAAATAATATTAATACATAATATGTTGAGCTAAACCAAAAAAAAATACTCTGATTATTGTGGACAACCAATGGCTATAATTATCATAAAGAACTAAACTACTAAATTCTTATCGCAAATTAACATTAGAGCTATATGACGCGATACAACACATTAACGTTCTAATATGTGAATACATTTAGGTGGCCATTCAAACGTGCATTTTTTCTTGAATATTTAGTTAAAATTACTGAACAAATGCGGCCAGTCGACCTTAGGATCGTGCAAATCATACAGGACATGAATACACAGAAAAGATTAACTGTTAAGATAATTACGTAGCCGTACAGTGAGCCGGTGTTATTGCTATACTTCGCAGAAACTTTACAATGGATGAGATCACCTCATCCATTGTAAAGTGTGATAGTTAGTGTGTTATTTTACTTAATTCTAAGACGGATTAGTAACGAACGATGTCAACTGTTCGGACGTTACCTTTGCAACACATTTGGTTTTCCAACATCCACGCGAAAACAGTCGCTGGCACAATTAATATTTATTTAGGTTTATATGTTCTTAATATAGAATGTAGTAATCAGGTTGATCAAGACTGCAATAGGCCAGCCAACGGTAACTGGACGTGTCCGGAACTTTTCCACGATACGTGGAGACCACCGTTGTTTTCAATACTATAAACAGGGTTACACAATGGCCTGCCTCTACTAGGCTTCGGCCTACAACAATAAAAACAAAAATGTACCACTAACCTGAGTGCTGGGGACGCCAAGTTCGACCTTCAAAGGTCACGCCCTAAGTGTGGTTTGTATGTGATATGAGGTGAGTAATTGTAACGTGTGATGTAAGTTACGGGTTCTAGGACGGTCCCAAGGCGTCGATCTTCAGATGGCGCAGTCCCGACCAGCATCACACCCAACTCGTTTCCAGCAAGCGCGCGCTACGCGTGGTAGACAATAAGGCGATGTGTTCCGAGAAATATCACTGGATTCTTGTTAATCCGAGATTACAAAGTTCAATCAATCACTGAACACAATTAATCTGTTCATATCTCGCGAGATCCAATTCGATTTACAACAAATTCCGCGTGCCGGCCGACCGACGACAAGGCGGCGTATAATTCAACAATATCCCGGGGTTTTCAACAAATGGGGAATACACTTCAACCAACAAATAATTCGCGACCCAATTATCGGTCTCAACAGGCGAATTCAACAATATTTTACCAATTATATTAACACAAGAGCGGTTCCCATGACCGGCATTTTTTCCAAGCAAACAAAGACAATCTGTCAAGTCAGAGAGGTTATGTCAAGTGTCAACATCAAAGACAATAGAATGTTGCCACACCAAAAAGAGCGTTCAAAATTACATTTGGGACGCAACATCTACCCCCCCCGGACGGGCCTACCCGTCCGCTAATCAATTGGAAGTCTTGACAAGGTTGCAAATTCAACACAGCTTCAATGCGGCCAAATACCGTAGCTAGTTCATTAAAGGTGAGAACGGTGTCTCCCAACAATCTCCGCCAGCGTCCCTTTGCCGCTTTCACCGCGGCCCCAAAAATACCCCCCCAATGGGGGGCAGGCTGGCGGGTCAAACAACCAAGTGACCCCTCGGCGGGCCAAACTATTACCAATGTCAACCTGGTTCTCATTAAGGAAGGCGTATACCTCCTTCAAATAGTTACTTGTACCCTTGTAATTCGTACCGCAATCAGACCTAATCAACGAAGGTAACCCACGGCGAGACACAAATCTTTCCAAAGTCGCCTCAAAGGCCTCTGTCGAGAGGGAGGTTACCAGCTCCAAATGTACTGCCTTGATTGACAGGCAGACAAACACACAAATAAGCCCTAACAATCTTGCTATTACGAAGGGTGGACGTCTTCAACAAAGGGGGACCAACAAAATCCGTTACGACGCCAGCAAAGGGCCTCGTCTCATTGACGCGATCAGCCGACAAAATCCAAAATTCTCGCTGCAGAATGGCCAACAGCGCATTGCAACCGGCATGCGAGTTCTTAGTGTGACGATCAGTCACCAACAATTGTACCAAGTTCAGTTACAACAAGGGCAGGAGCACCAATTTTAGGGTAAGGACAACTCACAAGGGTGACCTCAAACCAGGTCCTTCCCTCAACAGTGGTGTCAGCCGGTTCGCCAATTCCCCAAATCTTGCCTGAAAGGTCGTTCACCTTCAGGCCAACCTGTCCCGCTAACCAAGAAGACAAAAGGCAACCCCGGACTCCCGTCTCCAAAATGGCACAGACCACAATCGAGTCACCCAAGGGTCCCCAGACCGTGACCGAGGCCGTTGGCAACAAACCGTTTTGATCGGGGGGTTCCTTTAGCGGGGCAGGCGTCAATCTCTTAGTGATGCCTGGGCGGCGACCGATCGCCGCTTCCAGGCTGCCTTCGTTCACGACGAGGCCAACAATCAAACCATTCGTCCGCGCGGTGTCCCAAGCCGCTCGCCATCACTGGAGGGGCATATCCCACCGAATGCCCGAATGGCGGAGGGCGCGACTCCAGCCGGGGACGTTCCGCCAACGGAGGGGAAAGGCAGCGGCGCCGACCCGGCCACTGCTGCCTAGCAGCCAATGCGCGTTCTCCCTGACGAGGGAAGACCAAATGGCGCTCGTGGGGCTCCCGTTCAACTTGCGCGGGGGGTGGAGTGCGGCGTACAGAATCGCGGGTCTCAGCCCGGTGCTCGTCTCCGGGGTACCCCCCCTTGCGCGAACCCCCCTCAGAAGCTGGTCTGCTGGAGCGGTTCGCGTTGGCGCACAAAATCTCAAGGTGGGACCCTTCACAAATTCTACACGGGCGGGGGTCGGGGCAGTCCCGATGGAAGTGGGCCCCCAAGCACGAAAAGCACAAACGGCGTGCGTTGACAATACGGCGGCGGGCACTTACGTGCAAATTCAAAAAATCCGGGCAACGCGCCATGACATGCCCCGTTGCCTTACAAAAGTCACAATGATGAGGACTCCGGGCACCATCAAAACGGGGGGCGGGGCGAACATCAACAGGCCCCCTAGCCCGAGGACTCCGGGCGCCAGCCAAACGGGGTGCGGGGCGATCATCAACAGGCCCCCTAGCCCGAGGACTCCGGGCGCCAGCAAAACGAGGGGCGGGGCGATCAACAACAGGCCCCCTAGCCCGAGGACTCCGGGCGCCAGCAAAACGGGGGGCGGGGCGATCATCAACAGGCCCCCTAGCCCGAGGACTCCGGGCGCCAGCAAAACGAGGGGCGGGGCGATCATCAACAGGCCCCCTAGCCCGCGGACTCCGGGCGCCAGCAAAACGGGGGGCGGGGGGAACATCAACAGGCCCCCGGGCCCCAGTCCGTCCCTGGTCTCTGGGCTGAGAAGGTAGTGGGGGCGACCCCGTAGCGCCACGAGTGTTATCCGCAAACCGACACTCGTCTTCCAAAAATTTGAGGAGGTCGTCAAAGGGGGGAAGATGGGTGGCACCATCCCCACCATACTCCTGCTCAAAACGTGACCTCAACTCCGCGGGGAGCAACTGCAGCACTATGTGCACCAACAAGTAGGACCAATGTTCTACCGGTAACTCCAAGCGTCTCAAAGCGTTGGTCGCTGAAACCAACGGGTTCAGCAAGTCAGTGCGCAACGTCGACGTGCTGACAATGGCCGGTAGCCCCAAAATCTGGTCGATGTGCACATCAGCCAGGCAGCGCTTGTTCTGATACCGTCGGGAGAGAAGCTCCAGAGCGGTCGGGTAAGAGGAATCCGTCACCGGCAAGTGCTGCACCAAGGCTCTGGCTTCGCCCTCCAGGACAGACAACAAATAGGCCAGCTTCTGGGCAGGTCCGAGGTCCAAACGTGCATCGACAAGACTCTCAAAGAGATCTAGGAAGCCCAGCCAGTGGTCCAAGCGACCGTCAAAATGTGGCAGCTCCAGGGTGGGCAGCCGACTCAATAGTCCAGGGCCTGCAACAACAGGGGTCTGCGGCTTGGCCGCATCAGGCACCCGGCTCCTCAAAATTTCCCGCGCTCGTAGACATATGACATCCCCCAGGTGGATAATCTGGTCATAGTCACCCAAAATCTTATCGCGGGCTGTCTGATCCATCACCCCCAAATCCACGTCCATGATGTACTCGTTGAAGCGTATGAGCGCAGCATCAGCTGACTTGATCCTCTCAATCACTTGCCCATACCGAGCAAGGGTGAGCTCTTCCAATTCTACACGCTCAACCGTTGCAGCTGCCGATGTGAACCATCTCAACTGTGAGGTCAATCCCGCAGCAGCCTCCCTGACTGCCCTTAATGAGGCCATTGCAACAATCAAATATTAATACAAAACAACAATCAACAACCAACAATCAAATATTAAACAAACAGCAATGACTTGTTAGCCGGCCAAATATATTCAACAAAATAAAAATTCTAATTCAATTATTTCAAGTCCAAATCCGACCCTGCACCCATTCCAGGTATGAATCTAGCTTGCTAAGGATGGCTAGTTACAAAACAAATAACAATTCAATGTATAATACAATGCTGGATCAACCTCAAATAAACATCAATAAGCACAACAATTGTCTGTATAATAT
This sequence comes from Tholera decimalis, assembly GCA_943138885.2. Taxonomy (NCBI): domain Eukaryota; kingdom Metazoa; phylum Arthropoda; class Insecta; order Lepidoptera; family Noctuidae; genus Tholera; species Tholera decimalis. Next base: position 333,305 of record OW964552.2, on the reverse strand, counting down.
TGAGCCGGACAATCTCTAACAAAATCCAATAAATACAAATAAATGCAATAAGTCAATCCACACCATTCAAGTCTTGTTATGTTAGACTATGTGTAATTATTATTTAGATAACCTTTCAAATTCAGATCAATGACATTCAATTATTAATTTCAACAAATACCAAATTATGTACCAAATTATGTACCAAATTATACCAATAATTCCTAATTTCACAAATAAATCCTACCTGTCAATGCAATGAAAGAGGCTACAGTACAAATCACAATACAAACTACAAGTACTATTTGAGCCCGGCTGACAAGGCAATATATTCAAACTTATCAAGTTATAAGTTGTGTTAAGTAATTAAACTCAAGTTTTAAGTTTTCAACAATATTCAAAACTTCCAATTAAACCAGTGGATCTTATATTATAAGAGCCGCGCTCTGCTACCAATTTGATCAAGACTGCAATAGGCCAGCCAACGGTAACTGGACGTGTCCGGAACTTTTCCACGATACGTGGAGACCACCGTTGTTTTCAATACTATAAACAGGGTTACACAATGGCCTGCCTCTACTAGGCTTCGGCCTACAACAATAAAAACAAAAATGTACCACTAACCTGAGTGCTGGGGACGCCAAGTTCGACCTTCAAAGGTCACGCCCTAAGTGTGGTTTGTATGTGATATGAGGTGAGTAATTGTAACGTGTGATGTAAGTTACGGGTTCTAGGACGGTCCCAAGGCGTCGATCTTCAGATGGCGCAGTCCCGACCAGCATCACACCCAACTCGTTTCCAGCAAGCGCGCGCTACGCGTGGTAGACAATAAGGCGATGTGTTCCGAGAAATATCACTGGATTCTTGTTAATCCGAGATTACAAAGTTCAATCAATCACTGAACACAATTAATCTGTTCATATCTCGCGAGATCCAATTCGATTTACAACAAATTCCGCGTGCCGGCCGACCGACGACAAGGCGGCGTATAATTCAACAATATCCCGGGGTTTTCAACAAATGGGGAATACACTTCAACCAACAAATAATTCGCGACCCAATTATCGGTCTCAACAGGCGAATTCAACAATATTTTACCAATTATATTAACACAAGAGCGGTTCCCATGACCGGCATTTTTTCCAAGCAAACAAAGACAATCTGTCAAGTCAGAGAGGTTATGTCAAGTGTCAACATCAAAGACAATAGAATGTTGCCACACCAAAAAGAGCGTTCAAAATTACATTTGGGACGCAACACAGGTCATACAGTTCCGTGTTTGTTATAACTGTGGCATTGTGACGTTCTATATTGTCATGTTGATATTAATCATGAAGCACGCTGGCTGTGCCTAGCACTTTGCTTTATCAGACATTACATAGCTGTTAATTTCACTGTAAAATACGTCAGCAGCAATGTATCTGTTTCAAGTAGATACAAAACTCCATCTTCATCTGACCTACCGTTTACAAACGCAACATTCTCCAACAAAAATGACTTCCCATTATAATGATTAGATATATTGGATGTATTAGCGATTTATCATTAAAAAAATATGTTCTATTTCTACTTTGCCATTGCTCGGCTTATGGCTCGCTACAGGCTGCCTCTGCGATTTGGCTTTGTTCCTCCGTTATGCCATCCAGACAACTATACCCTGAGATAAAAGGCCAGGTACTAGGTACTAAGTACTCGGTACTATTTTGTTTGAATACGATACAATGACATGACGGTCGCATCGTGCATCGATTTTGTTATCCATGAGATAAGAGTGCGGTTGGCTTTTTGTCATCGTTAACGACTTATTAATTAAATAAACTAAATGTAGCAATAGATCATTCTCATCAACGAGCTCATTAGCGGCTTATAAAAACTAAGCGTGTGTGTCTATGGCAGTCATTAGCTGATCGAGCTGAACCATGTTCAAACACGTAAGTTACTTTCATATATTAACTTTGCTACCGCTGTAAATATTACATTAAATTAAATATTTCAACAGTAATGTAACGTAATTATGTGTAATACGTGAATTATTATTAATCCTTACTGTTGGGCATTTATTTTTATCTTCAAATTTATTATTACTTTGACGCCTCGCTTGGTTAACAACAAAGCTTGTCCGTTATTAGTTGAGCAGTGCATGAAGCAGGTCATTCGTGTAACTAACAGCACGTGTGCTTGCAGACGGCGCTGGTGCTTCTGTTCGTGCTGGTGGCGTTGACGTGCAGCGCGGTGCACGCCAAGCCCTACCTCGGCCTGAGCTTTGGCCTGGGCGGCGGCCGCTACGGTGGATACGGCGGCTACGACGGCTATGGCGGCTACGGCGGCTATGACGGCTACGGCCGCTACAACGGCTACGATGGCTACGGCGGCTACGGCTATTATCCATACTACTAACGGTGTTGCAACATGACCTCGTATTTTAAGGATTGGAATAAAACTGAATAGTATGAAAGTGAGTGTTTATATTCAATGTCCTCTGTTACATTAGTATGTTTACCGTCGGCGAGTTATCAGATCCAGACTTATATTGCGCGATAAGCATCGCCGAGTGCAGTGGCACTGCGCGCTGACGTGACGCCACGCGCGCCGTCCGCTCCCTCCGACCGACGTTGTGGCAGCACTCGGTTAATGATTCAGACGCGGTAACCTCACGCGACGGACGGCTGCAACTAAACAATTCACAATTCAAGCCACACTCGCAGGTATTCTGGCAAAGGTCACGATGTCGTTACTCATGGAGCGCTAAATAGATTGACCCTCCGCTGAGCCGCGCTACCGGTGCGCTATACCGCCACAATTCATCATCACTTACCACTACGTCATGACATCATGTCTCAACTCAGTGTAGAGAGCTGATAATATACTCAGCACCAAAGTAATTATAAAACATGTTAATTATATTAGAACGTCACAAAACTGATAATACATAGGTACTACTTCAGTGTACCGAAGTCACGTAAGGCAGTTATGGTAAGGGCCAATGCTTGCTGGGGTTGCAGGAATGTTCTAAACGATATACCGCGGCCCCTGACCTGACTGTAAAGACAAGTGAAAGAACAGGGTGGGTTTTGGTCAGTAAAAGTTTGACATTCCCTTCCGCCCAAAGCGGGAGGAGTAATATGCTGATTTTGCCACCGAGAAAAGAAAAGTCACGGTAATCGCTACGAGACGACAGTTTGACCTAGCGGAGCAGGTGCAAACGGCGGGGTGTACTGGCCGGTGGCCATTTTGCCCCCCCCACCCCATCCAGGCGCGAGGGTTCGCCGGGGGGGGTGCCCCCCGGCCCGGGGCAACGAACTTAACCTTGAGTGGCGGGGCAGCGCTCTGCTCCCCGCACTCACGCCGCCACGCTCTCGACACCATATCAGCCAATTGTGAACTGCACCCAACTGGTGCTGGTGCTGCCTAGTAAGATGACACGGCGGTGATGGCTCACTATACAACGTGTAACGGAAAGGGTATTGTTCGATCCTACAATCAGCGCAACGGTACTGGATGGCCGAACTGTCCACGATTACGTGGAGCTCTAACGTTGCTTTACAAACAATAGGCTCTAAGGCCTTACTTCAATAGTTAAACTTATAGCCTAGACTTACCCTCTGAGCTGGAGACGACAAGCTTCGACCTTCCTCTGGTCACGTCCGTGTGATATGTGTCAGTGTGTATGATTGTGTAATGTTGTCAAGTGATGTGCACGGCGATCTCCAAAGACGCAGGTCTTCACAACATGGGCCAGGCAGCATTCACAGCGCGCCCCAGGCCGTATTTTAGCACCAATTCACAATTACTTTCAACAAAGTTTGCGTGTCAGTCAGTCTGACTTCAATACGGCGTTATTGTTCAAAATATCCCGGGTTTTTACTCAATTCGGGATTCTAGATTTCAATTAATCACTAATCACAACCAATTTGTCTTTAACCGCTTAGATTCAACTCGATTTTCAATTACAAACAATAAATCAATCTCAACAAACGAGGCGGTTTTTCTAACAAGAAGCAAGGTTATGTGTCAAGTGTCAAGTCAAAGACAAGACCATAGATAATTAATTGCCATACCAAAAATATGCGTTCGGTTACACATATCGGATGGAACAGGTATATACATACCAAGGTCACGGCTTCTTTGGGTGATATCAAACGATATTGGAAGGGTTTTTTAATCCTATCTCCTTTCTCGCGCCGACAAAAGAACACCGCCTTTACGCTAGGCTACTACAGTAATAGGTGCACAGAATTACGGAAGAGATTTATCGTGATATTTGCAAGTAACGTGGAAAGTTATTGACCTACGTAGTGCGGTGACACGATTGTTATGATTTCAATTTAAGAAACTTACGAAACCGAAAAGAGTATTTTATTTTGAGTTGAAACCCTTCCAGTGTCGTTTGATATCATCCAAAGAAGCCGTGCCCTTGGTATGTATATACTCTTTCCGTAACACGTTGTATAACGTTAACAATATAATGATAAGGAGCTGAATAACTATTTCAGAACTAGCTTCTGCCTGCGGTTTTGCTCGCGTGTAGAGTTTCGCATCAGGTATGCGAGTTTCCAAAATCAATTATAGCCTATATGCTGCCCAGATTTAAAAGCTACAGATATAATATAAAAGTTCCATTCAAATTCGTCCAGTAGTTTCGGAACGACTGGACGAATTTGAATTGAACTTTTTTGGATTAGCGTCTACAAACAGATAAATCCCTCAGACATTTTTTTAATTCTTGCTCTGTCACTATTTCTTAACCTATTACTTTTTTGTGAATTTATTCAATGTACAGACATAATTTCTTTACTGCTATTCAAATTCAAATTCAAATATTTTAATTCAGATAAAAAATCCATATTATGTTAGTAGTAATAAAACTTAGCCTAATGTTAGTATTAAATTAAATTTATAATTATAATCAAGTAATGAACTAGTCTACTTGGGTGTGTCTGAACACTTACCCACCTTCGTAAAAGGGGAGAGTCCCACCGATCTGCAAACACATTCATGATTCTATTGGAGGCGGAGCGCAAGCGCGCAATCATGGAAGCACATCGCTTCCGCATGATCGCAGCGAACCCATCGACACACGCTTCAGCAAACATCCCAGACGCGCTACATCGCCACGGCAACCCCAAAAGCAGCCTGAATGCGTTATTATACTGTACACGCAGGTCGCTGTATGCCCGCTGGGTATACTTGGTCCACAGGCATTATACACTTCTCATCAGAAAAATCGAAATACCTACTTCCGTTTTTAAGATTTATTTCCTAATTTAACACAAAAAAGTTTTCATTCCGTGAAAAAATCACATGATTGTATAGCTGGTAGTTTGGCCATTACAGTAATAAGCGAAAATTCAAAATTATAATTTCGTTTATTTATCCTATAAATGAAATGTTTCACTGTTTTGAGACAAATGTGTGTTTAGAGTTGGAGTACATTTCACCTTTGAAAACTAAAAATTAGCGCATATCTTAAAACTTTTTGTTCTTTATTTGTTTACTGTGACTTTGGGTTGTCTGAAAAAGTTTTTTTCTAAAACATATGGATACTTCGACCGCAAAAGCCGCCCAAATGATGGCATTGCTAGATTCTGGACTTAATCAGCGTGTTGTGGCTGAAAGATTGCATCTAAGCCTGTCGTCTGTTCATAGAGTCTAGAAACGCTATCAGGAAACTGGTTTGTTCACGCGCCGTTCGGGATCTGGCAGGAATCAGGTCACTTCTGAGCGAGATGATCGATTTATTGGAACAACTTCTTTACGAAATCGACGCCTTAATGCTTTTCAATTGCAACAGCAGCTTCATGTTGTACGTAGGGTGGCTGCAAGTGACTCTGCAATTAGAAGAAGATTAAAGGAACGTGGACTGGTACCGTACAAGCCAGCAAATGGGCCGAAATTAACTGCAGACCATCGAAGAACGCGCGCCTTAACTTTGCACGTGAGCACCTAAATTGGTCATACCTCCAGTGGAACAAAGTCCTTTTTTCTAATACACACAGTTTTTTCTAGTACAGACGCCAGCACATGAAGCTACCCGAAACTGTCAAATTTTCGCAATCAACCTAGAACCTAATTTTTTTAACAATAAAGTTGAAAATCTACTAAAGAAATTTGACAGATTGTTGTAGCTTGATGTACTGGCGTCTGTACAATTATTCTGTACTAGCGACCCGGCCCGGCTTCGCTTGGGTAATAAAGGCTATATTTGCTTATATATGATTTTGCTTAATCAATTTCTCGTCCGGTAATTTGCCACACTCATATATCGGTGATAACTCATAAGATATTAATTTTATTGATATAGTGTAAAAAGCAATTTAGATCTACATTAAATCCTCAACATATCTGACGTATTTAATTGGATATGGAATAATACTGTACTGTTAAAAAATTATTCGTACATGGCCCATCATTTTAATGTAATTTGTAAAAGAAAAAAATTGTTATTGTGGGTTATTCTTGTGAGATGGACATATGCCATCGCGTACTTTTTTGTAGATCTATAAAAGAGAAACAGTCCCGCCGTACATTGTATTTTTATAACTCAAAAGGTTCTAGCAGCGTTTTCGATTAAAGCTCCCGTTAGGCTTAATTCTTTCCGACATGTTGAAGTTATATCGTCGTATTTCATTCAATTTACACAAAACCTTAACTTATTATACACTAAAACCTTCCTCAGGAATCATCTAAGTATCTATTAAAAAAACCTGCATTAAAATCCGTTGCGGAGTTTTTAAGATCTAAGCATACATAGGGACAGACAGACAGGGAACCGACTTTGTTTTATACTATGTAGTGATGGTAACGACGGAAGAAACAAGGTCTACAGAAGAGATGGAGAACGTTTTGCACAATGTTGCATTGAAGAAAAGGTCAGCTATGGTGGCGGTTCGTGGACGGTTTTGGGAGGAATCAACGCCGACTGTAAGACAGAGCGTGTCTTTGTGTCTGGGCCACGTCTGCCTACACTAAACAGTCATCAGTACATCGAACAGTGTCTTGAGCCTCACGTGATGCCCTTTGCACATTTTATTGGCAACGGTTTCATATTCATGCACGACAATGCTAGGGATCACACCGCGAGCGTCGTACGAGATTATGTTACCGAAGACGGTATCTCCATTATGGAATGGCCAGCAAGAAGCCCGGACATAAATCCGATTGAAAATCTATAGGATGAATTAAAGAGACGAATTCGTGCAAGAGATCCTGCCCCAGAAACACTTAGCCAGCTGCAAAATGCAATTGAAGAGGATTGGAATGGAATGCCATATCATTTGATCGTGACTCTCACCCGATCGATGAAGAACCGTACGGAAGCAGTAATAAGAGCTCGGGGAGGGAATACAAGTTATTTCATAAACGTTTCTTAGCTTTTTTTTTCATTTACGTGTTTTGTTTTATCAATATTTCCTTCATACTCCATACAGGGTAAAAATTACTTGTTGAACAAAATATGAAACCTATGAAAATTTAATTTGAATTTAGAACATTAACATTAAGATTTTAAAACCTCATATTATTCACTACTAGTACTCACGCGGGGCTTCGCTCCCGTGGATTCTGTCACAGTAAAAACATAACTCTCCAGTCAGTTTTTGCAGTCGCGTAATAAGTAGCCTATAACCTTCCTCAAGCTTCAAGCTACTTCCATACCAAATTGCGTCCAAATCCACCCAGTACTTTCGAAGATTAGCGCGTTCAAGCAAACAAACAAACAACCTTTTCCGCTTTATAATATTAGTATAGATTAAACGACATTTGATATATATTCCTAAATATACACATTTTTCTGATAATCCTTACAAAACATAAACTTGCTAAACACCTTGTTTCGATTTTTCTGATGACAAGTGTATGTTTATTGATTTGATATCATCGCACTTTATTTAGATTATTGTACCTACTAAAATTTATAATTAACAACTAGGCTCTTGCTTTGCACAACCCACAAGATCTGCCACAGTGCTACAAACATCCGAAACGTTGAAGCATGATTGTTAGAAAACATACTGACTAATAATTAAATTTGACAGTATTGACAAACTGGATTACTAATTGTTTATATATTCATCTTCGACCTCATCATCGCTTACCATCAGGTGAGCAGCATAGCAGTCAAACGCAAACCGGGATGCGCGAGTTGAAATGATAGATTGAATTGAGGAATCATTAACCACCACTGCCACTTAGGCTCTCAGGCGCAGGTTGTCCCACTGCCGATGATGAACGAGCAGTAAGTAGAGCTAGCATCTGAAAGCCAGTTGGCGAGCAGCGAGTGTGCAGTTCCGATAGTTTAGTCGCCGAGCTATCATCGGGTTGGTCTCTCGGCGTGAGTTCTGACCGCCAAGTGATCACTGAGCGAGTTTACATGTACATTTCATTGTGCGTTTCTTGAGCGAGTAAATCGCCGATTGTTAGTCGTTTTCTTACCGGCAGTCGGACAACTGAAGACAGTTCAACTAAGGAGTTTGGTCAAACAAGCCAAGCTCGGACCTTCTGTGCGTGCGCGGGGAGTGGTGGACTGGTCGCGCGGCAACCGACGCCTCAACTTCCTGACCTCGCCTCACTAATACTGTACCTACCCACTAGCAATGCCATTACTCATCAAATACTTTTGATATACGAATACTGTTAAATTTAAACGCGCTTTTCGTAATAGTATATCGGGACCTAAGTACGTATTGCGGGTTTATTCGTTGCTTAAGAAAATGGATTACTTTTTTTTATATTGAAACTAGCTGTGCTCGCGACTTTGATCGCTTGAAAAGATTATCCCGCGTAAATTCTGATCTATTGGGAATTCCGAGGACAAAAGTAGTCGTATAAATAATTAAAAGCACTTGAGGAAACAGTGACATATTTTCAAATCACATATAAATAGACATTTAAATTGTATTTATTTGTATACTAGCTGACCTGACAAACGTTGTCTGAAATCTAATGAAGCCATATGAAATACAAAAAGAATTAATGAAATTGGTCCAGCCGTTCTCGAGTTTTAATGAGACTAACGAACAGCAATTAATTTTGTATAATTATAAAGAGAGTACATACGCATGAATAGATTTTGCAAACTTATGTGTGTTCTAACTTACAAAACAAACCAGACGCTAAATGTTTATAACATTCACCTTAAAATAGCCAACCACCTAGGTTTTATTCCGAAACTATTTAGACTCTACATGTGAAACTTGGTAAGTAGATGTATTCTGTGAAACGCTTTCCGATTTTAAGACAAAAAATATATATAATTAAGGGGGGCTCCCCATACATGTAACTGAAACTAAAAATATTTTTTTTCATCAAACCTCAACAATCAAGTGGTATTTATAGATAGGTCTTTCAAAATGACATTGAGGATTTTAAAACCATTTTTCTTAAAGTTAATCGTTTAAAAGATATACGCTTCCAAAGTGGTAAAATGTGTGCCCTAACTTTTAGACTAATGGAGTGAAAAATCTCCTTTCAACGAAAATTGGTTTGAACGAGATCGGGTCAGCAGTTTTTGAGATATACATAGCACATTTTCTAAAACCGCAAATATAACTTTGTATTTTATACAAACACTATGAAAAACAAAGTTATCTTGCGTAGTTACTATGGAACCCTTCATTGGCGAGTCTGACTCTCACTTGGCCTTTTTTAAACTTCGAGTTAAACGTATTGCTTCAGGCATTCTCTACAAGCCACCCAAGAGTTGTGGACATAACATGGAAGGTGCATAAAATAAATGAAAAACGAAGAAAAGTATGAACTTCAGGTGTTTCAGAAGTGTGATAAACTATTTAACAGAAAACAAAATATAAATCCCGTAACGCGTAAATAGAGAACTTCTACTAAGCTTTGTAAAATTCAATTCGACAAATATGTATTCCCAAATCCAATCAACTCAAACTAACATAATATTTGTAATACGAAACTAACTAGCAATTTCAATTGGTTGGCTTGTACTTTAGCGTTATAAAGCGATGTCGTCAAATGTATTGTGATGCCCCGTCCAATTTCAGGAACCTAAACATTTTAAGGTATATATTTGTTCGTGCTTTGCAATATGATTACTGTGATATTAGTGCATTAGAATGAATGGGTAATTCAGGTAGATTCATATTTTCGGTGGAATGACCTTTATTCTGTGGTTCATACTATAATTTGAAACGCGCAAAAATATGACTACGCAAAAGAATTCTAATAAAAATTGGCCAAGTGCGAGTCAGTCTCGCCCATGAAGGGTTCCGTAGTAACTATAATAATATAATATAATATGTATATATATTTGACAAAAAAAAACCTTACAAATTTCTTAAAACTAGCTTATTTGGGTGAAATGCAGAAAATATGTCACTTTTTCTCAAAAAGTAACGCAACTGAGAAATAACTAAACTGATAAAATTAATAACAAAACTGATACTATAAAGGTAAGATCACACAATATGGTCAAGGCAAGCCAAAAAACAAAACTAAAAAATTCAATAAGTCAGGTTTGAGGGCTTCACGTGTCACTTGAACATGGTATGTTTTTTTTTTTTATTATTACCGATAGGCCCACTCTTGACCTCGATCTCGCCTGATGGTAAGCGATAGATGGTTTGTTATTATTATCATTTCATTTATTTAATCTATGTACATATAAATTACATTTTTAAATATTAATATAAAAAAATAAAAACATTTAAAAATATAAAAAATAGTAGCCCACCGGTATCGGGAACAGGGTCCAAGCTACCGGTGGTCAGGGCTCCATAGAGAGGAACCTCCTCACAATACGCGCCGTTTCCAGGAGTACTGCTTTCTGGATCAAGCCCTTGAACCAGCTGCCCAACGAGAGCCTCCTTAGATGTTGGTCGAGGCTCTTGGCTATTATACCATTGGCTGTGACGACTATCGGCACAATGATTGCTGTCTCCACATCCCACATGTCGACAACCTCGCGCGCCAGGTTAAGATACTTATTTTTTTTATCTATCTCGGCTTTCACGAGGTTCTCGTCATGGGGAACTGCTATATCAACAATCATTGTGCGACGCTCTAATCGGTCTATCACCACTATGTCAGGCTTATTGGCAACAATAGTCCTGTCAGTAATGATAGACCGATCCCAGTATAGTGTAATATTGCCATTATCGAGAACTGGGTCGGGCACATACCTATAGTATGGTACTTCTGATTCCACAAGATTGTATTTAAGAGCAAGTTGCTGGTGAATAATCCTGGCTACGAGGTTGTGTCTATGCAAATATTCTCCGTTAGCCAGACGAGAACAACCGGAGATAATGTGACGAATGGATTCTCCCGGTTTGTGACATGCACGACATATGTCTACGGTACCATCCTTCACAATATATTTCCGATAGTTATTCGTCATCATAACTTCGTCCATAATCGCACAGACAAAACCTTCGGTTTCCCCGAAGAGGTCACCAAAACGTAGCCAGGCTACGGACGCTAATGTATCTACATCAGACCCATGAAGGGCCCGGTAATAGCGTCCGTGAAGCTCCTTGCTCTGCCATACTTCTCTGCGGTCATTAGTATCTAATACTACAGGTTTGCGCCAATTCTCGGTACCTAAGGAGAGCGGAGTGAGGCCTTTGTCCACCGCTACCACATCCCGATGCATACCCACGTCAGCTTTTAGGAAATATTCCCTAAGGCTGCATACCTCGCGGTTATGCAGGGTCTTAGTATTTAAAAACCACGACCACCGCATTTCCGGGGGATATACAGCCTCATCACCGATGAACGTGGGTGATGCATCCGATTTGCAGTCAGCGTTTTGCGGACCCGCCTGTCCAAGGCGTCAAGTTCAGTCTGAGTCCATTTAAGTATGCCAAAAGAATACATCAATACTGGCATAACCCAACCATTGAAAGCACGCACCTTGTTTCCGCCTGATAGAAGACTATTCAGTACTTTATTCAGACGGCCAAAGAAGCGTTCCCTCAATGACTGTTTAACATAAGCAGTATTGATGCCTAGTGCTTCTGACATACCCAAATACTTGTAAGTTTCAGTTGATCCGAGGGATCTCAGGTGTATGGAATCCGAGAGTTGAGTCCCCACGGATTCCATAATCTCTCCTCGCTTTACATGCATGACCGCACACTAGTCCACCCCAAATTCCATTCCGATGGCGCTACTGAAAGTTTCTGTTACCTTCAGTAGCTCCATCAGTTGCAATTTGCTGGTGGCAAAGATTTTCAAATCATCCATGTAAAGCAAGTGTGATATGACCTGACCACCTCTTCTCAACTGGTAGCCTAGCCCTGAACCCTCCAGCAATGTACTGAGAGGGTTGAGAGCCAGGCAAAACCACAGAGGGTTCAGACTGTCGCCTTGAAATATGCCACGCTCAATCCTAATCGGTTCGCTGTTTTCCTGGATCTGTCGACATCCTGGGTAGCAGAGGACCGTCTTCCATTGCCCCATACATGACTCAAGAAAATTGCGTAGCATTGGATCTATTTTATACAACTCCAACACCTTCTTGAGCCATGTATGTGGAACAGAGTCATAGGCCTTCTTATAATCTATCCAACATGTCGACAAATCTCTTCGGAAACGACGAACCTGTTGGTTTATGGCAATATCAATGAGGAGCAGCTCCTTGGTACCACGGGACCCGTTCCTACATCCATTCTGAGAAACAGACATGATTGAATTTACATCAATATGATTATTAATTTTAGTTCTCAGGATGGACGTAAGAACTTTATAGACCGTAGGAAGGCACGTGATCGGTCTATAATTTTTAGGTTCCGTAGTACTACCTGATTTATGGAGCAGGTGGGTTATTCCTGTAGTTAGGAATTGAGGTAGCGATCCTGACTCTAGGGCAGACTGGAACTGAAATGCCAAGCGAGCGTGCGATCTTTGGAACCATTTAAGCCAAAAATTGTGCAGCCCGTCCGGCCCTGGGGATTTCCAGTTAGATAACGGACGGACTGCACGGGTTACATCTTGGGTGCTGATCGTGATTGCCCCCATTTCTGGTAAAAGATCGCACGTGCGCCTGATCTCCCGCATCCAGTCACCCTCAGTGTGACTGACAGGAGCCGACCAGATGCTGCGCCAGAACGAACACATGGCGTCATCATCCGGTAAGCACGTATCAGTCACACCTTGGTCAGGTCGCTCCCAGGCCCTATAAACCCACCTTTCATTGCTTTGGAATGTGCGATTCTGAGTGTATCGCTCCACCCGCCGCTTATATCTGCGAATTCTATTTGCCCACGCATAGACTTTCTGCTTCAGGAAGTCGATGCGCTCTGTGACGCAGGTGAGATAATCCCGAGGACTAATATTAGTCCGCGCGAACGCCCGCCTCACAAAGCGCATCACTCTAGGGCGAGTGTTGCCCTGTCTGAAGCAGATAAGTTTGCCAATGAGTGCTCTAGCTCCAGCGATACGACGTTCGATCCTGCACTGCCAAGCTGGTACAGCTGGTCGAATAGCTCTGTCAGTCTTTGGAAACTTGACATGAGCTACCCGACATGCTGCAACAGCGGCACAGTACAGGATCGAATGGGTATCGGTGAGGTCTTCGCTATTGTCAAAATAATTTGACAACAGTGAATCTAGAGCACACACTAGCGCCCTATTTTTCTTATGCATGGGCAAACGAGGCAGATGAGGTCTCAGCTCAGGTGGTGTGGAGCGATACTCCCGTAATGCACACTCCAAAGCACTCCTCAATTGTTCACTACACTGGGTACTCACGGATGTAGCCCGGTCCTCATCATCTTCACCGACGTGGTCGGGTCGCGGTGAGATACTAGGTTGCAGTTGCACCACAGCCTGTGGTGAAACAGATGAGACACGACTGCACCGTGATTCGAGGCGTAGTCTATCAAGTACGGCGTCATCCAACATATGGTTACGCTGGATGACCCGCACCTGATCCGACAGTCGTTGGGCCGAATTGTTGACAGCTGGTTCAAGTACCTGAAACAGAGAGAGCATCCGACCACGGTACGCAGTCAGGTTAGTTCCCCCCTCTGTAGCCCCATAGTATGAGCGCATGACGTTCTCATTAATGGATTGAGTCCATCGCATGCGCTGCACATTTCCACCGGCAGCGGGGACCCTATCAGAGGCCGGTGGGCCTCGAGGTCCGAAGCTGGCCGGAGGGCGGCCTCTTCCTCGCCGACGCGCAGGTGGTGGTGTCGTCGGCGGCGAGAAGTATTTGTCGCTCGAGCTCGACGCAACTGCAGCGGCCGGAGTCTCTTCACTCACGGCTGGAGCTGGTGCCGGCGGCTGCGAGGCGGAGCTGAGCGACGATTCCGCAGGTCTTGGGGGTGTGGGTTGTTGCAATCGTGCCCGGCGTCTTGTCAACATTTTATCTTCATGAAATGTTTCATGTAGGGTTTTTCTTACCAAGATGTAGATGGTATGTTCTGCATTTCTACTCGTATATACGTTTGTTCTTTTTTTCTTACGGATTTCGTTTGGTTAAACATTGTACGTAACTATTATTTTATTAAATATTTATTGAAACAGAATTGAGAAGAAAATTTTTGACAGCCGGGCCACAGATTTATTATTATTTATTTATTATTATTTATTTATTTTTTCCTTTATTTAACACATATCTCAAAAATTACATTTTTAAATATTTTTCTATAAAAACGTACAATAAAAAAACATTTAAAAATATAAAAAATGGCAGTCCATCGGTGTCGGGAGCAGGGTCCAAGCTACCGGTGGTTAGGTCTCCAGAGAAAGGAACCTCCTCACAATACGAGCTGTATCGAGGAGTACTGCCTTCTGTATCAGGCCCTTTATCCAGCTGTGTAACGCCAGCTTCGACAGATGGTCATCGAAGCTTTTAGCTATCAGCCCATTGACTGACATGACAATCGGCACAATGACAGCCGAGTCCACATTCCACATGTCAACAACCTCATGAGCTAAGTCGAGATACTTTATGTGTTTCTCTTTCTCAGCTTTCACGAGATTCTCGTCATGTGGGATGGTAACATCGATTATCATTGCGCGGCGCACTAATCGGTCTATCACCACTATATCAGGCTTATTGGCAACAATAGTCCTGTCAGTGATGATAGACCGATCCCAGTACAACGTGACATGGTCATTTTCGAGAACTGGGTCGGGCACATACTTGTAATACGGTACCTCAGAATCGACAAGTTTGTATTTCAAAGCAAGTTGCTGGTGGATAATTCTGGCTACTTGGTTGTGTCTATGCAAGTACTCGCCGTTAGCAAGACGAGAACAACCGGAGACAATATGTCTGATGGACTCACCAGGGTGATGGCATGCCCGACACACGTCAATCGTCCCGTCCTTCATAATATGTCTCCGGTAATTATTCGTCAAGATAACTTCGTCCATAATTGCACAGACAAAACCTTCAGTTTCTCCGAAGAGATCCCCGAAGCGTAGCCAGGCAACGGAAGCTGTCAAATCTACATCGGGCCCATAGAGAGCCCGATAGTAGCGACCATGAAGCTCCTTGCTTTTCCATACCTCCTTGCGGTCATCTGCGGTGAGTATAACAGGTTTGTGCCAGTTCTCTTTAGCCATGGTCAGCGGGGTGAGTCCCTTGTCCACTGCAACCACATCTCGGTGCATACCCACATCGGCTTGAAGGAAATATTCCCTGAGACTGCAAATCTCGCGGTTGTGGAGAGTTTTGGCATTTAAAAAGCCTCGACCTCCACACTTCCGCGGGATGTACAGTCTCATCACCGATGATCGTGGGTGATGCATCCGATTTGCGGTTAGCAGTGTGCGGACCCTCCTATCCAGGGCGTCCAGTTCGGTTTGAGTCCATTTGAGTATGCCGAAAGAATACATCAACACCGGCATGACCCAACCGTTGAAGGCGCGCACCTTATTTCCTCCCGACAAAAGGCTGTTTAATACCTTTGTCAGGCGGCCAAAGAAGCGCTCCCTCAACGATTGCTTCATGTCAGTAACGTTAATGCCCAAAGCTTCCGACATACCCAAATACTTATAAGTTTCGGTCAAGCAGAGAGATCTAAGGTGTATGGAGTCTGAAAGTTGAATTCCCTCAGATTCCATAATCTCTCCTCGTTTTACATGCATGATTGCGCATTTGTCCACACCAAATTCCATCTTGATGGCGCTACTGAAAGTTTCAGTTACCTTCAGTAGTTCCATCAGTTGCAAGTTGTTGGGGGCAAAGAGTTTCAAATCATCCATGTAAAGGAGGTGGGATATACTTTGACCTCCTCTTCTCAACCGATAGCCCAGGCCTGAGTCCTCTAACATTGTGCTTAGAGGATTCAGGGCCAAGCAAAACCAAAGTGGACTCAAACTGTCACCCTGAAATATTCCCCGTCTGATCCATATAGGCTCATCATTCCCTCGGATCGGTCGACATCCTGGATAGCGAAGTACCGTCTTCCGTTGCCTCATACATGACTCAAGGAAGGTGCGTAGAGTTGGATCTATTTTGTAAAGCTCTAGCACCCTCATGAGCCAGGTATGAGGAACAGAGTCATAGGCTTTTTTGTAGTCTATCCAGCCTGTTGATAGATCTTTGCGGGATCGACGAACCTGTTGGCTAATGGCCATGTCAATGAGGAGTAGCTCCTTAGTGCCACGGGACCCTTTCCTACATCCATTCTGAGAAGCGGACATAATTGAGTTGCACTCAATGTGCATATTTATTTTCACTCTCAGAATGGACGTAAGAACCTTATAGACCGTAGACAAACAAGTAATCGGTCTATAGTTTTTGGGTTCCATGGGACTACCACTCTTATGGAGCAGGTGGGTACAGCCAGTCGTAAGAAACTCTGGTAGAGACCCAGCCTCTAAGGATGCCTGGAATTGAGAAGCCAAAAGCGCGTGCGAGCTGCTATACCACTTGAGCCAGAAGTTGTGCAGTCCATCCGGTCCTGGAAACTTCCAGTTTGGTAACGGATGAACTGCTTTGGCTACATCAGACTTATTGATGGTTATTTTATCCATTTGTGGTATAGCTTCACATACGCGTTCAACTTCACGCATCCAGTCACCCTCAACATGACAGACGGGTACCGACCAGATGTTGCGCCAGAATAAATTCGTGGCGGTATCATCCGGGCGGCACACGTCAGTCACATTTTGATTCGGTCGCTCCCAAGCTCTGTATACCCACCTCTCATCGCTCTGGAACATGCGATTCTGTGAGTACCGTTCAACCCGCCGCTTAAACCGTCGGATACGGCTTGCCCATGCACAAATTTTCTGCTTCAGGAAGTCAATGCGCTCCGTAATGTGGGGTGTGTATTCTCGAGGGCTGATCCCAGTCCCCGAGAAAGCCCGCCGTACAAAACGCATTACACGTGGGCGTGCATTGCCTTCCTTGAAGCAGTATA
Organism: Tholera decimalis; assembly: GCA_943138885.2. Lineage (NCBI taxonomy): Eukaryota > Metazoa > Arthropoda > Insecta > Lepidoptera > Noctuidae > Tholera > Tholera decimalis. Next base: position 315,978 of record OW964552.2, on the reverse strand, counting down.
GTTTGCCGATGAGTGTTCTGGCCTCATCGATACGCCACTCGATCCTATACTGCCAGGCTGGTACAGCAGGTTTTGGTCGAATAGCTTCGTCGTTATTAAGGAATTTGACGTTAGCTAAGCGACATGCCGCAACAGCCCCGCAATACAGGATTGAGTGCGTATCAACGAGGTTTTCGCTGCTCTCAAAAATATTTTCAAGCAGCGAGTCCAAAGCACACACGCCCGCCCCTATTTTTCAGCGCCCTATTTTTTTTGTGCATGGGTAACCGTGGTAGCCGGGGTCTAAGTTCAGGCGGAGCCGATCTATACTCGCGAAGCGCATCCTCCAGTGCGCTCCTCAGTCGATCGTTGCATTGGCTACTTACCGTGACAACCCTATCATCTAGCTCATTATTATGACTATAGAGCCGTGATGTCATTCCGCTACTAGCGGGCGCTTGTACCACGGCTTGTGTCGGGGACGAGATGATATGGTTGCTTAGTACCTCTGAGCGCAGCCTATCAAGTGTTGCGTCATCCAACCTGTGGCTACGCTGGATGACCAGCACCTGATCCGACAGTCGTTGGGCCGAGACGTTGACAGCTGGTTCTAGGTCCTGGAACAGAGACAGCATCCTGACACGATACGCAGTGAGGTTAGTTCCCCCCTCTGTAGACCCATAATATGCGCGCATGACGTTTTCGTTTATGGACTGAGTCCATCTCATGCGCTGCACACCACCGGCAGCGGGGACCCGACTCGGAGCCGGTTGGCTCCTAGGCCCCAAGCTGTTCGGTGGCTGGCCTCTCCCCTGCCGGCGCACAGGTGTTGGCGACGTCGGCGGAGAGAAATACTCGTCGCTCGAGCTCGACGCGACTGCAGCCGCCGGTGACATTGGTAATCTTAAGTCCGGCGGCGGCGAGGCGGAGCTGAGCGACAGGTCCGGGGGTGGTGGGCGTGCACGTCGTGAAGCTGCTCTCGTAAGCATCGTCCAAGTTTATTTGTTCACATAGTTAAGTACATAATTATTATTTCTCGCATTTTTTCTTGCTTGGTGAGATTGACTTATTTATTTCGTTATTATCATTATTATTATCATTCGTTTATCATTATTACTTTTAAAGGAACTTTCTCAACTAAATTTTTGCTTACTTGGCAGTGTAAAATTAAACTTATGTCAGTCTAATTCAGTCTAATCATATTTTTTTTATTTTAATCACAAGAAATAATCTCAACAGTAAACGTCTAATTATAAAACAAAGAAATGAAAATAATCGATATAAACCTCTTATTATCAAAAAGATAAAACTTAGAAAAAATTAAACTGGCACTATTACACTGGCTAATTAAGGTGGCATTTAGTTGGCAAGATAAACTGCTTCTTAAAGTCATTTTGTACTAAACCTTTAGTACGAATTACTTTAATTTGATTAGAGTTTAATCAAATAAAAATAATTCGTACAAAAGGTCCCCCGCCAAGTCGAGCGCAAAGCAAACATTGCCGTACCATCCTTTTCTGGAACCATTTTTGACGTATTTCCAGGCCCCTATTTGAGGACCTCTGGATAGATTTAGAACGCTGAAATTATCGTTATCTAGTAAGCTACCAGCACACACTTAAACCACAAAATTTCATATTTGTAGCTTATTTATTTCGTAAGTTATGCAAAAGCAAAGTTGTACTATTTCGACATATATAGGCTCACTGACTCACTGATCATCAAAATAGAACTAGTACTTCCCATAAACCTAGAGAGCTGAAATTTGGCTTAGAGGTAGGGTTTAGTGCTTATATGAAGGGAAAATTATCAAAACTAGGATCATGGAAGATCTGGAGTATCTTACGACCCTGAGGAGAAACCGTAACAGACCAGCCAAACTATTGAAATTATCGACATGCTATGTTCACAAAGTTTATTGAGCATGGTTAGCCGTTTCTTTTGAAATTAAAAAATTGAAGGTCTGAAGTATCTGATGAAGAACCCTAAGAGCTCAGCTGAACTATGGGAGATATGGAAATGCGCCTTGACAAATTTATTCAATGTGACGAGCCTCTTCTTATAAATGAATATGAAACTGGAGTCTGAATAATCAAGAAACTATAATCAAGTAAAAAATAGCTTTCTGCAAAAAGAAATGAAATCCCACCAAAAACATCCTGTAAAAAATTAGCCAAGTCTCGCCTAAGCTGTTTGTTTCTCTATAAAAAGTAATGAAATATCTAAGCAAAGCGAGGCCAAGTCTAAGGATCTTTACTGCGATTTCTTTATTAATATAGTTAGATCTTATGTGACTTATCCGTTGACTTCGATGTATTAACTAGTAAAAGTGCATAGAGTATGTTCAACGGCCGGTTACATGAAATCTAACTATATTAATAAAGAAATCGCAGTAAAGATCTTTAGACTTGACTTCGCTTTGCTTAGAGATTTCATTACTTTTTATAGAGAAACAAGCAGCTTAGGCAAGACTTGGCTAATTTTTTACAGGATGTTTTTGGTGGGTTTCTTGTTTTCCTTTATAACTTAAATCTTTTATTTTGCTTTTTCGGGCTTTAACTCTTTCGAAATGTTTTTTTTTCTTAATTCTTCATATTTTATTGGATTTTCTTTTAGACGCTCACGGTACATTTTTGCCTGTCTGCATTTGATAGTGGCGCCATCTCTGCAATATATATATATTTAATTTTAGAAATAGATTAATTCAGTATTAATTGTATGTAAACGCAGCCTTAGAATTTCTCAGTTTCGTTACGTAACGAAATAATAACGAAATTGATAAGAACATCTGAGAATTTATTTCCTAAAAATGTTTATATTTCTTAGCTTTTGAAAAGGAACTAATATTTCAGCGGATTGCAATATCATAGGAAAAATGTGCATAGTTTCCTTTACAGAAAACATAGTTTTAAAGCATAAAACATATTGATTAAACACCGTTAATCACCCTGATAAAATATACAAGCAAATTGAATACTCACCGAAACGCACACTTTTTCCGCCGTAACAAAATAGCTGCAGTTTGACATTTAGCAAAGAACATACGAAGGTAATGTGGCTAACTTAAAAAAAATTCGGATTCGATCTAAAACTTAACGTACGTCCTTAAATTTCCCATAACGAATCCTGAGTAACGAAACATTTATTTTTAGAGACAATACATTTGGAGTAAATAAATATAATAAAAAGGCGTATTAAGAGAACCACATAAATAATATAATATTTATTGATATGAAGGAACTGTTAAAATAAAAATTAAACAGGTAAGTTCATCAGAAAAAAAAATAAGAAATAATTTAATGTGTAACGAAATGAAAAGGACACTAATAAAATGTATGGAAATAATTTTAACCCATTTTTCAAAACCTATTATGGATTTGTTTTTGCTATTACGACGTTATAAATAAATGTTTACGATGTTGGTTATAAGGTATAATATTCAAAATAAATATTTATTGCGCATTATTTAAACATGCTATTACTTAACTTAATGCATTTTAAAACCATAGGACACAAACAAATTCAAAAGTTACAAGTTTTCTGCATTTCACCCATTTAAGTACATTTTTTACAACTACGCCAAATAACTTTGTTTTTCATAGTGTTTGTATGAATTAAAAAGTTATATTTGCGGTTTTATAAAATATGCTGTATCTCAAAAACTGCTGACCCGATCTCGTTCAAACTAATTTTGGTTGAAAGTTTATATTAAGATCTATAGACATATCTTTTTTAGATTTTTCACTCCATTATTATAGAAGTTAGAGGGGGTACACACATTTCACCACTTTGGAAGCGTATGTCTTTTAAACGATTAACTTTATGAAAAAGTAGTTTTAGAAACCTCAGTATCATTTTTAAAGACCTGTCTATAGATACTACACACGCATAGATTTCATGAAAAAATAAATTTTCAGTTTTAGTTCCATGTATTCTCTTTATTTTAAATATTTTTCATTTTTTATTAAAATCAGAAAGCGGTTCACAGAATACATCTACCTACAAAGTTTCACATGTATGGTCCTAATAGTTTCGGAATAAAATGACTGTGACATACGGACCGACGGAGAGACAGACAGACATGACGAAACTATAAGGGCTCCGTTCTTTGCCATTCGGCAACGGAACCCTAAAAAAGAATATAAAAGAAATAACAGCTATTATAACAAATTATATTGGAGCAGTTTGATGCAGTTGGTGGAATTCCACTGGATTGATTGAATTAAATTGACTCACTCACAGAAAAGTCAATCCAACGGAGTTTTAGTAAATTGACTGTGTTAGACAGACGAAACCAAAGTCAATTGATAACTTTGTAACTATCCACCAATTTTATTATATAATCATGAATACATAAAGACTGTATGCTCTGACTGTCATTCAACTATACAGCGCTGCTTTACGTCCAAGGATCTGAGGCCACTTGCCTGTCTGCTTACTAACACTTATTGAGAAAATAATCAAGATCCTATTCACACATATACCTATGTATGTAGGTACACGTACCTACTGAGATACGCACGCAAGAAAATAGTTGGCAAAGTGAGAACGACTCAATAAACGGTTAGCGCGTAGATCTAGATACTGCCGAGGACAAGCGAGTGCGACAAGGTCAGTCCAAAATAAAAGCCCTTAAAGCGAACAGTTAGCACGCACCTCCTTATTTAACGTAACATGACCCTCGCCTCCACCCCCCACACTCACAAATTACTGGTTTCTATTTAAAACCCCCACTGTTATGCGGTACCTGTAAAACTGCTTGTAAGGATACCATCTTTTTGTATCGTGTTGTGTTGTAGCTTCAGATAGTTCTCGCCCAAGTACACGAGGTAGGCTTACAAAGCGATGTGTGAGGAAGTCTTAGCAACTTCACAGAATTCCACATCGTGAGGTTTCAAGCATCCAGTTACATTGCAGCAAGCATCGTTAAGCGCCATTTTGACATACAATATGAAGCCAGTCACAAATAAATTGTATATCGCCATTATTCTGAAAGCTTAATAAATAATAAGTCATCTGCTGCTTGTTCGTAAATATATTGCAGTCGGCTTACAGTCTGACCGGATTCAGCTCAGTATAAGTGTTGTACGTGAAGCGACCGCCCGACCGCCTGTCTGCCCTCCATGACCCAGTACCCGGGTAACAAATTACCTCTTGCCAAGAATCTGTTTTCTGGCTTCTGAAAGCTTAATTAGTGTAATACTTTATTTATTTATTATTTATTTATTAAAACTTCATGCCACACAAAATGTACAAAGGTGGACTTAATGCCATAGGCATTCTCTACCAGTCAACCATGGGCGGTGAAGAGATAACATGGCAGGTGCATAAAACAAATAAACAAAGTAGATAATATATTCAAAGTAAGTCTTATTACAAGTATATATATACATAAATAACTAAAATAAACTTACATACATATTTATCATAATACATACCAAATATATAAATATAATATATTAATAAAAAGTCATAGAAAGGGGGTTATGAAAACTCTGCTTCCACTATTTGTTTTGAAAATAATCCCGCAACTTTCTCTTAAACACATATTGACTGGTGGCCATCCTGATATCAAGAGGTAGTGCATTCCACAGAAGAATAATATCAATGAAGCGTCAATAGCCTAATGGATTGTGATCGGACGGACTCGGAGTTCGAACCCCACCCATTACCTACTGCCGTGAACCCACTCCAGACACAAGAATATTTAGCTTAGTTGGAGGGGTTAACAAGATTCACTATCCACATTGCTATTCTAGTCATTTTTAAAATATATACAGGGTGTGGCGTAAATAGTGGTCCACCGTTAAGGATTCGATAAACCAGTTAATTAACTATAACATATCACAATTTTTACCATTTTTACCCAAGGGTTCCGAAAATATTGCCTTTTTATCTTTTATTTACGAAATTTCTACCTTTTATTACAAATTTGGTTGTAGTTTCAACAAAAACCATTATTTTTTCATTTTGATTTCTGTCAATTACTGCTGAATACTAGAGCTGTCATGATAAGTCATGATTTTTTTATGTACAGACGCCAGCACATCTAGCTACTACAATCTGTCAAATTTCTTTGATAGATTTTCAATTTTATTTTTAGAGAAATTAGGTTCAAGGTTGATTGGGAAAATTTGTCAATTTCGGGTAGCTTCATGTGCTGGCGTCTGTATATTTAGATCTTCTGAAGAAAAAGTTGGTTTTTCTCTATTTTAACTGTAATTTTTAACATACCATCCAAATTCAACAGCGATTTTTGTATAAAAAACGTACTACACTGTCAGTGCCCATTCATTTAATGATATGCCTACTATATACCGATTTCAAAATGGTATCACTATAACAGATCCTAGTATTTAACAAAAAAATATTCAATTTTAATTGAACAAAAGAAGATTGAAAAATAATTGCGACGTTGCCGTCCTTCAAGTACGCGTGTACAGAGTGTTTCTTTTACGTATCAATTTAAAAATTTTAGTGTTTTTTTTAATATTAAAAAAAAAATTCAAACATTTTGTTTCCGAATGGTATTTTTTTTTTGCATGTATGAATGCTATACTATTGCGGGTTAGCGGGAACGCCTTCTATTAGTTAACATACTGTATATATACAAAATTAAACATATTAAGTATCATGAAATCCTTGTTTTAAATAAAGCTACTGGACCCACCGAAAGTGTCGTAGATATCCTTGTAGCAGTTGTAGAGCCGCGTAGCAGTGTGCGTAGCGTGCGGGCTACGGCGACCGCGGGTGCTACGCTGGCACTCGCTGAGGGCGAGGTGGTGACGCACGTCCTGCTAACAATCCGCCGGGTGAAGGCCGCGCGGACTGCCCCACTCACTAATTTGTACTTTTATTTAACAAAATTCCCTAAGAGCTGAGCGATCACCTTGAAAGATTAACGCACAAGCTTAAGACAGTCGGGCTACCTTTATAATACTTTTGTTATAATAGTCTAGCTGTATTTTTCCCGGGTAAATCCGAATAAAAGTATTAGCTATGGTATTGCCCTTTAACCTCCGCTATATTTCAATGAAGATCCCACTAAAATCGGTTCCACCATTCCGGAGATTTGCCCGGACAAACAGAAAGACAGACGTACTTACAGACAAAAATTACAAAAAAGTTGTTTGAGAAAACACAGTTATATTGTAATTACAGACAGACATGCTCATCGTTATAGTATAGAGCCCATTTGTGTAGTATCAATTGTCGATAAAATGCAGTGCGAGGAGGCGTGTGCCAAGAGGTGCATCCACGTCAGGGACCTTTTGTTTTAGCTATAGAATACTGTAATTTGAACCTGATTTCAGAAATAAAGAATTGTATGTATATTTATTATTATGTAGATAAGAACATACAGGGTGGCCCGTTTACAGTGGTCCAAAGATTTTTTTCAGCTTGAGAGCATCATAAGTGATCATTTAAAACATACTTTAGTTAAGCGAAAACTTATGGTTTCGAAATTATGGTTTTTTTTTTAATAATCTAATATAGTTATTTACACTAGATGAGCCTATAGCGCGATAGGTAGATTATTGCACTATGCTTATACCAAATTTTATTCGATTCAGTCCAGTACTTTTCATAACAGAGTGGTTTTGTGTCAAAAATATTGAAATTTCGGGTAATTTAAAAAAAAAATCATAATTTCTAAACCATAAGTTTTCGCTTAACTAAAAGTATGTTTTAAATGATCACTTATGATGCTCTCAAGCTGAAAAAATCTTTGGACCACTGTAAACGGGCCACCCTGTATTAATCCCTACCTTAATCTTGAATCTGGCTAAAGTAGAGGCTGACAGACACGCAAACTTTGAATTCTTATATTATATACTATCTGATGCACGCGACTTCGTCTGCGTGGGAGGTTGTTCTCGTGTAAATCATGATCTCTCTGAATTTCAGGATAAAGTGGTCTAGGTATTGCAGGTTTTAAACTATCTGCGTACAAAATTTCGTTCAGATCCATACGGAAATTTTTGCGGTATAGAATAACAAACATCCATCTAAACTCACAAACTTTTCGCGTTTATATATTTTTTTAAATTGAATTCTTGCAAAAACTTTTGTCGGTTTTCAGCTGAACCCCGAGACCCTTAGAGTAGGGGAGGATCAGGGTTCTTCGTATCAAAATACTGTCATCTGACACTTTGCTTACTATTGTGAAAGCATGTATCAGCTGCTTGTTTCTGCATTTTTCCTATTTTTATATATTTTAAGTAACTTAAGGAATCCATTTATAAAGTTTCAATGTCCAAGAATCCATTAAAGTAATAAAAAGTTTCAAACAACTTCGAGCCCCTTTTTTGCCCCTTAGGAGTAATTTCCAAATATCCTTAGTGATTAATTACATCTAGAGTTGTAAAAAAACCGTTTTTTTTCTGAGATGAAAAAAAACGTTTAAAAAAACATGAAAAGAAACAGCTTTTTTTCTGGAGTAGGTTTTTTTTTTATGAGAAGAAAAATAAAAATATGGTAAGGCGGTTGTCGTATGTGAGTTGATATTATTTTTTATTTTTTTTGTTAAATAAGAAAATACCATTTTTTGTTAAAACCATGAAAGCCATGGCGATTGATGAGAGTCTTTCAGATGTTATAAATAAAGTGGATACATTAAAAGTAAATATGTTGAGCGATGACTTTTGGGATAATGTTACTAGATTCTACAATTTATTGAAACCAATATTAGACACTATTACAATTGTAGAAAGTGACACTCCACAGATGTCTCATGTTTTAAGTTTATTTAAAAAAAATTAAGTCGATGTAGAAGACATGTTGGACAAGAGCCCCCTGTTAAAATCTGAGGAAAAAGAAGTCAGAGAAATACTCAAAAATAGAAAGGCATTCGCTATATATGACGTTAATAAAATCGCGAACCTATTGGATCCTCAGTTTAAAGAATGTGATCTGACTCCAGAAGAAGAAACGGCTGCTGTAGAACAAATTTATTATGCTGCTATAAAGATACCAGTTATCGAAGAGGATTTAGTACTAGCAGAGCTTGCAAATTACATAACAAAACAAGATTTTTTTTTCTAAGAGTTTTTGTCGTCATCGGTGAACAAATTGAATCCCCTTGCTTGGTGGGCAGGATTTTGCAAATCAACTTCTTTGTCTAAAGTAGCCGTCAAGTTTCTCTCTCTTACTACATCAGTAGTAGGGCATGCAATATTGCAAGGTTCTCAATTCCGGAACTGAGTTCCAATACTGGAAATCTGATTCCGGAATTCCGGAACTGGTTCCGGAATTCCGAAAACTTTTAAAGTTTGTTTCAAATCAAACAAGATTTATAATTATATCAGTCTTTTAACCTTTTGACCGCCACGTCAAAAAGCAAAAGCGTGCCCTCGGCGCCAAGCTGCGAATTCATCCTTTAAACCTACAAAATAGTAGTGAGGTCGAAATTATATCGATAAAGCTCATGGAAAACTGACAAATTTTTTAACATAGGCTTTAATTTGAATAAAGGTTATTTATTATACCATTCTTGTGTTGAGTTTTATTTCAACCCGCTTTTTCCTTTATGACATAAAGGTAATAATCTGTGTCACATTTACGGCTTTTATTATTGTTTAAAGCCATAAATAAAATCAACAATCGAAAAAAACAAGTCAATACCATCACAGCACTATTGTCCATCATGACGTAATTTTTTATCACTCTGACGACAGTGGCGCAGCTGGCACGGATTTCTTGACATTGCTCGCTTCTGCTCGAGCTCGAGCTCGCTGCGAGGTGCGACACCGATACTTATCAATAATATCGAAATATTTATTCTTATTGTTTTGTATTTTCAACAGTGTCAAGTAATAAAATGTAAGTTTCTTTGAAAGAACAATCAGTTTAATGTTTTTTCAACACATTTGCTCCTAAAGTGCACAGTCTTATTCCACCAAGCCTGTTCCATCATCAGACTACAAGACAAACGGCGATGCGCCATCGTTACATGGTGGACATCCCACCCATAAATAAGCAAGAAACGTTTTGGGAATACTTTCATTGTGCGTACGGCTAAGGAGTGGAATTCCCTGCCGGAGTCTGTGTTTCCTGATAGATACAACCTGGGAGTCTTTAAATCAAGAGTGAATAGGTTACTTCTAGGCAAGCGTGCTTTATCTTCGACCACATCATCGCTTAACATCAGGTGAGATTATGGTCAAACGAAAGCCTATCAACTATAAAAAAGTGGCTCTTTATGAACCGCTATTAGGTCCATAATGCAGTGTATTAGAAACGCGTGCTTTTTACTTTACGTTACTGCACTAGTGCTATAACGCCACAGATAACTATTTACTAGTCGGAAGTCGGAGATACCGGCTTGTGGAAAGTTCCACACACTAGTTTGGTTGCGTTCAGAAAAAATAATAATCAAAATATCAAAAATTTATGAGTATCGGAATTCCGATATTAGTCCTCTCAATTCCGGAATTGAAATACCAGAAAAATTGTTACGGAATTCCGGAATTACGAAATTCCGGAATTCCGGAATGCATGCCCTAATCAGTAGCGTGCGAGAGAACATTTAGTACGTACAGTAATGTCGCTACATTCATACCAAGAAACGTAATAGACTGACAAATGACAGGGCTAGGAAAATAGTGTACATTGCGCAAAATTTAAGGTTGCAATGAGTACAATTATCAACAATATTAACACAAGCAGAATATAAAGAGTCCCTGATAGTATAGTCGTTGATTCAGAATCAGATGAAACAAATACAGACACAGAACATTATTCCGAAGCTGATAAAACAAACGTAGCCGTAGCTACTGATACTGATACAGATGATTGTAACACATTAAGTATTTTTTAAGTTCACAATAATAGTTACCCATTGATTTAAACATAATTTGACTTGAATAAAAACAAAACAATCAAATTTAGTGTTTTATTCCACTTTAGTTATAGTGTCTCACTTTTTCTGGAAAAAAAACCAAATGTAGAAAAAAAACAACGGTGCCAAGATTTTTTTCATGTTTTTTTTTCAAGATTGTGAAAATAAACATTTTGTTTTTTTTTTTCAATTTACATCTCTAATTACATCACTTGAGGAACCTATGTAAAAACAATGTAAATCCATTGAAGAAACAATAACTTTCATACGAACTTGGACTCCCTTTTTTAACCCCTATGGAGTGAAGTTGCAAAAAATATTTCTTGATGTTCACTTACGTCACTTCATGAACCTATGTACAAAGTTTTAAATGAATTTATTTAAGAAATGAAAAGTTTAATTCAACCTTGGATCCTTTTTGTTACCTCCTTAAGGGGGAACTGCCAAATATCTTTTCTTATTGCTCACCTACGTCACTTGAGCATAGTTACAAAGTTTCAAGTGAAGCCATAAAAAATCTTTGAACCTCTGTTTTACCTACTTAGGGGGGATTTCGCAAAATTCCATCTCAGCGAGTACCTGTCCTAAAAGGAACTCCCGTGCAATGCAATTGAAACCCCTAGCCCTTGTAGTTTCTGAAATTTAGTGATAACAGAGTGAGTGATCAGAAATAATGCAACTTACTACTATTGCTAAAATTTTTAGAATTGATTCATTAGGGGATGAGTTATTCCGTTTTGATCCCCCTGATCTGATCCCCTGCTTGTATTTTTTTTTGTTTTTTTTTCCGGTCTGATCCCCTTCAAACTTTAACATTCTGGTCTGATCCCCTTACTCTTTTTGTATACTAAGTACAGTCAAGATAAGAATAGTTCATGTAGTATATTAGTTTTTATTTGTTTAAAACCATCACTGGTAATCAGCAGCTTGGTCTTTTAATATTTGACCTTAATTCAATAACAAATATATAACAGATTATATTGATCTTAATTCAATAACAAAATTTTAACCTAATATTACTAAAAAATAGTCACGAATTGTGCCTTTATCATATGCATTACTAAATATAAAAAAATCAAGAAATAGGTTTCTAAAACTATTCCAATCCGCGAGTTTACAGTATTTTTAAAAATTTAAAATTAAGTAAATTAATTATGTAAATCTATTGATATGAAGCACAAAATAGTACAAATATATATAGGCGACGAGGCGCCTTCGGGCAAGCATAGCCTCATAGCCTGGCTCATCGGCGAACCGTTGCTTGCCTGTCGGTTTTCTACAGATTGTACTTCGGGGAGTGTGCACAGGAGCTCCATGACCTGATTCCTCCATCTCCCTTTCACTACCGGTCTACCAGATGCACGGCTGGCTACTATCCACACTTGGTTGATATACCGTCTTGTTGTACCAAGCGCTTCTCCTCCACATTTATTGAGCGCACTTCCAAGCTGTGGAATTCTCTGCCGGCTTCTGTGTTCCCTGCCAGTTATGACCTTTCAGCCTTTAAAGCAAGAGTAAACAGGCATCTTCTGGGCTCGCTCGTTCCATCGTAGACCTCATCTATCGCTTACCATCAGGCGAGATTGAGATCAAGAGTGAGCTCATTATGAAGGAAAAAAAAAATGAAGAAAAAATTATTATTAATTTATTTTATTTTCCCTTGAGAAAAATAAGATTTTTTATCTGCGAGTCACGTGATTAGAAACACCAATCAGAAAACGTGACGTCATCGTTCAATATTTTCATATTTTGACAGCTGACTGGTTATCTTTGGTTGGTGCGTAAGACAAAATATATTGTTTTGGTTTGGTGATGTGAAAATTTAAAGATGGAGCAAGGATTTACAAAAGCTGACAGTACAAACTTACCTAAAGTAGACGCTATGGTGGCGAACTATTTTTCCAGGAACTCTATCTTTTGTTCTTCTGAATATAGAAATGTCAAACTGTCTGGACAGGTCCGCTCAAATTTGCGTGGTTATTTCCTCAAAAAAATACCACAGACATGAACCTACATGCTTCTCATATACAAATACAAATTGTCTGGACTTTAAAAGAGACTATGACCTCTGAGTTTGTTTCGGTGTTTCTTCTCAGAGTAGTCAGTTAGGAAATACCGGCCTCATCTAGCTAAACTTAACACGCAAAAAAACATGACGTGTAAAAGTGTTATTTATAACCAATTTACAAAATAAATATTTCATTTCATTTCATTTCAAAACTTCTATGTAAGTATTGTGCTAACTTTACATTTGCCGTATCTTATTTTTTACTTACATCGAAATTTGGCTTTGCGATTTGGCTGTTACATTTTTTGCATTAATTCGAGCAAGCTCTAACAACTTCTTGCGAATATCTCTTTTTAAAGGGACATGAATAAATAGTTTCGTGGGCGTTTTTATAGTAGTATTCCCACAACAAGGTACTGGCTACTGCACAGCACTGATAATAATTTTTCAAGTTCATAATAGAGTAAAATATCATAAAATACCCGAAATACATTTATGTTCCAAATGCTGGGAAAGTTGTTTTTTGAACGATGACGTCATACGTAGTCACGTGACCACAATGCTACGATTTAGGCCATAGTTTTTTTAATAAATTAAAAATATACGTATAATTTAATTGAAAGGTTAAGTAATAAATAAAATATTATTTTACGAGTACACGTGAAGCGTTTCGAAGCGTTTCAAACATTTTTTGCAAAGTTGTTAACTCGCGAATTATTAAAATAATATCTCTCGATGATGAATATCTATCACTCCAGATAAAAGAAGATTTAGCTTACTTGGAGGTGTTAATAAGATTGCTACTAATGTGAATTCTACCCACAATTCTAATAATAAACATTGTTTTTAAAATAATTATTAAATAACTCCCGGAGATTATCTCCTACATTTACACTTACCTCTTAATAATATTAGTATAGATATGTAACTACCTAGATATATTGTAAGTTTATGGAATATACAACGTGTAACGGAAACCCCATATCTATCCAAAGGGACTGAAGACAACATCTGGTATGGAGTCTCTATGCAAAGTTTCAGCTCAAAATAAGTGACTCACAGAATTGACCCCAAATTATCGGTTTCATATGTTTCTTGAATACTGCAAACATGTCACAGCACTATGAGGGTAATTTGCCAATAACACGATAATTCTCTTTGTTCTTCTTAATTTGAAAAATTCCGTCTCTGGTATCAGTGTATTGGAATTTGTAATAAGTTCTACACACGTAGACTTAGGCCCACTTGCAGCAACACTTTAAATCGAGATTTACAGTACCAAAAACTCGATTTAAAGTGTTGCTGCAAGTGGGCCTTAGGATTACAAAACCCTTGCCATATCGTTTGTTATCATCCAAAGAAGCCATGCACTTGGTATGTATATACCCTTTAAATTACACGTTGTATATCATTAATTGGACTCGTTACCACTGGACCATCGCTCCCTTGAAGGAGAACATCGTGAGGACATCACTATGTCCGAGAACCTCAAAATCAGAAGACATGCGACATTCACCAACCCACACTGGACTCGCGTGCTCGAGTTCGGCTAATTTCGGACTAACAATGTAGTGATAAATGAAATGTTCCATTACTATACCTAGATGTTCTTTCATCTTATTGAGTTAGCTGAAGGCGACCGACGTTACGATGGAGACGGTGACGTCACCACGAGCACGCTGCGATGTGCACACCACCACGCTGGCCACTCCAGTTATGCAGCGGTACTGACACCGTTCGGTAGAACAGGCTGACTGGTACATACATACAAAGAAAGAAGTTATTATATATTGGCAAATTTGAAAGAAATCCACCTTATTGGGGAAATGGAATCGGAGCTGTGAAGACAACCACTCATTGACCATCATTCGCGGCATCGTGTGACTGTTCATACAAGCCAGTGTTATAACACTACACGACATGCCACGGTCGTATATCGATTGGCAAAGGTGACCCATTACAGGCAGCGCGTCCTGACTCGCCATTCAAATGGAACAACGGCTTGATACAAATCGCATTCTGGAAATGTTTCTTCGAAAGCAGAGCAGTGTTTACCCTCGCCGTGGGAAGCGGGGCGCTTGCGCGGTCAGTGTGACGGCGCGGTGTGTGTGTGTGAGTGTGCGGGACACGCGGGCCGGCCGTGCTGACCGGCGGCAGTGAGCGCCGAGCCCTCCGGCCGCGCGACATGCGCCGCCATGCCGCCCACACACCTCGCCGCCGCCTTCACCCTGCTCACGCGTGAGCTGCCCGCGCGCCCCGCCCCCGCCGCCCCGCCGCCCACGCACACCATCCTCGACCCCAAGTTCTCCCGCGCGCTGGACTTCAAACTACGACGGCTCAAAGAAAAAGAAATATTGCAAGCTAATCTCCGGCGACCGACGCGGTATCGCTCCAAAAACGGTATCCTCGCAGCGTCCAATCCAAACGTCAGCTCGAGGGAACAGGCGCTTCCTAAAATTCTAAGTCGATCGCATCCTCGGATCAACATCATACAACCGGATACTGATAAAAAGATATCACCCAAAATGGACAAGTCACCGTCACCGGGTCGCAAAATCCGTTCCCGGAATGCCGCATCCAACGACGGCGACAAGCCGCGCTTCGTGACCACGGTGCGCTGCGGCCAGTTCCTGCTGCCGCCGCCGGAGCTGGCGCGCATCCTCGGGCTGGAGACCTTGTACCCGGCCCAGGAGAGGGACAAGATCGTGTACTCGTACGCCAGCAAGCCCAAGGCGGTAGCTCCGCGCTGCAAGCGTGCGCTTCCGGAGCAGCAGGAGAGCAGCGCGCCGAGCGCGGGCGTGCCGGGAGAGCGCCGCGCGCGCGCCGCGCACGTGTTCGGCGGCGTGCGCGCGCTGCTGGCCGGCGTGGCGGGGCTGTCGCACGCGCTGCACGCGCCCGCCCCTCCCGCCCCTCCCGACCAGTACGTCGCTCATAGCTCACCTGCACCTAGCGATGCACACAAATTCATCTCGTTTCTATTGCCGATGTTTTTCGCAAGAGTATACTCGAACGTATATTGTGGCACGACCACACCGTTGTGTCGCTTTGGACAGCTGCGAATGTTTGTGTGTCGGTGGACGCGAGGGTGGCCGGTGGCCCACTTTCCGTGGGGCGCGCGCTGCCGGCAGGTCAACAACACTCGCTTAGCTTCCGCCACACTATACCCTGTTTGACTATATCAAATTCAATTTCTTTTATTCATCCTGACAAATTCAATTTATTTGGGTTTATTGTTATTCATGTACTATGCTGAACACATCACCTGATAAAATAAATTACAATTCCGATGTATGATAGTTTAGCTGCAGTTGCTTCTACGAATCTTGATATTCCGACTGTACTAAAACCCCGTCCCTCAGCAATTATCTAATTTCCTTAATTATCTTTGCAACTATTTTTTATCTGTACCTAGGTATATCATGTATAAAAATCCACCACATCAATCAAAACTGCTTGTACGTATCAATCTATTTACGTACGTAACACGTAAATAGATTGATCATATTGTAGGTTCTAGATTATTTTCAAATCACTCACGTGTCCATGTGTCACGTCCATGTCTGTAAAGAAAGTAATGTTGTTAAAAATTACTGGTTTTCGAAGGGGTTGAAAGTGTCAGGTCTTTACCCTCCGACTGTCCGTGTGAGTTGCGGCACCCTTATCAAAACGATGTCTTCTGCGTCTGATTGTCTTTCCGCCTAGGTCAGCCTATTCTCTCCGGATATACAAGACCAATTCATTAAATATTTGTTACAGTTATGAACATCTGTGACCCAAAACAACGCATAACGGTATTGAAGTATGAGTAAAACAAGTTCAACATACATACGTACCTACTATACATAGGTCGGTCTAATCCCTATGTATATCATAGGCATGTCGTACAACAAACTTATCATGAAGGCTTCATTTTAAAATCAAATAATTTTCTCTATGACCTTCTTTTTCTTGCATTTATTAAATACAGCAGTCGAATAGTGGTTTGCTTATAGATTACAAGATGGCCCATAAAAATTATATGGTCTTAAAGAAACATGTCGGAACTCTTGGAGCCCAACTCGCACTTGATGGGCTTTTTCATTTTGTATACGATGTGAAAAAAGACATGATATGTGACATAAGATGTGAAAGTGTGTAACTTATTTTTTATTTAAACGTAATTTTGATAGTTTTTATAATTTCTCCCTCGCGCTAGTGTGACTCGTACTAAGCCGCTTTTTAGCTACAACTGATAGTCCAGGATGAACATTCACTCCAATACTCGTAACTAAACTAGGTCTGATGAGTGTGGCGATGCTTGCTCGCCACATACCTACATGTGTGTACCCCCGCTGTGCGGAGCTGGAGTGTACTGTGGCGTGACCCGGACGATGTGTGTTTCAGCGGCAGCGTGGGCGCGGCGCAGTACGCCAACGTGATGCACGACAAGCGCGTGGTGCGCGGGAGCACCGTCACGTCGCACCCGCACGCCGCGGTACGTACCACACACACACATACACACTGGTCAACTATGTCACCAAATTTTGACCATATTTTACTTCACTGCGTTTCACGGGTTTGATTCCTGCACTGGAACATTGTTTGTATGTTCTACAAATACTTACTCCATGTCTGGGTGTTTGTAAAAGTGCACTCACAAATACCCACGATACAGAGGAAATTTCTGGTTTACTTTTTATTTTTGATAGGCTCGCGTTTAACCACTATCTCACCTGAGGGAAGATAAGCGATGATGTGTTCGAATGTGGTGCAATGTTCAGAAAAATGTGTTGTATACTGGTGACATCCTTGTTCCACCCGCCCAGTCCCGGCACGAACAAACTATTGTGTCATGCCTTGCAAGTCATACGGGACACCTCGTGACAGTTGTGTTCCCCGCCGGTACTCCTGGCCTCGAGCCGCCCGCGACCACCAGTGACGTCACACTCGACTAGAGATGTAAGTGCTGTATTATACCATATGTATTGAAATGTATAAAACGAAAACTACCGTATAATACGGTATTATACCATTTACTACGGTATTTTATGTATAAATCTAATTTTTCTATATTTTTTAAGTAAATTATCTGAGTAATCATTAAAATACCTACTGAATACGGTATAATCATATTCAACATTATTACACTAAAAATAAGCTAGACACAATGAAAATACTAAAGAAAAAAGAACAAGCCAAATAGAAAATTATTGAACTCAAGAGGTTCCTAAACTTATTTGAACCACAGACTCTTTTTATTCAAAATTAAATTCTGCTCCTCTGTCGACAAACCTAAATGCGTGCAGACACGAATGGCCCGAACCTTAATATAAGGTCCATATAAATTAACACAGACGTGGCCCACGCCCCATGCCTTTACGAGTCTATGGTCTCCCGTGAACCTGTGATTTATAGAATCTTCTACCTCCATATCTAAATCCTCTTGTGTTGCTACGTTCTCGGTAGAAGACGACGCAACGATGTTTTCTAGCAACGTACTTTCAGCTGAATCAGCTTCATCATCACTTTCTTCAACTTCGAATGTGCTGTCACGAAGATGAAGATTTGAGTAAATCGAGACCAATTTAGAAACACGTGATTTATCTAAGCGATTTCAGACTTTGGAATGAATTATTCCAAACATGCTCCAGTTTCTCTCACTAGCAACAGATGAAGATGGCACACTTAGGATCCTAATTGCAATAGGACTCACAATTTGTCAGCAGCAGGCAGGTTTTCCACCAAATTCTTGGCTCTACTGTATGTGCTGTCATCCAAATTATGTCCGATTTTCCAAAATGGCCAGTTTTAGTTTTGAATTCGCGCACATTTTTTAACACAGAATTAACACAGAACAAAGAATTACTTAAAAATCTTTTTTTTAAGTAGTTGGCCAATTGACGGATGAAATCTGATGCATAAATAACTTCTTCATCCGTTAACTCAGTACCGCAATATCTTGGGTCTAACATATTGGCTGCAAAATGGATGGGCTGCAAGCAAAAATTCCGCCTTTTTGCAACAGTATTTAATATAAGATGTTTATCATTCGCACTGATAGATGTATTTCCTTCCAATTCTATCGCTACTTCGTTTTTAAGTGACTGAAATAAAGGTGGTATAAACATTTATCTGATTCGGATTTTTATATAGCAGCAGCGCGGTGGAACATGTCTTAACGAGTCGACGGCGACGTATGCAACGTTGAGCCGCGGGCGGGCCGATCACGCGGTAAATCGTACCTACTGTGCAGTACATTTAAATATTTAACAAACACAATAATTAAAAATAGCTAGAAATATAATATTATAATAATTAATTAATATAATTAATAATAATTAAATTAGAATTAGTCATTCTAAAATATAGAATGCAATCGAAACTTAAAATATATTTTATTTATTAAAATAAAACTCTTCGTAATATTGCAGGATCTTAAAAAGTGAATCAAAATATAAAATACATAAAATACCAATAATACCGTAAGTTATAATAAAATACCTGTTTAATACATAGCCTTTTGGTATAATACGGTATTTTTACAACACTACACTCGACACAACTCCCCGACACTCGCCGACCGCCGCGACCCTTTAATTAACTACTGTAAGTAGGAATGTGAATATATTCCACTTATTTAACCTCCACCAAATATGAAGGTTCTACTTACTACAAATTAATGTCACTTGTAATATTTGTATAAGCAGGTTGGTACTGAGAATTTGCTCTATTAATAAAGTAATTCAATACATTGATATTACAAGCATATTCGCAATTAATTTATAACATGCGAAAAGTGTTATTATACTTGGTAGGTACTCACAGTCCCGCGGGACTTCGCTCACGAAAATCATAATCCTACTTCTTTTGCAGTCGGGTAAAAAGTAGCCTTAATATAAACTTCCTCAAGCTTCCATACCAAATTGCATCCAAATCGATAATACTCGAGTGAGTGGATATTAATGAAATTTTTTCCTCATATTAATGAGGAAAAGATTTCATTAAAAATTCATTAAAATCAGATAAGCTGCTTAGATTTCTCATACAAATTTTCATCCTCTTTTTCAACCCTTTAGGATTTGATTTTTGAAAAAAAAAGTAGCCTATATTTGACCTGCCGTGGTCTTCAACTAATTTGATTGTAAATTTCTTCCAAATTGGTGCTGTGGTTTAGCCTTGAAAGCCTAACAGAGAGACAGACAAACTTTCGCATTTATAATATCTAGCTTCTGCCCGCGACTTCGTTCGCGTGGGACGGGTTTCCGCTTAAATCGCGATCCCATAGGAATTTCGGGATAAAAACTATCCTATGTCCTTCCCAGGGTCCTAGACTACTCCCATGCCAAATTTCATCAAAATCGGTTCAGCGCTTTAGGCGTGAAAAGGTAACATACAGATAGACAGAGTTACTTTCACATTTATAATATTAGTATGGATACTGTATAATATCCAATACTATCCACTCATAGATAGTGCACTTTTCTACCAATGAACAAAATTTAAGAATTGGCCGATCATTATGGTTTCGGGATTACCAGGGGGTAAGCTCCGAAACAGTATTTTTGTAAGTTTGTTTGTAGAGAAACATACAAACATATTTTACCTCTGTATAATATTAGTATAGATTAACATGCCTTCGCGTTTAGTTTGGATATCTATAGAAACATGCAACGTTCTACGTGAGTCACTTTGTGCGATACAAAACAATCGAGAATGATTTTTATGAAAACCGTGAATACGAGTAGTGTACTGCTTATTACTTTACAAGACAAACAATGTTAACTTGTTCTTCTACCTACTTAGGTATTTTTTGCAGATCACAGTCGGTCACAAATCAGTAGTGCCTGCGAAGTCATTAGTTTTTACCATCTTGATATATTCCCACGTGTATTTCCTGAGCAATATATGTTCACCTACTATTTATTTATAAACAATCCACAGCTCTTAAACAATGTTTTTATAGTATCTTATATCTAATCTTATAGCCAATTGCGGATTTACAATTTATTCACTATAAGTAACAAACGTGTAGGTACTATCAACTAGATTAGCGTTCAGGCATCCTGAACGATCTTTCTGTCCAATTTTGTTGGATTGGTGATAGTGACTGGAATAGCACCGTGCGTGTGATGCAAGCTGGTGGCGCGTCTCGATCGATGACGTGAGCAGCTCGGGAATCATAGCAGAAGCGCAGCGACGCGACAGTATGCACACGCCTGACCCCGCAGTCCTGGAGGTGCACTGTCATATCCGCTCTCAAAGAGCAGCATAATCGATCGTCTATTAATGACAATATTAAGAAATTCGATTTGTGGTTATGGTTATTTTTCTGAAAAAAAAAGAGAACTAGCAATTTGGGTAGAATTCATATTACCAGCAATCTTGTTAACCCCTCCAACTAAGCTAAATATGCTATACTAGTACTCACGCGGGGCATCGCTCCCGTGGATTCTATCATGGTAAAAACATAACTAAAAAAAAGGTAGCCTATAACCTTCCTCAAGCTTCAAGCTACTTCCATACCAAATTGCATCCAAATCCACCCGGTACTTTCGAAGATTAGCGCGTTCAAGCAAACAAACAAACAAACTTTTCCGCTTTATAATATTAGTATAGATAATAGTTTGAGAGGTGAGGTTCGAACCCGCAAGCTCTCGATCACAAGTCCAACACTTTGACGCTTCAACTGCTTGCTTCAAGACGCTTCAATTGGGTTTAGTTGGCTTGATTTGACTAAATAATGGATACTCGTAATGGGAGGAGCTCATAACTAAGTAACAATAGCCGCACGGGTCGATGTTCAAGGTTAAGGACCGCTCGTCGAGGTCAGTCCGCTGGCGGGTCACGAAGGTAACCTCCGCGCTGTTAACACATCGAAATGCCTGCATTCCTCGAAAAGCTTGTTAAACCGTTGATCCCGACCGTCATTTCGTCGTCTTTGACAATCGTTATCGGTATCATGTTACCCAGCTACTGGGTTGTAGAGGTCAGGCAGGCAGTCGCTCCATGTAACACACTAACTAAACTCCCAGCTACTGGGTTGTAGAGGTCAGACAGGCAGTCGCTCCATGTAACACACTAACTAAACTCCCAGCTACTAGGTTGTAGAGGTCAGACAGGCAGTCGCTCCATGTAACACTAACTAAACTCGGCTGCAACTGGTAGCTAAAAGCCGACGCTAACATAATTGGGAGGCTAGGCAGATGCAATGGGTTGGTACCCCTAATATCGTGAAGCATAGCTCCGGTCTGGGTGAAGCAGTCTGACTGTATTTAGCATTTCAGTTTTCGGTGTTCTTCAGGAGGTACCTACTTTTATTGACAAGCATCGAAAGGCATTCTATTGAAATCTGAGACCAAGATTGCGGCAATCAGCGAAATTGTACCATAAAATATGGACAAGTTGTTTGCCAGCCAATAGTTGGAATGACATGAATAGTAAATGTTACAAGCAGTGTGTAGTGCTCGCTGACTGTCCTGTTTCAGTAAACAGTGCATTAAGCTAATTGGTTTCGATTGTCTTGTGTACGGTCATTCTAAACTATTACCTACTGTACGAAATCCTTTTAAGAAAGTGGAACGGAATAAATGCGGAAGATGTTTTTTGTTCTGACTTAGAACTCAAACTCAGACAGAAACTCAAATTACATCAGAATCAACACAGTACTTTCGAGATTATCGCGAAGATTAGCGCGTTTATTAAAACAACAAAACTTTCCGCTTTTTACCCGACTGCAAAGGTTATGTTTTTCGCGCGTATCTTGTATGTATGTATGTATGTAATATTCTTTATTACCTCATATCTCCAGAACCGCTGAACGGATCCACACAATTTAGGTATCGTTAGATTTGTCTTAACAGCCCGAGTGTTCTTAGATAGGTGACATTAAAAACATTGCGGCTGTGCGAAGCCATTATACATGGTGAAAAAAAATTTTTTTTTTCAAATACTAGAATGTGGGTATCAAATTAAAGGGCTTAACATAAGGATTTCAAAAAGGTATATCATGTTCATCACTAGTGTAATACTAGCAAAATAACACAATGAGAAAGTTTAAAAATATGGACACACTTTCTGAATTCGATGGAGTGCCAATGTGACACGACCGGGAAAACTAAAAAAATGTTAATTAATATTTTAACTAAAAAGTTGAAAAAAAGCTTATTTAAAAAATCTAAAAAAACCCGACTGCTCAACTGAAGTGTAAGGAACAAGCACATTTTTATTTTTAAAAGTGACAAGCATCATAGGCGTCATAATTTAGCCAATTCACACAATACTTTAATGAATTATACACCTACTGAATTACTCCGTCTATTTGAGGAAACCGTATGAAAATACGTTCGGTACTTTTTAACTTTATCGCTCTCAAACAGACAGACGCGGTGGGGGGACATTGTTCAGTTAAAATTTATTATGCCAGTCCGCTCAAATAACGAATAACATTTGACCGCGTGTACATTCGCTCAAAAGTTAAATTTAGTAATAATTTCGTCGTAAAAACGTCGAATGAATTAAAGATACGAATTATGACTACCTACATTTGCAGTCACTTAAATCTTTTATAAAACTTTTTGACAAAAAAACTTTTAAGAAAAAAATGTTCCAAATGTCTTAAGTCGGACAGTTACACTTAAGGGCTTGGTCAGGATTGGTCGATAAATATCTGTGGTTGTGTTGCAAGTAGCAATACGTTCAGCATACACCGCTAAAATGAACGAAAAAAAATTTACAAAATGCATCTGTGGTTTTTGTTGTGACGCCGCCAAGGATCTTCTACCTACTAACTGGATTGCTTACGAATGATTCAAAGAATACAGAAAGTCTTTCTTAACTGTTAAATAATAGAGTATAAACTTGCACGCATAAAACTGAAGGAACTATTCGTTCCGAGCGAGACAGTGCCGTGTGTGGACTGTGTCCCTTTCTTCTGTGTGGCAGATTAAAAATATTTATTTCAATGGTAATTTTTTCGCCCTGTATGTTGTAGTAATAACACCTAGTTTTAAACTTCTTTGGAATTCTATCTTTAAAATGAATTACCATTATTACTGTATGCATATTAATGAAAATTAAAGTTATTTTACCATGCAAACACAAGATGTTTAAACCAAAAAAAAATGGAATTTGTAATAATTAGTAGTGATATATTATGCTATACCTGGCAATTACTACATTGCCGTCTGACGTTTACTTGACATCTGTATGTTTGTAAATTTGAATTATATTTAATTTTGTGAGTTTTCGTAATATTAAAGTGCAAGTTATTGTAACCATGGTAAGAACGTGTTTTGTGGTTAATTGCAAGAGTGAAAAGTGTACCCCGGGTCTGGAATTTCCTTTTTTAAGTAAGTTTTGTGACTTTGTTTACAAATTGCATTTAGGGTGACTATGTTTTCAATGTAAAAGTGGATGTTCTTCTCTTTATTCTTCTTATTTATTATTTTTCTTTCTTCTCATTATATATTATTTTTTGTTATTTTAAGCTTTCCTAAAAATGATGATCTTCGAGACCGGTGGCTCAGTGTTCTACACAGAAAAGGGTCAGAAACGGTTCTAAAATTTGTAGCCGCCATTTCAAGCCCGAAGAAATATTGCATTTCGAAACAAGATCATATGATGCAATTCCATCCATTTTCCCTAAAGTAAGTTATCAGTCTTTACAAATGACATGAAGATAACGGTTTGAAATAGAATATGAGCATAGCAAGATGAATTTTCATTTTGAATCTATCTTAACCATAAATACTAAAATTTTGTTGTCATCAATCTATTATTATTTTAGATTCCTGTTAAAGCGAAACAAATAAATGTTTTAAGTACTATAATATTGAAACCCACTAAAAAAAGAATATACAACTTGTATTGGGCACATTCAAAGATCAGTAAGTGAAAGTTATGAAAGGAGTCAAATTAATAAGCATAAAAGTCGACATTTTTGTTGATTTATTTACTTTTGCTTAGCAAATTGATGGCAAAAATATTTTATATCATTTTGGCCAAAAACTCAGCTACGCAAACTTGCTTACAAGTGTAGTTTATTATATTAATAATTACTTATAACTTAATTACTTAACTTTTATCCACTGCAGTTAGTTAATGTCGACAAATAATAATAATAATTCATAATTTAAAGATTATTTCCATACTTTTAACTAATAATAGTGTAATACATTTTTTAGGGTTGTGTGTCAAGCCAATCTTGTAACAAACCTGCAGCTGCAACATATGAGGAACTAGAAAATATAGAACCAACCTAATAATAATAACCTTATAATTGTCATTCGATCTGCCTCCTTCATGTTTAGAATTATGTATGTTAATAATA
Organism: Tholera decimalis; assembly: GCA_943138885.2. Taxonomy (NCBI): domain Eukaryota; kingdom Metazoa; phylum Arthropoda; class Insecta; order Lepidoptera; family Noctuidae; genus Tholera; species Tholera decimalis. The sequence continues at coordinate 290,844 of OW964552.2, read as the reverse complement.
TTGATTTCTAACCTTAAATAGCACATGTGGTGTTAGCCTGTAATTAATTGTTACACTTATAAATGTAATATGACTGTTTCATACAAATGTATAGTGTAAACAATTGTAGGTTAACTAACCTAAATAAATATATAAATAAATAAATTATATCTCTTCTGTTATTCTTTCTATTTATAATCATCGTTTTTCATGAAGGGTTTTAGTAGTTTTAATTATATATAAACATTGCATCATTTTATTTTTAGTCTACTGGTTCTGACCGTACAAGTGTCGAATAAACGTAGATTACCAATTAATGCACGTTTGTTTGGACGTCTATACCACTGCCTATCAAGGCCAAGCCTTCGAAGAATTGCCAGCTGGTGATTCTGTTATTAATTCTGTATCTGCAATAATTGTATTTGTATCACGGGTCTTAACCACTTTGAAAGTTTATAATTCCACGCAATAAAGTCTGCTTAACAAAACCAATTTTGCGTTTAGCTCGTATAAGGAAGGGTTTATTATAGAAATTAGCGCGCTCAATATAAGTTCCTCAGATATATATTGAGAACTAGCTTTTCACCCACATGGAATTCTGTTATATCGCGCTACCGAGCAATTTTTTTTATTTATAATTGAATTTATTTCTTTCTTTCTATGTAATACGTTATTAAGAAAAAACCGGCCAAGTACGAGTCGGACTCGCGCATGATGGGTATTTTTATAGGTAGGTAATGAATGGTACGGAACCATTACCTATAAAAAGCGCCAAAAATATCACAACTGTTGTATGGGAGTCTCCCTTAAATATTTATTTTAATTAATTTTTAGTATTTTTTGTTATAGCGGTAACAGAAATACATCATTTGTAAGGTTAATAATAAGTGTCTTAAAAAAACCTGCAAATATTGCATCAAATAAAATTGTCCTTACGTTTATCGCGAATTGATATCCACACTACTAGAAAGAGATAGCTAGGTCCTTCGAGGGTATACTCTTCGGAACGGATTTGAGCTTCGCGTCCGCATTCCAGTTTAGGTACAAGTTCCTTGGACGCCGCAGACTTTTTCGTTGTGTTATCAAATAGTTTTTATAACTTTTTATAATAGTTATTATTAATTGAGATAGTTATTATTAAACTGAAAGAAAACTTTAAGAAGGATATACCAACATTTGCATTTTAGCGTATCTCTATTGATGTAATTAAAAAAACATTCGCAAGTCTTAACATTAAAAATACTGAAGACTTATGGGTTATATCTGTTAGGGTTCTTAGAGATATCATAGACTCAATTGCTCCCGTCTTAACAGGCATTTTTAATCAATGTATAGACAGCAGTACTTTCCCAGACTTAATGAAACATAGTAAAGTAGTACCAATTTTCAAGTCGGGCTATAAGAGTGATCCCTCTAATTATAGACCGATATCTGTGCTTCCAGCATTGAGTAAAATTTACGAAAAAATCATGCTGGACCAGATGCTGTCACATTTTAATTCAAATGGAATTCTACATAGTCAGCAGTTTGGTTTCACGAAAGGTAGGTCAACAACTGAAGCAGGAGTAGCACTCATCCGTCACATTTTGGAATCTTGGGAGAAATCCCATGATGCAATTGGCATATTCTGTGACCTCTCCAAAGCTTTTGACTGCGTTGACCACGAAACACTAATATGTAAATTACACCATTACGGAATTCGTGTACTAGCTGCTGATCTGGTTTTTTCCTATTTATCAGACAGACAACAAAAAGTTAATGTAAACGGAGCGATATCTTCAGGATCTTTAGTGAAGATGGGCGTGCCACAAGGTTCAATTCTAGGTCCTTTCCTTTTCCTTGTATACATTAATGACCTACCTCTCATGATGTTCAACTTATGTAATATAATTCTTTTCGCCGATGATACTTCACTCATTTTTAAAATAGCTAGAAGAGATACAGATGTTTTACAAATCAATGAAAGTCTGGCTGTTCTCTCGAAATGGTTCTCAGCTAATAATCTCGCACTTAATGCGAATAAGACAAAATGTCTCAAGTTTTCACTACCTAATGTACCACAAGCTGGACTCAGTTTGATACTTGACGGCAAACAAATTGATCTTATTACTGAAACTCTATTTTTGGGTGTAACTATTGACTCAAAGTTGCAATGGGGCCCTCACATTAGGACTCTTTCAGGTAAATTAAGCTCAGCTGCATATGCAGTAAGAAAAATTAGGTACTTGACTGATATAGCGACAGCTCGGTTAGTTTATTTCGCTTATTTCCACAGTATTATGTCTTATTGTATACTACTGTGGGGATCCGCAGCTGACGTAGATTCAATCTTCATATTACAAAAGAGGACAATCCGGGCAATTTATAAAATGGGTCCCCGCGAATCCCTTAGAAATTTATTTAAAGAAGTAAATATACTGACTCTGCCTTCTCTTTATATATTAGAAAGCATATTGTATGTACGCAAAAATATAGGACTTTTTAAGATTAGAAGCGATTTCCATACAATAAACACGCGCAATAAACATGAAATTGTTATACCCAAATGGAGATTAGCCAAGACAAACAAGTCATTCCTTATAAACAGCATACGCTTTTATAACAAGTTGCCAAAGTATGTGACCGATCTTAGCGAGGGAAAATTTAAAACCCATATTAAACGTGTCCTTTTGAAAAAAGCATATTATAAGATTAAGGACTACGTTAAAGGTAAGACTGCTTGGCAATGATTCCTTCTGCACATGTGGCTTCCCTGGCTTGTTGTGACTGCGTTATTGTATAAAGGTCTATTAACAACCCCACTTTTTTTTGTTGTTGTTATTATTTGTTTTTTTTTGTTTTTTTTTTTGTTTTTTTTTTATTATTTTACTTGTATATAATTTTTATTTTTATGTCATTTGTTTTAGTTTATTTGCAGTTTTGTAAAGTTAATTTTTAATGTAAATGTGTGAACACTATAGACTGAGATTCATTTCTGATTAGTTATATTACATTTTATTATGTTAATTAGTCTATACTGTCCCCTCATACCAAAAAAAAAAAAAAAAATTGTATCTGTTATGCAAAGATTGTGAAAATCAAGAATTTTTTGTTAAAAGAGTATGGAGTTTCTTGCCGGTTCTTCTCCATAGGAAACGACCAATTTCGAACCGTGCACTAACTTCTGACGTTTTATGAGTGCCCATTTAGGCCTATGTAAAATAAAAACAATTTTGATTTTGATTTGATTTGAATTTTTTGGAATAATTTCTGTCAAAATTGCCTACACATATTTTTTATTTTTTCGAATGTGGGTGAAACTTATAAAAGTGAAAACATATGACATCACTGCGAGATAAGGTCAGTTTGATTTGCTTATTGAATGATATAAATAGTTAGATAAACTCATAACGAAGCCGGGAAGGTATAATATATACCATGATAATGGCTATAAATTGCCGATTTATCATTTTTTCTGAAGTCCTACCCAAAAATCATAGATAAATTCAACATGCGACACTCGAGGGGTTAAACCGACTCCCAAAAATACTGCAAAGTGAAAAATAACTTTTATTACGGTAGTTGGTATCTTATAAATCTATAAAAAGAGGTAGGTACTTACACAAACATTTTAATATTAATTGTGAATTTTAAAATCAACCCCTTTTGGGTTTTTTTTATTTTCAGAAACCATTATATCCTACCAAAAAGGACAGTCGTGCTCACCCGGCCAACTACAGACTTATTTCAGTCACGCGCGTGTATTTAATAGTAAGCTCCTGGCATACCTAGAAGCCAACGATATCTTCAGTGACCGACAATACCGCTTCCGTAAAAACCGGTCAACTGGGGATCTTCTAGCGTATGCCATTCATATCTGGAGTGAGGCCATTGAGAAGCACGGGGAAGCACTTGCTGTTTAATTTTTTTATAGTTGATAGGCTTGCGTTTGACCATAATCTCACCTGATGTTAAGCGATAATGTGGTCGAAGATGAAGCACGCTTGTCTAGAAGTAACCTATTCACTCTTGACTTAAAGACTCCCAGGTTATAGCTATCAGGAAACACAGACTCCGGCAGGGAATTCCACCACTTAGCTGTACGCACAATGAAAGTATTCCCAAAACGTTTCGTGCGTATGGGTGGGATGCCCACCATGTAACGATGGCGCATCGCCGTTTTTCTTGTAGTCCGATGATGAACCGGGTTTGGTGGAATATGACTGTTCAATTCCAATGCACACTCTCCGAAATGTAACCGATATAATACTGATAGGATCCGTCCCAGAGATGAGAGCAGTACTCAATACACGACCGAACTTGCGCTTGATAGAGATTGAGCAGCTGTTCCGGTGTGAAGTACCGTCTCACCTTTGCTAGGATTCCCAACTTTTGTTGACGCTAGTTGAGCCTTAGCCTCGACAACGGCGATGCGCCATCGTTAACTAGGAGACATCCTACACCCATACGCACAAAACGTTTTGGGAATACTTTCATTATGCGTATGGCTAAGGAGTGGAATTCCCTGCCGGAGTCTGTTTCCCGATAGCTATAACTAAAGGGTCTTAGAGTTAAGAGTGAATAGGTTACTTTTAGGTAAGCGTGCTCCATCACATAAAGTATGAAAGTATGGATTATAATGCATAGTATAGTATAGACTATTTGTATTTCGGTTAGGTAGAAGATACGGTATGTAACGAGTGAGCGTGTGTTTCAGGGAGACGGCATCGAGAGCATGGCGGCGCGCGCGGCTCGCACGCGGCGGCGCGCGCTGGCGCGGCGAGCTGCGGCGCGCGCGCGCCCCGGCACGCCGCCGCCCGCGCGCGGCCGCCGCCACCACCCCATACAGACCGACTACTACCTCGAGGAGGTAACCGCACGCCTTCTTTTTTATTATTATTGAGCTTCCTAATTCCGGCAGCTCACGCAGCCAGCAGTGAGTTGAAATATACAGTGTACATGCGCTTTATGGTTGCAGCTGTTCGACAAGGGCGTGGAGATGGACGTGGGCGTGCAGACAGACCTGTTCGTGGACCGGCCCGCCACGCCGCTGTACGTTCCCGCCAAGACCGGCGCCGACGCAGCCACACAGATCTACCCGGGAGACGTGAGAGCCAGTCGTGCTTACCAGTGTTATCGACGTCGATATACATCGAGGCTACCGATAGTTAATTATACCGTCATGCTTGCAGTTGTTCGACTTCGACTTGGAGGTGCAGCCCATCCTGGAGGTGCTGGTGGGGAAAACGACGGAGCAGGCGCTAGCGGAAGTGGCGCAGGAAGAGGAGCTGGCCACTCTGCGCGAGCAGCAGCGGCGCTACTGCGAGCTGCGCGACGCCGAGCTGGCCGAGCGCCAGCGCCTGGCCGCGCACGACCAGCGCCTGCACCACGAGAAGGTACGCAGCCGCTCGCCACGTGGCGCGGCTCGCCTGTGCACGAGCGCGGTCCCAGCTGTGCGGCGTGTTGCAGGAGCGGCGCGTGGCGGAGGCGCGCGTGGCGCAGGCGGCGGCGGTGGAGGCGCGCGAGCGGGCGGCGGCCGCCGTGCTGGTGCAGGGCTACGTGGCCGAGCTGCTGCCCTCCGTGCTGGTGGGGCTGCGCGACCAGGGCTACCTCATGGAGAGGATCGAGCGCGGTCAGTAGCCTACCTACGTTTTTTGTTAGTCGGGGAAACCTTCAAAAGGCGGCTGGACTTTTGGGGAGAAAACCAGAAAGTGCAGCATTCTTACCACACTAAAACCATGAAAAGGCTACTATTAAAGTAGATTTGTAGAGACCACTCTGGAGCCACCTCTGTACACCGCCTGAAACGGCACACTGAAGAGACTGTAAGACTTCTCCTCTTAGGGTCGCTGTGAACGGTGGCACGGGAATTTCTCACGTGCCACCGTATTTCTGGGAATCATGTGGTTGGCGGACAGCGTCCCGACACTGAACTTTATACTTTCCTTGTGGTCAAACGGGCTCGCGTTTAACCACAATGAAAGTATTCCCAAAACGTTTTCAAACAATAAAAAAAAGAAAAAAGTCAAACAGGCTTGTGACAATTTATATTCTTTACGAATAATAGAAAATTGCTGTTTCATTGAATGGGCCGTCTTGAGTTACGATCGGTTGAATAACAATTTTAAATTGAAATAAACTTGATATTTAAAATAATCCTAAGCTATCGTAATTATGCTGATACTTTGTCTCGCATTACTCTCGACTGCTTTTAGCAATAGAGTTGCGTGAGGTGTAGTAGCTAACCTAACCTATAGTATAAGGTCTATGACCCTATCCATATGAATATTACAAAATACAAATAACTACAATATTACAAAATTGAAACATTTAAAAAATATCGTTATTGTAGGAGATATTAATATAGACATAATACCTGAAAGTAATAATAAAAGATCAGATGATTACCTCCTTTTATTGGCCTCGCATGGTCTAGCACCCACACATGTACTACCAACTCACACCAAAACATGTCTAGATCACAGCTTTACTAAAACTCAGCTCCATACTAAAACTATTGTTTGTGAAACTAGTATCACAGACCACTCAACTGTATTACTAACAATGTATAAAAAACAAAAACAACATAAACACGAATTTCAAAGCTACTCCAAAACTGATTTCGAAGCTGTTATAAATGAACTGAGCATGTTAGACTGGTTAACTACATTACACAACAAAAACCCTGAAGAAGCAATAAATTATTTTATACATATCGTTACTCAGTCCTTAAATAAATATAAATATATAAAACCTGTAACACGGCGAAAAATAACTATTAAACCATGGGTAACACCAGTTTTAATACGCTCCATGAGAAATCGAGACCGACTTAATCAGAAATTAAAGAAAAATCGCGAAAACAATACATTACAAATAACTTATAAAAGATATCGAAACACGTGTAATAAACTGCTTAAAAAATTGAAAATCGCATACTACAGATCAGAAATAACAATACATAAAAATAATATTAAAAAAACAGTGGGATATAATTAAAGAACTAAATAATTACGAAAAAAAACATGCTAAAGCGTCTGAGTTACTAAACCTAAAGAATAATCCGATAGACTCACTGAATGAGGTAAATAAATATTTCGTAAATGTTGGGAAAACCCTAGCTACCGATATAATGCGCAGAACAAATCGAAACGAAAGCGAACTTATTAAGAGCTTAGATCAATTAAAATCATCTTCCAATTCTTTCGTTTTACTTCCAGTCGACGAAATGGAAGTCCTAAGACTGATTGGATCTCTAAAAAATACTTCCTCTAGTGGCTGGGACGGTATTACTGCTTGCTTTTTAAAAATGGCTGCGCCCGTTTTGGCTATGCCGATCACAATTATTTGTAATCTCTGTTTTACTTTTGGGGAATTTCCCAAAGCATTAAAAAATCTATATTAGTACCCTTGCACAAGACAAGTCTGGGGATAGAGACTTAGTGTCAAACTACAGGCCAATGTCTTTGCTCCCTTCTCTCTCAAAAATAATTGAGAAAGCATTCAATATTAGACTTAAACAGTATTTAGAAAAGTATAATCTATTGTCACGGAATCAATTTGGGTTTAGACAGAACAAATCTACTGATGACGCTATGCAACAACTTATGGAAAACGTTGTTACAATATTGATAAAAATAAAAAAGTGTTTAAGTATTTTCCTGGATTTGGCTAAAGCCTTTGATACTGTCTCTGTTCCCATACTGCTTAAAAAAGCAGAATGCAAAGGTATAAGGGGTTTGGCCCTAAAATTGATAGCTGACATCCGACTGAAAACAAGTCGTTAGGGTTAACGAATACACAAGTGCAGAAGAGTCTATTGAGTATGGTGTACCATAGGGCAGTATTTTAGGACCCACCATGTTACTTATTTATATCGATGACTTGTCAAGTTTAATGTTATAAAACGCAGACATAATTACATTTTCAGATGATACAGTAATTACTTTTGTTGGTAGTAGTTGGCACGAAGTAAACCATGATGCTGTAAAGGGGTTCCACCTTATTACTAAATGGCTAGATAATAATCTATTGACACTCAATCTTGCAAAAACAAAAATAATTACCTACTATATAAATAAAAATTCTAGACCATCTCCTGAAATTCTAAACATAAGAGTCCACACATGTAACTTCATTCATAATTGTGATTGTTATTGTCTTGATGTAACTCCATCAGTCAAGTATTTGGGAGTTCAAATAGAATTGGAAAATGCAAATCTCAATGCTATCGAAGCGCGTGAGAAAATTATTGTGTATTTTCAGAAATCTGCGATATGTATGTGACCCAAAACTGCTTACTACAACCTACTATGCTTTATGCCAATCTGTTATTACATATAGTATATCCATTTGGGGCGACTGTGCCAAGACTTATCATATGAAAGCAGAGAGAGCTCAACGGGCTATTTTAAAAACAAAGATGTTTAAAAAATTTAGGTTCCCGACCGACGAACTATATAAATTAACTGCGGTTCTAAGCATTCGTCAACTATATATTGAAAAAATTTTACAAGTACAACACATCAAACCACCGGATTTTCCAGATACTATACGAAGAGCTCACAAAGTCTACAAAAAGCCTAGATATAAGTCAAAGTTTGCCCAGCAATTTCTTTTCTTCCTAGCGCCATATATTTATAATAATTTTAATGTCATCTTAAGTTTTCGAAGATACAATTCACACATATTTAAAAATATCTTATGAAAATACTTTCTCACCTTAAACTATAATAGTACTGAAGACACCTTTAAACTTCTACAATAGCAAACTTCATACATTACATACTTTAAAATACACATTATACACACGGTGTGTGTGTATAATGTGTATTTTAAAGTCTCTCTCATATACACACACGAAATCACAGCAAAGCCAGAATAATGTTAAGTTTAAGAAAAATTAGTTATAAGATTATCTTCTATTGTTTATTTTTTCTCCTGTACAAAAGGAGCTTAGTTACAACTTAACCATAAATAATTATGTTTGTTGAATATGGGCCACGGCAATGGTAATTAATACCTCACCGTAATACAGTAACAACTAGTACGGGAGGTATTGTGACTGTTCCTGGCGGCCTTATATATTAAAACTAGCTGTGCCCCGCGGTTTCACCCGCGTATAATCCTACTACTATTATTAATGTGTAATTTTATGCGTCAATCTAATTCGCAATGGATAGAGAATCGCGAAGTAAATATAGTTTAATTTAATAATATTGTCAAGAATACATTTAGAGTATTTTTAAACTGCTGACCCGATCTCGTTCAAACCAATTTTAATTGAAATTTTTATTAAGATCTACAGCATATATTTTGTTTTGGTTTTTGACTCCATTATTATAAAAGTAGGAGGGGGTGGGGGGTGAAACACATTTTACCACTTTGGAAGCGTATATCTTTCGACTGACTCGCGAAGAATTCCGTAGCTATGCTTGCTAGCATAGATTAACGTAAAAAAATGCTGTTATCATAATGTTTATATGACAAAGTTTTATTTGCGGATTTTGCAAATGTGAAAATGAAATCTCAAAAACTGTATCTCGTTCGAATCAATTAGTTAAAAGTTTTCATTAGAATCTACAGCATATTTTTTATATTTTACACTTTATTATTTTAAAAGTTAGAGACACATTTTACTACTTTGGCACTTCCAAAGTAGTAAAATGTGTCCCCAAATATATCTTTCAAACGATTGACTTTGACAAAAATGATTACATGAACCTCAGTATCATTTTTAAAGGTCTATTTATAGACGCCGACACCCGCATAGGCGTACAGGCTTAAAGTAAAAAAAAATTTTAGTTCTAGTTCCATGTATGGGGAGCCTCCCTTAATGTTTTTTTTTTACATTATTTTCGCATAAAAATCGGAAAGCGGTTTGCTGAATACATCTATATATCAAGTTTGAACTCTGTAGTCTTAATAGTTTCGGAATAAAATGACTGTGACATACGGAAAGACGGCCAGATAGACATGACGAATAGTATAAGGGTTCCGTTTTTTTGCTATTCGGCTAAGGAATCCTAACAACATCGCTTTTAAACTATGCCAACGTTGAATGTCTGACCCGTTTTTTCGGGTGGGAAAATCATCGAATGACTTCTCTCGCTCTAAGTGGAGCGAGAAGGAGTGTCAGACTTCTACTGACTATAAGCCCACCCAGTTACTTCAGCTGCCCTTGCCTTCCGGGGCCGCAGTATCTCATTACAACATACCTTTAAACTGAACGATGACATAAAAAGTGGGATGAACAAAACAACACCCTATTTTAACCAATACCAAAATTACTTATTCAACTAAAGAGAAAGTAAAATATAAATATTCAAATGTATAGATACAAAAATACACATCTGACGTAAAAGAAGCTGAAACAATTTTACATAGGTAGTCCCTTAGCCAAGAAGTCGAAATGAAACAAAGATAAGGTTCACTATCAGTGCGGTATCTATCGCGGAGTGGTAGAGTACGCGAGTCATGCTCAACGCGTCGCGTCGTGCATCCCCGGGCCGCCGCGGCCGTTTCGGTGAATAGCGTTGTTGAATAATTTTAATTTTACATTTTCTCCTAAACTATAAGTCCAAATTATATACTGTAAAAGGCAAAGATAATCTTCATAAAATTGTCTTGATGATGAAATTACTTTCAAACGCAAATATTAATATGGCCGCATAATAATAATACTACAAAAAAATTCCTTATTTTTTAAATATTTTCTTAACATAATTTGCCTAATTGTGGATTATTTATAAAAGTTAGATATGCAGTACTGCGGACTTTTTTTTAGATCTACATAAATCCTACATTTTTGTAGTACATGTTCTTTACGTATAACTCAGCATTTCGCCAGCTCACGCGATTATAGTAATTTAGCGGCATATTTCCTTCCGACTTACTTCACCAATACCTTTATTGTAGGAAAACCGAGAGGAGTAGCGTAATGCTAGATAGCCTATAGCCTTCCTCATGAAACTGCCTATCATAATCAGAAAGAATTTTTGAAATCCACCCAGTACTTTCGAAGATTAGCGCGTTCAAGCAAACAAACAAACAAACAAACAAACAAACTTTTCCGCTTTATAATATTAGTATAGATATAATGTCAATAGGTAGTAAGAATGCCATGTTGTGTCTGAAATTCTGAATAAACAAAAATTAAAAAAAAATTAAAAATAACACACTCCTGTACTATTTTAATTAGTAATTAAAGGTAATTGCTAGAGAACAGTTGTTTCAATAACACTACATCCCCACACGCAGGCACATGGCTGGACTACTCTGCAGCTGTTCATACTAGGCCATTGCACAAGCGAAAATAAATCTGCTGAAAACTGCGTTGTAATGACATATCAATGATTACAGGTATCGACGAGGAGTTCATGCCGTGGCTTGCAGATGAGGTGTCCAAGGAAATCGAGTCTATCATCACGAGCCGAGACGTCATTATAGGTAAGCATACCATCAGTGGCGGATTTAACGGCACGGTAAGTGCGCATCAACCTAAGCGACAAACTACGAGAATATTCCTTATTAGCAGTCAGATTTACGTTGTAACATATTGATTCACATGACAGAGACGTTCCGCTCACATTGCACACCGCAAAGTGTTCAGTTACTATTTGGAGGAAACCAAGGTTGGTCTCGGCCTTTCATTTATATTGTAAGCGAGAACCTTGTCATATAATGTACCCATTAGCTACACGTCCCACTACCCCCTCAGAAGCCGCGCAACGTAACGATATAATATATACTAGTGCTCGCTACCTGGTTGAAATTTGACGGTAATTAAAATCAAGCTGTCCACCTTGGTCGTAGGCGTGTGGCAGTGCTCCACATTCGAAGATGAAGTGATTACATAAAATATGTGTAATTACATAAGGTAAAAAGATATTGTTACTAACAGGATGAGTCCTGTTCCTTGAATATAAAAGATATTATTATTATAATAAACCCCTCTCCTGCTGCTGACGCAACGCCAGCAGGTAACCTGCTAACTAACGAGGTAATTTTCGGGATTTGCAGAGATCGTCCGCGACGTGGTGGAGGCGCGCTCGGAGCTGTACCGCGCGGCGGGCGAGCGTGACGCCGAGCGCGGCGAGCCCGACGAGTCCGTGACGCCCGCCTCCCTCGCCTCCGGAGAGCACGAGGAAGAGCGTGAGTCTCAGTGTGACCGGATTCAGTATTTTAATACTTTTTGAGTATATTATAGGAAGTTTTCTAAGAGTCAGTATTTTTAAAGGTATATTAGCGGAAGCCAGTATTTTTGGGTATATTTTGGAAAAAAGTTATGGCAATACCATAGCCATGTCTTAAAATTATTTAAAAAAAAACTGCGTACATTGACGTTCAGGGGAATTTCCGGATTTCGTCTATATTTCATTTTGGAGCAAAGATCAGTAAGTTACAGATAGGACATGACAGGTGGGCCCTCTAGAATTACAAATAGTATCGAATCATCTAGATGATTCGATACTATTTCAAACTTCAACAGAAAACTGTATGTATAATAAATGTAGAACAGAAAATCATTTTGTGACTAGTCACAAAATGATTTTCTGTTCTACACTTGGCTTAATCTTTGAAGGTTTGGTTTCAAACTTTCAAATTGAAACTTAGGGAAATTCCCGAATTATTGAAAGTTTCAATAATTCGGGATTTTCCCTAGGTTTATATTGTACGTGTTCGTCGTAATATAAATAGAGCGCGCGATTTTTTTTTGTCATTTTACTTCATGCTAATACGCTGTTATCTGATACGCAATTCAGAATCCAGAAAACATGTCTAGTTTTCAGCAAAGTTATTTGGCTAAATGGAACAAATTCCAGAGTTTTCTTCGTGGCTTTCACGTTATAAAGATGACGAGTACGCTGCGTTTTGTAAAGCGTGCAGTGCGAAACTCCAAAGTAGATTAGCATCTATAAAACAACATGCAAATACTGAAAAGCATAAATCGAACTTGAACAAATATAAAGGACAGTGAAAGGTAAGCTTAACTTGTTTTTAGTAAAATTAGAATTACTGTACCTAAAGTCGAGAAGTTCGGAGGTACTTTATTTACTGTATGATCATAATGTATAATTTATGTTTTTACTTGTTTCCAGGTTGACACATTTTTCAAAAAGGCACCACTGAAAGACGAAGTCAAGAAAGCGGAGCTGCGTTTAAGCGGTTTTCTTTCAGAACACAACATCTCTTTTAGAGCTATGGACCATCTTAGTGATGTTCTAGTGAAATGTTTTCCTGACTCCGAAATTGCAAAAGAATTTTCCTGCAAGAGAACCAAAGCAGCAGCTATTACCTATAACGTTTTAGGACCCGAATTTGAAAAAGTTATGATTGAAGATATACTTCGTACTGTATCTCCGTCAGGTAAACCAGTATATTCAATTGTAATCGATGAAAGTACAGATGTCACCACAGTCAAGGTGTTGGCGATAGTAATCAAATACTTCTCTGAAACCAAATGTAAATTACAAACCAAATTCCTTGATTTAGTTGCTTTAAGTGGTGAGACTGCAGATCATTTATTTGATGCTTTGTCATCAAAGTTATCCGAGTTAGGTTTAGATATAAAAGACGTGATGGGGTTCGCTGCTGATACTACGAATGCAATGTTTGGTCAACACTCTGGCATTGTTACAAAGATTAAAGAAGTCAACCCAAAGTGCTTATTCATAAAATGTGTTTGTCATTCTGCAGCATTAAGTGTTAGTCATGCTTGCAAAATACTACCTAGAAATTTAGAACAGTAAAAGAAGTATGTGGATATTTTTCTCAAAGCAGAAAGCGTCAAAGAGAATTTCTTGAGTTCCAAAATTTCACTGACACTGAAGAACATAGACGACTGCGTCATTATGATATAAGATGGCTATTGCTTCATGCTTGTGTTAATAGAATAATTAAGCAATGAAGGGCACTGCAGTTGTTTTTACAAGACCAATATTTTTGAGTGATCGCATTATGTCATCAGAATTTTTGTATCATTCTTTTAATAATGATATAAACAAATTATACTTTTACTTTTTAAAGACTACATTTTGCCGATTGTAAACAAATTTAATATAATTTTTCAAGGCGACTACCCGTGCATTGAAAGATTATATGATGATGCTTCTAGTATGTACTTGTCGATTTTGGGTTGCTATATGAAAACTAATTATATAAAAAGCACGAACAACGTATTTACATTAGACCCAAAATCTAGTGTGAATTATTTGCCATTGAATAATATGTACTTATGGATTCAAGTGGGTCAAGAATTAATTAAACATAGGGGGAACATAAACATGAAAGAACAAATTGCTGATTTTTTCAGAAGGTGCCAATCTTTTTTAATCGAATTGAGCACGCAATTGAAATCACGTTTGCCTTTTGAAGATCAAATTTTCCGAGAACTGAAATTTCTTGACCCACACACTGCCGTGAATAAAGAATTTAGTAGTTTAAGAAATGTTATGGAAACTTTCCCATACGAAGTACAGCCAGAACAAATGCAGATAATTGACGAAGAATATAGAACACTCAAACTTGATCGCGAAGTAAGTAATTTATTACAATCTTCGAGTACTGGCTCACCCCTTTCTTGTGAACAATTTTGGTTGGAAGTTGGGAAAATTTCTAACAGTGATGGTACATTAAAATACAAGAATATAACTAGTTTCAGTAAATCTGTGTTATGTATACCAGTGTCGAATGCTGCATGCGAGCGCATATTTTCACAGATTAATTTAATAAAAACGGAACAAAGAAACAGATTCATAAACAAAAATGTATCTGCAATTTTAAAAACCAAACAAGGTATAAAAGATGAAGGAGGCTGTGTGAATTTTAACCCATCAAACAGAATGTTAAAATATAATTCTAATATTTATTGCGATGATGATGATGATGATTAATAAATAAAAATATGTTTTGAAAATCAGTATTTTATATTGGTATATTTTCCCTGTGCAAGTTGGTATATTTCAGTATTTTTTTAACAAGCTTCGGTTTTTTTTTTTAATTTAATCTGGTCACACTGGTGAGTCTAGCCACACACACACTAGCACGTAGGACACGCGACGTGGTGGACGCGCGCTCGGAGCTGTACCGCGGTAATAAAGATTTCATTTTTAGAGGTGACACATACCATAGCGCCGTCGCTTAAAAATTGTTCGAGGCTTTTTTACTGCAAGACATCTTATTTATTTTATTTATCAGTACACATAATACACCAGTATACAAATTCACAATACATTCTTCTATTTAAATGATTAATGGGAAAGTCAGATTTAGGTACCTACCAAGTATTCATTTAAATACAGTTTTGCGCCAAAGGAAGATGTAATATGTATAACGGAATAGTAGATGTAATATGAGAGATGAGGGTAGCATACAACCCAAAGTAGGTATACACAACTATAAACTTGCAAAACCCTCCATAAGAAACACTAGACATGGAGACACAACAATTTTTAATTAGTATACAGGTTATACTAATTAGAGATTGTCATGAGTTTAGGTTCTTAGTTATTATAAAGTTTTGAGTTCCTAATACTTATTATAGAGTGCTGTCCCATTAAACTGGTGACACACATAATAATTGTCATTTGCATTTACAGACCCCCAAAATTCACTAAAGATGCGACAACAACTTTCTAAAAATAATTAATCATATTTTTAAACTATTACGGATGAAATCTAAAAATGTTATGTAGGCACTATTGATTCTGCGAAATAATATACAAACCTATCCATTGAATTTCATAATCTCCTCTGGAGCTCCAATTAATCTAACATTAAGAATAACATGTACTTAAATAAAGACAACATGGAACATGTACTTAAATAAAGACAACATTATACATAACTAGCTTCTGCCCGCGACTTCGTACGCGTAGGAAGGTTTTCCCGCGCAAATTCCGATCCCGTGGTAATTTCGGGATAAAAAGTAGCCTATGTGTTATTCCAGAATGTCAACTATCTACTTACCAAATTTCATTCAAATCCGACCAGTAGTTTTTGCGTGAAAGAGTAACAAACATCCATCCATCCTCACAAACTTTCGCATTTATAATATTAGTACGATGTAAGAGTTTAGAAGTTTTGGAGTTGGCTCTGTATAACCACAAAGCACAATTTTTTTAATTATTGTCATGTTAAAAAGGCAAGTTCAATAATAATTGATTATTAGTATGTTATAAGACAAGATTATAGCTCTAGGTATATATCAAGATTACTGAAGCTAAGAAGTAGGTAGCTTATTCTTTCTGATGTATTTTGTGCTCGTAGTCTCCCAATGAATCCCTAAATTAGAAGTCGTGTAAATGGAAATGAGAAATGTTACGGCAGTACAGATGAAAATCCAATATACGAAAATAGGCAATTACTAAAACAATATTTACGATGATTAAAAACGTTAATGTAAATCAGTTATATGTTTGAAAGTGCAGAAAATAAAACTAAAATTACATGGAAATTAATTAATACAAATTTCTTTCTGAATCTGTCAAACATGTGCATTAATGACTCCTAACGATATAGTGATAATTTTATAGATTCAGTACGTCCTTAATTGAATCATGATAATAATTAAATTACATCTTTCTTTAATCATCATCCCAAAGTTTGGGACCCAAACCATTATTTATGTCATCAACAAATTCGATAAAAATAATTGAAATTATGAATACACTGAAAAATACTTAAAACAAAGGTTATGACGAAATTACTACAACATAATTAAGTTAGTGTCACTTATAATGGCACTTCATACCCCAAGGAAGTGTCCTTACTATTTCTCATAATTATTTATCAATGATTTGCGGAAATGTACTAAGTATCAAACTGTTCTGTATGCAGACACTTATTATAAATAATAAATAAAATAAAATATTTCGGACCATAGAATCCATAAAGTGTTCGTAACTTATACAGCTTATTATCTAGTGTTAGTACCCATACAAACTGCTTCATAATCGGAGAGCACACATTCTCACCTACTGTTCTCAGGATGTTGTTGCAAAGTTGATATCCCTTGGTACGATCCCTTATCAAAATGAAGAAATTTTTGAATATGATATAAATAATTCCATACATTTCATCCAAAACCAGTTTAAACTTATGCAAATAAAAAAAGAAGTAATTTTTTTACTTTTTACAACTGGAAATTGCATGTAGAAAATGTTTGTAAATAACTACTCCATTAGTCATATGCGCTGTATAATTTATCAAAAATTTATCTTAAATACATCCGTTTCGTAGTTCTAACAGCGGACAAAGCCTAGGTAACATATAGACATTACACTTTGGGATATAGGCACAGATTACTAAATAGTTACTGATATAGGTACCTATAGCGGAAACTCTACTAACAAGCACGTATCGCTTGAGATCTGAGATCAGGGAGCAAGCATAACGTAGAAATCGCGGTTCAGATCTTACCTAAGTATTGTTATGCATTCTAGGGATCTGAATCGTGGCCGCGATTTAATTATGCAGTCGTGAATATTATGTACATCAGCAACAATGCCCGAGTACAGATCTTACGTAGCTCTGAATAACGGAATGGTTTTAGGTAACTTTTTAATTGTTTTAAACCCTCCCGCAGCTCAGAGTTACTGTGCGGTTCCGAATACTGGAAGTATTTTCCTAACCGGTGCGGCGAGGCGGCGCACTGGGCGCGCCACCTGCGCACAGCCGCCACCTCGCGCGCACGTGCGCCTCATCCGACACGCTGCCGCCGCTATTACACCACTATGCCATTCCTATTACCTCGCCTGCCACGCGATTTACTGCCCTAAAGACACCCTTCCAGAGGATACACTAACACTCTGCCGGTTGAATAAAGACCTAATCGCGTAAACAATACAGGCCAGGAGGCAGGGCCGGCGCCGGCTGTGTCGGACGCGGCGCGGGCGCACGGGGTGAGGGGATCTAAATAATGCGTTTGGCGTCGCGGTCGCGAACAATTAAGATTGATACGGTGTGATGACATTATAATATCGTTTTGATGCGGGGTGCGATTGTATGAGTTAGTTAAGAGCATTAGTTATTATGTCGACTACAAGTGATCGCACGTGCACCCGCCCTTGCAGACCGACGTGCCTGTGTCGCGCACTCACTGTCGTCTTCTTACTTGGCCTACTAATTATGGTCATTTGGTACTCATTAGTCCAGCGCGGTAGTTCCCTTATAAATTAAATAAGAATAAAGAGCTCCTTACCGAGGTCCACGGGTAGGGGAGGGTCACCGTCAATCAATCAATCTATTTGTATCAGGCAAATTGCCCCAAACAAATATAATAAAACCAATAAAATTAATATAAATAAACTAATATATATAACTTAACCCAAACGTCTACTGCATATGTTATAAACAAGTTATAGGTGTCGTATTCCGCGTGGTGTCCGGTAATTGGCCTCGAAAACGGAAAATTACACCTCTCGGCCAGAGTTCCTCCTTCATGAAAAAAAAACAGATGTTCGCTCTGCGATCTCACCAATTAAAATTATTTCCACGATGGGTTCAGAAAGAAATTGGATTTTGACACAAAATACTTCACAATGTCCTCTGCCTTTGCAGAATTATGCAGACGGGACAGGGCTTCCTCTTCTTCTTCGCCACCTTGACGAAGTCATTCAGGTCGCACTTGTCCTTCTCAGAACTCTGCTCTCTCGGACCCCGCTTGGGTTGGTTTGCAGCGGCGTTGTTCTAGTACCCTCTAGTAATGGCTGGAGTCTCAGCGCACGTGGTGGCGGCAGAGGGTACTACATAATGATAGTATATCTGTGAGTACAATCGGCAGTGCGAGATGTAGTGGTGGACACGTGTGGCCCGCTGTCCACCGCTTCATCGATATTGCCGAGATGCTACTTCAGATAAAAGCACGTTAATGTTATTTAATGCAACTTTGCAATCGGCGGGATATATCTCCGATTGGCGGTCCACACGTGTTGTGATTGAGTGCGCGATAAGTCCTCGCGCGCCCTTGCTAATAGAATAAGTCGAGATAACGCCAACAATCAGCCAACCCTCGGGCCGCACTTCATGTCGCCGCGCTGACACGTTTCTAGCTAATTGAAATTTCCTTGAGTAGGTAAGAGACCATGTCAGTCAACAGTAAACGTTGTCATGAGACGCGCGGACGTCACACCGCAGCGTGCAGCAGTGCCCGCGCAACTGAACAAAACGTACCATGCCGCACGGTTATTCTAAGTTGAACTCTCAGCCTACGGCTATACGGCTCATTATAATGAATTTGTTCGGTGTTTATGCAGCTGCGTTTCCTCGTACTTCAACGTTGCGGATATTATTTACTTCGCGTCCGCACTTAGTGTTTCAATGCACTCAATGAAAGACCGTTTCGCGCAGGGGCCGAGTATGTCATACTATTGAACTGTTGTAGCCGAGCGGAGCGCGGGCGGCGTAGGCGCGTAGCTATGGCGTAGCGCTACGAGCGCGCGTAGCACGCCACCCAGTGAACCAGTGAACCAGTCACCAACACCAAGGCTTGGGTGCAGCTCTGCTGACTCAACGGACTATTACTTTTTCATTTTTGTTTGTAAACCGGCTCCCACTACCTAATATTATAAAAACTAGGGGTATGCCAGATATTCCAAATTCAAACATTGATAAAATTACATCGTTTGCATTAAAAAAAAAATTGCTTTTTGCAATAATTTTACATGCAAACGTTAACTGTGCCAAATTTTATACTCCTCCGTCAGCAGTTTTCATAAAAAGAGGTACAAAGTTTTTGCTGCACGTAATAATGTATAAATCTGGTGTCCCTCAGGGTTCACATGTTGGTCCAGTCTTATTTAACTTATTCGTTAACGATCTTGCCAATGAGTTTAAATTCTCCGAGTGTTTCATGTATGCTGACGATTTAAAATTTTGTAGAATTATTGAATTGGATCTTGATGTTGAGTTATTGCAGAGAGATATTGACATGTTAGTAAAGTGGTGTGAAGACAATGGTATGAGTTTAAATGTAAAAAAATGCTACCATGTGAAATTCACTAGGAAAACTAAATTTACACAATCTGCTTATTACATTAGTGGCAACTTAGTGCAGGAAGTGGAGCAGATGAGAGACTTGGGAGTTTTGTTTGATAAACAATTAACGTTTGTACCCCACATTGAAAATGTCGTTAAAAAAGCCTCTAGAATGCTTGGGTTTGTCATAAGAAACGTTACTTGCTTTCGTCGTGATAAGACTAAAGTCTTACTTTACAATTGTTTGGTCCGTAGCTCCCTAGAGTATTGCAGCACTGTATGGAGACCTCACTATGCCACCCACACGCTTAGATTAGAAAGGGTTCAAAAACGATTTCTGTGGCATTTAGCATACTCTTCTAGGATAACTAAAACGAAACCATCGTACAGAGAGAGACTTTCCCATTTCAAGATGGTATCCCTAGAGAAAAGGAGAGATTTATTAGATTCCTCATTCTTGTTTAAAATGTTGCGTCATGATATTGACTGTCCTAAATTGTTGAGCCAGTTCAAATTCAGGGTACCCACTAAAAGCCCCCGAGCTCCTATAACCCCATTACGTCCTCCTCTTCGTAGAACTGTCCTTGGTGCTAACTCTCCTGTCCCCCGTCTATGTAAATTGTTAAATAGCTGCAGTGATCTTATTGATGTGCAATCTGACTCACTTAGCAAATTAAGAGGTATTATGTACAAAAACATGTAAATTATTTAATTATTTTTTATTTTGATATTATATTAACTGTAATTATGATTTTATAATGATACTATTGTGATATTAATTTTAATTTTAGTAATAACTTTAACTTATGTTTAATTTAATGTTTTGATTTGTTTAATTACTTAATTGAATTTTTGATTTTTATATAACAATATTTTGATTATGGTTTATATTTCAAATTTCGATTTGAATTATGATTGTGGTTAAAGACTTATCTGTGTTCAGAGTAATTAAGTATGTACTTATCTAATTGTAAGTAGGCAATCATACGACTCATTTGTAATGCATGATGTGCTTACCTATAAGAAATTGATACACTTGTCCTTAAATCTACTGAAAGTAATCATATATTTGTATCAGTGTATTCAATTGTTGGTGAGCCAAATAAATAAAATAAAATAAATAAAATAAAATAAAAATAAATTGATTGATTCACGGTCTGGCTCAAGTTCTGTATTGAAAGTAACACTCCAATTTTAATATGACTGGTTTTAAATTTTGAATTAATGAGTCCGTAAAATAACAAAAAAACAAATTACATAATCTGAGCGGTAGCAGTATTGTGTCCCCTTGCAAAGTTGAATGGTTCCCTCCCTATCCCGGCGCGCCCACTAATCTGTGTATCGTTTAGATAAACAGTCCAGCATACAATGTACATTAATTGAGCGCGATGCACTTGCAACTTATTGCGACCAGATTATACACTCCACAATAGGAACATATTATAGCACCTCGCGCCACTCGACACGTGCAGGCGGCAGCGCGCTCACCGGCCAGCCACAGCCGCGAGCTCGGAGTCTCTGACATACTGATCCAATGTTGAATGCTGCATTCTTTTTAAATTGATTGGATTCGATAATTAATTTGTTCATTTATAAATACACACATATTAAAATATAGCTATATTATACTATTATTGAAGCTGACAATATAAAAAGAACAAGATATACAACCAATCTTAAATAAAATAAAAAGTTTGTTTAATAACAGAGTAATCGCCTGGCCCGCCTGTCAAGTGAACATTATTGTCCGCTAATAACAATATTTCTTTTCCAGCGGACGAATAGCACGCGGCGGGGTGACGCGCCGCGCACCAGCGCGTCCCCATGACGTGACGTGATGTGACGTGACGTGACGTGACGTGACGTGATGTGGCGAGTGAGAGAGGAGTGCCGTGCCATGTGTGGACACTCCGTGCACTTCGGTAGTGCTAGTGAATCGTGAACAATAAACTAATAGATGCATTACTCAAATGTATGTGTATACCAGAGCGCCTTGAGAGCTCACAAGCCGAGCCGCGTGTGTGAGCGTGGCGGCCTCGCAGGCACCCACGCCGACATTTACATATTTCCCTAAATAAGTACATCAATATTACTTGGATACATAAACTGTACAATTCAGCAATTAGCTGACACTGCATTACTATCACAATAAGGCTGCCGTACGCGTGCGTGTAACTGTACATACATGACACTCTGATGTTCAGTGTCACAATAGCATGCACATGTTACAGGCACGTGTACTACTGGCTACTATAGGGTATTTTCCTATAAAGACAAATAATTAGTCTATTGTTGATTGACAAAAGTAAAGGGCATCCGATTTCAGGAGTTTGTGGAGGGTTTTCTTCTGTTTTTATTAATGTGACGAATCCATCCAACTATTTAGTTAATAGATTGAATAATAAATCGTAAACGGAGGTCGCGGCTCAGCGGTGAACGAGCAGCGTCTGCTCCTCTCAGTCACGACCTGACGTAAGCATACGAGTATAGCATGGAATTACGTGCCGGGTGAAACACACAACTTCAGGAAAATATATGAAAACGGGTAAATAGTAAATGTCGAGATTTGTGTTTACAGCGGGCCCTCGACACGGGACGAGACGTAGTGAGCGTGTGTCCGCATGTCGGTCCGCGCGCAACTTGTTGAACATGGTTGTTGGTGACGATGCACACATGTGCTTTACGAGTCGCAGTAGGTGCCGCCATCCATCGTTTTGTACATTGTTACATATTTTTAGGGCACTTTGTTTTGTTTAGTCTGTGTATTAGATATCTAATATTTACTGGGGTATTACGTTACTACTTATTAAAACGTTTTAGAATAAAATAGTTACCTATTACTGTTTGTTTCATTGTTGACCTCCTTCTGGACACCAGAACAGTTATGTATAGTATCTACCTGTACGTACGTATGTACCTACTTCCTACACACTCATGTTTTCTCTTGTTACCAAATATCGCATTATAATCAGAGATAATCTTTACATGAGATCATTTTTAACTTTATTATTTACGTTATATTATCTATTAATAAAAGTGATGTTCTTACATCACTAGCCCTTACTTTAAACGGAATTAGACATCCAATAAAACGATCTTTAAGGTTATTTTTCACTCTATTCTGAGTATTGTTTGCGATGTTTTTGTTTGTTTTTAAGTCGGTTATTTTTTTTTTGTTAAAGCGTTTTTTATTATATATATACAACGTGTAACGGAAACCCCATATCTATCCAAAAGGGCTGAAGACAACATCTGGTATGGAGTCTCTATGCACAGTTTCAGCACAAAATAACTGACTCAAAGAATTGCTACCAAATTATTGGTTTCATATATTTCTTGAATACCAATCATAACAAACGTGCCACAGTACTACGAGGGTCAATAACTTTCCACGTTACTTGCCAATAACACGATAATTCTCTTCGTTCTTCTTAATTTGGAAAATTCTGTCTCTGGTATCAGTGTATTGGAATTTGTAATAAGTTCTACACACGTAGACTTAGGATTACAAAACCCTTGCCATATCGTTTGTTATCTTCCAAAGAAGCCATGCAGTTGGTATGTATATACCCTTTAAGTTACACGTTGTATATATTTTTTATACTATTTCCATAATTTATGTCTTTTTATTTACTTGTACACCTACTACAAATACATTTTGGTCATTTTAACCCAAAGGTTGACTGGTAGAGAATGGCTTGTTGCATTAAGTCCGCTTTGTATTACACTATTGTACATAAAGTTTAAATAAATAAATTGTTGACATGTTACGGTATCTTCCAAGGGTCTGGAATGGTTTTCATCTTATCTTCGGGGACGTCAGTAGTCGGTTCGTGTTTATTTATTTATATGGGAGACCAACAGTCAACTCAATAATCTATAAACAATGTGAGAATTTGACAGCCAATTAGTACCTACAGGTCTCCACGTACCTATAGCAACATGTGATGTTAAACGAAATTGTGAACAATATAATACCGTCAGCAGGAAAAGGGTATGTTTAATATTACACTAATAACATTATAATGTATATGTAAAAGAGATATTCTAAATCAGAAAAAGAAAATCTAAACACAGATATGTAAAATTACATGATTTACATTCTTAACAATTTTTATCATTAAAAAAATTAAGGCTTAGCACAAGCACCTCCGCACCGATGACACACTAATTGTTCTGAATGGGTCAAGTAAAGCTCCTTCTGCACGCAACACATATTCTGCCTATATTTCAATGTAGCAAGTGGCATTCTTAGCGTTGGATAGAACCGTTTACACTTGCAAGGAAACTTTTATAATATATTCAGGGCTGGTAATTGTGATATTATCTAATGTATTATATTATCTTTCAAATCTTCATTAAAAAAACGCAGTCATACCTGGATGCTGGTGTCAGTCAAAGTTGACTCTTGACTTCTGAGTAATTTTTTACGTGCAAAAACCAAGACAATGCTTATGCAGACTTCTGTTTTCCCTGTACTGTTCTATTTTCAATGGTGACGTGAGGTAGTTTGACTTGAATACGGTATTGCTGGATAAGCACGACAGGCTCCTTAATAGCTGTATCCAGAGGATATATTTGGAGGTACAGAACTCTGCTCAAATGGCTTCCTATGTATGTTTTTTTTTTTACTAATTCTTCTACCCCTCTCTCTAATTTTATATCTCACTTGCAGTTTCTATGTTTTTCACACGCTTAGAGTCTGCGCTCTTCCAATAACCTTCTCTCACTCAGGCCTTCTGAGCCCATCACCATCGATTAAATTGTGAATTATTACTATTCAAATCTCTTATAGGAATATTTCACAAACAATTTATTTGTTTGAAATTGAATAAATGAATTGATCATAATCATTTAGTCATGTGACTTTTGGTAATTTACAGAATGTTTGTGTTGATGTGCTCCAATAATATAAATACATGTGCTTTTTAATTGAAATTTCGAAATTGACATTAACTTTGGAAAACATTATATTTTTAAATGAAATTTATTTGTTTTATATTATTTATTTAAGAAGTATGGAGGACTAACAGCTATTAAATACAGAAATATATATTAATAGTAAACAGTGAGCCAATTGAAGGTCCTCACGTTTAGAGGCAGGAAAATATTACAGTGAACACTTAAAAATTATATAATCTTAATATAACCATATCATACATACAAAATTCAATATGACTAAATAAATAGCAGATATATGTACATAGCAGTAACTACAGATATTAATATTTTTTTGAAGAAATCAAGGTTTAGTCGTCTTCTGGCTGCAATCACACTTGTTGTAGACGGGTCAAAATCATGCTACTTACACCGGTTATTAAAGCTCCTGCTTGCACGCACTGTAAATTAATTCTGCCTATACTTAGTTGAGCTTAATGGTGTCCCGTAAAGGTGGATTATACCGAGTTTTAGTCGGAATATTTAATTAACTTTACATAAGAGATCGGGGCTATCAATATTATTGTTTAAAATTTTTAACAGTAGAATGCAGTTTGAGGTCTCACGGCGAGTACTTAATGTACACAGACTGTGGTAGTTGTCGGAATGATACGGGATCTTCTGATGAAAGCATAAATACTTGATAATCCTTCTTTGAATATCCTCTATTTGGTCTATACATTTATTGTAACCTGTATTCCAGATTTCAGAAGCATATTCCAGGCTACTCCTCACGAAAGTTCAACACAGGATTTTAAGGGTTTTCGCTTTAGTAAAACATTTTGGCAGTCTCACGGTGAATCCCAAACATTTAGACGCCTTAGCTACTATAGCATCCACGTGAGAGTCAAATATAAGTTTAGAATCATGATGATAAACCCCTAAATCCCGAATATAATTACACCGAGGTAGAACCTGACCATTCAGAGTATACGACGTGACTAAGAGAATACGTTACGACCGAGCATTGTGCTGGATTAAGATCTGACCTACTTGCTTGTCAATATACTTCCAGTCGACGAAGATCAGCCTGAAATGCAGAAACATTATCTAAAGATGATATAGCAGCATAGATTTTCATATCATCGGCAAAACATAGTAATTTTGATGACAGTAGACACGAGTAGATGTCGTTTACACAGACCGTGAATAATAAAGGACTCAATAGCGATTCTATCGCTAGGGACAGAAATTCAACTAGAAATGTAATTATGTAGTGCTACTGCTTGAGATTGATTCTACAGGTAAGAGGAGAACCATCTCAGCAGGCCACCACGTATACCCACACTGTTAAGCCTTTGAAGAAGGAGTTGT
This sequence comes from Tholera decimalis, assembly GCA_943138885.2. Classification (NCBI taxonomy): domain Eukaryota; kingdom Metazoa; phylum Arthropoda; class Insecta; order Lepidoptera; family Noctuidae; genus Tholera; species Tholera decimalis. Next base: position 264,657 of record OW964552.2, on the reverse strand, counting down.
GGTCAATACGGTCAAACGCTTTGCTATAGTCAGTGTAAACGACATCGACTTGATCACCTTTATCCATGGCGGCTGTGATGAAATCATTTAGCAAAACAAGATTCGTGACCGTAGACTTTCCTCTAAGAAAACCATGCTGAAATGGGCTAAATGAGTTTTTAAAAGTTACATACACCTGGTCTTAAACGATCCTTTCAAAAATCTTAGCTATAATACACAGTTTACAAATCGGCCTGTAATGCCTGTAATTGGTTATTTCAGTTTTGTCAGTTTGTGTATGGGTGTTATAAAGGCCGATTTCCATATTTTAGGTACAACACAAGAAGATAATGATTTCCTGAATAGAATTGAGACGGGAAGAGCTATACTAGGGCAGTATAGCTCTTCCCGTCTCAATTCTATTATATCAACTATCAACTCAGTTATATCATAAGCCAAAAAGCGGTATCACAAAAAAATACAAATTTCAGATTTTTGTTGCATCTGATAACTTAACAAACTCCCTACAGGTTAAATGAAGTTACATGGCGCTATCCCAACCAGAAACCACCTAAAACCTACTAAGAAAATATTGCATATCGCAAATATATACGATACTAGCTTTTGCCCGCGACTTCGTTCGCGTAGGAGGGTTTTCCCGCGTGAAATCCTGATCCTGTGGGAATTCCGGGATAAAAAATTTCCTGGAATAGCCTATATGTTATTCCAGGATATAAACTATCTACTTGCAAAATTTCATTCAGATCCGTTCAGTAGTTTTTGCGTGAAAGAGTAACAAACATCCATCCATCCTCACAAACTTTCACATTTATAATATTACTAGTATTTGCGTGTTGCGCGAGGTGCAAGCACCTCGCGTGCTTGTGTAAAAAAAAAATGGGGGGGGGGGTTGCACAATTATTTCGACTAAAGCATTGCCCCTCTAAATGAATCTGAAAAAAAAAATGTTCAAAGTCTCTTAATTTCCGTGATCCGCCTAAAGGGGGTGAGAAGGGGGGCGGGGGGGGACTTTGAAAATTGGTTTTTACTTTACCGAGCCTCTTCTATACGAATCCGTAAAAAACAAAACATACGGGTCTCGTAGTTTCCGAGATACGATAGGGAGGGGGGAGAAGGGGGGTGAAAAGGGGAGGTTTGGCACTTTTCCCGTAGGTTTGAGAGTTACTTGTTTACGAATCTGTCAAAATATACCCACCTCCCCATCCACCATCTGGGAGAACAATTATGTCAATGAGTGAGTCAGTCAGTCAGTCAGTGGTAATTTAGCTTTATATAGTATAACTAGTATTTGCGTGTTGCGCGAGGTGCAAGCACCTCGCGTGCTTGTGAAAAAAAAAAAAAATGGGGGGGTTTAGTATTTGCGTGTTGCGCGAGGTGCAAGCACCTCGCGTGCTTGTGAAAAAAAAAAAGGGGGGTGATGGCGGGGTTTAGTATTTGCGTGTTGCGCGAGGTGCAAGCACCTCGCGAGCTTGTGAAAAAAAAAAAAAAAAAAAAAAAAGAGAGGGGGGGGGTGATGGGGGGGGGGTTGCACAAGTATTTCGACTAAAGCATTGCCCCTCTAAATGAATCTGAAAAAAAAAATGTTCCAAGTCTCTTAGATTCCGAGATCCGCCTAAAGGGGGGGAGAAGGGGGGCGGGGGGGGGACTTTGAAAAATGGTTTTTACTTTACCGAGCCTCCTCTATACGAATCCGTAAAAAACAAAAAATACGGTTCTCGTAGTTTCCGAGATACGATAGAGGGGGGGGAGAAGGGGGGGGAAAAGGGGAGGTTTGGCACTTTTCCCGTAGGTTTGAGAGTTACTTGTTTACGAATCTGTCAAAATATACCCACCTCCCCATCCACCATCTGGGAGAACAATTATGTCAATGAGTGAGTCAGTCAGTCAGTGAGTGGTAATTTAGCTTTATATAGTATAATTAGTAAGAGTAAGAAGTAAGAAGTAAGATAAGATTACTAAGGAGCTAAGAGGTACCTATATCATTATTTTTAAACACAATGGCCGTATATTTACTTACGGTGGAATTCTTAATTAATAATTCCTTAATCCACGTCCTTATATCTGCGATATAGTGCAAGTGGAAGCTACGAGAGGTAGTTTCGATTTAGTATATAACTGCTAGTATTATTGGAAACAAGATTTTAAAAACGAATGCTCTTCCACCTCCAAAGAAGAAAACCATGCTTAACGTAATTTCGCAAGCCAAGAAGAACAATATTTTGAAATCCCTTCAAAATATAATACCAGGCAATAGACTGTCCTTCTGGAGGGAGCTCCCTACTTCTGAGTGATTTATGACATAGATGCCTATTTTCAAAATTTAAAATTTTCTAATTAAGTTAATCTTAAGTTTATTAAAATTATTTCCAAATGCACTTTTTTCGTGTTTTATTTTCTTTTACATGGATTTTTAGCAAAAATGTATAAAAAAAAAATTGTATGAAAATTCCTATGAACACGCTACAACTAAAAGCGGTAACTCATATTAATAAACGTATTATTCGAAGCCCAATAGCGGTATCTCAAAAATGAGGTAAAAAGACATATTTTTCGATTTTTTAAAAACATCAATAAGAAATATGGGTATAAGAATCTAATATTATGAATGAATAATTTTAAAATGACTAAGTTGACGCGAAATCAAAAAAACTAAAACATGAATTTTCTCGAGTCTCACTTTTTTGAGCTGACGCTTTTTGGCTTATGAGGGCAGTATAGTTTTGGCGCATCTTGTAAGAAATTTTGGTGAAATATTGTCTGGACCCGCTGCCTTAGATGTATCTATTTTTTAAGCAATGTAGGTACATACTATCGTGATCGACATTAACTGATAAGTATGCTACATATATCAAAGGAGCTAGTAGACTCCGGAAAAGATGAACACAGATAGTGTTGCCCAAACGAGAGTCTCGCAAGAGTCTTGCAATTAGCGATTATCCTATTGCTATTTATTAAACGGTAGTTGAGATCTCAGAACATGTAACAGACTCTGTTACATTGTTCGGTTTGTTACATTACATTGACCCTTTGAATTGGGGTATCAAAGAGATTGTAGGAGAACCATATAGGGTGCGGTTTGCGGGTGAAAGTACACACATAGCATTTGGAGACGTTTAAGTCCAGCTTATTTAATTTGCAGTATGCTTGAAAAGCCTCTAGATCTGCCTGCAGTAGAAGAGCATCTGTCTGGCTTGTAATCTGTTTCATGATTTTCATGTCGTCTGCATACATCAATATTTTAGAGTGCTGGAAACAGAATATTACGTCGTTAATGAAAATATTGAACAAGAGCGGCCCTAATAACGATCCCTGGGGAACTCCCGAGGGAATACGCATAGCTCTAGACGAGTAACCATTCAGCACCACAGTCTGGCATCTACCCTCAACATACGACGTGAACCACCTATAGAGGTTACCCCTGATACCCATCGATAAAAGTTTACGCATTAAGATAACGTGATCTATTCTATCAAAACATTTACTGTAATCGGTATAAATAACATCGACCTGGGACCGATGCGACATGGACTCTGAAAGGAATTCACCTCAGAGAACCAGGTTGGACGTGGTAGACCGACCTCTTAAAAAGCCGTGCTGATTTTCACTAAAACTATGTTGAAGAGCCGAATAAACTTGTTTATAGACTAATTTCTCTAGTATTTTTGCAAACACGCACAGTTTGGAGATCGGTCTGTAATTTTCAACAAAAGTTTTAGGTCCTTTTGTGTATTGGTGTGACGTATGCCGACTTCCATATCGCAGGTACAACACCAAGGTCTAGTGATATTCTGAAGAGGATCGAGAGAGGGAAAGAGAGACTTTTTGCGCAGTTTACTATAAAAACCGGTGGAATATTGTCTGGTCCCGCGGACTTCTTAAGGTCAACTTGTTTAAGTAGCCTATAAACCTCATCATCATTTATTTCAATAGTACTGATATCTGACGTACTCTGTACCGCACTTCTGTGGCCCATATCACGATGAAAATCACTATTGTCTGCATTAGTGCTTGTAAGAAAGTTGGACTGAAAACAGTCAGCAAACATATTGCAAATTACGTCACCATCACCAGAAGATTGCTGCCCAAAGTGTAATACCGACGGATATGAGTTGGAATGTTTCCTTGCTTTAACGTAACTCCAAAAGGCTCGAGGGTTCTTACTAATATCCATTTTTATTTTTTTCATGTAATCGTCAAACATTACTTTTTCGATGTCTTTAGCCCGCTGTCGCAATAAAACAAAACTGTGGTAATCAGAATGGTTACCATATTTTTTAAACTTAGCGTGGTATTTAGCCTTTTCTTTAATTATTTTGACCAGCGGGCTTTTGTACCAAGGTGGATATTTCGAACTTGAAATGACTGTTTTTCTTGGTGTATAAGTATTGCATAGTCTATCAATAATAGAATAAAAATATTTAACGGCGTCTTCTAAAGACCGACAGCTCAAGTCACTTTGCCAATCAACCTGATTAAGTTCGCTGTTTATTGCAACATAGTCAGCCACATGATAAAGAAGTTTCACATATTGACGAACTGGGAGACAATGCAATTCCACCAAGTCCGCAGTCACACATAATGCCCCGTGATGCGGATCTTCAGGTACCAGTGGATCACTACAATGTGTGACATTGACTACGTCATTGGATAGCACCAGATCCAGAATCTTGTTGTTCTTATTAAGGTGATTATTATACTGTGAAAGGTTACATATATTTAAATTGTCAATTAGGTTAGTTTGCACATCCCCACACACCCCAGTTGGATAAAACGAATAACCATCAGCAGCCGGCTGCCACATTATATTAGGTTGATTAAATTATTAGAGGAGTAATCGAGAAAATTAGACAGAAAATATGCGGAAAAGGCTTCACAGATAGACTACATTATGTGATTATGTATAAATAATATCATAAGTAAATGCTTTTGTGGCTCCCCTAATTTCCCTACTATATTCTTGTACTATTTATTAAGTATTCTGTGCTATCGTTCAACAGGGCATTGAGTTGAGCTCTTTTATGTTCTTAGTTGAGCTACATGATAACTAACACGTCGCGTCGTTTCACTAGGGAGAAAAAGTCGGGATAAAAAATCTAGGTGTTATTCAAGGATGTCACCTATCTACTTAACCAAATTTCATTCCGATCAGTTCAGTAGTTTTTGCGTGAAAGAGTAACAAACATCCATACTAACAAACTTTCGTATTTATGACATTAGTAAGATTTGAAGTGCTATTCGCCCTTATAAATTAAGCTAGGTAGGTTGTTACGAACCTTTATCAATAACAAGAAATAAATAATGTCAATTAACGCCTTATTTTCTCTAAAAAACTATGTTGTTAATGAATGAAGTCATAAGCATAGTTAAACACAACAAAAGGCATTTTTTTACAGTACCGCAAACCCGCAGGTTTCATGGCCTTGCTCCCGGAGGCTGGCGGATTAGATAAGTATAGGTAGCCATTACGTGCCGAATCACTAAAAAAAAACTAAGTAGATAGGCTGAATATGATAATGATACACCTAATGAAGGTGAGTATTCTGTCTTCAGAGAGCTTTACGGCATCACCCACAAGATGGAAGTAGATAGGTACTGGTTAGAATACTATGCTCATATTATGTGCGTGGTTGAAATTCCATTCCACTCCCCGTTAGTTGTGTCAACCAGCAACAGGTACCTACCTACCTTAACACCAAAATATTTCGTGATATGATATACAGCTGCGGTTCTCGCGTACCTAACCGCAGTAACAATAGTTTAATCACAGAGCGATTAGCGGAGGGCGTTCCGGAGATTTAAGGAGGCAGGGAGTGGAGCAACCCTCCGCCCTGCGGCAAGTGTATATATCGAGGTGGACCGTCGCGGGCGCGCTAGTGGCGTGCAACCTGCGCCCGCGCACTGTGTGTTACTGCCGAGTGTGTGACAGTGCGACAGTGCGACATGTCGCGCGCGGTGTGTCTGCGCGGCGTGGCGCGCGGCGCGGAGTCGCGCAGCTTCAGCGCCGACGACCTGCTGCGAGCGCTCAAGGAACATGACTCTGAAACTGTAAGTACCTGAAGCCTGAAGTACTTAAAGTAGTGCGCGGACCTGGCGACGACAATACTACACGTGTTTCGACGATACATTCAATGACAAGCTTATAGAAATATTCAACCCGCATAGACGGAAGAAAACAATTATTGGAAATTTTCCAATAAATGGCGCTTTTATATTTTAGAGTTCCGTAGTTGACAAGGAACCCTGATAATTTCGCCATATCCGTTCGCTCAGAAGCAATTGGTACCTTATCGCTGAAATTTGCCATAGATATACCTACATATAAATGACGACAAAAAAGTGGTTAAATAAAATCATTAGAAACCATTTTTTTAGGTTACTCCCCCTACACGTAAAGAGGGGATGTTTGAATAAATTATTCAAGGTATGAATATAACCATCACAGTAGCAGTAGGTACGTAGGTACCTATATATAACGAAGTTAAAACGAAAACTATCAGACCTGCTGGCTGATAGTTTTCATATATATATTGATCTGATTTTGATGGGCGCTTCACCGTTGAAATTTCTACCATGGAGAGTAAGTTTACGTGTTTAATTCATTTAGATCAGATGAGGTTCTTCGGAGGTAGGCAATGGAACTTCAAGTACTCATCATCTCGCAGCCTGTTCCCAACATGTTGTGTTCGGCTGCCGGTCTACCCGGGTGCAGCTGAGTATACATGGAGCGCCTGCCTCTCACCTCCACAACCCAGTAGACAGGAACGCTTGGCCAGACCAGTGTTATATTTGCTGGTTTCAGACTACCCGTAACGACTGTTAAAGAAGTTCAACTGTCAGTCGGAAACAACGGCTTAACGTGCGTTCCGAGGCACGCGGGTATCCTCCACCAACTTCCAAACTCCGGGCGACTACTGAGAAATTCCTTACAGAAGAAACCAATAGCACTTTTTGCCCGACCCGGTAATCGAACCCGAACCTCTTTGCTCAGTAGTCGACCACTCGTCCAACGAGGCAGGTCTACAAGTACTAATAGAATAAAATCTGTTATTGCTGCGATCGTATGTTTACAGCTTTATTTTCGAAAACGTAGCATAGGTATGTGCGTCACTGGCAGGGCCGGATTAACCATTAGGCAGAGTAGGCAACTGCCTAGGGGCCCCGCATCAACCAGGGGCCCAGGCCCAGTGCACGCACCAAAAAAACATGTTTCTTCGAACGAGAATTTGATGTGTGTGTGAACTTAGGGACCTCACTGTTATGTCACAAAATACAAATCGTTAGATTTAGTAGTAGAATTAAAACAATTTTAGAACAAATCTAGGAATAATTAAACAAATATATTAAAAACCACAGTCCTTAATGTGCGTTTCCTCAGTTCACACACGATTTGGTCAGTCAAAGAAAGAAAAGGGGCCCCGAGAATGCCATTGCCTTAGGGCCTCTGACAGGGTTAATCCGGCTCTGGTCACTGGTGTTGACAACTCTTTGAGGCGCGCGTGGAACACGACGCGCCGCCGACCCGGGCCTGGCCCTTACCGGACGGTGAGCTATCCCTGTTCGCCGTCCGCAGGCCCGCGCCTACGGTGGCCGAAAATCGGCTCGCGCGTTCGGCCTCCTTCTTCGCTAGCATGACTGCAACGACAACGACTGGTCTGAACCAGACCAGGGCGCAAGAGGTCGCCGCCGCCGATCGCCTCTACGAGGACATGACGGTGTTCCGCCCAAGCAGGGCACACCTCGACCGTATCCTCCACCGTGTCCTCCAGGTGATCCTCACAATGACGGCACCCGGGCGTGTCCTCCCGCTGTATCCGAAACAGGTACCTCCCGAAACAGCCATGTCCGGTCAGTACCTGCGTCAGGCGGAAGGTGAGGAATCGATTGAATATACCTACTTTCCAGATGAAAGATCCGATAGTAATTTCATCGAAATCCGTTCAGCTGTTTTTTTTATGATAAGGAAATTAGAGGAAAATGACTAAAAATGGGATAGTATCCCTAATATGAAATATCGGCAATTCTCGCAAACGGAAACTCACACACGCAACACACAGTGCTTGTCTCTTTCTTTCTATCCCTATCAGCGCGTACAAGTTGTATCACGCCAGTCGAGCGTAGGGATGTAACGATACCATCTGGGTATCGATACTTTTACTCGATACCAGTCACGAGGTATCGATATCTACTCGGTTTTGAATTAAAAGTATCGATACTAATTGTATCGGTCAATTTTTCCGTCGGAAATATAAGAGGCAAATAAGAACAGCAGTGGCAGTACATGATAGTCTTAAGTATTTATTAAAATAAAATACACAAAATATTAAGGAAAGAAATCTGTAATCGACGTGCTCCCTAGAAACAATATTTTTTCTAGTTGTTTTCCGATTAATCGATTTCTGGTGGAAGTATTGCCACAATACTTTACGTATTTGAAGCATTTCTAAATTTCCACTTTTCCACAATTTTTTCATTTCACACCTCAGACTTTTGTGGTCACCGATTTTGTTAAATATTGCTATTACAAATTAAATTCAGTTAAGTTTTAATTTAATAAAAACAAATGAAAAACCGCCATGCGATAAAGGAATGTAGTGACAGACCGACCGTCTGAATGAATAAATGATGAAAAACCTGTGTTTCTCATCATTTATTATATATATATTTAGTATAGTAGGTAGAATCTGTATTCTACCTACTATACGCAAGGCGTATAGCAACTGAGCAGTAGAAAAGATGCGTTCGCGAAACAAAAATTAAATCAGTGAGTGAGTGACCGACCGGCCGAGTACCTATCGATACAAGTACTTACTTCCCGATGCTACTTGTTACTCAGTTGTCAAGTATCGAGTACAAAAGTACTTGGTATCGAAAGGAAAGTATAATATTGTACACCTAATAGGTATGTTACATTGATACAAACATAATAATTATAAGATCTTTTTTTGACATGTAACAAACAATAAATGAATTTGAATTGAATTGAAGTATCGAGTAGTTACTTGTATTTACTCATATCGTTTCATCCCTAGTCGAGCGAGCCCTCTCGTAGTTGTTATGTCGCTGCCACATAACTTTCTAAGGTATGTAAAAAAAATACATATTTTTCGTACAAAAAGTGCACACAGTATTGTTTTTATAATTTTTAGAAATAGTTTAGATGTTCTTTCGTAGGTTTGAGTGGTATTGTATTTGATTGTACTGTTTTCTTAAATATATAAATAAATATGAATGTCAGTTCGAAGTCGTTGGAAAATCCAAATATGAACAGATCATAGTATCCAATTATGGACTATTCCATAATTGGTTCTCTTTTTTATCAGCTGACTTGGTGATTTTGTTAATCCATACTAATATTATAAATGCGAAAGTAACTCTGTCTGTCTGTTACCTTTTCACGCCTAAACCGCTGAACCGATTTAAATGAAATGGAATTTCGTATAGAGCAGGTATGGGCAACCTTTGACATATTGAGGGCCAAATTTAGCGTGCAAATACGTTCGCGGGCCGCGTTTAAAAGTAATTAGTGCATTTTAAAGTAGTGATAATATTTTTTGCGATAGATATTAAACATGAAATAATACGACAATGTTATTATACTTAGTACAATTTATAAAAAATAACAAAATGAAATTTAAAAAAATGGTACATTATAATTAAATCGTTCAAACTCCGAAAGTTACTACACCGAAATCAATAAGACACTTGAGCTTGAATTTGGGAAACTAATCCATCGATATTTGGATTAATTCCACTGATATAAAGTCGTAAAGAATTTTCCAAATTATCGTCAGTCAGTCTTGTACGATGTGTTGATTTACTAACTTTCATTGATGAAAAGAACTGTTCGCATTTATAAGTACTGTTAAACGCACAAATCAATCTTCTTGCGAATTTTCTAAGCTGCGGAAAATTGTCTTCTTCTAGGTATTTTTTGTAGAAATCGCACAACTCTACGTCTTCAAATTTGGATTTTAAGAGTGAGTTTTCTTGAATCTCGATCAACTCCATTTGTAAGTGTATTGGAGCATTTTGTACATTACATTTTGTAGGAGTAGCAAATAAACTGAAAAAGTCTTTAATGTTTTTGAAGTCGCTGTTTTCTTGTGGCGCGGACAGTGGAGTTTGTAACGAATCCGCAAGAAATAATTTTATTAAATTATTCCTTTCAGATTTAGTTAAGTCGAATGGTCTCCCTAAGCGTCCATTTATCTTTTTACTTTCCTCAGTCAGAAAGTTATAGGCATCCAACCCAGTTAATGTGCCACTCCTCAATTGCCTGTTTATTTCGACTTCGTTGCTGTCGTTTTCTGCTTCTAGCATATTTGCGGTCACTTCCGAAGCGTAAGAAGGACCGGCTATGGCGTTATCCGTAGCATCGCTTGCCTATCGCTGACCAGCATGAAGGTTGGCGCCCTCATACCCCCCTTGCACTAAGTCTTCCGATCGGGGTTCGGAGAGATATCCCCCAGCAGGATAGGTCAACCCCTGCTGAAGCAAAGCGGCACTGAGTCTTTGACGACTGCATAGTGCCTCACCCCCGCTTCTTCCAGGCAGCTTGTATTAATGCGGGGTTTTAGCATCATGGTTGACTAGGGTACAAAACGCGCACTACAAAATGTCTATCACTGGAAGAAATTGAAGCTTGTAATTACAATCTTCGTATTACAAATGTCAGTCCAATCCCGGAATTCCCGGGATTATATTTCTCCGAAAGTCCGCCAGATTTTCAGTTGTTTTTTTTTGCGTTTGTAGTCCATGTGGCTACAGTTTGAGACCAAAAAAACTTGCAAACATTGAATACATAAATCAGAAAAAAAAAATATTTTGAAATATTCGCCATTATCTTAAAATTTAAAAACCCAAGCCTACTCCTGATTGGTTCTTAATCTAGTCTTAGGGTAAAGCTTTCAGGCTGCAAAGGAACATAAAGCATTATATAGGGGAACCTGTTGTACTTGGGCAACTTTTTCGCATTTTGATTTATTTTTAAATAATGGTGCTAGTTAAACTTGTCTAGTGTGCATGTATGTTAAGATCATTTAATTGCTACATAGTTATTATTTATTATTATTTATTACTAGCGACCCGCCCCGGCTTCGCACGGGTGCAATGTTTATATTAAATATAGGCAGCGTTCGCGAGAATCGTTAACGTACGGCAGTTTTTTCGACGCCTTACTCCACAATTTTCACTACCACGAAAAATCCTATCTATTTTCCGGGATAAAATATAGCCTATACGGATTCGGAAGAATCCCTTGTAATGGTAAAAGAAATTTTGAAATCGGTCCAGTAGTTTTTGAGCCTATTCAATACAAACATACAAAAATACAAAGGTTTCCTCTTTATAATATTAAGTATAGATTAATAATCAATTATTACACAATTCGTTTTACAGTGATCCACAAACTAGACGTATGTCTGTATCTTGGGGACCAGAGTTGCACATTTATATCATAAAAAGTGATTATTAACAAAAACTAAATTAAAGACAAACTAAAACTATGATATAATGAAATAAATTAAAGTTATGAATTAAAATTACGAACAAACATGATGATATAAATAATAAATTGGTTACAATCTCGTATAAGAAATTGGTCTTGCGTGTAGTGTGTATGCGTGCGTGTGTGTGTAAGGTGTTTGTGTGTGTGTGTGTAAGGTGTGTGTGTGTGTGTGTGTGTGTATAAGATTAGGAGTACTGTCTATATATATGCGAGTTCTTGTGATGCTTACCTATTTAATAATCTTTTCTGTTTCGTCATAGTTCGTTCGTGTTAGTTTCGTTATTAATTCTGCATAATCTGATCTGGATTTTAATTTCCTGTGTTTGTAAGATAGCAGTCAAAATAAAAAGTTGTCGCACACGGAGTACTTGAAAATCCTTGTAGAGAATGTCAGTAGGGTACCGTAGTGGTTTTTTGAGCATGACTTTAATGACGGCTCTTTGAGCTCTTTCGACTTCAACAAATGCGGCCTTGCCAGCGCCTCCCCAGACAGAGATACCATATGGACGGACTGACACAAACCAAGGTAAACAGTACGCAATATAGGAGTGGGTGTGCAGTCACGCAGTTTTTTCATAATATAAATAATTTTTCTGACTCTGCCTGAGAGTGAGTGTATTTGCGGCTTAAAAGATAAGTTTTCATCCAAAGTAATTCCCAAATATTTCATGGAATGTGCACGCTCAATCACACCACACGAACAGCCTGCAGTTCGACGGTTAGGGTTATGGGAGCAAGTATGAAGTCTGAATGTTAGGTGTTGAGGAGGTCTAGATGCCTTGGTTTTGTAAAAAATTATCTTTGATTTTTTAATGTTTAGGGTTAGTAAATTCCTATCAAGAACTGAGGCCATTATATTTTATTAGGCCATTCGCAATATTGAATATTTTTTTTTTAAATTGAGAATACTTGCTGCTATAAAAAAAGGGAAAACTGTCCTACGTACAACAAACCAGATGTACCTTGGACCGTGTACGTTGTAAGGTACCTTAGACAGAGCAGATTCAAATTTAAATAAATACTTGTATTAGCTTCAATTAATTTATTTTCTATTGAATTATTATTTGAAATAATTAGATAATCATTTTAGAATTCAGAACTAGTAATTATTCCAGTTATTAGCAACAATATTTAACTAAAGTATTTTTTTTTTAAAGAACCTCACCCATCTTTTCAACCGACGACAAAAAGAGGAGGTTATCAATTCGAGGCGTATATTTTATTTTATTTTTTTATTTATGATCATCGATTACTCGAAGACGGCTGAACCGATTTGGAAAATTCTTTTTTTGTTTGAAAGGGTATACTTCGAAATTGGTCCCATTTGCATAAACGTCAGGATCTGATGATGGGATCCTGGAGAAATCGAGGGAACTCTTCAAATATTATAGGCACACTTATGACGTTTTGGGTATTTATTATAGTAACTTGTGCAGTTGCTCTCAAAAAGTACCATTTGAGGAAGTGGAACTGATGATGAAGACCACAGATGGCCGCCGAAACTACTCAATAATAAGTATTGAGTGGATTGCGATTCGATTACTTGAATATGGATGATGATAAGCACTTTATGCTCGTCATAATGCATATGATGATGTAGAGCTGATGGTGAAGTACCAGGAGAACTCCTCAACAATTAACGGCCCAGCATTGGGAAAAGCAATATTTTGTAAAAGGTTATAAGTAGTTGACATTTAGGCTCTTGCAACTAGGTAAATTAAAAATAGACCAACTAAAAAGAGTGAAATAAAAACTTTTTACCAAAAAATTAAACCGACTCCCAAAAAACAGTGGAAAGTGAAAAATAACTTTAATTTCGGAAGTCCGTGCCAAAAACGAAAATACAAAACTAAAGACACCGACTACCGAAATTAAAGTTATTTTTCACTTTCCAGTGTTTTTTGGGAGTCGGTTTAATTTTTTGGTACAGTTTTTTGTACCAATTATTGTACACAATATTTTCGCAACAAATCACGTAATTTTAACTTGCAAGCTAGTTTTTTTTTCTCTCTTCTCATTTAACATAAATTCTAATTCATAAATTCTGAATCCTACTTGCTTGACTCCAGAAGGCGCCAAAATTTTTGGAGGGACATGCACTGTAGTCAATCCTGTCTCATCTAGATATTCCAAATGTCAGCTGCATGAAAATCTGACGGGCATTTTGATAGAGCTTTCTTATAATTATTGAAAGTCAGTTCAACAGTGTGTTTATTGAATGCCGACGAACGCGCCAAGCTCGTGGCTTCTGGTTTACGAAGGGAGAGCTCTTCTTTGTAACATTTCCTGAATAAACGCAGCCAATAGTATCCTGCCTTTTTAGAGTCCCATGTAGAAAGGTATTTCATTTTATAAACCTTTGCGAACTGGTACGCTAGTACTTTGAGGTCTTTTAAAGTCAAGCTAAACTGAAGGTTTGCTGCATCCTTGATGTAGTCCACTAGCAATTTCTCTTGCTCTTCATCAAAAACTTTTTGACTGCCAGATTATCATGTAAATCTTGCACTGAAGAGCCTTTTTTCATGTGGCGATAGTACCGTCCCAAAGTAGTTCGAGGAATGTGGAAATGTACAGAAGCACACTAAGTTAATAGCATTTTCAATCATTTTTGTCTCAAGCATAGGTCTTTTAATTTTTTCCTTTCTTCGCGGCTTTGTACCTATAACGATATAACATTTTTTTTATTACAATAAAATTGTAATAAAAACGTATGAAAATTATGGTTGGCCATATTAGTGACCAAAACGATGTACCTTGGCCAGTGACCGAAGTACATCGTTAGTTGGGTGGTCAAGGTACAACATTGCGACAACTTCACTACCTACTTATGATTTAGGGCAGTGTTGGGCATTAATCAATTAATTTGTCAATTATCTTGTTAATTGACTAAAAAAGTAATTGCAATTAAATTAATTGCAATTAAATTAATCGCAATTAAACTTTTAATTGCACCTTACAATTAAATTAATTTGATTAACGTATGTCAATTGTAACTTACAATTAAAATAATTGCAATTAACTTTTTTAGTTGTTTTATGAAACAATTAAAACTAACAATTAACTTTGTGTATCAAAACGAAATTAGTAAAAGAAATAGGAAAATTAAGCTGTACCTAAGTCTCAGACGAATCAAAAGTGGTCAAAGGCTGTAAGTATAGCTTAATTTATGTAAATCTTTCTTTCTACATAAAAAACTGTTTGTTGATAAAGAAATGAATATTTCCTCTAATTATGTGTATTTAACCACAGGAATAGATGGGGGCACTATTCTACTACCCGCAGCCACACGGGTATACTATATTTTTATATATACCGGCTGTAAATTATACAGCAGTATTTTTTTAATTGTTAGTTTTAATTAAAATTCACAAATCAATTGAAAATTAATCAATTGTTAATTGTAGTAAATCACAATTAACAATTAATTATTTGTCAATTGTTAGTACTACAGTTAACAATTAAATAATTGTTAATTGTAATTTTCCACAATTACAATTGATTCAAGATTCAAGATTCTTTATTTGTTGATTTTTTTCTTGTTGTCTTTTTGTTTATTTGTTGATATCTTGATTAATTGTTAGTTGTTGTGGTTACAATTAACAATTAATCAATTGTTAATCTTTAATTGTTCTTACAATTAAAATTTACCCAACACTGATTTAGGGTAGGATCTGTCACTAATATCGTCAAAAAGATTATATTCTAAACTAGCTTCCGCCCGCGACTTCGTCCGCGTGGAATAAAAATCCCCCGATTTTGAAGCATTCTTCATTAGTGCTCCGCTCCTATTGGTCTCAGCATGATGATAGCCTATAGCCTTCCTCGATAAATGGGCTATCTAACACTGAAAGAATTTTTCAAATCAGAACCGTAGTTCCTGAGATTAGCGCGTTCAAGCAAACAAACAAATAAACAAACTCTTCAGCTTTATAATATTAGTATAGATAAAACAGTTTTGTCAAACATGCAACACATTTTTAATAAATTGGCATGAAGTAAACCTCCAAAAACTTACTGTTTCAGTGTAAAATAATAAATTATCTTTTTTAACTGTACTCGCACAGCGCCGGCGAATCGTAGGTAATTTTGACAAATGATGTACATACCTATCTAATACAATAGATAACTGTTCATAAAACCGAAAAAATTTAAAAATATATGTAATTGTTTTAGGTACAACTCTGTCCAAGGTACAACAGGTTCCCTACGTAGTTTATAAGAAAAAAAAATGAAATCGCTAAACTTGACATTCCGGGATTCAGGAATAAAATTGCAATTTTGCAAAAACTATAACAGCAAGGCTGGAAGTTTTTGTATAGCATTTGTAACATGTTTCTTCATACAATGAGCTAATAAAAATAGGCTGTCCTAAAATTAGGTCAAAAAATATACTGTGCGCCACAAATTCTGAAATAAGGGCCGTCACATAAAGTGCCCTATTATCCTAGTTAAATGCGATTTATTTTGAAGATTTGTCCAGTTAGCTTGAGTCACATGAGTGACGTAGTTGGACGTTCAGGTTGGAATGAACTTGATCAACCCACATTGTTGCCTCTAGGTCGTTTGCCATTAACTTAGCCGGTAATTACGAGTTGTTCAAGATTGTGGTTTTCTTTCCTATGTGATCGGTAGGCATGCGTCCGATATATCAAAACGAATTCAAAATCAGATTTCAAACACAAATCGTTTCGTATCGATTTCTCAAACTTGAAGATCTGATTTTAAAATCTACCTAGCCGAACCAAACGCAAACGATCTACCACCAAACGAATCGACGCAATCGAAATCCAACGCAAACTTGCCAGTTTGCGTTTGGTTGGATTTCGTTAGAAATTCGCTTTTTCTCTTTCTAACTTAGCGTAACATAGCGGAGTGAAAAGGATAGTGCGAATTTTGTGATTTAGATTTCGGTTTTCGGAAATCTAACAGACATTATAATGCTATCAATATCATCTTTACTGCCAAGTATTTAAAGACTACATTTTCGAGATTATACGTTGATGTATTTTGGTTTATGCTTCAATGTTTCTTGGAACTAAAAAGAATGTATGTCACCTAATGTTTGTTTACGCAATTTCAACTAAATACTAATACATATTTGACCTTGGTGACAAGAATGCGCTTCGCATTGTAATTAAGACAAGACAAGTGAATTGCATAACTGCCGATTTTTTATTAGGTACCTACCTACGTATTTATTTAGTGGAGTCGTTTTTAGAGTAAAGATAATAGACAATAATAATTATTTAGAGAATTGTATATATTGCTATACTTGCATTTTTAAACGCAAATCTGGATCCAACAAGGTTTGAAAAAAAAAAATATATAACAAGAATATAAATAAAACAGACATTATTGTAAAAATACCGTATAAATATATAGTATATAATCTTAAATAAAACTTTTCTGCTAGTCCTAAGCCTAGATTAAAGCATGAAGGAAAATCGCGCAATCTCTATCTGATTCCAACGAAATCTATAAAGTACGCAAGCGAATTGGCGAGGCTAGATCGATAGGCTAAATCGGATTTTTAAAATCAGATTTTGAAATCGATTTTGAAATCTGAAATCAGATAAATATCAGTTTGCGTTCAAAACCAAAAACGCCCATGACTAGTGATCGGAAAACCGACAGTACCTACTTAATATAACTTGGTTCATAGATGGTTCACGGAATACGTGGTACTTACTTATATTTTTTTCTGTTATGTATGGATTCGTATAATTAGTTACGTACCTAGGTTTTTTTTTTTTATCGTGGTAAAATTATCAAATAAGTCCTCCCACTCCGGGCAGGGTGGGAGGGACTGTCAGACTTTTACTGACTAAAATCCACGGTGTTCCTTCAATAACCCTTTACGTACCGGGCCCACGGTAACGGGATGAGTCCCTCGACCCCGGCAGGCTTCGGCCCTCTGCAGAGGGGGCCTCGTCATGTTGCTGACGCTCTTTGAGGCGCGCGTGGAACACGACGCGGCTGGGCTGGAGGGAGGACGCCATCCTCTCCCTCACGCGGTCCGCCTCTTCCTTCGGAAGCATGACTGCTTCGCAGGAGGCGACCGCTTTCCACTCCCTCTCGCCCCGCAGCATGGCCTCGACCAATGCCGGGCGCGAGAGGTCTCCGCCTATCGCCGCCGTGAGGACACGTCGGTGCTCTGCCCAGGCGGGGCAGTCTTGCACCGTGTGCTCTACGGTGTCCTCAGGGCGACCCTCGCAGTGGTGACACCCAGGCGTTTCCTCCTTTCCCATCAGACACAGGTACCTCCCGAAACTTCCGTGTCCGGTGAGGACCTGCGTCATGCGGTAGGTCAGATAGATAGATAGATATATTCTTTATTGTACGTACACCATAACAGTAAAACAAAATTATGGACTTAACAATTAAAAAGGGTGATACAATGGGCGGTCTTATCGCTAAAAGCGATCTTTTACAGACAACCTTTGGATGGATTTGATACAGGAGAAAATAAATACGCGGGTAGTCCACGGTGTACTATTTATCTATATAAAATACAAAACAATAAATAACGTTCTCAAAATATATAAATACATATAAAAATTAAAAAATAAAGAAAGAAACAAAGACATACATAATAACAACAATTTAAGGAGAGAGAAAAAGATCTTTTACTAAGTTTTTGAAAGAAGATAGGGTTTGTGCTTGTCTTACTGACACGGGTAGAGCATTCCACAGCCGTACCGCTTGAACTGCGAACGACTTACCATAGAAATTGGTGGCGTGACTCGGTACCGCAAGCCTTAAGTTTTCTGATGACCTCAGAGATTTTGCATGTGTGTCATGAAGGAACTTAAATCGTTGTTTAAGATAAGTGGGGGTTTTAGGATTAAACAGCACACTGTAAAGCAGAGACAAAATGTGTAAGTTCCGGCGAAAATGTATTGGAAGCCACTTGAGTTTCGTACGAAATTCGGATACGTGATCATATTTGCGCAAGCCAAATATAAATCTAATGCAAACATTTTGGAGTCGCTCAAGTTTATCAAATTGTGCCTCAGTAAGATCAAGATAACTGACATCAGCGTAGTCTAGGATGGGGAGTAAAAGAGACTGTGCTAGCGCAATTTTAGTAGCAGTTGGCAGAAAGTTACGCAATCGTCTTAGGGAATGGACAGAAGCAAATACTTTGCGACTGACTTCTTGTAATTGGGGACCCCAAGAAAGATGTTTGTCAACTCAAACCTCAAGGTTCTTAACTTTCTCGCTTAATGGAATAGCAGTGCCGTTGAAAATAACCTGAGGAAGCTGCGTCCATTTTACCTTAGGCGCCAACCTGGAACTATCAACCACAATGACCTGGGTCTTTGACGGGTTAGCCTGCAAACCATGTGCTTCACTCCATTCGCAAATAGAAGCGGTCAGGGCGCCGTGACGCCGATCTAGCCACTCCTCAAAGAGGGGTCTTATCGCCGCAATTGCAGCGTGCCTGTACGTACGGTCGGCCAAGAAAGTGGTGTACCAGTTTTGATTTAGTTTCCCGGTCATCGAAAATTACAACAAGGTTCGTCATAAAAAGATATTACTGAAAGAGACAACATTATCATGACGTAAACCTATGTATTTAGTATTCATACGTCATATGTCACATATAAGTACATGACATTTTAACCTTTAGTATAAATGAAAAAACTTTTTTGCAAAAAATTAAACCGACTTCCATATCAAAACACTACAAAGCCAAAAATAATTTTAATTTCGGTAGTCGGTGTTATTGGTTTTGTATTTTCTTTTTTTTTCACACCGCCTTCCGAAATTAAAATTATTTTTGGCTTTGTAGTGTTTTGATATGGAAGTCGGTTTAATTTTTTGCAAAAAAGTTTTTATTTTCGCGCTTTTTAGTGGGTCAGTGAATTTTCCAAATCGATTCGTTAATGACGGAGTTATGCGCGAACAAAAAACGCAATGCAGAGTAAACGAAAAGATCATCAAGGTAAATTATTTTTTTCGACTTTTTTTGATTTTTCAGAAACGGCTCGTCCGATTTCGATAAAATTTTCATGGGACCATTTGGGAAGTATACCCTTTCCAACAAAAAAAGAATTTTTCAAATCGGTTGGCAAGCGACGGAGTTATGCGTGGACAAACATAAAAAAAAAAAAAAAAAAAAAAAAAAAAAAAATACAAACATCCGAATTGAGAACCTCCTCCTTTTTTAGAAGTCGGTTAAAAAGGACATTAGTTTCTACAAAGCAATTGAAATGTTTCCAAACAAAAGTAATAAAAACTATTTAGACAACCGAATTCCATTTGAAAAAGAAAACTGACAATTGACATTTTGTCAAATATATGCAAAAAATCGATATATTTTCCGTGTTATTTTTCAATCAACTGCATATAAAATCATCTCAATGCCTGCCAACTTGACCATTGCCGAAAGAGCACAAATAATTGCCCAATTTAATGAGGGAAGCAGTATCAGTGCGATATCCCGGAATTTGAATATATCGAGGCGTTCTGTCCGCTTTTGGATTCGTCGTGAAGGAGAGGAGGGAAGTTTGTTGGATCACAGAAGAAGTGGTCGCCGGCCTGCACTCTCCAATAACGATAGAGAATTCATGAGACGGGAATATGAAATCAATGGTTTTAAGCCCACAAAACATTTTGCGGAGATGTTCGATGTGAGTGCCCAAACAATAAGGAATCATCTACATTACATGGGGTTGCACCACAGGCATTACGCCAAGAAAATATATTTGACGGATGCTCACAGACTTGCTCGTCTGAACTTCGCCAGAGAGCACTTAGAGTTTGATTGGTCTAATACAGTGTTTTGTGATGAAAAAACGTTTAAATCCAGTCAGCATGGACGTCTTCACCTTTGGCGATATAATTCAACACGGTATAAAGATGATCATGTAATCCCAAATAGAGAATCAGGTCGAATTTCCGTAAATATTTGGGGCTGGATGAGTACGGATGGTGTAGGAGAATTGTGTTCTCTACCTCCTCGAGCGACGGCTGTAAATTATATCGACGTGCTTCAGAATGCAATGCTACCGACAGTCCGTAATGTTTACCCGGAGAACGAAGTGCCACAATTTGATTTTGTTCAAGATAATTGTTCAATTCATAATGCGAGGATCGTAAGAGCCTGGTTTCGTTCACACACTGACGTAAGGGTAATTCAGTGGCCCTCAAGATCGCCGGACCTCAACCCGATAGAAAATCTTTGGGGCCTTATGGTCCAACGATGGTCGCATCAAAATGAAAGAACCAAACAAGCTCTTATTAGTCACTGTAATTATATCTGGGAGGAAATGCGGGGAACCGATATTTGCTCACGGCTTGTTGGTTCAATGAGGTCTCGTCTTTTAGAGGTTATAGAGGCCAACGGCGGTTACACCCGTTTCTAATTTTTAAAAATTTTCAATATCTTCTAAATATTACTATATATGCTATGTTTTTGTTTGTTATAAGTATTTTAAAATTGATTGTAGAAATTTAATAAAAGGATAAATCTATTTTTAGCTTGTTTTTTATTGATATTGTAATTACAAGTTTACAGAAATTGTAGGTTTGTGGACTCGCCTTGTGCCTTTACAATTTTATGTAACTTGTTGATTACAATTCTGAATTTGTAGATACAAATCTACAGCCCCCCGCCGTTGATTTTACGACGTCATTGGTTCCATCAAGTTCAAACTAAGAACAGCTGTCACGTTACAAACAGTAATAGTCGTTATCAATAATCAGATAAAGACAGCAATAGAAGTTGTCAGATCGATCTGCAAGCGAAACTAATCTTTATCACCTATGAATCGTGTGCGTTACCCCAGCAAAATAATGTCGAAAATAGTCATTTAAATCTTATAGATAATTAGTTGCCCAGCTTCTGTAATTGTTAAGCACATTTTTAAATTTGTTACACATATAGTTTTTTAGTTATTACACAAAAACATATTCTGCTGGGGTAACGTTTGAAACGTTACCGCAGCAAAACTTTTTTTTAAATAATGGGAATATTGAAATAAATATTAGCTATACATTTAGTTGTCTAGACGAGGTAAATGTTACACGTTATTTTGTTTTTGTTCTTTTTTCGGCTGCGAAGTTATTCGAGATTTTGCTGGAGTAACGTTTGTGGTTTTGTTGGATCTCTGAAACGGTTAAGCGGCTTCTTATCATCTTTTGTACATGACATCTTAGGAATTAGTTTTAATTTGTTTCGCAATAAAAATAACACAATGATAAACCGTTTTTAAAGTTATTTAATGAAATATAAAAACACTTCTTTAGGTCCTAACACTCTGAATATGAGCTCTAAAGACTTACTTTAAACGTTATTTTATAGTTTTTAACTACCTTCAAATGTATATGAAGTTTCATTAGTATCCTAATGGTAATTAACAAATTATGATGATATTCATTTCTCCACGTTCACGGTCACAATGCGCGCGGAGTTATTTGGCCACCGATAAACCTGTATACGGTTATATAAACTGAATGTGTTATCAATATTTAGTTGCTTAATTCAGTTATATACCTGTAAAGTTTCAGAGTAGTACATACAATAATTAACGAGATAATTAAATAAAAGTCATTAGGAACTTCAAGACCGTGGTAATCCGACAAAGTTTAGGTGGTTACAAAAAAGCGACCGCGTAGAACATTATGCTATCTTCTAAAATATGTAGGATAATACACCTTAAAATTTCGGTACAGACGCGTACACTGTTAAATACATAACAATATTATAATATCTGTACTATAAACATTATTATTATTACCTTTCAGCTACTTATTAGATAGGTATATATTGTATTATGTGCACCAGTTCAATGGCACAGTTGCACGGGTTCCTTCTATTTGGCAGAATCTTAATACTCCGAAATTCATTTGGCATAACACACTTGGTATAATCTTCCTTAAACGAATATTTTTAAGGCATAAAAATTATTTAGTATGTATAATTATTATTTAGCCGAATGTTTATACATTCGAATTCACAATGGCATAAATTACTTTTGGCAGAGTTAAAATTCTGCATAATTTCGTTTAGCATAACTGCATGCTTGCTTGCATGTTTACATGTTTCTTACAGGGAAATAAAAACCACGTATGTTCACAATCAAATGTTTTATGTATGCCAAAAGATGGTTCTAACTGTAAACTTTCTGAAATAATTATGGTTCTACGTTTTAATTATTATGGATATGAAATTTATGCCTAAAGATGATTCTGACTTACATGATTATTTGACTGCAGTTTAATATTTTATTTTTGATCTGTGATTTTTACATAATTTAAGTTAATCTTAGAATACAACTATCTGTAATATATATCTAGGAAAAAATATTGTGATACCTGAAATTTGTCTACAAAATGGTAGGAATTACTGCTTTTAAGTATAAAAATTATTATTTTACCTGTAAATAAAAATTATTTAAGAAATATGTAGTTTTTTTTAACACTTGTGTACACATCTCTACTAAACTTGTTAGACTATCCTACATATTTTAGAAGATAGCATAATGCTCTACGCGGTCGCTTTTTTTGTAACCACCTAAACTTGGTCGGATTACCACGGTCTTGAAGTTCTTAATGACTTTTATTTAATTATCTCGTTAATTATTGTATGTACTACTCTGAAATTTTACAGGTATATAACTGAATTAAGCAACTAAATATTGATATAACATTCAGTTTATATAACCGTATACAGGTTTATCGGTGGCCAAATAACTCCGCGCGCATTGTGACCGTGAACGTGGAGAAATGAATATCATCATAATTTGTTAATTACCTACAGGATACTAATGAAACTTCATATACATTTGAAGGTAGTTAAAAGCTATAAAATAACGTTTAAAGTAAGTCTTTAGAGCTCATATTCAGAGTGTTAGGACCTAAAGAAGTGTTTTTATATTTCATTAAATAACTTTTAAACGGTATATCATTTTATTTTTATTGCAAAACAAATTAAAACTAATTCCTAAGAAGTCATGTACAAAAGATGATAAGAAGCCGCTTAACCGTTTCAGAGATCCAGCAAAACCACAAACGTTACTCCAGCAAAATCTCGAATAACTTCGCAGCCGAAGAAATAACAAAAACAAAATAACGTGTAACATATACCTCGTCTAGACAACTAAATGTATAGCTAATATTTATTTCAATATTCCCATTATTTAAAAAAAAGTTTTGCTGCGGTAACGTTTCAAACGTTACCCCAGCAGAATATGTTTTTGTGTAATAACTAAAAAACTATATGTGTAACAAATTTAAAAATGTGCTTAACAATTACAGAAGCTGGGCAACTAATTATCTATAAGATTTAAATGACTATTTTCGACATTATTTTGCTGGGGTAACGCACACCTATGAATCTGCAAGCGATATTCAACCTTAGGGTGGTACACCACTTTCTTGGCCGACTGTACCTAGGTAGTCATGAAATTCTGTTTTTTTTTCTTTTTTTATGTATGATATTTTGAGTTTATATTTTAATAATAATAAATAATTGTTAGCATATAAGCGTTGTTGTACTGCTTTTTTGTATGTTTTTGAATAAATAAAATCTATTTAATTATTTTCAACTGTGTAGTCTTAATAATTTCGGAATAAAACGGTCGGCATACGGACGAGCAAATGAATGATATGATGAGCGATATGATGAATCTATGAGGATGCCGTTTCTCACAGTCGGTTATGGAACCCTAAAAAGAGCGTAGGTGCACTCCACGTAAGCTAAGACAGGCCTGCGCTGTGAGCGGTGGGGCATGTAGCTAAGCACACGATGTTCCCCTGCCGCAGCTGTACGTGGACGTGGACGTGTGCGGGCGCCTGCGCGGCGGCGCGCGCCTGGCCGCCGCCGCGCGCCTGGCGCCGCACCCGCTGTGCGCCGCGCTGCTGCTGTGCGTGCGCGGGGACCAGCTGCGCGTGCGCGGGGACCAGCTGCGCGCGCGCGCCGCCTGCGCCGCGCCGCCGCACGCCGAGCTGCTGCTGTGGTTCGCGGAGGACGCGCTGTGCGCGCTCGACATGCCGTTCCTGACGCCGCAGCACGTGGCGCGCGCCGCCTACGTGTGCCCCGCGTGCGCCGCGCCCTTCCCCGACCCCAACCCGCTCAAGGTGCACCTGTTCCTCGCCTGCGCGCCCTTCACTCCGGAGCGCTTCTGGCGCGCGGTGGCCGAGCGCCTGCGGGCCCCGCGCCCCGCGCCCCCGGCCGCACCCGCGAGCGCCGCGCGGCTGGAGGCGCTGTGCACGGAGTGGGGGCGCGGCGCCGGCGGCCACGCGTGCGTGTACTGCGGCAAGCTGTACTCGCGGCGCTACGGGCTCAAGATCCACCTGCGCACGCACACGGGCTACCGGCCGCTGCGCTGCCGCCACTGCCTGCGCGCCTTCGGCGACCCCAGCAACCTCAACAAGCACGAGCGCCTGCACGCGGCGCGTGCCCCCGGGCCCCCCGGCCGGGCCCCCGGGCCCCCCGCGCGCTACGCGTGCCCGACGTGCGGGCGCGCGCTGGCGCGGCGGCGCGACCTGGAGCGCCACGTGCGCACGCACGCACACACGCACACGCTCACACACACTCCCGCAGACAACAGAAAAATGAAACTCAAATTTAGTTTGATGTAATTTATTAAAGTTACTGCCCGGCGACCTTGGCAGCGATGCGCTTGTCGCGTTCCTCGGCGATGGTGAGCCGCACTCCCTTGCCGCGCGGTAGTGAGATGTACGCCTTTGTGCCCTTTCCGATTATGAACACATTATTTAATCTGTAACAAAATTAGAGATTGAAATAACGATGTTTATTTTGCAAATGGGTTATAAATAACACTTTTACATGTCTCTTTTTTCGTAAATGTAAACTAGATAAGGCCACTCTGAATAATCCTATCAAATTTGATCAGAATATATAGCTTCACAAGATAATAAGGATATATTAGTACATCATTGTTATTTTAAGAATCATGGCATAAAACTCACTTCATTGTAAACCATGAACAACAACATTAATTTTAAATTCAGTAATAACTCGGTTTTTCCATTATTTTTTTTTTTTTTTTGTATGGCCAATGTATTTCAGCACACTAAGACTAGTTACTACTTAACCGGACAATAGTGTGGTCACCTCTAAATTTAAAGGCCCACAGTCAGAGCTTACATATAAATATTTACATTTAGACGATTGCACACTAAGAGCACTCCTCCCTGTGGAGTACGGACCTCGGCATAGCAGGGCCGTTGGTGGAGGTCAGCAAAGGGCCAAGCTGTGTCATATTATTATTAAAGGGAATATTTATTGCTACTGGCTCAGTACGCAAGTCGGGGAGGAATAACGTTACAAGGACGCGGACGTTACAAGGCCTCATCAGCGAGGCCGGAATACGGAACGCATTTTGTTTTTGTATATTTTTAGAGTGCCAGTTTCCCTACTGCTCTCTTGTCGGATTGTGGTGGGATCATCGGGTTCGTCTAGCACGAGACGCGAGCGACAAACCCGGAAAATTTTAGAGGCTATATATCGAGCGGCCGATACAATCAGGGGGTTTGTGTGTTTTTCAGCAGAGGCGAAGTAATGCACAGAAGGCGTTTCAACACTTGCTTTATGGTCGGGATTTTGAAGGTCTATGTGGAGATCCTCATTCCACAAGTACCAGGGCGCGCCCGTGGCCTTTCGGAGAAATCGGTTCTGAATACAGTAATTATTAAGTATACAGTATGTTTGTTATGAAGTGAAAAGTGACTGTGATTAATTAATGTATACCTAGTAGCAAAAGTGTGTCCTGTGGTGTCCTTGATGTGCACAATGTCGAAAGAGCCGGGATGTCTCTCGCGGGACACGATGGTGCCCACTCTGCCCAAGTTCCTGCCTCCCGTGATCATGCACAAGTTGCCTGGAAATGAGACCATCGTGTATGTCCAGGAAACACATCTAATTACACACAACTTGTGGCTGATTGTACAATTATATTTCCTAACATGATACGGATAAATTTAAAATAGTGATACATGGAGCTGGGAACACAAGACTGAATAGAACACAAAGAACAGTATGAACAATAATGTTCAGCATGAGTATAATTTAAATTAATATTGGTTACTTGGTAATAACTATCTTGCTGAATATACTGTTTTAAATTAGCACAGCAAATGTTATGCAACAGATTGGATGTGAAATATATACTAATGTGGTAGTATATCACCTGGCGGATGCCAACACAAAATGGCAATGCCTCACACTATTTTTTTTTAACAATATTATTTGCCTTTTCAGGGTTCTATAGCTGAATGAAAGAAATGGAACCCTTATAAATTCATCATGTCTGTCTGTCCTTCTGTCCATGTCACAGCAATTTTATTTCAAAACTATTAAATCTACATATGTGAAACTTGGTATTCTGTGTAACACTTTTGTTTTCATATTTTTAGACAAAAATTTAAAAATATATAAAATAAAACCTTTTTCAAAATTCTTTTGATTATGACAAGTGTGTAGTTCAATTAAGGTGAAGATTGCAGTTGTTAAATAGTGTAGTGGAGAGAGGATGCAAGATGCTAACATTCTGCCATCCTTCCAGACAGACTACTGTATATACCACATGTTTGCAAGAGTCCAACTTTCGCATGAGTCCAACTTTCATTTTTAGGGTTCCACACCCAAAGGGTAAAAACGGGACCTATTACTAAGGTTCCGCTTTATGTTTGTCTGTCTGTCACCAGGCTGTATCTCATGAACCATGTTAGCTAGACAGTTGACATTTTCACAGATGATGGATTTCTGTGGCCGCTATTACAAAAAATACTCAGAATAAAATAGATATTTAGGAAGGCTTTAATACAACAAACATGATCTTTTTGCCATTTTTATAGATAATGATACAGAGTCAGACTCGCACTTGGCTGGTTTTTTTTATCATACAAACACTTGATGTTATACAAATTGGACTTCTAAGAAAGCTGGACTATTGCAAACAGAGGAATTATACATCTGACTGTTGCAATGTTACATAAATTATAATAAATTAATTAATGTTAAATTTTTGCTTTCATAAGATGTGTATAGATTATTGTATTTCTGAATGCCAATTTTTTGTAAATACATGTCATTAGTGTTCCAATAAATATATAAAAATACCTCTACATACAAAAACTTTGTCATCATAAACAACCTTTAATTATATTTAATACTATATTATTAATTTACTGCTATTGAATACATTAGTATTCGAGAGCAGTAAATTAAAATAAAGTAAAGTAAAATTTTTGTCAATTCATAAACAACCAACCTCAATAACTTCAGTTTATGTGGATCATGGCTCTCTAAAAGTTCCAAAATATTCCATTTTAAGTTCTAATGATATTGTTAGAGGTCATGTCATGTACTTCATATAAAAAAAAGTGAAACCTAAATGAAAATATATTTATCTACTACACACATTTGTTTTCTAACCATCTTGATAGTATCATCTATGAGAACATACCTGAGTCAAACTTAATGAAGTCCATGATCTTGGATGTAGCTATGTCTAGCTGAACAGAGTCATTGACCTTGATCAGTGGGTCAGGGTAGCGGATGGTCCTGCCGTCGTGCGTGACCAGGAACGGCACGTTCTTGGGGCCCGTCGACACACGCTTCACCTTGCACAGCTTGTACTGCCAACAACATACACTATTCTGACTACACTCACTAACATCACTCTACACTTTCAAACAAACTCACATCAATATAACAACCCAGCCAAAGCACAATTTGACACACAATGGTCCTAGCACATGGGACATGTATTTTGGAAACCAAACCCTGAAGATGCAGATACCCAGCTATCATTATTCATCTCAATGCTCTAAACCCTAACTAGTAGTGCCAAGAAAATGTGCAATGTTCAGGTAGTCCAGTTAAACTTTCAAATTTCATACTCGGCCTCAGTTCCAAGCTAAACATAAACTACAAAGTTGTCAAGGCAACCATCAAGCCAATACAGATATACAGTATTCAGCTGTGGGGATCAGCATGCAATACCAGTGCTACTATTATACAGAGAGCACAAAACTACATGCTAAAACAAATTTCCAACCATCGATTCTTGGTGACATCCCACCCATACACACAAAATGTTTTGGTAATAATATAGTAAGTAATAATAATAATGTATATTTATCATCAAAAAAGTACATGGATAATAATCGAAAAGGAATACTTTCATTGTGCATACAGCTAAGGAGTGGAATTCCCTGCTGGAGTCTGTGTTTCCCGATAGCTATAACCTAGGATAGTAGTAGACTAACAGCCTTACAAATAAACGTGGCATAAAAGTTATACTCGAGAATAAATTATGAATAAGCAAAATGTCTACAAATAAACAAAGAATAGCCTATATCAAGTATAACTTTGACAGTTGTATTCATACAACCGTTATTCCGAAGTTATTCACGCCTTCACCCTTGTATAAAGCTAGTATAACCTTAAAAATACCACAGTTTGTGTTTGTTTACGGG
Organism: Tholera decimalis; assembly: GCA_943138885.2. Lineage (NCBI taxonomy): Eukaryota > Metazoa > Arthropoda > Insecta > Lepidoptera > Noctuidae > Tholera > Tholera decimalis. Next base: position 235,697 of record OW964552.2, on the reverse strand, counting down.
CATTTAAGTATTTCACGTTAGTTTTCATAATGGAATTAAATGCAATAGAAGAAGTAGAACAAGTAAATAACATTATAAATCTAATGCAGGTTCAAAGAAAAGTTAAAATATTAAAAAAAGAGAAAATCCTTTTGTTTTATATAGCGATGAGCAGTTCCGGTTAAAATATCGATTTTCTAAAGGTGGTGTAACGTTTTTAGACCAATTAATTGGTAGATATCTCAATATGGACACGCGCGGCGGTGGATTATCTTCTGTTTTGCAAATAATGATTGCTTTGAGGTACTGGGGCCGTAATCAAATTACATACCTCAAAGTTTTAGATTCTAGTTTTATTCTTTTAAATTTGTTCTCACTGTTTTTATTTTGTATATGGGTGTTTTACCTGAAATAAAGCAGCATTTATTTTATTTTTTATTATTTATTTTATAATCAGGTAAGAACTTTCACCTACTCATACAAGTAATTTTCTATGTGTATCAGTTCTGCTCCATGAAACTCGTTTCTCATCCATCTCTTTGAGATACAAGATGATACAATGAATGATGACAAAGAACAGAACATATGGTCGAGACTCGAGAAACGTCAAGTTGACAAAGTTCAAAAGAAAGAAATTCATAGACGAACTGCATTTTTTTTAGTAGTTTCTCTTTGGTTGCACTGTTGCCAGATCGTGCATTTTGACATAACGGAGGAGTTGTTATATCAAAGATATAACTGGTTTATTTGTAAAAAATTATTCTCGACTTATTCTTAAGTTATAACTGATATAACTATACCTAGTATAAGGATGGAATAGATGCGGTATAACACATTTTTATTTGTAAGGCTGCTAGTCTTTAAGTCAAGAGTAAATAGGTAACTTTTAGGTAAGCGTGCTTCATCTTCAACCACATCATCATTTACCATCAGGTGAGATGGTGGTCAAACTCCAGCCTATAATCAATAAAAAAAAGACACCTACAAACAAAGACTAACATCAAAGCAGTCATTCAAGGCTCAAGAAAAACAAACTCATGGACCTTGAACACATGTTAGGCTTATAGGCGACGAGGTGCTGGTGAACAAGCTTCATAAGCTAGCTCATTAGCGAACCATTGCTTGCCTGTCGGTTTTCTACAGATTGTACTTTGGGGAGTGTGCGCAGGAGCTCCATGACCTGATTCCTACATCTCCCTTTCACTACCGGTCTGCCAGACGCACAGCTGGGTACCACCCACACTTTGATTGTTTGATATACCGTCTTGTCTTACCAAGCATTTCTCCTCCACATTTATTGTGCGCACAGCCAAGCTGTGGAATTCTCTGCCAGCTTCTGTGTTCCCTGTCACTTATGACCTTTCAGCCTTTAAAGCACAAGTAAATAGGCATCTTCTGGGCTCTCTCATCCCATCTTAGACCTCATCTATCGTTTGCCATCAGGTGAGATTGAGGTCACGAGTGGGCCCATCAGTAATATAAAAAAAACATGTCCTAATTCCAGATAGAGGGGAAACAAAAAAGTTTCATACATCCTCAATGTAATTAAGGTCTAAAGCTAACCTTGGCTTCCTCAGGTGTAATACGGTGAACTGTGAAACGTCCTTTCACATCATAGATGAGGCGGAACAGCTCATTAGTCTTCTCAATAGATACAACATCTGTAAGAAATACAACATCTAGGTTAGTCTCACAACATTAGAGCTCATAGCAGTTGTTCAGAACATCTTCCAAACTATAGGTTATGTAGCTGTTGCTGGATGAAGCTGCTACCTTTTCTCATAATTGTCACATAAACAATACCTTCCATCGGCAACTCTGATAAATGATAACAGAAAAATAACACAGTTCATAATTATGTATGTGAATTCCTGGTACCATTAGCAAATAAGTACAGTCTACTGTCATAGAATGAAAATTAAAGAAAAGCAAGAGCGGCACTGACCCATGAAGCCGGCGGGGTAAGTGGGGTCAGTCCTGACTTTGCCGTCCACCTTGATGAGGCGCTGCTTCACGATCTTCAGCACCTCGTTGCCGGTGAGCGCGTACTTCAGCCGGTTGCGCAGGAAGATGACGAGCGGCAGGCACTCGCGCAGCTTGTGCGGGCCCGTCGACGGCCGCGGCGCGTACACGCCGCCCAACTTGTCCAACATCCATGCTTTGGGAGCGGCTAAGCGCTTCAAATGCTTTTTGGGTCCGCGAGCCTAGACACCACATCAAATTCATTATTGCACCCCGCAGTAAACTTAACCTGTGCCACTCACAAACTCGTTAGATGAATTTATCAATTACAGATACGAAACGGTGAACTGACGCAGATATTTCACTTAAATGGTTAAAGTTGAATTTAGAGTGTGTCAACATGTAACTGTTGTAATATCAGCAGAAATTTACTTTCAAACATCGGCAGTAACATACAAACAAAATCTCTGTATTTGAAAAATATTCAATGACAACATATGATTAAACACTACACTCTTTATATACGGTATAAAATTTGCTAAAATATTTAGTATTGTCACGATTTATTCAGATTTAGAACAAATTTACACTACAAACTCACCATGTTGGACACAAATTTTAACAAGAAAGAAACGTCAAAATCTCTATGTCAAATACAATACGACAATTTTGTTAGATATGAAACAAGGTTCATTGGCACTAAAAATTTTTCTGAAGCAGTATTTCTTGTCTGTGGCTGTGGCCTATGGTAAAGTATTGAAAAAAAAAAACCAGTTTAGCCAGATAATAAGAAAATATTTAATAGAAGTTTCTATACTAATATTATTGTTTTAATTGTATTGTAATTTGATCTGACCTAAAAATCTTGATTAAAAATGAACCACTGTACATCAGTACAGCTTAGCAAAAAAGTCTTGAAACGGAACTAAAATACTTAACCATTACCGACCATTGACAAAACTCACTCTGCTTCATCAAGTAATGTACATGGCGGAAGTAGTGCAAGAAAGAAACGGTGTTATTATACGCTAGTGACACGTGCAACGGACGTCATCGCCCCCACCTTGTAGGAAGGTATAGGTAGCCATTAGAGATGAGATATACTTGCAAATATCAATACCAGGGCTTGCAAGTACGAGTCTGTAAAAATACCAGGGTCGGAAACCAGGTATTAAAATACTAGAAAGTATTTTGAGCCACTTCGGATTTCAGTCTACTAGTCCAGGTCGTACCATGCCACAATCTAGTACGGCTTTTGTAGATGAAATCTTTTCTTCCTACTTAATTTACAGAAATTAATAATTCACTTAATTAAATTCACGGAAATATGTTTTCTTTGCACATGCAAGCATAAGGCATAAGGTTTGACACTCCCGATTTGTATGATATTAATGCTTTGCACATTTTACATTCAGCTTTATTTTAGCCAAACTTTTCTTAGGAGCCATGGTTTGTAACTGTATTTTTATTTACAACTAGTAAGTCTTATCAATTTTAAAAGTAAACACTTAACTACAGTTCAAAAATCGTCTTTTACCTATTTAAATATTTACATTCCTAACTAATAAACAAAGTCACGTACACATAAAAAAGCAGTTTTGTTTATTTACACACTAACTGTTAATAGTTTAAATTCAATAAACTCGCGAAATAAGAAAGTCACGGTCAGTTGGTAAATTGCATAACAAGCTCGCACTCACTTCTCAGTATTTATATGTATCATCTATGCACTCACTCAAACGACAATTGACGAATGAAAAATAAAAAAACGTAAACATAACAAAATATTTTCTAAAATACTTGCGTTCACGCAATAATGTGTCTTTTATTAATAGTCATTAGGGTGAACGGCGCCGCAAACTACTCAAAAGAAAAGAAAAAGTTCCCTGATGCACACACCTACACAGATTTCGGTTTATGTACTCAGACAACACACAATCGCATTTGCAAATGAAAAATACTTTGAACCTTGCAAGTATTTTTTTTTCTGATACGATTATGCTCCTTTTTGCTGAGGCAAAACGAATCAATTTCCTATGCAAGTATTTTCACATCAGACGCTCAAGGTACTAGACATGGGTCATACTTGCAAAATCGAGTACCAGGGCTTTCAAGTAAGTCTATCATAAGAAACCAGGTCCTAAAAGCAGGGCTCGCAATACTTTCAAGTATTTTCTATCTGTATAGGAAATTGAACCGTGATTTCCTATGTATAAGGAGCACAATCGCGTTTACAAATAAATACCAGCATAGAGACGAAAGTTTCTACTTTTATTCAATTCAAGCCCTGTTGGAAGAAAAAATACTTGCATAGGAAATTGACCCGTGAGTTGTTATGAATAAGAAGCACAATCGCGTTTACATATAAATACTTGCAAAGACAAACCATATACTAGAAAAGACTTGCATACGAAATTGTTCCGTAGTCTCTTACAGATAAGGAGCATAATCGCATAGTCGGGCGAGCGTCAAGCTCCGACTGGAGCGAGTCCGAGTAGCCGTATAAAATACTTTGAAGTCTTGCAAGTATTTCGGATCAGCACCTGGTGTACGTACTTGGAAGTAAATACCTGGTGTAAAAACCTGGTCGCGTAAATACGTACCATCCCTAGTTTGAAGTAGAGATGAGATATACTTGCAAATATCAATACCAGGGCTTGCAAGTACGAGTCTGTAAAAATACCAGGGTTGGAAACCAGGTATTAAAATACTAGAAAGTATTTTGAGCCACTTCGGATTTCAGTCTACTAGTCCGGTCGTACCATGCCACAATCTAGTACGGCTTTTGTAGATGAAATCTTTCCTTCCTACTTAATTTACAGAAATTAATAATTCACTCACTTAAAATTCACGGAAATATGTTTTCTTTGCACATGCAAGCATAAGGCATAAGGTTTGACACTCCCGATTTGTATGATATTAATGCTTTGCACATTTTACATTCAGCTTTATTTTAGCCAAACTTTTCTTAGGAGCCATGGTTTGTAACTGTATTTTTATTTACAACTAGTAAGTCTTATCAATTTTAAAAGAAAACACTTAACTACATTCAACTACGTTCAAAAATCGTCTTTTACCTATTTAAATATTTACATTCCTAACTAATAAACAAAGTCACGTACACATAAAAAAGCAGTTTTGTTTATTTACACACTAACTGTTAATAGTTTAAATTCAATAAACTCGCGAAATAAGAAAGTCACGGTCAGTTGGTAAACTGCATAACAAGCTCGCACTCACTTCTCAGTATTTATATGTATCATCTATGCACTCACTCAAACGACAACTGACGAAAGAAAAATAAAAAACGTAAACATAACAAAATATTTTCTAAAATACTTTCGTTCACGCAATAATGTGTCTTTTATTAATAGTCATTAGGGTGAATGGCGCCGCAAACTACTCAAAAGAAAAGAAAAAGTTCCCTGACACCTACACAGATTTCGGTTTATGTACTCAGACAACTTTGGAATATTTAGAGAAATACTACACAATCGCATTTGCAAATGAAAAATACTTTGAACCTTGCAAGTATTTTTTTTTTCTGATACGATTATGCTCCTTTTTGCTGAAGCAAAACGAATCAATTTCCTATGCAAGTATTTTCACATCAATCCAAGCCCTGTTGGAAGAAAAAATACTTGCATAGGAAATTGACCCGTGATTTCTTATAAATAAGAAGCACAATCGCGTTTACATATAAATACTTGCAAAGACAAACCGTATACTAGAATAGACTTGCATACGAAATTGAAAGTATTTTCTATCTGTATAGGAAATTGAACCGTGACTTCCTAAGAATAAGGAGCACAATCGCGTTTACAAATAAATACCTGCATAGAGACGAACGTTTCTACTTTTACTCAATCCAAGCCCTGTTGAATGAAAAAATACTTGCATAGGAAATTGACCCGTGAATTCTTATAAATAAGAAGCACAATCGCGTTTACATATAAATACTTGCAAAGACAAACCGTATACTAGAATAGACTTGCATACGAAATTGAAAGTATTTTCTATCTGTATAGGAAATTGAACCGTGACTTCCTAAGAATAAGGAGCACAATCGCGTTTACAAATAAATACCTGCATAGAGACGAACGTTTCTACTTTTACTCAATCCAAGCCCTGTTGAATGAAAAAATACTTGCATAGGAAATTGACCCGTGAGTTCTTATAAATAAGAAGCACAATCGCGTTTACATATAAATACTTGCAAAGACAATCCATATACTAGAATAGACTTGCATACGAAATTGTTACGTAGTCTCTTACAGATAAGGAGCATAATCGCATAGTCGGGCGATCGTCAAGCCCCCACCGGAGCGAGTCCGACTCCGAGTAGCCGTATAAAATACTTTGAAGTCTTGCAAGTATTTCGGATCGGTACCTGGTGTACGTACTTGGAAGTAAATACCTGGTGTAAATACCTGGTCGCGTAAATACGTACCATCCCTAGTAGCCATTTCTAACGGATGCGTCTCGGTGTACGGACCACTGTCTCTCGACAGTCAGTACTATCTGGTTATTAGATGTGGAACAATGTCTCGGACATTTAGTACGATCCTTATTGCAGTGGGTGCACGGAACACTGTCCCTTACAGTTAGTACTGCCCGGTTATTGGATGTGGAACAATGTCTCTGACATTAACTACGATCCCTATTGCGGTGGGTGCACGGAACACTGTCCCTGACAGTCAGTACTGCCCTATGTGACCGCCTGCACTGCCATTATTAGTTGTTTAAATTATTTTAATTAATTGCTATAATTTCTAGTTTTATTGAAAGAAATCCATGTATTGCCTATTTCTGAGTATTACTTCTGATGTCTCAGCCAAACCCGACATACATATTCTGTAATTTTTGTCGTCGGTGACTGTTTATCATGTTTATTTTAATTTATTTGCTGTATTATGGAGATATTGGGAACCCATTGTGTTAATCGCAGCTCTTCAAGAACGTGTGTCTTCAAAAGTGTATGTGAAAATTGTGATATGTTTGGTGTAACCACAATGCCACATCTGCTTCGGCTGCAGAGCGTGCGCGCCTGCTGGCTGTGGGTGAATGGGAGTCGGGTCTCTGGCTCCATGCACTACCGTCATCGAACATAGGCACCTTGTTTGATGATACTACTTTCCGCCTCGCTGCTTCCCTTCGATTAGGTGCTCCCTGCTGTTCTGCTCATCGCTGCCACTGTGGTGAAGTTGTCAACAGCCTCGGTCACCACGGCCTTTCATGCGGCCGGAGCGCGGGTCGCATAGCACGGCACGCGAATATTAACGACATTATCCGACGGGCTCTTGTCACTGTCGGCGTTCCAGCTGTTTTAGAACCCAATAGCTTAGCACGCGACGATGGCAAAAGACCGGACGGTATGTCTTTATTTCCTTGGAAGATGGGTAGGCCTTTAGTGTGGGACGCAACTTGTGTCGATACTCTTGCGCCATCCCATCTTCCTAGCTCATCTTGTTGTGCTGGCGCTGCCGCTGCGGCTGCTGAGAACCTCAAGCGGCGGAAATATAATAACCTTGTTGGTAGTTATATTTTCGAGCCGTTTGGGGTTGAAACCTTGGGGTCGTGGGGTCCGAGTGCTCACAAATTATTTAAAGATCTGTCCAGACGCCTAGTTGACACTTCGCGTGACCCAAGGGCTGGCTTTTACCTTGGACAGAGGTTAAGCATTGCCATACAACGTGGCAATGCCGCCAGTCTTTTGGGCACATTACCAGTGGACAGCGATGCGCACGAATTTCTGGATGCTATATTTTAGTTTATTTTTAGGTGTGTATATGTAGTTAAGGGTTTTTATTTAATTAAAGTATATGTTTACTAACTAATAAAACCAAAGAGTATGTAATACACTATGTATTAGGTGTAACTCGAGGCCGGACAAATTTTATCCGATCTCAACTACACACATCAAAAGTGTCTAGGGATCAACATATATTTTTGCAATAACTTTTCTCCTGATTGATATTAATTAAAATTTTCTTTAAGGATTCATCAAATAAAGTGTTTTCGTTTGTCACAGTAACGATAAACCAAGTCACCTTTGCATTAATAAAGAAATTTGCCATTTTCCTAATAAAGGGATTTTTGACATTTGAACCACTAACATTAAAGTTCGAAAAAAAGACTGAAATAACAGTCTAATTTAAAATTTTATTGGGTAACTTAAACAATTAATAATCCGTGTTTCTACCGCGAACACTAACAACACAAGAACATCGGTTTGGCATACTCAAAATGAGTTCATCCAAATCACGCTGTGGAATGGCCGCCCATGTTCGTTGCAACAACAAAAAAAGGTCTTCTTGCGACTGGATACCCTCCATATTCGGCAGAGCTCTTCTCTGTAGCATATCCCATGCATGCTCAATCGGGTTCAAGTCTGGCGACTGAGCAGGCCAGAGCAGGACATTGATGTTAGCTGCGGCGAGAGTCTGTCTTACAACTCTTGCGGTGTGCGGTCGTGCATTATCATGCATTAACTGAAATAAGGGACCGATTTGTACTTGTAGAGGAACGATGACGTCAGATACAATCGTCTCAGCATAAATTTGAGCGTTGAGGTTGCCTCTGATCCAAATCAACTCAGTTCTTCCGCCGATCCAAATACCCGCCCATACCATGATGGTTCCACCACTATAAGGATGGACTTCCTGGCAGGATTTTAATCGCTGTTGGCGTCCAGGGGTTCTCCAGTGTCGTATACGTCTTGTATCCGGTCTCATACCAAAACGAGACTCATCAGAAAAGCACACGAAACGCCATTGTTCTTCTGCCCAATTTTTGTGTTCAAGAGCCCATTGATATCGAATCCTACGATTGTGCATTGCTATAGGTGGTACCCGTAGCGGTCTTCGGGAATGAAGGTTCACTTCATGCAAGCGGTTTCTGACTGTTTGGTCGCTAATTAAGTTCCCTGAAGAGTGATGAAGCCTCACGGCTAACATCATGGCGGTTATTGTTGGAGCTCTTCGAGTTAAGATTTGAATGTATCGGTCTTGTCTCCGTGTGGTGCAGCGATACCGTCCTCCATGGCGCTCAGCCACGGTACCAGTGCTTCGGTAACGTATCCAAAGTCGACTGATAACACTCTGACTTGTATTCAGAGCTAAAGCCACAGTACGTTGCCGGGAACCAGCTTCTATCATTCCCACGGCTCTGAGCATTTCTTCCCTGCTTAAATGACGTCGCCGCTCCATAATAACGTTGGTTTTAATCAGTAGTAGGGAAACAGTAGCACTAATAATGTCTTCAATGCGTTGTATGTTTTTATAGGGAAAATATTGACAGCTGATTTTCATCTTTTACTCGAATTTGATTAACAGTTCCTGTTTCAAATTATGAAATGCACCAAAAAGGATCCATATAAATTTATAAAATCATAAATTTATTACAAAGCCACATCTCAATCTCAAGAAATCCGCATAAAAATGCTTGATCCCTAGACACTTTTGATGTGTGTATTTGTATAAAAGAACCGCTGAAATGACCAAAGAGAAGGTAATACACTATGTTTTAGAAATGACAGGTAAAATGAAATTTAATCAAGGATCTTCGTACAAGTTCCTTGAATTTAATACATGTAATCAGATGTGATGTATGTATTTCAAGGAGCAATATCTACTATCATCAACTATAAATCTTTCATACAATTATTAAAATATACATTCATGATTTGCGGTTATTTTTACGAAAATTATTCGACATGCAGTGTGTTTGTATAATTTACTTGAATCAATGATAAAGTTGTTGAAAAACAATAACCTAAAGCTAAATCATTGAGGTAGTATGTACTATGTACTACTATCTAGGGAGCTATCCTAAGCAAAGGATATGTTCCATTTTGACAAGAGTTTAAACTAAAGTTCGCTGTAGCGCTGAAACAATAAGTAGTCGTATAACAAAACAGTACACGCAGCGCTAGAACGCTTCTAAGATGTAGTTTTCTCGCAACCAAAAGGTCGGAAGCACCGTGATTTTCATGGCACTTACGCGTCTCGTTCAACGTTCCGCTACAACATGTCACCCATATAGACTAGAAACTGCCGACTGACTACAGAAGTACATAGTTTTATACCTAACAAGCTTCATTCGTATTTATTTTTCATAATTTATTATTAATTATTGAAGTTAACCTTAGTACTTACTTAAAGTAAAACAAACTTGTTTATTTATATAATCAAATACGGTTACAATTAGTTAAAAACATATTAAATTGGAATAGGTAGAGAAATTTACAATTCGCTTGGAACACGGACCTTACAGCTTACACAAGATTCAGCAGACTTTAGAAAACGCCTACCGCTTTGGCTCCCAATTAACGGTATACTAATACCGTTAATTGGGGTGAAAAGGGACAAATCCGAACTTCACAAAGAAAATGAAAGCGTTTTTTTTACAGAAAATTCACTGTGTGGCTGGGGGTTCAGGGTTCAGGAAAGGGTTCAGAATCGAATTCCATCATCTTTCATTCAACTTAAAATGGAAATAAAGTATCATGACATATTAATACAATCCTTAATTCAAGAAAATGCGCTCGTGTGCGTGTCGGCCGCTAATATTGCATGAGAATATGCGTCTCAGTAAGGATATTTTATGACGCACATACATTTTGCGTTTAGTAAGGATAACTATTTTATAAAAATGTCTAGGTTTGGTTTCAATATATTTAGATACGGATGTTGTTTTAGACTTATAATTTATAATTCTAATTGGGGTGTCTGAGATATTGCGCTTAATCTGTTACACCTTGTATAGGTATGCAATTATGTACTATATATGATATTTAGAATTGCATAACATTCATAATAGGTACTATGTGACCAACATAGTACCTATTAAGATAACGAAACAAATTTACAAAATTTGTGGTGTGTGTGAGAGAGGAAGGGGAGGGGTGTATGAAATTATGTTTCTATGTAACATTATAACTATCTAAAATTTTAGCTTCCCTGCTGAACAATTTACCCCTAAAATTGACAAATAAGCTCTGAGCTACCAACATTACGCGGGTGGGAAGGGAGGCTAGTGGGGGGGCTTGTCTTGTATTTGCTAGACATGGGCGTTATTGGTTATTTTTAATAACCATTATCTAACCGGTGTTTATTGGTAATAACGTTATTGATAACGGTTGCTGAATATCGGTATCATAACTGCAGTTAATCTAACTATTCAGTTGTTGTATTACAACAACTGGATAGCTAAAATAACTACAGTATGGATATAACAAGGAGTGGAGTAAAGGGATTATAACGATACTGGTAATTTCCCTTCATAGCTTTCTTCTAGGCTTAGGACAAGCACATTTTTTATATGAAAAATATACAAAAAATGCGGCGCATTGAAAAATCATCATATTTACATTGATTCATTAAATTAACATGGCTCGCTAACTCACCTTCACCTAATAACCAATATCAGGATATACTATTCACACAATGGTCAATTAGTCAATCCTACTATGTTATTATAAATGCGAAAGTTTGTGGGGATGTATGTATGTTTGTTGCTCTTTCACGTAAATACTACGGAATGGATTTCAATGAAATTTGGTAAGTATATAGTTTATGTAAATAGTTGAGATACTGGAATAATACATAGACTACTTTTTATCCCGGCATTTCCACGGAAACGGGATTTACGCGGGAAAAACCTCCCACGCGAACGAAATCGCCGGCAGAAGCTAGTATCATCATATTATTACAGTGTTAACTCTATATAACTACACTCAAGGGACTTCGCATATTTTGGTATTATAGGAAAAAAAACTATTACAAAATGAAAAATTTAAGACTAGTGTTAGAAATAACAAATCTTATTTGAACGTTTGCCGATAATGTAGTTTTATGTGTGTGTGCGGTCAGAAGGTTTGTCAAATTAAAGAGCGTGTTCTCAGTTGAAGGTTTACTGAACGACTGACACAAAGTGGTTAAGAGCTTAAAGTTAACTTACGAGCTACGTCATACATGGCCTAAGACTAAAGATGTATAAAAAGTAATATGCCTACGCTACAATCCTCCCCCCTTAGATTAAACAATAAAATTTTAATTTGTTAAAAGAATACAAAATTATCTAGGAGTATGAACTAATTAAAACTACAGACGTTAACAATAAACAACGAACAATGGTTTTACTTATAATAAAGCCGAACAATGGTTCACACTATGCTACTTATACAAGAGAGTATATTTTCGTCACATTGTTTACACTACACCATGACTTTGTTTGTTTGATGCGGGTTTGCACTCCCGATTTGTTTATATATAAGTATGAGTGCGGCGATAGTCAGCGTTTCTTGAACAGTGACGGTTATTGATAAAGACGTTGACGAAGGCGGCTCACATGTCGAATCTCACGGTCTTCTTAATGACCCGGCCCGATTTCGTTGTTATCGGCGGTGTCGTAGTGCTCGAAGTGTCGTATGGAGTCATAAGGTTCGCCGGATGTGGGACGGTGTCGGGTAGCGTCGTTGTTTGGGTCTCCTGGCGTGGGACCGACACATTATCAAAGTCTAATAGGTAAGCTGGTTTTAGACGATCAAGTGATACTGTGACTTGCTTACCGTTACAGTCTAATGTCTAAAATTTTGGATGTCGTTTTATTACTTTATATGGACCTTCGTAAGGTGGCACCAAAGATCGACGTGCTTCATTTCTAACAAACACATGAGTGTTAATGGCTAAATCTTTATGAACGAATACACTATTGTTTTTGCTATGTAGGCTTGAATGTGAAAGATTGGGAACGGATGACAATGACTTGGTTAACAGTTTGATGTAGTCGCTGTCGTTAATATTGGTTGTAGATTTTGAATGAAATAGGTCACCTGGCAGCCTGAGACTACTGCCGTATAAAAATTGTGATGGACTGTATCCCAGATCTAATTTAACTGCCGAGCGCAACCCTAGGAGTATTAGGGGTAATTCCCGTAACCATTGTGTGCTATTTGAACATTTTGCCATAATATCAGCCTTTAAGGTACGGTGAAATCTTTCGATCATGCCGTTCGCCTTTGGATTGTATGCAGTTGTGCGAACTCGTTCAATGCCGAGTCTTTTTAATAGCTGCCGAAATAAATCTGATTCGAATTGACGACCTTGATCTGAGGTTATACGTATTGGGCAACCGAAACGAGCAATCCAATGCTCTACAAACACCTTAGCAACCGTTTCAGCTGTTATATCTTTAACGGGTATAACTTCAGGCCATTTCGTCACCCTGTCGATGATGGTAACGCAATATTTGAAATCCTGTGCCGGTGGCAGTGGTCCTATTATATCGATATGTACATTTTCGAAACGATTTCCTGTGCTGTCAAATTCGCCTATCGGTGTTACTGTATGGCGTTGTATTTTAGATTTTTGACAGGGAACACATATTTTAACGATATTTTTTATGTCGGTATTCATGTTGCTCCTCCAGAAATACCTTGACTTAACTAAGCGTTGAGTAGCTGCGACGCCGGGATGACTCACATTGTGTAAAGTTTTTATGGCGAGTTCCCGGAACTGTAGAGGTAGATAAGGACGTATGTCGTTTGTTGATGCTTCGCAGGCTATTTTTATCTCCGAATCGGGCATTGTTATTAATTTAAATTGGAGTTTGTTATGTTTGCGAAGATTTTGTAATTCTGGATCGCTTTTTTGTAGTTCGGCTAACTTTTGATAATCTACTAGTGATGGCATGATAATCTCATCGATTCGGGATAATGCGTCGGCGACTGTATTTTTGTCACCTTCTATGTATATGATGTTATCGCAAAATTGGGAAATGAAGTCTAGTTGTCTTAACCGTCTAGGTGAGTCTGAAGGCGATACCTTTTTAGATAGGGCGAAGGTCAATGGTTTGTGGTCTGTTAGTACTGTTAGCTATCTGCCTTCTACCATATGGCGGATGTGTTTAATTGCCATGTAAATTGCTAAAAGTTCCCTATCGTACGTGCTGTATCTTGTTTGGGTATCGGTGAATTTCTTTGAATAAAATCCTAGATGTTCTAATTTATCACTAACTCTCTGATTTAAAGCGGCGCCTACGCAAGTACCGGAAGCGTCTGTCATCAACACTAATGGCACGGTTGCGTCGGGATGTGATAACGTGACTGCATTATTGATAGCTTGCTTACATCGACTGAATGCTTCTAATGCACTTTCGGTCCATGTAATTTTTGTTTTGTCGCGTTTTTTTGAATTGTGTAAATACGCATTTAGTGGTGTTTGAATTTCTGCAGCTTTTGGAATGTTGAGCCTATAGAAATTCATCATTCCGAGGAAACGTCGAAGTTCCTCTATTGTATTGGGTCGTGGATAATCATTAATAAGTTGCGTTTTGTTTGCGCTTGGTTTTATGCCTTTTGAGTTAATATGGTAACCGAGGAAGCTTAACTCGGATTTACCGAATTCGCATTTATCTGTGTTGATTGTTAACCCGATATTATTTAATCGTTCTAAAACTAACTCTAAATGTTTTGCATGCATTTCTTTTGAATCCGAAGCTATAATTACATCATCAAGATAATGAAATGCAAAGTCAAGACTTTTTAAGGCGTTGTTGACTAACCTTTGAAAATCTTGCGCTGCGTTGCGTAACCCAAAATTCATTCTTGTAAATTCAAATAAACCGAATGGAGTTATGACTGCAGTTTTTGGGATGTCTTCGAGAGCCATTGGAATATTATGGTAAGCTTTCCGGATGTCAATTTTGGAAAATATAGTTTTCCCTTTGAGTAAATATGTGAAATCAAGTAGTCATGGTAATGGGTAACGGTCGGGAGTAGTTTGTGCGTTAAGTCTACGATAATCTCCGCACGGCCTTATTTCACCGCTTTTTTTACTAACGCAAACTAGTGGGTTGGCCCAAGGACTATTCGAAGGTCTACAAATACCTAATTGCATCATTCTTTCGAATTCTGCTTTGGCGACTTTGTATTTCTCCGGATTAAGCGGTCGTACTTTTTCATGGACCGGGGGTCCATTAGTGTAAATGTGGTGTTGAACATCATGTTTAGGGTGCGTTTTAAAGTTTTCCAATTTGGTGATGTCGGGATATTTTCGTAATATGAGATGGTATTCGTCGTTTATATCGATTGATCGTATACTTGATTCAAGGCTATTTGTAATATTTGTAGCGCGCGATATTAATGTGAGTTTGTCTATTAGTTTCCTACCATGTAAATCTACCATTAGTTTGTTAGCAGCAAGGAAGTCAGCGCCTATTATTGAACGTTGTACGTCGGCTAGTATGAATTTCCATTGGAATGGGTGACGTAAACCTAAGTTAACTGTGATGGATTTTTCGCCGTATGTTTTGATTTTTGTGCCGTTGGCTGCATATAATATGTAATCTGATGTGGATGCGTTTTGCCTTTTACCGGCTAAAACCGACACATCAGCACCAGTGTCGATAAGAAATCGTACACCAGTTTTAATATCCGTAACACATAAACGATAGGAATTGACACCGGCGACATTGTGTATTTGACCCGATGTCTGAATTAGTTTTCCGGATTCCTTTTATTACAATTTATTGTGTCACCGCATTTACGCGCATTTGTGCCATAAGTGAAGTGGTAGAAACATTGGTAATTCGCATCACCTGGTTTCTCTTTTTGTCTGCGGTAATTCTCTCTATTTTTATAAGTAATTTCGCGACTTTTAGAGCGAGTCCGGCTTCGCGGCTCACGGTTCTGATGGTTATTGGAATCGTTTAGTTTAGTGCGTAATTCCGAAATTTCTAGTTTCATTTGTTTCAGCTCATTTACAATGGTTTCGGGAAGTGTTGGGTCTGCACTCGGAGTTGTTTTAGAAACCGGGGCTATTTCAGATGGTCTGGTATTTTCCAGAATTTTGTCAGCGATTTTAGCTAAACCATCGAGTTTAACTTCGTCAGTGTCGCATGCGGTTATGACGGCCCTAATTGAATGTGGAAGACGACTTGTCCACAGTAATTTTAGAGTATCGTCTGGGACTTTAGTTTTCCCTAAGTCTCGCATACGCCGTAATAATTGTGAAGGCTTTTGATCTCCGAGTTCGATTTCATTTAAGAGTTGGTTCATTTGTTTTGTTTCCGACTCTTCGTAAACCGAAATTAACCTATTTTTTAAAGTTTCATATTTATTATTCTCCGGCATGTTTTCAAGAATGTCACTAATATCAGGTAATTCGTCAGGTTTCAGCCTAGCTATTAGAAGTTGACTTTTGTGCAGGTCACTTGCCTTTAGGGGATCCACGATGGCGTTGAATTGATGGAACCAGAGTCTCGGTCGATCTTGCCAGAAGTCCGGTATCCTCGGTGTCATGGAAACTGCCGTCATCTGTTGTGGCTGTGGCTGGTCCTGGGTTGACATGGCTGCAGGTTGTTGGAGAGCTGCGGGCTGGTAGCGTGGGTCGTTCATTTTTACGCGCGATGATAATCATAGTCTTTGTAACTTGGAACTCGATACGAGCACGATTACGTTGGTATAAAAATCACGTCTGTATAAGAATCACGTCGGTGTCACCACTTTGCCGATAAGGTGGTTTTATGTGTGTGTGCGGTCAGAAGGTTTGGCAAATTAAAGAGCGTGTTCTCAGTTGAAGGTTTACTGAACGACTGACAGAAAGATTACAATAAAATAATACAGTGGTTAAGAGCTTAAAGTTAACTTACGAGCTACGTCATACATGGCCTAAGACTAAAGATGTATAAAAAGTAATATGCCTACGCTACAAACGCTATTGCGTATAGTGTGTTTTTTGTCAGTTTCATCTGACGTCTTTTGCTGCACCAGTAATTTTGTTGTATTTTTTAATTTGTGAGCAACCAAGAATATGGTAACATAATTATAGATAATTCATGAATCCTACTAATAACCATCTATACGTGCAATTTGTAAATAAAAGAACAGATGTCGTAGAAAGTTCAGTATTTATGATACTGACAGTCAAGTTTATTACGGACTAGAATAATAAAGTAACAAAAGAACATATACAGATCCGCAGTTTTTTCTAAGTCCGGCAACTTAAAAAGTAATTTTTATTATTTAATTGCGTTCGTTATTGAGACTGGGTGTAATGATTATAGAGTGTACCATTGTATGAAAGACAAGCTAAGCTAGAGAGTTGAACAACACTCAATTTATCGAGTGTCATTAAATTCATTTTTATAAGTCAGTTTATGTCTACACAAATATACCTAGCACTAAAAACTATTATTAAACTGTTTGCATTGTCTATTTACACACTAAAATAAAGTGAAATTATAGAAAATTAACATTAAAAATCAGTTACTACATTGTACAGCTATATTTACTATGTGGTGTACATAGTGCTAGCCCAGGCTCCATACATTTCTGGAACATCTCTTTTAATACACAACTACGATTACGCACTTAACTTTTATAAACTAAAGAATTTGAATAGTCTTTTCTCAGAAAATAATAAATCGTCTCAAATCTCCAAAAACAGAAATCATAAAACAATTAACAAGCTCTTCAAATAACTACAACAAGACAAGAAAACCGACAACCGACATCGATACAAGTATAATCCACTCAATAATTCGAAACAGACACACACAGAAATATGTTAGCCACCTACACGTGATTTTTTTTATTTTATTTTGGGAAAAGACGTCATTACATTAAACATAATAATAATAAGTAAGTTATAACAAAAAAAAAAACAATGTAATCACAACAACATTTTCCACATATTAGCCAAGAGGTATGATGTGTTGAGGAGTCAAGCTAGTTATTTCATAGGTATTATTCACATTCAAGTAAACTATTATATTTTTATAACTCTACAAACTTTCAAATTAGTCAGCAACTTCAAAATTACTGGTATCTAAAATATTCAGTTCCTTAATAACTTTAGTTCTAAAAGTATTTCTATTTAAGTTTTTCTAAATAAATGATATTTTTGCTAAAAAAATAACTGACACATGTCTAGTATTTGGACAGAGCGTGGCTTGCATAGTTGCATTTACAGTTGAACGCGGTTTCTAGTTCTTTCTGTATTCTAAGGTTCTAGAGAAATTTATATTTTATATTTTGCCCAAAGGTCAACCATTCCAAATACCACATAGATAAAGTTGAAACAACGACATTAATTCTTGGAGTAACAGTAGATAGTAAATTAGATTGGGAAGCACATACAGAAGCCTTAATCAAAAAGTCTAATAAACCCGACTGCTCAACTGAAATGCAAGAAAAAAGCACATTATTAATTAAAAATTGACTATCTGGCGGGACCCAATTGAACATTGTTTTTTAATGGGATTGGTCCCGACTTTCTTGCATTTCAGTTAAGCAGTCGGATTTTTAGACTTTTTAAATATATTTTTTTTGTTTTCAGCTTTTTAGTTTAAATATTAATTAACAATTTTTTAGTTTTGCCAGTCGTGTCACATTGGCACCTCACTGGATTTGAAATGTTGTATTTGTCTTATCTTTCATACGATAAGGGCCCGAATTTTATTAAGGTCATAACATTCAAACAACAAAAAGTGGTGACCTGTTCTTGCTTTCACAAATTTTCACAATTTATTTAGTAGCATATAGGATTTCAAACAGCAACTGTAAGTTAATGATTTCATTTTATTTGCGTAATTAACTTTTACGTGTATGAGAATTGACGGCCCATTTTGTACAAAGATATATAAAGTAGGACAGTGTTTTGCGATAATATCTTGTTTTCACAAATTTTGTTTGGCATTAGCTTAGATTTTGGCACAAATACTTTTTGGTGGGCCCTCAATCCTCTATGCGAGAACTGAGGGCCCAACTTCACAGTCCACAACTTGGTTATTTGACTTTCACAAAATCTGATTCCAACTTTCACAATTCTTTGGGAATGTTCACTAAATCCTAAGCACATTTTCAAAGAGTTTTAACAAAGTGGCCCTCACACCATACGCACATAATAAATAGACTCCAAATCTCTTTACGCGATTCATCATTAGGAAAGGGGACTATATTTCTTGTCACCTAAATTTATATTTGTCATCAAGTTGTATCACCTATATTCCCAGGTATGAATGATCAAATTCATGTTAATATATGTGTAAAATAAGAGATGGATTACCAATGAAATCGTTCTTAAAATAATAGTTTTATTACTTAAATAATAGCTTTGTGCTCAGAATGGTAGATCTGTCACCAAATAACTTGATTATCGATCCCTGACGGCGACTCCTTTTTATTTGTTATTTTGTCACCAATACAGTAGTTACAGGGCCGGATTAACCATTAGGCGGAGTAGGCAACTGCCTAGGCGCCCCGCATCAAATAGGGGCCCAGGCCCAGTGCACGCACCAAGAAAACATGTTTCTTCGAACGAGAATTTGATGTGCGTGTGAACTTAGGGACCTCACTGTTATCTCACAAAATAGAAATCGTTAAATTTAGTAGTAGAATCAAAACAATTTTAGAACAAATCTGAGAATAAGTAAACGAATATATTAAAAACAACAGCCCTTAATGTGCGTTTCCTTAGTTCATACACGATTTGGTCAGTCAAAGTAAGAAAAGGGGCCCCGAGAATGCTATTGCCTTAGGGCCTCTGACAGGGTTAATCCGGCTCTGAGTAGTTACATTTTACTTCGTTCAGTTATTAAAATAATAGTATTATATACCAATTTAATACATCAATTTATAATTTTAATGAAAATATGTTCAAACATATTATTGGTTTGGAGCTGGCCAACCCCCAAAACCAGAAGCAAAAAATATACTTATCGGCCAGAAAAGAAAAAGGGGGGGCGCCCTTCAAAAGCCAAACCAGTGCTGATTATTCAGTGATTATTATTTTTAACAATAAATATTGATTATTTTAACTTATTTTAATTAAGTGTTTTATTTACTATTCTGCTAGAAATTTTATTTAAATATTTTATACTACCTGTTGAAATTAAGATCCTTGGGGCATAATAATATGTCTAGTTATGTAGTAGACTCTTTTGGTTGAAACGATGATGACGACAACCCTAAATTTTATGAAATTTTCTAGTGACATACTATATGACTTAGGTATTGGTGATCTCTTTAGTTTGCTTAAATACTTATTAGGACAAACCTATTATAATACTTACAAAAACATTTATTTGGTACTAGACCCTATATCTCCATTATTTTAGGTGATTTATTGTGGAATTGATTTTATATTGTTTGGTGACTACATTTTGGTGACAAATGTACTATTTTGCGGGCTAACCCTATTATTTAAGAAACACAAAACTAATTAAATTGGCGATAGCATAAATGATACCCATTAGGAAATATGTGAGTCGCATCGCAATGTCAACTTCAAGGCATTTGTGGTGCGCATACCAACATGTTTCCTGCCTCAGGTGATGGAAGAAAGCTTTTGGCCGCAGGATGTGGTATTCCGCCGGTTTCGCGGACAAGTGCCACAGGAACGCACAAAGACCTAGTGCAATTTAGTGATACTAACATAGTATTAAGTTTTATTTACTAACACTATTGTTGTTATATTATGTATACTTTAGGTTAAGGTATATATCTATAGGTCTTTGTAACCTGAAAATAAATGATTAAATAAATAAATAAAAATTATTTGAATCGTAATTTGCCGTCGCAAATTCCATACATCCATACTTTTTCACTTAAAAAAGTGTTTATTTAATAACTTGATGGTCATAAAAGGAATGTGACGATGATATGATATCCCATGTGCCTTTTTAACCTCGGTATTGTAATTTTTGTAGCGTTTTACCACACAACTCGGCATTTTTATGACAATCAAATACACGCACACCTCCCGCATGCGGGCCAATGTCAATTGAGTTGAATTCTCCTTATAGTTACTTTACTCTTTGAGTTGAATTAAGTCCCGTTGGTGCTACAACAGTACTTTTAGCTCCAGCGCGCTGTTGGAATTTAGTTGCGCAGTTGGCCGGGAGCTCCATCGTGTTGGTCTGTTAGTAAAACACGTCTCGTAACAAAGAGAGAGGGACGTCCGCCAATAACTAGGTAATACCTCTTGTAGTGGTCCTTACGCAGGTAATATAATTATACGTCAAAGATGTCAACCAACATGTCATGAAAATAAAAAAAAGATATTATCGAAAGGGGCAAACTCTGTATAGTAACATTGAAAAAATATCATAATTAGAAAGGAGATAGCCAGCAGAATTTTGGTGCAGGCTCACATCAAGACATGGATGAAGTCTTTTCGGGTGTCGAATTCTCACAGGAAAACATTTTTGACACTGAATAAAATTTTTGATTCTGATATTTTTTTCGGTTTTATTTAAAAACAACACTATTTTGAAGATGATATCAGGCAGGCTAGACTGTCCCTATATACGACATTGTTGTGGGAGACATGTCGCGTGTGGGGTGGGATAGCCTAATTGTTTTGCATGTTTTTTTTTTTTAATTGGAATTTTTAATTTTTTTTTTATGTTTTGTGTGGATCTTTAAGATAATTTATAATGTAATGTATCTGTCTTTAATGTATGTGTCTATACGGGACTTTTGAATCCTGAATTAAATGTAATTTTTTTTTTAATAATTTGAGATTTATATTTTACTATCATTTTTATTTTAAAAGCACCTACTACAGAACATTTTGCCTTTGGTTAGAGGAGAACTTAGATTTGTGGGACCCAGTAACAAGGCTTCCAACTTATCGCTGTGATCTACTAAGCCCTAATTGAAGTGTAAGTTGGCGTACAAAAAAACTAACTATCATGACCGTTTTCGTCGTACTATAAAGGGATACAACATGCACGATAGTGGCGTGCCGCGCCACCATTAACATCACGAGTTCACGACATATAAGACACCATACTTACTGAATTTGTGTAAAGCAAGATCTCAAGATATTTATCTAGTTCAGATTCAGATAACATCACACCCACACGCACAAAACGTTTTGGGAATAGATTCATTGTGATTTGTGCGTACGGCAGTACGGCAAGTGAGTGGAATTCCCTGCCGGAGTCTGTGTTTTCCGATAACCTGGGGGTGTTTAAGTCAAGAGTGAATAGGTTTCTTCTAGATAAGCGTACTCCATCTTCGACCACGTCATCACTTACCATCGGGTGAGATGGTGGTCAAACGCGAGCCTATTCTGAATAAAAATATTAAAAAAATGCTTTACTAGCTAAAATTATTTTACTTTTCTCCTACATGCTTCCAAGGATCTTATACCTATACAAACATGTATGTTTAGGCTCAGATTATAAAACAAAAGACAGATAGAGCGCACCGAACTCGCGAGTGGCCCCACCAAAGCGGATACAAATTCAAAAACAGATACAAACCCGCGCCAGTGCTGGCACTGGCGCGGGTTTGTATCTGTTAGGCCGTGCGCGCACTGCCTTGCGGTGGCCGCAATTGCGGTAGTTCTACCGCACCGCAAAATCTGTGAAGTATGGAGTGTCATAGAAGTGCGCGCACTGCGGTCAGTCTACCGGTGCGGTAGAACTACCGGAATTGCGGCCACCACAAGGCAGTGCGCGCACGGCCTTACGTGTAGCATCGGAAAAGTCGCGTCCACGTCGCGTCTAGCACTGGTGCTAGACGCGACTTTTCCGATGCTACACGTAACGACTGATTCATAATTTTAGTTAAAAAAATGCCGTCTTGTGTTATTTTATTAAACACTGTAAAAGTTGTTCTCAAAAACAAAAAAAAATGGAATATCCTTTCACAAGTAACTATTGATCATTTGGCTTATTTATTCGTTTATCCACATAATAAATTTACATGTGACTCTGAACACAAAACTTCAACAGTCATTCGCCAGTGTTGTCAGTATTTATTAAAATGAGTTTGCCTTTTTTAGTGGTAAAACTTCAGTTAGAAGGTCTAGAGGTTAGTGATGTAACGAAAGTTGATTTTTTCTGGATCGCAAGCTTTTTTTACAAAAAAAAATCTCAAGATTACTTTTCTTAGAAAATACTTTTTATGTCAGGTTTTTTTAGGGTTCTAAAACCGTAAATGAGTATGGCCGCCAAATATTGTACAATAACAGTCGTGAAATCGTAACACACCGTAACATACGTGACTGATAGTAACATACGTGATTTTGTTAAGCCTAGTGTACATTACAATAATAATGCAGGAGATTTTTTTTACATTTCTGTATTATTTATTTTATTATATTGTTAATTAAATTATTTGATTAAATTACTTTAAAACTCAATAAAACAAATTTAAATATTAAAGAAAAAGTTTTATTTCTCAAATTTTGTATTTCTATAATACTTACAAAAGCAAGAATCATTCAATATAAACTTATGATATTAATTACGAATACGAATTATTATAGTAAAAAACAGTTATTATAAAAATGGCATTATCAGTCTTCATTAAAAAAATAAACTCAAATATAAACGTCTTTGTTTAACGAACGCAAATTAGAAATTATAAAAAAAAAAAACAATAACAAGTTTACATATCAAAAATATCTTTACTGGTGAATGCGCCAGGCTAACCCGCGAAATTCAAATATTTTTATGGTTTTTGCAATTTGCCGGTCAGTGTGAAGCTGTATGTTGAACAAAATACGAATCGCGACCTTCATGGTTATTCTTAATGGTTATTTCACGAAAAAGTCACTCGATCGAAATGCATGACCTTAGAGGGTTGTTTTGATGATTCTAATTGTTATAATTCTTTAGATATTAATACGCATTACGGTCACGATTCGTATTTTGTTTAACATACAGCTTCACACTGACCGGCAAATTGCAAAAAACATAAAAATATTTGAATTTCGCGGGCAACCCTGGCGTTTCCACCTTAACATAGAAATTAAGAAAAATTAGAAGTAGGTATACTTTAAAAAGTAAATATTCTTGACCTCATATCGTCCTAAACGACTTTTTTTCTATATAGTGGATATCAGGTCAAAAATACTAAACTTACAATATAGTATAACAATATTAACATAACAATGAAAAAAATAATTGTGAAACTAACTTTTACAAAATACAACACAGCCCGTTCGCTGTCCGCCACACACGAAACGTTCGTCATCTTTGGTTACGAAACGTAAGAATAAATCTAACTCAGAGAGCTAAAAAAAAATTTCGTCAGAAGTATCTTTTAAGAAATATGCTTTCCCATTTAACTCTACTTCTATCCTTTTTACCACACTTAATTCGGGAACAACATCACGATCTATTTTTGTAGGTACAAATTTTAACGTGGGTTTATAAATTGTTTTTAAAAACCGCACAGCATAACGTACGGTTTCATCAACTTCTACACTTTCTATAAACCCTACATAATATTTCCAAGATTGTCTTTGAAAATATCTCACTAATACACTATCACCTACACATAAAACTTCTTTGATATTTGGGAGCTCACAGTCTTTGTCAGTGATTTTGTTTATCTCAGTCTTTTCAATTTGTATATTGTTACAATTTCCTGTTTCTTCTTCTACTGTTTCATATGCGCCACCTCTGCTGCTTTTCACTTTCTTTAATTCCATACCTTTTTTATCCTCACCGCAATTTTCTTCCTTAGGTTCTGAAAAATAATCGTAACCGGGTACTTCTCCGATGTCGGCTGTACTAAGAAGTCTTTCTTCTTCGGCACCTGGAAGCTCTCGATTTTTGTCAGTATTTGTGGTTATTCCAGTCTTTTCAAATTGTGCTTTGCTCTGATGTCCTGATTTTTCTTCAACTTTTTCACGTGCGCTGTCGCCATCGCTTTGTACTGTCTTTGATTCCATGAATTTTTTCGTTACATTGCTTTCTTCTTGATTTTCTATATACGTTGAATCAGAGTCAGAATCGGGTATAAATAACTCGTCATCTGAGGTATCATGTACAGAAAAATCATCGTCATTTTCTGTGCTGCTTGCGTCAGAATCAATAATTTTTTGCGTCTTACGAAATATGTTTTTTTGAGTATTAGTTTTTGCTAACTTTTTGAGTAAAATATTTTGTTTCCCACTTAGTTCTGACATAGTCGAAGTGGATGGAATTGGATTATCATATAAATTTATATTTTTTTTATGTGATAAATGTAATGGATCAGATTTATCAATTTTTTTGAGCTTCGGTTGACTATTTCCAAATGCTTTGATACAGAAGGCACTATTTTCCGTTCTATACTTCACGTCTGATAATATTGTTATTTTTCCTTTTGTGTTTTTTCCTGTTCTACAAATCTTCTCTATTTTATTTCTATTTTCTTTCTCTTCTTCCGAATCAGATATTTCACTTAATTCTGATATTTTCTTTTTTCTCTTAATGGCTCGGTTTGTTTTATTCCGAACAGGGTTATTTTCTGTATCACTTTCTTTGTCAGATTCTTTGTTTTGAACAAGTAGGTAACTTCGTATTTATTATAAAACTTTATTATAACTTTGTATTTATATTCAATATAAAGTTATTTTGCATAGTTACTACGGAACACTTTATGGGCGAGAGCGAGGACGCCAAACGGAAATATTATAAAAAAATGTGCAAAATAAAGGTTCTTAAATTATAGTACATTATAATAACAAACATCTATAAATTATTTTGTTTTTCACTTTTATATAGCCTATGTCACACTAGTTTCCGCCTGCGACTTCATCCCTTTCAACTTCAAGATAAAGATGATAAAAATAAAATGTTGTGTATGATAATCTAGGTTAAAAACTACCTGTGTGTCAAAACTGAATTGTATCCAAATCAGTACAGTAATTTATGCGTGAAAGAGAAATATACATCCATACATACTTCCATTCTCACAAATTTTCGTATATATATTGTATATACGAAAATTTGTGAGAATGGGAAGTACATCCTACTTTCTAATTATTTAGAAAGTAGGATATAATGAAAAAATTAACAATAAATATATTAAAAATGAATTGTGATATATTTACCGATACCTTTTTTATTTATTGTAATTTATTTAGTTATTAATAACCGTTATTTTATCTTTATATTACTTTAGTATTTTATGTTACAAAAGAACGTTACCAATATTACAACAATTTATAAGAAAAAATGAAGAAGTAATTTTTCAATATCTGGTAACTTTATACGCACACAGATGCACGTGTACGTACAGTGCAGCGGCTCGTTGTTACGCACACATAACTATAGAGGTGGGACCACCCGCGAGTAGAGATGGGTTGTACTAGGTAAATTTGGGACTAGGTGCACCTATTCTTAGTATTTAAAAATACGTGATCCAGATACCTATTCCACCTAGTCCATCTAGTACACCTAGTATCAATTATTACTTATCGAATGTGGTCATGGTGCATGTACTTAGTCCAAGTCAAGTTTTTATTATGGCTACTAATTTTGCAGGAAACTACTAAACAACACATCAGTGATAAGCATAGATCGGAATAGCTAGAGCTGTTTTATGTACTTGCCATAGGATAGAATAATATGGATATTCCCCGAGTCCCGGGATTTGGTTTTTAAGTAGTAAAATCATAAAAAAACTTTCTCGCCTTCAGGACTATTGAAAGATTACATTTCCTTTCTGGCGCGTAAATATATGAAGGACGGGATTAAGGATAGTAGGTATAATAAATAGATAAACTTGATTCATTAAACCACATATACTTTTTTAAGTAACAATTTCTTATTCAAGAATCAACAATCAATTAAACATTTTTATTCTGAAGTTGTACAAAAACATATTACCATACAAACTATTTATTTTATACATATTGACAAAAATAATGAAATTCAATAAAATCCCGTAGTATCAGTAGGAATCCCGTGGAATATCCATATTAACATCAATGTTGGCGGTCAATGAACCTAAATAGCTCTACCTATTCTGATCACTGGTGATAAGACTAGGTAGTTACCTAGTATTTGGACTTTATACGGATCGAGTAATCTCGGATCGAATGATTACTGACTAGTCTCGAGTATTGAAAGATAAAGATGGAAAGACTACGGAATAGCATAGTTAAAAAAGACATAATAGTACATTATGGTACAAGTGTGTAATGTTGGTGATTACCGCTGAGGCGCCATTGAGACCCGAGCCGTCAGGTGAGGGTCTTAAGAGAGCCGAGGACGGTAATCATCAATACACACGTGTATCATACGACGTTTTTCAACACACTTGCGAGGAAAAAACAAATATGTATTGCATAAATCGTTTAATTATTAAAACAATTGGTGAATGTACAATTTTCAAAACGATATTGGATTGTTTTTGATGGCAATTTCACAGTTTGTGTTACATTGGTACTTGCCACTTCTTTAGTACCTTCATTTACTTCTTGTGTAAATGTCGGCGACAAAGGTAAATCATACAAATTACTGGAAGGAGAGGGCACCAAATAACTCACGCTAGTAGATGTACATGGTTGTGGTTCGGGGCAAAACTTTTTTGCCTTTGGCTCCAAATTAATGGCTTGCGTTATTTTGTCATTGATTTTTGCTTTGTTATGAATTGAGTCTTCTATGTACGATTCAGCGATTGCGTCAGAACGCCATCCACCATGTCGCTTCAAAGTTAGTATATCAGCCCCCGAATCAGCCAACATTGTAGCCGACGTTCTTCTAAAACTGTGTCCAGTGTAAAAATCGGCCTCAGGCAAACCTAAATACTTCGCTATTTCTCTTGGCATATTACCAAATTTGTTAATACCGATTGTTTGTGCAGTACATTTTCCTTTCTGAAAGTTTTGGAAAAAGCGGTCATTCTTTGTTTTTGTTGAACGGAGATCTTGGTATTTTTTCACTATTTCACGAAACGTTCCTTGGATTGTAAAAGATCGTGGAATCTTGGTTTTAGTCTGGGTAATTTTGACAAGAAGCATATCTCCGTGGATTTCTACATCTTTTGTTGTAATATTGTACAGCTCTTGTCGTCTACAAGCACCAGTAACACCGAATATTAAGGCAACCTGCAAAGAAATCAATTAATTAGTTCTAAGAAATTATGCTAAAGTTACACACTTGTATATTGTAGATTCGTTTCGATTAAAAATATGAAACGTACCTTTGTTGCTAGATACTGACTATCCGGAGCCTCATTCAAAAACTTTTCAACGTCGGCTGGTGACAAAACTTTAGATTTCCGACCAATATATCCATCCGAGCGTCTCTTCAAAAATGCCATCAGGTTACAGTACGTTTTGATATCAACACCATGTTTGAGCTTAACCATGCTTCTTAACATGGAATAGATGCACCACAGGGAGCTAGGTTTGTATGTATTGGCGAGTTCAGAGAAATACGCCAAAAACACATTTTCAGAAAATGACTGGGTTTTTTTGTTGCTCTTCCATTGCAGGAAACTATCGTAAGCAGCTAAATACTTTTCTCTAGATTTTGCAGGTATTAGGCTTTCGTTTGCATTTTGTGCTGCATTTAGTATTTCTGGCGGGGTTAAATCAATCAATTGTTCATCTTCTGTACTAAAACCTGACATTTTTATAATTATTTACCACACAGCAACAAATGCGATACAAACAAAATATGAAAATTAGGGGAAAATTGGGAAATGGCGCGCAATTTTTTTTTTTTTTTGGACGCGCCAAATGTAAGTTGATTGATTACAGCCATACAGCCTACTTCAAAATGATAATTTTTGTGATAAAATGCAAATATTTTATAAGAAATTATTGTGAATTATAAATAATTTGATAATAATAAATGTTTTTTCGTCTTAATTAGGGACACATTTATTTATTTCAAAAATGTAAATAGATTTTCGGTGGCATAAAACCTCTTTGTTGTTACAAAAAAAAAAAAAAAAACTGTATTACCCGGTTAAATTGAAAATGCTCTGTTTACTCGCATATAATTTGCAGTTAGGTACTAACTTAACTTTGTAGGGATCATTCTATTATGCACTAGTGTGTAATATTAAACTTCTGGACACATCTATTGGCCCACCTTGTATTTTCAGTTTCGTTTGGTCCTAGCTAAAATTTTATATTAGGTCGAGCAAAAAGTTTTTATGCAGTTTTGAACCTGGCACATTCACAATTTCATTCAATAGTCTTTTTTTGAATTTCGAACACAGAATTTAAAGAAACAAAAGACAATTTGGAGCCTGTTTGTTGATATCAAACAATCGAATACTAAGAAAACTTGGTTTTATTGGTTTACTTGGATTTAATTCTTGAAAAAGTGATTGATATCTTTGCTTTTGCAACAAACATTACTTATTCTTAACATTAAGGTGAGGTTCTATCAATAATCTATGGATACTTCACCTGAAGTCGCCGCCCAAGCTGTGGCACTTATTCAGGCCGGACACAGCCAAAGAAACGTGAGTGCTCAACTTAATTTAAGTCGATCTGCGGTCCGAAATGTTTATCGGAGGTACCTAGAGACTGGCGGCTTTGTTCGTCGCCAAGGAAGGCCACGATCTCGGGTCACAACTGAAAGGCAGGATCGATTCATCGTGACGACCAGCTTGAGAAATCGTCACCTTACCTCCATTGAGATACAAAACCAACTTCGCGACTTCCACGGAGTATCTGTGAGCGCTCGAACTGTTCGTAGAAGGTTAAAAGAACGCGATATGGTACCACACAAGCCAGCTAATGGGCCCAAACTAAAGCGAGCCCACCGAACAGCGCGCCTTCATTTCGCACGCAGTCATTTAAATTGGACACAGCAAGATTGGAGCCGTGTACTCTTTTCTGATGAGTCTAAAATTGTGTTACATGGCAATGATGGAAGGAAGAAGGTCTACCGGCGTAAGGGAGAGCGTTTCGCACAATGCTGCTTTGAAGAGAGGGTTGCTTATGGCGGTGGCTCATGGACTATCTGGGGCGGTATATCCGCGAGCGGCAAAACTCAACTTGAGGTTGTTACAGGACCACGGCTGCCAACATTAAATGCTGAAAGATACATTCGTGAGTGCTTAGAACCTCACGTGATACCATACGCGGACTATGTGGGCCCAAATTTCCTTTTTATGCATGATAATGCAAGAGCCCATGCGGCCGGCATCGTCAGGGAATATCTTCGGGATGTGAACATCACAGTTATGGACTGGCCAGCTAGAAGCCCAGACATGAACCCCATTGAGCACATGTGGGACGAGCTAAAAAGGCGTGTTAGGGCTCGTCAGCCAGTTGCCCAGACGATGCAGGAGTTGAAAACTGCCATAGAAGAGGAATGGGAGATGATCCCTCAAAATTTCATAGAGCGGTTGATAAACTCTATGCCTAATCGTATGAGAGCTGTGGTAGATGCCCATGGAGGCAACACGCGTTATTAAATTAAACCTTTATTTGATAAAACATGTTTTTTATTCAAAAATTAATTGCCTTTAACAAGGCGCATATCCGACTTGTTAGGCGTAGGTCCATGTCGTATGGTATTCTGAATTCAAATTTAAAACTATACGATCGAAAAAGATGGTAAAATGTATCAGGTTTAAAACTGCATCAACAGTTTTTGTTCAATCTAGCAATCATATTTCGGTAGGGGCCATCGAAACCTAAACTCTAAGGTGGGCCAATAGATGTGTCCAGAAGTGTATTATGCACGTGTATGTTATAGTTCGGTTTATGGCCCTAAGAACGATATAATAAGGCTCACTTTACGAGCAAGTGTGTTGAAATATATATTCTTGCACAACACGCGTGCGCGTCGCGTTACTTTTATGTACTTTGAATTAGGGTTTAAATTCAAGTGACTGACAAACGAATGATTTTGACAAACATGAACGAGCGGTGAAGCAGATTTTGTTTTATAATCTGAGTGTTTAGGTATAAGTTCTTTGAATGCTTCTGAGCTTAGCTCTTTCCAGCTTGTGGGAAACTTGTTGTAAATAATGTGAGCCATACAAAAAACACTCTTGCGCTTAACCTGTGTTCACAGAGTTGACTGTTATCACGTTCATTTTCAAGAAACACATCTTGAACTAGTGTTGCCAGATATACAGATTTCGCGGTATCCATACAGATTTTCAACATGTCATACCGATAAAAAATTGAGAGTAAAATTTATACAGTTTTCAACATTCCAATTTTTCATACAGAATTACCTCAAATGGTAGTTTTATAATGTAGACGGAGAATCTCTGTCAACGGTAATCTGTGGTTCTCGTTTATTTTGTTCGTGCAACTACCGGAATCATTGAGATAGGAAATGTAAGTCAGTGACCGGGATTATCGAGAAGGATACGTTTTGAGTCTGCGATTAGTTTCACCAAAAACACGCAACATATAATAATGAACTGTAAAAGAAATTATGAATGAGTAAAAAAACTTATTTAAAAAACCCGACTGCTCAACTGAAATGGAAGAAACAAGCACATTTTTATTTTAAAAAGTGACAAACAGGTGGGACCCAATTGAACCTAATATAATTTTAGTTTAAAAAAATGGGATGGGTCCCGCCTGTTTGTCCCTTAAAAAAATGTGCTGTTGGCAAATAAGAACGCAACCATATTTATAAGTTGGCAATATTTTATACTCTGTGTCTATACTCGGTGTGTAATCTCTCATCTCTCTATGGCGCATAAGCTTGTTCCTTTTTACCTTGTGTTAACTAAACAATAAACGTTCGTTGCATTTTCCTAATACCTAATCGTTTACTTATTTCCACTTAATAATCAACATGGTAGCAGAGCGTGGTTGATTGCTACTTGTGGAAATAAAAGAAAAAGTAAACGCAGTGAAATTAAGAAAACCGGCCGGCGTGTTTTGTCCGTCATACATTTTGAGGTTAACCGGGGCGGCGTGCTCGGTGAAAAATCACGTAAAATCACAAATACGCATAGAAGATGTCGAATTCAGGTAATAATCCATTCCATATCGACAGATTAGTTGGAAGAGATAACTATGCCAGTTGGAAGTTTGCAATCCAAGCATATTTCGAACTCGACGATTTATGGAGTTGTGTCACCGGCACTAATACAGACCAAAAGAAAGAAACTAAGGCGAAATCTAAGTTGATTTTATTACTGGACCCTATCATTTACGTCCATGTACAGAATGCAACTACTTGTAAAGAAGTCTGGGAGAATTTGGAACAGGCTTTTGATGACAGCGGGTTGTACAGGAGAGTAGCCTTGTTGAGAAACTTGATCACAACTACACTGGAATCTTCTCGAAGCGTAGATGAGTATGTGAATAAAATAATGTCGACCGCCCACAAGCTTAGGAATATTAAGTTTAACATTGATGATGAATGGCTCGGTACACTGATGTTAGCCGGCCTCCCTGAAGCATATAAGCCCATGATCATGGGACTGGAGAGCTCTGGCATCAAGATAAGTGCTGATTCTATTAAATCTAAACTCCTGCAGGAAGTTCAATGCTCAGATAATTCAGCATTCTTCACAAGGAAAAAGGTCATTCATAGAAAACAACATGATTCAACAAAGGTCTACAAAGGACCCCGATGTTATAATTGTAACAAGCATGGACATTTTGCTAAGAATTGTCGTGCTCCGAGAAAGAAGAATGTAGAAAATACAGAAGAAGATAAAGGTTTTGTTGCAGCTTTTTCAGCATCTCCTCAGACAATTAATGCAGACCTGTGGTATGTGGACTCTGGTGCCTCCATGCATATGACAAATAGACGAGATTGGATGTATGATGTTACAAGTCCACCGATACCCACCATAACTGTTGCCAGTAATACACCGCTACCTGTGGAAAGTATGGGAAAGGTTAATTTAATGCTAAATGGTAATAAAGAAAATAAAATTCAGGTGAGACAAGTTTTATACATACCTAAACTTGCAGCAAACCTCCTGTCAGTCAGTGCTATGGTGAAAAATGGCTGTAATATAAATTTTAGAGACAAAGGTTGTGATATCTATGATAAAAATGGCAAGCTCTTGTGTTCAGCCACACTAGTAAACAATTTATATTTATTAAACACCCACAGAGAAGTGTTCTCTAACCTGTCTTGTTCAGATAACATAAATGATTTTGTCCTGTGGCATAGACGCATGGGACACCTGAATTTTTCAGATGTTAACAAGCTGCCGGAGTGTGCTGAGGGAGTTCAGCCATTTTCAGAGAAATATGAAGGTCCTATTACTTGTACTACCTGTCTCTCGGGAAAACAGACCAAATTGCCCTTTAATAACATTGGTTCAAGATCTTCACAACCACTGCATCTGATCCACACTGATTTATGTGGACCAATGGAGCAAGAATCTTTAGGAGGTATGAAATATTTTATTACCTTTATAGATGATTACACAAAAAGAGTTCATGTCTATTTTTTGAAAAATAAATTGAATGTTGTAGAAGTTTTCAAAGATTACAAAAACAAAGTAGAGAATGAACATGAGAGAAAAATAAAAGTAATTCGTTCAGATAATGGAAAAGAATACTGTAACAGAGAATTTGAAAACTTCTTGAATAAACATGGAATTGAACATCAAACAAGTACTCCGTACTCACCCCAACAGAATGGTCTTGCTGAGAGGATGAACAGGACTCTGGTGGAAAGAGCAAAATGTATGTTGTTTGATGCTCAGCTTACAAAACAGTTCTGGGCAGAAGCCCTTGCAACAGCGGCATATATAATTAACAGATCACCTACAAAATCAATTAATGGTAAAACTCCTATGGAGATGTGGACTGGTAAGAAACCCAACTTGTCTAACTTAAAAGTATTCGGCTGTGAAGTAATGACACAAGTTCCAAAAGAAAAACGCCTCAAATGGGACTCCAAATCCAAAAAGTTATTGTTTGTTGGTTATTGTGAATCCACCAAAGGATACCGAATACTTGATCCAGATACCAATAAAATTATAAAAAGTAGAGATGTAGTATTTTTGGAAAATGTAGAAAAATATGATAATAATATATACTTACCTTGTACATCCAACAGCAGCAGTTCAGTGATACAACGACTCGAAGAAACCTGTAAAGAAGAATTAGAGGACAGCACAGACCGTTTTACTGGTGAGTCAAGCGAGGACTACCAGTCTGGCGAGAATGACGATACATCCTACATACCAGAGCAGTCGATTGATCTCGAGTCACCAATAAGAAACATAAATTTACGTCCACGGAGAGCTGTTCAGTATGCAGAAACAGATGACCATGACGTAAGTTACTTCTGCCCAATACTTAATTTAAATGATCCACAAACAACAGATGAAGCACTATCATCATCTCATGCTGACCAATGGAAAAAGGCTATGCAAGAAGAGTATGACTCTCTGATCAAAAACAAAACTTGGTCACTGGTTAATGCCCCACCTGGAAAAAGAGTCTTACCTTGTAAATGGGTCTATAAAACAAAAACAAATGAAAAAGGTGAGATTATCCGTTTTAAAGCTAGATTGGTGATCAAAGGGTATGCTCAGAGAAAAGGAAGTGACTATGATGAGACATATGCTCCTGTTGTCAGATATACATCTGTTCGATTCTTACTTTCGCTGGCTGCGAAGCATGATTTAGAAATGTTCCAGATGGATGCTATAAGTGCTTTTCTTCAGGGTGACATAGATACTCAGATATACATGTCACAACCAGAGTACTACAAAGAGAATGATCAAGTATGTATTTTACATAAATCAATTTATGGGCTCAAACAAGCTAGCAGGCAGTGGAATCTTAAATTAAATAGTATTTTATTGAAGATTGGCTTACAAAGATCACATGTGGATCCCTGTATTTATTTTTTAGTAAATGAGTCGACAATTGTATTCATTGCAGTGTGGGTGGATGATCTTTTGATATTCACAAATAATAAGGATAGAGCAACAGAGATAAAAAACAAATTAAAAGAAGAATGCAGTATGAAAGACTTAGGTGAAATCAAGAATTGTATTGGCATAAACATAAATAGAAACCGAGAGGCAGGTATGATTATGTTAGATCAAGAAAAGTACATTAACCTAGTATTGGACCGCTTTAATATGTCTGAATGCAAACCAGTTTGTACGCCGATAGAGGTGAATGCAAAATTTGAAAATAATCCTGTAGATGGAAACAAAAATATCCCATACAGGGAAGCAGTGGGATGTCTGATATATCTGGCACATGTTACGAGACCTGATATTACCTATGCAGTTAACAAGTTGAGTCAGTACTGTAATAATCCAGGAAATCAACACTGGCTTGGAATAAAAAGGGTTATGAGGTATCTTCAAGGAACCAAGAACCTAAAGTTATGCTATGTCAAAGATGACTCAAAGGAAATAACTGGATACTGTGATGCTGACTGGGCGAGTGACCCAGTGGATAGAAGATCGTGCACGGGTTATATTTTTCTGTTTCAGAATGCTTGTTTATCTTGGAATTCGTGTAAGCAGCAAACCGTGGCACTCTCTACGGCGGAGGCCGAATACATGGCGATGGCAGCAGCGACCCAGGAGGCACTGTGGCTGCGGCAACTGCAGGCCGAGCTCGGTCAAGGCGAAGGCAGCGCGCTACTCATCCACTGTGACAACCAAAGTGCAATAAGACTCGCATCAACGGACTGTTATAAACCAAAAACTAAACATATAGATATTCGTTTACATTTTATTCGAGAAAATATTGTAGTTTCTAAAGTTAAATTTAAATTTGTAAATGGTTGTAACATGGTAGCTGATAACTTAACTAAAGGTACTACTTATGAAAAACATTTATTCTGTATCAGTAAAATGGGTTTGCGTTCTGTGGGGAGTGTTGGCAAATAAGAACGCAACCATATTTATAAGTTGGCAATATTTTATACTCTGTGTCTATACTCGGTGTGTAATCTCTCATCTCTCTATGGCGCATAAGCTTGTTCCTTTTTACCTTGTGTTAACTAAACAATAAACGTTCGTTGCATTTTCCTAATACCTAATCGTTTACTTATTTCCACTTAATAATCAACATGTGCTTGTTTCTTCCATTTTAGTTGAGCAGTCGGGTTTTTTTTATATTATTAATTTTTGTTTTACAGCTTTTTAGTATTTAATTTCGTTTTTAAAGTTATATATCCTAAACGGTTGCTAAAAATGAAAAATAGTTAAAGAAATCTTAATATCATTTTTAAAGATCTAGTCTTAGAATAACAACGCATAGAAGGATAGTACGAGTGCAAAAAGTGAGGCAACTAAAACTTAGCCATTTTTGGCTAACTTTGGTCGACGAGCCGTCAGTATTCAAGGTCACATTCTGCCGAACAGAACTCGCGAGTAAATAATTTAAAACGACCGTTTGTAGCGTAAAGGGATGGCATAGTCCTTCAGGAAAACAAAAAACGTGTAATCAAATTACATTTCACAAGTAAATACTTACATTTTATACATTATATTTAAGTAAATCGACCATCAAACAAAAATTCTAATAACCTAACTTATCACAATTCAATGTTGCTATCCGTGAGGAAAAAAATACCCATATTGATTTCTTTTGTGCTTATTTTTGTTTAAAAAAATATAGTTTTGGCGGCAATTATGTATGCGTCAAACTAAACTATATTTATTTACAGCTACTACCTACAGTGTTTTATAACTAAAAGTTGCTGTTAGTTCGAAGAGTGGCATCATAAAGATGACAATTTTATTGATTAAGATTTTTTTTCATTTAAGTAATGTTCTCAATAATATTTTTCTATTTCATAAATACAATACATACTTTTAATTGATATCAAACGAGATTTTTCAAGCAATGAATACATTTCTATGATATCATTATAACACATTACACATCAAACATTCTAAACGCAATAAACGATATCTCATTTCGTTTACCTTCCGTAAATATATGTCATATAAGTCATATTACATGAAAAAACATCATCTTATTTAGTTTCATAACATAAAATACTTGATTTGTTCCAGCAACATAATAGTGCGTTTTCCCATTTTTGTGGTAATGGTACTGGTAATGGTATCACTGAAAGCTATATTTGTGTGCGTTTGAAGAACGTAGACACATTTGGCTCACGCACACAAAGAAAATAAAGTGGACACACGAAATCGCTCGTGTTTTGTTCTAGACGCCTCTTCTATGCGTTGTTATTCTAAGGATCTAGTTAATGATACCCCATTTGACATAGATTGTCGATTTTTTATTTTTTTATTTTTACAATATGGCGACTGGTTGTGGTTGTGGTGATTTGTTTTTATTTTAATCTATCTTATAACACTCGCGCCATCAAGACAAATCCAACCAACGACGTATCATTTATCAAAATCCGTTCACGTGTTTAATAATTACGAGGGAACAAACGAACGGACATACATACATACGCGGTAGAAACATAACCCTCCTCCTTGCTTTGCCACAGTCAGGTAAAAAATCAAACAAGTGCACCACATCGTTTCTATTCTATCTATGATCCAATACAATGCATGTTTAAAAATAAAAATAAATTCAATTACTTGCTTATTCTCTATTATAGCACCTAGGTAGTTAACTACAGATAAAATTACACAAAAGAGCAAAATACCAATGCCAAATACAGATTTTCTTAAATTTACCTAATACAGATTTTATACAGATTTTTTTAATCTTCGGTACAGATAATGCTTTAAAAAATCTGGCAACACTGTCTTGAACACATCTGACATGCGGGAAACCGATTGGCGATTATGGTTTGTTTTAACAAATAGCGCGGTTAAAATAGGTTTTAATTTTCCAATATGTAGGGTTGTAAAAACAATTTCTAAAACATCATTTCATATATACAATTAAACAAAACAATATACCCACCGCGTCCAAGTCCAAATGAATAAAAAATAAAATCTCAAAAGACTAGTGTCGTCAAAACTCGGAAAACAAAGTTTTTTTTAATTCGTTAATTCGTTTCGTTGCGCTGTGCGAAATAAGCGCCCAGTAATGGTGAACGCAGACCTAGCCGCACCGCACGCGCCGCAGTCTTTGCATTCGAATGGGGCGTGCAACTGTCAAAGTGGCGCTACTAGCACACTTACCAATATCAAAGCAGTTTCTCTATGGAACAGTAATGAATTCCTAAATTAGAGACAGTTATTGAGAATTTTTCGATTAAAGAACATGTATTATGTTCTTTAATCGGAAAATTGTACAGAAATCAACTGAAATCAATGAAATGAAAATAAAAAATATTACCACAGATAACCATAGATGATACAGATAACTATATAATATCTCACAATCTAACTAACACTGACAGTGACAAAGGTTCTTACGGTGGTGGCGCCATCTGCGATTAGCTTTCACTTGCACGCCCCATTCTTTATACATATGAAGTTCTATGCAACCTCGCACACCTATCCGCGTCGCAGTCACCGCAGTCCCTGAAACGACCGAACTCCCCAAGCCGCAGCTGATGACGTCACCCGCACGCAGCGGACGCTGCGGCTAGCGCAGCGCGGATGACGTCATTCGCATCCACGGCGCGCAGTGTTGCCAGAGTTATAATGTAGACAGAGAATCTCTGTCAACGGTTTATAATAAAATTACTTGTTCTCGTATAAATAATTACTTGCTTATTCCCTATTATAGCACCTACAGATAAAATTACACAAAAGAGCAAAATACCAATACCAAATACAGATTTTTTACAGATTTTTTAAATCTTCGGTACAGATAATGCTTTCAAAAATCTGCCAACACTGCAAGTGCGATGCGTGCGGCGACGGGAACGACTGTAGAGACTGCGGTGCGGATAGATGTGCGAGGTCATTAACATAAAGTGATGACTGCGGGGACTGTAGAGACTGCGGTGCGGCTAGGTCTGCGTTCACCATAAAACATAGTGTATGTATTACTTACATACATTCCAAAGAGTAAAGTAATATTGATACATTCTCTTGCATTCTCTTTGGCGCTGAGCAGAGCAGCGTTGCCGTTTGTACGGCAATTGCCGTTTCGTACGGCATTCCCATTCAGGCGAATTGTACGGTATACGGCAGAGTGGTCATTGCCGTACACTAAAATACGGCAATCAGGCAGTCACAGCATAAGAAAGTATTGGCTATACCATTAGCTACTATATACGTATTTATGAAATGCAGTAAGATTTACCTTAAACGAAATTAAATAAATTGTAGATGAAACATAATCAGCGTATGCATTAAAATGAATGCCTGATTATGAAAAAATGTCACTGAAGAGATCTTAATAGGTGATATTGAGGATTTGATAGGAGGAGAGGAGTGGTTTGTGGTTTTCTAAAAAACCTTCTGTTTATGTTTTTAGGTATGAAACACAAGTCAAACAAATAATTGTTTAACTTGTGTTTCATATCTATAGTTTTCTTTTTCATGTAAATAATAAAATAAAAAATGTACGGCAATTTTTGTTTCAATACGGTAATTTCATCTCTTGCGTACGGTAACTCTACAAATGACCAGCGGCAACACTGGAGCGGACAGCGGAGGCTAAAGCAGGGACCGTACAACCCCGATTAAGAGTTAAGTCTTTGAAAGGGTAAGCCATTTATAAGGTTACCTTTATCGTGATGTAACTCTATGAATGGGTTTTAGGCTTGAACCCATTAAAAGGGTTATCTTTTCAATATGGATAACCCATTGAATGGGTTTTATACAAGAACCCCAGTGAAAGGGTTACACCTACATTATGATAACCCATTGAATGGGTTCTATACCTAAAACCCTACATTAAGATAACCTATAAAGTATAGGTAAGGGTTTTCTTCGGGTTACCACATTATTATGGTTATTCAATAGACTTGTGCTAAGTAGGTGCTGGATGGAACACCACACACACCATCGCTAGCGCACTGACTTTATTACACCAGACATTGCAGACATGTAGCCGAAACACATGTTACCTATAATATTTAGATTTTAGATACTCTCATATTAAGGTGTGTGTCCTGAACTCCCGCATTTGCGACAAGTGTTGTCTTGTATGAGTCATACAAGACAACAATTACCTACATATAGATGTAGACTGATATCCTGTAAAGTAACGCAAATAATGTTTTTTAACGCGTTGTAAATACCTACGTACAGTAAACATTCGAGTAAAAAATTAACAAAATATAAATAAAAAAACGATAACTACGTTAAACTTAAAAGATAACTAGAGAACTAAAATTACGGAAACTCGGAACTCGAAAAAAAAAAAAAAAATTTAAATTGAACGCCCTAAATGTTACGGAATCTATGCGAAACAAAAGAAAGTGATAGTATAAGTCGTTTTTTTTTGCTTCGCATAGACTTTGTAACATTTAGGGCGTTCTATTTAAATATTTTTATTTTTTGTATGAAAGTCTGGTGAACTAAAATTTGACGAATTTTTAAAAGTCATAGAGCAAAAGTTGTTGATTATGATGTTAGTAACATAGTCCCGAGAGGTTTTCGGTGTTTTTTTCTTCGGGTTACCACATTATTATGGTTATTCAATAGACTTGTGCTAAGTAGGTGCTGGATGGAGCACCACACACACCATCGCTAGCGCACTGACTTTATTACACTAGACATTGCAGACATGTAGCCGAAACACATGTTACCTATAATATTTAGATTTTAGATACTCTCATATTAAGGTGTGTGTCCTGAACTCCCACATTTGCGACAAGTGTTGTCTTGTATGAGTCATACAAGACAACAATTACCTACATATAGATGTAGACTGATATCCTGTAAAGTAACGCAAATAATGTTTTTTAACGCGTTGTAAATACCTACGTACAGTAAACATTCGAGTAAAAAATTAACAAAAATAAATAAAAAAACGATAACTACGTTAAACTTAAAAGATAACTAGAGAACTAAAATTACGGAAACTCGGAACTCGAAAAAAAAAAAAAATATTTAAATTGAACGCCCTAAATGTTACGGAATCTATGCGAAACAAAAGAAAGTGATAGTATAAGTCGTTTTTTTTTGCTTCGCATAGACTTTGTAACATTTAGGGCGTTCTATTTAAATATTTTTATTTTTTGTATGAAAGTCTGGTGAACTAAAATTTGACGAATTTTTAAAAGTCATAGAGCAAAAGTTGTTGATTATGATGTTAGTAACATAGTCCCGAGAGGTTTTCGGTGTTTTACAATTAACCCTGTATATACAGGGTGGGCAAAAAATCGTGGATCAAACGAAACAGGGAGTTATTTGCAATAAAAAATATCTCTGCGCGGCTGAGTACTCACTTGATCACATTAGAAGTTATGAATAGAATATTTGAGTATTTATTGAAAAAAAAAAAAAAAAAAACTACATTTGTGATAAATAGGCAATTAAAGTAAAATGGGTACCTGTTTTAAAACAATAAATGGTGTTTAGTAGCTTCTAGGAAATGTATCATCACTACAAAAGTGCTTTTACAATATTAGGTACCATGATTTATGAGCATTGGTACTTTTTTCAATATCTTTTAAATCTCACGTAAAATTACTTGTAACTTTAAAACCCTATTTAAAAAAAAAAGTACTAGTTACCACAAAATGACCATGTATTTAAAAAAAAATCTT
Source organism: Tholera decimalis (assembly GCA_943138885.2). Lineage (NCBI taxonomy): Eukaryota > Metazoa > Arthropoda > Insecta > Lepidoptera > Noctuidae > Tholera > Tholera decimalis. The sequence continues at coordinate 194,477 of OW964552.2, read as the reverse complement.
GCCTATTTAATGACGGTTAAAACGAGGTGTAACACATAGCTGTTTGTAGCTTCATTATTTTTTTATGTTAACTTTTTCATAGCAAGGTCTAAATTAAAGTACTGTTTTAAACTTTCACGGTTTTTCACTACACTCAAAGTATTTACGGGATAATATCCGTGATTTTCTTTTCTATTTATGAGCTCCCAAAAAAAGCCAGCTCATAAACACAAAAGAAAATTACGGATATTATCCCGTAAGTACTTTGAGTGTAAATTAAAGTGAATCAGAGGATAGTCAAAAATAGCTATTAGAATTCATAATTTTTTATTTAATAATAACATAATAAATCTAGTTACAGTAATTGTTCGAAATACCTTCCTCTATCGACAATACACATACGACATCGTCTAATAAAATTACGTGGCAACCTACGAAATGCGTTTCTGTTGCGTTTAACGCTTTCTTTCGCTACCTCGATTTTATTTCTTAATTCTTGTAGTGTCTGGTTTTCTGTTTCGTACACCATCTCTTTAAAGTATCCCCACAAAAAAAAACTATTGGATTTAGATCCGGAGATCTCGCTGGCCATTGGACTGTTCCACCTCGACCAATCCAACGGTTTGGGTACTGGGCGTTTAAATGTTTTCGGACCACCCGAGCGTAGTGTGGTGGAGCGCCATCGTGTTGCAGCCACATGTTTTCAACAACTTCATCTGGAATTTCAGTCTGGCGCAAGATTTCAATCCATCAATCAATCAATCATTTATTTTTGTGAACATAAGTAAAATAGGTGGTAAGATATATGTCATTAGTAACTATCTATGTTCTGCTGTAAAAGCATACAAAAATTATTTTGTAAAAAGTGTAAATACTGAGCGCCGTTCAATCTTGGTGGCATTTCAAAAGTTACCAGCTGTTCTTCAATAATCCCAGCCCACACGATGACGCTGTACTGATGTTGGAAGCGATCATTTCTAACTATGTGTGACAAGCGCGTGAGCTACGATCCTAAGTGTGAAAAGGACAGAAATAGTCTCTCTCTCTCTTTCTTTTCGAAGTCCGAACAATGTTTTACAAAGAGCAGTACCTGTATCATGAATATGCATAAAGCAGGATTGTTGCCGCTGTGGAAGCGAGACGGCGCAAATTCTAACAATTGCACTTCAAATGTGCCATAGGATAACATTTTTATAGCCGTAGAGTGGACACTCGATTGAAGAGTAAGTACATAGGTAACAAATTAAACATCATAAAAACGACATATTTTAGATACCTTCAAAAAGATTTAATTTGTCTCTTTGAGAGTTTTTGTATTTCAGGGTTATTTTTATGTGCGAAATGGAGACGGATGGTTGTTTATTAAATTTATGAATTATGGTTTTAATTAAATGTATAAAATTCTTTTGAAATGTAATATTTTGTCATTTAATATTACTGCAACGCTGGCAATCCTTTTCTTTAATCTTTTATTTTGTTGTGTAAGTTTTTTATTGCTTTTTGTAACCGGTTTTTTTTTAATATTAATTCACGCACGTTTTCTAAGCGCAGACTTTTTTGGTGTTTCTAATATTTCTTCCATCTCCGGCAAACTAACATTATCTAGACTCGACGAAGAATTTTGAACATATTGAATTGATTGTTCCTGAAAAAAATATGCCTATATTAGTATGTACGTATGGTACGGTTAATCACGAATCAAGTATTACCACTGATGTGTGTATTCAGCTTAGCCTTATATTCTAAACTAAAATAGAAATGAATAGTCATAAAGATTTTTTTTTAGGTAGGGCTACTCGTAGTTCAGCACACTAAGGCTAGTTACTACTTAACCGGATGATCCTGTGGTGACCTCTAAATTTAAAGGCCCCCAGCCAGGGGGTCATTATGTTAATAAAATAATTTATGATCAGTCCGAAAACTTTTCGTCAAATCAGAACTTCATGCTGGAAGAAGCAGGTGGAAAGCTAGTAAACAATAAATAATCAATTTCATGTCACAACTATAGGTTTCATAATGAAATGCCATGTAGCGGTTTCTTTGTAGGTACCTGTATATACCTATATTGACCAAACAAATTCAACGTGGGCGAAAACGCAAGCAACGGTCAGATGTCAGGTTAAAAACTTAGATTGCTACATATCATGCTGTTTTTTGATGGTATCCAGTCTGATTCGCTTCTTTGTTCACGAACAATTGCGATCCAATCTTAAAGTTGAACCTGATCCCTCGGAAACCTAATTCAAAAATTGGCAAAGTGCGAGTCAGACTCGCCCATGAAGGGTTCCGTGGTAACTATAATAATATAATATAATATGTATATTTATTTGACGAATAAAAAAAAATCTTATAAATTTCTTAAAACTAGCATATTTACATTTTTACAACTACGCTAAATAACTTTGTTTTTCATAGTGTTTTCATAAATTACAAAGTTATATTTGCGGTTTTAGAAAATATGCTGTATCTCAAAAACTGCTGACCCAATTTCATTCAAACCAATTTTGTTTGAAAGTTTACATTAAGGTCTACAAACATATATTTTTTTAGATTTTTCACTCTATTATTATAGAAGTTAGAGGGGGGGACACATTTTACCACTTTGGAAGCTTATATCTTTTAAACGATTGACTTCATGAAAAAGTGGTTTTAGAAACCCTTATATAATTTTTAAAGACCTGTCTATAGATACCACACACGCATAGGTTTCATGAAAAAAAAAAATATTTTCAGTTCTAGTTCCATGTATGGACCCCCTTTATTTTAAATATTTTTTTTTTTTTTTTCTTAAAATCGGAAAGCGGTTTACAGAATACATCTACCTACTAAGTTGTATAGTCTTAATAGTTTTGGTATAAAATGGCTGTGACATACGGACGGACGGACAGACAGACAGATAGACAGACAGACGGACAGACATATCGAAACTATAAGGGTTCCGTTTTTTGCCATTCGGCTATGGAACCCTAATAAAAAGCAGTTATAATCCTCAATAATCAGTCAAATGAACTTTGGTAAAAAAATAATGTAAGACAAAAACAAATTAAAACAAGTCAATCAATATCGCTTCTACACTTGTAAACTTTTTACTAATCTATGTCCGCAGCGCACGCGTCCTTATCACTCTCGCGACAAAACAAGTTTGCTCTCATTGTCTTCACTTACATATCGCACACCTAGGTCTAAAGAGAGCTAACTCAAAAATCTCAATTTTCAGATAACGGAAAAAACGGAGAAAAAACGGAACCCTTGTAGTTTCGATATATCTGTCCGTCTGTCTGTCTGTTTGTCTGTCTGTCCGTCCGTCCGTATGTCACAGCCACTTTATTCCGAAAATATTAAGACTATACATGTGAAACTTAGTAGGTAGATGTATTATATGAACCGCTTTCCGATTTTAAGAAAATAAAAAAAAAAAAATTAAAACAAAGGGGGTCCCCATACATGGAACTAGAACTGAAAAATATTTTTTTTTTCATGAAACCTATGCGTGTGTGGTGTCTATAGATAGGTCTTTAAAAATAATGTAAGGGTTTCTAAAACCACTTTTTCATAAATTCAATCGTTTAAAAGATATAAGCTTCCAAAGTGGTAAAATGTATGTTATACCTCGTTTTAATCGTCATTAAATAGGCAAGTTTTTTTTTTAATACAGGGTCATTTTGTGGTAGTACTTTTTTTTCAAAGTACTTAGGGTTTAAAAGTTACAAGTAACTTTACGTGAGATTTAAAAGATATTGAAAAAAGTGTCAATACTCATAAATCATGGTACCTAATATCTGTACTTTTGTAGTTATTATACATTTCCTAGAAGATACTAAACACCATTTAAAGTTTTAAAATAGGTACCCATTTTACTTTAATTGCCTATTTAACACAAATTTTGGTTTTTTTTTTCAAAAAACACTCAAATATTCATAACTTCTAAGGAGATCAAGTGAGTACTCTGCCATAGAGATATTTTTTACTGCAAATAACCCCAATTATCGCCCTGTTTCGTTTGATCCACGATTTTTTGCCCACCCTGTATATATAGCGGGGGACTGCGCGTAACTATAGTAACGACGGCCATTTTGGTTCAACTTATTTGCCGCGTAGGTTCTTGCCGGTGCGTTTACTGTACGAAAAGAAATGTTATTACTTTACTTTGTCGAGAATTAGCGATTCTCTACTTCAATTTTGCAATATTTTTAAACAATTAAAAGGGATTTTATTAAACTAAATCAATAATATTAAATTTTTTGCAAATTTTACGTTTAGTGACCAATATTTTATCTGTGACACAAATCACAAATTAATGATCAATCAATCAATAATCAAGTGATAGGTTTATACCTACTTACATCGTTGCCCATTGTACGGTGTAACTATAACCCACATTCTTGCCAATTTACTAAACTACTACTAGGTACCTACTAAAAACCATTATCTGAATGTTCGTTTCGAATTTCGAGTTTATATCTACATTATATTGCCTTTCTTATTGATAAGTCTACCATATATTGCTCTTTTGAATTTAGATTGATGAATTACGTAACATAAGTACCTACCTATTGTAAGATTTTACATTTAAATAAGTAAGTTGTCAGGATAACTAAATATTAGAATGTAACCTTAACTTTAAGAAATTTCCACATAAAGTACCTTTACCTACTTGTATTATTTGATGCATCATATACCTAAATAATAGCGATATACAGCGTCTCGTTTCGTTTTTAGCATTTTTTCAATATTAATTGTTCAAAATTCAAAATATTAAAAATAATATCGCAAAAGACGTCCGGCTTCAAAAACTCAAACAACAAAAATGACAATAAAGTAGTAAGCAAGTACAGACATGAAAAAATCATAATAATAAGTCATTTCGATATCCGCCTAGCAAAGCTAAAAAGAACTATACCTACTACATGCAATAATGATCATATCATAGATCCCTATTTGCAAGGCTCTCGGTAAGTAACCCCAAAGGAGCCCCGCCACCGCTGACGCTTAACGCGTGCTATGCCATTTTAAAGCGCATGCCTACCATCGAGATATCATATTACATTGCTCCGAGTTGGAATGTTACGCTGTTATCGTTTTCAAAAGAGTTGAAAGTGTAAGGAACCCTTTTGAACGACTTAATTTAGCTGTTCAAAAGTGTTACCCACGTCGTATGGGTTTTTGAATAACCAAAATGGTCCATTAAGCCATTTAAAAGGTTACCTATATCATATGGGTTTTATATTAACTGCTTAAAAAAACCCTATCGAAAACCCTTCCTATAAATAACCAAAATGGTCCTTTAAGCCATTCAAAAGGGTTACCTATATCTTATGGGTTTTTGATTAACCGCTTAGAAAAACCCTGTCGAAAACCCTTTCAATGGGTAACCAAAATGGTCCCTGGGCTAAAGTCATAGACTACATAGACAGTCTGGCGAAACTCGTATACAAAAAAACGATGTATGAAACGGACGTCCTTTTTAATGGCTTCTATAATCCGATAAAATTAAGAAGAACACTTAGAACTCTGGGGCTTTATCGGCCTATGATTCGTCACAACATAGATGGATTACATCGACCACCATTTTGACTGTCACAGACTGTCACTAGCGTTTGACAATTTGTTTGTTTGGTTTTCCAAAGTTATTATTTTTGCGTGTTTATTCCATAAAAGTGTATTTAAAAATCATTTTGTTGGAAGAAATTTGAGAAATATGAGAGATAATATGAGAAATTTGTGATATATAAAGAAATATGAGAAAAATAACGTGCGAAATTTGTCATATAAAAACATAACCGGGTTGGTGAAAACAAAGGTGTTTTTATGGCTAAATTTCCTTTAGATGAAGAACGGTAGGCATAATTAGTTATTTATTTCTATAAAGATGTCAATTCTAGTGCTATTCCTAAAGGTTTAGTGCATTTTAACAAAGAAAATAACTTTTACAAAACATTACATAGTGTTTACCCATCAACCTGGATTTATCGATATCGATATTTAGTTATTGAAAGGACGAGAAGTCTGTTCAGCAGTAGACATCTACAGGCTAAGCTGATCATGAAAATGATAATTAGGTACTTAAAAAAGAAAGTGAAATCAATGTTTTCTCAATTAGTTTGTTTTGTCATTATAAATTTCCTTGCAACAAAATATATTAGTGGTAAAATTTTGGCATATGATAATACATATTGTAGTTATAATGGTTCGTCTTAGGGGTTTGTTACATTCTTATAATACGTAATTTATATGTAAAAATAACTCATCACCCACTTTTTAGGTGTAAACAATGGGTCAAAGCAGCAGGAAAAGAAGACTTAGTTTATGTGCCAATAGAAAAGTTGCATCAGTTGAAATATCAAGTAATAAAAAAAAATCTTTGTGAAAAGCATTTCCGGAGAAAACTGCTATTCCGTGTCTGGAAATCTCATCTACACCATTATCTGATGACATTTTAGTTGGATTTCCACTACATTGTATTACTAGCAGTCAACCATTGTCAGCCAGAAGAACTGACGAAGAAGAACTGTTTACAGAATTATCGCCAGTTACAAAGAAGGAACATAACTACCACCATGGTTTTTTGTATGAACCAAGTTAGTATAGTTTACTTGTTTTAACGGATATGTCAATATATTTCTTGTATTTGATGAACAGCCATATTTTGATAATATATATTTTATATGTTACAGAACCTTCAACATCATCCTCACAAACAGACGATCATACTGGAAACGGATTGTTCTAAATACTAAAATATATTTTTTAATTATTATAAGTTAATAGTAGTTTAGTGTTTAATGTCTTGAATAAATATGTAGTAAAAGTATCTGAGTTTAAATTTTCTTTCATTAATTTCGTAAAAATAAAAAGAAATTCAGAATCTGTCGTAGCCGGTATCGATACGTTTTCGCCAGTCACCCCAGTCACATCACTAATAATGACATTATGTTGGCAGTATGTATTACGTCGTGGTTCTGTTAGGTTGGTATTAGTCTAGAGTGCACGTTTCATACATCGCTATTTTTCTATAGCACTCCCGTCTCTTACCGTTAGGTTTTACCAGGGTTGCCAAACGTACGAGGTTCCTCGTACAAATACGAGATTTGTGGTCTTCCGTACGAGGTACGAGGACACTATCAACCTCGTACAATTATGTACGAGATTTTGATAATATGGCCATACGAACATTTTGCATTACCATTTTATAATAGTAAAGTCATTTTAATAAAGACAGAGATAAGAAACCGGCTAATTGTGGAAACAGTGTAGGCACACACTTCTTGCTACAGAGAGTGCAAAAGGTTCAACTCGTACTGGAAAGTGGAAACTGCGTCAATTTTTAACCCACAAAAGGAATGTATAGCCACATGACAAAAAAAAGAAACATGACAACAGATAAAATACACGGAAGAAAAAACGATGACAGTGAGGATGTTCCTGACTAATATTTGGAGAGGAGATGTAAACTAAGTTACCTTGAAAATTTTCATAATAATATAGACACATTTAGATTTTTTGTGATTTTACTTGATTAAGTAATAATAAAGATTTTTTGAAATACAAAACAAAGTGATGTTTTATTTAATAGGAAACTTGCAATATTTTATTTCGAGTAAAAAGTCCTAAATCCAGTAGTTAAATATGCATTAATTTTGGTTTTAGCACGTTTTGCATGCATAATACCTAAATGTACGAGGTTTGAAAGTCAAAATACGAGATTTTTAGCTGCATATGTACGAGGGATTTTCTTTTGCGGTTGGCAACCCTGGGTTTTACATACTCTTTGTACATAGATGCTAAAGTTGAGGTTATGGTGTGAGGTTATGTTATTTTTATTGTTAAAAGAAAAGAAGAACACTTATATTAAATGGAATCTTCCCCTGAAAATAGTTTCACTTGGACTGATACTTCAAGTGACAGTAACAGTAGTAGCCCAATGTGAGTATCTGATCTGCTTGAACTAAACCACTGTATGTTTTATTTGCTTTTGCTTAATACTGGAATCTTCTACACCAGTGGATATTAAGATAAAGTTTATAGGAAATATTTTTGGCTTCATTTCAACTCGTAAGTTCAGATAAAATACTAAAAGAGGTTGTTCCCTTAGCATTATTACTACAGCTTGGAGCTTGGGTACCAGTTGCAGCACCACTGTACTAGGTTCTGTCCGAGTTAAAAAAGTAGATCTATTCATAATCTTTCTTACCCAAGTCAGCATCAATTAGTGTGATGGAATATACTGTATGTTTTATTGTTATTGATTCCCCACTATATCGCCTGATGGTGTGACAATCAGGAATGACTATGGAAGAAGCTACAAATATATATTCCAATCTTATATATGTACATTCTGAATCACTTGGTCAGTTCCAATCAAATATATACAAACACTAGCAGTCCGCGGGGCTTCACTCCCGTGGGCTTTATTATGATAAAAACAATCTAGCTTCTTTTGCATTCGGTTAAAAAGTAGCCTATAACCTTTCTCAAGCCTTTCTTTACTTCCAAACCAATTTTATATAAATAAACAAGCAAATTCTCATTAAAAATGTGACATGCAGGCTGAACTCAATTGAACATAATTATAATTAAAAAAATAGGATATGTCTTGCCAGCTTGTCACTTTTTCAAATGAAAATGTGCTTGTTTCTTGCATTTCAGTTGAAAAGTCAGATTTTTAGATTTATAAATTCCTTTTATTATTACAAAAATATTAGAAGGCACAGTAAGTAGTATGATAGGATAGCATAATTAATATGTTTTACAGAAAGGAAACTTTTAAGTAATTGAAAGTGTATGAAATGTCACAATTTTTGTACTCCCACCATGTAAAGTGATGCAGTGTAGGTTTGGTGCTACAATCAAGTTGCGTAATTTTTTCTTATTAACGTTTTACCTAATCACTGATCAGACAGACAAGAGATCCTATACAATTTCAATTTTCATTTGGTAATTTGGAACCCTATCAATAGCTAGGGTAATCTTAGTGGTATATAAGTTTTTACCACTTGTTAATTAATTTCATTATGCTGAAATACATTTTGACTTATATTTCCAGGGCCACTAACGACATACATGCCACTTATAGTGATGAAAAAATATCAACTGGCAAGAAAACGAAACATGGTAAGGGGTCACTTAGTTTAGAACCAGATGCAGTTATTAAGGATGAAAAAGCATATTTTAAAACTACGAGTAACAGTAGTGAAAAGAAAAAGCATATGAAAATTGAGCAGGATAGTGACATAGATATCCAACATAAGAAAAAGAGGTTTAATAAATTTGAAACTAATGGAAGTCAAAATAATTCACAAGACTCCATGTCCTATGATGAGTCTTACCTTGACTTGAAAGTTAAACAAGAACTATCATCAACAACATCTTCATCTAAACATAAAAAGAAAAAAAAACTAAAGCGATCTTCAAGTAAAGATTCGTCATCAACTCCAGTCAAAAATAGTGAAAACAATTCAAGCACTGAAATATATGATGATTGTGTTACACTCAAAGAAGAAACTGAAAATGGCTCAGTTATACGTAAAACAAAGAAAAAAAAGAAGTCTAAAAAGAACCAAGAAGGTGACATTCCTAGCCTAGAATATGAAGAGAAAATGGATGTAGAAGACTCAGTATTGGACATAAATGCAGACAGTTTTGTAACACATAATACTATGTTACAAGTAGGAAGTGAAGAAAGTGGTTGTGATGAAATATCTGCTATAAAATGTGATGATAGTGTTATTGGCCATACTCTTTCATTTGTCAACAATACTATTGAAGAAGATCACACTAAAATAAAAAGTAATTTAAATATTCAAGATTCAGATTCAAGTAAAAAGTCACAAGCATCAAAGCATAGAAAACAGCGAATATCAGATAGACTTCGTTTTGAGGATGATGATGATGATAATACAAATACAGAGTCTAATGAACATGAAAATGATTCAGAAAATAATGCCAAGTCTCTGAAATTAAAACAGTACCTTAAAAGTAATCCTAACTTGAGGTTGCCTCCTCAAACAAATAGCAATAATATAACTATAACCCAAGATGACGAAATATGGATTCTGAAATGTCCACAGGAAATCAACATTAGTGACTTTGATAATACAACTTTAAACATCCATGGAAAATGTAAGATAAAAGTTGGTGGGAAAAGTTATGAAGGTTGTACTGATGAAGAACAAACAAACACTATATCATTGCTAACAATGGAGCAAAACAAATATAAAATCAGGAATGTACAACTAAGCGGCATCATCAATTTGCGTAAGAGAATCCCGAAAGCACATTTCCGTGATGACAATGTTATGGTGAACAATCAAACTAATTTTATACCACTACCTGAGACCAAATGTCGTCATCCTCTTTTTGGTTCTAAATATAAAAAGGCTTTAAAAATACCTGCAGCAATTGCAGAACGGTTAAATGTACGAGACACTGAAGATACCTTACTAAGGACAGAAAACAGAAAAAGGAAAAAAAACAAAAAGGAAACAAACACAATAGAGCAAGTTGATTCACAAGTACAAATTGACTCTACAATAAAGACAGAACCAGAACTCTCTGAAGTAAAAGAAAAGAAAAAGAAAAAACGCAAACTGATAGATGATGAGGGTCCTGTACCAAAGAAAGTGAAACGGATCAAACACGATCCAGAATCTGTAGAAGCCTGGGACTCAGAGAAAGCCATAGAAGAAAATCTTTTTAACTTTTGATAAATATACTATATTATGTTATAATATTATGTTTCATTATATCGTCATAATTTTCCTCGTAATAAGTATTAGAAGGCTGAAGTCCACTATGTCTAAGTAATACGCATCAAGCGAGAATAGGTTAATGGACTCGGACTTTTAACCGAGAAGTCGCGGGTTCGAAGTTCGAACCCCAACCATTACACTATTGCCGTGAACGCATTCCAGACAAGCATATTTTAGCTTAGTTGGTAGGGTTAACAAGATTGCTAGTAATGTGAATTCTCTTTATATAAAAAAATTTTTGGTCTTAAATAACCCATTTCGTACAGCAGTTATGGGCAGAACACGGCAGGTGTCAGAAAAACTATGCGAAGGGCTCGGTGATTTACAGTCATAACTTAATAAAATTAGTTATTAGAATAATGAAGATTTATCAAATGATTCCTTCCGCTGTGGGTGGAGCAGAATGGAGTGTCAGACTTCTACTGATTAAAAACCCACCCTGTTCCTTCAGTTGCCTTTGTGGTCCGGGACTGCGGTATCTCATTAGCGTTTCCGCAGCCCCAGCAGGCAATGGCCCTATCGGGCCCCGTCAGTGTTGCTGACTGCTCTTGGAACAAGACGCGCCGTCGATCTGGGCCTGCTTCTGACCGGGACGCGAGCTACCCCTGCTCGCCGCCCGCAAGCCTGCGCCTACGGTGGCCGCAGAGCAGCTCGCGATCCCGATGCTTGGGGCGGCTCCTAGATTGGGTAGGAACCGCTTCAGTGCAGACCGTGCCCAGTCCAACCTTGGAGTCAAACATCGGAAGTGCTCCACGATGTTCCACCGGCTGTCGAGGATGAGTGTCAGGTATTTCATCTTCGTCTCGACGCCGATGCAAACCACTCCTGAAGGTGGCAGGTTCCGATGGCCGTGAAAACATGGCCTCGAACGACTATCGCAACCCCACGCGTCGTTAGTTGGGCCGTGGACTGGTGCGACCTCCCATTCGCTAGGACTAGCGAATGTCGTCGTCGCGACGCACAAAGGGGTATTTGATACTAAAATAGTAGTTAGTAATAGTAATTTATTTCTCAAAAAACGTAGTACTAGTTTACAGAAATTATAATTTTTATAATAATTTTTACTGTTTCTAATTTAAGCCACGAAAAAGATTCAAAAAGATGCCGAGAACAGAACGTGCACCTTAGGCAATAGCTATGTTCCGACTGACGCTACTGATCAATTGCTTACTCTGGCGCATTAAGATGGCCGTCATAACGTGCACGATGTATTATACTATTCTACGAAATAATAATATTGTTATAATAGCAAACTTCAAAAAACGTGTTCATGTTTTAGTATCAAGTACCCGTATGTGCGACGTCGTGTGTGTCGTCGTTGTCGTCAGCGTGTTATAGGCTACGTTCTCCCCGGTGCCGCGGCCGGTGACTGGGGTAGATGCAGGCGCGGTTCGAAGGGGGAGGGACATGACTCCCCCAAAATCGTACACCCCAAATGGAAAATCTTCTAAAATTTTGCAAAATACGACGTTCCAAATATTTTCACTCTATTTGCCAATAAAAAATATAGAAGACTTCCATTTGTTTTCTAATGTGTACCTACAATAAAATTTGTATTGTGCAATAAAGAAAACTCATTTTCTCGACATATTTTATTGTTAGTGAGCCCCAGGCTGCGACCGTACCTGGGTAGATGACGTTGCTTCGGTGGCCTAGTGGTCGCCACACTTGCTCGACTTCTTGGGTTCGATTCACGGGTCGGGCAAAAAGTGCTATTGGGTTTTTCTGACAGAAATATCTCAGAAGTAACTCGGAACAAGAAGCTAGAGTCGGTAAATCACAGAACAAGAGAAGATACATGGAAACAGCTAACAACGTGAGATGCACGAGTCGATGACTGACTGAGAGCAGACGGGCGCCCAGGCTGGCGTCCTAGAGGTGTGAGAGGGTTGGAGAATGTTGGAAATCACACGAGCGCTGACGTATCTATTGTTTACCATTATTTTAAAGTATGAATTTATTGTTACAACAACAGTTTTATGACTAACATAGTCTTTTTCTACAAAATGTAATAGGTGCATATCTTTTTTTTGGTGGTGCCTATAGTAACAATTGAAGTACGAACAAGATCCCTTACATTACAATGGCATATACCATGCCATAACTCTGTTGGACACTGAGCCCAATTTGACTCATGGTCCTTTGATATCCATATTGTAACAATTCGTTTTCATCTTTGAAAATGGAGCCATATACTTAGTTGCACTCATAACTAAAAACATACTACCTACTAGTCGGTTAGTTTGCCTTTCATTTGATGCAAACACTGTTAAGAGTTACTTTACTCTTTGGTTAAGAGGGTGTCGAGTAATGAATTAGGAATGATATAGAACGCGCCCAAGTAACACAATCGCGTCTACAAACGGACTATTAGATATCTACTAGAATTTAATTTTATCGTCTACCTTAAGAGTAAAATATCCCCCAAGTAATATTCAAGAACGCTTATAGACACAGTTTAGTATAAAAACTTTTTTGCAAAAAATAAAACCGACTTCCATATCAAAACACTACAAAGCCAAAAATAATTTTAATTTCGGTAGTCGGTGTTATTGGTTTTGTATTTTCTTTTTGTTTTTTTCACACTGCCTTCCGAAATTAAAATTATTTTTGGCTTTGTAGTGTTTTGATATGGAAGTCGGTTTTATTTTTTGCAAAAAAGTTTTTATTTTCGTGCTTTTTAGTGGGGCAGTGAATTTTCCAAATCGGTTCGTAAATGACGGAGTTATGCGCGAACAAAAAACGCAATGCAGAGTAAACGAAAAGATCATCAACGTAAAATTTTTTTTAGACTTTTGTTGATTTTTCAGAAACGGCTTGTCCGATTTCGATAAAATTTTCATGGGACCATTTGGGAAGTATACCCTTTCTAACAAGATAAGATTTTTTTAAATCGGTTGGCAAGCGACGGAGTTATGCGTGGACAAACATAAAAAAAAAAAAATACAAACATCTGAATTGAGAACCTCCTCCTTTTTTAGAAGTCGGTAAAAAAGTGGGCACAACCTTATCCATTCTCATAAGAATGAGTTAAGAAAACATGAATAGATAGAGATAATGTAAATTTTCAAATTATCTGTAGAGATTTTTAGGGTTCCGTAGCCGAATGTCAAAAAACGGAACCCTTATAGTTTCGATATGTCTGTCCGTCTGTCTGTCTGTCTGTCTGTCTGTCTGTCTGTCTGTCTGTCTGTCTGTCTGTCTGTCTGTCCGTCCGTCCGTCCGTATGTCACAGCCATTTTATTCCAAAACTATTAAGACCATACATGTGAAACTTAGTAGGTAGATGTATTCTGTGAACCGCTTTCCGATTTTAAGAAAAAAATTAATATTTATTTAAAATAAAGGGGGTTCCCCATACATGGAACTAAAACGGATACGACACGGCCATTCTGCGATGCACACGTCCTCGTGTGTTGTTAATCTGGAAAATACAAAATTCTGGCACAGTTTTCGTTCGTCCAATCCTGACTCATTAAAAGACTGGTGAGATAGTTAAAATGGACTAGACTCATTAAAATTGTTTATTACACAAGCAATTTGCTAATAGGAATCAAATTAGAACTAAAAAAAAACTAGGCTAATCTACGAATTATAACTAATCTAGTTTCGAGATTACCGAGAACCAAGCACATTACATTAATCAAAGAAAACAAAACCTCAGGTATCTCATTCATGGTCAACAACACACACACTATTTTCCCCACGGGAATACCGAGTCAACCCTTGACTCTATGGTCTTTGCTTCTAGGCAATACCCGACTATACCACCCAGAGCTACCGCCTACAGCGTACCCACGGACTACTCGTTGAGCAGATACCGATTTCCAACGGGCTACGGCTACGATACTTTGGTACAGTCTCCGACCCACTGAACCGAGAACCTGTTTACATAAACTAAAGTGATGCCAATTCACCATCTATTTCGTCTACAATCTCAGTTTGTACTTGGTTCTCAGGCATCTTTCGAACACGGCCATAAGCGTATTTGTAAGTACGCTTGTTAATGAGAGATTTTAAAACATACCGATCGCCATCTAACACTTCAACAATTTGAAATGGCCCCCTAAACTTCACATCAAGCTTAGTTTGATTACGCTCCTCGTTCTCAATAAGCACGAATTCACCGACAGAAAACCTATTCACGCTTGCCTTCGATCAAAACGACTTTTATCATAACACGCAGACTTTTCAATGCTTTCGGAAGCTAATCTCCTAATGTCATCAAGGTTTATAATGTCGTCATACTCGTCATTGTCATTAAATTAAGTGGACGTGCTACCTTACCTATCAAAAGTTCTAATGGACTTGCTTTTGTAACGCGATTAACCGTACAATTAAGGGCTAGCTGTACATCTCCTAGCGAGTCTTGCCACGACCGATCTTTATCAGTCTCTATCGCAGTTAACATTGACTTGAGCACACTCATTATCCTTTCTACTTGACCATTCGCACGAGATGAACCAGTCGCAATAAGGTGAAGATTGATATTTTTACCTTGACAGAAGTCGCGAAACTCCTTGCTTGAAAAGCACCGTCCCTGATCAGCGATTATTCGCACAGGAGCACCAAAGAGTGCAGCACTGTCAGACACTGCCTTGATGCTGCTCTTGTTGTCAATGTTTTTACTGTGAAACAGCAATACGTACTTGGTGAAAGCGTCGATCATCACGAACACATACTTCTTGTTGTCACTCTTCCCACTCAGCTTTCCTGTAGCGTCTATATGGACTGTATGCCATGGAATCGCTGTCTTGGGTATAGGGTGAAGTTCCGCCTGTACTTTACCTGAATGGGACTTTGCTATCTTGCAGGTGACACAGTTGTCTACAAACCTTTTTACGTAGCGACTCATACCCTCGAACCAATAATGAATGTACAGCTTCTCCAGCGTCTTCTTCCATCCTAAATGAATAATGGATTCGTGAATATTATTAATGACAGACCAACGCATAGCACGAGGGATGATTGGCAAACATTTTGTTCGACCGATACGTTGAACTTTACGGTAAAGTATAGCTGATCTTACCTCATACGTTTTAGCCACGTCGTCGTTAAGCTGACCTTGGACTAGATCAGAAATAATTTTCTTGATTTAATTTTATTTTATTTTATTAAATAGGAACAACAAACAGCTACAAAATGCAAAATTACAAATAGAAAAACTTAAACAACTTAAGTAATAATGTAGCCCACAACGCTGTTCACAGATTACCAGTAATGAATAAGACCTAAAGCTTTGGTTTCCTAGGATAGCGGTGCCGTCATATAGCGGCCGTAATACAGCGGTGAATGACGTCACTAGAACGTTGTCTATGTAATCAAAATGGCGCGGTTTCCTAGAGAGCGGTAACTGACACCGTAACGTCAAAAAGCGGTGCTGCCATTTGCATGACGGCCGTCTTGTCGGTGACAGATGGTTTCGTGAACGTTTCCAAAGAGAATGTAATACACTAGATAGCGATGAAGCAGATAAAACGGCCGTGGAACTTTCCACATGTCGTCACCGTAAAGACGGCCGTCTTTTTGCGTCCGTAATATTACGGCCGCTATATGACGGCACCGCTTTCCTAGGAAAACAAAGCTTTACAGCCACTAGGAGGTGAGCTGTTCATGCATGACTGTTACATTAATATTCTAAAAACAACAATGCAAAAAGAAAAAAGAAAATTAGGTAAATAAAAACAAAAAATTAAAAAAACAACAATAAACAACTAGGTAGTCTTATGTTTAAGTGCCTCATACAAAAGGCTACGAAACCTTTTCAATGAACACGTAAAAATATCTATATGTTCGAATGCTTCATTGTAGGTTGCTGCCATTCGCCGAACTGGTGAACGTAAACCAGTGTTGGATCGGCAGGTACCTACTGCAAAGAGCTTTCCCGCACGCACTTGCCGTCTATGTACAGTTCTGGGGACTGCATAGCATAATACATTATTTAAGTCTATGCAGTCAAAATTGCCATTAACAATGTTAAACAATGTCATTGCCTCTAATTGTTTGCGTCTAGAGCTGAGCGTCAAAAGCCTGTATTTACTGAGTAACTGGTTGTACTGTAAATAAGTTTTGTGACACCTATAGTGCATTGCATGAAGAAACCTACGTCGTACGTTTTCTATCATGTTAGTGTACTTGCCATAGTAAGGGTTCCAGATGGATACGACATATTCGAGCTGGGAACGGACTAATGTTTTATACAGGCAGAGGTACGAAGAGGTCCGCTTAAAGTCATGACTGGATCTCATTATAAATCCATACATCTTATATGCCTTATTTACGATTTGTTCAATATGCAAATCCAAACAGAGTTTTATAAAAAAAACAAACCAAGTAGAATTGAGTCAAACAATATGCCAAGATCACGAACTGAGTTTACTTTATTTAATAAAGCATTACATAAAGAGTATGAAAACCTTGATCTCTTCATCTCGCTGCTGCTCTGCTAGAAGCCAATTGTCAGACAATGCGGTAAGGTTTACCTGCTTCTGTTCAACTTTACAAGCTGGTTTTGGTGGTAGAGGCAATAAGTTTCGAGAGAAGAAATCATCGTGCGCCATTTGCTTACCTACGCGGTATTTTACGTCGAAATCGAACGACTGTAAGAATGCCCACCACCTGTGTACCCTCGGTGTCAGGTCAATTTGTTCCGTGATGATTTCAGAGAATTACAGTCCGTTACTACTGTAAACTTTCGGCCATGCAGGTATTGTCTAAAATGTCTCACCGCGTTGACGACCGCTAGCGTCTCCAGCTCGTACGAGTGGTATCGAGACTCTGCTGGTGTCGTGCGTTTACTAAAATAGGCAATAGGATGTTGCTTACCTTCTACAACTTAGAACAAAATCGCGCCATAATTCTCTGAACTGGCATCAGTATGAAGCTCCACTGAGTGCTGCGGGTCAAAAATCATGAGCACTGGATCACTAATTAGTATTTTGATTACCTTCTGTCTAACTTCTTCACGGCCGGTAGTCCACTCGAACGGTGACTTTCCAGGTGTCAATTTATAGATCGGACCCATGAAGCGAGAAAAATTCGGTACAAACTGACGAAAGTAAGAAGCCAAACCTACGAATTGTTTTACCTCTGTAAGTGTCTGTGGTGAAGGTAAACAAGACAAAGCCTCTAAATTTAAAAGCTATACTCTCTTTCATCAAAGAACATTCAGCATTGGAATCAAAATCAAATTTGAAACACTCACCAAAATGCTTCAATGTTCCTGATGGTGGCTCGACAATACAAAGGTCGACTAGTTTCTCAGCCGGTACAGCAGCGCTGGACCCACCCGCTGTGCAGCGACTGGCGATGTGGCCCGGCGTGCCGCACTTGAAGCACGCCAGTGGGCTGCTGCTGGCTTGTTGTCGCTGCCCAACACCCGTAGCAGGTGGCACAGGCAACGGCTTCTTGACGTCGTTCTTCTTCGTGCAACAATCCGCTTGTTTGTGCCCTGGCTTGCCACATGCGTGGCACTTGATTGGCAGTAGTGACGAATACTTCAGATGTTTCTCATTCCCGGTTTCAGTACGCGTATCTGTAGGGGCTCTCCTCTTCAGGTAGGAGAACGCTTGAAGCTCTTGCTGCAACTTATGACGCGTTGTAATCTCCGTGGTAAAAGCGAGACGTTGTAAGCGTGTATCGATTTGCGCCTAGTGAGCAATTACAGTGGACGCCGCAATCTGTTCAACACTTAGATCCTTCCAACCGTTTAACAAAAAGGTCATACGACCAGAGCCGGATTAACCCTGTCAGAGGCCCTAAGGCAATGGCATTCTCGGGGCCCCTTTTCTTACTTTGACTGACCAAATCGTGTGTGAACAGATTTGTTCTAAAATTGTTTTAATTCTACTACTAAATCTTACGATTTGTATTTTGTGACATAACAGTGAGGTCCTAAGTTCACACGCACATCAAATTCTCGTTCAAAAAAACGTTTTCTTGGTGCGTGCACTGGGCATGAGCTCCTAGTTGATGCGGGGCCCCTAGGCAGTTGCCTACTCCGCCTAATGGTTAATCCGGCCCTGCACAGGACGACTAGCATAGGCGGCATAGGTCTCATTATCCTTTGGTTTTTCATTACTCAGGTTAATGAGGGTAGCCGCAGAAGTTTCAACACAAACGAATCTGGCCTTGAAGAGTTCTTTAAACTGGTCCCATGTCATACCTGGATAGGTTATCTGCGACAGCCATGTTGATGCGGATCCCCTCATCGCCTTGCTTATTGTTAAAATAAGTTGGCTTCCTTCGACTGCATTCCCGTCGAAACACAAGTCAGCGGTGGCGCACCATGATCGCGCATTAGACTCGGGTTTATTGGGGTCGAATTCCGGCAACACCAATTTGTTATTCAGTGGCTGTGTTTTAAGAGTTTGTATCAGCGCGCGCATTTGTTCGTTTTGCATTTCAAAAAGTAACCGCCACTGATTGTTATTGTCACTGTTCCCGCTTGTGATCTCATTAGCACGATTTGTCCCACTTCTGATGTAGGATCGTCAGGATTTATTCCGTTACATTCGGACATCATGTGGGCAGAAGATGGGTTTCGTGCAATGAAAACACACTTGGTACGATACACTGAATTTATTAAAATCACAAACTACTAATTATAACTAGGCACAACGAATCGGGTACAGTTCCGCGACGTCTTAACTCCGATGCGATCAGACATTGAATGTCCTCCCCACCGTCGGCTTAAAACATCACGACTCTGTAGAAGCGCGATGTCAGTTGGTGTGGGTGAATACGTAATATCGCTAGTGGCGCGCTTGCGATTCGTTTCGTGTCCGTACTAATGACCGAATGCGACATACATATTATATTATATTATTATAGTTACTACGGAACCCTTCATGGGCGAGTCTGACTCGCACTTGGCCAATTTTGTCTAGTGTCTGACTAAACTGTTTATAGATCACAAATTTTACTAGTAGATAGTTTATAGATAAAGTTGAGACCTTTAAAGAAGTCTTTACTCGTCGAGTTTTTAAACCAAAATTAACTCAAGACTAACAACTTTAAGTTACATTTGATTTGTAATAGACAACGACACATAATGGCGAAGAACTTACAAGAGTAATTTAAACTTATTATTGTATTGCATCATGGCGTAACAAATTTCTTATTTCATATATACTTATGTTTTAGCTAGTTATAAACAAGGAAATCTATATGCGATTGAAATTCTATCGTCGATTATTATGTAAAACTCTCTTAAAATAAGAGCGCCCGCTGTAAATGTAAGATTTAATATTTTTTTTACCAATTTATTTCTATAAACCAATTTTTGAAATCGCATTTTAAAATACTCATTTTATTTAAAATATAGTAATTTAAAACATGTTAAATGTTTAATTAGACATAATTTAAGTATAAAAACATAAAAATAAGCATTAAAATATTTAACGAAAATCATTTGAAGCAAAATTAAGCAATAATAAATTAATAGTTTAAAAATCACTAAAAAAACACGCTTTTATAAATGCATGTAAAAACAAAATAAAATTGTTCGTGCTTTTCCTTTTTTTGTAGTCTCCATTTCCTTTGTGTTGCTGTTTCTTTTTTTGTAGTTTTTGCCATATTATTCCCACGAGTAGTGAACAATTAAACGGTAAATCCCCCAGAGGATTTGAAAGTGACATCTATAAAAAAAAATAATCTATGGATTACGCGGTAATTCAAAAAGGTTAAGAAAACCGATAACGGATTTTCTTTAGGTTTGTTATAACCTTGAAACCTGTTTGTGTTCAAAGTCCATTACGTGGCCGTTCTCACAAGTGCAAACACGACTATGATACGATATTCCATCATGGAATGCCAGTGCCTGTCTTCCGGCTTCATCATCAGACCTTGAAACCTAATCGTGGTCAAAGTTCATTACAAGACTTTTCTACGAAATCCAAAACAGCTATGATACGATTTTCCATCATGAACTTCCAGTTCATATCTTCCGGCTCCATCATCAGATCAGTTTGACAGTACCATATTATTGTATTGTCATCAGAACTACATACAGCTGCCAATTTTCATTACGCTACGAATAAAATCGAGTTAAAAATGGCGTCAAGATAAAATTTACTAGAAAAACGACAGAACAAAACAAAACAGATTTATGAGTGGTTTAAGATTATCTAGTAACTGTCATCCAGGTCATTAGATGTGTTGTGAACGGAAGACCATTTTATGCAGTAACAGAGCAATCTAATTAATCAATTCAAGAGGGTAAGGAAAAGAAGAAGTATAATAGTAGGTAGGTATGTATAGATATACGCGCGGCGGCGGGCGGTGCCAAAGACCATAGGGCTGGTATACAAAAGTAGACGGATCCCTCCGTAGCTGCGTACCCCTACCTATTCGTATTTAATTTGTTATGTGCATATTCGCAGATTTATGTACACAGCCCGTAATTTGACCGAGTAATAGATGAGTAACGCATGTTTTGACATGTTCGGTTGTATTATACCTACTCAGGCGCGGTCGCAGCCTGCAATTTTGGAGGGGGTCACTTATAATAAAATAAGTCGACTAAATTTGACTTTATTGCACAATACACTATTTTATTCCTTTTTTAGCGGAAGGGAGTGTCAGGCTTCTTCTAACTAAAAACCGACCCTGTTTCTTCAGTTGCCCTTATGGTCCGGAGCCGTGGAGTCTCGTTAGAACATTCCCAGCAGGCAAAGGCTCAACACGACGCACTGTGGAAAATCGTAGAACAACTGCTGATTAAAAATGGTTTTTGTCAATGTCGCTACTGCCATGCTTTTTTTATTGCAATAGTTTAAGGACCAAACTAGACTATAATATCAAAAAATTATACATATTATATGAAATGATTTTTTTACAACACCACAAACTTTATAGTTTTGACGGACGTCCTTGTTAAGCCCGTTCACTTCATCACTTTCAAATTGATTTTATTGTTACACGTTACAGGAAAAGGTATAATGTATTATATATTTCTGGAAACCTCGTCTTTTGAAGAATATGAAACAACTAATATGTATTTAATATTATGTTAACATTTAAAATAACATATGGTGAAAAAAAAGTTTTTTTAAAGTTCATCGAGACTTTTGACAGTTGCCCACGTTTACCCCTGCTTTACATTTAATGTTGATTTGTACCCTAGCTATCCATAAACATAACCAAATAAAAAAAGCTGCGGAAATTTGCGGTTTTCGGAGTAATTAGTAAAAATGTGATAAAAGTCAAAAAACGAAAAACCGCTCGCTATCTATTGCGGTTTGAAATGTTGGTGTTTACATCAATAGTTTGTGATAAGTTTTGTAATTTATCATTGATATTAGGGCGTTTATCTTATTTTGCACTCATTTTGCGTGTGAAAATATTAATCAACAAGATGCACACTACCCTCATATTTCATATAGTATATAAACTGTTGTTTCATTTCATTGTAAATAACAGAATAGTGGTGAATTAACAGAAGTGTAATTGTTACGAATACAATATAAGTAACTACGTGTTTTGTTGACTCATCAAAATGTCTACTTTCAAGTGTTCTAAACGTGAAATAATACTTTCGTATGTCGAAGGAGGAAAATCATTAGAGGCATTATCAACAGTTTTAAAAGAAAATTATTATGTATCTGAAGACAACTTATGTTTCATCCTCAGTGATTTTCAAAGACATATTATTCCCTCTTTTAATAAACGATGGACAGAAGCTTCACGGAAAAAGGATAGTTTTTTAATGAAAAACAGTAATTGGTTAGAATCAAAATATTCAGTAACTTTACCGAACACTGAAGACGTTACAACCGTCTCCACACCATCTACTTCTTCTGGAAAACGTGGGAGACCGTGCGTATCTTATCCAGACTTGTCAGAATCCAGTAAAAGAAGAAAAAATACAATGTTACTTAATGAATATGGATTTGAACACGTCTATAATGCATATCTTCAAGGGTTACGTTCGATAGGAGAAGGAACAGAAGCTAAACTTGTGGAAACATTAAGGTTTGCTGAAACTGAAAATAAGACCTTATTCTCGATTCTCATAGAAGAAGCAAGGCAGACAAAAATGTTAACGGATGAAGAGGCATTGAGCGTATTTATTGACTTGGATTTAACGAAAGCACAGGATTTGTACTTGAGAAATTTAACGAACGAACGAAAATGTTTTGTGTTTCCACCATATTACAAAGTGCAAGAAGTTAAAACTACTTGCTATCCACCATCTTCAGCTATAGAAATTACAGACACAAGTGCAAAAATATTAAGACTTCAAGATTTATTAGATCACACTGCAGCTAGAATATTGAAAATAGATTCAGTGTATAGGAATGGATTGAATAACTTACTTCTATACAGTAAATGGGGCTGTGATGGCTCATCCGGTCAAAGCCAGTACAAACAGAAACTGCCTGAAGAGTCTGAACTAATTTCTGATGCAAATTTATTTATCACTTCTTTGGTGCCTATTAAGTTAATTAACGAGCTAACAGGTGATGTTGTCTGGCAAAATCCGGTACCGCCATCTGTTCGTTTTTGCACGGCCTATATTAATAGAATTTTGGAAAGAAACTCCCGAGAAAACTAAAGCTGTTGTGGATGAAATAAAAGGTCAAATAAATTCTTTGGGTCCATCATTAATTAACAAAGAAGGTGAGGGAGTACAAGTGAAGCATGATCTCTTTCTTACAATGATAGATGGCAAAGTAGCTCAGGTATTAACAGATACGCCTTCGGGTTCCACATGTACAATATGTGGAGCTACTCCACGCCAAATGAACGATTTGACTAAAGTGACTGCTAGGCCTGAAAATGAAGATTCTTAACAATACGGACTGTCTACTTTGCACGCTTGGATTCGTTGTATGGAAATGATTTTACATATTTCCTATAATCTGTCTTTCCAAACATGGTCAGCCACAAACGAAGAAAAGAAACGACTAAAGTAAGAGAAGAAAACCCTGGTACAAAGGCGTTTCCGTGAAGAGCTAGGATTAATCATCGACAAACCAAGACAAGTAAGTGGTAATTCTAATGACGGTAATACTGCCAGAAGATTTTTTCACAATGCAAGCTGCTCTGCTGAAATTACAGGAGTGGATATGAATTTGATTAAACGACTTCACATAATTCTGCAAGCTCTTTCATCGGGTGTAATGATAAATGCTGAAAAATTTGGCAGTTATGCTCTGGAGACTGCCAGGATCTATGTGAGCAATTATGACTTCAGTTCACAAAATTTTGATTCATGGAGAAAGTGTCATAAAGCATTATGCAGTACTTCCTATTGGTCAACTTTCGGAAGATGCACAAGAATCTCGTAATAAGGATTATAAAAAATTTCGTCTACATCATGCTAGAAAATGCTCAAGATCCGCTACAAACGAGGATGTATTTCATACTCTTCTTTATACTTCAGATCCTTACATAACCAGCATTAGAAAACCATATACTAAAAACGTGATGGAACTTGATGAAGACACCTTAGATCTTTTGAAAGTGAAAGAATTAATTTTAGATCCCGAAGTTCATCAAGTATAAATAACATAAAATTTAGTAAACATTACAAGTAATTAATAATTAATCTGTGTTCGATTTTAACCACAACATTTTTTTTTTAATGTTTTTATTATTTAAATTGATTTGTATTTTGATGTACTATATGATATTTGGTTTTTGTAAACATTAAAATAATAGTATTCATTGTTAAAAAATAAATATTGGACATTTTTGATAATTTTGAATTTGTTTTATTCTTTAATGTATGGTTTCAAATCCAGTCATAAAAAAATACATTCCATTTGAAGCCATATACACTATTCTATATTTGTGCAAAATTTTAGTACATAATATTCAGAAATAAAAAGTTATTGATTTTTAATCAGAAACAGACCTTTATTTTCCATAGTGCGACGCACCGACTCTCCGAGCCTGGTAACCAAGGGCTGCCATCCATCCGGTTTTCCCCGGATTTGTCCTAGTTTGGAGAGCGTCCGGGGGGATTTTCCCTATAAGCGTTCATGTCTTACGGGTGCTAAAAAGCACGATGATTTTATCACATTGTTTTTATAATGTTGATTTATATAAAGAAATAGACTATATGAAAAAATATAAAGCTCTATCATAGCTCTATAATGTTATCAAAAAAATAAAACCATAACTAAACCTCGTTTTGTTTTCAACTTCGAAAATATTTTTTTCTAGGGTGTCCGGGGAAAAACTATAATTTTAGTTGGGGGTTGGTTTTTGAAGTCTGGGGCCGGCAATTTAGGTGACAGCAGACCTATCCTTACCGAACGGTGGGCTACCCCTGCTCGCCAGCCGCAAACCCACACCAACAGTGGCCGGACATCGGCTGCCAACGCCCGAGGCGTCTCCAGCGACGGCTGGGGCGTGAGGAAGCAAGTTGTCTCTCCCTCACGCATTCAGCCTCCTCCTTTGCTAGCATGACTGCGTCGCAGAAGGAAGCAACTGCATCCCATTCCCGCTCGCCCCGCACCATGGTCTGAAACAGGAACGAAAGATCGCCGCTGCTGATCGCCTCCACAAGGATACGGCGGTGCCACGCCCAAGCGGGGCTCACTTCTATCGTATGCTCCACCGCGTCCTGCGAGTTGTTTTCACAATGACGACACCCAGGCGTGTCCTCCCGCTGTATCCAATACAGGTACCTCCCGAAACAGCCATGTTCGGTCAGCACCTGCATCAGGCGGAAGGTGAGGACGCCATGGCGTCAGCTCATCGGTGGCTCCAGCCACTCCTCAAAGAGGTGATTTATCGGCGCGATTGAGGCATGCCTAGTCCTTGCGCCAATTGTGCAAGCGCGTGAGTCCTACCACCTCCAGATCCTACCGCAAGGACCGTACAATCTCCGCGTAGAGCGTTTGGCCGTCCTAGATTGGGCAGGAGCCTCTTCAATGCAGCCTCTGCTTCGTCCAGCCTTAGAGCCAAACGTTGGAAGTGCTTTACGAAGTTCCACCGGCTGTCGAGGACGAAACCAAGCACACCATAAAATGTATCAAAGCCCGTTCCCACTTATCCGATCAGTCTTTTTTCTCGGTCATTCTAAACCCAAGTAGCACAGATAGCTGTATAACTATTCACTTTTAGACCTATTTGACACCAACTCTATGTGTATTAAGACTCTTTTAAGAGTACACTGGTGATCCTACAGCTGCATAATAGCTGTCAGTGATATTTAAACGGCTTAGGCTGATTAAGAGCTGCATTAAGGCTGATTAAGACCGACAAAACTACCATTAATACGCTTAGAGTGCTATAAAGGTATATTTTCAACGACGCTATTCAGCTTTTAAACTTTTTTAATGCCTTAGCAGTAGTAAGGGCTGTTTAGTAGATGAAATTACGCCAAATGCTGTATAAGAAGGTATTTGTGAACTCCTATTACACTGACTAATTAAAAAGGCACGTGTGAACTATTATAACGTTAATAGCTGTATAATGGATGATGTGTGGCCCACATTACAGCTTATTGCTGAATATATCTACCGCTAATCAGCCTTTATACTGCCATTGATAGTGTCTGCATAGCGGCAGTTTAAACATTCATTAGATGCCTCGCAGCTGCTTAGAGACTCACTAGTGTATCGAATTAACGGCTTTTATTTTATAGTGGTTCACATAAGTACCTTTAATCAGAATTTATCTGAATAGAAGTAACATGTGGTACTGTAATCAGTCAGTGTAACTTGTAACGTTGATGACGATTATACTGACGTACAAACTATAAATATACTGATTCATTTTTCAACTTTTAAGATGTTTTGTGTATAAATTAGGAATGTATTGCATTAGTTTTTACTTCCTGATAACATAATAATAACGTTTTATCTTATAATTCTTTTCAAAACACAAAAAATTGTTTATTCAAGTTTTCATCACGGCTTATTTATATCACAAAACTAATTAAAAACAGAATATTTTCGAGGCGCACTAAAATTTTCTTAGACAATATATATGTATAATGTCAGTGAAATTACATTCCCAATCATTTTTATTTTATTAATACCAGGGAATATGAATATTATCCACGTATAATTCACTCCACGAAACAAGTGTTCAATTGGCAGCTACGGGTTATTATATTTGCTTCTATATGTTTGCTACATCTAATATGTTCACTTTTACACTGGCCGCAAGCAGCCTTTCCCGTTTTAAAACATCTATTAAGAGCGTAGATGTGACATATTTACTGAATAAAGAGTAACTTGTGATCTCTTAGTCAGTCGATATTCAGCGCATAGTACTGTTGTTACCCTTTATAACACTGTTAAATTGTTGCTACACAGCTCCTAAGCAGCTACGTGAACTTAAGGCTGAATAATTTGTGCCCATTTAAGAGTTATAAGAGCTGTGTAAGGCCCTATACAGCCCTTATTCAGCTTTTTTATTCAGCTTCAAGCATGATGGGAATCCGTTATTCGGCTGATAAGCAGCCTCGTGTGCTACTTGGGAATAGACGGGTGTGCCAGTGGCAGTACAATTTGTATGGAGCTGTTCACATTATGACTGATCCGAGAAAAAAGACTGATCGGAGTTATTTGACGGACGTTTTACCACTGCGACGATCAGTCAAAACGCCCGGATCGGATGAGTGTGAACAAACGTTGCGTCAAGACTGAAGACGAGACCCCTTCCGCCCCGCCCTTCCTCGCGTCGCTAGTCTCATTCGGCGTTTAGTGTATTACATTCTCTTTGGCGTCTGTGCTCGTGCAAAATGGACGTGGACGCTTGCGCGTTAATATCGCTAGTCTAAAATAAACCCGTATCGTGGGATAAAACGTTGGACGAGTACAAATTAACAAATCGACGATTAGAAGCGTGGCGGGAAATTTGCATAATATTAAATCCTGAGTTTGAGATACTGGACGAAAAAGAAAGAAAAAAAATTAGTAAGTTAATTTTTTATTCAATACTATGTAGGTAGTTTCATATAGCTGCTTCTTGCCAAGGTATTCTTCTCTTGCTCTTCGAATTTTTTTTATTTTTTTTTTATTTTATTTATCAGAAGAAAGTTTACATATTTAATTTAATCTAGAATCACATAAACCTCTCGGGTTTGTGTGTGATACTTTACAATTCTATTCATCCGTCTTAAAATTACTTATTAGTTATTACATACAGAAACTGTTTATGTAACACAATTTACTGGAACAAAAATGTAGGTAGGTAGGGTAAATACGCTAAACGTCGGCCCCCCCCCCCAAACTTCGGCCGTCTGTACGTTTTCAGCTTGCGTTCATTCAAAAGGTAATTAAGTGACAATTTTGCTACTTGAATTACAACCTTAGTTCATACTCTATATGTACAAACCGTTACTATTCGATTATGTCACTCGCTCTTCGCACACTGAACGTAAGTCGCGACTGCGCCGTTGAAGCGTCAAGTTTGCGTTAAAAGTAGTTTACCTGATGTGAATACCCTTACTTCGGGAATTGATATTACTACGGTAAGACATTTTTTTGTTTTTGTTTTGAGCTTTATTATCACTAAAACGTTATTTTTACTATATTTCGAGATAGTTTTTTCAACGTTTTGCGTATTGTTTAAGGGCAAAATAGGAGGCCGTCAATAGAGCGCCAGTTTTGACTTAAAACCCGATACTCGGCCGTGGCCGACTTAAAGTTAATGCAGTCTGTTTTATAAATTCCAATTCTACCAATTCCATTGGTTTAACAAGAGAATTTGCAAAGCTTACAGGCAAATAAATCTATTTTACGTTTAATTGCCAAATACCGGCCGGGGTGATATTGGTTGAATCTCGAGAAATAAGGTACACGAAATAGGGGCCGACATTAGAAATATTAAGGATCGTAAGGTCGACCAGCCTCAAATTCGGACGCCACTATACAGGCTGATTACTTTTGTATTTTTTCATCGATTGGGTGGTAGGTAGTAATTTTTAATTTATTTATCAAACTTATTTTCTCAAAATTAAAGATGTATTATGACAAGTATATTTTATTAATATTATTAAGAAGTTTAGTTTTAATGACAATATTGAAAACATATTTATGGCAGCTAATTATGGTTTGGGAATTTGGGATATAAATATAAATTGCTCTTTGGAACTTGCTATCTATGAAACCCTTGTTTATTAGCTTAAAAAATATCTTTGAAGTTTACTTACTTTCATTGATTCATTAACCTGCACATGACAAAAAGTCGTTCGTTTTCACTTAATGCTTTTAATTTAAGGTACTACAATGACAGAGCAGGTAGATGCTAGGCCTTCGCGAAAGAAAAGAAAATTATGCGGTTACGATAGTAATAAAATAAAAGAAGCTCTTGGGGCAAAAGGTAATGGGATGTCCATTCGTGCATTAAACTATTTGGCGTCCCACGAACCACGTTACAAGTATTTTATGTTATTGTGACGTTTTACTTTGTTATAATTTTAGTACCAAACATTGCTGAAGGGAAAAATATATTTTAGTAATAAACAAATACAATTACAAATGTATACTTAGTGTGATATTAGACTCCTGCCAAAATAAATCATATTAATAACATTTGTCAGTCTTAATTGAAAACACCCTATACCCGGCTGACATTTGGGAAAAACGCGACCGACCATGGGCCGTGAATGGCCGACTTTAGGGTTTTTTCGTTCTCGACTCATCTAAACCTTAATACTTTTTTCTTTTAATAGAAATGTCAACTTTATGCCTATAAACATGAAATAGATATATGAAACTATCCAAAACCGCATCAGAAGCTATCCTTCGTTGCAAACTGATGGCGCACGGTGGGCTGAAAAACGGCTTTCATAGACTTAGGCATTTTATTTTGCAAGTGCCAGTTTTTGTGCCGGATATCACTTCTATTTGTTATAACAATATACAAAAATGACACCAGAATTGATTCTGCACAAAAACGAAGGAATTATAATTTTTTTACGAAAATTTTGTATGGAGCTAGTATGAAAAATCGAAATATCTCTGAAACGGCAGCGATAACCGTAATATCCTTATAGGAGGTTTTAGTACTAATTATTTATGATTTTTTGACATACGTTACATAATGGTTGTAGATGCCTTTTTTTTTTTTTAAATCGTCAAAATATTTTTATTTATTTTTACATATTAAACGTTCCTTTTAGTGTTTAAGTTGAAGAATTCAGAGCTTTAACAACTCTTAACATAAAATAGCATCACCCCTATAGACCTGAAGGACTAGACAGAGGTGTGTAGTATCTTGTTGATCTTGTAAGATTTCCAACAATACCAAATAGTTGAATATCAGTGTCAAAGTGCCCATGCTGTCGCTTCTTTTAGAAAGATGGGGGAATGAAATTGTTAATTGATCATACCCTAAAAGTATGATTACAACATAACCGGACACATAATAATATCGACACAAAGGGAATTTTAAAACCTTGCATACGTTCAAAATACAAAATAACATATTGTGTAGTCATCTAATGAGTCTGATGACAAGTAATTAAGTAATTAGAATGATGGTTGTAGTCTTCTGATTCTAATGAGCCTATTAAGTGATTAAATGATTTGAAATATCTCGCAACAATACCAACTAAGAACTGCATTCACCTTTTTATAATTAGTGAGCTAATGTGATTTGCTAATGTTGATTAGTTCTACTATGAGTTCTACGAAATGTTTTTGACGATTATAAATTTTTATTATCATATCTTTTATAACTTTAATGAGGGTAGTTAACTAATTATTGACTTTATACAATAAAAGGGCTATAATTTTGTTCCATAATTTAGATTGTTCACAACCGTGTAACTGCTAACACTAAAACTATTTGCTTTGCGACTACAAAATCTTAGAATGGAAAGTTTAATCACCAACTTAGATTTGTTTGTTCTTCTAAAAAGTGAGTGTCCTTCATTTAATCATGAAGTATTGTTTAGTGCAATTGTGTCCCGCATAGGCGATTGCCTTTCTGCCGAAGATCAAGTAACTCTCAAAGAATTTTGCCGGAGATTCACGCGAGCTGCTTTAAACAGGTGGCAGAAATCTAAACGATTCTTTGATAAGTTTAGAAATACGTACGGAGAGTGGTTGCAAGCAAATATTGATTGGCCGAGTTGCGTGCAAACTTTAATAAATCAAGAACCAACTGTTGATGAGATACCAA
Source organism: Tholera decimalis (assembly GCA_943138885.2). Lineage (NCBI taxonomy): Eukaryota > Metazoa > Arthropoda > Insecta > Lepidoptera > Noctuidae > Tholera > Tholera decimalis. Next base: position 163,656 of record OW964552.2, on the reverse strand, counting down.
GAGCACGCTCAGTCTCTCCAGAACCTTCGACATCATCGACTGTTGGAACAATGACAAAAAGGTCCCGAAAACCATTCAAAGATCTGGGAAGCAAACAGAAAAAGAGAAGATCTAGTGAGCACATAGGCGAGGATTCCTGTGAATTGGCATATGCAGCTGCAGCACGTTTAAAAGAAGAAGGTTATGAAGATATCGCATCTGTAATCAATTATATGATCAAAAATCCAGAAGCTGCCGTTAAAATCAAGGAAAGCATTAAGAAAACAGTAATATTTACACCAGAGAAAGCACTTGGATTGCTTCTTTCACTTAAGCTTTCAAAGTGGCAATATATTACGTTGCGAGAGACTGCCATTCGGGAAGGTGCTAAGGATATTTACCCATCCTACTATAAACTGCAACAAACTAAGCTTGCATGCTACCCTCCTAATCAATCAGTATCAGTTACGGATTCATCAGCTAGAATTACACTTCAAGCTTTACTTGACATCACGGTGAAGCGGATTCTTCAAAGTCTTTCTGATAATGTGGAAAATAAGCAGTTAAAGCTGATATCGAAGTGGGGATTTGATGGTGCTTCCAATCAAAGCCGATACAAGCAGAAAATGGACGGCGAGCATGATGATTCAAGCATTTTCATGACCTCCTTGGTGCCACTGAAACTGACAGATGGAGATAATACTATATGGACAAACCCGAAACCATGCTCAACTTTTTATTGTCGTCCGGTTCAGTTCACTTTTGTAAAAGAAAGCCATGCAGTTGTCATTGATAACAAAAGAAAAATGGATGAGGAAATTGAGGCCCTTAACCCCACAGAGTGCATTAATAGTAACAGGGTGACTCATAAACTAATGATGACAATGATCGACGCAAAAGTCTGCACGTACCTTTCTGAAGCTAGATCAAATGCATCATGCTACCTGTGCTTAGCAAAACCAACAGAAATGAACCACTTAGATGCTGTAACATCAAAAACTGTGTGTTCTGACATATATGAATTTGGCCTATCATCCCTACATGCCCGTATAAATTGCATGGAATGTCTGTTACACATTGCGTACAGACTTGACTTCAAACAGTGGGCAGCAAGAAGTAATGAGCATAAAGATATGTTACAAAACAGAAAAAAAAACATTCAAAATAAATTTAAAGAGGAGCTCAATCTGTTAATTGATATAGTAAAACAAGGCTCGGGAACTACCAATGACGGGAATACCGCAAGGAAGTTTTTCGAGTTTCCCAATAAAACTGCAGCTATTACTGGGTTGGATCAAAACCTGATAAAAAGATTTGCTGTTATTTTGCAAGCAATAACATCTGGTGAGAAGATCGATGTCATCAAATTTAAAGATTTTGCTCGCAAAACAGCAGAAAAGTACGTGGAATTATACGACTGGTACTACATGTCATCAACCGTACATAAACTATTAATACACGGAGCTGACATAATCGAAAAAAATGATATTGTCCCGATTGGGACTCTCTCGGAAGAAGCCTCAGAGTCTCGAAACAAAGATTTTAGGAGGTTCCGGGAACATCATTCGCGGAAAAGAAGCAGGCAAGATTCTAATCAAGATATCCTAAATATGCTTGTTGTTTCTTCGGATCCTTTTCTAAGTGCACAAAGGCCGAAGTTAGATGCCAAAAGGAAGACAACCTTTTTTGCTGAAACTCTCGACCTAATACAGTTTCCGGAAACTGAGTTCGAGTTTGTAGGTATATCCGATCTGGATTCTGACTCGGAATTGGAGTCCGACAACGAAAGTTGTAAAGAAAATTTGTAAAATTTAATTATTTTTCTTTATGTTCTTTTGTTATTTATGTTAGTTTATTGTACCAATATGTTTAGTTAATAATTTCATAAATTATAGTTTCAAATATGTATTTTGTATAATTGAATTTATTAGATATTATTTTTGTTACTTCTGTTTTATTTAAATTACCTATCAATAAAAAGTTTATATACAGTCTTTTTTTTTTCACATATTCTTAATATTTGGGGAAAAAGCATGCTTCCTAACGATGTTCTTAACTTTGACACAGTTCATGGATCGTTTTGAACAGTTTCATATGTTAAAATAAATAATGTTAGTACTATAATCCCCTATAAGGATATTATTATTATTATGTGTCCGGTTATGTTGTAATCATACTTTTAGGGTATGATCAATTAACAATTTCATTCCCCTATCTTTCAAAAAGAAGCGACAGCATGGGCACTTTGACACTGATATTCAACTATTTGGTATTGTTGGAAATCTTACAAGATCAACAAGACACTACACACCTCTGTCTAGTCCTTCAGGTCTATAGGGGTGATGCTATTTTATGATAAGAGTTGTTAAAGCTCTGAATTCTTCAACTTAAACACTAAAAGGAACGTTTAAATATGTAAAAATAAATAAAAATATTTTGACGATTTTTTTTAAAAAAAGGCATCTACAACCATTATGTAACGTATGTCAAAAAATCATAAATAATTAGTACTATAACCCCCTATAAGGATATTACGGTTATCGCTGCCGTTTTAGAGATATTTCGATTTTTCATACTAGCTCCATACAAAATTTTCGTAAAAAAATTATAATTCCTTCGTTTCTGTGCAGAATCAATTCTGGTGTCATTTTTGTATATTGTTATAACTAATAGAAGTGATATCCGGCAAAAAAACTCGCACTTGCAAAATAAAATGCCTAAGTCTATGAAAGCCGATTTTCAGCCCACCGTGCGGCGCACAGAGATCGACGATCGATGCAAAATACGATTTTTCAGCAAAAAAAGTTGAAATCTTAATAAATAATTAAAAGTTTCTTTAAATCAGAATGATTCAAAATGAATTTATCATTTTGAATAATTCCCATTTAAAGAAACTTTCCCCGAAGTATTCCGGAATTATTCGGAATTATTCAGAAGTTTTGCAACTATAAAGCGCAGCTAGTGACAAACCACATCCCTTACTGTTTTCGCCCCATTAGAAATAATATGCATTTTGTGAGTACAGGGCGTGTAACATTATATTAATACTTACTATTACGAACACTACTAAAATACGCTTCGTGCATCCTATTGGTCAAAACACATGCATTAGGCGATCGAGTTGTAAGTCGTGCTATGCGATTATAGCCTTAAATGTCAGTTGTGAAATAAAAAAACCAGGCCAAGCATATTTGATTTGCTATTTGAAAAAGGGTTACCTATGTTTTTGGTTAGTTTGTATGTAGCTCTGTACGCATCGCGAGTATTCGCGAGTCGCATAGGTAGGTATTAATCATTACCTACCTACTTAACGCGTATAATAGCCCAGTCAATAAAAGCAAATAAAGGCAAACCTTGCAAGCAAACACGTTTTGATGCGGTTTTCAGAAAAGTATTTGTTCTTACCTACTTAGGTCGATTTTCCTGTTTTTTTTTGACAGTTGAAATATTCCCAAAGTTTCGGAATATTTCAGAATACTTCCGAAGTATTCGACGGGAATGATTCAAAATGTTTCCCGCCAGCATCTATAGCAGAGATCCATTTGTTTCGGGTTGTTTTGTTATTCAGTTCGACTAATAGATAACCAGATGTATCCGAGCGTCCCGTTATCTGCCTAACGTCCTGAATGACTTCATTTTCAACGTGTAGTACGTCAGCTACTTTCTTGGTTACGGCCATGACATCAACACTTGGAACATTCGATAATCCAGCTATTTCAATGAAATTGCACAAAGTTTTTTGCTCAATTTCCTCCATACGTTGTTCCATAGCAGAAACGCGTAATTCCAGGTTCTTTTTCGCATTCATCAGTTCAATATTCTTATTTTCAAGTTGTCTGATTTTACTATTCTGGTTTTTAAGTATCTCCTCGATGTTACTAACCTGGTCTCCGATGAAATCTACAGACTCTTGAAAGCTCTCAAGCTCTTCTTTTATAGCTTTCTTGATTTCGGCTGAAATATTTTTCATGAATTTTTGAACATCGAATGGTACAGTTTCTAAAGTTTCTTCGGTGTCTTCCGGAATGAAGAATGATGAACGCCTGCTGATGCTTTGGTGGCAGTCATTGCAGCACCATTCCAATCCATCTGAAGCTCGAAGGGCGGCAAGCTGCTTAGAATTTAATTTGGTACAGGTATTCGAGGCATGAACCGTCTTTTCACACCTGCTACATTCAAGGCCAGGATTTTTTTTTGTAATATTACTGTTAAGTCCAACGTGAAACCGAACGCACCTTTGGTTGGCAACATTATTCTATTGTCTTTGACTTTTTTCTCTTTGACGTTTTCCTTTTCTTGAAAAACTAACCACCGTTTGGGAGATTGAGTTTTATTGATTATAATTGGAAATCAAATTGGATCTCACGTGAGATTAACAGATTAATTGTGTTCAGTGATTGATTGAACTTTGTAATCCCGGATTGACGAGAATCCAGGGATATTTCTCGGAACAATTACGCCATATTGACGCCATACCAAGGCACGCGCACTTGTTGGAAAACGGTAGTGATAAACCGCTCCAATCTGCTGGAAACAAGTAATTGTGCTGTGATTGCTGACGGACCGCATTGGGAGGACTGCATCTTGAGAACCTTCGTCCATCCACACATGACTTTCACTATACGTTCAATTACTCATTACCTATACACACACGCACACACGGACGCGGAATCAGGAAACGTCGTAGCTTGTCGTCATCAGCTCCTTGGGTAAGTGATTATAATTATTAACCACTAAGAGGAAGCCCAAAGGGCTATAGTGTAACCTTGTTTATTGTAAGCAACGTTAGGCTCCACGTACCGTGGACCGTTCAGCATACCAGCCCCGTTGCGCTGGCTTGGGACTGAACAATTACTATTACAATTCACACATTTCTTTAGCACCATTTTTTTAGGGACTACCCACATATATTTTAACAAATCGTAACGTGAGCGTTCTCTATGATGACAGAGCGACGAATGAATTATATTTGCAGTAGGACCACCTCTACACGGTCGCGGATGTGGACGATGTGGAAACAGGCCCGTTTCTTCACTTGTTTCCATACTTATTGGGTTTTGTTGTAAATTAATATCGTCTTTATCTCGGACAAAGTTATGTAAAACCGTAGAAGCTTTTATGATGTTAATCGCCGTTTCTATTTGAAGATCTATCGGCCGATGCAGGATTCTCCATTTATTGGCTAGAATACCAAAGGCACACTCAACATATCTTCTAGCTCGGCTCAAGCGATAGTTGAAGATTTTTTTTTCATGATCTAAATGTGTACCCCGATATGAAATGAAATATTTATTTTGTAAATTGGTTATAAATAACAGTTTTACACGTCATGTTTTTTGCGTGTTAAGTTTAGCTAGATGAGGCCGGTATTTCCTAACTGACTACTCTGAGAAGAAACACCGAAACAAACTCAGAGGTCATAGTCTCTTTTAAAGTCCAGACAATTTGTATTTTTATATGAGAAGCATGTAGGTTCATGTCTGTGGTATTCTTTTGAGGAAATAACCACGCAAATTTGAGCGGACCTGTCCAGACAGTGCAAGCATTTATCAGTTATCGTGTAGCTCAACTTAGAACTTAAGGAGCTCAAAAATTTGACAAAAAATACCAACGGACATTTGGGTAGTCAGTCGGTATGGTCCTAAGAGATTCAGTGTTAAGCTAAAGCCTTCGTCCCCAATGAGTACTTACATACGGCATTTCTTCACGTGTGGTTTCATGTACAGGCTTGGGGTTTGGTATATTTAATGAACCATCATTAAACTTTTGCCAAAAGGTACTGTTCTTTAATATGGTAGAATCACTTTTCCATATGAACCAACACTTATGTAGATGAATCGGTATTCTGAATCGACCACAGCAAGTAATACAAAAGAGAAATAATCTTTATAATTAAAGAACATAGAACCACTATGGTATGGTTTTATAATTCTGATGAGTTCCGTGTACAGCTCCAAGACAATGAGGAAAGTTAGCTTTTGTTTCAAATTCATTTGCAATGGCTTCCCATTCTCTCTCTGTATCAGGCAACTTCATGAAATCTGTGCATAAGCTCTTCCAAATAATGACGCTGGTTTTTTTATTATTTTACTAATAGTCGATATTCCTACCCTATAATTATGAGTAGTGGAGTTCCTTGAACGAACACCCAGAAGCAAAATATCTGAAAACAAATAAAATGGATGAAAACACTTAAACAACAAAACTTTATAATACTTATTATTATTTGTTTGCAGGAAAATCTGTATCGGATAAATGGAGCAACATTCGAGACACATGGCGAAAATCGATGAAAAATAAGAAAGATGAAAAAACATTTGGATCTGCTGCCAAAAAGTCTCGACGTTATGTACACGATGATCAGATGATGTTTTTAAAGAAGGTTTATGAGCTGAGATCAACCGAAGAGTCAATTCAAAACTACGATGAAGGAAATGTACAAAGTGGTCCTAGTAATGAAACTGAGTTTCGTAAACCTTCGATTCCCATGAGCACAAAGAGCACAATAGACGTCGATGAAAAGTCCAGGAATTTAGACATCTTTTATGTCTAAATTCCTGGACTTTAGGATGACACAAGAAAAAGAAAACCCAAATTTATTAATTTTCAAGGGTGGTACTACCCGCCGTTGATTCTTTCACAATGGATGAAACTTTAGAGTTTCAAGCAGGAGTTTTAGCTCTTATACAAAAAATCAAAGGAATAGTGTTGGTTTCCAAAGATATGATCATCAAACTGAAAGGCAAGATCAATATCGTGGATACCATACACAACCTCTTCAGCAGCCGGCAGCGTTCGTACATTCACCATCACCAACCTTTCAGTCATCGTATCATTTCCAACCATCTCCTGCAGCGACAAGTGCATTACAATCACTTCAGCAAACGGCAGCGTTCGTACATTCACCATCACCAACCTCTCAGTCATCGTATCATTCTCAACCATCTTCTGCAGCATCGAGTGTATTAGATTATGCTTTTGAAGGAATTTAGTCACTATGACCTAATCAAGACGACAAAAACAAAAGCTCTCATGTGACTGTTTCCAATAAAAATATTTCAATAATTGCATATCTGTATTAAACTCCTAAAACTATATTCCAATCCAACTAGCCACCTTGGAAGAGCATATCCTATATAAATATTTGAAGAGAAAAAAGGACGTACCTTAAACATATGGACAGCCTTTGTTGTGGAGAAATGCACTCTCTAAATCTTGTGTCTTGTAATTTTATGTCCATTGAAATTCTTCCCAAGAGATCGTCGAAAGAGGAAAAAGACATTCGAAAGTAGTTAAAGAACTTTGCCTCATCATTCCTTAATTCACCCATCAATGTTTCAAATGTGTTGAAAATCGGTCTCGAAGTATAGGATGCCCCCAATGTTGTTTTCGTTTTCTACTACTTCTTCGTCTCAAATACCACCACAAAATAAGAACATCATCGTCGCCGTCCATCGCGAACGAAATACAAACGTAAACTGGCGGCGATAATGATCGGATATAATGTGAACACCCACGTCCGGCGTCCGGTTTCAAACTTTCAGGGCAAAAAGACTGATCGGATAAGTGGAAACAGACTCTACGCTCCGTTTAAATAGCTTTCTTTTATTTTGTAGAAGATTTTTCAATTTGACGTGTACGATTTTGTTGGGGGGGTCATGTCCCCTGTGACCCCCCCCCCCCTTCGGACCGCGCATGTACTATCGTGGACACTCCCGCCTGACCACCACTAAGCTCATTTTTGCTTGCACTTACAACATTGAAACGCTCTCTAGCCCCGCCCACTTGTCTTTGAATAGAAATAATGAATGAAGTACAATACCGAGCGGCCGAGCGCACTGGCGATGGCGACGCACGCTAAACAAGTTATTATTAAGGTGAACGCAGACCTAGCCGCACCGCACGCGCCGCAGTCTTTGCATTCGAATTCTTTATATGAAGTTCTATGCAACCTCGCACACCTACCCGCGCCGCAGTCGCCGCAGTCCCTGAAACGACCGAACTCCCCAAGCCGCAGCTGATGACGTCACCCGCACGCAGCGGACGCTGTGGCTAGCGCAGCGCGGATGACGTCATTCGCATCCACGGCGCGCAGTGTTGCCAGAGTTATAATGTAGACAGAGAATCTCTGTCAACGGTTTATAATAAAATTACTTGTTCTCGTAGAAATAATTAAGAAATAAAAGCGTCAATATCCTAATGGGTAAGGTGTCAGACTTGTGATCGACAGGTCCCGAGTTCGAATCCCACCCATTACACTATTGCCGTGAACCCAATCCAGACACAAGCATATTTAGCTTAGTTGGAGGGGTTAACAAGATTGCTAGTAATGTGAATTCTACCCACATTGCTAGTCATCTTTAAAAAAAAAAAAAAAAAGAATTACTTGCTTATTCCCTATTATATTATTATTATTATTATTGTTTTAATTTGGAACAACATAGGAACCATTTTTGTTAGTACACACCTTAAATACTACAACTTATACACTAGGGTTAGTAACACATACAAATACAAATATAAAATAAACATTATTGAGTCATGTACTTACGAGGCATTTCATGCGGACAATGATTCCGCATGAGATGCCTCAGCACAGGAGCTCTCGGGTTCTCAGCCAAGGCTTTCAGGATGCTATTGCCACTTCCCCGCATCCTCGTCACCAGCGATGCCACCTTTTTCCTGATGATAGCATGGAAACCATCTGTACGTAATCGGGCAAACATCCCCGAGGCACTACAGAAACGAGGGAGTTTCAACATCATCCTGAAAACATTGTTGTATTGGACGCGCAGGGCATTTAGCGCCCCCCGTGAACAGTTGAACCACAGACTTCCCGTGTACAGGCCTTGACAGTACGCTTTAAATAAGGTTATTTTGACCTCGTCGCTACAACGATAAAATCTGCTAGCCAACATGTTCCCGCGAACAGCCAACGCCCTGCGCTCCCTCTCCACGTCATCATCGTCCTTAAGGTCGTCGACAAGAATATGGCCCAGATATTTGAACTTGGTCACTTGCTTTATATTAGCGCCGTTCAAAGTAATTGAAGGGATGGTGTCTGGGCACTTGCCGGTGGCCTTGAAGCACACACTTGAACACTTGATTATAGCACGTACAGATAAAATTACACAAAAGAGCAAAATACCAATACCGAATACAGATTTTTTAAATCTTCGGTACAGATAATGCTTTCAAAAATCTGGCAACACTGCAAGTGCAATGCGTGCAGCGACGGGAACGACTGTAGAGACTGCGGTGCGGATAGATGTGCGAGGCCATTAACATAAAGCGATGACTGCGGGGACTGTAGAGACTGCGGTGCGGCTAGGTCTGCGTTCACCATTATTTTCAAACTGCTATTGAAATAGGCATACGTTACTAAAATGTGATATTTAAATTTCACAGATTCCTGGATTCCTGTATTTAACTTTTAATTTATTATAGGAATCTTATAAAATCCTATACCACTAACAGGCAATAGGTAAGCTAGCGAGAGTCTCTAAGCGCGTTCTCTAAATCGGCTTTAAAGATTTCGATAGAATTTTAAATATATAATGAGGCTTTAGGAGGTGGAAAGTTGATCTAGCTACATCTCGTCTGTGGAAAAATCATGGCGTGTTAATATTTGTCCTAAGCGGAGCTCGGTCACCCAGATTTACTTAAACTATTCTTACTATAATATTTATTCTAACTAGAACTGATTTGTTAAATTCTATTATCGTTTAAACATTTATTAAAAAAAAAAATATTACGGATGAGCCCGCTCTTGACCTCGATCTCGCCTGATGGTAAGCGATAGATGAGGTCTACGATGTGACGAGCGCGCCCAGAAGATGCCTGTTTACTCTTGCTTTAAAGGCTGAAAGGTCATAAGTGGCAGGGAACACAGAAGCCGGCAGAGAATTCCACAACTTGGCTGTGCGCACAATAAATGTGGAAGAAAAGCGCTTGGTACGACAAGTAAAAGTAATAAATAATATTTAAAGGTTTATCAATCTTACTACCCAAAGTAAATAAAACAAACAGATATTCATAAAATATTTATTAGGTCCAAATTGGTGGCGGGAAAAATTCCGAATCATTCCCGTCGAATACTTCGGAAGTATTCCGAAATATTCCGAAACTTTGGGAATATTTCAAATGTCAAAAAAAAAACCGGAAAATCGACCTTTTGAGTCGGTTAATATACCAAAACCTGCTCCTACCTAAGTATAACAAATACTTTTCTGAAAACCGCATCAAAACGTTTTTGCTTGCAAGGTTTGCCTTTATTTGTTTTTATCGACTGGGCTATTATACGCGTTAAGTAGGTAGGTAATGATTAATACCTACCTATGCGACTCGCGAATACTCGCGATGCTAAACTTAAAAAATATATTAAAATTAACAAATACATTATTAAAACTAAAAAGATGGTTAAAAAGCAAAAGTCTTTTATTAAAAATGTGAAATTAAATAGAGAAAGACTAAATTTACTGAAACAATTAGATATTTACTCATTTAATTTGGAACAAAGTACTAGGAAGTACCAAATTGATACTGAGGACTTGCAAGCTGAACTGAACCACTTGCAGGAAAAACTGAGTTCAATGACTGTAAAATATAATACCACTGAAAATATAATGAGGGAATATGTGTTGGCAATGAATGAGCTGGTAAGCTCACAAACCACCAACTGCAAACGTTGTGTGCCACGTTCAAGTATAGATTCGCTAGACCATTTGTTGTCAACATACAGTACCAATAACACCAATAACACCAATAACACCTTACAGCAGCCTCATGTTGATTCACTAATTTCTATTACTAGTTCTAAAATAATAAAACCCAAAACTACAATAAAAAACAATACCTATAGTCATATTTTCTGATGAAATTGGAAAGAATTTTGGCCACTTATTGAAACATGAATATCCGGGACATTCAATTATAAACTACTGTATGCCTGGTTGTTCCTTTTTTGATATTATGAAAAAAACTGATATATTATGATAGCAATGTATTTCAACTAATTGACATTAACAATTACCTCGGTAATGGTTTTTATTTGACTAAAGATAGACATCATGTAGATAGGTACTATCTTACTAATTATTTTAGAAGACAGATAGCTGTGTCGCTATCATATTTTTTTAGTATTACAGCCAAGAACTTGGCTAAATAAGTTGCTCCTTTTGAGCAATGCCTTGACATTCTAAATAACTCAACCAATTGCTTGGTGGCAAACATTATTATAACTGATAATTTAAATTAGATATTTTGACAACAGAGGCAATCTCTAGCAGTAATGAACAGATTTTAAATAGCAAAGAGGAATCGAGTATAGTTTTAAAATCAATAAATGGTATTAACCTGGTAAATCAAAATATTCAAGGATTTCTAAACAAGGGTTTAGAAGTAGAACTTTTTCTTAATTTTAACAATATTGATATTCTTTGTTTAACTGAACATTGGCTTCAAAGCCATCAATTTATTTTCAATTATAATAATTACCAGGTTGGAAGTTCTTTCTGCAGAGTAAATGCTATACATGGTGGCTCTTTAATTTTAATAAGTAATAATCTTAAATTCAAAAACCGTATGGATATTGTGAGCCTCTCTGTTGAACGGTCTATTGAAATAGCCTGTATTGAATTGGAGCAGTTTATTATATTAAGTGTGTACAGACCACCTTCAGGATTGTATGATTGCTTTGAAAAAGTAATGGATGAAGCTTTGCATAAAATTTGTAACTCTAGCAAATCTGTCATTATTTGTGGTGATTTTAATGTTAATCTATTAGAAAATTCTGGATTGAGCACTAACATTATTAGTTTATTCCAGTCATACAATCTTGTTAACCTATTTATGGAGCCCACTAGAATAACGCCTACTAGTGCCACTTGCTTCGATAATATATTCACGGATATTGTACCTACTTACAAAAAAATAATTAATTTAATAGATTCTGATCGTTGTGGGCAATTAATTACTTTACCAAAAAAAGTCAATAAAATGTTAAAAAAGAATATCACTGTAAATCCAAAAACTAAATATCGCCTGGAAGCATTCAAAACTAAACTCCTAAATAAAATGCCATGTTTGTTAACTAATGAGGACCCTAATAAACATTATAATGATTTTTTCAAAATATATTGCCAACAATTTGATAATACATATATTCCCAAAATTGCTTGAGTAAATAGTAACACTTCTTTCAGTGACTGGGCCACCCCAGTCGTATTTATAAAAGTAGAAACCGGCTTTATGAATTTATCGCCCGGTTAAGTAGTATATTAGCCTTATCGAGCTAAACTACGAGTGGCCCTATCGAAAAAAAAAAAAGGCTTTATGAACTCTATGAGGAGCGGACTTACACTAACTCAGTAGAATTTAATTTATATGTTAAGAACTATTCTAAATTATTTAAAAAAGTTTGTTATATTGCCAAGTCTCGTTACTTGAGTTTTAAAATTAAAAATAGTTGTAAAGTAATTAAAACGACTTGGGATATTATAAAAAGCGAAACGGGAAGGTCTTGCAACCGAAATAGTGATTACAACCCCAATATTGACGATAATATAATAACATTAGATTCGCAAGTGGCCACAGAATTCGAAATTTTTTTTACTGATATTCCCGTATCGACAACCAAGTCACTAAAATCATCTCCCAGTGCGGCAGAAACATTACTTAAAAAAAATGTTCCAGTTTGTAATTCTGAATTTAAATTCCAATATGTCACTTCTAATGATATCATCAAAACTTTTAATTCTTTTTTTTTTTGGCAAAATGATGTTATATTATGATTATAAAAACACAATTTTAATTTAAATAAAAACCCTTAACTACATATACACACCTTAAAATAAACTAAAATATAGCATCCAGAAATTCGTGCGCATCGCTGTCCACTGGTAATGTGCCCAAAAGACTGGAGGCATTGCCACGTTGTATGGCAATGCTTAACCTCTGTCCAAGGTAAAAGCCAGCCCTTGGGTCACGCGAAGTGTCAACTAGGCGTCTGGACAGATCTTTAAATAATTTGTGAGCACTCGGACCCCACGACCCCAAGGTTTCAACCCCAAACGGCTCGAAAATATAACTACCAACAAGGTTATTATATTTCCGCCGCTTGAGGTTCTCAGCAGCCGCAGCGGCAGCGCCAGCACAACAAGATGAGCTAGGAAGATGGGATGGCGCAAGAGTATCGACACAAGTTGCGTCCCACACTAAAGGCCTACCCATCTTCCAAGGAAATAAAGACATACCGTCCGGTCTTTTGCCATCGTCGCGTGCTAAGCCATTGGGTTCTAAAACAGCTGGAACGCCGACAGTGACAAGAGCTCGTCGGATAATGTCGTTAATATTCGCGTGCCGTGCTATGCGACCCGCGCTGCGGCCGCATGAAAGGCCGTGGTGACCGAGGCTGTTGACAACTTCACCACAGTGGCAGCGATAAGCAGAACAGCAGGGAGCACCTAATCGAAGGGAAGCAGCGAGGCGGAAAGTAGTATCATCGAACAAGGTGCCTATGTTCGATGACGGTAGTGCATGGAGCCAGAGACCCGACTCCCATTCACCCACAGCCAGCAGGCGCGCACGCTCTGCAGCCGAAGCAGATGTGGCAATAAGGTCACTCTGAACGGCTCTACAGAGCGGCTCATCCCACCGCCTCTGAGATGATGAATTGTCGGGTGGATTTAGGTTCGGGCAAGCGAGTCTCCAGGTATCTATAGGCTCGGTGAAGTACGGCACATTGAAATCAACCAGTGATGGAGCTAGGATATTCCTGATTAATTTCTCAGTGCCATGTACCGAGGATACAAAAGCCGGTAGACTGATACTAGTAATTTTGCGGACACCGAGACCACCCATACGAATGGGAAGAGTAGCTTGTGCCCAAGCTCGGTCGTCCATAGCCACATTTAAAATTCCTGTCAGAGTTTGAATGAATAATTGGTCTTGAATTGAAAAATGAAAACGAATAATTTGGTCCATTTTTTCCAAAAGGTGAGGATGATGCCATAGATGCGAAGAACGAAGAAAATACATTAATTTGGGTCCAAAACAACAGTAACGAATTAAGGTGATGGCCGAATGCATATTAATTTGGTATATTCTGTCCGAGATGTCATTGAAATTTTGTATTTTTTCCTCGACAAAATCGGGAAAGGAATTCTCATAAATTGGAGACCCAAGAAGACGAAGAGAACTTTTTTCCACAATTTGGATATCTGGGGCTATTGCGTTGAATTTTGAAAGTGTCAGTTGTCTGTCCGTATTGTCGGATATGAATAGTTCACACTTCGAAAGGTTGAGGTCCAATCCTATGGAATGGATTTGATTTATTAAAAACTGTAGATCATCTAATAACATGTCTACATCGCCTCCCAGGGTTCCATCATCGAGATACCACACATTAAATTTTGAATTTAGCTGTCGAATGATTGGGTTAATGGCTAAACTAAAGATCGCTGGCCCGAGGGGATCACCTTGTTGACAGCCAACAGCTGATTCCAAAAGGTTTTCCTTATAAAGTAATTTAGTCGGATGTCTGTAACATTGCCAAAGAAAACTAAAAATTTGTGGTACTTCTTTTTTAGTTTCTGCCAACAAAGTGTTCCTATTGACTGAATTAAAGGCATTTTTAATGTCAACCTTCAAGATGACCTCTCCTTTACCTGAATTTAAATAGGTCGTCAAGGCGTGTACGGCAGCCTCACAACCCCCTTTGGAGCCGTAACCCAGTTGCAGGGGCTGAAATTTGGTCAAAATATCCTCACCATAAAATTTAGAGCAAATCTTGGCTGCCATACGACGGTAGGTAGTTCCCACGGCAATGGGACGAATGCCGCCATCCCTCTTGCGTAGGGCACATAGATTGGCCCCATACAAGATATCGGTGACGGCTTCGTTCACCTGGCCCGAGAGCATAAGATTAATCAGAGCCGTTAGCTCCTTCAAAAGCAACTCACCAGGCTCTCCGGCGCCTGAGCTGAGTAGGTCCTTCAGGTGCTGCGGACTCAGCCCATCGAGGCCGCCAGCAGAGCCGCTTCGGAAGGAACAAACGGCTGTGAACACCTCTTGACCTGTATCGGTGAGGGTGTTTATGTCCTGATCGGGGGGGTCGGGAAAGGAAAGACCATCCGCTAGGGCAGGGTGTTTGCTCTCCAGAGCTGCGAGAGTATCTGGAGAGTATGGTGCCACCACATCACTACTGAAAAGTATCCTGGCAGCTCCGCTAATGTCACCTTCCCCTACTTTAATTCTTTGAATGTTAAAAAGACTGCGGATCTGTGGGGTAATTCTGTTGATGTTACTAAGTCCATTATACATATTATAGCTCCTACATTAGCTGTTATATTTAATAACTGTATTGATTGCGGTGAGTTTCCTGATTTAATGAAATATAGTAAAATAATTCCACTATTTAAATCAGATAGTACATCAGACCCTACTAATTATAGACCTATTTCAGTACTGCCTACTTTCAGTAAAATTTTTGAGAAAATTATTTTTATCCAGATGCAAAGATATTTTAATAAACACAAATTACTACATAGTAAACAATTTGGTTTTACAAAGGGTCGCTCAACAACCGATGCCGGTGTTGAACTTTTAGGACACATTAATAATGCATGGGAAGATAAGTGCGATGCGCTGGGCATTTTTTGCGATTTGTCTAAGGCATTTGACTGTGTTCCCCATGAGACATTAATCAGGAAACTGCACCACTACGGATTCCGGGACACCTCTCTGAATCTTCTGACCTCATATTTGAGTGAAAGGATTCAGAGAGTCGATGTGAACGGCAAAAGGTCGTCGGGATCTGTGGTCAAGATGGGGGTCCCCCAAGGCTCAATTTTAGGTCCCTTTTTGTTTCTTATTTATATAAATGATTTGCCATACCTGATCAAAAATCATGACATAGTGTTATTCGCTGACGATACTTCTCTTTTATTTAAAATCAAACGT
Source organism: Tholera decimalis (assembly GCA_943138885.2). Classification (NCBI taxonomy): domain Eukaryota; kingdom Metazoa; phylum Arthropoda; class Insecta; order Lepidoptera; family Noctuidae; genus Tholera; species Tholera decimalis. Next base: position 147,717 of record OW964552.2, on the reverse strand, counting down.
CAACAGCAGGTTACTGAAGAAGTAAACAGAGCCCTTGCAACTGTAGTTAGCTGGTTTAATGTTAATAATCTTCTTCTTAATGAGAAAAAAACCAAATGCCTAAAATTTACGTTACCTCATGTTAGACAAGTAAATACTAGCGTATCAATAAAGGGCGAAATATTGAAACCCGAAGATACCACAGTATTCTTGGGCATAACTTTGGATGCGAAGCTTCAGTGGGGCCCCCATATAGATAAATTGTCAAAAAAGCTAAGTTCTGCAGCATATGCCGTTAGAAAAATACGTGGATTAACTGATATTGAAACAGCACGTTTAGTCTACTTTAGTTACTTTCAGTGTGATGTCATACGGCATTTTACTTTGGGGAAATGCCGCCGACGTTCACACAATATTTGTGTTACAAAAAAGGGCCATTCGTGCAATTTATAAATTAAGTCCTAAGCACTCCTTAAGAGACAAATTTAAAGAGATTAATATTATGACCGTGCCATCTCAGTATATTTATGAGAATCTCTTATATGCACACAAAAATATGAATCTGTTTAAAAAATACAGTGATATTCATAATGTAAATACAAGGAACAAAGATACATATGTCATTCCTAAAACAAGGTTAAAAAAAATAGGTGGTTCATTTAGATGCCAATGTATACGTTTTTATAATAAAATTCCTAGCCACATTCAAGAACTTAGCATTAATAAATTTAAATTATTTATAAAACTTAAGCTCTGTCAGAAAGCATTTTACACAGTTAAAGATTATATTGAGGACAAAAAGGCTTGGGAATGAGCTGCTCCAGTGATATACGTGGGCATTCTTTTTTTATTATTTTGATTTTTTTATTTTTTATTTTACTGATTTAAATATTTGCTTTGTCAAGTATTGTATATACCAATTTATTTTGTTTTTTTTTATTATATTAAATGTGAGGACTATGTAGGTTATTGTTTCTTCTTTGTGTTGCTTTCATTATAATTTATTTAATGATGTCAAGCAGTTTGAGTACTTGTGTGGCTTACCCAAATGTCCTTGCTTTGGTATTGTTCGTCAGATCGTTGAGCTCCTGAAGTTCTAAGTTGAGCTACACGATAACTAACAAATGCTTGCACTGTCTGGACAGGTCCACTCAAATCTGTATGGTTATTTCCTCAAAGAGCACCAAAGACATGAACCTACATGTTTGTCATATGATTGGACCAACACAAATTGTATGGACTTTAAAAGAGACGTTGACCTCTGAGTTTGTTTCGGTGTTTCTTCTCAGAGTAGTCAGTTAGGAAACACCGGCCTCATCTAGCTAAACTAAACTAAACTTAACACGCAAAAAAACATGACGTGTAAAAGCGTTATTTATAACCAATTTACAAAATAAATATTTCATTTCATTTCATTTCATGCCTACAGAGCTACATACAAACTAACCAAAACCATAGGTAACCCTTTTACAAAAAATAAACAAAATATGCTAGGCCTGGTTTTTTATTCCACAACTGACATTTATAAAAATCCTGTTAATCGCAGGCTAACATATCTACCTATAAAAATATCAACATATACTTAACCAATCCCATTTATAATAAAATATACATTTATATTTTACTCTCCTATCGTACGTACTCTCGCACTGAACAATAATTAACTCGCCCACCACACAACAAACAAACACGTTAATTCCCATTGAATTATTCGGGCGAAACATTCGGAAACATTCGATTGCGGGGTACGAATCTTTCTCGCGGGGGGAAAACTTCTCCGGGGAGCATCTCCCCTCTTACCGCACCCCGCACCGCCACCGCAACGCGCGCAGCGCGGCGCCAGCGCGGCGGCAGCGGCCGGCGCACAGAGGGCCCTATTTAAATTCATTTTGAATAATTCCGATTTAAAGAAACTTTCCCAGAAGTATTCCGGAATTATTCCGAATGTTTCAGAAGTTTTGCAACTATAGGTCCAATATAGAAATTGGATCAGTAAATAGGTATAACACTAAAAATCAAACAACAAGTAATAGAACGAACTTCAAATATTTTACCGTTTAAAGAAATACAAAACCCCCTTCCTGTGACCTTATTACTACAAGCAACACTTTTTTTTTAATATAATATTCCACAATATAATATTCCACAACTTTTTTTTTCACACAACGCCATCTAGTCCCAAACTAAGCAGAGCTTGTGATATGGATACTAGACAACTGATAAACATACATATATATTTCTAAATACATACATATTATAGATAAATTACACCCAGATAAAGAACAACCGTGCTCATCACACAAACATTTGTCCTAGGTGGGAATCGAACCCACGACCTTGCGCATAGCAGTCAGGACCACTGACCACTATACCAACGGGCCTGTCAACAATACAACAGTTATTCGATTGGTGTAATTCGTTACAAAATTACGATCTACTGTTGGTGGTAGATTCAAATATGAAACAATAAAATTTGAAAAATAAATAAAAGCTGTGATAATAAACAAATATGCAAAATAATTGGCTTTTTGCTGATTCTTATTAAAAAAAGAAATATTTTTTTAGTAATCAAAAATATCTACAGATGAAAGCAGTGACAAATACCTATCAGAACTTATACTTAAATATTTTGCATATATAAAAACATCAAAATTATCTGTTAGTAAGCATTAAAAAAATAACTAATACTAAGAGTAATTGAACTTCATACATAGGTACTTCGTAATACTTAGTCTTGTCGAGACTAGTTGGTACTCATTCGGATCGAGTATTCTCGGATCGAATGATTACTGACTAGTCTCGAGTATTGAAATATAAAGATGGGAAGACTACGGAACAGCGTAGTTAAAAAAGGACAGAACATATATTCTTGCGCAACACGCGTGCGCGTCGCGTTACTTTTATGTTCTTTGAATTAGGGTTTAAATTCAAGTGACTGACGAATGAATGAGCAGTAAAGCAGATTTATAACGTGTTGAGTGAATGGAATACAATTACGCGCTAGTGCTTTGAGGCCTAAGAGCAGTTGGATTTCGCAATACTTCATGATACTAGGTATTGTCAAAGTGAGAATAGGTGCCGCCTAGTATCGATATTTACCTATTCTTCGGATCTGTTCTGGTGAATTGAATACGACTCATCTCTAGTTTTTAACTGTTTTGAAGGTCGTTTTGAGGTGAGTTCTGTCAAAACAATCCCGATAAGACTGTCTTGATTAGCGTGGATCTGGTTAATACTATTTCTACATCAATAGCAGGTCCTTTAGAAAATTTATTATATAGAGGCCGTTTAAGAGTGATTTTTTTACTACAAACAGCAACAGCTTTTAGAAAGTAATCACGTAGGTAAGGATTTCTTTTTACAATAATTAATTACAAATGAGTATACTTGGAATAAATTAATACAGTAAAATAGAGATACTTAGCAAATGGTCTAATTAGGTTGTCCATTGTACTAAAAAGTAAAATCAAAAGTATTAACAGTGATTATAGGTACCTACCTATATACATATTATATTTAATTATGTTATTATTTACTTCTATTAAGTAATATTGATTCATCATCTGTTTAGCCTTATTCCAAAAATGTTGGGGTTGGCTTCCAGTCTGAATTCTCTTTAAAGCATAAAATCAGAAACCACCACTTAAAAGTTTTATTATTTATTCCTAACTATACACATATAAATTAAATTTTTAAATATTCCTGTAAAAACAAAAAGACCTAAAAATATAAAAAATAGCAGCCGGTATCGGGATATAGGGTCCAAGCTACCGGTGGTCAGGGCTCCACAGAAAGGAACCTCCTAAAGATATGTGTTGTGTCCTGGAGTACCCCCTTTTGAAGCAAGCCCTTGATCCAGCCACCTAGCAAAAAAAGCCTTGGTGTTGATTGAGGCTCTTGGCTCTTAAGCCATTGGCTGAGACAACTATTGGTACAATGATTGCAGAGTTATTATTTATTATTTCCTTTATTCCTAATTATATATACTTAGGTACATTAATTACATTTTTAACCTTTTAACCGCCTATGTCGTATGTTTACGACAAATATGTTCGGGCCCATTTTGCCAGAGTCGTATGTATACGACAAAAATATCACAGCTCGTTTAATGTACTTTTTTATTTAATTACGCTGTATTTTATCAAAACTATGTTTATATTAGGTAAATAGTTAATTAAGTGATAATTTAACAGTTTAATAAACTTTAGTCTCTTAATCAGAAGTCCTAATTATATTGCATTGCTCTCTTTGTTGTAGGTATTTATTTTTCGATTCACTGTGCGCTGGGGGCCTCACAATCGATATGAAGTCGGGTGGTTAAAAGGTTAAATATTTCTATAAAATCAAAAACCAATAAAAAATAGTAGCCCACCGGTATCGGGAACAGGGTCCAAGCTACCGATCTTGCGAGCGCATTACAGAACCAAACTCGAGCAGTGATTTCATGTTTGTTCCTCAAGTATCCATTCGATGATGATAGTTCAGCCGGGTACGGCTTTATTCTAGATCATTACTCAGTTGTAGATTCATCACCCAAGTATGGTCAATACCACGCTTGAGCAGAGTTTGCGTTGTCAGTTAACTATTACTTATTTGCTTTTCAGTTTATTATTTGATATAATACTGTATATTTTTAGCGATGATATTGCTAGCTACGATATTGCAAATTGGTTACAAATAACACTTTTATACGTAATTTTTTGCCATTTTAAGTTAAACTAGATGAAGCCCGTGTTTCCAACTTAAATAGATTACTACAGTGATTTATTCAATGATGATTTGAACAAAAGTCTGATCTCCAGTGTTCCATTTGTAGGGCCCATACAATTTTGATAATAATTTTAAGAAAAGAAAAAGATAGATGTGGTAAAATTTATAATACTGCCATCTATTGACAAAGATTTGAAAAAATATGCATATCTGTTTTTTTTTTTATTATAACTTTGATTTCCTTTAATATTTGTATTAATAGTTTTTTTCCCAAATCATTATTTATTCAGTTAGTAATTCATAACAACACCACAGAATACTTAATGGTACAAGTACAGAAAATTCACTCCCCAAAATTAATCAAAGAAATGGGGACTCTGATTACGTTAGAATAAAGTGCAGGTCAGATCGCACAGCGCTTAATATGGGTTATTAAGCGCTGTGCGATCTGACCTGCACTGCGCATGCTATATTCACCTGCAAGTCGCGTCTCTTTTTATCGCGTTTCGCTTATCTTTTCCGACGACGTTAGGGTTAGGTTAGGTAGGTTTTCAATTAGAAATAATTTAATCCGGATATTTAACTACCAATTAGGTACCAATATACTTTAGATACGGCGTTGAGGTTTGCGGGATCGTTTTATTTTCAGCGGTGCAACTTCCTTGGTCAGGGTTTCTATCATGCTGAAGAGTTTCTGGTTTGCAGGTGCAGATGTTGACGCTATTTTGACTGCCGCCGCTGTTGCTGGAAATCTTGACGCGGATGCTTGACACTGGTAGGAACATACGGTGCTTACTTCTTTCAGCTGTTCTTGGAAACACTTGAATTTTGACTGGACACTTATCGATTCGACGTCTTTAAGCGTAGTACTATTTCTTTCTGCCATTTCGAACGCGGGGTCACCACTTTAGTTACTTTAGGACTTTATGTATTAGGATGTGTTAAGTAAGAAGACGAATAACGATCTGTATGGTTTATTTGAAAGCGCTCCTTATATACAATGACAGTCACAAATAATCAAAATAAATGGGGTACATTAATAACCTATATCTAACACAATTCGGTAATGTAGGTACTTGTGCCGCGCTCCCTTCATGGAACGAGCGCGATGATGCGGACGGCCAGTCCGCATTCGCTAGCTTAGTGCGCGCGGCCTCATGGCATAGGACGGTCGTATAAAAGAAAAAAGAAAGAAAAAATAGTTATTCGGCACATGCCACAAAGCACACAACACAAAATAGGTATTCAAAAGGTAAAAAAAAAAACAAATAAAAAAGTTATTTAAAAAATCTAAAAACCCGACTGCACAACTGAAATGCAAGAAACAAGCACATTTTTATTTTTAAAAGTGACAAGCAGGCGGGACCCAATTGAATGTATTTTTTTTAAATTGACGGGTCCGCCTGCTAATCACTTTTTAAAATAAAAATGTGCTTGTTCCTTGCATTTCAGTTGAGCAGTCGGGTTTTTTAGATTTTGAAAATAACCTTTTTTTTTCAACTTTTCAGTTAAAATATTAATTGAGTAGTTCTCAAGAAAGAAGTACTCGTAACGAAAAAGTTGTTATGAAATATCGTAACGAAATAGTTTACAAAGTAACGAAATAGTAAACTAAAGCTGAGTGTGCATTGAGTGCTTTAATAAAGATGCAGGGAATAAGGGAATTAATTAAAAACATGTTTTTCATTATAGGTACTTATTATTAGCTGAAATCAAAATGAAGTATTCAAATTTAAAGACAGGAAAAAGAAAAAGTTTTAACAGAGAAAACTGAATTAAAAATAAACTGCGTCTTCTATATTCATCAGAGAAAGACTGCCCTCTTTTTCGACCAATTCTATTTTTTTAACTATATTTACTTCAGGAACACATCTTTAGTTTTAGGGACCACAAATTTTACATCCACGTTTTTGTCTCTACTTTTGTAAAATGAAATTGAGTACATCTTTTCACCATAATGTATCTTGGTGATTACTCCAACGTAATACTTCCATGTCTTTTTGTAGTAGCGTACTAAAGTCGTATCTCCTAGTTTAAAAATCTCATTCTTCTGATTATCTTCCGCCTCATTGTTAACGTCATTCTTAATAATCTCTTCATTTATTGAGGGTTCCACAGCAATCTCTATTATTTCTTTAATGTGTCCGTCATACTTGTTTATGATTTGTTTTTCCTTCATCTTTGTTTTCAGGTAAGTGCCTTCATTGTCCTTAATGTCTTCAGTCTCTCGCTCTTCTTTCTTTTTGGTACTATTTTCAGTTTTTTCCTTCACCGCCGTTTTCAGGTAAGTGTCTTTATTGTCATTTAAGTCTTCAGTTTCTCTTTCATTATTATTTTTGGTATTATTTTCAGTTGTTTCCTTTATTTCTGTTTTCATGTAAATGCCTTCATTGTCGTCATTGTCTTCAGTCTCTCTGTATGATTTAGTTTTGTTACCTTTTTTAGTTATTTCCTTCATCGTGGTTTTCGTGTAAACGTCTCCATAATCCTTAACATCTTTAGTCTCGCTGTCACCTGTGTTTTCGATATTTGTTTCCTTCATTGCTTTTTCCAGGTAGGTGTCTTCGTCGTCCGTAATGTCATCAGTCTCTCTGGCATTTGTGTTTTTATTATTTGTTTCCTTTAACGGTTTTTTCAGGGAAGTTGTTTCTTTGTCGTCCGTAATGTCTTCAGTCTCTTTGTCATTTTTGCTCATGATATTTTTTTCATTCATCAATATTTTCTGGCTTTCCATCTCCTGAACTGCAACCTCATTGTCATTTTTGGTCACGACATTTTCTTCTGTTTTCGACGTTTCCCTTTTGATTTTTATTTTAAGAGACTCTTCTCCTTCTTTCCATTCATAAGTGCTTCCGTCAATTTCTTTGTTTTTGGTGTTATGCACTGTAGAGAGATCAAAATTTTTGTCAATTTTATGCAGCTTGAAAGGATCATATGTTTGCAGATTAACGTATTTAAGATTTTCGGGTGTGAACCGGATTGACGATAGAATAGTCACTTTTCCACTTTTGTTTTCCTTATTTGTGTTTTCATGCTCATCATCAGTGTTAACTTCTTCTTCATCTTTTTCCTCATCCTGTACATCATCCATTGTACAATCTGAGTCGGAGTAAATACTCATTGCGTCATCACTTATTGCAGTAGATGTACTAGATAAACTCTTTGACCTTTTACGTTTCTTTGCTAGTACTTCTCTTGTTTGCATGCTTTGTCGTTTTTGAGCTTTAGGTATTTTTTTATTGCTGTCTTTTTTGTTTGATTTTGATTCTTTTACATGTGATTTGTTCTTCTTATTGTTGAATAATGTTGAAGCTAAAGTGTTCGTTTTAATCAGCTGATGTTCTTTGGTGTAGTAACAGTCACAGCAAGTGTTTTTTTCACAGTCAAAACAGCTTAGCCATTTATATTTAATTGGTCAATCTCCGGTAGTTGCTATTTGATGTACTTTCATTGTACCTTTTATGGGCACAACGTCATTTGGAATCATTTTTGTCATCTCTTCGACTTTGTTCTCAGGTATATAAAAAATTTTAATGTTGGTGTTATCTTTCAAGTAGTCATACGCTTCTTTCGCGTCTGTAATGTCATGACCATGTGCTATTTGACTGTCTAGCAGTCGTTTTATAGCCCCACCAACGCCGTCCGCTGGTCCTTTGCCATGGGAGGCTTCGAAGAAATTCCATGTTCCGAATTGAAATTCATAGTCAGAACATCTTTTCTGGAACATGTAAAAATTGTTTTTTTTGTCTGTATTGAGTAGCAGGACTGTCTGAAAAAACATGTATTTTCTTCGCTTTCAGCTCTTTGGTACAATTCTGCAAAATGGGGTCCAAGTGGGCCCAAATGGCACCGGGACCATGCTCATTTATTGGTGAAATTGTGCATATCGATAAAGGCTTTTTAGTTTTTGTGTAGAGTACACTTGTGTGAAGTGTGATCTGGTTCCTGCTTGCGCCAAAATGTACTGCCTGAATTTCCTCGGCTTGTTTGCAAGCGAAGTTTTCGGAGAAATCACAAACAAGACTGATTTCGTCATCTTCAAGATTCTTTATGCATTTTTTCCATGATTGGTATTGATGATTGACATTGTAGTGATGAATTTTGAATTGTCTTAAGTCTTTCAGGAATTCCTTGATTAAGTCACCTACTGTCCCTTTAACCGTTATTTTAGCATATTTTTTGTCTTTTTTTCTTCACATTTTCCTTTGGTGACTTTAGTATATGTATGTGTTATAATTTTCCACTGCAGCCACTGAATGGGGAGGTTTGCATTTATAGTTGAGTTAAGGGTTGGGATCTTATCTTTGCAATCCATGCACTCTGAGTAAAACATCTGAACGATGTGGAGCAAGTAACTTCTCCTAAAATGTCGCCCAAATCTGATGATTGAAGCACATATAATCTCTTCAAAGCTGTAGTTTTGAATAGCATGTTAGTATGTTTTACACAAGCACATGTGTTTCGATCTTGGATTTTTGGATGAACAACGTAAAATGGCCGGAAACGACAAAAGGTTTGGAAAGATGCTCTCCCGCTTTCAACTTGATATTTTTTATGAAGCTTGTATAATGGTTCAGTTAAATATCGTTTCTGGATCTTGTTTTTATTTTTTGTTACACATTCCTTCTTTCCAGCGCTATGTCAACTCACATCTTCCCTTTTAAAAATAACATTCAGTTCTTGTCCATATTTTTGTCTCAAAGTATTTCTTGTTTTAGTAAATCGAATCCTCCCTTTAAGTCCGAGAACCTTTGTGATATTAGTTTGCTGTTTGTATTTATTGACCATCTCATGCGTAGCTACTTTTTTCAAGAATTTTTTTTTTCCTTGGTATCTGCTTTCTCATAATTTACTTTTATGGACTCTGTTAAAGTATTCAGCAAAAGCAATTTCTTTTTAATCTTCTCTTTTTCTTCAGCAGAGGCAGTTGGTATAGTAGCTTCCAGAAAGTTGTTGGTTTTCGTGATCGGGGTTTCATCACCAATTGCAGTGGCAATTTTAGCAGATTCACTATTATTGTTTTCTATTAATTTCTTTTTAAGGTTAATTATTTCGAGCTTATAGCGATTATTTTGCCTTCTGAGATTTGCATTTTTTCTTTTCAGTTCCATATTTTGTTTAATCAACTCTTGCAATCTGGTCCTTTTGTCAATATTTCTTTCAGTATTGTTATTAGTATGTGATGCCGATGAATTATCAGTTTTTAAATGTCCTTGAGCCCCTTTCTCTTCTTTCTTCTTTTTAGCCCTATCAGTATTTTGCTTCCTCCATTTTTTAAGCTGTTCCTGTTTTTCTGCTTCAGTTAATTACATCTTTTTCTTTTTAATGTTTTCTTTAACTTTTTCTAGATGTTTTAAACGTCTTTCTTCATATTTTTCCGGATTCTCCTGTTTTAATTTATCTCGATATTTTTTCTGCCTTTCGGCAGCTGTTTTTGGTGGCATTTCTGTAAAAACAAAAATATTATCATCTGATCTTGATATTACTCCTGGGCAAATAACTTGACTCAAAATGACGTCGTTCTGCCCAGGTTCTCTACTCGATTTGTATGGGACGTCTAAAAAACGACTACTGCTCAGGTTCAAGTTATATGCCGCGTGGTATACACCAACATCTTAACTACTATCACAATGACCCCCAAACCATGGCGTATAATACAACGTTAAATTAAATTAACTAGAGAAACTTCACAGACGTGATATCTACTCAGAATAAAACAAGAATAAACATGTATTTTGTAACCTTTTTTTTTCGATCAGTTCTTACATCGCACGGCCATGCTCGAACATAGTTGAAATTATCACTTTAAGAAATCAGGTTTATTGTTGTTTTATTATCTTTAGATATCGATACCCGTCACCTCTGTAAAGTTTTGCTAGTTAAATTAAATTAACGTTGTATATTTCCAAGTAACTAACATCGTTCGCTCTCCCATTTAACGTCCTACTACCTTCCCCCATTGTACACACAACTCTGTTCAAAAAGTTATTGTGAAAATTACGTGAAATCAAACCAATATCCTCTAAACAACTACACCCTTACTGGCGGCGGAGCACATACATCTCTCCAAAGTTGAGCGGCTTAGGAATACTTAAAAGTCGAACAAACGAAGCAACACACTTGTTTTTCCATAGACGAATTTTTGCCCATTTTTAGTGAGATCAAAAGCAATAATAGATCAAGATGATCTATTATACTTTCTTGTCGTTAAACAAAAGTCGTTGCTTTTTACCTTACTAAATAAGAAGGCAAACGGATGTCAGTTCAGAAAAGTAACCCCGGTAAATAAATAAAAAACCAGTCTACACCCAGCTTTATAACATACTTTTTCGTTACGTGACGAAAAACAACGAAACAGTAAAAGGAATTATAACCCATAACCTATATAAGAAGTAGATTTGTTGTCCAAAATGAATTTGAAGAATGTAATTCACTTAAACAATTATCCTAACATACATTTTTATTAACTTGATATACAATTCAGAAGTACTTACCCCGAAAAAAGTAATATTTTTCTTTCGTATCGAAACAGTAAAACAGCCGGCGCACTAAGAGAATCTAGTTTTTGACAGAGAAAAAATATGGCGCTGACATTTACCATCGTCCAATAGGAACGCTTTTAGTGTTGCCAGTACAAAATACTACAGATTCCATTCAGAAATTAAAGAAATTACTGAGAAATGACGTGACTAAAGAGTACGTGACTAAAAAGTAAAAAAGGCGAGACATTTTGTTTATTGCGTGAAACGTAATTATTTTAAAGAAAGCAGGATACAAGCAACTTTGAACCTTAATCCTGATTATGGTGCTAATTAAAATCGTTTAAAAGATATAAGCTTCCAAAGTGGTAAAATGTATGTCCTCCCCCCTCTAACTTCTATAATAATGGAGTGAACAATCTATAAAAAATATGTCTGTAGATCTTAATGTAAACTTTCAATCAAAATTGGTTTGAACGAAATCGGGTTAGCAGTTTTTGAGATACAGCATATTTTCTAAAACCGCAAATATAACTTTGTAATTCATACAAACACTATGAAAAACAAAGTTATTTAGCGTAGTTGCACAAAATGTAAATAAGCTAGTTTTAAGAAATTTGTAAGGTTTTTTTTATTCGTCAAATAAATATACATATTATATTATATTATTATAGTTACTACGGAACCCTTCATGGGCGAGTTTGACTCGCACTTGGCCAATTTTTTAACTCTCCAATCAACTTATTCATGAAGTTTGAAATTGTGTCGCGATGTCTTGTAGATTCTTCATAAAATTCTCCTGGTAACCGTAGCGTTAGGCCATATACCTAATAATTCAGCAATACTGGCACCAACATCTTCTTTTATCGAAGCGCGTAGTCCGAGGAGTACTGTATGTAACTCTTGTGACCATGTTGTTGATTTTAGTCTTTCGGTGAGTGACGTCTTGAGTGAGCGGTGTCATCTTTCTATCATGCCGCGCCGTTACACTGCGGGTGGTAGGCAGTGGTGCGGGTACGATGGATTCCCATGCGTTGCATTAATTTATTAAATAGGTCAGATTCAAATTGCCTGCCTCGGTCGGTGGTTATGGTTACTGGGCAACCAAATCTCGTGATCTAACCGTTATAAAATGCATTAGCAACTTTTTCTTATGTTTTCCAATGGACAGGCCTCGGGCCATCTAGTTGCTCTATCTATCATGGTTAGTAGATATCGATAGCCGTCAGAAATAGGTAACGGGCCAACAATATCTATATGCACATGCTCAAGTCTGTTTGCTTGTGGGAAACTCGCAATAGGTGTCTTCGTGTGTTGTTGCACCTTGGCACGCTGACACACGTCGCACGCTCGCGTCCACACATTTACGTCACTATTCATGGAGGGCAACCAATAGCGGGCAGTGACTAGCTTCCTTGTCGCCCTTATCGCCGGGGTGACTAAGGTTGTGAATTGCTTGAAAAACAGGTTTTTGAAAATCTGGAGGCAGATATGGACGAGGAATGCTTGATGACATTTCGCAGGTAACTTTGATATTTGAGTTGGGAATGATAATTTTCCTGAATAAGTATTTCCCTTTGTTTGTTAGTGCTTTCAATTCTTCATCTTGGTCTTCTTTGCCAACTCGGTATAATCCAATGGCGTGGGGCATGTTATTGTTTCGACTCGTGATAGTGCATCTGCGACTTTGTTGTCCTGGCTGGTTACGTGTTGAATATTTAACGTGAATTGTCCGATTTATTCAAGGTATCTTGTTCCGCGAGGCGTTTCAGACTTGCTGTTTGAATTTAATGCATTACACAGTGGTTTGTAGTCCGTGTAAACAATTAACTCTCGTCCCTCAAACACACGACGGAAGTGACGTATTGCCATGTAAATTGATAGCAACTCACGGTCGTACTTGCTGTATTTGCGTTGTGCGTCCCTGAATTTCTTTGAGACAAATCCCAGTGGTCTCCACATGCCGTAGATATTTTGTTGTAGAACGGCATCAGCACATGTGTTTGAGGCATCTGTCATCAATGCGAAAGGTTCGCTCAATGATGGGAAGGACAATAATGCACAATTCTTGATAATTATCTTCTTTGCATTTATTAAGAAAATTGTTCTTTTGCTTCTTTCTTTTTTCTTTCTTTTGCGTTTTTCTTGGCGTTGTGAAAGCATTTGCTCAATTCCATTTGATGTTCAGCCGCATGGGATATACTTGATAGATAAAAGTTCAGTATTCCGACGAAACGACGAAGTTCTTGGATCGTATTTGGCAATGGATAAGATTGGATTGCTTGCACTTTTTCTTCAGTAGGTTTAATGCCTTCAGGGCTTATTGTCTATCCCAGGAAATCTAGTTTAGACTGGCCAAAGATACGCTTAGCGACGTTTATTTTAAACCATTGTCGTTGAGTCTTTTAAACACTTCTTCAAGCTCTCTTCTGTGTACTTCTGGGTTTTCAGAAGCGACGAGAATGTCATCAACAAAAGGAAAAACAGGCAGGCCGCGAAGCACATTGTCGATGTGATGTCTGGCCTGCATTCTTTAAACCGAGACATCCTTGTGAATTCGTACAAGCCAAACGTAGTAATCACGGCTGACTTCTTTATATCGTCTTCTCTATTTTTAATTTGGTAGTAGGCCTTCTGAAGATCAATTTTCGAGAATATCTTCTTGATTTGGAGGTTATGTGTGAAGTCATGGAGTCGTGGTATCGGGTAGCGATCGGGTGTGGTTACTGCATTGAGTCTACGGTAATCACCACAGGATCTGTAGGTACCATCCTTTTTCAAAACCATGTGTAATGGACTTGCCCATGAGCTACTAGATGATCGACAAATTCCTTCGCTTGATTCATGGGGGTCTTGGGGTTCATGACCCCCCCCTGGGTCCAGGACCTAGGTGGACCGCTAATTAAAATTGTTAAACATAATGGTTTTATATATTTTTTTGTCACAATATATATTTTTTTTCAATAGGTACTTTCAATATTTTATTGATTTAATTTACGCGCGATTGAACTTACGCGCGCTTGTTTCGACTATGGCAGTTGTTCCACCGTCGCCAGCGAGGAAACGTTTAACTGTCGGCTTATTTCTCGATCAAGAAACGTACAATAGACATACTTTCTGAAAAAAAAAAGATGCATTATTATATTAATAGTCGATCGCTGACTGTTCACACTGCCGGCGAGTACTCGCTCCACCAGTTGGTCGCTGAGTGACAAGAGCTATCAATGATGATACTCGCTCAGCGATGCTCGCTTGGCGGTCAGACTTTTCTCAAAAACTACTGATCCCATTTCGATCGCGTTTTAGTTGTTTGAAAGCATATTTTACAAGGAAGGTTTTAGTATATAAAAAAACTAGTACTCACGCGGGGCTTCGCTCCCGTGGATTCTATCACAGTAAAAACATAACTCTCCTTTTTTGCAGTCGGGTAAAAAGTAGCCTATAACCTTCTTCAAGCTTCAAGCTACTTCCATACCAAATTTCATCCAAATCCACCCAGTACTTTCGAAGATTAGCGCGTTCAAGCAAACAAACAAACAAACTTTTCCGCTTTATAATATTAGTATAGATTTTTGCAAAAAATAGAACCGACTTTCATATCAAAACACTACAAAGCCAAAAATAACTTTAATTTCGGTAGTCGGTGTTATTGGTTTTGGGTTTTCTTTTTTTTTCCCACCGCCTTCCGAAATTAAAGTTATTTTTGGCTTTGTAGTGTTTTGATATGGAAGTCGGTTCTATAATTTGCAATAAAAAATTTCACGGTTTTTAGTGGGTCGGTTTGTAATTTATCTAGTTACAAAAGCCATAATGTCAACAACTTATCACCTTTTACAAAATATTGCTTTTCCCGATGCATAGCCATTAATTTTTGAGGAGTTCTCCTGGTACTTGACCATCAGCTCTACATCACCATATGTATTGTGACGAGCATAAAGTATTTAACATTCGTACTCAAGTAATCGAATCACAATCCACGAAATACTTATTATTGAGTAGTTTCAGTGGCTATCTGTGGTCTTCATCATCAGTTCAACTTCCCCAAATGATACTTTTCAAAAGCAACTGCTCAAGGTACTATAAGAAATACCCAAAACGCTATTGGTGTGCCTATAATATTTGAAGAGTTCCCTCGATTTCTCCAGGATCCCATCATCAGATCCTGATTTCGTAACAATGAGACCAACTAGAAAGTATACCCTTTCAAACGCAAAAAGAATTTTTCAAATCGGTCCAGCTGTCTCCGAGTTATGAGGTAAGTTCAAGACGAATTGAGAACCTCCTTTTTTGTCGGTTAAAAACATCAGGTTCTGATAAAGATCTTCGAAGATAAGTTATAGAACTCTTCAAATATAAACAGTAAATCTCTCACGATTGCTGCCCTCGTATATCTATGTACTGTTTAGCACAATCTGGCTATGAATATCACCACTGCTGAAGCACAGATCTTCTTTACGGATAAACACCATAACTGTAGATAAAACCAAATTATTTTAGAAACAACAATTTATTTGAATAATACATACCTGCTTCTTCAATATCCATGTTGAAAACCTTCGGTGGAAACTGAATTTATCTATTTTTTTAAATAATGAAATTTAGAAACTACAAACACTCACTACAAAAAAAGTTATTCAAAAAAATCTAAAAAACCCGACTGCTCAACTGAAATGCAAGAAACAAGAAGATTTTTATTTTAAAAAGTGATAAGCCGGCGGACCCATCCCATTAAAAAAAATATGTTCAATTGGGTCCCGCCAGTAGTAGTAGTTTTCCCGGTCGTGTCACATTGGCACTACATCGGATTCAGAAAGAGAAATCCATATTTTTAAACTTTCCCATTGTATTATTTTGCTAGTATTACACTAATAATAAACATGATATATCTTTTTAATATCCTTGTATTAAGCCCTTTAATTTGATACCCATATTGTAATATAAGAAGAAAAAAAATATTTTTTCACCATGTATAATGGCTTCGCACAGCCGCCATGTTTAATTTTTTCAAATGTCACCTATCTAAGAACACTTGGGCTGCTGAGACAAATCAAACGATACATCAATTGTGTGAATCCGTTCAGTGGTTCTGGAGATATGAGGTAATAAAGAATATTACAAACATACATACATACAAGATACGCGCGAAAAACATAACCCTTCCTTTGCAGTCGGGTAAAAATAAACGTGCAACCAACAGCGCAGTCGAACAAAGAGAATGTAATACACTATGTTTTACTGTCGAAATTCGTCTGACTACGTGTGTTCTGACAAGTCAAGTAAAAAACATGACCGCCATTGTTTCTTAATCCCTTGGGTATAAAATAAATATAATAATAGTTTATCATCAGAAAGGTGGGTACAAAATCATCTATCTTATTCAAAAACAGTATAAAAATGTTAGTCCCTTAAAAAGATAGAAGAAACGATGATGTCCGTGATAGTATTTAATAAACTGTGTGACGGACATCAGCGCCTTCCTCTTACAGATTAAAGCAACAAAAATTAACATAATTATTTGCAATATAATAACTACAAGATTCTGATGCATGTTGATTAAAATTAGTAGAATATAAATTTAACGTAATAAAAATTGCACACAATACTTATAATTCAATGTAACATTATTTGATTTATTGAAATTGATAGTAATAATTATTTAAAATATAATTTGATATCATGAAATTGATAATAATAATTGTTTAAAATAGAATTTGATTTAATAAAATTGACAACAATAATTATTTAAAATAGAATTAGATTTAATGAATTTGATAACAATTATTATTTAACATTTAAAAATAAAATTAAAGTTAAGTTAAAGGCATGCAAGTAAAAACTTTTAAGTGAAGGTGAGTTTATAATATTTATTTTGAAATAGCACATAGTATATTATATATTTCTGTTGAATAGTCTTTTAGTTTCGTCGTATGTAAGACCCTGAAGATATTCACTTACAACTCTCTTACATTTATATTTCGGCAAGGAATATATTTTGCAAACTTTATTGAGCGCATTATAAAGGCGACCGTTCAAGTTCGGAAAGTGTCGACTTGCTAGAGCAGTACCTATTGGCTTTCATAGAAGGGCAAACCATGTCTTTACGACGTTTATGTGTAAATAGTTCAGGATCATAACTCAGTGAGGAATGAGTACTGTATGGAGTGCACAAAGTTGCCTGACGGTAAGCACAGATAAATCCCTGTATAGCTGGATTGTAGAATAACGGAAGGGTTTGTATAGCATCACTTTCAACACTGCTCTCTGCGCCCTTTCAAGACGAAGCATAAGAGTTTTATATGTTCCGCCCCAAACAGGGATGCAATAGGTCAGAATTGATTGCGCTAAAGCAAAATAAGTGGTTTTCAGCAATGGGGTAGTGACCACGGCTCTAAGCTTCTTCATTGGGAACATAAGTTTACGTACACAAGATACCGTAACGTCAATGTGTTTGTTCCAGCTTAGAGTACAGTTAATGTACACCCCTAGATACTTTACGCAAGATGTTCTATGAATTGCAGGGCAATCGCATGTGTTAGACGCAGGAAGGGAGCATCTATGAGCCTTTATATGCAGAACATTAGGTTGCGTAGATGAGTTGGCTGAGAAGGTGACGTAATGTGTTTTTGAAACATTCAATGTGAGCAGATTACAGGAGAGCCAGTCCATCACAACACCAAGTGCATATTCAGCCGAACGGTGAGCAGAGGCCCAGGTATCCCCACTTATAATAAGTGCCGTATCATCTGCATATACAAGAATCTTGCAGTCAGGTATAGAGAGTTGGCATAGCCTGTTGACATACACAAGAAAGAGAGTAGGACCCAGCTCACTGCCCTGTGGAACTCCGAAAAATAAGTCCTCTTCATTGCTAGTATAGCTCTCAACCCTGACTCGTTGGCTACGCTCAGAGAGGTCGTCACGAAAAATATTCAGAGCAGTATCTCTTATTCCCCTCCAGTGCTTGTAAAAGGATGGAGGTCCAATCCCTTGGGTATCGGCAGGTAAGGCTAATTTCTAGGAAAAGGGACTTTTTTAAAACTGACTTGACCGTGTTTTAGAGTCTCTGTGCGTCGCTCCCCGCCGCGTCCCTACCTGTTACATCTAGCACCTATTGTCACAGTAATACAGGTTTATTACTCTGCATTCGATTGTTTTTCTCTAGGAGCGTTACAATTTTAATAGGAAACTAGATAAGACATTTATTACTAGCCCGTTATTTTTGCTCAGTAGTCGTATTGTTACCTCACCCATGTTATCTACAGCATGTGAATTGTAGTTAGAATGTTTTGTTGTTTGTCAAGATTAACTTTTCGGCAGAGAGAGGTAAATTATTTCCAATTCCAATAACTACCATTTAATTAGAATATTTATTCGTGTAAGTCGGTTATTAAATAACACTTTTACACGTAATTTTTATTTTCGTAAATTTAAACTAGATGAGGCCTATCTTAGCTTCATTTAAGCTAATACTGATGAAACTTTTTAAAGCGTTGATGAAATAGACACATATTGCGTTTATTACAATAGAAAGCGCCAAATTGAATTTATAAACCATACGAAAGTGTATTTTTTATACAATAAATGTTGTGTGCGCACTATGTATTTTTTTTAACACTCGTTCCGTATATACAACGTGTAATTTAAAGGGTATATACATACCAAGTGCATGGCTTCTTTGGATGATAACAAACGATATGGCAAGGGTTTTGTAATCCTAAGTCTACGCGTGTAGAACTTATTACAAATACCAATACACTGATACCAGAGACCGAATTTTTCAAATTAAGAAGAACGAAGAGAATTATCGTTTTATTGGCAAGTGACGTGGAAAGTTATCGACCCTCGTAGTGCTGTGACACGTTTGTTATGATTGGTATTCAAGAAATATATGAAACTGATAATTTGGTATCAATTCTTTGAGTCACTTATTTTGAGCTAAAACTGTGCATAGAGACTCCATACCAGATGTTGTCTTCAGCCCCTTTGGATTTATATGGGGTTTCCGTTACACGTTGTATAGGCTGTGGAGTACCTTGTTCTACCTACTGTACTAGTCCTTTACGTTGCTTATACAAACGTTCAAATAAATGCCTATGAATAGGGTAGATTTCTGTTGTGCATTATATAAATTGTGGTTCAGACAACAAAAAGACAAAGGACTGTAATCAAATACAGCGTGCTACGCGAGGTTCCGTAGAGACGGCGTGGGTCACGCTGCGTGCACCTCGCGTTTATATAAGCCAGCCCGAGCCAGCGCTTGCGCTCAAACCGAATGTGCCGGTACATGGGTACTCTACACCGTGACTACTCGACATGCCCAAGATGGTGACCCGCGACAAGAGCGACTACGGTAGGAAAGTACAAGAGAAAGCTGTCATTGAAAAGGTCATCATCACAATATGTTATTTCGTACGCTCTGGTACAGAGATGGAGCTGAGGTCCACGATCTTTGAATATTTATTTAAAAAAATGATCAGTTGCATGTTGTCCAACGCGGTACAACGCTATTTCGGAGTAGTGAATGCGGCTCACGCGTCCCGTTGCCCGCAGAGACAGATGGCCATCGAGCGCTGCGCGGCCGCGGGCGGCGAGCGGCCGGCCAGCCCGGGCGCGAGCCCCGCCCCCCCCGGCCCCGCCTCGCCGGCCCCCGCGCCGCCCCGCACGCGCGTGCTCACGCTGGAGCACGGCGAGCACCACGACTCCACGCTCTACCGGTAAGCTGGCGCGCCGCGTGATGCGTCGCCTCGCTCGTCGCTTTACTATATCTTGTCTCTTCATTTTCAGATTTGAAAAAGGCTGCTATTTACAATTCTGCCCCGGGCCTTCGTTACTCGGCCGAAAAGTATTTCTCTATACCAATTATGTGATGTCAGATAATCGTAAGTAAATTGTATTTTTCTACCGTAAGGAACTTATGTATGGACGTTTAAGTGACTGGTTTCCAGATTCTGTTCCTGGTGTAGTAAAAATGAATGGTCCTCGTTTAAAAAGAGTGTGTAGAATTACACTTCTGGACACATCTATTGGCCCACCTTGTATTTTCAGTTTCGTTTGGTCCTAGCTAAAATTTTATATTAGGTCGAGCAAAAAGTTTTTATGCAGTTTTGAACCTGGCACATTCACAATTTCATTCAATAGTCTTTTTTTGAATTTCGAACACAGAATTTAAAGAAACAAAAGACAATTTGGAGCCTGTTTGTTGATATCAAACAATCGAATACTAAGAAAACTTGGTTTTATTGGTTTACTTGGATTTAATTCTTGAAAAAGTGAATGATATCTTTGCTTTTGCAACAAACATTACTTATTCTTAACATTAAGGTGAGGTTCTATCAATAATCTATGGATACTTCACCTGAAGTCGCCGCCCAAGCTGTGGCACTTATTCAGGCCGGACACAGCCAAAGAAACGTGAGTGCTCAACTTAATTTAAGTCGATCTGCGGTCCGAAATGTTTATCGGAGGTACCTAGAGACTGGCGGCTTTGTTCGTCGCCAAGGAAGGCCACGATCTCGGGTCACAACTGAAAGGCAGGATCGATTCATCGTGACGACCAGCTTGAGAAATCGTCACCTTACCTCCATTGAGATACAAAACCAACTTCGCGACTTCCACGGAGTATCTGTGAGCGCTCGAACTGTTCGGAGAAGGTTAAAAGAACGCGATATGGTACCACACAAGCCAGCTAATGGGCCCAAACTAAAGCGAGCCCACCGAACAGCGCGCCTTCATTTCGCACGCAGTCATTTAAATTGGACACAGCAAGATTGGAGCCGTGTACTCTTTTCTGATGAGTCTAAAATTGTGTTACATGGCAATGATGGAAGGAAGAAGGTCTACCGGCGTAAGGGAGAGCGTTTCGCACAATGCTGCTTTGAAGAGAGGGTTGCTTATGGCGGTGGCTCATGGACTGTCTGGGGCGGTATATCCGCGAGCGGCAAAACTCAACTTGAGGTTGTTACAGGACCACGGCTGCCAACATTAAATGCTGAAAGATACATTCGTGAGTGCTTAGAACCTCACGTGATACCATACGCGGACTATGTAGGCCCAAATTTCCTTTTTATGCATGATAATGCAAGAGCCCATGCGGCCGGCATCGTCAGGGAATATCTTCGGGATGTGAACATCACAGTTATGGACTGGCCAGCCAGAAGCCCAGACATGAACCCCATTGAGCACATGTGGGACGAGCTAAAAAGGCGTGTTAGGGCTCGTCAGCCAGTTGCCCAGACGATGCAGGAGTTGAAAACTGCCATAGAAGAGGAATGGGAGATGATCTCTCAAAATTTCATAGAGCGGTTGATAAACTCTATGCCTAATCGTATGAGAGCTGTGGTAGATGCCCATGGAGGCAACACGCGTTATTAAATTAAACCTTTATTTGATAAAACATGTTTTTTATTCAAAAATTAATTGCCTTTAACAAGGCGCATATCCGACTTGTTAGGCGTAGGTCCATGTCGTATGGTATTCTGAATTCAAATTTAAAACTATACGATCGAAAAAGATGGTAAAATGTATCAGGTTTAAAACTGCATCAACAGTTTTTGTTCAATCTAGCAATCATATTTCGGTAGGGGCCATCGAAACCTAAACTCTAAGGTGGGCCAATAGATGTGTCCAGAAGTGTATAATGAACTTAGAATGGAGTACCTACTCTGAAATTGATCGACGACGTGTGATAATTGCACACAGAAGACGATAAGTGTGGCGAACAAGCGGAGTTCATCCGCAACCAGTACTACGGGCTGGAGTGGCAGCGCGCCGCCGAGGACGAGCCGGGCGCTGCGCTGGGCGCCGGCCTGCTGATCACCGACACCGACATCTTCTGCCAGCTGCGCCTCGCGCGCGCCGGCTCCTTCCACTACTACTTCGTGTACGACAGCGCGTGAGTAGCCCGCACTGGAGCCCCCCTCCCCCCGCCCCCCGCCCCCCGCGTGCAGCTGCTCAGCCGTGTGTTGCAGGGAGTCGGCGGTGGGCCCGCAGGGCTCGGGCTGGTTCCACGTGGCGCCGACGCTGCGCGCGGGCCCGGGCGGGCGCGACGAGCTGCCGCTGGACGCGCTCATGTGCCAGACCGTGCTGGCCAAGTGCCTGGGCCCGCTGCCGCGCTGGCGCCGCGTGCTACGCGTGGAGCACGAGGCGGGCTACAACATGCTGCACTTCACGCCCGTGCAGGAGCTGGGCGCGTCGCGCTCCGGCTACAGCATCGCCAACCAGCTGCGCCTCGACCCCAGCTTCGGCGCCGAGCCTGGCCACCGGCCCACCTTCGCCGACGTCGAGAACGTGGTCTCCGAGATGCGCACCGAATGGAAGGTGAGACCTGCGCACGACGCTCGACCGCTTCGCTCCAGAAAGAGTTGTCTCCCTAAAGTGACATGCGCAGATGCTGTCGATCTGCGACATCGTGCTCAACCACACGGCGAACGAGACCGAGTGGCTGAACGAGCACCCGGAGGCGACGTACAACTGCAGCAACTGCCCGCACCTGCGGCCCGCCGCGCTGCTGGACGCGCTGCTGGCGCGCCTCACGGCCGCCGTGGCGCGCGGCGAGCTGGAGGCGCGCGGGGTGCCGCGCCGCGTGTGCGCGCACGAGCACCTGGAGGTGAGCGCGCGCCCTGGGCCTAGCTCGCCCGCGGTGCCCGGTGCGGCCTGCTCACGCGCCTCTGTCCGCAGGCCATCAAGCACCTGCTGCTGACGCAGCTGCTGCCGGAGGCGCGCCTGCACGAGATGTACATGTGCAACGCCGCCGAACTGGTGCAAGAGTTCTACTATATGGCACGCAACAAGTAAGTATAGTGCAACCGGGAAATAGGAGTACACCTTGCAAAACCCTTTAAACAGTAGTTTTGGGATATTTTCTTTTCTCATTCGAAAGAATTACGTCGCTTTTCAGCCTTATATGATTCCCCGGCAGTCTTGTATGATTCGCCGGCTCCGTATATAGGCTCGCGTCTGACAACCATCTCAAGAAGTCGAAGTTGAAGTACGCTTGCCTAGAAGTAACCTATTTGTATTCCCTCATGTCTTTTTAGGGTTCCGTAGTCAACAAGGAACCCTTATAGTTTCGCCATGTCCGTCTGTCTGTCCGTCTGTCCGCGGTTTAGCTCAAAAACTATTGGTATTAGAAAGTTGTACTTTAGCATGAGTATACACGTTAATGACGCCGAAAAAGTGGTAAAATAAAATTTTGAAAAAAACAATTATTTAGGGTACCTCCCATACATGTAAAGTGGGATGATAATTATTTTTTTTCGTTCTTCCCCTAGTGTGGGATATCGTTAGATAGGTCTTTCAAAAATATTAGGGGTTTGTAAAGACCGTTTTTTGATTAAGTAAACCGTTCGTGACTTATCAAGCTTTAAAGTACCAATTTTCGTTAAGAGTCAAGTGTCCCCCCTCTATCAACTAAACGGTTGTAGTTAGAAATTCAAATGTCACGGCAGTAGTACCTATATATAACGAAATTTAAAGGAAAACTATCACACATAAGTGGGCTTTACAAGTTTACGAGTAATAGTCGACCAATTGTATTTGACTCGAAAATTTCGAACAACTCTACAGAAACGTCAATAGATGGCGCTAAGCGCCAGTTGTATCGTGCTAGCTTCTTGTGACGATTGAGTAGTGTAGCTCTGTGTCCGTACTTAAATTCAAAACACCGGCTATGATAAGTTTTATACAAATCTCTAAAAAAAAAAAAAAAACTTTTCGTGCAAAATTGTCGGATCAGGTGAGGATTTGTATAGGAAGTCAAATTAGTTAGGTAGTCATGTTTGGCTTTTAGTTAGAGCATGGTACGAAACGATCAGTCAGCGAATACGACACGCACTTGGCTGTTATAAAAACTACGGAACCCTACACTGCGCGTGGCCCGACACGCACTTGACCGGTTTTTTTTATATTGTTTACTAACATACCGTAAAACGCTGCAACTTTGCCAACTAAGCCCAACTTTGCCTATTTCGTTTAATGAACGATATTTCGCGTTTGCTTCGTTTTTTCTTATTTTCTACCATTTGGTAGTGATTTTACATTATTAGGGTAACATATTTTTCATTTTTTGTAATGGTAACTTCATTGTTATTCCGTTAATTGTACGACAAACACCGGTGCGAGCGAGTGAAAATTTTTAGTGTCTTGTAACTTTTGATGTTTTAGCTAAAGAAAAGGTGTTTTCGTGCAGCTATAACATTCCAGGGTAAGAAAATACTATCTACTTTCCGTATTACTCGATATTTTTGTTAAAAGGACACCATTTCATTAAAATAACTTAGCAGGCAATGTTGTGCACAGTTTTGAAAACTTGAGTGACACAACTTTGCCTGGGTCTAGGGATGTCACTAGTCGGATTTTAATAATGATATATTTTTACTATGTAAATGTTGTATTAGCATGAAATTTACACAGCTTCAAACCCGGTCAAATCGACACGTAAGCGCTTGCATGCACTAAATTCCCTTCGTTTTACGATATTTTATTGCATAAATTGTTAATGTTCCGAAGTCGGGTGAAGACACTGACTCCTGTATAAACTCAAATATTCTGTGGAAAAGACACTTTTTTTAATTTTTTTATTAGTAATTACGAGTCAGTATTGCTAAAAAGCATTATATTTGTGATTTTTACTCATAAGTGGAATTTGGTTTTATTTTTGAAAAAAGTGAATAAAAGTTTAAGAAAATAATCCGTATTTTTTTTTGGACAACCCTTGTTTCAACGACATTTTTGTATGAAAAGTTTGTGGTACCTGCTACAACATTGCCTATCAGCAGTAAAAAAATATTCAATACCGTCATGGTAATAATATAACTGCCGGGGACAAGCACGTGTCTCTTGTACACGGAAAAAAAATACTAAAAAGATCAACAATATATTTATTGAGATATCCTTCTAGGCAAAGTTGTGTCTTTTACCTACAACTTTGCCTACGACTTTGGGTGTTTGTAATTCTGAAAAACGGCGTGATTTAAATGGATTTGGGTTCCACCTGGCAAAGCATAAGGTCTGTTTTCCATCTGAAAGACTGTAAAAGCCGCAATAATAAACAGGTTCAGAGATACGAACAAAAAACGTCAAAATCCGGGCAAAGTTACAGCATTTTACGGTAGTATATAAGAATATTGTTACTAAAAATTGGGCCTATTTGCCATAAATAAACATTTATTTAATAATTTAAAGACCTTCTAAGTTATATAGCTATCAGGAAACACTCCGGTAGGGATTTTCACTCTTTAGCTAAAAAATAAATAAAAATAAAAATGTTTATTTGACACAGAGTAAAGACATACACAATTTGGCATTCTTGCGCTTCAGACTTTTTATACATATTATATTATGGTGTATTTACAAAAGGTACTGAGATACTGTTTCCCAAACTAGGCTGGAGCATGTATGGGATACAGCGATCAGACCGGCAGAGAGGTTATTTACACTTATCAAAAAAAAGTTATTTAAAAAATCTAAAAACCCGACTGCTCAACTGAAATGCAAGGAACAAGCACATTTTTATTTTAAAAAGTGACAAGCAGGCGGGACCCAATTGAACGTCGAGCAGTCGGGTTTTTAGATTTTTTAAATAACTTTTTTTTTTCAACTTTTCAGTTAAAATATTAATTATCGATTTTTTAATTTTCCCGGTCGTGTTACATTGGCAGCCCACCGGATTCAGAAAGTGAAAGAGCTCAAGTTCATATTTTTAATCTTTCACATTGAATTATTTTTGCTAGTATTAAACTATTGATAAATATGATATACCTTTTTGAAATCCTTGTGATAAGCCCTTTAATTTGATATCCATATTGTGGTATTCGAATTTTTTTTTTTTTACTATATATAATGAGTTCGCACAGCCGCCATGTTTGATTTTTTCAAATGTCACCTATCTAAGAACACCTGGGCTGCTAAGACAAATCTAACGATACCTCAATTATGTGAATCCGTTCAGTGGTTCTGGAGATATGAAGTAATAAAGAATATTACAAACATACATACATACATACAAGATACGCGCGAAAAACATAACCCTTCCTTTGCAGTCGGGTAAAAATAGAGGCTTCTGTCTTTTACTTAGTGTACAGATTGTGGTTATTAATTGAGTAATATGTATTTACGATTGTTAAAATATTACAACTAATTAAAAAATATAAGTTTAAAATGTAATGATTAAAAATTGAAAAACTAAAAACTAAAAAATAACTAAGTATACTGTACTTAGTTATTTTTTAGTTTTTGCTTTTGTTTAGGTGTGTGCGAGAGTGAGAGTTTGTGGGTATGTGTGTGTGTGTGTGTTTGTTTGTTTAGGTGTGTGCGAGAGTGGAAGTGTGTGGGTATACGCGTGTATGTGAGGGTGCGTGCGTGTGTGTGAGAGAGAGTGTAAGCGCGAGTTTGATTTATGTTTTGACGAATGATGGATAGTTTGTGACTTTATGAATTTAAGCAACCCTTCCGTCGTTTCATAATCGAGCTTTTGTATCCACTCAGTGACACTGATCTTTACTGCATGTCTATTTGTGCGCGCTATGTTCAACTTTATGTTTGCAGTGTTATAAATTTTGCAGTTTAGACTATATAATTGACGTCTACCAAATAAGGTTTTGCAGGGCGCCGAGGAAAAGATAGGTTTCATGCTACGTTTATTTGGGTTTGGGGCAGGTACAGTCAGATGCTTTCTGAGAATAAGTCGGAGCACATAAAGCTGGCGAACAGTAAGTACTTTCGAGTCTGCATACAAATGTACCGTGGGGAATCTGTATGGTTTTTAACACGCTTTTATTAGGTCGACCTGTATGTAACTATAATAATAAATGTTTTTTTTGAAATAAAAAGGTATTTACATTTCTAATTGTAGCCCTGACTGCTCTGCTAGGTAGTACCTGTGTTACAGGAGCCAGTGTCTTCACCCGTTTGTGTTGCATTAACATTATTTATACGAATAAAACAGAAAAATAATAGAAATTATATAAAGACAAAAAGTAATGGCTGCATGCTCTTATATGGTGTGTGTATGTGTGTGTTTTTTGAGAGTTGTGTATGTACGAGTAATTATTGTGCATGGTGGTAGTCCTTCTGTCGCTTGCCTATGTTACCTATAATTATGTTGTTAGCCTATATTTCTTTCAATAAGTTTTCCGTCTGCAAATAGTTAAGTGTTTGAAACCATGTGTAAAGCTTTATTTTAAGCTTATTTTATATTTATTTATTAACTAACTATGTAATGGAATCTAAGGTAACTAATTAGACTATCTTCCAAGGGTCGTAGCGTAATGAAAATTGGCAGCTGTATGTAGTTCTGATGACAATACAATAATATGGTACTGTCGAACTGATCTGATGATGGAACCGAAAGATATGAACTGGAAATTCATGGTGGAAAATCGTATCATAGCTGTTTTGGATTTCTTAGAAAAATCTTGTAATGAACTTTGACCACGATTAGGTTTCAAGGTCTGATGATGAAGCCGGAAGATAGGCACTGGCATTCCATGATGGAATATCGTATCATAGTCGTGTTTGCACTTGTGAGAAAGGCCACGTAATGGACTTTGAACACGATCAGGTTTCAGTGTTATATAACAAACCTAAATAAAATCCCTTATCGGTTTTCTTAACATTTTTTTTTTTGTTTTTACGTGCATTTATAAAAGCGTGTTTTTGTGCCCCTCTTACGTGATAAAAATGCAAACCTATTTGACAATACGCCATCTGTAAATGGGCCCCAAACTAATCACACACACACACATAGCTATGTATATGCATGTTAACATGTATACTATAACGTTTCGTCTTATTTCTGTAACATGTTCTAGTAGAACATGCTACAGAAATAGGACGAAACAAAATAGTCCCAAGGGAATGTAGATAGTAAAAGGTAGAAAGAAAACAAAGAATTGTTACGAGCTGGGGTTCGGGATAGAAATAACTAACGCCAATTAGACCAAAATTAACACTTTAATTAAATAAACACAAAACAAAAATTAACACAGTTATTCATTCGTCTATATCGCACAGAAAAAAGCGTCTATATCGCACAGTAAAATACAACAATTTCGGTGTAAGAGGAGGAACACAAGGCTTAATTGCACAAGGCTCAACTCGACGCACTAATTATACTTGTGGTAATTACTACGAAATACAACAATACGGATCGGGAATTACAAAAAGCACATACGCAGCAAAGAGTATGTAATACTGATACGCAGAACATATATATATATATATATATATATATATAATATGCAACAAACTACCATTTGTGATTGTTTATTTTCAAATTTCATTATTTTGTCAGTTCAAGAACTGTCACTTTATAAATCCTAAGTAGAATCTGGCACCAGGTCTTTTTAAATAAGGTTGATATTTGTGCTTTATCAAATTGTATTTCATTTATGTGTCTATTTGAATTCGTAAGAAGATTCTAATATTTTTGTCAAACTTATCTCCAATTAATATTACATCAATAATTTTATTTCAAATAAATATTTTTGATCATGATATATAGCCATCTGTTGACAATTTAACGTACCTGGTAGACAGTAAATAGTACTGGGGCCAATTTATAGATGGCAACTCTTTCTTTACTTCGCTGTCAAAATGTACGGAGTGTCCTCCCCTGCTTCTGACCTTCGTTCGTCCTCAGACCAGAGAAAAAAAAAGAACGGCCTCTGACTTGACAGCTAACTAATTGTCTCTGACCATGACAAAAGACAATTACTAATTGGATTACCTCAGCATAGAATCTTACTAAATTATTTTCACACATTCTGTGTATAAGGAGAACACCATTATTTTAATTTTCATTTATTATTATGTTTAAATATATTCATTTATTCTAATTCTAATACTAATAAAAATAAAATAATATACATACACTACGCCATCTATGATTACTGTCTTATATTGAGAGAGTGCATATCATTGCCATCGGTAGATGGCGCCAGCATATTACTTTTCCTTCTCCTTTTTTTCATGTATGAAAATGTGAA
Organism: Tholera decimalis; assembly: GCA_943138885.2. Lineage (NCBI taxonomy): Eukaryota > Metazoa > Arthropoda > Insecta > Lepidoptera > Noctuidae > Tholera > Tholera decimalis. The sequence goes on along the minus strand of OW964552.2, from coordinate 118,565 downwards.
TATTTGCTAATGAGTACAACCTTGAACGAGTACTGACGCTTAGCAACTTAATTTGTACGATTTGACGGAAATATGCTGAATATGGTAGAGAAGCCATCGAATTAAAAAAAACCTCTCTAACATATTCAGTGGCTTAAAGCGTCACAAGAAGTCACCATCAACTTTCAGAAAACCAGTGTCTAGTGACAGTGACTAAAATTCAATTTATAAGCATAAATATAAATCATTTAATTAATTAATTAAAACATCGTTCAATCATTTAATTTAAAACATGAGTGATGAACATGAAATGTATAAGTTAGGATTTAAGCAATTGTTAATTCATCATCATTCACTCACATCTCCAATTCTCATTTCTCTTTCTCTCGCTCGGGATGTTAAAAATATCGAGTAGTTCTCTTACCAAGATGTTGTAAGTGTGGGATCCTTTATTCAAATCAATTACTTCATTCTGTAGTTTCACTGCGTTTTATTTCATTCCCAAAACCATTTACAAAATTCTAAATTACATTCTATACATGTTTGATAAAATTGGTAAACTGCTCTAAAAAACTAAATCATTTATGATCGACCATATACAACCACTCCGACTACGACTATATCTTCAACTCACAATATTTTTTACTTGACTTTTCTTTTCATCTATCTTGTCACATTTTAAAAACATTCCTAACAACATTTTGGTTTTAAATGCCATAGACTTAAAAACCTGCCAGTAAACCATAGACATAAAATTCTATAAAACCAATATTACAACATCCCCTCTGAATTTTATGTTTATTGCAATTAGAATAACATCTCCTATTTAACTCCTATCAACTCATTTTTAAAAACCCAACTCAATTAAACCACCCAACTTAACTAAATACAACAAACAAACTTTTGAATTAATTAATCTAAACACCTTACATAACTAACTTAAACACTAACGTTTCAAATTAATTCTCAAACAACCTTATATACTAATAAACCTACATAATTCATCACATTACAAAATGTCCTTTATGTATCACTCACTATACACTGTCTCAATCTCAAAAACTTTGTTCTGTCCAGTGGTTTAGTTAGTATATCTGCCAAATTATTTTTAGTTGGACAATAATGAACTTCCAACAAATTTTTATCTATTTTTTCCTTAATAAAATGATACTTTACATCAATATGTTTGCTTCTTCTATTCAAAATTCCATTTTTAATCAATACTATAGCTGATTGATTATCAACAAACAACTGTGTTTTTGGTAATTTGTTTGTCAACTCGAAGATCAGACTCTGAATGTATAAGAGGTCTTTTATACATTCGGCTGCAGAAATATATTCAGCCTCAGTACTGGAAAGAGCGGTGACTGACTGTTTACGAGAACACCAATGAATTGGACCACCACCATAAAATATTACAAAGCCAGTCGTACTTTTCCTAGTATCAGGATCACCTGCAAAGTCTGCATCACAATACGCTTTCAAAATTAAATCATTACCACGAACATACTGTATACCACTGCTGACTGTATTTTTAATATATCTAAAAAGGTTCTTAATATTTGCAAAATCATTCAAGTTAGGATGTTCTTGATGCCTACTACAATAACCAACATGAAAAGCCAGATCCAGTCTTGTTTTATTAACCAAATACAACAATGAACCAATCAATTGTCTATATCGATGCACATCATCAACTCCCACTTTCCCCTCTTGATGTGTATCGACTAAAATAACCGGATGACTACTATCTTTTAAGTTTTCATATTTAAACTTTTTCAAAATTTGATTTATATAACTTTCTTGATAAATCTTAATAAACTTTTGTTCTACTTTAATATCAAACCCTATAAACTTTTCAGTCTTATCAAATCTCCGCATTTCAAACTCTGTTTCTAATTTATTAATAATTTTATTTAAATCAATCTCGTTTTCACCAATTAAAATACCATCATCTACGTAAATAGCCAAATATATTTCTTTATCTTTATTTATAAAAACACATGGATCTGATTTTATTTGTGAAAAACCCAATTTTTTTAAAAACTCCGTTAATCTCTTGTTCCACATATGTGGTGCTTGCTTCAAACCATACAGACTCTTCTTTAATTTACATACTTTATTCTCTTTGTCTTTTATATCATATCCTAAAGGTATTTCCATAAAGATTTCTTCATCTAATTCTCCATATAGAAAGGCTGTCTTAACATCAAATTGTTTAATTTTAAAACCTCTTTGAGCTGTAATCGCCAACAGCAATCTAACACTAGTAGTGTTTACCACTGGACTTTATGTCTCCTTATAATCAATGTTGTATTTTTGAAGAAAACCTCTTGCTACTAATCTAGCCTTATATCTTCCACCAGGCTTTATAGTAAATATCCATTTACTCGTAATTATTTTCCTATTTTTTGCTTCACACTTGTCAACGATTTCCCAAGTTTTGTTTCTCTCTAAGGAATCTTTTTCCTCATCCATTGCTCTTTTCCATAAATCTCTATCAAAACTATTAAAAACATCTGTATAAGTCAAAAACGAAGTCTCCAATCATAATCTTTCAGTTTAGATGGCAATTTTCTTTCTCTATTCGGTAAAATCCTCAATCCATCATTAATAACTGGTTCAATTGCATCCTCAAACTCATCACTAATTTCACCTACTATATCATCTCTCACTTCCCCTCTCAAATTCTTATTTTCTTCAACACCAACTCCAATGTCTTCAACAGTATCTTCAAAAAACTTATTTTCTTCAGCACCAATTGCTCTAACTTCAACATCTTCATCACTAACTCCTTCTTCAACGTCTTCAATACTATCTTCAAAAACCTCAGCATCTTCATCACTAACTTCAACATTTTCTTCAAAAATCTCATGATCTTCATCACTAACAGCTCCATCACCACTTTCACTACGAAAATCATCACGACCAACTACATCATCATTAACTTTATCACTAACATCAACATTAACCTGTTTAAATAAATTTTCTAAATCGCACTTTTTCGCTCTACAATTACACATTTTTAAATAACTCGCAACATCACACTTATTATTATTAAACACCACATCTCTCGAATAAACAATTCTAAAATTTAAAGGATCCCAGATCTTATAACCATTATTAGTAAACCCTACTAAAAGCCCTTTGCTACTCCTGGAGTCAAGTTTATGTAGCTGAAAATTATTTTTATAATATGCTAAAGACCCAAAAATGTTTAGATGTTTTAAATTAGGTATTCTATTAAACCACATTTCAGCTGGTGTTTTAACATTTATTGTATTTGCACTCCTGTTAAATAAATAAGCAGAAGTTAAAACAGCTTCACCCCATAGCTTATGTGGTAGCTGCATATCAAAAAGCAACGCTCTTGTTCGTTCCATTAATGACCTGTTTAATCGTTCAGCTTTACCATTCAGTTGTGGAGTATAGGGAATAGTGTAATCAATATTAATACCTTTATTAATACAGTATATTTTAAATTGCTTGCTAGTATATTCACCCCCATTATCACATCTGAATGTTTTAACTGTTGTTTTAAAATGATTTTCCGCCAAATTAATATAGTTGATAATTTTCGAAAAAGCCTCGCTTTTATTTTTAAGTAGAAAAATTTTAACAAAATTTGTATAGTCATCCAAAAACGTGATAAAATATTTATATCCATCCCATGTTTCCATTTCAATAGGACCACAAATATCGCTGTGAATAATTTCTAATGGTTTACTAGCTCTGTGTCTATTTGATTTAAATGGTTTTCTACATAATTTTGATTTTGTGCAGACTTCACAGATGTCAATCTCCTTTACCAGGCCTCTATCCATACCCCGAACAAGATCCTTTGTCTTGCCAATAGGTACATGGCCCAACGCACGATGCCAGAAGTTAGTATTAATTTGAAGGATATTTACAGACCTTGAAGGCACGACTGAGTTTGCATTAACAGTTAAATAGTATAGCCCGTCTTGCTTCAGTTCACCAACCTCTATGCATTCAGAGTCCTTACTTTTGATTTGACAGCTCGTTCTGAAAAATTTTAACAAATAATTATCATCAGCTAATCTAGATACAGATATTAAGTTCTTTTTGAGTTGGGGAACACATAATACATCTTTAAAAGTAATATGTTTAGTATAAATATTTCCCATCATGTTCACATGGTGAATATTTCCATCTGCAGTCATGATTTTATAATTAATCTTCTTCTTATCTTCAAGATAACTTTCTGAAGTAACAATATGACTGCTGGTACCTGAGTCTATTATGAATTCAACTTCTCTTTCTGTTGTGTTGATTGAATAGAATTCACTTACATTTTGTTTTAGGCAGAACTTTGTATAGTGCGAGTTGTCCTTACAGTTCACACAGTTAAACTTTATGTTGCAATCTGCATGTCTGTGTCCACTCTTCATGCATTTGTAACATTGAAGTATGTTATTGTATGTTTTAGCGTCACCCTTCAATGTTCTGCAGAATTTTGCAATGTGTCCTTTCTTCCCGCATTTGAAACAAGTTCGCACATGAAAGCTGTTTTCTATTTCTTTGACGTTGTCATTCTCAACAGATGTTGAAGGTTTCGGTTCTTCATGTCTGTCTGTATTTTCTTCCCTCATCTTTAATTCTAGATTAATCCTTGATATCAAATTTATTAAAGTTTTGTCTGCTGAAGATGTTGATTCCCATGCTGTCCTAAAATGAAAAAGTTTTTCCGGTAGATTCGAAAGTATTTTTGTTATGATCTGCTTGTCATCAAAATCGTATCCTAAGTTCCTTATTCTTGTCGCTTTATTTTCAATTTCTGCTATGTCTGTCATTAAATCTTTGTTTTCAAATTTGTATTTATAATATTCTTCCAAAAGGCGAGATGTTTGAGACTCCTTATGTCCAAGAAAAAGCGTGTCGAATTTATTTATAATTTCCTTTGTGGTTTTACAGTTGATTGCATAAACCATATACTTGTCGCTAATTGAGCATATTATTATTAATCTTGCTTTCGCATCTTTTTTAATAAAATCTTTCTTTGATTGTGCATCATCTTCCAACACAGAATCCAGCTCCTTTGCTGTCAAAAATAACGTTAACTTTTGTTTCCAAAGAACATATTCTGTCTCATTTGACAGTTTTGATAATTTTAAATCTTCAGTCATTTTCAATAAATTTTATTTTCAATTATTATTTTATCTTGTACTCCAAAGAATTTTTAGACTTATCTTTCGTCGATCTTCTTACAACATCTGGTTAAATTTGCCCGGGGGCAGCCCATAACCTGTTAAAAATATCGAGTAGTTCTCTTACCAAGATGTTGTAAGTGTGGGATCCTTTATTCAAATCAATTACTTCATTCTGTAGTTTCATTGCGTTTTATTTCATTCCCAAAACCATTTACAAAATTCTAAATTACATTCTATACATGTTTGATAAAATTGGTAAACTGCTCTAAAAAACTAAATCATTTATGATCGACCATATACAACCACTCCGACTACGACTATATCTTCAACTCACAATATTTTTTACTTGACTTTTCTTTTCATCTATCTTGTCACATTTTAAAAACATTCCTAACAACATTTTGGTTTTAAATGCCATAGACTTAAAAACCTGCCAGTAAACCATAGACATAAAATTCTATAAAACCAATATTACAACACGGGAATATGTACGAGCCACGCTTTGTACATGGTAAGCGCGCTACGCAAGATTAGCATATTTCCGTCAAATCGTACAAATTAAGTCGTTACGCGTCAGTACTCGTTCAAGGTTCATATATTATACTCATTAGCAAATATTCATATTTTCATACATTTTAGCAGAGTTACGTGATAGTTCAGTAATAAATATTGTATATCATCTTATTTTCTTTTTTTTTTATTTGGCTATCAGTGAAGTTTCATTCCAATCATATATCTAAGGTGTATGCGTCTCACTCAACAGCGCATATAATTGAATTGAGACAAGCTTTTGATACATTAGATAATGAGAACTTAAGACATTTCGTTTTGCTCGCATTAAATGCGAGATTATTAGCTGCGAACCATTTCGATACATCAGTTAGACTTTCATTGACATGTGAGACATCTGTACATTTTCTATCTTTCTAAAAAAAATGTATCTTTTCTTTTCTGTCTCCATTTTTTTATTTAATTGAGAATAGGGTCGCTTTTGACCACCATCTCACCTGATAGTACTCGTAAGTGATGATGAGGTCGATGATGGAGCACGTTCGCCTAAAAGTAACCTATTCACTCTTGACTTAAAGACCCCTAGGTTAAAGCTATCGGGAAACCCAGACTCTGGCAGAGAATTCCACTCCTTAGCCGTAAACACAATGCAAGTTTTCCCAAAAAAAATTAAAAAATGAGGGAAGGGTCATTCATTGGCGAATAGAATTATATCGGATAAGTTGGTCATTATGAAAGTCAGGTAATTAAAGTACACTAGAAAAAGAAAAGGGCCAAGAATTTAACCTTAACCCATTTTGCCTTGGGATTCAGAAGTCGTTCCATTTATAGTTATATGTTGGTGCCTCTTTCTGCAGCTAGTCCATGAATGTCGTAATGGTGTAACATACAGTCGTATGTCTGTGTGTACAGGGTGCCTGCGCCAAGTACTGCGCCGGACGGGGAGCTAGCGGCACTGCGCCTGCTGCCCGACCCGCAGCACCGCCGCCTGCGAGCCACCGTCGACATGGATCGTGCGCTGCAGCTCTACAACGTGTACAGGTGAGTGTGTGGGACACAGTCGTATGTCTGTGTGTACAGGGTGCCTGCGCCAAGTACTGCGCCGGACGGGGAGCTAGCGGCACTGCGCCTGCTGCCCGACCCGCAGCACCGCCGCCTGCGAGCCACCGTCGACATGGATCGTGCGCTGCAGCTCTACAACGTGTACAGGTGAGTGTGTGGGACACAGTCGTATGTCTGTGTGTACAGGGTGCCTGCGCCAAGTACTGCGCCGGACGGGGAGCTAGCGGCACTGCGCCTGCTGCCCGACCCGCAGCACCGCCGCCTGCGAGCCACCGTCGACATGGATCGTGCGCTGCAGCTCTACAACGTGTACAGGTGAGTGTGTGGGACACAGTCGTATGTCTGTGTGTACAGGGTGCCTGCGCCAAGTACTGCGCCGGACGGGGAGCTAGCGGCACTGCGCCTGCTGCCCGACCCGCAGCACCGCCGCCTGCGAGCCACCGTCGACATGGATCGTGCGCTGCAGCTCTACAACGTGTACAGGTGAGTGTGTGGGACACAGTCGTATGTCTGTGTGTACAGGGTGCCTGCGCCAAGTACTGCGCCGGACGGGGAGCTAGCGGCACTGCGCCTGCTGCCCGACCCGCAGCACCGCCGCCTGCGAGCCACCGTCGACATGGATCGTGCGCTGCAGCTCTACAACGTGTACAGGTGAGTGTGTGGGACACAGTCGTATGTCTGTGTGTACAGGGTGCCTGCGCCAAGTACTGCGCCGGACGGGGAGCTAGCGGCACTGCGCCTGCTGCCCGACCCGCAGCACCGCCGCCTGCGAGCCACCGTCGACATGGATCGTGCGCTGCAGCTCTACAACGTGTACAGGTGAGTGTGTGGGACACAGTCGTATGTCTGTGTGTACAGGGTGCCTGCGCCAAGTACTGCGCCGGACGGGGAGCTAGCGGCACTGCGCCTGCTGCCCGACCCGCAGCACCGCCGCCTGCGAGCCACCGTCGACATGGATCGTGCGCTGCAGCTCTACAACGTGTACAGGTGAGTGTGTGGGACACAGTCGTATGTCTGTGTGTACAGGGTGCCTGCGCCAAGTACTGCGCCGGACGGGGAGCTAGCGGCACTGCGCCTGCTGCCCGACCCGCAGCACCGCCGCCTGCGAGCCACCGTCGACATGGATCGTGCGCTTCAGCTCTACAACGTGTACAGGTGAGTGTGTGGGACACAGTCGTATGTCTGTGTGTACAGGGTGCCTGCGCCAAGTACTGCGCCGGACGGGGAGCTAGCGGCACTGCGCCTGCTGCCCGACCCGCAGCACCGCCGCCTGCGAGCCACCGTCGACATGGATCGTGCGCTGCAGCTCTACAACGTGTACAGGTGAGTGTGTGGGACACAGTCGTATGTCTGTGTGTACAGGGTGCCTGCGCCAAGTACTGCGCCGGACGGGGAGCTAGCGGCACTGCGCCTGCTGCCCGACCCGCAGCACCGCCGCCTGCGAGCCACCGTCGACATGGATCGTGCGCTGCAGCTCTACAACGTGTACAGGTGAGTGTGTGGGACACAGTCGTATGTCTGTGTGTACAGGGTGCCTGCGCCAAGTACTGCGCCGGACGGGGAGCTAGCGGCACTGCGCCTGCTGCCCGACCCGCAGCACCGCCGCCTGCGAGCCACCGTCGACATGGATCGTGCGCTGCAGCTCTACAACGTGTACAGGTGAGTGTGTGGGACACAGTCGTATGTCTGTGTGTACAGGGTGCCTGCGCCAAGTACTGCGCCGGACGGGGAGCTAGCGGCACTGCGCCTGCTGCCCGACCCGCAGCACCGCCGCCTGCGAGCCACCGTCGACATGGATCGTGCGCTGCAGCTCTACAACGTGTACAGGTGAGTGTGTGGGACACAGTCGTATGTCTGTGTGTACAGGGTGCCTGCGCCAAGTACTGCGCCGGACGGGGAGCTAGCGGCACTGCGCCTGCTGCCCGACCCGCAGCACCGCCGCCTGCGAGCCACCGTCGACATGGATCGTGCGCTGCAGCTCTACAACGTGTACAGGTGAGTGTGTGGGACACAGTCGTATGTCTGTGTGTACAGGGTGCCTGCGCCAAGTACTGCGCCGGACGGGGAGCTAGCGGCACTGCGCCTGCTGCCCGACCCGCAGCACCGCCGCCTGCGAGCCACCGTCGACATGGATCGTGCGCTGCAGCTCTACAACGTGTACAGGTGAGTGTGTGGGACACAGTCGTATGTCTGTGTGTACAGGGTGCCTGCGCCAAGTACTGCGCCGGACGGGGAGCTAGCGGCACTGCGCCTGCTGCCCGACCCGCAGCACCGCCGCCTGCGAGCCACCGTCGACATGGATCGTGCGCTGCAGCTCTACAACGTGTACAGGTGAGTGTGTGGGACACAGTCGTATGTCTGTGTGTACAGGGTGCCTGCGCCAAGTACTGCGCCGGACGGGGAGCTAGCGGCACTGCGCCTGCTGCCCGACCCGCAGCACCGCCGCCTGCGAGCCACCGTCGACATGGATCGTGCGCTGCAGCTCTACAACGTGTACAGGTGAGTGTGTGGGACACAGTCGTATGTCTGTGTGTACAGGGTGCCTGCGCCAAGTACTGCGCCGGACGGGGAGCTAGCGGCACTGCGCCTGCTGCCCGACCCGCAGCACCGCCGCCTGCGAGCCACCGTCGACATGGATCGTGCGCTGCAGCTCTACAACGTGTACAGGTGAGTGTGTGGGACACAGTCGTATGTCTGTGTGTACAGGGTGCCTGCGCCAAGTACTGCGCCGGACGGGGAGCTAGCGGCACTGCGCCTGCTGCCCGACCCGCAGCACCGCCGCCTGCGAGCCACCGTCGACATGGATCGTGCGCTGCAGCTCTACAACGTGTACAGGTGAGTGTGTGGGACACAGTCGTATGTCTGTGTGTACAGGGCGCCTGCACAGGGCTCCGCCACCGAGCGTTGTGCCTGCTGTGAACTGCGTAGCAACACGCTTTGCGCACGACCCTCGTCGTGCATCGCGCTCTGCAGCTCCACAACGTTCACGGGTGATGACTTCTGCGACTAACTTATATTCACGAATATACTCATACGGACATTAAGTTTATTCATGTTGTTTTAGAGCGGACTGTTACGATGAGGAGATGCGCCTGAAGAAATGTTGCGAGGAAATGAAACGCAAGCTGGAACAACTCAACGAAGCCGCCGCGGATACGCTGCGCGACCACCTGCGTGCCGCCGTCGATAACGTGATCGCCGGCATGAGGTGAGCTGCTCCTACTACGCTTTGCATGTTAACTAATTCAAACTTATGAGCACAACAATTCGGTTCATCCTCTTTTTCAGATATTATCGGCTTCAGTCTGACGGGCCGAAGATCGAGGAGGTGAGCGCGAAGCACCCGCTGGTGCCCAGGTGAGCATAGGTCGGGGCGGGGCGGGGCGGGTCCCGGGAGCAGGCTGACCGTGCGGCTGCGCAGGTACTTCACGTGGGCGTGCGACGTGGAGAGCAGCGCGCTGAGCGAGCTGGAGGCGGCGCTGTACTCGGACGCGGGCCGCCAGTGCATGGCGCACAACGGCTGGGTCATGGACGCCGACCCGCTGCAGGACTTCGCCGCGCGGGCCGCCGGCGCGCGCGTCTACCTGCGCCGCGAGCTCATCGCCTGGGGGGACAGCGTCAAGCTGCGGTGAGTGCGGGTGGTGCGCGGGGTGCGGGGGGGGACCCGCCGCTGGGACCCACAGCTCACACCCTCCATGCGCAGGTACGGCGACAAGCCCGAGGACAGCCCGTTCCTGTGGGCGCACATGCGCGAGTACGTGGAGCTCACGGCCGAGGTGTTCGACGGCGTGCGCCTGGACAACTGCCACTCCACGCCGCTGCACGTGAGTATCCCCTGTCTGCCGTCTGCCCGTCTGCCTGTCTGCCTGTCTGCCTGTCTGCCTGTCTGCCCGTCTGACGCGTGCACTGTGCAGGTGGCGGAGTACATGCTGGACTGCGCCCGCAACGTCAAGCCGGACCTGTACGTGGTAGCCGAGCTCTTCACCAACTCGGACCACGTCGACAACATTTTCGTCAACCGTCTCGGCATTACCTCGCTCATTCGCGGTGAGTTTGACTGTACTGTCCACTTTTTAGGGTTCCGTAGCCGAATGGCAAAAAACGGAGCCCTTATAGTTTCGACATGTCTGTCCGTCTGTCTGTCTGTCCGTCCGTCCGTATGTCACAGCCATTTTATTCCGAAACTATTAAGACTATACATGTGAAACTTAGTAGGTAGATGTATTCTGTGAACCGCTTTCCGATTTTAAGAAAAAAAAATTAAAAAGTAAAATAAAGGGGGGTCCCCATACATGGAACTAGAACTGAAAATATTTTTTTTTTCATGAAACCTATGCGTGTGTAGTATCTGTAGACAGGTCTTTAAAAATGATATAAGGGTCTCTAAAACCACTTTTTCATAAAGTCAATCGTTTAAAAGATATAAGCTTCCAAAGTGGTAAAATGTGTGTCCCACCCCCTCTAATTTCTATAATAATGGAGTGAAAAATCTAAAAACTATATATGTTGTAGATCTTAATGTAAACTTTCAAACAAAATTGGTTTGAACGAGATCGAGTCAGCAGTTTTTGAGATACAGTATATTTTCTAAAACCGCAAATATAACTTTGTAATTCATACAAATACTATGAAAAACAAAGTTATTTGGCGTAGTTGTAAAGATTGTAAATAAGCTAGTTTTAAGAAATTTGTAAGGTTTTTCGTTTTTTTTTTTTATTTTTCAAATAAATATATATATACTTAATATTGTATTTATTATAGTTACTACGGAACCCTTCATGGGCGAGTCCGACTCGCACTTGGCCAATTTTTTAGTTTACCCTAGACTTCCACAAATATTTTGAAACAAAAATGAAACGAATCGGTCCAACCGTTTTCCAGTTTTAGCAAGACGAGAAGATTAGCCTGTAGTGTGCCACTGCTGGGTAAAGGTTACCTCCATTTCTTCCAGCGGTCACAGTTCTGTGCCTCATCCTTCCAATTCTTAAGGAAGCCATCCAGGTCGTCTCACCGTCTCGTCCGTAGTCTGCCGCGGCTTTGTGTTCACTCTCAGGGCACGAAATCTGTTTATTCGCTAGCTTTCGGCATGCGGCAGACATGACATGTCCTACACAGTTCCATTTAAGTTTGTTCAACGTTTTGCGCCCCATTTGTATATACACACACGATTTGCGTTCTGGAACGCTAGTGCTAGGAAGACGGTCTATTAATTTAATTAACATCTAGCACACTGCCTTCCATTACACGTTAGCAAATCTTGAGTTTGGACCATATGTCAAGCTTACGCTTTAGTGACATGATTTGCCTCTCCTCTCTTTGTCCCATCTTTTCAGGCGAGCTACGTCTTCCATTCGAATCGATACGTTTTTTGCCAGTTCATTGATGTTTTTATCGAGTCTGTCTTTGTATCTCTTGTTTTTGTGTTTTTCACAAACCAGTGTGCGCTTGAGATAGATTTCGATCTCGAAGTTTGTAGCACAGTCCCGGAGATCTATCCCGTATGTCCGACTGGCTTTATGATGCTCTTGTGAAGTTTTATTTATTGTTTATTTAGATACAATATGACATTCTTATTACCTATTAACATTATATTATTTTTTATATTATAAGGCCACCAGCAATAGTCATACCTCCCGTACTAATTTATTCTGTATTGCGGTGGGGTATCACTACATAGTATAAAATAAAGTTGCTTCCCGCTGTCTGTCCCTATGTATGCTTAGATCTTTAAAACTATGTGACAGATTTTGATGCGGTTTTTTTTAATAGATAGAATGATTCAAGAGGAAGGTTTAGGTGTATAGTTTATTAAGGTTTGCGGAAGAAGTCGCGGGCAGGAAGCTAGTTATTATATAAATTACCATTGCTGTGACCCATATTCAACAAACAAATTTATAATTAAGTTGTAATTTAGCTCTTTTTGGACAGGAAAAGAAATAAATACAAAATAATCTTATAGCTATATTTTATTTTAAATAAGTAATGTATGGTATATATGGTATGGTGTAGGTTTGCTATTTTAGAACTTTAAAGGTGTCTTCAGTTTTATTATAGTTTGAGGTGAGTAAACTTCTTTGTATTTTTTTATATGTATGAATTTTATCTTCGAAAACTTGGGATAAAATTTCAGTATAATAATGTGTTGAGGGATGCTGTTCGGGATGCCTAGGGTTTGCAGTGCGTCAGGTGAAGCACGGTTGGATGACTTGTATGCCATTATGCACAAGCGATGTGCCTCGATGCCGCAGCAATGTAGAGTCAGCACCAACAGTATTCTGGCCACCTTATCGGACTAAATTGATGATTATTTTGTAGGGTCTGGGTGGGTGTACATGTGAGACCGGGAATTCATGTGCCTAACACAGAAAAAAATATTATCACACTATATAGTGTGATAATATTTTTTCTGTGTTATTTATTTCATGAGAAGCTTAAATTTGGTAGGTATTTATGTTCCTTGAAAAGCACTAAGAGAGGATTTTTGGAAATTCCCACACTAAGTGTGTTAAATAGGGTGAAAATCTATATGGAACTTTTTATTTCTTCGATGGATTCACTTGAAACTTTGTATATAAGTTCCTCAAGTGACTTAAGTGAGCAGTGAAAAAGAACTTTCTCTCGCTAAGGGTGTAAAAAAGGAGGTCAGAGTTTGTACGAAACTTTTCATTTGGTCAATAGATTCATTTGAAATTTTGTACATAGGTACCTCCAGTGATATAAATGAGGACTAAGAAAGGATTTTTGGACACCGCTCCCCCCTCCTTAAAAGGGGAAAAAACCGGCCAAGTGCGAGTCGGACTCGCGCACGAAGGGTTCCGTGCTATTATCGATAAAAATTGGCCAAGTGCGAGTCAGACTCGCTCATGAAAGGTTCCGTAGTAACTATAATAATATAATATAATATGTATATTTATTTGACGAATAAAAAAAACCTTAAATATTTCTTAAAACTAGGTTAGTTACATTTTTACAACTACGCTAAATAACTTTGTTTTTCATAGTTTGTATGAATTACAAAGTTATATTTGCGGTTTTAGAAAATATGCTGTATCTCAAAACTGCTAACCCGATTTCATTCAAACCAATTTTGGTTGAAAGTTTACATTAAGGTCTACAGACATGTATTTTCTTTAGATTTTTCACTCCATTATTATAGAAGTTAGGGGGGGACACATTTTACCACTTTGCAAGCTTATATCTTTTAAACGATTGACTTTATGAAAAAGTGGTTTTAAAAACCCTTATATCATTTTTAAAGACCTGTCTACAGATACTACACACGCATAGGTTTCATGAAAAAAATATATTTTCAGTTCTAGTTCCATGTATGGGGACCCCCCTTTATTTTAAATACTATTTATTTTTTTTTCTTAAAATTGGAAAGCGGTTCACAGAATACATCTACCTACCTACTAAGTTTCACATGTGTAGTCTTAATAGTTTTGGAATAAAATGGCTGTGACATACGGACGGACGGACAGACAGACAGACAGACAGACGGACAGACATATCGAAACTATAAGGGTTCCGTTTTTTGCCATTCGGCTACGGAACCCTAAAAAGGGGGTACGAGTTTAATTATTTATTTACTTTAACTTTTCATTTTTTCAATAGATTCATTTAAAACTTACGTAGTTTCCTCAAATGATGTAAATGAGCACCAAGAAATTCACTTCTGAAGCCACACGTTAACTTTGTTGAGCTGTTCCTGTAGTATTAGCGATGTGTTGTTCAGGTTGCTATCACTTGCAAGGCACGCAGTGTCATCTGCCTATGTTGCTGTTACTACATTTTCTGTTTAAGGCAAATCTGAAGTAGATATATATTGGCTAAAGAACTGGGCCAAGCATCGATCCTTACGCGAACAAGGATCGATAACAAAACAGTTTTTTGAATAACTTAACAGAATTGGTAAAGATATAAGATAATTTATTTGTCAAACATGCAAGGTATTAAATTAATAGTATGTTGTGAGCGTCGATGTTTTGCCAATAACGGCGTACAAATTTTGTCGGTATAAAAATTACATTAAATTTTTTTTTTACTTTTTTTATTTAGTCATTTATTTCGGATTAAGTACATCCATAAATAGGTTAGTAATACTTACATCTATGTTAGTAGTTAAAATTATATTGGAGAACATTATTAATTAAGAATCAATTAAAAATAAATAATTACAATTAAATTTCAAAATAGCATAATAAAAATAAAACAATTAATTAATTAATCAAATTTCGAATAAAATATAAAAAAAGTCAATTTTACCTAACATTAAAAATAGCACCGCCGGAAACGTGGACAGTATTCCAGTGCTTCACCACAGGACAATCCAATCTATCCAAGATGGTTTTCAGAAGGCTGCTGGCGCTACCGCGCACACGTTGCATCAGGGAGGCAACTCTTTTACGTGCTATTGCTCTAAAGCAGTCAATGTTGGCCTCGGCAAACATACCTGATGCACTGCAAAAGCGAGGCAACCCCAGCAACATTCTGAACCCATTATTGTACATGACACGTAGGGCGTTGTAAGTTTTCTGCGTATATCTGACCCAGAGGCTGCAGGTATAAAATGTCTGGCAGTACGTCTTGAACAATGAAATTTTAACATTCCTAGAGCATCTCGCAAACCTGCGCGCCAGCATGTTGCACCTCACTGCCAACGCCCTGCGTTCCCTCTCAACGTCCATGTCATCGGAGAGATCCTCAGTGACCCAGTGCCCCAGGTACTTAAACTTAGTGCCCCTGCTTATCTGCATTCCCCCAAGCCTAACCGGCGGAACGGTCTTGGGACTTCTATTTCCCGACTTAAACACAAGTAGTTCACTTTTAGTGTGGTTATACCCGAGGCCATGTGTCACTGAGTACCTCTCACAGATGCCTAAGTGTAAAAAAAAAAACTGAGGAATAAGTAATAACAAGATCCCACCAAAAACATCCTGTAAAAAATTAGTCAAGTCTCGCCTAAGCTGCTTGTTTCTCTATAAAAAGTAATGAAATCTCTAAGCAAAGCGAAGCCAAGTCTAAGGATCTTTACTGCGATTTCTTTATTAATATAGTTAGATTTTGTATAACCGGCCGTTGAACATACTCTATGCATTTTTACTAGTTAATACATTGAAGTCAACGGCCAAGTCACATAAAATCTAACTATATTAATAAAGAAATCGCAGTAAAGATCTTTAGACTTGGCTTTGCTTTGCTTAGAGATTTCATTACTTTTTATAGAGAAACAAGCAGCTTAGGCGAGACTTGGTTAATTTTTTACAGGATGTTTTTGGTGGGATCTTGTTATTACTTATTTCTCAGTTTTTTTTTCTATTCGGACAGACAGTGGATTAAGACCGTAAAGGTGTTATAGAAATACAAACCGTTCGAAGAAAACGTGTAGGTACGATGGCGGAACAGCTTTTATGATGGACATCCAAAAAAGAGTGGTTTAAATGTGGCAGAGGCGCAGAGCGCGTGGGACTCGCACGAGCTGGGCCGGCTGGTGCACCGGTTCGGCGGGCGGCCCGTGGGCGCGTTCCTGCGGGCGCCGCGCTGCGCCGCGCGCCCGGCCGTGGCGCACGCGCTGCTGCTGGACCTCACGCACGACAACCCCAGCCCGCTGCAGCGCCGCAGCGTGTTCGGCGTGCTGCCCACGGCCGCGCTCGTGGCGCTGGCGGGCTGCGCCGGCGGCTCCACGCGCGGCCTGGACGAGCTGGTGCCGCACGCCGTGCACGTGGTGGACGAGGCGCGCCTGTACGCCGAGTGGGGCGACGCGCGCGACGAGCCCGCCGTGCGCGCCGGCCGCGGCGTGCTGGACGCGCGCCGCGCGCTCAACGACCTGCACGCGCAGCTGGCGGCGCAGGGCTACACCGAGCTGTTCGTGGACCAGATGGACGCCGACGTGCTGGCCGTCACGCGCCACGAGCCGCGCGAGCGACGGGTCAGTCTCCATTACTCTAACTCTCTTATTTACTACATCACTTTGACAAGCCATTTTAAATACAGTGGTACTCGACTGATAAGGCATGTCGTGAATCTTCATTCGCACAGAAAAGAAAGTATGACCCCGTAGATTAACAAAAAAATAAATGCTTAAAACTTACAATCAACCTTAAATCACTACTATAAGGTTCGTAATACACTACAGCTGTTAAAGAAAAAATTAAAAATTAAAAAATTAGTTGGGGAGCCCAAATAAAGGGTAAACATTTCTCACAAAAATAAAACTAAAGTGCTTGTATTGCTCGAGTTAAACATGACTGTCTGGTGGTTTGAGTCTTTTTGGTATTATTCGTCAAATCGTTAAGCTCCTTGTTCTGAGTGGAGCTATACGCTCTCTGACAAATGCTTGCACTGTATGGACAGACCCACACAAATCTGTGAGCATGTTTCCTGAAAAGGTCGCCTCAGACGGTAACCTACAAGGTTCCCATATAATTTAACAATTACAGATTGTATGGACTTTAAAAGAGACGGAACCCTGAGTTTGTTTCGGTGTTTCTTCTCAGGGTAGTCAGTTAGAAAACACCGGCCTCATCTAGTTTAAATTTACGAAAAAAATGATGAACATAGAAATGATAAATAACGTGGTTTTTCAATCAATTCATTTCTTTAAATGTCAACATGTGGACCAATTACAAACTACAAGACACACAAAAAATAAATAATTAAATTAACAGAACAGACTTTTTAAAACTAAATTAAAATAATGTTTCTACATTAGCCCGTACATCTCAGATTATAAAACCAAAGGCAAATGGAGCGCGCCGAACTCGCGGGTGTCGCCACCTCTATAGTTATGTGTGCGTGACAACGAGCCGCTGCACTGTACGTACACGTGCTTCTGTGTGCGTGTAAAGTTACCAGATATTGAAAAATTTAATCTCTCATTTTTTTCTAATATAGTGTTATAATATTGGAAACGTTATTTTGTAGAGAAATAAAGGCACAATTTTTTAATTAATGATCATAATTTAAACTAAAAAGGCTTAACCTCTCTTATTTACCCTAGAAAATATAAAATTATAAATAAAACTAGTTTTAATGACGATTTTAAACCATAAAATCAATATTAAACTCTAATAAGCATAAGCATACCACAGATAAACCCTCGATGGTTTAGGTGGTATGATTATATTTCTTAAAAATGTACTCGCATGTTTTAAATAATAAACGATAAAAAAAAAAGAACGGGTTGCACTCCGGGAGTGCCGGCAGAAGTGAAAACTTGAATATTAACGTTGTGCATTTTTGATATTTTGGAATGCTTTAGTTATTTTGCACGATTTGCTTTAATTATCAGTATAAAAGTACTATCATTTATGTGGTAGAATACAATATTTATTTATTGCGCTATCGTACACAAACATGACAATTTATATTACATTAAAAAGTTTATCTCTTAGAAAAATCAACTTTCATGTTAACACACACGAACATTCGCGCAAGCGTCCTGCGCCGCCTAAACAAAACAGCAGGCGCAGGCATACATTTTCGCCGCGCCGTAGAATGAGAGGGGGATACTTCCTCTCCTACGCCGCGCCGGCTGTCTACTCTCCGTCCGTCTTACGAATTTTCGATCAGGTCACGTGTTTTGACGCGAGTTTAACATTTTTTACCCATTACAAAAAAGTGCACAACGCCGCTAAAGAAGGTTTCACTTCAAAAAAATCCTTCAAAAATTTACGAAATTTCAAAGGTATACGTTTGCCCTGGTTTGCCCATATAAAATTTCCACGACATAAGAAACACTGTATAATGCTCCCTATCTCATTTTCTCCCACGTTAAATCTTATGAATTTATATGTCTGTCTCTTTTTACTGTTGCTTTTTCGTTTCATAAAATTTCAAATCACAAAGACGCTAAAGAAGTTTTCACTTCAAAAAACCCTGTTTCTTGCTGCAATTCAAGGCTAATATTTAAATGAGTTTCCCGTTTTATTAAGGTAAATAAAATATAACTTAATTTAAATTACTTTTGTAATAGAATTTACTTAATTAACAATCCACATTATCAATTATTTTAAATAAATCGCTTAAATCCCGACTTGGCGTTTCATTTGAAATTTCGGAATTCTTAAAGTCATACATGTTTACATTATATAATTGTAACATTTTTGGAGATGGAGACAGATGGAGTAAACGTAACGCAAGATCCATCATCACGTTTCGTGTCATCATCAAACTTAACAGCATTTCAAGGGAAAATCGGTGTCGTAATTTGTTTTTCAGCATATGATATATCGAAAAAGCGCGTTCAATTTTAAAATGGTACAGTCATGAATGCAAGTGCAAGTTTGGAAATATTTTCAAGACGCTTATTAAATGCCTACTAGCGTCACAATCATCAAATACTTTCGAATACTGCCTAGTACTAGTACCTACATAGATATACTACTTCCTAGTACTAGTACATAGATAATCTGTAATGTAGTAGTACTAGGCCGCTGACGGCCGCGCGCCCCGCGGGCATATATGTGGTGCTTGTAAATGTATGTATGCCCCTAAAAATAGCCAAAAACATCCCAATAAGCATTATTTTACCCTAAATTTGGGGCTAATAGCCCTAAGAAGTTTAATCCTGGATAAAAAATCCCCCTCAACTCATCCCGCACCTCATCCCTCAACTCATCCCTCAACTCATCCCTAATCTCATCCCTAATCTCATCCCTCAACTCATCCCGCAACTCATCCCTCAACTCACCCCTCAAATCACCTCTCAACTCACCCCTCAACTCACCCCTCAACTCACCCCTCAACTCATCCCTCAACTCATCCCTCAACTCATCCCTCAACTCATCACTCAACTCATCCCGCAACTCATACAGCACCTCATCCCGCAACCCATCCCTCAACTCACCCGTCAACTCACCCGTTAACTCACCCGTCAACTCACCCCTCAACTCACCCCTCAACTCATCCCTCAACTCACCCCTCAACTCACCCCTCAACTCACCCCTCAACACATCCCTCAACTCACCCCTCAACTCACCCATCAACTCACCCGTCAACTCACCCCTCAACCCACCCGTCAACTCACTCGTCAACTCACCCCTCAACTCACCTCTCAACTCACCCCCCAACTCACCCCTCAACTCACCCGTCAACTCACCCGTCAACTCACCCGTCAACTCACCCGTCAACTCGCCCCTCAACTCACCCCTCAACTCACCCCTCAACTCGCCCCTCAACTCACCCCTCAACTCACCCCTCAACTCACCCCTCAACTCACACCTCAACTCACCCCTCAACTCACCCCTCAACTCACCCCTCAACTCACCCGTTAACTCACCCGTCAACTCACCCCTCAACTCACCCCTCAACTCATCCCTCAACTCACCCCTCAACTCACCCCTCAACTCACCCCTCAACACATCCCTCAACTCACCCCTCAACTCACCCGTTAACTCACCCGTCAACTCACCCCTCAACTCATCCCGCAACTCACCCCTCTACTCAACCCTCAACTCCCCCCACAACTCACCCCTCAACACGTCCCTCAACTCACCCGTCAACTCACCCGTTGACTCACCCGTCAACTCACCCCTCAACTCACCCCTCAACTCACCCCTCAACTCACCCCTCAACTCACACCTCAACTCACCCCTCAACTCACCCCTCAACTCACCCCTCAACTCACCCCTCAACTCACCCCTCAACTCACCCGTCAACTCACCCCTCAACTCACCCCTCAACTCATCCCTCAACTCACCCCTCAACTCACCCCTCAACTCACCCCTCAATACATCCCTCAACTCACCCCTCAACTCACCCGTTAACTCACCCGTCAACTCACCCCTCAACTCATCCCGCAACTCACCCCTGTACTCAACCCTCAACTCCCCCCACAACTCACCCCTCAACACATCCCTCAACTCACCCGTCAACTCACCCGTTAACTCACCCGTCAACTCACCCCTCAACTCACCCCTCAACTCACCCGTCAACTCACCCGTCAACTCACTCGTCAACTCACCCCTCAACTCACCTCTCAACTCACCCCCCAACTCATCCCTCAACTCACCCGTCAACTCACCCGTCAACTCACCCGTCAACTCACCCGTCAACTCACCCCTCAACTCGCCCCTCAACTCACCCCTCAACTCACCCCTCAACTCACCCGTCAACTCACCCGTCAACTCACCCCTCAACTCGCCCCTCAACTCACCCCTCAACTCACCCCTCAACTCACCCCTCAACTCACCCCTCAACTCACCCCTCAACTCACTCCTCAACTCACCCCTCAACTCACCCCTCAACTACTCCCTCAACTCCCCCCTCAACTCATCCCGCAACTCATCACTCAACTCATCCCGCAACTCATACAGCACCTCATCCCGCAACCCATCCCTCAACTCACCCGTCAACTCACCCCTCAACTCACCCGTCAACTCACCCCTCAACTCACTCCTCAACTCACCCCTCAACTCACCCCTCAACTCATCCCTCAACTCATCCCTCAACTCATCCCTCAACTCATCACTCAACTCATCCCGCAACTCATACAGCACCTCATCCCGCAACCCATCCCTCAACTCACCCGTCAACTCACCCCTCAACTCACCCGTCAACTCACCCGTCAACTCACTCGTCAACTCACCCCTCAACTCACCTCTCAACTCACCCCCCAACTCACCCCTCAACTCACCCCTCAACTCACCCCTCAACTCACCCGTCAACTCACCCCTCAACTCACCCCTCAACTCACCCCTCAACTCACTCCTCAACTCACCCCTCAACTCACCCCTCAACTACTCCCTCAACTCCCCCCTCAACTCATCCCGCAACTCATACAGCACCTCATCCCGCAACCCATCCCTCAACTCATCCCGCAACTCACCCCTCTACTCAACCCTCAACTCCCCCCTCAACTCACCCGTCAACTAACCCGTCAACTCACCCGACAACTCACTCCTTAACTCACCCCTCAACTCACCCCTCAACTCACCCGTCAACTCACCCGTCAACTCACCACTCAACTCCTCCCTCAACTCCCCCTCAACTCATCCCGCAACTCACCCCTCAACTCACACCTCAACTCACTCCTCAACTCCTCCCTCAACTCCCCCCTCAACTCACCCCTCAACACACCCCTCACCTCACCCCTCAATTCCTCCCTCAACTCCTCCCTCAACTCACCCCTAAACTCACCGCTCAACTCACCCCTAAACTCACCCCTCAACTCACCCCTCAACTCATCCCTCAACTCACCTCTCAACTCACCCCTAAACTCACCCCTCAACTTACCCCTAAACTCCTCCCTCAACTCCCCCCTCAACTCACCCCTCAACTCACCCCTCAACTCACCCCTCAACTCACCCCTCAAGTACTCCCTCAACTCCACCCTCAACTCCCCCCTCAACACCCCCTCTACTCCCCCTCAACACCCGACGAGAACCCCCTCCCCCACCCCGCCCCCACATGGGATCCCTCTTACCCCTCACCTCCCTGAACTCCCCACGAAACCTCCCCCCCCCCCCCCCGCCCCCTCTCAGGGATACCACAACCCCTGCGACCTAACTCCTAGGTCCCAACAGATAGATACTGTCGCTTTTTCGTTTCATTAACTTTCAAATCACAACGATGCTAAAGAAGTTTTCACTTTAAAAAAAAGTCTTACGCTTTTCGATCGGTCACGTGACCCTGACGCGAGTTTAACAGTTTTTACCCATACAAAAAGTGCTCAGCGCCGCTAAAGAAGTTTTCACTTCAAAAAAGTCATACGCTTTTCGATCGGTCAGGTGACCCTGACGCGAGTTTAACAGTTTTTACCCATACAAAAAGTGCTCAGCGCCGCTAAAGAAGTTTTCACTTCAAAAAAAAATCTTAAACAGTTCCATCTAGTGTAAAATTATGGAACTGGCTATCGGTCCAATAGTTATTTTATCGGTTCGTGCGTCTTCAGAAACGCGGTGACAGATAATCGACGTTAAACTGTCGTTTAACTTTATTGAAGCCATAGCTATTGAGAAGATAACTGGGATCTTCAGAAACTGGGCATTAGACCCCTGAACCGATTTAGATGAAATTTGGTATGGAGATAGTTTTAGACACTGGAAAAGACATAAGATGGTTTTTATCGCAGAAATCATCCCTTAAGGATGTAAAAGGGGTGTTGGAACTTTGTTTCCCCCCTCCCAATTCATTCAGATTACGTTTTCAAGAATCACTCAAATCAGTTTTTTTTTAAACTACGCAACGACATGTAGGCCATACAAATCTTTGTTTAGAGCTGGGGTCATGCGCCAGTCAACCGTTACGCCAACCGTGTCATTAAAATTTTAACCAATCAGGTTAATATACGAATCATTTCTATTTTAAAATCGGGGCAATATGCGGCTGCCCTTTTGAAAATAGAAGATCGTGTGGCATCAGATATCAACGGGATGATTTATTTAAGCTCTGAATTCAGTAACATAGTCCAAGATACAGATAATTTAATGAACCACGTTTATTCGGATTTGAAAAAAAAATATGAGGGATATAGTATGGCTGTGTGTAAGAGTAATTTTGGCACCGACTAACGAAATTGTAGGGCAGATCAACGAAAAGATTATGTCTCATTTGGATTGTGATGTTGTCGAGTATCTGTCCATCGACAATGTCATGGATATTGAGCAAGTGACGTCGTACCAGGGCCAGAGTTGATAGACTCCACAGGTAGAGTCTATCAACTCTCTGGAATTGTCAGGGTACCCCATTACCTTATTTGAGGCTTAAACTTGGTGTCCCAGTCCTGTTAATGCGTAATCTGGACGCACCAAGGCTTTGTAATGGCACGCGACTACAAATTACACACCTTGGATGCAATGTTGTTCAAGCAATAATTATGACAGGAACAGCAAGCGGTGAAAACGTATTTATATTCCTCGCATTCCAATAATCCCGACCAATTTATCATTCCAGTTCAAAAAACTCAAATTTCCCCTAAAAGCAGCACTCGCAATGACCATGAACAAAGCTTAAGGGCAGACACTGAAAGTCGCAGGTGTACATTTAGAAAAAGACTGCTTTTCCCATGAGCAACTGTATGTGGCGTGCTCACGAGTATCAAGCTCACAAAATCGACACGTTTTAGCCAAGGGCGGGAAAACCAGAAACGTAGTTTACAAGAATGTATTGTATACTACGTTTTTGGCTTTAAAAAGATAAATTTTAAATACTAACTGTCTGTCTCTTTTTGAGGATGGATGGACCCTTTTTTTTAACGTGGTTAAATTATCAAATAAGTCCTCCCACCCCGGGCAGGGTGGGAGGGACTGTCAGACTTTTACTGACTAAAATCCACGGTGTTCCTTCAAAAACCCTTTACGTACCGGGGTCACGGTAATGGGATAAGTCCCACGACCCCGACAGGCTTCGGCCCTCTGCAGAGGGGGCCTCGTCATGTTGCTGACGCTCTTTGAGGCGCGCGTGGAACACGACGCGCCGTCGACCCGGGCATGGTCCATGGTCGGACAGCGAGTTGCCCTTTACTCGTTGTCCGCATGCCCGCGCCTACGGTGGCCGGAGATCGTCGGCCGACGTCCGACGCCGTGGGCGTCTACCACTGTGGCTGGGCTGGAGGGAGGACGCCATCCTCTCCCTCGCGCGGCTCGCCTCCTCCTTCGGAAGCATGACTGCTTCGCAGAAGGAGGCGACCGCTTCCCACTCCCTCTCGCCCCGCAACATGGCCTCGACCAATGCCGGGCGCGAGAGGTCTCCGCCTATCGCCGCCGTGAGGACACGTCGGTGCTCTGCCCAGGCGGGGCAGTCTTGCACCGTGTGCTCTACGGTGTCCTCAGGGCGACCCTCGCAGTGGTGACACCCAGGCGTTTCCTTCTTTCCCATCAGACACAGGTACCTCCCGAAACTTCCGTGTCCGGTGAGGACCTGCGTCATGCGGTAGGTCAGGACGCCGTGACGCCGATCTAGCCACTCCTCAAAGAGGGGTCTTACCGCCGCAATTGCGGCGTGCCCGATGGATGGACCCTGGTGATAGTTTTTAAATATTATATGCGTTTTTTAACCAGCTAAAAAGGTGCGGTACACCTTTTTGGCAACAAGAATTATTGACAAAGTGTAAATTAACGCGGGCGAAGCCGCGGGCAAAAGCTAGTAATCAATAAAGGCGTTAATCGTTTAAAACACTGAATCGAACAATTTACAACGACTTCAGCTACTCAATGCTAGATGGCGCTGTAACCAATTTATTCTATTCGGAACGCTAAGTGCTTTGAAATAGATGTCATATTTACATGCACATGTAATGTCTTTTGCCACTCAGATAGAGATGTAGACAAATATCGATATTTTAATATCGATGTTATGTATTTTATTCGTGTGAGCAATGTAATAATTTATCGACATCATACAAATGCTCAGTCATGGAAAAGGTTGATCATCTTCAAAAAAATAGAACTATGTTAATATTAAAGAGGTAAAATTTGTAAGTTTGTATGTAGGGGTAATCTCTGAAACTACTGAACCGATTCTGAAAATTCTTTCCCTAATATGTAGGTGCATTATTCTTGAGTGCTATAGATAGGCTATAGATTATTTTCATATAATAAAGTATTAATTTCAATCGGGCGAAGCCGCTGGTACAAACTAGTGTTCAATGAATCGATACTATTATCGTTTCATTGAACTATCTATATAGTATTAAAAATATTTATTGACCTTGAAATAATACATATTTGTTTAATAATTGCAAATTTAACATCACATTTATTATAACTAGTACATGGCAATGTCAATTGATTATTATCATTATTACTATTACAACCTAATATCACATTATAATTATTATTATTAGCTTTAGTCAAGGGATTATTATTACAATTAAAAAAATAGTACAATCGCAAAATGTCCCTTAATATATACCGACTTATGTAGGTCGGGAAATGAATTCGTTTTGGTTTAGTGTGGTTAAATTTAAAAAAATCCATGACTACAAATGAGGTGTTAGAATATATATCACATATTTTAGATATTACATTATTTAATTTTTCTTCTTTAATATATCTATTAAACAAAGACTCACAGACAATTATGTTGGTATTTTGAACAGATTCAATCCATAATACAAGTTGGTTACGGATAGCTGAGATACTATCATCTTCTGTAAAACCTATCACAATCACAAAATCATTCGTTGTTAAGTTAGATATTTCAGTCTTACATGAGTTCAATATATCAGAAAGTTTGCTAAAGGGTTTTACAAAACAAAATACGTCATATCTGTCACCTAGAAGTTGTTTAAGGACTTTCCGAACACCACAACCCTGTTGATCTGCAAGAACAATTACTCTGCATCTAGTTTTATTTTGGCCACTTAACACCATGGATTCGATGTTTTATCATAGTATCATCCGTGAGCAACGTATCATCTTTAATGTATGTCCTGGAGAATTCGTTGTCCATGTTAGTGTTTGTATCATCGTACTGCTCATTTTCTTTTTGTATGACTTCCAGTTCATCAATAAGTTTTTTATTTTGAGTTTTTAATGTTGAGATTTTATGAATTAAACTATTTATTTTTCTTCGTCCTTTTTTGATTTGCTGTTTACATTTTTTAAACGAGAAAAGCTTTGTAACGTGTTTTGTCATAGGTTTTTCGGTTGTCTGTGTTGAAATTTCGTTTGTTTCTAGAATACTATGTTTAGGAGAACCTCGATATTCACCGGAGAATACTTTTTTACTTTCTCTATAACTGGAGTGGAAATAATATTCAAAGAGTTTTCAGTAATACCAATCTTCTTATATAAAGCTATTTATTACTTTTGATGATTTTTCAACACTTATCTTTAATTGCATATTTTGTATATTCAGATTTTCAATCTCTTCATCAGCTGAGGCTAACCTTAATTTTAATGTAGAAATCTTTTCTTCGTATTCTTCAATTAACATATGATCCTTGTCTAAAGTAGCAGGCAAACTTCTCATTGATGAATCTAGTATTGAATTATTCTCAATATCCATAGCTGTTTCTTGTAGAAAACTAACATTTAATTTTGAAGTTAGTTTATTTCTGCACGTGACATTATAATATTGATTTCCATCCATTTTGCAAGTCAATGAAATATTATATTGTAGCTGTCATACTCGCAAAGCGTGGCGTAAGCTAAGTCTGCTATAAACGGGTAGCGTAAGCTCAAGTTGTTAGGCAAAGCGACTAGTTACTGTGAAAGCGTTGTGCATGTGTGCGTAAAAGCGGGTGATCTGCGGGTTGCCGTTATTACGTTATTATACGTTACGTTATATTAAGTTATTTACTTATTACTCACGGTACCGAAGGAGTCCAGATGTGTTATGTATATCACTTTTTCTTGTGTGTTGTGTCCTGATACCAGTGCGGCGCGCAAGTTGGTGCAAATATCATAAGGTCGTGGGTTCGATTCCCACACAGGACAAATGTTTGTGTGATGAGCACGATCATTTGTTCTTTGTTTGGCTGTAATTTATCTATAATATGTATGTATTTAGGAATATATATGTATGTATATCAGTTGTCTAGTACTCATAGCACAAGCTCTGCTTAGTTTGGGACTAGATGGCGTTGTGTGAAAGTTGTCGAATATTATATTATATTATGTTTAATTTTAATAGGTGATGAAAGCGTATATTAATATATTTTGCCGTGATGGCTTTCATTAAGTCGGTAATATAATTAGACTTAGGAAATTCTCCTAACTGATGATAGATTATGTTTTGGAATATTGACGACCCAATAAACATCCATTTTCCTTAATAAAAGGATTTTGGGGAAAACTGAAATATTTAAATAACTTTTTTACTTTTTTTGAGGTCATGTCCAGAAATTGATGTGTTACGGTTTTTATTATGTGATGTTATTTTTATTAACTACTAGCTGCTAGCAGTGGCTTCGCCTGCGTGAAAGTAGAAAATTATCCCAAGGGAACATACTCTCGGGAAAAAATCATATGTGCTATTCCAGGACATGGTCTATCCTTGTACCAAGTTTCATTGAAATCCGTTCAGCCTTTCGAGCACGAAGAAGTAACAAACACAAACTTTTGGCTTATAATATTAGTGTGATTATTATTATTATATACTTTATTGTACACCTTAGCTTAACACAGGACAATCATTTATAAAAATAAGTATACAATAGGCGGTGTGATTAGCGACCTGTATCTACTACAGACGGATGCAGGCTACGTGTAGTTAAAACGTCGACATTTCTGTGTAATCTTAGTTAAACATTTATGAATTATACACATAAACCGACCGAAATCAATTTTCTGAATGATGGTGCCAGCTACGAAATGGAGAGTTAGAAATAAATAAAAATTATCGATACGGATCTATTTTACGAATGTGTCCCATCCCTAATCGAGTAGCGTCGAAGTTACTAGAATTTATAGTATGTTGCTCCATATAACGACCAAGTAGATTTAAACGTTGTCTTAATGAAAATAAGGTTGTTATAGTTTGCATTGAAGTCATGAAATGTGGTATTGTCATTTAAATTAAATATATTTAAAATTAACAAAGTTTAATACTTAACGATGATACGATACACCTGCACAAGATACATTTTTTTTGCATTCGTTTTTCTAGGTCAAAACCGCACAACAAGGCATAATTTTTAATATAT
Organism: Tholera decimalis; assembly: GCA_943138885.2. Classification (NCBI taxonomy): domain Eukaryota; kingdom Metazoa; phylum Arthropoda; class Insecta; order Lepidoptera; family Noctuidae; genus Tholera; species Tholera decimalis. The sequence goes on along the minus strand of OW964552.2, from coordinate 90,254 downwards.
TTCGTGTATTTTAGAGATAACCAATCATGACCTGAGTCTGAGAGCGAATAAACTAATGTTGCGCATCTCTGCTTAATGTTGACACGCGCGCGATATCTGAGCGGCACTTTCACTGTATTTTCTATTCCGTGATACTTACTAAACCAAAGTCAGAAATTTTAGTGTTAGTTTGAATTATTGTCATGAACGTGAGGGTAGACATCTAGAGATGAATGCAATTGTTAGAGTTTATGAGATGTGGCGTGAGTGTTCCTACCGTCTGTGCAGTCGGTGATCCTGGTGGCCTTCACGGCGTTCAGCGCGCCCGACGCCGACGGCGGGCCGCGCGCCGTGCCGCCGCTGCGCTTCGAGGGGCAGCTGGAGGACATCCTGCTGGAGGCCTGTCTGCTGCACAGGGACCACCGGTACGTGCTGTTACACTGTCTGTCAGCAGCCTGGCATCTCTGGTCGTAGAAACTATAGCGACGATAACTATGTTTCGTAGTGGTTATGTAGTACTCGTAAAGTAAATACATTTTAAGTAGAAGCGATGAGTGAGGGGGAAGTAAAGCGTAAGCGTCGTGCGGCAGTGAGGGGCGTCCGCTGAAGCCGCCGGGCGCGTTCACGCAGCACCCGCGCATCATCAACGGGCTGGAGGAGTACGAGTGCAGCGTGCGCCGCAACGTGCCGCCGGAGCAGTCGGGCATGCTGGCGGCGCAGCGCGCGGACGGCAGCGCCACCGTGCTGGAGCTGCGCCCGCTGCTGCCGGGCTCGGTGCTGGTGGTGCGCGTGGGCCCGCGGCCTGAGCAGCGCGCGGTGCTGGCGGAGCTGCGGCGCACGCTGGACGCGCTGCACGCCGCGCCCGCCGGCGACGCGCTGGCGCTGGAGCCCGCGCTGCGTGACCTGGACCTGGGCGACTTCAACGCGCTGCTGTACCGCTGCGACGCCGAGGAGCGCGAGGCGGGCGGCGGCGGCGTGTACGACGTGCCGGGCCACGGCGCGCTGCCCTACGCCGGCCTGCAGGGCGCCGCGTCGCTGCTGGCGGAGCTGGCGCCGGCCGACGCGCTGGGCCACCCGCTGTGCGCCAACCTGCGCGCCGGCGACTGGCTGGCCGAGTACACGTGGCGGCGCGCCGAGCGCGAGCCGCGCCTGGCGGGCGTGGCGGCGCGGTACCGCGCGGCGCTGGCCCCGCTGGCGCAGCTGCCGCGCTACCTGGTGCCGGCGTACTTCGAGGCGCTGCTGCTGGCGCTGTACCGCGGCGTGGCGCGCGCGGCGCTGGCGCGGCTGCTGCCCTGGCTGCGCGGCGCCGGCTTCCCGCGCGCGCTGGCGCTCACCAGCGTGCAGCTGCTGGGCGCGGTGAGCTCGGCGCCGCTGCCGGCCTGCTCGCCGGCGCTGCCGCCGCCGCGGGCCGCGCGCGCGCTCAGCCTGTCGGCGGGGCTGCCGCACTTCGCGGTGGGCTACACGCGCTGCTGGGGCCGCGACACCTTCGTGGCGCTGCGCGGCCTGCTGCTGCTGACGGGCCGCTACCAGGTGAGGCGCGGGGCGGGGCGGGCGGGGCGCGGGGCGGGGCGGGGCACCGAGCCGGGCTGACCGTGACCGTGTGCAGGACGCGCGCGGCCACATCCTGGGCTTCGCGGCGTGCCTGCGCCACGGGCTGATCCCCAACCTGCTGGACGGCGGCCGCAACGCGCGCTACAACTGCCGCGACGCCGTGTGGTGGTGGCTGCAGAGCATCAAGCAGTACGTGAGCGAGGCGCCCGGGGGCGCAGCCCTGCTGGGGGAGCCGGTGGCGCGCCTGTTCCCGAAGGACGACGCGGAGCCTGCGCCCCCGGGAGCCGCCGACCAGCCGCTGCACGACGTCATGCAAGAGGCGCTCGACGTGCACTTCCAGGTCAGTCATACGTTTTTTTCGTATGTTTTCATTATATTCGATGCTATTAATTTATTTAACACTAGCGACCAGGCCCAACTTCGCACGGGGTCCTTTGAACAATAAGTTGGTGCTTCAACAGTGATAGTACGTCGTTACAAAAAGTGCGGTTAGCTATCATTTAATTTAAAATATATGTATACAAAGTTTCATCTTGAATCAGACTACACTGCCATTAACTACAATATGACTTTTTAAACAATGTTTACAGCAGATTTTTATTTATTTATCCACTTTATGAGTGACTTACAGCTAATAAAAACATTAAAAGAGGAATAAATAGTCGCCAGAGAGCCAATAACATGTCCTCACATTTAAAGATACTAAAATAAAGTTATAAGCAAACAAACAAAAATGATAAAGCAAATTAAAGTTACAATTTACAGAGTAAAAATAGTTATACTTAATAAACAAATATTTGCTTGCAATGTCAAGTCAACAACATAACATAACCACTAATACTTGAAATAGTTGAGGCTTAAGCACCTTTTGGCTGAGTTCACACTAGTTGTGAAAAGATCCAGATCATACTGTTTGCATATCTCATTAAAGTTTCTGCTTGCGCGCATAATATAGCTGTTTTGCTTATAATTAGATGATGAATGAGGTACACATATGGAAGGATTAAAACGCAATCTTTTGTTGGGTACGTTAAAATAAAATTTAGAAAGTAGTTCTGAACTATCAATATTGTTGTGGAAGATTTTCAACAAATACAAACAGTCTGCAATTTTACGCCGATCAACGAGTGGCAACATATGTGGTACTTCTTACAGAGTCGATGATAATCGGCTGAGTGATATGGAATCTTTTGATAGAAACAAAGATGACGAACCGTTTCTGTATATTTTCAATCCGGTCGATGTATTTATGATATTTTGGATTCCATATCTGAGACGCATACTTGAGCTGACTTCTTACAAAAGTGCAATACAATATTTTGAGCGTTTTAGTGTCTGTAAGGCATTTAGAAAGACGCATTATAAATTCCAGAAGTTTCGATGCTTTTTTAACGATGGCGTCAATGTGTGTATCAAAAAACTTTTTACCAAAAAATTAAACCGACTCCCAAAAACACTGCAAAGTGAAAAATAACTTTAATTTCGGTATTCGGTGTCTTTACGTTTTGTATTTTCGTTTTTGGCACCGACTTCCGAAATTAAAGTTATTTTTCACTTTGCAGTGTTTTTGGGAGTCGGTTTAATTTTTTGGTAAAAAGTTTTTATTTCACTCTTTTTAGTTGACCTATTTTTAATTTACCTAGTTACAAAAGCCTAAATGTCAACTACTTATAACCTTTTACAAAATATTGCTTTTCCCAATGCTGGGCCGTTAATTGTTGAGGAGTTCTCCTGGTACTTCACCATCAGCTCTACATCACCATATGCATTGCGACGAGCATAAAGTGCTTAACATCCATATTCAAGTAATCGAATCGCAATCCACTCAATACTTATTATTGAGTAGTTTCGGCGGCCATCTATGATCTTCATCATCAGTTCCACTTCCTCAAATGGTACTTTTTGAGAGCAACTGCACAAGTTACTATAATAAATACCCAAAACGTTATAGGTGTGCCTATAAAATTTCAAGAGTTCCCTCGATTTCTCCAGGATCCCATCATCAGATCCTGACGTTTATGAAAATGGGACCAATTTCGAAGTATACCTATTCAATCAAAAAAAGAATTATCCAAATCGGTTCAGCCGTCTTCGAGTAATCGATGATCATACATTAAAAAAGAAAAAAAAATGTACGCGTCGAATTGATAACCTCCTCTTTTTGTCGTCGGTTGAAAACTAAGTTACTATCTTGAAAAACGCCAAGTCACTGATAGTATTGCACCTTGGCAAGATTTGGCCCGCCAAAGTATAAGTGGTGACCAGGACCGCACGTTTCCTAGTGTATGTGACTAAGGAACACTATGATGGGTTGAGGTCTAGTTCATTGTCCCGACAATACTCTTCAAGCCGATATAAGTTAGCTTGAAGTGCCAGCATATCATTAGCCGATTCTATAGTGGCAAACATTTTCATGTCATCGGCAAAACATAATAGTTTGGATGCATGGAGGCAAAGATCAATGTCGTTCATTTAGACCACAAATAAGAAAGGACCGAGCAGCGAACCCTGAGGCACCCCACTGGGCACATTCACCCAGCTAGACGTATAGTTATTGATTACTGCCGCTTGTGACCTGTCGTCAATGTAAGAAGCGAACCACTTCAGCAGGTCTCCACGAATGCCTATGCGTCTCAGCTTTATTATTAGGGAATCGTGGTTGATCCGATCAAATGCTTTGTTAGTCCGTGTTAACCACATTAGCCTGCTTACGCAAACTCAAACTAAAAATATTTTATTTCCATAGCATCATATTATGTCAAAAATAGATGCCAGACTATAGTCCTCAATGGCCAAGAAAGGCTCAAGAGTGATGTACATCCCGTCAGGGTTTCCACAAGGATCCTAATTGGGACGTCTTTTATTTAATACTAGCTGTGCCCGCTTCTTTTATTTAATACTTCGTCCGCGCGGAATAGTGAGTTTCGGCAGCATTTTTAATTTTTTAGACTAATTGTTTTGAAAATAAAAGTCATACATAAATAAGCTATTTACAATATTTTTAACCGACTTCAAAAAAAGGAGGTTTACAATTCGTCTTGAACTTTTTTTTTTTTATGTATGTTACCTCATAATTCGGATACGGCTGGACCGATTTGAAAAATTCTTTTTGCGTTTGAATGGGTATACTTTCTAGTTGGTCCCATTGTTACGAAATCAGGATCTGATGATGGGATCCTGGAGAAATCGAGGGAACTCTTCAAATATTATAGGCACACCTATAGCGTTTTGGGTATTTCTTATAGTACCTTGAGCAGTTGCCTCCAAAAAGTACCATTTGAGGAAGTTGAAATGATGATGAAGACCACAGATGGCCACTGAAACTCCTCAATAATAAGTATTTCGTGGATTGCGATTCGATTACTTGAGTACGGATGTTAAACACTTTATGCTCGTCACAATGCATATAGTGATGTAGAGCTGATGGTCAAATACCAGGAGAACTCCTCAAAAATTAACGGCTATGCACAGGGAAAAGCAATATTTTGTAAAAGGTGATAAGTTGTTGACATTATGGCTTTTGTAACTAGATAAATTACAAACCAACCCACTAAAAAGAGTAAAAAAAAAATTTTTTTGCAAAAAATAGAACCGACTTCCATATCAAAACACTACAAAGCCAAAAATAACTTTAATTTCGGAAGGCGGTGTGAAAAAAAAGGAAAATCCAAAACCAATAATACCGACTTCCGAAATTAAAGTTATTTTTGGCTTTGTAGTGTTTTGATATGGAAGTCGGTTCTATTTTTTGCTAAAAAATTTTTACTGTTAATAGTATATTTAAGTACATTTTTCTAATCAAGTCTAAAAAATAAGTTTCGAGCTTCTAGCTTTAAAAATGGCGTAATTTCCATACACTTTCATCCCCTATTTCAACCCCTTACAACCCTTTTTTGCATTAAAAAGTAGCCTATGTCCTTTCTCAGGCTCTAGACTAGTTCAGTAGTTTAAGCGTGATTGCGTAACACACAGACAGACAGAGTTACTTTCGTATTTATAATATTAAGTAAGGATTTTATTAACGATATGCCAATGACATGAAGATTCTGAGCCAAGTGCCAACCACTGAGGATGCACCGTTTTTATAACTAGCGTGGCAGAAATTAGTTGGATCTGAATGTTATGTATGATTACAAGATGTCGTGTACCTCAATTGCCAGAGTGAGCTCCATTAATGATCTTGGGGGAACATTTGACTCAATGCTACTATTTGATCCTCACAAAAATAATGTTGTTAACAAGGCCTGTAAGCAAGGCTTTGGGTTTTAGTCGGAGGGTCTGACCTGAGTTTAAAAATGTGAAAACATTAAAAATTATTTATTGTTCTTTTTTCCGCAGCCGTATGATAGGTTCTTCTACGTGTTACAAACAGGTTTTTGTTGTAAAAAAGATCATGGCAGACTGTTAGATGCTTGTCTGTTCTAGAATAAAATCGGTTCGTTGATGTCCATCTAAGTAGATGGAAAAGAACATAGGGATTCTATTCGATAAGGGTTCCGTTTTTCCTTTTGAGATACTGAATCCTAAATATTGGAGTCTATTTGGACGTTTTTCTACGTTCGACGTCGTAGATCGCTCACCTCGTGTGTCCGCAGGGCCTCGTGTTCCGCGAGCGCAACGCCGGGCGCGCCATCGACGCGCACATGTCCGACAAGGGCTTCAACGTACAGATCGGCGTCGACCCCGACACCGGCTTCCCCTTCGGCGGCAACGACGCCAACTGCGGCACCTGGATGGACAAGATGGGCTCCTCCGAGCGCGCCGGCAACCGCGGCAAGCCCGCCACGCCGCGCGACGGAAGCGCCGTGGAGCTGGTGGGGCTGGCCTACAGCGTGCTGAGCTGGCTGGGCGCGCAGCACCGCGCCGGGCGCTTCCCCTACCCCGGCGTGGTGCGCCGCCACCGCGACGGCAGCCTCACGTCCTGGAGCTTCGCGCAGTGGGCCGAGCGCATCCAGCGCAGCTTCGAGCGCTACTTCTGGGTGCCGCCCGCGCCCTCGGCCGCCGACCTGCGCCCCGACCTGGTGCACCGCCGCGCCATCTACAAGGACTCGCACGGCGCTTCGCGGCCCTGGGCCGACTACCAGCTGCGCTGCAACTTCCCCATTGCCATGGCCGTGGCGCCCGAGCTGTTCGAGCCCAAGCACGCCTGGATGGCGCTCGACACGCTGGAGCGTCACCTGCTGGGTCCGCTAGGGGTCAAGACACTGGATCCGGCCGACTGGGCCTACCGCGGCGACTACGACAACTCCAACGACGGCGACGACCCCAGCGTGGCGCACGGCTTCAACTACCACCAGGGGCCCGAGTGGCTGTGGCCGCTGGGATTCTACCTGCGCGCGCGCCTCGCCTTCGCGCACGAGTGCGGCCGCCACGCGCGCACGCTGGCCGCCGCCTACGCCGCGCTCGCGCCGCTGCTGGCCGAGATTCGCACGTCCCCCTGGCGCGGCCTGCCCGAGCTCAGCAACGCCGGCGGCGCCTTCTGCGCCGACTCGTGCCGCTCGCAGGCCTGGAGCTCGGCCGCGGTGCTGGAGGTGCTGCATGAGCTCGAGCTGGCGCGGCGCGCGCGCCCGCTGTGTGCGGACTGACGCGCGCGCCGCCTGCGCCACGCGCGCCGCGCGCCCGAGCCGCGCCGCGTGTACAGCGTGCCGTACGAGCGCGCGCCGCGCCGGCCGCCGGGCGCGCTGCGCCGCCTGCTGCGCCGCGCGCGCCCCGCGCCGCGCCTGCAGCGCTCCGTCTACAACCTGCTGGGGCGGCGCGCCGGCGAGCTGGCCACCGTGGTGTACAGCGACCGCTACTTCCGCTACGGCCTGCCGCTGCGCGCGCGGCCGGCGCGCGGGCCCGTGGCGGACGAGCTGGGCGGCGCGCAGCTGGCGGCGGGCGGCGCGCGGCCCGCGCACGTGCTGCCGCTGGCGCGCGCGCCGCGCCCCGCGCCCGGCGCCGGCGTGCTGCGGGCGGGGCCGCGCGCGCCGCCCGCGCCGCGCCGCGCCGCCAGGGCCGCGCCCGCGCCGCGCGCGCTGCTCGTGCTGGAGGCCGCGCGCTTCGAGCCGGGCCCGCCCGAGCCCGCGCCGAGCCCGCGGCGGCGCGCGCTGCACTACCGGCAGAGCGCGCGCGGCGTGTCTCCGCGGCGGCCGGGGACGGGTGGCGCGGGGGGCCGGCGGCGCGCCGCGTCCCCACCGCGCGAGGCGAGCGAGGAGCGCGCGCCGCTGCCGCAGTTCGCGCTGGCGGAGGCGAGCGAGGCGCGCTCGGGCTCGCCGTACGACGTGTCTCTGCTGTCGAAGGCGTCGCCGCGCGCGAGCCGCAACCTGTCTCCGGCGGCGGCGGGCGACAAGGCGAGCTCGATGGCGCTGGCGCGGAAGGTCCTGAACACGGAGCGCTACAACAACGGCGCGCAGGCGGTGCTGTACCGGCGCGGGTCCCGCGGGTCCCGGGGGTCGCGCGGGTCCCGCGGGTCCCGGCGCCTGCGCGGCACCATCCGCGCGATGCTCGCGTTCAGCAGTCTGTTCTATGCGCTATCGTTCCTCGCGTTCTACTTCCTGAGCTTGCCGTGACTTGCGAGTCGAGGATGCTATTTTCATTCGAGTGCCATAATCTTAATATTAAGCAAATATATTCCCCAGGAATATAATAATTGTGTCTTGCCCCTTCGTTGCAACTATTATTATATTATACAAGTTTTATCTTTTAAAGTTTTTATAAAACGTTAATTCATTGAATCTTTGTGATATTTATATACCGCAATGTGATTTTACCGACCGTAGAGCCATAATATTAAATCTATATATCGATTGAAACGAGATTGTTAGTCATAAGAAAATGTACCTCTAAGCATAAATATTAATTCTATCAAATCGTAAATTATGTTGCTAGTTGTTTTAACCATATGTAACACCTACTTATATGTACGTTTCTAGAAAATTTTAGTTTAAAATATAATGAATATAAATGTTTATAAATCAATACCCGTTTATTTTGTTTGTTTCATTCCTCTTTTTTCACGATATGCACCAGGATCGAAGGTCCATAATTCGTCTGAGATGCGAGAGGGATCGTATCAGGCGGCCGATGCGATGAGGGGATTCCTATGATTCATTGCAGTTTCAGGGAAACGCTTGAAGGCGTTTCATGAAATGCTAGGTGCTGGGCAGTTTGAGACATCACTGAACTGAACTGAACAACCACTTGGTTCAACTGGTTGTACCACGGGGATTTCTTTTTCCCGGTGGACCAACTGTTCGATGCAAATACTATAAAACGACCGCGCATACAGTGCCGCGACGAACGAAAACTGAGTTTTTTTGCTCTTATGTATTGGCTACGATACATGAACCATTGTAATTTTGACCTAGTATTAGGCCTGTGCATGCTAAACAATGACAAATTTTAAATTTTTGTATCCATTTTATAACGCATAATAATGCTTTCATGCGCGTTGAAGTGGTGTGGAAAACATTCCCAGACATCTAGATACCAAATGGATGTCATAACTATTCGTCAGTAATGAAATAATACGATAATTATTTATCATTTAATCAGATTATAAGCCACCGCAGAGGTCTATTTAAAGTGGTGGTTTGAGTGATTAAGCACACAATTGAGTCACGCGTTGATGTCTTTTGGAAACATTGATATACTAAAAAGCCAAGATGCAGTCTCGAAGAAAAGTGACGCTCGAAACAGTCGCCAAACACTCACCAGCTACGTAGTAATAGTAATGCTATAAGTATAAAATATGTTTTTGCAAATTCCATCTTATGACAATTGCTTAAAGTTGTTTTTACACAGCAGTGTGCGAAAGACAAATTTTACGACTGACGTGGCTCGATAGGACAAGGCCTTGAGTGGAGACTTACACCTTATACTAATTTTTTTTTATAAGACATTTTTGTTAGTATTATTAGTTTATTATATTGTGTTCTAAGGACGTAATTATAGCGTAAATGTTTTTGGGTAGAACATGTGTATATCAATGAAACAAATATTAACTGTTAAAATCGTTTATAAATTTTTTTATTCAATAAAGCTTATACCTTTTGCCGTGATATACATAATATCTTCGTCAAAAAAATTCTCCATAAAAAATCTCTCGCCTTTGTTGGCTGACGATTGATGTCCGTTCTCCGCATCGTATTTGGCCACGAGAAAAACTAAAGTATAAAAATGTATAGTTTAAAAATCACTAGGAAAACACGCTTTTATAAATGCACGTAAAAACAAAAAAGTGTTCGCGCTTTTTCTTTTTTTTTTGTTGTCTCCGTTTTCTTTGTGGTGCTGTTTCTTTTTTGTAGTTTTTGCCATATTATTCCCACGAGTAGTGAACAATTAAACGGTCGATCACCCCAGAGGATTTGAAAGTCACATCTATAAAAAAAAAATATGGATTACGCGGTAATTCAAAAACGTTAAGAAAACCGATAACGGATTTTCTTTAGGTGTGTTATACCTTGTGTGGTGTACCTTGAACCCTGATCGTGTTTAAAGTCCATTACGTGGCTTTTCTCACAAGTGCAAACAAACACGACTTTGATACGGTATTCCATCATGGAATGCCAGTGCCTATCTTCCGGCTTCATCATCAGACCTTGAAACCTAATTGTGGTCAAAGTTCATTACAAAACTTTTCTAAGAAATCAAAACAGCTATGATACGATTTTCCATCATGAAGTTCTAGTTCGTATCTTCCGGCTCCATCATCAGATCAGTTCGACAGTACCATATTATTGTATTGTCATCAGAACTATATACAGCTGCCAATTTTCATTACGCTACGACCCTTGAAAGATGGTTAAATTAGTTACCTTAGATTTCATTACATAGTTAGTTACATACAGGTCGACCTAATAAAAGTGTGTTAAAAATAAGAAGTTTTTAATGAAATTGGTGTTGCGCCAAAGCAACACTCACACACACTTATCATTAGCATACCGCATGTCGTGAACCCATAACTTATCCCATAATGAATCGATATACTTAAAATATATTTTTATTATATTATTAAATCATTTCAATTATTCCAGTATGGGGAGGGACGTTTAAAATTGTAATACTAATAGCAGAACGCGCACAATGGGTAATGGTCTAGTGGTCAGTGGCCCTGACTGCTATGCGCAAGGTCGTGGGTTCGATTCCCACCCAGGACAAATGGTTGTGTGATAAGCACGATCATTTGTTCTTGGTCTGGGTGTAATTTATCTATAATATGTATGTATTTAGAAATATATGTATATGTTTATCAGTTGTCTAGTACTCATAGCACAAGCTCTGCTTAGTTTGGGACTAGATGGCGTTGTGTGAAAGTTGTGGAATATTATTATTATTATTAATACTTAAAGTGATGTCGTTCAAAAAACGAATTTATCCCACTGGACTGCTATACTCGGAAGCTCAAGTACTTACAGTTCCCAATATATATCCTCCGTACCATACTACGTAGACACAGATTGTTACCAGTAAGCCCAGATTTAATAAGCAAACGCACTGGGTTTCCCATTTGTTGTCAAACTAAACTTACGTCTAGAAAAACCATGGCTTCAGTCTTTGAGCTATGACGATATTAAAAAAATCATTTCGTTGTGTACAGTAAATTAAGCTATATATACACACACTCATGTTAACGTACCTACACGCTTCCAGCCAGACACACACACACCCACACACACACACGCAATTACGCACATACACTCAAACATACACACACCTACACGTTTCGCTTCTATTTCTTTTGTTATCAATACCTTCTAATGTTACTTTTTTGTAATTTAATACATAAAAATTGAAATGTGTTTTAATGTATAGCGTAGGACACTGATTCCTGTAACACAGGCTCGCTTAGCATAGGAGTCAGGGGCTTCACTTGATAGATGTAATATTAAAAACAACAACATTAAAAAAACCGTAAAATTGACGACCTCTTCTCTTTCAGTATATTATATAACGTATACATATTTTCCAAAAACTAAATTAGTATTAATTATTGTAAAATAGATGTGTTTAACTTTTGGTGTACAACAAAGTTTATTTTAATCTATTCTAAATACTGGCTTTTGCCCGCGTCTTCGTTCGCGTAGAGGTTTTTCCCGCGTAAATCCTGATCGCGTAGGAATTTCGGAATAAAAACTATCCCAGGTCCTTCCCACGGTTCTAAACTATTCCCATGCCAAATTTCATCTAAATCGGTTCAGCGGCTTAGGCGTGAAAAGGTAACACACAGACAGACAGAGTTACTTTCGCATTTATAATATTAGTATGGCCAATAAAGCATAAACTTATCTATATCTATACTTATAATAAATCTGTAGAGAATAAAATATAATTACAAAATAACTATCAGGGGGTGATTAGGGATCAATACTGATGCCAAAAATGCAATCTATAAAATTTTTGTCTGTCTGTCTGTCTGTCTGTCTGTCTGTATAACCGTTATAGAAACAAAAACTACTCGACGGATTTTAACGAAACTTGGTACAATTATTTTCCATACTCCTGAGCTGGTTATAGTATACTTCTCATCACGCTACAATCAATAGGAGCAGAGCAGTGAAGGGAAATGTTGGGAAAACGGGAGAAGTTACTCCATTTTTTAAGCTTCCGTCGCGAGTGCAACCTTAATGGTTAAAGCTACACAGAAATCATTTATGACGCAAATGTTCTCCTTAAAATTATATAAAAAATATCCCACGACAGCATATATCTATCTTTTATGGTTGACTCACAATAACACCTGTAACTCCCCATAGCTTTGCAGTTCGAAGCTTTCTGATTATTATTCTGCTCCGAAATTTAAAACCACCACAACTTTGCAATGGAACTCGGCTAAAAGTAACCCAGTTGCAACAAAATATAATCGAGGCTCAAATTTTAACAGGTTGCGGTGCAGGAGAAACCGTCTTTATTCCCAGAATTCCCATAATACCAAATAATTTTCCATTCCAATTTAAAAGAACGCAATTCCCAGTATGGGTGTGTTATGCGATAACAATTAATAAGGCTCAAGGGCAGACTTTTCGTGTTGCTGGGGTAGATCTCGGTGTCAGTTGTTTCTCGCATGGTCAGTTGTACGTCGCTCTTTCCCGGGTTAGCAGTTCTAGAAATCTTTGTGTTCACGTGCCGGACGGGTCAACTTTCAACATAGTTTACCCGGAAGCTTTGCGCTGAAGTATTTTCGTTCTATAGGTACTTAAGCCTCATGTGAACGTGATCTAAACAATATTACCGATACATTAACTTAATAACACACAAGGAGTTACACACTGACGGAGTCGCGGGCACAGCTATTAACAATAATATTGTGCGGTTCGGTATTGCGATATTTTTCAACAGTATTATAGATTGACATATTATTTTTCCCTACTAAATTAAGAAAGTTAATCTGTCTGTTACATCAAAATCACTGAACCGTGGGGAAGGACATAGGCTACTTTTTTTTTACGAAAAACGACGGAAACGTGGACGAAGTCGCGGGCAACAGCTACCTATACTTAATAATATAAGGCTGAAGAGTTTGTTTGTTTGTTTAAACGCGATAATCTCAGGAACTACTGGTTCAAATTGAAAAAATATTTTTTAATTAAATAGTCAATTTATAGAGAAAGGCTATAATAGGCTATATATCATTACTCTAAGGCCAATAGGAGCGGAGCGCCAATGAAAAATGCTTCAAAATCGGGTTTAAATTTAACGTTAGCCCAAAGTAACTATTCCACGCGGACGAAGTCGCGGGCAAAAGCTAGTTAATAAATACAAGAAAAAAAAAATCGACTCCGTTAATTTTTCAACAGGGTAATTTTTATTATGCGACTAAAATAAAAAAGATGCCATAATACATTGTTTTGACACTGAAAACGCGGCCATTGAAATTTGCTGTTACTATTTGAAATGAGCGCATAATTTTGAATTAAGCACTCATTTTATGCGGACGGTTTTGAGACGTTGAGTGTGCATCTTGGGTTTTTAGTATATCAATGTTTGGAAAAGTCTCTTTCTTTCATGAAGAAATTCTAATGCTTTTATCCCTTTCCTTCCCTTTGTATTTTTATCGTAAAAATCTGTGCTGTTACCTTTAACGGCTAAATACAATATCGATAATTATAAAATTAAACTTATTTTTTTTAAATTCAATTCAGATAGTTGTCATAAAATACCTACTACTACTACATTAACCGACTTAGAAAAACTTTTTAGCAAAAAATAGAACCGACTTTCATATCAAAACACTATAAAGCCAAAAATAACTTTAATTTCGGAAGTCGGTGTTGTTGGTTTTGGATTTTCTTTTTCGCACCGCCTTCCGAAATTAAAGTTATTTTTGGCTTTATAGTGTATAGATATGGAAGTCGGTTCTAATTTTTGCAAAAAAATTTTTTTTCACCCTTTTTAGTGGGTCGGTTTGTAATTTATCTAGTTACAAAAGCCATAATGTCAACAACTTATCACCTTTTACAAAATATTGCTTTTCCCGATGCATAGCCGTTAATTTTTGAGGAGTTCTCCTGGTACTTGACCATCAGCTCTACATCACCATATGTATTGTGACGAGCATAAAGTGTTTAACATCCGTACTCAAGTAATCGAATCGTTATCCACGAAATACTTATTATTGAGGAATTTCAGTGGCCATCTGTGGTCTTCATCATCAGTTCAACTTCCCCAAATGGTACTTTCGGTAGCAACTGCTCAAGATACTATAAGAAATATCCAAAACGCTATAGGTTTGCCTATAATATTTGAAGAGTTCCCTCGATTTCTCCAGGATTCCATCATCAGATCCTGATTTCGTAACAATGGGACCAACTAGAAAGTATACCCATTCAAACTCAAAAAGAATTTTTCAAATCGGTCCAGCCGTCTCCGAGTTATGAGGTAAAATACATTACAAAAAAAAAATTTCAAGACGAATTGAGAACACGCGAGCCTATAAGAGCGTCAGCAACATGACAAGGCCCCCTCTGCAGAGGGCCGAAGCCTGCCGGGGTCGTGGGACTTATCCCATTACCGTGACCCCGGTACGTAAAGGGTTATTGAAGGAACACCGTGGATTTTAGTCAGTATAAGCCTGACAGTCCCTCCCACCCTGCCCGGGGTGGGAGGACTTATTTGATAATTTTACCACGTTAAAAAAAAAGACGAATTGAGAACCTCCTTTTTTTGAAGTCGGTTAAAAAAGGAGAAAGTTCTAATATTTTTTCTTCTGTGTGACATGCATGTTTTCATTCTAGATTTCCGAAGATCCCAGATTAAAAAGAAAAGTGGATGGATAAGGTTACTAGGGAATATTGGTTTCCAGTTTTATTTTTATTGATATAATGTTGAGAAAAGACAAAATCGTGAATATAATCTATATTCAATCTTTCTAGGCTTCAAATAACTAGTATCATGGAGTCTAATACTAATTAACTTGGGCCTTTCATGACAATATCGCCCTCGTAAGTTACTATGATGATGAATCAATGTAAGGTTAAGAGCGCGCCTAAAGCCAGCAAAATTTTAGAATTCACCCCCACTCTCCTACCCGCTCCTCAGATCGACTACGATCGCGCGTGTACCTACGCGCTCGCCCGATGCGTATCTTCTGTAGTATACGTATAATAATCAGATGAAACAACTGTATTCAAAGTATGACTGCGTTATACAATATTACGAAATGTTATGTGTACGTAAATAGTAAGTTAGTAGGAGGTGACTATACCCACGGAATAGATGAATAAGGTTGGAATGGTAATGTGGGTGTGGAGCCACATTTATGATACAAAAGTCATAGCTCGGCAAAACTTGTTACCCATTTACACGATTGATTACAGTAAAAGAAGTTAGGTTCGCTAAAAACTGCCTTCAAAAAATCGACCTCAGAAACAAAGACAATGATAAAAAACTCGCTCTGTGAAACAAGCTCCTGCCAAGAAATCAATATAAGGTTAAGCAAAACTTGTTACCCAATTACACGATTGATTACAGTAAAAGAAGTTAGGCTCGCTGAAAACTGTGATCAAGAAATTGACCTCAGAAACAAAAAAATGGCCAAGTGCGAGTCAGACTCGCCCGTGAAGGGTTCCGTAGTAACTAAAATAATATAATATAATATGTATATTTATTTGACAAATAAAAAAACCTTAAAAATTTCTTAAAACTAGCTTATGTAAACATTTTTACAACTATGCTAAATAACTTTGTTTTTCATAGTGTTTGTATGAATTACAAAGTTATATTTGCGGTTTTAGAAAATATGCTGTATCTCATAAACTGCTGACCCGATTTTGTTCAAACTAATTTTGGTTGAAAGTTTACATTAAGATCTATAGACATATATTTTTTTTAGATTTTTCACTCCGTTATTATGTTAGAGGGGGGGACACATTTTACCACTTTGGAAGCTTATATCTTTTAAACGATTGAATTTATGAAAAAGTGGTTTTAGAAACCACTTTTTTTTCACTTTAGGTTATATCATTTTTAAAGACCACACACCCATAGGTTTCATGAAAAAAAATATTTTCAGTTCTAGTTCCATGTATGGGACCCCCCTTTATTTTAAATATTTTTTAATGTTTTTCTTAAAATCGGAAAGCGGTTCACAGAATACATCTACTTACTAAGTTTCACTTGTATAGTCTTAATAGTTTCGGAATAAAATGGCTGTGACATACGGACGGACGGACAGACGGACATAAATCACAACTTTTCTTGAGCTCAATCATCTCATCTTTTATGGATCTTATGTCGTCGGCTAAAGTTGGTAAGCTCAGCAATTGTTGTTTCATTTCACGAATTTCACTCAGCACAATATCCAGCGAAGCAAGAGGTTGCGGTGAAAGCATCGAAACTATAAGAGTTCCGTTTTTTGCCATTTGGCTACGGAACCCTAAAAACCGGTCAAGTGCGTGTCGGGCCACGCGCAGTGAAGGGTTCCGTAGTTTTTATAACAGCCAAGTGCGTGTCGTATTCGCTGACTGATCGTTTCGTACCATGCTCTAACTAAAAGCCAAACATGACTATAACTAATTTGATTTCCTATATAAATCAAATCCTCACCTGATCCGACAATTCTGCACATTTTTTATGTATGTGCACCGATTACTCCGTCAATTGTGGATCGATTTAGAAGATTATTTTTGACGTGACAACGTCTTATAATTCGATGAAGCTGGCTGCACGCACGAAAATACATGACTCATGCGGCGTTACCTCGCTCTGAGGCGTTCCAAAAGCAAATCAAATTGGATCTACAAGTTGACATTTATGTATGACTCAACGAGTCAAATACTAGGCTATCATAAAACGCTAAGAGATGACGTCACTGTGTAGTGATTCTTTGACATTTATGTATGACTCAACGAGTCAAGTACTAGGCTATCATAAAACGCTAAGAGATGACGTCACTGTGTAAGGATTCTTCCACTGTCATGAGAAGTGCAGTAATAGCGATGTAAAATTAAAATTTTCTTTTGAAAAATGCAACCATTACATCAGTATTTTCTTATGACGTTGTCACAGAGAGTATTCAAATCAGTGCCTTGTCACGTTCAACTATCGTCAGTAAACCGACTTTACAAACAACCGATTTTTCGTTTGAAATGGTATGCTCTCGAGATAGTACCATTGTCACCAAATTAGAATTTGATGAAGGGATCTCGTGGAAATCGAAGGAAATCCTCAAATTTTAAAGGCAATCGTATAGCGATTTTGGTATTTTTTATAGCAACTTGTGCATTTGCTCTCAGAAAGCACCATTTGGTGAAGCGGAACTGATGAAGAAGATCACAGATGGCCACCGGAACTACTCAATAATAAGTATTTCACGAGTTGCGGTTCGATTATTTTAAAATGGTTGCTTATAAGCAATTTATGGTCGTCACAATGTGAATGGTGAAATGGAGCTGATGGTGAAATACCTACCAGGAGAACTCCTCAACAATTAACGCCCCTGCATCGGGAAAAGCAATATTTTGTAAAAGGTGATGAGCAAGTTGACATTAGGCTATTGTAATTTAGATAAATTATAAACAGATCCAAAGACACCATCTTCTGAAATTAAAGTTATTTTCACATTGTACCTAGTGGTTTTTTGGAAGTCGGTATTTTTTTGTTAAAAATTTTTTTGTAAAACTTAGGTATTTAAATATGAAACTAGCGCGATACAACGGACGCTTAGCGCCATCTATCGACATTTCTATGGAGTTGTTCGAAATTTTCGAGTCAAATACAATTGGTCGACTATTACTCGTAAACTTGTAAAGCCCACTCATGTGTGATAGTTTTCCTTTAAACTTCGTTATATATAGGTACTACTGCCATGACATTTGAATTTCTAACTAACTACAACCGTTTAGTTGATAGAGGGGGAGGACACTTGACTCTAACGAAAATTGGTACTTTAAAGCTTGATAAGTCACGAGCGGTTTACTTAATCAGAAAACGGTCTTCCTAAACCCATAATATTTTTGAAAGACCTATCCAACGATATCCCACACTATGGGAAGGGCGAAAAAAAATATTATCATCTCACTTTACATGTAGAATAAACAATTATTTAGGGTACCTCCCCTCCCGGTACCCTAAATAATTGTTTTTTTTTCGTAATTTTATTTTACGACTTTTTTGGCGTCATTAACGTGTATACTCATGCCAAATTACAAATTTCTAGTACCAATAGTTTTTGAGCTAAACCGCGGACAGATGGACAGACAGACGGACATGGCGAAACTATAAGGGTTCCTTGTTAACTACGGAACCCTAAAACACAAGTTTTGCTTAGCTTTACATTGATTTCTTGGCAGGAGCTTGTTTCACACAGCGAGTTTTTTTATCATTGTCTTTGTTTCTGAGATCGATTTTTTGATTGCAGTTTTCAGCCAACCTAACTTCTTTTACTGTAATCCCTCAAAGTTAGGTTTGTAAAAAATTGCGATCTCATTACAAAAAGAAATGCTTTTAGGAACGAGCTGCTGAAAGAAATCAATGCAATGTAAAGTTAGTACTGTATCTCTGTAAGAATCGATTGACTGAAAGGGAAAATGTTAGGTTTCTACAGAATTGCGAAAACATTAGAAAAGACATTGCTTTAAGGAAGAGCTGCTGCCACGAAATCAATGAAAGGTAAAGTAAGTACAGTTAACCTGCAAGAATCGATTGATTGAAAGGGAAAAAGTTAGGTATGTAAAAAACTGCGATCTCATTACAAAAAGAAATGCTTTTAGGAACGAGCTGCTGAAAGAAATCAATGCAATGTAAAGTTAGTACTGTATCTCTGTAAGAATCGATTGACTAAAAGGAAAAAAAGGTAAGTTTGTACAGAACTGCGAACTTATTAGAAAAGGATTTGGTTTAAAGACGAGCTGCTGCCACGAAATCAATGTAAGGTAAAGTAAATACTGTTACCCAGTAAGAACCGATTGACTGAAAGGGAAAAAGTTAGGTTTGTAAAAAATTGCGATTAATTACAAAAAGAAATGCTTTTAGGAACGAGCTGCTGAAAGAAATCAATGCAAGGTAAAGTAAGTACTGCATCCCTGTGAAATCAATTGACAGAAAGGGAAAATGTTAGGTTAGGTTAGGTTTTTTTTTTTTTTTTTTTTTTTCTTTTTGTGACAGGAGTGGGAAATCCTCATGGACGCGTAGACTACCAATGATAGCAGTCTAGGCAGTGCCGGACTTAGATGATGTAGTAGATGATGTTAGAGATGTGTAGATGTAAATTGAAAAAAAAAACAAAATGTTTTTTTTCACAATCTTGAAAAAAAACATGAAAAAAATCTTGGCACCGTTGTTTTTTTTCTACATTTGGTTTTTTTCAGAAAAAGTGAAACTCTATAACTATAGTGGAATAAGACACTAAATTTTATTGTTTTGTTTTTATTCAAGTCAAATAATGTTTAAATCAATGGGTAACTATTATTATGAACTTAAAAAATACTTAATGTGTTACAATCATCAGTATCAGTAGCTACGGCTACGCTTGTTTTATCAGCTTCGGAATAATGTTGTGTCTGTATTTGTTTCATCTGATTCTGAATCAACGACTATACTATCAGGGACTCTATTACATTCTGCTTGTACACTATTTTCTTAGTCCTTTTAGTCATTTGTCAGTCTATTACGTTTCTTGGTATGAATGTCACTGTACGTACTAAATGTTTCTGCAGTCTGCACGCAAATCAACCAAAACATAAACCAAACGAGGATTAGGGAAATCCCCGTCCGTAAATGTAGTTTACACTTGGTGTAGCCAATTATGTTAAGTCATGTATTATTTAACAAAAAACAAATGGTATTTTCTTATTGAACAAAAAAAATAATAATATCAACTCACATATGACAACCGCCTTACCATATTTTTATTTTCCTACTCATGAAAAAAAACCTACTCCAGAAAAAAAACCGTTTCTTTTCATGTTTTTTTTAAACGTTTTTTTTATCTCAGAAAAAAAAACCGTTTTTTTACAACTCTAGCCGGACTCCTACCGGCTAAAACCACACTCCTGTCATGCATTTCCACTGGCATGGAGAGACCAGTGCTTATGCTCTTACTAATATCTGTATATACCCGTCTGTGCGGTTACAAAAAGAACTTATTAATGTATTATTTACCATTCGTCATGATAAAACTGTCGTACATTTTCGCATTGTGTTGTGCCCTATCCTTAAAACTATCTTTCTCAATATTTATCTCTTCTGTCCCAACTAGGTACGAAACATTTTTATTTGACTTTCTCTGTGTGCCTTATCTTTAATTTATCTTTACATTCTAGGTTATGACTACTTTACTTATCTTTACATTTTTATTGCAATCTTTGTTGCTCTACCATATTTCATTACCTACTACTATTACTTAAATTGTATTGGCTATTTTAGTTGAATAGCAATTTTTTTTTTAAGCTATTCATTTCTTATACTAGGGATACAATATTAAAACTATCTTTACAGCTATTTCCAGATTATTTGCATTTATATTCGTTAACTAATGATTATATAATTATTATACATCACAGTTATACCTTTATCTACTCTTGTTCCTATTTACTACTTTTCTTGCTATGGCTTTACAATAGTTTATAAAATCACACCTCAATTCCTTTCTAGATATTAATTCTGGAAAGTTTTTTGTTTCTATTTTGTAATTTAGTTTTTGTTCCTACTCATATTTTTCCATGGCAAAGATTGGGCACTCCGTCAAAACATGTTCTACACTTTCTATTTTTCCTGCATCGCATGGACATGGCCGGACTCTCCTTGCACTTGAACCGGTTCAAGTACTCGGAGAATCCGCCATGTCCCGTTAGCACTTGAACCAGCAAGGGGTCTAGACTTATCTTCCTAACAGTACTGTACGCTTGTCTTGCGTTAGGAAGAAACATTTTGGTGGTCTTGGCCGTTTGCTCAACTTCGTACCTCTTGTTCCATTCGTCAAGTGTCTCCTCGCGGATTTGACGCTTGATAAATGATATTGGACACTGGTCATAATCCGGCCCTGTCTTTCTGCCAAGTGCCGCCTGCTTAGCGAGCTCGTCAGCACGCTCGTTTCCCTCCATCCCGGCATGGGCCTTGATCCAGTACAACTTGATGGTAATTCCGCGTTTGAGCGCTTCTTGGATATTACTTCTGGTTTTAACAGCCAAGGGATGGAGAGAGACGCCGCGGGTAACTGCCTCCAAGGCCGACCTTGAATCACTGTAAATTGAGACAGGACCGGACCCATGATCCCGCGCCACTTCCGTCGCTTTGGTTAATGCCAATAGTTCGGCCTGGAATACGGTGCAGAACTGCTCCAGTTTGAGTTTTTTGTTCATGGTCTCCGTTCCGTTATTCCACAGAGACAGCGCAGCGCCTACCTTGCCCTCTAATTTGCTGCCATCTGTGAACACTTTGGGCCCATCCGTCTCTAGTTGGGCCAGCTCTGCACCGTCATTTATTTGATCGAATTCCAGACCGATGTGTGTGTGTGGGTGAGGTGTTTCTGTGTAGGGTACCGGTGTTTCAACATTTCGATCCTTTATCACTCTCCGGGAGTGTCCTTTTCTCACTTCGTAAAGAGAAGCTGCTTCCCGAATTCTCAGGTCTAGTGGAAGTAGCCCGGAGAGTATTAATGCCGAATTCAGCGATGTTGTTCTGTAGGGCCTGATCACTTTCTGTGCGAATCCTCTTTGGACCTCATTGAGGTGCTTACGGGTCATCATCTTGGCCGCAGCCAGTGCCCATGCACTTGCCGCGTACATGATTATTGGTTCCACTACTGCTACATATATTGTTCTGGTTATCTCCGGCGAAATCCCCCATTCAACTTTGGCTGCCTTTGCTAACTGTTTATAGATGTTTAGTGCCTTACGGCAGACGTTCCCCACGTGAGTGTTGAACGTCAGCTTGTGGTCTATGGTCAGTCCCAGTATTTTGATGTCCTTCGACATGGCTATGGCTACCCCCCCCCCCTATGCTCAGAAGTGGTGTGTCATACTTGAGCTTGTTCGTGATTAACATTGCCTTGGTTTTTTGAGGCGCGAACTTAAGCTTGTTAACTTCACCCCACTGCTGGACATGGGTGAGGGCCGCATTAGCTTGTCTCTGGACTTCAAGTGAAGTTTCGCCAGAGAAAACCAGAACAACATCGTCCGCAAATGCCTGACAATAATCCCCTCTCCTTTCCAGATTGTCAAGAAGCGGGTCCAGCAACATGTTCCAGAAGGTGGGTCCCCCTATGGAACCTTGGACGCAGCCCTTCGTGGTTCCTTTCTCGAACTCCGCACCTGCGTATCTGACCCGGACTCTTCGGTTGGAAAGGTAACTATCGATTACTTTTCGCAAATTCTTTGGGCATTTAGTTTCCGCTAGCCTGCATCTTATTGCGGGCCACCACGCACCATCGAATGCTCCCTCTATGTCCAGCGATTTGGCTACTATTAATTTGCGTTCTTTTAATTTCGTCCGAATGGGCTTCATAAGGTCATAGAGGGAGTCTTCGGTGCTGCGTTGCGGTGTGAACCCATATTGCCTTGTGCTCATGTCTGCGATTGTGTGCCACCTTACTCGCCGTACCAACATTTTCTCCCAGATTTTTCCCAGTACTGGCAGAAGTCCTATCGGTCGGTAAGATCTGGGTTTAGTGTAATCATCCTTTCCGGGTTTACGCAGGATAACCACCACTGCTTCCTTCCATGCCGTGGGGAAGTGAGAGAGTCGAAAGCAGGTGTTGAGAAGCGCCAAGAACATTTCCGGATTTTCGGCAATGGCTACTCTGCAGATGTCTGCTGTTAATCCATCCATCCCCGGCGCTTTCTTCGGGTTGAAGCTGTTTGCCGCCCATTTAAGTTCTTCTATCGTAAATGGGGGATCAGATGAATCATCATCGTTTCCTTCATTCGCCTTCTCCGCTTTCTCTCTCACTAACTTATGGGCCGCAGTGTCGGCTTCGGCTTCGTCATCGGGATAGAAGGCTTCCGCCAGAGCCCTGGCCGACTCTTTGCTTTCCAGGACTCTGTCCTCGAGGACTAAAGGAATGTCTTCCTGTGCGTCTGTGTGTGTGTCTGTGTGCGGCCTATCACCCTGTATATCCCATCCCACATACTTTCCCTGTCTTGTTTCTGGCAGAAGTCTTTCCAACTACTGGTCCTTGTGTTGTTCGCAAGCTGTAGGTATTCTTCTTTCACTGCTAGATATTGCTGGAGGACTACTTCACGGCGTACTGGTGCAGCATTTGCTAAGCGTCGTTTAAATCTCTTAACCTCTTTTTTGTTAACTCTTCTGTCCACCAGGGCAATCCTGTTCGTTTTCTGTTCGATACTTTTGGTATATGTTTCTCACTAGCTTCTACTATTACTTCTGTATATTCTTCTATTATGATATCAAGGTCCTTTTTTGTGTTTAATTTGTCTATTTCTTCCATATTAATATTTTTGGATGTCCATAATTGGATGAGTTCTTGACGAAACTCTGTCCAGTTTGCCTTCTTTGTATGGAACCGTCTTGTTGTTCGTCTTATGTCCACCCCTACTTGTGTTTACTTGTGTTTTTGTAATCTGACTTCGAACAGAATTGCCCTGTGGTCCGAGATTGTAACGTCTCCGCTCAGTCTTCAGTTATCCACTTTATCCAGTAGGTCCTCTGTGCAGGCCGTTATATCGACACAGCTTGCGAATCTTCTGCCTCCTCTGTAGTAATCGTATGTGGGTTGCATTCCGGTGTTCAGGATATACATTCCCATTTCACCCAAAGCCCCCGCTAGTTCTTCCCCCCTACGGTTTGTCTCCCTGCTTCCCCACCAGATATTCCAAGCGTTCACGTCCCCCCCCAGTATCAGGCGCTTCCTGCCAACCTTATCCACTATTCTATGAATGTGGTCAATGTCGGCATTTATGTTACCATCTCCTTCCAGGTACATCGAGACGACTACGACTTCCCAGGCCTCTGTTCTCAGTCGTGCCACTGTGATATTTTCCGTGGTCAGCGTTGGACATTGTGTTACATCTATAGTGTCGTCAAATAGTATAATTGCACTCTTGTTAGTCTTGTTCGCATTCGCTTCGCACTGTATCGTTCGCGTGCCCTGAAAGGTTTTTAACCTTTTGCTGGATCCTACGTAAGGTTCTTGAACCAGAGCAAATGCAATTTTTTGCTTCAATGCTTCCATCATTAATTCATCGGTCGCCTGCTTGCATCTCTGTAGGTTGGCCTGAATCACCCGATACTGTTCTATACCTATTGGCATTGTTTGTTCTCCGCTATCTGAGGTTACAACTGTAGCCACCTTAGCAATATGCTACTGTGGACCTCGCCAGTGTTTCCCACTTCTTACGGACGGGACACTCCGTGCTAAATGCATTGTGCCCTGTGTCATCCATCTTTGCCCTCTGGCAATTTCTACAAGTGGGTGGTATTGCCGATAAAAAGTCAGCACAATCGGTGCGCAGATGTGGGCCCCCACAGTGTGCGCAGGAGTCCTCGTCCTCGCGACACAACTTTCTGCTGTGTCCGTATCCGAGACACCGTGAGCACTGAACCAGCGGGGACTGGTCCTCCGCTTTTAATCTTTGCATATCGATATGGACACATTTTGCCAATATGAAACTGCTCCATATCTGCGGAGATACACTTAGCACAACATGCATCTGGTGTGGATTCCTAGCATTTTTCTTGTACCTTATTACGAGTCTCCGGTCTTCTTGTTTAATCTCTCGTAGAAGGTTCTTATTTTGAGTCTCTAATGCCTTAATTATGTCCTCTTCGGTATTATATTTATTAACATTTTTTATTATTATGAGCGGGTCCTTGTTCTTTATCTCTTCGACTTTCAAATGATTCTCTCCCTTCAGTATCTTTTCTTTAACCTTGTCTACTTCTGATTTTGTTCTGCATCCTAATATGATTTTACGATCTCTTGCCTTCCTAATTCTGTCTATTTGGAATCCTTCATCTTTTGCTTTGATTGTCTGCCGAACTTTTTCCATTATCTGGTCTCCGGTCTCAGTCTCATCGACAGAAGTGATCACAACCGAGTGGACCGCCGCATGTTCCGGGAGTTGTTTCCTCGGTGGTGCGGCGGCTACACTCGCGTAAGTCACCTGTGCTTCTGCCTCCAGTTGCTTCCTTTCCATAACTTCCCTCAGGCGCTCCATTTATTCCCTGTTCTTCCCTATCAGCTTACTGTGTTCAGCTATCTGTTTAATAAGTTCTTTTTCAGTTTTGGTCCTTTCTGTTTCCACTTCCTTCCCCTTATCTAGTTTACTAGCTGTCTGTTGTCTTTTGCTTTCAGGTGCCACTTTGGATGTTACTGCAGCTGCCTCCTTTACGAGCTGGTAAAGGTTGTCCACCGCTAGGGTGATCCCAGTCTTCAGATCAGCTCGTATGTTCCGGGATTCTCCGAGGTAACTTTTTGCCCTCTGTAGCCAAATCCGGGCTTGGTACACCTTATCAGTGTTCTTGCTCACCTCTTGTTTCGCTCCCGGTGACGCTCCAGGAGATTCTATTGCTATACTGAGTGGTGCACTTCTGCTATCCACCGAGATCGCTGCTCTGGATTTAATTTTCTGGGGCGCCCCAGGGATCGTCGAAGTTCCCGGTTTAGTTAGAGAATGCTGGTGTGTGTCGGGGGTGCATGGTCTCGTATCTGACCTGCTCTCGATCTCTCCAATGATTCTCCTTTTTTTTTTTTTTATTTAGAATAGGTTCGCGTTTGACCACCATCTCACCTGATGGTAAGTGATGATGTGGTCGATGATGGAGCACGCTTACCTAAAAGTAACCTATTCACTCTTGACTTAAAGACTCCTAGGTTATAGCTATTGGGAAACACAGACTCCGGCAGGGAATTCCACTCCTTAGCCGTACGCACAATGAAGGTATTCCCAAAACGTTTGGTGCGTATGGGTGGGATGTCCACCATGTAACGATGGCGCTTCGCCGTTTGTCTCGTAGTCCGATGATGGAACGGGCTTGTTGGAATTAAATTGTGTAATTCCATCGCACACTCCCCGAAATGTAACCGATAGAAAACCGATAGACTTGCAACTCGTCGTCGATGTTCAAGGCTCTGGAGCTTTGATTCGACCAGTGCATCGTTGCCAATGAGTCTTTTGGCCCGCTTCTCGATAGACTCAAGCGCGTCCAGTTGGTATTTAGCAGATCCATCCCAAAGATGAGAGCTCACTTCCTCTCCTCCTACTCCTTACGTTTGGAGTCTGCTCTGACGATTGTGGGAGGGAGGGTCCTGCCTTCTCTGTGCTGGTTGGTGGGGTCCGGGGGTTCACGTGGGTCACATTTTTCGTCGGGGTTCTAGACGTGGACATCTTCAAGCCGCTTCTCGTGAAAACAGTTAAGTTTAAGTTCAATTGAACTTCGTTGTACTGTATAATTTGTGTAATATAAGTGTACTCAGCCAATAAGTTGAGTGCACTAGTCTATGAGTTATGCTAATAAGATGTATAATGTACTTAATCTAACTAATTCTATGTGTCTTGGCCAATAGGCTCAAGACACTGTCACCTATTCTAATGTAAAGTATTATTGTGTAGTGTGTATTCACTTACCAAAGTGAAGTAGAAGTCAATTTTTATGCACTTTCTATCACTTTACTAACCCTCTTATCTGTCTCAGGTGGTGTGACAGAGTGTACTACGTGGTTCAATCCCGTCGGCCAGACGGAGAAATCCAGGCAGTGAGTGGTGGTCAGGTAATTGTTAAAATATACACAATTAGTCGCAATGTTATAGTAAAGAAGTGTGATAATAAGGTATTTAAAGAGGTTCGCTCTAAGTCAATAAGGCTTTAAACTATGTACTAGAGCTATGTCTAGTGTCAAGGAGCTCCCAGGAAACTTACCGAGTCAACAAAAATTTTTTGAAAAATTTTAAAATGTCAAAAAAATTCCAACTCAACGTAGAGTCGATCTCTACCTTCTACTGGATAGGTCTCCCCAAGCCCCCTCCAATAATCCCAAACACGGGTAACCTAGCCCAAAGGGTTCCCGAGAAAACCAGGTTTGAAATTCCGGTTGCTAGAGAAAGATGGCAACCAGAATTTGGTTACCAGTAGTTTTCTCCGGAATGGTTCGCCCAAATGCCACCGTGATTGGGCTTTTCTGAATGGGCTCGTGGAAAGCCAGCCTGCGAGGTTGTTTTCAGGCCTAAAAATCTTCAGGTCCTGAAAGCTCCTGAAAATTCGCAGTCGGCTAGGGAAAATCCAGCTGATGGCCCTAAAGAAAACTCGGGTCTTTTACGACCATCTGTTTGGGAGTTATCCAATTTTGAAAACTTTGTTTGACAGCCCGAGAACTGTCAAAGTCAATTTTCAAACTGGTATAACTTGCCTTCCGCTGGTCGGAAAATACCCGAGTTTGGGCTTGCTCAGCTTGATTTGTCCCGCTCCGACGCGCAAAAAGGTTTTCAGGCTCCTGAAAATTTTCAGCTCCAAAATGCCTGAAACCTATTTGACCCGATACCGGGTGCCTCCCCAAGCACCACTGTGAAAACCGCAACTCTCTACGACCACTGAGTACGGAGCTACGGGGGGCCAAAGTTTTTCAAAATGGCCGCCGAACTGTCAAAGCCCGGCTTTGACTGGCTGTAACTCCGCAACTGCTTGTCGGAGAGAGAAGCGGTTTCGAATGTAGTGCTTGGCTTGGCTTCCACTATCGGGTGAAATATTTTTCAGCACCGAAAATTTTCAGGTCCTGAAAATTCCTGAAACCTAACACACTCTATTTAAAATTTTGCCCCGCTTACAGCTATGAAAATCCGAATCTTCTACGACTGATGGCTCCGGAGATATTACAAGTTCTCTCCAGCAACCCGCGCAACCAATATGGCTGCGGAATGCTGTTTCCGTGGATTCTGGTGCTACCAGTCGCGAGTTTGGGCTTAATTTATGCACAAAGTACTTTTAGAATCTATTTCTGTGATCAGAATTTATTAATTTTGATGGATTTAGATTTTATTCCAGAAAAACACTATAAATTGTATAACTTTGGTATTTCAAATGGTAAAAATATAAAAAAACGGTTAAATTTGTATAAAATAGAGGTCTATAAGAATTTTACAAAAAAAATTGAAAAACTTATAATTTTCCGAAGGAAAATAAAAAAATACTGAAAATTTTACTTTTTTACAAAAATTTACACTAAATAAAGTCCAAAAAACTCAAAACATACGGTATTTATCTTGATCTTGTTAGCGCGCACCCGGTTCCGTTGAAAATCCAGGGGGTCCTGCCTGAAGATTCTTCTATACAGTCGTTCGAAGTTTCCAGACTCTATCCTGTATTTCTCAGCTTCTTAAAGAGGTAAAATTTTTCCAAAAGCAGTTTTGTGCTGTCCTTGCCTTGTTCTCCCAATACTGAAATTTTCAGCAATCTGTGACGTCAAAATCGGGGACCTCGTGGGTGAAATTGAGGTCATGAAAATTGGTTTTTGCCCAATAACTCCAGTCTGCGTGGGCCGATTTTCTTCTTGCTTGTACCAACAAAAGCGTCTCGTCGCGCCCCACAACAAGCGCTCAGAAAAGTGTTGGTTATCACTGAAGTTTCGGAGATATAAGGCTCCAGAAGTTAAACACGTGCACCAAAACACAGTTTTAGCACTTTAAAAATTTTCTTTGAGTTTTTCGAGGAAAACAAATTATGTTTTCACATGCACGACACAAAAACACAACTTTTGATATACCGCACTTTACTGTAAGTTGTAAAAAACCCACGTACTTAAGCGTAGAGCGCACTCAAAACGATCCGACCGCCACGGGAGCTGGGGGGGAACTGGTTAGGTTAGGTTAGGTTATATATATATATATATATATATATATATATATTTTTTTTTTTTTTTGTCACACTACCTCCAACATAATTGGAGCCTATGTTAGTCTGTTCGTTCATACCAGTTCTCGCTTTTATTCTACTCGTACTTGCATTCTTCATACTTGTTCTTTCTTGTATACTGTCATCTTTTATCTCTAAGGGTAGGACGCCCTTCTACTTCCCTATTCTGTTTTTATTTCTCTTTTTGTTTATTTCAGGGGTAATTCATCGACACGGTGTTTTTTTAATAATTTTACAGCATTCTTATTCTAGCTTATTTCTATTACATATGGGTTTGTTTTTACAGTCAACTTATTTATCTATTCTTTTATTTACTAGTTACACATTTTCTTAGTACTACTTCTATTTTAATTTTTTATTGCTTCTATTTCGATGCTTGACCTTAATATTTTATATAATATTATGTAAACATCTGTTTCTTATACCGTTTTATTTCTCTTAATCACTTTTTCA
Source organism: Tholera decimalis (assembly GCA_943138885.2). NCBI lineage: Eukaryota > Metazoa > Arthropoda > Insecta > Lepidoptera > Noctuidae > Tholera > Tholera decimalis. The sequence goes on along the minus strand of OW964552.2, from coordinate 60,992 downwards.
CAAATTTTAACGCAGTACTCTAGGAATAGTTGTCTGTTTTTCCCCTTCATAATTTGCCATATGGTTTCGGCATTTAGTTTAGTGTCGAGTACATGCTCAGCTTCTATTCTTTCCCGGTCGAACACGGGACAGTAGAATAATATGTGTGGCACCGTTTCAGCGATTTCAGGATCGCAGATGCACGATGGGCTCCCCTTGCACTTGAAACGATTCAAGTATTCGGAGAACCCACCGTGCCCCGTCATGATCTGAGTGGTGACGCTGTTTATATTTAACTTCCTGACTATCCTGTACGCCGCCACCGCATCCGGGAAAAACAGTTTAGTGCCTGAGGCGGTTTCTCCAGCGGTGTATCTCTGGTTCCACTCGTCAAGAGTTGCCGTTCGAATGCAACGCTTGACGTATGCGACCGGACACAGATCGTAATCGGGCTTTCGTTTGGAACCCTCAGCAGCCATCTTGGCTAGTTCATCGGCCCTCTCATTTCCTTCCAACCCCGCGTGTGCTTTTATCCAAAACAAGGTGACAACTTTGTTTTGGGTAGACAGCAATTTGAGGTTAGCCCTCGTCTCTACTGCTAGAGGGTGATGTCGGTCGTAGTTTTGGATAGTTTGGAGGGCCGCCATAGAGTCGCTGAAGATTCCAAACGATCGCGCACTATGTTTTAGGATCTCCCGGGTTGCAACGCATATCGCTAGGAGCTCTGCCTGGTAAACGGTGGAGTAGTGTGGAAGAGCGAGCTTGAGGGTTTTTGTTTCACTGTTGCCGTTCCACATGGAGAGTGCTGCTCCGACTTTGCCCCCTATCTTGCTCCCATCCGTAAAGATACGAATCTCAAATTCGTTCTGGGCATCAAGTTGCTCTTTGTTTACCAGGCTTACGAGTTCCAGCTCTGTGCGCTCCGCGGGGTGTGGGGCTTCCATTACTGAAGCAGGCTGCTCTACTTTCCAGTCGCCAAGCGCTGGATGAGGTACCCCCCTCCTGGCTTCGTATAACGAAGCCGCCTCACGAACTCGGAGGTCGAGAGGCAGTATTCCAGCCAGCACCAGCGCAGAATTCAGCGACACTGTACGATATGCCTTACTCAGCTTTTGTGCAATTCCACGCTGAACTGTTCCCAACTGCTTGGCGACGCTCAATTTTCCGGCGGCCGGGGCCCATACGCTGGCGGCGTACAGGACAATCGGCTCCACGGTGGCCACATATATTATTCTTATAACTTCGGGGTGAAGTCCCCAGCTGGTCTTTGCCGCCCTACTTAGTTGTTTGTAGATGCCTATTGCCTTTCTGCATACGTTTACGACATGTGTGTTAAATGTTAGCTTTTCATCGATGGAGATACCCAGGATTTTGATCTCTTTGGACATGGCAACGCCGATCCCGCCCATGGTCAGGCGTGGGGTGTCATATTTCAATTTGCGGGTGACAATCATTGCACTCATTTTTTGCGGGGCAAATTTGAGCTTATTTTGTACACCCCACGCCCGAACATGTTCAAGGGCGGCGTTGGCACGTCCCTCGATCTCCAGTGAAGTATCCCCATCGAAGATCAGCACAACATCGTCTGCAAAAGCCTGGCAATAGTCACCTCTAGCCTCCAGGCTCTTTAGAAGCGGGTCCAATATGAGGTTCCAAAATATTGGTCCCCCTATGGAGCCCTGAACGCAACCCTTGTTTGTATCCTTACTGAACTCTTCACCCGCGTAGCTGACCCTGACTTTCCTGTTTTTGAGATAGCTGTCGATGACCCTCCTCAGGCCGATTGGACACTTTTCCTCAGCCAGACGGACTCTTATAGCTGGCCACCAAGCGCTATCAAAGGCTCCCTCTATGTCCAACGATATTAAAACTATTATCTTCTTAAGATCTAACTTGCTGCGTATGTGCTGCATGAGTGCATAGAGGGAGTCTTCCGTGGTCTTCTGGGGCATGAATCCATACTGGCGAGTACTCATCCTTGGAATCAAGTGGAACCTGAGGCGGGCCATCAGCATCTTCTCGTATATCTTGCCTAGTATTGGCAAAAGTCCAATTGGTCTGTACGCTTTTGGGTTGCCGTAATCTTCTTTCCCTGGCTTCCTTAACACGATTACTATCGCCTTCTTCCTGGCTTCGGGGAAGTGGTAGCATTTTAGGTAGCTGTTCAGGAGAGCAAGGGCCACGTCAGGAGCGCCTTCTATGGCATGGCAACAAATGTCGGCCGTAAATCCGTCAGCTCCTGGAGCTTTTTTGGCGTTGAAGGACCTGCTCGCCGCCATCAGTTCGGTCATCGTAAATGGTGGGTCGCACAAATCATCGTGCCCCCCAGTATTCACCAAGTCTGCCTTTTCTCTGACAAGGCGGTGGCATTCGCTGTCATCGTTCATGTGGTCCTCCGGGTAAAAAGTATTTGCCAGTAGAGTGACAGATCCCTTCGCGTCCAGCACTTCGTCGTCCTTCACCAGTGGTTGGTCTTCTGTCCTTAATCTGGTCCTTCCAATCACCCGATAAATCCCCTCCCAAACCCCTTCTCTGTCCTGTTTGGCGCAGAAGTTCTTCCAGCTCTCGATTATGTCTTTGTTTGCCTCTGTTTCGTAGTCAACTTTCTGTTTTAGGTACTCCTCGACGACCTTCGATCTGCGGGTTGGTGCAGCACAACGGATCCTACGTTTCCTGGTAGCGACTTCCTGTTTCATCCTTTCGAGTTTCTCGGACCACCACGGCATTGTAAGCACCTCCTTACTCTTTTTCATGGGCATTGATGTAGTGCATGTGTCTCTTATAATTTGTGTATATTTGTTAATTATTTCATTAAGTTGGTCAACTGTGTTTAATTTTTCTATTTCTATTTTGTTTATTTTGTTTTTTTGCATTAATTGATTGAGTTTCTCACGAAACTCAGGCCAATTTGCTTTTTTGGTATTAAATATTCTCGTGGTTCTATTGATTTTTATTCCTTTAGACCTTTTAAGTTTGATGCTAAAAACAATGCCGTTCTGATCCGAGCTGGTGAGGCCTTCGTCCACCCTCCAATCGTCTACCAGGTCCAGGATATCTGTCGAGCATGCTGTGATGTCGATATGGCTGCTATAGGGTTTTCCTCTTCTGATTGTATCGAAGGTCGGAGTTTCCCCTCTGTTGAGTATGTTAAGGTTCAATTCATCGAGAACTCCAGATACTTCTTCACCCCTGCCGTCTATTGACAGGCTTCCCCACCAGGTGCTTTTTGCGTTCGCATCTCCTCCAGTAGTTCGTCGGAAGCCAGCAGGCCCTGGCTTCCGACGAACGATTGGCATACTGTATCTTTGGTGGCATATGGACCTCTGTATTTTTCGTGCACGTTGGGAGGATTTCATTCTCCTGTGACTCTGGAGGTTTTTGCACCACTTTTGAAGGACCAGCCTGTATCGTCTTGGTGGTTGGGGGAGGGGTTGGGTTCGTGCTTGTAGTCTTTGCAGCTTCGTATACTTCGATACTGCGTCGTACATTTGGTGGTGTTGTCCTGGGTTTTGGTGGTGATTTCTCACTGTCATCCTTCTTGAGTGGGGTTCTTATTCCAAACATATTGGAGGTGTGCGTTAGTGGTGATAGAAGATTTAAAAACAATATAAAAGTATAGGGTGTAAAAGTGTGTATAAGAGAGTGAAAACACCCTTAAGATCGTTTGGGCCTTCTATGATTTTTCAGTGTCTTCTAAAATTGACACGGGCAGCCTTTTGATTTAATAGAAAAGGTCAAGCCTCGAGCATATGGGTCAATCTCACAATTAAAATACAAAATTATTAAAATACAGTTATTATGCAAGTGCAATAATTATGCGAGTGCAATATTAAAGTGCTTATTAGCAGCAGCTATAGTTATCAAAGTGTAAGTCGTGAAATAAGATCAACAAGACACTGTCCTCTAACCTAAACTAACCTAACTGTGTTGTTCAAAAGAACAGAACACTGTCACTTAATCTAAACTAATACTAACTGTGCTGTTCTAAAGAACAAACACTGTCACTTAACATAAACTAAAACTAGCTGTATTGTTCAAAAGAACAATCAGACAATACGTGGTCAACACTTAATTACAGTTGGTTTTTAAAATAAAAGTAAACATAAAAATAAAATCTAAAAATTTAATATTAAGTCAAGACACAGTTCGGTCTTGACCGTTTCCCGAAACCTCTCCGGGCAATTCCCCACTGTTGTCCGCCGAAAACCGCGCGGCTCTAGCCCTTTCCGTTCGTGAGTTATAACGATTTTTAATTTTAGTGGGTTGCAACCCCTAAGGGACTTCTGATTTATTTCTTGAATATTGATAGATAAATTTTAAATTGGTTTAGGCCGAAATAGCAAGTTAAAGATTATTTTAAAGTTTTGTTTACAAAATTGTTTAATTTTTTGGGGTAGGGGGTTGGAACTCTAGGGGTTGGATGCGGGGGAGGATTGTTTACAGTATACAATTTGTATAGGATGGGTAACCGGTAAATATTTTGTAGTAAGCCGAAATTATAGTAGTTAAAATTTTAAATTATTTTGTATGAAATTTTCCAAATTTTTAATTTTAGGGGTAGGGGGTTGGAAACTTAGGGGTTGGATGCGGGGGAGGATTCTATGCAGTGGTTCTAGGGGGAACGACATTTTTGTCCTTTTTGGGCTAGGACGCACGGTTTCCGAGATACGGGGTATTTCCTGGAGACGGGTTTAGGACCTAAATACCTAAAGAAATACCTAGACAAAATTATTTGTTGTTATTTGCCGTTAAGCGGCTTAGATGGGTATTATTTAAAATTCTGTCAAAATTTTTCTTGTTGTCGGATTTCGCCGGGTGAGGTCTCGGGTTACGGGGAATTAGTGGGGCCGTGCTGCCCCGTTAATTCCCGGGGGTGGTTCCCTAAACAAAACTTATGTTTGAGTCCCCCAATGTGAGGGGTAGTTTTTTCGCAACTACTTTGGTTGGTTTCGACCTTAGGATCGAGATATCAAAATTTTGAAAAATGCTAGGTTATGTATCACGGTCCAGTTTGTAAATCGCGACCCTTGACCTTTCCCTTGGAAAACCGGGAACACGAAATTTTTCCCGATTTCCCAAAAAATTTCGTCGGGGTTGGTTTTTGGGGGTGCCAAAAAAATGTTAGACCATGAGATTGCCTCTCGTAAGAGAACGAATTTGATGTTAACTTTTTGATATCTCGATCCCCTGAGCCTCCAGGGGGTGTGCAAACTTAACTGCTGATGGCGGCCGAAACCGTTTTTTACCTTAAATTCTATGTTATGGAGATGAATGAAAATCTTCTTCGATAGTAATAAGGCATATAATTAATGACTTAGATTTTACAAATTTAGGTAGCGATAATGTTTTGTGTGCGCGTATGATGGCGGACGATCCGTTCATGCTACGACCGCGCCGCGCGTGGTTGAATTCGGTACCACAGCACACCCCGCACTCCTCTCCTCTCGCGTCCAGTAGTAGTGGGCTCGCTCATGGTGAAGATGCGTAGACATGCCCCCCGCCTTGGAGTAACAGCCTCCAACGAAGAGAAGCAGAAGCAGGTAGCAATTAAGATAAGTTAGGGTTCTTCCTCTTTTAGCAGTGGACATAATCTGGGATATGATCTTCGTATCACTCCGTTAGCTGTGTTAATGTCTGCTACACGTGCCAGTTCATCCTTGCCAGGTGAAGTGTTTATGACTCGCCAGAGACGCCATTTCAAGGGCGGCAGATTGTCGTCTTTAATGAGCACTAAGGTATCAGGTGCTATTGTGTCGGTGTTGGACTGCCATTTACTCCTCGTCTGCAGCTCCGAAACGTACTCCTGCGACCACCGCTTCCAGAAGTTCTGCCTCATCTGTTCGATGCGCTCGTAGCGGACCAAGCGTGAAGTGTTTGCAGCTGTGAGGTCTTCGTAGGTAGGAGCAACAAGCGGCCGGCCAATCAGGAAATGGGCTGGTGTAAGAGGGAGTAGGTCGTTTGGGTCTGAAGACATGAGATACATAGGCCTGGAGTTTAGGAGGGCTTCTATTTGTGTCAATAAAGTGGAAAATTCTTCATAAGTGAGGTTTACGTTTCCTACACGACGATGATGATGATGATGAGATGATGTTTAAAGGATTTAACCCCTGCCTCCCACAAACCTCCAAAATGTGGTGAGTAGGGAGGAATAAAGCTAAACTCAATATTTTCGCCTGCAGCAAAATTTAAAATATCACTTTCATTAGTGGTTAAAAATTTAGAGAATTCCTTTAGTGCACCTACAAACGTTTTTCCGTTGTCGGAAAATATTTTTACGGGTTTTCCACGACGGGATAAGAACCTTTTTAAAGCTAATAAGTATGCCTCAGAACTTAGACTGGTAACTATTTATTTATTTATTTATTTATTTATTAACTCAACATCACTATCATTACAGGAATTTCCTAATTCAATAGTGTGGCCATAATTACAGTTTTATTATTTACCATAACATATTCTGTACATCGTGGTTTTTGTGAACTCACTCAGAGAACAAGTAAAAAGATCAATGCTGTCTGCTACGTCATTAAGTACACGCAAGGTGCGCGTTATAGGGGCTTTACCCAGTAGATTGGTCCTACTGCTGGGCACCGCCAATAGACGAGGCTGTCGCCTTCGGAATACATAATTGTCGGGCACACACAGGTTAATTTCTTTTAATATACCTGGGTTTGAAGTCTTACCACGTAATAATTTAAAAATATAGGTAGCAAGAGCTATGTCCCTCCTTGTTTCCAATTTATTGTATCCCACCATGCCTATAACAAACAAAGTTGGATACATCAATGGATAAAATGGATATACACCATACCACCTTAGGTACAGAAACCTAGTAAATTTATTTTGTATACGCTCCAGCATGAGACTGTATTTAGCTTCATGCGGAGCCCATATGATTGCGTTACATTCGAGCTGACTTCTTACTAATGCATTGTACAAAGAAGTTAGCGCAGCGATGCTTGTAAAACCCTCTGCTCTTCTTAGGACAAAACCTAGGCTCCTATAGGCTTTTTTACAAACATTTAGGATGTGATTACGAAATGTCAGGCCCGAGTCAAGGTGTACTCCTAAATCCCGCACCGTTTCCGTTCTTTTCAATACCGTGTTGTCCACTCTATAGTCATATTTCTTGGGCATTTTCATCCTACTGAAAGTTATTACCGAACACTTTGACGTATTGAACACCAACTTATTCTTCTTTCTCCATTCAACAACCCTGTCTATGTCTTCCTGTAAGAGCTCCAAGTCCTTTTGCTCTTTCACAGCTAGTAGTAATTTTAGATCGTCAGCAAACAACAGGCACTTGGCATTCCTGACAACCTCGGGCAAGTCATTTACCATTATTATAAATTGAAATGGTCCTAAATTACTGCCCTGACTCACGCCTGACCTCGTAAAATAGGGCTCAGATTTGTACCCAGCATATTCTACATACTGCTTTCTGTTACTCATATGATCAGCAAAGAATTTCAACAATTTAGGAGTGCATCCGACTGCCGCAAGCTTTGTCAATAAAATGTCATTATCGACCAAATCGAAAGCTTTTTTTAAATCAAAGTATGCAGCATCGACCTGCACTCCCAAATCCACGCTAGGAACCACATATGCCATAAAATTCAGCAGATTTGTAGTCGTGCTACGAGCCGGCCTAAACCCATGCTGTGAGTCGGACAACGTGACTGAAACCTGGTTTAAGACACAATGATGGATTACTGACTCAAATACCTTCGCTTGTACAGACAACACCGCCACCGGCCTATACCCACTAACATCACTCCCTGCTTCGCCCTTAGGTACTGGTATTACTCGTGTAATTTTCCAGCGTTCCGGAAAGTATGATTGTTCAAAACATACACTATATAAGTACACTAGCGGCTGTGTTAAATAATCCCTGCAGTCTCTAATAATAAATGGTGGGATACCATCTGGCCCCGCCGAACGCTTAGGTTTAAGTTTAGTTAGCGCCTCCCTTACCTGGCTCCTATCAATACTCCCTATATGTACTCGGGAACTACTTGTGTTACTCTCGGCCACGGCGGCTTGCACGTCTAGTTTAGCTTTCAGGGGACTGTATACGGACTTGAAAAAATTAGCAAATTCTTGAGCACATTCGCTGTCCGATAAAATTTGACCATTTTTCGTGATTTTTTTTCGGTTTACTATACCCTTTTTGCTTCTCACATAATTCCAGAAGGATTTAGGATCCTTTGCGAGATTGTATTGCACATTCTCAAGGTGTATGTCGTGTGCCAATTCTATCATTATTTTTACCCTAGCTCTGCACTGAGAAAACATTTCGTAATCACTCGTTAAACCACTAATTTTGCACTTCTTATGAAGCTGTGCTTTTAATTTTATGTCGCGAATAATATCTGCCGTATACCACTCAGGGTAATGGTACCTAGAATTTACACGGTTGCGTCGCATTTTTCTGGGAACACAATCATCAATAATACCATTCATTATATCATAGAAATAATTCAAACATTCTTCCGGCTCGCTTATGTTATACATAGGCGACCAGTCATGATTCATTATCATATTATACAACTTACAGTAATCCGCTTTATAAAAATTCCACTGTGGCCAGGAATCGCTCTCTTGCATATTTACAGGTACATCTTTAAAAGTGCAACCACTAACAGCTGAGCGTTTGCTTACCTGCGGTACAGTAATGTCTAGCGGCGGATGGTACGTGTCTATTGGCACTATCGCTTCATCTGCCTCCCTGACACACACACACTCACCCATACTCAACGAACATAGCACTAAATCCAACTGCCTATTATTGCAATTCGGTACCTTATTTTTCTGTGTAAGTTCACAAAAAGATATAAAATATTCGTAATAATTATTTATGTTTACATCACAAGAGTATAAATTGAAATCACCTAATATAACAACCTCTTTATATTTAACACACAACTGTTCTAATAGCCCAAATAATAACATATATTCATTCTCGTTACTATGTGTAGGTATGTAAATAACGCAACACAAAAACAAATACTTGTTACCTTTATGTACGGTTGCACAAACCAATTCGAAGGTACACCGATCTATTACGACGTCATTCTCAGGTAGCGTAACTCGACGCAGCTCGAGCCAGTGTGCGGCCACAAGAAGCGCGCCGCCTTGCTTACGCCCATCCGCCCGGTCACATCGCAAAATACTATAGTTTTGGGGTACCAACTCCGCGTTATGTATGGAATCATTGCAACCCGTTTCGGTAATTGCTAATAAATCTGCCCCTATTGTTTCTACATTTTTACAGAAAATGTTTACTTTTGTACGCAGTCCTCTTGCATTTTGATAGTAAATATTCATTGTTTTATTTTCCGTTGTCTGTTTTATTTGTATATCTCCGAAACCAAATCCATTCAGCAAACTCCGCATTCACTGGCCATACTTCCGGTTTATACAATTTTTCATACACTCCCTCCGCTACTCCGATAATAAAAGATGCATAATCCCTTTCCGTTTTATGCTTGATTTTTTCGACTTTTACATTTTCCTCGCTGCCGCAGATGTTCTTTATATGCGCTGTTAACTTTTCGATAGTAGTCTCTGGATGCAATCTCCATACATGAAGGTGTCTCTTTCGCTCCATGGCTTGCAGATCAAGGATACTTGTATTTTGACCTCTATTCACATTTTTGGATACCAACTTAGATCTTTTTCTTTGCACCGTGGTCCATTCTGAAGTTCCCGGTACAATTTCACCCTTACTTTCTATATTGGTTTCTAAATCCGTAGATGTTGCAGATATTGTTTGCTCATTTGCTTGCAATGCTTCGCTATATTTTTTCGGTCTTGGCGTTAACACCTTTTTCGTGGCCACAACGGGATTTATTATTGTGCGGGTAGGTAGGCACTGCACATTCTCGGTATCACATATTGTTTTATTAGACATTTGTTGCAGTGTTGATGTTTGATTAGCTTGATACGTGTCAACCTGCTTTTCTAACTGTTGACTGCGAGCTTTTATCATATCTAATTCACTATGTAATGTGTCCATTGTACCAACTTTATCTTCAAATACCTTCATGTTTGCATCACGAAGTTCCTGCAGTTCTTTTTTTATGCTATAACAGACTTCTTCGATGCTTTTAATGTTGTTTCCTTGGATTTCTAAGTGTGATAAAACTTCCAAGCGGAATGCTCTCAGTTCTTCCAACATATTAGGCTCTTGAGCAGTCTTCGTCACGGTTCCTCCAGATATTTTCGGACGACTGCCGCGCTGTGTATTGACATTGTTGCTGGCAGTAAAGGTATCCCCTAGCCCTGACACTCTTCGAACAGGTGTATTCTCGTTGCGCAGAGCTTTGTGCGTAGAAGAGCGGCACTCGGGACATATCCACTGACTTTTTTCTTCTTCATTGACTTGATCCATAGTTATTCCAAGACAATCTAGGCCGTAGCTCTTTTTGCAATTTTTATTGGAACACTCCATGAATAGCACATTCAGTATTTCCGCGTTACAACCACTACATAATCGAGACATCTCGATTAAACACAACTTAATTCTCTGTTTCACGTACACAGACGTCCGCTCAGTTCGAACGCACGGCACACGAAGAGAACATAAACTAATTCTAAGTGTATCGCACGAGTAGTAAAGCATATGAATAAGCAAACATAACATTTTTCTAGTTTTGAACCCCTTCCTTTGCGATTCACTATGAACATAGGTCCCGCATAATCTACCCCGCAGTACAAGAAAGGATACCCCGGTTCTAATCTTTCAGGAGGCAAGTCACTCATTTTTACTGAAAGTGCCTTCCCTTTCTGGCGAGTACATGTAATGCACTTATGCACTGTCTGCTTGGCTGAATCACGCCCCTTAAGTGGCCACCAACTTTCTCTAATAGTAGCCAAGAGCAGTTGTGGACCAGCATGGAGTAGACGTTTATGTTCAAACTAGCTGTGCCCGCGACTTCGTTCGCGTGGTTGTCGAGAACAAAACAACGTCGTTTAGATAAGAGTATATCACCTTTTTGATGATTTAGATAACAGTCCTGACTTTGGTATAGTTGATTACGTTAATGCTTCTCTATATACTATGTTAGCGGTGGAATTATCTGGAGCATATACAAAAAGGTTGTTTGGGTTGCTAACACGTGATAGAGAAACATAAAGTTGGCCGTGTGAAAAACAATCAAAAGTAAGGTCTACACCCGCAACGGATAACGTCTGGCCTTGGGCTTTATTAATAGTCATAGCGTAACAGAGGCTTTGAAAGGTTTGAAAGTAAACGGAAAATTATTGGGGATAATGGGTATCCTGGGAATGAAAACAACATCACCGTAGCCGCAACCTGTTAAGATTTCGGCTTCGATGACATTTCGTTGGAGATTTTTTACTCTCAACCGAGTTCCATTGCATAGTTTTGGTGGGCTTAAATTTCTGAGTAGAATGATTGGTACTCCGACTTTTAAATAAATTTTGTGTGCTGGAAGACCTGGTGTATTTAGAGAGTCTAAAAACTCTACTGGATAGTGGGTGGCATCTTCTTCTTCCAAAACCGTGTTAATAGATAAATATTCCCTACTTTCTCCAGAAACATGTACCAATATTTGAGAATTTATTGCTGCTGCTTGGTCGTTGCGAGGTGCCAAAATAGCTCGTTGGCATAGCCAAGCAGCGTCATGGTTCGAGATCTCTGATGGATCTCCGTATACAGAGGAAATGAGTTCCTGCTGTGAGGCAACAGAAGAACACAGGCTTTCGACTAAAGTTACTTTACCTCCTTCTTGAGTCGGGTATGTGCCGTTACCAATTTGAACTAGTAAATTTGAGAAAACCTGCGCGTTTGCGTCACCTCCCAAATATGCTCGCATATTAAAGCTCAAATTAGTTAAAATGACACTACGCCATAAAATAGAGCTCTTTAAACAGGCACCTATTTCATCGGCCCTCGTTCCTCTGGGTATTATAGGGAGTTTCTGGCTGAAGTCTCCACAGAATAGCACCGTTAAGCCTCCCATCGGTCGGTCATTTTGTCTTATATCTCGCAACGTTCTATCTACAGCTTCTACAGCTTTACGATTTGCCATCGTACACTCGTCCCAAACGATAAGGGCGCAATCGCGTAAAACCCTTGCTTTATCACTATTTCGAGTCACGTTGCAAACAGGGTTTTCTGTACGGTCCAAGTCGATTGGTATTTTAAATGTTGTATGTGCAGTTTTTCCTCCTGGTAATAAAGTGGCAGCTATTCCTGAGGAAGCGACGGCAAGGGCAATTTTGTTTTGGCTCCTTATTTGAGCCAAGATAACTTTAGTGAGGAAAGTTTTACCTGTTCCACCAGGTGCATCTAAAAACAGCATTTCTCCTCATGAATGTTCTACACTATAGCATACTCTATCAAAGATTTGACGTTGTTCTGACGTCAAATTTGAACAGCCATTTCGCAATATTTCTGCTAACTCTTCGGGGTTGTAATTTATTTCAGATGTATACTCCCTATTAATTCGTTCCCCACCAACTGTCGGTGTCGGCAAGCCGTATTGACTGAGGGGGTTCCCTCCTATACTTGTAACTATATCTTGTATAGCCAGCAAAGACCTATTATGGCAGCTTTCACGTACTTGGTCAGAAGTTTCACTATTTATATTTTGCTGTCTCAAAAAATCTTCGGCAAACGCGTCTTTAATTTTTGCCACAACTGCCCAGCGTCCGATAGGCCACAAAATGTCAACAAAATGGCAAATAAATGGCGCAAACGATGTGGGCTATCACTGACGCATGCTTCGGCTAAAGCATCATCCCAATGCTGATCGCCATCTAATAAATGCCGTGCGCGGCAAGCAGCTTGAAATGTGGGATATTCTGTATCGTCCACTTTGCGGAGCTCAGCAAAAGAAGTAGGTCCTCGCACTGTGTGAAGAAGAAGGCGTAAATAATAACACTCTGCATTATTTGGGTGCACCGTGTATATTCTTCCAATCACGTGTTCTTTAAAAATGCCGGACTCACCTTCTACAGCAGTTCCACGTCTCCTGCGATTAAAAACACCTTGCTGCTTGTTATAAGTATAATAATGTGGCACTTCATTGTACAACAGAGACTTAGCGAAATTGTCTCTTTCGCAAAGGCGAAAGAATGCGAGCAAGGTGGTTTGTTTTGGGTTGTTCATTCTTTCTGCCACATTTTCTGGCTGAAAGTAAACTCGCTGCCCGCCTTCCAGGTGCACGTCAAGCTGGATGACTGGCGGATACCTTTCATGAATAGGGAAACTCAAAATGCGCCAAATTGCCTCCGAAGAGCTTATGTATCGGCCAGATTGATACCTTGTCACTTCATCAAATTGGTTATTATTTCTTAGTGCTATCATGGCTTGATCACTACCTTTATTAACATATTTACATATATATTTTATAGATTCGACGCTATTACAAATTTCAACATTAATGTGTGCTTGAAAAGCTTTTGACAAAACTGGAGAATACGGTACCACCCAACTATTATATAGAATTATTTCTTGTCCACGGAATCTGACAGTAGCTGTGAAACCACCTTGTGACGGTGATCTTCGCCGGTATTGCGGATACCCATTTTCCCCAGCCATAGTTAGTTCTTTCAGTGCTCTGGGGTATTTTTTTGAGCATTGACCATCTTTCATGCACGGTGATTCCCTGTTTAAGACGCCACATGGCCCGTGAACCATATGTGTTTTTACTATGTCATGCAAAATCGGATCTGCATTATAGTCCGGAAATTCTGCACTTATGACACTGTCTATAGCATCGGGACGAATTTTTTCTTCCAGCCACAGAAGAATGTGCGCGTGGGGTAAACCACGCTTTTACCACTCGACGCTATACATAAAACAAAGAGTTGAACCGAAAACTTTCTCCTTTGTAAGTAGATTAATCAAGACTTTGAGTTTTAAATGAAAAATCCTAGCAATAATGTCATGTCTGTCGTATGACGCTTGTCCTGTGAGAAGTGCCTGGCAAATCTCCGTCCACTTTGGATTTGTTGTAAATGTTATAAAAAGGTCCGGCGGGCCGTATTTACGGACGTAACAAAAAGCATCTTGCGTTCGTTCGTGCATATACCGCGGACCGCCTGTGAAACTGGATGGCAAAATAACCAATCGACCCAAGTCTTCGACGTTATTATCTGATTGCATGGCGTCCCGCAAGTGCACGTATTCTTCAGCGCGTAACCGTCGCTGGTTAGTGCGAATATACACTAAACGTTCAGTTTCTATTTTTGCGTACATGTCCACAATAAATTGGCTGAACAAACCACGAAATCGTTGCAAATATACGAAACTGTTTTGCCTTATTTGTAAAAGGTAGGAATAGTATTGTTGAGCAGATATTTTTTTTGATAATTAGTGACTCTCGTAGTAGGGTTATAGTATTTGTTATTACAAATACCAAATAACTTACGTTTTCTTTGTAATCATAATCCATAATTCATCCATCAAAACAAATATTTTCTTGTCATGACATTTTTTACGTCAAGGCTGACAAACTGTAATTTTTCCTTCTTGTAGTCACTTAATGGCTAATAGACTAAAAAGGTTGTTCATACTCTTATTATATAATTGTTATTCACTTTTATCGATAGGACTAGCTTAATATTGTATACTATATTGTGGTTGTCTACTGATTAACGGCATTTTAAATTATAATTATAAATTTCTAAAACACACTCTCAGATTTTATCGAAGAGGTTTAATAAATTATGCTCGAATATAACTGGCTGATCAAATAACTGGCAAGATGGACTATTTTGGACTCTACAATTTGAATTCTGGTACAGAATGAGAATGGAATGGACTTTGAACGCTGAGCTGGGTATAAAAGGCGCTGGGGGCCATCTCCGGGGAGTTCAGTCTTTGACCAGTTTTTGAAGAGTTTAGTTCTCGACGACTTTTGACGAAGAGGAAGTGCAGTACCCGCTACCCTGACTCCTTGCTGGGAGCCTGCTGCCTTGACTCCTTGCTGAGAGCCCGCTATCCTGACTCCTTGCTGAGAGCCTGCTGCCCTGACGCCTTGCTGAGAGCCTGCTGCCTTGACTCCTTGCTGAGAGCCTGCTGCCCTGACGCCTTGCTGAGAGCCTGCTGCCCTGACGCCTTGCTGAGATCCTGCTGCCCTGACGCCTTGCTGGGAGCCTGCTGCCCTGACGCCTTGCTGAGAGCCTGCTGCCCTTGACGCCTTGTTGGGAGCCTACTGCCAGACCGCCTTGCTCGAGCTGCTGTACGACGAAGACATCGTGGAGGAGAAGGTGATCCTGGAGTGGTCTGCCAAGCCGTCCCGCAAAAGTTAATGGCTTTGGCAGCGTTGGTGGAATTGGCGGCGTGGGCTCTCGTGGTGTGTCTCCAGGAAGACCTTTGTTAACGGCTGCTGAGGAAGCCTCTCTTGTACCTCCTCCTCCGGCTCCTCTTGTGCGTCCCGCAAAAGCTATCGTTACAGTTTGGCGCCCAACGTAAAATCATAGCTAGTCGGTTTAATTTTTTTTTCAAAATTCTAAAAGAAACTATTACTAGTAACTTTTTTCTTTGGACTCACTTTTTGGCTTAGACTCTTTTTTAATATTAAGTTCTAGGATAGGAGACTCACTCTTTACACTAACACTATACTAGACTTCCTCTTCACACGAACACTAGTTTATCACCTCTTTTACCACTAGTTTATTCCCTCTTTAACCTCTTATAACACTTTTTTTATTTTTTTGTGATCTTACTCTTACTCAACCTCTTTCTTATATTTAATTTATCCTCTTGAGTTTTTTTTAGCACTCTTTAACCCTCTCATTTACCTGCCCTCTCCCTCTTTACCTTCTTTTGCTATCTATAATATTAATTTTCAGTCATGGATAGAATTATACTCCACTCATCGTCAAAAACTAAACAACGATTTAAGTATATAATTATGTAAATATATTCATCTTTCGTACTATATTCATGACTCATCTCTATCTTCTTCTCTTCTTTTAACTATCGAGTTCTTTTCGGCTTATTGAAACTCAATAGTTTATTTTATTTCTTTCTTTAACTTTGTTCTTAAACTTTAAGAGGCTTCTCTTAATTTTTATTTTTTCTCTTCTATCTGAACTAATCAGATATCACTTAGAAGTGCGTTTAGGTACATATTACCAAACCTTCTCCCTTTCTAACTCTCCAAGTTAGTTTATTACTATTTATCGACTCTAAAGTTGATCGAAGCGGCTAGCAACTTCGTAAAAATAAGCCTTTGCTAAACCTTGTTTTTTATGTTATCGACTCTAAAGTTGATCGAAGCGGCTAGCAACTTCGTAAAAATAAGCCTTTGCTAAACCTTGTTTTTTATGTTATCGACTCTAAAGTTGATCGAAGCGGCTAGCAACTTCGTAAAAATAAGCCTTTGCTAAACCTTGTTTTTTATGTTATCGACTCTAAAGTTGATCGAAGCGGCTAGCAACTTCGTAAAAATAAGCCTTTGCTAAATCTTGTTTTTTATTTGATGGGTTTTCGACGCGAGCGGACTGACAGACTCCGAAAACAAGCCTACTGTCATGTACTAATCAGGTCGAGTAGTGATCATTGAATGTGAATCCTACCTGACCTAACTTCGTGAGATGTTAGTGTGATTGAATGAGGCATGTAAGTTATATGAATGTCGATAAACTTTAACCTTACAAAATTTTTGTTCTAGACCAAAAATTTTCTCGGGGTCGATGGGGAAATATAGTATTTGTTATTACAAATACCAAATAACTTACGTTTTCTTTGTAATCATAATCCATAATTCATCCATCAAAACAAATATTTTCTTGTCATGACATTTTTTACGTCAAGGCTGACAAACTGTAATTTTTCCTTCTTGTAGTCACTTAATGGCTAATAGACTAAAAAGGTTGTTCATACTCTTATTATATAATTGTTATTCACTTTTATCGATAGGACTAGCTTAATATTGTATACTATATTGTGGTTGTCTACTGATTAACGGCATTTTAAATTATAATTATAAATTTCTAAAACACACTCTCAGATTTTATCGAAGAGGTTTAATAAATTATGCTCGAATATAACTGGCTGATCAAATAACTGGCAAGATGGACTATTTTGGACTCTACAATTTGAATTCTGGTACAGAATGAGAATGGAATGGACTTTGAACGCTGAGCTGGGTATAAAAGGCGCTGGGGGCCATCTCCGGGGAGTTCAGTCTTTGACCAGTTTTTGAAGAGTTTAGTTCTCGACGACTTTTGACGAAGAGGAAGTGCAGTACCCGCTACCCTGACTCCTTGCTGGGAGCCTGCTGCCTTGACTCCTTGCTGAGAGCCCGCTATCCTGACTCCTTGCTGAGAGCCTGCTGCCCTGACGCCTTGCTGAGAGCCTGCTGCCTTGACTCCTTGCTGAGAGCCTGCTGCCCTGACGCCTTGCTGAGAGCCTGCTGCCCTGACGCCTTGCTGAGATCCTGCTGCCCTGACGCCTTGCTGGGAGCCTGCTGCCCTGACGCCTTGCTGAGAGCCTGCTGCCCTTGACGCCTTGTTGGGAGCCTACTGCCAGACCGCCTTGCTCGAGCTGCTGTACGACGAAGACATCGTGGAGGAGAAGGCGATCCTGGAGTGGTCTGCCAAGCCGTCCCGCAAAAGTTAATGGCTTTGGCAGCGTTGGTGGAATTGGCGGCGTGGGCCCTCGTGGTGTGTCTCCAGGAAGACCTTTGTTAACGGCTGCTGAGGAAGCCTCTCTTGTACCTCCTCCTCCGGCTCCTCTTGTGCGTGCCACAAAAGCTACACCTATGCATATTCGTTACAGGGTTCACTTGGTACAGCCCAAAATTGTACCCATCTTCACCATGACATTAAATTAGTGGATATTGCAGGGCGTCGTAAGCTCGGTGGGTTTCCAAAATGCGTTGAAGGCGATCGTCGCGTGTACGCAACACGATATCACGTCTCTCACACTCCTGGTCGACTAAAACAACTGCAACTTCATCTGCGACGGGTGCATTGTGTCTTCCACGGTGTTCACCCACAGGACATCTATCGGCACTTATAACAATTTTGAAATCATTGCTTCCTTGTGGAATTGACTCCAATGCAGCTTTGAATTCACGAACGTACTGGTTAACGTGATGCAGCAATTCTTGATGTTGACCCAAAAGCTCAGCATTGAGCTGGGGAAAATTGTGATTTCTAACATTGAGCTGTTGCGTGTAATCGGATACAAAATAAATTTGGAGAAATTTGGGTTCATTTTCTGGCAGCAAAGATCCAATAAGGTGATAAACTTGACCTTGTACTTTGAAGGTTGGCATGAACGGTCCTTCCGTTATTTGTTTTGCCCCAAAGGAAGTCATTTGGAAAGCACTGTTATATAAACGAATATTATCCAAGAAATGTTTCGACTGGGGGTGATCGCCATTCAGGAGACTTTTAAGTAAGTGTGGTGGATCTTGGAAAATTAGAAGAACAATTTTTCCATTTGAGCAGCACATTCCGTTTGTCTCTTTCCTCCATTTCAAAGCATGACAAAAATTACAAATTTCTCTCATGTCACCCACGGAAGTAAAGCCAGCATAATTAATTCTAGACGAATATGTGAACCCTGATTTTTCCCTATTGTCCCAAGGTAATAAAATATTTGCATCGTCATTTTCCATGGACTCATCAGCTCCGCTATTTGTTTCTCTATTCATATGGTATCGAGCTTGTTCTATTTCTAGGCGAGATTGACGTTGTTCTGCTGTTTGTGCTCGTCTTAGTTCATCTATTCTTTCCCTTTCAGATGCAAGATAACTTTCATTGTTTTTTTGTACACCTACATAGTTATGTCTAGCTATTTGTAATCGTTCTTCTCTTTGGGAGAGAGATTCAGACTCGCGCGAGAGAGCGTGTCGCTCTCGGTCAGATGACAGACGTGCTTGGCGTTTCTCGATACTCTCTTGAGAACGCAAAGTCGCGGTCCGAGTTCTTTGCGAACTTAAGCGCGACTCCCTTTCTGTGAAAGTCTCTGACTCGCGTGAGAGAGACTGGCGCTCCCGATCAGCAGACAGCCGAACTTCGCGTTCCTGGATACTCTCTTGAGAACGCAAAGTCGCGGTCCGAGTTCTTTGTGAACTTAAGCGCGACTCCCTTTCTGTGAAAGTCTCTGACTCGCGTGAGAGAGAATGGCGCTCCCGATCAGCAGACAGCCGAACTTCGCGTTCCTGGATACTCTCTTGAGAACGCAAAGTCGCGGTCCGAGTTCTTTGCGAACTTAAGCGCGACTCCCTTTCTGTGAATGTCTCTGACTCACGTGAGAGAGAGTGGCGCTCCCGATCAGCAGACAGCCGGACTTCGCGTTCCTGGATACTCTCTTGAGACCGCAATGTCGCGGTCCGTGTTCTTTGTGAAACTTAAACGTGACTCCCTTTCGGTGAACGTTTCCGATTCACGTGAAAGAGCGATGTGCTCTCGGTTAGCAGATAACCGTGCTTCACGATCTTCTTCCGATTCCTGAGACCTACAAAGTCTCATCCTTTTCGCATTTCGGCTACGCAGCGAAAGGTTATTTTTTTTTCTTTGAGGCATTTTCAAGGAAAATTAAAGCAATAAACAAAACCAACAACACTTATAAACTTAAAAGAACGGTGCGTCGAACAGTCTAGTGTGACAACGTATCGTCTGTTCGTGGTCGTGACTCAACGAATTGGCAACACTAACTTACTGTATAACGATTGGCACTATTGGATTTAAACTACGAAGTAAATAAAATACAATCTTTACTTCGTACTTCAAACCAATGACCAAAGTTGACCAAACGAAACCAATACTTTAATACGCCAATACTTTTTTAAGCCAATACTTTTTTTTTCGACCAATTTAGAAAATCGATAAACCAAGCAACCAAAGAACTTTTACGACACACGCAAGAACTTTTAAGACACCTAACGAAACCCAGTTTGCCTAGTAAACACGATGGACGTCATTCTCGCGCGGAAAATCTTAACACCGCGATTCAGAAAATGACGTCATTTGCACAACGCCATCTATCGGAATTGGATTTCAACTATCAACATTAGTTCTATTTTTAGTCTTAAGATGTCGTTGCAAGTACTATACTGAATTGCGTAATAACGTAATATTTTACTTCTTGAACTCACTAAATTAATCATATCTTTTGATAAAGTGAACCGATTTCGATGAAACAAAAACTAAGTTAAACCTCAAGTTGCGTATAATTTTTGTATATAAACATTGTCAGCATTGAATTCGTAGATTTTACGTGATGTGCGCACAAACAAACAGACAAACAGACAAAAATTTCAAAAATGATGGTAATGGGTTCTGTTACTTATCTTTTCACACGCTGGCTATTTTTTGTTTCAATTTCTTCAATGTACAAAAATAACTTTTTTACAGATTTATTATATGTATAGATTGGAAAAGAAGTCGCGTAAAAGTATGTTTGGAACACAACAGTATGGGATGTTTTTTACTTTAGGAGAAGGTATGTGAATTTTTTAATCTGCCTCCCACTCTAATAATGCAATCAGAATCTAGGAACACATCAAGACTAGCTATATTTCTCATTGGTTTAACAGGTAAGTTTTTTATTAATGCATTAAAAATTACTGGAAATGACGTTTGTTGTGCTAAACGTACTAAAACTAAAGTTGCTTTATTTAATTCATCAGACGTAAACGGGCCAGTGCTACGTTCTGTTTTGACCTTGATTCGTGCATTATGAATGAATCGTAACAAGTAAGCCGCTGCACGTGTCATGCGATTAAAATTTGAAAAACGTTCAAAGGTAAAAATACTAGTAAAAGTTGATTGTGTAAATAGAGAATTAACATTTGATTTAATTTCTGGTAAATCGTGCAATTTAATTATTTCATCGTGATTATTTTGTTTAAAATTACTGTTAGTTTCGGTTAAAAATGCTGGCCCGTGCCACCAAATATCTGAATTTTGAAGCGCGTCGAGCGTGAGCCCGCGAGATAAAAGATCAGCCGGGTTGGTTTTACCAGCAACATGTAACCACGGTAACTCACCAGTCAACTCATTGATCTGCACTACTCTGTTCTGGACGAATGGTTTTAACAAATTAGGTGAAATTTTAATCCAGTTTATAACGATCGTGGAATCAGACCAAAAATATACATTGTCAAAAGTTAATCTCCATGACTGAATTATTTTTTGATATAACTTAGCACCAACTAAGGCTCCGCACAGTTCAAGTCGCGGTATTGTAACTGGTTTAATTGGTGCGACTTTGCTCTTAGCACAAAGTAACCTAACTGTTAAGTCCAACGTGAAACCGAACGCACCTTTGGTTGGCAACATTATTCTATTGTCTTTGACTTTTTTTTCACTTTGACGTTTCCTTCTTGCTAAAACTAACCACCGCTGGGGAGATTGAGTTTTTATTGATTATAGTTGAAAATCGAATTGGATCTCACGTGATATTAGTAGATTGATTGTGGACAGTGTTTAATTGAACTTTGTAATCCCGGATTGACCCAGGGATATTTCTCGGAACATATCGCCGGTTTGTTGCCATCGCGTGGCACGCGCATTTGCTGGAAACGAGTTAGGGCTGTGATGCTAATCTGAACCGCGCCATCTGGAGACTGACGCCTTGTGACCGTTCAGAACACTTGACTTACATCACACTTTCATTTACTCACCTCATATTCACATACATACCACGCTTGGG
Organism: Tholera decimalis; assembly: GCA_943138885.2. Taxonomy (NCBI): domain Eukaryota; kingdom Metazoa; phylum Arthropoda; class Insecta; order Lepidoptera; family Noctuidae; genus Tholera; species Tholera decimalis. Next base: position 39,364 of record OW964552.2, on the reverse strand, counting down.
CGTGACCTAGGAAGGTCGAAGTTGGCGGACCCAGCACAGAAGGTTAGTGGTACCGATCAGTTATTTGTACATATGGTTGTAGGCCGAGGAGCCTGTAGTTTAGCCTTTTGTTCATTGTTTGAAGAGCAACGTTAAGCTCCACGAACCGTGGACAAGTTCAGCATACCAGTATCGTTGCACTGGCTTGGTACTGAACACTAACAGTGACTGGTGAATTAACGTTGTATGTACTTACGTATGCACATGCACCATACGCATCCTGCGATGCATCCGTGAAAATATGTAAATCTGTGTGATTTGTATTCACTTGTCTAACAAGGCGAGGAATTTTTATGTTTTGTAGGTGTTGAAGGGTGTCGATAAAGTTTTTCCACAAAAACAAAATATTGTCAGGATCGTCCCAACATAACTTACAAATCCATAGTTTTTGTAAAAGTATTTTTGCAATTATAATTGAAGGTGATAACAAGCCTAATGGGTCGTACACCTGTGAGATAACAGATAGAATAACACGCTTAGTCACATGAGTGGAGGTTTGATCAATCTTTGTAGTAAAATACAATAAATCTACATCATTCAACCAACCAAGACCAAGAGTTTTAGTTAAACAATTTTCGCCTAAAGCTAATTCTTTTGTTTGATCTGTTGTAGAAGTTTCCAAATTAAACAACCATTTACGTAAATGGAAGCAACCAGATTTTAAAACATCATTTACTTTGGTACAAATGTCTAATAAACATTGTTTATTATCATGACCAGTAATTAAGTCATCGACAAACAGATCTTCGTCTATAACTTGCTTTATGACGTCATCCTCGCATTCAGATGCCAGCTGTTTGATGCATCGAATACTCAGGTATGGAGCGGACGCGGTACCGTATGTCACAGTATTAAGCTGGTACACACCGAGTTCTTCTGATTTATTTTCACGCCAAAGAATTAATTGGAAGTTTCTTTGATCCGGTTGAATGTAAATTTGTCGATACATTTTTTCGACGTCAGCGCACGCAACAAATCTATACTGTCGAAAACGTAATAAAATTGAGAAAACGTCATTGTGTAGACTAGGGCCAGTATACTGAATGTCGTTAAACGATTTGCCCGATGTTGATTTTGCACTTCCATCAAAAACCACCCTAAGTTTGGTAGTACTACTATGAACTCTTAGAACACCGTGACGCGGTAGGAAATAATTTAATGATGGATAATGACTGACTCGACTCATGTGTCCTAAACTTAAATACTCATTCATAAAATCGCAATATATTTTTTTATATTCAGGTGTAGATTTATCTAATTTAAGTTCAAGTGCGTGAAAACGATTTAGCGCGAGTGTATACGTATCTCCTAGTGTGTCACTAGACTCGGCTAATGGAATGCGCACAAAAAACCGACCAGTGTTATTGCGGTACGTAGTTTGCACAAACAAGTTTTCACATAAAGACTCGTCCTTAGTTAATTTATTTTGCGGAACTATTTCTTCTAACTCCCAGAATTTTTTAAGTTGAGTATCTAATGATTGTGAGTAATTGCAATGAACTCGATTATTGCGTGAAGTTTTATTATTTAACAATGAACCAGATATTACCCATCCCAACTTTGTATTCTGAAGATATGGACCGCTACTTAGTCGAATTAGTCCGTCATTTAAAAGTTCCCAGAACTTATCAGCCCCAATTAGTATGTCGATTCCTGCTGGCGAATAAAATTTGGGATCTGCTAACTGTACATGTTCAGGAATATTTATGTGTGAATTTGTACCTAAAGATGGCAACTGAGCTGTGATTTGATTTAAAACTAAACATTTAAAGCGTGTACTATATTGTGTAGTTTTAGATTTCAAATGAATTTCGCACGATTGTGTGGAATTAGTCACCGAGTTACCTACCCCGGAGACTTGCACAGTGGACTGTACTAAATTAAGATTTAGTCGTTTGCATAAAGATTCTGCAATAAAGCAATGCTGACTGCCGTTATCTAATAAAGCGCGGGTAGTGTGAAAATTATTGCTTTTATCTGCAACCTCAACTAAAGCAGTAGACAGCAGTACCGTCTCTAATAATGAATGAGTAGTACTTTGATGTGTTGTGTGAGATGCAGAATGTAATGTGGTAGTGTTTGAAGAGTTAGCACTAGTTGTATCCTGCGGCGATGCCTGTGAATTAAGCTCAACAGCTGACGATGTGGATGCACTTACATTATCGTCACATTTATCATGAATTAAATTGTTGTGTTTTTTATTGAATTGCCTACAAGGACCGAACCAGCACTCATCTACCGAATGACTTGCGCGTAAACAATTACAACATAACTTCTTTTCATTAATGAATTTAACTTTATCTGTTCGGTCCGACGTGAAACAGAACGCACCCTTTTGACATAAAGAATTTGATCTTGACATTACTTGACTTTGACAGATAGACTTTGGTTCCGTTGTTGGAAAATGTCCGTTCTTGGGACCTTGAGTTAATTATAATTGGTAAAATATCGTTGGAATCGCGTGTTGAGACCGATAATTGTGTCGCGATTATCCATTGTTCGAAGTTGTAGTCCCCATTTTGACGAGAATCCAGGGATATTTCTCGGAACATATCGCCTTATTGCGTCACCTCGTGGCACGCGCTTGGTGGAAACGAGTTGGGTGTGATGCTGAGTTGGAACCGCGCCATCTGGAGACGGCGCCTTGTGAACGTCCACACACTTGACTTACATCACACTTTTCAATTACTCATCTCATATTACATACCTACCACACGGACGCGATCAAAAGGATCCTTGCTTGGCGTCCCCAGCACTCAGGTTAGGTTAGGTTAGGTTAGGTTAGGTTAGGTTAGGTTAGGTTAGGTTAGGTTAGGTTAGGTTAGGTTGGGGTGCGAGCAGAAGACCTCCTCGTGCGCTTGGCGGCTGCTGGTCCCTTGCGGATACGTCCGGGGGGAAGAGCAGTCGTTGGGCCTGGTGCACCCTGGGTCACGGACAATAATCTCTTCGCGGGGGGTGGGATAGAGGAGTATTGTTGTCCGGAGCTAACTTCTGCAGGAGGGGTCGCTCCTGACCCGTCGACGTAGTCGACTAGGCGAGGACGCGGCCACACCCTCTTGGGTGCAGGCGCATCTAAGGGGGTTCGTTTGTCTCCTCATTCATTGAGGAGCAAACCTTTCGACGGGTCCGCTGAGTCGGGTTGGCCGGACAGCGGACGGAGGCATGCTTCAATGCCGCCGTCGGGGGGCTTGGCTTAACCGCCCGGCCCCAGAGGAAGGACACCTCTAAGATAAAAAACCACCCAATCCCAAGTTTTCGGGAGCGCGGCGAGGGGATGAATGGCCGTTGGGTGTACGGTCGTTAGCGCTCCCACCTGCTGGTACCTGCCGACCCCAGCAGTATGTAGGCTTACCCGGGCACTTAGGCCTCTGCCCGGTGTTGACATTTAGTTGCCTTATTCTCGTGGGAACAAAATGGATAAAGTTACAAAACCAAAAACCAAAAACGACGTTGAGGGAGAAGGGAAAGTACCTCTGGTACTGGTGGAGAGAATGGGCGTGCTGTCGGATTCCGATAGCGCGTCCAGCCTGATGAGTGTGGCGAGCGCGGCGAGCTTAAATGCCAAACGCCTGCGCAAACGCCCAAGAGAGGGTGCAGACTCAGGGACGGACTCGGCCCTGAGCGACACAGTGGTGCCGGCCCCCAAGGTCGGTACCAAAAAAGGAGGGAGAGGTAGGCCCGCTACCACCGGAAAATATGTCGGTATCGGCCTATCCAGGCGTGAGGCTGCGGCTGCGATGAAGGCCGCAGCCGTGGCCAAAAACCTCGAGGAGGACGAGCGGCAGATTGCGGCTCTGACAAAAAGGGTGACGGAAGGGAGAGTCACTCGCCTATCAGAGTCGTCGTCTGCCGTCTCTGGTATGGGGATCGAGGCAGACGATCTGCCTGCCTCTGACCTAAATCAGAGACTGGCTGACGCGGTTGCGGCCATCAAAAGGGCAAGGTCTCAAAGGGCCTTAGCGGGTGCAGCCAGAAGGCGCTCAAAGAGGCCACGGCCTCCATTTTGGAGAGCGCGCAGGTGCTTCTGGCTCGCACCACAACCGAGGAGACGGCGCTGCTGCGGGCTCAGAACGCGAAGCTCGCAGCACAAATGGCGGAGCTCCGCAAAGAGCACGAGGAGCTCAAGGCGGAGATGGCCGACTTCCGCCGCGAGCACCTCAGGCGGGAGGTGGGCCTTCCGCCCGCAACGCCGCAACCGCAACCGCAGTTGCAGTCGCAGCAGTCGGTACAGGAGGAGTTTGCTCGCCTGATCCGACAGGAGATGGCGAGCTTCAACGCTCGCTTCTCGGTGCTCGAGGGGAGGATTCTACGTCCTCCCCTAGCTGCAGACCAACGCAGCACACCGGCGCCGACATATGCGGCCAAAGCCGCAGCGCCGCGTGCCGCCCAACCGGCACAAGCGGCCCCTGCTGCTGCTGCCACTGCTCCAACTGCCGCCTCGCAGAAGGCAAAATCGAAACGGCAGATGAAGAAAGAAGCCAAACTGGTCAAAAAGGCGGGTGCTGCGGCTGCTGCGCCTGCACAAACTGCCAGACCAGCAGCCGGCAAACCCGCCACTGAGCCTGAGGCGGAGTGGACGATCGCGGGCGCCGCCAAGAAGTCCAAAAGGGCGCGCCAGCGGGCCAAAAAGAAGGCCCAGAAGGAGGAAGCAGTGGCCAAGCGCGAGACCGCGAGGCTCAGTGCGCCCCGCTCCACAGCGGTGGTACTCACCCTGCAGCCAGGGGCGGCGGAGCGTGGCCTCACCTATGCCGGGATCCTGGCGAAGGCGAAAGCCGAGATATCGCTCAGTGATCTCGGCATAACGGGCGTCCGATGCAAAACCACTGCTACCGGCGGCCGCCTGCTAGAAATAGCGGGATCAACCAGTGGCCCAAAAGCAGATGCCCTCGCCGAGAGACTCAGGGCGTCTCTAGGCCCCGATGACGTTAGAGTGTCCAGGCCAACCAAGTGCGCAGATCTGCGCATTTCGGGCCTGGACGACTCCGTCACAGAGGAGGAGGTCGCCGCTGCCGTCTCCAAGGCCGGAGGATGCCCGCCGGAACAAGTCAAGGCGGGCACGATGCGCTGGGGCTTCTCCGGTCTCGGGTCAGTTCTCGTAAGCTGTCCCGTAGCGGCGGCCAAAAAGGTCGCGGATAAACGGCTGCTGGTTGGGTGGGTCTCGGCGCGGGTCGCGCTCTTAACGCCCAAGCCCTATCAGTGCTACCGCTGTCTGGAAGCAGGACATGCGGGGGCACGGTGCACTGGGGTAGACCGCAGCGGGATGTGCTTCCGCTGCGGTCAGCCCGATCACAAGGCTGGCACTTGCACTGCTACGCCGCACTGCGACATCTGTGCGGCATCTGGCAAGCCAGCCCAACATCGGATCGGGTCGCAGGCCTGCGCCAGGCCCACCAAGAAGAAGAGCAATGCCAAGAGACAGCCGGCTCATCCGCTGGCCAGTAACTCGGACACGACAGAGAAGGCAACCAGCTCCTCGCAGCCGGTTCACCCGCCGGCTGCGGCAGAACATCCGCCGAGGGCTGGGGAGGAGGCAACGGCCATGGACACACACTAATGGCCCTACGTCGTCTCCTCCAAGCCAACATAAACCACTGCGCCAGGGCTCAGGATCTCTTGCTCCAGAGCATGGCGCAGTGGTCTATCGATGTGGCAGTTGTCGCCGAGCCGTATTTTGTGCCACCCAGGGATGACTGGGTGTGCGACACGAACCGCTCGGTGGCACTGATCATGAGGTCTGCCGCTGACACCCTTCCCTTCGAGGCCGTCACCCGAGGGCGGGGCTATGTCGCGGCAATTTGGGGTAACGTTATGGTCGTGGGGGTGTATCTCGCCCCCAGCCTTTCTCTCGCCGACACGGAGAATATCATCGTGGAGTTGGGCACGGTCGTCAGTCGTAGCCGTCCTCGTCCCGCGATCGTCCTGGGGGACTTCAATGCCAAATCTACGGCTTGGGGTTCCCCGGCTACGGATGCGCGGGGCGAGTTAGTGGAGGAGTGGGCGGTCGAGCAGGGCCTGCTTCTCCTGAACCGGGGTTCGGTGCAGACGTGCGTGCGGCAGCGGGGTGGGTCAATAGTGGACCTGTCGTTCGCTAGCCCCGCTCTCGCGCGCACTGTCCAGGACTGGCACGTCCTTGAGGAGGTGGAGACGCTGTCCGATCATCGATATATTCGATTTAGCGTCTCCGCCCAGACCTCGGTTGAGCCGGTCCAAGCGGCCCCGGTGGGCGTTGGAGACGGCCCGCGTTGGGCACTGAAGCGGCTGGACAGGGAGGCTCTCCTGGAGGCCTCTATCGTCAAGGCCTGGCTGGACTCTCCAGACAGGCCAACCAATATCGACGAGGAGGCGGAGTGGTTCCGGGAGAGCATGTCGCACATCTGCGACGCTGGCATGCCCCGAGTCCGGCCGTTACCTTCCAGGCGCCAAGTGTACTGGTGGTCGCAGTCGATTGCGCAGCTGCGCATCGCTTGTGTGCGGGTGCGACGCCGGTACACAAGGTACCGAAGAAGAAGACGCCGCCGCCCCTTTACAGCGGCGGACGAACAGGAAGAGGCGGAACTATACAACCGCTACAGAGAGGCGAAAAGCGCCCTCCAGCTGGCCATCGTCCGGGCAAAAGCCCAGGCCAACGAAGAGCTGCTGGAGACTCTGGACCGAGAGCCGTGGGGACGCCCCTACCTGATGGTACGGGGCAAGCTGCGCCAGCGGGCTCCACCGTTGTCCCGGAGTCTCCAGCCACAGCTGCTGGAGGAGGTGGTGTGTGCGCTGTTCCCGTCGAGACCAGAGCACACACCACCGGCTATGGTTCCGCCTCGCAATGTGCCCGACGCGGAAGACGACACTGACGACGACGTGCCCGAAGTGACCCGGGTAGAGTTGAGAGCGGCGGTGACTCGCATCAGGAACACCGCCCCAGGGCCCGACGGCATTCCAGGCCGTGCATGGGTCCTGGCCATGGAGGCTCTCGGACCCCGACTAGCGGGGCTCTTAAGCGCTTGTTTGGAGCGGGGCCAGTTTCCAAGCCGGTGGAAGACCGGAAAGCTGGTCCTGCTCAAGAAGGAGGGGCGCCCCGCAGACTCACCATCTGCGTACAGGCCAATCGTGTTGCTGGACGAGGTGTGCAAGATCTTCGAGCGAATCATCGCCAGTCGCCTCGTCCAGCACATGACCAGGGTAGGGCCGGATTTGGCGGACAATCAATTTGGTTTCCGCCAAGGGCGCTCCACGGTGGACGCGATCAAGCGCGTGAGGGCCCTCGCGGAGGAGGCAGTCGCCCGGGGCGAGGTGGTCTTGGCGGTGTCGCTCGACATCGCCAACGCTTTCAACACCTTGCCCTGGAATACCATCCGAGAGGCACTCCGGTACCACGGGGTGCCGCGCTACCTCCAACGCATTGTCGGGGCCTATTTGTCCGAAAGATCGGTGGTGTACCCGGGTCGAGAAGGTTGGTGTCGGCGAGAGACGTCATGCGGTGTTCCGCAGGGTTCGGTGTTGGGGCCGCCCCTGTGGAACATAGGGTATGACTGGGCTCTGCGCGGTGCGCTTATCCACGGCGTCGGCGTCATTTGTTACGCCGACGACACGCTAGTCACAGCGCGTGGAAAGTCGTACCGGCAGGCGGCCATACGCGCGACTGCTGGTGTCGCGCACGTCGTGGGTAGGATCCGGCGGCTGGGCTTAGAGGTGGCATTGCACAAGTCTGAGGCCCTGTGTTTTCACGGGCCGAGGATGAAGCCGCCTCCGGGGTCCAGCATCATAGTAGGAGGGGTCTCCATCGCTGTCGAGTCGACGATGAAGTACCTTGGACTCGTCCTCGACAGTCGATGGAGCTTCGGGCCGCACTTTACACGGCTCGGCCCCCGGTTGTTGGGCGCCGCTTCTGCGCTCTTGCGCTTGTTGCCCAACCTGGGGGGGCCCAATTCCTCTTGTCGGAGGCTCTACATGGGGGTCGTACGGTCGATGGCGCTATACGCCGCGCCAGTGTGGGCAGACGTCCTGACGGCCCGCAACGTCGCCGCGCTGCGAAGGCCGCAGCGCGCGATGGCCGTCAGGATCATAAGGGGATACCGTACGATCTCCTTTGAGGCAGCGAGCCTCCTAGCCGGATCCCCGCCCTGGGACCTCGACGCAAAGCTCCTCGCGTCGCTCTATTCGTGGCGCGCGGAGGCGGTCGAGCGGGGCGAGCGCCTGGTGCCTCGACAGGTTGAGGCACGCAGGGCGGAGCTCCGCCAGGTCCTAGTGGCGGAGTGGCAGACGCGCTTAGCGCAACCCACGGCGGGGCACGCCGCTGTAGCGGCGGTAAGGCCTGTTCTGGAGGAGTGGCTCAATAGGAGCCACGGCGCCCTCAGCTTCCGGGTGACGCAGGTGCTTACCGGACACGGATGCTTCGGGAAGTACCTGTGTCGCATAGGACGGGAGCCGACGTCCCAGTGCCACCATTGCGGTGATCGCCGCGAGGATACGGCGCTGCATACGCTGGCGGAGTGCCCAGCTTGGGCTGAACAGCGCCGTGACCTGGTCGCGGCCGTAGGGGCTGCGGGAGACCTCTCGCTTCCGGCTGTCGTGTCTACCATGGTCGGGAGCGAGTCAGGTTGGAATGCCGTCGCCACCTTCTGCGAGGCCGTGATGCTCGCAAAGGAGGCGGCGGAAAGGGAGAGAGAGGCTGCCTCCTCTCACCCCTCCCGCAGCAGACGCACGGGGCGTCGGAGGGTGGCCGACTTCCGGCCACCGTAGGGCGTGGCCTGCGGACGACAGACTCGGGGCGTCTTGTCGTCTGACCAGCAGCAGGCCTCGAGGCGGCAGCGTCGTGTTCCGCGCGCGCCTCATAGTGGAGTCCTGCGGCCGGGGTGACGGCCGCAGTGGGTGACGGGGCCCGCCTGACCATCTGGCGGGCCAATACCCGTCGGGGGGTTAGCGAAGAATGCATTTGCGACACCCGCCCCTTCCGACACACGGGTACGTGAGGAACACCGGGTTGGTTTTTAGTCAGTAAGAGTCTGACAGTCCCCTCCGCCCTTCCCCGAGGACGGAGGGACTTCATGAGAATTTTCCAACCCGATACCAAAAAAAAAAAAAAAAAAAAAAAAAAAAAAAGGTTAGGTTAGGTTAGGTTAGGTTAGGTTAGGTTGGCCAAGACGGTCCTCGATCGGGCTATCGCCACGGCCAAGGACTCGGCGAGAGCCGAGATGCTGGAGGGTCTCGACAACGACCCCTTCGGGAGGCCATACAAGGTGGCGCGCAGCAAGCTGCGCCCCTTCGGCCCCCCCGTTGCCGAGACCCTGGAGCCCTCCCTCCTGGACGGGGTGGTGCGGTCCCTGTTTCCACGCAGGGGCAGCTTCACCCCGCCAGTGATGGCTCCGCCGCCGCCGCCGCCGCACGTTGCGGAGGAGGAGGAGGCCCCGCCGGTCACGGAGTCGGAGCTCGGCGCGGCCATCGACCGTGCCCGCGCCGGGAAGAAGGCTCCGGGCCCCGACGGGGTCCCCGCAAGGGTGGTGGCGATCGCCGCCACCCAAATGGAGGCGCGGTTTCGGGACCTCTTCGACGCATGCTTCGCGTCGGGGAGGTTCCCGAAACCGTGGAAGGAGGGCCTATTGTGCCTCCTTCGCAAGGAGGGCCGCCCGGCGGACTCCCCCTCGGCATACCGGCCGATCATGCTCCTGGCAGACGTCGGGAAAATGTTCGAGGGGATAGTCGCCGCCCGCCTAAAGGAGCACCTGCGGGATGTCGGACCGGACTTGTCGGACGCTCAGTTCGGCTTTCGGGCTGAGCGTTCGACGGTGGACGCACTGGCCTGCCTCAAGGGGCAGGTGGAGGAGGCGATGCAGGCGGGGGACGGGTTGCTGGCGGTGTCGTTCGACATAGCCAACGCCTTCAACTCGATCCCCCACTCTACCATCATGGAGGCGCTCCGCTTCCACGGAGTGCCTCCATACCTGCGGCGTCTGCTGGCCAGCTACCTGGAGGACAGGGAGGTCCTCCTGGTGGACAGGTCTGGCCGAGTCCGGCGATATCCCGCCGAAGCCGGCGTCCCACAGGGGTCGGTCGTGGGGCCCCTGCTCTGGAACGTCGGCTACGATTGGCTCCTGCGGGGAACTCTCCCCCGGGGCGTTAGGGTCGTCTGCTACGCGGACGACACTCTCCTCACCGCCCGGGGGGAGAGTTTCGGAGAGGCGGCCAACTTGGCCTCGGCGGGCGGCTCCCTCATCGCGGGGAGGATCCGCCGCCTCGGCCTGACGGTGGCGCTGCACAAAACCGAGGCCGTGTACTTCCACGGTCCCCGGCAGCGGCAGCGCCCCCCGCCCGACGCCCACATCCACGTGGAGGGCGTCCGCATCGCGGTCGGGGCCCAGATGAAATATCTGGGCCTCGTGCTTGACAGCAGGTGGCGCTTCGGCCCGCACTTCCGCGGGCTGTCGGCGCGCCTGCTGAAGACCGCGGGCGCCCTCTCGTGGCTGCTCCCCAACGTGGGGGGGCCCAGCGTCCGATGCCGGCGACTCTACGCCGGCATCCTGAGGAGTATGGCCACCTACGGGGCCCCCATCTGGGAGGACTCCCTCCGGAGGAGGGAGAACGCCGCGGCCTTGCGGGCCCCGCAGAGGGCCATAGCCCAGCGGGTGGCGCGGACCTACCGCACGGTGGGCTTCGCGGCGGCGTGCGCTCTGGCGGGCACCCCGCCTTGGGAACTCGAGGCGTGGGTGCTCGCCAGAGTGTACGAGTGGACGGCGGGGCGGCGGGCGAGCGGAGAGCGCCCAGCCCCGCGTGAGAGGGAGGCCGTCCGGCGGGAGGCGAAGGAAGCCGTCGTCCGGCATTGGTCGACGGACCTCGCCACCGCGGTATTCGGTCGCCGCACACTCGACGCGATCGGGCCGCTCCTGCAAGAGTGGCTCGATCGGTCGCACGGGGTGGTCTCCTTCCGACTGGCGCAGGTGCTGACCGGCCACGGATGTTTCGGGGCCTACCTGCACCGCATCGGTCGGGAGGAGACACCGTCGTGCCGCGATTGCGGCGCGGCGGTGGACACGGCGCAGCACACCCTTGAGGGGTGCCCGTCGTGGTCGGAGCCGCGCCGCGACCTCGTTGCGGCGATCGGGCCGGACCTCTCGCTCCCCGGCGTGATCAACGCCATGCTGGGGGACGAGGGGTCCTGGGCGGCGGTAGCCTCCTTCTGTGAACAGGTCATGTCGCAGAAGGAGGCGGCGGAGCGCGCGCGCGAGGACGACCCCCTCGCGCCGGCGCTCCGCAGGCGGAGGAGGGGTCGGAGAAGACGTCAGTATGACGAGCACCTCCGACTCCTCCCTGGTGGAGGCCAGCAGGCAACGGGTGCGGGGGCACCCCTGCCTGCATCGCACGTGCCTTCACCAGCGCCGGACGGGAGTGGCCAGGTGTTCCCGGCCATTCCCGTCGCCCCCCAGTCCGGGGGGCACGTAGGGCCCGCCATCTAGGCGGGCACGCGCCAGAGGGCCGTGGACGCAGAACGTCTCCCACAGCCCTCCCAACAAGGCGCCGGAGGGAACACCGCTGAGTTTTAGTGGGTATACTGTCGCCGTCATGCGACAGGGAGTCCCACACTCCCCGTCTCGCCCCCCCAGCGAGCGGAAGTGCGTAATTGCCATTTCTCAGCGTCAAAAAAAAAAAAAAAAAAAAAAAAGGTTAGGTTAGGTTGGGGTGCGAGCAGAAGACCTCCTCGTGCGCTTGGCGGCTGCTGGTCCCTTGCGGATACGTCCGGGGGGAAGAGCAGTCGTTGGGCCTGGTGCACCCTGGGTCACGGACAATAATCTCTTCGCGGGGGGTGGGATAGAGGAGTATTGTTGTCCGGAGCTAACTTCTGCAGGAGGGGTCGCTCCTGACCCGTCGACGTAGTCGACTAGGCGAGGACGCGGCCACACCCTCTTGGGTGCAGGCGCATCTAAGGGGGTTCGTTTGTCTCCTCATTCATTGAGGAGCAAACCTTTCGACGGGTCCGCTGAGTCGGGTTGGCCGGACAGCGGACGGAGGCATGCTTAAATGCCGCCGTCGGGGGGCTTGGCTTAACCGCCCGGCCCCAGAGGAAGGACACCTCTAAGATAAAAAACCACCCAATCCCAAGTTTTCGGGAGCGCGGCGAGGGGATGAATGGCCGTTGGGTGTACGGTCGTTAGCGCTCCCACCTGCTGGTACCTGCCGACCCCAGCAGTATGTAGGCTTACCCGGGCACTTAGGCCTCTGCCCGGTGTTGACATTTAGTTGCCTTATTCTCGTGGGAACAAAATGGATAAAGTTACAAAACCAAAAAACAAAAACGACGTTGAGGGAGAAGGGAAAGTACCTCTGGTACTGGTGGAGAGAATGGGCGTGCTGTCGGATTCCGATAGCGCGTCCAGCCTGATGAGTGTGGCGAGCGCGGCGAGCTTAAATGCCAAACGCCTGCGCAAACGCCCAAGAGAGGGTGCAGACTCAGGGACGGACTCGGCCCTGAGCGACACAGCGGTGCCGGCCCCCAAGGTCGGTACCAAAAAAGGAGGGAGAGGTAGGCCCGCTACCACCGGAAAATATGTCGGTATCGGCCTATCCAGGCGTGAGGCTGCGGCTGCGATGAAGGCCGCAGCCGTGGCCAAAAACCTCGAGGAGGACGAGCGGCAGATTGCGGCTCTGACAAAAAGGGTGACGGAAGGGAGAGTCACTCGCCTGTCAGAGTCGTCGTCTGCCGTCTCTGGTATGGGGATCGAGGCAGACGAGCTGCCTGCCTCTGACCTAAATCAGAGACTGGCTGACGCGGTTGCGGCCATCAAAAGGGTGGGCAAGGTCTCAAAGGGCCTTAGCGGGTGCAGCCAGAAGGCGCTCAAAGAGGCCACGGCCTCCATTTTGGAGAGCGCGCAGGTGCTTCTGGCTCGCACCACAACCGAGGAGACGGCGCTGCTGCGGGCTCAGAACGCGAAGCTCGCAGCACAAATGGCGGAGCTCCGCAAAGAGCACGAGGAGCTCAAGGCGGAGATGGCCGACTTCCGCCGGGAGCACTTCAGGCGGGAGGTGGGCCTTCCGCCCGCAACGCCGCAACCGCAACCGCAGTTGCAGTCGCAGCAGTCGGTACAGGAGGAGTTTGCTCGCCTGATCCGACAGGAGATGGCGAGCTTCAACGCTCGCTTCTCGGTGCTCGAGGGGAGGATTCTACGTCCTCCCCTAGCTGCAGACCAACGCAGCACACCGGCGCCGACATATGCGGCCAAAGCCGCAGCGCCGCGTGCCGCCCAACCGGCACAAGCGGCCCCTGCTGCTGCTGCCACTGCTCCAAATGCCGCCTCGCAGAAGGCAAAATCGAAACGGCAGATGAAGAAAGAAGCCAAACTGGCCAAAAAGGCGGGTGCTGCGGCTGCTGCGCCTGCACAAACTGCCAGACCAGCAGCCGGCAAACCCGCCACTGAGCCTGAGGCGGAGTGGACGATCGCGGGCGCCGCCAAGAAGTCCAAAAGGGCGCGCCAGCGGGCCAAAAAGAAGGCCCAGAAGGAGGAAGCAGTGGCCAAGCGCGAGACCGCGAGGCTCAGTGCGCCCCGCTCCACAGCGGTGGTACTCACCCTGCAGCCAGGGGCGGCGGAGCGTGGCCTCACCTATGCCGGGATCCTGGCGAAGGCGAAAGCCGAGATATCGCTCAGTGATCTCGGCATAACGGGCGTCCGGTGCAAAACCACTGCTACCGGCGGCCGCCTGCTAGAAATAGCGGGATCAACCAGTGGCCCAAAAGCAGATGCCCTCGCCGAGAGACTCAGGGCGTCTCTAGGCCCCGATGACGTTAGAGTGTCCAGGCCAACCAAGTGCGCAGATCTGCGCATTTCGGGCCTGGACGACTCCGTCACAGAGGAGGAGGTCGCCGCTGCCGTCTCCAAGGCCGGAGGATGCCCGCCGGAACAAGTCAAGGCGGGCACGATGCGCTGGGGCTTCTCCGGTCTCGGGTCAGTTCTCGTAAGCTGTCCCGTAGCGGCGGCCAAAAAGGTCGCGGATAAACGGCTGCTGGTTGGGTGGGTCTCGGCGCGGGTCGCGCTCTTAACGCCCAAGCCCTATCAGTGCTACCGCTGTCTGGAAGCAGGACATGCGGGGGCACGGTGCACTGGGGTAGACCGCAGCAGGATGTGCTTCCGCTGCGGTCAGCCCGATCACAAGGCTGGCACTTGCACTGCTACGCCGCACTGCGACATCTGTGCGGCATCTGGCAAGCCAGCCCAACATCGGATCGGGTCGCAGGCCTGCGCCAGGCCCACCAAGAAGAAGAGCAATGCCAAGAGACAGCCGGCTCATCCGCTGGCCAGTAACTCGGACACGACAGAGAAGGCAACCAGCTCCTCGCAGCCGGTTCACCCGCCGGCTGCGGCAGAACATCCGCCGAGGGCTGGGGAGGAGGCAACGGCCATGGACACACACTAATGGCCCTACGTCGTCTCCTCCAAGCCAACATAAACCACTGCGCCAGGGCTCAGGATCTCTTGCTCCAGAGCATGGCGCAGTGGTCTATCGATGTGGCAGTTGTCGCCGAGCCGTATTTTGTGCCACCCAGGGATGACTGGGTGTGCGACACGAACCGCTCGGTGGCACTGATCATGAGGTCTGCCGCTGACACCCTTCCCTTCGAGGCCGTCACCCGAGGGCGGGGCTATGTCGCGGCAATTTGGGGTAACGTTATGGTCGTGGGGGTGTATCTCGCCCCCAGCCTTTCTCTCGCCGACACGGAGAATATCATCGTGGAGTTGGGCACGGTCGTCAGTCGTAGCCGTCCTCGTCCCGCGATCGTCCTGGGGGACTTCAATGCCAAATCTACGGCTTGGGGTTCCCCGGCTACGGATGCGCGGGGCGAGTTAGTGGAGGAGTGGGCGGTCGAGCAGGGCCTGCTTCTCCTGAACCGGGGTTCGGTGCAGACGTGCGTGCGGCAGCGGGGTGGGTCAATAGTGGACCTGTCGTTCGCTAGCCCCGCTCTCGCGCGCACTGTCCAGGACTGGCACGTCCTTGAGGAGGTGGAGACGCTGTCCGATCATCGATATATTCGATTTAGCGTCTCCGCCCAGACCTCGGTTGAGCCGGTCCAAGCGGCCCCGGTGGGCGTTGGAGACGGCCCGCGTTGGGCACTGAAGCGGCTGGACAGGGAGGCTCTCCTGGAGGCCTCTATCGTCAAGGCCTGGCTGGACTCTCCAGACAGGCCAACCAATATCGACGAGGAGGCGGAGTGGTTCCGGGAGAGCATGTCGCACATCTGCGACGCTGGCATGCCCCGAGTCCGGCCGTTACCTTCCAGGCGCCAAGTGTACTGGTGGTCGCAGTCGATTGCGCAGCTGCGCATCGCTTGTGTGCGGGTGCGACGCCGGTACACAAGGTACCGAAGAAGAAGACGCCGCCGCCCCTTTACAGCGGCGGACGAACAGGAAGAGGCGGAACTATACAACCGCTACAGAGAGGCGAAAAGCGCCCTCCAGCTGGCCATCGTCCGGGCAAAGGCCCAGGCCAACGAAGAGCTGCTGGAGACTCTGGACCGAGAGCCGTGGGGACGCCCCTACCTGATGGTACGGGGCAAGCTGCGCCAGCGGGCTCCACCGTTGTCCCGGAGTCTCCAGCCACAGCTGCTGGAGGAGGTGGTGTGTGCGCTGTTCCCGTCGAGACCAGAGCACACACCACCGGCTATGGTTCCGCCTCGCAATGTGCCCGACGCGGAAGACGACACTGACGACGACGTGCCCGAAGTGACCCGGGTAGAGTTGAGAGCGGCGGTGACTCGCATCAGGAACACCGCCCCAGGGCCCGACGGCATTCCAGGCCGTGCATGGGTCCTGGCCATGGAGGCTCTCGGACCCCGACTAGCGGGGCTCTTAAGCGCTTGTTTGGAGCGGGGCCAGTTTCCAAGCCGGTGGAAGACCGGAAAGCTGGTCCTGCTCAAGAAGGAGGGGCGCCCCGCAGACTCACCATCTGCGTACAGGCCAATCGTGTTGCTGGACGAGGTGTGCAAGATCTTCGAGCGAATCATCGCCAGTCGCCTCGTCCAGCACATGACCAGGGTAGGGCCGGATTTGGCGGACAATCAATTTGGTTTCCGCCAAGGGCGCTCCACGGTGGAGGCGATCAAGCGCGTGAGGGCCCTCGCGGAGGAGGCAGTCGCCCGGGGCGAGGTGGTCTTGGCGGTGTCGCTCGACATCGCCAACGCTTTCAACACCTTGCCCTGGAGTACCATCCGAGAGGCACTCCGGTACCACGGGGTGCCGCGCTACCTCCAACGCATTGTCGGGGCCTATTTGTCCGAAAGATCGGTGGTGTACCCGGGTCAAGAAGGTTGGTGTCGGCGAGAGACGTCATGCGGTGTTCCGCAGGGTTCGGTGTTGGGGCCGCCCCTGTGGAACATAGGGTATGACTGGGCTCTGCGCGGTGCGCTTATCCACGGCGTCGGCGTCATTTGTTACGCCGACGACACGCTAGTCACAGCGCGTGGAAAGTCGTACCGGCAGGCGGCCATACGCGCGACTGCTGGTGTCGCGCACGTCGTGGGTAGGATCCGGCGGCTGGGCTTAGAGGTGGCATTGCACAAGTCTGAGGCCCTGTGTTTTCACGGGCCGAGGATGCAGCCGCCTCCGGGGTCCAGCATCATAGTAGGAGGGGTCTCCATCGCTGTCGAGTCGACGATGAAGTACCTTGGACTCGTCCTCGACAGTCGATGGAGCTTCGGGCCGCACTTTACACGGCTCGGCCCCCGGTTGTTGGGCGCCGCTTCTGCGCTCTTGCGCTTGTTGCCCAACCTGGGGGGGCCCAATTCCTCTTGTCGGAGGCTCTACATGGGGGTCGTACGGTCGATGGCGCTATACGCCGCGCCAGTGTGGGCAGACGTCCTGACGGCCCGCAACGTCGCCGCGCTGCGAAGGCCGCAGCGCGCGATGGCCGTCAGGATCATAAGGGGATACCGTACGATCTCCTTTGAGGCAGCGAGCCTCCTAGCCGGATCCCCGCCCTGGGACCTCGACGCAAAGCTCCTCGCGTCGCTCTATTCGTGGCGCGCGGAGGCGGTCGAGCGGGGCGAGCGCCTGGTGCCTCGACAGGTTGAGGCACGCAGGGCGGAGCTCCGCCAGGTCCTAGTGGCGGAGTGGCAGACGCGCTTAGCGCAACCCACGGCGGGGCACGCCGCTGTAGCGGCGGTAAGGCCTGTTCTGGAGGAGTGGCTCAATAGGAGCCACGGCGCCCTCAGCTTCCGGGTGACGCAGGTGCTTACCGGACACGGATGCTTCGGGAAGTACCTGTGTCGCATAGGACGGGAGCCGACGTCCCAGTGCCACCATTGCGGTGATCGCCGCGAGGATACGGCGCTGCATACGCTGGCGGAGTGCCCAGCTTGGGCTGAGCAGCGCCGTGACCTGGTCGCGGCCGTAGGGGCTGCGGGAGACCTCTCGCTTCCGGCTGTCGTGTCTACCATGGTCGGGAGCGAGTCAGGTTGGAATGCCGTCGCCACCTTCTGCGAGGCCGTGATGCTCGCAAAGGAGGCGGCGGAAAGGGAGAGAGAGGCTGCCTCCTCTCACCCCTCCCGCAGCAGACGCACGGGGCGTCGGAGGGTGGCCGACTTCCGGCCACCGTAGGGCGTGGCCTGCGGACGACAGACTCGGGGCGTCTTGTCGTCTGACCAGCAGCAGGCCTCGAGGCGGCAGCGTCGTGTTCCGCGCGCGCCTCATAGTGGAGTCCTGCGGCCGGGGTGACGGCCGCAGTGGGTGACGGGGCCCGCCTGACCATCTGGCGGGCCAATACCCGTCGGGGGGTTAGCGAAGAATGCATTTGCGACACCCGCCCCTTCCGACACACGGGTACGTGAGGAACACCGGGTTGGTTTTTAGTCAGTAAGAGTCTGACAGTCCCCTCCGCCCTTCCCCGAGGACGGAGGGACTTCATGAGAATTTTCCAACCCGATACCAAAAAAAAAAAAAAAAAAAAGGTTAGGTTAGGTTAGGTTAGGTTAGGTTAGGTTAGGTTAGGTTAGGTTAGGTTAGGTTAGGTTAGGTTAGGTTAGGTTGGAGTGCGAGCAGAAGACCTCCTCGTGCGCTTGGCGGCTGCTGGTCCCTTGCGGATACGTCCGGGGGGAAGAGCAGTCGTTGGGCCTGGTGCACCCTGGGTCACGGACAATAATCTCTTCGCGGGGGGTGGGATAGAGGAGTATTGTTGTCCGGAGCTAACTTCTGCAGGAGGGGTCGCTCCTGACCCGTCGACGTAGTCGACTAGGCGAGGACGCGGCCACACCCTCTTGGGTGCAGGCGCATCTAAGGGGGTTCGTTTGTCTCCTCATTCATTGAGGAGCAAACCTTTCGACGGGTCCGCTGAGTCGGGTTGGCCGGACAGCGGACGGAGGCATGCTTCAATGCCGCCGTCGGGGGGCTTGGCTTAACCGCCCGGCCCCAGAGGAAGGACACCTCTAAGATAAAAAACCACCCAATCCCAAGTTTTCGGGAGCGCGGCGAGGGGATGAATGGCCGTTGGGTGTACGGTCGTTAGCGCTCCCACCTGCTGGTACCTGCCGACCCCAGCAGTATGTAGGCTTACCCGGGCACTTAGGCCTCTGCCCGGTGTTGACATTTAGTTGCCTTATTCTCGTGGGAACAAAATGGATAAAGTTACAAAACCAAAAACCAAAAACGACGTTGAGGGAGAAGGGAAAGTACCTCTGGTACTGGTGGAGAGAATGGGCGTGCTGTCGGATTCCGATAGCGCGTCCAGCCTGATGAGTGTGGCGAGCGCGGCGAGCTTAAATGCCAAACGCCTGCGCAAACGCCCAAGAGAGGGTGCAGACTCAGGGACGGACTCGGCCCTGAGCGACACAGCGGTGCCGGCCCCCAAGGTCGGTACCAAAAAAGGAGGGAGAGGTAGGCCCGCTACCACCGGAAAATATGTCGGTATCGGCCTATCCAGGCGTGAGGCTGCGGCTGCGATGAAGGCCGCAGCCGTGGCCAAAAACCTCGAGGAGGACGAGCGGCAGATTGCGGCTCTGACAAAAAGGGTGACGGAAGGGAGAGTCACTCGCCTGTCAGAGTCGTCGTCTGCCGTCTCTGGTATGGGGATCGAGGCAGACGAGCTGCCTGCCTCTGACCTAAATCAGAGACTGGCTGACGCGGTTGCGGCCATCAAAAGGGTGGGCAAGGTCTCAAAGGGCCTTAGCGGGTGCAGCCAGAAGGCGCTCAAAGAGGCCACGGCCTCCATTTTGGAGAGCGCGCAGGTGCTTCTGGCTCGCACCACAACCGAGGAGACGGCGCTGCTGCGGGCTCAGAACGCGAAGCTCGCAGCACAAATGGCGGAGCTCCGCAAAGAGCACGAGGAGCTCAAGGCGGAGATGGCCGACTTCCGCCGCGAGCACCTCAGGCGGGAGGTGGGCCTTCCGCCCGCAACGCCGCAACCGCAACCGCAGTTGCAGTCGCAGCAGTCGGTACAGGAGGAGTTTGCTCGCCTGATCCGACAGGAGATGGCGAGCTTCAACGCTCGCTTCTCGGTGCTCGAGGGGAGGATTCTACGTCCTCCCCTAGCTGCAGACCAACGCAGCACACCGGCGCCGACATATGCGGCCAAAGCCGCAGCGCCGCGTGCCGCCCAACCGGCACAAGCGGCCCCTGCTGCTGCTGCCACTGCTCCAACTGCCGCCTCGCAGAAGGCAAAATCGAAACGGCAGATGAAGAAAGAAGCCAAACTGGCCAAAAAGGCGGGTGCTGCGGCTGCTGCGCCTGCACAAACTGCCAGACCAGCAGCCGGCAAACCCGCCACTGAGCCTGAGGCGGAGTGGACGATCGCGGGCGCCGCCAAGAAGTCCAAAAGGGCGCGCCAGCGGGCCAAAAAGAAGGCCCAGAAGGAGGAAGCAGTGGCCAAGCGCGAGACCGCGAGGCTCAGTGCGCCCCGCTCCACAGCGGTGGTACTCACCCTGCAGCCAGGGGCGGCGGAGCGTGGCCTCACCTATGCCGGGATCCTGGCGAAGGCGAAAGCCGAGATATCGCTCAGTGATCTCGGCATAACGGGCGTCCGGTGCAAAACCACTGCTACCGGCGGCCGCCTGCTAGAAATAGCGGGATCAACCAGTGGCCCAAAAGCAGATGCCCTCGCCGAGAGACTCAGGGCGTCTCTAGGCCCCGATGACGTTAGAGTGTCCAGGCCAACCAAGTGCGCAGATCTGCGCATTTCGGGCCTGGACGACTCCGTCACAGAGGAGGAGGTCGCCGCTGCCGTCTCCAAGGCCGGAGGATGCCCGCCGGAACAAGTCAAGGCGGGCACGATGCGCTGGGGCTTCTCCGGTCTCGGGTCAGTTCTCGTAAGCTGTCCCGTAGCGGCGGCCAAAAAGGTCGCGGATAAACGGCTGCTGGTTGGGTGGGTCTCGGCGCGGGTCGCGCTCTTAACGCCCAAGCCCTATCAGTGCTACCGCTGTCTGGAAGCAGGACATGCGGGGGCACGGTGCACTGGGGTAGACCGCAGCAGGATGTGCTTCCGCTGCGGTCAGCCCGATCACAAGGCTGGCACTTGCACTGCTACGCCGCACTGCGACATCTGTGCGGCATCTGGCAAGCCAGCCCAACATCGGATCGGGTCGCAGGCCTGCGCCAGGCCCACCAAGAAGAAGAGCAATGCCAAGAGACAGCCGGCTCATCCGCTGGCCAGTAACTCGGACACGACAGAGAAGGCAACCAGCTCCTCGCAGCCGGTTCACCCGCCGGCTGCGGCAGAACATCCGCCGAGGGCTGGGGAGGAGGCAACGGCCATGGACACACACTAATGGCCCTACGTCGTCTCCTCCAAGCCAACATAAACCACTGCGCCAGGGCTCAGGATCTCTTGCTCCAGAGCATGGCGCAGTGGTCTATCGATGTGGCAGTTGTCGCCGAGCCGTATTTTGTGCCACCCAGGGATGACTGGGTGTGCGACACGAACCGCTCGGTGGCACTGATCATGAGGTCTGCCGCTGACACCCTTCCCTTCGAGGCCGTCACCCGAGGGCGGGGCTATGTCGCGGCAATTTGGGGTAACGTTATGGTCGTGGGGGTGTATCTCGCCCCCAGCCTTTCTCTCGCCGACACGGAGAATATCATCGTGGAGTTGGGCACGGTCGTCAGTCGTAGCCGTCCTCGTCCCGCGATCGTCCTGGGGGACTTCAATGCCAAATCTACGGCTTGGGGTTCCCCGGCTACGGATGCGCGGGGCGAGTTAGTGGAGGAGTGGGCGGTCGAGCAGGGCCTGCTTCTCCTGAACCGGGGTTCGGTGCAGACGTGCGTGCGGCAGCGGGGTGGGTCAATAGTGGACCTGTCGTTCGCTAGCCCCGCTCTCGCGCGCACTGTCCAGGACTGGCACGTCCTTGAGGAGGTGGAGACGCTGTCCGATCATCGATATATTCGATTTAGCGTCTCCGCCCAGACCTCGGTTGAGCCGGTCCAAGCGGCCCCGGTGGGCGTTGGAGACGGCCCGCGTTGGGCACTGAAGCGGCTGGACAGGGAGGCTCTCCTGGAGGCCTCTATCGTCAAGGCCTGGCTGGACTCTCCAGACAGGCCAACCAATATCGACGAGGAGGCGGAGTGGTTCCGGGAGAGCATGTCGCACATCTGCGACGCTGGCATGCCCCGAGTCCGGCCGTTACCTTCCAGGCGCCAAGTGTACTGGTGGTCGCAGTCGATTGCGCAGCTGCGCATCGCTTGTGTGCGGGTGCGACGCCGGTACACAAGGTACCGAAGAAGAAGAACCCGCCGCCCCTTTACAGCGGCGGACGAACAGGAAGAGGCGGAACTATACAACCGCTACAGAGAGGCGAAAAGCGCCCTCCAGCTGGCCATCGTCCGGGCAAAGGCGCAGGCCAACGAAGAGCTGCTGGAGACTCTGGACCGAGAGCCGTGGGGACGCCCCTACCTGATGGTACGGGGCAAGCTGCGCCAGCGGGCTCCACCGTTGTCCCGGAGTCTCCAGCCACAGCTGCTGGAGGAGGTGGTGTGTGCGCTGTTCCCGTCGAGACCAGAGCACACACCACCGGCTATGGTTCCGCCTCGCAATGTGCCCGACGCGGAAGACGACACTGACGACGACGTGCCCGAAGTGACCCGGGTAGAGTTGAGAGCGGCGGTGACTCGCATCAGGAACACCGCCCCAGGGCCCGACGGCATTCCAGGCCGTGCATGGGTCCTGGCCATGGAGGCTCTCGGACCCCGACTAGCGGGGCTCTTAAGCGCTTGTTTGGAGCGGGGCCAGTTTCCAAGCCGGTGGAAGACCGGAAAGCTGGTCCTGCTCAAGAAGGAGGGGCGCCCCGCAGACTCACCATCTGCGTACAGGCCAATCGTGTTGCTGGACGAGGTGTGCAAGATCTTCGAGCGAATCATCGCCAGTCGCCTCGTCCAGCACATGACCAGGGTAGGGCCGGATTTGGCGGACAATCAATTTGGTTTCCGCCAAGGGCGCTCCACGGTGGAGGCGATCAAGCGCGTGAGGGCCCTCGCGGAGGAGGCAGTCGCCCGGGGTGAGGTGGTCTTGGCGGTGTCGCTCGACATCGCCAACGCTTTCAACACCTTGCCCTGGAGTACCATCCGAGAGGCACTCCGGTACCACGGGGTGCCGCGCTACCTCCAACGCATTGTCGGGGCCTATTTGTCCGAAAGATCGGTGGTGTACCCGGGTCGAGAAGGTTGGTGTCGGCGAGAGACGTCATGCGGTGTTCCGCAGGGTTCGGTGTTGGGGCCGCCCCTGTGGAACATAGGGTATGACTGGGCTCTGCGCGGTGCGCTTATCCACGGCGTCGGCGTCATTTGTTACGCCGACGACACGCTAGTCACAGCGCGTGGAAAGTCGTACCGGCAGGCGGCCATACGCGCGACTGCTGGTGTCGCGCACGTCGTGGGTAGGATCCGGCGGCTGGGCTTAGAGGTGGCATTGCACAAGTCTGAGGCCCTGTGTTTTCACGGGCCGAGGATGCAGCCGCCTCCGGGGTCCAGCATCATAGTAGGAGGGGTCTCCATCGCTGTCGAGTCGACGATGAAGTACCTTGGACTCGTCCTCGACAGTCGATGGAGCTTCGGGCCGCACTTTACACGGCTCGGCCCCCGGTTGTTGGGCGCCGCTTCTGCGCTCTTGCGCTTGTTGCCCAACCTGGGGGGGCCCAATTCCTCTTGTCGGAGGCTCTACATGGGGGTCGTACGGTCGATGGCGCTATACGCCGCGCCAGTGTGGGCAGACGTCCTGACGGCCCGCAACGTCGCCGCGCTGCGAAGGCCGCAGCGCGCGATGGCCGTCAGGATCATAAGGGGATACCGTACGATCTCCTTTGAGGCAGCGAGCCTCCTAGCCGGATCCCCGCCCTGGGACCTCGACGCAAAGCTCCTCGCGTCGCTCTATTCGTGGCGCGCGGAGGCGGTTGAGCGGGGCGAGCGCCTGGTGCCTCGACAGGTTGAGGCACGCAGGGCGGAGCTCCGCCAGGTCCTAGTGGCGGAGTGGCAGACGCGCTTAGCGCAACCCACGGCGGGGCACGCCGCTGTAGCGGCGGTAAGGCCTGTTCTGGAGGAGTGGCTCAATAGGAGCCACGGCGCCCTCAGCTTCCGGGTGACGCAGGTGCTTACCGGACACGGATGTTTCGGGAAGTACCTGTGTCGCATAGGACGGGAGCCGACGTCCCAGTGCCACCATTGCGGTGATCGCCGCGAGGATACGGCGCTGCATACGCTGGCGGAGTGCCCAGCTTGGGCTGAGCAGCGCCGTGACCTGGTCGCGGCCGTAGGGGCTGCGGGAGACCTCTCGCTTCCGGCTGTCGTGTCTACCATGGTCGGGAGCGAGTCAGGTTGGAATGCCGTCGCCACCTTCTGCGAGGCCGTGATGCTCGCAAAGGAGGCGGCGGAAAGGGAGAGAGAGGCTGCCTCCTCTCACCCCTCCCGCAGCAGACGCACGGGGCGTCGGAGGGTGGCCGACTTCCGGCCACCGTAGGGCGTGGCCTGCGGACGACAGACTCGGGGCGTCTTGTCGTCTGACCAGCAGCAGGCCTCGAGGCGGCAGCGTCGTGTTCCGCGCGCGCCTCATAGTGGAGTCCTGCGGCCGGGGTGACGGCCGCAGTGGGTGACGGGGCCCGCCTGACCATCTGGCGGGCCAATACCCGTCGGGGGGTTAGCGAAGAATGCATTTGCGACACCCGCCCCTTCCGACACACGGGTACGTGAGGAACACCGGGTTGGTTTTTAGTCAGTAAGAGTCTGACAGTCCCCTCCGCCCTTCCCCGAGGACGGAGGGACTTCATGAGAATTTTCCAACCCGATACCAAAAAAAAAAAAAAAAAAAAAAAAAAAAAGGTTAGGTTAGGTTAGGTTAGGTTAGGTTAGGTTAGGTTAGGTTAGGTTGGGGGATCCCCCACAGCGCATACTTCCACGCAGTATCCCCCGGGCAACGCCGTGTCTGACCACCGTAACGGAGTGGCAGACCGGCGGCTAAAGTGCGCTGTGAATTCGTAGTCTACAATTTTAATACTGTTTTTATTGCCTGAGAGTATTTTAATCTGCCTGTGACTACGAACCTGCCGAGGCCATCATGCCAAAACAATCGCGGGACGCCTCCGGGCGTTTTTTAAAAACAAAAGGCCCTTCTCAGGGCCAACCCAAAGGCCCTTCTCAGGGCCACTCCGACGCTTCGGCGTCAGAGGCCAGCCGCGCGCCTTCTGCGACTGGCTTCTTCCGGAGAGCGGACGAGTCGTCCGATAATGACTCGCAAGTGTCAGATGCGGACGACCGTCTTTCGCAGAAGCGGTCGCAGCTGCGGAAGCGGCAGCGATCGCGGAACGATGGGTCTGGGGGCTCCTCGACCTCGGGGCCTTCGAGGGCCAAAGAGCCGGCGACCCATGTTCTGGGGCTCGCGGACGCCCAACGCCAGCTGGGGTCGATGGAAAAGGCGCGGCTCCAACTGGACCTAGAGGAGAGGGTCGCCGCCAGGGAGAAGAAGGCGCAAGTCGCCCGGTCGAGGGCTGGCTATGGTGCGTCCACGTTACTATATGCTGACCACTCCCTGGCGGAATTAGAGCGCATGGCGCAGGAAGACAGAGAGGAGGTCATGGAGGTCGCCTCAAGGTCCTCCAACTTAAAGGGGACCTTTCAAAAGGCCCTCAAATGCCGGGCTGCCAGCTTGTATGGCATAGTCACCGAGCTGGTGAAGCGAACGGCCACGGAAGAGACGCGGCAGCTGCAGGCGAGGGTGGATCGCCTGCAGGCGGAGGTCAGCCAGCTGCACCAGAAGCTGGCTGAGGCCACGGCCCGGCCTGCCCAATCTGCCCCAGGTCCGGTGGAAGGAGGCTCCTCCTCCCCCGCCGGCCTTGAGGCAATAATCCGCGGGGTGGTGATGGAGGAGCGGAACTTCATCAGGAGCTGCCTCGCGGGTATCGAAGACCGGCTCTTGCCAGAAAGGCGGCTCCGCCCTCCACTGGCGGCGGACAAGAGTCCGCCGTCAGTGGAGCCGGAGCCTACGCGCTTGGAGGGCGCGGCGTCGGGTGCGCAACCTCAGGCCTCGAAGCCCTCCAAGGGCAAAGGCAAGGGCAAGGGCAAGAGGAGCACGACGGCCTCTCACGCGCCCACCACGAGCGCGGAGGAGGCGCCTGGGTCGTCTGCTACTGCAGCAGCGCCCCGGAGCTCGCAGGAGGAAGACGCCCTTCTTCCCTCCACCACCCCGGCCAACATGTCATGGACGGAGGTGGTAAAGAAGGGCAAGAAGAAGAAGCCCGCAGCGCCCGCAGCGACTGCTGCAGCGGCCAAAAAGGCTCCAGCCGGCGGGAGGAAGCTGGTTCCTCCCAAAACCGCGGCGGTCGTGGTGACCATCACCCCGGAGGCCGCAGAGCGGGGCGAGACGTATGAGTCCGTCCTAAGACGGGCTCGTACCAACGCGGACCCCTCCCGGCTGGGGATTAGCGGCATCACGTGCCGCCGAACTCTAACCGGGGCTCGGATCTTCGAGTTCTCGGGGGAGCAGCGTGGCGCAAACGCGGACCTCTTTGCAACAAAAATGCAAGAGGTCATCGCGGATGCGGCAACGGTCGCCAGGCCTGTAAAGACTGCAGCCTTGGAGGTGGCCGATCTGGATGATTCGGTCACCAAAGAGGATGTGGTGGCGGCCGTTGCCGCAGCTGGAGGCTGCGTCGCTGGCGCGGTAAAGGGTGGAGCCATCAGGCCCGGCCGCCGCGGCATGGGCACCATCCGCGTCGAGTGCCCGATAGCCGCAGCTAGGGCCGTCCTTTCGGCGACCAAGGGGCGGCTGCCTGTGGGGCTCAGCTCGGCCGCAGTCCGGCCACTTGAAGACCAGCCTATGCGCTGCTTCAAGTGCTTCGCGTCCGGCCACACCCGAGCCACGTGTCCCTCCAAGTCCGACTGGGGAGACTCCTGCTACCAGTGCGGGCAGAAGGGACACAAGAGTGCCGCTTGCAGCGCAGCCACGCCACATTGCGCGGCGTGTG
Source organism: Tholera decimalis (assembly GCA_943138885.2). Taxonomy (NCBI): domain Eukaryota; kingdom Metazoa; phylum Arthropoda; class Insecta; order Lepidoptera; family Noctuidae; genus Tholera; species Tholera decimalis. The sequence continues at coordinate 12,927 of OW964552.2, read as the reverse complement.
CCGCCAGTGGCCGCCCCGCGGCCCACAAGATGGCGGGCAGGAGCTGCAAGCCTCCCGCGAGGAAGGGCATAGTGCCGGCGCAGGTTCGCCCTGTTGCTGCCACCGCTGCCACCGTCGTCGCTGCTGTAGCTTCAGCGGCGGTGGCTGAGGAGGGTAATGCGATGCTGGAATAGTGGGTTCCGACTACCGCATCCTCCAGACGAACACCAACCACTGCAGAGCGGCCCAGGACCTGGTGGCGCAGGTCATGGCCGAGTGGTTGGTGAACGTAGCGGTGGTCGCCGAGCCCTACTCAATACCCGGCAGCTGGCTGGGTGACGAGGACGGCTTGGTGGCACTAGCGGCGCGGTCTTCCACAGACTCCCCTCCCCTCTCGCTATTAGAGAAGGGACCGGGATACGTGGCCGCCGCGTGGGGAGAGATGGCCCTTGTGGGCGTCTATTTCTCCCCAAACCGCCCTTTGCAGGATTTCGAGAACTATCTCGGAATCCTGGCCGCCGTGGTCGACAGGGCGGCGCCGCGTCAGGTCTCCGTACTGGGAGACCTGAATGCCAAGTCAGTGTCCTGGGGCAACCCGGCCACCGACGCACGCGGGCGGGCAGTGGAGATGTGGGCAGCCTCCTCTGGGCTCTCCCTCCTGAACAGAGGAAGCGTCCAGACATGCGTGCGGCGGCAGGGTGGCTCAATAGTGGATGTCACTTTCGCCGCACCTGCGCTGGCCGCGCGCGTGTCGAACTGGCGGGTGGAGCCGGTGGAGACTATGTCGGACCACCGCTACGTGCGGTTCGACATCTCCACCGGTGGCCCAGGGGAGACACGGCCCCCCTCGGCACGATCGCCGTTCCCGCGGTGGGCCCTGACCCACCTGGACAGGGAGGCGGCGGCGGAGGCGGCGTTCATCCAGGACTGGCTGTCGCCGCCCGCCGCTGGTCTGGACGTGGACGCCGCTGCGCGGCAGCTGGGGGATTCCCTGACCGAGGTGTGCAACTCTAGCATGCCTCGGTCTCGCCGGCCGCCACCCAGGCGTGCCGTCTACTGGTGGTCGGCGGAGCTGGCGGAGCTCCGCGCAGCGTGCGTGCGGGCCAGGAGGGCCTACACGCGGAGTCGGCGGCGGCGTCGCAGAGACTTGGCCGACGAGGACCGCCTCTACGAGGCGTACGTGGTGGCCAAGACGGTCCTCGATCGGGCTATCGCCACGGCCAAGGACTCGGCGAGAGCCGAGATGCTGGAGGGTCTCGACAACGACCCCTTCGGGAGGCCATACAAGGTGGCGCGCAGCAAGCTGCGCCCCTTCGGCCCCCCCGTTGCCGAGACCCTGGAGCCCTCCCTCCTGGACGGGGTGGTGCGGTCCCTGTTTCCGCGCAGGGGCAGCTTCACCCCGCCAGTGATGGCTCCGCCGCCGCCGCCGCCGCACGTTGCGGAGGAGGAGGAGGCCCCGCCGGTCACGGAGTCGGAGCTCGGCGCGGCCATCGACCGTGCCCGCGCCGGGAAGAAGGCTCCGGGCCCCGACGGGGTCCCCGCAAGGGTGGTGGCGATCGCCGCCACCCAAATGGAGGCGCGGTTTCGGGACCTCTTCGACGCATGCTTCGCGTCGGGGAGGTTCCCGAAACCGTGGAAGGAGGGCCTATTGTGCCTCCTTCGCAAGGAGGGCCGCCCGGCGGACTCCCCCTCGGCATACCGGCCGATCATGCTCCTGGCAGACGTCGGGAAAATGTTCGAGGGGATAGTCGCCGCCCGCCTAAAGGAGCACCTGCGGGATGTCGGACCGGACTTGTCGGACGCTCAGTTCGGCTTTCGGGCTGAGCGTTCGACGGTGGACGCACTGGCCTGCCTCAAGGGGCAGGTGGAGGAGGCGATGCAGGCGGGGGACGGGTTGCTGGCGGTGTCGTTCGACATAGCCAACGCCTTCAACTCGATCCCCCACTCTACCATCATGGAGGCGCTCCGCTTCCACGGAGTGCCTCCATACCTGCGGCGTCTGCTGGCCAGCTACCTGGAGGACAGGGAGGTCCTCCTGGTGGACAGGTCTGGCCGAGTCCGGCGATATCCCGCCGAAGCCGGCGTCCCACAGGGGTCGGTCGTGGGGCCCCTGCTCTGGAACGTCGGCTACGATTGGCTCCTGCGGGGAACTCTCCCCCGGGGCGTTAGGGTCGTCTGCTACGCGGACGACACTCTCCTCACCGCCCGGGGGGAGAGTTTCGGAGAGGCGGCCAACTTGGCCTCGGCGGGCGGCTCCCTCATCGCGGGGAGGATCCGCCGCCTCGGCCTGACGGTGGCGCTGCACAAAACCGAGGCCGTGTACTTCCACGGTCCCCGGCAGCGGCAGCGCCCCCCGCCCGACGCCCACATCCACGTGGAGGGCGTCCGCATCGCGGTCGGGGCCCAGATGAAATATCTGGGCCTCGTGCTTGACAGCAGGTGGCGCTTCGGCCCGCACTTCCGCGGGCTGTCGGCGCGCCTGCTGAAGACCGCGGGCGCCCTCTCGTGGCTGCTCCCCAACGTGGGGGGGCCCAGCGTCCGATGCCGGCGACTCTACGCCGGCATCCTGAGGAGTATGGCCACCTACGGGGCCCCCATCTGGGAGGACTCCCTCCGGAGGAGGGAGAACGCCGCGGCCTTGCGGGCCCCGCAGAGGGCCATAGCCCAGCGGGTGGCGCGGACCTACCGCACGGTGGGCTTCGCGGCGGCGTGCGCTCTGGCGGGCACCCCGCCTTGGGAACTCGAGGCGTGGGTGCTCGCCAGAGTGTACGAGTGGACGGCGGGGCGGCGGGCGAGCGGAGAGCGCCCAGCCCCGCGTGAGAGGGAGGCCGTCCGGCGGGAGGCGAAGGAAGCCGTCGTCCGGCATTGGTCGACGGACCTCGCCACCGCGGTATTCGGTCGCCGCACACTCGACGCGATCGGGCCGCTCCTGCAAGAGTGGCTCGATCGGTCGCACGGGGTGGTCTCCTTCCGACTGGCGCAGGTGCTGACCGGCCACGGATGTTTCGGGGCCTACCTGCACCGCATCGGTCGGGAGGAGACACCGTCGTGCCGCGATTGCGGCGCGGCGGTGGACACGGCGCAGCACACCCTTGAGGGGTGCCCGTCGTGGTCGGAGCCGCGCCGCGACCTCGTTGCGGCGATCGGGCCGGACCTCTCGCTCCCCGGTGTGATCAACGCCATGCTGGGGGACGAGGGGTCCTGGGCGGCGGTAGCCTCCTTCTGTGAACAGGTCATGTCGCAGAAGGAGGCGGCGGAGCGCGCGCGCGAGGACGACCCTCTCGCGCCGGCGCTCCGCAGGCGGAGGAGGGGTCGGAGAAGACGTCAGTATGACGAGCACCTCCGACTCCTCCCTGGTGGAGGCCAGCAGGCAACGGGTGCGGGGGCACCCCTGCCTGCATCGCACGCGCCTTCACCAGCGCCGGACGGGAGTGGCCAGGTGTTCCCGGCCATTCCCGTCGCCCCCCAGCTCGGGGGGCACGTAGGGCCCGCCATCTAGGCGGGCACGCGCCAGAGGGCCGTGGACGCAGAACGTCTCCCACAGCCCTCCCAACAAGGCGCCGGAGGGAACACCGCTGAGTTTTAGTGGGTATACTGTCGCCGTCATGCGACAGGGAGTCCCACACTCCCCGTCTCGCCCCCCCAGCGAGCGGAAGTGCGTAATTGCCATTTCTCAGCGTCAAAAAAAAAAAAAAAAAAAAGGTTAGGTTAGGTTAGGTTAGGTTAGGTTAGGTTAGGTTAGGTTAGGTTAGGTTAGGTTAGGTTAGGTTAGGTTAGGTTAGGTTAGGTTAGGTTAGGTTTTTTTTTTTTTTTTTTTTTTTTTTTTTTTTTTTTTTTTTTTCGCTTTTCCCCGATCATGGGTAACACCGGGACCTTATTTAACTATTTTTCTCATTCATTCAATTTCTCTCATGTATTCCTCTCGCACTTTCATTCTTCATACTGGATCTTTCTTTCATACATAGTTTCATACTTTGTCGGGTGGGACTCCCGCTATTCTATCTATTTTATTATTCTTTTTATTCTATTTTCTTTATTTAGGGATATTTAATTAGACATGTTGTTTTTATTAACATTATTTCCTTATATCTATTTTACACATGTATACTATATTATGTTCTTATTACATACAATCATCCATATGGGCCTATCTTTGCTCAGGGCTTGTGTTTACATATTTGAGCTTATTTATTTATGCTTATGTATTTAAACTTATATAAATATGCTTATGTTTTTATGCTTGTGTGTTTATGCTTGCTCACTTGAGCTTAGTTATTTATACTTATATATTTACGCTTTTGTATAAAAGCTTATAATATAAAATACATTGATGCTTATGCATTTCTATTGTAGTTTTTGTTTCTTAGCACTATAACATCTGTAATTCTTATGTCTATACTTACTTTAATTCATTGCCTTATATATAAACATTCTTACATTTCTATTCTTAAATCTGTTTTTTGTGTGTAACAACAAGTACTTTTGTTTATATATATATACGTGCATGCAGCAGGGTTGATGAGTTGTGTTTGGTTTTATCTTTTTGTACAGTTTTATACATGTTTTATTTTAGGCAATAATATATATATATTCATCTATATATATTTATTGTCCATTTCTTTTACATTTATATGTCTTACATTTATTGTCTTATTTATGACAATAGGTATTTTTGTTTATGTATAATTGTGTGTTAGAAGGATTGGTGATTTGTGTTATTGTTTTTTATCTTTCCTAGTATGTTATGCGTGTTTTGTATTTAGCCAATAATATATATATACCTATTATATATATTTATTGTCTGTTTCTTATGCTGGGAGTTAATTGTTGTTGTTCGTGTGGTTGTTTTTATGCACATATTTTCCTGTATACTTAGTATACATTCCATATATCTGTTGTCGTGTTGTGATATGTTTTGTGTTTATGACTGTGTGTTTTTTGTATTGTGGTCCCTGCGTGTTTTACGTATAAGCCGTGTTTGCCCGAGCCAGATAGTCCCATTTTCGGCGCTCCGGGCAATCCGCGCTGAACGCATTATGGTCGGTCCTTCGCAACCCGGAGCGTGAGCAGTTGCAGCACTGTGGTTCATTTCCTGCTATTTTGTCTGCGCATTTCTCGCGCAGATGCGGTCCTCCACAGTGACTACATCTGTCCACGCTCTCGGTGCAGAATTTCCGACCATGCCCGAATGCGAGGCACTTCGTACACTGTATGAGCGGAGACTGGTCCTCGACTCTGACCCTTTGCAGGTCCAGATAGAGGGATCCAGTCTCCGTCATTCTCTGCCAAGTCTTGGGCCTCACCTGGAGGATTATGTGTGCGGTATGTGGGTTTCTTGTACGTTTTTTATATTTAATTACTATTTCCCTGTCCTCCTCGGTTAAGCCCTCAAAAATTTCTTCGTTCTGGGCATGTATCGCCTTAATGATGTCCTCGTCCTCACTGTCCGTGAACACATCCTTTAGGACAACGAGGGGGTTTTTATTTATCATGGGCGCCACTTTTAACCCGGTCCCGCTGCTCTCTATTCTCTCCCGCACTCTCTCACTTTCTTGTTTGGAGTCACATCCCAAAATTATTGTCTGGTTTTTTGCCTTACGGACCTTACTTACTTTCAGGCCCGTGCTTCTAGCGTCGACCACCCTCCTCACTCTGGCGAGTACCTCGTCGGCGGTCTCCTGGCCGCCTTCGAGGGTGACCGCCATTGAGTGGAGAGCGGGGCGGTGGACGGGCTTGGCTGCTGCGGCGACGCTGGCGTACGTCTTGGGAGATGGAGCCAGGCCTGCCCCGGACGTCAGCCTCTTGGCGACCTCCACGAGTTCCTCATTGGCTGCGGCAACATCCCCGGCAACACCGCCGACAAGGTCTTTGAGGAGGGCGTAGTGCCGACCGCCGACCTCCTCGGTCGTTTGGTCTATGGCAGCCCTGACCTCGTCGATCTTGTTGAAGATGGTGTCGGTGAGGTTGCCGCCTCGGTCGTCGTTTCGATCGTCAAGTTTGGCGAGGTCCGCTTTCAGGCCTCGCTCCACCTCGTCCAATCGCTCCGTCAGCGCCTCCTCCATCTCTCCCAGCCGGTTAGGTTAGGTTAGGTTAGGTTAGGTTAGGTTAGGTTAGGTTAGGTTAGGTTAGGTTAGGTTAGGTTAGGTTAGGTTAGGTTAGGTTAGGTTAGGTTAGGTTAGGTTTTTTTTTTTTTTTTTTTTTTTTTTTTTTTTTTTTTTTTTACAGCTTTTCCCCGGTCATGAGACCACCAGGACCTTGTTTATCTATATAACTCATTCATTCTAGTTCTTCTTTTATGCCTCTCGCACTTTCATTCTTCATACTATATCTTTCTTTCATTCAACCTTTCATACTTCGCCGGGTGGGACTCCCGCATATGTTAGTCTATTCTATTTCATCATTTTATTTATTTAGGGTATGGTAATTAATGTGACACCTTGTTTTATTTACATGGTTGTTAAAAATTTAAAAAATGTTAAAACTATTATTATATCTAAACATGTACTTATTCTAGTTGTTCTATTACATTTCTATTTTATTCTGATTTAAATAACAATATATCAATCCTTTATCTTACATGCTTATTTTGTTAGTAAAAAGTTACATCTTATCTCTTATTCGTTGACATAGTTGCGTATATATAAGAAGAGGTTTAGTATAGTAAACTACTATCATACAGATGAGTACTATTTGACTGTTGTGCTAGATACCAATATCTATTACAGCTACGGTACTATATTTTCCAGTTTTAAAACATGATTTGCCTATTTAACTTATACACAGACTTTAAAGTACCATTAGTAGCAATCTAAATAACATACATAAACAACTTGTGTAATTAATTAGCCGACCTAGGGTACACACCACGTGAACAGTTTTCATTTTGAATTTTATGTGCTTTACAATGTGTAATGTTTTGTGTGTTAAGGCAATACTATATATATATTCTGATAATACAATATTTATTACCTTTCTTATTGTTTGTTGTTTCGCTTGTATTTCCGGACTGCGTGCTTATTTCGCTTAACAATTGTAATATAATTGCAAACAAATATAAACAACAACAATGTAAAAAGGACAAAACAAAACAACAATTTTTTGTGTTTTCGTGTTGAGTGTAGTGCATGTTTTGTGTTTTGTGCGTGTTATCATATATTACTATATATTTAATATATGTTTTGTGTGTCTTGTGTGTTAATGTGCGTGTTGTGTATGTAATGTGTGTGTTGTACTTTCCAAGAAACGGCTCAGGCGTACGCCGTTGTCGTCCGAGCCAGGTAGTCCCACTTCTTGCGCACCGGACACTCCACGCTAAAGGCGTTGTGGCCGGTCCTTTGGAACTTCGAGTGCAGGCAGTTGCAGCACCGCGGTTCATTGCCCGCAATGAACTCCGCACACTTCTCACGAAGGTGCGGACCCCAACAGTGACTGCACCTGTCTGCACTCTCGGTACAAAATTTCCGGCCGTGTCCGAATGCCAAGCACTTAGTGCATTGGATGGTTAGGTTAGGTTAGGTTAGGTTAGGTTAGGTTAGGTTAGGTTAGGTTAGGTTAGGTTAGGTTAGGTTAGGTTAGGTTAGGTTAGGTTAGGTTAGGTTAGGTTAGGTTAGGTTAGGTTAGGTTAGGTTAGGTTAGGTTAGGTTAGGTTAGGTTAGGTTAGGTTAGGTTAGGTTAGGTTAGGTTAGGTTAGGTTAGGTTAGGTTAGGTTAGGTTAGGTTAGGTTAGGTTAGGTTAGGTTAGGTTAGGTTAGGTTAGGTTAGGTTAGGTTAGGTTAGGTTAGGTTAGGTTAGGTTAGGTTAGGTTAGGTTAGGTTAGGTTAGGTTAGGTTAGGTTAGGTTAGGTTAGGTTAGGTTAGGTTAGGTTAGGTTAGGTTAGGTTAGGTTAGGTTAGGTTAGGTTAGGTTAGGTTAGGTTAGGTTAGGTTAGGTTAGGTTAGGTTAGGTTAGGTT